>CM060442.1:218778696-223578696 GCA_030545235.1 Helianthus tuberosus | reverse complement strand
AGTTGGTCTGTTGGTTCTTAACTACAGTCTAGGTCTCTAAGACTTCGATCCGGACTAGGTCGAGTCTTGCCTAATTCCCTATAGTTATGGCTCTGATACCAATATGTCACACCCCAACCGATGGCGGAATCATCGGGGCGCGGCACTGAGCGAAACAGATTGTCCAGAAGTTTCCATAACAACTATCATTACCATTTAATTAATCATTACGTCCCATACCGTAACATAAATAGTCAAACAAGTTATTACAGACAACATCAAAACAAATACTCTGTTCTGACAACTCAGATTTAAATAAGTAGCAATTGTTTATCTGCTTCTAGAGACCCCTAATAAGTTATCTACGGACAACTATTTGTTGGGCTCTAAAGCTTTATTCTAGCTTCCAATTCCTACCACATATGCGTCCTAAGCACCTGTCACATACGTTAAAATAATGTCAATACATAAAATGTAAAGGTGAGCATACAAGTTTGATAATAGCATATAGAGTTCGAATTCGTTTACGCATAACCAGCACGTACACATAGTGAAATGAAGCACGTTAGTTATCGACATAGATCCATCGATACCAATGACTGCGGGTTGACTGCCCGAGGCAGTTCGCAATACACGATTACCACTGTAATCCATGCAAGTAAAAGATCCTTAACAACCCCCGTGTGAACGGGTGCTGAGTCCAAACTATAGTACTATCGTTGCTAAGGCAGGTAGACAACATTCCATGTGTAAACATAACAAACAAGCATTCATAAGCCACGTATAACATGCATTAATGGTTAAGCGTTAAAATAGCTTGAGTAGTGTGATGGTTGTAGTTTGAATAGTTGTAACGTATGTAACACCCAAAAGTGCTAAAAGCAAAAAGGGTTCGAGTATACTCACAGCGATATGGATTGAAGGGAGCGCTTTTACAGCGAGTACGGTTAGCCTGAATAGATTCGATAACGTAACGATAAGTGACGCGTAAAACAGTACAAGTGAGAGTGGGTAGGATGGCTGATCGTGCGGATCAGCTATCCGTGAGTAGAAGTCATCCGTGCGCATGACCTATCCGTGCGGATGGTGATGCGTGCGGATGGTGTTCCATCCGGATAGGTTATCCGTGCGTACGACTGTCCGTGCGGGTGGTTATCCGTGCGGACTAGTTGTACGTGCGGGTGACTTATCCGTACGGTTAGATTGTTTGTGTGGGTAAATGTTCAAGTGGATTGTTTCTTCCTAAGATGTGTTTGTGTATGATGGCTTGTGCTTTGGAGTTTTCGTTGTAGCATTTAGAAAACACCAAAGTGTTTCTACCTTTCAAGCCGGTCGCGCAGACGACAGTCCGTGCGTACGGTAGTCCGTGCGGGCAGTCTGTGCGCGCGGGCAGAGACAATCCGTCCGGATAGCTTGTCCGTGCGTACGACTTGGCCGTGCGGATGAAGATTGTTTGATTATCATTTTAAGGCCTTAGTATCTCATGATCCGAAGAGTAATCCATTCAGAGGTCGTCCGTCCGGATTGCTCGTTCGTCGATACTCAAACCTTGTTTGGAAAGTGGGTCCCAAGGGTAGTCCGTGCGGGTGACAACCCGTGCGTATGACTTGTACGTGCGTATGACTTGTACGCGCGGATAGCTAGTCCGTGCGCACAGCTTGTCCGTGCGCACAGCCTGTGCGTGCGGACAACTGGTCCGTGCGGACAGCCTCTGGTTGTTCCGTTCGTCTACACTTGGTTTCTGTTGTCGTTTATCGAGACGTTCTGATTACGTGGAAACCACTTGGAGTTGTGTTCTCACCCGCGTGACTAGACCGGTCAGGAACCACCCTAACTCGGCCTGTCGGCGACTCAGAACGGTCCTCCCGGTTAACCCCGAAATCAATTGTCCATGGGTAGGATTCCAGATCTTAGAACTAGGGCATCACTATTGACGAGTAGAACACTAAAACTGATCGGATTCGTACCGGTTTTAAGGGTAAAAGAAGGAGAGAACTTAGGTTTATTTCTTTCAACTCTTTTATCCTTAGAAAAGTTTAGATCTAGGTGAAGTTATTGTAAAAACTTGTAGAAATCGTTTAGATCTGAGATATTCTTGGTGGAATGAGGTCAAGCTTGAAGTTCTTATGAACTTCATGATGACGTCACCCGAGAATACCTCAAATCCGGATGATTTCATGGTTAAAATCGAAGATTCGAAAGATAGAAATGTGTAGAATTGTGTAGTGATCAAGGATGTACAAGAATTAGTGCAAGATCTTACCTGGATTGAGAGAAATCTGAGAAAAGGTGAAGAATGCGTGCGGTTCGGACGTCACTTGCCAAAAGTGGAAAAAGTGGAGAGTGACCCGTGTATTTATAGGATGCCAAAAAGGGAAAGGGTGAGCCGTGCGCATGGCACGCACCCGGGTAGGCTATCCGCGCGGACTGGTCATCCGTGCGGATTGGCAATCCGTGCGGATTGGCCATCCGTGCGGATGCCGCCTCCTTCGGTGTGTTCGGTGCGATGGTGATTCGGTATCGATTTGCGAGCGATTCGATAGGGTTTCCTAATTAAATTACTTTCAGTCCCAACTACTTCTTATATGGTTCGACTCGGGACTCGGGTTCGGGTTCGTTTATATTCGAGTTAGACTTCGGGTTCGATTGAGTTCGCTTGATTATTACAACGTAACATAACATAAATTAAACATGCACAAGTAACACGTAAGGCACACACACACGTAGAATGACAAGTAAAGTACATAGCTCGAGTTACGATTTGGTGTCGATTTGATTAGCATAGCTTGATTAACTTTATCGCATTGTTACTTCCTATCGTTCACAGTCGTAGGTCGATTGAAATACGGTTAGCATGACTTGATTATTGTAATGAACGACATTTACTCCACATAATCTAAATATCATACAAACAATTCTACAAGTCAAGTCACGCGAAATCGGTTGTTGACTTTGACCTTGACTTTGACTTTCACTCGTGAAAACACGGGGTGTTACATTACGACGTTTAATTAAATTAAACTTGATACCAACATTCCATATCGAGTCCAATCACAAATGCGAGACATGTGTTGAATCCAAACTTACGAGATCATCGTTTAAATCGGTTGAACGAATAACCGAACCCCTTGATTTAATTCATACCGATGTGTGTGATTTAAAAGCGGTTCCCACGCGTGGAGGAAATAAGTACTTCATCACGTTTATTGATGATTGTACTAAATATTGCTACGTGTATTTACTTAAAAGTAAAGACGAAGCAATAGAGAAGTTTATCTTGTACAAAAATGAAGTTGAGAATCAACTTAAAAAGAAGATAAAAGCTTTGAGAAGCGATCGAGGAGGTGAATATGTTGCACCTTTTGCGGATTTATGCGTAAAAAGTGGCATTGTACATGAGTGTACACCTCCTTATTCTCCACAATCAAATGGTGTTGCGGAACGTAAGAACCGCACATTGAAAGAAATGATGAACGCCACGTTGATAAGCTCGGGAGTGAACCGAGAAATGTGGGGGGACGCCATTCTCTCAGCAAACTATCTTTTGAACAAGATACCTTTGAAAAATAGGGACGAAACTCCATATGAGTTATGGAGAAAAAGGAAGCCTTCTTACAAATACTTGAAAGTGTGGGGGTGCCTAGCCAAGGTGATTGTACCACCTCCTAAGGCTCTTAGGATAGGACCCAAAACAGTTGATTGCATTTTCATTGGATATGCACATCAAAGTAGTGCGCATCGTTTTCTTGTATATGAATCAAAGAATCCCGATGTACACAAACACACTATCATGGAGGCAAATCCTAATATTGTCTCATATTTTGAGAATGTGTTTCCTATGTTAGGACAAACACATGCGCCTTCATCAAGAGCGGTTGATGAAGCAGGTCCAAGTTCGTCTACATGGTTAGATGAAGCGGGACCAAGTTCGTCTACAAGGATAGATGAAATTCATGAACGACCTGAGGTCGAGGAGGGTGAGCTTAGACGAAGTAAGAGACAAAGGGTTGAAAAATCCTTTGGTCCAGACTTCATGAGCTATATGGTTGAGGGTGAGCCCAATACCTACCGCGAAGCGGTTACCTCCACGGAAGGACCTCAATGGCAAGAAGCAATTAAGAATGAAATTGATTCTATATTGCAAAATCATACTTGGGAGTTAGTAGATCTTCCACCTGGTTGTAAACCACTTGGATATCGTTGGATATTCAAAAGGAAGATGAAAGCTGACGGAAGTATTGATAAATACAAGGCAAGGTTAGTAATCAAAGGATTTAGACAAAAGGAGGGTCTAGACTACTTTGATACTTACTCGCCTGTAACGCGAATAACCTCTATACGATTGGTTCTTGCAATTGCGGCTCTAAGAAATTTGGAAGTTCACCAAATGGATGTAAAAACCGCATTTCTAAATGGCGATTTAGAAGAAGAAATTTACATGGAACAACCTGAGGGAACAACCTGAGGGTTTTTCCGCCCCTGGAAACAAGGGCAAAGTATGTAAATTGGTCAAGTCTTTGTATGGCTTGAAGCAAGCTCCAAAACAATGGCACCAAAAGTTTGATCATGTCATGATTGACAATGGTTTCAAAATAAATGAGTGCGACAAGTGTGTTTATTTTAAAGACACATCAAGAGGTTATATGATTCTATGTCTTTATGTAGATGATATGCTTATCATTGGGAGTGATGATAAGATGATCAACTCAACGAAAGACATGTTGAAAGCGAGGTTTGACATGAAAGACATGGGTCTCGCGGATGTGATTCTTGGAGTAAAATCACTAGAACCCAAAATGGTCTTGTGTTGAGTCAATCTCACTACGTGGATAAGATCCTTGGGAAATTCAATTCGGACGATACGAGTATAGCTCAAAGTCCAATTGATAATACCCAACGCCTAAGGAAGAATAGAGGCGAAAGTGTTTCTCAGTTAGAATACTCAAGGATCATTGGTAGTCTCATGTATCTAATGACATGTACTAGACCCGAGTTAGCGTACGCTGTGAGCAGGCTAAGTAGATACACCAGTAATCCGAGCGAGGATCATTGGAAAGCTATCACGAGGGTGCTTAGATACATAAGATACACGAGAGACTATGGATTGCATTATACCCGTGATCCAGCAGTGATCGAAGGATTCACTGATGCGAACTGGATATCGGATATAAAAGATCATAGATCGACAAGTGGATATGTGTTTACACTTGCTGGCGCAGCTATAGCATGGAAGTCTTCCAAGCAAACGGTTATAGCTAGATCTACGATGGAATCCGAATTCGTCGCTTTAGATAAAAGCGGGGAAGAAGCGGAGTGGCTACGTCAATTTGTGGAAGATATTCCAAGATGGCCAAAGCCGTTGACGGCGATCTGCATACATTGTGACAATCATTCTGCTATTGCTAGAGCACAAAACATGATGTACAATGGCAGATCAAGGCACATTCGACGTAGACACAACACAGTACGACAACTTATCTCAACGGGTGTTATCTCAGTTGACTATGTGAGGTCAAATGAGAACATTGCGGACCCGTTAACAAAAGGCTTAAGCACAGATAAGGTGTATAGGTTGTCAAGAGGAATGGGACTAAAGCCCATGGATGAAGGGAATATGAGGGAAACCTAACCTAGTTGACTGGAGATCCCAAGATCTAGGTTCAATAGGCAAACTTAATCATAAACCCAAAGGGAGTCACTGTGGGGGGTGCCCCAAAATCAATAAAGGGAGTTGTATACTTCCTAGTCCATTCCAATCAGTGACATGAAGGAAAGGTTAAGCATGTTGAGGTTAAGGATTTTGAGGAAATCCAAATTAACCATGATGCTTTTAATGATTCAGGGGAATCACCTATGTTAGAGAGAAGTGGGGTCGCTTCGAATGGATTTGTGGGGAGGCGCAAATCCTAGAGCTCTCGCAGAACCAGGAACGTGTTCCATGACCATGAACGGACACAACCATGAGGTCTTAACTCGACTAGGGCGAGTATTGTGTGAATGTATATTGTCGCCTACATAAATGGGGGATTGTTCAAAGACCCCGCGTCTACAAGACCCTAGGAGGCTAAACATGCTTCACAAAAGGAGGTTCAAAGGTTACACCTACCTATCTTGCAATGCTCAACTGTTGAACGTGTATCGTTGAAACTTGATAGATCGATTTCTATTCATGTGGGGGATTGTTGGAAATTTTGTGAAAATAGCATTTTTCACAAATATAGGAAAATGATTTTTTCCTATTTTGGACTAGAAATAAATATAATAAAATGAGCGGGTTTTATATATTTATTTGTGGGTTTGTGTTCTATGTCGGAAGGGCTTCGCAACGAACTAAACCACGTCCAAAACGGAGCTAAGATGAATGAGATATCGATGCTCAAAGTTTGGTGTTTGAAACTTAAATGCTGGAAAAAGTGGGAAAGTGGCACCTTGTCCCACATCGGATGAGAGATGGAACTTAAAGGGGTATTTAAGTGGGAACTCTCCATCCTTATTGTTTCATGGAAGCACTCACTAGTGTACTCGCGAAGGGTGCGGAGCACCCTAACTCGCACTCGCGCGCGTGGCGTGGGTGATGAGGCGCAATGTGGCGCTTTGATGGCGCACTTTGCACTTCGCACACTCGCATCGCCGCTTGAGAGCCGCCTTTGTATTTTTGACCACGTGCGCGTGGTGGAAGCACAAGGGTTGCAAGGACCAAGTGGTTGGTGATGTGGCAAGCATGCGCATGACCCTGGTGGGTCCGCGCGCGATGGCGCATGACATGGCAATCATGCGCGCGAGTACACATGGCATGGAGGCGCATGGTGCATGGGCCTGATGTGACGTGCGCGGCGCACCAAAGTGAGACAAAACGGCGCGACTGTGTGGCGTGCTCGTAGAGGCTGACAGGTGACGTGGCACACGCGCGCAGGCGCGCATGGACCTGAGTGAGTATGGCGCACGCGCACATGGCAGTGAGCCAAGTGGACGCACCGCGCATGGAACGTGCAGACCTGAGCGCGCGCGCACCAGTGTGACTTGCGCGCACGCGCGCGCAGAAGCTTCCAACAGCAGTTAATGCTGTGCAGTTACATTTCAGCATTCGAAACTGACAAAGTTAATGCGTTTGACTGAGAATTAAGTGATGAATTAAAGTGCATTAAAGACGTCTAATGCAGTTTAATTCTCCCATTTAATTTATTTTTCAGTTTCGAGTTCAACCTGGTGTATAAATAGGAGGCTCCTTTCACCAGATGGAACACACCGAAAAACACAGCAAAACAATCTTCTCTACTGCAGATTTCATTGTCTTTTCAAGCTATCAAGGTACACATTCGGGTTGGAGTTAAGACCGGCAGTGCAACTGCTTGCGGCTGTTGTATCCTGGAAACAAACGTGTTCTCCTGGGAGACACGAAATTTGTTTTAAGGGACACGTGTCTAACACGATCTTCAGCCAAGAATAGTTTCGTCTGTTCAAGTTTTCTGTTCTTGTTTTTCCCTTTTTCCAGTTGTAATAGTATTTTTCTTTCAGTTGTAATTCTGTTTGTTCTTGTAATTCAAGTTAATAAAAGTTTTATTTTATTTTACACGAACGGATTCCTACAACATTTTCGTAACCAAAGTTCCATAGCAAACATTTCTGTAACAAAATTCATAACAAAAATAGCAACAACCGTTTTTGTAGCTAAAAGTATCGCAAATGAAATTTTGTAGCAAAGTAAATTAGTGAAGATTTCCATATGGGCATTCTCTCTATATAATGCGTGTGTGTATATATTTGTAGTAGAGAGGCCAATGAGAATAAAACGAGCATATTATTAATTGTTTTCATACGAAATATTAAAGTGCGCATATATGATTATTGATATATTACAAATGGGTGTATTTGATATTTATAAATTCAGTTGGGTATGTATGAAAATATGAAGATTTTGAGGAATATATAAGAAAACCAACTAATGGCGGTAAAACCATTTGGTTTTGGCTATAAACGACGCTAAGTGGATAGTCGATGACAAAAGAACACGAACAACCTTTTTAGTTTTTTCCCCATAGTTAAAAGAATGAACACAAACTCATGTGTCTTTCATTTCTTTATATTCCCCTTAGATAAAATAATAAACACAAACTCATGTCTCTTCCATTTACTTTACATTCGTTTTATGTTAATAAAACATTTAGCTTCTTGCTTATAAACTCTTTAAGCTCGTTCACCTACTTTATTCATTTCACTCTTTCAAAGTTCATTTCAAACACCACGCTTTAGGCCAAATATCTCATCCATTTAAACACACATCATGTCATTGAATATCTTTGATCATGAAGAAAGCAAACCGATAAATTCTTCTCACAACCTCACATACAAATATAATTGTGTGTGGAAGGAATTTTATCAACTAATTTTGCATCACAGACTAGTTATCAAGAAACTAAATCTTGAAAAAAAAAAAAAAAAGAGGAATGAAGAAACAAAAAAGAGAAAATTACCAAAATGTTGTTTAACTAAGGGACTGTTTGGCAACATCTGAATGGTTAAGTGCTGAACCAGTAAGAAGTCTGAACCATTAAGTGCTGAACCAGTAAGAGGTTTATTCCATTAAGAGCTTGTATAATGCTTAACCGTTCAGAGGCAAATGTCTGACCAATTCAGATTAGAGGTCTTAACCATTCAGACTCTGTGTAAATCTTAACCATTCAGACATCTGCTCGTGAAACAAACAGTCTGAACCATTAAGTGCTGAACCAGTAAGAGGTCTGAGCCATTAAGAGCCTCATTAAGAGGTAAACAAACAACCCCTAACTTGATTTACCAAAATGTCACCCTCATGTGTCCTTGGAATGGGGCTTCAACCATGGGATGCGTCGATGAATGGTACAGCGACATGTGTCCAGAATATTTGATGAGTCGGCGGCCGGCGCATCAAAGCCAAAAAGGTGGCTGATGCGTCCGTCTTATGGCTTGGCTGACTCCTCGTTGTGGCTAGGTTGACTCCTCGTTGTGGCTAGGCTGACCCCTCGTTTACCTTGGGCTGACTAAATTTTTTTTTCAGTATGACTTTTGATTTTATCAAATTTACATATCATATTATTTTGTCGAGTCTATAGATAGGCAACCTTGTTGTTTGGTGGCTTGAGACGTTTTCTTCTAACATGAACAGAAAAATAGTCGTTTTGTTTTTCAACGTAAATGAAAAATCCCTTATACTTCTATTTTCATATGACGTTTTTTCTAAGCTTTAAAATTGCAGGTTCCATAAGCTTTAGAAAAACGTCATATGGAAATAGAAGTATAAGGGATTTTTCATTTACGCTGAAAAACAAAAGGACTATTTCTCCGTTCATGTTGGAAGAAAACGACTCAAGCCACCAAACAACAAGGTTGCCTATTTATAGACTAGACAAAATAATATGGTATTTAAATTTAATAAAATTAAAAAGTCATACTGAAAAAAAAAAATTGAGTAGTCAGCCCAAGCCCAAGGTAAACAAGGGGTCAGCGCAGTCACAACGAGGAGTCAGCCAAGCCATAAGACGAACGCATCAGCCACCTTTTTGGCTTTGATGTGCCGGCCGCCGACTCATCAAATATTCTTCACACGTGTGGTACCATTCATCGACATATCCCATGGTTGAAGCCCCATTCCAAGGACGCATGAGGGTGACATTTTGGTAAATCAAGTTACTCAAACAACATTTTAGTAGTTTTCCAAAAAAAAAAAATAGAATCTCACATATAAAATTTCATGGTTGGGGTGCATGTACGTAGCAAGATAAAAAGATCATTCCCATATGATCAAGTGGAGCATTTGGGAAGCTACACGTCTAACATGTTGCAAAAGTGGATGAGAATATGGCAGAAAGGAATATCATCCACCATTAGCCATTAGGTCAATCAAGGAGAAAAGAAACTTTCATTGGGCACCCATTAAGGCATATTACCATTGTGGATTGTTACTGTATCTTTCCTGCTTTTTTGCAAACATGGAATTGATAACCATCCACCCTAATCTCCTATCTTTGGATAATAAGTGGATAAAGCTTTTGAAAGCGTAGAGTACACAGGTAATGTTCTTAAGACCACCTCCAACACCGAGGTCACGAACTAGCATGCCCTTCATGGTTCCAACATGGCAGAGAGAAGAAGGACGCCAGTGTAATCTCCCAAGCATAAGGTTCATCTCCACGGGCCATATGTGAAGGGAACTATGAGGAGTAGGCGTTGGTGGGAAGGAACCGATGTGAAGGCAAGGGTGGAACCAGGGGGTCGAAAGGGTCCACTGACCCCCTGGTCACCATAATTTTTGAATTTTCATATATAAAGTCTAATGTTTTAAAAACAACATGAGTTAGACCTTTTGGTTGTAACACCCGACTAAAATGTTCTGGTTTCGCCATTCGTGAAGAAAGAGGGGCCCATGAGATGGTGGACCGGAGATGCTCTAGTGATATGATTAACATTGAAACTAGGTCATCTATAATAGGTCTTGGAACAAGTATGATCAATATGATTTGAGGATTAACCTTAACACCTTTACTATAAAGGCGGTAAAGACAAACTTTTCAACTAAGATTAAGCATCATTAATATTGCATTATTGCATAAAGCATATATACGTTAGGTTTAGGTTACTTTAGTGCCCAAATTACTTAAGTGTGTTAAGTTTTGATTGATTGTTTCTTTCATCGCCATATATATTCCTTCACTCCTTTTTGACTTCTTTTTCTTTAATTTTAAAGATGATTAGGAACCAACCATTGGCTCTTACCATACACACATCGACACATACATGCACGGGTTCTTCAACTCAATAAGTTATAATCTATCTTAACTATATATTTTTTTTTGTATGTGTACTTACATATAGCATGTCGCAAATACATTATGTTTTTAATTTATGTAGTCATGGTGTTGGCACTTGCCCAACTAAGTTATGTCGCTTTTAAAGGTTTGTATATTAATATCTAATGAGATATATACAGTGACGAAGCTTGACCCGAATGACGCGGCGGGGGGGGGGGGGTCGAAAACGTATATACCAAAAAATTTCTATAGAACCGGAGGTCGAAAACATATATACCCAAAATTTTCTATACGAAAACTACATATATAACACTACTAAGCGAAAAATTCGGGGGGTCAGGCGCCCCCTCCCCCCTCCCTCTATACTTCGCCCCTGGATATATATATACACGTACGTACAATACGGGATAAATAGAAAAATGCTACGTCAAATCCTAATTAATCTAGAATTCTAAAATGATACTGTGTCAAACATGTTCAGTGGATTCATCAACCAACACAACATCATTGGTAAAAAAACATATATGAGAAATCATTTTGTATGTTCTTAATTCATATTAGTTGAGTTATCTTGAGAGGTTATCATACAATCAAAAGACATGTTTAAACAATCAGTAGAAACATATGCTGATTCTTGAATAATGATAGTAATATTCTTGGAATGGAGATAAAGCTACATGTATTCTAATGGGAATGGAAAGTAACTTTCAAGATTCTATATAAGGGAGACATACCTCTACTTGTTACTCACATCAAATCATGTACAAAATAATGATGTTCCAGTGTAATGGTACATGAGTACCACATATATATTTACTGTTTTGTCTGAGTAAGGAAAGCTTTGTGCAAACTAGGGTTTCAACAAGAAATATGAATCTTCCATCTACACATGATCATGGAAACTATTAAGGTAAAGAGTGGTGACAGAAGAGAGTGAGCACACATGGCCTTTCTTGCATGGTACGAGTTTTACATGCTTGAAGCGATCTGTGCTCACCCTCTATCTGTCACCACCCCATCTACTCTCCTCATCTCTAGTTACAATAAATCATGTATGTCTATACATCTTTTGAGGTATATTCTCAACCTTAATCCTAGAAGTATCATGAACAGGCATAGCAAGCGTGTCATAACAAATAACTTTTAAATCTAATGTGAAAAACCCGTCAAAATTCAACACTACATATAAGACGCCTTTATCAATGGACAGGTCCGTAGGTGATCTCTCGGTGAAGGTAGGACCTGTCACAAATCCTTCGGAGAATATACGTGATCAAAGGCTTCACTAATAGATCACCGATAGGGTTTGTTGAAGGATCACCTCACTAACGTCCACTTCACAATCAGAACAATAGCACCGTTATGGTTTGTTGAGAGATCACCTCACCAACGTCCACTTCATAGTCAGAACAACAACACTAGACCTCATCGACAAATTACCAAAATGACTTGTCACTGATGAATTCACGATAGTGGTTTCATCTAAGGATCACTAACATTGTCTACATATAGATCTAACAACATATATTATAAATAACTTATTTCTTTTTCTTTTCTAGAAGTTGACCGACAGATCTAACCATCCATGATTATTTTATCGAAAGACGTCATTTTCCCTAAAAATCTATCACAATTGTTGAAAACTCTCTACTAACATTAAATATCCAATTAAAACCACTAAATGTCCCATTAAAATAATTAGTTACATTTCAATTTCTCAAAAGATATTTTGACCAAAAACAATGGTACATGACCTAACAAAACACATCATAGTCATACTAAACCAATTTCATTTATAATATTATATTATTAATACCCATGGCATTATAGCCTAGTGGTATCTTAGGGGTGGGATAAGGCTTATGATCATTAGGTCATGGGTTCGATTCTCACAAAGGGGGTTTTCCCAGATTTATTGGGTTTCCTCCTGAATTGGTGTATAGGCATTATTGCCTAGTGGAGATGGATATGATCGGTTGGTTCTGCTGGTGGCACGATGATACTCCAGTGGTCCGTCAGTGATCTAAATTTGCCGTTCAAAAAAAATATTATATTATTAATATGTCACATTCACATGTATCAATGTTTGCAATTGTGTTGTTGACTATTTACAACCCTCCCAATAAGACTCTCTCCTCAAAACACCCAAATTCTCTCCATTTCCCACAACCCCATGTCCGATTTCAGATCAAAAGACATGCAATTAGAGCAATACAATGGTGAATTTGACCCAAAAAGATCCGATTTTGAGCACAACCCACCTCATAATTTCAGATCTTTAAGTGTTTCGTATGGTTCTTCTTACAAAACCCCACAAAATAATATGGATATTGTGGTTGCAAATGATTTGAAATTGAAGAAAGGGAAGTCGGTGAACGGATTAGCGACGAAACAATGGAGTTTTAGGGACCCAGAGTTTCAGAGGAAGAGGAGAGTTGCAGGGTATAAAGTGTACTCTGTTGAGGGGAAACTTAAAGGGTCTTTTAGGAAGAGTTTCAGGTGGATTAAAGATAAGTATAATCATGTTGTTTATGGGTAAGTGTTTGTGAATCTGTAATATATATATATGTTCATGTATGCTCATTTTGTGTCTTGATTTTATCAGTTTTCATGTGTATGTATATGTTTGTGTTAAATGAAATTTATCCTGGTGAATTTGAAATTGTATAATTGGAAATTTTACCTATTGATTGGATTCTTGGATGAGTTTTAAGAGCATTTATATCTCATTCTCTTGGGTTCTCCATATTTATATAAAAAAAAAAAAGCCGAGTGAAAAAAGAGAGAAAACGTTACTGTTTATATATATATTTGAGATTACATTGTTCACCTCTATTAATTTTTTTAATAGTTTTTGAAAGTGGTTATGAGGGGAGGGGAGAGAAAATATAAAAAAAATTATTAAATTAAAAATAAATAAAAAAATATAGTGATTTTTAGTGTAATTATAGAAATAGAGATGAGGGATGAGATGTGAATGCTCTAAAATGCGTATGAAACCTATACAGAACGAGTAAGTAAAGAAACGTGGTAAATGATATGAAGGCTTCAAAGTTGTGAATGGGATAATTAAAACAATATGTAGAAGTGTTTAAGTTATGGTTTTCTATGTAAAGTCGGTTTAATTTTTTGAATCAAATCGGTTGATTACTTTCATTTTAAATATTTTTGTTTCCTAGATTAATAGTTTTCTTAATTTTTTATAGAACTTTTTTATTTAAACTTAGTTTTTATTCTTGAAACCTTATTAATGGCTTTGATAATATCATGTTGTGTATGGTTGTTTTTTAAGAGACATTTATTCATATAAACTCAATAATTTGAATTAAATTGTACTCTGTTTTGATTTTTAAATAATTGAATTATAATGGGTTTTCATAATCTGTTTTTGAATATAAAGCATATAAGTTGTTTGGTTAAAAATATTGATATTGTCTCTTGTAGATATTATTTACAAATTTGGTCCCTATTTTTAACCGTTTGTCGGTCTAGTAGTTGTTAAAGTGGGGTTGAGTTCTTGAATGCTTTTTCTTTTTGTTATAAGCAGTTAAGTACCAAGTTTCATATCTTTTTAATTCATTTAAATATGTAGGTCACGGATGATGGATGACAAGGAGTTAAATACTCTCTTTTTGTAACAAGCACATAATTTTGATACTTTTGTTTGCATTCACAAAAAATTGAAGTTCTATTTTACTAGAAATTTGAAACTCTAAGACCAAACGTAGTGGTCCATGCCAAATGGTGTGGGTCTATCTGATTAGGCAACGACGTGGCGTGACTTTTGCAAGTTTCTGATATGGATGGGCTGTAAGCACCGCACCCGTGGGGCGTGGAGGAGAAGGCATGGTTCCAACCACACATGAAGGGCAGATTGTTGATGATGTGGCGGAGAGTCCGACGTGATTTCAGCCTGCTCCGATGATACGACCCGACCCACAAACCGACCCGTGAAGATCCATTTCTACTCCACGTTTTCATGCATTGCACAGTTAGAGTCCACGTTCCAACTTCCATGCACTTCTTCCTCATTTTATGTTTTGTTGAGTTGTTTAATTTAGTATTTTTGTTAGTGGGTAGCATAACCACTTGGTCCATGTTCATGTTTTATGTTTGTTAGTTTTAATTCGTATGTTTTGTAAGCCTTTATAAGGCCTAGAGTTTTAGCAATGAAGATAGAGAAAATTGATAGAAAATTAGTCTTGTTCTTCGTCTTTGTTCTTGGAGCCTAACCCACTCTACGGGTATCTATCGGAAGATTGACCATCTCGAATCGGTCTCTATCATCTGATGTGAGGGGTGGCTACATCCTAAACGTGATTCACTACGCTTGGTCTAACCTAACGTTTTAATACACATATTATATTTCTTTGTTTCTTCTTTGTTGGTGTGGATATTTTTTGTTTAAGTCAACATTTTTTTTTATCGAAAAGATCAACATTAATAGAGATACTTTTAAAGTCTTGATTTTTTTAATTCATAACTTTGATAGTTTTGCGTTAATTGTGAATTTGTAGTTGTTATATCTGTAATAGCATTCACCTCTCATCCTGTATACACTTTTTATCTCTAGATTTTAGAGAATGATTTAAGGAAATTATACCACAAAACATCGCTCCATTTTATTCTCTAAAATAAAAAACAATTTAGAGAAAACAAAATTAAACCTCTATATTTAGTTGCTCAAATCCTAGTCTTTATAATTATTTGTAAGTGTATAAGAAAGAGAAATAATTAATAAAAGAAGTTTTATGAGTAAGATAAGGATAGAGATAGAGAACTGGATGTGTGAGGTTTTTAAAAAATAAATATATATTTTTTTGAGAAAAATGTGTTTTTAGTTAAGTTATGAAGATAGATAGGGAGAATGAGATGTGAATGCTCTAAAGTCCTTTTATATTTATGTTTTCTTAAATTTTAGAGGTAACTGTCATTTTCGTCCATGTGGTTTGTTCACTTTTGTCATTTCAGACCAATTTTCAAAAATGCACCAGTTTCCTCGTGACATACTGGAAACATGTCACTTCAATCCAAAAATTAAAATCCAGTTAAGTCAGACAGGTTAAATGAAGGGTATTATTGTCAATTCATATATCTTTTATTTTCACCTTATTTTATGAATTGATAATAATACCCTTCATTTAACCTGTATGACTTAACTGGGTTTTAATTTTTGGACTGAAGTGGCACGTTTCCAGTATGTCAGGGAGGAAACTGGTGTATTTTTAAAAATTGGCCTAAAATGGTAAAAGTGACCAAACCACAAGGACGAAAATGAGAGTTAACTCTAAATTTTATTTATCATCTTCACAAGAGCACTCATAATGAGGTTTTTTCTCAAGTATATAGGGTTAGTAAAAGTTTATGCATTGCGGAAAAAATTGAGGTTTTTAAATGAGTTAGGGTGAAGGGAGTGGTTAAACACTTTGGAGTGGCAAACCAAAAAACCAACCAATCAGAGCGTGCCATGTCAATCAGTCAAAAGTGTTTAAACTTTGATGAAAGTGTTGGCAATGGTTTAAACACTTGGTGAAGTGGTAAACTATTTAAAAAAAAAAAAATTGTGATTGGTTGAGATAGGAATGGACCCCACCCCCACACCCCCTCTCTCTCTCCTTCCTCCCCTCACCGATTCGGTAATGCCCCACCGAAAACACCCCATTTCGTCAAACACCTCATGCGGCAAATGGGTTGGCGGTGGTTTGCCGCCCATTGCCGATTCGGTAATGTGGGTTTGCCGCACCCACTCCCTTCACCCTTATGTCAGCTGAGTTTAATGCATTGCTTTCTCTGTTTTGTTACTGTTAATATATAATAATACGTTTTAGATTTCAAAATAAAAAAATAAACATATATAAAAGTTTACAAGGGTTTGAAAGCAAAATTTGATTGAATTAAATTTAAACAAAATAAAACAGTTCATAAAACTAGTAAACATATAAGAAAAATTTTGAAAACAAAAAATATATAAAACTAAAACATGAAAAGACTTGCACAAAGTGTACAATTTTGAAAGTCAAAATACAAAACTAAAAAGTAGAACCATTGAACTTGAAACATATTTTTAACATAAAAAACACTTTCAAAATTCTAGAAACAAAAAATAAATTGGGTGGGGGCCACATATAGTTTTTTTTTAAAGATGAACTTCTAATGGTGACCATTGTCACATCCGCTCATCGCGGACCCTCTCCAAGAACGTGGGCCCAGATAGCAAGGCCAGCGCTGGGATAACCAGTCTTGGGTCGAAGGCTTTCCCACGGAAACCGTACTGTCTCGACACGATTTTACTCGCTGGAGTAACAGCCGGATGAAAACCGGAGTGACGCTCAGGATCAAACCCTCATCGGTAGGTTTTTCACCATCATAGCACGCATGTCACATCTATTTTCCTTCACTGGGAATCGAACCGGAGTCTCACAAGGAAACACCCGGTCCAACAACCAACTGAGCTAGAGGGGTGGACGGAGGCCACATATAGTTGAGTCTTGTATGATATCCAACGACATATCACTATAATAATCCGTTATATGGATTCGTTGTCACATCCCTCTTCATCAAGAATGTTTTTTGGCTTTCACTATTTTTTGTTTATTATTTTACTTAAAAATGTGTTACATCACATGGATAAATCATGTTTCCTATAACTCGTTTAATAAACAAGTTATCACGCTTGAACCGTTTAATAAACAGTAAAGTGTATTGTAAACAGTGTTGCAAAAATCGCGATTACTCGGCGATTAATCGCCGACTAGTCGCTAGTCGTCCTCTTACTGAGTAATTTTTCACTAATCAGTCAAAAAATCGCTAATCGGTCAAAGCCGGTCCAAGCCGCCCTAGTCGGCCCAAGTCGCCCTAGTCGGCCCATTTGAAATCCTTACAAAACAGGCCCAAGATTACAACTTTAGCTCATTTTCCTTATCCCTTACCCTAATATGACGAAGAATTTGAGTCAGGGAAAGAGGATGAAGTAGACGAGGAGATTGAATACGAGTCGGATGATGTCGAAATCATTGAACACTACGGGGATGACGATTACATTTGAGCTATTTGTTAATGTTTGAACTTTAAGTACTGATACTTGTTATGTTATGACTTATATGTAAGTTTAGTTTGTATTTTGAACTACTTTTATCTTTTTAAGTATTATATTGATATGGATGTGTGAGTATATATATACATATTTATAAAAATAATAAAATTTACATATAAAATTCCGATCCGATTAATCCCGGGTAATCCCGAGTAGTCGCTAGTCCCCACCTCACCGGCTGACTAGCGAGTTCTCCAACCTTGATTGTAAATATAACAAAGCATTTTTTGATTGGATTGTAAATAAACAGAGCAGCCCGTCAACCTGTTTAAAACTTTAAGAGTTAAATGTCATTTTAGTCCCTGTGGTTTGGGTCATTTTGCCCATTTAGTCCAAATGTTTCATTTTTCGCCTGTGAGGCCAAAAATGTTTCATCTTTGCTATTTTAGTTCACTGGGTTAACTTCATTCATTTTTTCTGTTAACGAGAAGGGCAATTCGGTCATTGTATATGGTCGAATTGCCCTTTTAGTTAACAAAATTACATATAAAAACACCGAATTGCCCTTCTCGTGAACAGAAAAAATGGATGAAGTTAACCCAGTGGACTAAAATGGCAACGATGAAACCTTTTTGGACACACATGCAAAAAAATAAACATTTGGACTAAATTGTCAAAATGGCCCAAACCACAGGGACTAAAATGACATTTAACTCAAACTTTAACTAAAAGTATACAGGTCATATAATATAAACAAAATATACAAGTCAACTTGTAACCCCTTTAACCCGTTTTAGATTAATGGGTTACACGGGTCCGGGTTAAGTGACAAGCATAAGAATCAACTGGATTACTTTAAAGTTGACATTTTTCTGTTTTCATTGTGCTATTTTGAATAAACTTGATATAAACGAAAGCGGCTGCGCTTCAAATCTACCGACTTCAACTTTGATTAGAACCGAAATGAACCAAAACAAATATGAAACACGTTGACCCGGCCCGACTATACTGCTAAATAATCTTTAACCGAATCTAAATAAATTACAACTGACCCAGAATGAATTGATCATACTACCATTTAGCCTCAAATAAGTATATACTCAGACAAAGCGGCAGCACCTATAAGTCCAACGAGTGTCACAAGTGATACCATGTTTGGAATTGGCGCAGAAGACGACGATGAGAAGTAAATCTTATGAGAGCTGCTGTCTCCCCGGAACCCTCTCACGGTCATCGCCTGTAAAATGCCACACGAAATTACGTAAATAAATTCATAGTTTCATAAGAACAATGCTTGCTTTTGGATTAAGTGACAAATATCTCAAACCTGTGTTATCTGCTCTGCGTGATTAAATATATTTTTGAAGATCCGACGGATGTATGTAAAGAAAACTGCAATTCCAGACGATATAATTTAAACAAAATTGGGTGATTTTTTAAACCCACAACTTGATGCAAATAAATAAATATTACTGTTTTTAAACTGAAGAGAATGTCACGGGTGTTCTTAAGATTGATTGAGTAGTAGATTTACCATCAACGGTCTCCATTGTAGCCAAGTGTTTCCAATTTATCCTCCGGGATACAATCCCCAATGCCACAATCCGTACCTACAATGAGAACATTACGACACATAGTATGAGTCAAGTTTTCTTTCTCTCGTACCTCAACTAACTAGAGATGAAAATTTTACAAATAGGGTCGATTTATGTTTTTTTAAACTCTTAACGGATCAAATGGAATAAGCTAAAGAATTAAACTAAAAAGGTAAAGGTCCAATCTGAATTGTATTCGAATGTATAAAACCCCCCTAAATCGCTTTGTCAAAAAACGGTGGATTATTTTTGTGAATAAATAGTTTCAGTAATCAGATCTAGCAACGGTGGATTATTTTTATGAATAAATAGTTTCGGTAATCAGATCTAGCACATTAATAACTTATAAAATTTAAAAAAAAACGGATAAAAAGAAAGTGTTAAAGTATTGTTATATACATATAACAATGATTTAGATTAAATAAATGAGTCGAATGACATGTCTTATGTTATATATATATAAGTGTAATTTATATAAAAAAAGTAACTAAAAATACAAAAATGAAAACTAGATAAATAATGAACAATCTGAGCTCGTGTTTGTAAATCATTCACAAGCCAAATTCAAGCTTTAGACATGATTGAAACGAGCGGAGCTCGAACTTAGTGGGGCTCAAGCTCGGCTCGGCTCATTTACACCTAACATTAAGGAACTAACTATTAAGCCCACTCACCTCATCGAATACTAGGTTGATAAATCTTAATGACAGTAGAAGAGTAAGAATAACTTCAGCCACCGGGACACCAACATATGCCAAAGGCTTCATAAACCATTGTAGAGCAAACGCGAGTTGTTCTGGTGTAGTAGTTGTCAAGCAAAGACTTGCACTTTGAAAAATCTACAACAAAAGTTAAAACAACATTCATATTGCATATAAGACAACTCGTATAACCACCTAAATTTGAGCTTAAACATATGATTATAAACAATTTTGACATAAAAATAATTAAAAAAAAAGCTTACAGAAAAAGTTAAGCAAGCTGTTGTACTCGCCAGAGACAACCCTTTTCTCGTAAGCTGCAACGGTCCTAATTTGAACAGTAGATAGGAATAACCATCAAAAGACGGTGGAATATTGGGCAAGCCCATCATCGATGGCGGTGGAGTTCTTGACTGAACCACCATTGGAACACTATCTGCACCGAGCCCCACCATTAAGAACAAAATCCCAGATAATAGAGCGGTTCTTCCCAATTGATCCTACAAACAATATTTGAGAGCTCCCCTGCATTAGTGAATTACTATCTTCAAAAAGATAATTGATAAAGAAAATAGAAGAGTGATAAAGAAAATTGATGATACGTACCACCCAAACTTGTCTTGGTAGTATCCATACAGACAATGTGGCCAGAAACGTGATTAATCCGAATCGCATGTATATATGTGTTCTTGCGGGGATAACAACTAGAACCAGAAGCCATGCCTGCACAAGTGAGATGTGGAAATTAAGTTGCGTTACTATATGACACTGGCTAAAAAAGCCAAATATCGGTGAATATGACGGTTAATGCATATTTTTTGAAATTGCATCACACTTAAATGTCAACTGTCAAGTAGAAAAACTAAAATGAATCTTTACAATATGTTTATCTTCTAACACTAATGAAGCTGAAATGGCTCTGAATTGTTTTCTACAAGAATCAATAATCTCAGAACTATTGCAGAAATGTCCCAAACATACACATGAACATTTTAAAGTATTGAATTAGATTATGCTACTCAGGGATGGCAATCCGGACACGACCCAAAACCTGACACGAATATAATCATGTTTTGGGTTGTCATGTCTAGCCCATGTTCAGGTTGACTAGGTTAGCCCGTTTACTTAAATGGGCCGTATTACACCCCACTTGCAGTATGCACATATAATGTATATATGTATGGGCCATCGGGGAGCAAAAGTGAAAGTGCACTAATTTTAACGTTATTTTACTAATTTCGTGAAAATAACCTTAAAAGTTGAGGACGGTTAATCATGCATCATGTGGTGGCGTTGATAGCTGAAAGACAAAAGGGTACATGCACTAATCGGTCTTTGTCCCGATTGTTGAGTGTTATGTGCCTTATGTCCAAGGCTTGATGCAAAACTACTATCGAGAGCCGGGGGTCTCACTGGAGTCTGGAAGCAGCCTCTCTATTCTTACGGGGTAGAGGTAAGGTTGTCTACATCTTACCCTCCTCAGACCTTACCTTTGCTTTGCTATTGGTGGGAATGATGAAGACGACGATGAGGATGACGACGAAGATGAGGACGACGACGGCGATGAGGATGACGACGAAGATGAGGACGATGACGACGAGGATGACGACGATGATGAGGATGAGGATGATGACGACGACGAGGACGATGAAGACGATGACTTAAACGGGCCGTATTCGGTTGACTTGTTTAACCCAACCCGATTAAATACATAGGTTGACAATCAACCTATTCAAGTAAAACGTCAACCCATTTAACCCATTAATTACACCCTGTTCATGACCTGTTTAACATGTTTGCAACTTGGTTACAACTCTTTATAACCGGCAACATGTTTAACTCGTTTAGATAAATGGGTTAAATATGTTTGACACACACATATATATGGGCCGTGTTTGGGTTCAACAATTCACCTGGCAACCCTAAGCGAGTAAACACCCTTAAAGTTACTGTTACTGTATCAAAACCCAGATTTATTTAAGATACAAAAAACAACCCACTAAAACAATAAAAATTAGGTCTGAGAACAAATACACAACACCCATGAACACACTTAAACCAATTCAACAAACACCATACAACCCAACAATAAAAATCCAATCTTTACCCAAACCCATTTCAATCTAGCAAAAAAAAAAAAAAAACTCAACAATTTCCAAACAAGATACTTCAAGAAACAATTACAAAAGTTACCAATTTGATTCTGGGATCAACAGAGTGCAAGAAAGTGGTGGGTGAAGATACGAACTGGCAAATTGGGCTAGAAGTTGCCCCTGCAATGGACCTGAGGATCTTGTCAGCTGAGATAATATTTTTTGGCAGCAGTTTTTCCCATTTTGGTGGGTCAGAATCACTGGTTTGTGAGCATTTGATGAGGGTTTTGAACAGGGGTTTGGTGGTGTAAGTGTGTTTGGGGATCTTTTGTGGGTTTGGGGGGAATTGAGGGAAGAAGAAGATGCGGGGGTTACGAGAAGAGAGTGTGAAATTGGCGGTTGGGTGGATTTGGATGTTCATTTGGGTGGATGGTTTAGAGTGTTTGCTTCTTCAGCCAAGGCCGAAGGATATGAGTTCAACACCACCCAAATGAGACCAAAAGGTTCTGCCTTTGTGTTAACCCTTATGTGTTACAAGTAGGGATGCAAATGAGCCGAGTCGCGCTAAGCCCGAGCTCGGCTGTGTTCGAGCTTTGTTTTCAAAGTTTGAGTTCAGCTTGTTGGTAGTTTCTAAAGCTCAGTTCGGGCTCGGCTCGTTTACTATATATTAATTAATATATTAAATAAAAATAATATAAATAATAGACTCGTTCAGGCTCACGAGCTTGATAAGTTAAGGTTGGGCTCGGGCTCGTTTACTAAACAAACTTATTTTTAGGTTCGGGCTTGACTCGTAAACAAGTTTAAATAAGATCAGCTCGTTTACTAGATAACTTTAAATAAATGGTAATTGTTATTAAATATTAATAAAAAAAACTAATATTCCACCAAGCTCGATGAGGCTCAACGAGCCTGGCGAGCTTCACATGGCAGGCTCGAGCTTGGGCTTGATAAATAAACAAGCTTTGTTTTAGGCTCAAGTTAGGCTCGGGCTCGATAAGGCTCAGCTCGTTTCGAACTTTTTATTTAGCAGCTCGCGAGCCGCTCGGCTCGTTTGCACCCCTAGTTATAAGACTGCGTTGTGGCTTAGCGTCACCTTCCACATCAGCCGTTAACCGCTTGAAAGTGGCGGATACATGTAATATTTATGATGATATAAATCTCAAAAGACAAGTTTATAATTCTTAGCATACAAAATACAAATAATATCATGAAAATATGAAATACATATCTAGATGAAATCATTTTTCTCATAGTAAAGCCCCAAAAATGAAGCACTGCTAGACAATGGTCTTATGGGAAATTAAAGTTAAAATGTTTAGGGTACGTGGTTCGGATGAAGGGTGTATAGTTTTAGGTAGTCAGACAGGTATTACCTAATACCATATATGTCATATACTCGTGAAAATTTTTAAAACTAATTTCATACCCGAATACTCGTCCCGAATGTTTTGGGTTTCAGGTTTGCCCGTCGGGTTCGGGTTCGTTTATCATCCCTAGTGGTGGTGGTGACGATGAGGACAACAGCGGTGGCGAAGGCGACAATGGTGGTGGTGGTGATGATGGCGAGGGCAACCGTGACATGTCGGTGGTACTAGTGACGAGAGTGGTCATGGTAGCAACAACGGTGGTGGCGGCGTCGGCTTAATGACTAGTTGGGGTGGTGTGGGCGATGATGGTGGTGCTGGTGGCGGCAACGAGGTGGCGTCAATGGAGGGGGTGTCGGTAAAGGATGCAGTGACGACGCTGGTTTTAATGTTGGTGACAATTAGTAAAGATGGCAACCAACAATGGTTGTGAGTGGTGTTGGCGCATATGGATGATATGTTTTTGGTAGTCATTATCATACTCAGCAAATCTCACAAATAGCAAAGTTAAGGTAGGTTCTAAGAAGGGTAAGACGTAGACAACTTTACCTCTACCCCGTATGAATAAAGAGGTTGTTTTCAGTAAGACCCTCAGCAAGATGTTTTTAGATATCAAGTTTTTAAAAATAATTTATTTTAACCCGGGAGTAGTTTGAGACATGTAACACCCTTACACCCACCTTTTGTGTATACTATCTTCATAATATTTTCAACTCATAATATTAATATCATACTAAGACTCTAAGAGTATTAAGTTTGGGGTTTAACTGTTGGTGACTTGGTGTTGCTATTTTATATTTTTATATATAAACTAACACTTAACATATCAAGGTTTATTATAAAATATATAGCTTGACTTCCAACCCCATACTCATACCCTTTAACCTTCTATATACGTATTGCTTGTCATAAATTAATATTCAAGTTAACTGAATTAGTGAAAGCTAACCGAGTTCACATTTTTCCAACACATATCAGTTCGGTTTATTTAGTTTGGATTCATTTTGGCTCACTAAAATTTCAAGCCACAGAATCCAAACCAATCAACCCGAACTGATATGTGTTGGAAAAACGGGTCAACACAAAACACAACCACACCAACATGATTTAAACGACACAAACTAAATCGAATGAATTGAAACTATGTGGGAAATGGGTTGGTAGAAAGCTCACACCAACATATTTAGATCAAACTAGACACAACCCGTCCCAAACCCGATCCGAATTGCCAAGCCTTATTAATATAATATAATATAACATACCCAAGTGTACTTATACACACATCAAAATGTGCATAAACTGTCCAATAATCATCTCATAAAAACCACCCAGTTGCTACAAAAAGCTTTAAATATGATGACTTTTTGGGACCTTTATTTACAAGACGTCGAAGAAATCAAACTAGAAACAGAAAACCAAGCTTTCAAAGAGTGTACGCATCAACCCTACACGTTCAACGCCAACTTCTGAGCAGCGAGGGCTTCAGCCTCGAGTGTGGGCTCCCACAGGATGGTGGTTTCCGCAAGTAATCCCGTCACTGTATACGGGTCCATGTTTGATGCCGGACGCCTGTCTTCCAAGTAACCTACACACCAACCATAATAAAACATAATTTAAAATGAGAATAATGTAAAAATGTAGGATTGTGAATTTATTATAAATGTTACAAATAACATTAAAAAACAAAACACTAATACCTTTGCCTGCTTTCTCAGTGTCACGCCCCACACGGATTGAGCAGCCACGATTAGCTACTCCCTGCAAGTTGACCAAAAGCCAAATATAACGGTTAAGAAACGTTTGAAAACCATTACGTATAGTTATATATTGTTAAATTGTAGATAATATATGTTTTGTATACCCATGAAAATTGGTTAATGCTGGCGGTTTCATGTTTCCCTGTCAATCTTCTTTCGTTTCCTTCTCCATAAGCACTGATGTGTTCAGTGTGGCGAAGTGAAAGATTTAGGATCGCCTTTTTGATCACCTCAAATCCACCGTCTTCTCTCATGGCCTTTGTACTGCAAATTTAAAACACAATATAAGAATATATATTTTTAAAAAGAGTAAAGTACACGAATGGTCCCTGTGGTTTATCAAAATTATGAATTTGGTCCCTAGCTTTTCAAAAGTGCATAGATGGTCCCTGTGGTTGGTACTTTGTAACGCGTTTAGTCCCCAGCGTTTTCCAAAAGTACATGAATGGTCCCTATGGTTTGCACTTTGTAACACATTTAGTCCCTAACTTGGACATGCTAAAACCTTTAGATTTGTTGGCTGGGGACTAAATGAGTTACAAACTGCAAACGACAAGGACCACCCGTGTACTTTTGGAAGCTAGGGACCAAATCCAAAATTTTGGTAAACCACAGGACCATCCGTGTACTAATAAGTAATGACTAAGTACCTGTAGTTAGTGTGGCATCCTGCTCCATTCCAGTCTCCCTGTCAATGCAAACCAGATATATTATCGAGTTAAATATTTCTATTACAAACTAAAAGCGCAAATAAAGAATTCTATTACATTACCTCAATGGGCTTAGGGTCAAGTGTCAGGACAACACCGGCTTGCTCAGTAATTCTCTGTAAAATAAACAGTAAGTACACAAGAAATAAGCTTAGCTTATATATACTGATTGAAATAAAATGTTTTAAAAAATACTGCATAGCTTAGAATAACAATGATTTAGATAAATTACCTCAAGGAGGTATCTAGCACACCAAATATGGTCTCCAGCTTCAATTCCCACACTTGGACCAACTTGAAATTCCCACTGTAAATAATGATTGCTGATATGATATATCTGTATATGATGTCATTATAATCAATTAATGAATACAGAGAATGAGTAGGAAAAAACCTGTCCAGGCATAACTTCTCCGTTGGTTCCACTGATGTTAATTCCGGCATATAAGCAAGCCTTGTAATGTGCATCTGATATGTCTCTTCCAAATGACTTATCCGCTCCAGCACCACAGTAGTACGGACCCTGTAGTTTTAAAAATATATATATAAGTTGATTAAAATAAAACAACTGTTGTTTCTATATGTGGCAAAATGGGCAGGTCAAAATGGGTTCGGATCAAAACCGATACTTTTTGTCCAAAATATTTTGAACTTTATATGTATAACTGGTGTGTAAAATTTGATTAAAAAAATGATGAATAGTACCTGTGGACCAGGGTAGCCTCCAACAGGCCAACCCAAAGGCCACTTCACATCTGGTTGAAGCAAAGTGTACTCTTGCTCAATTCCAAACCTAAAATCAGATTCAGTTAACCAAATTAATCAGTTAGTCTGAATACAGAATATTAACATACACCGACTTCTGTCTATTTGTTTTTCGAATGAATTAATACCCCTCTATATAGAAAGGAGATATATAATTACCAAATGCAGTTAATCTTTAAAGTTTAGTTGCACTAAAAAGATTTTCAACAGAAAAACCTACCAGGGCACCTGTTGTACGACTTTAGGATCACTGAAAATCTCAGCAGCCTTAGCACGTTTGTTTGTAGGGATGGGCTCGCCTTGTGGTGTGTAAGCATCACACATCACCTATAAAAAATACAAATTAGAGTTAAGTCGATCTATAATACCATTTTACTTTGCAGCTTATATATATATAGAAAAATTACTTAAGATTCATAAATATTATTTATACTCACCAATATGTTCTTCCCACCACGGAAAGGATCCCTAAAGATCGCCTGCGGGCTGGAAAATTGAATTTCAACTACAGTTACATCACCACAAAAAATATATATATATATATATATATATATATATATTAAAATTTATGAGTGTTTAAGACTTACTATAAGATAACTTCACTGTCTTCTCCGGGTGCTTGTCCGGTACTTGACCCATCGTAGTTCCACTTTGGAAGCTCAGAAGGATGCTCAACTGGTTTCGAGATTGTCTACAAACAAAATTTAAAAAAAAAGAAAAAAATAAAATAAAACCATTTTTTCTTTCAACAAAGCTATAGTTTCGATTATTATTATTAATTTATTATATATAATCAAAGCGTCAAAAGCTAACATACCCTTGATTTGCTGCGAACGTCTGTCCCAGAACCTCCAATCCTGTTTCAAAACATATGAAATATTTATGTATGTGAATACAAAATCTTTTTTTATTTAATTTTTAAGGAAAAAAACTTACCAGATGTATTCAGCGATGATCTTATCGGTGTAAGGAGTTACGTCCAAGTTTAGTAGGTCTTCCATCCTGTTAATTGTGCCACTTGCTGAAGCGCATATTCTAAATTTTGTGGCGGTTTTGATGGCTCCTTTCTTGCTTGGCTTCAAAGAAAAAGAGTTAAACATTTTGGACGACATACAGCTTGGTTCCATCGTGTTCTTCGTTAACCTCATCTGCCATTGCACCGAAGGAGCCAAACATTGCGCCATTTTCACCTAATCACATCATTCAACACAAAAAAAATGTCAATAAGTAAAGTAAAAAGTTAACAATACAGGTTCAGTCATAGTAACCAATCTCGTTTGTTAAAGTTTGTTAAAACGTAACTAATCTCGTTTACTGAGATCTATAGTCATAGTAACATAGAAAGCTTTCAGTCGTGTTTGCAGTGGCAGATCTAGAACTTTTGACAAAAGTATGCACTTTCGTACGAAACCATTTCATTTCGACTAACAAAAATTCATTTATTATTATTTTTTATACCCTACAAAGTACAAAATATAAATTTTAAGGTACACAACGTCCCTCATGCATGTTTGAATATGTTATGCATATTTTTTTTTAATATTCCAGTCCCACCACTACAATCAATCAAGCACTTTTAGTACCACTAACTTAATGGTTTACTTTTTTGCCTCTCTTTATAGTTATACAAACTTTATCCAAACATATTGGGATTAGTTTCCTTAATCTTTATGATTTATCTTAATTTAATGTATATGACTCACTTTTGCTTTAAAACAGTATTGTAGTATCTGTAAAGGAGTATCAGATTCAAAAGGCAAAAATGAGATGTTCTGTGATGCAATCTACTTAATATATGATCATCTTTAATTATATAAAAAGATTAAAAATAAATATACTGCAGAATCTGATCAAGGCAACATGTTGCATTGACTAGCATACAACTATAAGGGCAGTTTGGTCTTTTTCTCTACTCATCACATGGAAAACAATGCAGATGCAGGTTAAGAATAAATAAAATATGAATTGTTTATGTCAAACAATTATTAAAAACTAAAAATAGATCTGCAATTACAAAGCCAATGTTGGATTGTCACTTGGCATGTTTGACTAGGTCAACTTGCACAACAACCCATCATGCTTCCTCCAAAAGAATGAATAAAATAAACAAAACCGATTCCGATCCAACAACATTCGTAATGATACTAATAATATCAGTATTCGTTTTTATGGTTTTCGATTGATGTAAAACACGCGTGTCACTATCCTTTTGAACATATCACGACTTTATTTTTGGGATCTATTTTTAGGCATACAAATCTTTTTAAAATAAAAATTGGGTTGTTCTTTTTTTTTTTATCGTAAGTTATAACGAGTGTGGATATAACAGTACCCAATGCACGGAACAATATTGAAAACGAAGTTGTATTCAAAATACTTAGGATCAATAAGCAAATGAAATGACAAAAGAATGAAGAATGAGTGAGTTGAGAATGTGGGGAATGGGGGACTTACCGGAGGAGGGGCGGAGAGTGGCCGGAAAAGTGGTTGTGGTGGCGGCGAAGGAAAGAGAAAAGTGGAAGTTGATGAATGGGAATAAGAGAGGTTATTTATAAATATTAAATAAAGGAAAAAAATAAAATAAAATGGTTGGTTGGCCTTTGCGAATGAGATAGGGGTGTACGGTTTGAGTGGTGGAAAATTGTGTTTGGTCTCTTTAAGGTCGTCAAAAGAACCTCTCATGAATAAGATAAGGTTTTATCGCCATCCCAACATTATTTTTCAACCATATGACACATCTATATATGTATGTATGTATGTATAAGTTAATGTGTGTATGTATATGCTCGTGTTTATTGATGTATGTATGTACATGGGCGGACCTATGTGGACGGATGGGTGGGCATACGCGCCCGTCGAAAAAAAAAATAGCGTACTTTTTAAGCAGAAAATCTGATTACATTTCTTGAAAATATGGTTGAACTACTTATTTGTATCACCAGAAAATAATTTATGGATCCGCTTTGTGTATGTGTGCATGTATGTGACTATGTGTGGAATGGTTTAGAGTTTTTAAGTGGTGACATCGGTTATTATTTTATATTAATTGATGCATTTATTAGATGGTTTTTGGTCATAAATGGTGAGACATTAATTAGATGGTTGTTGATCATGAACGGTGAGACAAAATTAACGATGAATAGGTCCCAAATCCATTTCGGTTAATTATTGTGGATTCTTGTAAACTATCAAATAAATGGATTATATATATTGGGAGTTTTTAAGATTAATAGCTTTTTTTAACGATTACTTTCTTTTTGAGTGACCTAATGTCATACCGTCTAAACGGAGCCCTAGTCAAGATCTGCTCAGACTACGTTTTCTTAACCGGACCTGCACTGGGTTTGTCAGACTTGGTTACGGCGTTCCCCCGAAAACCGTACTCATTCCACAATCATAACTTATCTTTGAAAGTTTTGATATATTATTATTATTAAACTTGGTAACTTGTAACGGTTTTTTTGTAACGGGTTTAAATATGCCAATGTCATCATCCATTGTTACTCTCAGGTGGCAGCTTGACGCCATCTACGTTGTTAGCTAGGGGTGCACAAAAGCGGAACCATTTTGTAACTGGACCAGTATAGAAATGGGTTTGGAAAGAACCAATTAGGAATCGAACTGACCAGAACATATGATTGAAATCGAGTTGTAATCCTATGCTTTGAAATTGGTTTGAACCTAGTTTCAAGCCCGATCCTTTCACTTTTTTCAATCTGGTTTCAACCTGAATTGGTTTGTGCATCTCTACTGTCATCAGTTATTTATCATAGTTATCATTGTTTGATTTATCATTTATCTTGAAATTTGTTTGTTAGTCGTTATTATATCTCAAGCTAGAATATTAAGATACACATTTTAGCATTCTCATTATCTTGTAGTTCAATAACACCTCTATATTTAAAGATGTGAGCGATGGTTTATCAATATACGAAAAACCTTAGATTCTTTTCAGACGACACCACTACCTCCATTGCAACATCCACTAGTTGTCATAAAAATAAATACAGAGGGGTAAACCCATTTTAGTATTTGTTTTCTAAAATGATATGTTTTAATCCAAGCACATTTTGGTTACAACCCGTTTTGACATGGCCAGATTGATATTTTTGTTTAAAGGAACATGTTTGATCCAAAATCTTCATGACCGGCCAGTTTGGCGGACTTATTTGGATTATTTTCCTCTTCATGAGATTCAATTTGGATAAGAAGATCTACTAAAATGTCCTTGTTTTTGTAAGTGTTGTAAATGATATAAAAATTATCGAACTCATGGTATATCTAAAGTTCAAACAATGTAGTGACAGTGCAATACAACTCACCAAGATTTAGATTACTAAATTAGATTATCGGGGAAGGATCCACTAAAAAGTGAATTTTGCCTAAGTAGTCTAAGAAGGATTGTGATGATGACATGTGGCACTCCTAATAAGTAGGAATGAAGGGCATTTTGGTCCTTATAAATAGGAGTGAAAATGACATGTGACACCCCTTTTGTTTTTTAAAAATACAACAAAATAAATCTAGTACAAAAAAATATAGCACAAAAAATCTAGTACAAAAAAAATATAGCACAAAAAATGTAGTACAAAAAATATAGCACAAAAAAATCTAGTACAAAAAATATAGCATGAAAAAATTCAGCAAAAAAATGTAGTACAAAAAAATACAGCACAAAAAATTGAGAAAAAAAATTAAGATAAAAAAATCCAGCACAAAAAATTTAGCACAAAAATATAGTACAAAAATTTAGCACAAAAAAATAGTACAAAAATCCAGCACAAAAAAAATGTTATACAACATAGAAATACAACACATTTTAGTGGGTTTTTTTAGTCTTCATATTTTCTATAGCAATTTGGTACTCAAATTAAAGATAAAAAGACGCTCGATTTTATGGTGAAATTTTTATGAAAAAATAACGTCGTATAAAAAAGTTATGAACGTTTAAAAAATGAGGGTGGAATATACATGTGCCTTGCATGTGGAGAGAGAAAGTCCATAAATAGGATTTTCCCAAGATACCCTTGCACTCCTCCTTTCTCCTACACTTTCATCTTAACCATTGATTTGAAAAATGAATGGTTAAGATTCCTTCTCATCCTACTTAGGCAAAATCAACTTTTTATTTGATCTTACCCCTTAGATTATCATGTATTTAAATTTTGTATTGAACATCTAACTTTTAATACTTAAAAGAGGCAACCAAAGTGTCCATGTCATTTGAACAAAGATCAAATCAAAGGTATAATGGAAAACAATATAGTGACATTATATCATTTGATTAAGGCAAATTGGATTTAAATAATCCCAACTTGCTCAATTTGGTCGATAATAATCCCAACTAAGTTATTGGCCGATAATAATCAGAACTGGTCCACTTTTGGCCGATAATAGTCCGTCGTTAAAAATAGCTTAACGGAGTTAAGCTTTTTTCCGAATTACAAACCGATGTTTTATGGATTTTGATCAGAACGAGGATACGAGTTGATTGATATAAAATTTACCTCGAAATACTGCCCCAAACGACGAAAACGGTGCTTCAATTCGGGTGTTTAAACTTCCAATTAACAAAAATCAAGTCGTTTGAAGCACCGTTTCGAGGTAAGTTTTACATAAATCGAATCGTATCCTCGTTATGATCAAAATCCATAAAACATCGGTTTGTAATTCGGAAAAAAGCTTAAATCCGTTAAGCTATTTTTAACGGCGGACTATTATCGGCCAAAAGTGGACCAGTTCGGATTATTATCGGCCAATAACTGAGTTGGGATTATTATCGGCCAAATTGAGCAAGTTGGGATTATTTAAATCCAATTTCTCTTTGATTAACTTACAATTCAGAAGCAACATAAGCTATAGTATTTTTTTATTCATTTTATATACTTTCGGCCGGATCTATATAAATAACACAATTTGTAACTAAGGTGAACTCCTATGATTTTTTATATCATTTAGGTTTAATTTTTGAAATATTTTGCGAACGTTGATCCTACTAGTATAAACACAATAAAGTAAACAAACAAGCCCATTTGGAAATAATGGATAAAATACACTCGTTAATACGAACAAATGAAAGTTAAACCGCTAACTAGTCATTCAGACTAGTTATTTAAAATGATAATTTAAACCCATACCGTTTGTCTAAGTCAATTTTACTTTACACATCATATTAGGATTTGCTCGCTTTATCGAGTGGAGTTGATGGTAACTTTAACAAACAAATATTCATCATCATATTCAGTAAATCCTATCAATAGCAAATGTAATGTAGGGTCTGAGGATGATAGGATATAGACAGCCTTTAACAAACAGCTGCACCAATTAAATAAAAATGTAGCTTTAACCTATCCCTTGTTTTTTATTGAGATGAGATAGATGACCCTTATTATATGGACCACATGAATATAATGCCAACAACCAACATGTGCAATTTGATTGTATGATCCATCTTTACCTCCAATTTCAACACTTACATTTTTAGATAAACAAGTAGTTTGTCGATTGCTAAACCATAACACCATCAATTGAAGAACAATTACAACGTGGCGGTGGAGACGGTGTTGTTGCTTTGTAGAAGGTGGAGATGGTTCATTGAGATAGTTATTGTGGTGAATATACATGGTTGCTACTCGAGCAATTAGAACACATGAAAAGGTTGTTGATTTTATGAGAAATGGAAAATCATCAGCAACACAAGAAGTAGGGGCGTAAAGTGTAAACCAGTGTGCTATCCTCGAACTACTTGGAAGGTTTGAAGAGAACCCAATTTCAGGAGTGTCATATGTTATTATGAAAACAAACCCTTTTAGAGCATTTATATCTCACTCTCTGGATAGTATTTACTTTTATATTTTAGATAATAATTTAAAGAAACTTCCGCTCCATCATATCCTTTGTACTAGAGAACAATTTAAAGAAACCAAAAAGAGACCTCTATTTTTAGAGTCTCAAATTCAAGGCTCTATAATTTATGGTAAGTGTATAAGAAACAGAAAAATTAATAAAATAAATTTTTCTGAGTAGGGTAAAGACAGAGATGAAGGATGAGATGTGTGAGGTTTTTAAAAAAATAATTAAAATTTTGTTTATTAGACCACCCGTAGTGGGGCGTGATTTTAAAAAAAATTTGAAAAAACACGCCCCAAAACGCCCCCCCCCCCTCCATTACACTAGGCGTTATGGGGCGTGTTTTTTGAAAAAAAAATATCTTTGGCGTTTTATTTAAAACGCTTAGCACATACTTGACCGGCCAATCACCTTTGAGCATCTTCTGACAACTTTTTTGACTTTTGAATAATGCCCCATTTCGTGTGTGTGTGTCTGACAACTTGAGCATCTTTTTTTTTCTTTTCTCTATTAAAAAAATAATTGTTTATTGATTGGAAGGGGCGTTATTGGAATAATGCCCCACTACGCCACTTTTGCAATAATGCCCCATGCTGACTGGGATGACACGTGTCGAATAATGCCCCATGGTGGGGGCATTATTTTGTTCCACCACTACACATGGTCTTAGTCAAATTGTGTAGCTAAAGAAAGAGAATGGGATGTGACTGCTCTTAGACCCCTAGGTAGTGTTTGGTATGCAGGAATGAGAGGTGAAATGCAATGAACTATTGCGAGGGAATGAAAAAAGGTGTGTTTGGTTGGTCAACGTAATGGAATCACCCATTACATAAGTCATTTCATTCTCTCAAATTCATTTCATCCACTCCCCCTGTTTTTTTCCATTCCATTCCCTCTCTGTCTACGTCACAAACACCGCCCATCACCTCCACCATTTGCCACCACCACCACTTGCCGGCGTCACCACCCGCCACCAACTTCTACCGGCCACCACCACCGTTCTCCGCCGCCCGCCGCCACCGCCATCGACTACCATCGTTGCCACCCGCCATCGTAAACCACCACCACCCCGACCACTACCGCCACCCTCCGCCGACCACTACCGCCACCCTCCGCCGACCACTACCGCCACCCTCCACCGACCACCACCACCATCCTCCGCCGCCACCACCCGCTACCGTCGACCACCACCATCCACCGTCGTCGTCGCCACCAGCACCCGTCGCTACCACCATCGCCGCCACCCGCCGCCACCGACCACCGCCACCCCCGACCACTACCGCCATCCTCCGCGGCCACCTCCCGCTACCGTCGACCACCACCACCCACCGCCGTCTTTGCCACCACCATCGCCGCCACTCGCCACCACCGGCCACCGCCCGCCACCCTCCGTCGACCACCACCACCCACCGTTGTCGCCACCACCATCGACCACCATCGCCGCCACCGCAGACCACCGCCAACCCCGACCATCGCCGCCACCACCACTAACAACCGTCACCCACCGACCACTGCCACCCACCACCACTACCACCGACCACCGGCACCCATCGATGCCACCGCCACTAGCCGCCACCGATCACCGCCACCACCCATCGCCGATTTAATTCATTCCTCTTTTCTTACCTACCAAACAATACAAGGTAATGATTTATTCATTTCCTCCATGGTAACCAAACAAGACTATGGAATGTAATGATCCATTCCATTCCTTTGTCCATTCCATTCCCTCGTCCATTCCATTCCCTCATCTATTCCATTACGCCATACCAAACAGACCCCTAATCTTCTTTATCACATTTTTTTAACATCAAACTAATCTACTTAATTTTTAAATACTAGGATAGAAGGGATATACCTTACCGCCACACTATATCCCTTAGGCACCATATTCTTTAGAGTAAATTACAAGTTTTGTCCTTTATGTTTGTCTCAAATTCCAGGCGTTCATTTACCTTTAAAATTGATGACTTTTGTACTTAATGTTTGAAAATGTTGCACGTTATGTCCTTTAGGGCAAACCCAGTTATAATTTTCTGTTAAGTTATGTCATGTGCACTACACATGAGGGTAGAACCGTCATTTCACCTCCCCACTTATGTTTCCCCCTTTTAATACCCTGATAACACCCCAATAGTTAGGGCTCAACATCACCCACCAAAAATCTGCTCTCTCTCACCTCTCCCACACCCCCAAAACAACCGTCCACCACCGCATCCCCCTGCAACAACCGTCCACCACCGCATCCCCCTGCAAGTACCATAAAAAACACACACTCTCTCTCTTCCCTCTCTATGAATCAATCATTCCGGCCACCACCACCAGTAACACTCTTGCACCATCGTCATCAGAGCACAACACCGTCTCTGGCACTCCTACACCATCGTCAGAACACCGCAGCACCGCCAGTATTGCACCACTCATACAAACACACAATTCTAGGGTTTGAAGCTTAAAATCGATCCCGAATCATTCCCATTGAAATCCGACTTCGAATCAGCATCAATCGGTGTGGAAAATGCCTCAGAGGCACTCGAAGAACAATAATGATCTAGCATGCTACACGTACTCAGAAGGAGAGGCTCGAAAAAGACTCGATTAAACCCTCTGATGCTTGCTCTCTCTGCTTGAAACCCTTCATCGATCCACTGTGTTGGCAAAAGGTCATGTCTTTCGTAAAGAATGCATCCTCAAGTACTTATTGTTTCTCTATTCGCCGATCTGAACAGGGGTGTTGATGATGGTGATGTCAGGCGATGCTGGTGTTTGGGAGTTTTTAGTGTGAGAAAGAGATTCAAAGAGAGAGAGAGAGAGAGTATGGATTTTCAGAATATTGACCTGGGTGATATAAATGTGGAAAATGAAAATAGTAGTGAAAAGACTGAATTGCCCTCATGCGTGTTGCACATGATCTAACTTAACTTAAAAAATAAACTGAGTTAGGGCTAAAGGACAAACCATGAATGATTTTCAAACATTAAGTACAAAAGTCATCAGTATTAAAGGTAGAGGACAATGCCTGTAATTTACTCTATTCTTTATCCAATTAATATGTTAATAATATCAAATAGCCATATATATACCGACTTCAAATTAGATTATTGTTTTGTTTGTTACATATACAATTTTACAACAAATAAAATAAAACAGTAACAATGTATACTTTGTGTAAATAGTCCTTGTATTGAGTCACATCTATAGTATATTATAATGCATGAGTGAGAGGTATTTTAAGATACCCAAAAAATAAAAACATTTCCCCTCTTTATATGTAGATAGACCCCTAAAATGAGGTAATTTGGTCTTTTAAACACTATTAATTTTTAGCCCCTAAACTTATTACACTTAAATCCTTAAGTTTTAACAAAATTATGAATAATTAGTTACACTTTTCCCCCTCCACAACAAACTTATAATTCTTTTACATATTCTTGCCATATCTTATAATCTATAACATTTAAAAAAAATCCAAAGGCACCATGACGACATACTCATTTTTGTCGACGTTTGAGTTGTCTTGTTCAGTATTGAAATGTGGATTAAAAGGTACTAGATAATGGCTTAGTGTACAAGTGATTAAAGCCCAACAGAATGTCAAGTGATACCGTCAATGTTACAGAATGTTTAGTAGCTAATCAATACTATATTATAATGCGTGAGTCAAAGACATTTTGATATATATGATTTTAATTTTATTTTATGTTATTGCAGCTTATAATATATACAAACGTTTAAAGCTTATGTGTAAGCATTTAAAGCACATAAAATTTGGAAAAAGTCATAAACCCTTCCCTTCAAACACGCACAGTCAGGCGGGACAAGCAAAAATCCTACTCTATTTTCTTTTTTACTTTTATATCTGTTAATGCCCTTTTTAATTATTTTTTTGAATTTAATCGTATTCTCTATATATACCGGAAATGTCTATCGAGATAAGTGGTGTTTCACAATAAAATTCATGTACAGTTCTCACATACGGTTTTCAAGTATGTAAAATTATTTTCCATTTGTTTTAATTTGATTGTTTCATGTTTTCTAGATTTAGTGTAGGGTTTTGATATTGACGTTAATTTATCCTAATCACCTTAACATTTGGATGACTATGAGCTAATCTGAACCAGTAAAGCTTCTACATGTTATTCTTGTGTGTTTGGGTTGAGGGTTTAGACATTAAAATGATAAAATGGTGTTTTCGGTTCAATATAAGGGTATGCTAATTTGTTGCGGCGGACACTTGATCGATTGGTTCGATTCATTACAACACTGGTATGATACTGGCACTCAATATAGCACCCGATACCTGTGTCGATGTTATTCGGTCAGAATCGGTTGGGACGTTGGGTTGGTCACGACATGGTAGGAACGTCGAGAAAACTATAAAAAAGAAAACCGGTACCGGCCCCAATGTTGTTCGAACGGTATTGACCAGGTTCGTCATGGTAAAGAACAAAAGAATCAATTATATTTGACTCATTCGCTTTTGAATAAAACATTTATCGACGTGTAGATAAATATAAGCACGTCATATATATTATTACAATAACGTAAGGGTAAACGTGGTCACTTTATTCAGAAAAAAAAAACCTAATCTGTGAAGCAGCGTTGAGGGCATGTACTTGTGCTTCTATCATTTGTACGTTATTATCCGTAGATAAAAATAAACATGTCGCAACCGTATAGTGATAATTTTATAAAACATCATCCTTTAAAAATTATAAGAGAGAAACAAAATATGCTTAAATTAATTATAATAGTATCATAACAAATATTTAAGAAAAGTTATTATTATTATTATTATTATTATTATTATTATTATTATTATTATTATTACATCCACACTTTTTTCACTTTTTAATATATAGTTAAAAAAGCTAATAATAAATAAAATTAAACATACAAAAGTAAATGATTAATGTAAATAAGTTTGATGCATAAATTATCCTGTATCGCAAGTTTGCATAATGCAAAATTTGATGACGTCATCCATGATCCAGCCGTGGATAGTAAAAGAAGAAAGAACAAAGAACTATGAAATTACATATATAGCCCCAAACTGTATCAAACATGTGTTATCAATTGGTATATATTATAATGTTATTGTGTATCATAACTAATTTCTTTTTTAAAACTTTAAATAAAATATCATGTAGTCATCGTCGGTGACTTGATTTTTTTTACTTATCGAAATACTATATAACACATAAAAAAAGTAGTATCGGTGTCATGTGAGATCGGTGCTAGCTTCATAGATCCATTGTCACATATCTGCTTAGCCATTATATTTGAGTAACTGCTTTTTTATCATGCATATAATAACTACAACTCTACAATTGTACAAAAAGAATGTTCAAGCCAATAAAAAAATCTACACCAAAACAAGATATGGTCCAATGAGTTGCTCCTGAGTCCGGAGAACCCAATGAGGAGCCCATGTAATGTAGTTAGTTGTGGGCCTTGTGGCATTGCTGTTTAAAAAAGTGGGCGAGAACCCAAAAAGCCCAAAATTAGTAAATAGGCTCAAGTTTACACTTTAGAGTTTCGACTCGGTTTTCGGAACGAACCAGTTCAAATAGGCATGACAAAATGACAAATGATATCGGGTACCGATTCGGAACTGGTACCGGTACTTAATTTCCCGAACCAACTCAATTTTCGGTATTGATTCGGTACCGACATTTAGCGTTTTTGGTACCGAACCGTACCGTATCAGGTATTTTCGGTACCGGTACCCGTTTTTTGAATTTTTGGTACCGGTATTTCTGATACCCATACCAGTTGGTACTGAGCTCATCCCTAAATTCAACTTAATGTGGGTTTTTGTTTATAATAGTTCTATTGTATTTTGGTATGGTTTTGACATGCTAAATAGTTCTAACTAAGACTAATAAAAAGTGATAGCTCCTTCTAAAGGTAGTTTCTGAGTTTTTTTTAACGAGTAACAAAAGCCCGATCATCAGAGTAAACTCAATGGCAAAAGATCACCTATGCCCGCGAACGCAGACGGCGCTAGTGACCCAGCCCGCCACCATTCCAGAGGAAACCTACCGCCCGAAAACCCACTGTGGTAAAACCTCTTGCTCAACCCAGAGCACTTTTGCTCTAGGCGAGACTCGAACCTATCACCTCCACTTTGAAAGGTTATGGGGCTACCAATGCACCAGCATATCATGGGGCTACCAGTGCACGTCAAAACCATTGACACATTATGTGGATTGTGCCTGATTGTTGTTTCCTGAGTTGACCCTAACAGATCCGTTCATAAGTAAAAGGTTCAAAATTACCACCTCTATGCTTAGCCCATGAGCAAAATATAACCCAGTTGACCTAGTAACAATAACATATAGCCCAACTGACCCTTTTTCACATGGACGGGTTGAAATCGCAACTCGGGTACCAAAATGATAAGCACAAATAAAGAACCAAGTTGAAACTTACTCTATTTTAACAAACTTAAAATGATCAAATAGAATGAAACCGGTCCCTAACATATTCAAATGCTTACATCTTAAATCTATTTACATAATATAACACATGCTTTCATGCATATTTCATACATAATATACTTGCATATTTGTTAAAAATAAACACCCAGGCAAATTTTAACTCATGCCAAAAAAACTACCAAATTTTGACCGGATGCCCCACTAGACCAGACCAGACCAGACCAATCCACATCCAGGGATCATATTAAAGCTCAACTGCTCAAGTTGCTACGATTTAACTCAAGAAATATATATCAAGATAAGATAAAAAACCGTTTTGACCATATACCCAACTGGCCAATCCACCTTTGGCGATCATATTAAATCTCAACTGCTCAAGTGTTGGTACAGGCCACGGGTTCACTCCAAACTACTTTTTGTTCATTCAAAACAAAAACCCAGTGTGTTATTAGTTATTACAATTATAGTGGCATCAAATTTATTCAGCTATTCAAAGTTTGTTGCAAAAACTGCATAAACAAAAAAAGAGTGGCTGCAGTATTAGTTTGTTTTAGACAAATTGTAAGATAAACTAGCGTTCGACTTCCAAAAACGTTGAGCCGCCCATAAATACATACTACTTGCAAATATTCTCTTCCGCTGTCATCCTAAGGGGCTGCTGGTTTAACATCGACAGCGAAGCTATACTCCTGGTCACATCCCATGTAAGAATCACACATCAAATACAGGGTCAACCTTTTCTCCCCCGGTTCACTTGGAGCAGTTATATTATCAAGTTCCACCCTTGACTTCCTCTGCAAGTAAACTCTCTTATTTGCAAGCACCTCATTACTTTCGGTATCCCCAACAACAAGCCACCATCCCTCTTTTTTCGCTTTTGGGTATCTCGGGGCATCCACTGGCCCCACATCGGTCGTACCCTCAAGATCCCGTTCAAGTGTCACCACTAGAGTAAAATCCTCCCCAGCCTTAACATTATCACTATCCAACACTTGATATGACAGTTCAATATCGGGATAACGGTTGCAAAACTTTGCGATATCCATCAAGTGAGTATCTGACATCTGTAATAACTCCCGCCTTTCGTCATCTTCCATTTCAACCAAATCAAAAACTGTCTCGACAGATCTCCCTGGGTTTTCTTGACACCGTTTGGCTAATTCTTTAGTGAAATGAGGCAGCTGCAACAGAACCGAATCCCGTTCCCACATTCCTTGTGTCAACATTTGGCTAACTTCCATTGCAAGAAGAGCTAAATTAAGCCACCCGTTGCTTGCGATAACATCAACCATAGCCTGCAGCAACCTACCAGCAGATAAAACCACTTCTCGCTGGTCAGAGCCGAGATTTCCACCTACCAACTGCCTTGAAAAATGAGCTTGCAGCAGCACGTAAGCCTTGACATGTGGGTCCCCATATTTCACGTTTTCAAACGAAAACCGTTGATGGTTGATTAACCTACGGATCAATACCTCTTCTCCGGGTCGAACCGGGAGCATCTCATACTCAGATGCTGCAGCTAAAATCTCCAAAAGACCCTTCAACTTTGTCTAACTGGTAATCAAAGAACTAAACCGTTCGATTGTTGTGTAACTAATGTAATAATATGAAGCAATCAAACCAAGATTAAGAGGTGAAAGGTAAAAATCATCATTGATTAAAACACATTTACTCGATTCCAAATCACTCAACGTGTTCTCCACAAGCTCAGATAGATGTTCCTGTATATGCCTTTGACTTACACCTTGCAGATTGTAGTAGTTCGGGTTATGGGTGAGTCTACGGTACATAAACGTCCACGTCAGATAATCAACAGCGTCTTGTTTGTTTGCAACCACTTTAACAACCACCTCAGCATTCAAATTATCATGTAGGTGATGCTGCAAATGACTTTCAACTGGAAACGGTTCAAACAAAAACTTTTTGTAGTATTTTTCGCGCGGGCCATGACAAAAAATAACACACTTCCCACAATTATCGACAAGTGGCCGGCTTGTGTGGCCCATCATTTGAAGAAGATCAGTGATCGGGTAATCAGTGTGGGCCGTTTCCCGACAATCATAATACTGTGTGCCCATAACAACCACTAAGTGTGCCCGAAGCGAGACCCCCCAACACATAGCACCACTAATTACACATACTTGAATGCAACCAGTTTCAAACAGTGTCTTAACTATTTCTTGGTCAGTGGGAGCGACACCCTCATGTAGATACCCCACCCCATATTTCAAAGTCTCCTTCAACACGGGTTCCTGGATTCGATCAAGAAATGGGCCCAACTCGTTTTCAGATTGAAGTAAGAACAAATGTTTATTATCTATCTTCTCGCCCTGATAATTACTTTCGGCAACCGAGTATGTCATCAGATCGACAGCTGTCAGGCGGGTGTGTTTCCTTGTAGGAACAAACACAATGGCGGGTTTTTTATTATTAGCATGTCGTACAATAGTAGTGTAAGTCTGTTTGCTCATTGCTTGCATCCGAGTTTCGAAATTAGCTATATCTGTGCCTTGAATATGAATCTCAAGAGGATTGGGCCGAACACCCGGTGAGAAATTGAAAATACCGTGTGACGTTGCACCCATCCATTCACCCAAATCTTTAGCATTTGCAACTGAAGTCGATAACGCCACTATCCGTATATTATGACCCTGGCTTGCAATGTACCTCATCCTGGATACAATAACCTCCAAAACAGGACCATTTTGCCCCCCAACAAGATGCAACTGATCAACAATAAAAAGACTTACTTGTTGAACATTTTTGTGTTGTTTCCAACGACGCGATAACGCATCCCACTTATCCGGAGTGCTGATTATCACCTGCCCTTTTTCAAGTAACTTCAAATCAGTCGTGGTTTCCCCGGTCAACTCACAAACTCTCAACCCGAGCCCGTCCCCAAATTTCTTTTTCCATTCGTTAGATCTCTTCTTAGCAAGTGCTTCAACAGGGGCAATATACACGGCACGCATGACGCTATCAGGCCCTTTCTGATGATTTCTTAAAACAGAAAATTCAGCACATACAGTTTTCCCACTTCCAGCCGGTGCAGCAACCAACACATTGTCATCAGTATTGTACAACACTGTGAAAACTTGAGTTTGAACAGGATTAAAGTGTGTGAATTCTGGATAAAGGGCTTCATATAACGGGTTTCTCAATGCGGTTACAGGAAGTGGCTGCAAGTCTAGTAATTCGGTTGGTGGTGGGTACTTTTCAGGTAAGATTAAGTGAGAGAATGAAACAGGTAATACCGATGTTGACCCGAGCCATCTATCTGAGATAACCTTAATAAAGTACTGAGGTGGCAAAGGTTCGTATATCGGTAGAGTGAAGTTTAAAGTGTGGTCTTCATCGATATACTGTTTTTTCAGCAGGAAATACTCGCTATGAAGAATTGCATCCCCGTCATTATCTTCTACAATCACCCAAAACGGTTCAACATAGCCATGAATACCGTCTTCCCACTGAAAATCTGGAGTGATGGTGAGTTCAACTCTTAAGATGCTTCGGGTGATTGGTTGAACATGTGCTGCTAGGATAAGTTTTGGGAATCGGTGAATGCATTTGTGAAGGTCTCTTCCTAATGTTCGAGCATGAACGAGCTCTCCTAGCTCCTGTGATGACAGATCATAATATCTTTCCCATGCTAAATCTTTTTTCTCCAGTTTCATTAATACATCGTTTTTAATCCAGTGAAATTGGCGTAGAGGCGTTTGTACACTCCAGATCCTCTTATTTACCATTTTGCACAAGTTTAAAGCTTTCTCGGCTAACTCGGCCCAACCTCTTTTCAATACAATCTCAAAAAGAGCGCGCATCAGCCGTCCCGCACTCTGCAAAACCAAAAACAAGATTTAATCAACAAAATATATAAGATTAGTTTCATATATAGCTTTACAAACTTGAAAGATTTCATATATATCCAACCAAAACCAAAATTCTCATATATTTCCTTACAAAATAATTAAAACATTATATATACCCAATTTATTAAATACAATCTAATAAACAATCATTTTACCCTTATTTTTTTAATTTCTAAGTTTTCATATATGCTCATCTTTTAACTTCATTTTTTTATATAACACGTTTTAAGCTTAAATTTATTTTTACCCATTTTGGTTTTTATTTTTTCCCTAAACAATAGTATTCTCCAAATATAATATTTAAGCTAAATAAATTAAGCTAGAAATGAGTGAATATAATATATTTGAAATTAAAGGTCATACATGAGATTTCAAAATTTTAGAAAAATAAGGGTAAAATTGTCTTTTATTAAATTGTTTTTAGTGAATTGGTTATATATGATATTTTAACTACTTTGTAAGGGTATATATGATTTTGCATGGGTATATATGATAATATGCGAGCATACATGGTAAGTATATGAAGACCATAAGTATAAAACCAACCTGAGTTATGAAGACCATGTCAGAAGTTAAAGAGTGTCCTTCAAGCTTCAGCTGAGAAATATATGCTTGAAGTAACACATTGATCTTTGCACTGGGTTCTTCTAAGCTTTCAACGATGGGAATAGGAACACGATCCGAAAGCTTTACAAGTTCCATTTTTTCATCCCGTCTTACTGTCACGTATTTGAACTCCTCACTGAGTGAAAACAATCTGTATAGCTCAATATCACTCATAGCAGGCTTCAAATGCTCATTGTATGTGGCAACCGTTCCATGAGTTATGTAATAGTAACTTGCAATTCGACCCAGATCAGTCGCTTGAAAATAACCGCTTTTTCTATCGTACCTCACCAGGTTGTTTTTGTCAAGTATTGTGGCTGCAGAATGAACCTGCAAGAAAAGGTAATCTACTTCAGAAACAAAACAAAAAAAGAGAGAGAGAGACATATTTAGGCACAATTGAAAACTAAATTTACCAGATCAGCTCTTCTAGCCTCAAGTAACCGATCCGTCTTCAAAGCATCAGGAGATAAACCATAAAGTGTAGGGTTCCGCACCATACGTATGTACAAGTACGTGTAACTAAGCCAATTGACGGCTTCTTTAGCATTTTGAACAGTTCCTAGAACAATTTCTGCATTCAGTTGATCAGCCAGCTTGGAAACAAATTGACTTTCGATTGGAAGCTGTTGATTTATTAGTGAAAGATAATACTGCAGCTCACTATGTCCGGTTATAATAATTCCTTCACCACAGGTATCATATTGTGGTCGCCCTGCACGACCCAACATCTGCATAACATCCAGCGGGCTAAGCTCGGTCCATGCTCCTTTTTCCGGATTATAAATCTGTGTTCCTTTGATAATCACTGTGTGAGCCGGCAAGTTCACACCCCATGCCAGTGTGGCAGTTGAAACCAGTACTTGAATGTGTCCATTAGCAAATAACAACTCAACCAATTCACGGTCTGCCCTAGTCATTCCTGCATTATGAATCGCTAAACCATAAGGCAAAAGATCCTTAAGATCATTGTTTTTCACAAGCGCGGTATGTTCACGAAGAATCTCACGGCTTGCACTATCGTCCTTCAAAAAGATCCCTAACGTGTTGTTAGCAAGAGCAGTGTCTCTAATAGCACGTGCAGTCTTTGTTGTTTCGTTCCTTGAATGCACAAATATAAGCACCTGATGCTTTCCCCCCACACTGATTACCTTTTCATAACAAATATCATTCATCAATTGAAACCTCTGCAAGGGCTTCTTTACGGTGATTCCAATATACTGCTGAGCAAGTGGGCACGGTCTGTAACTATTGTCAAAATAAAAGAGACCTTTCTTTAAGTCAACACGCAAAAACAACGCCACATCATCATAGTTCGGAAGGGTGGCAGATAGCCCAACCAACCGAATATGTTCCTTTGTTGTCTCAATTTGTCTAACGGTCCTTGCAACAATACTTTCAAGTACAGGCCCTCGGTTATCATGCAAGAGATGTATTTCATCAATAACTATAAGCTTTACGAGTCGGGTATAAGTAACGTCTCCTGATTTTCTAGTTATAATATCCCACTTCTCAGGAGTCGTGACGATGATTTGCGTTTCGTCGATCTGTTGTCTGGTCAAAGTCTGGTCGCCACTCAACTCCATCACCGTGACACCATAGCACTTCAAACGGTTAGACAAATTCCCTACCACTTCAGCCACCAGAGCTTTCATTGGTGCCACATAGACTATCTTGTAATCACTGTGGTTAAACGAACCATCTTCATTCATATGCAAACCGATCTGTTGAAGAATGGTGAGCATAGCAACATTGGTCTTCCCGGCTCCAGTGGGCGCACACAGTAATATATTGTCGGATTTGAATAACGCAGTCTCGTAAACTTTACTCTGAACCCTGTTTAATTCAGTCATTCCCTCGAAAGCCACTTGCGCCCAACTTGGCATTGCTGAAATCTTTACAAGCTTTTCATCAGAAGCAAGTGGTTTGCGCTTCAACGCTGGTACGTGAAATTCTTCGTATCCTTTACCGTTGTTCCTATACGACCCTGAAGGAAGCTCACACTTTTTATTCGCCATTAACAGACCACCTTGGTGAAACGAAATGCTCTCGAGATCAACCAACTCTCGTTGACCGTTTAACCAAGCGTTTTCAGCATTACGATCAACAATTTCCCTTTGATCTCGGTCATCCTTCAACCGTCTTTTCATTGCAGTCGCTCTTGTGCCATGCAACTCTTCCAACAGTGCAACCAAATCAGGCCCTAGGTCCCTCATCCTTTCTTCAATCTGTTTCCTCTGTTCTTGATCTTCAGCTCTAGCTAACCGCGTACACCACACAATCTTCAGACGGTTCCTTAAAAGGTACTTCACAAGACTAAACTTATCAAACTCGAGACACACCAGTAACTTAGTTTCAACTTCAAGGTCATCATTAACTTCTTCGAGAATCTTTAACACCTCTTCCGCAAGCTTCTGGCTCTCTTGCGGATCAATCCGCCGTTCATAAGCCTCGGAAATCTTCCTCTGAAGCCAATACGCATCGATGTCCAGTACATCAAGCGACGACATTCCCTCGTTAACTTCTTCTGAAACTCCATCATCCATTCGCATAACCGCACTCCTATCATATTCTTCCTCATCATAATCTTCTTCTACCATAACATCAACTTCACTTTCTTCATCATCATCATTATCATCAAACTCAACAGATACACCAACATTGGCGACATCTTCAGCGTCACCGTCTGCATTGTCGAAATCCGTTATAACCGTTGCAACAGAAACCAACTGATGGAAAACCGCATTCGAGATGGGATTCAACAGCTTCTCAATATCTTTCTTCTTCTTGTTGTTGTCATGATTCTTATTATTGTTAAGAAGAGCTAGAATCTCATGTGCAGCAGCAGTAACAATACTCATTGGCTGACCACCTAACTGTTGCTGGATCATACTAAGCATTGTTTCATATGCAGCTTCAGTTTCCTTTGTTTTCGGCTGGTAAACACCTAATTCTTCTTCGGTTATTGTAAGAACACTCTCTTCTTCAACACGACGTCGTTTTCTATGGTTGATATTCGCCATTTTAATCAGCTACAAAATCAATCGAAACAGAAACAATCAATCGAAACAGAAAACAGAATTCAAAGAGGTTATTGGTATAATAAACCCTAGAAATCAACAAACTGTGTGTGGAATTTAGGGTTTGATTATGTTCAACGGAAGTGCGTTTGATAAAAGGTGTGTGTATAACTGTATATATATGCGACTCTACCGAACTGCCTTGCTCGATACTCATATACGTAATAACCGTCGATTTTGCCTTGCTCCACACGCAACCATGGGATGAAAAGGTACGGTTTATGATTAACATAAATCATTAGGGTTGAGTACAAATAGTGCTAATTATAAGAACCGCAAGAACAGATCTGAACCATTAATAATTTAAATCAATGGTTGATATCGATTATAAATAAAACCTTTATAATTAAAAATTACTACTAACAAATTAAGGGTAATTTTGTAAAATTACTAGTCATTTGACCATCTTCCATTAAATACAAATTTCACCAAGGTTTTTTAAACTAAAATAGTTTTTATATATTTCATTATTTTTTTAAAAAAAATATACCATAAAATCAAGTATTTTTTTTATCTTTAATATGAGTACCATATTGCTATACCTTTTTTGTATTTATAAAAGTGATTTTTAAAAAAGTTAACAAAAGGTGTTTTATAATTGTGCTGATAACGTGCTGATTATGTGTTAATTACAAAATAATACAAACAAACATCAAAAGTAGATATAATCAGCACATCTGGTGTAATGGAGAACGATTGAGAATGTTGTGCTAATGTCGTTTATGTTGATAATGGAGAACGATTGAGGACGATGTGCTGATAATGAAGAACAATTAAGGATGTTATGCTAATTATATAGTGTTGTGCTGATTATATTTTTGTAATTATTTTTAATTAGTTATAAATAAATATGGTTAAAAGGTCTAAATTACCCATAAACTAATTTTTTATTGATGGACACTTGTCAACTATGTGTTGATTCTTACGTTTCTTACAAACGTAAGTGTTTGTATTTGATCTCATTCCTAAAACATTATTTTGAAAAATATATAAAGACAAAAGATGAAATACAAATATCTTTAATGTACAAAACTGTAACACCCTTAAATTTTAACTAGAATTAATCATTAGATTTAGAATATTTATACCAAAAGATAGTAGATTTACAAAGTTTTAGAAGTATCATAAAAGATAGTCAACACTTGACCAAATTAGAACATTCAAAAGTTGTTTGAGTATTTAGATACATTCCATGAACAAGGCTTAAGTAAGATTAAGACACATAGCGGAAGCTTCAAAAGTTGTGTTCGGTTCTTTCGTCATTGCTTGATCACCATCCGTGCAATCCATCTAATCACCTAGAATCAAAACCGTTAAAAATATTAGTTTTGACTTTTGGACGTATTATATAAACATTTAATCCCATCATCAACTTAAAATAAAACGAAATGTAACTTTTCTGGGTTTACCGTAAATTACGGTACTACCGTAATTTACGGTGAGTCTTGAAAGCTTATGACCACCGTAAATCAGTAGGTTCCCACCGTAAACATTTTTCCTCCACCGTAAATTACGGTACTACCGTAATTTACGGTAGTACCTGGAGTTTCAAGTTTTGCTTTGTTTTAAATTTTCACACCAAGATTCTAACTTTCAAACTTCAATTCATCTATGATATTGAGATATTAAAATCTCATATTATGTGAATGATATGAATTTACAATCATTAAAGATCTTTCAATCCAAATCCAAAGAGTTAATCATACCTTGTTAGATTGTTCGACCCGTTTAGAGATCAAGAATTAATCATCAAACAATGTAATTCTAACCTCAATTTCTAACAATTGTTTTGACCCATCTCACTAGATTAAGACGAAAAGTCATTTCCGTAGTACATTGATTCATCTTGTTTACCATGTTTTCAAACTACAACATAAATCTATTAAATAATACACAATGTAACGAAACGATAATTTCGTACCTTTAGAGCACGCCTTTCCCCCGTGAATTCCCTTCGGCTTGTCCGCTTGATGATCCGGACTCTTTGCCTAGAAAATTCAGTTTTACAACTTGTTTAGAACTCTTTCCATGACCATATTCATATCATTGTGAAACATGATCAAATCTGCGTTCTCATCAAATTTAACATCAAAATCCTCACTTAGGCATTTCTACAAACACCTAACGGGTCAGATTTTCCTACCATCATCTCCAAGTTCATGACTTGCAAATTAAACCCCAAATTTCACTTTAATTAGTAAACCTTGCACACAATTTAGCATCAACATCACAGGAGTTACCTCCTATAATGAAATTTATACTAGAATTATCATTCAAATCCTAGTGTTCATCATCATTTTATAAAACCCATGACCTAGCTTCCATGGATTCATAGAATTCCCTGAATTTGGGCATGATTTCTCAAATAGTTAGTTAGGTTTTACTTCTAAACACCTATCCAACTTCAATCTAACAAAATAACACACATGCAAGCATCTAATTTCAGAATTTCAAAATCATGGGAATTTCAAGTTGATAGATTTCATCAAATTCCACATACCTTAGAATCCTCTTGCAATGAGGATTACGATTCTAGGCTCAATTCTCGATTTCTACTTGGATTAACCCTTCAATTTGCAAGATTATGTGATTTTAGGGTTTTGGAGAAGTGGGTGTCGCCCACCCTGATGTTCTGGTCGACCAAGGATATCAAATGGGGGTTAAAATTGTGTTTTGTTTGTTTATTAGAATTAAGTTTTCAATTTTAACAACTTAACCCCCTACACTTTGATAATTATAGATTTTAGTGAACTTTAACTCTACTTTATGGTTATTTCTAGATTTTTAACTAATTAGGTTAAATTTCCTAGTTAGTAAATTCTTGTTTATTTAAACCTTATTAATTCCAGTTTAAGGTTTTACATTTTTCGGGGTGTTACAAGTCCACCCCTCTTAAAAAAAGGGTTTCGTCCTCGAAACCGCAATACGTACCAAATAAAGTAGGGTGAAGACGTCGCATCTCCTCTTCGGACTCCCATGTAGTGTCCGAACCCTTCCTATGCTCCCATTTGACTTTGACTTGTTCGATTTGTTTATTTCGTAAACGTTTGACCTTTCTGTCTAGAATTTCAACCGGTCTCACCACATAATTTAGACTATTATCCACTTCGATATCATCGTAATGGATATAGGTCGTTTCGTCAGCTAGACACTTTCTTAATTGAGATACGTGAAATGTGCCATGGATTCCACTTAGCTCCTCCGGTAGTTCAAGACGGTAAGCTACCTTGCCAACTCTCCCGATAATTTTAAACGGCCCGATAAACCTTGGGCTTAACTTCCCCTTCTTTCTAAATCTAATAACGCCTTTCCATGGGGACACTTTTAGCATGACCATATCACCGACTTGAAATTCAATCGGCCTTTTCCTTTTATCAACATACGCCTTTTGCCTATCTTGAGCCGCTTTCAAGTGTGCCCGAACTTTATCGATCTTTTCGTTCGTGGCTCTTACTATGTCTTGATGGGCGAGTTCACGTGGACCCACTTCACCCCAACAAACCGGGGTTCGACACTTCCTACCGTACAGCAGTTCGTATGGTGCCATTTTAATACTAGATTGGTAACTGTTGTTATACGAAAACTCGACTAACGGTAGGTGAACATCCCAACTGCCTCCAAAGTCGATTATACACGCCCGTAGCATGTCTCCCAATATTTGTATTGTTCTTTCACTTTGTCCATCTGTTTGAGGATGGTACGCAGTGCTAATGAACAATTTGGTCCCCATTTGTTCTTGGAAATCACGCCAGAAATTCGAAGTAAACCGGGTATCCCTATCGGACACGATGGACACCGGCACTCCATGACGTGCTATGATTTCATTGGTATAGACTTCTGACATCTTTTCTGACGTATAAGTTTCGCGAATCGGAATGAAGTGAGCACTTTTCGTCAATCTATCCACCACTACCCATATGGCATCAAAACCACGATTCGTCTTAGGCAGCTTGGTTAACAGGTCCATTGTAATATGTTCCCATTTCCAAACCGGAATTTCTAACGGTTGAAGTTTGCCGTATGGTTTCTGGTGCTCCGCCTTGACTTGTAAACATGTTAAGCATTTTTCCACATATTTCGCCACGTCTCTCTTCATTCCGGGCCACCAATAATTTTGTTTCAAATCATTGTACATCTTGGTCGCACCCGGATGAATTGAATAACGGGATTTATGAGCTTCATCAAGTAGAAGCGCCTTTACTCCACAGGTATGTGGGACCCATATCCTTCCGGATCGAGTCTTTAACCCGTGATTCCCATCCGACAAGTCTTTCAACTGACCAATTATTCTTTCCTTCTTCCAATTCTCTTCTTTTACCGCTTCTGATTGCGCCTCTCGAATACGTTCAAGTATACCCGAGGTCACCACAAGTTGCATCGATCTCACTCGTATTGGAACATAGTCCGCTTTTCTACTTAGAGCGTCAGCTACCACGTTTGCTTTTCCGGGGTGATAATGTATCTCACAGTCGTAGTCCTTCACCGTTTCTAGCCATCGCCTTTGCCGCATATTCAATTCCTTCTGATCAAAGAAGTATTTCAAGCTCTTGTGATCAGTGAATATGGTGCACTTTACCCCGTACAAGTAATATCTCCATATTTTTAATGCAAACACTACCGCTGCCAATTCGAGATCGTGCGTGGGGTATTTCTTCTCGTGCATCTTCAATTGTCTCGAGGCATAGGCTATTACCTTGCCCCGTTGCATCAACACGCAACCGAGCCCTGATAACGAAGCGTCTGAATAGACCACCATGTCTTCGACTCCGTCCGGCAATGTCAGTACCGGAGCTTGAGTTAGCCTTTCTTTTAGCGTCCGAAACGCTTTTTCTTGATCGACTCCCCAAACAAACTTTGCTTTCTTTTGGGTTAGCTTTGTTAGCGGCGATGCAATCTTGGAGAAATCTTGAATGAATCTCCTATAATATCCAGCTAGCCCCAAAAAGCTCCTAATTTCCGAAGGATTCTTCGGAGGATTCCATTTTGACACCGCCTCTATCTTTGACGGATCCACCAAAACTCCGTCGGCATTTATGACATGGCCGAGAAATTGCACCTCTCGTAACCAAAAGGCACATTTAGAGAAGTTTGCATATAACTTCTCTCGTCTAAGTGTCTCTAACACTTCTTGTAAGTGATGTGCGTGTTCAGCTTCATTTTTCGAGTACACCAAGATATCATCAATAAACACGATGACCGACTTATCCAACATTGGCTTGCAAACCCGGTTCATAAGGTCCATGAAAGCCGCGGGCGCATTTGTTAGCCCAAATGACATTACGAGAAATTCGTAATGTCCATATCTTGTGCGAAAAGCCGTCTTCGGCACATCTTCTTCTTTGACCTTTAGTTGGTGATACCCCGACCTAAGGTCAATTTTTGAAAACCAACTCGCGCCTTGTAGTTGGTCAAATAAGTCATCTATCCTCGGGAGCGGGTATCGGTTCTTTACCGTGAGTTTGTTTAACTCCCGATAATCGATACACATGCGCATGCTCCCATCATTCTTTCTCACAAACAACACCGGTGCGCCCCAAGGAGACACACTCGGCCTTATGAATCCCTTGTCAAGCAAATCTTGAATTTGGGACATCAGCTCTTGTAATTCCGACGGTGCAAGTCGGTACGGGGCTTTTGCCACAGGTTTTGCTCCCGGAATCAATTCGATCCCGAACTCTACTTCCCGTTCAGGCGGTATTCCCGGTAAATCTTCCGGAAAAACATCTTCATAATCTCGTACTACCGGTACATCTCCAATCTTCCGTGATTCTTTCTCGGTCTCATTTGCATAAATTATGAATGCCTTGCATCCCCGCTTCATGAGCTTGTGAGCTTTCAACATCGAACATACTATGGGGTTGCCTCGTTTTCGCCATAAATGGTGACGTGTTTTCCGCTTGGAGATGTTAGTTTTATCTCTTTGCGAAAACACACGACCTTTGCATGGTATTGAGATAGCCAATCCATCCCCACGACTACTTGGAATTCTCCCATCGACATCGGAATTAGGTTTATCAGATATTCTTCATCATCAATGCTCAATTTACAATTTTCACATACATCACAAACAATAAAGCTTTTGTTATTACCTATCTCTACTTCTAAAGGCACAGGTAATTTTGTTAGAATAAACGAAGGATGTCGAATAAACCCATATGAAACAAAGGATTTATTCGCACCCGTATCAAATAATACGTGTGCGGGAATTGAATTTACAGCAAATATACCTGAGACCACGTCAGGTTCAATCTTCGCTTCTGCAGCCGTTAGTTGGAAAGATCTCGCCTTTGCTTTCGGGGCTTCACCCTTCGGTTCTTGCCCATCCTTCTTTCCAACCAGTTCCGGGCATTCCGACTTCTTGTGACCCGTTCGATAACAGTTATAACAAACCGTCACTTTCTCCGGGCATGACATGGCCATATGTCCCGTTTTCTTGCATATAGGACAAGGCTTATCCTTGTAACGGCATTCACCCTTATGATTTTTCCCACAAATTTTGCAACCCGGTGTACTACCTTTAGCATCTGATCTCTTTGCTGTTTCATTCGTTCTTGCTTTCTTGGTAGGGCTTGGATTCACATCTAGTGCCCTTCGTTCACCCCGTTCTATACTCTTTTTCAATTCGATCTCCCTTTCCCGAGCAGCATTGACAATCTCGGTAAGGGTCTCGTACTTTGAAGGGGTTATGAACTCTCTATATTCCGCGCTTAGCATGTTATGGTAATAATAGACCTTTTGCTCTTCATTCGTTATCAATTCATCACAGAACTTCATCTTGTCCATAAACATCCCCGTGATCTTGTCTATGGATTCACCTTTGTGTCTGAGTTGCATGAACTCTTCCTTGATTTTATTTACGACCGCCTTGGGACTATGGTGTTTAAGAAACGGCGTCTTAAACTCTTCCCAAGTCATGGCCTTAGCCGCTTCACTTCCAATCTCCTTCTTTTTGTTATCCCACCAATCTTTCGCTTGACTCCTTAGTTGACCCGTACCATAGGCTACGTAGTCTTCTTCGTCACAATGGGTTCTCTCGAATACTCCTTCGATGTCACTTAGCCATCGTTGGCACACTATTGGGTCAACCTCCCCATTATATGTTGGTGGTTTACAAGCCATGAATTCCTTGTATGAACAAGGCTTTCGTCCTCCTCGCTTCTCCTTTGCTACATTTGAATCATCTTCCAGTTTCTTGATTCTATCTTCTACTATTGATAAAACCGTGTGTTGGATTTTATCAATAAAACCCGACAAACTGTTTTCGATCGCCTTTCCAACCTCTTCGGCAATCACTTCCCTCACTTGTTCAGTGACTCTTGGCACCGCGTTATCATTGCCTCCATCAGCCATCTCGATTTCTGAAATGTTTACATAAATTGTTAACATTCCATTTATAACACATGCTTTACTTGTTTTGATTTAATCAAGTTCGTAACTTGATTTTATAATTCTTGTTTCTATTCAATCAAGTCCGTAACTTGATTTGATCATTCTTGTTTCTATTCAATCAAGTTCGTAACTTGATTTGATCATTCTTGTTTCTATTCAATCAAGTCCGTAACTTGATTTGATCGTTCTTGTTTCTATTCAATCAAGTCCGTAACTTGATTTGATCATTCTTGTTTCTATTCAATCAAGTCCGTAACTTGATTTGATCGTTCTTGTTTCTATTCAATCAAGTCCGTAACTTGATTTGATCGTTCTTGTTTCTATTCAATCAAGTCCGTAACTTGATTTGATCGTTCTTGTTTCTATTCAATCAAGTCCGTAACTTGATTTGATCGCTCTTGTTTCATGCATTTCTTGTTTTTGAGTGAGCTTACACACTCTTTTCATGCATATTGTTCATTTCTCACTCTATACATAGTACATAATCTATTAACAAAACAAGTTAATTCTTACCGGACGATCGATCAAGCTTGAACCGAACACTTATTGACAACCTTGAGCTCTGATTACCAACTTGTAACACCCTTAAATTTTAACTAGAATTAATCATTAGATTTAGAATATTTATACCAAAAGATAGTAGATTTACAAAGTTTTAGAAGTATCATAAAAGATAGTCAACACTTGACCAAATTAGAACATTCAAAAGTTGTTTGAGTATTTAGATACATTCCATGAACAAGGCTTAAGTAAGATTAAGACACATAGCGGAAGCTTCAAAAGTTGTGTTCGGTTCTTTCGTCATTGCTTGATCACCATCCGTGCAATCCATCTAATCACCTAGAATCAAAACCGTTAAAAATATTAGTTTTGACTTTTGGACGTATTATATAAACATTTAATCCCATCATCAACTTAAAATAAAACGAAATGTAACTTTTCTGGGTTTACCGTAAATTACGGTACTACCGTAATTTACGGTGAGTCTTGAAAGCTTATGACCACCGTAAATCAGTAGGTTCCCACCGTAAACATTTTTCCTCCACCGTAAATTACGGTACTACCGTAATTTACGGTAGTACCTGGAGTTTCAAGTTTTGCTTTGTTTTAAATTTTCACACCAAGATTCTAACTTTCAAACTTCAATTCATCTATGATATTGAGATATTAAAATCTCATATTATGTGAATGATATGAATTTACAATCATTAAAGATCTTTCAATCCAAATCCAAAGAGTTAATCATACCTTGTTAGATTGTTCGACCCGTTTAGAGATCAAGAATTAATCATCAAACAATGTAATTCTAACCTCAATTTCTAACAATTGTTTTGACCCATCTCACTAGATTAAGACGAAAAGTCATTTCCGTAGTACATTGATTCATCTTGTTTACCATGTTTTCAAACTACAACATAAATCTATTAAATAATACACAATGTAACGAAACGATAATTTCGTACCTTTAGAGCACGCCTTTCCCCCGTGAATTCCCTTCGGCTTGTCCGCTTGATGATCCGGACTCTTTGCCTAGAAAATTCAGTTTTACAACTTGTTTAGAACTCTTTCCATGACCATATTCATATCATTGTGAAACATGATCAAATCTGCGTTCTCATCAAATTTAACATCAAAATCCTCACTTAGGCATTTCTACAAACACCTAACGGGTCAGATTTTCCTACCATCATCTCCAAGTTCATGACTTGCAAATTAAACCCCAAATTTCACTTTAATTAGTAAACCTTGCACACAATTTAGCATCAACATCACAGGAGTTACCTCCTATAATGAAATTTATACTAGAATTATCATTCAAATCCTAGTGTTCATCATCATTTTATAAAACCCATGACCTAGCTTCCATGGATTCATAGAATTCCCTGAATTTGGGCATGATTTCTCAAATAGTTAGTTAGGTTTTACTTCTAAACACCTATCCAACTTCAATCTAACAAAATAACACACATGCAAGCATCTAATTTCAGAATTTCAAAATCATGGGAATTTCAAGTTGATAGATTTCATCAAATTCCACATACCTTAGAATCCTCTTGCAATGAGGATTACGATTCTAGGCTCAATTCTCGATTTCTACTTGGATTAACCCTTCAATTTGCAAGATTATGTGATTTTAGGGTTTTGGAGAAGTGGGTGTCGCCCACCCTGATGTTCTGGTCGACCAAGGATATCAAATGGGGGTTAAAATTGTGTTTTGTTTGTTTATTAGAATTAAGTTTTCAATTTTAACAACTTAACCCCCTACACTTTGATAATTATAGATTTTAGTGAACTTTAACTCTACTTTATGGTTATTTCTAGATTTTTAACTAATTAGGTTAAATTTCCTAGTTAGTAAATTCTTGTTTATTTAAACCTTATTAATTCCAGTTTAAGGTTTTACATTTTTCGGGGTGTTACAAGTCCACCCCTCTTAAAAAAAGGGTTTCGTCCTCGAAACCGCAATACGTACCAAATAAAGTAGGGTGAAGACGTCGCATCTCCTCTTCGGACTCCCATGTAGTGTCCGAACCCTGCCTATGCTCCCATTTGACTTTGACTTGTTCGATTTGTTTATTTCGTAAACGTTTGACCTTTCTGTCTAGAATTTCAACCGGTCTCACCACATAATTTAGACTATTATCCACTTCGATATCATCGTAATGGATATAGGTCGTTTCGTCAGCTAGACACTTTCTTAATTGAGATACGTGAAATGTGCCATGGATTCCACTTAGCTCCTCCGGTAGTTCAAGACGGTAAGCTACCTTGCCAACTCTCCCGATAATTTTAAACGGCCCGATAAACCTTGGGCTTAACTTCCCCTTCTTTCTAAATCTAATAACGCCTTTCCATGGGGACACTTTTAGCATGACCATATCACCGACTTGAAATTCAATCGGCCTTTTCCTTTTATCAACATACGCCTTTTGCCTATCTTGAGCCGCTTTCAAGTGTGCCCGAACTTTATCGATCTTTTCGTTCGTGGCTCTTACTATGTCTTGATGGGCGAGTTCACGTGGACCCACTTCACCCCAACAAACCGGGGTTCGACACTTCCTACCATACAGCAGTTCGTATGGTGCCATTTTAATACTAGATTGGTAACTGTTGTTATACGAAAACTCGACTAACGGTAGGTGAACATCCCAACTGCCTCCAAAGTCGATTATACACGCCCGTAGCATGTCTCCCAATATTTGTATTGTTCTTTCACTTTGTCCATCTGTTTGAGGATGGTACGCAGTGCTAATGAACAATTTGGTCCCCATTTGTTCTTGGAAATCACGCCAGAAATTCGAAGTAAACCGGGTATCCCTATCGGACACGATGGACACCGGCACTCCATGACGTGCTATGATTTCATTGGTATAGACTTCTGACATCTTTTCTGACGTATAAGTTTCGCGAATCGGAATGAAGTGAGCACTTTTCGTCAATCTATCCACCACTACCCATATGGCATCAAAACCACGATTCGTCTTAGGCAGCTTGGTTAACAGGTCCATTGTAATATGTTCCCATTTCCAAACCGGAATTTCTAACGGTTGAAGTTTGCCGTATGGTTTCTGGTGCTCCGCCTTGACTTGTAAACATGTTAAGCATTTTTCCACATATTTCGCCACGTCTCTCTTCATTCCGGGCCACCAATAATTTTGTTTCAAATCATTGTACATCTTGGTCGCACCCGGATGAATTGAATAACGGGATTTATGAGCTTCATCAAGTAGAAGCGCCTTTACTCCACAGGTATGTGGGACCCATATCCTTCCGGATCGAGTCTTTAACCCGTGATTCCCATCCGACAAGTCTTTCAACTGACCAATTATTCTTTCCTTCTTCCAATTCTCTTCTTTTACCGCTTCTGATTGCGCCTCTCGAATACGTTCAAGTATACCCGAGGTCACCACAAGTTGCATCGATCTCACTCGTATTGGAACATAGTCCGCTTTTCTACTTAGAGCGTCAGCTACCACGTTTGCTTTTCCGGGGTGATAATGTATCTCACAGTCGTAGTCCTTCACCGTTTCTAGCCATCGCCTTTGCCGCATATTCAATTCCTTCTGATCAAAGAAGTATTTCAAGCTCTTGTGATCAGTGAATATGGTGCACTTTACCCCGTACAAGTAATGTCTCCATATTTTTAATGCAAACACTACCGCTGCCAATTCGAGATCGTGCGTGGGGTATTTCTTCTCGTGCATCTTCAATTGTCTCGAGGCATAGGCTATTACCTTGCCCCGTTGCATCAACACGCAACCGAGCCCTGATAACGAAGCGTCTGAATAGACCACCATGTCTTCGACTCCGTCCGGCAATGTCAGTACCGGAGCTTGAGTTAGCCTTTCTTTTAGCGTCCGAAACGCTTTTTCTTGATCGACTCCCCAAACAAACTTTGCTTTCTTTTGGGTTAGCTTTGTTAGCGGCGATGCAATCTTGGAGAAATCTTGAATGAATCTCCTATAATATCCAGCTAGCCCCAAAAAGCTCCTAATTTCCGAAGGATTCTTCGGAGGATTCCATTTTGACACCGCCTCTATCTTTGACGGATCCACCAAAACTCCGTCGGCATTTATGACATGGCCGAGAAATTGCACCTCTCGTAACCAAAAGGCACATTTAGAGAAGTTTGCATATAACTTCTCTCGTCTAAGTGTCTCTAACACTTCTTGTAAGTGATGTGCGTGTTCAGCTTCATTTTTCGAGTACACCAAGATATCATCAATAAACACGATGACCGACTTATCCAACATTGGCTTGCAAACCCGGTTCATAAGGTCCATGAAAGCCGCGGGCGCATTTGTTAGCCCAAATGACATTACGAGAAATTCGTAATGTCCATATCTTGTGCGAAAAGCCGTCTTCGGCACATCTTCTTCTTTGACCTTTAGTTGGTGATACCCCGACCTAAGGTCAATTTTTGAAAACCAACTCGCGCCTTGTAGTTGGTCAAATAAGTCATCTATCCTCGGGAGCGGGTATCGGTTCTTTACCGTGAGTTTGTTTAACTCCCGATAATCGATACACATGCGCATGCTCCCATCATTCTTTCTCACAAACAACACCGGTGCGCCCCAAGGAGACACACTCGGCCTTATGAATCCCTTGTCAAGCAAATCTTGAATTTGGGACATCAGCTCTTGTAATTCCGACGGTGCAAGTCGGTACGGGGCTTTTGCCACAGGTTTTGCTCCCGGAATCAATTCGATCCCGAACTCTACTTCCCGTTCAGGCGGTATTCCCGGTAAATCTTCCGGAAAAACATCTTCATAATCTCGTACTACCGGTACATCTCCAATCTTCCGTGATTCTTTCTCGGTCTCATTTGCATAAATTATGAATGCCTTGCATCCCCGCTTCATGAGCTTGTGAGCTTTCAACATCGAACATACTATGGGGTTGCCTCGTTTTCGCCATAAATGGTGACGTGTTTTCCGCTTGGAGATGTTAGTTTTATCTCTTTGCGAAAACACACGACCTTTGCATGGTATTGAGATAGCCAATCCATCCCCACGACTACTTGGAATTCTCCCATCGACATCGGAATTAGGTTTATCAGATATTCTTCATCATCAATGCTCAATTTACAATTTTCACATACATCACAAACAATAAAGCTTTTGTTATTACCTATCTCTACTTCTAAAGGCACAGGTAATTTTGTTAGAATAAACGAAGGATGTCGAATAAACCCATATGAAACAAAGGATTTATTCGCACCCGTATCAAATAATACGTGTGCGGGAATTGAATTTACAGCAAATATACCTGAGACCACGTCAGGTTCAATCTTCGCTTCTGCAGCCGTTAGTTGGAAAGATCTCGCCTTTGCTTTCGGGGCTTCACCCTTCGGTTCTTGCCCATCCTTCTTTCCAACCAGTTCCGGGCATTCCGACTTCTTGTGACCCGTTCGATAACAGTTATAACAAACCGTCACTTTCTCCGGGCATGACATGGCCATATGTCCCGTTTTCTTGCATATAGGACAAGGCTTATCCTTGTAACGGCATTCACCCTTATGATTTTTCCCACAAATTTTGCAACCCGGTGTACTACCTTTAGCATCTGATCTCTTTGCTGTTTCATTCGTTCTTGCTTTCTTGGTAGGGCTTGGATTCACATCTAGTGCCCTTCGTTCACCCCGTTCTATACTCTTTTTCAATTCGATCTCCCTTTCCCGAGCAGCATTGACAATCTCGGTAAGGGTCTCGTACTTTGAAGGGGTTATGAACTCTCTATATTCCGCGCTTAGCATGTTATGGTAATAATAGACCTTTTGCTCTTCATTCGTTATCAATTCATCACAGAACTTCATCTTGTCCATAAACATCCCCGTGATCTTGTCTATGGATTCACCTTTGTGTCTGAGTTGCATGAACTCTTCCTTGATTTTATTTACGACCGCCTTGGGACTATGGTGTTTAAGAAACGGCGTCTTAAACTCTTCCCAAGTCATGGCCTTAGCCGCTTCACTTCCAATCTCCTTCTTTTTGTTATCCCACCAATCTTTCGCTTGACTCCTTAGTTGACCCGTACCATAGGCTACGTAGTCTTCTTCGTCACAATGGGTTCTCTCGAATACTCCTTCGATGTCACTTAGCCATCGTTGGCACACTATTGGGTCAACCTCCCCATTATATGTTGGTGGTTTACAAGCCATGAATTCCTTGTATGAACAAGGCTTTCGTCCTCCTCGCTTCTCCTTTGCTACATTTGAATCATCTTCCAGTTTCTTGATTCTATCTTCTACTATTGATAAAACCGTGTGTTGGATTTTATCAATAAAACCCGACAAACTGTTTTCGATCGCCTTTCCAACCTCTTCGGCAATCACTTCCCTCACTTGTTCAGTGACTCTTGGCACCGCGTTATCATTGCCTCCATCAGCCATCTCGATTTCTGAAATGTTTACATAAATTGTTAACATTCCATTTATAACACATGCTTTACTTGTTTTGATTTAATCAAGTTCGTAACTTGATTTTATAATTCTTGTTTCTATTCAATCAAGTCCGTAACTTGATTTGATCATTCTTGTTTCTATTCAATCAAGTTCGTAACTTGATTTGATCATTCTTGTTTCTATTCAATCAAGTCCGTAACTTGATTTGATCGTTCTTGTTTCTATTCAATCAAGTCCGTAACTTGATTTGATAATTCTTGTTTCTATTCAATCAAGTCCGTAACTTGATTTGATCGTTCTTGTTTCTATTCAATCAAGTCCGTAACTTGATTTGATCGTTCTTGTTTCTATTCAATCAAGTCCGTAACTTGATTTGATCGTTCTTGTTTCTATTCAATCAAGTCCGTAACTTGATTTGATCGCTCTTGTTTCATGCATTTCTTGTTTTTGAGTGAGCTTACACACTCTTTTCATGCATATTGTTCATTTCTCACTCTATACATAGTACATAATCTATTAACAAAACAAGTTAATTCTTACCGGACGATCGATCAAGCTTGAACCGAACACTTATTGACAACCTTGAGCTCTGATTACCAACTTGTAACACCCTTAAATTTTAACTAGAATTAATCATTAGATTTAGAATATTTATACCAAAAGATAGTAGATTTACAAAGTTTTAGAAGTATCATAAAAGATAGTCAACACTTGACCAAATTAGAACATTCAAAAGTTGTTTGAGTATTTAGATACATTCCATGAACAAGGCTTAAGTAAGATTAAGACACATAGCGGAAGCTTCAAAAGTTGTGTTCGGTTCTTTCGTCATTGCTTGATCACCATCCGTGCAATCCATCTAATCACCTAGAATCAAAACCGTTAAAAATATTAGTTTTGACTTTTGGACGTATTATATAAACATTTAATCCCATCATCAACTTAAAATAAAACAAAATGTAACTTTTCTGGGTTTACCGTAAATTACGGTACTACCGTAATTTACGGTGAGTCTTGAAAGCTTATGACCACCGTAAATCAGTAGGTTCCCACCGTAAACATTTTTCCTCCACCGTAAATTACGGTACTACCGTAATTTACGGTAGTACCTGGAGTTTCAAGTTTTGCTTTGTTTTAAATTTTCACACCAAGATTCTAACTTTCAAACTTCAATTCATCTATGATATTGAGATATTAAAATCTCATATTATGTGAATGATATGAATTTACAATCATTAAAGATCTTTCAATCCAAATCCAAAGAGTTAATCATACCTTGTTAGATTGTTCGACCCGTTTAGAGATCAAGAATTAATCATCAAACAATGTAATTCTAACCTCAATTTCTAACAATTGTTTTTACCCATCTCACTAGATTAAGACGAAAAGTCATTTCCGTAGTACATTGATTCATCTTGTTTACCATGTTTTCAAACTACAACATAAATCTATTAAATAATACACAATGTAACGAAACGATAATTTCGTACCTTTAGAGCACGCCTTTCCCCCGTGAATTCCCTTCGGCTTGTCCGCTTGATGATCCGGACTCTTTGCCTAGAAAATTCAGTTTTACAACTTGTTTAGAACTCTTTCCATGACCATATTCATATCATTGTGAAACATGATCAAATCTGCGTTCTCATCAAATTTAACATCAAAATCCTCACTTAGGCATTTCTACAAACACCTAACGGGTCAGATTTTCCTACCATCATCTCCAAGTTCATGACTTGCAAATTAAACCCCAAATTTCACTTTAATTAGTAAACCTTGCACACAATTTAGCATCAACATCACAGGAGTTACCTCCTATAATGAAATTTATACTAGAATTATCATTCAAATCCTAGTGTTCATCATCATTTTATAAAACCCATGACCTAGCTTCCATGGATTCATAGAATTCCCTGAATTTGGGCATGATTTCTCAAATAGTTAGTTAGGTTTTACTTCTAAACACCTATCCAACTTCAATCTAACAAAATAACACACATGCAAGCATCTAATTTCAGAATTTCAAAATCATGGGAATTTCAAGTTGATGGATTTCATCAAATTCCACATACCTTAGAATCCTCTTGCAATGAGGATTACGATTCTAGGCTCAATTCTCGATTTCTACTTGGATTAACCCTTCAATTTGCAAGATTATGTGATTTTAGGGTTTTGGAGAAGTGGGTGTCGCCCACCCTGATGTTCTGGTCGACCAAGGATATCAAATGGGGGTTAAAATTGTGTTTTGTTTGTTTATTAGAATTAAGTTTTCAATTTTAACAACTTAACCCCCTACACTTTGATAATTATAGATTTTAGTGAACTTTAACTCTACTTTATGGTTATTTCTAGATTTTTAACTAATTAGGTTAAATTTCCTAGTTAGTAAATTCTTGTTTATTTAAACCTTATTAATTCCAGTTTAAGGTTTTACATTTTTCGGGGTGTTACAAAAACCTACGAACTAATAGTTTTTCTGAAAAAAAAAAACACGATAACATTTTTGTAATTATCTTGTATTGTAATTATCAAAATTACTCTATAAATGATCTTGTTAAGTAATTTTGTAAAATGATCTTATAGGGTAATTTTATATTATAATTACTTTACAAATGATTTTGTAAGATAATTTTGATAATTACCCTACGAATACATAATTATGAAAATGTTACCGCGTTTTTTTTTTTACTTTTTCATGTCTTTCGTACGTTTTGTACATTAACAGTATATGTACGCAAACTTAACTCAATATATATAATATAAATTAAAAAAGCCTTATATAAACCTAACTAAAATCTTACTTAAATCTAGTTACCCTACGTTATTTACAAAATTTTCTCCCTTCACAAAAACACTATTCATTTTTCTTTTCTTTTAATTCTTTGCTTTTTATCTTATACAATTTTAACCCTTTTCATCTTTTACATAGCTCCCATAGTTTTTATCTTTTATACTTTTAACCATGTAGTTTTCATTTTTTACATATTTGTCACGAAACAATTTCTATTTTTGACCCAGACACATTTTCATTTTCAACTTTGGTGCCATTGTACTTTACATCTGTTATAAAATTGTCGTTTTTAGATTTTGTGAGTTAACATGTTGCAATGTGCGCATGTGATTCAATGTTTTTATGTTTATTTTGTTACGGTTTAACGGCTTTTTCGAAACTTGCGGATCCTAAGCCGACTTTGTTCTTTTCTATTTTTTACCTTTTCGGCATGCCATAGCGTGCATGATTCATCTTTTTACGTTTACTTTTTTATCGGCTTAACGGTTCTGCTGCAAAGCGTGGGTCATCGATACTAGTTTAAAATATTACACAAACATAATTAAAATATTATATAAACCGAATTAAAACATTACTTAAACCTAATTAAACATAATAAGTCATAGTTAAATACTCATAAACCCTAATTACTTCGGTCCCAATAACCTAGGAAGGACTCAGGAGATGACACGTCATGATCGCTATCACGACCATCCAAGCAATAACGACGTCAGGGGTGAGTTGTGAAGTACAAGTGTGAGTTGAAAAACGAATTAAATTATAGGCACCAGAAAAAATAGTCGCTTGAAAGAAGCCGTTTAAAAAAATAAATATTATTTTACCATTTGTTATTTTAATATTTTTTCTGTTATAGTTTATTATAAATTTTTTAATTAAGTGCTAATATGGTAAAAAAGCTTGGGTTCTCCAATTTTTTTAACGACCAATAGAATAATCACGAGCACTCTCGGCGCATCCACTAGACCAAACGGAGTACTCCAAGAGTAACCCGAGTCCATCACCAATTCCAAGGAAAACCCGGTAACCAACCCGCCCATAGGCACGATGGTGAAATTACCGAAAAAAAACCGTTTGGCTCAAGGATCAAACCCAGATTTCCCTAGGTCTGTTATCATTGTCCACCAGTGCCTCACTCTGCACCAAGTGGGAGTTGAAACTGCATCTCTCAAGAGAAATGCGAACTTTACACCACTTGATCTAGAGATCATTGGCGCTTGGGTTCTCCAATGGAGACCCAAGTTCAATCTCCACTTGTGTCACTTTGGTGGATTAGGCAATGGTGGATAGAGTCTAGTCTCTTTGCAGAGTTGTCAGGTTCTATCCTGAGCCCACCCGTGTTTTCGTCCCACCGTGTGTTACGCCAGAGAGTGTTCGGCTCTTGTGGTGGCACAATGTCTGTTGAGTGGCAGTCGACGGTATGGTTTCATGGGGGAACACCCAAGCCAATCTCTGAAGCAACGTTGGGTTTGGTGTCAAGTGACCACGTACTCAGTTTTTCACTCGCTCGATGTGCTCTATCACCCACCGATTTCGACCAATTTTCCCGGTTGCCGAAAACCTACCCGTAAATGATAAAACACTCGTGTGTTATGAAAACTATTTGTTTTATATATATTCAGAACTTTGTGCATGCATGATCATTTTGACAACTCAAATTAAAAGTCAAAAAAGAAAAGTTGAGTTGGAACAAAAAGCAAATTGCTTCACTTCTCTCACGAGATATCCCTTCCAATCTTTTACAACAATGCAAACATAGACCACAAGATTAATCACTTCTCTCTCGTGATCTCCCACAAAAGTCACATGCATGTGATACGTTACATTGTTACAATATATAACTTAACAACCTAAATCAAATAAAACACTACAAAAACCACCAGTTAAAATGGTTAAGGAGCGAAATATACAAAACCATTTTGTTGACATCCATGAATCAGTTCCTGAAGACGAAGAGGAAGAAGAAGAAGAACATGAGGTGGAAAAGAAACCACAAGCAAATCATCACAACAACAAAATGTCACGCCCACATGTGACGAATTTTCGACAAGGCAAAAGAAATGCTAGTTTCAGCAGGCAGGTCTCGTTAGAAACCGGCGTCTCAAAGCTTAACAAAGCACAAAATAACGAGATCAAAACGCTTCCAAGAAGCGGCAATAGTTTTGGCGGTTTTTCTTCGTCTCACGGGGTGGAGATAAATGGCAAGAAAGGTGATTTTAATATGTTTAGAACCAAATCCACACTTGGAAAACAAAACTCTTTCATGTTGCCATCGAGAAAAGAAAGTGGGGTTGATAAGGGTGAGGAAGGTGTTGGGCTTCTTGATGAATCTGTTAATAAGAGTGTTCCTGCTGGTAGGTATTTTGCTGCTCTTACCGGACCGGAGCTTGATCAAGTCAAGGTACGTACCAGTTGTTTACTCGCTATTCGCTAACTCTATAATACAATTATAACCCCTTAACTTTCTAAAGCCTTTGTAATCAAGTTTTACGTGTTTATTTTTATATAACTATAGGTATAAATTCAAGTTAACTTACGTTTCGACATAATTTTTTTCCCGGAAATGAGTTGGATCAAATATATTGTGTTCTTATGTGTATTATTATGTTGATTTTCAGTTAGTTTACGTTTCGACGTAAATTTTCTTTGTACATATGTCGGGTCAAATATAATAAGTTACACGCTTATTTTTATGTACGTTTTCAATTTGTCCACGTTTTGACGTAAATTACAATTAGCAAGTTGTGTGAATAGTGTTTTCATCCTATTGGCATTTTTGTTTCTTTATTGAGTTTTTTTTCGTCGACTTTATTATTTTTATTTTTTTTACTTTTCTTTATGTTTAATGTTTTAGTTTTACGTTCATTTTTCATTAAAATTATATTTCCAATTAATTTAAAATCTGTTGGTCCCGCTCTCCAATTTAAATTTATTTTTATGGTTGTCAGTCAATGTAAAACATGTGTCGATGTTCTTTTGAGCGTACTTCTTTGAGTTGTTACACTGAACCAAAATAGATATCGACTTTGTAGGATACTGAAGACATTCTTCTACCTAAAGACGAAACATGGCCGTTTCTTCTTCGGTTCCCGATTGGTTGTTTTGGGATGTGCCTTGGGTTGAGCAGCCAAGCAATACTATGGCACAATCTGGCCATTAGTCCAGCCACCAAGTTCTTAAACATCCCACCTTACATCAACCTTGTTCTTTGGATATTAGCACTAATGGTACTCGTGTGTGTCACCATTACTTACCTACTGAAATGCATCTTCTATTTCGAGGCAATCCGAAGAGAATACTTCCACCCTGTGCGAATCAACTTCTTTTTCGCACCATGGGTGGTATGCATGTTCTTGGTCATAGGGGCTCCGCCTATGCTAGCCGAAAAGCCTCTTCACCCAGCGCTATGGTGCGCTTTCATGACTCCGTATTTCCTTCTGGAACTGAAAATCTATGGGCAGTGGTTATCTGGAGGGAAGAGAAGGCTTTCCAAAGTGGCTAACCCCTCTTCTCACTTGTCAATTGTGGGGAACTTTGTTGGGGCGCTTTTGGCTGCGAAAGTTGGATGGAAGGAAGCGGGGAAGTTTCTTTGGGCGGTTGGGTTTGCGCATTATCTTGTGTTGTTTGTGACTTTGTATCAGAGACTGCCGACTAGTGTAGCGTTGCCTAAAGAGCTACACCCTGTTTATTCAATGTTTATTGCAGCTCCGTCTTCTGCTAGTCTCGCTTGGGAGGCTATCTATGGTGAATTTGATGGCTCTGCAAGGACTTGCTACTTCATTGCACTCTTCCTCTATATATTACTTGTTGTGCGCCTCAATTTCTTCATAGGATTCAAGTAAGTAATTGATACCAATGTTTTCAGGACCAGATCAGACGTCAAACCAGTCTCCTTACCGGTCCATTGGTCGGGCTGGATGCAAGAACCTGGTGATGTCATAATTATTATATAAATAAATACGGTAAAATTGAAATTTTTTAATCAAAATCTGGTTCAACCCCTGGTTTCCGGTCCCACAGTCAGTTCTTGGCCCAATCTACCAGTTTGACACAAAACGGGTATAATAAGGTGAACTGGACCTCCCCTGATGATTCGTTCAACTAACTAACTAACTAACTAATGCAGGTTCTCAGTCGCATGGTGGTCTTACACCTTCTCAATGACTACGATTTCAGTAACAGCAATCAAGTATGCAGAATATACGCCTGGAGTTATAAGCAAGGGCATCGCTCTAACTCTGTCATTCCTCTCGTCAACCATGGTGTTTGTGTTATTCGTGTCTACCCTACTCCACGCCTTTGTATGGCAGACGTTGTTCCCTAACGATCTGGCTATCGCAATCACTACCATAAGACACACGAGAGGGAAAAAGCCTATGAATCTCAAGCGTTGGGCAAAGCAATCGTTGGTGTCTATTAGAAAGAGCGATAAGCAGGCACCGGAGAATCAGTAGTTCAAATTTACAAACATATATATTACAAGCAACTAAGAGCATTATTTGTGAGGTTGAAACTGGTAATAATCAAAACTCATCATTGTGAAATATTTGAAACCCATAAGTTAGAGATTTTCTAGCATACATTCTTATTTAATTATATATAGAATTCACAAAACAAGCCAAACTTTGTCGAGATTTCTCAAATTATAATATCATTTAGTAACGAAATTATTTAATGTTCAATGTATTACTTATGGAAGTTTAGATAAATAACTTATTTGGATAAATAACAATGATATTTATATGTTTTGTTATATGAATAAAATTAGTATTAAGCCCTCTGCGTTATGGTGGGGCGTAAAACCGTATCAAATAACACCAATGACACACCACCATCAAAGAAAACATACACCGGAAAAGTAGATGTAAATCTTATGTAACAAATAGAACCTATTAGCAACGTATAGAGAAGAATGGGAGAATGGAGATGGATTTCTTATTGATTTCAACATCATATACAAATGTCATTATATAAAGGCCCTTACATTAGTGCAATAGTAACTAAAAAGATAGGAGTTATAGATATGGACAGTCACTACATAATGGATGCACTAAAGAGATAGGAGTTATAGATGTGGATAGTCATTACATAATGGATGCATTCATAACACTCCCCCTTGACTATCCACATTATGATATACTATTCTTTAATACGCTGGGTGATGCTGCCTCGTTAAAAACTTTGCTAGGAAAACCCAGTGGGACAAAACCTCAGCTAAGGGAAAAAGAGTGCAGCGCGTATTGTCTCCCCCTAATACTTCTGGATCAGGTATGTTGCCTCATTAAAACCTCACTAAGAAAACTCAATGGGACAAAACTTAGTCGAGGGAAAAAGAGTGCAACTTAAATAAGTCTCCTCCTCATTTTAACATGTATCCTTTAAGTGACGTGTGTCCAGCTTCTTTGAAAGTCGAACAAAGCTTTTGTAGCCAATGATTTATCGCTTGATCCCTTAGTGTGCAATCCTTTATGTTGAGCAATGTTGTATAATCTTCTAACGACACTTTAGGTCCCTCCTTCCAAAAAATATCATATGTCCACAACTGTGTTTTTTTACATTCCTGCATCTATAAGACTAACCAAACTTGTTTTGATGGGTTAGTAAAATATAATCAAATATTGTTTATACCCGAAATATTTCTTTGAACTCATTCCAATGTCTCTTCGCTTGATAAATGATATATCATGACAATAAGCTCAAGTGAAAGATATTATAACCATACATAGCTAGAGAAAACATATTAGTGCACTTATGCATTTAACGATGGTACTTCTAGAATTAGAATCTCTACTTTGGTAGGGGATGATGATAGGCATTTTTTTTATAACAAGTGACTTAACAACCTTTAAAGTTCAACTGTGTTCATACTAAAATATCCAAACATCATCTTTTAGATGTACTTGAGGGATTGGTAAAATATAATTACATATATACTTGAACTGCAGTTCGAGTAATAATTAGACCATGCCAAGGTCATTCAAAAATTCTCTCTCTAAAAGCTCGACAATTTCTCTCGATGATGCCTAGACATCATTACTGTAAATTGCGATTATAGCGAACTTTTAAAAGTAGAATGTTGATAGAACATGGCTAATTTAATCAAACTTATATCCCTCTTTATCCAAATATCTCGAGTTGTACAACACTTGTCTCGACTATTTAGTCCATACATATTTTGTCAACTTCATATAATACGTTCTTGAGGTTTTGACATCATTAATGCTTCTACCATTATCAATCCATGAGGGAATTCTTTCCATCTTATCCAAATATGCATGTTCTTTCACTCTTTAGAAGTTTTGCTATATAAATTTGCCCATTTAACACATAGATATCTATATCATATGCAAAAATATCATGAACACTTGCTTTTATCTCCAAAATCCATATTGTACCACGCGTGTACACTATTTATTGAGATATCACAATCACCGGGTACAAGTTTTCTAGGTATGTTTCTTGGTGCACAAGTATTACATCGTTAAGATGTTTCAATTAACCTTTTAAGCACTCAATTACTTTAGAAACTCACCAGAAGTTCCAATTATATCCAACATGTAAAATAATCATAACCTATTCAAATCCGAATATGTATAAATGATCACATTGTTCTCGAGAACTTACTTTACATGACCTACATAATTTAATCCTTCGGGACTTTCATGTAAACTTTCAGTATCAAGTGATACATAACATTCATAAGACGAATATCAATTCTCTCTTTATATTACCAGACTAATAAAATATTGGAAAGTCAATACGTCCACCAATGGAGAACACTTATCCTCATAATCAATCATAGGTCTTTGCAAAAATTCTTGTGCAACCAATTTTCCTTATATTACTCAATTTGATTTTCATTTGCATAAAAGACCCATTTATATACAACATATTTCATAACTTCAGTTGTATGGACTGTTGGTCTGAAAACTTTCCATTTCATGAGAGAATTCAACTCTGCCTTATTCGTGTCTTTTTGCTTTTGGCCAATTATTTCTCATAGGCATATCTTAAATTTTGATCCTTATCGTTTTATCATTTCAAGCGCTATTTTAAATACAAAAGTATAACGACGTCGATTTCAATTCGATTCCATATATATTTAGACATGATACAAATTAATGAGATCTCTTTAATTTCAGGTACCTACGGTTCTTCTGGAACCGTCATGTCTAATGTCTCTTCAGGAGACCTTTTTAATATTACCTCGACTTGACCATCTTAATTAGTTGCTCCAACTTTCGAGGAATTTTATTATTGGAATAGACTAGTCTACCATGATTTAGACGTGCAATAGACTCATTACAAACATGTGGTTGTCCTTCTGGAACACCCATCTTAATTGGAGCATTAGCAGTTGGTATATGTAACATAGTCACCTTTTTAAGGTCAGTGAATGCGTCTGGTAATAGATTCGCTAATCTTTGTAATTGAATTATCCTTTGAACTTCTGGTTCACACTTTTAGTTTTGAGGATCAATAATAATTCATACTAATTCATTTCTTTTCTTTTCCAACTGCTTTTCATCTCCCCCAGATGTTGGGAATGTTAATCCATTGAGATGAATATCAATTAATTGAGCCGTAAATAACTATCTCGTGAAAGACTCTATTCATTATCATATATTCCTAACCACCTTTTAAGGTCCCTTTGTGCGTAGTGGTGGATCAATTTCAATATATACCGCACAACCAAATTCTTAGAAGGGACATCTTTGGTTCCTGACCAAAACTAACTATAATGGGGAGAAACTATTACAACATGTTGGCTTGATGTGAATTAATGTTATTGCATGTAAAATTACATGTAATCATATATAAACATGAACTTGCTCTCATGATTATTTGCCTTGCTGTCAATCATAGACGTTCAGTGAGCATCTTAACAAAAGCACTTATACGAATGTTTTTTAATAACTTAGGAATTAAATTCAACATTATTACCAAAATAAATACGTAATCTGAAATATTGTGCTTGTTATCTCATTAGCTAAGCCACATATCACACTAACTTCAAATTGTGTATTTGATAACCATTTAGACGATGCATTGATTTAAAACACTAAATGGTATCATGTTTGGATATGCGTATCCTTTAGTCACTTCCAGAATATTTAGGGATACACACCCTCCTTTATTTGGCAAATATAAATTTCTATTGAGAGCAAACATTACATATAAGTTATCAACTTGAAGAATCTTCTACTTCTTCATTATGTTTCACATCATCATTGACTCGATGTGGTCTAACCAGTCATGCCAATTGTTGCAACCCCCGGCCCCTATCTCCTGGGATCGGGCGGACGCGAACTCAGATTGGGTGGTATCATTGGTTTATCATTATTTGGCAGCGGAAATTTCATCAGGATCATAGTTAGGAAATATTTTATCAGAGTAAAATACCACATTTTCATATTAATAAACACATGGGTAAAACCCAAGTTTCTATTACAAACATGTTTATAGGGATAAACCCTAATTTATTGAATTTAAAACATCGTCTTTTAGGTAACTTTTATAGCCACATTTTTCCAAGCCTTCAGTGCTCTCCAGCTGGCTTCTAATTGGCTTTCACATTTTGTTACCTGAAACGCGTTTTAAAAACATTTGTCAGTGGGAAATACTGGTGAGTGAATCCCAGTTTAATCAAGAAACATTTATCCTTTAACAGTATTGAGAGCAATCACAATGTTTATTTCTACACAATTACTCATTCAGTATTGTCAATCCTGACTGGTGGGTCATATTACACATTGGCTATCTCGTTGTCCAATGGTAACGTGTTTCACATTTTGTATACAAAAACCCCAACATACCGGCAGTAATTGAAAAACTACAAAGACTCAATCACTGCTAATCTGTCACACCCCCAAAATCCACCATGCGGAGTACCACCGCTTGGAGGCGTGACGTGACCAGGATCAAGCCACCAATCATATTGAACAGGCATGTAAGTAGTTTGTAAAATCCAACACAATACAATTGGTGTCTAAACAAAACATAGTTTAAGTTACAAGCGGAAGCATAAAGTTTAAAACCAAATCATAAGTTTGAACGTTTCAAATGTTTAGCATGGTACACAGTTGTCCATGTCCCACAACGACTCTTCCCACTTCGATGCAAGCTCCATAGATACCTAACGACCTGCAAGGCATGTAACAGCGAGTCAACAACAAAGTTGAGTAAATTCACAGTTGGTTGTTTAGTTATAGTGTTCATGAATCATTTGTTTATTTCATATACCAAGTATCTTATTTATCTGTATCGCGGTTTCCCAAACATGTTTGCGATGATTAGTGGCCGGATCGCGGTTTCCAAAACATGTGTGCGATGATTAGTGGCCGTATCGCGGTTTCCCAAACATGTGTGCGAAGATTAGTGGGGGCTTCCCATGTGTCGACTAGTCGTATTTGTACGTGCCCTTCTTGATCCAAGGACCGTAGCGAGTGTGAGTGTACGTAGGTTTTACGTACGTGCCCTTCAATCCGAGGACGGTGAAAAGTAGTTTAATAGTAATGATAGTACGAGTAGTTATTCAATCCCATTCCCAACCCACCGGGAATCCCATGCCTTAAGAGTGTGAACTTACCTCGGTTGCTCGGTTTGACTCTCAAAAGTAGCTAACAGTCAAGGTCGGTCAATCACGTCCTAGTACGATTACCACTTAGCTTATTAGTGACTTCAAATAGAACACAAAGTTCCTACACGTATCTATCACATAACACGCATCACTTTAACGGTTTATGCCCATATAAGTTTCCCATCCATTCTCCACTCATAAACAAACATACGATGATGCACATAACACATATAACATGTTATATCATTCACGGATAGCATACTCGACATTTAGACACGCAAGTCACAACTTATCTCAATTCAGCAATTATATTCAAAACCGGCTGTTTTCGTACATTTTAATAAAATAGTTAAATTATTCCAAAAATTCCCAAATTTTTACAGGATGTCTTAAACGTTCCATATTTTATTGTGTAAAAATATCGAGGTCCGGTTCACTACCGATATTTTATAAAAATTCATATTCCGGACTGAACTCAGATTTATGTATTTCTGACCACAGTCCACGGAACAATTTATTAAAAATTCATCGAGTGTCCGATTTACGAAATTCCAGTGGGGTAATTACAAATGCATCGGTTTCCATCTACTGTAGAAATTTCATGGTCTGATTCATCACAAAACTCTGGTTACAACAGAAAATACAACACTCATTTATTGCTGTAAAAACTCAGCCTAAGCTGCTGTTACGAATCGGTTCTTTAAAAATAGTAAACGAAGTCCAAAAATTACGATTCCAGTGCCATTAGAACCGTATTTTATAACACATAAATCTAGGCTTCAGAAAATACATTTTTTGTTAAGTTATGGCCCGTTTACAGCCTGATGAAGTCGGCTGAAATCATTACTCAGCTTGCTGTTTTGTGGTTTAAATGTTACTAAAACGTATTAACAAGTATCCGGACAACGGGTTTATCAAAAGTTTGACGATCAAACATCATATATACACTAACCACCCTTAAACCAACAAGTTTTCATCTTTATGTATCAATCATAAGTAAACTTTTATATTTATCTATTTGTTCTTGACATTTTAGTGATTTTAAACATACTACACCCTTTGATCATAGAAACGAGATTAAACAAGATTAACAAGAGTGTAACAAAGGACTTACTACTAGCTTATAGCTAGGGTAGAATCTATTGAGAATATGATGGTGAAAAAGACTAGAACAAGCTCCTTAGAAAGTCCTTCAAGTTGCCACCTCCATAGATTCACCTTGTAAGCTTTGAATGGATTTGTAATGGAAGAAGATGAAGATGAAAAGGGTGGGGAGTGGATTCGGTTGTGGGGGTGACCGAATGAGAGAGAGAGTAGAGTGATGTGAGGGTTGAGTGTTGTGAAAGATGATAGTAATCTAACACTCCATACTTAATAATCATACTCCTATATTTTGTCTACTAGAACAAGTAAACAATCTAAGAAAATATGGGAATGAGATCTTGAAGAGATGTTGGTGATATGTGGGTCCCTTGGGACCGATTTTTGGTTTGGGGGGGGGGGGGGGGGTTGATGTAACTTTTTGCAACAAGTTGGTAAGTATTAGTTAGATTTCCAAGTGTTACTTACATAGGGTATTTATTTGATATGTAGTGGGTGTTATGGTATACGGGGACCATAACTAGCCAAGAAATAATAACACAATGTGTTTGATAAATATTTGGTGTCCCGGGTAATGTCCGGTTGTTCGGTCGGATACTGTTCCGTTAAATTGTTTAATTGTTCCGTAAGGCGTCTTATACATATATTTTTGTAACACAGTTAATTCCTAACACATAGGAAAATATTCAGGACCATTTAGTCAAGTTTTTCTGCATACTACTAGTATGCTAATACGCACATGTAAGTATAACACAGAAATCAGAGAGCAATTAAATGATTCAGCACAGTCATCAAGCACTTTCATTATCACTAATTAATTGTACGGAATACATGTAAATTGAGGGTTGTCACATTCTCCCCCTGTTAAGAGAATTTCGTCCCGAAATTTAGCGCGTGGATACTGAGGAAGCTAGTTAAGTTGCGTTGTTTTCCTGGTTTTCCTGGGGTGTCACATCATCCCCCCGTTGATTTGGAATTTCGTCCCGAAATTCTGCATTAGCTTCAGCCTCAGTAGTGGTTGCGTTTTTCTTAAACAGTTGGGGATACTTGAGTTTCATTTGGTCTTCTCGTTCCCAGGTATACTCAGGGCCACGACGAGCATTCCAACGAACTCGGACCAGAGGTATCCTGGTATGCTTGAGGATCTTAACATCTCGATCCGTGATCTCTACAGGTTCCTCGACGAATCGCAGCTGGTCGTCGATAGTGAGTTCCTTCAGAGGAACTATGAGGGTCTCATCTGACAGACATTTCTTCAGATTCGACACATGGAAAACATTGTTCTTCAGGTAGATCCAACCTGTAGGCGACTTTGCCAATTTTCTCGGTGACTTTGAATGGTCCGACATAACGTGGATTGAGTTTTCCTCGTTTGCCAAAGCGGACTACACCTTTCCAAGGTGAGACTTTGAGTAGCACTCGATCCCCAACCTGGAGCTCGAGTGCTTTTCTTCCCTTATCAGCATAACTTTTCTGACGGTCACGAGCTGCCGCCATTCGCTGTCGTATCTGAGCAATTCTCTCGGTGGTATCTACCACAAGTTCTGGGCCAGTGATTTGGCTGTCACCAACTTCTGCCCAACAGAGAGGTGATCAGAATTTACGTCCGTACAATGCCTCGAACGGAGCGGCTTGGATGCTGGTGTGGTAGCTGTTGTTGTACGAAAACTCCACTAGCGGGAGGTGCTTTTCCCAGCCATTACCAAAATCGATTACACATGCCCTAAGCATGTCTTCAAGGGTTTGGATGGTGCGTTCAGATTGCCCATCCGTCTGCGGGTGATAAGCGGTGCTCATATCTAAACGTGAGCCAAAGGACTTGTGCATTGCTTGCCACAGTTCTGAAGTAAAACGCGCGTCACGATCAGATATAATAGAGGTTGGCACTCCGTGCCTTGATACCACTTCCTTTAGGTAAATGTCTGCAAGAGTAGAAAACTTATCCGTTTCTTTGATAGCCAGAAAATGTGCAGACTTGGTCAGTCGATCTACGATCACCCAAATGGTATCGTTTCCGCGTTGAGATCTGGGCAGGCTGGTAACGAAATCCATGGAAATTTGCTCCCATTTCCATTTCGGGATCTCCGGTTGTTGAAGTAGGCCTGATGGTTTCTGATATTCAGACTTGACTCTCGCACAAGTCAAGCACTTGCTGACGTAGGTTGCTATGTGGGCTTTCATGCTAGGCCACCAGTATGTGGTCTTTAAGTCGTGGTACATCTTATTCGAACCAGGATGTACTGAATAACAAGACTTATGTGCTTCATCCATCACAAGCTCGCGTAGGTTTCCATACAGTGGGACGCAGATGCGTCCGTTAACATAGTAGGCACCGTCTTCCTTTTGTTCCAGGCGCTGCCTCGATCCTCGTAAGGATTCAACTCTGATGTTCTCTGCTTTCAATGCTTCAACCTGAGCATCGCGAATCTGAGCAGGAAGACTAGATTGGATGGTAAGCTGTAACGCACGTACACGCTTAGGTATAGTATCCTTTCGACTGAGGGCGTCGGCCACAACATTGGCCTTGCCTGGATGGTACTTGATCACGCATTCGTAATCATTTAAGAGCTCGACCCATCGGCGTTGTCGCATGTTTAACTCCTTTTGCTTGAAGATATGCTCTAGACTCTTGTGATCGGTGTAAATGGTGCACTTGGTACCGTACAGGTAATGTCTCAATATCTTAAGCGCGAAAACAACTGCTCCTAGTTCTAAGTCGTGCGTAGTGTAGTTCCTTTCGTGAACCTTAAGTTGGCGCGATGCGTAGGCAATGACCTTGTCACGTTGCATCAATACGCAACCCAGTCCTTGTATGGATGCGTCGCAATAAACCACAAAATCATCTGTGCCTTTAGGCAATGAGAGAATAGGCGCGCTACAAAGTCTATCTTCCGAGTGCTGAAATGCAGACTCCTGTGCATCACCCCAACGATAGGTGACACCCTTCTGAGTCAGTGAAGTGAGAGGTTGCGCAATCCTTGAGTATCCTGCCAAACCCAAGAATTGGCGGATTTCTGTTGGTGTACGGGGTGCAGGCCAGTTCCTGATCGAATCAACCTTGGATGGATCCACATGAATTCCATCCTTGTTTACCACATGGCCTAGAAAGTGGACTTCGCGAAGCCAGATGTCCTATTTCGAAAACTTGGCATACATCTGCTCTTTTCGAAGAAGTTCCAACATAAGTCGTAGATGCTGCTCGTGTTCCTCCTGACTCTTAGAATAGATCAGGATATCGTCGATGAACACAATAACAAGCTTATCCAGGTAAGGTATGCATACTCGGTTCATGAGATCCATGAAAACCGCTGGTGCATTCGTCAACCCGAAAGGCATGACCAGAAACTCGTAATGGCCGTAGCGAGTTCTGAATGCTGTTTTGGAGACGTCTTCCTCTCGGACTCTCAGCTGATGGTATCCCGATCTCAAATCAACCTTGGAGTAATAGCTCGACCCTTGCAACTGGTCGAATCAGTCATCAATGCGTGGGAGAGGATAACGATTCTTTACGGTCACCTTATTGAGTTCACGGTAGTCGATGCACATTCTGAAGGTACCGTCTTTCTTCCTTACGAATAACACTGAAGCTCCCCAGGGTGAAGAGCTAGGATGAATAAAACCTTTTTCCAAAGTTCTTGTAATTGCTTGGACAGTTCTTCCAGTTCGGTTGGGGCTAAGCGATGAGGTGCTTGAGCTATGGGCGCTGCTTCAGGAGCTAGCTCGATTTGGAATTTTGACTCGTCGATGAGGCGGAAGACCAGGTAATTTCTCAGGAAATACCTCAGGAAAATCACGCACTATAGGAATGTCTTAAATTTTCTTCTCTTCCGTTGATGTGTCAGTAACGAGCGCTAGAATGGCAGTGTGGCCCTTATGCAAACACTTCTGGGCCTTTAAGGAAAGAGATAATGCCTACAACAGCACCACTCTTATCACCCTGAATCACCAGAGGTTCTTCACCAGAACGAGGAATGCGGACGATTTTCTCCTTGCAAAAAAAATCTCCGCTTGATGATGAGATAGCCAATCCATCCCAATAACGACGTCGACACTACCAAGTGTGATAGGGATGAGATCGATAGAGAAAGTCTGACCAGCTAAGACGAGGTTACAACCTTTAACTATGTGTGTGGCCTCGAGACTTTTACCGTTTGCTAGCTCTACCGTGTGTTTGGCGGTCAAAAGTGTTGGGGTGCGCTTTAAGCATTTGACTAACTTTTAAGGACACTTAACTAGTATCGGCACCCGAATCGAATAAAACAGTAACAAAGAAATCATCTAGAAGAAACTTACCCATCACAACGTTGGGATCGTTCCTTGCGTCAGCTTGACCAATCACGAAGGTGCGACCTTTGCCGTTATTGTTACCCCCGTTTTTGCCTCCATTGTTGTTCTCATTTCCTTGGTTGTTGTTCTGATTCTGATTCAGCTGAGGACAGTGCCTCTTGAAGTAACCCTCAGCACCGCACTGGAAGCATCCCTTATTACCTTGCTGGTGTTGCTGTTGGTTTTGGGGAGTTTGTGGCCGCTGTTGTCGGTTCTGCTTCGCAGGATGTAAGCTTCGGCAATCTTTGGCTTCGTGTCCCAACTTGCTACATCTCTGACAACGACCTTTGTTGCACGGCCTGCTGTGGTGCAAACTACATCGATTGCACTTTGGGTGATTTCCCCTGTATCTACCCTGACCTTGATTTCCAAAAGGCTGCTGACTGGGGTTCCTGTGTTCATCTGTCTTTTGCTGCTGGGACTGAGACTGAACTGGAGTAGAACCCTCGCCCGAATTTCCACCCCACTTGCGCTTGTTGTTACTGGGAGCATCAGTAGTAGTAGCGTTAATACGCTTGGGCAGCTTGCCCTCTTCCACCGCCTGATCGGTGAGCTGGTGTGCTAAACAAATGACTTGCTGGATTGTGGGAAGGTTGGTCGCACTTACAGACCCTTGGATTTCCGGGACTAAGCCTCTGAGGTATAGCTTGATTCGCCTAGATATGGGTTGTGACATGTTAGGACATAAGGCAGCCAAGTCGTTGGACCTCTTTGTGTATGCCTCAATCTCTGATCCTTCCATCTTCAAACCATAATACTCTATCTCAAGTTTCAGTATGTCGTCCAGGTGGCAGAACTCTTCCTTAATCCAATCCTTGAAGTCACTCCAGAGGGTGGCATTCGCGTCTGCCAACCCGATCATCTGAACCTGTGCGTTCCACCAAGAATACGCTTTCCCTTGCAACATACCAGTAGCGTACTCCACTCGTTTGTTGGTAGGGCTTTCACTCTCTTCGAATGTAAATTCGATTCTTCGGATCCAGTGTAGAAGGCCGATTGTCCCTTCAGTGCCGTCGAAAGTGGGAGGTTTGCATTCCAGGAACGCCTTGAAGGTGCCCATGCGTGTTTGAAGGTGCATGGGTTGACTCCCTGTTTGGGTTGCTAAGGCTTCAGCAATTCGTTCGTTAATCAAGGTCGTCAGCTGACCCTGGGTCATGTCGAGACGTTCACTCATGATCTTCATATAGAAAGAACATACGTAAGAAGGTGTCGCAAGGTGCGTAAGTGTGGGATGACAGAAGAGAGTAAGCACACAAGGTTCAAATAGCAGTTATTACACTAGCTAATGCATACTATGATCAAATGTGCTACTAGCAGGTAGGTACTACAAACATAAACCATATTACCTATAATGTTGAGTCTTGCACGTGGAGCGAAGCGTCGTTGTGGATCGTTGAGCACTGTACAGGTTATAGTCTGGTTTTAACAAAAACTTTTTCCCCGTATTAAAACCAAGTTCACTATAACCAATGGCTCTGATACCAATATGTCACACCCCTAAAATCCACCATGCGGAGTACCACCGCTTGGAGGCGTGACGTGACCAGGATCAAGCCACCAATCATATTGAACAGGCATGTAAGTAGTTTGTAAAATCCAACACAATACAATTGGTGTCTAAACAAAACATAGTTTAAGTTACAAGCGGAAGCATAAAGTTTAAAACCAAATCATAAGTTTAAACGTTTTAAATGTTTAGCATGGTACACAGTTGTCCATGTCCCACAACGACTCTTCCCACTTCGATGCAAGCTCTATAGATACCTAACGACCTGCAAGGCATGTAACAGCGAGTCAACAACAAAGTTGAGTGAATTCACAGTTGGTTGTTTAGTTATAGTGTTCATGAATCATTTGTTTATTTCGTATACCAAGTATCTTATTTATCTGTATCGCGGTTTCCCAAACATGTTTGCGATGATTAGTGGCCGGATCGCGGTTTCCAAAACATGTGTGCGATGATTAGTGGCCGTATCGCGGTTTCCCAAACATGTGTGCGAAGATTAGTGGGGGCTTCCCATGTGTCGACTAGTCGTATTTGTACGTGCCCTTCTTGATCCAAGGACCGTAGCGAGTGTGAGTGTACGTAGGTTTTACGTACGTGCCCTTCAATCCGAGGACGGTGAAAAGTAGTTTAATAGTAATGATAGTACGAGTAGTTATTCAATCCCATTCCTAACCCACCGGGAATCCCATGCCTTAAGAGTGTGAACTCACCTCGGTTGCTCGGTTTGACTCTCAAAAGTAGCTAACAGTCAAGGTCGGTCAATCACGTCCTAGTACGATTACCACTTAGCTTATTAGTGACTTCAAATAGAACACAAAGTTCCTACACGTATCTATCACATAACACGCATCACTTTAACGGTTTATGCCCATATAAGTTTCCCATCCATTCCCCACTCATAAACAAACATACGATGATGCACATAACACATATAACATGTTATATCATTCACGGATAGCATACTCGACATTTAGACACGCAAGTCACAACTTATCTCAATTCAGCAATTATATTCAAAACCGGCTGTTTTCGTACATTTTAATAAAATAGTTAAATTATTCCAAAAATTCCCAAATTTTTACAGGATGTCTTAAACGTTCCATATTTATTGTGTAAAAATATCGGGGTCCGGTTCACTACCGATATTTTATAAAAATTCATATTCCGGACTGAACTCAGATTTATGTATTTCTGACCACAGTCCACGGAACAATTTATTAAAAATTCATCGAGTGTCCGATTTACGAAATTCCAGTGGGGTAATTACAAATGCATCGGTTTCCATCTACTGTAGAAATTTCATGGTCTGATTCATCACAAAACTCTGGTTACAACAGAAAATACAACACTCATTTATTGCTGTAAAAACTCAGCCTAAGCTGCTGTTACGAATCGGTTCTTTAAAAATAGTAAACGAAGTCCAAAAATTACGATTCCAGTGTCATTAGAACCGTATTTTATAACACATAAATCTAGGCTTCAGAAAATACATTTTTTGTTAAGTTATGGCCCGTTTACAGCCTGATGAAGTCGGCTGAAATCATTACTCAGCTTGCTGTTTTGTGGTTTAAATGTTACTAAAACGTATTAACAAGTATCCGAACAACGTGTTTATCAAAAGTTTGACGATCAAACATCATATATACACTAACCACCCTTAAACCAACAAGTTTTCATCTTTATGTATCAATCATAAGTAAACTTTTATATTTATCTATTTGTTCTTGACATTTTAGTGATTTTAAACATACTACACCCTTTGATCATAGAAACGAGATTAAACAAGATTAACAAGAGTGTAACAAAGGACTTACTACTAGCTTATAGCTAGGGTAGAATCTATTGAGAATATGATGGTGAAAAAGACTAGAACAAGCTCCTTAGAAAGTCCTTCAAGTTGCCACCTCCATAGATTCACCTTGTAAGCTTTGAATGGATTTGTAATGGAAGAAGATGAAGATGAAAAGGGTGGGGAGTGGATTCGGTTGTGGGGGTGACCGAATGAGAGAGAGAGTAGAGTGATGTGAGGGTTGAGTGTTGTGAAAGATGATAGTAATCTAACACTCCATACTTAATAATCATACTCCTATATTTTGTCTACTAGAACAAGTAAACAATCTAAGAAAATATGGGAATGAGATCTTGAAGAGATGTTGGTGATATGTGGGTCCCTTGGGACCGATTTTTGGTTTGGGGGGGGGGGGTTGATGTAACTTTTTGCAACAAGTTGGTAAGTATTAGTTAGATTTCCAAGTGTTACTTACATAGGGTATTTATTTGATATGTAGTGGGTGTTATGGTATACGGGGACCATAACTAGCCAAGAAATAATAACACAATGTGTTTGATAAATATTTGGTGTCCCGGGTAATGTCCGGTTGTTCGGTCGGATACTGTTCCGTTAAATTGTTTAATTGTTCCGTAAGGCGTCTTATACATATATTTTTGTAACACAGTTAATTCCTAACACATAGGAAAATATTCAGGACCATTTAGTCAAGTTTTTCTGCATACTACTAGTATGCTAATACGCACATGTAAGTATAACACAGAAATCAGAGAGCAATTAAATGATTCAGCACAGTCATCAAGCACTTTCATTATCACTAATTAATTGTACGGAATACATGTAAATTGAGGGTTATCACATAATCACATTGTAAAATAATTAAGGTTTTGTAAAAACAGTTTACAAAAAGGAGATTACTCACATTGCTACTTTGGACTTTTCTTGGTGGATTCCTGGTTATAATCTATTAATTAAACAATGCACGTGTGTTAGTATAATAACCCAATATTTACATTAGTAATACTCTCCCCGAGACGGCATTCCAACGACTACGTAGGGCAGAACCACGACAGCCGTTACGGAACCCTATATCTATCGGGCAGCGTATCTAATACGTAACCGGGGTTATAATACTTACAACGAGGCAGAACTTTGTTAATTAGGGGGTATTATGCCCGAATATAGCTTATACTATGCAGAAATTCGAGAGAGAAAGTTGTGAATGAGCGAGTTTCGACTGAAGGCCTATGGCCCTTATTTATAGGGTCTGATCTCATGTTTCTCGCGCCCCGCGAACAAGACCGCAACGGTCTTCGCGGCCCGCGACGTAGGGTTGTAGGGCCTAGCTTGAGTTAGTCACCACTATAGCTTTGACGGATGGCGGGACACGTGGCGGCCTAGGGCTGCGCCTGATGTCTACCTACTCGCGGCCAGCGAATGAAGTAGTCATGGGCTTCGCGCCCCGCGAGCACCTTCAGAATATTGTTTTTATTTTATTTTTAATTATATAAGGTACTTAGGGCCAAATATCGTATACGGGGTGTATTTTAGGACGTATAGGGACATTTAAAAATATATATTAAGGGTGTAAGGAATAATTTTGGAGGGTTATTATATCCTCCCCACCTTATTTTAGAACTCGTCCTCGAGGTCTACTGGAATAAGTGTGGATATTTCCTTTGCATCTCTGATTCAAGCTCCCATGTGTATTCTGGTCCTCTTTTGGAGTCCCATTTCACTTTAACTAGAACCAATCTTTTATGTTTGAGATTCTTGACTTTCCTGTCTTCAATTTGTAGAGGCTTCTCTACAAACTTTAACTGCTCATTTACCTCTATATCCTTAAGAGGTATTATCAATGATTCATCGGCTAAGCACTTTTTGAGATTACACACATGAAATACATCATGTATTCCTGCCATTTTCTCTGGCAGTTGTAGCTGATAAGCTACAGGTCCTATTCTTCTAATAATCTCAAAAGGGCTGATATACCTGGGGCTTAGCTTTCCCCTTTTGATGAATCTTACCACTCATTTCCAAGGAGAAACTTTCAATAAGACTTTATCTCCTACCTGAAATTCCAGTGGCTTTCGTCTGTTATCAGCGTAACTCTTCTGTCGGTCACGTGCTGCTTTCAGTCTTTCCTTGACTTGAATGATCTTGTCAGTTGTTTCTTGTACTATCTCAGGTCCGGATAGTTTCTTCTCTCCAATTTCTACCCAACAGACTGGGGTTTCGGCACTTTCGTCCATAAAGTGCTTCGAATGGTGCAGCATTGATACTTGTATGATAGCTATTATTATAGGAAAATTCTATTAATGGTAAGTGATCGTCCCAATTACCTCCGAAATCAATTATACAGGCTCTAAGCATATCTTCTATTGTCTGAATTGTCCCTTCACTTTGTCCGTCCGTTTGAGGATGATAAGTTGTGCTTAGATTCAACTTGGTTCTCATTGCTTTTTGGAAACTTGTCCAAAAATGAGAGGTAAAACGGTTATCTCTATCAGAAACAATTGATAAAGGAATTCCATGTAATGAAACTATTTCATTTACATATAACTTAGCTAATTGTTCCATACTGAAAGTTTCCTTCATTGGTAGAAAATGAGCTGACTTAGTTAGCTTGTCTACAATCACCCAGATTATATCATTACCTTTCCTTGTTTTGGGTAATTTGGTAACAAAATCCATTGTTAACAATTCCTATTTCCAAACTGGCATTTCTAATTGATGTAACAAGCCTGAGGGTTTCTGGTGTTCAGCTTTAACTTGTGAACAGGTTAAACACTTAGAAACATAAGTTGCTATATCTTTCTTCATTCCTATCCACCAGAAATTCTTCCTTAAATCCTGATACATCTTATCATTTCCAGGATGCATCGTATACTTAGATTTATGAGTTTCTTCTAATATATGGTGGCGTAGGTTTCCTAATTTAGGTATCCACATTCTTTTCTTATGGAATCTCCAAATTCCATCAGTTTCTTGATCTAGTTCCTTAATCATTCCTTTCAAATTCTCAGCATCATCCTTGATTACTGATTCTTATGCCTTTTTAATCTATTCATTTAAATCTACCTGTAGATTTAATTTAAGAGAACGTACTCTTTTTGACTTTTCGTGATACTTTCGACTTAAAGCATCAGCTACTACGTTTGCCTTTCCTGCATGATACTGGATATTACAATCATAATTGCTAAGAAATTTCATCCAGCGTCTTTGTCTCATATTTAAATCTTTTTGCCCGAAAACATACCTTAAACTTTTATGATCTGTGAAAATGGTAAACTTACTACCATAAAGGTAATGTCTCCAAATCTTAAGGGCAAAAATTATGGCTCCTAATTCCAAACCATGGGTTGAATAATTCTCTTCATGATTCTTAAGTTGTCTAGATGCATAAGCTATAACCTTTTGACGTTGCATCAACACACATCCATAACCTAATTTAGAAGCGTCACAATAGACTACAAAATCTTAAGTTCCTTCTGGTAACGCTAGTATGGGTGTATTGGTTAGTCTTTGCTTAAGGGTTCTAAAGGCTTCTTCTTATTTTGGTCCCCATTCAAACTTAACAGATTTACAGGTTAGCTTAGTTAAGGGAATGGCTATTCTAAAAAAAATCTCGAATAGATCTTCTATAATAACCGGCCAATCCTAAGAAACTTATGACTTCTATTGGTGATTCAGGTGTTTTCCATTTAGTAATTGCCTCGATCTTGGGAGGATCCACATGAATTCCTTTATGATTGACCAAATGTCCAAGAAACTGTACCTGTTCTAACCAGAATTCACACTTAGAAAACTTAGCATAAAGCTTTTCTTTACTCAGCAAATTTAGAAGTGCATGCAGATGCGCTGCATGTTCCTCTTTACTTTTAGAATAAATTAGAATATCGTCTATAAAGACAATTACGAATTTATCCAAATATGGCTTACATATTCGGTTCATCATGTCCATGAATGCGGCTGGGGCATTGGTTAAACCAAATGGCATGACAGTAAATTCATAATGGCCATACCTGGTTCTAAATGCAGTCTTAGGAACGTCCTCTTCCTGTACCTTTAGTTGATGATATCCTGAACGTAAATCGATTTTTGAGAAAAATCGAGCTCCTTGCAATTGATCAAACAAATCATCGATTCTCGGTAAGGGGTACCGATTTTTAATCGTGACTTTATTCAATTCACAGTAATCAATGCACATACGCATCGATCCGTCTTTCTTTTTGACAAACAATATTGGTGCTCCCCAAGGTGATGAACTTGGTTGTATAAATCCTTTTTTCTAACAGTTCGTCTAATTGTTTCTTTAGCTCTTGCATTTCTGCAGGCGCCAAATGATAAGGTGCTTTGGCAATCGGTGCTGTTCCTGGTAGCAGATGGATTCTGAACTCGACTTCTCTGTCTGGGGGTAGCCCTGGTAATTCTTCTGGAAATACATCTGAAAATTGAGATACTACAGGGATATCCTTTAATTCCTTTTCTTTAGTGTTAATGATTATAGAAATCATATACACTAATGATCCTTTCTTAGCATAACTTGCTATTTTCATCACAGAGATGAATTTGGTGGATCTAGTTGGCTTATCTCCTTTAATTGTGATCTTTTCACCCCTTGGTGAATTTACTTGGATTGACTTTTGATCACATATAATACTGGCTTTATTGGCTATTAACCAATCCATTCCTAATACAATATCAAATCCTGCCAGATTCATTGCATAAAGGTTTGCTATAAACTTTTGATTTAAAAATTATATTCTTGCTCCCTGTAAGATTTCGGTAATCTTAATGGTTTCTCCATTTGTTGTTTCTACTAAACATTCTTGTTGGAGTTTAGTTAATGGTTGATTGAGAAGTTTGCAAAATGAAGTATTAATAAAACTTTGGTTTGCACCATAGTCAAATAATACTTTGGCAAAAGTATCATTAACTAAAAACTTACCGGCAATCACGTCCGGAATCATTTTAGCTTCTTCTGCAGTCAGAACAAATGCTCTAGCATTCTTAGTAGTTTTGTTGTGTGTTGCTGGAGCTACTTTCAGACAATTTGGCTTGATGTGACCTTGCTCTCCGCAATTGTTGCATATCTTATTGGTGGGTTTCTTCCTGCAGTCTTCTTCCTTGTGTCCAGATATTTTGCAAAAATTGCAGTATATGGAGCATCTCCCAGAATGCTTTCTTTTGCAATACTTGCAATAAGGTGCAGAAGTAGAACCTACATTTTTCCCACGGTTGGAATTACCGTAGCGAAATTCCTGGGTAAGCTTTTGAGCTAGGTTCTTCCTCTGGTTTTCTTCTTGAGTACGTACCAGTTCATATGTCAAGGTATTAGCTAGTTCTACCGCTTCTTCTATGGTTTGTGGTCTAGCTCTCTTGACTACATGCCTGATTTCACTGATTAATCCCCAAATGTAACGGGAGATTAACATTAGTTCAGGTGATGCTAGGGTTGGCACTATTCTAGCATATTCAAAGAATGTAGTAGTGTAACCCTTACTATCTACTCCAGTCATTCTTAAGTTTAAGAATTTATTTGCTATCTGTTCCTTTTCATTGGGAGGACAAAATTTTCTTTCTATCGTATCCTTAAACTCGTTCCATTCCATACCATAAACCCTGTTACTTCCTCTAGATTGGAGGATAGTGTTCCACCATTCTGGTGCTGCATTTTTAAACAGATTGAAAGCAAACATTATCTTATCTTCTTCTGGGCACTTGCTTATTTTTAAGACTGCCTCAGTCTTTTCTATCCAGCGTAGAGCTGCAAGGGCCCCTTCATTGCCAGAGAATTCTATTGGTTTGCAAGACCAGAATTCCTTATAAGAACAATCATAAGACATGGTTCTTCTTCTTTTGGGAATGGGAACTTGAAGTATGGGTCCATTGTTTACGCTGTGTTCAGGTTCAGTAGGTCGTTTACTGCCATGATTACTTTTATTATCAGCTTCCCTAACCGTTTGGATAATATATGGCATTGCGTCTATAATTCCTTGTGCCACTATATGTTGGATGGCACTGTTATCCGCTTGGTTTCCATTGTTATTGTTATTCTGGTTATCGTTATTCGGGTTATTATTACTCTGGTTTTCCTGGTTCACTTCGTTGTCCATCTGAATTTTAAACATTTATCACATATTAATATCACAAAATAATATTTAATGCAAACAATCACACAATGCACATGTTGATCCAAAATCGTCGAACATTGCGACTTACTCTATTTTATAGTAGGCATATGTATTTATTATAAATACAACTAGAATTAAAATACAATACTAATATGCATCACCAAACACAAAATGGTCTATACTACAATATATATTATTATTATATATATAAGATTATATTTTTTTTCATACACAAACACACACACACACACACACACATATATATATATATATATATATATATTATTTTTAATGATAGGGGTTCATCCAAAATTCCATATTACGCTCGTCATATTTCCAGACGAGTCGTTCCCCTATTTGCCTCATCCTCTCACTTTCTTCTAAAATCTCCACACCAAAGGTTCGGAGTTCTTGCACATTCTCAGTGCTCATGGGTGGTGCAGGTGCTGGTATTGGGTCTGGGAACTGGGGCATCTATTCTTCCTGAGGGTATGGATTCTCTAGAATCTCCCTGATGTATTGGTCATTATCGTAATATGGGTCTAGGGGATCCAAATCAGGATAGGGTCCTACTAGGTTTTGCATGGGCTCCTCTATGGGGATTGGATAACGTTGCTGGTAATCCCTATGGTCGTCAAACCATGGGTCATACTCTAGAGGAGGGGGTGCAGGTATCCTAGGAATTTCAGCTGGGTCTAGTTCGATATCCATGGGTTGTGTGGGAAACAACGGTAATGGCCGGGGTGCTATGAGTTGCTCTAGGTTAGGGTCTGCAGCTTTAGTTGTTAAGATATAAAAATTTGCTAGACTCCTATTGAGCATATCCTGGGTGTGAGCATCCGTTTCCCTCTTAGCGGCTGCTAAAACTCGCTGTTGTTATAACTTTTTCATCCTCTTCCTACGTTCATGCGCTCCTCTGCTGAACCATCCTCTCTTCTTGGGAGGGAATGGCTCTTCAGATTGGGCCTTGAACACGAATATCCCATCTTCGTTGTCAGCCGAATACCCTGAGAGGGTAGGCTGTGAAGAGGTACCTTAGTCCCTAGGTGAACCGAACAGTTAACGGTAAGCGTCTGAAGGTCCTTGGTCACTCATGCTGTAAACTAACAAATTGTCAAATAACACAAAATACTAATCTACACGTATGCACATAATCGTATTGATTATTTCCTAACAGAATTGATAAATTCAATGTCAGCAGAACACTTCTTCGGCTGAATCGGTGGCTTGGCTCTGATACCACCTTCTGTCGCAACCCCCGGCCCCTATCTCCTGGGATCGGGCGGACGCGAACTCAGATTGGGTGGTATCATTGGTTTATCATTATTTGGCAGCGGAAATTTCATCAGGACCGTAGTTAGAAAATATTTTATTAGAGTAAAATACCACATTTTCATATTAATAAACACATGGGTAAAACCCAAGTTTCTATTACAAACATGTTTATAGGGATAAACCCTAATTTATTGAATTTAAAACATCGTCTTTTAGGTAACTTTTATAGCCACATTTTTCCAAGCCTTCAGTGCTCTCTAGCTGGCTTCTAATTGGCTTTCACATTTTGTTACCTGAAACGCGTTTTAAAAACATTTGTCAGTGGGAAATACTGGTGAGTGAATCCCAGTTTAATCAAGAAGCATTTATCCTTTAACAGTATCGAGAGCAATCACAATGTTTATTTCTACACAATTACTCATTCAGTATTGCCAATCCTGACTGGTGGGTCATATTACACATTGGCTATCTCATTGTCCAGTGGTAACGTGTTCCACATTTTGTATACAAAACCCCAACATACCGGCAGTAATTGAAAAACTACAAAGACTCAATCACTGCTAATCACATTGTAAAATAATTAAGGTTTTGTAAAAACAGTTTACAAAAAGGAGATTACTCATATTGCTACTTTAGACTTTTCTTGGTGGATTCCTGGATATAATCTATTAATTAAACAATGCACGTGTGTTAGTATAATAACTCAATATTTACATTAGTAATACCCTCCCCGAGACGGCATTCCAACGACTACGCCGGGCAGAACCACGACAGCCGTTACGGAACCCTAGATCAATCGGGCAGCGTATCTAATACGTAAACGGGGTTATAATACTTACAACGGGGCAGAACTTTGTTAATTAGGGGGGTATTATGCCCGAATATAGCTTATATTATGCAGAAATTCAAGAGAGAAAGTTGTGAATGAGCGAGTTTCGACTGAAGGCCGATGGCCCTTATTTATAGGGTCTGATCTCATGTTTCTCGCGCCCCGCGAACAAGACCGCAAAGGTCTTCGCGGCCCACGACGTAGGGTTGTAGGGCCTAGCTTGAGTTAGTCACCACTATAGCTTTGACGGATGGCGGGACACGTGGCGGCCTAGGGCTGCGCCTGATGTCTACCTGCTCGCAGCCCGCGAATGAAGTAGTCATGGGCTTTGCGCCCCGTGAGCACCTTCAGAATATTTTTTTTATTTTATTTTTAATTATCTAAGGTATTTAGGGCCAAATATCATATACGGGGTGTATTTTAGGACGTATAGGGACATTTAAAAATATATATTAAGGGTGTAAGGAATAATTTTGGAGGGTTGTTATACCAATTAAGTAAATAATCATGATACATAAACTTTTAGTTTATGATCGTATGTGTAGTAGTTGCATTATGCGAGAGAACAACGCATTATCATTGCAAACTATTATGTTATATAACTTTTATCCTTTTTCACATTTTGTTCTCGTATAATCACTACCATAATTTGCCACTTATAGTGGTCAATCTCATTATGACCATTATTACAATTCTGAACTTGGCTATCATATCATTCTGATATGGTCAATCTCATTATCAACTTGGTTATCATAGCACTTCTGATGACCTATCACATTATTATTATGATCGTCATTAAAAATTTCCCAATTATGTCCATGATCACGATATTTTCAATGATCGTTATATAATCACATTCAATTCAAGGAATGAAGTAGAACCGAACAAGTCTTGTAGCTTTTCATTCTTCATCGGAGGTTTTATGGATCATACATGTTTTAGTTGCACTCGTGTTTGTTTAATACACGACATAAAATATGTGAGAACCGTATCTTATTATTTCAAGCATTCATGTTATACATGTTTCATATATTATATTCTCGTATAATCACTTCCTTAGTGAGTCAATTCTTGTAGTCGATTTCAATATTAACATGGTTGATCTCACTATCAATATAGGATCATTATAGTTTTCTTATTTACCATGATCACGACCTATATAACGATCATTGTATAATCACCACATAATTAACATGGTTGATCTCATTATTAACATGAGCATAATAACAAACTTTCATGGTGGCATCATTACAATTTCCTTTGGTCATGATCGTGACCTTTACACTGATCATCATCATATTCACTTTAAGCAATGGGATAGAATCCGAAAACACTCATGGATTCTCATTCTTTGTTCAGTCACATGGGTATGAAATCATTTTAAACTCATACTTTCCTAATGGTATCGCTACTTCATGAGCATATCTCATGTGTCACAAATGTACATCTTTTAACCAGCTTTTCATTAAAGACAATCTTCTTTTCATATATTATAAATTGAGAAATCGTTATATGACCGAGTCACGTAGTATTACTGGTCTATAAATCTTATGACCTTTTATAAATTAATAATTAGATTCAGAGAGTATGACACTTTTGATGTCATATTTAAGCATATTTATATTTTTTTACGATAGCATATAAACCACAAATTTGGTTTTGTTGTTTTATTCAACAATATTTACATGATGCATGATGGCATATAAAATCAAGGTATGATGTAGAGTCAATTTACATAATACACTACGTTATAACATATCGCAGTAGAAAACAATTTATAGAAAAACTTTATAAAATAAGATATATATCTTTTCATCACTTGCAAGAAAATATATGTAATTTATGCATAAATGTAACATTATATAGCCAATCACAAGTATATCATATATACACATATTTGTCACCATAGTTTAAAACATAAACAAATGTCACTATCAACTTTCTCGATCATATAATAACATATGAATCTTTATTACTTGTAAATGAGTTTTCTTATACTAATAAATTTTGTTGCTCAAGAAAATATAACATGCATCTTTACAATTTTAGTGTCATGTTAATTTGCAAATAATATCTTTTACCACATAAATATTTCATAGAATCAAATCACATATTTAAATATCTAATAGCAACTAAAAGACTTATACAATTGCAATAACAATGATATACAACAAAGTTAACTAAGTAGTTGCCGTATTATAACATATTATCATATAAACATGTGCATTATTGTAAATTCATTAACAGAATTGCACTAATGATTATCTTCAAATAGAACTATTAGACAATTGTATTTGGTAGTTCATCATAAATTGTATAAATACTAATAAAACATAACATCTATTCAATTGCATATAAAATCAAAAGAGAGCTTGAAAACATATATGATGCACATATAGTATTAAACTCAAACTATTAATTAAGAATCTCAAATTATTAGTCTATCATTGTTTAGAAAACAATTATCATAGAACAACTGAAAATAAATTGGATCAAACTCAACTATATGCCATCCACAGATTATCATGCACATTACATAGGAATATATAAAAAAACAATTTTTTTATAATCAATATTAGATTATTTAACAATATTTACAATGTAAATTAACATGTCAACAAAACAGTATTACTACTAAACACCATAAAAATATATTCATATAATAATAGAAAACGTGATTGAAGTTCATAATATATAAAGACATTATAATATTACCGAAATATTAAAATATATGTTGCTAACGATATTACAATAAATACATATTTGCAAAATTACTTCATAAATCGGATGATGTATATATGATATATTTGATATCATATATAATATTAGAATCTTCAAATAACCACTCATCTTGCTATACCATATATTAATATTAATTTAATAATAAAATAAATGCTTATAGTTGACACTAATAAATAAATACAACAAAGTTGTATCAAATTCTTTCTGATTAGAATACTAAATATATATTTTTTCTTTTGAAAAAAGTTGTATCAAATTCTTTTTTATTAGAATACTAAATATATCAACCAAAAACTTTACAGAAACCATCGCTTTTGTTAGCATCGTTTTGATTTGTTCTAAGTAATTAAATAACATCTCAATGATTGAAATCTTCAATATTGATCCAAAAGATTTGTTTTATGATATTCAAAAACTTCTTTTCAATATTTTTATGGTAATATGTATGATGGCCTTTGGATGCTTGAAATTGAAAATATAAATTAATCATCCAAATATTTAATACGAATAAGTAATACAAGATTAATAATTAATAAACCTAATGAATCAAAATAAAACTTACCTGTAGGATAGTCACGCTGACTAATAATTTTTTTTTTTTTTTTTTTGAGAACTTTGAGTTTTGATGACGACCTGAATGTGAATTACCAGAACTTCCTGTTTAGGGTCTCGTGCTGATAACGTGTTATGTAACAACTAGAACCTATTAGCAATGTATAGAGAAGAATGGGAGAATGGAGATGGATTTCTTATTGATTTCAACATCATATACAAATGCCATTATATAAAGGCCCTTACATTAGTATAATAGTAACTAAAAAGATAGGAGTTATAGATATGGACAGTCACTACATAATGGATGCACTAAAGAGATAAGAGTTATAGATGTGGATAGTCATTACATAATGGATGCATTCATAACAGTAAAATGTTAAACCACACAATATTTGTATTTTAGTGTTACTAATTAACAGTGGATGGCTGTGTGATAAATCCAGTTTAATAGTGTCAATTGTCATGCGCTAATAAAAATACTTAAGTTATGATTCCTTCCAAGTCATCTTTGTGTCTTTTTCTCATGTTAATATACCTCATTACACTAGTCTCATCCACAACCACCACCATCATATATAAACTAATTTAATTATGTTTATCAATTATAAAAAAAAAAGTAAAATGCCAAAATGGTCTTTAAGTTTAGATCACTTTTGTTACTTCAGTTCAAAATAAACTTTTTGTATACGGGTCCTTAAGGTTTCATTTTTGTTGTAATTTCCATCCAAATGGCAAACTCAGATAAAATGTATGGTTAACTCTCATGGACGATTTTGTCAATTCTCAAACCTTAGGGACGATTTTAGCACTTTCCCGTTTATTCTTTTGTTTTTTAATTTTATAAATTTATTTTTTATCTTTAAATTAAAAAAAATAATTATAAACAAAATGTATATATATACATACATACACACACATTTATATATTTACACACTTATACAGTGGAGGTGGAGAAGAGAGAAGGATATAAGAGAAAGAGTGTGTATACAATAGCGGAGCTTGAACAAAAACCCAGTTGGGGCCGGACTCTCAAAATCCAAATCGATGGGGGTCGGACTCTTAAAAAATCAAATATTTTACACTACAAAAATCAGAAATTTTCAGTAAAATTATTACTACGAGCGAAAAATCGGTAGGAAACGGGTTACCCCTGGCCCCAATAAAGCTTCGCCAATATATGTGTATATATATATATTCATAAATGTGTCGGTATGTGTGTATATATATATATTATGGTTATTTTTTATTTAAAAGTAAAAAAATAAGTGTGAGTATACAAGTGTGTATATATTATATTAATAATTATTTTTTTGTTTTTTATTTAAAGATAACAAAGAAAATTAAAAAAATAAAAGAATAAATGGGTAAATTGCCAAAATCGTCCCTGAGGTTTGGGAATTGTCAAATCGTTCATGACTTAACAATATATTTTAACTGAGTTAGTGATTTAGATGGAAATGACAACAAAAATGAAACCTCAGGACCTAGATACAAAACATTTCATTTTTGGACTGAAAATGAATAAACGTGGCATGCCCGACCCCTCGACAACATCTTCCCAAGCAAAAGCAAGTAAACAGAAGGCTGCACACGGCCCCGTGCCCAGCGGACACGGGGGCGTGTTCAGATGTCTGCAGAAAAGACAAAGCTATAGAAGCTTCTATTCCCAACACGGGGGCGTGCCCAGCTCAACACGGCCGTGGTCAACGCTAAGATTCGCAGAATCCAAGCAAATCTTGATAGTACAGATACGCTTCTGCACACGGGGTCGTGCCCAGCGGACACGGGGGCGTGTGGAGCTAATGCAGACAAATTGCAATTAATGAAGAAAGAGAAAGTGGCTGGACACGGGGCCGGACCCAATGGACACGGGCCGTGTCCGGGCTTCTGTGCAGGCTATAAATAGGGGTGCTTGGTTCACTTCAAAGGCATCTCTTGACAAACCACCTCTCTCCCACTTCACCCACACTCCACCACCATCACAACCCACATCCACCACCATCATCCATCTTAGAGTGTGTGTAGTAGTCTCGAGATCCAAGATTGATAGTAAGAGTTCTTGACAATCAAAGGCCATGTTTGCCTAAGTCTCTTACATCACTTGGTGAAGACAAGCATTTAGTGTAATACTTTTGTTTTTTAATATTTTCGCACTTTTTATTTGGTTTTGTATTAATGACTTTAATAACTAGTTTCTTATGTTGACGGTGAAACTTCCTTATCATTTGTCCGTGGTGTCTTGGCATTATTTTACTGTCTATATAAAATAAAAGATTTACACCATTCATATCTCTACGGTCTATATAGAGATATGTTGGCTATCTGGTCGGGGGTTAAGGGAATGGTTTGGTAAGGTTCTTGCCTTGTTCAGTGTATAGATCCTGCAAGGACCTAGGTCAAGTTTACTAGGACCCCCTTCAATACCCACTGGTATTGGATGGCGGGGTTCCGAATGGCTTGATCCCCTCATATGTAAACTACTATTAATACATTAACCCGGCTACTTGGGATTGTATCCCTGCTGACTCAAACCAGTTAGCCGAGTGTAACGTCACCTTCAAAAGAGGGGCATACCACATTACGCATTAATAACTTAATTAGTTATCTTTCAATATTCCGACCCTTTAGGATTGTATCCTTGCTGACTCAAACTACTGGGTTGAGGGTAACGTCACCTTCAAAAGAGGGGCCTACTACTATAACTAAGATAATCTCTTAAAAAGTGCAAAAGTGCGGAAATCATCAAAGGTTACACTAAAGGCGAGTCGGATCCAAGTGATTCATCTTGTCTATCTGTTTTTATTTTATTTTTATTTTTCAGCATTTTTAGTTTTTTTTATTTTCATATTTAAAACTTTTTCTAAACTTTTGATTTGATTAGACGTTGAGGATAAACCGGTACTAAAAGCTCTTGTGTCCTTGGACGACCTCGGTATCTTACCAACGCTATACTACGCTTACGATGGGTGCACTTGCCCATATGTGTGTTTAGTGTTAGTAAAATATCGTGTTTTATAAATTTAAAACTTGACTAAAGTGTTAAAAAGGGCTTAAAATATACATAAAAACTTATAGCACTCGACACGCATTAGAGTACATGGCGATGGTCAAAGATATACATAGAGAGGTTCAGTACTCGATGGAGTTGAAGCTAAAATTTCTTAATTTTTTCTGTTAGATTATTAAATTTCGTTGTTCAGTACTCGATGTATATCTTGATCTATCCTCATATGTCATACATTAATTTTAATTCGATTAATCTTTGTGGAGCATTTTACTTTTACTAAATTTAGCATCGACAGTTGTTAGAGTTGATATCTGCTATTGTAAAGGTCTGTTAAAGTTAAATTTTGCCAAAAGGGAACAACTGCTTGAAATCATCATCTGTTGATGATGAAAGCATTATAATGTCTTCAGGACATCAAAAGTCCATTTTTAAAAAATAGCTATTTTTTAAAAAATTGTAAAAAATCTTTAATAGTCTGTTGAAAACAACTGTTTTTTAAACATATGTTTGGCTAAAAATTCATCCACTGCTGAAAGGTATCGTCTGTTCTCATAAGTTCTGTTTTAGGTAATGACTGTTGCCAACATCTGCTATTGTAAAGGTCTGTTAAAGTTAAATTTTGCCAAAAGAAAACAACTGCTTGAAATCATCGTTTGTTGATGATGAAAGCATTATAATGTCTTCCAGACATCAAAAGTCCATTCTTAAAAAATAACTATTTTTAAAAAATTTGTCAAAAATCTTTAAAAGTTTGTTGAAAACAATTGTTTTTTAAACATCTGTTTTGCTAAAAATTCATCCACTACTGAAAGGCATTTTCTGTTCTCATAATTTATGTTTTATGTAACAACTGTTGAGTTGGTACTGTTGCCAATATCTGTTATTGCCAACAGCGGTTTCCAAAGAATTGTCAACCATTAACACAACAGAAGTTCTGAACATCTGTTATTGCCCAACAGATCTTTGTAAAATGTCTTAAGAACATCAAAACTCCATTCTTAAAAAATAGCTATTTTATAAATATTTTTAAAAACTCTTAAAAGTTTATGGAAAACAATTGTTGGGCAAACATCTCTAAAAATTGCGGTGACATAAGAAAAGCTGATGTGGCAGCCAGAGAGGCTGTCCGACAATGCTTTTCTGTGGTTATTATTTCATCATAATCATAAGTCTTAATATATAAAATCAATTTAGAGCTAATCATTAGTGTCTTCATAGTATTTGTTGATGTTTTGAATTAACTTCTGTTTGGATAAAAATTCATCCACTGCTGAAAGGTATTGTCTGTTTTAATAAGTTCTGTTTATCCTAGCAACTGTTGATTTACCACTGTTTACAACATTTGTGTCCGATGAAGTGGTACAAGCATGTGTTTGCCATGTAGAGTATTGTTGGTGTTTAAATGAAGAGTTTTTTTTTTTTAATTTTTTTGATGCCAGAGGTTTAAAAATAGTCCTTTCGGTTTCTTGATATTTAATTTAATAGTTTTCCCATGAAAATTTATTTTTTAAATGTTTTGCATTAAATGGCTGCTGAAATATTTTTGAGTAAAAATTCAACAGACTGCTGAAGGGTATTGTCTATTCTCATAGGTTCTGTTTAATCTAAGGACTGCTGACTTACCATTGTTGCCTAACATATGTTGTTGCCCAACAGTGGTTTCCAAACAACTGTCATCCATTATCACAGCAGAGGTTCGGACGTGGACAGATGTTAGCCATCAGATCTTTGTAACTTCTGACACGTCAGCATTCACTTTTTCACTTTATAAACCCTGTTTCATCCCCAAACAGAGGTTTTACTATCGTCTCGAATTTAAAATTCATCAAAGCGGTTTCCACCTTCTTCTTCAACACTTCTTCGTCAACCTCTCGCAAGTTTCAATTCCGATCATGGCTCTGGTAATGAAAAAGCAGCATAACTACCTTGCTATTTTTGAGAAAACTAAGAACAATACTCTCTATCATTCAATGATTGATGTTCTTACATCATCAAAATATAAGGCCATTCTTACCGCCGACGCACCCATTTACCAAGAGACGCTCCGCGATTTCTGGGCAAATGCGAATATTGAAGAACAAAACAATGTGGCGTTCAGTATAACTTCAAAAGTCGGAGGTGAATCGGTTGTTATTACCCCTACTACCATATCAACAACATTTGGGGTAAACGACTTGGCAGGTAAGACATCTTTCCCGAAAAATGAGATTCAAACAGATTTGATTGAGAGGGGATATGATGGACAGTTGAATAAGGCAACCATGTTTAAAGGTAATTTTCCACCACCAATGAAATTCTTGTTCCATACTCTCCTAACATGTCTCTCAAATAAAACTACTTCTTTTAATGAAATACCTTTGAAAATTCAGTCATTGGGGTATGCAATTTTGACAAATACTGATTTTAACTACTCCCAGGCACTGTTTCCTGATTTGGTTGCAAATTTAAAAAAACATTAAGAAGGGGAAAACTGCTGCTTTTCTTATGTTTCCTAGACTATTAAGCTACTACCTGCAAAAACATGTTTCTCAAAAAGCTTTTGAAAAAGGTAAAGCTTTTAAAATGAATAGTCTAACATCTGAAACTTTTACTCGCCTTATGGCTAAAGAGTCAGATGCTTCCAAAACTGAAGCAGAGGGGAATGAGGAAATTTTAGATGAGTCCACAACTGCTCCTCAAACCTCTGTTGTTGAGCCCACTGCCCTTGGTGATCACAGCACTACAACCACTGTTGTGAAACTGTCACGGCCCCTGGCCCGGTTTTACCCGGTCCTGAAGTCGCGGGACAAAAACCCGTGGTATTGGTGTTTGACTTGGCAGCGGAAAATTTAACAGGATCGGTTATACTGAAAACACCCGATTATTTTATTATAAATTCGGGACAAACCCCGTATTTTACAATAAAGGAATTTCACTGGGAAATCCCCTGGTTACAAAACATGTTTATTTATTTACTGAGCCACTTCATTCAAGCTGGAATGCTACGCGGCACTCTTCCTTGTTCACAGTAAATCACCTGAAACATGTTTAAAAAGATTTTATCAGCGGGGAAATACTGGTGAGTCATCCAATTTGTACAAAATGACACATTGTTATAAATTACAGTATTAAGTGTTTTTACATTTGCTTTTATCTATTAATTATCTGGTCCAGTTGTCACTCGACCGGATCTATGACTGTGGACATATCACTAATTAGGTTCGCCCACCTAAGAGTGATAAATCAGTAGTAATGTGCACATACCCCCACTTACTGCCAGTAATTAAAGATTTGCAAAGACTTAATCCCTGTACTTATAACTGGAAAACAAGTAGGGTTTTGCAAAGCAATTTGATAAAACTAGAATGACTCACCTTGCAAGTTTAAGTGGACAGAGTGCCTACTGATTAAGCCATGTAACCTAGTTAAATAATGCAAACAAAACTAGGTTAGTAACTTAATACAACATTTACGATAACTCACGAAATCAAAACCCTCACGACGAATGACAAAGTATAGCCCGAATTCAGGCAACACTTAAACATCCATCGGATCGGTTTCAATCGATCGGACATTGTATCGTAGCAGTGATCGAGTTATTACCCCATGACCGTAGCAGCGTTTTACTACTTTGAACGTGATTATAAAGCAGATTATGGAGGTTTTGAAAGAAATTTTCGAGCACAGGTGAACTACCCATGCACGACCTATTTATAGCAGATTTTTGAGTTTGTCGCGGTCTGCGAAGGCCTTAAGGCCATCCTACGCGCCCCGCGAGGGCCACCCTAGCTACGGCTAGGGCTGCCGTGTCACAGCCTAGGTCTACCACGTGTGTGACACGTGGCCCTAAAGCTTATCCGGTGATTCTCATATCTATTGCGCCCCACGAAGACCTTAGCTTGGTCTTTCGCAGCCCGCGAGCGATTCCTAAAATTTAATTTTCTTGATTTTTAATAAAAGTTAGGGTTCTAGGGGTCCGGGTTCTTACTTACGGAGTATTTTAGGACATCTTCGTGCAGGTACTTACAGAAACCCCCACCAACAAAACCCCAAAAGACCAAAACAAAATCTAAAAAGCCCACCGAAGCCACAAAAACGGGTTCTCTGGAAGATGAGATCCCAGAGGTTAACCCTGTGACAACACATATGTCACTACAAACCACTGTTGCTACTTCCTCACAACATGTGGAAAGATCTCAACCCTTAAACCAAACTCCTCATGATTCCTCACAAAAGGAACATGTTGTATTCACAGGGACACCACAATATGATGTCATACCCTCATATGAGAGTATGCTTAAAAGCCCTTCTTCCGGGGCAATGTCTCTTTCGACAGCAATCCCTTCATCTTCTATTCCACCAAAGTTTGTAACACTACTTCAAGCTATTGACATTCAGACTCATAGCAGTCCCTCCCACGAACACTTTACTGAGAGTTTAACTTCAACAATAGCTGTGTCTGAACCTGTTCAATTAGCTAACCCAGAAATAGTTGAGGAGGCTACACCTCTTGAATTTCAGCAAATTCTTGATGGTATTTCAAGTGGAGCAGCTACTACAAATGTCAAATCCACTGATTTACATTTGGACAGTAGTTTCATCAGTAAGACTCCCTTGAAGGCAACCAATGCTGTGTCTACCAAGGTATCCACTGGTGAGTTCAAGTTAACCACTGGTGAGATTACTAAGATAACCACTGATGCAGAGGGAAGTCCCCAGAAGCAAGAACAAGGGGCATCTACTAATGAAAATTTGAAGATACATCCTCTTTTAAAAGCAGATACAACCACCTCTGGTGGGAATTCAGATGATCCTATTAAGTTAGGTGATGGATTAAAATATCATGATTTGACGGAGAGGGTATCCAACTTGGAAACAACTGTTACTAATATGAAAGATCAATTGAAGCAGTTGGTGGATGCTTTCAAAAGTTGACCTTCTTATCAGCAGTTATGCCAAGAGCTTTGGAATTCAGTATAACCCATTATTGCAGCTCAAAGGGAACTGGCTGAGATTCAACTTAATTCCCACATGAAGCTAATTAGAGTTATGGTTGAAGCAAGATACAAAGACACACAGGCTGACATTAAGGGCATAAAAGAATGCATTGCAAAGTTAACTGGTACTACCCCTGCACCTGTGTTTGAAAAAGACGATGAAGATGATGCTGAAAAGAGGGAAAAGCATTCCATGAAAAACTTTGGTAAACCACCTCCAAGGAATCAGCCAAAACAAAATCCAAATCCTACCAAGCAAACTTCTGCAAAATCTTCTAGAAAATTTGATACTAGTAAGAAAAAGGGAATTGATGATACCCTTAACAAACAGAAAGATAAGAAGATTGAACGAAAGCAGAAAAGGAAGGATAGAAAAGAGGAAGATGAAGTGCTCAACATTAGAACCTCAAATAGAAGAAAATCACACAAACACAACAAATCTCCTATTGTCATATCTCCCAAACCAATATCACCACCAGAAAAACCAACCACTGCTGCGAAACTTAAAACCACTGCTGAACCTAAGAAGCCAGATTCCGATACACCTAAACCAAAACTCTCACCAGAAAAATCACCTGTCAAGAAGCAGAATACAAAATCCTCATCACTACTATCAACCTCCACTGAAACAATTGTTGATGCAACAAATGCTTCAACAGATGTTAAGACAACAACAGTTGAGACACCAGTTATTTCAACAGTTGTTAGTCAATCCACTGATTCTACCCAATTTCAATTCCCATCACAATTAACCCTTACTGTTGGGATTGAACCCTACCAAAGGAACAAATAATGTAAAGCCAAAACCAGGTCACAACAGAGGATTCACAATAAACAGTAGTTTACACTTTGCTCTCCCCTTGACAGTGGTTATCTATCAGCTGATGAACCTTAAAGTACTGCTCTAAATAACAACTGATGATCCAAACGCTGGTGTAATCCTAAAGACTGCTGAAGACAAACTCTGTCGCTCTATCTACTGCGTTCTCTTAAGTGCTACTGAAGACACAAACACTGCTCATTCAAGGACTGATCACCTTTGAAGAAAGCACTGATGTTGTTGTTGAGCATCAGTGCTTAGGCTACAACAGTGGAACGTGAAGCAGTTGTTTTCCCATGTTTTGTATTTTATTTACAATCAGTTGTTAGACATCAGTAGTTGGTATAAGGACAGTGTCTACAGGTTGTTAGGTTGTTAGGTTGTTAGATGTCACTTTCATGGTGACGTCAGCTGAGATACCTCAGTGGTTTGGTTTGCCTATAAATGTAACAGTACCCTGTACTGTTACATTTGATTGACTGAGTGGGTTTTTCTCCTCATGTCTAATCCTTTCATCTTGTGTGCAATCAACCTTGGGGCATCAGGCTGAGGGGGAGTATAGTTTGTAAGCATGACTGTAATCTTTTGCTTTGATTTGTAATCTTTTGACTCTATGTGAAGCAATTGTTTATCAAACTATTTTCTCCCTTGATTGTGTTTACAAAGTTTGTTTTCATTTCCGCTGCACCTAACATGTTTTCATATTCATTGATCATTCATTTCAAACAAACAAACACTATCATGAGAGCCTCCGATTCTAACAATTGGTATCAGATCCTGGACAGTCAAATTCGATCTAAAAATCAATTTGACATAACAGTTCGGCTCAAAATTCATTGATACTAAGGTTGGTTGTATTTTGTTGAAAAACAGAGTATCGATTCAAAAACTCTGTAAATCAACCAAGATGTCATATAACACACAAATTTCACACAACAGGTGATATCATGCAAAAGTCACCCATAGTTTCAGATCTGTGAACATATCTGTCAAATTATGGGATTGTTTTATATTTTTCAATATTGATCTCAACTGTTGTTTTGATATTTGTGATGTTTTCATTAAATACTAAAGTACAAACCTCAAATTAACAAAACCTATGTTCATAAAAGCATTGTTGTTTTGTTAACACTAAAAGAGGGAAATTAAAACTTTAGTTATTTAGATCTTATGTGTTGAAAACAGGTTGAGTTCCTAAAAAGGACAAAATCAACTATGTTCAAATACATTAAGAAAACAGGGGTCAACATAGTCCGCATCATATGTAATGTGAGATTGGATGAAAAACTTGTGAAAACATGACCAAGTCTCTCAAAACATTACTGCAAAATGATTTTGGACTAATATTCACAAAAACTCAGAAGTGTGTTTATCTCAAAACTTTTGAAGTCAAAAGAAAAGAGTATAAACATAAAACACTTATGAGTCAAAGTTTAGGGTAATAATGGTCATTAAGCAACTATGTGCATTCATCTGTTCAGGAAAAGGTTTTTTATTCCAGTAAATGAACTCCAAAGAGGACTAGACAAATGTTTTAAAAATATATCCATGTGTCCTCATGTTTGCAATCAACTGACAAAGAAAATGGTACCAAACAGTGGTCAAAATGTTGTCGAAAATTCTACCACTGATGTCAAACCACTGACCATTTTTCATAAAACTTGAAGATGATATGATTATGTTTTCTATTGAAAACATACCAGATCCTTTTTGATACTGTTCTCAGAAAATCCTTTAATCATTTTTTCTTTCAAAGGATTTTCTCAAATAACCAGGATATATTATTCATATTTTTTGGAAATAATATATTTGGAACTCTTGCTTGTTTTTGTTGGCAATAGTTTCAGCTCCTGTCAGGATGTAATACCTTATTTTTTGGTGGTATCTGTGTCCTCATAAATGGGTCAAACGGAAATGGTACATATGTCATGATCATGTCATACTCAGGCTTGCACCTAAATTTCCATCAAAAATTGATTGCAAACTGTGCTTGAATTACTAGGGTGCTTATGTTTTAATTGAATATTAAACGAAAATGAGTTGCCTTAGTAAAAAGTTTTCATCATCTGGGGTACTAATCCACTGTCTTTCAAAATTGACATGTGGCAAAACCTTGAATGAAAATCTTCAAAACTGTTGCTGAAACACCTGTCCTTCAGAATTATACCATTTACCCTAACCACTGTTTTGTTCTAACGTCTGATCTCTAAACACTGTCCACTGCTGAAAGTTAACCACTGATCCTTCATTTTCTTGAAAAGCACTGATGCTCAAAATCAGTGTCTTATCCACTGATATGCTATCTACTGATAGTTAAAATCATCCACTGCCCATAATTTTTACCGTTGTAACCACTGATGCTTGATACGTCAGTGGCTCTGAAAACAACTGTTCTCCATACTTCATCTGTTTCATCAGTGTTTGACACGTGGTCAATTTTTAGCCCTCAGATCTTAATAACCGCTGCCACATCAGCGATCATTTTTAAATAAAACCCTGCCCTAAACCCCAAACAGGGTTTTACACTGTCGAATTGAATTCCAAAATTCTCTTCTCATAGCAGTTTCCAACCCTTCTTCTCAAAATCTCCAAAATCCTCTTTCATTCTTCTCCGCAAAAATGACAAAATCAAAGTCAAAATCAAAATCAAAACCTAAATCACCATCACCTTCCAAAGAGGTCGCTCAAACGGCCGAAGAACCCATCGAAATACCATTCAAACAATCTCACAATTATCTGGGTTTACTCACAAAACCTACTGATAATCACACCTTTGACACCATCATTGATACATTATCTGCATCAAAGTACAAAACTTTGTTGTCAGCAAATGCTCCCATCTATCTGCAAACCCAGAGAGAGTTTTGGAAAAAGGCGTCGCTTGAAAAACAAGACGGAAAAGTCATCGCCATTAACTCCTCAATACAGGGTAAAGCAGTTCAAATAACCCCACAGTCGATCTCCGAAGTCTTTAATCTCAACGATCAGGAAGGTAAACTCTCTTTTGATAAGGCCGAGATGAAAACTGATTTCGCAAAAAGGGGATATGCAGAAGAATCAAAGGTAGATACCTTACAAAAAGGTTATTTCCCTTCTGCACCTAGGTTTTTATTTCACACACTTCTGATGTGTGTTTCGAATAAAACATCTTTCAACGAAATACCACTGAAAATTCAATGCCTGGGTTATGCTATTTTGAATAATAAGAACTACAACTATTCCCAGGAGATTTTCAATGACATGGTGAAAAACGTTGAAAGTAAAGCATTTTTACTTTTTCCAAGATTTTTGAGTTATTACTTTAAACAAAAATTTGTAAAGGAAAATGAAAATTTGCCAAAACAAGGTGTTCATTGTCAAATAAAAAGCTTAACAAAAGAAACATTTTCAAGGATGATGGCACCAATAAAAACAAAAGCAGGGGTACCTGAGCAGATTTTAGCAGTTACAACTGCTCCTCAGGTATCAGCTGCTGAGCCCACTGCTCCAGGTGATCATAGCAGCACAACCACTGCTTTGAAACCCACACCTGACATAACCAAAAAGACCAAAAAGAAAACATCCAGAAAACCCACCAAACCCAAAACAACGGCAACTCTGGAAGATGAGATCCCAGAGGAAATGCCTGTGACAACACAAAAGTCACCACAAACCACTGCTGCTACTTCCTCACAGCAGTTGGAAGAAAGATCTCAACCCATAACCGAAACTCCTCCTGCATCCTCACAAAAGGATCAGGTTGTAAGCACAGGGACACCACAATATGAAGCTCTGAATCCACTCGGATCCATCTTCCTCAGTCCTGATCCCAAGGACATGTCTCTTTCAACCCCCATCCCCTCACCAATAATAATGCCACAATCCATGCTACCTTTGTTGCATGCAGCTGCTATAGCTCAGACACAAACCAGTTCCTCTCTATCACCTATCACTGAGAGTATACCCCCACAGGTGACTGGGTCTGATGCTACTACTCCTGCTATCCCAGCAACAATTGAGGAGGTTACACCCCCTGAGTTACAAGTAACTCTCGGTGGTAGTTCAAGTGGAGCAGCAACTACAACTGGTGGATCAACAGATCCTCAGTTGGACAGTTGTTTCATAAGTAAGACTCCCTTGAAGGCAATTTCTTCCATGCCAACTTCGGTAACCACCAGTGAGTTGGATCTACCCACTGGTACCATCAAAGGTTTATCGAGTGCTGAAGAAAGAAGTCCCCAGTACCAAGAACAAGGGGCATCAATGGGTGATTTTTGGGACTCTGTTCCTAAGTCACACATTGATATAACCACTGCTGGTGGGGATTCAGATGATCCTACTAAAGTAGGTGATGATTCAAAATATCAGGAATTGACGGACAGAGTGGAAAAACTTGAAGAATCAGTTTCTGAAATAAAAGAGATGGTGCAAGAGATTTTAAAAGCTCAGAAAGCACAATCCAATGCTGTTCCTGCTCAAGCACCTGCTCCACAACAAGCACTTGCTGCAAATGAGCTTTGGAATATTTTCCAACCCATGCTTGAAGCACAACAACTTATGGCTGACAAAAAGCATGCTATTCAAGTACAAATGCTGACCAACATGGTTGAATCAAGATTTAAAGACACTCAGGCAGATATCAAGGCTATAAAGGCTAGCATTCAAACTGCTTCTGGCAAAGTCCCTTCTTCCATACCATTTCTTGTAAACCCCCTTCAGATAATGCCAAAAAGGGGGAGAATAACAAGCTGTTGGGAAAAATGAATAGGATGGGAATAGAACATGGCCTTCATGTTGAGCCTGAAAAAGAAAAAGAAAAAGAAAAACAGGTCTCAAAACCTGTTAGCCAAACAGCTGATACAACAGTAGTTACAAAAACTGCTGTCAGTAGCCAAACAGCTGCCACGTCATCAACACACACCACTCTACCACACACCACTACAACTACTGCTCTACCACCATCATCCACAATCACACCATCACCTCCGCCTCCTGTCATAAAACAGAAGACAACAGATGTTACAACATCTGGTGTAATGACAGCAGCGGTTGAAGCACCAGTTGTTTCAACAGTTGTTTGTCAGACACTCCCCATCATTCAAACCACTGATCCACCCAAAACATCATCTGCTCCTTCTTCATTAAAAAGAAGAAGGACTCTCATATCAGATGATGATTCACCACCACCATCACCACCATCACTTCCATCCCCTGCTCAAAAGCAGAAGACAACTGCTGACATATCAGCAGTTGTAATGCAAGCAGATGTTAAGACACCAGTTGTCTCAACAGCTGCTAGTCAGTCATCCACCACTGCTCTCACCTTTCCTACATCACAACCAAAGCTCTTCAACAGAATAAGAAAGCCAATCACTGCTGATGAGGGTATACATGATCCTAATGCTGCAAAATATCCACTGGAACTTGAAGCTATCAAAAATGAGATGAGGCAATTCTATACAGAAGAGGATCCTTCAAAAGAAGATTCTCCTCACTCATAGGCTACATGCCACCAGAGGATATGGATGATTACCTCAAACTCAAGGCAAAGCAGGCCAAAGTAAAAGCCAAGGTTGACAGTGAAAAAGAAAAGTTAAGCGAAGATGGCATTGCTAAAAGACTGGAGTTCTATTTCACAAAAGTAAAGCAGATAGAAGGGTTTGCACAAGACCTAAACAAAGAAAAGGCTGATCAAAAGAAAGAGTTAAGAAAACAATATCTAGCCTACATCATGAAAGAGAAATTCTATCCTGCTGAAGAACAACAGTTCAGAGAATGGCCAGTAGTAGCTCTTAAGCGTGAGGCAGAAAGGATTGAAAAGATTAAGAATGATCCTACGAAGAAGAAGAATGCTCCTAACTGGAGAAAATATGAAAAGCTCATTGCTGACTTAACTGCTGAATATAAAAGAAAGAAAAGGGAGCTGGTGGATGCGAAAATGGATACTGCTGAAGCCATATCAAAATGGTCTAAACAGCAGACTGATGAAGCCTATGAAAGGCTAAAGAAAAGAAAGATAACTGTTTTAGGCACTTCTAAGAAGCAAGAACAAATGATGAAGCTTGAACAGAAGATGGAAAACCTCGACACACTGTTCCGGTCTACCTTTGTAACAAATCAAGAAGAGGGAGAACAGCTGACTGAAGAAGAGGTAATGGAAAAGGAAGCAGAGTACTTCAAAGATACCATCACGAAAATGGGTCTAAAAGAAGAAACTTCAACAAAGCTTCAAAGCCTTTTTAAGGCATTAAACAAAACTGCATCTCCAAACACTGCTAAAGACAAGACAGAAGCTGAAAGACAAGAACTCATTGAACAAGAAACTGCAGAAGATATAGTTGCAGCAGACAAAGTCATTGAAGAAACTTTCAAAAGAATGTCTGAAAGTCTGCAGATGTTTTCAAGGCCATTATCCCTCAACTCGTCTTCAAATAAGTCTCTCCTAAGAAACCCACTTGGCTTAAAAATACTAAAGTGGATGTCTGATCAAAAGACTCACGTATTGACCTTGGTCAGAGCCAATGGCGTAGTGAAGTATATATCAAGGAAAGAAGCACTAGGCCTTAGTGTTCAAGATTTGCAGGATCTCCTTGAACTTACACTTTGTAGGGATGAGGATGACCAGAGTGCACAGGAATTTGAAGCTGAATTCAAAGATCAAGCTAAGGCACTCTTGATGAGTAATAAAGGTCCTGAATAATGAAAGGTTTTGGCATTATCTGTTCCAGGGGGAGATTGTTGGGATTGAATCCTACCAAAGGAACAGATAATGTAAAGCCAAAACCAGGTCACAACAGAGGATTCACAATAAACAGTAGTTTACACTTTGCTCTCCCCTTGACAGTGGTTATCTATCAGCTGATGAACCTTAAAGTACTGCTCTAAATAACAACTGATGATCCAAACGCTGGTGTAATCCTAAAGACTGCTGAAGACAAACTCTGTCGCTCTATCTACTGCTGTCTCTTAAGTGCTGCTGAAGACACAAACACTGCTCATTCAAGGACTGATCACCTTTGAAGAAAGCACTGATGTTGTTGTTGAGCATCAGTGCTTAGGCTACAACAGTGGAACGTGAAGCAGTTGTTTTCCCATGTTTTGTATTTTATTTACAATCAGTTGTTAGACATCAGTAGTTGGTATAAGGACAGTGTCTACAGGTTGTTAGGTTGTTAGGTTGTTAGATGTCACTTTCATGGTGACGTCAGCTGAGATACCTCAGTGGTTTGGTTTGCCTATAAATGTAACAGTACCCTGTACTGTTACATTTGATTGACTGAGTGGGTTTTTCTCCTCATGTCTAATCCTTTCATCTTGTGTGCAATCAACCTTGGGGCATCAGGCTGAGGGGGAGTATAGTTTGTAAGCATGACTGTAATCTTTTGCTTTGATTTGTAATCTTTTGACTCTATGTGAAGCAATTGTTTATCAAACTATTTTCTCCCTTGATTGTGTTTACAAAGTTTGTTTTCATTTCCGCTGCACCTAACATGTTTTCATATTCATTGATCATTCATTTCAAACAAACAAACACTATCATGAGAGCCTCCGATTCTAACACTTACACTCATACCACGTTTTTCTTCCCAAACTCCTCCTTCTCTAAAATCTGTTTACACAAGAAAGAGAAAATTCATGGTGCATGAAGAAGAGAAGGAACAAAAAGACATACCCGCACCAATTCCGTTATCAGCTACTCCATTCATTCAAACTTCACCCAAACCATTCATTCCGCCTCCATCAACAAAAATCAACCCATTGGCAGTAAATTTCCCTTTGGAACTGCTTGCAGTTCAAGATGAAATGACTCAATTTTACGCAGAGGATGATCCATCCAAAAGAACCTTCACATCTCTTCATGGATTCGAAACTCCAAAGAATATTGACGAATATCTGAAGCTAAAGGGCAAGCAAGCAGAATATCAGGCAAAAGAAGAGAGTAAAGGGCTAGGAGACACCAACTTATCAGGTCGCATGCAACACTGGCTTAGTCAAGTCAAGAAGTTAGAAGATTTTGCTAGAGACCTGAGTAAGGAAATGTCAAATCTGTCACCAAATGCTGAGCTTCAAAAGACATTAAGGAATGATTTCTTGAACATTATCATGGATACCAAGCCCTACGAAGCCTACATGTCTGATTTCAAAAACTGGCCCCTTGAAGCTCTTAATGAGGAAGTCAATAGAATTGAAAAGATGAATAAAGATCCTCAAATGCAAAAATCTGCTCCCAACTGGAAGAAATACAAAAAGGTTGAAGTGAATGAAGTGTTGAAGTTCAAGAGAATGAGGGCAGAACTTGTAGCAGCTAAGTATGGGACTTCTAGACAAATTGGAAAATGGTCTAGGCAGTATATTGATCGAGCTTACAATAAGCTAGAAAAGCGAAGAAAGACAGATCCATCCCTTCCTAAAAAGCCAGTATACAAAGATGAAACCACTGTTAGACGTCGGCAGACCATTACATCTAAAAAGTTGTTCTCATCAGCAGATGTATCCATCGCTGCCTTGAACCAAAGAAAAAGACAACAACTGATGGATGAGGAAGATGAAAAGACAGAAGCTGAAATCAGAAAAGGGTCTCTCAGAAATCAGTTACAATATGGATTGGATGATGCTTCGTTGCAATTACAAGCTCAAGTTGCTCAAACACTTTAGAAGTTGGCAAGCAGGCCTCAATCGCCAAACTCCTCTCAAATAAAACGTCTCCCAAGAAACCATCAGACCCAAAAATACTAAAGTGGAAGTCTGACAAACAAACCCATGAATTGACTTTGATCAAGTCTGATGAGAGTGTTGAAAAGATATCAAGGGAGAATGCACTTGGTCTGAATCTATTTGACCTCCAAGATCTTTTTATCCTTCAGCTTGATAGGGATGAAGATGATACTGATTCCTTGGATTTTGAGCTCCAATTCAAAGGGCAAATCCGGGAAAGGTTGATGAGAGAATAAAGATCTGCTGATTTCTAAAGTCTGCTGATTCCTTGATTTAGCTTTGCTGAAAGTTGTTGAGGCAGGTGATTGTGTGTTTGTAGTTAATGTTTGTTGAACCTTAAGTTGTATTCAAATTCTATTAAGTTTTGTTAGACATCTTTTATATGTACTTATGTCTATAAACAATTTATATTATCTTTTTAGGTAAACAGTTAAATTGTCAATGGGTGGATACGTGCTTTTTTGGATAAGTGAATGGAAATAATTGTATGTAACTGATATATTAATCAATAATCTATGTTTATATTTGTCTTTTAGCTATAATAGATAATACGTTTCGGTACAATATCTATATACATATCTATACTTTCTATTAATATGTGTTATGCATGGTTTTTTAAGAAACCATCCGTGTTTGCACACGGGTCTTACCGCTAGTATAAATAAAGAACAAAACTTGCGATTTAAACTTTAGATAACCAAACAAGTTGCCATATGTAGCAAAAGGATAAAAAAAAAACATTTTAGGATGTGCCATGCACGTGACACAGCCTACAGCAAGACATGGTGGTAGACAGACAGAGAATACATTTTGGTCTTCGATCTGGGAAAAGAAAACCTTGTTACACAAAACACAAACTGGGAGACCGACCACAACGCTGACAACAATTACAACACCAACCCAAAATTCCCCTTTTTTCCCAATCAAAAAGACTTCAATTTTGTCTTGAAATTTGCAAAAAAAATTGCAGATTTCAAACACTTGTTTACAACTTGAACAACAACAAGAAGAACCCACATCATAATCATCTTAGGATCTTGAAATTCATCCAAAGATCTGTGCTTTTTGAATCTTTATGGAACAACTTATCAACTTCATCATTCGTCCTCCAAGGTCATTTACATTAATCTTTACTTTACATCTGTGTTATGTTATGTTAGATACATGATGTGTATATGCTTTTACCTCAATTTTGGATCTGGGTTTTGCTGGTTGGATTCAGCAGTTGTTAATTTGATGGTTTTGTGAATTTTGGTTTTTAGGGTTATGTTTGTTGGTGATTTGAACCTTGGTGTTGTGTGGTTTTTGTTTAAAGATAGTAAAAAGAGGAACTTTATTTGAGAAAGTTTTCATTTTGGTGTTAGTAGTTGCAGTGATCAGAGTTATGATGTTTGTATCAATAGGTTTTTCTAGGGTTTGGGATAATTAAGTGGATAATTGGTTGAATAATTAGCACTAAGGGAATTTTTTGTTGGATTTTCAATATAGGGTTTTGTTAAGATTATGTTGATGATTTGATATTTATTTCGTTTTGGCCTCGATTTATGTTTCTTGAAATGAAGGCAGCCTATGCAGTGTGTTTATGCTAAATATATATTGTTTTGAACTCCTTTCGTTGACTATCGACTCGTTTTATCAATGAGTATGACGAAAAATCTCTTCTTTGATGGCAGAGCCGAGTATGATCCGAATAATGATTTACTAGATCAAGAATTCATGCTTAAAAGAAAGTGGTTCCAAAGGAAAGATATAGAGGTATGATTTGTTTATACTTTATACTTTATATACTTTATACTGCTGTATTAAAGATATAGAGGTATGATTTTTTTTAATTCGCGCCCTAAAAATTATAATGCAAATGTTTATTGTTAATGAATCCCAGTGATTATGTTTGTGTTTTAAGGGTTTATTTTATTTTCAGATTAAAAATAGCCGAGGAGATGTTCTCAAGTGTAGTCATTACGTGCCTATTGTGAGTCCTGAAGGAAAGCCTCTGCCATGTGTAATATACTGTCATGGAAACAGGTTAGTGAGATACGTCATACGTGTTACGTTTAAATAACTCAATTGTTTCTTAAGACTTTTATTAGTTTGCAAGAATTCAGTATAAACATCAGTAGGATTTTTTTTTTTTTTTTTTTTTTTTAACTCAGATGTTTTAAGCAAGAAGTTGTCTTGCCTGTCTGTATCACTAGGATTTTGTTTCACTGTGAAATAGCTAATCTGTGTACTTACGAGGTGCATAATGTGATGATGTGGCAGTGGGTGCCGAGCAGACGCTAGTGAAGCAGCTATAATATTATTGCCGTCAAATATTACCGTATTTACTCTTGATTTCTCTGGGTCTGGACTATCCGGTGGAGAGCGTGTCAGTCTCGGGTGGTATGAAGTAAGTGCATCAGTAATTTTATCTTTCTAATAGCATCATAATGTTCATGATTAAACACATGACTACTACCATTTATATCTTGTTTTCTTGTTTGCTAGTTACACATGCATTATTATTTTTGTTGGATTAATTTAACTCGGTAAGTTGATAAGGATTGTTTTATTCCCAGAAAGATGATTTGAAATCCGTGGTAGATTATTTGCGGGCTGATGGAAATGTTTCGCTAATCGCCCTTTGGGGACGATCAATGGGTGCTGTAACAAGGTAATTTGCAAGTCAAGGTAATCAATATTTATATTTTATAGTAATCAATATTTAACTTAAAATATTGATGATATCAGCCTGATGTATGGAGCCGAGGATCCGTCAATTGCGGGAATGGTTCTCGACAGTCCTTTTTCGGATTTGGTTGATTTAATGATGGAACTCGTGGATACGTACAAAATACGTCTGCCCAAGTTTACTGTCAGTTGATTATTAATATCTCTAATTTCTAAAAAGCATAGTGATTTATCTCAGAAAGTAATTATGTCAAATACTTTCAGGTTAAGTTTGCTATTCAGTACATGCGAAGAGCCATTCTTAAAAAGGCAAAATTCGATATTGTCGAGCTGAATACCATAAAGGTGGCAAAATCTTCTTTTGTTCCAGTTCTGTTTGGCCATGCTACTGATGATGATTTTATACAACCGCATCACTCTGATCGTATCTATGAAGCTTACATGGTACTTTAGTAGCTTTCTGCATGCGACTTATTTCATTGTGTTTAAAGTTTTATTTAATAATATTATATCTTCACAGGGTGACAAAAATATCATCAAATTTGAGGGCGATCATAACTCTCCACGTCCTCAATTTTATTTCGATTCTATAAATATCTTTTTTCACAATGTCTTGCATCCTCCGGAAGATGAAGTCATGGAGAGCTTCCTTGATTCGTCTCTTGATTACATTGGCCATGTATATTTCTCTCTCTCTCTCTCTCTCTCTCTCTCCCTTTTCGTTACACACACATATTGCTTTTAGGGTAAAATGCCATTTTCGTCCCTGAGGTTTGGCCAGTTTTGCGACTTTCGTCCAAAGATTTTTTTTGCATCTGGATCCAAAACGTTTGAAATCTTGCTATTTTCATCCAGCTCGTTAACTCCGTCCATTTTTCTTCGTTAGGTCAGGGGTATTTCCGTCTTTTTTGTTAACTTAAAGGGTAATTCGGTCTTTTGAATACTTGTACATTATGCTAAATGTTGTACATAAAGTGAAAAAGACCGGATTGCCCTTTAAGTTAACAAAAAAAGACAAAAATACCCCTGACTTAACGGAGAAAGATAAATGGAGTTAACAAGCCGAATGAAAATGGCAAGATTTCAAATCTTTTGGATCCAAATGCGGAAAAACAAACCTTTGGACAAAACTGGCCAAACCTCAGGGACGAAAATGACATTTTACTCTTGCTTGCATTATATATAGTTTCCATGTTAAGCCTTACAATGAGTGTTAAGACTTGCATTATGTAGTGTTACTTGATATAGTTGGTATTGATGGTAATTCCGTAACGAAATTTGCAATAATTTAATCTTTTAACTGATTGTATCATTTTAGGAAATCCATGGGGTTGGATATGAAGACGATCTTTTAGTTACACCACAAGGTATTCTGTTTATAACATTTTTATCTTGAGTTCGTTTGACGTCATATATTGTTAAACGTTTTGGTGCTTTTTTATTTCTGTTGAATTGAAATTCAGCATCAAGTAGTACCGAGGATGCGATCAGTCAACTTCGTTCTAAAAGGCCAATGAGTAGGACTGAGGTTGGTAATTGGTTTTATGCATTTCCATTTTTTTTTCTTTTTCTATATTTTTGTTAATTTTTTTACATTGGTGGTAATGGAACTTTATTATATTCTATTGACGTTTAGGTCCCTTCTGATATCCCGTCAACGGATAAACAATGTACTTCCGAGGTATATTTCTTTATAGTAGTAATACGTCATTATGATTTAATCTAATAATCATTTTCTGATATTTGATTCGTATTAACTTTTGAAACAAGAAGATTGTTATTTCAAGACTTCTGCTTTAGTTTTGTAGAACTAAAGAAAAAATAGGTTGACTTAAATAATATTATTGTTGCTTCAGGATGAAGGAGCTAGAACCGAACCTATTCCGTCATCTTCTAAAACGATCAATTTTGAGTTTTCCAATGGTCATTCTTACAAACCATCATCACCAGATGATCATGAATATGTCGAGTACCCACTTCAAAACATCGAAGGTTTGCCATGTGATATCGAGGAAGAAGAAAGGGTAAGCTTTTCGTTGAATGGGCGGGTCGAGTCATGTTGGATTTGACCCGTAACATTTTAGGGTACGTAAATCTGATTATACTTTACTTCCTGTTGGTAAATTGTTTCAGATGTTCATGGAAGCTGTACTTCTATCTTTACAAGATTTCGAACCGAAACAACCTGCTGATAACGGCAAGTCCTCATTGACCAATGCCAGTCACAGTCCGCCAATAAAAACCGATCCTATACGGGCTTCAACAGAAAGCAGCAGTGATTCACCTTCTCAGTTTGTTTCTCCATGTAATAGCACATCATCAACTGAACAACTATCGAATATGACCCCATCTGTTGTTAGTTCCTCTGATGCTGATGTGGCAGACCGGACCAAAGCCACTGTAACGGTTGAAAGAAGCCCGTCTAGTAACATAATGGATGGGTTGTTAAAAAGATGGGATCTTAACTTTTTTAAGAGTAGATGATGGTTTCAAGAGCTCTTGGTTATAGGAAGTCTTCTATATTGATGGTTATAAATTTTTATTTTTGTTTTTTGGTTTTGGAGGTGGTGTGGTGATTAATTGATTTGATACTGAAAAATGAAAATGGAATTGGGCATGTGATAGAAATATGGGAGATTGGTGTAATTTGTTGTACATAAGGTTCAATCCATGTTTGTATTTTTACATATAAGTTGCTTATGCAGTGGCCTCTTATTTTGTATTTTAAATGTGGCAAGACCATGTGTAGTGTGCGCTACCTCACTGTCACATCACACCTTTGGGCGTGACGCGAGCGAGAGTGACCTAACACTCACTACACTACTACAATAGATTAGTTACACTACTACACTTCAATAGATTAGTTAGTGAGAGTGACCTAACACTCACTTTTTCATTCACCAATCATTGCCACCATACATAGTCTAAACCTAAAATTTAACTTTTTTGAAATTTATATATTATTAATTTAAAACATTGTTCTGGATTATGTGGTTGTACTGCCTGTTGTATTGTTAATTTGTGCATATATATGTAGTACCAGTTGTATAAGTTGTTGTAAATTGAGTAGGATTGCCAGCTGTTGTATATAGATCTCCAGTTGTTCTATAGCGTGTCTATTTGATGATGGTTTTAGTTATAAACCTGATTACAAAGTGTCAAGTGCCCTGATACGTGTCTTTCTCCATCACGATTTAGGGTTTAAACCCACCAGACATGTCATTTACTCTTCCCTCAGAACAGCATCAAGCCCTAATCTCTCTGGTTCATTTCTTCTGCGCACACAGTTGTTGAGCGAAGGTAGGTCCTTCTGATTTATGTTAATCTTATTTCTAAACGGGTTTTCCTACTCTTAAGTAGGTAAAATTTTCACCAATGTTCGTTGTTTAGTTATAATGTGTGGAAATTGTTGTATAGGATGAAGTAATTTTTGTTCTAGGGTTTTCATGGTTTTTTAAGGTTACCAAATTTAAGGTTTAGTCTGAGGTTTGGTTTACATATGTGAGGAAAGTTGGTTATTTTTAGGTGTTGAGCATCTGTGGTAGAGATAACACATCTTTGTGTTGATGAATTGTTGGTGGAGATAACACTTCTTTCTATAGGCTTTAATTTTGAGTTTTTAAGGATTTGCAGTAACTAGTTATCTATTATTACTTGATTAACAATAGAAATCATTAAGTTTATTATTATATAAGATTGAAATTTAATATATTTAGGATTTGACTAATCCCGCCTTTTCTTTCTGAATCTAAATTGATACTCAAAGAATTATGTACAAAGTGTCAAGTATAGTTTTGACCGTCGCCGGAGTGCTCGACGGAGATAGCTTCGTCGGAATAGCGTGAGAGGTCCCGGTTTCTTATCCTGGAAATTCCGGTCTGTACCTTTCCTTCTATCTCGATTCAGCGATTCTCCCATTCGCAACCGGGTTGGTTTTTTCCTTTGTTCTAAACGCGCCTCCTCTTTCTACCCTCATTTCCCGTAGCGGTTCCTGGACTTCTTCGGGGCTTAGTGGGTCTGATATTGATCGCGGCTATCTGAGTATAGTTTAGCTAGATCGATTCGAATTCCATTAACACCCTTAGGGTCGGGGCACTACTGATTCGTTTGTTTTGTCTGGAGGGTCGGTGTTAATACCGGAGATGGAGTGCGGGCGGCAATCTCTCCATAACTATGGCAAGAATCACGAGAATTACAGAACATATGAAGATTACTTCGGCAGCGGCAGGAATGAAAACCCTGGTTGGTATGATGACATGGGTGAGGAACCATGGCGGGTTGCAAAATATAAGGGTAGGAGGCTGGTTAAGGAAGATATGCAGCAAAAGCGGCCTTTTACAAAAGAAACAACATACTTCATTGGTAGCCTACCGGATGACAGCACAAGCTATCTCCTGTGGGATGTCTTTCATTGCTTTGGTAACATGACAGACGCCTACATTCCAAAAAAGAAAGATCGAAATGGAAACACTTTTGGTTTTGTCAGGTTTGCGGGTGTAAGAGACGTACATGCTCTAGGGGAGCAGCTGGGATCGGTCAGAATCGACAAGGTAAGAGTCTCCGTCAACTTGGCTAAATTTGAAAAAGGAAAAAACTTTCAAAACAATGCACCCAATATCCGTTCAAAAAACACTCAGTACGGTGCACCCCAGGGCCGGTTCATGGACGGCATGACGGCTAATGCACCCCAGAAGCAGGGGAGGCCGATGGCCAATAAGCCAGAGGCAAAAGAGTACATCAATAGGGAGAGGAATGTTCATCAAAATCAACAACAAAATAATGCTTGGTTTCCTAAGAACACGGCCGGTCAGGAAGAAAAGAACGCTGGACCAGAAATTGCGGAACAAAAATTTGAAACCGGGATACGGGAGCTGAAGGTTCCAGAAGAAACTTTGGAAATTCATCTAAAAGAAAGTGAAAATTCAAAAAGATGGAGGTTGAGATCCATAGTTGGTGAAGTGAAGAATCCTTATGACTTAAAAGATTTACAAAACCTGTTGGAATTTGACGGTTTATCTGGCTTCTCCATGAAGTACATGGGTGGTCTTAGGATGTTACTCGTATTCAAGACAAATGTAGAGGCGGAGGACTTCGTAGAAAGGAAGAAGGAGCAATGGTCCAGTTGGTTTTCATCTTTACGTAGATGGGAAGGACAACAAATGCCTTTCCAAAGGATTGCATGGGTACGAATCAAAGGAGTTCCATTACAGTTCTGGGGCAATGACATCTTTAATCAAATCGGAAATATGTTTGGAAAGGTGATCGTCCCCTCAAACGCTTCAGATGAAGACATTGACCTATCCGGTGATCTGATAGGTGTACTGTCCGAAAAGGTTGGCCGTATCAATAGCAAGTTAACGTTGAGTTGGGACGGGGAACCTTTACACATATGGATCTCGGAAGCGGATGTATCTTGGAACATGTGGGATGAGGTTGGCCGGTCGCCGGAATGGGGGAACCGATCACCATCGGTTGAACACACAGACCATGAAACGTCAGTATCGGTAAAGGAAGAGTCACACAAAAAAACGAGGGATCTTGAAAATGCAGAATGGGGCATCGGTATGTCAAAAGTTGGCAACATGGATTATGATTCATCCTCTTCGGGTTCTGAAAAGTCACAATGTAATGATGGGGTTTTTGGTAATCCAAACAAGGCACCTAAAAAAGTGACTGACAAATCGGGTTCCAAGGAAGCTTCTAATGGTGATAAGAATATGTCCAACATGGACCCTATTATCAACATTAATGACGACTCATCATCATCAAAACAGTGCGGCGGATCCTTGTAACACACCTCCACCTCCACCTTCACGCCCCCTGGGCCTGGAATTGAGCCCAACTCTGGTTTGGGCCTGGACGATCTCTTTAATAATGAAGATGTGATTGTGGAGGACACTCCTCCTATGAAGCCCAGTGAGGATAATAATTTGGACTCATCCGACCCATTTAATCTAATGGATATCATCAACCAGGTGGCCCATCAAGAAAAAAATAATAAAAAGTTTGATCAGAATGATATAAACATTGACCTTAATAAAATGCCCTGCTCCTCACATCAGAGTGTAGACAGAGATTGTAACACCCAGTTTCTTCCTCAACTGAAATTAGGGCACAAGAAGAAAAAACACGCTTTTCCTTCAATGAAGATGAAGGATGCCCTTTGGAACGGCAGGCACTATGAGACCTCTAAAAGTCAGAATAAATCGGTTTCTAATCTGGATGATTCGAGAAACAAAGAGTCGGAGGGGGATGAAGGCATTACAAACGAGACTATGCGGCAAAAGATTGCACAAGAAGCTGAGGCTACCATTGAAGTCGGAGAAAAGTTGGGGTTTCAAGTGTCGGGATATGTTGACACTGTAATGAAAGAAATTCAAGGTGCTCAGGAGACAACTTGTTATCAATGAATTTCTTATCATCAAATATCAGGGGGCGGGTGATTTTAGTAAAGCGGAGCACATAAGGAACCTTAAAAAGAAGAACAAACTCGGTTTCATCGCTATTCAAGAAACACAGGTGTCGAATTCTCTTAACTTACAGGTCAGTAACTTTTGGGATAATTCTGTCTTTGATTACGAATCTATAGAAGCTTCGGGGAGATCAGGTGGTCTTCTAAGCATTTGGGATCCAGGTCTTTTTGTTAAGAAATCAACAATAAAAAACAGGCACTTCTTAGCTATCATGGGGGAACTATGTAATGGAGGGAGGGATATGTCGATTGTCAATATTTATGCACCCCATGATCTATCACAGAAAAAACAACTATGGGAGGATCTACTTGTCCTGATGAGTTCTTTCTCGGGTCCTTGGATCCTACTGGGTGACTTTAATTGCGTCAGGATACCCACCGAAAGAAAGAACTCTAAATACAACAAGCAAGAGGCTGAGGATTTTAACAGGTTTATCAATACAGCTGGCCTGGTGGAATACACAATGTTGGGTTGCAATTTTACATATGTGACCGACGATGGGAACAAATTCAGTAAAATTGACAGGGTCTTGGTCTGTCAGTCATTCCTTTCCTTATGGCCGTCGGCGAAATTATGGGGATTAGCGAGATTCAAATCGGACCACAGACCACTTATTTTGCTATGCTCAGAGGTGTTCTTCGGTAAAGCTCCCTTTCGTTTTTTCAACACTTGGTTAAAGGAAGAGGGTCTTGCGGATGTCGTCAAAAAAGCATATGAAGGGGTCACAAAGTCAGAACCTCCTGACAAATTGCTTGCTGAAAAATTGAAATCAGTTAAAAATGCTTTGAAACCTTGGGGTGATAAGCTAAAAAAGAAAGATAACCTATGTTTACGGGAGCTTCAAAAGAAGGTGGAGGTTTTGGATTTGAAAGCTGAATCGGCTACGCTATCGGAGCAGGAGTTAAGTGATAGAGAATCATGGCTGGAAACGATAAATGAGTTGGACGAGAGTAGAATGGAGGATCTAAAACAAAGGGCAAAAGTTAAGTGGGCTGTAGACGGGGATGAGAATACGTCATTTTTTCACGGAGTGATCAACGGTCACAGGAAAAATAACAGAATCAATGGGCTGGAATTTGATGGTGTATGGGTTTCACAACCAGATGATCTTAAGAAGAACATTAAAAAGTATTATGAATCGATCTTTACTGAGCAAATGTATGACAGGCCAAAATTCATTAACAACGGTTTTAAAGTCCTATCTTTAGATCAATCTGCAATGCTCGTAAAAAGATTTTCAAAGGAGGAAATTAAGGATGCTGTTTGGAACTGTGGTGGAGACAAGACACCGGGTCCAGATGGTCTTACTTTCAGATTCTTGAAAGACTTTTGGGAGTTATTTGAGCATGATTTTGGCCTTGCCCTCGACTATTTCTATGTACACGGTAGACTAAATCGTGGATGCAACTCTAGCTTCATTTCATTGATTCCAAAAATCAATAACCCTCATTTGATAAAAAAAATTTCGGCCAATTAACTTAATTGGTTGCATCTCCAAAGTGGTGACTAAGATCCTAGCTAGCAGGCTTAAAAGGGTTATGGATTTTCTAGTCAGCGATGTGCAAGCGGCCTACATAGAAGGACGCAGTATTCTTGAAGGGCCTCTAATCATTAATGAACTCATCTCTTGGGAAAAGAATAGCAAACGAAAGATCATGTTATTCAAGGTAGACTTTGAAAAGGCTTTCGACTCGATAAGTTGGGAATTTTTGGATTCAGTTTTATCCCAGATGGGCTTCCCAGCTCTTTGGAGGAAGTGGGTCACGGGTGTGCTAAGTACGGCCAGATCATCGGTATTAGTCAATGGATCTCCAACAATGGAATTTGAAATCCAAAGAGGGGTCAGACAGGGTGATCCACTATCACCTCTTCTGTTTATCTTAGGTATGGAGGCTTTACACATTGCAACGGAAAGTGCGGTGGAAGGTGGTATTCTAAAAGGTATCAAAACACCTGGTTCGGGCCCCATTATCTCACATCTTTTGTATGCCGATGACTCTTTGTTTGTCGGCGAATGGTCCGAAGAAAATTTTCACAACCTTGCTAGAATTCTGAGGTGTTTTCACTTATCCTCGGGTCTTCAAGTGAATTTTGCAAAAAGTAAGGTATTTGGCGTGGGGGTAAGGAATGAAGAAGTCGCGGCGATGGCTACGATACTCGGATGTGACAAAGGCTCCTTACCATTCACTTACCTTGGTTTACCAGTCGGATCTAACATGGGAATGGTTAGAAATTGGAAACCCGTCATTGAACGTTTCGAAAGCAACTATCCACTTGGAAAGCTAGGACACTTTCTTTTGGCGGGAGAACGACTCTTATAAAAGCGGTCTTAGGTAATCTTCCATCTTACTATTTCTCATTATTTAGTGCACCGGTTCATGTCATTAAATATTTAGAAAAAGTAAGGCGGAGATTCTTGTGGGGTGGATGTCTGGGCGAAAACAAGATGTGTTGGGTACCATGGTTTAAAGTTGTGGCACCCAAACAACAGGGGGGATTGGGTATTGGCAGCCTTGCGTCAATGAATAAGGCTATGATGGTCAAATGGATTGTGAAATTTAGGAATGAATCAACTCATTTATGGACAAAGGTAATTTCGGCTATTCATGGAAGAGATCGTAACGTCACAGGTATTCCGTTGATGAAGTCGATTAGTGGGGTATGGAAGAATATTGTTCATTTAGGAAAAGGGGATAGTCTTACACTGACTGATGTTGAAAACAGGCTGGAAGTTCAACTGGGGTCCGGGAATAAAACATTCTTCTGGTTAGACAAATGGGTAGGGGATCATCCATTGAAAGACCAATTTCCTCCTCTCTTTGAGCTACAAATAGACAAAAAATGCACGGTGCAGCAACGTTACACAATAGAGGATGGGCAAATAAGGTGGAACTGGGGCGGCGAGTCACCGATTCCTCATTTGGAGGTTGCAGAACTATGGGAGGAATGTATTTATCAGCTGAAAAATGTTCAACTAAATAACAAATCGGATACTTGGCTATGGAAACAGCGAGACTGTCGAGAAGCATTTAAGGTGGGTTGCCTACGAGCTGAATTGGACGAGATTTGCATCATACCGGAAACACAAGTCCTTAGATGGCTTCACTGGATACCGAAGAAAATCAACTGTTTTTTATGGAGAGCGGTGTTGGATCGTATACCGACTAGAGACGCTTTGGCATTGAGGAACATATACATCCCCTCGACTTTATGTGTACTTTGTAACACACATAATGAATCGATGGATCACTTACTGATATCTTGTCAATACTCTCATCTTGTGTGGACGGTGATCTCGTTATGGGTCAAAATCCCCCTTCCGAGGTACCTTCTCAGTGTAGTCGGGTTACTGGAACATATTGATTCATACAGCGCATCTAAAGAAAAAAAAAGGCGGTTTATCTAATCATTGCGGCGACATGCTGGACCTTATGGCGGATCAGAAATAACGTGATTTTTAACGGCAAAACAACTCAGATTTCTCGAGCTATCAGCGACATCAAGGCACTCTCTTATTTATGGATTAAAGCAAGGGCTGGATTCGTGGATTTAGATTGGATAGAATGGGTTGAATTTAAGTATTTCAAATGAGGCTTTTGTATCATGTGTAATGTTCTATTTGTTTTGCTGTACTGTACTTAGATCACTGTCTTAGCACCTTGCTAAGGCTGTGGTTTTCTTTATTTTATAAAATCGCCTTCTTTCAAAAAAAATGTACATGTTGAATATTCATAATATCTTTACATTTTTCCTCAAAGTTACTAATTTGATTTTACCGATGCAAAAGGTTATATATTTTTGTTAAACAAACATAATAAATGAGCAACATTCGAATAATATCATCATAATTATTAAGTACGATACAATAGCATACTCTTTCTTTTGGTCTTTATAAGGTAACAAGCGAATATGTCCTCCAGGGCTATCAATGACATAAGAGCAAAAGAAAAGGCAACAACTATCGAGATTAGAGTGATTAAAAAATGGATTTCTACAAGCAAAGTCCCGAGCATTAAGAAAAACGACATGTGCTATCAGTTTGTTGATAGAAATGTAAGTCATTATTCCATCCTTATCAATTCATGTTGTGATCAAGGTTGGAGAACTCGCTAGTCGGCCGGTGAGATGGGGACTAGCGACCACTCGGGATTAATCGGATCGGGTTTTTTATATGTAATTTTCAGTTTTATGTATACATACACACATTTTTATAGGTCAATATTTTAAGTAGCTAGGTTTTAACTCTTACTCAACTCATATTTTTAAGTATACAAGATTAATTGTTGGAATTCACATGTATTGGTTGGAAACTGGCCGAAATTTAGAGGATTTGGCCGGAATATACAGGTTTTTTTCCGGAATCACCGATTTTTGGCTGGCCGACTAGCGATTAATCGCCAACTAGTCGAGATTTTTACAACATTGGTTGTGATATTAGAAAATGTATGATATTATAGGGTGGGAGTTGGCTACAAAGTCCATTTTTCCTACAAAGTGTACAAAGTCATAAAACACCATAATGTCAACCATAAAACACACTCAAAACCCACAAATAACATAGTGGAGATTACTAAAACACCATATTTGTGGGTTTTGTGTTGTGTTTTGAATGATAAGGCTTTGATTATCGAATGACTAACATTAGTGTGTTTTATGTTGATTATCATGTTGTGTTTTATACTCATAGTTGTACGATTGTGTGTTTGAAGTTTTTAAGGAATGTTAGGGTTTGGATATTGTGTTTTAGTGATCTTCACTATGTTATTTGTGGGTTTTGAGTGTGTTTTATTGCTGAAATTGTGATTTTTTAAGACTTTGTACACTTTGTAGGAAAAATGGACTTTGTAGCGGAACCCCACCCTGATATTATATGTTGGTAAGTGTTTCAGGTTTATAGTTTATGTCTTTCCCAAAGGCATATGACATCCTAACCAATGTTGTAAAAATCGCGACTAGTTGGCGATTAATAGCTAGTCAGCCAGTAACTGAGTAATTTTTTTGTTAATCAGTCCATTAATCGCTAGTCGGGCAGCCAAAAATCGATGATTCCGGCAAAAAAAACCTGTATATTCAGGCCAAATCCTCTAAATTCTGGCCAGTTTGCAACCAATACATGTGAATTCCAACAATTAATCTTGTATACTTGAAAATATGAGTTGAGTAAGAGTTAAAACCTAGCTACTTAAAATATTGACCTATAAAAATGTGTATATATACATAAAACTGAAAATTACATATAAAAAACCCGATCCGATCAATCCCGAGTAGTCGCTAGTCCCCACCTCACCGGCTGACTAGCGACTAGCGAGTTCCCCAACCTTGATCCTAACACTATTAGATTACCTGTAACGCAGGGAGACGGTATTGAAGCTGCAGCTGATGGTAACCAAATAGAATACTTTGACAAAATAATAAGGCTGCAATCATGCTACAGGGTTACTAGATATGTGGGTTACTGGATATGTTTGCACCAAGCCTCGAGACTACATGGCTACTATAAACCACCCAGCATCGCTTATTTTATTTAACATACAACTTAGCTTAAGCTTTAATGTTCGATATTTAAAAGAGTAGGTATACATTTTTAATAAAAAAAATTTTTATCGAAAACCAGACTGTAACTTTGTTGTTTTAAACTAGACCTGGCAATTCTGGCCCAATGATATAAATATGGGTTGACATGGACCTAAAAAGGAAGAGTCATGGGCTGTTTTGGGTTAGCAAATAAACTTAAGGGGTCAGAATGGGCTTATCAAGTTTCATTTATTACCTTGAATGGGTCAGGATGGGTATTTTAATATTATTGAACGGGTCAAGATGGGTACCCTAAAAAACTTACTGGCGTGAAGACGATCGCTCATGTCCTCTCCTCTTCTTCATTCTATCACTTAGACTTTCACTATGTTCAATAACAAGAAAAGTAAAACAATAGTGCATCTTGTGTGTGAAACCACCGTTGATAGTGTGTGAAACCACCGTTGCTCTGTGTGTGTAAAACCATCGTGATTGATCAGAATATTTTTCGATCCGACGGACTATCAATTCTTCCAGATGGTCAACTGCATTTTCGATTGATTGATTGTTCGTGTACATATGGTTTTGATTTGTGGAAAACTTGTTGGTTTTTGGTTGCCGGAAAGTACTGTTTCCGGTGGACTTAAGGCGGTGCTGCAACACATACAAGGTGTTTGATGAAATTCCTATGTGAGGTTGAAGAAATTTACCAGCAGTGTAATCGTGTGATCCTTGTTAGGCTTCTCTATCCTTTTCATCGTTTACTTTATATCTTACCTTTTTTCTGCATCTTAGTTAGTTTCATGTAATGCATAATGTAGGCTTAAATATTCCAATTTTTTTTTTAATTTTTTTCGTTTTTTTAATTTTTTTAATTTTTTTATAATTTTTTTAATTTTTTATTATTATTGATTTATTCTCAACCCATCCTGACCCAAACCCATCCTGACCCGAACTCATCCTGACCCAAACCCATCCTGACCTTCTTCTTTCTTTTACCCATCTTGACCCAAACCCATTCTAACCCAAACTCATCCTGACCCAACAACCAATCCAATCCAACCCATCCATTTTGCCACCTCTATTTTAAACTAATCTGATTATACATAAAAAAAAAAAAATGTAATATTCCGTAGTGTTCTCAACTAGCTTGCCCCTAAAGAAACAGCATTACTTACACCTTAATCACAGCTGCACAAGTAAACATCTTTGTGTTAATTTGCTTAAACATTCATACAAGTTACGCGAGAAAGAAAAAAAACAACCAAAATCAACCGTTAGGTAAGTTGTAACAAAAACGAATTTCATAGGGAAAACATACCGAAACAAGTACAATGTATTAAGTATAAGATCCTTATGCAAGAAAAAAGATAGTCCGAGCGAACAACAAGACAATAGCTCCAGTAACCATTATACACCGAACACGCCAAAAATCAAGTTTTCTGTGCAGGCCTCACCAACCCTAGTCCAGAACCACTTCCCAAATGCTTAAAATCTTTCGCTTCAAGATTATCCCCATGACCCGCGAACCCAGTTCCACCTTTCACCAAATTAATCAAATGCCTCTCCTTACACCCCTTATTACACACTAAACAAACCTTATCAACCGCCACAAACTTATCCGCACACTTCTTACAGAACACATGCCCACACGAACTCAGACCCACAAGCGACAACGTATTCGTTAACGTCACCTTACAGCTAGGGCAGATATATGTTTTATCCAAAGCCGAACCTTTCTTTTCCTCATTTGTGTCTTCGGTAAAGTGAATAGAGAAAAGGGATTTCATTTTAAGGTTTTCTTTACCTTCAGGGCAGGTTGTGGAGGTGGATGGGGCGTTGACTTTGACAGGAGCGTCGGGTGTAGCGGATGGTAGCCAGAATGCTTTCATGGTTCTTAGTGCTTCTGCTTCATAAGATGTGGTTTTGACACTGTTTGCTCCGTGAAAGCCATTTCGGTCGTGGTTGATGTTTTTGTCGCTGTATTGCGGGAGGGCGCCGTGGTTTTGTTGATCGAACGCATCGAGTTCTCTGGCTTTTTGTAGAGCGAACTTCTCGGCTTCTTCGTCTTGTTCTTGTTTTACTTGAGAAGTGTGGGCCGTTAGTTTCCTGTTAACGAAGATATGACATATACTCTTAAGATAACAATCAAGAAACAGTTGGAAAAGCGCACATCTATATACAACCAAAAATATCTTTATTTACAACTACAGATTGTGTATCCCTCATCTGTTTTACATATCAACCTATTCATCAAGTATAACTTCCATAACTTCTTCATCCCATTGGGTTTTTTACATATATTAACTGCCTACAGAACTACCCGAAACACGCATTTTGACCACGGGGCTTTTGACTAAAACTGATAAAAAAAAATCATCCATAACATGTGTATTTAGTTGAAGTTATTCTATTATGCTAAAATTGTAGTAGTTAAGATGAGTTAGAATGACAAAATAATAAACTATGCTTTCTAAGTTATATCACGCACACCAGGTGTTCGATGAAATGCGTCAATGAAGAATCTCATAAATCACTTCAAACCCAAACCAAACAAACCCTTATTCTCATCTCACACCTCTAATTCACCCTCCCAAACAATACCCATAACACAAATTAACCAATTAAGCACACTATTACCTTTAGATATCTTTCTTTTGTGACAATAAGCACTCAAGGATGCACTTTTACAAAAGATGCCACCCTTTATGACAGCACAATGGATCGATAACATGTGTATTTAGTTTAACTGATTCTATTATTATAAAACTGGAATGGTTAAAATGAATTAAAATGACAAAATAATAAACAATGTATTCTAAGTTATGTCACACACACCAGGTGTTCGATGAAATGCGTTAACGAATAAACTTACAAATCAATTCAAACCCAAATAAAAATAAAACCCTTATTCTCATCCCACATCTCTAATTCAACCTCCCAAACAATACCCCTAACATGATTCAACCAAAGGTTTATCATGCACACCAGGTGTTCGATGAAATGCGTCAATGAATAAATTTACAAACCAGTACAGACTTTTTAACCAAACAAACTCTTATTCTCATCCTACATCCCTAATTCAATCTCCCAAACAAAACCCCTAACACAATTCAACCAATTAACTGCATAATTAGTTAATTACCTTTGTATATCTTTCTTTTGGGACAACAGGCACTCGAGGATGCATTCTTTACAAAAGATGTGACCTTTTTGACAGCACAACGGATCGATGAAGGGTTTCAAGCAGAGAGAGCAAGCATCGAAGGGTTTGATGGAGTCTTTACCTAGCCTCTCCTTTTGGGTGCCGTAACCTAGCTTTTTCTTCTCGTCGTACGTGAAGTATGCTAGATCGTTGTTGTTCTTTGAGTGTCTCTGAGGCATGTTTTCAGACGAATTCGAAGATCAAAGGATTTGAAAGTCGGAACGATTCGAGATCTTGAAAACCCTAGAATTTTGTCTCCTGAGAGGCTGAGATTAATCCCTTAGAGCATTCACATCCAATCCATCATATTATACATACATTCCACTAAAAAACAACTCCTATATCAATATATTTCCACTAAAAACAAATACTTTTTCTCTCTCATTTCAATTAAATAATATTATCATTACATTTTTCTCTCACTTCCACTCACAACCACTTTCAAAATATATTAAAAAATTATAACGGGTGAACAGTGTCCCCCCAAATATACAGATGAACAGTAACATTTTCTCTCTCATCTACTCACAACCACTTTTTATACCCTTTATAATATAAAAATCTCTCCTCACATAATTTGATGGTTAGGATGTGAATGCTCTTAGAGCAGAGTACTAGATTACAAAATGTTTCTTTTGTTTTCAAAAAGTATAAAAAGCATACACGATGTTTGCAAACCTTTACGCATTACGTCTTTTAGCCCTAACTCTGTTATTTTTCATGGTTAAATCAGACCAAATGTACCCCACATAAAGGTATTTTGGTAATTTTACTAATTTATTAAAACTAGGATTGAGACCCGCCGCAATGCGGCGGGGATTCTTTAGTTATAACTAAGTTGATATACGAGCCGCACGTTATGTTAAACCTGTCAAACGGGGAAGAAATAGACGATGTAAAAACATTCACCCACAGACGCACGTTGCGTCGTGTTAATTCGCAAAATTTAGAACGAAACGTAAAAAATGTTAAACCAAAGACACAGTCAATCTAGGACCCGCCACGTTATGTTAAACCTGTCAAACGGGGAAAATAGACGATGTAAAAACGTTCACCCACACACGCACGTTGCGTCGTGTTAAGTCGCAAAATTTAGAACGAAACGTAAAAACGTTAAATCAAAGACGCACGTTGTAATGTGTTAAGTCACAAAATTTAGAACCAAGCATAAAGCGAAAAATTTGCGGAAAATGAAAACTATAAAGGACCAAAGTTGAAAGTAAAAAAAGTTGTGAGAATAGATTGCAAAAGATAAAAAGTTTTGGGTTAAAAGTAAAAAAACAAATAGTTTTGGGTTAAAAGTAAGAGTTAAATGCTATTTTAGTCCCTGTGGTTTGGGTCATTTTGCCAGTTTAGTCCAAAGGTTTCATTTTTAACCTGTGGGTCCAAAAAGATTTCACATTTGCCATTTTAGTCCACTTGGTTAACTTCATCCATTTTTTCTGTTAACGAGAAGGCCAATTTGGTCATTTTGTATGTAATTCTGTTAACTAAAAGGGCAATTCAGTCATATAAAATGACCGAAATGGCCTTCTGGTTAACAGAAAAAATGGATGAAGTTAACCTAGTGGACTAAAATGGCAACTGTGAAACCTTTTTGGACCCACAGGTTAAAAATGAAACATTTGGACTAAACTGGCAAAATGGCCCAAACCACAGGGACTAAAATGACATTTAACTCTTAAAAGTAATTTATGAAATACTTTAGGGTGAAAAGTAAAAGAAAATCATTTTTTTTGGGAAAACCCGCAAAGCCTAGGTTACGACAACTATATGCATAACCATTTTTTCTTTGGAAAACCCTCAAAGCACACCCCGTGTTGCGGCGGGACGTAAAACGGTGTTAAATAGTACTAATGTCACACAACCGTTATCGACCACCAACACTGACTCGACCTAGGATCTGCGTGTTGCGACGAACCTGTCAAACATGAAAAAATATAGGTAAAAAAGTTGAACCACAGATGCACGTTGCGCCGTGTTAACTTGCAAAATTTGAAACAAAACATAAAAAAGTTGAACCACATTCGTACTTTGCTTCGTATTAACTCGAAAAATTTAGAACTATACATAAACCGAAAATTTGCCAAAGATGAAAAGTGTAAGTGACAAAAGTTGTAGAGTTAAATTGCAAATAATGAAGAGTTTTGGGTTAAAGTTAAAAAAAAAATTATGTAGGGTTAAAATTGCAAAAGGTAAAAACCTTTGGGTTAAAAGTAAAAAATAAAGTTTTTTTTTTAAAACTCTCAAAGCATAAGTTACAAGTTGTTATGCACAAAATGTTTGCTTATTTATATATGGAATAATTATCTCTAATAAAGAAAAGAGTTAACTGCCATTTTCGTCCCTGTGGTTTGGCCACTTTGGCCATTTCAGTCCATTTTTCAAAAATGCGCCATTTTCGTCCCCCACGTTCTGGAAAGGTGTCATTTCAGTCCAAAAATCATAACCCAGTTAAGTCAGTTTGTAAATAAGGACTGATTGTGTAAATTTGTAACATAAATGACTGATTGTGTAAATTTGAAAAATGGACTGAAATGGCAGTTAACACCACCACCACTAGCCCTGCCACCACCACCACTCCGCTGCCACCACCGCCACCACCACCGCCACCACAGCCACACCGCCACCACCGCCACCACAGCCACTGCCACTACCGTGGGGGTGTGGGGTGTCGGAAAGATGGCCGGATCTATTTTGAGTATTACTCTTTTGAATATTGCAAATGTTTAGAAGAATGATGAGGATCTAAGGTTAGATTTAAACTATGGTGCTTGAAATGTTAAAGAAGTTGAGCTGTTGTAAATTCTAATGCTACTTCGAAAAAGCTTAAACATTTGTGGAATTTTTTTGTCACTTTTTAGTCTCATGCTGGCCATAAGTTAAATTGGGAGCCTTTTATAAGCATATCCAGCTACTTATAACTTCTCAGTGTGGTTCTAGGCTCTTGTAGCTGATATAATTATGCTAACAAATAGATCATACTGGGTTAGCATGCTAGCCAGCTATGGGATCAGGGTGTTACAAACGACATTCAAGCAGTAACTGCAGTAAGGATTATGAGTTTTTTAGTGGTTAGCTACATATAATTTCTGACACTGATTTGTTAGTAAGCTAGTGTGATTTATTGTGTTTTGAGTGTTGATCTGGGCTTGGGGCATTTCGTACAGTTGATGATTGATGCCTGTCCCTTATAGATAGCAATCTCATGGGACCATTATGCATGTTAAAGTTATATGATTTGCAAACACTTTACATTCTGCGTCATTACACCTGTTACAAGCTCTATGCACATAGGAATTTATGTATATATTCATACATAGTTTGAGGAAACAGCTATATGACAAAAATTGAGCAGAACAGTTAATTTGCGGTTTGTCAAAGATAATATATTTTCTCATTAGAGAGATGTAAGACTATGGGGTATGGGGCGGGGGTTGGGAAAGTTTTGAAAAAATTTACTTGCACCAAAAAATTTAAATAAACGGAAATGTCTAAGGATGAAAATTGGGAAAGTTTTGAAATGGTGCGGTCATGAACGATGAACGAGAATGTTTGAAGGAAGCATCATCATCAGACGACGACAAATTCATCATCATCATCAGCGGAGTGGTGGTGGTGGTGGTGGTGGCAGCGGAGTGGTGGTGGTGGCGGTGGCAGCGGAGTGGTGGTGGTGGCGGCGGTGGTGGTGGTGGTGGTGGCAGCGGAGTGGTGGTGGTGGCGGTGGCAGCGGAGTGGTGGTGGTGGTGGCGGTGGCAGCGGAGTGGTGGTGGTGGTGGTGGCAGCGGAGTGGTGGTGGTGGCAGGGCTAGTGGTGGTGGTGTTACAAATTTACACAATCAGTCCTTTATGTTACAAATTTACACAATCAGTCCTTATTTACTAACCGACTTAACTGGGTTATGATTTTTGGACTGAAATGGCACCTTTCCAGAACGTGGGGGACGAAAATGGCGCATTTTTGAAAAATGGACTGAAATGGCCAAAGTGACCAAATCACAGGGACGAAAATGGCAGTTAACTCTAAAGAAAATAAAAAAATAAATAATTAAACATATATAAAAAAATAAATTAAATACTCTCTCATAACTTTATAACACTGATTTTCTTTCTCTCTCTTAACTCTCTCTTTTTCTCACTCTCTCTAACCTCCTCATCCCACCACCACTACCACCAAACAACCCTCACTTTACTTACCATGTTCTCTTTGTTCTCCATAACCACCATCCGGCCACCATCACCCGGCTTTTGTCACCCGACCACCACCACCACCTAACCGTTACCACTCATTTTGTCACACCCCAACCGATGGCGGAAACATCGGGGCGCGGCACTAGGCGAACCAGATTGCTCAAGAGATCCATAACAACTATTTGTTACCAATATTTTTAAAGGTTAATTGTCCCATACCAATAAACAAAATAGTCAACAAGTAATTATTACAGATAACGAGTTTCTCTCGAACAAAACAAGTCCGACAACCTAGATTTTCTATTCGTGTAGTTTCTAGACTGCCTATCTCGATTCATCACAGCATAGCAAGCATAGCATCCTATCAACCTATCACATACGTTAAAATAAGGTCAATACATAAAATGTAAAGGTGAGTACATAAGTTTGAATAGCATATAGTAGCAAAAAGCGTTTACGCATAACCAGCATGTAATACGTAACGGGCGATGCAAGTAACTATCACAACTATGTTCACACTTAACCACGAGACTGCGTTGTAGAGTATGCGAGACACATGTTCAGCGAACACGTGAAGTAAAGAGATGTGATCCCTAGCAACCCCTGTCCATGACAGGTGCTGAGTCCAAACTATAGTACTATCGTTGCTAGAGGCGGTATAGTGTAACACTGTATAAGCATAGTACAAGCATTCATAGATCACGTATAGCATGCAAGAGCGGTTTGCGTCATAAAGTGTTTGCGTTGTGTGTTGTTGTGTTTTGATAGAGAACGTATGTAACACCCAAAAGTGCATTCAAAGAAAATGGGTTCGAGAGACATTTTCAAAGCATCCAAAACTTATGAATGCATGTTCCCACTCCCTAGAACATCCCAGACCTGATTAAGTTGACCATGCATGCTGAAAAAGTCATTTATTCGCGTTCAGAAAGTACAGGGACTGAATATGCAAACAAACAAAACAACTTTGGATCTTGTTCCCTCGCGTGGCGCACCAGGAGTATCCTGGTCTGGCGCGTGGCATGACAGCTCCCCATTTCCCGCCAAAACTGGCAGCTGCCAGCATGCAAACCTGAAATCTTGCGAGATCTTCTGCAACTCTGAATGAAACCAGCAACATGTATACGGTTTTGGGAAACCAATAGGACACTTGGGAGCATCATATTTCACCTGGACACTTGGAATCATCCTACCACATCCCATTCCTCTATATAAAGGCCCTCAATTCTCACTTGTTCTTGCACACTTCAAAATCAGAATTTCAAACTCTCAAACTGAGTTCTCTGGAGCATCCTCAGCATTAAGGAAGCTCTAATAGTTCAAATGTTCTTGCTAAGGACCTTTGTAAGTGTTCTTAGCTTCTGTAGTTAAGCTTTTATTAGTTTAATGACCGAAAGTCAAAAATATCGTATTTACGCTTTGACTTTGTGATTAACCACTATCGGTCCAGCCATTATTCGAATTGAAAATGGCTATGGGTTGGTAAATATGTAGGTGTTAAACCCTTGAAAGGGCACCTCCTAATTATCACATTTACTTAGTCAATTGTCGGGTCAAACAACTTAACAGAAAAGTTAAACAAGTCAGTTTTTGCAAAATAAATCATAACTGACAATGTAGAAGCTATAAATTATATTTTATCACTTAAATAACTTGGTAAATAATATAAGAACATGTTTAGGCATGTTCAACCCGACAATTCTGGGTTTAGGTTCGGTTCGCAACCGAAAGTTGCAAAAGTAGACTTTTGCTTTGACTTTCAGTTCTGACCCGAATTAGCTTAGTTTAGATATGCCTTAGGGTTCCTTTGTGACCATATCATATATACGCATAACTCTCTGAGGTTATATTACATGGTCCCATAGAAATCATAGTTCGTTGCATGTTTCCGTTAAATGCTTAAAATTGACCATTTTGCCCTTATATTATAAAAACGAGATTTTTGAAAATATGAGAGGACAAAAAACCTTTATTACTGATATATCAGTATGTCCTAAAAATTTGATATCAGTTTATGGTCTAAAATAAAAGTTATGCAATATATCGTAAAACAAAAACTTTTTGTTAATTAAATTGCATTTTGGCATAAATCATATTTAAACCTAATTCTTGGCACCAAACTTGCTACCCACTGTTATGATATAATATTTAGGGATTTTTGAAAAAAAAATTCAAATTTTATACTGACCTTAACATAGAGTTCTAGCATGAATTCGGTAATTGACGATAATGCCCTTCCGTTAATAAAATGAGTTTGACATATGATTTGAATACCAAACCTTTTCCTACTGATGTCGTATGTTAAATAAATTATTTTTAACATTAAAGACTGATCAAAACTTCAGAATTTTATAAACATCTCAAATATCGTCAAATACCGACTTTTACGCTAATTAGGCGCAAAGTATGGTTTAAAACCATATTTAACGCCTAAGACTTTTTACTTATTGATTTCATAAATAAATATTTATACTTTAACAGTAAGTATAAGTCTTGAACTCAGATTTCCAAATTTGACCTTAAAAAACATATGTGAAATGGCCAAAATGCCCCTACAGTGCATAGTTTGGCCATAAATGATAAACCTCACATATGTATGACATCTTACTGATGTAACTTGATAAAATAAATATTTTTACTGAACATTTTAGACCAGAATCTCAGTTTGCTATTAAACCTCTTTTATAAACTTTAAAATGACCAAAATACCCTTTCAGGGCTTAAATTGGTTTTAAATTCGTTTTGGGCAAAATTGGTAATATCCTACTGATATCATATCATATTTAGAGTATATTAACTTATGAAACTTGTATATGACTCATCCGGTTATCCGTTATGCATATACACGTTCGATAAGGTTTATGTAACTAGTTTGCATAAATTAACCGAAACGGGTCAAACCTTATCACTTTTACTTCAAAATCCAGAATGTATTTAGTTTACCCATTTTATACAAGTTTTCATACTTGTTGGGTCTGAATCACATTCTAATCCGGTCTTCGCTTAATCTTGCGTTTTGAACCGTAAACCTTTCTTAAAAAAAAACTAACCGGTCTAAGTTATAACTTAAATAAGACCCGTTAGGAATCTAATAGGTTATTAAAACCTTCGTTCCAGATTAGGAGCCCAGTAAAAGGTACTTGCACTTGCCGATTAGAATATACGGCTGAGTATAATTTACATTTAGCTCAGGTAAATACTTTTAACTTATTTTCCCTTATACGGGCTTGGGATACGGTAAATTATTACCGCTTGGTCGGGTATTGAATATTTAATCGATTAGTGGTTAAATCATTGAGATAACCCGTTTTAATTTGTCTTGTTTGATACAAAGCCTTTGGGGGTTAATATGACCGTGTCCTGGATATCCTCGGCTCATTCATTTGAAATGGCCACGACTTAAGCACGGGGTGTAGGCATACACCTGACAGTTGCGTATGTAAAACGGTATCTCACTCATGAGGAAACTTCTTGTGGGCTTATACTAGTGGTGTGTCTATTAGTCTTGTCTCGCCTCTTCTAACCGGGCCCTGAACGTATGACAAACATATAAATCTGTATACAAGAGTATTTTAAATAATTGTCCCAAGTTATAAAAGATTTTATGCCTCGTCCATCCAAACCAATTTTATAAACACTTTTCATGAGAGTCAGTTAATTGTATTTACCAGTGTAAACTGACGTATTTTTCAAAAAGATTAAGTGCAGGTACTACACGAAATGGGCTGGAAACTCCTAAGTATTAAATAAAGAGTCTTGCAAGCTTTTAATACTTAAAGTCTGTTGAACAATATTTATTTCCGTTTTAGATCCGCCTGTGGATCCACTTACAACCGTTGTGTAATATTTTATTATACTTTTCAATTCGGTTTGTATTATGACTTTTAGACTTCCGATGTGCATTAAACTGTGAATAATTGTATATGATGATATCAACTACGTCACGATACTCCCCACCGGGCCCACCGGTAATACATGGAAATATCAGGGTGTGACAGGTTGGTATCAGAGCCAACATTGAGTGAATTAAACACTAGCCTTTTGTGTTTAATCTCAATGACACAGTTGCACATTCCTTGACTTTTGAGTCTAGGCAAAGGACCTCTGATTAATCCTAATCTTAATTGGTTTATATCTTTGTGTTGTTTCTTTTGTTTTGCCAGGATCACAAGCAAACATGCCACCGAGAGTGAGAGGACGAGGAAAAGCTCCAATTGTTGCCAGGAATGACCACGAAGCCGGACCATCACACCGGCGTACACCATCCGCTTCATTCGGATCAAGTCCTCACGAAGACTGGAGGACATACCTCGAGCCTGTGAGACGCTCTGTCTCACTCAGTTCCTCACCATCCTATCACCATCCATTTGGGCCGCAACAGGAGGACGAGCCCAACGACTCTCACCACTCTTACATTCCACTGCAGCGATCGGGTTCTCACAATTCCTTCCAGAACCCGACACCTTATTTTCAGAGCAGGTTCAACCCGATGAACCAAATAGAAGAACCAGAGGGTCAAAACCCTTTGGGACCAGCTGATCATTATCCTGAGATGCAGGATATGGATGTGGACGAGGATCCAGATCCAGAGATGACGCCATCTGTGACACCGACGCATCCCATTGAGATCTCTAGCCGATCATCCTTTCATGGTTCGCCTTACAGGGGTCCTGACATTTTTGCTGAAAGATGGGCTACATATAAGTGGGAGTATACTCCCCCTCACCGCTACTCACCACCACACCAACAGGTCCCTTCTGAGGACCCGCATTTTCAGGCGGTCACGCCACCGCCACCGCCAGCACCAGAGCAGCAACTGCCTCCAGAACCACCGAGGCGAAGAAGAGGTGCACGGATGTCTGTGCGTGGGGTTTCCACTTCAGCACCCCCAACACTCCAGCAACAGCAACTATCTGCCGTTGTATGAAGACCCGCAAATGGGTGGGCCTTCAAACCCGGTTTCTGAAATCGACTCTGCACCAGTCGCACCAGCACCACACATGGGTTATGAAAACCCAATTCCATCTTACCCAGATGCAGCTGGGTACAACCCGTTCGAGCAGCAAGCTTATTCGGGTTATAACTACAACAATGCCCTTGCCGTTGACCCGTACATCGAGGCAACAAACTACAATGCTCTCCAGTGGCGGACCCAGGAATTTTTCTATGGGGGTGCGGAACATTTTTTAAAATTTTAGGCCTCTAGGTATATGAGTAAAAAAATCGGTTCGTATCGGGTCGGGTCATGTAAAACAAACGAACATCAAACTAAATTTATATAATAATAAAAAACATGTAAACTTTGTTACAAACATAATTAAAACGTCGACGCCCTACGGGTTTTCATTTTTTGAAATCTATCCAAAACATCATTTAAAACTAATTTTTTAAACAATTCTTTCTCTATATAACATAAGTTCATCGCTCCATAACATAATGTTTCAATTTTAATTTTCAACTATTCAAGCCTAGAAATCATAACGTTAGTTGTAATCACCCTAAAAATATATAAACAACATAATCACCCTAAAAATCATCTAAACAACCATAAACAACGTCAAAACACACAAAATTTCAAACCTATTTAACAACTTTATTACCTTTTTTTCTCCTATAATATCAACCAAAATCATCAAAATAACAAAGAAACTTACCCGTGTTCGGATTCCGGTTAGATTTGGTGTCAAACGACGGTGGTATGGTGGCTGATTACGGTGGTCGCCGGCTGCTGGACTGTTGTCGCTGGGTGATGTTGTTCGTTGGCAGTGCAGGGACGCAAGAGAGGGAGAGAGCGGGAGAGAATTTCTAAAGGTTTTGGGCTTTAATTATTTTATTATAGTTTGAAATATTGTTGGGTTTGGTTAATGGGCTAAGACTTACTGGGCTATCTAGTTAGGAATTATAAGTGGGTAAATGTATGGGTATTTGGGTTTTGTTAGTTAGGTATTAAAAGTTATATAATTTAGGTAGTATTTTTTTTAAATAAGAGTTTACTAAAAAAATTAAAATATAAATTGATAACACTTTTTACCTAAGGAGTGCGCACGAAAAATTTCAAGGGTGCGGTCGAAAAATTCCAAGGGGTGCGGACGAAAAATTCCAAGGGGTGCGGACGGGATTTTCGACGGAATTTAACACTAAATTTTTTTTCCCCGGGGGTGCGCCCGCCCACCTTGGAGTGGGCTTGGGTCCGCCCCTGATGCTCTCTACCCTGGACCCTATCCATCTACGTACCCGACTGGGTACCCTACATATGGGTATCAATACCCACCGCCTCCTCAACCTCAGCAACAGCAGCCGCCACAAATTCAACCACCACAGCAGCAGGAAATTCTCCAAAGGTTGCACGAGGTGGAACAAAGGGTAGACGAAGAGCGTAGGAGCCGTCACGGTCTACTAAAGGGTTTGGCAAACCTTATTATGGGGAAGAAGAAGAGGGACTATTAGAAATCCCTATTTATTGTTTTGTAATTTTTGAAATTTCAATTAAGTCCCTGTGTGGACATTTTATTTATGTATTTAGTTCCTGCGAGGACTTGTCTTTCTTATTTTATTCCCTGTGTGGACAATATTATTTATTTAAAGACCCGTTTAGGGCATTATTGTAATTTTAGGACTTATTTATGAGAAATTCCTTTTTGAAATTACATTTGGCATATAACATAAACATATACATATATCGTAAATCAAATATTATTCCAATTTACAATTGATCTGCCAATAAATATTAAAAGAAAATCTTAAGGGTATAACGTAGCCTATATGACATGTCAGACATGACCATGATGGTAAAACCTTTTTGAGATTTAAATCCTTGTTAACATCTGAAAACATGTTAGCACTCCTGGCAAAAATGTGATTCGATAAAGTCACACCAGCCATCCTTATATTGGATTTTTCCAATTCCTTACCTGATAATTTAAACATCCATTAGTGATGAAGTGCATACGGGCCATATTTATTGTCCTATAAGACAAATGGCAGTTGTAGTCTATGACTCCCTGTCAAGAAGGGTGATGAACTATGTTCAAACATTAATGCCTTGATCTTGTAAGATCATGGCTTGTCCTCGTGACTAGGCTTTTGTGCCAACATTAATATCCCTAATAAATTATAACTGGGATTAGTTATAAGGTAAATTTTAAAATAAAACTGATAATAAATTAACCAATATGGTCTATATTTACCATGGTTAACGAATCATCGAAAATGATGATTCCATAATAAACCTCTAAACAAACTATTGTCAATTTGTTTTATAGCAATCAACCTTCAGCATGTCTGAATCAGGAGAGGTTAACAGTCATCCAAGGGAGAGAAATGATACCACCAGAATAAATGTAGCTGGTGCAGATCTTCAAGCATTGATAGACAATACTGTTACTAGAGCTATTGACAGACAGTTCAAAGAACCAAGTAATGCTCACACAAAGACTCAATCTGTGGCTCATAGTAAGCCCCCTTCTAAAACCCATGAGTCAAATAAGGACAACTCTCGTCACTCGTCTAATCTGAGGAGTCTCCCGTTTAAACAAATTGTGCTTAATCAGGAGCCACGTGTCAAGACTTGCTCTTACAAATACTTCGTCTCTTGCAAGCCAAGGGACTTTACAGGAGAAAAAGGAGCCATTGATTCTATGACATGGCTCGACGAGATGGATACCGTAGTTGATATCAGTGGTTGTGCAGAACAAGATATTGTGAAGTTTGTTTCACAATCATTTAAAGGTGAAGCTTTGGCTTGGTGGAGGTCGTTAATCCAAGCCACAGGGAAGATTCCATTGTATAGCTTGTCTTGGGATCAATTTGTTGCACTGATCAAGGAAAACTTTTGTCCTCAGCATGAGGTAGAAAAGATTGAAACAGACTTCTTGACTCTGGTCATGAAGAATTTGGATTGCCAAGCTTATCTTACGAGCTTTAACACTATGTCCCGACTTGTTCCCTATTTGGTTACACCTGAACCTAAGCGCATAGCGCGCTTCATTGGAGGCCTGGCCCCAGAAATAAAAGGAAACGTTAAAGCTTCCAGGCCTACCACCTTTAGGTCCGTGGTGGATTTTTCCTTATCCCTCACACTCGATGCAATTAGGCAAAGGTCGATTAAGACCTCTGATGAAGGAAAGAGGAAACGGGAAGATGAGAGCTCACGTCGCTCTGACAAGAAAAGAAAGGGAAACTCTGAGCATAAGAAGGGTTCTGGGTTTAGAAAGGACACCCAACAATCAGGGGAGAAGCCCAAGTGTAAAGTTTGCAAGAAAAACCACTTTGGAAAGTGCAGATTCGAATCGCAGTCGCAATCGCATTCTCAGCCTAAAGTTTATGGGATCTGCAAGTCCAGAGAGCATAGAACTTTGGATTGCAAGAAAATGAAGGATGCAACCTGTTATGGTTCCAACGAGAAGGGGCACATAAAGACTAATTGCCCGAAAAATCCAAAGAAGCCAAAAGAGGCCAAGAAGACTAATGCTCGGGTCTTCCAGATGAATGCTCAGGAGGCAGTACAGAACGATAATGTCATAATAGGTACCTTCCTTATCAATGATGTTTATGCTAGAGTTTTGTTTGATTTTGGCGCAGATAAGTCTTTTGTAGAGAATAAATTTTGTAAATTGTTAAATCTGCCTGTTAAAACTCTAAACATAAAATATGAAGTAGAATTGGTCGACGGTACCATAGAGACTGTTTCAACAATATTAGATGGATGTTTCATATCCATTAGGAATCACTCTTTTCCACCGTCTTTGCTTCCGTTGAAATTGGCAGGATTCGACATAGTAATAGGCATGGATTTGTTATCTCTTAACCAAGCCCAAATTATATGTGATAAGAAGCAAGTGGTTATCAAAACTCCTTATGGTGAGCCACTTACTATTCAAGGAGATACGCAGTATGGTTTGCCTAAACAAGTATCTATGCTTAAAGCATCAAAGTGTTTGAAGAAAGGTTGTGTCATTTACATGGCACAGGTGACTATAGATGAGCCAAAACCCAAGATTGAAGATATTCCTGTTATTTATGAGTATTCAGACGTCTTTCCTGAAGAACTACCTGGTTTACCTCCAGACAGACAAATGGAATTTAGAATTGATATTATTCCAGGAGCATCACCAGTTGCCCGAGCTCCTTATCGCTTGGAGCCGACTGAGATGAAAGAATTAAGAACACAGTTGGATGAATTACTAGAGAAGGGTTTTATTCGCCCTAGCTCTTTCCCTTGGGGAGCGCCTATCCTTTTTGTGAAAAAGAAAGATGGCTCGATGCGTCTATGCATCGATTATCGCGAACTGAACAAAGTTACAATGAAGAACAGATATCCGTTGCCCAGGATCGATGATTTATTCGATCAGCTTCAAGGGGCAAGTTACTTTTAAAAGATCGATTTAAGGTCAGGATATCATCAGTTGAAAGTTAGAAATGAAGATGTACATAAGACTGTATTCAGAACAAGATACGACCACTACGAGTTCTTAGCGATGCCTTTCGGGCTCACTAATGCACCTGCAGCATTCATGGATCTCATGAATCGCGTTTGCAAACCGTATCTGGACAAGTTTGTTATTGTCTTCATTGATGACATACTTATTTACTCAAAAAGTCAAGCCGATCATGAAAAACATCTCAGGTGTATTCTCAAACTTCTGCAGCAAAAGAAGCTCTACGCAAAATTCTCTAAATGTGAGTTTTGGTTTCGAGAAGTCCAATTTCTTGGACATGTGGTAAGCGAGCGTGGTATCCAGGTGGATCCCGCTAAGATTGACGTGATTATGAATTGGCAAGCGCCTAAAACGCCCATGGAGATTCGCAGCTTTTTGGGTCTAGTAGGATACTACAGGCGTTTCATTGAAAACTTTTCTAGAATCGAAGCACCTTTAACCTCATTAACTCGCAAGAATATAAAGTTTGACTGGGGACCCAAGCAACAAGAATCTTTTGAGATTCTTAAGCAAAAATTAAGCAATGCCCCCGTGTTAACACTGCCAGAAGGGATTGAAGAGTTTGTTGTGTACTGCGATGCATCGCACACAGGTATGGGTTATGTGCTTATGCAGAAAGGCAAGGTTATTGCTTATGTTTTACGTCAATTAAAAGTGCACGAAAAAAACTACACCACCCATGATTTGGAGTTGGGTGCCGTGGTATTTGCACTCAAGCTTTGGAGGCATTACCTCTATGGAACCAAATGTATAATCTATTCAGATCATAAAAGCCTTCAACATCTGTTTAACCAGAAAGATCTCAACATGAGGTAACGTCGTTGGATGGAAACATTAAACGACTATGATTGTGAAATTCTTTATCATCCAGGCAAAACGAATGTTGTCGCTGATGCCTTGAGCAGAAAGGAAAGGGTTAAACCAATAAGGATCAACGCCAAGAGCATCGAATTAAGAAACAGCTCGAACGAATGGTTGTTAGCTGCTCAAAAGGAAGCTATATTAGAAACTAACTTTCCAAATGAGAAGTTAGGCGTAACTGCTGATCAATTGTCTTATAGCAAGGATGGAATCCTTAGATTAAACGGTCGAATCTGGGTTCCAATCCATGGAGGACTTAGAGATGTGATCCTCCAAGAAGCTCATAGGTCAAAATATTCAGTCCATCCAGGCAGTGATAAGATGTACCAGGATCTTAAGGCAAATTATTGGTGGATAGGTTCGAAGAAATCTATAGCCACTTATGTGGCTAAATGTCTGACGTGTGCACAGGTTAAGGCTGAACATCAAAAGCCGTCAGGTTTACTACAACAGCCTGAACTTCCCACTTGGAAGTGGAAAATGGTAACTATGGATTTTATTACTAAGTTACTAAGGACAAAACATGGGAATGATACGATATGGGTTATAGTCGACAGGCTGACCAAGTCAGCTCACTTCTTGCCTATTAAAGAAACACATAGCTCTGATAAGCTAGCTTAGTTGTATGTGGATGAGATAGTATCTCTCCACGGAGTGCCAGATACTAGATACACATCTCATTTTTGGAAAAGCTTTCAGCAATCCCTAGGCACTCGCCTAAATTTCAGCACTGCTTATCATCCTCAGACAGATGGCCAAAGCGAGCGTACGATTCAAACGCTTGAGGATATGTTCAGGGCTTGTGTTATTGATTTGGGTGGAAGTTGGGATGACCATCTTCCTTTGATTGAATTTTCGTACAATAATAGTTATCATTCGAGTATCCAAGCCGCGCCTTTTGATGCCTTGTACGGAAGGAAGTGCAGAACGCCAGTTTGTTGGGCGGAGGTTGGAGAAACCCAACTGTCAGGACCTGATATAGTCCTCGATACGACAGATAAGATAATTCAGATCCGTGATCGTCTGAAAGCTGCCAAGGATAGGCAGAAAAGCTACGCGGATAAAAGGCGTAAACCTCTGAAATTCGAGGTAGGTGATAAAGTGCTACTTAAGGTGTCACCCTGGAAAGGGGTGATGCGCTTTGGCAAAAAGGGCAAGCTGATCCCAAGGTACATAGGACCATTCGAGATCATCGTCTGTGTTGGAACTGTGGCCTACAAGCTGAATCTACCTGAAGAACTTAGTGGAATTCATAATGTGTTCCACATCTGCAATTTAAAGAAATGTCTAGCCAATGAGTCGCTAGCAATATCGCATAAGGACGTGCAGATTGACGAAAGTTAGAAGTTCATTGAAAAACCTTTATCAATAGAAGATCGACATGTTAAGAAGCTTCAAAGAAAGAATGTGCCAATTGTCAAGGTGAAATGAGATGCCCGTAGAGGCCCAAAGTATACGTGGGAAGTTGAATCCACGATGAAACAGAAATACCCTCAATTATTTAAGTAAATCTCGAGGTTGAGATTTCTTTTAAGGGGGTGAGGATGTAACACCTCACAAAATCATGTCCAATACAGTAGTGGCACGTGTCATAAACCCTGATCGTGATAAAAGATAACTTGAGGGACTAAAACTGTCAAACAGTGTAAAGATGTAAATAAAAGGACCAAAAGTGTCAACATGCCAAACTTGTACCTCTGATTGACCTCATAAGATATTCATATTTGTTATTGAATAAATTGACGGACACAAGAAGCCGCTTGTGCTTAAAAATCAGAAGTTATGAAACACAGGGGTTAAAAGTGTCAACATGTTAATTATTACCTCTGAGTGACCTTTTAACGTTCCCAAAGCTTTGTAATGTGTTAATATACTCTCATGAATATCAGATAAGGATTTCGTAAAGATCCGGTTCAATATTATGATGTAAACTGAAATTTCTAAGAAAATGGTCAAAAGTGTAAATATAGTAATTCTTCAATCGAGAGACATTTTCAAAGCATCCAAAACTTATGAATGCATGTTCCCACTCCCTAGAACATCCCAGACCTGATTAAGTTGACCATGCATGCTGAAAAAGTCAGTTATTCGCGTTCAGAAAGTACAGGGACTGAATATGCAAACAAACAAAACAACTTTGGATCTTGTTCCCTCGCGTGGCGCGCCCGGAGTATCCAGGTCTAGCGCGTGGCACGACAGCTCCCTGTTTCTAGCCAAAACTAGCAGCTGCCAGCATGCAAACCTGAAATCTTGTGAGATCTTCTGCAACTCTGAATAAAACCAGCAGCATGTATACGGTTTTGGGAAACCACTAGGACACATGGGAGCATCATATTTCACCTGGACACTTGGAATCATCCTACCATATCTCATTCCTCTATATAAAGGCCCTCAATTCTCACTTGTTCTTGCACACTTCAAAATCAGAATTTCAAACTCTCAAACTGAGTTCTCTGGAGCATCCTAAGCATTAAGGAAGCTCTAATAGTTCAAATCTTCTTGCTAAGGACCTTTGTAAGTGTTCTTAGCTTCTGTAGTTAATCTTTTATTAGTTTAATGACCGAAAGTCAAAAATATCGTATTTACGCTTTAACTTTGTGATTAATCACTAACGGTCCAACCATTATTCGAATTGAAAGTGGCTATGTGTTGGTAATTATGTAGGTGTTAAACCCTTGAAAGGGCACCTCCTAATTATCACATTTACTTGGTCAATTGTCGGGTCAAACTACTTAACAGAAAAGTCAAACGAGTCAGTGTTTGCAAAATAAATCATAACTGATAATGTAGAAGCTATAAATTATATTTTATCACTTAAATAACTTGGTAAATAATATAAGAACATGTTTAGGCATGTTCAACCCGACAATTCTGGGTTTAGGCTCGGTTTGCAACCGAAAGTCGCAAAAGTAGACTTTTGCTTTGACTTTCAGTTCTGACCCGAATTAGTGTAGTTTAGATATGTCGGGGTTCCTTTGTGACCATATTGCTTAAAATTGACCATTTTGCCCTTATATTATAAAAACGAGATTTTTGAAAATGTGAGAGGACAAAAAACCTTTATTACTGATATACAAGTATGTCCTAAAAATTTGACATCAGTTTATGGTCTAAAATAAAAGTTATGCAAGATGTCGTAAAACAAAAAACTTTTCGTTAATTAAATTGCATTTTGGCATAAATCATATTTAAACCCAATTCTTGGCACCAAACTTGCTACCCACTGTTATGATATAATATTTAGGGATTTTTGGAAATTTTTTTCAAATTTTATACTGACCTTAACATAGAGTTCTAGCATGAATTCGGTAATTGACGATAATGCCCTTCCATTAATAAAATGAGTTTGACATATGATTTGAATACCAAACCTTTTCCTACTGATGTCGTATGTTAAATAAATTATTTTTAACATTAAAGACTGATCAAAACTTCAGAATTTTATAAACATCTCAAATATCATCAAATACCGACTTTTACGCTAATTAGGCGCAAAGTATGGTTTAAAACCATATTTAACGCCTAAGAATTGTTACCTACCGATTTCATAAATAAATATTTATACTTTAACAGTAAGTATAAGTCCTAAACTCAGATTTCCAAATTTGGCCTTAAAAACATATGTGAAATGACCAAAATGCCCCTACAGTGCATAATTTGGCCATAAATGATAAACCTCACATATGTATGATATCTTAATGATGTAACTTGATAAAATAAATATTTTTACTGAACATTTTAGACCAGAATCTCAGTTTGCTGTTAAACCTCTTTTATAAACTTTAAAATGACCAAAATACCCTTTCGGGGCTTAAATTGGTTTTAAATTCGTTTTGGGCAAAATTGGTGATATCCTACTGATATCATATCATATTTAAAGTATATTAACTTATGAAACTTGTATATGACTCATCCGGTTATCCGTTATGCATATACGCGTTCGGTACGGTTTTTGTAACTTGTTTGCATAAATTAACCGAAACGGGTCAAACCTTATCACTTTTACTTCAAAATCCAGAATGTATTTAGTTTACCCATTTTAGACAAGTCTTCATACTTGTTGGGTCTGAATCACATTCTAATCCGGTCTTCGCTTAATCTTGCGTTTTGAACCGTAAACCTTTCTTAAAAAAAAACTAACCGGTCTAAGTCATAACTTAAATAAGACCCGTTAGGAATCTAATAGGTTATTAAAACCTTCGTTCCAGATTAGGAGCCCAGTAAAAGCTACTTGCACTTGCCGATTAGAATATACGGCTTGTTGGTGCACTGAATGTCTGCTGACTACGTCTTAATCGAGTCTTAGGTCTAGATTGGTTAGATTGGAGCTTGGAAATGAAAAAGTTGATTTAGATTGTAAATCCGCTCGAAATGACATTTATGTCATTTGGAGCGAAATCAGGTTTTATGTAATTCCGCTCAAGATGCAAGTTAAGTAGGTAATTCCGCTCCTGGTGTATCTTAGTGATTCCGCTCGTAATGTATATGTTGTTTGGAGCAGAATCAGACCGCCTATATATAGGTGTGTGTTGTATTCATTTGTAACGAGTGGAGCGAAATCTGGTCTTGGTGTAGGTGTCGAATTGCTGTCAAAATTCATTCAGAAACACTTGTAAAGATTCGCAATCAGTAATAGAAAGAAGTTAAAAGGATCCGAGCTGTTTTGACATGGTTTATTTTGATTCCGCCTCTGTAAACAATGATGAACTGCCTTTACTGACGATTTAGTGTCACGCACATGGTCCAACACGGCTGAGTATAATTTACATTTAGCTCAGCTAAATACTTTTAACTTATTTTTCCTTATACGGGCTTGGGAAACGGTAAATTATTATCGCTTGGTCGGGTATTGAATATTTAATCGATTAGTGGTTAAATCATTGAGATAACCCGTTTTAATCTGTCTTGTTTGATACAAAGCCTTTGGGGGTTAATATGACCGTTTCCTGGATATCCTCAGCTCATTCATTTGAAATGGCCACGACTTAAGCACGGGGTGTAGGCATAGACCTGACAGTTGCGTATGTAAAACGGTATCTCACTCGTGAGGAAACTTCTTGTGGGCTTATACTAGTTGTGTGTCTATTAGTCTTGTCTCGCCTCTTCTAACCGGGCCCCGAACGTACGACAAACATATAAATCTGTATACAAGATTATTTTAAATAATTTTCCCAAGTTATAAAAGATTTTATGCCTCGTGCATCCAAACCAATTTTATAAACACTTTTCAAAAGAGTCAGTTAATTGTATTTACCAGTGTAAACTGACGTATTTTTCAAAAAGATTAAGTGCAGGTACTACATGAAATGGGCTGGAAACTCCTGAGTATTGAATAAAGAGTCTTGCAAGCTTTTATTACTTAAAGTCTGTTGAATAATATTTATTTCTGTTTTAGATCCGCCTGTGGATCCACTTACAACCGTTGTTTAATATGTTATTATACTTTACAATTCGGTTTGTATTATTACTTTTAGACTTCCGCTGTGCATTAAACTGTGAATAATTGTCTATGATGATATCAACTACGTCACGATACTCCCCACCGGTAATACGTGGAAATATCAGGGTGTGACAAAAACACACCAAGGTTCAGTTCATTCGATCGGATGGGAACCACCCCATTCGATCAGTTTTGCTGTTATTGGTGAAGTTTCGTGTTCAACCCGTTAATCGGTCATCTCTGCGGTGGAAGCCCATTTCCAAGCCGACTCTCAACTAGGAAATAAGTAGAGAGTCTGAATGAGTCAAGATTCTATCGGTTTTGTGTAGATTGTTGAAGAAAAGTTTGAAAATAGTTGAAAAGTGTTGAAATCTTGTTGAGATTTAAGTTGAAATATGTGGAAGTCCTTTAGATCCGAACCAATCTTGATGAGATGATGTCACACAACAGTTTGCATAAGCAACTGAGTGAGAACCACCTTCAAGGCGTCCAAATAAGGTGATTTCGAGAAGAAAGTGTGTGGTTTTGATGGAGAAGATGATGTAGAAGTGTTTAGTGATGAAGGTTGTACAAGACTTGAGGAGAAAAGCTTACCAAAAAGCCTTGAATCGCGATCAAAAGTGCTTGAGAGTGACTTGAGTGTAGGTGGTCAGATGAGAGTGTCAAATCAGTGAAAGGGACGTGTACGACGGTATTCATAGAGGTGGGAGGAGAGTTAAGTCGGTGGAGAGGTGGCGTGTTCGGTCGGATAGCGCCTGGTCGGATGGTCTTCCAGTCGGATGGCCATCCGAGCGGATGGTCATCCGGACGGTTGTCCATCCGATCGGTTATCCATTCGATCGGCCGAGTTGCGTTTTGTTAGTTTCTGACTTTCGTTTCGTGCGTTAAGCGTTGTGTTGCGTTTAATCGAGTTGCGAGTAAGCGTTTGAGCGTATAAGCGATGCGTTGATAACCACGTAACATTTAAACAAATAATCACATAAATAACACACATCCAGTGGCGGATCTTGTCCGTTGAACGTGCCAGGGCCGAAAGACACGGGCACTAAAAAAAGCCCGGGCAAGCCCTGGCCAAACATAGTATATATAAAAAATTTCGATCAAAATGCGAAAAATTAGCACTATGGCCGAAAATTTGCCCGGGTCGTGGCCCTTCCAGAGCCTAACTAAGAACCGCCCCTGCACACATCACATAAATGCATAAAGTAAATCCGCGTTTCAAGTTTGCGTTGCGATAGCGTTTAGTTTAACCAAGCGATGTAATATGCGATATATTGTGCGTGAACAGTATGCGTTGTGAATAGCGTTTAAATGCGATAACTGCGTTTGGAATAAGCGTTGTAATATGTGTTTAGTAATGCGTTTTGAAATCATAGTTTAAAACTGTCAACCCATAGCGATAATCGAAATCTCGAGAGTACAAGTAATTAAGCAAGAAATGGCAGATAACAGTAATGACCCGGAATATCGGGTTGTTACACATTTTCACCAACCTCATATTTGCAACACCTCTGCCGCCACCACCCGTTAACACCTCCGCCACCGCTTCCGCTTAAACACCACAGCCACCGCCTCCCCTTAAACACCTCCGCCACCGCCTCTGGTTTAACACCTCCTCCGCCACTGCCTCTCACCACGAGCCACTGGTGCTGATGTAAATGATCTAAAAGGTTAGTTATTTTGTGGGTATTAGTTTAATTTTTATAGGTTTTGCTGGTTGATTGATTTGGGATTAATCAATGTTGGTAGGTGGGTGGTGGATGTGGTGGGTTTTGGTATTTGTTGATTATTAATCATGGTGACAGGTGGCAGGTGGATGTGATGGGTTTTGGCTAGGGTTTCGAATGGTGGTGGTATACCGGTCAGTGTTGTAAAAGTCGGATTACTCGGCCGAGTACTCGGCGAGTACTCGGTCCTCGGACCCCCTCCGAGGCGACTTCCTCCTAGGCGGTCTCAATTAATCGGCCTCGGGATTACTCGGGAGTACTCGGTGCCTAGTCGGCGCCTAGTCGGACGTAGTCGGCCTAGTCGGTCTAGGCGGTCAACGTGGTTTGTTGACTTTTAATCGGTCAAACTCGGTCAAAATCGGCCTACTCGGCCTTGTACTCGGACTACTCGGCCTTGTACTCAGACTAGTCGGACTTGTATTCAGAATATTTGAACTTTAAACATGTTTCATTTTAAATTATACTCAGTTGACATGAATTATGCTTATTTTAACACATAAATAATATATAACAATTAATTTTCTTTATATTTACCATGTCCGCGTACTCCCCGAGTACTCTCCGAGTACTCCGATTACTCCCAACTCCCCAGTCGGCCGACTAGGGACCGCCTAGCGACTTTTACAACACTGATACCGGTGACCAGATTTGGGAAGGAGCAATGGTGGATGTGGTGGGTTTTGGCTATATTTCAAATCATGGTGGTTTTTGACCGGACTTGGGTGGCTGAACTCCACACCGAACACCCAAGATCAACAACCAGCTGTCGCCTCCTTCCAGATCTGAGAGATGAATGGCTCGTGGGAGTAGTAATGGCGGTGGTGTTGTAGTCGTGGCGGCGCGGAGGCTGGTGGGTGGTGTGGCGCGTGGGAGTAGTAATGGCGGTGGTGTGGTGGTCGTGGTGGTGGCTGGTGGGGGTGTCTGGTGGAAGTAATGGTGGTGGCTAGTGGTTGGTGGAGGTGATGGTAGAGAGAGTGTGTGTGTGTCTGGTGGAGGTAAATTGTTTTATATAAATAAATGGTAAAAGACCAAAATACCCTCATGTGGGGTACAATTGGTCTGATTTAACCATGAAAAATAACAGAGTTAGGGCTAAAGGACATAATGTGCAAGGGTTTGCAAACATCGAGTACGTTTTTTATACCTTTTGAAGACAAATGACACACTTTGCAATCTGATGTTAACATAAAAGACGAGTTTTGTAATTTATCCAATCCCTTATTATCCGTTGAGTAATTGTGTGCAATCATTTAGCTATTTAAGGATAAAATTAAATAATATTAATGATATTAAATGATTTTTTTTTTCATTTTTTAAAGGCGAAACTTCCCTAAAATATAGAATTTAGCTCTATTTTTTTAACGGCCAACAAAATCAATACTGAGCACTTTCGGGGCATCCATTGGACCAAATGGAGTACTTTGAAAATAACCCGAGTCGACCACCGATTACAGGGAAAACCCGGTAACCCATTCGCCCGTAGGCACGACAATGAAATTACCTGTAAAACCCATTTGGCTGAAGGATCGAACCCAGGCTTCCTTGGTTCTCCTACGATTGCACACCAGTGTGTCACTCTGCACCAAGTAGAAGTTGAACCTGCATCTCTCAAGAGAAATGCAAGCATTTCACCATTTGATCTAGAGATTATTGGCTCACTAATGAAAAGAATAGAGTTTTCTTTTATGATATCCGCCATTCTCTTAAAATTGAGGTCCCGATCAATAAAAATCTTTTCGTTTCTCGCCTTCCAAATTTCCCAAATCGCTACTTGCAATATCGCCCCGATAGTTTTCTTCCATAACCTTGAGTTGTTCATCTCCGAGGCCGCTCCCAAAATCTGATATACCGTTGACACTTGGTCCAGGAATGAAATCTTTGACCAAACGAAAAATGGTCCACAAAACCGATTTAGCGAATAAGCAATCCGACAAGATATGGAAAACGGTTTTGTCCCTTATGCCATATCTCGAACATAAAACATTATCTAGAGCAACTCCTCTATAACAACCCCATTTTTGAGGGTATCCAGTTCATTGTAGTCCTCCAACAAAAAAAATATTAATTTTAGGAGGCTAAATAGTAGGCTAAACTCTGCCCGTATAAATCTGCAATGTGAGTCATTCTCTTTTATCAAAAGTATTTTACAATACTCCATTTTCAAATGTTATAATTACAAGAATTAAGTCATGGTTATCTTGAATCACTGGCTAGTGGGATATTGTGCACATTACTAATTTCTCACGGTTAGGCTAATAAATCCTAACAGTGATAATCATCACTACTTGGGGAAGGACCCAATAGTGGTATGACCATCGTCACCAGGTGACACGGCGCCAGATAAAAATAAGATAGAAGCCATTGTAATCGCTCTTATGCTGTGCTGTAATTTATAACTATGTGTCGTTTTATGCAAAATGAATGATTCACCAGTATTTCCCCGCTGACAAAATATTTTTAAAACATGTTTCAGGCGACCTGCTGTAAATCAAGGAAAACGTGCTACGGAGCACTAAACAGCTTGAAGAGGTGGCTCAGTTAAAATAAATAAACATGTTTTATAAATCAGGGAATTTCCTAGTAAAATTCCTCTATTGTAAATTATGGGGTTAATCCCGAATTATGAAATAAAATAATCGGGCATTTCAAGTTTAAAAGATCCTGATAAATCTTCCACTGTCGCATCAATTAATAAATACGACGGGTTCCTGTCCCGCGGCTCCTGACCGGGTCAAACCGGGGCTGGGGCCGTGACAGGGGAAAAGGTGGTATCAGAGCCACTGATTTAAGCCTATTAAGTATTTAAAATACTTAATTTTCCTGATTATCATCTTGTAATTATGTGTTTTTAACTGACTACTTGTTAGTTACAGTATGGGTAAGCAAAGAATTTCGGATATCTATCTTAAATTAGATAGTTCACCGAAAGATAAGGGAATTTCATCCCAATCAAATTCCTCAAGATACTCAGCAGATACTGAGGAGGGAATATTTGTTCGTAAGGCACAGTATGAAAAACCACTTACCCCTAATAAAAGAAGTTGGATTATTAGAAAAAGTCAAGAGAAAATAAAGAAGTCACAGCCAAAAGGAGTGATGAATAAGGAAACTCAGGAAATAGGCAATAACCCACCATGGGAAGATGAGTTAGATGAAAAATGGGCAGATCTCTATATATTAGCCACTACAGCAGTAATTGCTAACTTTTAAATACCCTAACCCAGTACTAGCACCCATATCACCTACAATCCAGAAACTTTAATATTTTAGTTGTACTAAAAACAAATATTTTGTTTCAATAAAATAGTTTATTAGATATTCATTAATTTTTCTAATTGCCATTCTGTGATTATGTGAAAATTTAATTTACAAAATTTTAAACTAAAATTTTGTGTGTTTCTTCATAAATGCTAAACAACATGAATGAGTTGTCTGATGCTCTTCAGAATCTCAATCTCTATCCTGTAAAAGTGGAAGTTTCCAGAGATTTTACTGGTTACTTGGCCGATGTTGAGGAACCTATCGAATTCCAAGCTCCACCTCCGGAGAAATCAAAGCCAAAGAAAAGAAGAAGATTTGTGGGATGGAGGCGTGTGCGCAGAAGGAAACTAGCAACTAGGAGAATTCCCAAGATAGAAAATCCCATGGATAAAGGAAAAGGGATCGAGATTGGGGAAAGTTTTAGACAAGTAGAAATAGAAATTGGGGAAAGTTCTAACCAAGCCGAGGAATTGCCACTGCAGGAGGAACTAGATCGCATACTGGCAAATTGTGATATCCTTAGGCCTATCAATGAAAACCTCTTCCCTTATCCTGCCGAAACCCAACTTCCAATAAATTAGGAACCAGCCATCCCAGATCCCCTTATCCACACTCAACCTCTAGGAGAAATGGACGAATGGTGGACCAACGACTGGCTGTTTCAAACCCTCCTAAATAATCCTGATACCTTTTTCCCTCAATTTGACCCAGAGCCTCCACTACACCCACCTATGAGCATGGAAAATTTGGCTGAACTCCGCCATTATGGCGAGGAGCTGATTGATGCAGGGAATCGCATTAGGGAAGTAGGGGAAAGGATATCTTGGAAGTACGACGAAAGGGAGCGTCATTTCTAAAAGTGCCAGCTAACAGGGATTATGTGTGGTTGTGTGGTGTTTGTTTAATAATAATATAATCATAAAAATATAATTATGTGTAATAACTTAAAAATAAAACTTTTGTAAAATAACCAGTTTGTACGGATGCCTATTATATATAAAATATCGAAAGTCGAAAAAACCGACAATTTTGGCTATATTTGTGTACGTAATTATGTGCAATTATTTTGTTATGTTTGGTTATTAATTATTTTATACTAATTACTTATATAAATTAATTACCAGATGGAACACGCTAGTAATGAACCAGTTAATGAAATTAACCAATCAGAGCAACACCAGGAGGATCAATTTCTGAATAGGCAAGATATCGAAAATATCGTTGCTCAAGGAATAGCCAATGCTATTCCAGCAATCCTGGCTGCTGCTCGAAATCCAGTTGAACCTCAACAAATTATTCCTAGCAAACGCACACACGGTGACAATTTCAGTAATAGTGTAAACGGAGGCGACAACAACAACAATAACAATAACGATAATATACTGCAAGCCCCAAGTCTAAAAAGATGGAAAGTTACAACGCTTGGTTGCACTTACAAGGAATTTCTTGCCTGTAAACCAGCTGAATTTGCAGGCAATGAAGGGGCGACTGCGGCGCTGCGTTGGTTGGAGAAATCCGAAGCAGTAATTATGATAAGTAAATGTGTCGAGGAAGACAAGGTCATGTACGCGTCGCATCTTTTTAAAGAAGGGGTGCTAGAATGGTGGAATACGGTACTCTAAGCTAAAGGAAGAAATATGGCCTATGCCATGAATTGGGAAGAATTTAAGCAGCTAGTGGAAAGAAAATTTTGTCCCGAATATGAAAAGGAACAAATGACAAATAAGTTCCTGAACCACCGGATGGTGGATGTAGACTGTCGAGGGTATACTTCGACATTCTTCGAGTATGCGAGAGTGGTACCAACCCTGGCTTCGCCAGAATCGGTACTTATTTCCCGCTATATTTGGGGATTGATTGGCGAAATCTGTGATATCGTTAAAGCTGCGAGACCTCGCACTATTGACGATGCTGTGGAATTAGCTAACACCTTAACTGACGGACTGGTACGTACAAGAGAAGAAACTCGAAAAAAGGAAGTGGCCCAAAAGATTACCCAGGGATTCCGTATGGGTAACCGTAGCAATTTTAAGAGAAAGGGAACTGGGCAATCTTCCACTGTTCCATTTTGCAATACATGCAAAAGAAAGCATTTTGGAAGGTGCAAAGGGTATTGCAATTTCTGCAAAATCCCGGGGCATCCAGAGGAAGATTGCAGGAAGAAGAAAGCAACAATCTGCTACAACTGCGGAGAAGCTGGACATTTTAGGCCAAACTGCCCGAAATTGGCCAAACCAGCTGATAATAAAGCCAAACCTGCAGAAGGAGCTACCAAGAAAAACGTAAGAGCCTTCCAGTTGACTACTTAGGAAGCAGAACTAATTCCTGACGTAATAGCTGGTACGTTCCTAGTTTACAACGTTTATGCAAAAGTATTATTTGACTCTGGTGCAAACCAAAGTTTTATAAATACTTCATTCTGCCAAGCTCTTAACCTACCTTTAACCAAGCTTAGGCAAAATTTTAAGGTAGAAACGGCATACGACAATTCTGTTCATATAGATAAAATTTTGCGAGAAGGAAAAATAGAACTTTTAGGTCATAAATTCTCTGCAAACCTATTACCTATGAATTTAGCCAAATTCGATGTGGTATTAGGAATGGATTGGTTAGTAGCCAACCATGCTCGAATTCTTTGTGACAAGAATTCCGTAGAAATTTATACACCCACAAGAGAATTAGTGTTAATTACAGGAGATAAGCCATGTAAGCCAATTGACGTGACCGTGTCGTCCCGATCAGTCAAAAACCCAATTAAACCTAGGTAGCTAGGGTAAGTCGGGTATCGTATCCACGAAGAGCATGTGGTCAGTATCGCACGACCCGTTCGATTAGTTAGACTATTTACAAACAATGTACAAGGTGATTATGAAGTTTGCTAATTTTATTCGTTTGTTTGGTTTTTAAAATAAATCGGAATGAACCGACAAATTGATGTTATCGAAAACAATGATTTATTAACTAAACTTGTAAACTAAACTACTTAATTGAAAACAGGAATTAAGAATACGGATCACACCCGGTTTCGGTAATTGTAAGTCCTAGGGTTCCTACATGTTTTAATTCAACTCAATTGCATACGATTAGCGGATTTAGTGTACCGTGAGTTAGGTGCCAATAACTATCAACGTCCCGAAGAACGGACAAGAATGCACTTTGTAATCAACACAAGTAAATCCTAACCACGACAACGCATAACTACACATAACCATTTCGCAAAGTCATAACTTTTAACATCGTTCGACAATTTACGAATACGAAACAAATGTAACACTATTGTCAATGGTTTCAAAAATCAATACAAATTGTCACAAAGTCGAATCAAAGAACAAATGCATAAACCCTAGAAAATACAACTACCTACACCGGGGTGAATCCGCAGAGACTAGCCGTTCATGGTTGGGTGGACGCGATCACCGGCCGACGAACACGAACACGGAGCCATGACCTTGAGTCTTGAGGAGTGGTGGAGGTTAGGGTTTGAAGGTTTGATGGAGAATGGTTGAAGATGATGGAGATGGTGATTGTGGAATGGATTAGGGTTATAGGTTAGAGGTGAATGGTAGGTGGTGTTAGAGATGTGTGGGAATAGGTTGGTGATCTTGGATGATTGGTAGTGACAGAGATGGATTGGGAATGGCTCCAAGAAGTGGTTTCAAACTGTATCCCAAGTGTAACTCCCCCTTTTCCCAAAATTGACTTTTTCTCTAAAAAATCCCGTTTTTACCAATCAGCCAGTGTGCAGCAGATAATGCGTCAATTTCTGGCCTTTCAAAACCTTATATTTTGATTCGTCTCGTCGAGCTACCCCAAATGCATATATTATAAGCCCCGAAACTCATTTTCTAGCTCAGGATAAGCCAAAATGAAGTTTGGACTATTTATGGCGCAGAGTTCAGCTCAGTTTTGCCTCTTTTTGCATTTTCTTCAATTATGTTCTCTCTAGCATCCGCCCAAAGCTTCAGTAAATCTCTAAAATGCACCTTAAACCCGTCAATGCCTGCAAAACACAAACCATATCAAAGTAGTGTATTCTAGAAAGTAACTTCGTGTAATTAACCGAAATTAAAACCATTAAGCTATGGAATTTTACCAGCCCATCACATCCCCACACTTGTCTTTTGCTTGCCCTCAAGCAAATATGTTTTTCACTTTCACGTGGGTCGCACGAGAAACACACTCCCCATTCCCGAGACAAAGGTTAAGGTCTAATGTCATGCTCTGTTCAAACTTTTTTACAATTTTCGGCATATTTAACGGTAATGTGATTTCACATACACAAATGGTTACCCAAGATTAACCCGCCCGTGAAACCAACAATTCATGCACATCCCTCACAATGTCCTCTCCACTCGGCTTGTAAATTGGCTAATATTTATAATGTATTAGCACTTCAAAGACTATTCACTCAAAACCGATTAGAACACATACCCGCATAAGCTTGCAACTCAATCATTCTCCACCGTTGATCACGAACACTAAGCACAAGTCATAAGGTCTTTGTAAGGGTTGTAACGGGGCTAGGCTAAGAGTAGGAAATAGGATATTTAAAGTGGCTAAGGTGATGAAAATTCGATTTTTATTACAACGTAACTATTCTAAACACGAGTAAACTATAAACATCAACTATGAGGCAATGATTTTTGCCTTTTATTCAACACTAGAAACACATAGTTTTGTTCTTTTCTCAACAATTTTTCTCTTTTTTTTTCACAACTTTTCTGAATTTTTCATTTTTTTTTCTTTTTTTTTTACAAAATGTAAAGCACAACTATACAAACAAATAGACATACAATCGAATTTTCATCACACGGGTTTAAAAGAAAAGGTTTAAGGTTATGGGCTAAATGGGTTGTCAAACGAAAGGATTAGGCTCAAAGTGGGCGACTAGGGGATTTATTTGGGTAAGGATAGATAAATGGTTTTAAAGGAAAAGGTTTACCTAATGCCTTAATCATTCTCGTGCTTGTATTCGGTCTATGGTCTCAAACGTATCAAAAGATGCAAGTTCTACAATACATGACTAATGGTCCACTCAAACAAATAAACATGTACATGTAAATCTATGATGTGAAAGTGGCTCCAAACCTCACGTGTAAAGGGTATGGTATGTGACATGCATGATATGTTAGTTTCTTAGGCGAATTATTCCCAAATAACCACCCGCTAAATACGCGTCATTCTATTAATTTGAACTTGATCATGACAAAAGACCAAATGGGTTGTGACATCCCTCGTTGACTTAGTTACTTGTGCTTTAAGACCGCTTTTGAAACAAGACATTTTTGAAAAAAATTTGAAATTTTCCCCCATCCCCACACTTGAGGTGAACATTGTCCTCAACGTGTAGTATTTAAATGAATGGGTCAAAATCTAAAACTTTTACTACTCCCCCCATCCCCACACTTGAGGTACACATTGTCCTCAATGTGTAAGAACTAGAGTATTAAACGCACAAGGGATGTGACACGGCTAATTCCCCCAAAATTTCACCCCGGAAAAAAATAAAATACAAAATACAAAATACAATCCACTTATTATTAAACTAATAATCGAAGTAAAAAAGGAAACGCATGCACCTGATTTTTTTTTTTTTGTCGCTTGATGCTCACATCTTCCTCTTCTCTTCATAAAAACGGTTGTCCCGCGAACATGTTGTACCTACAAATTCTAATCCTTGTGTAGAAGCATGCTTCTCACAACCATCAAAATTTGTTAGTTACCTAGTTCTACCCTTTTTATGAACACATTACCAAGCCTTGTGTTATTTCACTTCGATTTGTGTGGAAAATAATTTACAACAATAACAAACCTAACTCACTTTCGTAGGAATCACGGTTGCATTTAGCTTATGCAACAAGCCCTTTTAAACCCCCCAATAGCTTGGGAGGACGAGAGGTCTCGTGAGGGTTATATAGGGAACACACCCACAAAGTTCATTTAACTAAGAAAAATAAAATAAAACGAATAATAGTACAAACTCTACAACAATTATACCTGATTTTCCTCTCATGGTGGTCGAAGTGCACATTTGCCTACCGAGTTTCCAACATATGCTCGGTATTTGGCATGCCGAATCCATTCTCTTTTTATTTTACGCGGCATGCGTATTAAGCTACTTTGGGGTCGTTTCTTGACGAATTGGCCAATGTCTTGCAACGCCACCCTTCGAATCCTTATACCCGAACCCGCATCCCCAACTTTGTTGGTTGGAGTGATAAGTATTGGAGAGGGGTAGGGATGAACTTGGGCTTCTTTTGGCTCTGACTTGTCTTCAGGCGTTATATCTTCAGTTTGGTTCAAACAATCGCTTTCTTGCTCCGGAAGATCCATAACCTCTTCCACCACATCACCATCAACCATGGTACCATTAGCCAACACCTCTTGGTCTCGTCTAAGTTGAGCCAGTTCTTCGGTGAGTTGACCCACTTGCTTTGCCAATGCCTCGTGAGCTTTATCTCTCACCTCAAGTTCCTTCTTCAATTCCATCTTAATTTCTTGCCTTGAATCTTTTATTACATTCAGGATCGCATCAAGCTTTGAAATTATTGAATCTTGAGGTTCCTCGTATGCCGGTTGAGGGTATTCATTATAATAATCATCATACTCCTCCCGGTAACTTGAGAAATGTGGCAATTCGGGTTTATAGTAGTATTCTTGATAATGTGGTGGTGGCTTGTAACCGGACTTTATTTTTTCTTTCCAAAACACTGGATCTTTCCAAAACACTGGACAATCCTCATGTATGTGAACTTTTCCACAACAAGGACATGACTGATAAGCGTCATTTTCTTGCTCCGGTGGTGCAAGCGGTTCAAAGTTGGGATAATAGAAGGGTGTCCCGCCATCATCATAGTAAACCCTCACATATCCTTTTTCTCGCCTATATTCAGAGCAATACCTCCCACGATTTCCGTATTTAACTTCAAACATCGGACAATCCTCAACCCAGTGACAGTTGCTCCCACAACATATACATGGGTCATCATCTACCCAATTCATGTTGAAAGATGGTACCTGCAAAACATGTACCTGCACAAACAAGCTCGACCACCCAAAGTAAAATCACAAAAATACAAGAAAGAAAATCTAAACTAAAATCGAACAAGCAATGAAATACTAAGCGCACTAGCTCCCCGGCAGCGGCGCCATTTTGACGTGACCGTGTCGTCCCGATCAGTCAAAAACCCAATTAAACCTAGGTAGCTAGGGTAAGTCGGGTATCGTATCCACGAAGAGCATGTGGTCAGTATCGCACGACCCGTTCGATTAGTTAGACTATTTACAAACAATGTACAAGGTGATTATGAAGTTTGCTAATTTTATTCGTTTGTTTGGTTTTTAAAATAAATCGGAATGAACCGACAAATTGATGTTATCGAAAACAATGATTTATTAACTAAACTTGTAAACTAAACTACTTAATTGAAAACAGGAATTAAGAATACGGATCACACCCGGTTTCGGTAATTGTAAGTCCTAGGGTTCCTACATGTTTTAATTCAACTCAATTGCATACGATTAGCGGATTTAGTGTACCGTGAGTTAGGTGCCAATAACTATCAACGTCCCGAAGAACGGACAAGAATGCACTTTGTAATCAACACAAGTAAATCCTAACCACGACAACGCATAACTACACATAACCATTTCGCAAAGTCATAACTTTTAACATCGTTCGACAATTTACGAATACGAAACAAATGTAACACTATTGTCAATGGTTTCAAAAATCAATACAAATTGTCACAAAGTCGAATCAAAGAACAAATGCATAAACCCTAGAAAATACAACTACCTACACCGGGGTGAATCCGCAGAGACTAGCCGTTCATGGTTGGGTGGACGCGATCACCGGCCGACGAACACGAACACGGAGCCATGACCTTGAGTCTTGAGGAGTGGTGGAGGTTAGGGTTTGAAGGTTTGATGGAGAATGGTTGAAGATGATGGAGATGGTGATTGTGGAATGGATTAGGGTTATAGGTTAGAGGTGAATGGTAGGTGGTGTTAGAGATGTGTGGGAATAGGTTGGTGATCTTGGATGATTGGTAATGACAGAGATGGATTGGGAATGGCTCCAAGAAGTGGTTTCAAACTCTATCCCAAGTGTAACTCCCCCTTTTCCCAAAATTGACTTTTTCTCTAAAAAATCCCGTTTTTACCAATCAGCCAGTGTGCAGCAGATAATGTGTCAATTTCTGGCCTTTCAAAACCTTATATTTTGATTCGTCTCGTCGAGCTACCCCAAATGCATATATTATAAGCCCCGAAACTCATTTTCTAGCTCAGGATAAGCCAAAATGAAGTTTGGACTATTTATGGCGCAGAGTTCAGCTCAGTTTTGCCTCTTTTTGCATTTTCTTCAATTATGTTCTCTCTAGCATCCGCCCAAAGCTTCAGTAAATCTCTAAAATGCACCTTAAACCCGTCAATGCCTGCAAAACACAAACCATATCAAAGTAGTGTATTCTAGAAAGTAACTTCGTGTAATTAACCGAAATTAAAACCATTAAGCTATGGAATTTTACCAGCCCATCACCAATGAAATTCATTTCGGTAATGAAGTTGGCCAGTTATTCAAGAAAACAAGCAATAGTGTATATGATTTCAGTAATCATTAACACTAAGGGTAAGGAACTTAAAGAAATTCCAGTAGTATCAGAATACCCAGATGTATTCCCAGAAGAACTACTTGGATTACCACCTGATAGAGATGTAGAATTTAGAATTCATCTAATTCCTGGAACTACACCGATAGCCAAGGCACCTTATCGGTTAGCACCCACTGAAATGCTAGAATTGAAAAAGCAGTTAGATGGATTGCTAAGTAAATGATTCATACAACCTAGTTCATCCCCGTGGGGAGCTCCAGTGTTGTTTGTGAAAAAGAAAGATGGTTCAATGAGAATGTGTATTGATTATAGGGAATTGAATAAGGTTACAATTAAGAATCGATACCTATTACCTAGGATTGATGATCTCTTTGATCAACTTCAAGGAGCTAGATATTTTTCTAAGATAGATTTACGCTCTGGATATCATCAATTAAAGGTACAAGAAGAAGACATACATAAAACTACTTTCAGAACTAGGTATGGTCATTACGAGTTTACAGTCATGCCCTTCGGATTAACGAATGCACCTACAGCATTCATGGACATGATGAATAGGATCTGAAAACCGTACTTGGAATAAATTCGTAATTGTCTTCATCGACGATATACTTATTTATTCCAAAAGTCAGGAGGAACATTGTAAGCACCTGCATATACTCTTAACTTTGTTAAGAAAAGAGAAGCTTTATGCCAAATTCTCGAAGTGTGAATTTTGGCTACAAGAAGTACAATTTTTAGGACACATGGTGAATCACGAAGGCATTCACGTAGATCCTGCTAAGATAGAAGCGATCACCAAATGGAAGGTTCCACAATCAGCTATGGAAATCAGAAGTTTTCTAGGGTTAGCTGGATACTATAGGCGCTTTATTAAGGATTTTTCTAAAATAGTTGTACCCTTAACTAAGCTAACCTGTAAGGCAGTTAAGTTTGAATGGGGACCCAGGCAAGAAGAGGCCTTTAAGATTTTGAAGCAAAAGTTAACAAATGCTCCAATTTTAGCTTTACCAGAAGGAACAGAAGATTTGAAGTCTACTGTGATGCTTCTAAACTAGGATTAGGATGTGTGCTAATGCAACGCAAGAAGGTAATTGCGTATGCTTCAAGGCAATTGAAAAAGCACGAGGAAAATTATACGACTCATGACTTAGAGTTAGGAGCCATAATTTTTGCCCTTAAGATTTAGAGACATTATCTGTACGGAAGTAAGTTTACTGTCTATACAGATCATAAGAGCTTAAGATACATATTTGGGCAAAAAGAATTAAATATGAGGCAAAGGAGATGGATGGAAATCCTAAGTGACTACGACTGTGATATTCAATATCACGAAGGAAAAGCCAATGTAGTTGCTGATGCCTTAAGTCGTAAGTATCATGAGAAACAACGACGAGTTCGTGCTCTTAGATTAAGTTTACAGTTAGATTTAATGGAACAACTGAAGAATATTCAGGAAACAGCAATCAAGGATGATGCTGAAGGAATGAAAGGAAGATTTAAGGAATTAGAGCAAGGAAGTGATGGAATTTGGAGATTCCATGTCACACCCCTGTATTTCCACGTTTGACCGGTGGGCCCGGTGGGGGATATCGTGACGTGGTTGGCAACATTACAGTCAAACAACACAATATTTAAATGCACAGCGGAAGCAAATGAAAGATATATATTTCAACCGAATAAAATTTGTAATATCAAGTATCACAACCAGTTGAAAAATATTCCACAGAAGGATCAAAAATATAATTAGGAAACATTGTTCAACAGACTTGGACATCTAGAGCTTGCGAGACTTGAGTAATGATGCCTGGAGTAGCCAGCCTATTACGTGTAGTACCTGCACTTAGCCTTTTTGGAAAATACGTCAGTTTACACTAGTAAATACAATTTAACTGACTCATTTTAAAAATGGTTAAAATTGATATGAATGCACGTGGCACAAACTTTTTATAACTTGGGATCATTATTTAAAAATATAATCTTGTAAAAGAATTACATGTTCCTTATGCGTTCAGTAGCCCGGATCGTGCCGGGTTAAAGATCAATAGACACACCACATTATTTATTTTGGCACTAACGGGTGTACGCCTACACCCCGCGCTTAGGTCGTGGCCATTTCGTAAAATGATGCCAAGGATATCCGGGACATGGTCATTAACCTCCCAAAGGCTTTAAGCAAACAAAACAATTTAAACGGGCCGATCAAATATCAATTAACCACCATACGATGGAAGATTTAATGCCCGACCAAGCGGTATTTTATATACTGTACCCCAAGCCCGTATAGGGAAAATAAGTTAAAAGTATTTACCTGAGCTAAATATAATATTCAATCCCAGCCGTATCAAATCAGCAAGTACAGATAGCTTTTACTGGGCTCCTATTTTGGAACGAAGGTTTATAATAACCTATTAGAATCCTAACGGTCTTTAGTTAAGCTTAGGCTTAGACCGGTTAATTTTACGGTTCAAACGCACGATTAGGCGAAGACCGGAACAGAATGTGATTTAGACCCGACAAGTTTGAAGACTTGCCTTATATGGGTAATCTAAGCACATTCTGAATTTTGAGATAAAACCGATAACGTTTGACCCGTTTCGGCTAATTGATGTAAACTAGTTACATAAGCCGAACCGAACGCGCAAGAGGCGTAACGGGTAGTCATGAGAGACATTTACAGGTTTCCTAAGTTAATATGCCTCAATTATGTTGTGACATCAGTAAGATATCTTTTATTATGCCCGAAACGAATTTAAACACAAACTATGCCCCGTAGGGGTAGTTTGGTCATTTACAAGGTTATAAAAGAGTTTAAGTATTAACCTGAGTTACAGGTCTGATATAATCAGAAAAATACTTAATTTATTAAGTTATAACATAAGGGTATTGTATGTATGTGAAATTTATCAATTATAACCAAGCTATGCACCGTAGGGGCATTTTGGTAATTTCACATAGGCCGAAAAGCTCAAAACTGAAGTCTGAGTTAAACAACTTTTGCTTACTATTAAAATATTATAATTTACCTAAAATATCAGTAGGTATCAACCCTTGTATGTTTAAAATAGTTTTAGTACATACTATGCGTTAAAAACGCTTAAAAAGGCAATTAGAAGCCATTTCCGGGTTCTACATGTAAAGCTGATATTTTTATTATTCCAGAAGGTCTAAAATAATTTATTTACCATATAAGATCAGTAGCAAAAGGTTTGGGGTCAAAAAGATATGTAAAACTCTTTTTATAGCCCAAAAGGGCAAAACCGACAATTACCGGGTTAAGCTTATAACTCTAAGTTATGCTCAGCCTAAAATTAATTAAAAATCTTCAAAAATCCCAAAATAATATATCATATCAGTGGGTAAGAAGTTTGATATCAAAAAGTAGGTTTAAATAGGCTATATGCTAATTATGTCGTTTAATCGCTAAAAAGCTTTCTAATTACGCTAATGAGCATAACTCTCAAACTACAGCTCAAACTGATGTCAAATTTTGGGTGCAAGTTTATATATCAGAAATTAAGGTTTCTACTCTTTTACATTTTTAAAAATCACGTTTTATGGTGAAAATGGCATAATGGTCAACATATAGGCAATTAACGGAATCATGCATATTAATTGGTTAACTAATGAACCATGGTGTATAATCACAGAGGGTTATACTAGCATGTAACCTGGTCCTAAGGAAGCTCTAAGGAAATTCCAAATCATACTAAAACGGGTCAGAACTGAAGTCAAAGCAAAAGTCAAAGTTTTACGACTTTCGGTTCCGAACCGGGTCTAAACAGAAAATTGTCGGATCAAACAAGCTTAGACCAGTTATTATACTTATTACCAAGTTATATGAGTGACAAAATAGTTTACATGCCTTCTACATTGCTAATTATGCGTTAATTAGAATATTAGCATTCTGTTGACTTTTTCTAATCAACTTTGACCCGACAAATGGTCTAGATAGAGTGGGAATCAGAGAGTGCCCTTTTAAGGGTTTAATGCCCACATAATTACCAACTTATAACTACCTTCAATTCGGCTAATCACTGAACCATTAGTGATTAATCGTTAAGTCAACCGTTAATTACGACGGTTTGACTTTTAAGCTAAAACTAAGTAAAAACTCAACTAAGAAAGGTTAAGCATACTTACTGAAGTCCTATGCACGATTAGGAAGGACTTGGGTCTGCTCTTAAGCTCCAGAAAGCTCCTCAATTGCAGATGGAAGGTGTGCTTACAAAGTTGCAACACAAGGGCCTTATATAGTGCTCAAAATCTCATGGATCATTGACACACAAGCCTAACAATGGCCTTGGATCATCCACAGATGTCCCTAAGGGTCTAGGAGTCACTTAGGGGTCGCCCATGTAGTGGAAATATCTGTTTAAAGTCGGTTATGCATGAAAACAGGCTGCTGTCCATGTTTTCTGTTACTGGGCATCGAAGGCGGCCCGCGTAAGCCATGGTTAAGGCTTACGCGGCCCGCTTGGACCTTGTGTTCAGGATTAACATTTTCAAGTTGTTGCATATTTGTCTCTTGGCCTTTCGAAGGGTCAACCAACTTATATTTTGCACTTTGAGCCCCTCATCTTGACCTATAAGGGGTCCATGACTTATACCCACTTTGCCAAGTCCTTGGTCTTTTCTGGTTAACCAAAAAGTCATAGTTTTCAACGTTAACGCTTTAACCACTCGCATACGAATTTGATCATAACTTTCTCATACGATAACGAAACTTTATGAAATTTTTATCATGCGTTCTAGTGAGCATAATTAATCGTTACAAAGCTTTGGGTTTGCTAAAAGGTCACTCAGAGGTATAACTTAAACATGTTGACACATTTAACCCTTGTAGTTTGTAATCTCTCACTTTCTTTCATATTTAGCTTCGTATGATCCATGATTTATTCGTTTGATGGTATATACATCATGTAGGGTTATTGTAAAGTATATTTATTCACTGTTGACATTTTGAACCCGTATATTCTCATACTTTCCATGTTTGTCAACTTTAGTCCTTCTAGAATATTCTTTCACACGTTCAAACCTATGACACGTGTCAACACATTATAGGACATGAATTTTCGAGGTGTTACATCCTCACCCCCTTAAAAGAAATCTCGACCTCGAGATTTACTGAAATAAATAAGGGTACTTTTATTTCATTGTGGACTCTACCTCCCACGTGTATTCGGGACCTCTACGGGCATCCCATTTTACCTTTACAATAGGCACATGCTTCCTACAAAGCTTCTTAACCTGTCGATCCTCGATCGACACAGGTTTTTCAACAAACTTTAAGCTCTCTTCTATGTGCACATATGTATGTGGTATGACTAGTGATTCATCAGCGAAACACTTCTTCAGATTGCAGATGTGGAATACATTGTGAATACCACTGAGCTCTTCAGGTAAGTTTAACTTATAGGCAACTGATCCGACACGTTCGATGACCTCGAAAGGTCCTATGTATCTCGGGCTCAACTTGCCTTTCTTACCAAATCGCATCACTCCCTTCCAGGGTGATACTTTAAGTAACACTTTTTCACCTACCTCGAATTTCATAGGTTTACGCTTTAAATCTGCGTAGCTTTTTTGCCTATCCCTGGCAGCTTTCAGTCGGTCACGAATCTGGACAATCTTGTCCGTCGTTTCAAAGACTATTTCCGGTCCTGTCAGTTGGACATCTCCAACTTCCGCCCAACAAACGGGCGTTCTGCACTTTCTACCGTATAGTGCCTCGAAAGGCGCAACCTTAATGCTGGTATGGTAGCTATTCTTATATGAGAACTCGATTAATGGTAGGTGGTTATCCCAACTACCACCTAGATCGATCACACATGCACGAAGCATGTCTTCTAACGTTTGGATTGTACGCTCACTTTGTCCGTCCGTCTGAGGATGGTAAGCCGTACTGAAATTTAAACGCGTGCCCAGAGATTGTTGGAAACTTTTCCAAAAATGTGACGTGTACCTAGTATCTCTGTCAGAGATAATAGCCACAGGTACGCCATGTAGAGATACAATCTTATCTACGTACAATTGGGCTAACATGTCGGAGCTATATGTCTCCTTGATGGGTAGGAAATGCGCTGACTTAGTCAGCCTATCAACTATTACCCATATTGTGTCATTTCCTTTCCTGGTCTTGGGCAACTTGGTGATGAAATCTATCGTCACCATTTCCCACTTCCATGTGGGAAGTTCAGGTTGTTGTAGCAAACCTGACGGCTTCTGATGTTCAGCTTTGACTTGTGCACATGTCAAGCATTTAGCTACATAGGTGGCTATAGACTTCTTCAAGCCTACCCACCAAAAATTTGCCTTCAAATCCTGGTACATCTTATCAGCTCCAGGATGAACGGAATATTTAGAACTATGGGCTTCCTGGAGGATAACATCTCGAAGTCCTCCATAAATTGGAACCCATATTCGTCCATTCAATCGCAGGATTCCGTCCTTGCCCTTAGATAACTGTTCTTCAGTTACTCCTAGCTTTTCATTAGGATAGTTAGCTTCCAGCACAGCTTCCTTCTGCGCAGCTAACAACCTTTCATTTAAACCGTTCTTTATCTCAATACTCTTGGCATTGATTCGGATGGGTTTCACCCTTTCCTTTCGACTCAAGGCATCGGCGACTACATTCGCCTTGCCTGGATGGTATCTGATTTCACAATCATAATCATTCAACGTTTCCATCCATCGGCGCTGCCTCATGTTTAAATCCTTTTGGTTAAACAGGTGCTGGAGGCTCTTGTGATCAGAATAGATCACACACTTGATACCATATAAATAGTGCCTCCATAGCTTTAGTGCAAATACAACGGCACTTAACTCCAAGTCATGGGTGGTGTAATTATTTTCATGCACTTTCAACTGTCGTGAAGCATAGGCAATAACTTTGCCTCTCTGCATAAGCACACATCCCATCCCGGTGTGTGATGCGTCACAATATACCACAAAATCTTCTACTCCATCAGGCAATGTCAATACAGGAGCGTTGCTCAACTTCTGCTTCAAGATATCGAAAGATTCTTGCTGCTTGGGTCCCCAGTTGAACTTTACTTTCTTCCTAGTCAAGGAAGTTAGAGGTGCAGCAATCCTTGAAAAAATTTCAATGAATCTCCTATAATATCCTGCTAAACCTAGGAAGCTATGAATCTCTGTAGGCGTCTTGGGTTCTTGCCAGTTCATAACAGCTTCCACCTTAGCGGGATCCACTTGGATACCACGCTCACTAACCATATGCCCAAGGAATTGGACTTCTCGAAGCCAGAATTCACACTTCGAAAATTTTGCATAGAGCTTCTCCTGCTGAAGTAATGAAAGAATACATCGAAGATGCTTCTCATGATCAGCTTGGTTCTTCAAGTAGATGAGGATGTCGTCAATGAAGACGATGACAAATTTGTCCAAGTAGGGCTTGCAGACGCGATTCATGAGATCCATGAATGCTGCAGGTGCATTAGTGAGCCCAAAAGGCATCACTAGGAACTCGTAATGACCATAACGAGTCCTAAATGCAGTTTTGTGTACATCTTCATCTTTAACCTTCAGTTGATGGTAGCCTGACCTTAAGTCAATCTTAGAGAAATAACTTGCCCCTTGCAATTGATCAAACAGATCATCGATTCTGGGCAATGGATATCTATTCTTGATAGTGACCTTATTAAGCTCACGGTAGTCGATGCACAGACGCATCGAACCATCCTTCTTCTTGACAAATAAGATTGGTGCTCCCCAAGGAGACGAATTAGGTCTAATGAAACCCTTGGCTAGCAATTCATCTAGTTGTGCTCTCAATTCCTTCATCTCTGTTGGTGCCAACCTATAAGGTGCTCTAGCAACAGGTGCTGCTCCGGGGATGATGTCAATTCTGAATTCGACTTGTCTATCTGGTGGTAAACAAGGTAGTTCTTCAGGAAAAACTTCAGGGTATTCAGAAATAACAGGGATATCTTCCATCTTAGGTCTCGGCTCATCGATAGTCACTTGTGCCATGTAGATGACACAACCCTTCTTCAAACACTTAGAGGCCATGAGCATAGTCACTTGCTCAGGCAGTCCATACCGGGTATCTCCCTGAATGGTAAGTGACTCACCAGACGGAGTCTTGATCACCACTTGCTTTTTATTGCAGACAATTTGGGCCTAGTTATGAGATAACCAGTCCATGCCTAAAACGATGTCGAACCCGGCTAAATTCAAAGGACGTAGGGACAAAGGAAAATAGTGGTTCTTAATGGATATAACACATCCATCTAATATGGTTGAGGCGGTTTCTATGGTGCCATCTGCTAACTCCACCTCATATTTCACACTTAAGGTTTTTACAGGTAAATTCAGCAATTTGCAAAACTTATTATCTACAAATGATTTATCAACGCCTGAATCAAAAAGTACTCTTGCATAGACATCATTTACAAGGAAGGTACCTGTAATCACATTGTCGTCCTGGACAGCTTCCTTTGCATCCATCCTGAAGACCCTAGCATTGGTCTTCTTTCCTTCATCAGCTTTCTTTGCATATTTTGGGCAGTTTGTCTTAATGTGCCCCTTTTCGTTGCAACTGTAGCACGTTGCGTCCTTCAACTTTTTGCAATCCAAGGTCTTGTGCTCCTTGGACTTGCATATCTCACAAGCAAAGGTTCTTGACTGGGTCTGCGAGTTCGATTCATACCTGCACTTTCCAAAGTGCTGTCTCTTGCAGATCTTACACTTGGGCTTATCACCAGATTGATGCCCATCCTTATTAGATTCAGACCCTCTCTTGTGGTCACCGTTTCCTCAGTGTTTCTTGTTTGACCTTCGTGAATTGTCATCTTCACGTTTCCTTTTCTCGGCGTCTGTGTTCCTCAGCGATCTCTGTCTGACCGCGTCCAATGTGAGGGACAAAGATATATCAGCTACAGATCTGAAAGTAGCTGGCCGAGATGCCTTCACGCTTGCCTTAATTTCTGGGGCTAAACCCCCAATGAAACGAGCGATTCTTTTGGGTTCCGGGGTTACCAGATACGGAACCAATCTCGACATTGTATTAAAGCTCGTAAGGTAAGCTTGGCAATCCAGGTTTTTCATAACCAAGGATAAGAAGTCGGATTCGATCTTTTCTACCTCATGCTGAGGACAATAGTTCTCCCTGATGAGGGCAACAAATTGTTCCCATGTCATGTTGTACATTGGGATCTTCCCAGTAGCTTGAATCAAAGATCTCCACCAGGCTAAGGCCTCACCTTTGAATGATTGAGACACAAATTTCACCACATCCTTCTCAGTGCACCCGCTGATATCAACCACGGTATCCATCTCATCCAACCAGGTCATGCAGTCTATAGCTCCTTTCTCCCTAGTGAAATCCCTGGGTTTGCATGAAACGAAGTATTTGTAGGAGCAACCCTTATCACGGGGTCCTTGATTCAGCATGATCTTCTGGGATGGATCACTTTGATGATTTGAAGAGTGACGTTCGTCATCTTCTTTCTTGGGTTCATCCTTCTTGGAGGGTGGCTTTGAATGCGGTGTAGATAGGGTCCTACTTCGAGTCCCACTATACTCTTCATACTGTCGCTCTAAGGCTTTTGTAACAGCGTCGTCTACTAACGCTTTCAGTTCTGCACCCATTAGATTAATTCGGGCGTTATCATTATTCTCCCTTGGGTGACTATTAATTTCATCCGAGTCAGCCATTTTAATTTGAACTGTTGCATAAGAAAATGACAATAGTTTATTTTGGAGTTTATTAAGGAATTATCTTTTATGGCAATTCATTAACCACGGTAAACAGAGACCATATTTGGTTAATTTATTAATCATATTTATTTAGGATTTTTATTATAATTTATCCTAATTATAAAAAAAAACAATAACAGTTTTATTAGTGGCACAACAGGCCTAGTCACAAGGAAATTTATAAATTATAAGCTATGATTTCAGAGAATCAAAGCATGAAGGTTTTGAACATAGTTCATTACCTTTTTCGGACAGGGAGTCATAGCTACCACTGTCTTTTGGCTCATGTAGAAATGAGCAAGGCCCGTAGGCACTATATTACCAATGTATGGTCAAAATATGATCATCTTAATTGATGATTTAAACCCATGATTCAGAGATCATTAAGTTGGGTTAGGAGTCCTTTGAAGAATCCTTATATAAGAAAGACGTGTGTGATTTTAACGAATCACGTCTACCAAAAGCGTTAACATGTTTTCAGATGTTAACAGGAATTTGAATCTTTTTAACAGGTCTTACCATCTTGGCCAGGTCTTATACTGACATGCAGGCTAGGTTACACCTTTAAGATCCTTATTTAATATTTAAATAGGCAGATAATTTAAAAGGAATGATTTTGATTTATTTATTTCATGTATAATATATTTATGCTTGTAATAACAAGAATGAAATTTATAAACTTAACATTCCATTAACATTTGAAAAGTACACTTTGCCCTAAACGGGACTTTTAACATACAACTTGCCCACGCAGGGGCTTAACCAACCAAAACACACCCACGCAGGGGTTAACAGAAAGACATGCCCACGCAAGGGCAGAATACATGAAGTCATACCCACGCAGGGGCTAGAAGACAAGTCCACGTAGGGACTAAAAACATAAGTCCACGCAGGGACTATATATACAGATAAATGTACACGCAGGGACTTGATTTAAATAGAAAGTACAACATCACATGTAGGGATTTAATGGTCCCTCTTCTTCTTCCCCTTTAGCAAGCCTGCTAGGCCCTTGAGGAAACCTTGTCGCTCTCTGCGTTCTCTGTGAAAATCTCGCTCGACTTGGTCCAGCCTTTGAAGAATCTCTTCCCGCTCTGGCGGGGAAAATCGTGGTGGCTGTGGCTGCATCTGATGTTGAGCAGGCACTTGGTAGCCATGAGTTGGATATCCAACTCCCCATGGGGCTCCATATGGCCCTTCTGGGTGGAGGGCATTGTAATTCGCTGCCACAAGGTACGGGTCGGCTTCAGCGTAGTTGTAGGTTACGTGAGTCGTCTGCTCAAACGGATTGTACCTTGTTGATCCTGTATACGTAGGGATTGGGTTATCCATTCCCGGTGGTGGTGGTGCAACTTGTGCAGAATTCACCTCTGCAGCTGGGTTTGAAGGCCCACCCATTTGTGGGTCTTCATGCAGTGGCGGGTAATGACTGCCACTGGAGTGTCGAGGGGTGCTGAAATGAAAATCCCATCCTAGCGCGGATATTCGCGCGCCTGTCCTCCTACGCCTTGGCGGTTCCGGAGGTTCTTGATGAACTGGCGGCGGTGGAGGCGGTGGCGTGACTGCCACGAATCGCGAGACCTCGGAGGGATCCTGCTGCTGCTGTTGCTGTGAGTTATGAGGTGGTGTGAAGTACCACTCATGTTGATTAAACCTCATCTGGTAACTGTCTGGACCACGATAGGGTGATCCGTGGAAAGAGGATCCATCAGAGATCTCAATAGGATGGTTGGGGGTACCGCTCGCAGGTTCGACGGGATCCGTGTCCTCGTCCATGTCCATAGCATTGTCTTCTGAGAAGTGGTCCTCCGGTCCTAGTGGGTTAAAACCCACTGGTTCTTGGATATAATTTGCAGGGTTGAACCGGCCCTGAAAAACAGGAGTGGGGTTGCCAAAAGAATTGTGCGAAAGGGATCGTTGAAGAGGTATGTAAGAAGGTTGTGGGTTATCGGGCTCGTTTTCAGATTGTGGCTCATAGGAGTTACGATTGGGAGGTATTGAGCTGTGTGAAACAGACCGTCTGGCGGGCTCAGTGTAAGTCCTCCAGGCTCCTTGCGGACCGACACTAGCAGTAGTAGAAGGTGCTCTTCGGTGCGAAGGCCCGGCTTCGTGATCGTTGGGGGCGCCCATCGGCCCCTTTCCTCGCCCTCCTCTTCTCATTCTTGGCGGCATAATTCCTGTCAATATAAACAATGGTAACAACAAGAATATATATAAAATACAAGACAAAATAAAACAAAACAGAATTTGTCCTATGTTACTTGTCTAGACTCGAAATTTAGGAATGTGCAATTGTGTAACTGAGATTAAACACAAAAGGCTAGTGTGTAATTCACTTAGTGTTGTCTCTGATACCAACCTGTCACACCCCTGTATTTCCACGTTTGACCGGTGGGCCCGGTGGGGGATATCGTGACGTGGTTGGCAACATTACAGTCAAACAACACAATATTTAAATGCACAGCAGAAGCAAATGAAAGATATATATTTCAACCGAATAAAATTTGTAATATCAAGTATCACAACCAGTTGAAAAATATTCCACAGAAGGATCAAAAATATAATTAGGAAACATTGTTCAACAGACTTGGACATCTAAAGCTTGCGAGACTTGAGTAATGATGCCTGGAGTAGCCAGCCTATTACGTGTAGTACCTGCACTTAGCCTTTTTGGAAAATACGTCAGTTTACACTAGTAAATACAATTTAACTGACTCATTTTAAAAATGGTTAAAATTGATTTGAATGCACGTGGCACAAACTTTTTATAACTTGGGATCATTATTTAAATATATAATATTGTAAAAGAATTACATGTTCCTTATGCGTTCAGTAGCCCAGATCATGCCGGGTTAAAGATCAATAGACACACCACATTATTTATTTTGGCACTGACGGGTGTACGCCTACACCCCGCGCTTAGGTCGTGGCCATTTCGTAAAATGATGCCAAGGATATCCGGGACATGGTCATTAACCTCCCGAAGGCTTTAAGCAAACAAAACAATTTAAACGGGCCGGTCAAATATCAATTAACCACCATACGATGGAAGATTTAATGCCCGACCAAGCGGTATTTTATATACCGTACCCCAAGCCCGTATAGGGAAAATAAGTTAAAAGTATTTACCTGAGCTAAATATAATATTCAATCCCAGCCGTATCAAATCGGCAAGTACAGATAGCTTTTACTGGGCTCCTATTCTGGAACGAAGGTTTATAATAACCTATTAGAATCCTAACGGTCTTTAGTTAAGCTTAGGCATATACCGGTTAATTTTACGGTTCAAACGCACGATTAGGCGAAGACCGGAATAGAATGTGATTTAGACCCGACAAGTTTGAAGACTTGCCTTATATGGGTAATCTAAGCACATTCTGAATTTTGAGATAAAACCGATAAGGTTTGACCCGTTTCGGCTAATTGATGTAAACTAGTTACATAAGCCGAACCGAACGCGCAAGAGGCGTAACGGGTAGTCATGAGAGACATTTACAGGTTTCCTAAGTTAATATGCCTCAATTATGTTGTGACATCAGTAAGATATCTTTTATTATGCCCGAAACGAATTTAAACACAAACTATGCCCCATAGGGGTAGTTTGGTCATTTACAAGGTTATAAAAGAGTTTAAGTATTAACCTGAGTTACAGGTCTGATATAATCAGAAAAATACTTAATTTATTAAGTTATAACAGTAGGGTATTGTATGTATGTGAAATTTATCAATTATAACCAAACTATGCACCGTAGGGGCATTTTGGTAATTTCACATAGCCCGAAAAGCTCAAAACTGATGTTTGAGTTAAACAACTTTTGCTTACTGTTAAAATATTATAATTTACCTAAAATATCAGTAGGTATCAACCCTTGTATGTTTAAAATAATTTTAGTACATACTATGCGTTAAAAACGCTTAAAAAGGCAATTAGAAGCCATTTCCGGGTTCTACATGTAAAGCTGATATTTTTATTATTCCAAAAGGTCTAAAATAATTTATTTACCATATAATATCAGTAGCAAAAGGTTTGGGGTCAAAAAGATATGTAAAACTCTTTTTATAGCCCAAAAGGGCAAAACCGACAATTACCGGGTTAAGCTTATAACTCTAAGTTATGCTCAGCCTAAAATTAATTAAAAATCTTCAAAAATCCCAAAATAATATATCATATCAGTGGGTAAGAAGTTTGATATCAAAAAGTAGGTTTAAATAGGCTATATGCTAATTATGTCGTTTAATCGCTAAAAAGCTTTCTAATTACGCTAATGAGCATAACTCTCAAACTACACCTCAAACTGATGTCAAATTTTGGGTGCAAGTTTATATATCAGAAATTAAGGTTTCCACTCTTTTACATTTTTAAAAATCACGTTTTATGGTGAAAAGGGCATAATGGTCAACATATAGGCAATTAACGGAATCATGCATATTAATTGGTTAACTAATGAACCATGGTGTATAATCACAGAGGGTTATACTAGCATGTAACCTGGTCCTAAGGAAGCTCTAAGGCAATTCCAAATCATACTAAAACGGGTCAGAACTGAAGTCAAAGCAAAAGTCAAAGTTTTGCGACTTTCGGTTCCGAACCGGGTCTAAACAGAAAATTGTCGGATCAAACAAGCTTAGACCAGTTATTATACTTATTACCAAGTTATATGAGTGACAAAATAGTTTACATGCCTTCTACATTGCTAATTATGCGTTAATTAGAATATTAGCATTCTGTTGACTTTTTCTAATCAACTTTGACCCGACAAATGGTCTAGTTAGAGTGGGAATCAGAGTGTGCCCTTTTAAGGGTTTAATGCCCACAGAATTACCAACTTATAACTACCTTCAATTCGGCTAATCACTGAACCATTAGTGATTAATCATTAAGTCAACCGTTAATTACGACGGTTTGACTTTTAAGCTAAAACTAAGTAAAAACTCAACTAAGAAAGGTTAAGCATACTAACTGAAGTCCTATGCATGATTAGGAAGGACTTGGGTCTGCTCTTAAGCTCCAGAAAGCTCCTCAATTGCAGATGGAAGGTGTGCTTACAAAGTTGCAACACAAGGGCCTTATATAGTGCTCAAAATCTCATGGATCATTGACACACAAGCCTAACAATGGCCTTGGATCATCCACAGATGTCCCTAAGGGTCTAGGAGTCACTTAGGGGTCGCCCATGTAGTGGAAATATTTGTTTAAAGTTGGTTATGCGCGAAAACAGGCTACTGTCCACGTTTTCTGTTACTGGGCATCGAAGGCCGCCCGCGTAAGCCATGGTTAAGGCTTACGCGGCCCGCTTGGATCTTGTGTTCAGGATTAACATTTTCAAGTTGTTGCATATTTGTCTCTTGGCCTTTCGAAGGGTCAACCAACTTATATTTTGCACTTTGAGCCCCTCATCTTAACCTATAAGGGGTTCATGACTTATACCCACTTTGCCAAGTCCTTGGTCTCTTCTGGTTAACCGAAAAGTCATAGTTTTCAACGTTAACGCTTTAACCCCTCGCATATGAATTTGATCATAACTTTCTCATACGATAACGAAACTTTATGGAATTTTTGTCATGCATTCTAGTGAGCATAATTAATCGTTACAAAGCTTTGGGTTTGCTAAAAGGTCACTCAGAGGTATAACTTAAACATGTTGACACATTTAACCCTTGTAGTTTGTAATCTCTCACTTTCTTTCATATTTAGCTCCATATGATCCATGATTTATTCGTGTGATGGTATATACATCATGTAGGGTTATTGTAAAGTATATTTATTCACTGTTGACATTTTGAACCCGTATATTCTCATACTTTCCATGTTTGTCAACTTTAGTCCTTCTAGAACATTCTTTCACACGTTCAAACCTATGACACGTGTCAACACATTATAGGACGTGAATTTTCGAGGTGTTACATTCCATAAGAAAAGGATTTGGGTACCTAAACAAGGAGAATTAAGAAATAAAATTTTAGAAGAAGCCCATAAATCTAGGTATACCATGCATCCTGGTAACAATAAGATGTACCAAGATTTAAGAAATAATTTCTGGTGGATAGGAATGAAAAAGGACATAGCTAAATATGTTTCTAAATGTCTTACTTGTTCACAAGTTAAGGCAGAACATTAGAAACCTTCAGGTCTACTACAACAATTAGAAATGCTTGTATGGAAATGAGAGCTCATAACAATGGACTTTGTTACTAAGTTACCCAAAACCAGAAAAGGTAATGATGCGATTTGGGTAATTGTGGATCGATTAACCAAATCAGCTAATTTTCTACCTATGAAAGAAACCTTTAGCATGGAAAGGTTAGCCAAGTTGTATGTAGATGAAGTAGTATCCTTACATGGAGTTCCACTCTCCATTGTATCGGATAGGGATAGTCGTTTCACTTCCCATTTCTGGACTAGTTTCCAAGAAGCCATGGGAACTCGACTAAATTTAAGCACTGCATATCATCCTCAAACAGACGGACAAAGTGAAAGGACTATCCAAACACTGGAAGATATGCTTAGAGCAAGTGTAATAGATTTTGGTGGAAACTGGGATGACCACCTACCTTTAATTGAATTCTCCTATAACAATAGTTATCATTCAAGCATCGAAGCTGCCCCATTTGAAGCATTGTATGGACGAAAGTGTAGAACTCCAGTTTGTTGGGCAGAAATAGGAGAAAGTCAATTATCAGGACCTGAAATAGTACAAGAAACTACCGACAAAATTTCTCAAATCAAGGAAAGACTGAAAACGGCTCGAGATCGCCAGAAAAGTTATGCCGATAATCGACGCAAGCCACTCGAGTTTCAAATTGGAGATAATGTACTATTAAAAGTTTCTCCTTGGAAAGGAGTAATTAGATTTGGTAAGAAAGGAAAGCTAAGTCCAAGATACGTAGGACCATTCCCAGTAATACAGCGAATAGGACCAGTTGATTATCGCTTACAACTACCAGAGGAGCTAGCTGGAATACATGACGTATTTCATGTATCCAATCTCAAGAAATGTCTATCTGACGAATCCTTGGTAGTACCTCTTCAAGATGCAGAGGTAAATGAGAAATTAAAATTTGTTGAGAAGCCATTGCAAGTAGAGGACAGAAAGATTAAGTTTCTCAAACACAAAAGACTAGTGCTGGTCAAGGTCAAGTGGGAATCGAAAAGAGGACCCGAATACACCTGGGAGCTGGAATCGAAGATGAAGCGAAAGCATCCTTACTTATTTCAGTAAATCTCGAGGACGAGATTTTAAATAAGGTGGGGAAGATGTAAGGACCTTCAAAAATGTCCCAAACTGACCCATAAGTAGAAACCCGGACCCCCAAAACCCTAATCCATATCAAAAATCAAGAAATCAAGATTCTTGGTCTTCAGACGGGCCGCGTAAAGGATAAGCAGACCCTTACGCGGGCCGCGTCAAAGTGAAGTTTGACCAGATAAGCGTCCAGATCCACGTGGCATCCACCTGGCAACTCTACTCGTGACCCAGCAAACCTACACGTAGACTAGGTGGCCACGCAGGCCGCGTAAGGTTCAAGCTAAGGTTCACGCGGGCAGCGTAAACCCCAAATTTCACCTATAAATAAAACGGGTCATGAGCAGTTCACTGATGTCGAAAACATTTCTCAAAAATGAAAGCATACTGCTTAAATTCGAAATTTACTTTTACAATAGCGAGGCGCTACTACGATACAGGGTATTAACACGATCGCTGCTACGATTCAATGTACGATCGATTGAAACTATCCAATGGATGTTTAAGTGCTGCTCAAACTTGGGTTATACTTTGTCATTCGTCGTAAATCGATGGATGTTTAAGTATTGCATTTTGTCATTTGTTGTGAAGGTTTTTATCTCGTGAGTTATCATAAATGCTGTATTAGTTACTAACCTAGTTCGCGTGCATTGTTATTTAAATTAGGTTACAAGGCTAATCAGTAGGCTAAACTCTGCCCGTATAAATCTGCAATGTGAGTCATTCTCTTTTATCAAAAGTATTTTACAATACTCCATTTTCAAATGTTATAATTACAGGGATTAAGTCATGGTTATCTTGAATCACTGGCTAGTGGGGTATTATGCACATTACTAATTTCTCACGGTTAGACTAATAAATCCTAACAGTGATAATCATCACTACTTAGGGAAGGACCCAATAGTGGTATGACCATCGTCACCAGGTGACACGGCGCCAGATAAAAATAAGATAGAAGCCATTGTAATCGCTCTTATGCTGTAATTTATAACTATGTGTCGTTTTATGCAAAATGAATGATTCACCAGTATTTCCCCGCTGACAAAATATTTTTAAAACATGTTTCAGGCAACCTGCTGTAAATCAAGGAAAACGTGCTACGGAGCACTAAACAGCTTGAAGAGGTGGCTCAGTTAAAATAAATAAACATGTTTTATAAATCAGAGAATTTCCTAGTAAAATTCCTCTATTGTAAATTACGGGGTTAATCCCGAATTATGAAATAAAATAATCGGGCATTTCAAGTTTAAAAGATCCTGATAAATCTTCCGCTGTCGCATCAATTAATAAATACCACAGGTTCCTGTCCCGCGGCTCCTGACCGGGTCAAACCGGGGCTGGGGCCGTGACAGTTATGCTAAGGATATTAAAATCAAAAAGCTTGAGAGGATTTTAAGTAGAACTTATGAAAAGGGATTTCAAAAAGATGGAAATTACATCACACTGATGAAGTTTTATGCATCAAACCAAAAAAGGGTTGAATGGAGGCAATGTTCATTGTTAGTAGTATTAAACTTTATTATGTTTCATATGTATTTAATTAAACTTATAAGTAGATATGATAAGTATGATATGTACTCGAATATTAGATGATAAGCTTATGTAATTTCCGGTATGATAAGCGGGTGAATATTTTGAATAACTGCCGGAGGCAGTTACCCGCTAAAATTAACCGCCAAAACATTATGTATTTATTCTTGATTGTCGGCAACATTGTTGGTTATCAATACATTCAAGTTCTGCTAGAATTGTCCATTATTCATTCGATATTCATTGTTTTTCATTCATTATTTACACCATGGAAATCCAATTCGGATCACTCTCAAACAATAACCCAAACCCATCTCATGAATCCGCTGCAAATGTTACTTCTGATCCCCAACATAGTGGTATCAGAGCATCAATGGGGAAGAAGACTGAAATTAAATCCACTTCCACTTTGTTGCCATGCCAACACTGCACAGATGAGATGAACGGCAAGAACAAGCGAATTCCTCGAGAGAAAACATGTTATTACTGTCACCAACCAGGGCACCAAATTTACTCATGTCAAAAGAAGGAAATAGACGAGGCAACCCAATTGATTTGTAACAACCCTCGGTAAAACCGACACTCTCATAATAATTCTGACACTCTATTATATCCTAAAATACCCTTATATGTCTTATAATACACCCCGTATGTGAAAACCGAGCCCGGCATATGTTATAACATATAAAATAAATTAAAAAAATAAAAGTTAAGTTGAGGGGGGCCGCCTGAGAGTCAATATCAGCAACTATATAAAGGAGGCCTCGGATCTCATTTCAGTTCGTTCATTTCTCAATTCTCAATCTCACTTTCTGAATTAGAGGCATTATAGACGGGTATTATACCCCTAATTAGCGAGGTTCTGCTCCGTTGTAAGTATTATAACCCCAGTTTCGTAATAGTTACGCTGCCCGATTGATTTAGGGTTCCGTAACAACTGTCGTGGTTCTGCCCGACGTAGTTGTTGGAATGCCGTCTCGGGGAGGGTATCATTAATATTTTCAAAGGGTTATGATACTAACCAATGTACATTTTTATAAATTATAGATTATATCCAGGAAACCCTTACGCGAAGTCTAAGATAGCAATGTGAGTTTATCCTCTTTTTGTTAACCTTTTTGGAATGTTTTACAAAACCTTAATTGTTTTACAATGTGATTAAACGGTGATTGAGTCTTTGTAGTTCTTCAATTACTGCCGGTATGTTGGGGTTTTGTATACAAAATTTACTACACTGTGAGTAGTAAGTCGGGATGACAATACGTTACTATTGGACAATGAGTTAGCCAATGGGTAATATGACCCACAAGTCAGGGTTGACAGTACTAATGGAGTAATTGTGTAGACATAAACAATGTGATCGCTCTCAATACTGTTCACTGTGACTTTTTATTTAAACTTGATTAAACTGGGATTCACTCACCAGTATTTCCCACTGACAAATGTTTTTAAAACGCGTTTCAGGTAACCCAATGTGACAGCCAATTAGTAAAAAGCCAGCTGGAGAGCACTGAAGGCTTGGGAAAATGTGGCTATAAAAGTTACCTAATAAACGATGTTTTAAATTCAATAAAATAGGGTTTATCCCTATAAATGTATTATAATAAGAAACTTGGGTTTTACCCATGTGATGATTAATATTAAATGAGGTGGTTTTACTCTGATAAACATTTCCTAACTACGGTCCTGATGTAAATTCCGCTACAAGAATTAAACAACTGATACCACCAAACTCTGAGTTCGCGTCCGCCCGTTCCTGGGACAGATAAGGGATCGGGGGTTGCGACAGAAGGTGGTATCAGAGCCTAGCCACTGGTCTGAGCCAAAGAAGTGTTCTGCTGACACTTAAGTTTTAAATTTTTGTTAGGAAATAATGGAAAAATGTGCATAACTGTATTTATTTGTTATGTGTTATTTGACTATTGGTTAGTTTACAGTATGAGTGATCAAGGACCCTCAGACATGAGTCGTCAGTTGTCTGAATCACCTAGGAGTGAAGGTACTTCGTCACAGCCTGCCCTCTCTGGGTATTCTGCTGATCAGGAAGAAGGAGTGTTTGCTTTTAAGGCACAGTCAGAAGAGCCATTCCCTCATAAGAAACGAGGATGGTTCAGTAAGGAAGCCTTTGCTCGTAGGAAGAGAATGCGAAAGTTGCAACAGCAAAGAGTTTTAGTAGCCGCTAAGTGAAAGACAGATGCTCATACACAGGATATGCTTAATAGAAGCCTAGCCAATTTCCATATCCTAGCTACAACTGCTGCTGACCCAAGTCTGGAACAACTAGTAGCCCCACAACCACAAAACCCAGACCAACCCATGGAAATAGAAAATATTGACAACCAAGTGGAGATGCATGACTTTAACCCAGAAGAAATCCCTAGGGTACCTGCACCAAACCCCCTAGACCCAAATTACGACCCCTGGTGGGACGATAATAGGGACTTTGTGCAACGTTACCCGATACATGAAGACAACCCCATACATAACATAGGAGCTTACCCAGGTATGGACCCTTTAGATCCTATTACCATGATAACTACATTAGGGAGATCTTAGAGGATCCTTACCAATTTCAGGAACTTTCACCCCCATATCAGGAACCCGCACCCCAGATTCCAAACCCAGTCCTAGAACCTGCACCCCCAATGAGTGCAGAAAACGTACAAGAACTTAGGACTTTCGGGGAGGAAATTTTAGAAAGCAGTGAGAGAATGCGTCAGGTGGGAGAGCGTCTCGTATGGAAATACGATGAGCGCAATATGGATTTTTGGATAAATCCATATCCGTGAATGTGATGGTAGAAATGGTAGTAATAATAATAATAATATAATAAAATAAAAATAAAATAAAATTATGTGTGTACGGATGCATAATACTATTAGTGTAATTTTCTTTCTGTTGGTATTGTAATCTTTATTTCAGTACTAGTGTGTAATAGACGCATAGTATATGAAAATAGAGTACCAGTCGCAATGATCGACGTTTTTGGATAGATTGCGTGTCATGTGAATTACGATATTACCTATTATCTTGTGATATTAATATGGGATAAATGTTTAAAATTCAGATGGCCGATGAAGGAAATCTGAATAATGATAACCAGAGTAACATTAACGTGGTTAATGAGAATCCGAGCATCAATAACAATGGAAACCAGATGGATAATAGTGTCATTCAACACATAGTGGCACAAGGAATCATAGATGCCATGCCATTTATTATTCAAACTATTCAAGAAGCGAATAATAAAAGTAAACATAGCAGTAAGAGACCAATTGAACCAGAAAACAGCGTGAACAATGGACATGTACTTCAAGTGCCCATTCCCAAAAGAAGAAGAACCATGGCTTATGGTTGTTCTTATAAGGAATTCTGGTCTTGTAAACCAATTGAATTCTCGGGCAACGAAGGGGCCATTGCAGCTATACGCTGGATAGAAAAGACTGAGGCAGTCTTAAGAATAAGCAAGTGTGCTGAAGAAGATAAGATATTGTTTGCTTCTAATCTGTTTAAGAATTCAGCGCTAGAATGGTGGAATACTATCCTCCAATCAAAAGGAAGTGATAGAACTTACAATATGGAATGAGAAGAATTTAAGAACAAGGTAGAAAGGAAATTATGCCCACCTAATGAGAAGGAACAGATAGCAAACAAATTCCTAAACCTTAGAATGACTGGTGTGGATAGTAAAGGATACACTAAAATATTCTTTGAATATGCCAGAATAGTGCCAACTCTTGCTTCACCAGAACCAGTGTTAATCTCCCGTTATATTTGGGGATTAATTGGAGAGATTAGACATGTAGTCAAGGCAGCTAGACCTCAAACCATAGAAGAGGCCATAGAATTAACCAATACCTTGACAGATGAACTAGTCCGTACTAGAGAAGAAGACCAGAGGAAAAACCTAACCCAAAGGCTTACCCAAGAATTTCGTTCTGGGAATTACAACCGTAAGAATATAGGTTCTACCTCTGCACCTTTCTGCAAAGTCTGCAAGAAAAAGCATTCGGGAAAATGCTCCACTCTTTGCAATTATTGCAAGATGCCAGGGCACAAGGAAGAAAATTGCAGGAAGAAATCCAGTAATGGGTTATGCTACAACTGCGGGGAAAAAGGTCATATCAGGCCAAACTGTCCAAAACTAACCCCAGCAACAAACAACAAGAATACACCAAATGCTAGAGCATTTGTTCTGACTACAGATGAAGCCAAGATGATTCCAGATGTTATAGCTGGTACGTTTTTAGTTAATGATATTTTTGCTAAAGTATTATTTGACTCTGGTGCAAACCAAAGTTTTATTAATACATCATTTTGCAAAATTCTAAATCAGTCATTAACTAAACTACCACAAGAATGTTTAGTAGAGACCGCTAATGGAGAAACTGTTAGGATTTCTGAAATCTTGCAGGGAGCAAGAATATAAATTTTAAATCAAAAATTTGTGGCAAACCTGTATCCCATGAATCTGGCAGGATTCGATGTTGTTTTAGGAATGGATTGGTTAATAGCCAATAAAGCCAGTATTTTATGTGATCAAAAGTCAATTCAAGTAAATTCACCAAAAGGTAAAACAATCACAATTAAAGGAGATAAGCCTTCTAGATCCACAAAATTCATCTCTGTGATGAAAACTGCAAGTTATATAAGAAAAGGTTCTATAGTGTATATGATTTCCATAATCACTAACACTAAAGGAAAAGAACTAAAAGACATTCCAGTAGTGTCTCAGTTTTCAGATGTCTTTCCAGAAGAATTACCAGGACTACCTCCAGACAGAGAAGTTGAATTCAGAATTCACCTGCTACCAGGAACAGCACCAATTGCCAAAGCACCTTATCGTTTGGCACCCGCCGAAATGTAGGAATTGAAGAAACAATTAGACGAATTGTTGGAGAAAGGATTTATACAACCAAGTTCGTCGCCATGGGGAGCGCCGATACTGTTCGTTAAAAAGAAGGACGGATCAATGCGTATGTGCATTGATTACCGTGAATTAAACAAAGTCACGATTAAGAATCGGTACCCATTACCGAGAATCGATGATCTGTTTGATCAACTACAAGGAGCTTGATTTTTCTCTAAAATCGATTTAAGGTCAGGATATCATCAATTAAAGGTACAGGAAGAGGACATTCCTAAGACCGCATTCAGAACGAGGTATGGCCATTATGAGTTTACTGTCATGCCATTTGGTTTAACCAATGCCCCAGCTGCATTTATGGACATGATGAACCGAATATGTAAGCCATATTTGGATAAATTCATAATTGTCTTTATAGATGATATTCTAATTTACTCTAAGAGTAAAGAGGATCATGCAAAGCATTTGAACGCACTATTGAGTCTGTTAAGAAAAGAAAAACTTTATGCTAAGTTTTCTAAGTGCGAATTTTGGTTAGAACAGGTACAATTTCTTGGACATTTAGTGAATCATGAAGGAATTCATGTAGATCCAACAAAGATCGAAGCAATTACTAAATGGAAAACCCCTGAGTCACCAACCGAGGTTAGAAGTTTCTTAGGATTGGCCAGTTATTATAGAATATTTATTCAAGATTTTTCTAGAATAGTCATTACCTTAACCAAGCTAACTTGTAAATCTGTTAAGTTTGAATGGGGAGTAAAACAAGAAGAAGCCTTTAGAATCCTTAAGCAAAGATTAACCCATACATCCATATTAGCATTACCAGAAGGAGCTGAAGACTTTATTGTTTATTGCGATGCTTCCAAATTAGGTTATGGATGTGTATTGATGCAACGACAAAAGGTTATAGCTTACGCATCTAGACAACTTAAGAATCATGAAGAGAATTATTCAACTCATGATTTAGAACTAGGAGCTATAATTTTTGCTCTTAAAATTTGGAGACATTACCTTTATGGTAGTAAGTTTACCGTATTCACTGATCATAAGAGTTTAAGGTATATTTTCAAGCAAAAAGAGTTGAATATGAGACAAAGACGCTGGATGGAGATGCTTAGTGATTATGACTGTGATATCCAGTATCATGAAGGAAAAGCAAATGTAGTAGCAAATGCTTTAAGCCGAAAGTATCATGAAAAACCAAAAAGGGTACGTTCTCTTAAATTAAATCTGCAATTAGATTTAAATGATCAAATAAGAGAAGCACAAGAATCAGTAATCAAGGATGATTCTGAAAAATTAAAAGGTATGCTGAAGGAATTAAAACAAGGAACAGATGGAATTTGGAGATTCCATGAAAAGAGAATGTGGATACCTAAATTAGGAAACCTACGTCATCGTATTTTAGAAGAGGCCCATAAGTCTAAATATACGATGCATACAGGAAGTTTTAAAATGTACCAGGATTTAAGGAAAAATTTCTGGTGGATAGGAATGAAGAAGGACATAGCAGCCTATATTTCTAAATGTTTAACATGTTCTCAAGTTAAGGCTGAACACCAGAAGCCCTCAGGATTTCTACAACAATTAGAAATGCCAGTGTGGAAATGGGAATTGATAACAATGGATTTTGTTACTAAGTTGCCCAAAACAAAGAAAGGAAATGATACAATCTGGGTGATTGTAGATAAGCTAACCAAGTCAGCTCATTTCCTACCAATGAAAGAAACTGTCAGTATGGAACAATTAGCTAAATTATATGTAAATGAAATTGTTTCTTTACATGGCATTCCTTTATCAATTGTTTCTGATAGGGATAGTCGATTTACCTCTCATTTTTGGTCAAGTTTCCAAAAGGCAATGGGAACCAAGTTAAAATTGAGCACAGCTTATCATCCTCAAACGGACGGACAAAGCGAAAGAACAATTCAAACAATGGAAGATATGCTTAGAGCTTGTGTAATTGATTTTGGAGGTAATTGGGATGATCACTTACCTTTAATAGAATTTTCTTATAATAATAGTTATCACACAAGTATCAATGCTGCACCGTTCGAAGCACTTTATGGACGAAAGTGTCGAACCCCAGTCTGTTGGGCAGAAATTGGGGAAAAGCAACTATCTGGACCTGAGATAGTGCAAGAAACAACTAATAAGATTATTCAAGTCAAGGAACGATTGAAAGCAGCACGTGATTGACAAAAGAGTTACGCCAATAATCGACGTAAACCGTTGGAATTTCAAGTAGGAGATAAAGTATTATTGAAAGTCTCTCCTTGGAAAGGAGTAGTAAGATTCATCAAACGGGGAAAGCTAAGTCCCAGATATATTGGACCCTTTGAGATTATTAGAAGAATAGGGCCTGTAGCCTATCAGCTACAACTGCCAGAGGAAATGGCAGGAATACATTATGTGTTTCATGTATCTAATCTCAAGAAGTGTTTAGCTGATGAATCACTGATAGTGCCTCTTAAGGATATAGAGGTAAATGAATAACTCAAGTTTGTAGAAAAGCCTCTACAAATTGAAGACATGAAAGTCAAGAATCTCAAGCACAAGAGATTAGTTCTGGTCAAAGTAAAATGGGACTCCAAAAGAGGACCTGAGTACACATGGGAGCTTGAATCAGAAATGCAAAAGAAATATCCGTATTTATTCTAGTAGATCTCGAGGACGAGCTCTAAAACAAGGTGGGGAGAATGTAACAACCCTCGGTAAAACCGACACTCTCATAATAATTCTGACACCCTATTATATCCTAAAATACCCTTATATGTCTTATAATACACCCCGTATGTGAAAACCGAGCCCGACATATGTTATAATATATAAAATAAATTAAAAACAATAAAAGTTAAGTTGAGGCGGGCCGCCTGAGAGTCAATATCAGCAACTATATAAAGGAGGCCTCGGATCTCATTTCAGTTCGTTCATTTCTCAATTCTCAATCTCACTTTCTGAATTAGAGGCATTATAGACGGGTATTATACCCCTAATTAGCGAGGTTCTGCTCCGTTGTAAGTATTATAACCCCAGTTTCGTAATAGTTAAGCTGCCCGATTGATTTAGGGTTCCGTAACAACTGTCGTGGTTCTGCCCGACGTAGTTGTTGGAATGCCGTCTCGGGGAGGGTATCATTAATATTTTCAAAGGGTTATGATACTAACCAATGTACATTTTTATAAATTATAGATTATATCCAGGAAACCCTTACGCGAAGTCTAAGATAGCAATGTGAGTTTATCCTCTTTTTGTTAACCTTTTTGGAATGTTTTACAAAACCTTAATTGTTTTACAATGTGATTAAGCGGTGATTGAGTCTTTGTAGTTCTTCAATTACTGCCGGTATGTTGGGGTTTTGTATACAAAATTTACTACACTGTGAGTAGTAAGTCGGGATGACAATACGTTACCATTGGACAATGAGTTAGCCAATGGGTAATATGACCCACAAGTCAGGGTTGACAGTACTAATGGAGTAATTGTGTAGACATAAACAATGTGATCGCTCTCAATACTGTTCACTGTGAATTTTTATTTAAACTTGATTAAACTGGGATTCACTCACCAGTATTTCCCACTGACAAATGTTTTTAAAACGCGTTTCAGGTAACCCAATGTGACAGCCAATTAGTAAAAAGCCAGCTGGAGAGCACTGAAGGCTTGAAAATATGGCTATAAAAGTTACCTAATAAACGATGTTTTAAATTCAATAAAATAGGGTTTATCCCTATAAATGTATTGTAATAAGAAACTTGGGTTTTACCCATGTGATGATTAATATTAAATGAGATGGTTTTACTCTGATAAACATTTCCTAACTACGGTCCTGATGTAAATTCCGCTGCAAGAATTAAACAACTGATACCACCAAACTCTGAGTTCGCGTCCGCCCGTTCCCTGGACAGATAAGGGATCGGGGGTTGCGGCATGATTCGACAAGCGGTGAATACGGGAATACAGAAACAAGAAGGAGAAATCAGTAATCATCAGGAGATGATTATCGTCGGTACCGAAGGAGGGCTATGGAGCGATATTTGGCACGTTAGTTCTGTATTTACACATCACATTGCCAGAAATCTAAATGTGTTTAAACACTTTAAACATATTGTTGGGGTTGATACATGGTCTGGGGGAAACAACTTCTTGTTCACACGAGGGGTTGGATCGGTTGAAATTAAAACATGTAATGAAACAATGAGAATACAAAGCGTTTTTTATTCTCCGGAGTTAGACCGGAACGTCTTGAGCATGGATCAATTGACATTGCAAGGCTACACCGTCAATAAAGCCGGTGATACTTGCAGAATTTATCCTATGTTTTCAACTCCGGTGAACAACTCCGTGAATGAAGTAAGTGGTCTGACAAGGGAATAGGAAATTGGGTTAACTGAAAAACAGGGTATACTCGATGAGAGTGTGTACGATGATGAATTCAAGGAACGATACTTGAACTCTTATTTCGAAGAACTAAATCTGTCTTCACAAGAGACGGATTGGAGTTTGATGATCGTTAAAGCAATGGAATTCCACGAATTTGCCGACTACAAGGCTTTTCTAGACTTAATCGATGATAGAGAGTTTATTTTTAAATATAAACACACATTGGAGTCAAAATTTGAGGAGATGGTTAAGTGGATCTGATCGATTATATGGGAATAACTTCAAGACCAATCCCACCATTTGCTCCAAACAAGAGAAAAATAGACTTGTTAAGTCTGTATATATTGGTGGCAAGAGACGGTGGTTACCGGGAAGTCACAACAGAAAATCTATGGCCTGCAATAGTAAAAGATCTAGGATTTGGATACGAAGACGGAGATTACATGAGGGTCATTTATGCCATGTATCTCGATATCCTAGAGTATTACTATAAGTTTAAAACGGTTCAAGGAAAAGTGCATGACAAGGAGATGGTGATTGAGGAAGAAGGGTCCTCTAATGGCTGCCATAGGAGACCGAAAAGTGCAAGTGATCTTCAACAGGAACCTGCTGCATCGGTTCAATTTGCACTCTTTGCCGGAAACGATGAAGATGACTGGAATCAAATGAAGAAGAGAAAACGTTTCAACTTCAATCACGCAAGATGGGCTGTCGAAGAAGCCAACCGGAGTGTCATGGAGCAAGCTCGGAAACATAACTAAAGTTTAAGGGGGTTATGTTAGAAGTATTAAACTTTATTATGTTTCATATGTATTTAATTAAACTTATAAGTAGATATGATAAGTATGATATGTACTCGAATATTAGATGATAAGCTTATGTAATTTCCGGTATGATAAGCGGGTGAATATTTCGAATAACTGCCGGAGGCAGTTGCCCGCCAAAATTAACCGCCAAAACATAATATATTTATTCTTGATTGCCGGCAACATTGTTGGTTATCAAGACATTCAAGTTCTGCTAGAATTGTCCATTATTCATTCGATATTCATTGTCTTTCATTCATTATTTACACCATGGAAATCCAATTCGGATCACTCTCAAACAATAACCCAAACCCATCTCATGAATCCGCTGCAAATGTTACTTCTGATCCCCAACATTCATTATGGTTATTTACTTGATTGTTTGGTTTGTTAATAAGAAATCATGCAATTGGTCCTCGGTTTTTGCAGGGAATAGAGGCTTTTGATGAGCATGTTAATTCTCAAACCAAGATGTAGTAGAGGTATACAAAATTCTCACTTATGCTTAGAAAAATTGCATGTGGTGGTTAGTTTTTGACAATCAAACTTATTCATCAAAATGTTTTGTTCTTCAAGACTAAGCAGCAGCATCATCGTACTCAGTAAATTCCACCCATAGCAAAGCTAAGGTAAGGTCTGAGGAGGGTAAGATGTAGACAGCCTTACCTCTACCCCGTAGGAATAGAGAGGTTGCAACTTGATATTAGTTTTGCATCAAGCCTTGGGCATAAGATACATAACACTCAGTAATCAGGACAAAGCCCGATTGCATGTACCCCATGTCTTTCGGCTATCAACAGCACCACATGATACATGATTAACCGTCCCCGCTTTTAACGTTATTTTCACTTTCATGAGATTGGAAATAACATTAAAATTAATGAAATTTCATTTTTGCCCCCCGAGGGCCCACACATATATACATTGTCATTATACGCGCACACTGCAAGCGGGGGGTTTAGGTTTTTTTTTGGTTGGGGGGTTTTAGGTTTTGGTGGTGTAGTGAGTTTATTTTGTTGTGTTTACATTGGTTCTCGCGATTCTCGCAATAAAGGTGGTTCTCGCATGAACCCTACCTTATATGTATTATATGACACCTGTTTATGAATAGTGAAACCCAAACATGATGTGTGTGAGTTTTTTAAGATAGGAGTTGCTACATCTATGAACTTTTCGGTGGTCTTTAGATCCAGACTTATAATTGAATATACATCATCTGCCTTGTCTTCTTTTAGGAAATAGAGTTTTTCGTTCAGCGATGCACTATGATTCGAAAACCAACAGGATAGACGATGGATGTCCTCAGTCTTTCTCCACAAGTCAAATTTCAACGAGTATATATAAATATTGCAAGAGTGGGTTACAAGTAAAAGCTTGTAGTCGTCTTCAGAAGAAATGTAATACAACACGGATGCTCTAGTGTTGGTCTGGTAGCATTCTTTACAAGAATTTGTTTTAGACAAGGTTTTATAGTCGCATGTCAATGGATTCCATAAGATTAGATCAGAGTATTCGCTCTCCATACCGTTGCGGGGTATGCCTACGCACACCATTCCATTGAAAGATGTTATGACCGACATGTTTCGAGCTAATTTGAATGGCAGGTAACGAGGAGGGGTTAAACCATCTTCAGGTGCTTCACAGTCTATGGTGCGGAAGGTGCATGATAATGTTGTATAGGATTTGAAGAGTAGTTTGTGGCGGGTTTGATGATGGAGATGCATGTTGGCAAACATAGGGGTGGTTAAGAAGGAGTACCATTCTTTGGAAACACACGTAAACCGGACCGCAGATTTGGCTGGAAGCCTTGGTAGTATGCGCAACAATACTATGTCCGGTGAAAGCTCGGTACCCATGGCTCCTCTACGTCTAATGTCAAGGATATGATTTATGTTAATTTGTGAGGGATATGATTTACGTCGATGATAATGGTTTTCAAAATTTATCAACTAATTTTTTTTTATGTTTATCTTCTAGAATTTATGGATTATTTAATTATTAAGCTTATCTTTTTTAGAGTACCATACCAGGATTAGGGGCTGTTTGGCAACATCTGAACCAATAAGTGCTGAATGAATAAGAGGTCTGAATGGGTAAGAGGGTCTGAACCAGTAAGTGCTGAACCAATAAAACGCTGTTTGGTTGCATATCTGAATAATATGTAAAATGACATTTTTACCCCTAAACTAAACAAAACAAAATAACCAAATGGCTTTAAAAGTCGAACCCAGCTGTGTATGCACTATGCAGTTGAATGATAATCCCACTTCCCCAATTTCTCTGCTTCTCTCTCTAGATGATCATCTACCTTTTTTTTTTGTTTTTTTTTGGCAAAGCATCATCATATACCTACATCCATCTATGTTTCTTCCTGATCATCCTCTTCATGTTCGTAAGCTTCTCATGGTACACACCCCCATCTCGAAGAACAGGAGAGAAAGTGAGACAGAGTGACGGAGTGAGAAGGAAAGGGAAGCACGGCAGCGGCACCGCCGCTCATGGCGGCGACAGTGGAGGCGACGGTGGTGGTTTGAGGCTCCTCCGACGAATTTCACCGGTAAAACTCCTCCCCGTCTTCTTTCGTCTCCTCCTTTTTCTTGCGATTGATGACGATTTCTGTGTTATCGGTGATGATAAGGATCGATTAGGGTTTGATTTGGGGGTTTCGGAGGTGGTGTCGTCGGTGACGATGATGATGATGATGATGGAGATGGTGTCGGAGGTGGTGTCGGAGTTGATGATGATGATGATGGAGATGGTGTCGGAGGTGGTGGAGGTGGTGTTGGAGGTGGAGGTGGTGGCTGTGGAGAACTCGTGAAGAAGAAGGAGCAAAGGGCATACAAGTCCAATTTTCATTCAGAGATTAGAACTAGCTGAACCATTCAGTCTGAATGGTTCCATTAAGAGGGTGGCTATTTGATGAACCAAACACCCTTACCTCTGACCGATTCAGAGGTTAACCTCTGAATGGATCCATTCAGCACCAAACAAACAGCCCCTTAGTATTTCATATTTTGTAGCCTAATCAGTTAGATTTTCTTTCCAGTAATCCAAGTAATTTTTTTTATGTTTATCTTCTAGAATTTCTGTATTATTTAATTTATTAAACTTATCTTTTTAGGGGTTGTTTGGTAGCTTCTGAATGGCTAAGTGTTCAACCATTAAGGTTCAGTATAATGATTAACCATTTCGAGGCAAATGTCTGATCAGTTCACATAAGAGGTCTTGATCATTCAGACTCAGTGTAATGTTTAACCATTCAGAGACATATGTCTGAACCATTTAGACATCTGCTCGTGAAACAAACAGTTTGAACCATTAAGTGTTCAACCAGTAAAATGTACAAACTATTAAGAGCTCGTTAAGAGCTAAAATAAACAGCCCTACCATACCCAGAATTAGGGGCTGTTTGATAACATCTGAATGGTTAAGTGCTGAACCAGTAAGATGTCTGAACCATTAAGTGCTGAACCAGTAAGAGGTCTGAACCATTAAGAGCCTGTATAATGCTTAACCGTTCAGAGGCAAATGTCTGACCAATTCAGATTAGAGGTCTTAACCATTCAAACTCTGTATAAATCTTAACCATTCAGAGGCAAATGTCTGAACCATGCAGACATCTGCTTGTGAAACAAACAGTCTGAACCATTAAGTGCTGAACCAGTAAGGGGTCTGAATCATTAAGAGGTAAACAATCAACCCCTTAGTATTTCATATTTTGTAGCCTATTAAGAGGCTAATTATATAAAGGTTATTTATAATCACATAAATAAATAAATTTTACAAAATGTTTAAATGCAACTATAATTAAAAGTTGATAGAATTTGCTTAAAATCTATAATATTGTTCGAAATTTGTGTGGAAAATGTGGTTTTCCACTTAATATCAGACACAAATAATAATTTATATTTGAGATTAATATAATTATTATTATGGGCGTCTATTCTATTATGTGAGAGGATCACAATGAATCAAACCATGTCCAAAATGAAGACAACATGAATGTGATATCGAAGTTCTAAGTTGTGTGGTTGAAACTTTAAAACTGTGGAAATTGAGTTTCTCACATTGGTTGAAAGATATACTAAGTTGGTTTATAAGTAAAAATTTTACAGGAATTTATTCCTGTATAAAAAGGAACCCCCCCCCCCCCCCCCCCCCCCCCCCCCGCGCGGTGCCCGGGATAAGGGTAATGGGCGTAGTGTGGCGTTTTGATGACGCACTTTGCACGCTCGCATCATGGCGAGTTGTTTGAGAGTCTCATTTACTATCTTTGACCTATTGTAGACTGGATGTTGTTCGAGTCTGTGGTGTGGTTTGAATATTGGTGTGATCAACAGAAGGCTGTTTAAATTCCAGCAGTTGTTTTGAAGGGTCGGCACGTCTATTGTTAATTATATCAGCTAAAGACTTGATCCAACTTAATATAAGAGTCAAATTATCATATAACAAGCTCAAGATCAAGAACATAACTTTAGTTTTGCATTAACCTAATCCCCTTGATGTACACAGAATTAAAGATGTCTGGCGATTCGGGTTTTACAGGGCAGAATAGGCCTTCTGAAGACACTTACCAAACCAATCCAAAAGATCCTGATGGGCCTCCTGAGCCCGTTTCCAAGATGTTATGTCTTCATCTCTGTATCGAACGGTCCAACCATGTGATACACCAAGATATATCTTCACAAAGTGATCAACCTGCATACCCATAAACCAGTCCATGAAAATGGGTGTTTCAGGTAACGGGTCAAAACAAGTTCCAGTTGAAACGGGTTGGGCCAGGCTGCCTTAGGTTGACTTGCAAACACGTACCTCGGGTTTGGCTTGCAATGCAGCCTCAAACTGTTTAACTAATTCTGGAGGAGATATTTTATCAAATTCAGCCGCTAGTATTGCAACCGGAACCTTAACCTCTGAAAACATCACATCAACCATGCAAAAAACACAAGATTGCTAAGAAATTTCTGATCCAAAACATTTGACTTTTTTGTTTACGTTTGACTGTTGAAAAGTGATATGTTTTAATGTTTTAGTAGTTAAAATGTAATAATTGTAAGTCAAAGGACTGAATGTGTCAGTTGTAATAGTTTGAAAAGTTGTTAATGGCAGTTAATAAAGTAGTTGAAGCTGATTGAATTGATCAGCTTGTTGTTGGAAAAAACTCTCTCTCTCTAGATTCTCTTTCTAAACCTCAAGCCCTATCATTGGTATCAGAGCCACCGACCCTCGTCGGAGCTCCTATACCGTTCATCTACCACCACAATCCACCACCATAACCACCGTAACAGAATTCTGTTAATTCTCCGATCAAAATTTTTCGTCTTCTTCGTTTCAATTCTTCTGATAATCGTGTCCATTTCAATACCTGGATTGATCAATCGTGATCAATCTACTCCTGGATTTGAACAATTTGTGATTCGATCCATCTTTGCTCGTTTCTTCTAAATTTTTTTCAAATTCGTTCAATTCACCATTAAAAACAGTAATCATGACAACTGGTACTCGTCAACAAGAACTCGAAAAGCAAATTAAAGATAATCAGATGTCAATAGGGAAAATGGAAATTATTGTTCAAGATCTACAAGCCAATTCACAATTACTCAATGACAACATGCAGAATGTTGTTATCAGTACAGATGAAAACAAAGCAGCAGTGGCTCAGATTCAATTACAGTTACAATCATTGATAGACAAGATAACAAGTATGGAAACCAACAGAGGAATGGTGGTTAATAATGACCATCAAGAACAAAGGTTATCTCGTTTAGGAAGACTGGATTTTCCTAAATTCAATGGTGAAGATGTTGAGGGATGGGTGTACAAAAGTAATCATTTCTTTGAAGTTGATCATACCCCTGAAAACCAAAAAATGAGATATGCTGTTGTCAATTTGGAAGGAAAGGCTTTACAATGGCATCAAGGTTACTTGAAAAGTAATAATCTGACCATTGATACCATCACTTGGGATGAATATAGAAGGTCTGCTGAAGCAAGATTTTCTACAGAATTATTTGTGGATGCTTTAGAAGAAATCAAGAACTTGCATCAAACAGGTAGCCTCCAAGATTACTGTGATACTTTTGATGCTCTCTTAAACAAGGTGGATTTGTCTCAAGAACAGGCTGTTAGTCTGTTTGTTGGTGGTTTAAAAATGGAAATTAGATGTTTAGTAAAAGCCTTTAAGCCAAGAAACTTGAGAGAGGCTTATACAATTTCTAAACAACAGGAAAATATACACAACACCTTATTTGGCCAGTCGGGAACCAAGAAATATCAATACTATTCTACTTCAAATACCAACCAAAAACCTACCACTTCAACTTTTAAAACACCCCCAACCATGAATGCCAACTCACTACCTTTACTACCTAAACCTACCCAAAATATTCCACCAAGAATCACTAGGAAATTAACAACCAAAGAAATGGCTGAAAAAAGGGAGAAGGGAGAATGTTTTTGGTGCAATGAGAAGTTTACTCCCTCTCATAATTGCAGGAATAAACAGTTGTTTACTATTGAGTTAGTAAATGAGGATGATGAAAACTGTTGTGATGAAGAAGAGATTGTAATTGGGGGGGAAGAACCACAGATTTCGATTCATGCTATTACAGGAGTACCCTCTTATTCAACAATGAAGATTGTGGGATATATGGGTACTAGAAGGCTGTTTATATTGGTAGATTCAGGATCAACTCACAACTTCATAAGTCTTAAGTTGGTAAAGAAGTTGCAATGCCTACTTCAGTCTGTGTCATCTATGAAGGTTACAGTGGCCAATGGTAATCAATTAGAATGTGGACAAAGATGCATAGGGTTTAAATGGAAGATGCAGGGTGTGTGGTTTCAAGCTGATATGCTTGTAATTCCATTAGACAGTTATGACATGGTGTTGGGAATAGAATGGTTGTCTATGTTGGGAGACATTGTATGGAATTTTGCTGAGATGACCATGCAATTTAAGGTACAGGATAAGGTGTATACATTGAAAGGAACTGAAACAAATGGAATGAAGTTGTGTTCCACTGAAACAATGAGTAATCTGTTAAATGGAGATGCAGGGGCAATTCAGTCACATATGTTTGGGTTACAACTAAAGAATGATGTGGAGAATGATCCATTTGGGTCCAAGGTAACTGATCCCATTACTTGTGTAAATTTGCAGTCATTATTGGAGGAGTATAAAGATGTTTTTGATATTCCAACTGCATTACCTCCAAAGAGGTCTTTTGATCACAAGATAGTCCTTAACAATGGGGACAAACCTGTGAACTTAAGATCTTATAGATATCAAGCTTTGCAAAAGGATGTGATAGAAAAGATGACACAAGAAATGTTAGATTCAGGGGTAATTAGGAGTAGCCAAAGTTCCTTTGCAGCACCTGTGGTACTAGTTAAGAAGAAGGATGGGTCATGGAGATTATGTATTGACTATAGACAACTCAATAAGGCTACAGTGAAGAATAGATTTCCTATACCCCTTATTGATGAGTTACTTGAAGAATTAGGTGGGGCCACCATTTTTTTCCAAACTGGATTTGAGATCTGGCTATCATCAAATCAGAATGTATGAACCTGACATACATAAAACAGCATTCAGAACACATCAAGGGTTGTTTGAGTTCTTGGTAATGCCCTTTGATGAACCAAACATTTAAGGCTCAGTTGAGGAAGTTTGTGCTTGTATTTTTTGATGACATTCTGGTTTACAGCAAAGATAAGGATCAACATGTTGAACACTTGAAACAAGTGTTGGAAATTATGAGAAATCAGCAATTATTTGCTAAAATGTCTAAATGCAATTTTGGGGGACAGAAGGTAGAGTATCTTGGGCATGTTATTACAAAAGAAGGTGTATCAACTGACCCCACTAAGATTGAAGCAGTGATGTCATGGGCTGTTCCCACTAATGTAAAACAATTAAGGGGGTTTTTGGGCCTTTCAGGGTATTACAGAAGGTTCATTAGATCCTATGGACTGATTGCCAAACCACTGACAGATTTGCTCAAGAAGGATGCTTTTAAATGGTCCAAAGAAGCAGATTATGCCTTTCAACAATTAAAAACTGCCTTATGCACGACACCAGTATTGGCTCTACCTGATCTTTCAAAGACTTTTGTGGTAGAAACTGATGCATCTGCATTGGGAATTGGAGCTGTGTTGATGCAGGATCATCATCCTTTAGCTTTTATCAGTAAAGCCCTGTGCCCAAGACAACAGGTATTGTCTGTCTATGATAGAGAATTACTTGCAATTTTACTTGCAATCAAGCAGTGGCATTACTATTTGATTAGTGGCCATTTTGTTATCAAAACTGATCAGAAAAGTTTGAAACATTTACTTGATCAAAAGATAACTACACCTTTGCAACACTCATGGATGGTCAAGTTAATGAACTATGACTTTGAAATCCAGTACAAGAAAGGTGTTGATAATGTAGCTGCTGATGCATTATCTAGACTGCAAACTGTTTCTCTGTTTAAGTTGGCAGTCTCATCTTTTGAACCCTTGTTCCTTGAGAAGATTAAGCAAACTTGGCAAGGTGACCTCAACCTACAAAACATTATTCAGAATTGTGATACAGAAGGGCAAAATGGTCATTACAGTTGGAATGAGGGCCTCTTGAAAAGAAAAAACAAGCTGGTAGTGGGAAATGATGAAGTTGTAAAAAAAGAGTTAATTCAGTATTGTCATGAATCGTCTGTTGGGGGCCATTCAGGAATTCATGCCACCTTACAAAGACTCAAAGGACTGTTTTATTGGAAAGGGCAGTCTAAGAATGTGAGGGATTATGTTAGAAGATGTGATATTTGCTTACAAGCTAAATATGAGACAACAGCCTATCCTGGTCTCATACAACCACTACCTATTCCAAGGGTAAAAATGTCATCTTTGTATCTTTTCTGATATAAGTATGGATTTTATCACTGGATTACCTACTTCCAAGGGTAAAAATGTCATCTTTGTTATTGTGGACAGACTTACCAAGTATGCTCATTTCATTGGGATGACCCATCCTATTTCTGCAACTTCTGTGGCCCAGGCATTTGTTGACAATGTTTATAAACTACATGGTTGGCCTTCTACCATAGTTTCTGACAGGGATTCCATCTTCTTGAGTAAGTTTTGGAAGGAGTTCACCAGACTCCAAGGCATCTCTCTAGCCATGTCTACTGCCTATCACCCTCAAAGTGATGGTCAGACTGAAGTGGTCAACAGGTGTCTTGAGACATACCTGAGATGCATGATTTTACACTACTCACACTCTTGGTTTCATTGGCTTCCATTGGCGGAGTGGTGGTACAACACCAACTACCATACAGCCATAAAGACTACTCCTTTTCAAGCTTTGTATGGATATGCTCCCCCAATTCATGTTCCTTATGTTCATAGAGACACATCAGTGGCCAGCATTGATTCTGAAATGTGTTCAAGAGAGGGGGCTATATCAGTTCTGAGATCCACTTTACAAATGGCCCAAAACAGGTTAAGGCAGCAAGCTAACAAGCATAGAACTGAAAGGAGTTTTCCTTTAGGCTCTTGGGTGTATTTGAAACTAAGACCTTATGTGCAGACCACATTGAGGGGTGCTATTTTTTCAAAAATGTCTCCAAAGTACTATGGGCCCTATTTGATCACTCAAAAAATTGGAGAAGTAGCTTACAAGCTAGACTTGCCAGAGGAATCTCAATTGCATCCTGTATTTCATGTTTCTTTATTGAAACCTGCTCATGGCCCTCCAACCACTATCACTCCTATTCCTCAGGCTGCAAGGTTTTCTTTAAAGCCACTAAAGGTACTGGACCATAGACTAATAAGGAAAGGTAAAAGAGGTGTTGCTCAGGTGTTGGTTCAGTGGGAAAGTCAGTCTATGATGGAAGCTACATGGGAAGATCGTCATGAGTTTGTGCTAAGATTTCCTGATTTTATCATTTGAAGATTAGTATTGCACCTTGAGGACAAGGTTCTTAATAGGGAGGGAGTATTGATATGTTTTAATGTTTTAGTAGTTAAAATGTAATAATTGTAAGTCAAAGGACTGAATGTGTCAGTTGTAATAGTTTGAAAAGTTGTTAATGGCAGTTAATAAAGTAGTTGAAGCTGATTGAATTGATCAGCTTGTTGTTGGAAAAAACTCTTTCTCTCTCTAGATTCTCTTTCTAAACCTCAAGCCCTATCAAAAAGTCAAACATGAACCTTTTCTTGAACGGAAACGTACCCTTGATATCATTTAAAGTGACAAATGTAGGATGCAAGAGTGCAGCAGCTTGTATATCTGTGTCCTTTGCTAGCTCTACAACGACCTTGGCTATCAAAGATAATTGATGCAATTAAAGTAGTCTCTTATAATTCGACTATTCGAGTAATAACATTATAGACCAAGAAATTTAAATTTTAATAAATTGTTCAGAAGCTAGTCTTACCACCCCAACAGAATCCTGCAGCCCCAATTTTAATTACACCCCTTTCTTTGAGAGCGTGAATAAGCGGTTTAACAAATTCCACTGCTGGCTTCTATAGAAAGAAAAGTATAAATAGTATTGAATTTTAAATATCCAAATCAAATCAGTTAACTATTCATGGTATCTACAAGGACCAATTTTACGTAGAGAACTGCAGGGGACGGTATCAGCAGTTGTATGGGGTGACAGCCAGATATAGCGGGAGAAAGAAGAAGAGGTTGTTAGACAGTTACATAACCACCTTATGTATCAAAGTTAAAAACTTAACGCAACATGCACACATGTTTATGCAGTTCCGTCGGATCTAAGCTTAAAAGGGTTCTTGTAGTTTTTTACTTAAAATTGACTTGTTATACTTCTCTCTCTCTCTCTATATATTGTGTGTGTGGCCGTGCATATATATGTAGGAATTTTGTACCGTACCACCGATATCGAATGGGCATTGTTATTGAGTATTTGTACCGTACCGATACCGACCAAACAAAACTGGTACCGGTACTCATTTTTAGTTAGGTGTTATTTGGCGTTAATTTGGTACTGTTATTTGGCATATGATTGTCGATTATTTGGGTGTTATTTGGCGTTAACTGTCGATTAGTTAGGTGTTATTTGGCGTTAAGCTCGGACAGGGCACCTGAAATCTCAGGGCGGCCCAGTCAAGTCAGTACTTTTCGATACAGTACCTATCTCATCCCACTTATATATGTGTGAAGTTGAGAAAATTTAATCATAAAAGTCATAATGCACCTCTTCTTTCAAATACTAATGCAATAACAAAAGTCAACTGATAACAAGATATGAACTTGGAAGACAACAAACCGCTGGATGGAGATCACCCCAGTCATGAAGATTAGTTTTAGGAATAAAGGGATCCCCAAAGAACATATCAGGAACAACCACATAATATCCAGCAGCTGCAACTTTATCTGCAATTTTCCTGCAACCTCAAAACAAAACAAAAAACCACAGTTGACCCACAAGTTGACTTTAATAAATCATTCTTACCACAACACATACCTCAACTTTGGAGCTTCATAACCTGAAAAAGAAACAAACTGGTGATGATCACGCCCATTTCACATATAAATTGAACTGGGTATTGAAAAAGATTGCAGGTGGAGTTTACCATAAGCATCAGAAATTAGAAGAACCGCAAGTTTTGAATCAGGGTTGCCGGAAACATAGGAGTTGAGGGATGCAAGTTTCTTGATTTGGCCGGATTCTTCGCCGGAGGAGATGCCCGGAGGGTTGTCGCAGCACGCCGGACCAAACATTGGGGGTGGAATGGTAGCTTGGTGCACTTTGGTACCCTTGGGTTTCTTGATTGTTGGTCATTTCCTACATACACAATTACCAATTTTTTTTTTTTTTTTTTAACGGCTAGCTCGGTCAGGGCTGTACATGACCATAGCTCGGTCGAAGCTGGGTTCAGACCTGAGCATTTCGTGCAGGAAACCGCCACAGACCGGGATCGAACCCGAGTCTATGTGGAAAAATGGGGGGGGGGGGGGGGGGGCAGGTAGTAGCCTGGTACTCCCCTTTTTACCTATTGTTTTATATTTATTTTAAAATTACGTTTTATTACCGTTTTGCCCCCTAGCTCAAAATAAAATTACGTTTTTTCCCCATCTCAAAATTACGATTTCACCCTCAATTCAAAATTATGATTTTGCCTGTCACTCCCGCATTGGACCAACCAGTTTATTATTTTATATCCATTTTAAAATTACGTTTTTGCCCCTCTTTAAAATTATGGTTTTGCCCCCAGCTAAAAATAAAATTACCCTTTTGTCCCCAGCTCAAATTACGATTTTCCCCTCGATTCAAAATAAAATTGTGCCAGGCAGCTGTCTGGTACTCCTCAGTTGACCAACCAGTTTATTGTTTTATATTCATTTTAAAATTACGTTTTATTACCGTTTTGCCCCCCAGCTCAAAATAAAATTACGTTTTTTTCCCCATCTCAAAATTACGATTTCACCCTCAATTCAAAATTATGATTTTGCATGGCACTCCCGCATTGGACCAACCAGTTTATTATTTTATATCCATTTTAAAATTACGTTTTTGCCCCTCTTTAAAATTATGGTTTTGACCCCAGCTAAAAATAAAATTACGCTTTTGTCCCCAGCTCAAATTACGATTTTCCCCTCGATTCAAAATAAAATTGTGGTTTTGCCCTCAGCTCAGTTTCACCGTCAATTCAAAATTATGATTTTGCATGGCACTCCCGCATTGGACCAACCAGTTTATTATTTTATATCAATTTTAAAATTACGTTTTTGCCCCTCTTTAAAATTATGGTTTTGCCCCCAGCTAAAAATAAAATTACGCTTTTGTCCCCAGCTCAAATTACGATTTTCCCCTCGATTCAAAATAAAATTGTGGTTTTGCCCTTAGTTCAGAATTACCTTTTCGCCCCTAGTTCAAAATAAAAATCTGTTTTTGCCCCCATCTAAAAATTACGATTTTGCCCTCTATTCAAAAATGTTATTTTTCCCCGTTTAAAAAATTATGAAATTACGTTTTTCCCCGGTTCAAAATAAATGTATGCTTTTGCCCCCAACGCAAAATTACGATTATGCCCTTGGTTCAAAATAAAATTATGGTTTTGCCTCCAGCTTAAATTTACGATTGTGCCCTTAGATCAAATTTATATTACGCTGTTACCCCAAGTTCAAAATTACGAATTTGCCCCGGTGAAAATTTACAATTTTGCCCCTGTGAAAATTTACAGTACTGCCATCAATTTAGCTTTTAGCAAATTACGATTTTACCCCAGTAAAAAAATACAACTTTCCCTCAGTTAAAAATTACAATATTGCCATTGTTTTAGTTTTTTTTTAATCAAAACTATAAAAGTGTTTTGTTTTAATTGGTTGACTCGATTTAATTGTTTTTCGTGTCAATAAGCTGCCTAACACTCGCTCATTATTCGGCCATCACCCCGCAACGCGGGCGGGGCATCAACTAGTTGTGTACATATGTTGTTGAGACTTTGCATATTGGTACCTATAGAATTATGGTTTTTGTGAAAATGGTTGGGAATTTTATTAGGGGCAAGTAAAAGTAATTTATTTTGATTATTTATACAGTAGAGAGAGATATGATATCCAACCCGGTATGTTAGGTAATTTTAGGCTTTTAGCTCATAGTATCCTATCAATGTCGGGTTCACCCACAATACTGAATATGTATGAAAAATGCATGTTAGATGATCACTAATCAGATCTTCGATTGTCACCATTAATATGATTGCATTCGCATGAGGTCTGCTACCCCTTGATAATAACGGGTAACTGTACATAGTATATATGTCGGTGACATAAGAGAATTATTGTCATTCACTTTCTAATTCTCTCTCTCTCTCTTTCTCTCTCATACATACTTGGTTATTTTCTCTACTTCAATAAGTTTTCTCATGGTCGAAGGTGGTCACATGGAGATTTACGTTCTTATAGCGATGGTAATGATTGTATGTTTTGTATTATTGATCATTTAGTTCAAGCCATAATAGCATTCACATCTCATCCCCAATCTCATTCTTAAATTAAGGAAAATGGTAAAGAAAGACATAGAAAACAGAATCTCTCGTTTTAAGGGAAAACAAACCAATCCGCAAAATTTGTTTCTAACTATTCATCCCTCATATATTTTTTTATATTTTGTTTCAGCCTTCTTCTCCGCCGCGTAATTATTATTTAGGGCCTTAGATCTTGGTGTTTGTATACCAAGATATAGATTGTAACTTGTATCTTTAGTGATGAATCTATGCTTGTTTATTGTTCCTATCAATCGATATACACACTATACCAAAAGCAATATGAAGAGTTAATTACTATTTTCGTACCTGAGGTTTGTCAAAAATAACGGTTTCAGTCCATTAGTTTAAAAATTGCGATTTCAGTCCATTAGTTTCATTTTCGTAACCATTTCAGTCCACCAACTTAACTCCCATCCATTTATTTTATTAACTTTGGGTGAAATTACCAAATTGCCCCTGCTAACTTAACAAATTGTAATAAAAAATGCAGTTCACATCGAACCCATGACCTTTGATTTTGAAAACAACCACTCAACCATTGAGCCATGTATTAAGTTTGTGATTTACATAGGGGTAACACCAAAGAAATGTTGATAGCCAACTGTTGAACTGATTGATGTTGTGCGAATTCGACATACATTTAATTTGGGGATTATAAGAAACCTTGTGGCTAGTGTTGTTCACATGTTTGTCATCAATCATCTTTAAGGAACTCACTCTCCCACCGAAAACAGTCAATGCCCCCATTCGATTTCGGGTTTCTAAAGGCATTAAAGATGAGGGTATACATGTTGCCATTTAGGGTTTCCTCCAGTCACCAAACTGAGATTCACCTAATTACACCTGTTTTTTTCAACATATACAAAATGGGTACTTTGAGAAATAAATAAAAATTGAATCTTTAGACTTGATTAAAGATTCTTGATTGTAATGAAGTGTAACATTCTTGATTGTAATCAGAATTCAATTTAACAAATACCACATGGGTATTTTGAGAAATAAACCAAAATTGAATCTTTAAACTTGATTAAGATTCTTGATTGCAATGAAAATTAAATAAAAATCAAGTATATTTGCTAAAATAAATGCATACATAAGAACCCTAAAAGCATATATAACCTCAATAACATAAAAACCCAAATGGGTATTTTGAGAAATTAACTAAAATTGAATCTTTAAACTTGATTAATAACACATGGGTGAAATGCAACATTCTTGATTGTAATGAGAATTATATTCAACAAATACAAAATGGGTATTTTGAGAAATAAACCAAAACTGAATCTTTAAGCTTGATTGTAATGAAAATTAAACAAAAATCAAGAAAATTTGCTAAATTAAATGCATACATAGAAACCCTAAAAACATAAATAACATAATACCCAAATGGGTATTTACAAAAATGTGTGTAGATTTTGAGAATGACAGTGGAAAACCTGATGGAGGAAGAACAGAGTAGCCGCAAAGATGGAGGAATCAGCAGAGTGTGAAAAAGAAATGGGTCGTAATCTTTAGGTTGTTTTCTTAATCAAGGTTGTTGAGATTGTTAATTGTGGTGTTTTTTTTAGTGGAAAAAGATCTTGGAAAGTGATAAAGATGCATCATTTATGTATGATATCCTTATCGCCCAACCCTTTAAATTTAACCATAGGGGTAATTTGGTAATTTCACCCAAAGTTAACAAAATAAATGGATGGAAGTTAAGTTGGTGGACTGAAATGGTTACGAAAATGAAACTAATGGATTGAAATCGCAATTTTTAAACTAATGGACTGAAACTGTTATTTTTGACAAACCTTAGGGACGAAAACAGTAATTAACTCCAATATGAATTACTTCTAAAATAAACTCACATTGATTTGTCCCCCGTGATCAGCAATTCCAAAGTGACTGCAACTTCGGTGTAAAACTACAATAAACTACTACCACTCTCACCCTTTTAACCAAATCAAAGAAAACACATCACACTTGTACAAAGAATTAAAGATGTTTCGTGATTCGGGTCTTACAGGGCCGAATGGGCCTTCTGAAGACGTCTACCAAACCAATCCAAAAGATCCTGATGGGCCTCCTGTGCACGTTTCCCAGCTGTTATGTCTTCATCTCTATATCGAACAGTCCAACCATGTGATACACCAGGATATATCTTCACAAAGTGATCAACCTGCATACCCATAAACCAGTACATGAAAATGGGTAGTTTAGGTAACGGGTCAAAACAAGTTCTAGTTAAAACGGGTTGGGTTGGGTTGGGTTGGGTTAGGTTGACTTGCAAACACTTACCTCGGGTTTGGCTTGCAATGCAGCCTCAAACTGTTTAACTACTTCTGGAGGAGATTCTTTGTCAAATTCAGCCCCTAGTATTGCCACCGGAACCTTAACCTCTGAGAACATCATATCAACCATACAAAAAACACAAGATTGCTTAGAAATTTCTGATACAAAAAGTTTGACCTTTTTGTTTACATCTGACTGTTGAAAAGTCAAACATGAATCTTTTTCAAGAACAGAGGGATTATGATTAACATTTTTGAACGGAAACGTACCCTTTATATCATCTAAAGTGACAAACGTAGGATGCAAGAGTGCAGCAGCTTGTATACTTGCATCCTTTGCTAGCTCCACAACGACCTTGGCTATCGAAGATAATATTATTATAGACCGAGAAATTTAAATTTTAATGAATTGTTTTGAAGCTAGTCTTACCACCCCAACAGAATCCTGCAGCCCCAATTTTAGATATACCCTTTTCTTTGAGAGCATAAATAACCGGTTTAGCAAATTCCACTGCTGGCTTCTATAGAAAGAAAGAATAGTATAAATGGTATTGAATTTTGAATATCCAAATCAAAGCAGATAACTATTCATGGTATGTACATGGACCAATTTTACGTAGAGAACTGCGTATTAGTAGTTGTATGTTGGTGATGGCCAAATATAGTGGGAGAGAGAAGAAGAGGCTGTTAGGTGGTTACATACTTACATAACCACCATATGTATCAAAGTTAAAAACTTAAAGCAACATGTACAAATGTTTATCCAGTTCGATCTAAGCTTAAAAAGGTTTTTGTCGTTTTCTACTTAAAATTGACTTGAGAGCATTCTCATCCAGTCCATCAAAGTGATCTTTATCTTCAAAATATAAAAAAACTTGCTAAAAACCCACTCCAACCTATCCACTATATCTATACCTTAACCTTAAATATTAAAAAGTAAGCATTTTTAGTTAAATTATAAGGGTAAAGATGGTGGATTGGATGTGAATGCTCTTAGACTTATCTCTCTCTCTATATATTTTGTGTGTGCGCGCACGCATATACATGTAGGAATGGGCTTTTTTTTACCAAGTACCTATACCGTACCGATACCGACCGAACAAAATTGGTACCGGTATTCGCTGTTAGGGTTTTCAATTTACTAGTCGGTTTTGGTGTTTTTGCATTGTTGGTACCGAACTAGAACTGTATTGCCATAATCGGTACAGTATCCAGTTTGTATTTTTAGTCGTTTTCGGTTTTTGCTATCAGTACTTTTCGATACGGTACCTATCTCATCCCTCTTAAGTCTTAATATATGTTTGAAGTTGAGAATATCTAATCATAAAAGTCATAATGCAACTCTTCATTTAAAAGTCAACCAGAGCCGTTCCAACGTTTTCGGAGGCCCTAAGCAAACTACTAAGCATGGTTGTAAAAGTCCCGCCTAGGCTCCGAGTACTCCCCGAGTACTCACTACAAGGTAGGTTGCCGAGGCACGAGTACTCTTCTCCTAGGCCAATTACTCCCCGAGTACTCTCCGCCTAAGCCGAGTACTTCCCGAGTACTCCCGAATCCGACTAGGGAGCGCCTAGCGACTTTTGCAACCATGCTACTAAGTGGAGGCCCAATTTCGTTATTGACTAACATTAGAGGTGCAAAAATCGGGTTTTTCTAATACCCAATTTTGGGAACCAAACCGTGTTTCGGTATGATCGGGTATTAGAAAATCGGTTTTTTTAGATACCTAGACATTAATACCCTATTTTCTATTTTTTACACAATATAAATCCATTTTATTTTTTAATTTGCTTTGTATTTGATAAAAATACTTGAAATAATTACAGTATCACAACTTTAATTAATTAATATATCTCAGTCTTTCGTTTAATGTCACTAAAAGGATGCGTCAAAATGAAAAAAAATATTTTGTTTAGGCTAGAGGGTGTGGGATAACCCCCCTTGGGGCTTTATAAGGACACACCTCAGCGCCATGTAGACGCCACATTGGCTGAAGCTTGATGCCCCCCCCCCCCCCCCTTTAACATGGAGGGTGTGGTGATAACCCCCCTAGGCGCTATAGAGCAAAATAAAAAAAATCATTTTGATTGGTGCAAACAAGTGGGCCCCAGCTGATAACCCCCTCCTCTCTCGCCATCATGTTGGCTGAAGCTTGATGGCGCCCCTCCTTAACATGGAGGGTGTGGGTGTATAGCGCCCGGGGCGCTATAGAGGCTGAGGTGGCGCCCCCCACACCCTCCGGCCTTATGAGATTCGAGCTAGGGTCTTTACAAGACTAGAGCAGTACTAATACCACTACACTAGCAAAGTTAATAGATTTATAGAATCAAAACAATTATATATTATATATCATTTTTATATTAAATGGAGGCCCTAAAAGTTTGGAGGCCCTAGGCCCGAGCCTAGGTTTTGATAAGCATTGGGCCGGCCCTGAAGTCAACTAATAACAAGATGTAAATAAGGAAGACAACAAACCGCTGGATGGATCTTTATCCAATCTTGCAGATTACTTTTAGGAATAAATGGATCCCCAAAGAACATATCAGGAACCACCACATAATATCCAGCAGCTGCAACTTTATCTGCAATAATCCTGCAATCTCAAAACAAAAAACCACAGTTGACCCACAAGTTGACTTCAATAAATCATTCTTCCCACAACACATACCTCAACTTTGGAGCTTCATAACCTGAAAAAGACACAAACTTTAGACCAAACTAATAATAATCACATCCATTTCACATGTAAATTGAACTGGGTATTGAAAAAGATTGCAACTTGAGTACCATAAATATCAGAAATTAGAAGAACTGCAAGTTTTGAATCAGGGTTGCCGGAAACATAAGAGTTAAGGGATGCAATTTTCTTGATTCGGCCGGATTCTTCGCCGGAGGAGACTCCCGGAGGGTTGTCGCAGCACGCTGGACCAGACATTTGGGGTGCAATACTGCAATGGTAGCTTGGGGTTGGGGAGCAGGTGTTGGTGTCAAAGACTCAATACAACAGAGGCTTATGGGCTAGGGTTTGTAAATGATTTGATGTTATGTACATATGTTATTGAGACTTTGCATATCTCTAGTTTATGGTTTTTTTGAAAGTGGTTGGAATTTTATTATTAGGATTAACCGATTAAGATTAACTTGCTTTCCTTAGTATGTTAGTATTTTGAAAGTGGTTGGAATTTTATTATTAGGATTAACTGATTAAAATTAACTTGCTTTCCTTAATATCTTAGTATAATTGAATTATTTTGATATTCGTAATGTCTGAAGATATATAATATCGGATCATGTATATCAGGTAAATTTATCGCACAATATCTTGATCCGGTGGGTCAAGATTGTGTCGAGTTCAACTACGACGCTTGTCCTATAGTGTCTTCGACTGTCACCATCAATATGGTTACACTCACATAGGGTCCGCCACTACTTGACTAGTGACATTAGAGAATTCAGGTCATTCTCTTTCTCTCTCTCTTGATTATTTTCTTTAGAGTAAACTGCAATTTTACCCCCTGGGGTTTAAGCCAATTGGCACTCTGACCCCCTCTAACGAAATAATTATAATTTACCCCCCCCCCCCAACGTTGATGTTATGTCGCAATATTACCCCCTGCTGTCTAATTATGTTTAAAGTCAACATAAGTTGTTAACGGTCAAAGGGTATAATCATCTTTTCCACACTAGTTTTATATCTTACTCAACATAACACCCTAATATATCACACTCGCTGCAATCTTACCCCCCACCTATTAAGCTCTCCTTCGTTTCTTCTCCGGCGACATCAACTGCGATGTTTTTCTGTATTCCATTTTAAGCTTCAGTGACAATGAGACGATCAGGTGGCGTTGTATGGCTGAATACGGCGGTCGCCGTCGTCGCCACGATGGCGATGTTGACTGGTTACATCTCCGTTTTACACATACTTTGCATATTCCTCCGATACGTAGCATTTTTTATGATTCAATCATTATTTAAATCCATAATGTGTTCATTTACTTGCATTTGTTCATTTTTTTGGATGATAAAGTGATTCATCATGTAAAAAAAGCACTTACAACATCCCAAATCTGAAGCTTGACAGGCCTACCATCAATGGAGACCATACGAGGCGCTACAATAGCGATGATTCGCCGTCGCTTCTATTGCCCATTTTTCTTGAAGTGCTAAGCATTTTATATCACAAAAAGCCTAAATTTTCAGTTAGTTTTAGGCTCTAATCCTCTATCCCCTCCAGGAAATTGAGGTTTGGGTTGTGGCTACTTCTTTGCCATTGTTAAGCACACCTTTATTGCATTGATAATACATTGTTTACTTACAGATTTAAGGGTTGGATTTGAATACCAGCATATTTACATATCGACAGATCAAAGCTGCTACCAACAACTTTGCGGATTCAAATAAACTTGGGGAGGGCGGTTTTGGATCAGTTTACAAGGTCATAATTGAAAAAACAGTGATTTTTCCTTTGGCGTTCCTTTGTGGAATCTACAAAGTTTCATTTGTATTAATTATTTTTTAAATGCAAATCATAGAATATGAAAGTATATTAAGAAGTTTAAGGTGTAGTTGATGATGTAACCATGATCCATTAACTGTAGGGTACACTACTAGATGGAACTCTAATTGCTGTGAACTCTAATTGCTTGTGTAATGAAGGTAACTTTTTATGTTCGTTTATGACAATGAACATGGTGGAGTAGGCTGCAAATCTGGGTCAGAGAGTGAGGGCGGTGGATTGATTCCACCTTTTGAAGGTGACATTTGAACACAGCAGGATCCAAACAACGAATTAAGGGCAGAGAAGAGAGGAATTCGTGTAAGATTAAATATATTACGTATTAATATTTAATCTATAGCCATTATAATCATTTACATAATATAGATCAAAATATATAACAATCCTATTAAATAATTAGTTGGTAATTGTTGATGGACCAAATTACCCTTATTAACTAATTAGGGTTTCCTCCTGGGTGCTTATATAAGGAGAATTATGTGGAGGTTAAGGGGTTAGACAGTTACACAATTAGACACACCCCATAAGCCTAACATCATATTCGACCTCCTCTCCTAAACCGAATCCCCTATTCGGTTCTCATCTTCACCATCATCAGTCAGCACCCTAAGGAGGAACCAGACCAAGATGACAATCATGTCAAACCTTAATTGCTGCGACTCCATCTGGATTCTCTGCTAGCCTGTGCTGATGCAATCAAAGGTATGTTTTTCATGTTTTCCATTATGTTCAAACAGAACTGAACTAACATGTGGTATCAGAGCATATGTTGATTAGTCAGTTCTGTTTTCGTATCCATAATTCTGGGATTGAAACTTGGAAAACGAAATTTTTCTTTGAAAATCTTATGAACAGCCGAACCGAGATCACTGTTTTCGAAATCTGGATTAATTATATGTTTTATGTTTTAACCGAAATATGGGTTAAAAATTAACTGGATTATGTTTATGACCGAAATCTGTTTTGGAAAACCTTAAAAAATTCAGGTTTCGGGTTCCAGAATCATGTTTTATGTTTTTAGGGTTCATAATGTTCTTAGTTAAAGTTCGAAATTTCCCTTATGTTTTGGAATACGATTCGGATTATTAAGTGTTTTTCCTGTTTTGATCTGATTTTGTCCTATAAAGATTTTCGAAAATTGTTATTAGATAAACACATCATGATTTTTCGAAATATTTTGGTAAAATTAGATCAGCACTGAAATAGGAAACATTATCACATAATCCCTTAGATTTCGAAATTTCAGTTAAGTTTTCACAATTAACAGCTATCAGCAGAGGGCTCGAGATCATCAGATTGCGACTCGAGACCATCAGTCTCGACTCGAGACAACAAGGTCTCGACTCGAAATCATCAGGCTTCACAGCTCGAGACAGAGGTCTCTACTCGAGACCATAACGTGTCAGCTCGAGACAGAGGTCTCTACTCGAGACCATAACGTGTCAACTCGAGATAGAGGTTTCGACTCGAGACCATTAGATCTCGACTCAAGACCATAACGTGTCAACTCGAGACAACAAGGTCTCGACTCGAGACCATAACGTCATAACTCGAGACAAAGGTCTCGACTCGAGACAACAAGGATGTGACTCGAAACCTCATTATTTTTTTAAGCTGTTTAATGTGACCTAACGGGTGGTTTGCTATTAAATAAATGGTTTTGTAATTTACTTAGCTAATTAATAAGGATCAAATAATGTTTTACAAAACAAAAATAGCTTAACTTGAATGAGCTTCTGATATATCATTTCTGGCCAAAGCTGACTTGATACATCTACTTATCATTCAAGTATTACGAAAGCTATGTTGTGTATGCATCATAAGCATGAATGTCTTAATTTCTGGCCAAAGCTGATTTAATTCATTCATAGATGGCATACTCAACAAGTGCATAACTAAAGTGATTGTTTCAATTCTGGCCAAAGCTGATTTGTTACAACCACTTTGCACATATGCTTAAATGATTACACTTCTGGCCAAAGCTGTTTTGTCTTCGTTTAAGTAGAATTTTTTAGCTAAGTCTATTATTTTGATGTTAGTAATAGACATATCACAATCTCTTCACATAATGATCCTTAGATTAATGATCCTTAATTAAGTTTTATGATCATTTCGTCTGCCTTATTCTTAGTACCCATAATTTTACTCACTGTAATTTTCTTCTATTAATCTATATCTGATCCACTCTAAATCCTTAAAACCTAAAATGTTTGCTTTATTTACAGTTTCTATAAGAATTAGCTCTTAAATTAAATCCTTGATTATTTCCTAAGACACGATAATCCTATTGCTCTCTTCTGATAAAGATTATAAAGAAGAAAGTTAGAGCATGATGAATAGGATAAATCGAACATGATGTCTCTTATGATAATCAAGAACTCTCTAACGTAAATGCTATCACTAAAGTTATTCCAGATTAAGTCTTTCCTAAGACTAATCTATAATTATGGAATAATCACTAGAACTCCTAAGATGCATGCCTTAATTTGAAACTCTAAACTATAAAGTTAAGTGGTATATGTGAATACATTACAATGTACAAAACCATGACCCACAAAGTTAAGGGCTTACGCATGGAAATAAGTACATTTTTCCAGTACATTACATATTAAGATTTTCACTTGTACATTTTGATGCCTTATAAATCAACTATAACACTCAAAATACCAAAGTATAACGAGTGTGTTGATAAGCAACATATGTACAAAGAAATAAATGTTTAAAGCTGGAAAATAAGTTGTTATTCACCTTACAACCACTAAAACGTTTAAAAGAGGATTGTTCTAAGGTCCATAGACAAATTACAAGTGCTAATTCCAACATTAAGGTTCTTCAAGGGAAAATCTCACTGCATAATTATGTCATTAGACTAGACATAAGCAACGAAACTATCCATTATTCTAAAGAACAGTTGGGTAAATTAATTAGATAGTCACTTATTAATGATATTTGAGTCTGGTAATTTCAATATTCCAATTAACACATGATTAGTTGACTCTAGTTCCATACGTTTCCTTCCCAGAACTTGACAAATAACTAATATGAGAGTTAGTGACAAAATTAATTGTTAACGCTATAAGAACCATAATAAGCAGTCTTCTAACAAAGCTTTTCGATACATTACATGTTCTGATTATTAATCAGAGTACAGTATCATTACTTAGGCAATGTCATGAAGGTTGTGAGGTTTGCATAGTCAACATAAAGTCACACTTATCTTAAACTCTCATCTTATTTGTTCTAAATATCTGGATAGAAACATTATTAAAATGAAACTAGATGATACCTTACATTTTCACAACTTTTGTTATCATGCAAATGAGAACTTGGCAAAAGGAAAATGAGACTTATAAATTTCATCCATTATAACCGAAATTCATGAGAAATTATGACATGGTTAATGAGGATGATTATTCATCTAATCTCATTCTAAGTGATTTCAAATCATGACGTTAAAGCCCTAAAATATTACTTGGCTTAAGGAATAAGTATGGGTCCATCATAAGTCATTCATTGACATTCGTGGAACTTATTCCAAATGGAATATTCAGACATAATTTATTTATTTATTTTTAACAGACTATCAACTTGTATCTAAATTTTGTCGTATATGGCACACGTTCTTACAAGAAATCTATTCATATATATACTTAATAAGATTTCTATTAAATATGTCCCTAAAGTTTCTTATGATATTTGGACATTAAAGAAATCAAATAAAGTCTAACGTATATATGATAGGTTCCCACGTCATGTAGCTCATTGAAACTTCTCTTGTAGCATTCTAGAGATATTAAAGATCAGTGGGAGCATTAAGTGTCTTAATAATAAGTTGCAAGAGTTGGGGGAGTAAAAATCTTCACATTACCTCAATTTGCACCTCTTGTACAAGACACCGCTCCATCACGACACTGTTCCATCATAACTTGTCTCCTTAAAATCTAATACTACTCTTACAAAAGTTTCATTGTTGCTTAATTGTGGACACACTTAGATTTCTTACCTAAACTAACATAATCCTCAACAAGAGAAACTACAACGACTAACGTCATTAATTTGTTTTCTCTATTAGAATTTTGTTGGTCATTAAGCATTGACCCTCAGCATGCTGAGTTCCTAAAGATTTCTAAGGTCAGTGGGAGCAGTCAACGTCCTTATTATGACTTGCAAGGAATACAAGAGACGGGGGGAAGAATGTCATTAAATTTCTTTCACTCCAAATTTAACTCCGATTACACCTCTTGTACACCATACTGCTTCAACTCTTACAAACTTAGAATCATGAAAATGATAGCAACCTAACCAAGAGCTAATCCATAAAACAGAAACTTCTAATGAACCCAAGAATCAACTCAGGAGGTCATCTAGGTTTAAAAGCCTACTAACTTTGATGATTACATAACCTCCCTAATTGAAGTTGAAATGGATTTTGGAAATGTTTGCTGATCCTATCTCTTCAAATTAAGCCATTAGCGTCAATTAATCTTCTAAATGGAATAAAACAGTTTTCTAGTAAAACTGATTTTATGTGTTCGTATAACGTTTGGGATTTGATTGAATTACCTAAGAGTGTTCATAACTAAACCAAATCCTAATATAAGCGTTAAGACACGAAGAAGCTTGATTGATTGACAAAGGTTACACTCAGAAAGAGATAAATTATTAAAGAATCTTTATTACATATTTTATAGAAGATTTTTTTAGGATCATCACTGTTCTAGTAGCTTATAATAGTTTAAAGCTACATTAGATGAACATTAAAACAGTTTTCCTTAACAAATGGCTGACATATTTACATGTTCATAAAACAACCTGAAAGTTCCAAACTGAAGGTTAAAGAACATTTTATTTCTAAGCCAATAAAATCCATGTATGGGTTAATGCAAACATCATAATGTGATGAAATCTTAACGTAATTATTTTACATCAAGAACCAAGTGGATTAATGTACCTACCTCAAAATGAGTGGGAGCAACTAAATTAAACTTGTCTATATAGATGACATTCTTTTGACAAGTATATGTTACAAAAGTCAAAGCATTGTTAACACAAACTTTGATATAATAGATCTCAGAGATATCTCTTACGTGATTGATATCATAACATACTGAGATAGACCCAATGGGATATTAGTTCCGTTCCATAAGTTTAACATTAAATGGGTCCTTACATATGTAACAAAATACTGCTCTCCTTTAGAGGATAATAGGATAAATGAGATTATTTCTTTATGCTTCATTAATTAGAAGCCTTATGTAAGTTTAAGTCTATACTCGTTTAGATATTACTCACATTGCAACACACTAGATATGTCTAGATTAATGTGTAGCATCTAATGGAGTATTATAATATCTTTAAAGAAATGAGAGGCTATAATTTGAAGAAGAAGTGAGAATTAAAACCGGTTTATTACTCTAACTTTGAGATATTCAAAGATGACAAAATGTAATTTCGGGTATATATTTATGTCAGCAGACAAAACTTATCTTATGGAGGAGTCATAACAAACTGATAATAACAACCTAAGTTATAACGACATAATATAGTCACTAAATGTTGTTGGAAATTTATCAGTGGACTCATAAGCTTATTAACTCCATATAATTAATGTTTTGAAGACTTAGTGTGATAAAGTCAGCTACCATGACTCCTTGAACAGTAACAGTTCAAGAGGTGCTGCATTAAATTTCGATACGCAATTAATTATTCGTTTATGAACGAATTGAGGAAACTAAGTTTGTATCGAATTCATTCATGATATGCTTAAGGATCCTATAACTGAATGGCTATTACCCATAAGCCTTATTAAGAGAGCTCATAGACGGGTATTAGTTTATGGCCATGCGCAACTGCATATCGTACTATGAATGACTAAGTATTAGTTAATTTTCCTCATCAGTTTGATTTTGTACGTCTCTAAGAATATGTCAAGTCGACATAATGGCATATAAGACAAATAAAGTTACAAATCAAACAAAGGGCTTATGCGTATTTTGATCATGACGGTTAGGTTTTAAATTAAGGCTATAGTATGATTAATGGGGGTCCTGAGTCGCATAATGATTCAACGGCTGTATTTCTCTGCTATAGTACTTGTTTAAGGCTAAAATGAGTGTTAACTCCTGATCAGGCTTATCTAATACTCATAGTAAATGATTACTCGGCTAAGTGGGAGAATGTAAGATTAAATATATTACGTATTAATATTTAATCTATAGCCATTATAATCATTTACATAATATAGATCAAAATATATAACAATCCTATTAAATAATTAGTTGGTAATTGTTGATGGACCAAATTACCCTTATTAACTAATTAGGGTTTCCTCCTGGGTGCTTATATAAGGAGAATTATGTGGAGGTTAAGGGGTTAGACAGTTACACAATTAGACACACCCCATAAGCCTAACATCATATTCGACCTCCTCTCCTAAACCGAATCCCCTATTCGGTTCTCATCTTCACCATCATCAGTCAGCACCCTAAGGAGGAACCAGACCAAGATGACAATCATGTCAAACCTTAATTGCTGCGACTCCATCTGGATTCTCTGCTAGCCTGTGCTGATGCAATCAAAGGTATGTTTTTCATGTTTTCCATTATGTTCAAACAGAACTGAACCAACAATTCGGTGCTAGTTCATGCCAGACGGTTAGAGAGAAAGTTTTAGAGAGAGAAGCTAGAGAGAGAAACCATTGGGGGGTAATATTGCAGAGTAAAACAAACCATAGGGGGTAATATGAAAGGGTAACATAGTCATTTCACAATCCATTTAACAGATCTGTTAACTTATTTGACGGCAGGGGGTAAATGTGCGACATAACACCAACGTTGGGTGGGGGGGGGGGATTGCAATTATTTCGTTAGAGGGGGTCAGAGTGCCAAATGGCCTAAACCCCAGGGGGTAAAATTGCAGTTTACTCTTTTCTTTATTTCGATGCTTATGCTTTGGGTGACAATATGGAGATTTCCTTTGTGGTGATGGCAACGGTGGTCTATATTGTAGGAGCAATGGATTAGTTCAAGCCGTAAGTATTAAGAGACCAAACCCAAAGAGGTATCCATTTAAATCCAATTGGTGGGGATTTTGCAAAAAAAAATACAGTTATAACAATAATAATGATTAAAGTGAGTATAAATCGAAACTCCCTCTTTATCGGCTCTTCTTCACTCGCCTTTCTCTCGTTAGTGTACCACATCACCGCCAGTCCTTCATTCTGACTTCTCTCCCCTTGCCACTTTGGCACTCTCCTTCCTCTTCCACCTCATTCTTCTTCTTCTTTGTCGTCTTCTCTTTCTCAAACTTAATTTTTTAGATTTACTATTTGATATCTAGGGCCTCATATAGGGCTGCAAAACAAAGTAAACTTTTGACGCACAGTTCGTGAACCCTTCGGCGAGAAGTTCGTTTGTAAACAAACGAACATAAACAGAGGCCACGTTCATTTATTTATGTTCGTGAACGTCTGATAACGTCTTCAATAGTTCATTAGTGTTTTTGGTTTTTATATTTTATTTAAATAGTTCAAAATTCCAACAAATAAAATACTGTACTTAATAAATGACAGTGTTCATGAATGCTTGTTAGCATTCATTTGTTTCCATTTGTGTTCATTAGCATTAGTTTGTGCTCATGTGTGTTCATTAACATTAGTTTGTGCCCATTTGTGTTCATCAACCTCCGTTTTCGTCTGATGCCTAAAATTAACAAACAAACACAAACGAACACGAACAAGTTCATTTCCTTAACAAACAAACACGAACATAAGATCTCGTTCGGTAAGTATTCATGAACAATTTGTAAACACATATATTTCTTAACAAAAGAACACGAACAAGACCTTGTTCGTGTTCATTCGGTTCATTTGCAGCCCTACATATCTTGGTGTTTATATACTAAATTAGAGTTTGTAACTAGTATCTTTAGTATGAATCTATGCTTGTTTATTTTTCCTATACAACCATCAATATACACAATACATCAAAAACAATATGCCATATTTAGGTATTTATGCAACATATCTTTAATTTTTAGGGATAAAAAAACACAAAGTCAATAAAACACGAGGGACTCTTTCTTCAACTTAAAAGCACAAAAGTTAAAAATGTCACGTAAAACGGTTTGTCGATACACCAAAAACTACCCGCAAAAAAATCCCAAAAAAACCGTCGAATTGTGGGAGTTATCTGAAGGGTTTTTGTAGGGTTTTGTGCCGAAGTTTCACACACTTATCCTCCATAACTCATACAGAATAATGGGTTCTTTGAAGAACGAAACAGAGCATCTAAATGGAGAAGAACAAGAAGAACCAATTTTATTGGAGCAAAACCAGAGGTTTTGTATGTTTCCTGTTAGATACAATCAACTTTGGGAGATGTATAAGAAAGCACAAGCCAGTTTCTGGACTGGTAATGTTTATTAATATTATTATTTCAATCAGTTTGTTATCCTTATTGTCTGTAATTCAAGAAAGTTAACAAATTGGGTATTTATTATTGCTTCAAATTGTTGTACTTTTTGTTATGTTCTTGTTGTTTTATGTGATAATCTGAGTTCTTGCTGATAATCTTTATATGATTACGTTCTTGCTGTTCTGTTGGTTCTTTATGTTTCACCATAAAAGTATGTCTCTGTTTCTTGATTTTTGAGTTATATAACTTGGCTTGGGTGTTTTTCTTGCTTTAAAATATGAAAGTTTTGCTAATTGTATATGATGTTTATTAGTTCAATTCAATCAAGTTAACAAATTGGGTTTTTTTGCTTCAAATTATTGTGCTTTTTGTTATGTTCTTGTTGTTTTTATGTGATGATATGAGTTCATGGGAGGTGTGAGGGTGTGCGGGGAGGACCACCGCACAGGGCCCGTGATTTTGAGGAACACGTTTTTTTTAATCCGATATATATATATGTATGTTAAAAAAATAGTATACCTATACCAACTTCAAGATAGCCCATTTACAAACAATTTTTATGGTTTAGAAGTTAGCCCATTGGCATTAGATTTAGTGAGCCCAATACCCAATTGATTGTTTAAAAAAAAAATAAATAAATATTACGGAAGGGCACAATTTTTCGAACTCGAACAGGGTACATGAATTCTTATTGGCGCCTTTGTATGAGTTCTTGCTAATAATCTTTATATGATTATGTTTTTGTTGTTCTATTGTTTTTTATATTTCACCTTAAAAGTATGTGTCTTTGTTTCTTGAGTTTACAGTTTTATCATTTGTATGTTTTTCTTGCTTTAAAAGATTACATTTTTTCATAATTGATATGGTGTTTATTAGTTTCAATTCAATCAATTTGTTGCCCTTTTTCTGTAATTCAAGAAATTTGACAAATTGGGTGTTCATTCTTGCCTCAAATTATTGTGCTTTTTGTTGTGTTCTTGTTGTTTTATGTGATAATCTGAGTTATTGCTGATAGCCTTTACATGATTATGTTCTTGTCGTTCTGTTAGTTTTTTGTATTTTTACCATAAAAGTATGTTTTTTTGTTTCTTGATTGTACAGTTTCGGGTGTTTTCTTGCTTTAAAAGATTACAGTTTTCATGAGTCTATATGATGTTTTCTTGTTCTATATGGTTATTCATCTATTTATGCTTTTTCTTGTTTTTCAGCTTGTAACTCGGGCATTCACTCTCTTGTGTATTAGATCATACAAACCCGAGTCTTGAATAAAAGATTTTAATTTTGTTGTCAACTGAATACAACTAGTATTAAGCACCCCCGCGTTGCGGCGGGGGCGAACACTAATGCCGCACTACTGCCAACGACCACTAACACTGAAGTTGCGGCGTGTTAATGCGAATAAATTAAACCGAAATGTAAAACATAGAATATAATAAGTAAGCTGATCTAGGACTCGCGTGTTACGATGAGCCCACGTCTATTTTTTCCCGTTTAACTGGTTTATCGTAATCTATATATAATACATATCATTACCACTATACAATATCTCTATATTATTACCACTATACAAACCATAATAAATACATTACAACAACCATTGCATCAATATGTTGCAAATTATACAGCTATACAAACCATAATTCATGCGTTACAACAACGCAAAACAAAACAAAACAAAATATGAGATAAGGAAATGTGGCTATGACCTATGAGTACAACTAATTATGCATAACATACAACAAAATATGAAATAAGGAAATGTGGCTATGGGTACAACCAATTATGCATAACATACCACCCTCAATGCACATATATGTTGCAAGTTTATAGTATATAATATAATTTATAGTATATAATAAATGGTTTTATAATTAATACTAACAAAGAGCTTTAAATGCAAAAATTAACACATTGGCTAGAAGTGAGAAGTCATTTTTTTTTGAAACTCTCCCAATACTTTAAGTACAAGTCCACAAAGCTCCAAGATGTTAGTAATTTATAATATGAAAATGTGTCAATATGAATACTAGTTTTACTTTTTTCTATTTTTACAATTTAGTATTACTTTTTTTGTTCAGCTGAGGAGGTTGATCTCTCATTGGATGTACAACAATGGCAAAATTTGACTGAATCCGAGAAGCAATTTATAAGCCATATTTTAGCCTTTTTTGCTGCATCAGATGGAATTGTTTTGGAAAATCTCGCTGCAAGATTTCTAAACGACGTTCAAATACCCGAGGTTTCTTTTTATTTTAATTTTTTATGCATTGGGTCAGGTTATCAGTTCTGAGATTGTTTGAATCTGTGACTAATTTGAGATGTTGTGTTAATAGGCTCGGGCATTTTACGGGTTTCAAATTGCAATGGAGAATGTACACTCCGGTAGAGCTTTTTACACTTTTAGCAGTTTAGTTTGTATATGTTCATTTAGAGTTTTCTTTTAACTAATTTTGTGTGCGTGTGTGTGTTTTTGTAGAAATGTATAGCTTGCTTCTGGAAACATTCGTTAAGGATTCAAAGGAAAAGTACAGATTGTTTAATGCAACTGAAAACATTCCTTGTATTGCAAGAAAGGCCCAATGGGCTTTAAACTGGATTAAAAGGTAATTATTTTTTACCTGACTCACTTAAATAGATTAAAACTTTTCCTTACTGTCTGTGTTTGCATTTTCGTGCAGCTCCAATTCATTTGCCGAAAGACTCGTCGCCTTTGCATGTGTCGAAGGAATATTTTTCTCAGGAAGGTACGGTATTTACTTTCAGAATATACATCCAACTTAAAAACCATTTTGGTATTTGTTTACCAAATTTTGTATAGTACGTAGTGACTACTAATAGTTTATAGCCTTATAGGCCTGTTTCATACATAACCACTTTAAATAGAAAACTTCGAAAACTGCATTGACACAGTTAAAAACAATAGGCGCATGTGTTTATGTGGTTCTTGCAAATTTCCACTTAAAATTGGTTATGTATTGATGTAGCGTGTGTTATGATAACGAAGAACAAATCACGTTGATTCTGCGAATACCCGTGATGATCTTCCCCAAACCCCCAAAATTCAACCCAAAAGGGTACAGAATTTGAAGTGAAAATTGAGTAAATTCAAAATTGATGTCTGACCATCCAACTTACAAGAGAAACATATAAATAATGACAGAAATTCGAAATGGGCCACAAAAAGGCCATGGGCCAAACACAAGCCCAATAACAAAATACCCAAAACACCAAAAAAAACATAAAAAGATAAATAACTGATAGAAATAAGCGTTTTTAGGCCCGGACGATGACCCAAACCGCCGTAGGCGTTTGCAGCAAGATGGAGCTCGTTCTCACGATCGTTTCGCCTGGTCGCACGCCCAAAACGGACCCCCGTAGCCCAAGTTAGAGCCATTTTAGTGAAGCCCCTTTTGTCACACGATCTTGGGCCTCCAAATACAGGATGGCCCGCTCCTCCACACTTGGACCCGCATCATGTATGGAACAGGGTTCCGTATATATATAATATATGGGGAAGGTTATTGTACAATAGCCCCTACGAAGTAAATTATGAATGTTCATTTTTAAAATACGCACGTTACAAAATTCAAATCCCATATGCTATCAAACATGAAAATTACGCATGGGTTGGGGTAACCCTAATTACACGTTACAAACATAATTACGCACATTATTTTCTGACTTCGTACCTCTGCATGTTAAAACAAATTTGTATTTAACACTTTCACTATATAATATAGAGTAAACTGCAATTTTACCCCCTGAGGTTAGGGGTGATTGGCACTCTTACCCCCCCTAAGGAAATAATTGCAATTTTACCCCCCACTGTTGACTCTTATGTCGCAACATTACCCCCCGGCTTCAATTTTGTTGACTGGTTTGTTGACTTGGGGGTGAAATGACTATTTTACCCTTTTATAGTTTTATTTTACCCCCCAACGTTTGCTGTTATGTCGCATGTTTACCCCCTGCCACCACTGCCACCGCCATTCACCACCACAACCACCACTGCCACCTCCAGCCACCACCCTCAACCACCACTGCCACCGCCATTCACCACCACAACCACCACTGCCATCTTCTTCCTCCCCCTCTCTCTCTCTCTCTCTCTAAAAAAAACCCACCACCCCCGCCTTCATCTTCAACAATCACCACCGTCATCTCCACACCCCAGTCCCCAATCATCCACATACATACAGCCAAACCACCACAATCACTACCACCCCTACACCACCCTTCAATCAACACCAAATCAATTAAACAACAAAATCCCCCCTCTTTGCATATAGTTGAATTCTTCATTAACAGTGGACATTTTGACACCAAATCAATTAATCAAAGATTGCGACATAACAAAATTACAAACAGTGGACATTTTGACACCAAATCAATTACAAACAAGATCAAGAACTGCATCCCCCCTCTTTGCATATAGTTGAATTAAGACACTTTTAATCTGCACATTTTGAATAGTGCATCATTAACACCAAATCAATTAAACAACAAATCATATGTGATAAACTATATGATCTAAATTGATCACATGAACAAAACTAATTACATATATGCACATTTAAATAAACGATCTACATTTGGTACAATTAGGTTACAAATTATCAACATGATATATTATTCACATATCAATAACATTATTATTTATTACTGAAAATGACAATTAGGTTACAAACCGCATCTGGATCACATTAACAGATTCACAGATCTCAACAATATGAACTTCAAAACAGAATCATAATTCACAAAACCTAACAAAACAACTTACAGATGTTTGTGTGTCGTACGCAAGCCAAACGGTGGAGAACTGGCCCCAACCGAGCTTCCGTTGGGCGATAAACCGACCGGAGGCGAACGAATCGCCGACTCGGACCGCGTGGTAGCCTCCTTTGCGGTAGGAATCGAAGTCCTCATCGTCTTCGGATGCCGATGAGGATGAACAGGACATGATTGATTGGTTGAAATGATTGATTGATTGATGAGTTAAATTGATGGATTGAGGAAGAAGGAGTTTGAATGATGAGTTGTGGGGATGAGAGAGAGACAGGAGAGAGGGAGAGAGACAGGACCGGATGGTTGTGGTGGTGGTTGTGTGGCGGCGACAGTTGCGGTGGTTGTGGTGGTGAATGGCGGTGGTTCTTCACAGGTGCCCGGTGGTGGATGTGAGAGAGACAGGAGAGATTTCAGGATATTGAAGAAGTGTATTATATATATATATATATAATAACAATAATAATAAAAATAATAATATAATAATAAATATAGGGTAAGATTACCAAAATACCCTTACATATAAGGGTCAAATCACCTTTGACTGAGCTTAGGGGGTAATGTTGCGACATAAGAGTCAACAGTGGGGGGTAAAATTGCAATTATTTCCTTAGGGGGGGTAAGAGTGCCAATCACCCCTAACCTCAGGGGGTAAAATTGCAGTTTACTCTATAATATATGATTTATATGTGTAAATTCACTTTCTTTGTTTTTTTTTCAGCTTTTGCTCAATTTTTTGGCTAAAGAAGAGAGGATTAATGCCAGGGTTGACTTTCTCAAATGAACTCATATCAAGAGATGAGGGTCTACATTGTGACTTTGCTTGTCTGCTTTACAGGTAATTTCCGTTCGCCCATTTAGTAGAAAAGAAAATGTTAAGATAATATTGAAGAAACCTGATGTTGATTTACAGTTTATTACAAAAGCAGCTTCCTTCAGAAAAGGTCGATGAAATAGTGCACGAAGCAGTTGAAATAGAGACTGAATTCGTTTGTGAGTCGCTTCCATGCGCCCTTATTGGCATGAACGCAACACTCATGAGCCAATACATAAAGTTTGTTGCTGACCGCCTCTTGGTATGATTTATATCTTTGTACATGATAGTCTAGTTTTTTGAATAACATTATTAGAATGCATTAAAAGGACATTTTGCATAATAGTCTCTATAATTAACAGGTTTCATTGGGCTGTCAAAAGAAATACAATGTAGAAAACCCGTTCGATTGGATGGAGTTCATTTCACTTCAGTAAGTATCATATCATCAATCTCTAATGAATCTGTCTTTCTTTTAAAAAAAAAAAAAAATTTATTTTTTATTTTTATATTTATTTGCATTTGTTGGTATGTTGATTGAGCAGAGGAAAAGCAAACTTCTTTGAGAGAAGAGTGGGTGATTATCAAAAGGCTTCTGTTATGTCAAACCTTCAAGACTCTGCCCAGAATTTTGTCTTCAAATTGGATGCAGATTTTTAGCCAAAATATTTTTATGATCTTTATAAATCTTGAAATTTACAGGGGATTGTAACATTTGATGTATGGTTTGATTAAATCAATAAACATTACTACTACATGTATGCATAAGTTGGTTGTTACCATATGGATAGATTATATATGTATCTTAAGTTTCCGACTTTTATCATAAGTAAATCTTGTCGTCGTAAGTTATCGATGATGATGTTGATACGAGAGTTGTGTAGTGTGCGCGTGAGATTTTTAATGACATCTCTTTACGTTTTTTTAATGGCGTAATTTTGATAAAAACTGAAAACGGACCAACAAGAAACTGCAACACCCTAGAGCTCTTTATGTAGTTCCGTTTTATAGAGGAAAAGTGGGTCAATACTAATTTATCAATTTCATATGGATCCTAATCCACGGACCTATCATGGAATTCTATTTAAAACGTGGTATTATTATCTTGTCTTGTAACCATTATCTTGTCTTTGACTACTTAGCACTGGGCCACAGCCCAAGTGGCAAAAAAAAATGTCGGTTAATTTGATGTTAAATTAGACCTTATTGGGTTACAAATAGAGGTGTAAACAGGTTCGAGAGCTACTCGTTATTGGCTCGGTTAAAGTTCGAATGAGCCGAGCTTTAACGAGCCTGAGCCTGAGCTTGAGCCTCAAAAAGAGCTCGTATAGTTATCAAGCACGAGCTCGAGTCTGAAATACAAAGCTCGTTTAGGCTTGCGAGCCTAAACGAGCCCAAACAAAAATTTATTTATTTTGTATATAATATAATAGTAATGATGATAACATTGGGGAGCCGAGCTTTGGCTCGTTCAAGCTCGAGCTTTTAGCTCGTCTGAAGTTGTTCTTAAAATAGTTCGAGCTTCATAAAAACATGACGAGCCAAGCTTGAGCCCAATTGAGCTGAGGCTTGGCCCGACTCGTTTACACCCCTGTAAGATTAAATATATATTATTTTATATTTAATCTAGTAGCTATTATAATCATTTACATTATATAGATCAAAATATATAACAACCTATTAAATAATTAGTTGGTAATTGTTGATGGGCCTTATTACCCTTATTAACTAACTAGGGTTTTCTCTTGGGTGCATATATAAGGAGACTTATGTAGAGGTTCTAGGGTTAGACAGATAACCTAATTACTCTCATAACATCAATCGACCTCCTCTCCTCAACCGATTACCCTTTATCGGTTTCTTCATCACCATCATTAGATTGCACCCTAAGGAGGAACCAGATCAAGCTGACAATCATGTCAAACACTGTTGTTGCGTCTCCATCTGGATTCTCTGCTGGCCTGTACTGATGCAATCAAAGGTATGTTTTCATGTTTTCCATTATGTCTAATCAGAACTGATCAACACATGTGGTATCAGAGCATATGTTGATTAATCAGTTCTGTTTTCGTATCCATTAATTCTGGGATTGAAATCATGAAAACATAAATTTTGAATAACTTCATAATCATAACCGCCGGTTTCGAGTCATGACCCGAAATCATTGTTTTCGGAAAAGAATGTTAAATCAATGACACGAAGTCATAATAGTTAAAATCAACAAATCCGAAATCTGTTTTAGAAGCCTTAATTTTCAGGTTTCGGGTTCCAGAATTATTATTTTATTTTTTTAGGGTTCATCATGTGTTCTTAGGAAAATTAGAAATTCCTTTATGTTTTGGAATATGATTTGGATTATTGAGTGTTTTTCCATGTTTTGATCTGTTTTAACTATTAAAAATTTTCAAAAAAACTGTTATTAGATCAACAGATAAAATTTTCGAAATATTTGATAAAATTAGATCACCACTAAAACAGGAAACCATATCTCAAAATTCATAAGAATTCGAATTTTCAGTTATGCTTTCACAACAACAGTTGTTAATAGGAGTTTAGAGATCACTTTTAACGACTCGAGACCAAGATCTCGACTCGAGACCACAAGGTCTCGACTCGAAATCATAAGGGTTCTCAAATCTTTATAACTCGAGACAACGGTTTCGACTCGAGACAACGGTTTCTACTCGAGACCATAAGGTTTCGACTCGAGACCACTGAGGTTTCGACTAAGGGTTTTAATCTTCACAACTCGAGACCATGGTTGCGACTCGAGACCTCATTATGGAGTTGAGATCTCATAAAATTCAGTACTCGAGACCATGGTTCCGAGTCGAGACCACAAGATGAGTCGAGACTTGACTCGAGATCTCACTCAAGACCTCATAACTGAGTCGAGATCTCATAACTGAGTCGAGATCTCACTCGAAACCTAAGATTAACTCGAAGTCTCCACCTCATTACTTTATTAGGCTGTTAATGTGAACTAAAATTTAGCACCCCCCAGCGAACTCACCGCGGAGTTCGATCCGCGCTAACAGGTGGTTTGCTATTAAATAATTGGTTTTGTAATTAGTTAATTAATCAGGATCAAATAATGTTTTACAAAACCAAAATGGTTTTACTTGAATGAGCTTCTGATGTATCATTTCTGGCCAAAGCTGATTTGATACATCTACTTATCGTTCAAGTATTACGGAAGCTATGTTAAGTGTGCATTACAAACGTGAATGTCTTAATATCTGGCCAAAGCTGATTTAATTCTTTCATGTATAGCATACTTAACAAGTGCATAACTAAAGTGATTGTCTCATTTCTGGCCAAAGCTGATTTGTCACGATTACTTTGCACACATGCTTAAATGATTACACTTCTGGCCAAAGCTGATTTGTCTTCGTTTAAGTAGAACTTTAAATAAGTCTATTATTTTGATGTTAGTAATAGACATATCACAACCTCTTCACATAATGATCCTTATATTAATGATCCTTCATTAATTTTTATGATCATTTCGTCTGCCTTATTTTTTAGTACCCATAAATTTTACTCACTGTAATTTTCTTCTATAAATCAATATCTCATCCACTCTAATTCTTAAACCTAAAATGTTTTGCTTTATTTAAAGTTTCTATAAGAATTAGCTCTTAAATTAAATCTTTGATTATCCCTTAAGACATGATGATCCTACTGCTTTCTTCTGATAAAGATACTACAGAAGAAAATTAGAGCATGATGAATAGGATAAATCGAACATGATGTCTCTTATGATAATCAAGAACTCTCTAACATAATTGCTATCACTAAAGTTATTCCAGATTAAGTCTTTCCTAAGACTAATCTATTATTGTGGAATAATTACAAGAATTCCTAAGATGCATGCCTTCATTTAAAATTATAAACTATAAAGCTAAGTGGTATATGTGAATACATAATAATGTACAATACCATGACCCATAAAGTTAAGGGCTTACGCATGGAAATAAGTACATTTTTCCAGTACATTACATACTAAGATTTCCACTTGTACAATTTGATGCCTTATAAATCAACTATAACACTCAAAAGTACCAAAGTATAATGAGTGTGTTGATAAGCAATATATGTACAAAGAAATAAATGTTTGAAGCTGGAAAATAAGTTGTTACTCACCTTACAACCACTTAAACTTTAAAAGAGGATTGTTCTAAGGTTCATAGTCAAAATACAAGTACAAAATTCCAACTCTAAGGTTCTTCAAGGGGGAATCTCACAGCATAATTATGCCATTAGACTAGGCATAAGCAACGAGACTATCCATTATTCAGAAGAACAGTTGGATAAGTTAACTAGGTAGTCACTTACTAAAGATATTTCAGTCTGCTAATTTTAATATTCCAATTAACACATGATTAGTTGACTCTAGTTCTAAATGTTTCTTATCAGAACTCGACAAATAACTAACATGAGAGTTAGTGACAAAATTAATTGTTAAGGCTATAAGAACCATAATAAGCAGTCTTCTAACACAACTTTTCGATACCTTACATATTCTGAAGATTAATCAGAATACAGTATCATTACTTAGGCTATGTTATGAAGGTTGTGAGGTTTGCATAGTCAACATAAAGTCACACTTACCTTAATCTCTCATCTTATTTGTTCTAAATATCTGGATTGAAACATTACTAAGATAAAACTAGATGATACCTTACACTTTCACAACTTTTGTCATCATGCAAATGAGAATTTGACAAAAGGAAAATGAGACTTATAAATTTCATCCATTATAACCGAAATTCATGAGAAATCATGACATGGTTAATGAGAATGATTTTTTCATCTAATCTCATTCTAAGTGATTTTAAATCATGACGTTAAAGCCCTAAATATTACTTGGCTTAAGGAATAAGTATGGGTCCATCATAAGTCACTCATTGACATTCATGGAACTCATTCTAAATGGAATATTCAAACATAATTCATTTATTATTTAAAGACTATCAACTTGTATCTAAATTTTGTCGCATGTGGCCCACGGTCTTAGAAGAAATTTATTCATATATATACACTTAATAAGTTTATATTAAATATGTCCCTAAGTTTCTTATGATATCTGGACATTAAAGAAATCAAATAAAGTTTAACATATATATGATAGGTTCCCACGTCACGTACCTCATTGAAACTTCTCTTGTAGCATTTCTAGAGATATTAAAGATCAGTGGGAGCATTAAGTGTCTTAATAATAACTTGCAATAGTTGCAAGAGGTGGGGAGTGAAAACTTCATAATACTTCAATTTACACCTCTTGTACAAGACACTGCTCCATCACGCTGCTCTATCACGACATTGTTCTATTAAAAGTTGTCTCCTTAAAATCTAATGCTACTCTTAAAAAAATTTAATTGTTGCTTAATTGTGGGCACATTTAGATTTCTTACCTAAACTAACATAATCCTCAACAAGAGAAACTACAACGACTAACGTCATTAATTTGTTTTTCTCTATTAGAATTTGTTGGTCGTTAAATATTGACCCTAAGCATGCTGAGTTCCTAAAGTTTTCTAAGGTCAATGGGAGCAGTCAAAGTCCTTATCATGACTTGCAAGGAATACAAGAGGCGGGGGGAAGAGTGTCATTAAATTTCACTCCGAATTTAACTCTGATTACACCTTTTGTACACTATACTACACCAACTCTTACAAACTTAGAATCCTGAAAACGATAGCAACCTAACCAAGAGCTAATCCATAAAACTAAAACTTCTAATAAACCCAATAATCAACTCAGGAGGTCATCTAGGTTTAAAAACCTACTAACTTTGATGATTACATAACCTCCCTAACTAAAGTTTAAACGGATTTTGGAAAAAGTTTACTGATCCTATCTCTTCAAATTAAGCCATTAGTGTCAATTAATCTTCTAAATGGAATAAAACAGTTTTCTAGTAAAACTGATTTTATGTGTTCGTATAACGTTTGGGATTTGATTGAATTACCTAAGAGTGTTCATAACTAAACCAAATCCTGAAATAAGCGTTAAGACACGAAGAGGCATGATTAATTGTCAAAGGTTATACTTAGGAAGAGATAAATTATCAAAGATTTCTTTGAGGATCATCACTGTTCTAGTAGCTTATAATAGTTTAAAGCTACATTAGATGAACATTAAAAACAAATTTCCCTAACAATTGGCTGACATATTTACATGTTCATAAAACAACCTGAAAGTTCCAAATTGAAGATTAAAGAACACTTTATTTGTAAGCCAATAAAATCCATGTATGGGTTAATGCAAACATCATAATGTGATGAAATCTTAACGCAATTATTTTCATCAAGAATCAAGTGGATTAATGTACCTACCTCAAAATGAGTGGGAGAAAATAAGCTAAACTTGTCTATATAGATGATATTCTTTTGACAAGTATATGTTACATAAGTCAAAGCATTGTTAACACAAACTTTGATATAATAGATCTCAGAGATATCTCTTAAGTGATAGATATCATAACATACCGAGGTAGACCCAATGGGATATTAGTTTCGTTCCATAAGTTTAACATTAAATGGGTCCTTACATATGTAACAAAAATATTGCTCTCCTTTAAAGGACAATAGGATAAATGAGATTATTTTCTTACGCTTCATTAATTAGAAGCATTATGTAAGTTTAAGTCTATACTCGTTTAGATATTACTCACATTGCAGCACACTAGATATGTCTAGATTAACGTGAAGCATTTAATATAGTATTACAATATCTTTAAAAGAAACGAGAGACTATATTTTAAAGAAGAAGTGAGAACTCAAACCGGTTGATTACTCTAACTTTGTAATATTCAAAGATGACAAATTGTAATTTCGGGTATATCTTTATGTCAGCAGACAAAACCTATCTCATGGAGGAGTCATAATGGACTGATATCAACAACCTAAGTTATAACGACATAATATAGTCACTAAATGTTGTTGGAAATTTATCAGTGGACTCATAATTTTATCAACTCCATATAATTAATGATTTGAAGACTTAGTGTGATAAAGTCAGCTACCATGACTCCTTGAACAGTAACAATTCGAGAGGTGCTGCATTAAATTTCGATACATAATTAATTGTTCGTTTATGAACGAATTGAGGAAACTAAGTTTTGTATCGAATACATTCATGATATGCTTAAGGATCCTATAACTGAAGGGCTATTACCCATAAGTCTTATTAAGAGAGCTCATAGACGGGTATTAATTGATGGCCGTGCGCAACCGCATATCGTACTATGAATGACTAAGTATTAGTTAATTTTTCCTCATCAGTTCGATTTTGTATGTCTCTAAGAATATGTCAAGCCGGAATAATGGCATATAGACAAATAAGGTTACAAATCAAACAAAGGGCTTATGCGTATTTTGATCATAACAATTAGGTTTTAAATTAAGGCTATAGTATGACTAATGGGGGTCCTGAGTCGCATAATGATTCAACGGTTGTATTTCTCTGCTATAGTTCTTGTTTAAGGCTAAAATGAGTGTTAACTCTTGATCAGGCTTATCTAATACTCATAGTAAATGATTACTCGGCTAAGTGGGAGAATGTAAGATTAAATATATATTATTTTATATTTAATCTAGTAGCCATTATAATCATTTACATTATACAGATCAAAATATATAACAACCTATTAAATAATTAGTTGGTAATTGTTGATGGGCCTTATTACCCTTATTAACTAATTAGGGTTTCCTCTTGAGTGCATATATAAGGAGACTTATGTAGAAGTTCTAGGGTTAGACAGATAACCTAATTACTCTCATAACATCAATCGACCTCCTCTCCTCAACTGATTACCCTTTATCGGTTTCTTCATCACCATTATTAGATTGCACCCTAAGGAGGAACCAGATCAAGCTGATAATCATGTCAAACACTGTTGCTGTGTCTCCATCTGGATTCTCTGCTGGCCTGTACTGTTGCAATCAAAGGTATGTTTTCATGCTTTCCATTATGTCTAATCAGAACTGATCAACACAACCCCTAGTTACAAAAGGTTGATAAAGATATGAAAAGGCAAATGTTATGTCTATAACATTGGTTAAAGTATTGTTAATAGTTTTTTTTAATTAAATCAGGTTACTGTTGTTTTGTATGATTTTCAGATAAGTTCTTTTTTTATCGTATTCGAAATTATATTTACATAGAATTAATTAGCAGCTTTTAGCTTTTTTTATACATGATGGTATCATGCCTCGTGCTTTATTGTTGTGGGTGATTTGAAAAGAAAAAAATAGATTTTTTATTTTTAACTCAAAATTTTTCATCAATTTCATCTTTTGTTTATTTTTACTTCACAAAATTTGTTTTTAATTTTTTAACACAAAACTTTTTTATTATTTGTAATTTAACCTCACAACTTTTTTACTTTCATATTAGTTCCCTATACTTTTCATCTTTCGCAGATTCTTGTTTTACATTTCTTTCTAAAATTTTGAGTTAATTAGTTGGTTTGATTTGATTTTTGTTTTGTAGGTTTTATAACCTCTCAGTTTAAAAAAGAAATAGCAAAGTCAATTCGGTTATTGAAAAAGATGGTTCGACTAATCATCAGGTAACTTTCAACTTTGTGACGAACCGAATCGATACCAACAACGGTGCCCGTATTGTTATTATCGGAATCGGTATCGATTTCTTTTTTATGGTTTTAAATGTAAAACACTTTTTTGGGCATACCATGACTTTAAACCGAGTGCCGGTACAATACAGATACCGTAACAAACCGATACAGACCTAATTCCCCTACATAACGAATCGAATGAATTCCCACTGCATCGTACAGGGAATTTATGCTAGTATAATTATATATTGTCGTTGAAGGACGATGAATAGTAATTTTAAATTTAAAATAATATATAGTTTTTTAATATTTTATTATTTTAATATTATAATACCTTATCGTTGAAGGACGATGAATAGTAATTTAAAATAATATATAACTTTTTAATATTTTATTATTTTAATATTATAATACCTTATTATTATATTTACTTTCAACATATTTCCTTTTTTTATTTTTTAAACCATATTCCCTTTTTTCATTTACTTTTTGTTTTGGGGTTTTCTAATGGCACACCCCCTGTCTATCTATACACTTTTTCAATTCAATATGCATCGTATAGGCCTATACGATGCGTATTGAAATAAAGTAAAAGACATGGCAGAATGACAGGTGCAGATTATGTCTGGCGGCGGGCTTTATACGCATCGTATAGGCCTATACGATGCGTATCAGCCCACAGTTTTTTTGAATTTATTTTTTGTTTTGTTGTGTTGTGTTGAAGGCGAACCCGAAAACGAAAGGGATTTTGAGCAGTTGGTCGATGATATGATAGATAAAGATCTTGACACGATTATTTCCATTTTCAAGTATTATTAAAACCATTCAAGCCCACCAGTCTACAATGTGGTTCCCAATTTGCGGAACATAATCCCAGATTGTCTAAAGAAGCGTTTTTATCATGTGTCATGTGGTAAACAAATAACAAGGGTGCATATACAGATCTCTATTCGTTCATCTTTCCAAGCTTTTACACACGAATATGTGGTTCCCAATTTGCGGAACATAATCCCAGATTGTCTAAAGAAGCGCTTTTATCACGTGTCATATTAGATGTGTTATGGTGAGATTTTTCAAGTTTGCACAGTGGGAGAAAAGACCAGCACCTCTTTCAGTATTGTCCTTTAAATTCGCATAAACATATATTCGTTTCATAACCTCCTCCTATAAATCAATCACAACTCACCCGATACATCTTCTATGATGATTCGAAACATTCACGGTAAAAGCGCTTCTTTAGATAATCTAGGATTATGACACATGATACGGCACGCTTACCTTAATCACATCTTCCATGGAGTCACAGATCCGACAATAGGGCCCACAGATCTTATGCCCACCCGAGACCGATGTAACAACCCGCACGTTCGTGCGTTGTTACTACTTGTTATACTCGTTACGCCTAGCACCAGAGATTCGGATCATAATGTAGCTATATCGCATACATCACTATTTCGCAGTATTTTCGCATATTACGCATACTTTATCCCTATAACACATCGCATCGCACACACTAACGCTCACGATGACGTTGAGTGAGGACCTATTCTACCCTCCTCAATAGCCGTGATGCATCGCAGAGAACGCATATTCGAAACGAAACCCCAGTTATTGTATCGCAACTTTGAAATATGGATATTTATACGACCCTATGTGACAAATTATAATAAATATATGAATATGGGTATGAAAATGTGTAACCAAACAATCGCGACGCTTAACGAACAGAACGGATTGCCGCCCGATCGGATTGCAATCCGATCGAGTGACAAACTGATGTGAACTTGTTCTCACTAAGTGTCCTACTAATCGGATCGTCGCCCGATCGAGCCGCCGTTCGATCGACCGACCTGAAAGGTAGAGAAACTTCTCTGTTTTCAAAATGCTACAACGAAAACTTCAAAAGACAAACCATCATACACAAACACATCCTTCCCAAATGAGGTAGCAATCCAATCGAATGGTCACCCGATCGGATGACCATCCGAACGGATTGTCACCCGATCGACCGGCCACCCGATCGGATTCCCCGTTCGATCGAATTACCGTCTGATCCATCGACACTTTACACCGTTTAACGCTTACGCTATCAATCTGCAATCAGGCCAATCTCAGACGCGTTCCCTTCAATCCAACCAAGTTGTGTTTGCTTGCTGAGCACCGACTGTGAGTATACTAAAACCCCTTTCTATCGCATTTTGGGTGTAACATACGTTCCTAATAAATCAAATTTATCAAAACGAATTATTCAATCAAACTATTTACCACTTGCGAATAACTGTTATGCATATTTACACGTGATGCTAGTTACATATGTGTTAGGACTTTTACTCGTGAGGTCCCGCCTTAACTAGTATAGTACTATAGCACCCGACGGGGTCTAGTTAGGATGAATAGCAATCGCAATCGCAGCCAATAATCTCTAGATCAAGTGGTGGAGGGCTTGTATTTCTCTTGAGAGATGCAGGTTCATCTCCCAGTTGGTGCAGAGTGAGGCATTGGTGGGCAATAATAGGAGACCTAGGGAAACCTGGGTTGGATCCTTGAGCCAAACGGGTTTTACCGATAATTTCACCGTCGTGTCTACGGGCGGGTGGGTTACCAGGTTTTTCCCGGAATTGGTGGTGGACTCGGGTTACTCTCGGAGTACTCCGTTTGTCTAGTGGGTGCCCCGAGAGTACTCGGGATTGAGTTTGTTGGCCGTTCAAAAAAAAAAGCAATCGCAATCGCAGCTCGAGTGACTTAGCTGGTAGTATCTGTCTTATATGCATGTATGTTGAGGTATCTCGTTTATGTATTTGGTGATTCGCATCACTTTTAACTATTTTACGCTACTCTATCAAAACTTGTATACTAGCCAATACTTTTGTATTGACGTTGTTTTAACGTATGTTGCAGGTTTAGTCGCAATCTACATCAAATCAAGCTAGGAAGTCTAGAAACACACCTAAAATCTAGGTTGTCGGATTTGTATTATTTGAGAGAACATGAAAATTCATGGCAGCTTATGTGATTGTACTTGTTTATTAATATGGGATAATGAACGCATTAAATAGTATCGCAATTTAGTTGTTATGGATTCTCTTGAGCAATCTGATTCGCCTAGTGCGCTCCCCAATGATTCCGCCATCGGTTGGGGTGTGACAGATTGGTATCAGAGCCATAACTATAGGGAATTAGGCCAGACTTGACCTCGTCCAGGTCAATGTCTTAGAAACGACCTAGTCTATAGTCTAGGTACCAACGGGCCGACTCGTGCGAACCCAATAGGATTTGCACGGGCCTACTTGATACTCTCATTCGAATCCGCTAAAAACTACAACTTTGTGTGAACACCGCAAACTACAATTTCATGCGAAGAGCCTTTCCTAAGGCTGGAATGCTACTTAGCCTTTCCTAAGGCCAACACAATACACACGTTTTCGAAAATATTCGCGCAACATAACCGAGTGGTCCAGTCGAGATCAGGCGTGAAAACCAAGAACTCCCGACAAGATCGCTCACTCAGTGCACTTTTCTAGCACGAGAACTTTCCGTTGAGCTAGGAGTGACATCCATATCTCAACGAAAGTCTCTATTTCAAAATCCAGTGGAACTTTCGAATTTATTTGAAGAGCACAACCACAGTTAGGAGCGAAGTTATTAAGTCAGGGGTGAAACCCGTATCTTAATAAACCGTTCCGCTCTCTATAAAATGGTTTTCAAAAGCTCTCACCAAGGACTCGGCTATAACAATAACTCAAGCCACGCGATGACTAGGAAGACGAATGCCATGAGCTGCATCCAAGTGGAAGCATAAGTCTTCCAGGGCAACGTGCGTTGACGTGTGCGTATATATACATAATTTTGCAATGAATTTACACACGATTGGGTTTTAAATTTATAAAAGTGATTATTACTTTTACATCAAAACACACACGAAAGAGGCAAGTGTACCCCGTCACATATGTAATAAAGTATCGGTAAGAACCAAGTATCGATCCAAGGAAATGGGCGGAGAAATAATACTAGACCTTTGTCACTAAACTACCGGTAAAAACATAGGTTTGGTTGATTTAAACTAAACTAAAGTAAGCATAACCAAATACATAATAAAAACATAATAGAATATAGATAAAAAGCCTTGCTAAATACACAACCACAGCATGTCAACTAAGTCAGTTTTGGCACTAGAAGCATTCGGTCAATTTTCCAATTTAAAACAATTAGTATCCCTTTCGGGAATCCTAACATGACAATCATTCGGAAAGTTAAAACGATAAACACACTTTAACCACCTAAAATTGTTCTTTAACGTGCAATTGATAAATGTCTATGAAAATCTCTTAAAAATAAGTTAGGCAGCCGTTAGGATTATTCTAACCTCACTTAAACAAGGAAAGCGACACCGATAAACACAATGCAACCACCGAGATAAGCATAAACTAGATTAAATCACAACCGAGTTCATTTTACAAATCTTACACAATAATTCACCAAGATAGCAATTTTGGCCTAAACTACTAACTAAGCTAACAAATCATGGCAAGAATTTATAACGACACCATCTAACCCGTTTAGGTCCTTCCGTGACGGCAAGCTCTCTTGATTAACAATAATTACATTTTATTAAATCACTAACCATTTCTAGTATCATGATGCCCACATTTAAACCAAGCTAATCTAGTTAACCAAGTTCAAAGTTTACTAATACAAGATTAATTAAGCTTCATTTTTCAACTATCTTAACTAACCAAGCATCAATCATCCAACATAATTACTTATAATCAAGAAATCAATATCAATAACAAGGTTGCAAACTAATCATCAAAGATAATCATAGAAAATACTTCAAGTGTCATTACAAACAAAGTTTAACACACTAATGGCAATAATCTAGCAAGGGATTGTTTGTGTTTTTGCCCAAAGGCTACAATAATACATAAACAATAATCTAAGCACTTGAAAGATTAACAAAAACATGGAAAGATTAGAAAATCAAACCATAAACAAGTACTAGACTAAGGATCCGGGTAGTAATCGAGCTAATTGGGATAATATGGCTTGAATCCGGGTGAAAGCTAATGCCTCCGGAGCCTGAAAATCGCCAGAGAAGCTCTCCAAAAATCCAGAATCCCGAACAGAAAGTTTCTGCTGTGTTTTTATACTCTTTTTTGCTGTTGCACGGTCGTTCTCCATATGGAACGACCGTTCACTTTATTCAATTATTAGGGATGGGTCACCATACTGCATACGTCATCGGATCGTTGACCAGATTCGAAATGGCACGACCGTTCTTTGTGTGGAACGGTCGTTCAGCTCCGGGTTACATGTTGCACGCCGATTCGCACCGATCGTTCAGTTCCGAGACTCTGTTGGTTCACCGGAGACGCACGGTCGTTCCTCAGATGGAACGACCGTTCTTCACCGAGCCGCTTGTTTTCCTAGAACGACCAGTCGCACCTCTCGTTCATTGCCGAGATGATCAAGTTTGTCGGAGATGCACGACCGTGCCACAGGTGGAACGGTCGTTCCACAGGCCCAGTTCAGAATCCTTAACAGAATGTCCGCAGCTTCGTCGTTTTGTCCGGGAAGTCCTCGTTTTTGCTATCATCTTGTCTGGAATGCAGTTTTAGGCCTGTAAACATAAATGTAGATAAATAAGTATCCGAATGACGGTTTTACAGCCAAAAACGCATAAAATAGGGGTAAAACGGGGAACTAAAATATGTGTAAATTAGAGTGTATCAAATCTCCCCACACTTGAACCTTGCTTGTCCTCAAGCAAGCTAAACTAAAAAGCAATAAAAGACATAAACAAACAAGAACGATAATTTACACACTATTTTATTGAAAACTAATATAAACTGTTAGCCGGTTTTTCGAAAGACAACATCAAAAGATTCAAACCCAACAAGCATATGCAATTTAAAAAGCGACAACCAAAAAGCCGTGACAAAACATTTAATTGACTCACATGTTAATCTTCACACAACTCACAATGTTCACATACACTCGGTTTTATTTATGAAACATACATAAAATGTGTATGCGTAAACACTCAACGCCTAGTCAATGAAATGTGCAATATCATAAGCTTGTCATAAGATCTCGTCTCCACCAACTAACATGCAAATAAGTGTAAATCAAGAGGTCTTTACGGGTTATAACGTTAGGCTTGGGCGAAGGGTATGGAAGTGGACATATAAAATGGCGAAAATGGTTAAAACTCGGTTTTAGCGTTTAACTAGCAATAACATAAACAACTATACAAACAAACGCCTTAAAAAGGCGACTAAAGCGCAATCGAGCTTATCAACAAAATTTTTAACATTTAAGCATTCAAAATTGCTCGATTTCTATCAACTTCACCCTATTTTAGAGTGTTTTATTTTCTGTTTTTTTTTTTTTTTTTGCAAACTATACAATGAAATAATAAAAAAAAACAAGCTAGTTAAACTATTATTTTAACCGAGTTTCAACACTAAAAAGGTTTAAAAACATAAAAAGGCTAAATTTGGTTAAGTGGGCGATAATGTGGGTAAACAAAGGTGAACGGGAAGGCTCGACATGGTTAATCCTAAAGGGTAATATAAGGTGAACGGGAAGCACAACACAAAGAACAAGGTACACAACAAAGGGGTAATCTAAGTGCCTCTATCACTTTTACACAAATCCGCACGTTCATGGTCTTAACAAGCATACTAGTGACAAGTTCTAAATTGCACAAAACATCCGGCTCACTCCTATATCCGTAATGAACAAATATATAACAATCTAGGCTCAAATATGCTCACGTAACGGAAGGAATAGGTAAAAGTGTGAAAACTATCATGTAAGTCTTTCTTTGTTTGTCATGCTTTCCGGTTTCCTTTTTCAAAAATATTTTGCTTGTCTAGTTTTCATCAAGTCCGATGCTTTCTAAAACACACCCAACCGGTTTATTTACCAACATATATACAAAACACACGTATTTTTAAATGATTTTTCTGATTTTCTGTTTTTTTTTATAATAATAATAAGAGGACAAACAAAGCTAAGTTAACAAAGTTAACCCCCTCCCCACACTTGAACTTCGCATTGTCCCCAATGCGAGACCCGAAATATAGAGAAAGGGATAAAAAATACTCCCCTCAAGATGATGTTGGTGCCACGAGACTTCCGAAGCTCTAACTGGTACGTGCTCCGGTCCAAGATCCGATAGATGAAACCTGCGAGTATGTCATGTGCACCCAAAATATAACAGAAACAGAAAAATCAAATAACAACCATAATGTACATAAATACTAACATCCAAACAAAACACAAAGGAAATTGTCTGAAAATACATATCCGGGGTGTTTTAAATAATAGTTAAAATAAACACCCAAATAAAAGTAAAGTACTGAAACATAAAACACCACCAAATGCAATCATCACCGCCAACTACTCATCATCATCATCATCATCATCATCATCATGCCTCGTGCCAGATGGGCCCTGATCGCCATAGCCAGGAGGGTTCCACGGTGGGAACTCCGGCGGGTGCTGAAAATAGTCGGGGTATGCGTGATGCATCTCCCCGAAAAGATAAGAAAACCCCGCAAACACCCCCTGGTATAAAGTATCCTGGCGATGCTGAAGCTGGTCATGTGCGACCCTAATCTCTGCCTGGCTGGCCCTAATCTCGTCCTGGCTAGCCCGGATCTGGTCCTGGCTAGATCTGATCTCGCTGAAGTAGGTACCATGCTGCTCCTGCGTAACACGCATATCCTGGAACTGCTGGTAGAAAGTGGGCCAATCCTCATGCTGATGAAATGCATGGTGCTGCGGCGAGTGTGGTGGTGTCTGTGGCTGGTGCTGCTCACCCATCTCAACATCTTCCTCTTCCTCCTCAGCTGGAGGTAACGGGTCCCAGACTTCGCCATTCAATCCCCTCAACCTATCTCCCCTATCCAACTCAGCAATCACCCCCAAGAACTTCAGAGACCGGATATCAACATGCACCCCCTCAGTGATCAAAGTGAGACCCCTAATCACCCCCGGCGTCATATAGCGCTCATTGTACGCTATTTCGGTCACGTACTGACCGCCATGGATCTCACTATTCGGGGTTCACCCCGAGCTCTTGACAAAGTACTCAGCCATTCGAGCAGCAAGGTTGATTGGTGCTTTATCAACCAACGCATATAGAAAAAGCAAGTCAGGTGTTGGACAGTTACCTTGACTGTCCATGCGTCCGCATATAGAATGGCTGAAAACATGGTGCATCACTCGCACCAGAGGGTCTCGGAGTCGCGAAGCCTTTGACATCCGTGGGTTGTAGGGGCCCCCAATAGCGTTTCGTGCCCAGAATGCATCCCGCGCTGCATCATTAGGGAAGTTAAACCGATCGTTGAAGACGTCGGGATCATCCATGTCCTCCCGAGTATAAATCCCAAGCCTCCGTCCCAAACGACCCACCGACCATGTATGCCATCGCCTACATAACCTGAAGGTTACCCGATTTCTGTAGCGGAAATCGGGCTCTGTATGTGCAACCGGCCTTTCATACTGATACGATGCGAAGAATTCAATAGTCAACTCCTGATAAACGGGTCGGTTGCAACCGACCAGGTTTGCTAGCGCGGGAGTCATCATTTCATCAAGTCGGTCATATTGATTTAGTTCTCGCATGACCTCCCAGTCCAACCATCGGGGTTCGCCAAACTGATCCCGCCTCGCCCACAATGCATCGCGCTTCGCTATGCATAAAGCTTCTTTCTCAATGTTGGGGTCAAACTGCAGGAAAGGGTGATCCATCTGTAATGAGGAACATTGTTAGAAAGACAGAAACAGGAGAGAAATGAGTTGAAAACAAGCGAGCAGCCAATTATGAAGAAACTGTCTAACTGAACTGGGCGAATGGCACGGTCGTTCTTCGGGACGCACGGTCGTGCGTCACCGAGAACTAACAGGCCAAGCCCAGCGATATCGAGAACAAGCCGGTGAGGCACAACCGTTCCACACGAGGAACGACCGTGCAACTCCGAATCTGCAGACTTCGACCCCTGAACTTAGAACAATCTGAACTTTACAAAATTTCAACAAGTATTGGGCCAACAGGGGTCTGAAAGTCAACCGGGTGTTCACGATACTTCGATTTAACAAGGGTTAGGGTTTCGATTTGTTTATGAAGAGAACCCTAAAAATTCCTTGAAAAATGGGGAGAAATCTAACCTAGAAAGCTAGAAAACAAAAAATCTACAACAACGAACGTACCGTGCGAAGAAGGGTGTTAGATCGTGCGAAAAACCGTGCGATATGGTGAAAAATCGCCCTGGAACGGTCTGCAGCTGCTAGGGTTCGCGAATGAGGGATTTTGCAGCAGAAGTTGGTATATATAGTGTGCAAAATGACCAAATTGCCCTCAGCCTGTGGCACGGTCGTTCCGGGTATGGAACGGTCGTGCGTCACCGAGATCGTTCAAACCCAGCAGCGTGTTCTCGGAAATGCACCGAGGGTGCGATCTACCGTGCCGGATTGCTCGCAATCGCACGGTCGTTCCACAGGTGGAACGGTCGTGCATCAGCTGCAGATGCAGAATTTTCTGCAGAAGCTATTTCCAGCAACCGTTTCGGCCGTTTTTCGCCGTTTTTTCGACACACCAACTGTTCTAACAATATTGCAATACAGAACCTTCGCCCGGCACGTACGGAAACTAAACAAACAAACGTAAACTACCTAACTAACCTAAATTACGCTAAAACTACAAAAACAATTAAAAGGACAATTTTGCCCTTATAGCGCCAAAAACGCTCCTGCTGCATTTTTGATCCGCGAGTCAGTAGCGTAGACTCTCTCCTCCCCACACTTATGATGTGTGCGGGGTTTGGAGTTCAGTCACCTCCACCGCCGATTCTATCGGCCTGACAACGTACAACTTCAACCGGTGACCATTTACCTTAAATGTAACGCCATCCGCGTTCTCTACTGCAACAGTACCATACGGAAATACTTCCTTAACCGTGTATGGTCCTGTCCAGCGTGAATGAAGCTTCCCAGGAAATAAGCGCAGCCTAGAATTGTACAGAAGAACAAGATCACCCGCTTGGAATTCTTTATGGTCCTTCAAGCGTTTGTCGTGAAGTTTCTTCGTGCGCTCTTTGTAGAGTACGGAGCTTTCGTAGGCTTGGTGCCGCAATTCTTCCAATTCATGAATTTGGAGAAACCGGGCTTCACCTCTGGTTTTAAGGTCCAAATTCGCGGTTTTCAATGCCCACATAGCTTTGTGCTCCAACTCCACCGGTAAATGGCATGCCTTTCCGTATACCAACCTAAAGGGGGTGGTCCCTATAGGGGTCTTATAAGCTGTACGGAATACCCATAATGCCTCATCAAACTTGTCCGACCACTCCTTGCGGTTCGCTCCAACCGACCGCTCAAGGATGCGCTTAAGCCCACGGTTCGTGACCTCCACCTGCCCGCTTGTCTGCGGATGATAGGGCATGGACAAACGGTGATGCACACCGTATCGGGACAAAGCCTTTTCAAGCTGTGTATTACAAAAATGAGTCCCTCGGTCACTAATGAGCGCTTTCGGAGCGCCAAATCGGGCGAACAAACTCTTAAGAAACCTTACAACTACTCTGGCGTCGTTAGTGGGTAAGGCTTGCGCCTCCGCCCACTTTGATACATAGTCAACAACCACGAGTATGTATTTGTTTCCACGTGAGGGGGGGAATGGTCCCATGAAGTCTATCCCCCAAACATCAAAGACTTCACAAACCTGTATCCAGTTCTGGGGCATTTCGTCGCGTGCAGATATGTTCGTCGCCCTCTGACAAGCATCGCACGCCTTCACCCAACCCTGCGCGTCATGGAAAATGGTCGGCCAGTAAAACCCGGAATCCAACACCTTCTTCGCGGTGAAGTTGGCTCCGTGGTGGCCTCCGGTAGGTCCCTCATGACACTGGCGCAGAATGTCGGTCGCCTCAGACCCAGATACACATCTCCTAATCACCTGATCAGCACCCACCTTGAACAAGAAAGGGTCGTCCCATATGTAGTGCTTTAGATCTGAAAAGAATTTTCTCTTTTGCTGGTGAGTCAACCCTTTTATCAGAATTCTACAAGCAAGATAGTTCGCAAAGTCAGCGAACCATGGCGACTCATCACATATCTCAACACTCATCAAAGATTCGTGTGGGAACTTGTCATTAATGGAATCCTAACGCGAATCCTCGATGTCTCCGTGTTCTAACCGAGACAGATGGTCAGCCGCTACATTTAAAGCACCCTTTTTGTCTTGTATCTCGATATCAAACTCTTGTAGCAGCAGGATCCATCTGATTAGACGCGGTTTAGCGTCCTGCTTGCTGAAGAGGTATCTAATGGCTGCATGATCAGTGTATACAACGGTTTTCGAAAGCACTAGATACGATCTAAATTTATCGAATGCGAAAACGACCGCCAAGAGCTCTTTTTCAGTCGTGGTATAATGCTCTTGAGCGTCGTGGAGAGTTTTACTCGCATAGTAGATCGGATGGAAGTGCTTTTCCTTCTTTTGACCCAGAACGGCCCCTATAGCGTAATCACTCGCGTCGCACATGATTTCAAACGGCAAACTCCAGTCCGGTGCGACTAAAATAGGGGCCTCTACCAACTTTTGCTTGAGGAGGTCAAAAACCCTCAAGCAATCATCTCCAAACACGAACGGAGCATCTTTCTCTAACAAACGAGTCATGGGTCTGGCGATTTTAGAAAAATCTTTGATGAATCGCCGATAGAACCCGGCATGACCGAGAAAGCTCCGTATAGCTCGAACAGAGGTGGGGGGCGGAAGTCGTGATATAACGTCGACTTTAGCTGGATCGACTTCCATGCCCGCGTGAGAGATTTTGTGTCCCAAAACTATGCCCTCCTTCACCATGAAGTGGCATTTCTCCCAGTTCAGGACCAGATTGGTCTCCTCACACCTCTTCAACATTCTTTTCAAATTTTCCAGACATTGATCAAAGGAATCCCCAAATACCGAAAAATCGTCCATGAACACCTCCATGGAATCCTCAATCATGTCGTGGAAAATTGCGACCATACATCGCTGGAAAGTAGCCGGCGCATTACACAGCCCAAACGGCATACGCCGGTAGGCGAATGTACCGAAGGGACAGGTAAATGTGGTCTTCTCCTGGTCCTCAGGAGCGATCGGAATTTGAAAATAACCAGAGAACCCATCCAGAAAACAATAATATAACTTCCCTGACAGACGCTCCAACATTTGATCAATGAATGGAAGCGGGAAGTGGTCCTTGCGAGTGGCGTCGTTGAGTTTGCGATAATCGATGCAAACCCGCCATCCAGTGACCGTCCTGGTTGGAATGAGCTCATTCCTATCGTTCGTGACCACAGTCATGCCCCCCTTTTTGGGCACAACCTGCACAGGACTGACCCAAACAGAGTCGGAAATGGGATAGATCATACCAGCATCTAACAACTTAATCACTTCCTTTTTAACGACTTCTTGCATGTTCGGGTTCAGTCGTCTCTGGTGTTGCGCACACGGCTTGAACTGATCCTCCATAAGAATTTTATGTGTACAGAAGGAGGGATTTATACCTTTTATGTCCATGATTTTCCAAGCGATTGCTTTCTTATGAAGTTTCAACACATTAAGCAGTCTGCTCTTTTCCTCTCCCGCCAAACCAGATGAAATAATGACAGGAAAATGACGCTCCTCATCAAGAAATGCGTACTCTAGGTGCGGTGGGAGCTCTTTAAGCTCCAAGGTAGGAGGATCTTCCACTGAAGGCTTCGACTTCACTTCACTCTCGCGATCAATATCTGTGAAACGATCCGGACTCTGGGGACCATCATCACCAATCTGATAGACTGGCTGCTCTAAATAGTGGCCCTCCTGCGTAATGCCATCTAAGTCCCCACACAACAGATGTGTGTCCGAATCTATCTCCTCGATCGTACCCTGGAAATGCGTGCTCACATAAGTGTCGACGATGTCAACATAATAGAGCGCGTCGTCCTGACTCTGAGGATGCTGCATAGAACGTTTAATGTCAAACGTCACATGCTCATCATCTACTCGAAGTGTGATCTGGCCCGCCGCTACGTCCACAATCGTCCGGGCGGTATTCAAAAACGGGCGTCCGAGTATCAGAGGCACTCTCGAGTCCTCATCCATGTCCAGGATAACAAAATCCACGGGAAACACAAACTTGTCAATCTTAACAAGCATATTTTCTACAAACCCGCGTGGATACTTGACAGAACGATCCGCAAGTCGAATACTCATCCTCGTAGGTGACGGCTCACCTAGATCCAACTTTGTAAAAACCTTATAGGGCATAAGGTTTATACTCGCTCCTAGATCTGCTAACGCATTACTGACAGACAGATTGCCAATGAGGCAAGGAAGCGTGAAACTGCCTGGATCTCCCATTTTTGTAGGCAGGCGATTCTGGAGAATAGCAGAGCAGCTTTCATTCATAACCACACAAGACATGTCCTCGAGTTTTTGCTTGTTTGAGAGGATGTCTTTCAGAAACTTCGCATACTTTGGCATCTGTGCCAAAGCTTCAACAAACGGTATGTTTATATGCAATTGCTTAAACATTTCGAGAAACTTACCGTTTTGTTCATCCATCTTCTGCTTCTTCAACCTTCCTGGATAAGGCACTGGAGGTGTGTAACCTGTGACCGGCTCCTGGACTTGTGCTGTACTTGCTGGGCGGAGCCTGGCATGCACCTCATCCGGTGTGTCGGTTGGGACCGCTTCAGTGATCGGTGGTGAGTCCGATATGACGGGTCCGGTAGGTTTTCCACTCCTGGTCATCACCGCATTCACATCTCTGTGCGGGCCCGGGTTAGGTTCGGTATTACCCGGGAGACCACCCTGGGGTCTCTTTGACATCATCTGTGCCAGCTGACCAACCTGATTCTCTATGTTCTGAATCGAGGCCTTGTGGCTCCTCATTTCTCCCTCATGAGAGAGAAAACGATCCTCGCTCTGCTGGTAGCGTTTTTCAGCTAACTAATTCGCGCTCGAGGAGCTAGTAAGAAGCTGGGACATCATCTCCTCCAGCTTAGAACTAGACTGAGGGGCCTGCTGCTGGGAACTACTCCCAGAGCCCTGATTCTGATGCGGGTATGAACGCTGTTGGTAGGATTGGTTGTACTGCTGGAACTGCTGACCCTGACCCTGTTGCTGCTGCGCTGGAGTGCGCGGAGTGAATCCCAAAGGATTTTGATTGCCTGTGTTCGCACGCCACCCAAAATTTGGGTGATTTCTCCAACCGGGATTGTAGGTGTTACTGTAAGGGTTGTTCTGCGGCCTAACTTGATTACCCACGAAATCTACCTCTTCATGGCCCTCGTATCCGACTCCCTGAAAACATGCCCCAGGCTCGTGTGACACACCACACTGGTCACAACCCGAGCCCGCATGCGCAATCATCTGGGACCTGTCGAATCTCGATGCGAGAGCCGAGATTTGTGCAGTAATGGCCGTATAGTCGTCTACAGCATGCACTCCTGCGCGGGATCCTGATGATGATGATGTACCCCGACTTCTATCTCCTTCGCGGCGAGAGCTCGACTTCAACGCAGCCTTTTCAATGATATCGTAAGCCTCATTGGGCGTCTTTGTCCCCAAATCGCCTCCTGAATTCATATCTAATCGCTCCTGCGTATTGTAGCTCAGCCCCTGATAGAATGTCAAGACTAACTGTCTCTTGGTGAACCCATGATGTGGAACATCAAGTAACAGATCCTTGAATCTCTCCCACGCTGCATGCAACGACTCCCCCTCATCCTGACGAAAGGTCACCACTCGGTTCCTTAACTTGGTTGTCTTCTCGGGTGGAAAGTACTTTTTCATAAATAGCTCCTCCAACCCAGTCCAGGTCCTGATGGACCCAGCTGGCAGTGACATAAGCCACGCTCTGGCTTTGTCACGCAGTGAGAAAGGGAACAACCTTAACCGAACGGCATCTTCCGAAACATCCCGCATTTTAAACGTGGAACACACTTCGAGAAAAGCCGCAATATGTCGTCCGGGATCCTCATGTTCGCGTCCGTCGAACTGCACCGAATTCTGCACCATATTAATTATACTAGATTTAATTTCAAAATTAGGTGCATCTATAGTAGGTCTAAGGATACTCGGCTCCAGGCCTATCGCTCCAGGCTGATTAGACTCATTCAACGGTCGCTCATCGTCTGCCATGATTATGTTTCCTTCTGAGCCCTCGGCTTCAGTAGGTACCACCGACTCCGGCCCACCACTGGCGAGCAGTAGCCCAACCGCACGCCCTTTCGCGCGAAGACGCCTCTGAAGATCACGTTCGGGTTCGTCTGACGGTTCAACAAGTTCTGGAGCGGGGGTCGAGAACATCAACCTGCAAACGAAAATTTGACACGGTGAATATTTTATTGATTAAATAATGCTGTTTTTTTTTCAGCTGAAAAGAAGCAGAAAGTTATTATAAATGGGCTGAAAATTTTATAAAAATCCAAAAAATGGCCCGAAATTTTATAAAAATTCAACATAATAAATAAATGAATCGACTAATATAAAAATGGCTTTAGGGTGCCGAAAACCCAAAGAATAAGTTAATAAATAAATCCGGATCAAATAAATAAATGAAACAAAAATAACGCAAAAAATGAATAAATCAAATTAAAGCAAGAAATAATCACAAATAAATGAACAAATAAAGAATCATGAAATTATTCACAAAAATAAACAAGTATATACGCCGATAACAAAATGACTCGGGTCGTTCCTAAAACTCGCCATTTCCCCGGCAACGGCGCCAAAAACTTGACGTGTGCGTATATATACATAATTTTGCAATGAATTTACACACGAAAAAACTTGACGTGTGCGTATATATACATAATTTTGCAATGAATTTACACACGATTGGGTTTTAAATTTATAAAAGTGATTATTACTTTTACATCAAAACACACACGAAAGAGGCAAGTGTACCCCGTCACATATGTAATAAAGTATCGGTAAGAACCAAGTATCGATCCAAGGAAATGGGCGGAGAAATAATACTAGACCTTTGTCACTAAACTACCGGTAAAAACATAGGTTTGGTTGATTTAAACTAAACTAAAGTAAGCATAACCAAATACATAATAAAAACATAATAGAATATAGATAAAAAGCCTTGCTAAATACACAACCACAGCATGTTAACTAAGTCAGTTTTGGCACTAGAAGCATTCGGTCAATTTTCCAATTTAAAACAATTAGTATCCCTTTCGGGAATCCTAACATGACAATCATTCGGAAAGTTAAAACGATAAACACACTTTAACCACCTAAAATTGTTCTTTAACGTGCAATTGATAAATGTCTATGAAAATCTCTTAAAAATAAGTTAGGCAGCCGTTAGGATTATTCTAACCTCACTTAAACAAGGAAAGCGACACTGATAAACACAATGCAACCACCGAGATAAGCATAAACTAGATTAAATCACAACCGAGTTCATTTTACAAATCTTACACAATAATTCACCAAGATAGCAATTTTGGCCTAAACTACTAACTAAGCTAACAAATCATGGCAAGAATTTATAACGACACCATCTAACCCGTTTAGGTCCTTCCGTGACGGCAAGCTCTCTTGATTAACAATAATTACATTTTATTAAATCACTAACCATTTCTAGTATCATGATGCCCACATTTAAACCAAGCTAATCTAGTTAACCAAGTTCAAAGTTTACTAATACAAGATTAATTAAGCTTCATTTTTCAACTATCTTAACTAACCAAGCATCAATCATCCAACATAATTACTTATAATCAAGAAATCAATATCAATAACAAGGTTGCAAACTAATCATCAAAGATAATCATAGAAAATACTTCAAGTGTCATTACAAACAAAGTTTAACACACTAATGGCAATAATCTAGCAAGGGATTGTTTGTGTTTTTGCCCAAAGGCTACAATAATACATAAACAATAATCTAAGCACTTGAAAGATTAACAAAAACATGGAAAGATTAGAAAATCAAACCATAAACAAGTACTAGACTAAGGATCCGGGTAGTAATCGAGCTAATTGGGATAATATGGCTTGAATCCGGGTGAAAGCTAATGCCTCTGGAGCCTGAAAATCGCCAGAGAAGCTCTCCAAAAATCCAGAATCCCGAACAGAAAGTTTCTGCTGTGTTTTTATACTCTTTTTTGCTGTTGCACGGTCGTTCTCCATATGGAACGACCGTTCACTTTATTCAATTATTAGGGATGGGTCACCATACTGCATACGTCATCGGATCGTTGACCAGATTCGAAATGGCACGACCGTTCTTTGTGTGGAACGGTCGTTCAGCTCCGGGTTACATGTTGCACGCCGAGTCGCACCGATCGTTCAGTTCCGAGACTCTGTTGGTTCACCGGAGACGCACGGTCGTTCCTCAGATGGAACGACCGTTCTTCACCGAGCCGCTTGTTTTCCTAGAACGGCCAGTCGCACCTCTCGTTCATTGCCAAGATGATCAAGTTTGTCGGAGATGCACGACCGTGCCACAGGTGGAACGGTCGTTCCACAGGCCCAGTTCAGAATCCTTAACAGAATGTCCGCAGCTTCGTCGTTTTGTCCGGGAAGTCCTCGTTTTTGCTATCATCTTGTCTGGAATGCAGTTTTAGGCCTGTAAACATAAATGTAGATAAATAAGTATCCGAATGACGGTTTTACAGCCAAAAACGCATAAAATAGGGGTAAAACGGGGAACTAAAATATGTGTAAATTAGAGTGTATCATGCGTGCACGAACTTGTTGGGTATAGTTGGGTTACCTTGGGCAATCGACGCCTAAACACCCGAGGCACTCTACCTATTTTTCTAGCATACGACTTGCCAATTTTACGCTTTGTGGAACCTATTTACGCTTATGTGTTTACAATTTGAAACTTTACGCTTTATCGAATTCTCGATTTATCGATTTTCGCTCCCTGCTTTTGCAACCGCACGACTCGCACAGCCATCGCAATTTAAAACGAAAACTAAATGTTCGCAACAAAAATAATGTCTAATTACTCGCTCTCGCTCTCCCTCTCTACATCACGTCCTCGCGCATTCTATACCAACATGTATGTGTACAAGTATAAACTACAACTATTTATATATACAAAATGAACCAATTGTGTGAGAATTTAGGAATCTTGTGTCTCCTATGTGGCTCCTATGTGAAATCTATTATATTACTCGCAACAAGCTTTGATCGCGCTCAATCGCATCGCAAAACTCAAAATCATTATGATCGAATCTCACTCCAAATCTCTCTCTGTCTAGATGTCTTCCAACGACTCTACCTCGAGACAAACAACTAGGAGAAGAGCCAAACGAAGCGCCGAAAACAGGATTGCCTCGCTTGTGGACAAGGAAGTGGCCAAGGTCATTCCTCAAATTGTCGCTCAAGTGCACTCTCTCAGCAACTCTTGAACCTCGGAAGACTCTAAGACGGAAGCGTCGCAGTCTGTTTTCCTCTACAAACACTTCAAAGACTGTGACCCGATAGAGTTCACGGGTGAAGGAGGTGTATCCCAACTACTCTAGTGGTTCGATTCTATCGAAGTTACCCTTCGTCAGAGTGGGTGTCCCGATAGTTTTCGTACTACTTGTGCTACCGGAGTATTTCAATCGCAAGCACTCGACTGGTGGACAGCCGAACGCAACAAACGTGGGATCTCCGCAGCCTACGCCTCTCCTGGGATGAGCTGAAAGAGCTCATGAAGAATGAGTACTGCCCTCCCCACGAGGTCCAGAAGCTAGAAGACAAATTTTGGAAAATCAAGCAAGTCGAAGGTGACAATACTGGCAACACCGTAAGGTTTAAACAGCTTAGCATAATCTGCCCAAGTCAAGTCAACACTTCAGAAAAAGCCATCACGAAATACATTCGCGGCTTGCCTGAATGCGTGGGCGATTTTGTCGAAGCTGCAAGACCTGCTACCATCAAAGAAACCTATCGCTTGGCCGCAGAAATCAACGGAAAATGAGTCTTGGACGGATTTTTCTCTAAGAATCTTGTCAAAAAAGCTCATCAAGCAATCGTCATCGATTCTTCTAACGATTCTTCCAACGAATCTACCAACGATTCTTCTGAAGATTCCTCCGATGATACCTCCAGTGAATCATCATACGAATCTGCCGACGACACCGCATCATCTTAGGAAGCTCAGCCCAGCCGGAAACGAACGACCATGAGCCCAGACTCTTCCACAACTGTACTATCGCAACCAGAACCTTTCCAAGCAGCTCCAGTTCACGTGAAATGCGCCTACAATGGAGCTCATCCCATGTGTTTCACGTGTACGTATCATCACCCGCCAGAAGCTAACTGTCGCCATTGCGCGAACTGCAGCTGGTATGGTCATCTTACGCAGCACTGTCGCACGGGACCGCAACCTTGAGGAATTTCAGCAACAAACGCAGTCTCCGCAAGAGTACTCCACAGCAACGTTATTTTGCTTCTAATGTTGTTGTAATAATACGACTTTTCACCGTCAATTTCTTTTATGTATGGAAACTTATTCTATCTCTCGACGCATGTGGATTCTATTTCTCTCTTATACTCGCGCACAATCTATATGCTAGCACTATGTACTATATAATGTATTTACCCCTACTATGCATTCTTGAGATAAGGTACGATAAACGTGCAAGAATCAAATTAATCACGGGTGCACACGGGATTATTTTGGTTAGTGCACGAAGATCGTAGTGAGTTTCAATTATGCCTTAACGTTCAGGGCATGGTTAAGAGTGGTGGATACGCCGTTGGTACTTCCTATATATAAGCGTCTTGACCATGTATGACGAAGTGTGACACCTATTCACGGAACGAAGGTGTATGGTTGAAACATGACGGTGTTTCGCCACACTAACCGAAGTTTTGTGAAGAAAGTGCCATGTGGAGTTGGAACGTAGACCTATTATACTATTGTGGTTATTTTCGACACATTACACTACATCGCAAGGCGTAACAATCTCAATCGCAACTCAAAGCGTGTAATCGCAAGACTTCTCATAAGTCAACACGCTCGTAATCGCATTATCGCTGGAATCTATCTCCCAATCTCAATCGCTTATTGTGTGTTCGCTCAATCGCTTACTATGTGCAACGCGCTATCGCATATCGTGGGTATCGCTCTATCGCTCGTGTATCACTCTATCGCTTGTGTATCGCTTAACGTTTATCGCCTTCGCTATCGCTTACCGTTATTTATGTGTGATGTTAGCACACATGACCTCGCTTCACGAGACAAAACTGATAGGGATAAAACACGATGGATACGCCACTGGTACTTCTTATATATAACTGTTTTAGCCATAACAGCTGACTTTCGTGGAAAAAGGCCATGTGGGGGTATAATGTTAGTTAATTTTTGTGGTGTTGATCAATCTAATCGAATCGAATTAATCGCGCATATCTCCATCGCTTGCAACGCAACTATCATCGCTTATCGCTCGATGGTTGTCGCTATCGCTCGTCGCTTACCGCTTAACGCTTTTCACTTATCGCTTGTCGCTATCGCTCGTCGCTTTTCACTTTTCACTTGTCGCTGCCGTCTTCGCTTATTATGTCTGTTTTGTGCTATCAATTATCGTGTACCGCTTATCGCTTATCGCACTCACTCGTGTCACTAAACTTAGTTCGAAAACGACTTCATCACTCGGTTCGCCTTTCAAGACTTGATCCAACCCTCTCTCGTTTGGATCGAGTCATCGCAAATATGTCTGTACTATGTTGGCACGTATGACAACGCCTCACGAGACGGAAGCCATATGGTTAAAACGTGGTGGATACGCCGCTGGTACTTCCTATATATAAGCGTTTTAGCCATATTGTCGAACTTTCGTGGAAAAGTGCCATGCGGGGCCAACCTTAAAAAAATAACTTTTTGGCATTACTAAAAGGCTTTGTTTACCCAAAGTTTAAACCAACCTTTTCTTACAAAACTATTTTTTCTAAAATTTGATCAAAACCTTTGTACAAAAACGAGATTTTCTTGTAACGATGGTGTGACAATCGACTCAGGTTACTGCCGTGTGACGAGAAAATTTCGTAAAACGAGTTTTAAACACCCTAAAATCTTTTAGTAACCTAATAAAACCCTACTCATAGCTATGGTGTGACCATCGAAACAGCTTAACGCCGCACTATGGGAATATTTTTCATAAACAAGTTTCCTCAAACCTTTTCGAATTAAACAACTTTTCGAGAATTCAAAACACTTTTTGGATCGCTTTTTGTGTTGCCATCTTTTGTATACGAATCGCCTTACTCGCCGCCATCGCCAGTCATCGCAACATTCTCGCTCGTCGAATTTCAATCGATCGCTCGTTTATTTTGAAGCTTTTAATCGCTACTCCCACTCGCATCGATCCTCGCAACCCTTCTTGTGGATTAATTTCGGGACGAAATTTCCAAAAGCAGGGGAGACTGTAACAACCCGCACGTTCGTGCGTTGTTACTACTTGTTATACTCGTTACGCCTAGCACCAGAGATTCGGATCATAATGTAGCTATATCGCATACATCGCTATTTCGCGGTATTTTCGCATATTACGCATACTTTATCGCTATAACACGTCGCATCGCACGCACTAATACTCACGATGACGTTGAGTGAGGACCTATTCTACCCTCCTCAATAGCCGTGATGCGTCGCAGAGAACGCATATTCGAAACGAAACACCGGTTATTGTATCACAACTTTGAAATATGGATATTTATACGACCCTATGTGACTAATTATAATAAATACATGAATATGGGTATGAAAATGTGTAACCAAACAATCGCGACGCTTAATGAACAAAATGAAACATCGAAACGCCATTCGCCGGAGACCACCGATCGAGTGACCACTCGATCGGGTGGCCATCCGATCGGATTACCACCCGATCGGACAGCCATCCGATCCGTTGCACTTCTTCCCCTTCACTCCACTTCACCTATAAATAGCCCTTGTCACATCACTTGAACAGTGATGTGACAGCTCTCACTCGACCAACACGCTTTTGGGGCTTTTCCTCTCGATTCCTCGCGATTCTTATAAGTTTACAACTCAAATCTTGTACTTCTTTGATCTACACACACTTCTTCATCTTTTTCACCTTTGAATCTTAACTTTTAACCATGAAATCAATGGATTTGAGGTGTTCTAGGATGAGGTCATCATGGAGTTCTTATGAACTTCAAATGTTGGCCTCATTCCACCAAGAATAACTTAGATCTGAAGGATTTTCCACATGATTTCACTACGAATTCGCATAAATCTAGACACTTCAATGATAAAAGGATTGAAAGAAACTTTTTCAACTTTCTTTCAACTCTTTTATACTCAATGCACTCAAAACCGATGGAATAAGAGCTCGTTCCGATCTTCTACTCATTCTAAGTGAAGTGTTGGTTCCAAATCTGATTCTGTCTAAAAAGTCAACCGATTTCGGGTTAAGCATGAACAACCGTTACGGACAGTTAACTGATCGGACCAGGGTGATTCCGGTTCAATGAAGACTTGGTTCGTAATGGAGTTCTGTTGTTTAGCACGTTATCACATCGTCTCGATCAAAACCACAAACTTTCTAAACAATCAAGTGTCAAGACGATCAAGGCAGTTGGAATGGAATGTCATCCGATCGGATTACCACCCGATCGGGTTGCCACCCGATCGGACAGCCGTCCGATAGGCTTGCACTTGGTTCCACACTTAAACTATTTAATTCAACTTTTCAAGTTCTGAACGTCGAACGGATTGCCGTCCGATCGGATTGCCACCCGATCGAACGACCACCCGACCCTGTGATGTTTTGAACTTCATCCCTTAAACAACTTTCAACACATAGCCAGTTCCAAACGGATTGCCGCCCGATCGGATTGCAATCCGATCGAGTGACAAACTGATGTGAACTTGTTCTCACATAAGTGTCCTACTAATCGTATCGTCGCCCGATCGAGCCGCTGTTCGATCGACCGACCTGAAAGGTAGAGAAACTTCTCTGTTTTCAAAATGCTACAACAAAAACTTCAAAAGACAAACCATCATACACAAACACATCCTTCCCAAATGAGGTAGCAATCCAATCGAATGGTCACCCGAACGGATTGTCACCCGATCGACCGGCCACCCGATCGGATTGCCGTCCGATCGAATTACCGCCCGATCCATCGACACTTTACACCATTTAACGCACTATTCAACGGTTACGCTATCAATCTGCAATCAGGCTAATCTCAGACGCGCTCCCTTCAATCCAACCAAGTTGTGTTTGCTTGCTGAGCACCAACTGTGAGTATACTCGAACCCCTTTCTATCGCATTTTGGGTGTAACATACGTTCCTAATAAATCAAATTTATCAAAAATTATTCAATCAAACTATTTACCACTTGCGAATAACTGTTATGCATTTTTACACATGATGCTAGTTACATATGTGTTAGGACTTTTACTCGCGAGATCCCGCCTTAACTAGTATAGTACTATTGCACCCGACGGGGTCTAGTTAGGATGAATAGCAATCGCAATCGCAGCTCGAGTGACTTAGCTGGTAGTATCTGTCTTATATGCATGTATGTTGAGGTATCTCGTTTATGTATTTGGTGATTCGCAGCACTTTTAACTATTTTACGCTACTCTATCAAAACTTGTATACTCGCCAATACTTTTGTATTGACGTTATTTTAACATATGTTGCAGGTTTAGTCGCAGTCTACATCAAATCAAGCTCGGAAGTCTAGAAACACACCTAAAATCTAGGTTGTCGGATTTGTATTGTTTGAGAGAACATAAAAATTCAAGGCAGCTTATGTGATTGTACTTGTTTATTAATATGGGATAATGAACGCATTAAATACTATTGCAATTTAGTTGTTATGGATTCTCTTGAACAATCTGATTCCCCTAGTGCCGCGCCGCGATGATTCCGCCGTCGGTTGGGGTGTGACAACCGACCTCTGGATCACACATGATAAAAGCGCTTCTTTAGACAATCTGGGATTATGTTCCGTTTCTTCAAGATTTACGTCTGATGTCCAAGTTTGATCACATTTGACTTCATTTGTGGCAGTCCAATGACTATCTTGGTTCAATAATCCAACAATAGGGCCCACAGATCTTATGCCCACCCGAGACCGACCTCTGGATCACACATGATAAAAGCGCTTCTTTAGACAATCTGGGATTATGTTCCGTTTCTTCAAGACTTATGTCTGATGTCCAAGTTTGATCACATTTGACTTCATCTGCAGCAGTCCAATGACTTTCTTGGTTCAATAATCCGTTCAATATCAGCGTTGTTTATCACCCTGTGTGAGCATTGGAAGCCTGGCAAACAGTCTTGTAATTACATCTTCAATCGAGACCGCATTATTAATTATAATGAAGCAATGAAGATTGTTAGATTATAATGAAGATTATTAATTATTAATTATAATGAAGACTGTAATTACATCTGTCGACTTCGTCTTGTATTGAGTCTTAGTTTTAGATTGTTAGATCAGGGCACGTTTTACGAGAAAATAGGATAGCATATAGGTCTAAACTGATAGATCCGCTTATATGGACATAGGAGGTCCGCTTATGTGTCAGGTCCGCTTATTTGTCAGGTTAGCTTATTTGTCAGGTTAGCTTATTTGTCAGGTTCGCTTATTCGGACATGTCCCTTGAAGGGAACCTCATCACCTATAAATAGGTGCACATAAGCGAACCATATAAGAAGACCTTGTAACTCGTACCGAAGTGCTGCCGGATCGAGATTTGGATGTAAACTGTTATAAATCAATACAGAAAGGTGTTTAAAGTGATTTGAAAGCTGTTTCTACGTTAATTACTTGTTTTCCGCACCTGTAATTGATGAAAACTCCTCTGAATGACTCGTTCGGGTCGAGACATGATCCTACAAGTGGTATCAGAGCTTCAGGAGGAGGAGTTCTATAGAGATTTGCTGGATTTCATCTAAAATTCTTACTTCTACATCTTCTTTCTTCATCAGAACGAGATTTTACGGTCGAAATTAGCTCAAAATTTCACAGATTGTAGATAATTGATCATTGATAAATCCTTGAAAGTTTGAGGCTTAAATACGTACTAAAAATGGGTCAAATCAACATCCAAATAGGTTCCGCTTTTCTGGACAGTTTGTAGATCCGCTTTTGTGACCATGTATTTTGATAGGTTCGCTCCAAATTCCTCTGTAGATTCGCTTATTTGAACACCTGGTTCGCTCATAGGTGCACTAAGTCTGTAGGTCCGCTCATTTGAACATTCTGGTCCGCTTATTCAAACATTCTGGTCCTCTCATTTGAACATTCTGGTCCACTTAAACTCAATTCACGTGATTAATCAGGTTCATTATCATTTGAGGCCCAATCAAAGTAAACCGCATATCTGTCCATTATATCGAAGCATGTGTTGAAAGATAAAGTGTGTCGGTTTTGTTCAGGAAGTGCATGTGAACAATAGAGAGTGTCAGACATTATAAAATTGTTTGATTCAAGAAGTGAATTGTGAGGTCCAATTGGATTTAAGTTGATTGATAATATTTGTCAGGCATAGTGCATGTGAATAGTCAGATTTGAGTAAACATTTAAAGTTGTTGGATAGTTTCAAGATAGCATGTGATCTGACCAAAATTTTTGGCCCAATCATATTAGTTGGTCAGATTTTTGAGCGGCCCATGTGATAACCATCAATTCATATTAGTCAACCCACTATTGTTAGAGGTTAAATCAAATTGTTTTGAAAAGATAAAGTTTGTCAGTCCATTAATTCAGTGGCCCAATGGATTGGTATTGGTAAAAGTTGTAGGTTATTAATCTTGTTTGCAAAAGGCGGTGTTTGTATTAATCTTAGGGTCTTACATCACATCATAGTTATTCGGTTCAAAGCAGTTCAGTCAAATCACTAGAAACAGTTCACAAGAGGTGGTTCAGTTTATTTGAATTCAAACTTGTTTCAGGTCGTGTGGTTTAGTGAGGTCATTGAAAAAGGTCATCCGAATTTGATCCGGGTCATAAGCAGTCCGCACAGTGTGTCAACTTTCAGTCCGCACAGAATATTCACCAGTTCGAGTACCAGTCTTATTCTGTTAACTGATAATTCCTTAAACTGATCATTTGCTTGTTTATTTCAGGTGTTTCACGAGGTGAACCAGTTAGTTTGAAAGCTTGTTTGAAAAAACATGGATTCTGAATTCTACAACGCGTTTGCTTCAACACCGACTACTCCGGGTGACATTGCTAAGAACATGAACATGGAGAATGAAACCGGAACAATGCAAAAACCCCCGAAACTTATGGGAATTGAAGATTATCACGGATGGAAGAAACGGTTTGAGAATTGGGTTCAGGCGAATCATCTAAAAGCTTGGGAGAGCATTGAAACTGAATATGAGAGGCCAAAGAATTCAATGGGTGTTGATAAAATCATTTCAGAGTTCACTGAGCAAGAAAGAGAGAGTTATAAAGCAGAAAAGATGATGATAAATTTGTTACAACAAGCTGTTAAGGAGGATATATTTGTGTTGCTTCAACACGATGAAAATGCTTATTCTATCTAGGAAGCTCTTAAAAAGAAATTTGAGGGAAGTACTGAAATGTTACAAAGTAAAGTAGCTTTGTTGAAAAAGGAGTTTGAACTTTTTACGTGCATGCCTGGTGAAACAACAAAGACTCTTATTGAAAGATACTGTCATCTTGTACGCACCATGTCACAGTTGAAGATTACTAAAACTCCAGCAGAATGGGTTGAAAAACTTGCTGATGCATTACCGCAACAAGAATGGGGTACATATCTGATGATACTAAAGAATTCCGGACAGTTTAGCAGATTATCGATTGCACAGTTTATAGAGAAGCTGGAGGCACAGGATCTGGAGCAGCAGAAAATTGCTAGAATGAACAGTTCTACTCATCAACAAGATATTAAATTGTACTATAAAGGAAATGTTCAAACTGCAGAAGCAAGTCCAAAGATACAAACTGCATTTAGTGTTGGAAATCAATCTACACCAAACAGTCAAGGAACAGTCAACACTAGTGGGTTCTCAACGGTGAATCCTCCAAGTGTTCAAAGTGCATCTGCTGGAAATGGGCATTCGATTCAGTGTAATGTAGCTCTACATCTTCAAAATAGTTAAAATTATTCTGAAGAAATTGTAAAGCATCATATGGGATTATTGGTCCCAGCATTAGAGTCTTATGAAGGGTTGATTGCCGGAAGAATTGGTAATCCGATGCTCACAAAGGAAGATTATGACCAAATTGATGCAGAGGAGCTAGAACTGATGGATATTAAATGGGCCTTAGCGAGCATTTTGAGGAGAGCAGAAAAATTTAGTTTGGTTACAGGAAGAACTGATTTCTTGGATGCAAATCTTTCTAATCTTGGATTTGATAAATCTAAAGTTGTTTGTTTTCGTTGCAGGGAGAAAGGCCACTTTAAAAGGGAGTGCAAGAATCAGGAACCGGGAGGAGCAAAGGAGTCTGCTGGGAAAGATGATTATTATCGGAAGACCATTTATCAGCAAATTACTCACCAACCGCATCAACAAAAGGAACCTTAAACGGCACATGGAAGAATGATCGAGGATGCAAACAGGAAAGCTTATTATGGCATCATTGATCAAGATGATGAGAAAATGGCTGGAGGATTTAGCTGGGACAAATACATTCTAGCTGATTCAAATGTTCAAGCGTTTATTGCACATATTATTCGAAAGCCAGAAATGCTGAAGGAATGGATGGAAGTGTTATCTGATGAAGAGAAAAGTGAAGATGAAAGATCTGTTTCATCTGAAAACAGTTCATCAGAAACAAGTGATGATGAAGAGATGGAACAGATAAATCTTGGAAAAACACATTTATCTTCTGACACTTTTGAATTTTATTTTGCAGAAAAATTGAAGAAGCTGAAAGAGAGGAAAGCTGCAAAAGAAATGAAAGAAGTCAAAGTGGTTGAGAAGATCGTGGAAGTTGAAAAGACAGTTGAAGTCGAGAAGATCGTTGAAATCACAAAACCCTGTCTTACATGTTTAGAGTCTTGTAAACAATGTATAGAGAAAGATGAGAGGTTTAGTGAGTTAGAAAAGTTGAAAGAAAAGTTGTTGTTTGATGTAAAAAATTTGAAAGAGTCATATGATGTATTGAACAGAACTGTGAATAGTCTGGAAAAGACTAACTCTGAAAGAGAGAAAGCTTTGAAGATGTTGAATGCTACCATGATGACAAAGCAGAAAGAGATCAACTTGTACATAGAAGAATGTGCAAAGTGGAAGAAAGAGTTGGATAGTGAAGCAACTGAGAATGAAAGAATCAGAAGATTGCTGCAAAGTTACAAAGGTTGTGATTACATAATTGATAGAATTTATCCAACAGTTGAAGGATTTGAAGCATTTAAAGGTGAAGAAACAAAGCCAAAGAAGAAGAAGGATACTGGTAAGAAACAGGGTGTCTGTTATAATAAATGTCCGCCTCCGATTTGGGAAGGGTACTCGCCTAGAAAACCTAATGAAGAAGAACTAAAACAGGCGGTCAATATTAAGCTAGAATCCGAGATAACCGATGTTTTACCAGACAATATTGATGTCACGTTCACAGCGTCCGACACAGATCATGAGTCAGAACTGATAAAACGAGTGGTTGATCAGGTGTTGGATAAGGATGAGGAGTCAGAGTCAAAGTCCGAGTCCAAAAGTTCGTGTCAGTCTGTCGGAAGTTCGAGTTCGTCTGAAAAGAGTTCAAAGTCGTCGGGAAAACGGGTTTATAGTAAAGAGTTTTTATTGTCAAAATCTAATTTGAATGATGAAACATTTGAAGTTGTGTATACTTTGAATGATTCTGACAAATTATATTTTGATAAAGAGTTTCCAATAAGAGGTGTTAAACCAGAAATGATCAAAAAGGTTTTCAAACTAACAGAAATTAATATTTCTGAAATAAAAGATGAAACTCTTACAAGAAAACCAAGACCTTACACCTCAAGAGTACAACAACGTTTGAACAAGAAAAAGGGTTACAATTCTAGTTCTGGTTTTCAAAAGAAACCAAACCACAATCGTAGCTACAAAAAGAAAGGAATTGGTTTTATTCCACCTGAAAACTATAAAAATGAAAAATATGTTCGAGATTTTAAATCAAAAATGACATATGTTGCAGGAACTAGCCATGAAGAAGATGCAAAGAGCTCATTCTGGAAACAGTCAAACCAGGAGTTTCTTGCTGAAAAGATGAAGAATGGAGCTTATCAAAGGAAAGAAACAAGAACCTGTTACAGATGCAATGAAGTTGGCCACATTGCATGGAATTGTCCGAAAGCGACAAACACAAAACAGGGAGTTTCTGGAAAACTGAAAGAAGTTATTGTTGATAAAATCGAACCACCAACTGAACAATTTAAAGTTTTCAAAAATTCAACATATGAAGTTGGTGAATGTTCGAAAAGATTTTACAGGCGAAGTGTGAAACTTGACAACCAAAAATGGGTTGTTAAGAAATCTGATGTAAAATCTGGCGATGAATCTGATTCCACAAAATCAGAGGAGCCACAGTTTGATGAGAGTGATGAAAACTCAGTTCCTTCAATGGATGATGAGAACTTTCCACCATGGAGGACTGAAAATTTTAAAAGGAAAACTGGAAAGTCTAAAATGTCAAATCAGGGTTATTTTGAAAAGATAACTTTGATGTTGAAAAAGCGTTTAATGGGAAAGTTAAGAAAATTTTCGTAAAGATGGTCGATGGGAGGTGAAAGGGGTAAAAGACTTTTACGCTACAAAGAAAGCAACTTACACACCAACTATGTCACACCCCCAAAATCCACCATGCGGAGTACCACCGCTTGGAGGCGTGACGTGACCAGGATCGAGCCACCAATCATATTGAACATCGTAATTAAGTAAATAAGACCAACCACAATACGATTGGTGACCAAAGCTAGTTGGCCATGTTTAGTTTAAACAGCGGAAGCATAAAGGTAAATCCAAAAGTGTAAGTCCATAGTATATAAGTTAAGGTTCAAAACACAAGTTTAATAAGTTCATAAAGATTTAAACAATGAGCACGGAACATAACAGTCCGTACACCACAACGACTTCTTCCTCGTGCAAGCTCCAAGCATTTAGCGACCTGTAAGGCATGTAACAACTAGTCAACAACAAAGTTGAGTGAGTTCACATTTGGTTGTTTGGTTTTAAGTTGTTTCTGAAAAACGTGGTTTGACTTTCGTTGGCTTATTTGCCATGGGGGTTACCCCGAAGTTGAAAGTATGTTTAACCATTTCCTTTTTCTTTACCCAAACCGTATCCATGATTAGTGGGGACTTTCCCCGTGTGAACTACTAGACGATATGATATCGACTGCTACGCAAATAAGTTGTGCCCTATATCAGTGTCTATCATCACTGACAATCTGCCATAGTCCATTAGTACATGCCCGTCCGACTGGCACGGTGTGAGGTTTGTTAAACCTAATAGCGCTATTAACTAATGACCCGCTCGCCATTGGCCTCGGCGATTAAGTCGATATAAATTGAGGGACTTCATGATAGAGTTTTGTCTAGCTAGTTTTAAGGTTGTTGTCCTGCACCAGGAGGACCACAACGTACGTATTCTGCACCAGGAGAATTCGTAGGATTAATAATGGCATCCAATCTTTGGAGGATGGCCGTACGTATTCTGCACCAGGAGAATTCGTAGGATTAATAATGGCATCCAATCTTTGGAGGATGGCCTATGTAGATTTAGTTTTAATTCTTTAACCCATTCCCAAACCACCGGGAATCCCATGCCTTAGAAAGTGTGTGAACTCACCTCGGTTTGCTCGGTTAGATTCTCAAATATAGCTAACGGTTAAGGTCGGTCAATCACGTCCTAATATGATTACCAGTTAGTCATTTAGTGACTTTCAAATAGAGCACAAAGTTCCTACACGTATCTATCACATAACATGCATCACTTTAATGGTTTATGCCCATCCAAGTTTCCCATCCATTCCCCACTCATAATCAAACATACGATAATACATATAACACATATAACATGTTAGATCATTCACAGATAGCATACTCGACATTTAGACACGCAAGTCACAACTTATGTCATTTCAGCATTAATATTCAAAACCGGCTGTTTTTGGACATTTTAATAAAATAGTTAAATTATTCCAAAAATTCCCAAATTTTTACAGGATGTCTTAAACGTTCCATATTTTATTGTGTAAAAATATCGGGGTCCGGTTCATTACCAATATTTTATAAAAATTCATATTCCGGACTGAACTCAGATTTATGTATTTCTGACCACAGTCCACGGAACAATTTATCAAAAATTCATCGAGTGTCCGATTTACGAAATTCCAGTGGGGTAATTACAAATGCATCGGTTGTCATTTACTGTACAAATTTCATGGTCCGTTTCATCACAAAACTCAGGTTATGACTGAAAGTATAACACCCATTTATTGCTGTCAAAATTCAGCTTAAGTTGTTGTTACAAATCGACACTTTAAAAATAGTAAACGAAGTCCAAAAATTACGATTCTGGTGCCATTAGAACCGTATTTCATAATAACATATTTTAGATTCAAAATATCGGTTTTTCATTGAGTTTAAGATCTGTTTACAGCCTGTTAAAGGCGGCTGAAAATACACATCAGCAAGCTGTTTTCAGTCTAAAGGCTACTAAAACGCACACATATGCTTACCATTCATTCTAATAATGATTTACAACAGGTTATAAGTTATTTACAGCAGACTAATACTCATATATTTCAGATTTATGATGCTTTACACATATATCTTCTCTTTATTCATCTTATTCATCTTTTATCCAAGACTAATGTAAGTTCTTTTAGAGTTTCATAAGTTTTCAACCATTAATCATCTATTAACCATAAAATACATGAACAATATGAAGATTTAAGAAACTTACTACTAGCACAAGGCTAGGGGAGTTCGAGTGTAGAAAAGTGATGGTTAATAGCGAATGGAGAAGGTCCTTCCACTTCCGAGAGCACCGAGCTTCGTTGACCACCTTCTAACACCTTGAGGGGGTCTTGGATTGTTGGAAGATGATTGAAATATGGTGGTGGTGTAAGGGGTATGTTTGGCCGTAGCCTTGTAAGAGGGAGAGAGGAAAGTTTGTTTGATGAAGATGGTTAAGTGATCTTCATCGTATATCCACCAAGTTCTAAAATCCTTTGGTCAATGTGTCTTCCTATGTACAAACATAATCACACAAAGTCCAAGGGAATCCATAGAAAATATGGAGAAGATCTAGTGGAGATTTATCAAATCTTGATGAGTGGGGGTCCCCCTAGGGGACGGTCACATAAGGGGGGGGGGGGGGGGCAAGTTGTAAAATGTTGTGGTAAGTTGGTTAATTAGTGGGGTATTGAGTGTAAGACTTGTGTTTAGTGTGTAGGATGTTTTATGTAGAAAGTTTAAGTGTTCGGGAACCATAACTAGCTCAGAAAAAAAATAAAAACAATATTTTAGTGTTCCGGGTAATGTCCGGTTGCTCGGTTCGATACTGTTCCGTTAAAGTGCTTAATTATTCCATAAAGCGTCCTACTTATATATTTTTGCAACGTTTTTACTTTCTAACACTTAGGAAAATATAACGGACTATTTAGTGACCTTTCTGTACATTACTAGTGTGTTAACAGGCGCATGTAAATATAACACAGATATCAGAAAGCAGTGACGTAGTTCCACACAGTCGTCAAGCACATTAATTATTATTAATAAATTGTACGGAATACATGGAATTATGAGGGTTGTCACATTCTCCCCCTGTTAAGAGAATTTCGTCCCGAAATTCAGGTCTGAAGTAAAACGCGCGTCACGATCAGATATAATAGAGGTTGGCACTCCGTGCCTTGATACCACTTCCTTTAGGTAAATGTCTGCAAGAGTAGAAAACTTATCCGTTTCTTTGATAGCCAGAAAATGTGCAGACTTGGTCAGTCGATCTACGATCACCCAAATGGTATCGTTTCCGCGTTGAGATCTGGGTAGGCCAGTAACAAAATCCATGGAAATTTGCTCCCATTTCCATTTCGGGATCTCCGGTTGTTGAAGTAGGCCTGATGGTTTCTGATATTCAGTGTTGACTCTCGCACAAGTCAAGCACTTACTGACGTAGGTTGCTATGTGGGCTTTCATGCCAGGCCACCAATACGTAGTCTTGAGGTCGTGGTACATTTTATCCGAACCAGGATGTACCGAATAACGAGACTTATGTGCTTCATCCATCACAAGCTCGCGTAAGTTGCCATAAAATGGAACCCAGATGCGTCCGTTTACATAGTAAGCGTCGTCTTCCTTTTGTTCTAGCCGCTGCCTTGATCCTCGTAGGGATTCAGCCCTGATGTTCTCTGCTTTCAATGCTTCAACCTGAGCATCGCGAATCTGAGCGGGAAGGTTAGACTGGATGGTAAGCTGTAGAGCACGTACACGCCTAGGTATGGTATCCTTTCGACTGAGGGCGTCGGCCACAACATTGGCTTTGCACGGATGATACTTGATTGCGCATTCATAATCGTTCAAGAGCTCAACCCATCGGCGTTGACGCATATTTAATTCCTTTTGCTTGAAGATGTGCTCGAGACTCCTGTGATCGGTGTAAATGGTGCACTTGGTACCGTACAGGTAATGTATCCATATCTTAAGCGCGAAAACGACTGCTCCCAGCTCCAGATCGTGAGTAGTGTAATTTCTTTCGAGAACCTTGAGTTGGCGTGATGCGTAGGTAATGAGCTTGTCACGTTGCATCAACACGCAACCAAGTCCTTGGATGGAAGCATCGCAGTAAACCACAAAATCATCTGTGCCCTCGGGCAATGAGAGGATAGGCGCGCTACAAAGTCTATCCTTCAAGTGCTGGAATGCGGACTCCTGTGCATCACCCCAACGATAGGTGACACCCTTCTGAGTCAGTGAAGTGAGAGGTTGCGCAATATTTGAGAAATCCTTGATAAACCTTCTGTAATATCCGGCCAAACCCAAGAATTGGCGGATTTCTGTTGGTGTACGGGGTGCAGGACAATTCTTGATCGATTCAACCTTAGATGGATCCACATGAATCCCATCCTTGTTTACCACATGGCCTAGAAAGTGTACTTCGTGAAGCCAGAAGTCACATTTCAAAAACTTGGCATACAACTGCTCTTTTCGAAGAAGTTCCAGCATAAGTCGTAGATGATGCTCGTGTTCCTCCTGACTCTTAGAATAGATCAGGATATCGTCGATGAACACAATAACGAACTTATCCAGGTAAGGCTTGCACAATCGGTTCATGAGATCCATGAAGACCGCTGGTGCATTCGTCAGCCCGAACGGCATAACCAGAAACTCGTAATGGCCGTAACGAGTTCTGAATGCCTGTTTTGGAGACGTCCTCCTCTCAGACTCTCAGCTGATGGTATCCCGATCTCAAATCAATCTTAGAGTAATAGCTCGACCCTTGCAGCTGGTCGAATAAGTCGTCAATACGTGGAAGAGGATAACGATTCTTCACAGTCACCTTGTTAAGTTCGCGATAGTCTATACACATCCTAAAGGTACCGTCTTTCTTCTTCACGAACAAGACTGGAGCTCCCCAGGGCGAAGATCTAAGACGTATAAAACCCTTTTCCAAGAGTCCTTGTAATTGCGTGGACAGTTCTTCGAGTTCTAATGGAGCTAGACGATATGGTGCTCGAGCTACTGGCGCTGCTCCAGGAGCTAGCTCGATTTGAAATTCAACTTGGCGGTGAGGCGAAAGACCAGGAAATTCCTCAGGAAATACCTTAGGAAAGTCGCGCACTATAGGAATGTCTTCAATTCTCTTCTCTTCCGTGGATGTGTCAGTAACGAGTGCCAAAATGGCAGTGTGGCCCTTTCGCAAACATTTCTGGGCCTTAAGGAAAGAGATGATGCCTTCGACAGCACCACTCTTGTCACCACGAATCACGAGGGGTTCTTTATCAGAACGAGGAATGCGGACGATTTTCTCCTTGCAAACAATCTCCGCTTGATGATGAGATAGCCAATCCATCCCAATAACGACGTCGAAACTACCCAGTGTGATAGGAATAAGATCAATAGAGAAAGTCTGACCAGCTAAGACGAGGTTACAACCTTTTACTACGCGTGTGGCTTCAAGACTTTTACCGTTTGCTAACTCTACGATGTGCTTGGTGTTCAAAAGTGTTGGGTACGCTTAAGCATCTGACTAACTTTTAAGGACACGTAACTAGTATCGGCACCCGAATCAAATAAAACAGTAACAAGGAAATCATCCAGAAGGAAACTTACCCATCACAACGTTGGGATCGTTCCTTGCATCATCCTGCCCAATCACGAACACACGTTCCCTGGCTCCATTGCCATTATTGTTTCCCCCATTATTGTTTTCGTCTCCCTGGTTGTTGTTGTTGTTCCGTTTCCGGTTCAACTGGGGACAGTTTCTCTTGAAGTGACCTTCAGCACCACACTGATAGCATTCCTTGTTACCCTGCTGTTGCTGTTGGTTCTGTGGGGCTTGTGGCTGCCGTTGCCGATTCTGATTCGCAGGACGTGAGCTCCTGCAATCTCTGGCTTTATGTCCAAGCTTGTTACATTTCTGAAAATGATCCTTGTTGCACGGCCAGCTGTGGTGCAAACTAAATCGTTTGCACTTAGGGTGATTTCCCCTGTATCCACCCTGACCTTGTTTTCCAGAAAACTGCTGACTGGGGCTCCGGTGTTCATTTGCCTTTCGTCGCTGGGGCTGGGATTGAACTGGAGTGGAACCCCTGCCCGAATTTCCATCCCACTTGCGCTTGTCACTGCTGGGAGCACCAGTAGCAGTAGTGCTAACACGCTTGGGCAGCTTGCCCTCTTCCACCGCCTGATCGGTGAGTCGGTGCGCCAAACGAATGACTTGCTGGATTGTGGAAAGGTTGGCCTCCACTACAGACCCTTGGATTTCCGGAACTAAGCCCCTGAGGTATAGCTTGATCCGTCTAGATATGGGTCGTGACAAGTTAGGACATAAGTCAGCCAAGTTGTTGGACCTCTTTGTGTACGCCTCAATTTCTGATCCTTCCATCTTCAAACCATAATACTCTGTTTCAAGTTCCAGGATGTCGTCCAGGTGGCAGAAGTCTTCCTTAATCAAATCCTTGAAGTCGCTCCAAAGGGTGGCATTCGCGTCTGCCAATCCGAGCATCTGGACTTGTGTGTCCCACCAAGAATACGCTTTCCCTTGCAACATGCTGGTAGCGTACTCTACTCGTTTGCTGGCAGGGCTTTCACTCTCTTCGAATGCGTATTCGATTCTTCGGATCCAGTGCAGAAGGCCGATTGCCCCTTCAGTGCCGTCGAAAGTGGGAGGTTTGCATTCCAGGAACGCCCTGAAGGTGCCCATGCGTGTTGGAGAGTGCATGGGTTGACTCCTTGATTGGGTTGCTAAGGCTTCAGCAATCCGTTCGTTAATCAAGGTCGTCAGCTGACCCTGGGTCATGTCGAGACGTCCACTCATGATCTTCACGTCGAAGGAACTTACGTAAGAAAGGTGTCGCAAAGTGCGTAGGTGTGGAGTGACAGAAGAGAGTAAGCACACAAGGTTCAAATAGCAAATATCACATTATCTAATGCACAATGAGAACTATCTAACCGATAATATAACATAAATCATACCACTTATGGTGTCGAGTCTTGCACGTGGAGCGAAGCGTCGTTGTGGATCGTTGAGCACTGTACTGGTTATAGTCTGGTTTAATCAAAAACTTTTCCCTTTTAAAACCAAGTTCACTATAACCAATGGCTCTGATACCAATCTGTCACACCCCCAAAATCCACCATGCGGAGTACCACCGCTTGGAGGCGTGACGTGACCAGGATCGAGCCACCAATCATATTGAACATCGTAATTAAGTAAATAAGACCAACCACAATACGATTGGTGACCAAAGCTAGTTGGCCATGTTTAGTTTAAACAGCGGAAGCATAAAGGTAAATCCAAAAGTGTAAGTCCATAGTTTATAAGTTAAGGTTCAAAACACAGGTTTAATAAGTTCATAAAGATTTAAACAATGAGCACGGAACATAACAGTCCGTACACCACAACGACTTCTTCCTCGTGCAAGCTCCAAGCATTTAGCGACCTGTAAGGCATGTAACAACTAGTCAACAACAAAGTTGAGTGAGTTCACGTTTGGTTGTTTGGTTTTAAGTTGTTTCTGAAAAACGTGGTTTGACTTTCATTGGCTTATTTGCCGTGGGGGTTACCCCGAAGTTGAAAGTATGTTTAACCATTTCCTTTTTCTTTACCCAAACCGTATCCATGATTAGTGGGGGCTTTCCCCGTGTGAACTACTAGACGGTATGATATCGACTGCTACGCAAATAAGTTGTGCCCTATATCAGTGTCTATCATCACTGACAATCTGCCATAGTCCATTAGTACACGCCCGTCCGACTGGCACGGTGTGAGGTTTGTTAAACCTAATAGCGCTATTAACTAATGACCCGCTCGCCATTGGCCTCGGCGATTAAGTCGATATAAATTGAGGGACTTCATGATAGAGTTTTGTCTAGCTAGTTTTAAGGTTGTTGTCCTGCACCAGGAGGACCACAGCGTACGTATTCTGCACCAGGAGAATTCGTAGGATTAATAATGGCATCCAATCTTTGGAGAATGGCCGTACATATCCTACCCAAGGAGGATATGTAGATTTAGTTTTAATTCTTTAACCCATTCCCAAACCACCGGGAATCCCATGCCTTAGAAAGTGTGTGAACTCACCTCGGTTTGCTCGGTTAGATTCTCAAATATAGCTAACGGTCAAGGTCGGTCAATCACGTCCTAATATGATTACCAGTTAGTCATTTAGTGACTTTCAAATAGAGCACAAAGTTCCTACACGTATCTATCACATAACATGCATCACTTTAATGGTTTATGCCCATCCAAGTTTCCCATCCATTCCCCACTCATAATCAAACATACGATAATGCATATAACACATATAACATGTTAGATCATTCACAGATTGCATACTCGACATTTAGACACGCAAGTCACAACTTATGTCATTTCAGCATTAATATTCAAAACCGGCTGTTTTTGGTCATTTTAATAAAATAGTTAAATTATTCCAAAAATTCCCAAATTTTTACAGGATGTCTTAAACGTTCCATATTTTATTGTGTAAAAATATCGGGGTCCGGTTCATTACCAATATTTTATAAAAATTCATATTCCGGACTGAACTCAGATTTATGTATTTCTGACCACAGTCCACGGAACAATTTATCAAAAATTCATCGAGTGTCCGATTTACGAAATTCCAGTGGGGTAATTACAAATGTATCGGTTTTCATTTACTGTACAAATTTCATGGTCCGTTTCATCACAAAACTCAGGTTATGACTGAAAGTATAACACCCATTTATTGCTGTCAAAATTCAGCTTAAGTTGTTGTTACAAATCGACACTTTAAAAATAGTAAACGAAGTCCAAAAATTACGATTCTGGTGCCATTAGAACCGTATTTCATAATAACATATTTTAGATTCAAAATATCGGTTTTTCATTGAGTTTAAGATCTGTTTACAGCCTGTTAAAGGCGGCTGAAAATACACATCAGCAAGTTGTTTTCAGTCTAAAGGCTACTAAAACGCACACATATGCTTACCATTCATTCTAATAATGATTTACAACAGGTTATAAGTTATTTACAGCAGACTAATACTCATATATTTCAGATTTATGATGCTTTACACATATATCTTCTCTTTATTCATCTTATTCATCTTTTATCCAAGACTAATGTAAGTTCTTTTAGAGTTTCATAAGTTTTCAACCATTAATCATCTATTAACCATAAAATACATGAACAATATGAAGATTTAAGAAACTTACTACTAGCACAAGGCTAGGGGAGTTCGAGTGTAGAAAAGTGATGGTTAATAGCGAATGGAGAAGGTCCTTCCACTTCCGAGAGCACCGAGCTTCGTTGACCACCTTCTAACACCTTGAGGGGGTCTTGGATTGTTGGAAGATGATTGAAATATGGTGGTGGTGTAAGGGGTATGTTTGGTCGTAGCCTTGTAAGAGGGAGAGAGGAGAGTTTGTTTGATGAAGATGGTTAAGTGATCTTCATCTTATATCCACCAAGTTCTAAAATCCTTTGGTCAATGTGTCTTCCTAGGTACAAACATAATCACACAAAGTCCAAGGGAATCCATAGAAAATATGGAGAAGATCTAGTGGAGATTTATCAAATCTTGATGAGTGGGGGTCCCCCTAGGGGACGGTCACATAAAGGGGGGGGGGGGGGGGTAAGTTGTAAAATGTTGTGGTAAGTTGGTTAATTAGTGGGGTGTTGAGTGTAAGACTTGTGATTAGTGTGTAGGATGTTTTATGTAGAAAGTTTAAGTGTTCGGGAACCATAACTAGCTCAGAAAAAAAAATAAAAACAATATTTTAGTGTTCCGGGTAATGTCCGGTTGCTCGGTTCGATACTGTTCCGTTAAAGTGCTTAATTATTCCATAAAGCGTCCTACTTATATATTTTTGCAACGTTTTTACTTTCTAACACTTAGGAAAATATAACGGACTATTTAGTGACCTTTCTATACATTACTAGTATGTTAACAGGCGCATGTAAATATAACACATATATCAGAAAGCAATTACGTAGTTCCACACTGTCGTCAAGCACATTAATTATTATTAATAAATTGTACGGAATACATGGAATTATGAGGGTTGTCACAAACTGCTTCTGAATTGAAAACACCCAAGGCTGGTCAGGCTTGGGTGGACATTTTCTTTGCTTAAAGAACCTGACTTACCGGAGATCCCAAGTTTGTAATCGTGGATCAGGAATCGGCATCTTTCTTAAAAATTGATTGTGTAAATGAATCTTAAAGTTTGTTAAAATTTACAGATTGAGGAATTGCCGGAGCTTCCAGGTTGGTAAGTGTGAAGCAGGAATCGGCATCTTGATTGGTAACAATGTATTTGTGTAGATGTTTATTCCTACATGTGGTTGTATGTTTTGGATATACTTACAAGTGGTAAGAGGTTGATTCTGACAAAGTGATTACTCAAGGTCATTAGTTTGAACTTGATGTAATTCTGATACAAGAGATTGAATGGACAAAATGATGAACCATTCCCCTAACCTACAAGTGGTTTGAAAATTAACAAAACTTATTTTCCGGACAAATAATTTTGGTTAAAACAAACTTAAGTGTTTTGAAATCATAATGAGAAAATAGTTTTGTGAAAGGGGGAGTTCTGATTGTTTATGCCTAGTGGATGGCGAATTGAGGTGATTTGATATCGGTTGTCACTTTATTGTATAGTTTGTTTTCAAATTTCCTAAAATGTGTTTGCATTTTAGGGGGAGTAAAAATTTCAGAAAATCCAAAAACATTTGAAAATTTGAAAAATACAAAAACATGATAAAATCAAAAATGAGTTTTGTTGTGAAATAGAGGAAATGATAGTACATCAGTAGACTGTCACAACATGCTAAAGAAATGGAAAGTTAAATAGTGATAAATGGTCTCACTGATGATATGCCAGTAGGTTTTTGCACATTTAGTAGATTGTTACGAGATATAAACCTAAATTTCAAACTTGTTTATATCGTGGGGAAACATCTCTCGGATATATGGGTAACCCCCGAAATCTCGTTTGAAAGATTCCTTTTTCTGATATACTAGGTCTTTATACTCAGTGATGTCTGGGGTATTATTCTTGGACTTCTGCTGAATGAAAGTTCTGACCTAGTCCTCGAATAATACTTTCCGCAAATGCTTGAAACATAGCATCACCCTCAGCATATATGATAAGACAATAAAATTGCTTAGCAATGCTGTTGTAAAAAAGATCCTCTAAAGGGGACACACCCAAAAGTTGAGTCATGATCTCTCTGCTGAACGGTAGTTCTGACCTGAGCTCTCATGATTCTTCATAAATTATTAACCCCTTACAGATATCATTGGTGTTATAATTACCTGTAAGACTGAATATTGGGATCTGGATACGAGAGTATATTCTGAGGTGGGACACGTGATTAAGTTTAAGTATCTAAGACATTAAACTCGTATCTCGAAGCAGTTGAACTTTGTGTGAAAATTTAAGTGGATCAGTATACTGGCAATCTAAGTGAATTGTTTAGAACTTAAAATGAAATGAAGCTTAACGGTGTTGATGACTTGTCTCAAAAACTGATATGATCCTCTTACACGAACTCACAAAAATATTGTTTGTAAATATTTCTTTACTGCATTTCATTTAAATTTCAAAATCCAAAAAGATTTTCAGTGTGTTTTTAGCAAAAAGTTTAAAAAATCCAAAGAGATTTTTCGACAACTGATGTTGGAAAGCTGATTGTCAAAATTCCGAGTGCTAAACATGATGACATTTGTTGTGAGGGGGAGTGTGTTTTAAAATGTCAAAATGTGTTTTTGGAAATCAACAAGTGGTTCATCAGATGAGTATGATTATGAGAGAGAGTTGTCTGATTATTTCAGAGTGTTGGTGCATACAAATTGTTAAATTTAGAAATTCATTTCTGGGTTAAGAATGTGCAGGATTAGCCAAGTTTCGATCCTGGAAATTGAAGACTGTATAGAGTGCCAGGTTTTGGATTCTGAAGACAAAGAAAGCTAGACAAAGATCCTGATGTAGATATTGCTGAAGAACAAAGGAATGCCAGCAAATCGAGAGGGGGAGTCTGATGAAGATAGAAAGAGAGACAAGCCCAAAGACTGATCAAGACTGAAGATGTGAAGACATGACATTGTCAAAGACTCGACACTGCGACTCGTCAACATCTGAGGGGGAGTCTGTTAGTGCACTACATCTGTCGACTTCGTCTTGTATCGAGTCTTAGTTTTAGATTGTTAGATCAGGGCACGTTTTACGAGAAAATAGGATAGCATATAGGTCTAAACTGATAGATCCGCTTATATGGACATAGGAGGTCCGCTTATGTGTCAGGTCCGCTTATTTGTCAGGTTAGCTTATTTGTCAGGTTAGCTTATTTGTCAGGTTCGCTTATTCGGACATGTCCCTTGAAGGGAACCTCATCACCTATAAATAGGTGCACATAAGCGAACCATATAAGAAGACCTTGTAACTCGTACCGAAGTGCTGCCGGATCGAGATTTGGATGTAAACTGTTATAAATCAATACAGAAAGGTGTTTAAAGTGATTTGAAAGCTGTTTCTACGTTAATTACTTGTTTTCCGCACCTGTAATTGACGAAAACTCCTCTGAACGACTCGTTCGGGTCGAGACACGATCTTACAAATGTGGAAAACCGCAACCGTTTTTTACTACGGAAACGGTGGCTATGGGAAATACAAACCTAACACGAACCACAATGGACTCAGACTCATACTACCCTTGCCATTCCGTATTTTCTCCTTTTCTAATTCTCGAAGAATCTCGTAACTACCGATATCTCATCCTTCTGTTGTTCAGTACTTCTGAGACGATTCAAGTGAGTCCTATGAAGCAAGTGTCTGTCTATTCAATTGAGAGGAATCATTGCATTACATCCCTGTTGAAAACAAATTGTGTCTGTCTGAACCAACCGAATTCCACAAATTTCCAACAATTAACAGGACATTGTTAAAAGGGAGAATCTTATTGAACAACTGATTGAGAGAAACTTCTTCGAGCTAACTGCCGATATCTCATCCTTCTGTTGTTCAGTACTTCCGAGACGATTCAAGTGAGTCCTATGAAGCAAGTGTCTGTCTACAAATTCCAACAAATTGTGGGTTAATATATTCCGAAGCTGTTATTTCAGTTATTTCTGTTGATTCAGTACTTCAAAGCATGCCTGTTTGATGACCGAATAGATATCTGAACCAACCGAAATCCACAAATTCCAACTAATTGTGTCTAATGTAAGGATCTTCAAATGCGATGTGTACGTTAAATATCGTTCACCGCTTTTTTTGTTGCTTCTCTTGTTAAGTGAGACATTTCATAGAGAACAAGTTCACAGCAGAATGAAATTTTATTGAAAACTTGTAATTTCTCCACTCACCGTGAAATCGTACAGTTTCTGTGTCGAACAGTTTCTCCGTCGCTAATTTCTCCACTCACCGTGAATCGAACAGTTTCTTCGTAGATTCCATCCGGTTTCAAAGCCGGTTGAGGATTACGAGTGTTCTAGACTCGTTCAAGGCATGCTTGTTTGTGCGATTTACAAAAATAAGGATGCATTCGACGGTAAACGATGCAGCTGATGAAACCGAAGCTGTTATTTCTGTTGTTCAGTACTTCCGAGATGATTCAAGTGAGTCCTATGAAGCAAGTGTCTGTCTATTCAATTGAGAGGAATCATTGCATTACATCCCAGTTGAAAACAAGTGGTTGTAATGATGGAACCCTTGATTTGAAAAACATTTTTGAGAAATTCATAGTTCAATACGCATCGTATAGGCCTATACGATGCGTATTGAGCGATGAATTTACTGAAATACCCCTGTTTTTCTGATAAATTCAGGGGTATTTTTGAGAAAATTCAAAGTTTAATACGCATCGTATAGGGCATTATTTCAAATTTAGTTTTATCGTGTTTCCCTCGGTTCGACGCGTATACGTCTCGTTTTTTGGCGAACTTTCTCATATTTTGTCGTTTTACGACGTATACCTTCAACATAAGTCGTTTCGGTGCCGTTTGGTTGCGTGCGAATATCGTATTCAATGATTACGTACAGTTTTGTTTGAAATCCACTTGGACTCCATAGTGTCGTATTATATGTATACGTGTGTGTAAATATCGTTAGTCGAGTACTTTGACATATTTTTGCGTATTTTGACGTATTCTAACATAGTGTTGCGTATTTAATAGTATATTTGACGTATTTGAGCGTATTCTAACGTATTTTAGCTTATTTTAACCTATTTTAAGGTATTTTAGCGTATTTTAAAGTATTTTAGCGTATTTTAACGTAGTGTAACGTAAGTTAGCGTATTTTAACGTATTTTAGGGTATTTTAACGTATTTTAGGGTATTTTTACGTATTTTAGCGTATATTAGGGTATTTTAGCGTATTTTAACGTATTTTAGGGTAATTTAGCGTATTTTAACGTACACAGTTTGTTAATCAAATCTCTATTCGGTCATCTTTCCAAACTGCAACACATGATAAGTTTAAACTTTATAGTGTGTGATTTGACCAGGAAATGATTGGAGGTGATTTATACTTTTAATAAACTATCACAGTTGTCAAATTCGTTGTGTGCATTCATAGCAATCTGAAACAATCAGATATTTATCTATCTGTGTGTGTCACATCCATCCTGTTATAGCAAAGAATGCATACGCAAATAGTTCTAGTGGACGAAGCAAAAATACCATTCTAAACCCTAGCTAGAAACAAACCAACAAAATCCGAATACTGAAAAACATCAGCAACCATTTTTCCTTTCTCTAACATGATAAAAGCGTTTATTTTGCTAGTGGGTTTTATAAGTCAAAGTTAACTTTCAGATTCAGGAAGACATTTCGGGTTCTGTACCCATCCCCGCGTTGATAGCTTTCGTTTTATTAACTACCAAAAGAATGCATACACAAATAGTACCGGGACCACTGGAATAGACACATGTCACATAGTTTGTCATGCCAAAAGATATAGATGTAGGAATATAACTAGATGTTACATGTGTCAGGATCTTTATCTATCATGTCATCGACGAACTGCTAGAAATCTTTTTCGTTTCTCATGTTAGGGAGAATGTTCTCGAAATTGAAGGAAAGGAAAAATGGCTGCTGAAAAGAGTAACTAGCAGAAGACGTGTCGGGTTCTTCTGCTAGTTATTCGGAATGTTTCGAAGACGGATGCGGTTTGCATATTCAATCTTCATTGCTTTATTAAAATTAACAACCTGATTCAGATCATCTTTAGTAGTGTTTGTTTGAGAACCTAATTCAGATTTAAACAATGCACGCTGATTAAGATCTCTATTCGGGCAAACCACAACCGTTTTTTACTACGGAAACGGTGGCTATGCGAAATACAAACCGCAATCGTTTGTGACTATGGGAAACACAAGTTTTCTTTTTGAGCTTGATGGATGTCCGTTGTCTCAGTTGAGGCGTGCATTGTTTAAATCTGAATATAACTAGATGTTATGTGTAACTTCATTAAACCAAGAACAAAGCCTATTTCAAAACACATGTGTTCGTATCAGCGTTGTTTATCACCCTGTGTGAGCATTGGAAACCCGACAAACCGTCTTGCAATTATATCGTGTCAAGATGTTTCAGTTTGCACATTCAATATTCACACTTGCATTTGGAACAAGAAGTCCAACAATCCGTTTATTATCCGTTTGTTGTCTAAACAATATGAATGCACGCAACGAATTTGACAATTGTGACAGCTTATCTATCTGTGTGTGTCACATCCATCCTGTTGGCTGTTATAGCAATTGATATGATTAATTTTACAGATTTTTTTCTAATTAGCGTTGTTAACTACCAAAAGAATGCACACACAAATAGTTCTAGTGGACGAAGCAAAGAGACTGTCCGGTTTCACCAGCTGCATCGTTTACCGTGGAATGCATCCGTATTTTTGTAAATCGCCCAAACAAGCATGCCTTGAACGAGTCTAGAACACTCGTAATCCTCAACCGGCTTTGAAACCGGACGGAATCTACAAAGAAACTGTTCGATTTCACAGTGAGTAGAGAAATTAGCGACTGAGAAACTGTTGGAATTTGTGGATTTCGGTTGGTTCAGAAACTTACCAAGAGAAGCAACTAAAAAAGCGGTGAACGGTATTTAACGTACACACCGCATTCGAAGATCCTTGCATTAGATACAATTTGTTAGAATTTGTGGATCAACATAAATAACTGAAATAACAGCTTCGGAATCTATTAACCCACAATTGGTTGGAACGAGGGTTTATTCTCTTTAATCTATTAGAACGATCCTTGTTTTGAGAACCTGATTCTGTTGTTCAGTACCAACAGAATGCATACACAAATAGTTCTAGTGGACGAAGCAAAGAGACCGCCTTGTTAATTTTAATGAAGCAATGAAGATTGAATCTACAAACCACAACCTTTTTTTACTACCGAAACGGTGGCTATGCGAAATACAAACCGCAATCGTTTGTGACTATGGGAAACTTGGACATCAGACGTAAATCTTGAAGCAAATATGTGGTCCCCAATTTGCGAAACATAATCCCAGATTGTCTAGAGAAGCGCGTTTATCATGTGTCATATGGTAACAAGAGTGTGTTGTTCCAAGATCAATTCCAATTGCAGTTTTTTCAACTCTCCTGTTCTAAATGCAGCTGATGAAACCGGAGCTGTTATCCTTTGCTTTCTGCAATTCAAGCAGGCACGAATGCTAAACGTACTGTTATTACATCCGAGACGATTCAAGTGAGTCCTATGAAGCAAGTGTCGGTCTATTCAATTGAGAGAAATCATTGCATTACATCCCTGTTGAAAAATATAATATATAAATTTAGGGAAGGTTGAAAGATGATAACACAACAGTGGAGGATCTCATTCTACAGCCTCGATAAATTCAGGGGTATTCTCAAATAATGTTTCCTAGATGTTGGAAGACCAACAAATGTCCAAAGTGCTGCTTTTTCGTTCGCGTGACGGAAAGCTACTGCGTGACAGGAAGCTACCTTGCAAAAATTAAAAAATTAAATCGACACCCTCAATACGCATCGTATATGTCTATACAATGCGTATTACCTTTTGGTAGGGGACAATGGCAGCCTTTGGCAGACATAGAAGTTTGAACCCACCTCAATACGCATCGTATAGGCCTATACGATGCGTATTGAATGTGTCGATTTAATCCCCCAAGGTGTGCCAATAATACGACCCTTTGTTTTTCATAGTTTTTTTTAATGATGTCACCTTTATCAATCAATTTAATATTTTTTTAATAGCTGTCGTTTGTTAATTAAAAAAACCTAAGTACGCAATTGTGTTTATCCCCCCCCCCCCCCTCTGGAGATTCCGACACAAGTGTTGTTAAAAATGAAGTTGTATTTAGACTAGAGTATTTATTTGGTATCGTTTTACGGTACGATAATAAACAAAACCGATTCTACCGTTTGGCTTTCGAAACAATTCTTCATTTTCAAATATCATTTGTTTAACATTATCATTTGCTCTGTTTCGCGGCAACGCGTGACGCCAATAAAAGCTAGTATAATTTAGAACCAAAAGTTAACTTCTTCAATTTAAATATCTATGTCCATTCTCAATTTTATCAAACTATCAATTTATTATTTTTCTTGACATATCAAAATAAATAAATGTATTAGAAAACTGGATTTTGGAAATGGTCCTTACAGTTGAGTGTGATGGTTGTTGAGATTTTTTGCTTTTTAATTATTTTGTAGTTGCATCTTCTTTGTTGAGTATGAATTGGGCAAAGGTTCATGGATTCTGAATATATCTTTTATTATATAATGTAACAAATAATAAATATTTAATAATTACCGTAAAACTTTTATAAATTAATAATGTTGGGAGCAGGATATTTTATTAATTTAGCGATAGGGTAAGATTATTGTAAAAAAGGTTAAAAGTGTGAGAAATGTGAGAAATATTGTGGAGATGACATGTGTCCTAAATCTAAATTAATTCAAAAGGGTAAACAAGTAATTTTATCATTAATTCAATTAATTAAAAACTTCCTATAACTGTCACATTAATTATAGGATCTGGATTTTTTTTAAAAGATCTCTATAAACACCATTCAGCAAGTATATAACACCATTCAGTAAGCATATAACACCATTCAGTAAGTATATAACACCATTCAGCAAGTACATAACACCATTCAGCAAGTATATAACACCATTCAGCAAGTATATAAGTATATAACACCATTCAGTAAGTATATAACACCATTCAGCAAGTATATAACACCATTCAGTAGTATATAACACCATTCATGGACTAAACATCTGATGAAACATATTTTTTCTCTATATAAGTATAGCAATATGGTACTCATATTAAAGATAAAAAACGCTCGTTATTATGGTGTAAATTTTTTTAAAAGTTACGTATAAAAAGTTATTGACGTTTAAAAAAGACGGGGGGAAGTTACATGTGCATTAATGTTAGTTTCTTAATTTAAAAATGTTAAATTTACCTATATACCCTTAATCTAGAAAATTAATATGTTTAATAGTAAAAATTATTTACAATTTTGCAATTATGATCTCAACCATTAGATCAAAGATCTAATGGTGTAGATTCTTTCTTACATTTCTCACAAAAAAACCCTTTTTTTTTTACAGGAACATATACCTTTAGCGATATATTATTATATAGATAAATTAATAAATTATTAATTTAAAGAGTTAGCTTATATTCGTGAGTAACTCTCAAATTAATGCATCGACCTTCAAAATTTCCATGTATGTTCACTTTATCTATTTGAATAAAACAGAAACAAGGACCTTCAAAATTCTCATGTACATTCAAACATTAATGAACTTGTCAATTTCAATGTACATAGATCTAGATTGATCGCTATAAAATGTCTAATGATAAATTTTAAAATCACATCAACTATGGCTTCTAAACTAAAAGGTGTTAAAAAATCAATGATGACCAATCAACAACGAAAACTATTATGCGAGTGTAAGAGAGATCACCAAGGATGCACTCAGAGCCGTCCCCGAAAACTCTTGAAAAAATTTAGGCCTCGGGCGACGAAAGGAATTGGGCCCAAAATTATGGTTAAGGGTAAATGAATTACAAAAACAAAAGCTTAGTGATGGAGCAAAGACTCAAACTTGAAACATTTACATTATTTTGAGATAGTTTTTGCCACTACAATACCAATACTTTTTTTTACATAATGAACCGATAAATATACTATATATATAATTTAATAAATATATACACGTTTATAAAGACTTTTCGGGCCCTTTGAAATTTTGGGCCTCGGGCGTCGGCACGGGTTTGCCAGGCCCAGAGCCGGCCCTGGAGGCACTCAACAAGATTTGGTGTAGTGGGTTGACAAAACTTTCAATTTCAAAGTTAGTCAAGGAACAATGTCAAATACTCTTAAGAGATCATCGGAGTTCCTATCGGCTACTTTGACAAAGATGGATCTTCCAAGCGTCACAGAGCAGCCAAGTATTAATTGCATTGGGGAGATTTAAAGATGAACTCAATATAGTGCCAAGTATTAAGTGCATTTGAAAGAAGCATTGCAAGTGGCAACAACTCTTCACAACTTTTTGTTGGAATACGAGAATACAATGTCTCAACTCTTAAGTGCATTTGGGATATTTAAAGATGAACACAATATAGATTTGAAGTTCATAAAAAAACAAGTGACTATAGATTCATTTTTTACTAGATAATCCTAGAATTTTGGAATTTTGGAATATTTTAATAATTACTAATTTATAGTTTCGTTGGGATCAATATATTTACATTGGGATTTCAAAAATTTATTATCTTATTATTTTATCGGTTGGAGTCCAATTTTGTACTGGTCCCAAGTTGGGACCGGATAAATTATTAATTTTATCGAGGTTATTAATTTATCGAGTATTAAATTATAGAGGTTCTACTATAATGGGTTATATTAGTACTTGTAGTTTTTTTAACTAATCTGGGTTTTAAAAACCAGATAACTAACGTTTTGAATAATTTTTAAAGTGAATCTTGTTAAAGTGTAATGTGTTCGTGTGGAGGGTAGAGTTGGGCATCACTCCCACAAGGGTTGCTCTTAAAAATATAAACATAAATGTGGTGGATACGACATGTCCCTTTGCGGGTGTAGTGAAGAAACGGTGGAGCATTTGTTCTCTCATTGTGTGGGTGGCTAGTATGTTCTTATTTTCATTTAGAAATTTGTTGGAATATAGAATCATGTGGGTTTGAAAGAGCCGGAAAAAGAAGTCTTCCACGGGATTGTCATGATAGGATGTTGGAGCTTATGGAGAGCTTAGCTCATCTTCTCAAACAAACAAGTGCATGTTGAAGGCAAAATTAGCGAAGTCAAGAGAGTGGGGTTCCTTTGGTACAAAAGTAGATCGAAATTATAGAATATCTCATGGAAAAATTGGTGTAGATTTGTGATTATGTAGTTGATTGTTTGTGTGGCCGTCCAGTTTTCGGGTTTTGGTGTGCTGTTTAATAAAGTCCACTTTTAAAGAAAATAACAAAAACAATATATGAGATTGTTTTACTTTTTGATGTGAGAAATGTTAACTAAATACGAGATCCTAAATAAATAAAATATGAAGTTTAGAATAGTAAATTTACAGGTAAATAAGATTTTGTTAGGAAAAAAAATATATATGATCCAACCATCTAGTCAGTGGCGGATTCAGAAACTATTTTCAGTGGTTTCCTTTTGATAGATTCTCATTATTTTTTTTTCAAATCATACAAGGTTCTCACTATTTTTTTTTTCCATTTTTTCCAAACCAAGTGAGTTCATGTGAACCCACAATACAGGACTGGATCCGCCATTGCATCTAGTCTGGTTTGTCAATTCCGTCAGTTAACTGCTAGGTTCAAATGGACTCAAGGGAAAGGTTTTGTTGACGGTTTTGACGGTTCAAATGACATTGGTTGCACAAGGTATTCGGTGAAAAACATTATTTGGTAGATGTGATGGATAACCTAAAAATATACTTGTGCATAAAATAGTAATAAAACTTTAACGATTAACACGAAAGTGGAAAAACATGAATAGGCATGATTAATCAAGTCATGTTTCATTTAGTAAAAGAACTAATCATGGTTCAATATAAAGTTTAAAAGTATAAATGATTATTGATTTAATCACATAGATACTCCCTTTTGTATACATGTGTAGCTAATTTGGTCTTTAGTTATGAGAAATTACAGCTTGGGTACCCATTGTTCATTGACGAGTAACAAGGTCAGTCCTCAGAATTCATGTGTTATGTTCGAACTCGAAAAAACGTGTAGGCCTTAACGAAATTAAGTATTGGGCCCACTAAAGGTCTAAACCTAATGTCAATGGGCTAATAACTAATCTAAACCATAATATTAGTTTTGTATGTGGACCTAGACATGCACATAAAAACCGGTTTTTTAACCTTCATCGGTTAATAACCGTAACCGAAATCGGTTTTTAACCGGTGCCACAATAACCGGTTACGGTTAATAAATAACCGGCGGTTCGTAACCGGTTTTCGTTATTCCCATCAATAACCGGTTTGTAACCGGTTAATTAAAAACCGAAGCCCATGCCTATTATTAACCGGTTAACCGGTTAACCGGTCCAGTTCAGCAAATCAGCAGCACAGCAGCATCAGCATGCAGACAACTTGTTTGTTTGTTACCGTTTGAATAGAAAAAACGGTAATATTACCGTTTGAACTAGTGAGCAGCACATGCACAGCAGCATTCACGATGGTTGGATGTGTATATATAAGAGTTCAATGCATAACTATAATCCCACTTCAATTCTAGCTCAAAACACACTTACAAAAAATGCGGGTCGTTTCTTGCGGCGTCATCGAACTCTACTTTGAGAGCACATTTGACGTCGCATTGCAAGACAACAAAAAAAATCCCGCCAATGATCAAGCGCAAATATCACGGGGTATGGGTGTTTGGAATTTCGACCCGGAGGCGGTTCGTTTAAGGATGGCTCAATTTGTTATTCAACAATCGTTGCCGTTCGATCACTTTGACAATCCGCGCTTGACTAAAGGATTCTGCATGTTTTTATAAAATTCTGCATGTTTTGTATATAATTCTGCATGTTTTTTAAAGGATTCTGCAGCTTTTTTTTATATTTCTGCATGTTTTTAAAATGATTCTGCATGTTTTTTTATATTTCTGCATGTTTTTTAAATGATTCTGCATGTTTTTTAACTGATTCTGCAGCTTTTTTTTTTTAAATTCTGCAGTTTTTATAACAAGTCTGCAGCCTTGTTTAAATAACCGGAAAAACCGGTTTTTATTAACCGGTTGACAAGTTAACCGGTTTTTTATAACTGGTCGGTTATTATCGGGTATTGATATTCGGGGTTAATAACCGGTTATTAACCGGTCGGTTATTAACCGTAACCGGTTTTCTTTTTTTGGCCCATTAACTCCCCAAACCGGTTAACCGGTTTCAGTTATTAAAATAACCGATTTGTGCATGTCTATGTGGACCTATGTTGGTGTTTGTATGAGTATACCCTATTAATTCTTTTTTGCGTATACATATCAGGTCTTTATAAAAAAAATGTGCCCTTCGAAATATCGAGCCCTGGCCGGTGGTCCTCCCCGCCCACCTCCAGGGCCGCCCCTTACGAGTAACACATTTGGTTCAACATTTTTTTCTCTGATTACACTCTCACCCATAATGGCAACGACATACGACCTGCAACTTTTTTTATTGGTTATCGTGGTGGTCGAGGCATTTTGAGAATGTGTAAGACCCTAACACGTTTTAATCAAAAAAACGCAGCGGAAATACGAACCATAACATTTCTTTCTTTATATATGTTATAAAAACGTTTGAAAACCATTTAATATAACTCTTTTATATGAATTACATTCTTACTTCTTATTTAATACACCAAGTGTTACATACATTTACAACTAAGCGACCATACTTCCGTACAATCTATGTTTGGGCTCGATCTTCAATCGCTTACACCTAATGATGATGATGATGATCCATATAACATGCAGTCACCGTACACATCCACATCATTAGTAATTGGTGACAACGTACATAATCTAAAACATATATAATTTAAACGACATGACACATTCTTCCAACGTGTGGTAATCCATTCGATTATTCTTCTGAATTCAATCCTTGCACCCCGACAACAAGCCTTCAAAAGCCAACAATAACTTCCCTGCACTTTCATTCCATTCTCAAAAGTAACACGATTAGTACCATTAATACTCGTACGTATTATAAGCAACGTACACATATTTACAAGTCTCATTCATTCATATATATTAAATTCCAATATGTGCATACATAGTGTTCTATCCAACTTTTACCTACATCTTACACATTCAAGATACAATTCCTAGCCACAACAATCAAACATACAATCCTACACATACAAACCTACGTACGTAACTACGTATTCATTCTTAATCACGCTCGTATGTGGTTTCCTGCTACCAACAATTTACTAAAGAGTGCACTTTACTAAAGTGTACACCTCGCTAATACATGCACTTTACTGAACTAGTGCTCACTTTACTGAACTAGTGACACTTTACTATACTACTCCACACTTTACTGAACTAGTGATACTCATTCTATGAGATAGGTGTAATAATGTATTGTGAATGTGAAAATAAAGTGAGACAATGTGGTGTATTTTGATTGGTTATGAAAAGCATTTGAAATCGGAGTCCCTTTCTTCGTGACCACACTCACGTAGGCGTCCTTTTTTTTGGGGGGGGGGGGGGGGGGGGGGATGCCACACTCAAAGGGCTGAGGTGCCACCCTCACTCATGACCAAAATGAGTGGACTAAATACTCCTATACATATAATATATATTGTAGAATTTAAACCGTTAATCTTTTGGATAAAAAGAAGTACCTTACAAAACTTTATATGTAAAAAAAAAAGATTTAAAAAACTATATAACATAGTTTGTGAAACAAAAAATTGTAATATATTTGTTGGTAAATACATAACTGTTATTAATTGTATATTTTGTTGATGATGGCAATTAGATCATATAACTCAAATATCATATAAAGATAACCAGTGCAATTTCCCCATATGAAATTTAAAAAAAAAAAAAACCTTATTAAACGGTACTTTTAACCTAGTTAGACGTTTGGATGAAAATGACAAAAATATCAAAAGTGAAGGGCAATATAACACAAAAGATGTCGTTTTAAATGAAACTAACAAATATGCCCGGACATCGGGGACAATTTTAACAATTCACTCTTTATAATTAATTACATAGATACATTTAAACCATCAATATCTAGCTTGTTTAGTGTAGTAGGGTAGGTGGGGGTGGGTGGGGTGTGATTCATATAGCATAGCAAATACTTGTGTAGTTGAACGAGGATGGAACCTTTGAAGCAATAAAAGTTGATTTTTAAGAAACAATCCACCAACTTTAATAGGAAATTGACATTTTTCTTATTCCACCCTCCTTAGGGTGAACGGGGCGCCCTCGGGAGGGGGCGGTGAGTGTGAACCCCGCTCGGGAACACAGCCGCCATCCCCTCGGTGACTCAAATCGGGGTGTGGTGTGCGGGTTGTGTTCACCGATGGAGTTTTGTAATTTTTGACCCCTTTTTTTATTAAAACAAATAAAAAAAACAAAAAAAAAGCAAGTCCCCCAAGAGAGGAGTGCCGCCATCAAATTGAGGGTGTGAGGGGAGTTAAGTGGGGAGTTGACGTGGCGCGTGCTGATTGGTTGTGGGTAAGAGAGGTCACTCCCCACTTAGACCATTGTGTAGTGGAACGTTTTTTTTTTTAAATTAAAAAAAAGCCCATTTATCATTACATAGGGCGTTTTAAAAAATAAAATTCAAAAAAAGCCTCTTGGCGTGGTTTGAAGCACGCCTTGCCCAATACTCCTTGTCCAATCATATTTCATCTCACATTTTGTTATCCAATAAGATTTTTAGGTGTTTTTTCTTTATTTTATTTAATGCCCCAATAATGCCCAATAATGCCCCATCCCCACTACACCCATTTTAGAAAACGCCCAATAATACCCCTTTGCTGACTGGACCGCCACATGGCGTAAAATGCCCTAGGGTGGAGACATTATCTTCCCCTTCCACTACACATGGTCTTAGAGAAGTGCCCCTTACACCCTTATCTACCTACCCAAACCCGGACTCATGTAGCGTTTTATTTTGTTTACTTTTAAATATTATATTTAAATTTATTATCAATAAATAAATATATATATTTTTAATATATATAAGGTTGGTTAGTTTATAGTTCATTATGGTGAATTAAAGGTTTCTTAAAGTCAATTTAAACTATGTAAAAGCTAAACTAAAGTCGAATAAATTAATCAATTTATAAGGGGCGAACTGTTATTATTTTATAGACTACAATTTTTGAAAGTATGATCTGTTTACCGCTTAGACTAAAGGGAGTGAGGCATCCTTTTGAGAGGACGTCTTGCGACACGTGGCGCCACGTCAGATTAGAGGATTTTGGGCAAAAAAAAGGGGAGTGGAGCAACTTGGCTGGCTAGGGCGTCTTGCGACACGTGGCATTGATTTATTTTGTCTTTTTTTATGTAAAAGATATAAAAAAATCCTATTTTTTTTATAAAAGTATTGATCAAAGTAAATAAAAACTAATACTTCAACAAAAAAAATTACTTCAACAAAATAAAAAATACATCAACCGAAAAAAAAATACATCAACCGAAAAAAAATACATCAACAAAAAAAAAATACAATCAACAAAGGTTATATTTTTCTCGAATTTCTTGCTTCATTTGTTTGGCTAAAGCGAGCTCGGCTCCAGAAAGGTTTGTCGTGTCGGATGTTAATATTTGCAAATCAAGTGCTTTTTGACGACTTTCTTTCAGCTTTAGCTTTCGGTCACCGTGTTCTTTTTTTTAAGTTGATCCGTTGTTGGCTCGTTTGCAACAAGCCGTCTAACTTATTGGTGACTTTTTCGAACGTTTCGGTGTAGTCGATTCGTACACCGCTAGAAGACGTTTGAGCGGCTTTTTTGGCCCCTATCTCGGCCAACCGGCCGTTGTGGTGGTTCAAACATATTCTTTACAAAAAAATATATAAAAAATTTATACCATTTTGTTGGCTCGATCCTCCAACGTTTTGAAAACCACCGGGTTGTTGTGTGTTCCAAGTGGTGAACCCCATATTTTGCGGTATCGTCGTATTGTTGTAGTATACTTGCGGTGTAGGGCTAGAAACGTGCATATTATTGAAATAGGCGTAAAAAGCGGGGTTATTTAAAACGTTTGGGTCCGCCATATCGGGTTGTGGATTGGAAGATTGTGTATTTTGGTTGAAAGGAGGGATGTTGTGGGGATACATTTTGATGAGTTGAGAGAAGATTGGTATAAATTTTGATGAGTTGAGAGAAGATTGTGGTAAAAATTTGTTTGATATGTGGTATTATTTATAAAGGTTGGGTGTATTTAAAAAATAAATAAAAAAAATTTGGCCAAACTATCCGTTGGCAACGGATATATGTATGGGGAAATGAAAAAAGTGGGCGATCGCTTGGAGACGGGCTGGCTTGGGACGCCAGCCGAGACGCCAAGGGGGCGGTGTTCCAGGCGACTTAGGGCGACTTGGGAGGGGGAGTCGCCCCACTCCCCTCAGTCTTAGGAATTATTAATTATATCTTAATGATCAATTGACCTTTTAATATTATAATATTTTTCATTTTTAACTCTAAATTTAAATTTGTTTTTCTTTTATAACTTATAGTATACAATGTTATAATATAAATACATAAAGGATGATGAAATGTATTTATTTTTATCAACATTTCAACATAAATTTCATAAACTAAGTGTTATAGAATATAATATGTCGTACGGGGTATTGCTTGATTTGTAATAAAGTTCAAATCAAAACATACAAATAAATAAATAAATAAACACATTACAACATGTGTATATGTAAAACATTTTAGATTAAAAGCTATTAGTAAAAGCAAAAGTTGCAGTTTATATAGAAATACATTGTAAATTGTAGGACCTTTGTGGGTTCTTCAACTAAATGAACATCTCAATGGCTTGTGTTATCCAACTAATGACCTAATCAATAACGAATTTGCATGACTTTAACACAAATTTGACCACCAACTAATCTTTAATATCATGAAAATTTTATACTAGAGTAGTTACTTAGAACTTCTAGAATACATTGATTATCAATTCATTCATTAAATGACATAGCATATGTATTGACGAGCTGCTTATATTCAATCGTTTTAAATGAGTCGTGTCATCTTTGTTATTAAACTGATTATTAGTTAATCATGCTAAACATGTCTTTTTTGTAATCCGTTTAATTAACATGTATGCATTTTTTAATAAAATTTTATATTGGCCGTTCAAAAAATATATGTATGTATTAGCCTTTAAAAAAATGACACATTTAGCTAAAGGTGTGACGTGAAACACTATCCTTTTAAATTAACATTACATATTTTACCCACTCTAGAGGGATGAATATGGAGCTAGATAAAACATCTATAAATCTTTTGATGAGTATAATTTTATATGGGCCAAACTATCTACACACCAAGTGTGTAGATAGTCACTCTTAAAAGGTGTTTTTTGTCCTTATATGCACACCTTGCAGTGTCGAACTATGTCCAAAACGCGACGTTTTGGTCCGGTTAATCAGACAAAGACTGACGGGTGTCTGACGGGTCTGTTGACCGGACCAAAATGCTGAGCTTTGGCCGCGTTTTGGTCCTGTCAACCAGACCGGGGTGTCAGTCTTTTGTCTGGTTGATAGGACCAAAACGCGGCCAAAGCTCGGCGTTTTGGTCCAGTCAATAGACCCGTCAGACACCCGTCAGTCTTTGTCTGGTTAACCGGACCAAAACGCCACGTTTTGGCCACAGTTCAACATTGCAGAGTGTGCATATAAGGACAAAAAACACATTTTTTAGTGTGTAAATAGGCAAAATGGTGTGTAGATAGGTACACCCTTTTTTATATAATCTGTCCAAATTTAAATGAAGCATCATTCTATCTGTTAAAAGACCATTTTCTACTTTTTTTTTAATTAATATAAACATATTCAAAGTACCTTTTTTGTCTGCCACCACTTAAGGCTAAGCGGGGCACCCTCGGTGACTCCCTTCGGGGACCATTGTTGCCGAGCGGTAAGGGTACCGCCATCAAAGAGGGGAGGGAAATCGGGGACCAATTTCGGGGAGGGGGGGGGGGACACCGAAGAGGGTAGGAGAGAGAAGGTGGGGCCACCCTCATTTTCAACCAATGAAAACTTTTTTTTTTTTTGAATAAAAAAACAATTCCCCTAAGAGGGGAGTGCCGCCATCAAATTGGGGTGCGAGGGGAGTTTAAGAGGGGAGTTGACGTGACATAACCTAATTGGGTGTGCGTAAGAGAGGGGACTCCCCTCTTAGGCCTTACGTAGTGGGGCGCCATGCCCTTTCATGGCGCCGGCAAAACGCCGGAACACCAAAACGGTGGGCGGTATGGATGAGAAAAAGAGGGGGGGGCGCGAGTATTATAGCAGCGCTATGGATTTGGTTTGTTTTCAATACACTCACACAGACATATATATATACATATATATGTATAATTTAAGGGTTTATTAATTAATTGGGTAATGATGAGGTAGGGGCGTTATGACTACGGGCTTAAATGCATAAGGCCCCATAACGCCCACACGCTGACGTGGCGCGCCACGTGTCGCATAACGCCCACAAATGGGCGTTATGACTACGCATGGCCTTAGGGGAGTGCCCCGAGTACCCTAAGCCACCAATGCTCCATATATGCCTTTAAATTTGACTTCTACAAAATTCAGACCATTTCACTCACTTCAGTTCTTTCTCTCTCTTCATTCTCTCTCTCTACAAAACAGCATATGTCCCATTAATGGCGGCGTCCATCGGAACCTTAAGATTATGGGACAATGTTCTTGAGTTAACAAAGAAATCACAAGATAAGGGCAGTGATCCACTCTTATGGGCAATTCATCTTTCTTCACAATTAAACTCAGCTGGTGTCTCTCTTCCTTCACCAGATTTAGCAAATCTTTTGGTTTCCCACATTTGTTGGGATAATAATAATCCAATTTCATGGAAGTTTCTGGAAAAAGCTTTGATCTCCAACATAGTCCCCCCTTTGCTTGTTCTTGCTCTTTTATCTACCAGGTTTCTTAATCTCAACTTTCCTTTCATGGGTTTTTAGGTTGATGTTTTAAAGATTCTTGTTATGTGTTTCTTGATTGTTTATGATAAAAAGATTCCATTTTTATTAATGGGTAGGGTTGAAAATATGATATCTCAACTTTTCTTTCATGGGTTTTCAGTTAAAGATTCCATTTCTGTTAATGGGGTTTAGGTTTTAGGGTTGAAAATATGATATCTCAACTTTTCTTTCATGGGTTTTTTGTTTGATCTTGTAAAAATTCTTGTTTTGTGTATATGATAAAAAGATCCAATTTTTATTAATGGGGTATAGTGTTTACTGTTTAGGGTTGAATAATATGATATCTCAACTTTCCTTTCATGGGTTTTTAGTTTGATGTTTTAAAGATTCTTGTTTTGTGATTCTTGATTGTTTATGGCTCATTCTATACGCACCCCCTTCCTGATTATACTCCCTTGTGAGAGGAAAACTGTCGGTCCCACGCATGCCCCACCTGTAGGTATGTGAGAGGAGGGGGTGAAAAAAGTAAATAGGGGTGTAGAAAGTAGCACCCTTGTTTATACGATAAAAAGATGCCATTTTTATTAATGGGGTATTGGGTTTAGGGCTGAAAAGATGATATCTCAGTGTTGTGGTGATTGATTTTGAGAACTTTTTGTGCCCTTTTTTTGTTTCTTGAAGATCTTCTCATGGGTTATCTGTTTGACCCTTAAAGTTGGACCTGTTACCATGGTTTCTTGATTCTTACGTTGTTTAGGAGTTGTTGGAATTGAATTATGTGGGTCCCTCATGAAACAGTTTTCAAGAATACAAATTTTAATTTTTGATTGAACCCTTTTACATGGGTTATTGAGATAATTTGAAGTTGAAACTGGTCTCATATCTTCTGTGTGTTTCTTTCGATTTTTGAATTTCCATTGATAATTGCAGTTTGTCTCAGTTAATTTGGTTTGGGTTCATATTTAGGAACTTTCGTTAGGGATAAAACAGGTTGGGTCAAAACGGGCCGGGTAAAAGAAAGCAGCAGATAATCTCATATACTTCATACTTGATCTTTTTCTAGAGTCAAAATATATTTTTCAGTTGACTCACTTGATCACAAACTTTTGCCCCTTGTAATTACATACATATAAGCTAAATTGTTCTTAAATTTGATTATTATATGTTATACCGAATTCAAAGACTTAAAATAAAAGGATATAGATCAAGTCACCTCACTACCAAATGATTAGGTTCCTGTGTTTATTTAAGACCGAATCAATTCTGCTTTCTGTTACTTTCCAAACCAAAGTGTCTAAACCAGTTTGACCTTCTCATTTTGTTGTTAAAATACATAAATTTTGTTATGCAAAGTTGAGGTTCTAACTTCCAACACTATGTTGATGATATTACATGTTGCAAACACATTTCTTAAGAACAATGCATAAAAATCTTCAACATGATTTCTAATTTGTATAAAATAATGTTAGTTGGATCTTTTTCCTGACTTGTTATAATTTATGTCAACAGGGTTATTCCAAAACGACATACCCAACCTGCAGCATTTCGGTTATACATGGAACTCCTTAAAAGACATGCGTTCAAACTCAAATCACACGTAGAATCCAGAAATTATGAAGTGTAAGTCTTCTTAAAAAGTTGCATAACAAGTTAACCAATTTTCGTCGGATGTCTCTTTTGGTTAACGAGCTCATGTTAGGCCATTAAACCATCAATTACACCATACAAAAAAACACCAACATGGTAGTTAAAGCCACGTCAGCATATCAACCGGACTTACATCAGATATAAATTTGTGAAAGGGGTTACCTTTAATCGAATTTATGAAAGAGTAAAATGTCATTTTCGTCCCTGAGGTTTGACTAGTTTTGCGAATTTCGTCCAAAGGTTTGTTTTTCCGCATCTGGATCCAAAACGTTTGAAATCTTGCCATTTTCATCCGGCTCGTTAACTCCTTCCATTTTCCCCGTTAGGTCAGGGGTATTTTCTTCTTTTTTTGTTAACTTAAAGGGTAATTTGGTCTTTTTCAAGGGTATTCGGTCTTTTTACATAAAATGCCATTTTCATCAGACCGAATTGCCCTTTAAGTTAACAAAAAAGACAGAAATACCCTTGACTTAATGGAGAAAAATGGATGGAGTTAACAAGCGTGATGAAAATGGCAAGATTGTAAACCTTTTGGATCCAGATGCTGAAAAACAAACCTTTGGATGAAAGTCGCAAAACTGTCCAAACCTCAAGGACGAAAATGGCATTTTACTCTTTATGAAATTTTGATGGTTTTCGACATTTTTTGTTACAATTTTAAGTGATTTGGTATTGTTTCTTATTCGTAAATTACTTGTTGATGCAGGATCATGAGTTCAATAGACAATGTTCTCCACCTTTCTCAGATATACGGCATCGAAGTCAAAGATCCCGGTAGTATATTACTCGAGTTCATACTTTCAATCGTTTGGCAGTTAGTAGAGGCAGCGTTAGAAGATGAGGGGCTTCTAGAACTTACCGGAGAACGAAAATTCAAATGGAACGTACCTCAAGATATGGAGTTAGATGGTTCCGGAAGCTACGGTGGAAAGAGGAATGAATACCATGAGATTTTGCAAAGAGGAAATACGCTTATGGCGGTTGAGCTGATCGGGCTTTTCCTGCAAAACAAAGTAACTTCCAGGATTCTTTTTTTGGCACGCCGAAACATGTCAGAACTGATTTCCTTATCACCCTGCTGTTTTCTGTGAAATTTGATACATAAATTTGAAACCCGTACATACATGCATGCATGTCCAACTAATGGATTAGATGTATGCATCACAAATCACAATATTTGTGTCGAGTAAAATGCCATTTTCGTCCCTGAGGTTTGGTTAGTTTTGCGACTTTCGTACAAAGGTTTGTTTTTTCTCATATGGATCCAAAAGGTTTGAAATCTTGCCATTTTTATCTGACTCGTTAACTCTATCCATTGTTCTCTGTTATTTCAGGGACATTTTCGTTTTTTGTTAACTTAAAGGGCAATTTGGTCTTTTTCACTTTATGTACAAGCATTTAGCATAATGTACAGGTATTCAAAATACCCTTACTAAATAAAAAAGACAAAAATACCTGAGTTAACGGAGAAAAATGGATGGAGTTAACGAGCTGGATTAAAATGGCAAAATTTTAAGCCTTTTGGATCCGGATGCGTAAAACCAATCTTTGGACGAAAGTCGCAATACTGGCAAAACCCCAGGGTCAAAAATGGCATTTTACTCATATGTGTCTTTAGGGTAAAATTGCTTATGATATAAGAAAATTTGAAAAATAACATTTGAAATCCAAAATGTGTGAACTTCTTTACATCTATAAGTATTATAAACATGTCCTTCGTAGTTCAAGTTGGAAACTAATTTGTGTTACAGTTAATAAACTACCTCTTTTCATATTATTTTATTTTTATCTCACATTATTTTGAATCTCATTCGTTAGGCCCACACACTGGCGAACGTTAGTTCAAGATATAGAGGTCCTTGCCGTTAACTCTTCAGCGCTGAGAAATTCAAAAGTTTTGACACCAGAAATCCTGCTTCAATCAATATCAGATGATCGTAAAATCGGGTCCGAAGAAACAAAAGCAAATTATTTGCAAGAAATTCAAACGATAATATCTTCATCTGCCGGTATTTCTCATAAAGTTAGTGGTTCTTCTCTATGGATTTCTATCGATCTTGCGCTTGAAGATGCAATGGATGGTTCACAAGTTGATACAACAAGCGCCATTGAGATTATCACACGTAACCGTCCTGTACATATAAAATTTTAAAGCTTTATTAATAAAAAGCTATAATTTGTTACATAAAAGTTTATGTTTCTCTATTACAGGTCTTGTAAAAGGTCTTCAAGCCTTGCATGGCTCCAGATGGTATGACTGTTTTCTTGGTCTTTGGATGGCAGCTCTTCGTCTTGTTCAAAGGGTTGTGATTTCTCGTCAATTTAGCTAATAAATTGCATTTTACGTCTAAGTTTTAGCAAAATTTCAGGCGTTGTCCTTTAACTACCGAAATTACAACAAATGACCTTTCTGTTTTAATTTCCTTACAACAGGTGTCCTTTATGTTTTAATGTCTTTACAGCGGATGTCCTTTATTTTTGTAATCTTTTTAGGGAGAAAGGACACCGCCTGTAAAGAAATTGGAACCTAAAGGACATCCGCTGTCAAGGGCGGAGGATAATGGAGGCCCGGGGGTGCTTCGGCTCCCATCGATTTTTCGCGCGTAGTGTTAATCTTAACGAAATTTGTTTTTTGGTGTAAAATATTGGATTTTTAAGAGTCCGGTCCCCACCGATTTGGATTTTTAGAGTCTGGCCCCCACCGAGTTTCCGTTCAAGCTCCGCCACTGTCTGCTGTAATTTCGTTAGTTAAAGGACAACGCCTGTAATTTTGCTGAAACTTAAAGGACATAAAATGCAATTTACCCTAAATTATTATTAAACCACAAACTAGTTTTGTTATTTATTCATTTTATTTATGATAGTTTCTCATTCATTTTCAGGAAAGAGATCCGATTGAGGGTCCTATGCCTCGTTTAGATACTCGATTATGCATGTTATTGTCTATTACACCTCTAGTGGTTTCTGATTTGCTTGAGGACGAAGACAGCGCACCGCAAAATAATATATATTGCCAAACGACACAAGATCGTAAAGAAGATCGCCGTAGGGAGTTGGTATCGAGTTTACAGATTTTGGGTGATTATCATAGCTTGTTGACTCCACCTCAGCCAGTTATCGCTGCTGCCAATCAGGCGGCTGCAAAAGCATTGATGTTTGTTTCAGGAATTGACGTCGGTAGTAGTGCATACTTTGACTTGGTCAACATGAAAGATATGACAAATAACTTCTGTAAGTAACATACAAAATTATTGTAAAGAATTTGTCTAGAGTAAAGTACACGGATGGTCCCTGGGGTTTACAAAAATTTTGGATTTGGTCCCTAGCTTTCCAAAAGTACACTGATGGTCCCTGTGGTTTGCACTTTGTAACACATTTAGTCCCCAGCTTTGCCAAAAGTCACTGGATGGTCCCTGTGGTTTGCAATGTAGTCCCTAACTTGGACATGCTGAAACCTTTATATTTGTTGGCTAAGGGACTAAATGTGTTACATAGTGCAAACCACAGGGACCATCTGTGTACTTTTGGAACGGTAGGGACCAAATCCAAAAGTTTGGTAAACCACAGGGACCATCCATGTACTTTAAAATTAAGAAGTGAATAATCATACTTTATGTTGATTTGCAGCTGGAAACTTGCACCATTTGATCGTTGAGACTTGTATCGCAAGAAATCTGTTGGACACGTCAGCATACTTCTGGCCAGGTTACGTGACAGGTCATGTTAACCAAATACCTCACAGCATGCCAGCTCAAGTCCCGGGCTGGTCAACATTTATGAAAGGAGCACCATTGACTCCAGTCATGGTGAACGCTCTCGTTTCTGAACCTGCTTCAAGGTATAAATAAACTTCCGCAAATTATTTCGAGATTTAAACAATGAAAAAGCAACTGAATTTACCTAATCGGTTTGATGGAAGCTTACCAGAGCTTGAGAAGGTGTTTGAGATTGCAGTTAAAGGGTCAGACGATGAGAAAGTTGCAGCCGCTACTATTCTATGTGGGGCCTCTTTAATCCGAGGTTGGAATGTTCAGGTACATCATAGTAGCTGTCTCGATACGTTTTTTTTTAAATGAGTATTTTCAACCTGACCTGTTTGACCCGAACCAACTTGATACTTTTTTAGAACGGCTTGTTTTGAGTTTTGACAGGCTTATATTATACCATTATAGTTTGGGCTGCAAACGAGCCGAACGAACACGAACAATGTGTTCGTTTGTTAAGGAAATATATATATGTTCACAAACTGTTCATGAACACTTACCGAACGAGATTTTATGTTCATGTTCGTTCGTTAAGGAAATGAACGCGTTTGTGTTCGTTTGTTAATATTAGGCAACGAACGCAAACGAACGTTCACTAACACAAACTCATGCTCATGAACATAAATGGAAACAAATGAACACAAACAAGTGTCATGAACAGAATATATAGTTCAGTGATACTTATTATATATTTTATTTGTTGGAATTTTAAAGTATTTAAATAAAATATAAAAACTAAAAACACTAACGAACTATCGAACATAAACGAACACGTTACCGAACGTTCATGAATGAACACGGCCTCTATCGAACATAAACGAACACGTTGTTCATGTTCGTTCATTTATTAAACATTAAACGAATGAACACAAATGAACTTCCGGCTGAACGGTTCACAAACTGTTCGCTAAACGTTCGGTTCATTTGCACCCCTAATTATAATACTTTGTTTATATGAATTTTTGATCCATAATCCGGCAGAAAGATTGAACGGTGTGGATCGACTAAATATTCATGGTGATTGCAGGAGCATAGTGTTTATTTCATCACCCGATTATTATCACCTCCACCGCCCGCAAATTATTCCGGGAATGACAGCCATCTTATCGCTTACGCTCCCATGTTGAATGTTCTTCTTGTCGGTATAGCACCTATCGACTGTGTTCAGATCTTCTCTTTACACGGGCTCGTAAGTTCATACGTTTGTACGGGTCAAAGTCGGTTACTTGAACAGTTAAATTCATTTACATTCGGGTTTTGCAGGTTCCACAGCTTGCGGGTTCGTTAATGCCGATCTGTGAAGTATTTGGATCATGCGTACCGAATATATCATGGACTCTCGCAACCGGAGAAGAAATGTCGGCACACGCCGTGTTTTCGAACGCGTTCGCACTTCTTCTAAAGCTGTGGAGGTTTAACCACCCGCCGCTTGAATACGGAGTCGGAGACGTTCCTCCGGTGGGATCGCAACTCACTCCCGAATACATTCTGTTGATGCGAAATTCTCAGTTAGTTTCTTCCGGTAGTGTATACGAGGATCGGAACAGACGGAGACTATCGGCGGTTGCGAAAATATCGTGTCCGGATCCGATATTCTTGGATTCATTCCCGAAACTAAAAGCGTGGCACCGTCAACATCAAGCGTGTTTAGTTTCTACCCTTTCTGGTCTGCGCCATTCACCGGTTCATCAGATTGTTGATAGCCTTTTAAGCATGATGTTTAGAAAGATAAACAGAAATAATCCGTCGGATTTCGTATCGGAAAGTAGTAGCTCGTCACTCGGAAGCGAAGATGCGTCTTTACGACCTAAACTACCCGCTTGGGACATTCTTGAAGCGGTTCCTTTTGTTGTTGATGCTGCTCTCACTGCGTGCACGCATGGAAGATTATCTCCTCGTGAACTGTGTACAGGTCGGTTTGACTCAACTTTGGCGATCAACTGATCGTTCATGGGTTAATTCGTTTAAATTACAGGGTTTTATGATGTCGATGTGCTCTTGTTTTGTAGGGCTTAAAGATTTGGCGGACTTTCTTCCCGCATCATTGGCGATCATCGTGAGTTACTTCTCAGCTGAAGTGTCGCGTGGTGTCTGGAAACCGGTATTCATGAATGGAACCGATTGGCCAAGTCCCGCTGCAAATCTTTCGATTGTCGAAGAACATATCAAGAACATTCTGGCTGCTACAAACGTCAATGTTCCGCGCCTGTTTGCAGGTTTTGAGCTTTATAATAAATCGACTTGCAGAGATCTTGATGTTTGACTTTTCTTAGCTTACGGGGTGTGCACGGTTCGGTTAGGTTATTATCCTTAACCGAAACCGTAACCGAAGTCATCGGTTATTCTATTTTATTAACCATTCGGTTTTCGGTTCGGTTAATAACCAAACCAAACCTGTGCTAAATTTTTTACTTAGAAATACATGGAATGGAGGTATAAATACTTAAAAATTGAGGTATAAATACATGAATTTGATGTACAAATATATGAAATTAAGGTATAAAACATAAAATACATGGAATGGAGGTATAAAAGCTAGATTTATATATAAATATGAATGGTTCGGTTAATTTGATTTTCAGTTAATTTCGGTTCGGTTTTGTCGGTTTTCGGTTAGGTTTCGGTTAACGGTTCGGTTTTGCTCACCCCTAACTGACATTAAAAGCTTTTGGCTTTCTTGCAGGGATAAGTTCACCATTTACACTTCCATTGCCATTAGCCGCCTTTCTAAGCCTCACGATTACCTACAAACTCGACACATCATCGCAACGGTTTCTCAATCTCGCGGGTCCAGCACTCGAGTCACTCGCAGCCGGTTGCCCGTGGCCATGTACTCCGATCGTGTCTTCTTTATGGACCCAAAAAGTGAAAAAATGGACGGATTTTCTCGTATTTTCATCGTCTCGTACGGTTTTCCTGCATGATAATCATGCGGTAGCTCAGCTTCTTAAAAGTTGCTTCACCATCACACTCGGGTTAAACAATTCTCTTGTGTCAACCCACGGTGGCGTCGGAGCACTTCTCGGGCACGGGTTCGGGTCCAATTTGTATGGCGAGATGTCTCCAGTAGCACCCGGGTTTTTATATCTGCGGGTTTATCGTTCGATTAGAGACATAATGTTCCTCAGAGAAGATATCATTTCAATACTGCTACAATGTGTGAAGGATATAGCTTCTAACGGTAAAACTCCTAAAGGAAAGCACGAAACAAAGTACGGACAAGTTTCGGTTTCCGCTAGTTTGACCAAGGTCAAACTAGCCGCTCAGTTAGGTGCGTCGTTTTTATGGATATCCGGCGGTCAAGGTTTAGTTCAGTCTTTAATAAACGAGACGTTACCGTCTTGGTTTATATCCGCTCACAAAGAGGAAACGGGTGGGCCGGTTTCGATGCTATCCGGGTATGCTCTCGGGTATTTTACCGTCTTTTGCGGTGCATTTGCGTGGGGTGTTGACTCGTCCATGTCAGCATCCAAGTGGCGGCCGAGGTTTCTCGGGTCCCACATGGAGTTTTTAGCAAGTGCGCTTAACGGGAAGATAACGCTTGGGTGTGATCCGATTACTTGGCGTTCGTACGTGACGGGTTTTGTGAACTCGATGGCGGGGTGTTTGCCGAATTGGGTGGCGGAAGTTGATATAGATGTTTTGAAAAGATTGAGTAAAGGGTTGGTGCATTGGAGTGAGGAAGAACTTGCACTTAAGTTATTGGAATCTGGTGGTGTTGGTACAATGGGTGCAGCTGCTGAACTCATTTGTCAAAGTGATTCATAGTATCGTGTGCGGTTCTTCACTCGGTGTAAAGATTCGGTTTTTGGTTTTTGGTTTTGATCCAACATGTTGTAACTTATTGGTGTATCGATCGTTTTAGATTTAGTTGTACATTACTTTCTATGAGTGTGACCAAAGAAGTCTTGAAGCTGAATTGTTACACTGAAGCTGTAAAAGATGTGATTAGAACACATGGGAACCTTGAACCTGCTGAGTAGATCATTCTTGTGGGCATTTCGGTGAACAGTTTGTGTGCGGTCCATCGTTCAAAATTCTTACGAGTTGTTTCTATGTGACGAAATGCTAAAGTAGGGTTGCTTATCGACTCTGTTTATAGAATTTGACCGAAAGAATTTGATATTACACGTAGATATCTTGATAATTGCCGATGGCCTCATAATCTATTGACACCAGGTATTTATACCCACAAAAGTGGTAAGCGATTAGTGAACTTTAGAAGTAGATTTTAGAATGTGTGTTTTCGCCACCAAGACAGAAATTGATGGCGTAAACATACATTCGTTTTAATCTAATAAGGTTTGGCGTTTTATCGGGTTTTGATTTAAACTAAATATATATAATTTATATATTTAATACTATTTTAGGCCATATAACTTGCATTTATTTGGACCTGTTACATTTAGAGGTGCACAAACCGGTTAATTTTAATAACCGGTTCGGTTAACCAGTTATACAGGTTAATTTGACTTTTTGACTTTAACCGGTTAATGCTTTAACCGGTTATTACTTTAACCGGTTATTTTTTTAACTGGTCCGGTTAATTACTTTAACCGGTTCGGTTAATTAACCGGTTATTTTCGGTTATTAACCGGTTTTTTTTGCCTTTTTTTTGAATTTTTCGGTTATTTTTTCGGTTAACCAGCCTATCGGTTAAAAAACCGGTTTAAAAAAACCGGTTAATAACCGGTTATTATACTAAACACTTATAACCGGTTACTAACCTATGGTTAAATAACCTATTGAACCGGTTATTCCTAAATCGGTTATTAACCGGTTACGGTTTCGGTTAATAACCGGTTACGGTTAATTAACCGGTTATTTTGTGCACCTCTAGTTACATTTATCACAATGGGTTGTTGGTCTAAATGGGCCTAATTGATGGCTTTAAGAGATCAAACACATGAACCGACTATATAACTATTACTGGGGAAAATAGGAGTAAGTGTCAGATTATTCAACCTTCCAATTGCCTAAGAATAATTCTTAGCAATCCACTGGGCATTATTCGACGATTTACAACCAACTTTGTGCTTTCTAAGAGGAAGGTGCACCAATCCCAAGTATAATTTATGTGTAAGGCATTCATCTCCTTCTGCATTGCTCTAAACCATCCAATGAGATTAAGTGCTTCATCTTGTTTTTTAAAGGCACTCCTGAGGCGTGAGGTGCTCAGGGGCTTGGGACGACGCTTCATGTACTTTTGGGTCAAAATTAGCCATTAGAGTATGTAGTAGATTGATATGTAAAAATAACCAAAGGGATGAAGAAATTATGAGATGTTTACTTGATATAAACATTGATATGCAAAGCGTATGAGAGACACAACTTGGAGCTTTTCGAAAGCAATAGGAACGAAAGAGGGCACCGTGTGGGTCATAAGGTTTGGTATTGGTTGTGAAGATTGCGGGTTCGAGGTCGTGCAGATTGCGGATCAGGGTCAGTTTTAAGTTCAAGTTGTAGAGTGAGAGAGGTTCTCTTGTCATGACACAAAGGCTTCTTCTCTTGGTTCATTCGAATGTTCGATGTCACATACACATTTGTGCATTGAGTATCTGCTGGTTAGACTGTTATGAGTCTGTACGCAGATGGTACTTACCAAAGGTTCTGGAGATTCAGGAACATGATTTAGCGACTCCGAAGTACTAGTGGGGTTCTCAATGAAAGAACTCGACTCATTATGAGTGACATCAACGAAGGTTTGAACTTAACACCATTAGCCTTCCCAAAAAAGACACACGGAAAACATGTATCCTTAAAAAACTAGAAAAGGTGTATTTTTCTTTTAAGAACAGAAGATGACATGTGGTTGATTAAACAATATGTTGTAGCTTGTAAGGACTGCATCAACCCAAAATAGTTGTGGGACATTACAGTTAATCATCATAGCAACATCAAACAAATGACGGTTTTTACATTTAGCAATAACATTTTTTGGGGTGTATACGCACATCATGACTCATGTATAATGCCACACTTCGATGTAAAACCGGTGAAATAAACAGCTTATTTGCCTGATTATTGTGACTTGAAGCGACAATAATATGTTTCTTATTATCGGGTTCATTTTGTGTCTTAGATGATGAATACATCCTTGTTTTTCTCTTTTTACAGCTTGTTTTATTTTAATTTTCAAATGACAGCATAACCATCTATTACTTTGCAAAAGAAGAACCCGATTGCAAGTTTGTTCCAGTATACATGTTAAAATCCCTTTCCAAAAAGGAACTGTGGTCAAAGGTTTCAGCGGCCATCAGGGACCGGCATTGACTTGGGATTCTTTGACTTTCTCTCAAAACCATCATCAGAAGAAGATGTGTATCCACTTGTGATATGTGTAGAAACAACGGCGCCTTTAGTGTTAAACGATCAACATGTTTATGACCCATTATCAAATAAGCAGATTACACAAGCTGTTTCGGAGAAAAATAACGGGCAGATATTATGGATTGATGGCATTCGTTATGAACTATGTGAGATTTATGGAATTGGACAATCTGAGGAAAGTTTTGATGATATGGATTCTGGATAAGTTCTTGTTGCATGCATATAAAATATTAATCTAGACTGCTTATAAAGTAAGAGTTATGTTTGGCCTTTTATCTGTTCTAACTAGAGGTGGCAATTTCGACCCATGTACTTATGAACGGGTCGATGCAGATTATGCATATAAAAATATGCTAAAAAGGTCAACCGGGCCGAATGTTGTCAAAAGTGAAAAATTTTAGTGCATAAAAAATTTCTAAACCATTTTGTTTTTCCAGAAAACATAAGATTTTGATTGAAGTTACGTTAAGTTTCAATCAGGGTTGACATGTTACCGGTTACCCAATCCCCTTCTGGACCCGCCCGTTTTGCTAACTCTAGTTTTTAGTCTTTATTAGTGTATTAAAAGAACCAATGTATAACTTGAAGTAGAAAAATGGTCCTATCTAGGATGTAAATCTAGAGCAACATGTTAAAACGGGTCCGGGTCAAGGTGATAATTGGTGTACAGGCTGGATCAGGTTGAATTGGAAAAAAAATTGTCCATGAATCGTCTTATAATGATTCGCATTAACTATTACATGAAATATTACGAGAAATAGTACGATAATTTGACTAAAGTGATTTAGTTGGTTGTATGCATTGAAAATAAACTAGGGGCAATTTTCGACCTATTCAACCCGAATTGACCCGTTCATAAACAGTAAATAAAGTATTCACAGATTATATTAAATGGGGATATGGGCTATGGCTAGCATCTTCTATAAGTACATATTTTAATAATTAATATATATACACACATACTCACTCATGGGTAATGCCCATATGGGATTCAAACAAATGCCCATATGTTGATTTATGACTACAACACATGGATAATACATGATGCTAAATGATTAATAAAATAACATGCCATGTGGTGCATGATGCATATAATATAATGTTTATTTGTCACAAATCATTCAAGTAGAACCCATACAGCTCATATGTCAAATTATACACATCCAAAAGGTTCCAAAAGAAACAATAATCCTTGAATGTCACGGTCCACAATTTCATTGGACCATCAATCTTGTGACAAAACTAATCCAGAAAAAGTGAAGAGGGGGGATAATATTTTAAAGTGTATGATTATTGACAAAATGTGTATCTTAATCATGTCAGACATAATTTACTAATTGTTTATGTGTTATATCCTTTGCTTCTGTAAAAATCTGAAAATGCATGCTACAAAAAGTATATTCTTTTCTTCTTATCCAATCTTGTGATGTAGTTAAAAATATTATCTTGCATGTATGTATATGTTACAACTTAAAAGGTGCTTACTTTCTTCTTTGGTTGGTTTCGGTGGGCCGACAAGTCAAGTGAATGAACTCAACCATTGTAAAACCGACGAGCCGTGGTGCGTGCATGGCTCGAGTCTTTTTTGATAGTGAAAGACTGCTGGTCTGGTTTGGTTTGGTGTGTTGTGTTTGTTATGTCAGATTTACCACTTTAACCCCACTACCCTTTTCATCAGTAAGCTTGGAATGTAAGATTTGCTTTATACCTTATATATATTTACCCTTTTTTGTCTTTTTCACTTTGCCTACCTTTTGGTTATATGTCCATCCTTGTCTCAAGTTTGGTTAAAGTTCATATGAAGTAAATACAGTGTAGTTCTGCCGGCTTTCTGCTTTTGACTTTTACTTTTAACACCCCTCAAATTCTTTTCTTAACACTTTGACCCCCTAGATTCACATTTCAAAAGTTTAGGGGTTGAAGAGAATGTTTAGGAAACCACAAGGGGCTAGTTGTAACTTGTAAATCGCTTTGTAACTCGTGTCTAGTTTAGCATGAAATCTCACTTTCAATTCACACTTGGTTTCATAACGTTCTTTCACCCTAAACTCTAAACGTTAAACCATAATGGCTAAACGCTTTTTTTCAAATGTGGCATAATGGCCAAGTTTTTTATATGGGTCAGTTCGTTTTTTTTTTTTATCTATTGTATATGATTACGAAAACCAAATTAAATTATAAAATAAAACGACTTAAGAGACTGTAAGCACTAACTTTCAACTTGTTCAACCAGTTTGACCCGTCTTTTCTGTCAACTATAACTTTCTTTTGTCTTGACGCGTTACCGATAAACCACAGCCAAATCGGCCCATTCAAAACCTCACACATCTACAGAAACCTAAAAGATATGTTAAGTTCACATCAAGAAGAAAACATAACATTATTGTATAAATAACATTTGAAAAAAGGAGTGGCTAGTTTGAGGCAAATGAAGGGAGAATATTTGACATGGAAGTTAGCACTGGGAGAGAGACAAAGGATGAGAGCATCTGCAGAGCTTTTTACAGAAGTGTGAGGACACCACAAAATACAAAAATGGTGCAGTAATAATATTGACTTTCTTGTATCTTTCTAAGCTTTGTAAAACTTATACATATTATTAATATTCTATAGATAGGGGACCATGTCACTTACTGTGCACCTGTCTCATTCTTGCCTCATGCATTTCTAGGTTAACACTTTCTACTTCACATAAAAAGTTCTCTTTTCAAATCTTCAATTATTTTTTTGCCCGAAAACGAACAAATTCGAAGCAATTATGTTACAACGTCGTGTAAAATGTGCGGTGAGAGTTGTATCGTACATGTTCCATTATTCAAGGGCGGAGATAGTAACTTTTTTCTTCCAAAGAACTCGATGTAATCATGTTGTGTGACGTGTATATAACGCCTTAGATGTTTGTGTGAGTGTAAAATGAGTAAGTTGGTTTTATCAACTTCAACTATAATAACAACCATATAGGGAACTAAAGCCTTGTTTTGAACTAGTGATGTTATAAACAAGTTATTCTTCTAAACTTGTATAGTATATGTCTTATGGTTGTTAAGATTACAGTTTTGATCTTAAATTGTATCGTTTAACGATTTTGTTCAGCCACAAACGTGCTGCAAGTATAAGATCTCAATCTTGATTGTAAGATCTTCATTATCGACGGATATAGTTTGATTAGTGCGCACAAAAGTAGCATATGTGTTACCTTTGTTATGATTAAATAAAACATATGTACTAAAGATGCTAAACGAGTCATGTTCGTTGTTTCAACCTGACACAATCCTTGAATCTTTAATGAATTTTGTTGTCACTACTTCACTTGTTCTATAAAAGGTGTTAAACGAGTCATGTTCGTTGTCTCAACCTGACGCAAGCCCGAACACGACCCAGACTCGACATATAAGCTCAAACACGGCACAAATATTTGCGGGTTGACCCGAACATGGCATATTTGACCCGAATTTTTTTAATTTTTTATTTTATCGCATATTAATATTCTATATTTACGTTTTTACAATAAAAATTTACAAAGTATATAAAACAATTATATTTAAATTATTAAAAAGTTATGTTAATTTCTCTTTTAAGCCATAGTTACACTATTGCTATCATTTAAACTTTGAATCTATCCACTGAGATCTTTTTTTAGGATCTTGGTGTTGACAACCATTATATATTCTATTAACTGTGTAAAGATATAATGTGATGTTGTCATTTGTAACAGTATGAATGTTTGTAAGTGTTTGTAATGAGATCATATAACGTCAGAAGTTATAATATAATTTATTTTAAGTTTTGTATTCTGAATTTGTGTTGGAGACAGGATATATAAATTGCATATGATGGTTATGAGAGTTCCAAAGTGTGACAGAGATTTGAAGGATTATGTGTTGAGGCTTCCAGATAAATATATATTAACAAATAGCAATCACTATCCCCACACCATGTGATGTACATGTGATACCATTCAACATAAATAGTAATGGTTCTTATTGCATTTACCTATCATATTCTGATATTCACTTATGAAATGTTATCTTGCCTTTTGCTTTTTTACAAATTTAATGTAATAAAAATCAAGAAACACACCATAATTTTGAGTGTGCTTCAAGACTTGTTTCATACCATCATTTCATTGGTTCTTTTATGATACCACGATCTGTTTATCTTCAACCTTTCATGTTATCATTTATGTTCATACTTTCTCGCATTTTGGTAGGTTGACAGTGTCTAGATATTGTTTCCATCGTGTTAACTAAGCACTCAGTTTTAAAAGTAAAATGCAACATTAGTAGCTTACCATGGTTATGTTTACACTTTACAATGCATATTGTTTGATAAAGAGTGATTATGAGGAGGAGATTGTAAGTAATCACTTTAATAGGGCTATGTATCTTGTCAAATATGATGGCACAACCACCTAATGTAGTGCAATGCATGCATTTGAGCCATGTGTGTGCTATCAAAACTAGATTACTTTGTTAAAACTGATTGCTAAATTAATAAGATGAAAACAAGTTTTAGACGCTAGCAACCTAACACAATGCGACGATGTTTTGCCTTAAAAAACATGACTATGTAAAATGTTACTACATATTGAGAAAGTCGGTTAAAATCGGACGTGTAACTACAAAAAACTTAACATATGATGGAAGAAATAGGTTGTGTAATAATTGACAGCTCCCACATTCCTCATCACTGTATCATAGTTATGTAGTGCAATTCCTAAGAATGTATTATATAATATCAACTAATGCAAGTATATATAGTTCTCATGCCTTGAACAATGTTTCATCTTAATTTTTTTTAAATACAACTACTTATTCATTATATTATATAAATAACAACATATCATACGTATGTTTTGTTAATTATATTGTCATTAAGTTTTCAAATATGAACTATCTAGGATTTTTGTTATTAGATTAGGGGGGAGGGGGCGGTCCGTTATGGACTCTCCATCACTCGTTGATGTATCACTAACACCGCCGCCTCTATGTATATAACGAGTGATAGGAAGAATGAGTGATATATATAACGCGTTGAATATTATTGAGGGATGTGTATGACTTGTACATTGTGTATTAATACTTGTACATTGGAATCCCATCACTAGTGATGACCACCCCCACTACATTTCTATCACTAGTGATAGAATATTGGGTGATGACATGACATGATTTGATTGGATAGTGGGAGTGATAGAATTCTACATGGTTGTAAAACAAGGTCTCCAAGGCCGAGTATTCCCCGAGTAGTCGCTACAAGGTAGGTTGCCGATGCGACTTTCTTCAACTCCGACTAATGACTCGGAATCGATCAAATGTGGTCAACATTGGCCAAAATCGGATCTATTAGGTCAACACGGGCCGAGTTTGACTTAAAATAAAATAAAACATAATTTCTATGCCTATCATATTAAAGAATGAATATCAATTTCACGTATTTTGTTATAAATATTAGTAAATTTATGTTATTTGACATATATTTAATTTCCGGAAACTAATTTCTTTATAATTCGGCATCTCCGAGTACTCCCCGTGTACTCTCCGACTAGGTCGAGTACTCTCAACTCCCCGGTCGACCGACTAGGGAGCGCCTAGCGACTTTTACAACCATGGAATTCTATCAGACCATTGGGTATGGGCCTCGTTAGAGGGCCGTCTCCCCCCTTTAGGCACGTCCAACACCGCCCCCTTGGGGCCCGACATGGCAAAGGCGTCGGATTTTGGACGCTGGAGACGGGCCAGAAAATTGAATGGGGTGGGCCCCCCTAACGTTAACCTGCAACCTTTTTAAAAAAAAAAATCACCCCACCACTATAAATTAAACCCCTTTTCACCCCACTTTTTTACCAAACTACTCCCACTTTTCTTCTATTTTTATAAAAATAAAAACCTCTCCCAACCTTAAAAAAATTATGGATCCCTACAACCCAAATAATCCCAACTCAAGTTCACACCCGTTTTCGTCAGCCGGCTACACACCCGTAATGGACAACGCTTTTGCGGGTTACCAACAAATGTCAAACGCTTTCAACGTTTTTATAACACAACTCTCGCCAACAAACCGAGTGGGTGGAACCACGAAAATGTTTTCAATGAAGCGGTTCGTTTATACGAAAATGAGAGCAAAGGTCCTTTCCCACATGTCCGTGCTTGGCTAGTTGTGAAGGATCAACCAAAATGGAAGGGATGTCAAAATGAGGTTGCACACGCGAAACGAGCAACGAAACGGTCTAAAACTTCCGAGTCAGGAAGTTATAGCGTTGGAGGCTCAACCGGTCGTTGCCAAATAAATATCAACGACGAGCCCGACTATGAGGAGGAGCCGAATGAAGATGGAGAACGTCCCCCAGTAAGGGACAAAAGTAAAAAAATAGCGGCTAAAAAAGGAAACAAGCCGCATCAGGAAGTGGTGGTGGTGGTTCGAGGTTGGAAGGTGTTATGGCCGAGTTGAAATCATCCAAGGAAATCTTTAACGACACGCAAACCGAGAAGGTAAAGATGAAAAAAAACTAGCCGAGGAGAAGCTAAAGAAGCAACAAGAAGCGCACGAGTTAGAGGAATGGAAAATAATATATTTTAGAGTTACTGAAATGTAACTTTTTTACTTTAGGTGTGTTTTTTATTTATTTAAATGTAACTTTAGGTTGTTGTTTTTTAAAGTTTTATTTAAATGTAACTTTTTTACTTTTATTTACTTTGTTTTCATTAATTATTTAAATCAAATAAATAATAATAAAAAAATAGAGAAGGAGCATCCCCACACCCTTTAGTCTCCAAGGGGAGGGTCCTTCTCCTTTGCCTACGTGGCGCTTATGTGGAGGATAGTCCTTTAGAGACTATCCTTCCCCATACCCAATAATCTTACTAGTAACCACCCTCATCCCCTTACACAAGTCAAAATTATTGTTACACTTATTTTGTTTCTTTCTAAAAAATGTTTTTAATAGGAAGTATTTATAAGACTGACAATTACTAGTCGAAATGATAAGTCAAAAAAATATATGTGGCTGATAATATTATTATTTAATTTGAAAAGAATAAAAATGTTTTTATTTATTTTATCTTGAACTACTATTCTCTTTCATCTCAAAAATTAGAACCCCGTGCATTGTTTGTAAGAATTATTCATCTTGCACCAAGATCTTAGATAATATTTAAGTACAAACTTTATATAATAACTAACATTGTAAGAAATTTATTATAAATTCATAACTAAAAGTAAGTAAAAGTATTTATTATTTATTTATATATAACAGTTATTAATTATTATAAATTTCTAATAAAAATATTTATTTATAGATAACAGTTATTTGTATAGATGAATTATATATAACAGTTATTAATTATTATAAATTTCTAATAAAAATATTTATTTATAGATAACAGTTATTTGTATAGATGAAATATAAAACACACACAAAAAAAAAAAAAAAGCCCCTAAGTTTCAATTTATGACTTAATAGTTTATTGAAAAAAAAAACACTCTAAGGGGCAACTAGTGGAATAACATCAACCTCGATAAAAATCACATGCATAAGGCGACGAGTCAAAATGTTACGGTTTTAGATTATATAAATAAAAAAAAACAAATAAATTATTAGGAAAAAGTCTTTTCCATGGACAATTTATTAAAATAAACACTTATTTACTGGCTACTGGGGTCGATCGTCCTCATTATTGGTTTTCCAATAAAGGAATGGGACCCTCATTGTTTGTTTGTGTACATATAAAAATTCTAGGTTTAGTTTACACGAGTAATTTTTTAATATTTACAAATATTATTCAACAGAATGTTCAGGAGTGATATGATATCTGTAAAACTATTTTCCCATATCTTTGAAAATATGAATTTTGTTTTCTCAACAAAATGACAGAAAAATGCTTTATACACACAATAATCATCGCCTAAAAGATTTTAATTTTTATCGTATAACTTTAATGAGTAAGATTAATTTAGTGAGAGTTTAGTAAATAGCTAAAATAAGGTGGGGGTAAATTGATATAGCCTATCATTGTTGTCTGTTTTTCTCTTTTCAAATTCATCCATATTTAATGTGTATAACTTTTTATACAACATATATATGATACTAGTATTAAGCCCCCGCGTTGCAGCGGTTGTCATAAAACTGTGTTAAGTAGTAGCAATATTTTACCATTGTCAGCGACCATCAACATCGGAAAAGCTCGTAAAAAAATAAATAAAAACGGGAAAAAAATAACGTCGAGCGAAAAGCAGACGTAAAATCTTTGAATCACGCACGCTCGTTGCTGAGAAACTAAACCAAAACGTAAAACATAGAAAAAATAACTAAGTCCATCCAGGACTCGCGTGTTAGACAAACTTGTCAAACGCAGAAAAATAGATGTGACGCGACGGGCCAGTTAGACATGAAAAAAATATGCGAAATAATGTTGAACCCCATACGCACGTTGCGTTGCGGTGATTTAACTCACAAAATTTAGAACGAAACGAAAAACTTGGGAAAGATGAAAAGTATGGTGGACTAAAATTAATTGAAAATAAAAAAGAGTTGAGATTAAATTTGAAAAGATGAAAAGCTTTGAATTAAAAGAAAAAAAAACAAAGGGTCTAAATTGCAAAATTGAAGTTATTTATTAATTTTAGATAAAGATAAGGATAAGTGATATCAATATATTGGTTATTAATTAATATTAACATTGAAAGAAATTTATTAAACAAATATAAATAAAATTTAAGAAGTTGAAGGAGAGAATGACATGTGTCATTATTTGTAGTCTTTTATTATAAGTTAGATAACGTCACAATTATACGCATAGTCTGACATATAATAATCGAGTAAACGGGAATATGTTATCAGGTTTATAAGTATATCAATAAATCTCTTACCCGTCCTAAACCCGTGAAAAAAACAAAAAGTAATCCCACATACCAGATTACCTGACCCCATGTTCGTCCTAAATATGCTAGGTTTCCGGTTTACCCATCAAGTTCGAGTTCGATTACCATCCCTATTAATACCCCTTTTCGGATGTGTATGTATAGCAATGCGCTCTTCAAGTCTATTGTACATTTAAGAAAAAAAAAAGATAGATTGATATATAAAAGGTGTCATTTAGATACTTGTTTTGCAACTAAATTTATCGTATTTACTATTTGTAAATTTACAAAATACAGATAGATCAGTATTTAGAGAGCAACACAACTAAATTGAGTAATTTATAATAGGACCTGCTAATAAGACATGATTCGATAAGAAATTAGACGGGTTTGCGTATAAGTAGGGTTGTAAACGAGTTCACACGTCTATGACATATTTACAAATATGTGTAAACCCTTTTACGACACATAACCCAATTAGGTAACCGTGTTAAATAAGTCCGTATGTTGACACAACCCACTTAGGCATGCTTGTTAAAACAAGGTAGTTTTTTTAACTCTAAAATAATTAAATATAACCCTCCCCCAAACAAAAACTTATGCACAATTGCACACAGTCGTAACTTGAAAGTTTAGTCCGCAACCCTTTCCAGGGCTGGCTATTGGGCTAGCTCGTCGCCTGAGGCCTAAATTTTCAAATGGCCCAAAAGGTTTTTATAAGCTTATATATATATGTATATATATAGAGGAAGGTTAACGTACATTACGTCTTAACATAGATCACGTACGCGACCAAATTACGCACGTTCATTTGAAAATCACGCACGTTATAAACTCAAAAAACCAACATGCGTGATTATTTCATATAACATGCGTGATTATATCAAATTTTCATTTAGCCTGGGTTTGATCAATTTCATCAACTTGGGTTCAAATTTCTTTTCGTTTCACTTCAAATTGGCTATTATTCGGTCAATTTCATCGAATTGGGTTCAAATTCATCGTTGATTTTGAAAAGTTTCATCAAAATATGAAAATATTGACCCTCGAAATCAAACAGTAGAACAGAGGATGAAGAAAACATGACCAATCTTTGATTCAGACCGTAGAACAGAGGATGAAGAAACATAACCAAGCTTTGATTCAGACCGTAGAACAGAGGATGCATGGACATGACCAAGCTTTGATTCGATTAGAGTCAGATGGCAGTAACAGTGGTTTCAGATCCTAGAAAAGGGGATGCGATTTTTGAACTAGGAGGTAGGGCATACGTGATAACGTGCGTGATTATTTGTTTCAACATGCGTGATTAGGTTTTGTTGAGTTTATAACGTGCGTGATTTTCAAAATAACATGCGTAATTTGGTCGCGTACGTGATGTACGTTAAGCCGTAATGTATTTTACACTTTCTATATATATATATATATATATATATATATATGTGCATCCATTTGTTATGTAAAAAACTGTTGGTGGTGAAGTGGAAAAAACCAACTCAAAATAAAATAATGTAGAGTTCTCAAGTTCAAGTCTTGGCTCCACCACTAAGATTTTATTTTTTTTAATTCGTTTCCCCTTAACTAGGGCTGGCATATCAGGTCAACCCGATCTGTTAAGACATGAACACGATAAGACACGAACACGAAACCTGTAAACACGAACACGACACAAAATCTTATCATATCAGATTTTCCAAACACGAACCTGTTAATAAACATGTTACACGAAATGACCTGTTAAGACACGAAAATGTTGCCAACATATCATATGACCTGTTTAAGACACAAACACGACCTGTTAAGACCCGAACACGACCTGTTAAGACACGAACATGACCTATTATTCCATATTTGAAATTAGCAATTAAGGAACCTGTTTAATGAAAATTTAGTCGCCAAAGGTTCACAAAAGTCAAAAAAATGCATAAACACATAATGTCTTAACAAACTTAAAATGAAATCCATAAAAGTCTAATCATAACATCCAAATAGTTTCAACATTCAAGTTCCCATATGCCTTTCTTTCTCAAGATCTTCAATTCCAAATAATCAAACCTACACACAAATAATTACAGTCGTATTAGGCATGGACAATTTGACATAAACTCATTCATATAGTTTTATCAAGCAATATTTCTAGAAACATTTGAAGTGGGTACCTTGAGATGTTCTCTGATTTTTAACAAGCAACACTACTTGAAGCATCTGGAGTGGATACCTTAGGATTGTTCACAAAATTTGAAGCATCTGATTCACGGCTAATCTCAAGCGACATTATATCTTCTGTGAGCTCATCTACACTAACTTGGATCGAACCTACAAAGTACAAACAAATATACATAATAACATTAATAGAATACCATGCAAAAAAACATTAAAAAATCAAGAGAAAAGACATTACAATAATCTCCAAATAACCAATCTTCTGTGCATATGAGAGCCTCAACGATATCTTTGCTAAGTGAACTTCGGTGTTCATTAAGGACTCTTCCACTTGCACTGAATGTAGACTCCGATGCGACAGTAGATACCGGAATGGTCAAAAAAATCTCTTGCCATTCTCGCAAGTGCGGGATATCTAAACTCATTGGCTTTCCAAAAAGCCAACACATCAGGTTCATAGTTTCTTCAACCCTTAACTCCTCCAAATACATTTGCAATTCTGATTGTTTGTTAATTGTAAAATCTTTACTTTGAAATTGATCAAAATCCTAAAAAAATATTAGGAAATTAGTTAGTCAATAATTAAACACAATGTATAAATATATAAATAAATTACCTTAAGCCTTGCGCTCATTTCATAGGCATGTGTAGAATCATCCATTGTGTCCTCAACCTCTTTACTTGCATTTGAAGCACGTGTTGGATCATCTCTTCTATCATCACCGGCCACATTTAACATGTTGACATATTCATTAAATGTAGAATTCAAAAACTGATCAACATTTCAATATTCGGGGCTCGCCTCTCCGTATATTTGTGAATAACTCCAATCGATAAAAAGCAACTTGTATCTAGGATCCAACACTACGGCTATAGCTAAGGTAAGACTAAAATCTGACCAATATTTTTGAAACTTGGTCATTATCAGTTCTGCCATATTCTTGATATACCCATAATTTGAACTCATACCCTCAAACAACGTAAGATAAGCCATAAAGACGTGTGGTGTCACGGCCCCTGGCCCGGTTTGACCTGGTCCAGAAGCTGCGGGACAGAAACCCTGTGGTATTTATTTAATTTGGCAGCGGAATAATTAACAGGATCGTTTAAAACTTGAAAATGCCCGATTGTCTTATTTCATAATTAGGGACAAACCCCGTAATCTACAATGAGGGAATTTCACTGGGAAACCCCTATTTTACAAAAACATGTTTCCTTATTTTTATTAAGCCACTTCTTCAAGCTTGTAGTGCTACACTACACTTTTTCCTGGATCACAACAGATCACCTGAAACATGTTTTAAAAAGGTTTTGTCAGCAGGGAAATACTGGCGAGTCATTCAAGTTGCACAAAACGACACATTGTTATAATATACAGTATTAAGGGTGATTACATTGTGTTCTATCAACCAATTACCCCAAATCGGTATTTGTCACTTGACTGTATCTGTGACTATGGTCAGATCACCCATTGGCTAACTCGTTGTCCAATGGTGACGGGTATCAAGTAATGTATACAAAACCCCACATACCGGCAGTAATTGAAGATTACAAAGACTTAATCCCTGTAATTATAACTTAGAAAATAAATAGGGTTTTGTAAAGCAATTTGATAAAAAGAGAATGACTCACATTGCAGATTTAAACAGTCAGAGTTTTAGCCTACTGATAAGCCTTGTAACCTAATTTAAACAACAATGCACACGAACTAGGTCAGTAACTAATACAGCATTTACGATAACTCACGAGATTAAAACCCTCACAACGAATGACAAAGTGCAATACTTAAACATCCATCGAATTCATGACGAATGACAAAGTATAGCCCTAATGTGGGCAGCACTTAAACATCCATCGGATTGGTTTCAATCGATCGGACATTGAATCGTAGCAGCGATCGAGTTAATACCCTGTATCGTAGCAGCGCCTTGATACCTTAAATTTTCGAATTTAGGCAGTATACTTCATTTTTGAGAAAAGTTTTCGATACAGATGAACAGGCCATGAACCAAGCAATTTATAGCTGAAATATGAGTTTTACGCGGCCCGCGAGGGCCACCTAGTCTACGACTAGGGCTACGGTGTCATCAGTAGACTTGCCACGCGTGCGACACGTGGCCCAGGGCGCTTATCTGGTCAAACTTGAGTTGACGCGGCCCGCGTAAACTCCTATTATGGTTTACGCGACCTGCCTGAAACTCAATTTTCTGAATTTCTTGATTTTTCATGTATGTTAGGGTTTCAGGGGTCCGGGTTTTTACTTACGGGTCGTTTTGGGACATTTTTGCAAGTCCTTACATGTGGATAGTACAAGTTTACAACTTGGTCATCATTAGTTCTGCCATATTCTTGATATACCCATCATTTGAACTCATACCCTCAAACAACGTAAGATAAGCCATAAAGACGTGTGGATAGTACAAGTTTGCAGTCGGATATTTGGTACCCGAAAAAACATTGGTCACATCATAAAATACTCCAAGAAAAGTACATATCTTTCTAATATTTTCCCACTCTAATGCATTTGGACAATGCTTAAAATTAGAATCACTTAATTTTAAATGACAAAAAGCACGTCGATAATAAAGAGCGCCATCAAGCATAAAAAAGTAGAATTCCACCTTGTAACAACATCTTGCCTTAACCCCTTTTTCTTCTTAATAAAAGGCAACTGAACACAATCCAAAAATTTTTCCTTCCTTTGTTGTGAACCTTTCACAAACTTGATACTATCTCTAACTTTATAAACACACTCATCAATTTCTTTTAACCCATCTTGCACAATCAAGTTCAAAATATGTGCACAACATCTCAAGTGAAAAAAATTACCCTTAGAAACAAGTGGTGACTTTGCATTCAGTTGTTCTCTCAAAATCCCAACAAAAGTGTCGTTAGAAGAAGCATTATCTAACGTCACAGAGAATATTTTGTTTTCTATGCCCCATTCTATTAAAATAGAAAACATTTTTTCACATAAAGCAATGCCAGTATGAGGTGGTGGCATAAAAGAAAATGATAAAACTCTTTTTTTGCAAAATCCAATCTTTATCCATAAAATGAACAGTAATTGCTAAATACCCATCAGTATCAATAGAAGTCCATAAATCTGAAGTTAGACATAATCTGCCAGGTGATTCCATAAGTATCTCTTTCACCTTTTCCTTTTCTTTCTTATACATTTTCAATATATCTGATTTTATCGTACCTCTAGATATGATATGATATGATATTCACATTGGGTTGCAAATACTTAAACAAATCTCTAAATGCCTTATATTCTACAAGTGACAAAGGCAACTCATGCATCACAATATTAGCAACAAGCATTTCACGAAACGTGTTTTGACTAAAACTAGATGCCTTTAACTTCATGTCAGTATCTAAAAGCATTTGACCAACATCTTTATAAGTAGTACCATAACAGCTTGATATATGTCGAGTAAAATTTCCCGTACCTTGTTGTAACACCTCGTGTTTTCGGAAGTCAAAGTCAAGGTCAGAGTCAACGACCGATTGTACGAATTTGACTTATAGTAATTTCTTTATTTTAATTGTATTATGTGGAGTAAGTGTTGTTAAATGCTAAAATCGATGTGTGTTAATCGCTATCTAACCGACTCACGACTGTGAATTATAGGAAGTAACAATGCGATAAAGTAAACTAATCGATAATCAAGCTATGCTACTCGACATCGAATCGTGATACGAACCGCAACTCGATTTAATCTGGTTATTATACGTGTGTGCGTGCCTTATGTGTTACTTGTGCGTGTTATATATATATAAATATGTTGTGGAAATCAATTGAACTCAATTGAAACTCGAATGCAATCAAACTCGAACACGAATCACAATCGAACTATGGTGTTTAGTAGTTGGGACTAAAAGTAATTTGACTAGGAAACCCTATCGTGACGAACCGCTCGCAATCGAAATCGAAACATCGAAAATCGTCACGTCAAACAATCGAACCAAGTGCCATCCGGCCGGATAGCCATCCGACCGGATAGCCACCACGTCACAGGTCAGGCGTCATCCGACCAAGATGTCATCCGACCGGATCGTCATCCGAGCGGTACGCCATCCGATCGGATAACCCTTTCCTCTTTTGGAATCCTATAAATACCCCTGTCATTGTCATTCTTTCCATTTCTGGAAACTCTCTTTCCGAACCACTCGTGCTCCTCACCTTTTCTTCGATTTCTCTCAATCCAGGTAAGATCTCGCCCTAAATCTTGTACTATCTTAATCTACACGCACTCCTACACCTTTATATCTTTTAAATCTTAACTTTTAACCATGAAATCACTAGGTTTCGGGTGTTCTAGGGTGACGTCATCATGTGTTCTTCAAGAACTTCATACTTTGACTTCAATCCACCAAGAACAACCGAGATCTAACCGATTTCCACGCAAACATACAAAGATCTTGTAAAGATCTCGACACAAGAATGGTGAAAAAGGATTGAAAGATGGTTTTAACTTTCTTTCAACTCTTTTACACTCAAAACACCCAAAACCGGTAGAATCAGGCTCTGATCTAGTCTCCTACTCACACTTAGTGTTGTACTGGTTCAGATCTGAATTCCGCCCATGAGACCACCGATTTCGGGTTAACCGAAACAACCGTCTAGAGCCGGTAGCCGACCGAGCTAGGGTGATTCCTGGTCGGATTAGTCACCTGGGTCGAAACGGAGTTCTGTTGGCTAACATGTTGTCAAAGTGTCTCGACATAACGACAAACCTTCAAAACGACCAAGTGTAGGACGAAAAGGACAATCAGAACGGATTACTGTCCGAACGGATTGATGTCCGATCGGATAGGTCATCCGAACGGATTGCCATCCGAACGGATCACACTTGGGTCCCACTATAAAAACAATCTTAACTGAAGTTTGAGTATCGAACGAATTGCAATCCGATCGGACGACTATCTGACTGGATTACTCTTCGGATCATGAGATACTAAGACTTTAAAGACTTAAACAATTTTCAACATGTTCAATAACAAGTTTGCCATCCGATCGGATTGCCATCCGATCGAATAACACTTCTGATTGTGAACTTGCCTTCAGTAAGTAACCCTATCACTAAGTCGCCGTCCCTGTCCGACCGGATGACCATCCGAACGGATTGTCATCCGCACGACCCACCATCCGATCGAACGACTTGATGAATAGAGATACTTCAATGTTTTCAAAAGACTACAACGAAAACTTCAAAAGTCAAGCCATCATACACAAACACATTTTCCTCATAGGAAGAAACAATCCACTCGAATCGTCATCCGACCGGACAACTGTCCGACCGGATGACCACCCGAACGGATTGTTATCCGCACGGATTGCTGTCCGATTGGATTACCATCCGATCGAACCACCATCCGACCCTTTCGCACTTTGTGACGTTTTACACATCACTTATCGTTATGCAATCTAATCTACTCAGGCTAATCTTACTCGCTAAGCGCTCCCTACAATCCATTAATTGCTGTGAGTATACCCGATCCATTTTTGCTTTAAGCACTTTTGGGTGTTACATACGTTACAACTATTCAAACCACATCGATCACACTACTCAATACTATTTGAATGCTAACCGTGGCTTATGAATGCTTGTTTGTTATGTTTACACATGGAATGCTGTCTACCTGCCTTAGCAACGATAGTACTATAGTTTGGACTCAGCACCCGTTCATACGGGGGTTGTTAAGGATCATTACTTGCATGGATTACGGTGGTAATCATGTATTGCGAACTGCCTTGGGCAGTCAACCCGCAGTCATTGGTATCGATGGATCTATGTCGATAACTAACGTGCTTCATTTCACTATGTGTACGTGCTGGTTATGCATAAACGAATTCGAACTCTATATGCTATTATCAAACTTGTATGCTCACCTTTACATTATATGTATTGACTTTATTTTAACGTATGTGACAGGTGCTTAGGACGCACACTTGGTAGGAATTTGAGGCTAGAATAAAGATTTAGAGCCCAACAAATAGTTGTCTGTAGATAACGAATCAAGGGTCTCTAGAAGCAGATAAACAATTGCTCTATTTTGAAATCTGAGTTGTCGGAACAGAATATTGCCTAGACTTTGTCTGTAATAATTGTTTTACTGTTTGAGATACGGTATGGGACATATTATTTAAATTGAATGGTATTGATAATTGTTATGGAAACTTCTGGACAATCTGTTTCGCTCAGTGCCATGCCCCGATGATTCTGCCATCGGTTGGGGTGTGACAGATTGGTATCAGAGCCATAACTATAGGGAATTAGGCAAGACTCGACCTAGTCCGGGTCGAAGTCTTAGATACCTAGACTATAGTTAAGAACCAACAGACCGACTTGTGCATGCCCGGTAGGGGTTGTGTACAAGCTTACTTCTCGCTATTCTCGCCTATGCTGCACTATCACTACACTCAAAAATAGGCAATAAGGTCGAGATTAGGTGCGAAAACCGCAAACTCCCGACTAAATTGCTAAATCAATGTTGTTTTGTCAACTTATCAATGGTTTATTCTTTCTTTTCCAATAACGAACGCTTGTTCAACAGGGGAATTATACCAAATCAGGAGTGAAATCCATATTTTGATGAATAATCTCCTCTATTTTATCAAAACAGGGACGAAGTTGTTGAGCCAGGGGTGAAACCCTAACCTTGACGACTTGTTCCGCATATTTTACAAAACTCCCACCAAAGTCTCAACGGACTCCAACGTCCTGAAGTCACGACATGACTAACGGGATGTGTGCCAAACGCCTAGGAATCGAGGCATGGACACAGTTCTGAAAGTCAAACGTAGATAACAAGTCCTTGCGAATAGTTGAATCGCTTTGGTTAGTCGAAGTCTACTAGCCGCAGACAGTCTATCTCTCGATTTTTACGTGTTTCAAATTCTGAGACGCAACTGCTGACTCTGATAATTCGTCGATTTTATGTGCTTATATATGTGTTTGCATGTTTATGTGTTTGAATTCTAGGAGATTTACACAATTTTTGCTTTCACTTAGATCGACACGTACGACTCACGCTGCATTTCTATCTCAAATCGCTAACAAATCGCTGAATTTTGGACAACCTTATGCTACGATGTACACTTATACTACGCTATTCGATATACTACAACGCGATTGCTATTCTCGAATAATCGCAGACTTTGAATGATAGGTTTCTGTATTCTGAGGCAGTCAGAATGCCCTACATGTCTCTATATTCTCCTATGTGCCTCTTGTGTTGAAAATGTTTCTGTGATTCCGTGCTTATGTGATAATGTGATTCTGTGCTCTACGTGCTTAGGTGTGTATGTGATTTTGTGTTCTGCATGGTTATGTATCTATGTTTTATGATAATATTGCGTGTACCTGAGCTTTAGTAGTAGTAGACGTGTGAGGTGAGATTCGAATCCAATGTGTTGAGTTCCGTGGCGATGTCTATTGCAGACAATGTCGTCTGGATCCCGTCACGCACTTTCTCGTCAAGAAAAGAGAGACAAACGCCTTGCTTCCATCATCGCTAAAAGTGTAGCAAAGGCCGTGAGTGATGTTTATGAGAATGCTAGCAAATCGTCTGAGGAATCGAGAACCGAAGCTCCAAAAGCTACCACGAAGACCTTCAGTTTCAAGCAATTCAAGTCGTGTGGGCCAAAGGAATTCACTGGCGAGGGAGGTCCCACTGCACTATTTCACTGGTTTGATTCCATTGAGGTTACTCTGCGACAGAGTGGTTGCCCTGATGACCTCCGTACTCTGAATGCTACCGGCGTTTTCCAGTCCCGTGCACTAGACTGGTGGACGGCCGAGAGGAATAAGCGAGGGAACGATGCAGCCTACGGTCTGTCGTGGGACGAGCTCAAGGAAGTTATGCTAGAGGAATTTTGCCCTCCTCACGAACGTCAAAAGCTAGAAGATGAATTTTGGCACATACAGCAAAAGGACGGTGATAATGCTGGTCTCACTGCTCGTTTCAAACAGCTCAGCATTATCTGTCCCGACCAAGTCAAGACTCCAGACATCGCAATCAAGAAATACATCCGGGCCCTGCCCGACTGCGTTGCTAATTTCGTGCAAGTGGCTAAGACTACGACGATTTAGGAAACTTATCTACTGGCCGCTGAAATCAACGACAAGCGGGTTAAGGCTGGTGTCTGGGATAAGACTTCGAAGCATCAAGCTACTGCTACCTCACCAACTGGTGAACCCACCTCATCGAGCAACAAGAGGAAGAACAAGAGAAAGAACAGCTCCAGCAACAAGAACTGTGCGATCACTGCTGCACCAGTTCAATCCGTACCAGCTCAACAGCGCCAAGTGGCAGCGCCTGTGACCAATGCACCTCATGTTAAGCGTGCATACACTGGGCCACATCCGCTCTGCCCTACTTGTACCTACCATCACCCAACTGCAATTCCCTGTCATTTTTGTGCTCATTGCAATGTGTACGGTCATTTTACTGCCAACTGTCGTATTCGACAAGCTCCTGCTCATCAAGCTCTACTCACCGCCCCACAGGGTCAACAAGCTCCTCCGGCACCCGCGGTCAAAGCCAGAGCCTACTTTGCATGTGGCGATCCTAACCATTTCGCCTACATGTGCCCAAACAGGGTTGTGAAACAAGAGCCCCAGCAGCAACAGCAACAACAGGCCGCACGCGCCAGAACTTTCAACATCAACGTGTGCCAAGCCCAAGCCGACAACAACGTGGTTAATGGTACGTTCCTTGTGAATGGTATTTATGCATCATGCTTGTTTGATACTGGAGCCGATAATTGCTTTGTGTCGTTCGAATTCGAGAAGCTCCTTAGTCGTAAACGCTCCAAACTCTCTTCGACGTTCGATGTAGAAGTCGCCACTGGAAGAACTATTGCCGTCAATTCCGTTATCCGTGATTGTACTCTTGAGCTCAACAATCACATCTTTCCAATCGACCTCATTCCGATGCAACTCGGAAGTTTTGACGTCATAGTAGGCATGGACTTTCTACGCGAAAACCATGCTGAAGTTGTGTGTTACGATAAGATGATTCGATTCTCGCTCGCGAATGGTGATGTACTGTGTGTATACGGAGAAACTGCCTCGAAAGGACTCAAGCTCATGTCATGTGTCCAAGCTAGCAAGTACCTCCGCAAGGAATACAAAGCTTTCTTGGCAAACATTGTAGTAGCGGAGAAGGAAAAGAAAGAGAAGAAGGAAGTGAAAGACGTTCCTGTGGTTCGTGAATTTCCTCATGTGTTTCCTGAAGATCTTCCAGGTTTGCCTCCAAGTCGTGATAACGACTTTCGTATCGACCTCATTCCTGGAGCTAATCCTGTTGCCAAAGCCCCTTATCGACTCGCGCCATCCGAAATGCGTGAACTCTCAAACCAACTCCAGGAATTACTTGAGAAAGGCTTCATTCGCTCGAGCACCTCTACATGGGGCGCTCCAGTCCTTTTCGTTAAAAAGAAGGATGGGTCGTTCCGGATGTGCATCAACTATCGGGAATTGAATAAGTTAACTATCAAGAACCGCTATCCCCTACCTCGCATCGACGACTTGTTTGATCAGCTACAAGGCGCTTCGTGCTTCTCAAAGATCGATCTACGTTCAGGCTACCATCAACTGCGTATACAAGAGGAGGATATACCCAAAACCGCGTTTCGCACCCGCTATGGCCATTACGAATTCGTTGTTATGCCTTTTGGCTTAACCAATGCACCAACGGTTTTCATGGATCTGATGAATCGCGTGTGTAAACCATATCTCGACCGTTTCTTCATCGTAATCATTGACGACGTCTTGATCTATTCCAAATCGAAAGCCGAACACGCGCAACATCTATGTTTGGTTCTCGAGTTACTCCAAGGGAACCAACTCTATGCCAAATTCTCCAAGTGCGAATTCTGGTTGGAGGAAGTTCAGTTTCTGGGTCACATTGTTAATAGTCAAGGCATTCACGTCGATCCTGCGAAGATTGAAGTTGTTAAGAGTTGGGTTACGCCAAAGAATCCGTCTGAAGTCCGTTCTTTTCTCGGACTAGCGGGCTATTATCGATGATTTATCGAAGGATTCTCAAAGATTGCTGTACCTCTTACCTCTCTCACACATAAAGATCAGCCTTTTGTCTGGGGAACCAAACAAGAGACTGCCTTTCAAACCCTCAAACATAAGCTTTGCAATGCTCCTGTTCTCACATTGCCCGACGGAAACGACGATTTCATTGTCTACTGTGATGCTTCCAACCTTGGTCTCGGCTGTGTCCTCATGCAGCGGAACAAGGTTATAGCTTACACGTCTCGTCAGCTCAAAATCCACGAGAAGAACTATACAACCCATGATCTCGAGCTAGGCGTAGTTGTTTTTGCATTAAAGATTTGGCGACACTACCTATATGGTACCAAGTGTACGATCTTCACCGATCATAGGAGCCTACAACATATCTTTAATCAGAAGGAACTTAATATGCGTCAACGCCGATGGGTAGAACTTCTCAACGATTATGACTGTGAGATCCGTTATCACCCAGGCAAGCGAATGTTGTTGCCGACGCACTCAGCAGGCGGAGTTATCTGCTTAGCACTCGTAATGTTCAAGCCCAACACGATCTCGAAGCCCTTATTCGTGAAGCCCAACATGCGTGTTTTAACGAACGCACGCTGAAGAGGGAACGAATCTACCATGATGGAGCCCAACTTGTGAGCAAATCCAATGGGATATTCCACTTTCTGGACCGAATCTGGATCCCTAAGCGGACCAATTTGCGACAGATCCGGATGGACGAAGCCCACAAATCCCATTATTCTATTCACCCCGGTGCTGACAAAATGTACCAGGATCTTTGTTACAGGTATTGGTGGCCCGGCATGAAAAGGGATATTGCCCTCTACGTTGGAAAATGCCTAACTTGTGCAAGAGTCAAGGCTGAACATCAAAGACCCTCTGGCTTACTCGAACAACCACCAATTCCTATGTGGAAGTGGGAAAGTATAGCTATGGATTTCGTAACAAAGCTTCCGCACACGTCATCAGGTCACGATAGCATTTGGGTTGTGGTCGACTGTTTAACTAAATCAGCTCACTTTCTGCCAATATGGGAAGACTACAAGGTAGAACGATTAGCCCGAATCTACACCGACGAGATCATTTGTAACCATGGGACGCCTCGTGACATCATCTCTGATCGTGATGCTCGGTTTACCTCGCGACTGTGGGAAACGTTTCAAACGGCACTCGGTACAACGCTTAATCTAAGTACCGCATTCCACCCTCAAACCGACGGTCAGACTGAAAGAACGATTCGTACTCTTGAAGACATGCTCCGTTCATGTGTCTTAGACTTCGGTGGTAATTGGGATAAATACCTGCCGTTAGTCGTATTCTCGTACAACAACAGCTATCATTCTAGCATCCAAATGGCACCATTCGAAGCATTATACGGAAGGAGATGTCGATCGCCTATTGTGTGGCACGAAATCAGTCACTCGCAACTAACCGGTCCTGAGCTACTGCAAGAAACGACAGACAAAATTTTCCAAATCCGGGACAACCTAGTGAAAGCTCGGGATCGAAAGAAAAGTTATGCCGATAAAAAGCGCAAGCCCCGTGAATTTGAAGTTGGTGACTTCGTACTCCTAAAGGTATCACCTTGGAAGGGTGTAGTCCGATTCGGCAAGAAGGGAAAACTCGAGCCTCGATATGTTGGACCTTTTAAGATTCGGGAAAGGATTGGGAAAGTAGCCTACAGACTCGAACTACCAGAGGAACTTAGTAATGTCCACCCGACTTTCCATGTGTCAAACCTCCGAAAATGCCTAGCTGACCACGACTTACATGTCCCTCTCGATGACCTCCAAGTAAACGAAACATTACACTTCGTGGAGAAGCCTGTCGAAATCATGGATCGCCAAACCAAGCAGCTCAGACGCTCTCGCATTCCTATTGTGAAAGTCCGATGGGAAGGCAAACGAGGCGCAGAGTTCACTTGGGAACTCGAAAGCGACATGAAGGCGAAGTACCCGCAGTTGTTTCGATAGAGAAACTAGAGAGAGAAAGTGACACTGTGATTCAAGTGCTTTGTACGATTTCATATCAATCTATAGAATCACCGATTATATTATGTTCTCGTGTGTTTGGTCACGTTCATGTACGATTTCCGCACGTCACACGTTCGATTCACAATCGTCTCGGAGTCAAAACCGGTCTGAATAGAAAGTTCTCAAACGTGATTCACGGCGTTGTACAGCTTTCAGCTTAATTTCGGGACGAAATTCCCTAAACAAGGGGAGGCTGTAACACCCCGTGTTTTCGGAAGTCAAAGTCAAGGTTAGAGTCAACGACCGATTGTACGAATTTGACTTATAGTAATTTCTTTATTTTAATTGTATTATGTGGAGTAACTGTTGTTAAATGCTAAAATCGATGTGTGTTAATCTCTATCTAACCGACTCACGACTGTGAATTATAGGAAGTAACAATGCGATAAAGTAAACTAATCGATAATCAAACTATGCTACTCGACATCGAATCGTGATACGAACCGCAACTCGATTTAATCTGGTTATTATACGTGTGTGTGTGCCTTATGTGTTACTTGTGCGTGTTATATATATATAAATACATTGTGGAAATCAATCGAACTCAATCGAAACTCGAATGCAATCGAACTCGAACACGAATCACAATCGAACTATGGTGTTTAGTAGTTGGGACTAAAAGTAATTTGACTAGGAAACCCTATCGTGACGAACCGCTCGCAATCGAAATCGAAACATCGAAAATCGTCACGTCAAACAATCGAACCAAGTGCCATCCGGCCGGATAGCCATCCGACCGGATAGCCACCACGTCACAGGTCAGGCGTCATCCGACCGGATCGTCATCCGAGCGGTACGCCATCCGATCGGATAACCCTTTCCTCTTTTGGAATCTTATAAATACCCCTGTCATTGTCATTCTTTCCATTTCTGGAAACTCTCTTTCCGAACCACTCGTGCTCCTCACCTTTTCTTCGATTTCTCTCAATCCAGGTAAGATCTCGCCCTAAATCTTGTACTATCTTAATCTACACGCACTCCTACACCTTTCTATCTTTTAAATCTTAACTTTTAACCATGAAATCACTAGGTTTCGGTTGTTCTAGGGTGACGTCATCATGTGTTCTTCAAGAACTTCATACTTTGACTTCAATCCACTAAGAACAACCGAGATCTAACCGATTTCCACGCAAACATACAAAGATCTTGTAAAGATCTCGACACAAGAATGGTGAAAAAGGATTGAAAGATGGTTTTAACTTTCTTTCAACTCTTTTACACTCAAAACACCCAAAACCGGTAGAATCAGGCTCTGATCTAGTCTCCTACTCACACTTAGTGTTGTACCGGTTCAGATCTGAATTCCGCCCACGAGACCACCGATTTTGAGTTAACCGAAACAACCGTCTAGAGCCGGTAGCCGACCAAGCTAGGGTGATTCCTGGTCGGATTAGTCACCTGGGTCGAAACGGAGTTCTGTTGGCTAACATGTTGTCAAAGTGTCTTGACATAACGACAAACCTTCAAAACGACCAAGTGTAGGACGAACTGGACAATCGGAACGGATTACTGTCCGAACGGATTGATGTCCGAACGGATTGATGTCCGAACGGATTGCTGTCCGATCGGATAGGTCATCCGAACGGATCACACTTGAGTCCCACTTTAAAAACAATCTTAACTGAAGTTTGAGTATCGAACGAATTGCAATCCGATCGGACGACCATCTGACTGGATTACTCTTCGGATCATGAGATACTAAGACTTTAAAGACTTAAACAATTTTCAAAATGTTCAATAACAAGGTTGCCATCCGATCGGATTGCCATCCGATCGAATGACACTTCTGATTGTGAACTTGCCTTCAGTAAGTAACTGTAACAACCCTCAGTAAAACCAACACCCTCATAATATTTTTGACACTCTATTATATCCCAATATGTCTTATATTATACCCCGTATGTGAAACCCGAGCCCTAGTTATTTTATAAGTATAAAATAAATCAAAAACATGAAAAATAGGGTTGAGGCGGGCCGCGACATACTCTACCCTTAGCTTACGCGGGCCGTATCAAGGCTGGACTTGACTTCGCTGACTTCTTTAGTTGAAGCGGACCGCGTAAGGGTGTATATGTAGTTGATGCGGGCCGCGACAGTTCATAGCACGCGATTACACCAGAGGCCGACACGTGTCGACATCGTGTCGAGTCTACTAGCTGACCCAGCTAAGCTACTGGGTTGACTGGTGTTGACGCGGGCCGCGTAAGGGTCTCTTGTCTTTTACGCGGGCCGCGACAGGACTAGAATCAGCAACTATATAAGAAGGCCATCAGTTTTTGTTTTTCGTCGCTCATTCTCAAATCTCTAATCACAAATTCTGTAGGAAAGTTATTATAGCCAAGTATTATACCCCTAATTATCGAGGTTCTGCTCCGTTGTAAGTATTATAACCCCAGTTTCATAACAGTTACGCTGCCCGATTGATTTAGGGTTCCGTAACAACTGTCGTGGTTCTGCCCGACGTAGTTGTTGGAATGCCGTCTCGGGGAGGGTATTATTAATAATTTCAAAGGGTTATGGTACTAATCAATGTACATTTGTGTAAATTATAGATTATAGTTAGGAAACCCTTACGAAAAGCCTAAGACAGCAATGTGAGTAATCCTTCTTTTTGTAAACTTTTTTGTGAGTAATCTCCTTTTTATTAATAGTTTTTACAAAATCTTAAATGTTTTACAATGTAATTAAGCAGTGATTGAGTCTTTGTAGTCTTCAATTACTGTCCGGTATGTTGGGGTTTTGTATACAAAATTTGTACTACTTGCGAGTAGTAAGTCGGGATGACAATACGTTACCATTGGACAATGAGTTAGCCAATGGGTAACATGACCCACAAGTCAGGATTGATAGTACCAAATGGAGTAATTGTGTAGACATAAACATTGTAATCGTCCTCGATACTGTTTAATTTGATAAAATGTTTCTTGATTAAACTGGGATTCACTCACCAGTATTTCCGACTGACAAATGTTTTTAAAACGCGTTTCAGGTAACCCAATGTGACAGCCAATTATTAAAAAGCCAGCTGGAGAGCACTAAAGGCTTGGGGATAATGTGGCTATAACAGTTACCAAATAAGCGGTGTTTTAAATTAAATAAAATAGGGTTTTTCCCTATAAATGTATTGTAATAAGAAACTTGGGTTTTGCCCTTGTTATTTATTAATATGAAATATGGTGGTTTTACTCTGATAAACATTTCCTAACTACGATCCTGATGTAAATTCCGCTGCGAGACTAAACAAACTGATACCACCAAACTCTGTGATAACGTCCGCCCGTTCCCGGGGAACAGGGATCGGGGGTTGTAACAGTAACCCTATCACTAAGTCGCCGTCTGACCGGACCACTGTCCGACCGGATGACCATCCGAACGGATTGTCATCCGCACGACCCACCATCCGATCGAACGACTTAATGAATAGAGATACTTCAATGTTTTCAAAATACTACAACGAAAACTTCAAAAGTCAAGCCATCATACACAAACACATTTTCCTCATAGGAAGAAACAATCCACTCGAATCGTCATCCGACCGGACAACTGTCCGACCGGATGACCACCCGAACGGATTGTTATCAGCACGGATTGCTGTCCAATCGGATTACCATCCGATCGAACCACCATCCGACCCTTTCGCATTTTGTGACGTTTTACACATCACTTATCGTTATGCAATCTAATCTACTCAGGCTAATCTTACTCGCTAAGCGCTCCCTTCAATCCATTAATTGCTGTGAGTATACCCGATCCCTTTTTGCTTTAAGCTCTTTTGGGTGTTACATACGTTACAACTATTCAAACCACATCGATCACACTACTCAATACTATTTGAATGCTAACCGTTAATGCATGTTATACGTGGCTTATGAATGCTTGTTTGTTATGTTTACACATGGAATGTTGTCTACTTGCCTTAGCAACGATAGTACTATAGTTTGGACTCAGCACCCGTTCATACGTGTGACAACTCGTATTTCCGAACCTATCTTTGTACCCCGTTGAAACTTAAACATTTTGTGATTTTGTGAATTGAATGATTAAATGGAATGCTATGACATTGAATGTGATGTTAAATGTGAATTGTTGTGTTTGTTTATATGTATGTATTACCACACGATAGAAACTGATCGCACAATAAACATCCGAACGCACAAGCCAATGGGCTTTGGCTCATGCAACTCTCGGCCCACTTCTCCTTAAACTCGGAACATATAGGCAGCCCATGATGGGTTCGGCCTACTCCTCATACGCATAGCCTCTTGAGTTGGTAAACACTCTTCATTATTTTGCAATCACACAACACCACTCAAACCCTAGTACTCTCTCTCTCCCTCACGAGCTCGACGGCAACCACAAACACATCTTCTCTAGCGAAGATCCTTCTTGATTCGGATCAATCGTCTATTCCCTTCTCTTCTTAATCGGTTAGTGTTCATGATGTTGTGATTCCTTGATTTTGTTTAATGATTAAGTATGATAAACAATGATGTTTATGTGATTATGATTAAGTGGATCGGATGTTATTAAGAACCGAATATGTGTTAAATGATCATGACCTGTTTGCGGTTTGTTGATGAATGATTTGGAGAATGTTAAATGATTTCTTATTATTGCTTATGATTGCTAATCACTAGGGGTTCTTCATGTGGATCGAATCACTTATGTAGGATGCTTAAACTGAATTAGAGTTCATGATTATGTGATGATAATCCTGATTCGCAGGCATGTAATCGGCTGGACACTCATGAAATCGGAACATATAATAATATTTGATAAGTTTTTGTTTATGTATTCATTAGGGTTATGTGAATCAAATGAATAAAAACTCTTGTTTGATCGAATATGAGCTAAATGTGAAACTGTTAATTTGATTGATTGGGTAAATAGAAACTGTTGATTGATTCTTGTAATTTTGGAAATGGATAAATGGTTGTAACCGAATGGCAAGATATTCGGATGTCTAGTCTGATCGTACAAGACCTCTTGGTCGCACAAGAGGTCCACTCGCACAAGACTCCGGGTTGCACAAGCAGACCAGTCGCACAAGATGATCTGGTCGTACAAGAGGACCTGATCGCACAAGCGATCCGCAGTCGCACAAGGACCTTTGAGTCGCACAAGAACTGTTTGTCTGTTTGAATTTGGGCCGTATGTTATACATTGGGCTGGGTAATAGGACCAGTCGCACAAGATGGATTATTGAATGATATGTTGGGCCGTGTGTTTGTACATCAATGTATTTGGGCTTTCTGATTTTTGGGCCGGGTGCTGTTGGGCTTCAACGAGTGGATCGCACAAGTTGTTAGACTTGTGCGAGCCCAATATTTAATATGTTGAACGTAATAATATGTGTTGCCATGATCCGTGTGTGTTCTTACATGCTATCTTACGTGATACTTATGTGCACTCCGTGAAACCAAAATCCTGACTTATATGGTAACCATGTTAGGACGTGGTTGACCACTAGCTGCTAGACTTGACCTTTCTGTGTAATCTGCCGAGCAAACCAAGGTGAGTTCACACTTCTTTACAAAGCATGGGATTCCCAGGGGTTGGGAATGGGTTAAGGAATATAGATTCCTCGTCCTGTTGAGACGTATTCAGGAACATAGATTCCTCGTCCAGTATGAGACGGATTAACTATACTAGACTAGAACTCTATCAACGAAGTCCCTCCTTTTATATCGACTTAATCGCCGAGGCCAATGGCGAACGGGTCATTAGTTAAATAGCGCTATTAGGTTTAACAAACCTCACACCGTGCCGCAGAGGACGGGCGTGGACTAATGGACTATGGCACGTCAGTGATGATAGACACAGACGTTAGGGCACTTAAACATGACGAACGTTAGTAGTCGATATGGTAACAAGTCTGGTGAATTAAACATGGGGTAGCCCCCACGACCATAGAGTCGGGCTGGAATAGCCAACGTAAGAACGGGTAACTAATAAACGTTTTTCGAACTATAGGGTAACCCCCACGGCTGGATAGCTGGTAAAGAGCAAACTGTGTTTTCGGAACAATTATAAACTGGACAACCAAACGTGAACTCACTCGACATTGTTGTTGACTCGTTACTACATGCTTTGCAGGTCAATAGGTACTTAGCTGGAGCTTGCATGGGGAGTGTCGTTGTGGGACATGGACAGTTGTGTGCCATGTTAAACCTTTGGATATTTAAACTTATGTTTTGGTTTTAAACATTATGCTTCCGCTCGTAACTTAAACTATGATTGTTTTGGACACTAATTATGTTGGTTGGACTTTTACAATTAATTACTTGCTTGTTCAATATGATTAGTGGTTTGATCCTGGTCAGTCACGCCTCCAAGCGGTGATACTCCGCGTGTGGATTTTTGGGGGTGTGACAATACGGGGGTTGTTAAGGATCATTACTTGCATGGATTACAGTGGTAATCATGTATTGCGAACTGCCTTGGGCAGTCAACCCGCAGTCATTGGTATCGATGGATCTATGTTGATAACTAACGTGCTTCATTTCACTATGTGTACGTGCTGGTTATGCGTAAACGAATTCGAACTCTATATGCTATTATCAAACTTGTATGCTCACCTTTACATTATATGTATTGACTTTATTTTAACGTATGTGACAGGTGCTTAGGACGCACACTTGGTAGGAATTTGAGGCTAGAATAAAGCTTTAGAGACCAACAAATAGTTGTCTGTAGATAACGAATCAAGGGTCTCTAGAAGCAGATAAACAATTGCTCTATTTTGAAATCTGAGTTGTCGGAACAGAATATTTGCCTAGACTTTGTCTGTAATAATTGTTTTACTGTTTGAGATACGGTATGGGACGTATTATTTAAATTGAATGGTATTGATAATTGTTATGGAAACTTCTGGACAATCTGTTTCGCTCAGTGCCATGCCCCGATGATTCCACCATCGGTTGCGGTGTGACACTTGCTTACTATCAAACATGAGAACATGACCACACTTGTTGTACTTTGATGGAACCTTTCCGCCTAAAGCTTTGTTTTGTTGTTTGGTAAAGTAATGCCAAACAACTGATCTTTCCTTTCGAGATCTCTTTGCCTTGGGTTTTCTAACACCACTATCATTTTTATCCTCTACCTCCACAGAGCCAACTTCATCATCTTCCAAATCCAAATTCATAGTGCTATCATTTTCTAGGTCGACTTTGATAGAATCAGAATCCATATCCATCTACAACAGAGAAATAAAATACATAAAGTTACTCAAAAAGTTAATAAGGAAATTGAACGAAAAGCTATCAAAGTTAAACCAACAACATACCAGTGTTTTGCCCTTCTTCTTCCCGACTTTATTTTGTGAATCACTCATGACTTTAATGTTGAATGAATCAGCAACTATATCTAAAACAAAACACAATTTAAGAAACAAATCTAAATAAAAGCTACTATATCAAAAAACAAAACGAGATTCTGATTAAATAGCAACTATATCCAAAAACAAAAAATTATGTTCTTAATCTGATTGAACAACAACTATATCAAGAAACAAAACGAGATTCTGATTAAATAGCAACTATATCCAAAAACAAAAACAAAAACAGTTCTTAATCTGATTGCACAACAACTATATCAATAAACAAAACAAGATTCTGATTAAATAGCAACTATATCCAAAAACAAAAAAAAATCAGTTCTAAATCTGATTGAACAACAATTGTATCAATAAACATGTCAATATCAGTGAACAGATGAAATAACAGGTCAATATCAGTGACCATGTTCAATTTTGCGGCGATGAAGGTTCGATTAGCATACAAAAAGAGTTTTAAAGAACGATGACAATGAAACCGGTGCCGACGATGAAGGTGAGCAGCGATGAAGTTGAGCGGCGCCGACGATGAAGGTCGATGGGTTGTGTAACGCCCTGCGTTTTCATACTTCCCATATTTAGAAACCACTGCTTAAAATTCTATTTTTGGAAATTTTGTGTTCTTGTAATCGTCGTTTTGAGGTAATCTTTGTAGAATCCGAGACTTAAATCACAATGAAATTCACGTTTGAACGATATATTATCCGAGACTCTTGGTTGTTATTACGCAATAAAACTCGATGCTCGTTAAACTAGTTAGAACTCATAAGATAAGGGAAGTCGAATCCTAATTCTTGAAACTTGGAAGTTTCGCGAAATGGGTAACCGTAGAAGAAATAGTTTATTTTTAATCTAACTCTTTATAATTATGGTTAATTATCAATTGTTTAAATTAATTGAATTAATTCTACTATTTAAAAGTCAATTTTTATAATAATCTAGTTAGTCTCGTTAGCTTTTAAAGTTAGAAAATATAAACTAGCCTAGTTAGTTTAAGTTATAAAGTTAGTTACTTTCTTTTATAAACAACATAACTTAGTTAGGGGGATCTTAGAATAAATAGATGAAATTTCAGGGACCATTTGAGTAACTTGCTCAAAGTGGGTGTTTTAAAACCAAAACAATAATAAAAATAAAACTGATGACAACAGGGATCGAACCCGGGTCACCAGCATAACCAAACGCGCGCCTAACCAGCTGAGCTGGACCTTTTTATTGAACGAAACCTGACCAAAAATCATTTAAAGACTCGCCGCGATGGACCAGCCCAACAGCTGCGATCAGGTCCCTATTCAGCTCGTTTTGGGCGCGAGTTTTTGAGTTTATTTGAGTTTTAAACTATGTTTTAGCCATTAATATCCAACCACAACCTAACCTAACCCTTCCCTATAAAACCCAAACATAATCCAAGCTTTTTACACTTTACAAATCATCTAAAACACTCTCAAATCACCTTCAATCAGCTGCAAATTCGGAAGTTCGAGCAGATTGCAACTCTCTTACAAAAACAAGCATATCTCACTCATTTCTTATCCGATTCACTCGATTCTTTTTCCTACTTCTTTGGTTTGACCTTAGCTACGTTTCCAGAGGTTTTTCATGGAAAACCAAGCCCTGTAATGCCGCCAAAAAGGCTCCAAAGTGGACTGTTTGTTTCTGATTTTGTTTAAACTTGTTAATCTTAGTCGAACTTCAGTCTAACTCATCTCAAACCTATGTCCTAATGCTTATAACCTCATCTATGGTTAGTTAGGCTTAAAAACAAGGTTGAGACATGTTAAATCAGAGGTTAAAACCTTACAAACATTCTGTTTTAGTTAGGGGTTTACCCACAAGAAGTGTTCAAGCTTGAAACTTGATGAATGTGTGATTGTTAGACAAGCTTGGGCTATCTATCATAAAAATCCACTCACTTCTTGATGTTTTCTCATAGATTAGTTGTTGTATTTCGTTATTCTTGTAAGTTCATGGCCCTCCTTGTTGTTCATAACAACAAGTGTAGTTGTGAACAATAGAGGTACCTAAATGGAAGCTTTGTTCTTCCTACCTCATGTATGAATTCCATGATACTTAGAGGTACCTAAATGAAGACCTTAATCTTCTACCTCATGCTTGACATATATAATATAGTATATTCTATGTAATACTTATGTAACAACCAAATAATCGAACTCTTGGTGATGAACTAATGGACATTCGTCAAGCTAGTAGATTGTATCATCTTAGGCCTTAACAACTTGTCACGATTCTAATGGAACCTTGTTGCATGAAAACATTTAAACACTTTTAGAGTTTCATAGTGTCAAGAACAAGTGTCATAGGTGTTAGATGATTATTTTCATATGTTTATTTTCATGTTATTTAAATTCCAAATCCCTAGAACCATATGTAAACACCTCTTAAACTCCAAATCGAACACATTCAACTTTCTAGTCTCAACAACTTCGTCACTTTGGATAATCGGAAAGCATATGCAATTTTGTGAGTATACTTGACCCATTTTACCGTTTTCACACTTTTGGGTGTAACATGTTTTTATATGCAAAACACACTTAATATACGTATTCTTATGCAAATGTACAAACAAACAATCCAATACATGCTTACTATTTGTTATGCTTTATTCGTGTTCTCTGGACCATACTTATGTGATGAACTTGTCATTAGCTTCGTACGAGCCTCCATTTAACATGTATAGCACTATAGGAGTAACGCACCGCCCGTAGACTAGTGGTCATGTTAAATTTTCATTCATACTTGCGTAAACAGAGGGTTGACTTGTAAATCGCATGCCAGTTTATATGTTAATCTTGATAACTAGGTTTGCCATGTGGATTGTTCCTTATCATTTTTATACTTATATACTACGCACCAAACTTGTATGCTCGCTGATGCGTGTGAAGTGTTATATATATTAGGTGTATATTTTAAGCCCCTTTAACACTTATTTTTAGCCAAGTTTTAAATTTATAAAACACGATATTTTACTAACACTAAACACACATATGGGCAAGTGCACCCATCGTGAGCGTAGTATAGTGTTGGCATGGTACCGAGGTCGTCCAAGGACACAAGAGCTTTTAGTACCGGTTTATCCTCAACGTCTAATCAAAATAAAAAGTTTAGAAAAATGTTTTTAACTAGGAAAAATAAAAACTAACTAAATGCTGAAAAAAAACAAAAAAAAAAAAAACAGATAGACAAAATGAATCACTTGGTTCCGACTCGTATCTAGTGTAACCTTTGATTATTTCCGCACTTTTGCACATATTTAAGAGATTATCTTAGTTATTGTAGTAGGCCCCTCTTTTGAAGGTGACGTTACCCTCACCCCAGTAGTTTGAGTCAGCAAGGATACAATCCTAAAAGGGTGGATTATTGGAAGATAATTAATTAAGTTATTAATGCAAATTATGGTAGGCCCCTCTTTTGGAGGTGACGTTACCCTCGACTAAGTAGTCTGAGTCACCAGGGATACAGTCCTAAATAGCCGGGTTATAGTATTAATAGTAGTTAACTTATGAGGGGATCAAAGGGTTTGGACCCCCGCCATCCAATACCGTTAAGTATTGAAGGAGGTCCTACTAAATTTGACCCAGGTCCATTGCAGGACCTCTAAACGCTGAACAATGTCAAGACCTTTACCAAACTGTTCCCTTAACCCCCGACCAGGTAGCCAACATACCTCCATATAGACCGTGGAGATATGAATGATGAAAATCTTTTATTTTATATAGACAGTAAAATAATGCCAAGACACCACGGACAAACGATAAGGAAAGATCACCTTCAACATAAGCAACTAGTTATTAAAGTCATTAATACAAAACCAAGTAAAAAGTGCAAAAGATTAGAAATAAAAAGTATTACACTAGACACTTTGTCTTCACCAAGTGATGTAAGAGACTTAGGCAAACATGGCCTTGATTGTCAAGAACTCTTACGATCAATCTTGGATCCCGAGACGACTCACACACTCTACGACGGACAATGGATGATGGTGGTGGATGATGGTGTTATGGTGGTGGTAGGTGGTGGGTGAAGTGTGAGAGAGGTGGTGTGCCAAGGGATGGTTTGAGCTTGAGCCAAGCATTTCTATTTATAGGCTGAACAGAAGCTCGGGCACGGCCCCGTGTCCAGTGGGCATGGCCCCGTGTCCACATCCTTCTCTTTCTTCATTTAATGCTGTTTTGTCTTTTTAGTTGACCAGGCCCCCGTGTCCGTTGAGCACGACCCCGTGGTGCAGAAGAATCTTTGTACTATGCAGATTTGCTGGATTGTGCGAATCTTATAGTTGACCACGGCCCCGTGTCCGCTGAGCACGGCCCCGTGGTGGGCAATAGAAGCTTCTACCACTTTGTCTTTTCTGCTGACACTTGGGCACGCCCCCGTGCTGGCTGAGCACGGGGCGTGTTCAGGCTTCTGATCTCTTGTTTTGCTTGGGAAGATGCTGTCGTGGGGTCGTGCATGCCACGTCTTGTTCCTTTTCTTGTATTTATGTTAGATTTTGATGTCTTTTTGCTTCTTTTGTTAATTTGAGCTTATTTAATCCTGAAAATACAAAAGGAAGACAAAAGCACACTTTTTCCAACATTAGTACTAAAAAAGGGTTAGTTTTATGCCTCATTTGATGAAATTTATATGTTGCATTTTTAACACATCAAATACCCCCACACTTGAATCTTTGCTTGTCCTCAAGCAAAACTCTTTAATATGTGGCTATTACACTCCCAAATGGAATGGGTAGGAAAGAAGGTTTTTTTGGGCTTGTCGTAGAGTGTCGGGATTTCCAAGATTCTTTATTTAGTTTTATTTTTATTTATTTACAATCCTATTCATCATGATTTATTTAAAACTTTTCATAAGATAAATTACTTATTAGGGCATAACATGCCTCTTTAAAATTCTATTTATATACAAGTTCACATACCTCACGGGGATCACTCAACACTCGGCCGAAAATGTATTTTTGTGGATCACTCGAGAGCGGCATGGAACTTACTCCTACCATAGGCTTGCCAAGCAATCAATCCTCCTCCTTTTTAACTTATATACCTTTGTAAATATCAAGAGGACTTTGTGGGTTAAGGGTTAGGCTTGGGTTAAAGGTAGGTGGTTGGGTTGGTGGTTAGTGGTTAGTAGAAAAAGGGCGAAAAGCGTAACAAGTGTCGGTTTTCGTATGACTTTCTATTTTCGTAACTTTTATTTTTGATGAAGCTATTTATTCAAACAAAGTTATTTTTGATGAACTTGTTTGTTTATTTTCTTTTGCTTCATCATCAACAATTTTTTTTTTCATACGAAAAATCGAACTTGTTACTAAAACAAAGGGGTAAAAATGAAAAGGGTTTTGGTGGGTAAAAAGGGTGTTTGGTTTGGGTTATGAAATGAAAAGGTTTAGGCTCAAAGGGGCTAACTAGGGGGATTTTGGGTAGGTGGTAAAAAAAAAAATAATAATGGTGTAGAAATAAAAAGGTTAGTCCTAATGCCTCCATCATTTACTTACTCGGGTTTTAAGTTGGTAAGGACCGGGAATGTATCGTCATGGCAAGTTCTAGAGTCGTAAGAACCAAGCGGCTATTCACACAAGAAACGAAAAATGAGCATTTAGTTCTAATGATATGTAATTGTATGCTCAATAAAGGCTCAAAACTCACTTTTGTGGGAATGGGTTTTTTATGTGATCAAGTATATATAATCAAATTTTAACTAAGCTTGTCATGCCTTTTCATAATTTTCTTATGTTGGTTCTTTTTATCACGACGCTATCGGTTGTAAATTTGTAAAAATATAACCTTTTTAGAACTTGAAATTCCCGAATTAAACCTAGACAAGTAAAAAAAAAAATGAAACATTTTTGAAAAAATTTGGGGTGATTAGCGGTTCCAATAGAGTTTTGTGTAAGGCTTGTATTTAGGACTTGCAAGATTCAAGGTTTTAGCATCCCCCCCACACTTAAATTACACATTGTCCTAAATGTGTCCCAAAAATGAGTTTTTAGGTTGATTGAATGTGTAAAAGTGGGTTAAAAACAAGATTTTATGGTACTGGGTAGCTGAACACGGGGTGGTGTTGGCTGAGCACGGCCCAGTGTCCAGACTGCCAGTACCAAAAGTAAACAGAAAGCTGGGCACGGGGGCGTGTTCAGTGAGCACGGCCCCGTGTCCAGGTACCTGAACTGGGCATTTTCTACAGAACCTCGGGCACGGGGCGTGTTGGGGTGAGCACGACCTCGTGCTAAACTTGTTGTAATGAAGAAAAATTGTCGGGAGGCTCTGTTTGTGTGCATGGGTTGTTGGTTCAAGCTTCCCTTAGTATCCTTCACCATCCCGAGTGTGTTTTATTCCTGAAAATTAAAACTAAACTAGAAAATATAAAAGTTAATCTAAATTAAACTAAGGATAGTTCCGCGGAATGCCTCCGTGGTGCGCCACGTTTATAAGGGTCCTTAGCTAGACCCACCTTATCAGGTGGTTCTGGCTAATCTTCAATTAGGGGGTTGTCATTGCCGAATGGATATTTCATTGATCGCTCAAGATCGACACTCTTTTTAAATGCCCCTAATTGAAGAGGTAGGTTGTTGTACTTCCGGTTTTTCAAAGCTTCGTGAGTTTTTACAAATGGTCGTCCCAACACTAGAGGAGCGTCATCGAGAATGACAAAGTCGGTGGGGACTACCATTTGATTTGTTTGAACCAAGACATCTTCAACTATACCGATTGATTTTATTACCTTCCGATTGGATAGAAAAATGGGTATTTGAAGTGGAGAAAAATCACTAATACTTAATTTTTCGAAAATGTAGTTAGGCGTTATGTTAACGCAAAGATCTTTATCGATTGTGACATTACTAATAAACGAATTTTGAAAGAAACATGGAACCGGTGTAATGTTAATTTCAAATGGGTCTTCTTTTATTAGTGAGGTTTGATCATCAGTTAACTTAACACTTACTGTTTCGTCAATTTTAGTGTTAGTGTTTAACTCTTTTAAAAACTTAGCATGAGTGGGTACTAAACAATGATTTTCAAAAGAAGGTGACAAGAGATTAATTTCTTCAAAATTAGACTCTTCTTGAATTTTAACGTTGTCGGACTCACCTTTTTCGTTGTTTAACTCATGTGTCGGTTTTTCACTTATTTGTTCTTCCATTTTTACACTTTCGGTTATCTCTTCCTTTTTTAATTCTTCTCTTGCGCGGGACTCTTCTTCCCTTGCGCGAGATTCTCTTATACAGCGATCGATAACTCTTATGTGTTCTAATATCCTATCGGTTACTTCGGTTATAGAAAAAGAATCGGGATTTTCTAAGCTTGAATCCGGTTGTTCAACCCTTTGTTCCTCATAATACTCATATGAAGTAGATGGTTCACACCATTGTTCTTCATTGTAAGCATATGATGGATAAGGTTCGTAATTTTGTTCTTCATAACACTCATATGAGGTGGGTTGTTCACGCCATGGTTCCTCATAATAAGCATACGAAGGTGGTGGCTCATATCTTGGTTCCTCAAAGTATGAGTATGAAGGCTCATACCTTGGTTCATCAAAATATGAGTATGAGGGAGGAGGTTCATACCTTTGGTCTTCATAGGATGTGTATGAAGTTGATGGCTCGTACCTGGGTTCCTCATAGTAGGTGTATGAATTGGATGGTTGATATGAGTGACTATTTTGAACCGAGTGTGAGTTACGACAATTAGTGCAATAATTACTCCTATAATCATCCTCCTCATAGGTGTAGTTGTAACCTCCTGAGTATTGATCCATAAGAATCACTCAGCAGACCACAACCGAGTCTCGAGATCAGGAAACAAAAATAAAAACGGAAACAGAGGCTGGACACGGCCCCGTGTTCAGTGAGCACGGCCCCGTGTTCAGGGTCTGTATCTGGGCGTTTTAATTAAATTTACTGATTTCGTTGAGCACAGGGCGTGTTCAGTGAGCACGGCCCGTGTTCAAGCTACTGTTACTGGGTGTTTTTACGAAAATGTGCAGCACGGCCCCGTGTTCAGTGAACACGGCCCCGTGTACAGGTTACTGTAAATGCAAATCTAAACTAAAATGCAGAAAAATATGCGCGCGTTTTAAAAAAGGTTTTGAAAAACTGATTAGGCCGTCGATTTTAAGCTTTCTTAAAATCCTTGTGTCCCCGGCAGCGGCGCCAAAAACTTGATGCGTGTGAAGTGTTATATATATTAGGTGTATATTTTAAGCCCCTTTAACACTTATTTTTAGCCAAGTTTTAAATTTATAAAACACGATATTTTACTAACACTAAACACACGTATGGGCAAGTGCACCCATCGTGAGCGTAGTATAGTGTTGGCAAGATACCGAGGTCGTCCAATGAAACAAGAGCTTTTAGTACCGGTTTATCCTCAACGTCTAATCAAAATAAAAAGTTTAGAAAAATGCTTTTAACTAGGAAAAATAAAAACTAACTAAATGCTGAAAAAAAAAACAGATAGACAAGATGAATCACTTGGTTCCGACTCGTATCTAGTGTAACCTTTGATTATTTCCGCACTTTTGCACATATTTAAGAGATTATCTTAGTTATTGTAGTAGGGCCCTCTTTTGAAGGTGACGTTACCCTCACCCCAGTAGTTTGAGTCAGCAAGAATACAATCCTAAAAGGGTGGATTATTGGAAGATAATTAATTAAGTTATTAATGCAAATTATGGTAGGTCCCTCTTTTGGAGGTGACGTTACCCTCGACTAAGTAGTCTGAGTCAGCAGGGATACAGTCCTAAATAGTCTGGTTATAGTATTAATAGTAGTTAACTTATGAGGGGATCAAAGAGTTTGGACCCCCGCCATCCAATACCGTTAAGTATTGAAGGAGGTCCTACTAAATTTGACCCAGGTCCATTGCATGACCTCTAAACGCTGAACAATGGCAAGACCTTTACCAAACCGTTCCGTTAACCCCCGACCAGGTAGCCAACATACCTCCATATAGACCGTGGAGATATGAATGGTGAAAATCTTTTATTTTATATAGACAGTAAAATAATGCCAAGACACCACGGACAAACGATAAGGAAAGATCACCTTCAACATAAGCAACTAGTTATTAAAGTCATTAATACAAAACCAAGTAAAAAGTGCAAAAGATTAGAAATAAAAAGTATTACACTAGACACTTTGTCTTCACCAAGTGATGTAAGAGACTTAGGCAAACATGGCCTTGATTGTCAAGAACTCTTACGATCAATCTTGGATCCCGAGACGACTCACACACTCTACGATGGACAATGGATGATGGTGGTGGATGATGGTGTTATGGTGGTGGTGGGTGGTGGGTGAAGTGTGAGAGAGGTGGTGTGCCAAGGGATGGTTTGAGCTTGAGCCAAGCATTTCTATTTATAGGCTGAACAGAAGCTCGGGCACGGCCCCGTGTCCAGTGGGCACGGCCCCGTGTCCAGTGGGCATGGCCCCGTGTCCACATCCTTCTCTTTCTTCATTTAATGCTGTTTTGTCTTTTTAGTTGACCACGCCCCCGTGTCCGCTGAGCACGACCCCGTGGTGCAGAAGAATCTTTGTACTATGCAGATTTGCTGGATTGTGCGAATCTTATAGTTGACCACGGCTCCGTGTCCGCTGAGCACGGCCCCGTGGTGGGCAATAGAAGCTTCTACCACTTTGTCTTTTCTGCTGACACTTGGGCACGCCCCCGTGCTGGCTGAGCACGGGGCGTGTTCAGGCTTCTGATCTCTTGTTTTGCTTGGGAAGATGCTGTCGTGGGGTCGGGTATGCCACGTCTTGTTCCTTTTCTTGTATTTATGTTAGATTTTGATGTCTTTTTGCTTCTTTTGTTAATTTGAGCTCATTTAATCCTGAAAATACAAAAGGAAGACAAAAGCACACTTTTTCCAACATTAGTACTAAAAAGGGTTAGTTTTATGCCTCATTTGATGAAATTTATATGTTGCATTTTTAACACATCACTCGCCAATACTTTTTGTATTGAACTACACTTTTAAAACATGTTTCAGGTTTAGCGATGATGTTGGTGATGCATGGAATCTAGTAGGATGCTTAGATACACACTTTAAATTTGTATTCTTATTGATTTGTATTAAGGAACTCATGTTGTATTTATTTCAAATATTTGTAATTGACTCTTTAGAAATGGAATGAAAATTTATTATTTAAATACTTGTCACAAACAATAGTGTTATGAAGTCTCTTGCAATCTATTTCGTCTCATTCCGATGTTTCCGCCATCGGTTGGTGTGTGACAGATTGGTATCAGAGCCATAACTATAGGGAATTAACAAAAATTGCCATGCTTTTTACCTAGTCTATAGTTCTAGAGCTTTATTCTCATGTTTTGCTTGAACTACTTGCATGTTACTTTATTTGCTCATTATTTATTCTCTTTCGATCTTTAAACATATATGTCACTTATGTGTTAATACTTGACACACTATTCTTATGGGTTAATACTTGTCTTATTATGTATTAATACTTGTTTTATTGTATTATTCTATATGTGCTATTTTTGATATGCTTCCTTATGTGTTTATACTTGTTTATTTATTCCTTTAACTCACACCATTCCTAAGTCATTTTATTCGATTTATGCTAAAATCGAAACCACTCGTAATACACAAACGAGATGGCTTCACCAAAATAGGCGTGAAACCCACAATTTGGTGAACAACTCTCAATCCATCTACTTTTCCTTTTTACATGAAATTCACCATCAAGATAGGAGTGAAATCCTCACCTTGATGGAGAAATTCAAATTTCAAATTCTAGTGGACCCTCGTCAAAGTGTTGAAATTAAATTTTGACCCGACGAGTACCTACCACACTTAGGATACAAGATCGTCAAGTTAGGGGTGAAACCCGCACCTTGTCGACTAGTTCCACTCCTTGATTTTCTCATAAATCCCGCCAAGTCTCGAAATTTCGATTGATTTCGGACATGTAGTAACCGGAAGGGTAAATACCGTTAACCGGCTTGTCGGCGAGAGTATTCCACCTATTAGGCCAAAGCATGCTCCTCGAATTCAAAAGACTTTTCGACCACTTTGGTTAGTCAAAGTTACGTTTTGGAACCATCCAAATTTAATCAAACATGTGTTTCTATTATTTATCTTATACTAAATATTTTCCTACATTTATACATATGCATGATTTCAAAACGTCTCTCAATTTTGTTTACATTCTTTGTAACACCAAAATGGAGACATATCATCGAGATAGGAGTGATTTCCTTACCTTGACGATTAGCTCCACTCCTTCTTTTCTTAAAACGACCTCGTCGACGAGTTAGGGGTGATTCCCTTACCTAGGTGATCGTTACCAAAACTTCCTCCAAAATATTTTATCATGCAAACCCGATTATGTTTTATACCTATTTCATTTATCATTTATCAACATACTCACTTATACTAATTTCAAAATACATTGTTTTATCAAACGTACTTCTTATCCTACAATCTATTTTCACTCAACTCATATACACGAGATTCTTAGTCACACTTTAAAAACGTTTTGCCACCCGAATTTCAAAACCTTACGAAATGCTACCTACCAATTTAATCGGTCCAATTAATCTCTTGCCCATGAGCTTCATATTTGACTTAATCACTAAAACACTCTCAAATTATATCATCATACTAGAGACTTCTATTCTTAATCAAAATCAAACCAACCTTTCTCATATACTTATAAGATCTTATAGATATTATACGATCATTTTACCAAAGACGCTTTTCAACATCAACAAATCATTTGCCATTTTTTTTGTTTAACAATCACTAAGTCCTTTTATTAAATCCCTTTTTCTAAGAATCAACGTTGTCACAAGAACCTCCTAAATTCAAAATTTCTTGTTTGATGAAACGAACTTACTTTTTTTTTCGAGAACCTTTTTCCTACACCAATTTTCAAAACACGTGGGCAAGAAGACTTCATGGAGACTGACCATCTTCGGATTACGTAAACTCTTTTAAACAAAAGTAGCATTTCCGTTCATTACAAAACACGTTATGCATAACCAATGAATACTTTATATTATCTTACATTTACAAACTGTGTTCTACCTTCCAAATCAAACTTAACCTATTTTAATTTAATAAACTCAATGTTTCGCTTAAACAACTAAACATGCATATCATCGTAAACGTTTTGGTCAATACCTCGTGACGTTTCCGTTTATATCATTTGTTTTACATATTCAATTTTCTCAAATGTTTTACATGCCTAAACTCGTTATAACATACACCATATACGTAATTTTCCTTATTCGTACCTACACTTATACTCATGCGTTTTATGCTTTTGCTTATACTCATACGTTTTGTTCTTATACTTATACTCATACTCATATTCATATTCATACTCATACGTCTTATGTTTATATTTATACTCACATACGTATTCATAATTAAACTTATATATATGCTCATACTTTCATTCATACTCATGATTCATGCATTCGTACCCATACGCGAGCGTAATCTGAGGGATTCGCTTACGTGGGTCCCATACATACTTAAGCATGGACTTGCTTATATACTATATTCTTATACGTACACATTCTTATTTTTTTATATACCCTGATTCATACACAACTAGTACAAGCTATGCGGATCATGCGACGATCAAAATAATCGCGGGTGCACACGGGATTATGGTGATAGGCGTATGGGAACCATAGAGTGTGCTATTGTGTATGGTAAGACACGGAACGTTACATGACACCGAATACGAGACGGACGTAACATGGTCAAAACATGGTGGATACGCCGCTGGTACTTCCTATATATAAGTGTTTTCACCATGTTACCAAACTTTCGTAAGACGTGCCATGAGAAATTCAGTGTTTTGCAGACCTTTTAGACCAAATTCAAATTTTAAACAACTCACAAACGCATTATATCCGATTATCCACGACGAGACCTTATTCTTAACACACCACTTATGTCTATCCGATACTTATACTATTCTTATACTCATAATCGTTTATTAGATCAATCGTTCACCCTTATACCTCCATTATTCTCCGTTTTCCTTCATAAAAAAATCCCAATTTTAAACAATCCTCTTCTGTTTTCCAAAAGCCTTTCAAGTCTTCCTTCTGAATAAATTTCAGGACGAAATTTCCTAAAGGAGGGGAGACTGTAACGCCCTGCGTTTTCATACTTCCCATATTTAGAAACCACTGCTTAAAATTCTATTTTTGGAAATTTTGTGTTCTTGTAATCGTCGTTTCGAGGTAATCTTTGTAGAATCCGAGACTTAAATGAATCACAATGAAATTCACGTTTGAACAATATATTATCCGAGACTCTTGGTTGTTATTACGCAATAAAACTCGATGCTCGTTAAACTAGTTAGAACTCATAAGATAAGGGAAGTCGAATCCTAATTCTTGGAAGTTTCGCGAAATGGGTAACCGTAGAAGAAATCGTTTATTTTTAATCTAAATCTTTATAACTATGGTTAATTATCAATTGTTTAAATTAATTGAATTAATTCTACTATTTAAAAGTCTATTTTTATAATAATCTAGTTAGTCTCGTTAGCTTTTAAAGTTAGAAAATATAAACTAGCCTAGTTAGTTTAAGTTACAAAGTTAGTTACTTTCTTTTATAAACAAAATAACTTAGTTAGGGGGATCTTAGAATAAATTGCTGAAATTTCATGGACCATTTGAGTAACTTGCTGAAAGTGGGTGTTTTAAAACAAAAAAAATAATAATAAAAATAAAACTGATGACAACAAGGATCGAACCCAGGTCATCAGCATAACCAAACGCGCGCCTAACCAGCTGAGCTGGACCTTTTTATTGAACGAAACCTGGCCAAAAATCATTTAAAGACTCGCCGCGACGGCCCAGCCCAACAGCCGCGATCAGGCCCCTATTCAGCTCGTTTTGGGCGCAAGTTTTTGAGTTTATTTGAGTTTTAAACTATGTTTTAGCCATTAATATCCAACCACAACCTAACCTAACCCTTCCCTATAAAACCCAAACATAATCCAAGCTTTTTACACTTTACAAATCATCTAAAACACTCTCAAATCACCTTCAATCAGCTGCAAATTCGAAAGTTCGAGCAGATTGCAACTCTCTTACAAAAACAAGCATATCTCACTCATTTCTTATCCGATTCACTCGATTCTTTTTCCTACTTATTTGGTTTGACCTTAGCTACGTTTCCTGAGGTTTTTCATGGAAAAACAAGCCATGGAATGCCGCCAAAAAGGCTCCAAAGTGGACTTTTTTTTTCTGATTTCGTTTAAACTTGTTAATCTTAGTCGAACTTGAGTCTAACTCATCTCAAACCTATGTCCTAATGCTTATAACCTCATCTATGGTTAGTTAGGCTTAAAAACAAGGTTGAGACATGTTAAATCAGAGGTTAAAACCTTACAAACATTCTGTTTTAGTTAGGGTTTTACCCACAAGAAGAGTTCAAGCTTGAAACTTGATGAATGTGTGATTGTTAGACTAGCTTGGGCTATCTATCATAAAAATCCACTCACTTCTTGATGTTTTCTCATAGATTAGTTGTTGTATTTCGTTATTCTTGTAAGTTCATGACCCTCCTTGTTGTTCATAACAACAAGTGTAGTGGTGAACAATAGAGGTATCTAAATGGAAGCTTTGTTCTTCCTACCTCATGTATGAATTTCATGATACTTAGAGGTGCATAAATGTAACACCTCGTAAAATCACGTCCAATGATGTATTGACAGGTGTAATAAACCCTAATAAAGACAAACGTTGAATTTAAGGGACTAATTTTTTGAAAATTCGAAAACTTTGAATCTGAAAGGACTAAAAGTGTCAACGTGCTTAGTATAAGCCTTTGAATGACGTTACACGATGTTCCTATTCACATGTGAGCCACTTGTTGATCAAGATTAGTCGTTTGCGTAATTAATTGAAAGTTTGCGCGATGAAGGGTTAAAAGCGTCAACATGTTAATTCTTACCTATGAGTGACCTTTTAACAAACCGAGAGCTTCATGATGGTTGATTATACTCTCGGGAATGCAAATTATTGGCCGTCTAAGGTTTTTATGCCTTTAAATGACGTTACGCGCAAATTTGCAAGATTAAGGGGTTAAAACCGTCAATATGATTAATTATACCTCTGAATGACCTTTCTTCGAACCCGAAGCATTATGATGTTTTATAATACTCTCAAGAATGCCTAATATAGATTAGATAAGGCTTCGATGCTGTTAAACGATGATATGCGCAAGTTTGTGCATTAGAGGGACTCTTTGCGTCAAACTGCAAAAGTAGACCGATTCGTATGGTATTGAACCTTCCGGAATATGATCATAAGTTAAACATGACCTAAATATCCTTATTATAGCTTAGAATTAGGCCTTGAGGTGTTTGGTGCGCAAAAATAAACTTATTTGATCAACAGGGACTAAAAGCGTCAAAAAGTGCATAAGTTTGCATTTTCGCGCATATCTTACGTTCTGAATATATATCCGGACATCCAAAAATTTATGTAATCATTAAAATATTTTATTTTAGTGTTTGGCATGATAAAATTCTATTCGTCGAAAATTTGGATCGTTTTTCACATCCGTTCGTGTTTCGTCGTAATTAAACGAATAACGCAACCGTACGGCCAAACGAACCGACATCCGACATATTTTTGAGCATGTTTTATGTTCCCTATGTTTAGGCACCATTGTAGAGCCTTGAAAATGGCTTAACGGGCCTTAACCGTGTCAAAAAGGGCCTTACAAGCTTACAGGGACTAAAATTGCAACTTCAGAAAGTTTGTTGCTGATCTGAGCAGAGTAGGCGGGTCGCGTAAGCTGGGACTCAGTCTACGCGGGGCGCGAGAGTCCCCAGACCTGCTGAAAACCAGTTTCTGGTGTTGCATTTGGTTTCTTCATTACTTTGGGCTTGTTTTAAACACCCATAGTATTGAAAAACAGTGGGTGATACTTGTACGGACCAGATTGGAGCTCGTTTATCGAGGAATGATCTTAACGGTCTTGAAAAATCTATAAATACCCTTCCCCACTTTCATTGCAACTCACATTTTCTTTCAAATCTGCTCTTGCTCTCATTCCAAGAGGATCCTGATCAACTTGGGAACCTCCTTTAATCCTAAGGACCACTCATAAGTGTTCCTTTTGTGCTTAGTTCAATTGTTTGGCTCTTAAAGCCGAAAAAGTCAAACGTTCATGATAAACACTTTGACTTTTAAACGGTCTAGCCAATGTTCGCAACAAACATGGCTACGTGATCGTAATTAGGTAGGGATTAAACCCTCAAAAGGTCACATCCTAATTACCACGTTTGCTTAGTTAATTGTCGGGTCAAAGTAATTAAAATAAAAAGTCAACGAGTCGGTTTTTAAATAAAATTCATAACTAATGGTGTAAAGGCAATAAAATCAGTTTTGTCATTTTAATAACTTGGTAAATATTAATTGAACATGTCTAGGCACGTTCAACCCGACAATTCTGAGTTTAGGCTCGGTTCGGAACCAAAAATTGCAAAAGTAGACTTTTGCTTTGACTTTCAGTTCTGACCTGATTTAGCTTAGTTTAGATATGCCTTAGGATTCCTTTAGGACCATATTATATGTTAATATAACCCTCCAAGGTTATACAACTTGGTTCCTTAGAAATCCTAGTTCATTGCATGTTTCCGTAATTTGCTTAAAAGTTGACCATTATGCCCTTTTGATGTAAAAACGAGATTTTTGAAAATGTGAGAGGACAAAAAAAACCTTTATTACTGATTTATAAAAATTTCCTAAAAATTTGACTTCAGTTTGAGGTCTAAATTAAGAGTTATGCTCAATATCGTAAATTGAAAGCCTTTTATTAATTAAACGGCATTTTCGGCATAAAGCCTATTTAAACCCAAATTTTGACACCAAACTTTCTACCCACAGATGTAATATAATATTTAGGGATTTTTGGAAATTTTTATAAAATTTTAAACTGATCATAACATAAAGTTATCGCATAGACTCGGTAATTGACGATAATGCCCTTTTCGCTAATAAAATGAGTTTTACACATCCTTTACATACCAAACCATTTTCTACTGATTTTATATATTAAATAAGTTATTTTAAATAGTAAAGGCTGATCAAAATCTCAGATTTCCTTAATCAACCCGAATATCGTCAAATACCGACTTTTATGCGATTTAGGCGCATAGTATGGTTTAAAACCATATTAGGCACCTAAAGCTTGATACCTACTGTTGTTATGCATAAATTTTTATACTTTAACTGTAAATAAAAGTTTTGAACTCAGATTTCCAAAATTAACCCTTAAAGCATATGTGAAATGACCAAAATGCCCCTACGGTGCATAGTTTGGCCATAAATGATAAATTTCACATATATGAGGTATCTTACTGATATAACTTGATAAAATAATTATTTTAGACCAGAACCTCATATTACTATTTAACCTCTTTTATAACCTTTAAAATGACCAAAATACCCCTACGGGGCTTAAATTGGTTTTAAATTCGTTTTGGGCATAATGGAAGGTATCCCACTGATATCACAACATAATTAAGGTATATTAACTTGTGAAACATGTTCATGACTCTCTTGGTTACCCGTTATGTATTTTCGTGTTCGGTACGGTTTATGTAACTAGTTTGCATAAATTAACCGAAACGGGTCAAACCTTATCATTTTTATTTCAAAATTCAGAATGTGTTTAGTTTACCCATATTATACAAGTCTCCATACTTCTCGGGTCTAAATCACATTCTAATCCGGTCTTCGCTTAATCTTGCGTTTTGAACCATAAACATTTCCTTAAAACTAACCGGTCTAAGTTACAACCTAAATAAGACCCGTTAGGAATCTAATAGGTTAATAAAACCTTCGTTCAAGATTGAGAGCCCCAGTAGAGGTACTTGTGCTTGCTGATTTTAATATACGGCTGAGAATAAAATTACATTTTAGCTCAGGTAAATACTTTTAACTTATTTTCCGTTATACGGGCTTGGGATACGGTATTATAAAAATACCGCTTGGTCGGGTGTAGAAACCTTTTAGTCAGAGATGTTTAAATTGCATAATCCCGTTTTAATCAGTATTGCTTGATAACAAATAACATTGGGGCTTAATGACCGTGTCCTGGATATCCTTGGCTCATTTAAAAAGTGTAAATGGCCACAACTTAAGCACAAGGTGTAGGCATGACACCTCCTGTTGTCTATGTAAAAGATATACTCACTCGTGAGGTAACTTCTTGTGAGTTATATTTGTGGTGTGTCAGTTAATCTTGATCGGTTTGTTTAATCACCGACCCTAAATGTTGGACAAACATGTAAATCTGATACAAGATTGTTTTTAATATAATTGTCCCAAGATATAAAAGAATATTTGTGCCTTGTGCATTTAAATCAATTTTCATAAAGATTTTCAAAAGAGTCAGATAATTGTATTTACCAGTGTAAACTGACGTATTTTCTAAAAAGGGTAAGTGATAGGTACTGTACGTAAATTGGCTGGGAGCTCAGGGCGTTAATAAGGAATCTTGCAAGTTCTAAACTGACGTATTTTCCAAAAAGGTTAAGTGATATGTTTCTGTTTTAAGATCCGCCTGTGGATCCATCTTACAATCCGTTTGTAATATTTGATGTTACTTTCGAATCGGTTTGTAATATATTTACTGTAGACTTCCGCTGTGCATTGAACTGTGATTATTTGTCTATAATGATATCAACTACGTCACGATACTCCCCACCGGGCCCACCGGTAATACGTGGAAATATCGAGGTGTGACACTAAATGAAGACCTTAATCTTCTACCTCATGCTTGACATATATAATATAGTATATTCTATGTAATACTTATGTAACAACCAAATAATCGAACTCTTGGTGATGAACTAATGGACATTCGTCAAGCTAGTAGATTGTATCATCTTAGGCCTTATCAACTTGTCACGATTCTAATGGAACCTTGTTCCATGAAAATATTTAAACTCTTTTAAAGTTTCATAGTGTCAAGAACAAGTGTCATAGGTGTTAGATGATTATTTTCATATGTTTATTTTCATGTTATTTAAACTCCAAATCCCTAAAACAATATGTAAACGCCTCTTAAACTGTAAATCGAACACATTCAACTTTCTAGTCTCAACAACTTCGTCACTTTGGATAATCGGAAAGCATATGCAATTTTGTGAGTATAGTTGACCCATTTTACCGTTTTCACACTTTTGGGTGTAACATGTTTTTATATGCAAAACACACTTAATATACGTATTCTTATGCAAATGTACAAACAAACAATCCAATACATGCTTACTATTTGTTATGCTTGATTCGTGTTCTCTGGACCATACTTATGTGATGAACTTGTCATTAGCTTCGTACGAGCCTCCATTTAACATGTATAGCGCTATAGGAGTAACGCACCGCCCATAGACTAGTGGTCATGTTAAATTTTCATTCATACTTGCGTAAACAGAGGGTTGACTTATAAATCACATGCCAATTTATACGTTAGTCTTGATAACTAGGTTTGCCATGTGGATTGTTCCTTATAATTTTTATACTTATATACTACGCACCAAACTTGTATGCTCGCCAATACTTTTTGTATTGAACTACACTTTTAAAATATGTTGCAGGTTTAGCGATGATGTTGGTGATGCATGGAATCTAGTAGGATGCTTAGATGCACACTTTAAATTTGTATTCTTATTGATTTGTATTACGGAACTCATGTTGTATTTGTTTTAAATATTTGTAATTGACTCTTTAGAAATGGAATGGAAATTTATTATTTAAATACTTGTCAAAACAATAGTGTTATGAAGTCTCTTGCAATCTATTTCGTCTCACTCCGATGTTTCCGCCATCGGTTGGGGTGTGACAGGTTGAGCGGCCGGCGACTGAAGTGAATTGGTGAAGAAGGTTAGAAGGAAATTTAGGGTTTATTTGGTGAGCGTGAACTGTGAAGTGTGAAAATTGATTTCAAAATTTTGGGTGTATACCGCCTGACTCCACATGTCCGGGTCCACACCCCATATATTTCATATATTTTTTAATTTAAAATTATTAACAGGTCATTAACGGGTCTTAACAGGTTAACGGGTTTTAACTTATTTAGACACAAAATTTAAACAGGTCTTATCGTGTCAACCTGTTTAGACACGAAACCTGTTAAGGTCAAACACGAAACCTGTTAACTTCGTGTAGGTTCGTGTCGTGTTATCGGGGATGGCTCTGACCCTTTCTCTCAATTCGTAAGTCTCTTCCTCATCGACTCAAAGGGCAAATGACTATAATCCATATGTAGATTTGTCGATCCATGATACCCATTCCAATCACCTTCAAACCAACCATATCTCCATCGACCGTTGTCTTATTTGAAGCTTTGAATCACCATCTAAGTCGCAACGTCACTCAAAACAATCACAATTTTTTTTCCAGTTTCATAGTTTTCTGTATCACTCATTGTTCTATATGTTTTTTTAGCTTGTGAGGTTGTGGATAACCAGCTAAGCAAAAGTATGTCGGCTAATTATAAATCTGTTATATATTAGATTACGAGTAAGGGACAATTTCAGTCCCTGTGGTTTACACCCAATCACACTTTCAGCCCACATTTGAAAAAACCAAACAGTTCAGTCCATGTGGTTGTCAATTGCTCGCAATCAAGTCCCTGACACTAACAAACCGTTTGTAATTCAGTGAAAAGACTAAAATACCCCCATAACTTTAGTTACCATTTCAGTCCCTGAATGTATAATTCATATTTTCCCCCATATTTAAAACTCTTTCTTAATCTAGTAACTAACCACCAATTATCCTTAATTACTCAGCAATATGATGTTATTAACATCAACCCGTATTAAGATATGTAACCAGAATTGAACTTTGTTTGAAATGGCGTTGACCTTTAGAACTTGAAATGGGTTTGACTTTTAGAACTTGAATTGGGATTGTCTGTTAGAACTTCAATTAGGATTGAACTTCACAATTGTAATTGAGTTTTACTTGCAGAACATGAATTGCTTTCATTATCACAGGTTTGACCAGTTATTCTGGTTAAATAGGTCAAGCGGTGTCTACCAAAGTGTAAGATCCCTGTTCAAATTATAAGTTTTAGAATTTGAGATGGGTTTTGACTTTTAGAACTTGAATAGTGATTAACCTTCACAACTTCAAGTGACTTTTAGTTTCAGAAGTTGAACTGACTTCACATACACAGGTTTGACCATTTATTCTGGTCAAACATGTAAAGTTATAAGCTATGCCTACTAGACTTGAACTTGAGTCTAATTCCTATTGTGCAAAAGCAAAGTTGTATCATCCATGTTCTATTTATAACTAAGTAACATTATGCAATTGAACTTTAGCCAAAATCTTATTGTACCCTGATCAAGTTGGGGCTTGATTATCAACCTTGATTGAATCCTTGTTCAAATGCTACAACTGATCTTAAAACATAGTCAAGTGGCCGAATCCTTGTTCAAATGCTACAATTGATCCTAAACACAGTCAAGTACCAGTCAAAGTCGTTTCATCCCAAACACAATCAAGTAGTTAGATCCCAAACACAGTTAATAACTTCTAATCAAAGACAACTTAATAAGCATCATTAAGGACTATATCACCGTTAAATCAAAGATAGTTTAATTAGCATCATAACAGTTAGATACAAAACAAGGGTAACCCTAATCATTAACTTCAGAAACCCGAAAAATGACCAGTTGCCAAAGTAACCCTTTTAAACTGTTATATATAAGCTACTAGCTAGGCATCATATGTACAAACCAAGCAAACCCTCTGTCTTCATGCTCGCCAGCTAAAAAAAAGCTCGATCCTGAACTCCCTCCCCGTCCTCAACAGGACCTGATATTGGATCTGGACAAGGCGATAGGTCACTTGCACCCTAATTCCAACTAGAATTCTATGAAAAACAAACCACATTTCAGATTATATGCATGTCACGCATCACGAAATCAACGATTCTAAGTAAAATTGTGACAACCCTCAAATTTACATGTAACCGTACAATCTATTAATGTTAATTAAAGTACTTGATGACTGTGCTGAATCATTTAACTGCTCTCTAGTTATTGTGCTATACTTACATGTACTTGTTAACATACCAATAGTATACAGAAAAGTTACTAAATAGTCTGGTATGCCTTCCTGAGTGTTAAAAAATTAAAAACATTGCAAACATATATATGTAGGACACTTTACGGATTAATTAAGCACTTTAACGGAACCGTGTCAAACCGAACAAACCGGACATTACCCGAAACACTAAAATATTATCAGAAACATTGTTTTCACTTATTCTGAGCTAGTTATGGTCCCTGAGCACTATAACACCCTGCATAATACATGAAAACACTTAAACACTAATTGTTACACTTTAACCTCCCAATAATTACCCTTACCATCAAAACTTTTCATTTAACCCCCCCCCCCCCCTTTGTATGACCGTCCCCATGGGACCCCACTCTCAGATCTTTTTCAAAATCTTGATAAATCTTCCCCATAATCTCTCCTTGGAAGTTGGAAGATTATGTTTGTACTAGTTGAGACATAAGAACCATGGGGTAATAGAAACTTAGAGATTATAAGGGGCTGTTTGGCTAAGCTTATTTTTGTGACTGATTTACTTATTTACTTTTTGAAAAGTTAAAAGGTGTTTGGGTTAGCTTATTATGTGAGAGGGAATAAGTAAATAAGTAAAAAAAATAAGCTTAGCCAAACAGCCCCTAAATCTTAATCATCTTCTTCATCACCAACTCAACTTCTTTCTCTCCTTCCCTCATCAAGCTCGGCTGAATATACCCCTACATACACCACCATTTTCGATTTCCCTTCCAAGCATTTTCAAGTATACATCAAGGTGCACAAAGGTGAATAACGGAGCTCGGTGCGTTTGGAAGTGGAAGGACCTTCTATATTCGCTATTAACCACCACTTTTCCACACTTGAATTCCACACTTGAACTCCCCTAGCCTTGTGCTAGTAGTAAGTTTCTTAAATCTTCATCTTGTTCATGTATTTGGTGGTTAATAGTTGATTAAATGGTTAAAACTTAAGAAACTCTAAAGAACTTACATTAATCTTGAACATAAGAAGTAAAAGATGGATAAAGAGAAGTTATGTGTGTAAATCATATAGATCTTGTGTTGTTATGATTCTTGTTGATTATCTGATGATTTGTTGGTTAATATTGATGTTTGATGTTGTTGTGATCACTAAACATGCTAACGGAATCAATCGAACACGAACTAGAAAGCTTAAGGCTGAAAACATAATCTGTCCAAGCTTTTACAGCCAACTTCAGTTGGCTGTAAACAGGTCATAACTCAACGAAAAACTGATATTTTGAGTCTATAACGTGTTATTATGAAATACGGTTCTAATGGCACCGGAATCGTAATTTTTGGACTTCGTTTACTATTTTTAAAGTGTCATTTTGTAACAGCAGCTAGAGCTGCATTTTTCTGCTGAAAATATGCGTTTTTTTTTCTGTCATAACTTGAGTTCTGTGTAGGGTTAGATCATGAAATTTGTATAGTAGATGACAACTGATGCATTTGTAATTATCCCACTAGAATTTCGTAAATCGGGCTCTCGATAAATTTTAAATAAATTATTCCGTGGACTGTGGTCAGAAAAGGATAAATCTGATTTCATTCCGGAAAATAATTTTTTATAAAATATTGGTAATGAACTGGACCCCGATATTTTTAGATAATAATATTTGGATCATTTAAGACATTCTGTAAAAATTTGGGAATTTTTGGAATAATTTAACTATTTTATTAAAATGTCCGAAAACAGCCCGGTTTTGAAAATTTAAGCTGAAACGACAAAAGTTGTAATTTGCGTGTCTAGATGTCGAGTATGCTATCGGTGAATGATCTAACATGTTATGTGTGTTATGTGCATTATCATATGTTTATTTATGAACGGGAATTGATGGGAAGTTTATATGGGCATAAACCGCCAAAGTAATGAATGTTATGTGATAGATACGTGTAGGAACTTTGTGCTCTAATTGAAAATCACTAAATGACTAACTGGTAATCATATTAGGACGTGATTGACCGACCTTGACTGTTAGCTATATTTGCGAGTCTAACCGAGCAAACCGAGGTGAGTTCACACCCTTACTAAGGCATGGGATTCCCGGTGGTTAGGAATGGGATTGAATAACTATTTATTTTATCAACACTACTAGACTACCAACTACTGTCCTCGGATTGAGAAGGGCACGTACGTAAAACCTACGTACACTCACACCTACTACTGTCCTTGGATTGAGAAGGGCACGTACGTAAAACCTACGTACACTCACACTTACTACTATCCTCGGATTGAGAAGGGCACGTACGTAAAACCTACGTACACTCATACTTACTACTGTCCTCGGATTGAGAAGGGCACGTACGTAAAACCTGTACACCTTCATACTTAACACTATCCTCGGATTGGGAAGGACACTTATGGATACGCCTAGTCTAGTAACATACATAATGGGAAGCCCCACTAAATATCGTAAAGGTTTGGGAATCAAGGATAATGGGTAATACTTGGATATGAAACGAACTTACGATTTATGATACGAACTCATTAACTGAACAACCAACTGTTAACTCGCTCAACTTTGTTGTTGATTTGTTGTTACATGCCTTGCAGGTCGTTAGGTACTTATGGAGCTTGCGCGAGGAGGAGGTCGTTGTGGAATAGGGACTGTTATGTCCTGTGCCTAATAAATAAACTTTATGAACTTATGGAACTTATGTTTGGTCGTTATACTTATGAACTACGAACTCATGTTTTGAACTTACGTTTTATGCTTCCGCTGTTAACTCAAAGTTGGATTACTGTCTTATGGTCACCAATTGTATTGTGGTTGGTTTTACTTACTTAATTACGTTGTTCAATATGATTGGTGGCTCGATCTTGGTCACGTTAAGCCTCCAAGCGGTGATGCTCCGCATGGTAGATTTTGGGGGTGTGACAGATTGGTATCAGAGCCATTGGTTATAGTGAACTTGGTTTTAAAAAGGGAAAAGCTTTTTGATAAAACCAGACTATAACCTGTACAGTGCTCAACGATCCACAACGACGCTTCGCTCCACGCGCAAGACTCGACACTATAGGTGATACGATTCATATTTATATTACCTACTTGTTAGTTATATAGAACATTGCTTATGATATGCTTAGATAACATAGTATCTACTGCTTGAAAACTTTGTGTGATCACTCTCTTATGTCATTCCACACTTGCGTAATGATACGACGCACTTCTCACTTGTGTTCTCCGTATGGTGAAGATCATGAGTGGACGAATCAGCCTCACACAAGCCCAGCTGGCGGCTTTGATCAAAGAACAAGTTACTGCGGCACTTGCAGCCACTCAAGCAGGAGGCCAGCTTACCCAGCCGCCTGTATGCACGTTCAAGACTTTTATGGACTGTCGTCCTAGTACTTTCAGTGGCACTGAAGGGGCCGTTGGACTTCTACACTGGTTCGAGAAGCTTGAGTCAGTTTTCAAGATGTGCGAATGCCCCGAAGACCGTAGGGTGAAATATGCTACCGGAACACTTGAAGGAGTTTGCGTTAACCTGGTGGAAGGCACAGGTTCAACTACTAGGACTGGCAGTTGCTAATGCCACCCCCTGGAATGGTTTCAAAGAACTGATCAAAGAGGAGTACTGTAGTCGGGATGACATCCACAAGCTAGAAGTGGGAATTTTTCAATCTGAAAATGACGGGGTCTGAGATTGAGGCGTATACGAAAAGGTCAAATGAGCTAGCCATCTTGTGCCCTACCATGGTGGACCCTCCCATCAAACGAATTGAGTTGTATCTCAATGGCCTTGTACCAGAGATTCAAAGTCACGTGACTTCAGCCAACCTGGGTACCATACAACAAATCATCAAGTTGGCCCATCGACTCACTGACCAGGCGGTGGAGCAAAACAGGCTGCCCAAACGAATCAGTGCCACAGCTACTTCTGATGCACCTACCGACAAAAAGCGAAAATGAGATGGGAACTCTAGTAAGGGTTCTGCTTCGGTTCAGTCTCAGCAGCGAAAGACTGATGACTACCAGAGTCCTGGTCAGCAATCTTCCGGTAATCAAGGACATGGTGGATACCGAGGAAACCACCCCAAGTGCAACCGATGCAACAAGCATCACAGCGGGCAGTGCAACAAAGGTCGATGTCAGAGATGTCACAAGCTGGGCCATGAAGCTAGGGATTGCAGGAGCCCGCGTCCTGCAAATCAGAGTTGCCAACAACAACAATAAGCTCCACAGAATCACCAGCAGCAGCAACAGCAGGGCAATAAGGATGCTTTCAGTGTGGCGCTGAAGGCCACTTTAAGAGGAACTGCCCCCAACTGAACCAGAATCAGAACAACAACAATCAAGGAAACGGGAACAACAATGGAAGCAACAATGGGGGAAACAACAATGGTAATGGAGCAAGGGGTCGTGTGTTCGTGATTGGTCAAGGTGATGCAAGGAACGATCCCAACGTTGTGATGGGTAAGTTTCTTCTGGACGACTTCTTTGTTATTGTTTTATTCGATTCGGGTGCCGATACTAGTTATGTGTCCTTAAAAGTTAGCCAAATGCTTAAGCGCACTCCAACACTTCTAAACACCAAACACACGATAGAGCTAGCAAATGGTAAAAGTCTTGAAGCCACACATGTAGTTAAAGGGTGTAGCCTCGTCTTAGCTGGTCAGACTTTCTCTATTAATCTTATTCCTATCACACTGGGTAGTTTCGACGTCGTTATTGGGATGGATTAGCTATCTCATCATCAAGCGGAGATTGTTTGTAAGGGGAAAATCGTCCGCATTCCTCGTTCTGGTGAAAAACCCCTCATGATTCATGGCGACAAGAGTGGTACTGTCAAAGGCATCATCTCTTTCCTTAAGGCCCAGAAGTGTTTGCGAAAGGGCCACACTGCCATTTTAGCACTCGTTACTGACACATCAACGGAAGAGAAGAGAATTGAAGACAACCTATTGTACGTGACTTTCCCGAGGTATTTCCTGAGGAATTACCTGGTCTTCCGCCTCATCGTCAAGTTGAATTTCAAATCGAGCTAGCTCCTAGAGCAGCGCCCATAGCTCGAGCACGTTATCGTCTAGCTCCATCAGAACTTGAAGAACTGTCCACATAACTACAAGAACTCTTGGAAAATTGTTTTATACGTCCTAGCTCTTCGCCCTGGGGAGCTCCAGTCTTGTTTGTGAAGAAGAAAGATGGTACTTTCAGAATGTGTATCGACTACCGCGAACTCAACAAGGTGACTGTGAAGAATCGTTATCCTCTTCCATGTATTGACGACTTGTTCGACTAGTTGCAAGGGTCGAGCTATTACTCCAAGATTGATTTGAGATCGGGATACTATCAGCTGAGAGTCCGAGATGAGGACGTCTCCAAAACAGCATTCAGAACTCGTTACGGCCATTACGAGTTTCTGGTTATGCCATTCGGGCTGACGAATGCACCAGCGGTCTTTATGGATCTCATGAACCGAGTATGCAAACCTTACCTGGATAAGTTCGTTATTGTGTTCATCGACGATATCCTGATCTATTCTAAGAGTCAGGAGGAACACGAGCAGCATCTACGACTTATGCTGGAACTTCTTCGAAAAGAGCAGTTGTATGCCAAGTTTTCGAAATGTGACTTCTGGCTTCGCGAAGTCCACTTTCTAGGCCATGTGGTAAACAAGGATGGAATTCATGTGGATCCATATAAGGTTGAATCGATCAAGAACTGGCATGCACCCCGCACACCAACAGAAATCCGCCAATTCTTGGGTTTGGCAGGATATTACAGAAGGTTTATCAAGGATTTCTCAAAGATTGCACAACCTCTCACTTCACTGACTCAGAAGGGTGTCACCTATCGTTGGGGTGATGCACAGGAGTCCGCATTTCAGCACTTGAAGGATAGACTTTGTAGCGCGCCTATCCTCTCATTGCCTGAAGGCACAGATGATTTTGTGGTTTACTACGATGCTTCCATCCAAGGACTTGGTTGCGTGTTGATGCAACGTGATAAGGTCATTGCCTACGCATCACGCCAACTTAAGGTTCACGAAAGGAACTACACTACACATGACTTGGAATTGGGAGCAGTTGTTTTCGCGCTTAAGATATGGAGACATTACCTGTACAGTACCAAGTGCACCATTTACACCGATCACAGGAGTCTTGAGCATATCTTCAAGCAAAAGGAGTTAAACATGCGACAACGCCAATGGGTTGAGCTCTTGAAAGATTATGAATGCACGATCAAGTACCATCCGGGCAAGGCCAATGTTGTGGCTGACGCCCTCAATCGAAAGGTTACTATACCTAAGCGTGTACGTGCGTTACAGCTTACCATCCAATCTAACCTTCCCGCTCAGATTCGCGATGCTCATGTTGAAGCATTGAAAGCAGAAAACATTAGGGCTGAGTCCCTACGAGGATCGAGGCAACGGCTAGAACAAAAGGAAAACGGCGCCTACTATGTAAACGGACGCATCTGGGTTCCATTTTATGGAGGCTTACGCGAGCTTGTGATGGATGAAGCACATAAGTCTCGTTATTCAGTACATCCTGGATCGGATAAGATGTACCACGACCTAAAGACTACATACTGGTGGCCTGGTATGAAAGCTAGCATAGCAACCTACGTCAGTAAATGCTTGACTTGTGCTAGGGTCAAGGTCGAGTACCAGAAACCATCAGGCCTACTCCCAACAACCAGAGATACCTAAATGGAAATGGGAGCAAATTTCCATGGATTTTGTTACTGGCCTGCCCAGATCTCAATGCGGAAACGATACCATTTGGGTGATCGTGGATCAACTGACCAAGTTTGCACATTTTCTGGCTATCAAGGAAACGGATAAGTTTTCTACTTTAGCAAACATCTACCTAAAAGAAGTGGTGTCAAGGCACGGAGTGCCAACCTCCATCATTTCTGATCATGACGCACGTTTTACTTCTGAACTGTGGCAAGCCATGCACAAGTCTTTTGGCTCACGTTTAGATATGAGCACCGCTTATCACCCACAAACGGATGGGCAATCTGAACGCACCATCCAAACCCTTGAAAACGTGCATAGGGCATGTGTAATCGACTTCGGAAATGGCTGGGAAAAACACCTCCCGCTAGTGGAGTTTTCATATAACAACAGCTACCACACCAGCATCCAAGCCGCTCTGTTTGAGGCATTGTACGGACGCAAATGCCGATCACCTCTCTGTTGGGCAGAAGTTGGTGACAACCAAATTACTGGCCTATAACTTGTGGTAGATACCACCGAGAAGATTTCCCAGATACGACAGCGAATGGCGGCAGCTCGTGACCGTCAGAAAAGCTATGCTGATAAGGGAAGAAAACCACTCGAGTTCCAGGTTGGGGATCGAGTGCTACTCAAAGTCTCGCCTTGGAAAGGCGTAGTTCGTTTTGGAAAACGAGGCAAGCTCAATCCACGTTATGTCGGACCGTTCGAAATCATTGAGAAAATTGGCAAGGTCGCCTACAAGTTGAATCTACCTGAAGAACTCAGCGGAGTTAACAACGTATTCCACGTGTCAAATCTAAAGAAGTGTCTGTCAGATGAGACATAGTTCCTCTCAAGGAACTCACAATCGACGACCAGCTGCGATTCGTCGAGGAACCAGTAGAGATTACGGATCAAGATGTTAAGATCCTCAAGCGTACCAGGATACCTCTCGTTCAAGTTCGTTGGGATTCCCGTCGTGGCCCAGAGTATACCTGGGAACGAGAAGACCAAATGAAACTCAAGTATCCCCAGCTGTTTCAGAAAAACGCAACCACTACTGAGGCTGAAGCTACTGCAGAATTTCGGAACGAAATTCCAAATCAACGGGGGGATGATGTGACACCTGATGTGTGTAAAATGCAACATATAAATTACATCAAATGAGGCATAAAACTAACCCTTTTTAAGTACTAATGTTGGAAAAAGAGTGTTTTTGTCTTCCTTTTGTATTTTCAGGATTAAATGAGCTCAAATTCACAAAAGAAGCAAAAAGACAGCTAAATCTAACATAAATACAAGAAAAGGAACATAAGTGGACTGCCCGACCCTTCAGCGGCATCTTCCCAAGCAAAATAGAGAAGGCAGAAGACTGAACACGCCCAGTGCTCAGCCAGCACAGGGCCGTGCCCAAGAAGCAGCAGAAAAGACAAACCTATAGAAGCTTTTATTGCCCACCACGGGCCGTGTCCAGTGAACACGGGGGCATGGCGAAAGTACAGCAGGCGCATTAATTGTAATTGAGAATTACAATTAATGAAGAGAGAGAGTGTCAGACAGGCACAGGGGCGTGTCCAGCGGACACGGGGCCGTGCCCAGCCTTCTGTTCAGCCTATAAATAGGAGTGCTTGGTTTCATTTCAACTCATCCCTTGGCACACCACCTCTCTCACACTTCACCCACCACGCACCACCACCATAACACCATCATCCACCATCATCATCCATTGTCCATCGTAGAGTGTGTGAGTCGTCTCGGGATCCAAGATTGATCGTAAGAGTTCTTGACAATCAAGGCCATGTTTGCCTAAGTCTCTTACATCACTTGGTGAAGACAAAGTGTCTAGTTTTATACTTTTTATTTCTAATCTTTTGCACTTTTTATTTGGTTTTGTATTAATGACTTTAATAACTAGTTACTTATGTTGAAGGTGATCTTTCCTTATCGTTTGTCTGTGGTGTCATGGCATTATTTTACTGTCTATATAAAATAAAAGATTTTCACCATTCATATCTCCACGGTCTATATGGAGGTATGTTGGCTACCTGGTCGGGGGTTAAGGGAACGGTTTGGTAAAGGTCTTGCCATTGTTCAGCGTTTAGAGGTCCTGCAATGGACCTGGGTCAAATTTAGTAGGACCTCCTTCAATGCTTCACGGTATTGGATGGCGGGGGTCCAAACTCTTTGATCCCCTCATAAGCTAACTACTATTAATACTATAACCCAGCTATTTAGGACTGTATCCCTGCTGACTCAGACTACTTAGCCGAGGGTAACGTCACCGCCAAAAGCGGGGCCTACCACAATACTGCATTAATAACTTAATTCATTATCTTCCAATAATCCACCCTTTTAGGATTGTATCCTTGCTGACTCAAACTACTGGGGTGAGGGTAACGTCACCTTCAAAAGAGGGGCCTACTACAATAACTAAGATAATCTCTTAATTATGTGCAAAAGTGCGGAAATAATCAAAGGTTATACTAGATATGAGTCGGAACCAAGTGATTCATCTTGTCTATCTGTTTTTCTTTTATTTTTATTTTCAGCATTTTAGTTAGTTTTTATTTTTCTTAGTTTAAAAACATTTTTCTAAACTTTTTATTTTGATTAGACGTTGAGGATAAACCGGTACTAAAAGCTCTTGTGTCCTTGGACGACCTCGGTATCTTGCCAACACTATACTACGCTCACGATGGGTGCACTTGCCCATACGTGTGTTTAGTGTTAGTAAAATATCGTGTTTTACAAATTTAAAACTTGGCTAAAATAAGTGTTAAAGGGGCTAAAAATATACACCTACTATATATAACACTTCACACGCATCACACCCCAGGAAAACCAGGAAACCAACGCAACTTAACTAGCTTCCTCAGTAACCACGCGCTAAATTTTGGGACGAAATTCTCTTAACAGGGGGAGAATGTGACAACCCTCAAATTTACATGTAACCGTACAATCTATTAATGTTAATTAAAGTACTTGATGACTGTGCTGAATCATTTAACTGCTCTCTGGTTACTGTGCTATACTTACATGTACTTGTTAACATACCAATAGTATACAGAAAAGTTACTAAATAGTCCGGTATGCCTTCCTGAGTGTTAAAAATTAAAAACGTTGCAAATATATATATGTAGGACACTTTACGGATTAATTAAGCACTTTAACGGAACCGTGTCAAACCGAACAACCGGACATTACCCGGAACACTAAAATATTATCAGAAACATTGTTTCACTTATTCTGAGCTAGTTATGGTCCCTGAGCACTATAACACCCTGCATAATACATGAAACACTTAAACACTAATTGTTACACTTTAACCTTCCACTAATTACCCTTACCATCAAAACTTTTCATTTAACCCCCCCCCCCCCTTTGTATGACCGTCCCCATGGGACCCCACTCTAAGATCTTTTTCAAAAACTTGATAAATCTTACCCATAATCTCTCCTTGGAAGTTGGAAGATTATGTTTGTACTAGTTGAGACATAAGAACCATGGGGTAATAGAAACTTAGAGATTATAAATCTTAATCATCTTCTTCATCACCAACTCAACTTCTTTCTCTTCCTTCCCTCATCAAGCTCGGCTGAATATACCCCTACATACACCACCATTTTCGATTTCCCTTCCAAGCATTTCAAGTATACATCAAGGTGCACAAAGGTGAATAACGGAGCTCGGTGCGTTTGGGAGTGGAAGGACCTTCTATATTCGCTATTAACCACCACTTTTCCACACTTGAACTCCCCTAGCCTTGTGCTAGTAGTAAGTTTCTTAAATCTTCATCTTGTTCATGTATTTGGTGGTTAATAGTTGATTAAATGGTTAAAACTTAAGAAACTCTAAAGAACTTACATTAATCTTGAACATAAGAAGTAAAAGATGGATAAAGAGAAGTTATGTGTGTAAATCATATAGATCTTGTGTTGTTATGATTCTTGTTGATTATCTGATGATTTGTTGGTTAATATTTATGTTTGATGTTGTTGTGATCACTAAACATGCTAACGGAATCAATCGAACACGAACTAGAAAGCTTAAGGCTGAAAACAGAATCTGTCCAAGCTTTTACAGCCAACTTCAGTTGGCTGTAAACAGGTCATAACTCAACGAAAAACTGATATTTTGAGTCTATAACGTGTTATTATGAAATACGGTTCTAATGGCACCGGAATCGTAATTTGTGGACTTCGTTTACTATTTTTAAAGTGTCATTTTGTAACAGCAGCTAGAGCTGCATTTTTCTGCTGAAAATATGCATTTTGTTTTCTGTCATAACTTGAGTTCTGTGTAGGTTTAGATCATGAAATTTGTACAGTAGATGACAACTGATGCATTTGTAATTATCCCACTGGAATTTCGTAAATCGGACTCTCGATAAATTTTAAATAAATTATTCCGTGGACTGTGGTCAGAAAAGGATAAATCTGATTTCATTCCGGAAAATGAATTTTTATAAAATATTGGTAATGAACTGGACCCCGATATTTTTAGATAATAATATTTGGATCATTTAAGACATTCTGTAAAAAATTGAGAATTTTTGGAATAATTTAACTATTTTATTAAAATGTCCGAAAACAGCCCGGTTTTGAAAATTTAAGCTGAAACGACAAAAGTTGTAATTTGCGTGTCTAGATGTCGAGTATGCTATCGGTGAATGATCTAACATGTTATGTGTGTTTTGTGCATTATCATATTTTAAGTCAGACAGTAAGCTGAACACGGGGCCGTGCTCACTCAACACGCCCCCGTGCCCAAGATTCACTTACTGAAAACAGAACCGTTAGATCCCGGCGGTTGGTAATTTCTGACATAAACATGAGTGATAGTAATTGTTTTTACTTTCGGCACTCTTATGGTACGTGGTGTCAATTATGTGGAGGCGAACATAGAGAATTAGAATGTTACTTTCTAAATTATAGGCCCCACTACATGGACCCACCGAGTCCTTATAACCTTAAGAGGGGCGAAAGTAAAAATAAGCCCTATCTCTCCCTCGAATGCGCCCAGCCAGATTTTCTAGGGGAAATGCTCCTTGACGAGTTATTTCAACTAGAAAAGCTAATTCTAAATTGGTTGAAAGAGCTTAGGAAGGACTTTATTGATCCGTCCCAAGACGATGACCATGAAGAAATGTTGGAACCGCATTCCGACAACCTCGTTGCTCCCAAAAATACCTTCATACCTAGCAAAGACGTGGACGATAGTCGTCCCTGTGCCGATTGTGCCGTGAAGGACTCTCCATCGACTTCGTTTGATGCATACATAGACCTGAGCGATTCGGCATACACCTTCTTTAACAAGAGCCTGGGAAAGGGTTGGACTTGTCCACCTAGAATGAAAATAGGAATTACCCTCACCGACAACCTCTTGCGTTCTCTCCTTAGTTTAGGACAATTAAGGTATCTTAGGCACTTTGGGGTTGTTCCAACCAATCAGGAGCCACCCGATACTAATGAGTTCCTTAAAAAAACTAGACAACTTCATAAAACAGTCCCTCAACACGGGGCCGTGTCCAGCCAACACGCCCCCGTGTTCACCAAAAGATTCCCTTCTGATCAGTACGTCAGAATACGGACAAACTGTGTCAGAACTCCACCTGCACACGGGGCCGTGTCCAGTATGCTGTCGTTTTCTATAAATGCAGCCAAGAATTCTGCACATTTGGACCAACTTGGGACAGAGATTTGAAGGAATCTTCTCTCAACTATCCTAGGTAAGTCTAAAAGAAGGTTCCAACAACCCATCTTGTCCTTTCCTCTTTTAGCCATTTCCTTCTTCTCCATCTTTCTCCAAGAACTTCCATTAAAAGTTTGAATTCTTCCAACTTTGTGGTAGGGATTAGTGAGTTTTGTTCAAGGAATCTTGGTAAAAATATGTTATGTAACATTGTTTTAAGTTATTAATGTCTAAAAAGACCCCACAAGTTCAAAAAATAACTTAAAATTTCAAGTTTCCTTGCTCCAAAATTCTGCAGAAAGATGAACACGGGGCCGTGCTCAATGAGCACGGGGCCGTGTCCGGACACTGTTTCATCAAATAAACTATTTTTCAGTTTATTTTTCGTAGGATGTCGAGTGAAAACAGCCAAACATCTTCCGTGCATTCATCAAACAACCGAAGAGGAAGGAGGCCTTCCGTTGAAGCTACACTTGTGCACTATGTGATAGCATTAAGGGAGGCTCTCGACGAAATGACATCAGTAGAGGAGGTCCTAATCGACCGTATTAACGATCTTACGGTGGGACTCGAAAGCAGCTTCCAAGAAATTAACCTCTTGCACCAAAGGTTAAATATTCTTGTAGCACCCCCGATGGAACCAGTCCTCCCTCAACAGGATTGGAACCTGGCACTCGGAATAAACTACCCTGCCGGATGGGAAGATTTGTCAGCGGAACCTCCCGCGGAACACCAACAAGAGATCCCGGTGGAAATCGAAACTCCTCAAACCAATGCCAATGAGCCTTCTTTTCTCCTTCCAAGGGAGGTGGAGGAGTGGCTCGCCGACATATGAGGAGAGCCGCACCCGGAAGAAGGAGTTCTAAAAGGCCTTGTCTAACCAAGATTAGTAGCTTCTAGGAAATTTTGCTAATTAAAATAAAGTAGAGGCCAGAACTCCATGGTTTAATATTTCTTTGTTTTCTTATCTAGTTTAAATTTAGGACTATGTAAGGTCTCTCTATGATGCAATGAAATGATGGTTTTCAAGTTTGGATGGTTCATAATATATAAAACACACTCATGGTGGTAGGGGATGAAAAGGGGAACGAGAAAAATGACCTCATGCACAAGAACAAGGCAACCCGGCATCAATCTCTTCATTACAGAAGGTTCAACACGGGCCGTGTCCAACCAACACGGCCCCGTGCTGAACCCCCTGCAGAAAAATACCCAGTTCAGGTAAATGGACACGGGCCGTGTTCACCAGACACGCCCCCGTGTCCAGGCTTCTGTTTCTTTTCTTTAATTTTTGTTACTAGTACCTGAACACGGGGCCGTGTCCGGTCCCCACGGGGCCGTGTCCAGACTGCCAGTAACATAAATCTTTGCTTTTAACACCATTTTACACATCTAATCAACCTAAAAATTTATTTTTGGGACACATTGAGGACAATGTGTAGTTTAAGTGTGGGAGGGATGCTAAAACCTTGAAATTTTGCAAGTCCTAATAATAAGCCTTACACAAAACTCTATTGGAACCGCTAAACACCCCAAATTTTTTCAAAATTTTTCATTTTTTTTTTACTTGTCTAAAGTTTAAGTTAGGAATCATAAGATTAATAAGGTTATATTTTTACAAATTTACAACCGAGAGCGTCGTGATAACAAGAACCAACATAAGAAAATTATGAAACAGCATGACAAGCTTAATTAAAATTTGATTATATATACTTGATCACATAAAAACCCATTCCCACAAAAGTGAGTTTTGAGCCTTTATTGAGCATACAAATTTACATCTTTAGACTAAATGCTCATTTTTCGTTTCTTGTGTGAATAGCCGCTTGGTTCTTACGACTCTAGAACTTGCCATGACGATACATTCCCGGTCCTTATCAACTTAAACCCGAGTAAGTAAATGATAGAGGCATTAGGACTAACCTTTTTTTTTCTACACCATTATTTTTCTTTTTTTTACCACCTACCCAAAATCCCCCTAGTTAGCCCCTTTGAGCCTAAACCTTTTCATTTCATAACCCAAACCAAACACCCCTTTTACCCACCAAACCCTTTTTCATTTTTAACCCTTTGTTTTAGTAACAAGTTCGGTTTTTCGTATGATCGTTCAAAAAAAATGCGTTGATGATGAAGCAAAAGAAAATAAACAAACAAGTTCATCAAAAATAACTTTGTTTGAATAATAGCTTCATCAAAAATAAAAAGTTACAAAAATATAAAGTCCTACGAAAACCGACACTTGTTACGCTTTTTCACCCTTTTTCTACTAACCACTAACCCAACCACCTACCTTTAACCCAAGCCTAACCCTTCACCCGCAAAGTCCTCTTGATATTTACAAAGGTATAAAAGTTAAAAAGGAGGAGGATTGATTGCTTGGCAAGCCTATGGTAGGAGTAAGTTCCATGCCGCTCTCGAGTGATTCACTAAAAATAGACCTTCGGCCGAGTGTGAGTGATTTCTTCCGTGAGGTATGTGAACTTGTATATAAATGGAATTTTAAAAAGGCATGTTATGCCCAAATAAGTAATTTCTCCTATGAAACGTTCTAAACAATTCATAACGAATAGGATTGTAAATAGATAAAAATAAAACCCAAAAAGATCTTGGATTCCCAACACTCTATGACAAGCCAAAACCTTCTCTTCTACCCATTCCATTTGGGAGTGTAAGCCACATATTAAAGAGTTTTGCATGAGGACAAGCAAAAGTTCAAGTGTGGGGGTATTTGATGTGTGTAAAATGCAACATATAAATTACATCAAATGAGGCATAAAACTAACCCTTTTTAAGTACTAATGTTGGAAAAAGAGTGTTTTTGTCTTCCTTTTGTATTTTCAGGATTAAATGAGCTCAAATTCACAAAAGAAGCAAAAAGACGGCTAAATCTAACATAAATACAAGAAAAGGAACATAAGTGGACTGCCCGACCCTTCAGCGGCATCTTCCCAAGCAAAATAGAGAATGCAGAAGACTGAACACGCCCCGTGCTCAGCCAGCACGGGGCCGTGCCCAAGAAGCAGCAGAAAAGACAAACCTATAGAAGCTTCTATTGCCCACCACGGGCCGTGTCCAGTGAACACGGGGGCGTGGCGAAAGTACAGCAGGCGCATTAATTGTAATTGCGAATTACAATAAATGAAGAGAGAGAGTGTCAGACAGGCACGGGGGCGTGTCCAGCGGACACGGGGCCGTGCCCAGCCTTCTGTTCAGCCTATAAATAGGAGTGCTTGGTTTCATTTCAACTCATCCCTTGGCACACCACCTCTCTCACACTTCACCCACCACCCACCACCACCATAACACCATCATCCACCACCATCATCCATTGTCCATCGTAGAGTGTGTGAGTCGTCTCGGGATCCAAGATTGATCGTAAGAGTTCTTGACAATCAAGGCCATGTTTGCCTAAGTCTCTTACATCACTTGGTGAAGACAAAGTGTCTAGTTTAATACTTTTTATTTCTAATCTTTTGCACTTTTTTTTGGTTTTGTATTAATGACTTTAATAACTAGTTACTAATGTTGAAGGTGATCTTTCCTTATCGTTTGTCCGTGGTGTCTTGGCATTATTTTACTGTCTATATAAAATAAAAGATTTTCACCATTCATATCTCCACGGTCTATATGGAGGTATGTTGGCTACCTGGTCGGGGGTTAAGGGAATGGTTTGGTAAAGGTCTTGCCATTGTTCAGCGTTTAGAGGTCCTGCAATGGACCTGGGTCAAATTTAGTAGGACCTCCTTCAATGCTTCACGGTATTGGATGGCGGGGGTCCAAACTCTTTGATCCCCTCATAAGTTAACTGCTATTAATACTATAACCCGGCTATTTAGGACTGTATCCCTGCTGACTCAGACTACTTAGCCGAGGGTAACGTCACCGCCAAAAGCGGGGCCTACCATAATATTGCATTAATAACTTAATTAATTATCTTCCAATAATCCACCCTTTTAGGATTGTATCCTTGCTGACTCAAACTACTGGGGTGAGGGTAAAGTCACCTTCAAAAGAGGGGCCTACTACAATAACTAAGATAATCTCTTAATTATGTGCAAAAGTGCGGAAATAATCAAAGGTTATACTAGATACGAGTCGGAACCAAGTGATTCATCTTGTCTATCTGTTTTTCTTTTATTTTTATTTTCAGCATTTTAGTTAGTTTTTATTTTTCTTAGTTTAAAAACATTTTTCTAAACTTTTTATTTTGATTAGATGTTGAGGATAAACCGGTACTAAAAGCTCTTGTGTCCTTGGACGACCTCGGTATCTTGCCAACACTATACTACGCTCACGATGGGTGCACTTGCCCATATGTGTGTTTAGTGTTAGTAAAATATCGTGTTTTACAAATTTAAAACTTGGCTAAAATAAGTGTTAAAAGGGCTTAAAATATACACCTAATATATATAACACTTCACACGCATCACACCCCAGGAAAACCAGGAAACCAACGCAACTTAACTAGCTTCCTCAGTAACCACGCGCTAAATTTCGGGACGAAATTCTCTTAACAGGGGGAGAATGTGACAACCCACAAATTTACATGTAACCGTACAATCTATTAATGTTAATTAAAGTACTTGATGACTGTGCTGAATCATTTAACTGCTCTCTGGTTACTGTGCTCTACTTACATGTACTTGTTAACATACTAATAGTATACAGAAAAGTTACTAAATAGTCCGGTATGCCTTCCTGAGTGTTAAAAATTAAAAACGTTGCAAATATATATATGTAGGACACTTTACGGATTAATTAAGCACTTTAACGGAACCGTGTCAAACCGAACAACCGGACATTACCCGGAACACTAAAATATTATTAGAAACATTGTTTCACTTATTCTGGGCTAGTTATGGTCCCTGAGCACTATAACACCTTGCATAATACATGAAACACTTAAACACTAATTGTTACACTTTAACCTTCCACTAATTACCCTTACCATCAAAACTTTTCATTTAACCCCCCCCCCCCCCCCTTTGTATGACCGTCCCCATGGGACCCCACTCTAAGATCTTTTTCAAAATCTTGATAAATCTTCCCCATAATCTCTCCTTGGAAGTTGGAAGATTATGTTTGTACTAGTTGAGACATAAGAACCATGGGGTAATAGAAACTTAGAGATTATAAATCTTAATCATCTTCTTCATTACCAACTCAACTTCTTTCTCTTCCTTCCCTCATCAAGCTCGGCTGAATATACCCCTACATACACCACCATTTTCGATTTCCCTTCCAAGCATTTCAAGTATACATCAAGGTGCACAAAGGTGAATAACGGAGCTCGGTGCGTTTGGAAGTGGAAGGACCTTCTATATTCGCTATTAACCACCACTTTTCCACACTTGAACTCCCCTAGCCTTGTGCTAGTAGTTAGTTTCTTAAATCTTCATCTTGTTCATGTATTTGGTGGTTAATAGTTGATTAAATGGTTAAAACTTAAGAAACTCTAAAGAACTTACATTAATCTTGAACATAAGAAGTAAAAGATGGATAAAGAGAAGTTATGTGTGTAAATCATATAGATCTTGTGTTGTTATGATTCTTGTTGATTATCTGATGATTTGTTGGTTAATATTGATGTTTGATGTTGTTGTGATCACTAAACATGCTAACGGAATCAATCGAACACGAACTAGAAAGCTTAAGGCTGAAAACAGAATCTGTCCAAGCTTTTACAGCCAACTTCAGTTGGCTGTAAACAGGTCATAACTCAACGAAAAACTGATATTTTGAGTCTATAACGTGTTATTATGAAATACGGTTCTAATGGCACCGAAATCGTAATTTTTGGACTTCGTTTACTATTTTTAAAGTGTCATTTTGTAACAGCAGCTAGAGCTGCATTTTTCTGCTGAAAATATGCGTTTTGTTTTCTGTCATAACTTGAGTTCTCTCTAGGGTTAGATCATGAAATTTGTACAGTAGATGACAACTGATGCATTTGTAATTATCCCACTGGAATTTCGTAAATCGGACTCTCGATAAATTTTAAATAAATTATTCCGTGGACTGTGATCAGAAAAGGATAAATCTGATTTCATTCCGGAAAATGAATTTTTATAAAATATTGGTAATGAACTGGACCCCGATATTTTTAGATAATAATATTTGGATCATTTAAGACATTTTGTAAAAATTTGGGAATTTTTGGAATAATTTAACTATTTTATTAAAATGTCCGAAAACAGCCCGGTTTTGAAAATTTAAGCTGAAACGACAAAAGTTGTAATTTGCGTGTCTAGATGTCGAGTATGCTATCGGTGAATGATCTAACATGTTATGTGAATTATCATATGTTTATTTATGAACGGGAATTGATGGGAAGTTTATATGGGCATAAACCGCCAAAGTAATGAATGTTATGTGATAGATACATGTAGGAACTTTGTGCTCTAATTGAAAATCACTAAATGACTAACCGGTAATCATATTAGGACGTGATTGACCGACCTTGACTGTTAGCTATATTTGCGAGTCTAACCGAGCAAACCGAGGTGAGTTCACACCCTTACTAAGGCATGGGATTCCCGGTGGTTGGGAATGGGATTGAATAACTATTTATTTTATCAACACTACTAGACTACCTACTACTGTCCTCGGATTGAGAAGGGCATGTACGTAAAACCTACGTACACTCACACCTACTACTGTCCTTGGATTGAGAAGGGCACGTACGTAAAACCTACGTACACTCACACTTACTACTGTCCTCGGATTGAGAAGGGCACGTACGTAAAACCTACGTACACTCATACTTACTACTGTCCTCGGATTGAGAAGGGCACGTACGTAAAACCTACGTACACTCATACTTAACACTGTCCTCGGATTGGGAAGGACACTTATGGATACGCCTAGTCTAGTAACATACATAATGGGAAGCCCCCACTAAATATCGTAAAGGTTTGGGAATCAAGGATAATGGGTAATACTTGGATGTGAACTCGATCAACTTTGTTGTTGATTTGTTGTTACATGCCTTGCAGGTCGTTAGGTACTTATGGAGCTTGCGCGAGGAGGAGGTCGTTGTGGAATAGGGACTGTTATGTCCTGTGCCTAATAAATAAAGTTTATGAACTTATGGAACTTATGTTTGGTCGTTATACTTATGAACTACGAACTCATGTTTTGAACTTACGTTTTATGCTTCCGCTGTTAACTCAAAGTTGGATTACTGTCTTATGGTCACCAATTGTATTGTGGTTGGTTTTACTTACTTAATTACGTTGTTCAATATGATTGGTGGCTCGATCTTGGTCACGTTAAGCCTCCAAGCGGTGATGCTCCGCATGGTGGATTTTGGGGGTGTGACAGATTGGTATCAGAGCCATTGGTTATAGTGAACTTGGTTTTAAAAAGGGAAAAGCTTTTTGATAAAACCGGACTATAACCTGTACAGTGCTCAACGATCCACAACGACGCTTCGCTCCACGCGCAAGACTCGACACTATAGGTGATACGATTCATGTTTATATTACCTACTTGTTAGTTATATAGAACATTGCTTATGATATGCTTAGATAACATAGTATCTACTGCTTGAAAACTTTGTGTGATCACTCTCTTATGTCATTCCACACTTGCGTAATGATACGACGCACTTCTCACTTGTGTTCTCCGTATGGTGAAGATCATGAGTGGACGAATCAGCCTCACACAAGCCCAGCTGGCGGCTTTGATCAAAGAACAAGTTACTGCGGCACTTGCAGCCCCTCAAGCAGGAGGCCAGCTTACCCAGCCGCCTGTATGCACGTTCAAGACTTTTATGGACTGTCGTCCTAGTACTTTCAGTGGCACTGAAGGGGCCATTGGACTTCTACACTGGTTCGAGAAGCTTGAGTCAGTTTTCGAGATGTGCGAATGCCCCGAAGACCGTAGGGTGAAATATGCTACCGGAACACTTGAAGGAGCTGCGTTAACCTGGTGGAAGGCACAGGTTCAACTACTAGGACTGGCAGTTGCTAATGCCACCCCCTGGAATGGTTTCAAAGAACTGATCAAAGAGGAGTACTGTAGTCGGGATGACATCCACAAGCTAGAAGTGGAATTTTTCAATCTGAAAATGACGGGGTCTGAGATTGAGGCGTATACGAAAAGGTCAAATGAGCTAGCCATCTTGTGCCCCACCATGGTGGACCATCCCATCAAACGAATTGAGCTGTATCTCAATGGCCTTGTACCAGAGATTCAAAGTCACGTGACTTCAGCCAACCTGGGTACCATACAACAAATCATCAAGTTGGCCCATCGACTCACTGACCAGGCGGTGGAACAAAACAGGCTGCCCAAACGAATCAGTGCCACAGCTACTTCTGATGCACCTACCGACAAAAAGCGAAAATGGGATGGGAACTCCAGTAAGGGTTCTGCTTCGGTTCAGTCTCAGCAGCGAAAGACTGATGACTACCAGAGTCCTGGTCAGCAATCTTCCGGTAATCAAGGACATGGTGGATACCAAGGAAACCACCCCAAGTGCAACCGATGCAACAAGCATCACAGCGGGCAGTGCAACAAAGGTCGATGTCAGAGATGTCACAAGCTGGGCCATGAAGCTAGGGATTGCAGGAGCCCGCGTCCTGCAAATCAGAGTTGCCAACAACAACAACAAGCTCCACAGAATCACCAGCAGCAGCAACAGCAGGGCAATAAAGGATGCTTTCAGTGTGGCGCTGAAGGCCACTTTAAGAGGAACTGCCCCCAACTGAACCAGAATCAGAACAACAACAATCAAGGAAACGGGAACAACAATGGAGGCAACAATGGGGGAAACAACAATGGTAATGGAGCAAGGGGTCGTGTGTTCGTGATTGGTCAAGGTGATGCAAGGAACGATCCCAACGTTGTGATGGGTAAGTTTCTTCTGGACGACTTCTTTCTTATTGTTTTATTCGATTCGGGTGCCGATACTAGTTATGTGTCCTTAAAAGTTAGCCAAATGCTTAAGCGCACTCCAACACTTCTAAACACCAAACACACGATAGAGCTAGCAAATGGTAAAAGTCTTGAAGCCACACACGTAGTTAAAGGGTGTATCCTCGTCTTAGCTGGTCAGACTTTCTCTATCAATCTTATTCCTATCACACTGGGTAGTTTCGACGTCGTTATTGGGATGGATTAGCTATCTCATCATCAAGCGGAGATTGTTTGTAAGGAGAAAATCGTCCATATTCCTCGTTCTGGTGAAAACCCCTCATGATTCATGGCGACAAGAGTGGTGTTGTCAAAGGCATCATCTCTTTCCTTAAGGCCCATAAGTGTTTGCGAAAGGGCCACACTGCCATTTTAGCACTCGTTACTGACACATCAACGGAAGAGAAGAGAATTGAAGACAACCCTATTGTACGTGACTTTCCCGGGGTATTTCCTGAGGAATTACCTGGTCTTCCGCCTCATTGTCAAGTTGAATTTCAAATCGAGCTAGCTCCTAGAGCAGCGCCCATAGCTCGAGCACCTTATCGTCTAGCTCCATCAGAACTTGAAGAACTGTCCACACAACTACGAGAACTCTTGGAAAAGGGTTTTATACGTCCTAGCTCTTCGCCCTGGGGAGCTCCAGTCTTGTTTGTGAAGAAGAAAGATGGTACTTTCAGAATGTGTATCGACTACCGCGAACTCAACAAGGTGACTGTGAAGAATCGTTATCCTCTTCCACGTATTGACGACTTGTTCGACTAGTTGCAAGGGTCGAGGTATTACTCCAAGATTGATTTGAGATCGGGATACCATCAGCTGAGAGTCCGAGATGAGGACGTCTCCAAAACAGCATTCAGAACTCGTTACGGCCATTACGAGTTTCTGGTTATGCCATTCGGGCTGACGAATGCACCAGCGGTCTTTATGGATCTCATGAACCGAGTATGCAAACCTTACCTGGATAAGTTCGTTATTGTGTTCATCGACGATATCCTGATCTATTCTAAGAGTCAGGAGGAACACGAGCAACATCTACGACTTACGCTGGAACTTCTTCGAAAAGAGCAGTTGTATGCCAAGTTTTCGAAATGTGACTTCTGGCTTCGCGAAGTCCACTTTCTAGGCCATGTGGTAAACAAGGATGGAATTCATGTGGATCCATATAAGGTTGAATCGTTATTGGGATGGATTAGCTATCAATCTTATGAACTACGAACTCATGTTTTGAACTTACGTTTTATGCTTCCGCTGTTAACTCAAAGCTAGATTACTGTCTTATGGTCACCAATTGTATTGTGGTTGGTTTTACTTACTTAATTACGTTGTTCAATATGATTGGTGGCTCGATCCTGGTCACGTCACGCCTCCAAGCGGTGATGCTCCGCATGGTGGATTTTGGGGGTGTGACAAAAATTAACACAATGGCGTACCAATAACGTGGAAAGTAATCAACAAGATTGCGTATTGCCTCATGCTTAGGATGATCAGAGCTGTTGTACTTCGATTAGTCGGAGAAGATGGATGAACAGAGCTACTGTTGAAGGTGGGCAGCGTTTGGGAATCAGAGGGAGTGAAATGGTGCATGTGATGGAAGATTAAGGATTATAAAGTGAGTAAAATGGTCAGTTTTGGGTGAAATGACCAAACTGCCATTCACGCCGTTAATTATACTAACGGTCAACTAACAGAACTTAGTGCCAGGGACTTGCTTGCGAGCAATTGACAACCACAAGGACCGGACTGTTCGGTTTTTTCAAATGAGAGCTGAAAGTGTGATTGGATGTAAACCATAGGGACTGAAATTGTACTTTACTCTTAGATTACATATGACGTGTTATTTGTTAGAATTGTCAAAGTGTATAACGTTTTGTCGTTTACTCCATATATTTCAAAGGATTCTTAGGTACAAAAGTACCTAGTACTTATTTGTTGTTATTTTTATGATTTTTGAAAGGAATTTTACTCATAAATTTTCTTTATGATTTGTAGACTATACCTAGTACTTATTTGTTGTTATATTTATGATTTTTGAAAGGAATTTTACTCATAAATTTTCTTTATCATTTGTAGACTATATCATTACAACTTTAATTATCCATTAGGAACCCAAAGCTAATTTATTGTTGAAACATTATTACTTGTAACATCTGAGATTTATAGAACTAGTGCTGCTACATACGGTTATCTATAGGAGAAAAGGTTATTTATAGAAAAAGAAAATGTCTATTTTATGGGAGAAAAGGTTATATATAGAAAAAGAAAATGTATACTTTATGGGACATTGGATAAGGGTCGTATTATTGGCACATTTTGCAAAATTAAATCGACACCACCAATACGGGTCGTATAGGCCTATACGACCCGTATTAGGGTAACTTCAATTTGCAAGGTCAGTCAAAGGCTAACACTGTCTTCACATGCTTCCCTAATGCGCATCGTATAGGGCTATACGATGTGTATTGGTATGAAGTTGTCTATCAACTTTGACATATTAGGTTCACATGCAAACCCTATACGGATCGTATAGGCCTATACGATTCGTATCAAGTAAGAGGTTACTTTCTGTCACTCAACAGTGACATAAAGTGATTGAAAGGAACATTACGTCAGCCTTATACAGGTCGTATAGGCCTATACGACCCGTTTTGGTGTGGGATTTTGCATTCTACTTGGCCTTTATAAACGAGAAAGACGAAGACGATTCGCAAAATTCATTCCCTTCAGTTCGTTTTTTCTTTCTATTCGATTCCACCATATCTTGGTTCAACCTTAATTACATTTTCGGCACGTTTATTCTGGGAAGCAGTGTGGTATAGTATTTTTTAACTTGTTTTGTTTATTAAATACTTAGCACACCGTTTGTATTAGGAGGGGCCTGCTGTCCCTGATTCTTACGATGGGAGAGGAAATGATGATCACGCGGAGGAGGTCGTGTCCGACTTTCGTCCCCATCATAAGGAATCGTTGTTGCCAGACCTCAATGAGGTAAGTATTTATTTACTTTTTTGTATTCAGCATTAAATTTACCATTACCTTTTACCCATTATTTTTCTTTAGTTTTTTGTGCCCCACCAACCGTTGTTGCAAGATCTGAACGAGGTAAACATAAATTTACTTATTATTAAGAAGGCTTTTAGATGTGTCGTTATCATTTAACCATTGATTTTTTCCAGGTTATTATGCCTAGCGGTGATCCTGGTTATGGGTGTCCGGATTATGAAGCCGGTACGGTGCCTCGTACGGACAAGAAGACTATGGCAATAACTTTTTCGTTAATGATGCCTCTGGCGTACAACAAGACGTCGGTGAGCCTTCTTACGCGTAAGAGTCAATGGGTGACAAGCAACCCGCTTACCCTGAAGTTTCGTACAAAACTGATTAGGTACGAATGATAGATATTTTGTAAAAAATATTACTATAAACGTTATATATTTTTTAAAATGTATTATAAATTTTATATTTTTCTGTTAAAAATTATTATAAATGTTATACATTTTTTAAAATGTATTTTAAATGTTATATTTTTGTTGTTAAAAAATTATTATAAATGTTATATATATTTTTCACTTAGGATTTTATATCCCGCAATGAGTTGGAAGGTTGGGTAAAAATAAGGGGTTTAGCCAACATATACGTCATTGTTACTAGACGGTCCAAGGATCACTGGACATGGCTCTAATACAGAATGGCGTGAATTCTGTGAACAAAAACACAAAAATTACTGATTAGAAGAGTAGCACGGCCCCGTGTCTATATAGGCACGACCCTTGTGCTGTCAAGAAAAAGTTTCTGTCTTCAGGTTCCCAGAAACTTGAGGTTTGACACGGCCCCGTGCTCTTGTAACATGGCCCGTGCTTCTATTCCAGTAACCAGAAAACAGATTATTTTCTGTACTGTAGGTCTGACACGACCCTGTATTGATCAAACACGGCCCCGTGGTATTCCTGGAGAAAGTAGAAAAATTGAAGAAAAGAAGAAAAACCTAAAAAGAAAAATTAAAGAAACATAAAAATGATTAGGCCGTCGATTTTAAATTTTCTTAAAATTCTTGTGTCCCGGCAACAACGCCAAAAACTTGATGCGAGCGAGGGTGTGTATATTTTTAATATATTTTAAGCACTTTTACTCGTTTATCAAACTTTAAATTTATAACACGATATAACACTATCACTTTCTACAACACATTAAGGCAAGTGCACCCATTGTTGGCGTAGTATAGTGATGGTAAGATACTGAGGTCTTCCAAGGACACAAGTACTTTTAATACCGGAATGTCGTCAACGCCTAATCTAATCAATTTTTTGAGAAAAGATTTATATATATAGTGTAGATGAAGAGTACTTATGTTTTGTTATGTAGTTTGTTTAAGTAGGTTTTTTTTGTATCTTTTTATCTTTAGGTTTGAAGTGTGTGGTTTTTTTTAAATTGTTGTAAGTGTACTTTTTAATGGATTATCTTGTTATTAATTTTATTTTTTCCTTATTTTTAATAGTTTAAATAAAAGGAGAGTAGGTGATGAGGTGGAGGTTTGATGTGGTTTAGTGTTAGAGGAAAATGTGGGGTTTGAGATGGTTGTGGTTTGGAATGATATGGCAAGTCTGGATTTTGGACCAGTCTGGTGTTGTGGATGCTCTAAGAGCTATGTGTAACACTTTCAAATTGAAACAATTTGATGGGTTCACTTGAATTTCTCAATTAGATAAAACTTAGAAAAAACATTCTACAAGAACTGGTATATATTCTTTGTAATTTCATGAACCATACAGATTAGACCAAAGGAATCAAAATTATCTTCAGGGGCTCTGCCTCTTGGACCCCTGCCAAGGGAGAGTTGCCCTCTTGGAACCCACATTGCTTAAAGGCTTCACCCTACGCGCCAACGATGTTCTCAAATACTTAAAATCATAACAAACTCAAATAAGCGTGCACTCCTGCACTCTCCTAACTTATTTATGTATATTATAACTCTTTGGTCAATAAGTAAATTCATTTACACTAAAATAATCAACATTTCCCCCCTTCATGTAATCCTTAATTAATTAAACAAAATCACAACAAACAACAAACTTATGCATAAATGAAAATAGATGACAACTGAATTTTCATCTTAACATATTACACATTCCAAATATTCGAGTATTGGGGTGACACTACGGATTGAACACTTGGTATTCAAACTGAATACACGAAGATTATATACATAAAAGTTTACATACTTGTATTCTTACTTTACACTCTCTTTTACTAGCATTGTGACACACCCATGTCGCCATCTTCACCACCAATGGTGGGTTTCACCTCCAAACATCAAATTACTCAAAATCGTTTATAATCTATGTTCTATTTGGTGATTCTAACACATCCTCATGCTTAATTTCATATAAAATCAAGGATCTGTCACATACTCATTTCTTGCGACATCATCAAATCAAAAACTATAATTTACCACATATTTAGAAAGTCTAGATGATCATGGATATAAGTTCATGCATTAGGTTAGGGTGAATTTCCCCTTTAATTTGAACAAAATGCATCAATTTGAGCATCCTCCCATTCTTCCTCCTTGTGGGTGTCGACACACACACAAAAAATCCAACTTTCTATTTAATTGAAAATTGAACTCAAATATCTAAGTTTAGTCCCTCTAGTTCGTCACTTGATCACAACTGTCACCAAAATGCATTCCTTACTTGTTTAACTAGGTATTTAACTAGGTTAAATAGCTTCGATATTTTATTTCATACTTCAACACCTAGAAACATACTAGCGAATTTAAAAATTCGAGTTTTGGAGCGTTACACGCAACAGTCACCACCATTATCAACCATAACCACTACCGTTAACAACCACCACCACCTATGTTCCTTAGTCGTCAAATTTACAACCCTTAACCACCACCATCACAGTCCTCTGTCTTCACCACCGGAATACCCACCTTTCTCTTCTTCCACACCGGAATACCATTGCCGAAGTTCTAACCTTCAGATTTGAACTCAAATGGAACCACCATTGCCTCACATCTGAGCGAACGAACACCACCACGGGGTTCACCACTCCCCAATCCTTCGATATGAAATGTTCACACACTGGGGTGAACAGCCGCCGGCCACCGGTTCCCCCCCCCCCCCCCCCCCCCCGACAGAGTAAAAAAAGTAATTTGCCCTTAAAAATACAAAGTTTGGTCATTGGTTTTATGGTGGTTTATTAGTTTAAAAAAAGATAGGAGAAAAGACATATACCCTCACATACGGGGTGTTAACAAAAAAATTTAACGATGCTAGTGTAAAAGGTTGATCTCATTAGTAAGAAAAAACAAGTTAAAGGTTGATTTTGATTTAAGAGTAAATTACGTTTTTGGCCCCAATGGTTATATCACTTTTACTATATTAGCCCAAAATAAGAATTTTTAACATATTTGCCCCCATGGTCTCTATAACTAACCATTTTAGCCCCTAAGTCTAACCATTTTGGCCCCCATGGTCTCTATAACTAATCATTTCGGCCCCCATGATCTCTAGACTTAGGGGTCAAAATGGTTAGTTATAGAGACCATAGGGGCAGATATGTTAAAAATTCTTATTTTGGGCTAATATAGTAAAAGTGAGATAACCACATGGGCCAAAAACGTAATTTACTCTTGATTTAAACTAGGTATATTGTGTAGTTGAATATATAAAATTTGTTTTGTGTTATAATGAATGAAACCATCATATTTTCACCAAAACTATGGTACTTGGGAGTTACCACAAAATAGTACTATCCCCTATTTAATTTTGCAAGTGCACCTAAACCAATAATCACACCCTCTTGCAAATTACTAAACTCACATAGTACATGCATATAGATATATTCATCATATACATACATGTAGGTACACATTAATACAATATTTAATATAGGTGGTCCCATTTCACCACTCCTATTGGCCTTATTTGTTCTCATCCCAATTTTGTAAGACCCCACATATCGGCCTCCATCATTTCAACCACATTGCACCACTGAGATTCACCTACATTAAAAAAAATAGTAGTCCTAACCATCTTTATCAATCTTTAAAAAAAAATCATCTTTTACATATATAATAAGATTCTATACATTTACAATTGCTAGAATGAATGGCCTCTTCATCAAGTGTTCATTCAAAGCATATAACATAATGTGCATAAGTTGATGATACAAGGTATCATATCCATATGAGTAAGGACGTAAGGTCCAACAAAACTAATAATATGTTCCTTACTTCCTTGTGTAACAGAATATCATAGATATGAATCACATGGGTGTCATAAAACTACCGTCGGTTTAGATTATGGAAGACAAAAATGTTAGAAGGAGAAACGCTATTCAAGCTACATGTTTGTTAGAATTCAGCTTTTTTTTCTTAAATAAGATACGTTTAGATCTTACGTTTCGTTGATGGAACCTAGTTATCATCTTCCAAAAGACAACAATGTTAAGCCTTGTGCTAGTTCGTTTGATAATATTTGGCATGATATATTCGCATACGTGTTTTCGTTTTTTTTTTTTTTTACTTATTTTAAGAAAAATTAAGATGTATTTAACAATATAGAGTTCTGTTTTTTTCTGAGTTTCTAGAAAACTAAAAGAGAGCTTTCACCTCATGTAATTTTGTATATGACTAAATAATTATACAATAATGTAGTTGGCTTTTGACTTTTTTTCTAAGTAATTTTGTTTTGTAAAACACCTATTTAGACATGTTTTTTATGAGTTTTAATGAACTTTTCAAAAAGAAAAGGTGAAGAAATTCTTGGCAACTAAGCAAGCTTTACTGTGTGTTTAGTTACAGAAAAGTTCTCCCAATTTTTCATATTCAGATTTTTCCCAAAATACCGGGAGGTGTTTTCCTCTGCACCAGAAAACTAATAGATATTAAAAAGGGCATTAAATATTGCAAAAACATTTCTAAATGTAGTTTGTTTTACAAAAAAATATTTTTTTTTACAACTAAAAATGCAAAAGTATTCTGGCCATTTTTTATTACATTCAACAAACCCGGCCACCTTGGTACATCGACAGGCAAAAGGTCACCCACACCCACGACTGCAGACAGCGGGTGATAGTGGCAGAGCTTGAACGAAAAATCGGGAAAGAAGGGGGACTCTCAAAATCCAAATCAGGGGGTCAAACTCTCAAAATCCAATATTATTTTTACATTAAAAAGAAAAAATCGGAAATTTCGTTAAAATTAACACTACGAACGTAAAAATAGTGCCCCTACGAATGGTGACCTGACCCGTCACCAATTCCTGAGAAAACCCACCGCCGAAGACCCACGTGGTAAACCACTGTCTCACGCATGACATTTTGTATGAATGAGACTCTAAGGGTGAGAGGGGTGGGTGCGGCAAACTATGGGGTAAACTAGTTTAACTCGCGGGGAACACCGCTGCCATCAAAGTTTACCTCGCGAGGGGACTTGATTTCGGTATATAATCACCGCATAGGGGAAGAAGAGAGAGAGAGAGAGTTGGATAATGGTGGGGTCCACTCTTTACAACCAATCATAATTTTTTTTTATATTTAAAAAAATAGTTTACCTCTCTCGAAGATATGTGACCACCCTTATGTTTTAGTGTAAGACCATGTGTAGTGGTCAATTGTTATAATGCTCCCACCATGGGGCATTATCCGACACGTGTCATCCCAGTCAGCATGGGGCATTATAGCAAAAAGTGGTGTAGTGAGGCATTATTCCAATAACGCCCATGCAATCATTTGACAATTACTTTTTTTTAATTTAAAACATAAAAATCTTCGTTAATTTAAAATAAAAATTACACTACTTGAAATAAAATAAAAAAACCGAAAAAAAAACCGAAAATTAAAAAACCGAAAAAAAAACAGAAAAAAAAGTTAAAAAAAAAGAAGATGATCTAGAGTCCATATTTTTCTCGAATTTTTTGTCGACGCATTTGCGCAATGATCAACGCGTCGCCTTGGAGGTGGCCGATCGATTTGGACAAAAACTCAATGTCCTTTTCCATTTGCCTCGCCTTTTGCATCTCGTTAAACTTTTTGGTTTCGGCCACTCGTTCTTGCATAATCTCCCAACGTTTGTGGCCGAGGTCGCGAATGTCTTGGAGACGACGGTTCATCTCCTCAAAATCATCCTTTAACTCGAGATCGGAAGACGACTCGACCGTTTTTTTCCCGGTTCGCTTATCCTTTCTTCTACCGGGCGGTCGGTTCAACTCTTCTTGAAGTTCCTTGTCAACGTCCACCACCTCATTTAAATCGACGTTGCGGGCATCCGATGTCGGAGTTGAAGGGTCAACGGAGGATGATGTTTTTGACCTTTTAGCTCGACGTCTACTACTAGACGTCATTGGATTAACTAGCGCCCACTTTGGATTTTTTCGTAGTAGTTCCCAACACTTATAGTACGTGAAAGGGCATTTCGTCCTATCGAACTCCTCCAAAGTCCTCGTTAAAACCCCGACGTCACTTTCACCGCTCGGGCGATTATCGTAGTTACGTTGGTAAACTTCTTGGAACACGTGAGACCTGTTGTTGATGTCGGTCCATTTGCTAGAAATTGAATCTTTGTCCCGATGTTCGCCTTGACCCCACGTGCTAAAAAAGAGTGCACGAACCCTATCCCAAAAAACGGGGCCCGTTTAAAAGTTTGCTACAAATTAAAAATAAAAATAAAAATATAAGTTGTAGGTTAAAAATAATAGTAAAAAACAAGTAAAAAAAATTTAAGAGTTACCGGTGTCTCCGTCCTCCGAAATGTCGAGCCACGCCCGAGTCAACGTGTATTCCTCGTCCTTCGTCCATTTAATGGTATTTTTTGTACGTCGAGGTTCGTCCTTTTCCTTCTTCTTATGCGACCTTCTGCCGCGTTTCGATTTGTCTTGCACCGGTTCGGGTTGCGTCTCCGGCACGACATCGACATCGGGTTCGGGTTGTTGTTGTGACGGTTGCGACCCGCCGGCTTGACCATAGCCGAAGGTGGGAGGTACAAACGGAGTGGCGCCAGTCAAGTAAGCCGCGTACGGTAAAAAGCTCGGGTCCATGTCTTGAAGGTTATACGGGTTTTGCGGTTGGGTTGTGTTCGGGTTCGTGGGTCTTGCGGGGACACCAAAAGGGTATCGGAATGGTTGCATGATTGTTAAAAAAAATCAGAGAAAGTGGGTGTTTTTTATAAAAAAAAATAGAAGAAAGTAGGAGAGAAGTTAAGAGGTTTTTTATAAAAAATTGGAGAAAAGGGGTTGATATATATATAGTGGGTAAAATTTTGAATTAAAAAAAAAAATACATTTGACCGTTTGGCAACGGTCCAATCTCGCCCCCCAACACAATTTAAGCGTTTTAATTAACACGTCGGAGGGATTTTTTTTCAAAAATAACGCCCGGAAACGCCGGCTGTAGTGGAGGCCGGGGCGTTTTCCGGCGTTTTTTTTTTAATTTAAAAAAAAAACGCCCCACTACGGGCAGTGTAAAAGGGGACTTAAAGAGGGAAATTCACATGACATGATGTGATTGAGTGAGTGGATTCTGGTAGGGCTGTAAACGAACCGAACGAACACGAACAAGGCCTTGTTCGTGTTCGTTCGTTAAGGAAATAAATGTGTTTACGAACGGTTCGTGAACACTTATCGAACGAGATTTTATGTTCGTGTTCGTTCATTAAGGAAATTAGCGTGTTCGCGAACGGTTCACGAACACAAATAAATTTGGCGAACGCGGAGAAGGATAAAGATAGATGGCCCAGAGAGTAGCACTCGAACTTGAATCCCTTATTGTGGAACGGAGGTCGATCGTATTCGCCGATGTAAATAATGAGAAATGAAAGGGAAATGATGCATAAACAAGGTGAAAGTGAGTTTCCTAGTTTCATTGTTAGGGTAATAAAATAAATAAAAGTTTAATAATATAAAAAGTACAAATAAAATATAAGAAAGTACAAAGATCTTCAATTAAAACACAAATATACGAACATAAACGAACGTAAATCAACGAATGTTCACGAACACGTTCACGAACACCTTACCGAACGTTCACGAACACAATCGAACGAACGAGACCTCTGTTCATGTTCGTTCATTTAACTAATCGAACGAAATTTCTTGTTCATGTTCGTTCGTTTATTAAACGAACGAACATAAACGAACTTCCCGCCGAACGGTTCACGAACTGTTCGCTGAACGTTCGGTTCGTTTACATGCCTAGATTCTGGACATCTAAAATAAAATTTGAACTTTTTACTAGTATTACTTTATACAAGAGGTGATTATTTAAAGAAAGCAAGAATATATATTTTTTTTCTTTAAAAATAAAATTGCTTGAGGACATCAAGACAACGAGTGGTTACTGTGGAAACACACCAACTAATTCCCAGCAACTTTTCATCCAAAACAATCAATAACCTGATACGGCGTCGTTTTGCTGCAACCATACTTCATAAACAACAAAAAAAACTCCAAACAAAAATTAGTAAAAGCACATGCAATTTATGAGCTCCCTATGAACAACAAAAAATCTCCAAACAAAAATTAGTAAAAGCACATGCAATTTGTGAGCTCCCTATGAACAACAAAAAATCTCCAAACAAAAATTAGTAAAAGCACATGCAATTTGTGAGCTCACAAGCATCTAGGTGGAAGATAGATGGAGGAGCAAGATGCAACGACGAGAAAGCTCTAACGCGGAGAAAGCGTGAGTAACATCTTTGGCCCCGAGTGGAGAAAGAGGACGCATATCTAACAAGGAGAAAACGCGAGGAGTATCTTTGGCCACGGGTTGAGAAAGAGGGTGGTTGTGAGAGGGGATGAGAGAGCGCGTCTTTTGTGAGACGTCTTTTTAGTTGGTGGTGTAGAAGAGACCATAAGACGTTTGTATAGTTGGCGATGTAAAAGAGGCGACGACGGACACTAATAACTCAAAAAAAAATGTCAATTATTTTGGATCAAATAAGTTGATGACTTTGAAATGACGAAAAGACAGAAAATGAGACGAGTCAAATGAGTTGAAAGTCGACATTACACATGTTTTGGGGTCATCATGAGCTTATAAATATTATTTCTCTTCTTTCAACATATGAACATATAAACATCAAGATCATAAACCATCATCACAATGTCATCATCACACCACCCACTAACTAGCCAACATCTCATCTCATTCTTCCCCTAAGTTTTTGATAATTATATATATTACTCCGCTATCATCATAATTTAATAAAAAGTAAAAGAAAAACTAAATCCAACTTTAGGATCAAGTGAAACGAAAATTGATAAAAGAGAAACAACTAAAGCTAAAGAAAGCCCCATCTTTCGGTCCTGCGGTAGCGGGTTCAAGTCCGGGAAACACCACTACTAACCACCATGAACCGCCAAGGGGAACCTCTTTCCGGTAGGGGTTTCTCACATTATGTTGCAGCTTGAGGTGTTATCATCGTTGAAGTATTGTGCGATAGGTTCACCTTGTGGTGGGTGCGGGTAGGGGTATGGCGCGTAAGGTTGATACGGTGGGGGTGGCTGCATATAGTTAACCGCGGGTGGGGGCCTGGCATACATCATTGGGTGAAATCTTTCGCCGCCAACCGCTTGTTGTTGGTTCATCATCGCCGCTAATTGTTGTTGATGGTAAGGGTTACCTCCCATGGCTTCGGCCCCTCCACCCGGGAAATATCCTCCGCCACCACCGCCGCCACCCATTGCCGGCCCGGTGGGAAGCCCTTGAACAGCTTGCATGTTACCCATATGACCCATGGATCCATTCATTTGACCCATCCTAGGTGGACCCAATTGACCACCCATAGGCATGTTTCCCATGGGCCCCACATTACCCCCACCACCATTCATACCCATCATGTTTGGCATGCCATGTATCCCATCATTCATCCCACCTTTATTTCCACCATTCCCATTCATCATGCCACCACCACCGCCGCCACCCTTGTTTTGACCGCCGCCACCACCACCACCCCCACCGTTTTTGTTTTGACCGCCACCCGAAGGGCTACCGCCATTCTTGTTTTGACCACCACCCTGATTTTGATTCCCACCACCGCCACCACCACCGCCTTTCTTACCACCGCCATTTACCTGTACAGGGATATTACCACCGCCGCCGCCGCCGCCACCACCCCCACCCCCACCGCCTTTCTTTCCACCATTACCGCCATTATCATTCCCCATCGGCGGCATACCGCCCTTCATCTGCTGAGGCGGCGGCATCTGCCCGCCCTTCATAAACTGCGGCGGAATCTGCCCGCCCTTCATAAACTGCGGCGGAATCTGCCCACTCTTCATAAGCTGCGGCAACATATTACCCATCTGCCCACCACCACCTCCACCACCACCAGCAGCCATCATCACCGGCTTCTTCACCGGAGCATCATCAATCTCATCATCATCATAATCATCATCATCATCATAATCATCATCAAACTCATCATCATCCTCATCATCATAATCATCATCAAACTCATCATCCTCCTCCTCAACCACCTTCACCCCCTTTTGTGCCCCCTTCCCACCACCCCCACCCCCACCACCACCACCACCTCCACCGCCGGAATTACCAAAATGAGGCAATTTCATATCCTTAAATTGTGGATGATTTTTCAGATCTTGAAACCCTTTCATCTGTTGTAGCTGCTGAAGCTGCTGAAGTTGCTGAAGTTGCTGCGGTGTGGGCCCACCACCACCGCCACCACCACCGCCGCCGCCGCCACCACCACCACCACCGCCACCGCCTTTCTGATTATTATTATTATTATTACCACCACCATTTCCACCCCCTTTCTGCCCCTGATTCTTATTATTCCCACCCCCTTTACCACCATCAATCTGCATGTTTTTAAACTGATTGTTGATCTGTGGATTAGGCTTAGAAGAAGCCCCCCAAACTGTAGCAAGTTTACCACTTTTTGTAAGCTTCTTACAAAGGGTTTCTGGATCAACAACTCCTGAAACTGTCACCTTACTCTGTTCTGGATCTATATTGATAGTGTACACCCCTGTTTTCAAGATTCAAAATTTCACAAACCAAAACACCAAATAATCAAATTCCCACAACCAAATTAACAAAAAGCAAACAAATTCATCAAAAAGTTCACAAATTTAGCACAATACCATCAATCTTTTGAAGAATCTTCTTCACTTTTCGCTTACATCCATCACAGTGGATGTTCACTTTCAGAGAACAAGTCTGCATGAATTTCAAGAATTAAACACTAATTAATTAATTCAAGAAAATTAAAAACAACAAAAGGGTATTTTAAATTTTTTATTTTGTTCATACACACTTTAATACCCATTAATTGAGCAGACTGGTATAAAAAAGGAGAGAGAAAAAAGAAAAAAAAAATATGAACACAAAATTAAAGATTTTTTAGTTCACAACACGCAAAGCATTAAACAGGTTAAAACAAGCAATGTACAGATCAAAGCACACATTTTTTTCACACAGTTAACAAACTAAAACAGTTATGATACTCACCTGAATCTTGACAAACTCTTCTTTACTCATGTTTTCAAGAACAAAAAAAAAACAGAACAAAACAGAGGAAATGAAAGGAAATTACAAATCTTTTTTATAGATCTGAAGCTAAAATGTAAAAAAGCTCATAACTTTGCTGTGGAAATGATGAAACAGAAATGGGATTTGAAGGGTTTGTTTAATTGGATTGAAATGAGAAATCAAGAACCAAAAGGGTGTGTTTTCAAAGTGTTTTGAAGGTGTTTTCAGAGTGTTTTTAAAGTGTTTTTAAAGCACAACAACAAACAGAACTTTGACAACAAGTTTCAGAAGCGGTGGGTAGACATTAAAAATGTCTGCAATTTTAGTTTCAGAGATAATGAAATGAAGATGAAACTCAGAGGGTTTGGTTTCCTCTGTATTTTTGGGTTTGTTTATTTGTGTTTTCTTTTCATTGGGTTTATTTATAGTGTTTTTAAGCCGGCTTAAAGGGTTTGGCTCGGCTTCTGGCTTGGGTTGTTTAACTATTTTTTCTTTTTTAAGAGTTGCATTTAATCTTATTTTGCTAAATTTGTGAAACATAGTAATCCACCGCCAGATTTGAATGTACTTAAGTGTCAGATGATTTTCTATATTAGATGTGTTTGGAATCATAATTAGAGAATATGGTGAAAGTAAATTTATTTTTTTATTAGAAAATTTATACTTGTAAAATATAAAGTAAGTGAAATTTTAGTTATGGATATATGTTTAGTTGTAGATGCAACTTTTTTTAATTGATATGGGATTAAGTGCATATGATGTGTAACCCTTTATCAAACATGCATTTAGTGGTTAGCTTACACACATTAATATATATGTGAAGACGATAATTGAACCCCATTCATGCACAATTAATTATTCACACTAAGGGGTTGTTTGAAACATCTGAATGGTTAAGTGTTGAACCAGTAAGAGGTCTGAACCATTAAGTGCTGAACCAGTAAGAGGTCTGAACCATTAAGAGCCTGTATAATGCTTAACCGTTCAAAGGCAAATGTCTGACCAATTTAGATTAGAGGTCTTAACCATCCGGATTCTGTATAAATCTTAACCATTCAGAGGCAAATGTCTAAACCATTCAGACATCTGCTCGTGAAACAAACAGTCTGAACCATTAAGTGCTGAACCAGTAAGAGGTCTGAACCATTAAGAGCCTCATTAAGAGGTAAACAAACAGCCCCTAACTCAAAAGCCTTTGATACACAACAACGATCTATAACATTGATACAATATCATTAAGAAGTTGATATATAAACGGTAAATTTATCATTAAGAAGTTGATATATAAACGGTAAATTGGATTTTAATAATCTAAATTATGACTTATTGGTTGATAAGAATCCATACTCGTAATATAAGCGACGCCGCTTGATTAGTGTCGAAACCCAATAAAAATAGAGATAAAATGTACCTATTCACCTAAGATTAGCAATAGCAAGAATAGGGCTGACAAATCGTGTTTTAGCAGGTTTAAGGTCTCTGACGACGCGAACAGCACAAGTTCTAAACATCAATATGACTCGTTTAACTACTTTATACCTAATGTCTATAACATAGTTGTATGTTTTATGTACCAAAAAGGAGAAATAATGAATCCTAAACTTCTAATTTTAATTATTTAAAAAAAATAAAAAATCACATATTGTACTTTTCAGTAAATAAGTTTAATCGTGTCTTATACAAGTTACTTATTACCAGCCTTAGGTAAGAAGGGTCTTGAGTCCAAAGAAGTTACTTGATGGTAACAAATCCGTATTGACATTGAAATGTAAAAATCATTGTTTGAGTTGTTGGTAATCAATTCTAAAACTTGAATGAACAATCTTAAATAACAAGTTATCACGTATATGAGGTAATTGGTTTAAATTATCACTTAACTTGCAATTTTACTATTATGTTTAACAAAGTACATAGACATAATTTGTGGACCTTTCGCTTAAACCAAATAGATTATTGTTAATTAATATCATAGGTCATAATAGCACACAATTGAGTTTCTACATGATAGGATAGAATGAGATCTTGGTGATTCGACAATAACCTAATACAATTTAGAACAATGTAATCTCTTAGGGGCATATACAATCCTATAACGTTTCCCTCTAGAAGCATGACCGTCTTGATGAATCAAGTATAATGTGTCTTTTAGATTAATATAAAAGTAGCAGCACAATTGCAAACATTTACTCGAGCATGAAAAAAATTATCTAAGGTTAAAACTCATTAACAAACCAACGTCTTACAAGTGATTAATAAAGACTTACGTATGTGAATAGTAACACAAAGTATTACCCTAAGCATGCACATACTAGTTTTATAGTAAATCACCAAACAAACTAAACTACACACGTTAATAAGCAAGCTCACCTATGGTATTGTAGTATAGTAGTGGCAGGATACCAAGTATCAATCCATGGACACATTGGCTCGTGATAGTAAAACCTTTTATTAATATCTAACCCATGAAATTGTAGTTTTAAAAGAAAGTGAAAACAAAAGCTACTCCAGCAGGATTAATATATTATAGCAGGGTTTATGCACAAAACAATACTAGATATGGATATTTTACATTAGAAAACATGTTGTCTTTCAGACACATCAAGACCTTTAACAAAGTTGTGACCACAAGTGATTTAGCCACTCATGCTTATGCTTGGGTTGATTGATACGAATGCTTACGCTAAATCCATCCATAATTGATTACCAAATGATGATGAGCAATTCTTCCATGTTTCTCCATTATATTTTCGTCCCAAGTTATCCAATAATTATCCCTAAACGTGAATGAGTGACAAAAAAAACAGAAAACCTCCTTATAACTCCCCAATTTTTTCATGTAGTCGAGGCTGATGCCAATATGGCATTGACCAACACCAACACTTGCTGCCAAATGTTGGTCCATGTTGCTCATCATTAACTAACGTTGTGGTGGGGTTAACCAACACCCCCGATGTCGGTTCTTCGCATTTTGCTCTATTTTGATTATCATTTTGACAAGTAAGAGCTATAACTAATACAAGTGCCATGTTTCGCAACATTCTTAGGTCAATATGTAAAAATTGACATCTAGTATTTATTCCTATTTATGACCCGATCAACACTTCTAACTTTCAGTTTTGTTACCGAAGGCAATCCTGTAAGATTAAATATTTATTTATTTATATTTAATCTAGTAGCCATCATTATCATTTATATAATATAGATCAAAATATATTAATAACCTATTAAAAATTAGTTGGTAATTGTTGATGGACCATATTACCCTTATTAACTAATTGGGTTTCCTCTTATGTGTATAAATAAGGAGCTTATTAGAGAGTTAAAGGGTTAGACACTTTACACAATCAAAAAAACCCTCATTAACATCAATTTTGTATCTCTCTCTCCCTCAACCGAAACTAACCCTAATTCGGTTTCATCACCATCATCACTTTACACCCTAAGGAGGAACCAGATCACACTGACAACTATGTCGAACTCCGTGGCTGCGTCTCTGACTGGATTCTCTACTGATGCAATCAAAGGTATGTTATACATGTTTTCCATTATGTTTAAACAGAACTGATCAACATGTGGTATCAGAGCATATGTTGATAAATCAGTTCTGATTTTGTATCCATTATTCTGAGATCAAAAATCTGGAAAACGAAATTTTAAAGCCTTAAAAGTTCATGGCTGTTTCGGTTTTACTTGTGCCGAAATCATTGTTTTTTAATAAACGGGTGCATAATCATGTTACCCGAAATCATAAAGAGCAAACTAATATCCGAAATCTGTTTATAAAAGTATAAATTTTAAGGTTTCGGATCCCAGATTATGTTTTAAATTTATTAGGGTTCATCGTTTGTTCTTAATAAAACTCGAAAATTCCCTAAGATTTGGAATATAATTTGGATTAGTGGATGTTTTTCCAATGTTTGATCTAAATTTTATCTATAATAATTTTCGAAAAAAAAAAAACTGTTAATGGACTTTTAGTTATTATTTTCGAAATAATTGATAAGTTTAGATCATAAATGAATTAGGAAATACTATCCCAAAATCCCTTAAATTTCGAGTTTTAGTTATTGTCACAATAAGCAGCCTTAAAGAGTGTATTCGAAATCATCATCATGTCGCATAAGTTTCCCCAGTCGCACAAGGTCAGAGAAAAAAAAAAATTTGATCTGATCGCACAAGGGAAATCGCACAAGTACTTATGGATCGCACAAGACCTGTGGATCGCACAAGATAGTGCTGATCGCACAAAACTTGGGCCTGACTAATCGCACAAGTTTTGGGCTTCACTGGTCGCACAAATTATTGGGCCTCATTGATCGCACAAGTCCTCACTGATCGCACAAGTCCTTATTGATCGCACAAGACTTGGGCTTTATTTAAATCGCACAAGTTTTGGGCCTTATCGATCGCACAAGGCATTACCGATCGCACAAGGCATTACTGATCGCACATGATTCGAAACCTCATTACTTTAAGCTGTCTAACAGGTGGTTTGCTATTAAATACTTGGTTTTGTTTATACTTAATTAATTAATAAGGATCAAATAATGTTTTACAAAACCAAACTAGCTTAACTTGAATGAGCTTCTGATGTATCATTTCTGGCCAAAGCTGATTTAATACATCTATTTATTGTTCAAGTATTATAAAAGGCTATGTTGAGTATGCATTACAAACGTGAAATGTCTTAATTCTGGCCAAAACTGATTTAATTCATTTATGTTTAGCATGCTTGACAAGTGCATAACTAAAGTGATTGTCTCATTTCTGGCCAAAGCTGATTTGTCACGATTACTTTGCACACATACTTAAATGATTACACTTCTGGCCAAAGCTGATTTGTCTTTGTTTAAGTAGAATTTTACTAAGTCTATTATTTTGATGTTAGTAATAGACATATCACAATCTCTTCACTTAATGATCCTTATATTAATGATCCTTAATTAATTTTATGATCATTTCGTCTGTCTTATTCTTAGTACCCATAATTTTACTCACTATAATTTACTTCTACATATATCTCATCCACTCTAATTCCTAAACCTAAAATGTTTGCTTTATTTAAAGTTTCTATTAGAATTAGCTCTTAAATTAAATCCTTGATTATTTCTTAAGACACGATAATCCTATTGCTCTCTTCTGCTAAAGATTATAAAGAAGAAAATTAGAGCATGATGATTAGGACAAATCGAACATGATGTCTCTTATGATAATCAAGAACTCTCTAACATAATGCTATCATTAAAGTTATATCAGATTGAGTCTTTCCTAAGGCTAATCGCTTATATATGGAATAATCACTAGAACTCCTAAGATGCATGCCTTCTTTTAAAATTCTAAACTATAAAGTTAAGTGGTATATGTGAATACATAATAATGTACAATACCATGACCCATAAAGTTAAGGGCTTACGCATGGAAATAAGTACATTTTCCAGTACATTACATATTAAGATTTTCACTTGTACAATTTGATGCCTTATAAATCAACTATAACACTCAAAAATACCAAAGTATAATGAGTGTGTTGATAAGCAACATATGTACAAAGAAATAAATGTTTGAAGCTGGAAAAATAAGTTGTTACTCACCTTACAACCACTTAAAACCTTAAAAAGAGGATTGTTCTAAGGTCCATAGACAAATTACAACTGTTAATTCCACCTCTAAGGTTCTTAAAGGGAAAATCTCAATGCATCATTATGTCATTCGACTAGACATAAGCAACGAGACTATCCATTATTCAGAAGAACGGTTGGATAAGTTAATTAAATAGTCACTTACTAATGATATTTAAGTCTGATAATTTTAATATTCCAATTAACACATGATTAGTTGACTCTAGTTCCATACGTTTCCTTATCAGAACTCGACAAATAACTAACATGAGAGTTAGTGACAAAGTTAATTGTTAAGGCTATAAGAACCATAATAAGCAGTCTTTTAACAAAGCTTTTCGATACCTTACATATTCTAAGGATTAATCAGAATATAGTATCATAATTAAGCAATGTTATGAAGGTTGTGAGGTTTGCATAGTCAACATAACGTCACACTTACCTTAAAACTCTCATTTTATTTGTTCTAAATATCTGGATTGAAACATTACTAAGATAAAACTAGTTGATACCTTACATTTTCACAACTTTTGTCATCATGAAAATGAGAATTTGATAAAAGGAAAATGAGACTTACAAATTTCATCCATTATAACCAAAATTCATGAGTAATCATGACATGGTTAATGAGGATGATTTTTTATCTAATCTCATTCTAAGTGATTTTAAATCATGACGTTATAACCATAAATATTACTTGGCTTAAGGAATAAGTATGGGTCCATCATAAGTCAAATCATAAGTCCTTCATTGACATTCGTGGAACTTATTCTAAATGGAATATTCAGACATAATTCATTAATCATTTAAAGACTATTTACTTGTATCTAAATTTTGTCGCATATGGCCCATGGTCTTAAAGAAATCTACTCATATATGTGCTTAACATGATTTCTATTAAATATGTCCCTAAGTTTTATGACATCTGGACATTAAAGAAATCAAATTAAGTCTAACATATATATGATAGGTTTCCACGTCACATACCTAATTGAAACTTCTCTTGTAGCATTCTAGAGATATTAAAAGATCAGTGGGAGCATTAAGTGTTTTAGAACAACTTGCAATAGTTGCAACAGGTGGGGGAGTGAAAATTTCACATTACCTCAATTTGCACCTCTTGTACAAGATACCGCTCCATCACGACACTGTTCTATCATAACTTGTCTCCTTAAAATCTAATGCTACTCTTACAAGAGTTTCATTACACTTAGATTTCTTACCTAAACTAACATAATCCTCAACAAGAGAAACTACAATGACTAACGTCATTAATATGTTCATTAATATGTTTTCTCTATTAGAATTTGTTTGGTTATTAAATATTGACCCTAAGCATGCTGAGTTCCTAAAGTTTTCTAAGGTCAGTGGGAGCAGTTAAAGTCCTTATCATGACTTGCAAGGAATACAAGAGGTGGGGGGAAGAGTGTCATTAAATTTCACTCCAAATTTAACTTCGATTACACCTCTTGTACACCATACTGCACCAACTCTTACAAACTTAGAATCCTGAAAATGATAGCAACTTAACCAAGAGCTAATCCATAAAACTGAAACTTCTAACTAACCCAATAATCAACTCAGGAGGTCATCCAGGTTTAAAAACCTACTAACTTTGATGATTACATAACTTCCCTAACTGAAGTTGAAATGGATTTTGGAAAAGTTTATTGATCCTATCTCTCCTTATTAAGCCATTAGTGTCAATCAATCTTCTGAATGGAATAAAACAGTTTTCTAGTAAAACTGATTTTATGTGTTCGCATAACGTTTGGGATTTGATTGAATTACCTAAGAGTGTTCATAACTAAGCCAAATCCTGATATAAACGTTAAGACACAAAGAAGCATGATTGATTGTCAAAGGTTGTACTCAGGAAGAGATAAATTATTAAAGAATCTTTATTACATATCTAACAAAAGATTTCTTTTAGGATCATCACTGTTCTAGTAGCTTATAATAGTTTTGAGCTACATTAGATGAACATTAAAACAGCTTTCCCTAACAACTGGCTGACATATTTACATGTTCATAAAACAACCTGAAAGTTCTAAACTTAAGGTTAAAGAACAGTTTGTCTATAAGCCAATAAAATCCATGTATGGTTTAATGCAAACATCATAATGTGATGAAATCTTAACGCAATTATTTTCATCAACAACCAAGTGGAATAATGTACCTACCTCAAGATGAGTGGGAGCAACTAAGATAAACTTGTCTATATAGATGATATTCTTTTGACAAGTAGATGTTACATAAGTCAAAGCATTGTTGACACAAACTTTGATATAATAGATCTCAGAGATATCTCTTACATAATAGATATCATAACATGTTGAGATAGACCAAATGGAACATTACTTCCGTTCCATAAGTTTAACATTAAATTGGTCCTTACATATGTAACAAACAATACTGCTCTCCTTTAGAGGATAATAGGATAAATGAGATTATTTCTTACGCTTCATTAATTAGAAGCCTTATGTAAGTTTAAGTCTATACTCGTTTAGATATTACTCACATTGCAACACACTAGATATGTCTAGATTAATGTGAAGCATTTAATAGAGTATTACAATATCTTTAAAATAAACGAGAGGCTATAATTTAAAGAAGAAGTGAGAACTCAAACCGGTTTATTACTCTAACTTTGTAATATTCAAAGATGACAAAATGTAATTTTGGGTATATCTTTATGTCAGCAGACAAAACCTATCTCATGGAGGAGTCATAATAGACTGATATCAACAACCTAAGTTATAAGGACATAATATAGTCACTAAATGTTGTTGGAAATTTATCAGTGGACTCATGACTTTATTAACTCCATATAATTAATATATTGAAGACTTATTGTGATAAAGTCAGCTACCATGTCTCCTTGAACAGTAACAGTTCGAGAGGTGCTGCATTAAATTTCGATACGCAATTAATAATTCGTTTATGAACGAATTGAGGAAACTAAGTTTTGTATCGAATACATTCGTGATATGCTTAAGGATCCTATAACTGAAGGTCTATTACCCATAAGTCTTATTAAGAGTGCTCATAAAAGAGACGGGTTTTAATTGATGACCATGTACAACTGCATATCGTACTATGAATGACTAACTATTAATTAATTTTCCTCATCAGTTTGATTTTGTATGTCTCTTACATATGTTCTGCCGGTGTAATGACATATAGACAACTATAAATACAAATCAAACGTTAAAGGGCTTACATATTTTGATCATAACTGTTAGGTTTTAAATTAAGGCTATAGTATGACTAATGGGGGTCCTGAGTCGCATAATGATTCAACGGCTGTATTTCTCTGCTATAGTACTTGTTTAAGGCTAAAATGAGTATTAACTTCTGATCAGACTTATCTAATACTCATGATAAATGATTATTCGGCTAAGTGGGAGAATGTAAGATTAAATATTTATTTATATTTAATCTAGTAGCCATCATTATCATTTATATAATATAGATCAAAATATATTAATAACCTATTAAAAATTAGTTGGTAATTGTTGATGGACCATATTACCCTTATTAACTAATTGGGTTTCCTCTTGTGTGTATAAATAAGGAGCTTATTAGAGAGTTAAAGGGTTAGACACTTTACACAATCAAAAAAACCCTCATTAACATCAATTTTGTATCTCTCTCTCCCTCAACCGAAACTAACCCTAATTCGGTTTCATCACCATCATCACTTTACACCCTAAGGAGGAACCAGATCACACTGACAACTATGTCGAACTCCGTGGCTGCGTCTCTGACTGGATTCTCTACTGATGCAATCAAAGGTATGTTATACATGTTTTCCATTATGTTTAAACAGAACTGATCAACAAATCCTACCCTAACAAAAAAAGTAACTTCATGTGCCCTTAATAAACAATTGATTGATTATTACCTTTATTAGAATGTTCTTACTTCTTTTGAAGTGACATAAATGAAAGTTAGGGGTAAACATAATTACTTCTCCGGTAGGATGAGATTATCAAAGTAAAAGCTATGATTGCCTACAGGTCACATTGCCAGTATTGATTATTATCCGTCAACGGGTCCTAGTTCGGATTACTAAAATCCTATTTCATGTATAAATAAAAAGCACGGATAATATAAAAGCTACAACAACTTGGTACACAAGTGATTACCCAAACACATGAATTTAAAACAAATACCCTATGTATCCCGTAAAAACTCATTGATTGATTAACATTAAATTATTTATTCACAAAGTTAAAGTATAGTAAATAGATTATTAATAACAAGTAATTCATATATAAATTTACCCAACCATAAATTCAAAACTAAAATCCCAAACTTGTTGTTAATCAAAACGGGAAACTAAACCCGAAATCTTAATGTTTTCTCCTTTCAAGGCATATATCAAACCCAAAATGCACATGAAAAATAATCAAAAATGAAACTAAGCGATGACGAAGTAGATGCGAAGAAAAGTGAAATAGAAACCACACATGAACGATAGTATAAGATTAGGGCTATAGTTGATTTGGAAAAAGAAGGATTGTTGTGAATTTAGTTTACAAAACAAAAGTTTGCATGGGTATTTCGGAGGCTATTTTAGTGTGAAAAGAGAGGATATTACAGACTTGATAAGTTAAAAAAAGAGGTAATAAGTAAATAGAAAGCAATATGTGGTATATATAGTACAACTATAAAATGTTAAGGAATGAGAAATAGTAGCCTTTAACACCCCCCTTAATAAAGAAATGAAAATGACATTGTGCCACTTCTAGAAGGTGACCTACCCTTTCACTTGAAATCCAATTACGTATCATACATTTGTGTGTTTGTGTGGGTAGTGAACATATGAGAATGCTTGAAAAATACACATGAACTTATGTTAATTCACATGTGATTATCACAAAGTTCCCTTTGACTCGATAATACTATTTTATTCTCAATCTTGATTTTTTTTTCTATATTCTAATTAAAATAGAATGTAATAATACATGTACCCGTAAGGAGCATGTGTCTTGAGTCGATTGTGTTTTAAGTCATGGTTTGAAAGGATTCCTATGTTTGTTTGCATTTTACAAATTTGGAAACTTTGTGGGTACACTAATAAATAAAAGTTGTTTTTTTGGAATGTTAAATAATCAATATATAGACAAGACTACTCTAAAATTTGTTTCGAATCCGTAAGTCCTATGTATGCTTACTCTTATCTTGCAAAATCAACCTTACACAACTTCAAAGTCGGAAAAGACCATCAAAACTCAATGTTAGCTTTCATGTGACTAATACGTATACAAATGTAATATAATTACATCATAAATTAATAACATCAGTGTGTACAATATAAATGGTCGAGTCCTGCTCCAAATGATAAGCATTCATATCTAGTCGGTCATCGAAAACACATATAGATGTCATCACACTAAATTTTCATCATCAAGGCAGTGTAAAAAGATCTCTTAGGGTTAAAGAGGGGTGGTTTGTGTGGCTTAAGTGTGTGAACAATATGAAAGTACGAAGATGCCACATGGAAAGTGTGCGAAGCATACTATTCATATGTATTGGGCACGTAGGTGTAACACTAACTATACACCCATATGCGTGACGGATTTGTTGGATGGCCGGTATGTGTGACGTGTGGGGAATAAAGATTCAGACGTTAGACTCAGTCATTATACTCCACTATTTTCTTGTACCTAGGGCTTCTTCTTATAGGCATGAGAAAGTATCTTCTTCAACGTAATCACCAACTAATGATTATTTGTGAATAAAAATTAAATTTAGCTAACAAGGTCAAAAGCAACAAAATTAAACCAAACTTGTTAAACATAAATAAGGCTAGTATGAAATGAATTTAATTAGGTCTAATTGAACAAGTAACAAATAAGTTAAATCGTGACAATTAACATCAATTAAGTATCAAAATGGGTAATTATCAGTTCAAACACATGAAACAAGGTACTATTTCATATAACCATAGAATAATCAAATTATAGTTATTCCTTATTTAGGGTTTAAGTTGTCTAATGGAGTACAAACAATCATTAAGATGTAATCTATAGGTTTTAAATCATGTTTACTTAGAAGTTCAAGTGCACAATAAAGATTAAGTTAGATGAGCAAGGAATCTGTTGGCCCTGGTGGTCAAACAATTGAATAAAAAACGAACAAACGCTAAGATATGGGTGACAACCCGCGACTCATTTATTATATTCAAATCAAACATGAGTACATTTAAAATCAAAAGCAAACTAATCCTATTTATAAGACTATTACAACTTGTTCTCATATAAGCATTCTTTTCTTAAAACATGTCTCGATATTTAAAAATAAACCGAATCTTTAAATATAATAATCAAAATGAACCCTAACTTTTGTTTAATTTCAAAATTATTCCTTCATTCACCCCTTAATCTTGAAATATTCGTCTTCTTGCCTTTATTCCTTTACTTTATCTGTCTATGACACACTTGCTTAACCCGTTTTACAACCTTAGCATTCGCTCTTTCCATATTCAATTTTGAAGCCACATTGCTACTTTCTTTCTCGATTCGCTTCTTCTCATCAACTTGTTCTTGATCAGTAATTTCAAAATTTTCAAACAAATTCTTTGGGATAATTCTAAATTGGATTTCCTTAACTTTCATTATCAATTTCATATCAAGACTTTCTTTCTTTTGATCTTCAAAGTTGTTAGGATTAGAACACACCTGAAGTTTGATGTCGTACATCCTATTAGCTATTCCAATCTTGCATCATTATTCATCCAACAGTCACAGGCTAAGAAGATTAGTTTTCAACTTAGGTATGTAGAAAACATCACAAAACGTCTTTTTCGCCATTGCTACTTACCATAGTTAAACTCCCTTTACCTTTATTTCAGTCACGATTCCATCACCAAGCTTTACTTACCCGAAACTTGTTTATTCAAAGTAGTGAAGATGTCTTTCTATCCTAACATGTGGTTACTTGCATTATCGACTAAAGACCATGCTCATTCTTCTTTTCCATCATTTCTCGAGATAACTCGTTCTACATACAAATTTACTTTCTCAATTGAACATGACACCATAAACAAGGATGGATCACAATCATCTTTGTCTTTTGCCTTTGTTAGATTCACTTGTTCTTTCCATTTGCTTGTTGTTAGGTACTCAATCGAGTAATGTCTAATTTTATCACAATTGTAACACCTCACAGTCTTCATTCTATCCTGCCATTCATCTGGGTTTCCCCACTGTTGATTTTCATCCCGTTCACTTTGATCATTCAGACATTCATTATTCCATCTTGGATTTCCTCTTCCTCATCCATTGAATCTTCCATGTCCTCTACCACATCCTAGGTAGTTTTCAGATTAGGTGAGCAAGAGTTGACTTTGGATTAAACCTTCATTCATAATCTTGTACTTATTTCTTTGTTTTCATATGCCTTCAATCTTGCAACCACATCTTCATATGTCATGTTTTCAATCTCTGCAAAATGCTCGATCGAGGAAGCTATAGGTAAGTATTTATCAGGAATAGAGTTCAACAATTTCCTTACCACGACTTCTTCTTTGAGTGTTGTTCCCAAGCTCTTATATTTTGAGTGTACTTCTCCTAATCATTAATACTTTCTGTCTCTTCCATCTTCAATCCATATGATTTGCTTCATAGCATTTGAAGACGAGCCTTTTGTGTTCTTTCTGCACCGATATAATGAACTCTTAGTTGTAAGGTCCGAATTCATGTCTAATAAAAATGGCGACCAAAGACACTTAAATTTTTAAATTTTCAGAAGCGCCTAATCTTTTCACAATTCAAGGTACGATACCAAATCATTAATTCACAAATGTAACAAAATTTGGGCATGACCCGTCCATAAGACGAGTGTATCCCTGTTTTAACCATCATCAACACGATAAAGTCTACAACCCATTCGACTAGACACGACTAAGAACCATGACATCAAGTGTTAAAAGCGTAGCTACAGACAAGGTTATGCAAAAACAAACATTTTGACCCAAAACATTAATACGAAATAGCGGAAGCGCTTAATGGTCATAATGTGTGCGTGTGCTCGCTCCAAATTGCCAAGTCGCCTAACTCGAGGATTTACCTACATTCATCGTAAACAAATAAGTTAGTATTTCGTCACTAACACAAGTAATTTAATACACCGATTCGTTTCTAACACGGTTCTACATCATTCCGTTACATTACTAACCGTTAAACGGTTCATTACTTGCTTACCTCATAATAAAGGTTGAATATACCTTTCATAACATACCCGCTAATAACGGATACTTGTATCGTTAATATATCTTTCATTCGTTTCGTTCATGATGAACAATCATATTCCTTACATTCTTACACTTAAACTCTAATCCGAGAAGACGGATCAAATAATCTTTCATTCGTTACATACATAACCTTCCATACCCGGTTCGACTAGAAGGAACCGGATATGATACTTTATTTTTCGTAATTTATTGATTCCTCATAATCCATTTATGATGGATCTTACTATTACTTTCAAACGACCATAGATTTCAACTCTCACAACTTTAACACAACAACACAATGCAATTGAGATTATGGTTTACATATGACAACATCATAAAAATAGAAATATGGTGTACACTAACGTACCTCGATCTTGTGAGCTTTCCGACTTCCTAGCGTTGGAACCTTCTTCTTTCACACCACTATAGAAATTGAGGTTAGCTACTCGTATTTAGGGGTTCATGCATTAGATTTCTCCTTTGATTCAAGTTCAATTCTTGATTTCTTGAAGTTAGGGTTTCACCCCTTTCCCTGCTCTCTTGTTCGATCGACCAGAACCCAGTTATGGGTGTTTTCTTTTAAATTTTTATTTAATAGTTAAAACCTTTTTTATTTATTACTTACACATTGAACCCTCCCACTTAGAAAGAGTGTTTAATTTAGGCTTTCCCATAAACTAACTACCATTTGTCATATTTCATTAACTATGTTAAATTCTTTGTTTATTTTCGCTTATTATTATACTAGACATTTTTTGGGGTGTTACAAGTCTACCCCCCTTAATTGAGGTTTCGTCCCCGAAACCTGGACACATAACAATTTAAACGTTTACATACCGAAGAGAAAAGGGTAGTGCTTCCTCATTTCATCTTCCGCCTCCCATGTAAGTTCCGACCCCTTTCGGTGTTGCCATTGAACCAACACTTGTCTAACGGCTTTGTTGCGAAGATTCTTCACCTTAACGTCTTTAATGGCTATTGGTCTTTCGACATAATTTAGCCTCTCGTCCAACTCGATGTCGTCAAGAGGCACTAATGCTGTTTCATCCGCAAGACACTTCCTCAACTGCGACACGTGGAAGGTATTGTGGATCCCGTCTAGCGAAGACGGTAATTCTAATCGATATGCAACCCTTCCAACTCGAGCCAAGATTTTAAACGGTCCGATATAACGAGGACCTAAATTACGCCGTTTGCGGAAGCGGATTATACCCTTCCATGGTGACACTTTCAATAGAACATAATCTCCGACTTGAAACTCGATAGGACGCCTTCTCTTGTCCGCATAAGCTTTTTGTCGATCCTGGGCTGCTTTCAGTCGAACTCTAATCAAATCAATCTTTTCATTCGTTACTGCTATTAAGTCATTTGGCACAAGTTGTCTCTGTCCAACTTCACCCCAACACACAGGAGTTCTGCACTTCCTCCCGCATAATAGTTCATAGGGAGCCATTTGAATACCACTATGATAGCTATTGTTATAAGAAAATTCTGCTAGGGATAAATGGTCATCCCAACTCCCGCCAAAGTTTAAGGCACAAGCCCTTAACATATCAACAAGCGTTTGGATGGTTCGTTCTGATTGACCATCAGTCTGAGGGTGATAGGCTGTGCTTATGTGTAGCTTCGTGCCCATACTTTCATGAAACTTCTGCCAGTAACGAGAGGTAAATCTAGTATCCCGATCTGAAATGATTGACACGGGCACCCCGTGTCGTGATACGATCTCATTCATATAAATTTCCGCCATCCTCTCCGAAGAGTAAGCTTCTCGAATCGGTAAAAAGTGGGCACTTTTTGTGAGTCGGTCTACAATTAGCCATATTGCATCATGCCCCTTTTTTTTTCTAGGAAGTTTGGTTACCAGATCCATAGTTAACTCCTCCCATTTTCAGACTGGAACTTCCAAGGGTTGTAACTCCCCAAATGGTTTTTGATGTTCTGCTTTCACTTTGGAGCACGTCAAGCATTTCGAGACATACTTTACAATATCGCGTTTCATACCCCGCCACCAATAATTGGTTTTCAAGTCCCGGTACATTTTGGTTGCCTCGGGATGGATTGAGTATCGTGACTTATGAGCCTCGTCGAGTAGAGCGGTCTTTACTGTGACACTTCGGGTTTTCCCGAGCCAACTTTCGTCTTTAAATGAATGTATGTATATATATATATATATAATATTAAATGAGAACTTGTTATTTATTGTTGTGCATTATGTGATCCGTGTGCTAAGTGTGATGAATGTGTGTATATTATATATATGTATGTGTGTTATATGAGTGGGCCGAGACCCCAAAGGACCCGACTCGAGACCACCCTCGGTCTCGAGTGAACAGTAAACACTTGGGCCGGTTGGGCCGTAACCTTAGCCCACCCGGAAACCCCTAACCCACTCGATATATATGGCCAACCCTCACAACTTTCACCACTTTTGCAACATCACTCTCACACTCTCTCATCTCACACACTCTCCCTCTCCCTCTCTAAAAACCCTAAGGTTCTAACATCAAACTCACCTCCTCTCCTCTCCCTCTCTCGGATCAAACCGGCAACAACAAAAGGAGCTCTCGGATCATCTCGGATCATCTCGGTTCAAGCTTGTGGTCATCACTCGGAGGCTTCATCACATCACCTTCTACACGCCTTTGTGTCACATAACAATCGGTTAGTTTGTTCCCCTCGAAATGAGATGACAACACATGCTAAAAGTGTTTACTTGTGTGAATGTTTAGATGTATGATAATGTGTTATAATAAATGAACCTCGGATGAAATTGAGTAGGAGTTGTATGATCCATTGTGTTATTGCTAAACATAGAACTTGTTGATAAATATTGCATTAAGTCTTTAAGATAATAAGAATGAATCTTGATGGCTTAGGATGAATGAGATAGTGTAGGATGTGGTGATATTCATGATATGTGACACAAGTGTGCTTGATTTAGTTGAATATTTGGATCTGTTTTGAATGAATGTGCATAATGGATGACTTGAAGATATGAAGAACAGTTTGAAGGTCATGAAAATATTTGAAATATGCCCTGTTTGATCTGATTTTGTTATGAATTAGACAATAAAACATGTTTAAGAAATTCTATTGGTTAGTACAAAATCTCATGAAAACAGAATTCTATTGGTTAGCACATCCGCCAGGTTCTAGAAGGATTCTTGTGCACGTATCCGAGGTTGCGACTCGAGACCGCCCGGTTGCGACTCGCAACCAAAACATGACAACTCGAGACTACGGCAGTTGCGACTCGCACCCAAGACATGACAAGCCGCAACCTCCGGTTGCGACTCGCAACCAGACCATGACAAGCCGCAACCTCCGGTTGCGACTCGCAACTGTGTGTTCTCGAGTCGAGACCACCTGGTCTCGACTGGGCTGTTAGTTATTGGGCCCAAGTGTATTAACTGTACATGCTTGTTACTGTTTAGGTGGGCTACGTGTTAACTGTTAACTGTTGCTGTTAAAGAACTTAGACGGACCCAATGACTTATTGGGTAATTATATGTTGTGCATGCTATGTGTTAGTTATGTGTAGATTATACGTGTTTACTCGTACCCCAACTTGACCTATATTGGTAACCATGCTAGGACGTGGTGACCAACGTGATCAACCGGGTAATTAATCTACCGAGCAACCCAAGGTGAGTTCACAACCTAAAGCATGTATTCCCGGTGGTTTGGGAAACGGAACTAAAAACAACACTATCCCCTTATGAGGGATACAACTTACTTTTCTTCCCTTGTTATTGGGAACCTTTTAGTTAATTACTGTTTATACGGATTGCAACAAACGGCACTAAACGAAACTCTATCACTTAAAGTCCCTACTACATAATACCGATTAGTCGCCGGGGCCAGGCGAACGGGTTATTAGTTGATAGCGCTATTTAGGTCTTACCAACCTCACACCGTGCCAAGGTATGGGATCGGTCGTGAACTAATGTACTCAGGCATCCGTCAATGATGATAGAACATTGACATCGGGGCACTATGCGGATACGCAACGGTCACCTAGTGTTCGGTATTGGAAAAACAGTTTAGTCGCTAACTTTTGGGGTAGCTCCCCACGGCATGTATAAACGGATAAATTAACTGGTGAAACAAGTTTTTGGTAATTAAAACTGGACAACTAGTGAACTCACTCAGCATTATTGTTGACCCCTTACTGCATGCTTTGCAGGTAACCAGTGACTGAGGAGCTGCTGCTTGGGAAGTGTAGTGGTCGTCTAAACCCGCGTGTTGGGTTCTAAATAACTTGAACTATGAACTTCGTTTAAACTATTTTGCCTATGCTTCCGCTATTTACTTAAACTGTTATTTGAACCTAACTTTCGAACTTTAAACTATGATGCTTACGAACTATTTGGTTATTAATCCAATTATTCAGTATAATTGGTGGCTGGATCCTGGTCGGTCACGCCCTCAAGCGGACGGTACTCCGCAGGTGGAATTTGGGGGTGTGACAGATTGGTATCAGAGCCATTGGTTATAGTGAACTTGGTTTTAAAAAGGGGAAAAATCTTTTTGAGAAAAACCAGACTATAACCCGTGACTCGTGACGACACTACACTCCAAGGGCAAGACTCGACATACTAGACCTCGTAGCTCGGACTTGTGTTTACTTGCTTGTTTATCTTATATTGACTACTCTACTATACATACTAGTGTGCCTGATTAGATAGATACACATTTCTCTTCTACCTCATTCTCGCTACGTTACAACATCACACTCATACTGTGTTTTCTGGTTATGAAGACAATGAGTGGACGCGGAAGAGGAAGCGTTAACATGACTCAGGCTCAATTCGCTAACTTGCTCAACACGGTGGCTGCAGCTTTCGCAGCTCACCCTGGAGGTAAACTCGTTGCTATAGGATGTTTAGATCCTACCCCCACATCGTCTTTTCACCTCTAAAACCTATTCGCTCCATTTCTCACAACAGGTCAGCCTGCGCCTGCGCAACCCCGTGTTTGTACTTTCAAAACCTTCATGGATGGCAAGCCTCTCCCTTTCAACGGCACTGAGGGTGCCATAGGCCTTTTGCATTGGATTGAAAAGGCCGAAGCTGTCTTCGCTGTCTGCGAGTGTCCCCCTGCTAACTGGGTTAAGTACGCAACTGGTACGCTTGAAGGAAACGCGCTTTCATGGTGGAAAGCACAGATTCAGATGCTTGGTCTGGAAACTGCTAATGCTACGGCATGGGAAGATTTCAAGGACATGATCAAAGAGGAATACTGTCACAGGGATGACATCCACAAACTCGAGAACGAGTACTATGCGCTCAAGATGGTTGGATCAGAGATCGAGACCTACACTAAGCAGTCCAACGACTATGCTGCACTTTGCCCAAACATGTCCCAACCTATGTATCGAAGGGTCGAATTGTACATCAAAGGCTTGGTCCCAGAAATCCGGAGCCATGTGACCTCGGCCAACCTCAACACCATACAGCCCGTGGTTCGTCTTGCTCACAAACTCACCAATCAGGCTGTGGAAGAGGGCAAGCTGCCCCAGAGGATCGGTGCTACTGCTGGAACTTCTGGCGATAACAAGCGAAAGTGGGATGGAAGTCAGGGAAAGGATGCTAACCCCACTCAGGCCCCAGTTCAACAGAGGAAGACTGAAAGCAACAAGGGCCCTCAGCAACAGGGTGGCTATCGAGGAAACCACCCTAAGTGTAACAAATGTAACCGACATCACAGTGGGCCATGTGGAAAAGGTCAGTGTCAGCGATGCAACAAGATGGGGCATGAAGCCAAAGACTGCCGAAGCCAGTTCCCCGCTAGGCAGAATCAGCAACAACCACAGCAACAGCAGCAACAAGGAAACAACCATGGATGCTTCAAGTGTGGAGCAATGGGGCACATGCGAAAGGATTGCCCTGAACTGAATCAAAACAACAACAATCAGGGTGCTGGGAACAATAACAACAATGCTGGAAATGGTGCTAGAGGAAAAGCTTTTGTGATTGGAGCTGGGGAAGCAAGGAATGACCCCAACGTTGTAGCGGGTAAGTTCCTACTTAATGATCGTTATGTTTCCATGCTATTTGATTCCGGAGCAGATGCTAGTTATGTATCCCTACGTATTAGTAAGAAACTTAAGCTCACTCTTACGCCGCTGAGCTCTAAGCACACCGTTGAAATAGCTAATGGTAGAAACCTCGAGGCCTCACACATAATTCGTAACTGCAAACTAGAGTTGTCTGGTCAGACCTTCCGTATCGATCTTTTCCCCATCACTCTTGGAAGCTTCGACGTCATCATTGGTATGGATTGGTTATCCAAACATCGAGCTGAGATCCTCTGCCAAGAGAAAGCTATTCGTATTCCCCGTCCCCCTGGCAAACCTCTTATAATTCAAGGCGACAAGAGCGGAGAAGTCACAGGCATCATTTCATTCTTAAAGGCCCAGAAGTACCTACGAAAAGGGCACACTGCTATCTTAGCACTCATTACCGACACACAGAAAAGGGAAAACAGTATTGAAGATTTTCCAGTTGTACGCGACTATCCTGAGGTATTCCCGGAGGAACTACCTGGACTCCCTCCTCACCGTCAGGTCGAATTCCAAATCGAGCTGGCTCCCGGAGCAGCGCCTATAGCTCGTGCACCTTATCGATTAGCCCCCGCGGAGCTCAAGGAGCTTTCTACTCAGCTACAAGAACTTTTGGACAAAGGTTTTATCCGTCCTAGTTCATCACCATGGGGAGCCCCAGTGCTCTTCGTCAAAAAGAAAGATGGCTCATTCCGAATGTGCATTGACTACCGCGAACTTAACAAGGTTACCATCAAGAATCGTTATCCACTTCCCCGTATCGACGACCTGTTCGACCAGCTGCAAGGGTCGAGCTATTATTCCAAGATCGATCTGCGATCGGGTTATCACCAGTTGAGAGTCCGCGATGAGGACATCTCTAAAACTGCTTTCAGAACCCGCTATGGTCACTACGAATTCCTTGTTATGCCTTTCGGAATGACCAACGCACCTGCAATCTTCATGGATCTCATGAACCGAGTATGCAAACCCTACCTCGACAAGTTCGTAATTGTGTTTATCGACGACATCCTAATCTACTCGAAGAGCCAAGAGGAGCATGAACAACACCTACGTCTTATTCTCGAACTTCTTCGCAATGAGCAACTGTACGCCAAATTCTCGAAATGTGATTTCTGGCTTAGAGAAGTCCATTTCCTTGGGCACATCGTCAATCAGGAAGGGATTCATGTTGACCCCGCTAAGATTGAGTCCATTAAGAATTGGCCCGTACCTAAGACTCCGACCGAAGTTCGCCAATTCTTGGGATTGGCGGGATACTATCGAAGATTTATCAAGGGATTCTCTAAGATCGCTCAACCACTTACGACACTCACTCAGAAGGGTGTTGCTTACAAATGGAGTAATGCTCAGGAATCTGCCTTCCAGGAACTAAAGAAGAATCTTTGTAGTGCTCCTATTCTCTCCTTACCCGAAGGTACCGACGACTTCGTCGTTTACTGCGACGCTTCTATTCAAGGACTGGGCTGCGTATTGATGCAACGCGAGAAAGTTATTGCTTACGCCTCGCGACAACTCAAGGCCCACGAACGGAACTATACGACGCATGACTTAGAATTTGGAGCTGTGGTCTTCGTGCTTAAGCTCTGGAGACACTACTTGTACGGCACCAAGTGCACGATTTACACTGATCACAAGAGTCTCCAGCACATAATGGGACAAAAGGATTTGAATATGCGGCAACGCCGATGGGTCGAACTCCTAAATGACTACGAGTGTGCAATCAAATATCACCCAGGCAAGGCTAATGTGGTAGCCGATGCCCTCAGCAGAAAGGAGACCAAACCCAAGCGCGTTCGTGCCTTACAGCTCACTATCCACTCGAACCTCCCTAACCAAATTCGGAATGCTCAGGTTGAAGCATTGAAGGCCGAGAACATCAGGGCTGAATCCCTAAGAGGATCGAGACAACGCATGGAACAAAAAGAAGACGGTGCTTACTACGTAGCCGGACGCATATGGGTTCCGCTTTATGGAAATTTACGTGACCTTGTGATGGATGAAGCTCATAAGTCCCGTTACTCAGTGCATCCAGGGTCAGATAAGATGTACCACGACTTGAGGGCTACCTATTGGTGGCCTGGCATGAAAGCCCACATAGCAACCTATGTCAGGAAATGTTTGACTTGTGCAAGGGTCAAGGCTGAGTATCAGAAACCATCAGGCCTACTCCAACAGCCAGAGATTCCGCAATGGAAATGGGAGCAGATTTCCATGGATTTTGTTACTGGCCTGCCTAGGTCTCAGCGCGGAAATGACACCATTTGGGTAATAGTGGATCGCCTAACTAAGTCTGCACACTTCTTAGCTATTAAAGAAACAGACAAGTTCTCTACCCTAGCAGAGGTATACTTAAAAGAAGTGGTCTCGAAGCACGGAGTGCCTACCTCTATTATTTCTGATCGAGATGCGCGTTTTACTTCTGAATTGTGGCAAGCCATGCACAAATCTTTTGGCTCACGTTTAGACATGAGCACCGCTTATCACCCGCAAACGGATGGGCAGTCTGAACGCACCATCCAAACCCTCGAAGACATGCTTAGGGCATGTGTGATCGATTTTGGCAAGAATTGGGAGAAGCACCTACCGTTGGTGGAATTCTCCTACAACAACAGCTACCACACCAGCATTCAGGCAGCACCCTTTGAGGCGTTGTACGGCCGTAAATGTCGATCGCCTCTCTGCTGGGCTGAGGTTGGTGACAGCCAGATCACAGGCCCGGAACATGTAGTCGACACCACAGAAAAGATTGCCCAGATTAGGCAACGCATGGCGGCAGCTCGTGACCGCCAAAAGTACTACGCCGATAAAGATAGGAAACCGCAAGAGTTCCAGGTCGGTGAACGGGCTCTACTTAAGGTCTCACCCTGGAAGGGTGTGGTTCGTTTTGGAAAACGGGGCAAGCTTAATCCAAGATATGTCGGACCCTTTGAAGTTATCGAAAAGATCGGCACGGCCGCTTACAGATTGAATCTGCCTGAAGAACTGAGTGCTGTGCACAACGTCTTCCATGTGTCTAATCTGAAGAAGTGCCTGTCAGATGAAACACTCGTCATTCCTTACAAGGAACTTACTATTGACGAACGGCTACACTTTACTGAGGAACCGATTGAGATAACGGATCGTGAGATCAAAACCCTCAAACGTAGCCAGATACCTCTCGTGCGAGTTCGTTGGAACTCACGCCGTGGCCCAGAGTTTACCTGGGAGCGGGAAGACCAGATGAAGCGCAAGTATCCCCAACTGTTCCCAAATGAAACCCCCAGCACTGAAGCTACAACTAAATTTCGGGACGAAATTCCAAACTAACGGGGGGATGATGTGACACCCTGTTGAAACGCTCTCACTTTTACTAGCTTGTCAGTGGCTGCTTTAACTTTCGGGACGAAAGTTCTTAAAACTTGGGGATAATGTGACACTTCGGGTTTTCCCGAGCCAACTTTCGTCTTTAAATGAATGTATGTATATATATATATATATAATATTAAATGAGAACTTGTTATTTATTGTTGTGCATTATGTGATCCGTGTGCTAAGTGTGATGAATGTGTGTATATTATATATATGTATGTGTGTTATATGAGTGGGCCGAGACCCCAAAGGACCCGACTCGAGACCACCCTCGGTCTCGAGTGAACAGTAAACACTTGGGCCGGTTGGGCCGTAACCTTAGCCCACCCGGAAACCCCTAACCCACTCGATATATATGGCCAACCCTCACAACTTTCACCACTTTTGCAACATCACTCTCACACTCTCTCATCTCACACACTCTCCCTCTCCCTCTCTAAAAACCCTAAGGTTCTAACATCAAACTCACCTCCTCTCCTCTCCCTCTCTCGGATCAAACCGGCAACAACAAAAGGAGCTCTCGGATCATCTCGGATCATCTCGGTTCAAGCTTGTGGTCATCACTCGGAGGCTTCATCACATCACCTTCTACACGCCTTTGTGTCACATAACAATCGGTTAGTTTGTTCCCCTCGAAATGAGATGACAACACATGCTAAAAGTGTTTACTTGTGTGAATGTTTAGATGTATGATAATGTGTTATAATAAATGAACCTCGGATGAAATTGAGTAGGAGTTGTATGATCCATTGTGTTATTGCTAAACATAGAACTTGTTGATAAATATTGCATTAAGTCTTTAAGATAATAAGAATGAATCTTGATGGCTTAGGATGAATGAGATAGTGTAGGATGTGGTGATATTCATGATATGTGACACAAGTGTGCTTGATTTAGTTGAATATTTGGATCTGTTTTGAATGAATGTGCATAATGGATGACTTGAAGATATGAAGAACAGTTTGAAGGTCATGAAAATATTTGAAATATGCCCTGTTTGATCTGATTTTGTTATGAATTAGACAATAAAACATGTTTAAGAAATTCTATTGGTTAGTACAAAATCTCATGAAAACAGAATTCTATTGGTTAGCACATCCGCCAGGTTCTAGAAGGATTCTTGTGCACGTATCCGAGGTTGCGACTCGAGACCGCCCGGTTGCGACTCGCAACCAAAACATGACAACTCGAGACTACGGCAGTTGCGACTCGCACCCAAGACATGACAAGCCGCAACCTCCGGTTGCGACTCGCAACCAGACCATGACAAGCCGCAACCTCCGGTTGCGACTCGCAACTGTGTGTTCTCGAGTCGAGACCACCTGGTCTCGACTGGGCTGTTAGTTATTGGGCCCAAGTGTATTAACTGTACATGCTTGTTACTGTTTAGGTGGGCTACGTGTTAACTGTTAACTGTTGCTGTTAAAGAACTTAGACGGACCCAATGACTTATTGGGTAATTATATGTTGTGCATGCTATGTGTTAGTTATGTGTAGATTATACGTGTTTACTCGTACCCCAACTTGACCTATATTGGTAACCATGCTAGGACGTGGTGACCAACGTGATCAACCGGGTAATTAATCTACCGAGCAACCCAAGGTGAGTTCACAACCTAAAGCATGTATTCCCGGTGGTTTGGGAAACGGAACTAAAAACAACACTATCCCCTTATGAGGGATACAACTTACTTTTCTTCCCTTGTTATTGGGAACCTTTTAGTTAATTACTGTTTATACGGATTGCAACAAACGACACTAAACGAAACTCTATCACTTAAAGTCCCTACTACATAATACCGATTAGTCGCCGGGGCCAGGCGAACGGGTTATTAGTTGATAGCGCTATTTAGGTCTTACCAACCTCACACCGTGCCAAGGTATGGGATCGGTCGTGAACTAATGTACTCAGGCATCCGTCAATGATGATAGAACATTGACATCGGGGCACTATGCGGATACGCAACGGTCACCTAGTGTTCGGTATTGGAAAAACAGTTTAGTCGCTAACTTTTGGGGTAGCTCCCCACGGCATGTATAAACGGATAAATTAACTGGTGAAACAAGTTTTTGGTAATTAAAACTGGACAACTAGTGAACTCACTCAGCATTATTGTTGACCCCTTACTGCATGCTTTGCAGGTAACCAGTGACTGAGGAGCTGCTGCTTGGGAAGTGTAGTGGTCGTCTAAACCCGCGTGTTGGGTTCTAAATAACTTGAACTATGAACTTCGTTTAAACTATTTTGCCTATGCTTCCGCTATTTACTTAAACTGTTATTTGAACCTAACTTTCGAACTTTAAACTATGATGCTTACGAACTATTTGGTTATTAATCCAATTATTCAGTATAATTGGTGGCTGGATCCTGGTCGGTCACGCCCTCAAGCGGACGGTACTCCGCAGGTGGAATTTGGGGGTGTGACAGATTGGTATCAGAGCCATTGGTTATAGTGAACTTGGTTTTAAAAAGGGGAAAAATCTTTTTGAGAAAAACCAGACTATAACCCGTGACTCGTGACGACACTACACTCCAAGGGCAAGACTCGACATACTAGACCTCGTAGCTCGGACTTGTGTTTACTTGCTTGTTTATCTTATATTGACTACTCTACTATACATACTAGTGTGCCTGATTAGATAGATACACATTTCTCTTCTACCTCATTCTCGCTACGTTACAACATCACACTCATACTGTGTTTTCTGGTTATGAAGACAATGAGTGGACGCGGAAGAGGAAGCGTTAACATGACTCAGGCTCAATTCGCTAACTTGCTCAACACGGTGGCTGCAGCTTTCGCAGCTCACCCTGGAGGTAAACTCGTTGCTATAGGATGTTTAGATCCTACCCCCACATCGTCTTTTCACCTCTAAAACCTATTCGCTCCATTTCTCACAACAGGTCAGCCTGCGCCTGCGCAACCCCGTGTTTGTACTTTCAAAACCTTCATGGATGGCAAGCCTCTCCCTTTCAACGGCACTGAGGGTGCCATAGGCCTTTTGCATTGGATTGAAAAGGCCGAAGCTGTCTTCGCCGTCTGCGAGTGTCCCCCTGCTAACTGCGAGTTTCCTTCATGCGGTTTAAGTTGTCTTGACGCATACGCAATAACTTTTCCCATTTGCATTAAAACACACCCTAAACCTTGATGTGAAGCATCCGAATAGACAACCAGATCTTCCGTTCCTTCTGGGAGTGTTAAGACCGGAGAACTAGACAACTTTTCTTTTAACACGTGAAAGGCTTCTTCTCGATCTTTGCCCCACACAAACCTTTCCTTCTTCCTCGTCAGCTTCGTTAGGGGTAACGCTATTTTTGAAAAGTCTTGTATAAATCTCCGGTAATAGCCGGCAAGGCCTAGGAAGCTCCTTACTTCAGTGGGAGTTTTTGGGGAAACCCACTTCATTACTGCCTCAATCTTCGATGGATCGACCAAGACACCTTTCGAGTTTATTACGTGGCCGAGAAGCTGCACCTCTCTGAGCCAGAAATCGCATTTTGAGAATTTTGCGTAAAGTTTCTCCTTACGGAGAACTTCAAGTACTTCACGCAAGTGTCTCGCATGTTCAGTCTTGCTTCGCGAGTATACTAGAATATCATCTATGAACACGATCACAGATTTATCTACTATGGGTCGGCATACCCGGTTCATAAGATCCATAAATGCAGCCGGTGCGTTCGTCAATCCAAAGGACATGACTAGAAATTCATAATGCCCATATCGGGTTCTGAACGCGGTCTTTGGAACATCTTCTTCCCGTATTCTTACTTGATGATACCCCGAACGCAGGTCTATTTTAGAGAACCAACTCGCCCCTTGTAATTGATCAAAAAGATCGTCAATTCTAGGTAAAGGGTAGCGGTTCTTCACGGTCAGCTTATTTAATTCTCTATAATCGATGCACATGTGCATCGACCCGTCTTTCTTCTTAACAAATAAGACAGGCGCTCCCCAAGGCGACACACTCGGGCGTATAAAGCCCTTTTCTAGTAGATCTTGTAATTGTGTCATTAACTCCCGCATCTCGGTGGGAGCCAACCTATAGGGAGCCTTCGCAACCGGCTTCGCACCCGGACTCAATTCGATGCGAAACTCTATTTCTCGTTCGGGAGGGAGTCCCGGCAATTCCTCCGGAAATTCGTTCACGACCTCAACATCTTCAAGCTTCGGGAGGCTTTGTCAAGCATCTACTACATAAGCTAGGTATGTTCTACTCCCGTTAAGTACGTATTTAACGGCTTGAACAAGGGTGCACAATTTTGTTTCCACGTTTCTCTCCCCTTGAATACTCAATTGCCTTCCACTTGGAGATTGGACAAGCATTACCTTATTTTCACAATTAATCTCTACACGGTGTTGTGCCATCCAATCCATACCTACTATCATTTTAAATTCCCCCAAAACCATAGGTATGAGGTCGATATTAAATTTTTCATCTTCTATAGTGAATTTGCAATTTCTACAAATCTCGTGTAACACATAGTTCTTACTATCGGCTATCTCTACTTCTAAGGGTATCGGCATTCGTTCAATCTTAAAGGAAGGATGTTGTACGATTTCAGTTGAAATAAACGACATAGTGGCTCCGGTATCGAACAAAACATAAACCGGTATGGAGTTTATTAGAAAGATACCTGAAACCACATTCGGGTGGGACTTGGCTTCTTCGGATGTGATTTGAAACATTCTCCCTTTCGCCTTAGAGCTTTCTTCGTTCTTTCCCTCCTTCTTTGATCCTTGTTGGAGTTTAGGACACTCCGACTTAACATGCCCTTTCTGGAAACAGTTGAAGCATGTCTTCGGGTTGCTAGGGCACTTGTAGGATGTAAGCCCTTCTTCACCGCATTTATAGCACCCCTTCTTACCCAAGAGGCATTCTCCAGTATGGAGTTTCCCACATGTCTTGCAAGGAGTCATACCACCCTTCGGCTTATCTTTCCTTCCCTGATCATGGGACCTCGCCTTTTTAGATGGACTTGCATTTGTTCCCCTTTCTATCGACCTCTTTTCGCCACGTTCTTCTTGCCTCTTAATTTCAATTTCTCTATCCCATGCCAGATTGATGAGCTCGTCAAGGGTTTCACACTTTGAGGGAGTGATGAACTCCCTAAATTCGGCCTTTAATATACCATAGAAACGGTTGATCTTCATCCTTTCTGTCTTCACAAAGTCTCCGCAAAACTTCATCTTATCCATGAACGTGTTTGATATTTCATTTATCGTCTCGTTTTTCTGTCGGAGGCGTAAGAAATCCTCCTGAATCTTATCGATGGCTGACTGAGGACAGTGGTTTCTCATAAAAGGTTCCTTGAATTCCTGCCAAGTCATCCCTTGTAGCTTGTCCTCCCCAACTTCCTTACTATGCGCATCCCACCAGTCTTTCACCTGAAGAGTGAGTTGACCAGTAGCGAACATCACCTGGTCTTCCTTGTCACACCGACTTCGTATAAATACCGCTTCTATGTTTGAAACCCATCTTTGGCATGCGATCGGATCGATCTTACCATCATACGTTGTAGGATTGCATGCCATGAAATCTTTATACGTGCACCGTCGTTCTTTGCTTTTACCTTTAGATCCCTCAATTAATTCCTTCAATTCTTCGATCTTGCTAGTCATCATGGCATCCACAACTCCCAACACCCGACTTTCTACTTCTTGAGCTAATCGTGGAAGATTAGCTTGCATAACCCCTTCCGCCACTTCTGTGACCTTGCTATTAAGTACTTCTTGACGAGCCGTATCATCATCATCATTAACGTTTCTTGCATCAGCCATCTACACAATGTCATGTTTTCGTTTAATATGAATCATAAGCTTTCTGTATATCATAGTTCATTAGTCTGCATTTACTTATTTCACAACCTTACATTTAAATTTTGTTTTGCTCCTTTAAACTTCATAACCCATCTCGTGTCATTCAATTCATCACTTTCGACTTTTACGAATCCATTCTATCGTAACCACTAATTATGGTTACATACATCTATTTGGACTTATATGGACCCTACGTAATCATTAATTAAGCTTTCGGATAACCCGATAACTCTATCTGTGAAAAACAAAATTTTCCGTTACCACCAAATTTTCTTTGATCCTTTCATGACTTAATTTGTCCCATAAGGGCTCAACGGGGCCGTGAATCAGGCTTTCGAGAAGTACGTTTGGCTAAAACGTGAAAAACATGGAAAATTTGCGGACCGGATTTGCACAACCCGTCGGCGACGGCTAGAGGATCCGTCGGCGACGGGCCTCAGAATGTGGCGTCAGCCCTGGGGGTGGCGTCGGCGACGAGCATCCAGCCGTCGGCGACGGCCTGCCGTTTGTTAATCCGCTGCTGCTTCCATTTTAAGTGTTTTAACTCTTTTTCGGGTCCGTTTCCAGCCGTACGGTCCCTCGAATTCATCGTTTCGCCCTCCATAATTATTCCTTCACATACTTAACTTTATATCACAAGCACATTACACATACTTGTATTTACCAAGAACTTAAATTGTTACCTCGTTGGCGATCTTGGAGCGAGCACACCTTCGAATGAGCCGTCGGTTTGAGTTCAAGCATCACGTTATACGCTCGAATCCCTCAAACTTAGGCTCTGATACCAACTTGTAAGGTCCGAATTCATGTCTAATAAAAATGGCGACCAAAGACACTTAAAATTTTTAAATTTTCAGAAGCGCCTAATCTTTTCACAATTCAAGGTACGATACCAAATCATTAATGCACAAATGTAACAAAATTTGGGCATGACCCGTCCATAAGACGAGTGTATCCCTGTTTTAACCATCATCAACACGATAAAGTCTACAACCCATTCGACTAGACACGACTAAGAACCATGACATCAAGTGTTAAAAGCGTAGCTATAGACAAGGTTATGCAAAAACAAACATTTTGACCCAAAACATTAATACGAAATAGCGGAAGCGCTTAATGGTCATAATGTGTGCGTGTGCTCGCTCCAAATTGCCAAGTCGCCTAACTCGAGGATTTACCTACATTCATCATAAACAAATAAGTTAGTATTTCGTCACTAACACAAGTAATTTAATACACCGATTCGTTTCTAACACGGTTCTACATCATTCCGTTACATTACTAACCGTTAAACGGTTCATTACTTGCTTACCTCATAATAAAGGTTGAATATACCTTTCATAACATACCCGCTAATAACGGATACTTGTATCGTTAATATATCTTTCATTCGTTTCGTTCATGACGAACAATCATATTCCTTACATTCTTACACTTAAACTCCAATCCGAGAAGACAGATCAAATAATCTTTCATTCGTTACATACATGGTATTCCGTTGGTAGCCTGCGCCCTGCGGTGGTTGTTCAGGTCAGCAACGGGTTTCTTCGCCTTAATTTCGGTATCACAATCCATGGTTTTGTTCAGGTCTCTCTCTCTCTCTCTGCTTGCCATCTCGACCACCGCCGGCCTCAAAACCCAAAACCCGCTGCCACTTGGTCTCTGCCTGTTAACCGCCGGCCTGAAGCTTTAACCAGTTTGGCCGGAACCAACGCGCCAGTTTGGCCGGAACCACCGCAGACACCACTCCCATCATACAGACCATACGTTTTTTGCCGACAAGTTTAAAGGCAATTGGAGGCAACAACTTTCCAGCAGGCATTTTTAAGACAATTGGAGGCAACAACTTGGACCAGACAAATTTTCTTCCCAGGTGCACTCTACCCTTGTTAAATTCTTTTAGGTGGCTGATTTATTATATTTATTTTTATTATTATTAGTATTTTATAATAATTATCATTAGATACCCTAGTTGCTCACTATATTTTATTACTATTAGTAGTTTATAATTACCATTAGATACCATAGTTGCTCAGTATAAAGTACTACTTGGTCATACTCGCCTATGCTATTTATTGTCATTATATGCTTGCCGTTGCGTATTGTATAGTTTTGCTCTTTGTGTATTTTGTGTTGCCCATTGTTTGTTATCTGGTGGTTAGTTGTTAGTTGGAATCATAGACAATAGAAGCAATGACTTTTACGTGAGATCATGTCCAAGGACGAGAGATACAGGTAAAGGTAAAGCTAGAAGGTGTAGTTTACGTGTGGCGTCTTGGAACGTAGGAACTCTTAGTAGTAAATTGTTGGAAGTGATAGACGCACTTAAAAGACGTAGGGTACAGATAGCGTGCCTGCAGGAGACTAGGTGGAAAGGACAGAGAGCAGATGAGCGCAATGGGTATAAGTTGTTGTATTCCGGATCGGATGGGTCCAAGAACGGAGTAGGATTTTTGGTGTCTATAGAATTGCATAAGAATGTAATTGAGGTGATACGACACAACGACAGAATTATGGTGCTAAGGTTAGTATTAGGTGAGCAAGTAGTGACAGTGGTATGCGCCTATGCACCGCAAGTGGGACTAGGAGATCAAGAGAAAAGAGAGTTCTGGGATTGTCTAGATGTAGTAGTAAGGGCCATACCCAGGGAGGAGAAAGTTTTTATAGGAGGAGATTTTAATGGGCACATTGGTAAAGATAGTGATGGCTTTGAGTTGGTACATGGGGGTTTTGGTTTTGGTGATAGGAATGACCCTGGTAGAGACCTTTTAGACTTCGCTACAGCTCATGGCCTAGGTATTATAAACTCGTTCTTTAAGAAGAGGGAATCTCAATTGATCACTTTTAGTAGCGGAGGACGTAACACGCAAATCGACTATCTTTTGATGAGGCAGGAAGATCGACGGATGTGGATGAACTGTAAGGTTATACCAAGGGAGACTGCAGCGACTCAGCACCATTTGCTCGTAGCAGACATAGCCCTAAAAGTAAGGCTAACCGAGGGGGGAAAGGAAAACCAGGCCCAGGACCCGTTGGGGAAACTTGAAGGGAGATAAACTTATGATTTTTAGAGATAAAGTTAACTCGATGACATCGATGCAACTAGGTGACGACGCAAACCGAATGTGGGAGGATATGGCGACTACGATCACTACAGTGGCGAATGAGACGCTAGGGGTCACAACAGGAAAGACGAGTGGGCATAAGGAGTCTTGGTGGTGGAATGAAGACGTGCACACCAAAATAAAGGATAAGCAACAGAGTTTTAGAGATCTTTTGAGATGCACAGATGAGGAGGAGCGGCTGAGGGTGAGGGAGTTATACAAGAAGGCAAAAAGGGAAGCGAAAAAGGCGGTGACCGAGGCAAAAAACACAGCCTATAAACAAATGTATGAACGTTTGGAAACAAAAGAGGGGGAACATGATATGTTCAAGATTTCCAAAGCGAGGGAGCGAAGAAGACAAGATCTAGGAGTAGTAAAGTTTATCAAAGGAGAGGATGGACGCGTTTTAGTCAAGGCACATGACATTAAGTTCAGATGGCAAACCTACTTCCATAATCTTTTCAACGACGGTAGGGCATACCAACAAGATAGCAGCAATCCCAGGACTCAAAGGCGACAACAGAATAATTGCTACTGCAGCAGCATCACACTTGAAGAGGTAAGGATGGCACTTAGGAAGATGGGAAGAGGCAAGGCAGTGGGTTTGGACAACATACCGATTGAGGTGTGGAAGTGTTTGGGGGAAGAAGGAGTCCGATGGTTAACACTTTTGTTCAATCATATTTTTAAGACTGGTAAAATGCCAGATCAGTGGAGGAGTAGTGTCGTGGTGCCGTTATACAAGAATAAAGGAGACGCTCAATGTTGTGGGAATTACAGAGGAATCAAACTGCTAAGTCACACTATGAAACTCTGGGAGAGGGTAATTGAAACTAGAATTAGAAGAGAAACTCAGGTTTCAGTAAACCAATTTGGATTCATGAAAGGGAGGTCAACTACAGAAGCGATACATATTCTAAGAAGATTGATGGAAAAATATAGATCGAAGAAGCAAGATTTACATATGGTGTTTATCGACCTTGAAAAAGCATATGACAGTGTCCCGCGACAACTGATTTGGGATAGCTTGGAGGGTCGAGGTCTACCTTCGAAGTATATAGACTTAATTAAGGATACATACGATAGAACGGAAACTAGTGTCCGCGCGCCTGTAGGGGATACAAACTTCTTTCCTGTGGAGGTAGGACTACACCAAGGGTCTGCGTTGAGTCCTTTTCTTTTTGCGGTTGTCTTGGATGAGTTGTCCAAGTTGATTCAGGAGACAGTTCCGTGGTGCATGCTTTTTGCAGACGATATTGTCTTGATTGCAGAGAATAAACAGTCCCTGAACGCGAGGGTAGAGGAGTGGCGTGTAGCCCTAGAGGGCAAGGGCCTAAGGATTAGTCGATCCAAGACTGAGTATCTACACTGTGATTTCAGTGGTGCAGCCGATGACGATGACACCCAAATCACCATTGAGGATCAATTGGTCCCGCAGGTAACTAAATTTAAGTATTTGGGGTCGTTTGTACAAAGAGATGGTGACATAGATAGTGATGTAACCCATCGCATACAGGCGGGCTGGTGTAGATGGAGGGCAGCCAGTGGAATATTGTGCGATAGGAGGTTCCCAACTAAACTAAAGGGGAAATTTTACAAGGTAGCAGTTAGGCCCGCTATGCTATATGGAACAGACTGTTGGGCTATCAAGAAGACACAAGTGCGCAAGATGGAGGTAGCAGAAATGAGGATGCTGAGGTGGATGTGCGGACACACGAGGTTAGATCGGAAAAGAAATGAGGTTTTTAGGGAGAGATTAGGAGTGGCTAGTATATCGGATAAGATTAAGGAGGGGAGGTTGAGATGGTTTGGGCATGTGAAGCGGAGGCAAACGACGGCACCAGTTAGAGTAGTGGACACTATTACTGTGGAGGGGAGGAGAGGAAGAGGCAGACCCAAACTGACATGGGATGAGCAGATTAGGCATGACTTACTAGAGTTGCATCTTTCCGAGGACATGGTCCATGATAGGACTTCGTGGAGACGTAGGATTAGGGTTCAGGGCCTGTAGTGGATATTACAGTAGGATCTTAGGTGTATTTTAGGGACGTAGGTTTTCCTATCCTTTAAGTGACTTTACTGGTGATTGTCTCCTTGTGTTTATGCCCAAATGATGTTGCATGCTATTATACATGATTTACATTATATTGTGTCATTCTTATCACTTTCTTGGTATTGGTCATGGTATTGGTGGTATTGGTGACTTCTTTTTTCTATATTATTTGACTTGGTGTATTAGTATGCGGTTCGTTTTGGAGCTGAGGGTCTCTCTGGAAGCAGCCTCTCTATCCCTAGGGATAGAGGCAAGGTCTGTCTACATCCCACCCTCCCCAGACCCTACAAGTAGCTTTGCTATTTGTGGGATTTACTGGGTATGGTTGTTGTTGTTGTTGTTGTTGTTGTTACATACATAACCTTCCATACCCGGTTCGACTAGAAGGAACCGGATATGATACTTTATCTTTCGTAATTTATTCATTCCTCATAATCCATTTATGATGGATCTTACTATTACTTTCAAACGACCATAGATTTCAACTCTCACAACTTTAACACAACAACACAATGCAATTGAGATTATGGTTTACATATGACAACATCATAAAAATAGAAATATGGTGTACACTAACGTACCTCGATCTTGTGAGCTTTCCGACTTCCTAGCGTTGGAACCTTCTTCTTTCACACCACTATAGAAATTGAGGTTAGCTACTCGCATTTAGGGGTTCATGCATTAGATTTCTCCTTTGATTCAAGTTCAATTCTTGATTTCTTGAAGTTAGGGTTTCACCCCTTTCCCTGCTCTCTTGTTCGATCGACCAGAACCCAGTTATGGGTGTTTTCTTTTAAATTTTTATTTAATAGTTAAAACCTTTTAATTTATTACTTACACATTGAACCCTCCCACTTAGAAAGAGTGTTTAATTTAGGCTTTCCCATAAACTAACTACCATTTGTCATATTTCATTAACTATGTTAAATTCTTTGTTTATTTTCGCTTATTATTATACTAGACATTTTTGGGGTGTTACATTAGTGCTTGCCTAACGTCTTTCGGTTCCATGTACTTGGCCATCTGAAGCATAACATCTTTGATAGGATTTGGAAGATGGTACACAGAGCAATGAACTTCATTCTTTCTTATATTTATGTCCCCTTTTTGACCAATCGCACCTTGCAAGCCATTCGCACCCAACAAGATCTTCACCATAACTGACCACGATGTGTAGTTGATCGAGGTCAACTTTGGTGCCTGCAAAGACAAACCACCCATCGATTTTTCACCATTCTTGAACTCCCACTTTGTCTGCTGCCATGTTCAGCTTTCAATTCCCTTTTCGGCAAATAAACCCCATATATGAACGAAAACTTTATCGAATTGAAAAACCAACCATAGGGACATGTGCAATCGTATTCCTACATAAACCTGAAAAACGGTGGCAATGGGAGTTGTTACTTGTTGCCTGTCGCAACCCCTGACCCTACCCTGGGAGAGGGTGCCACGAGCCTAACTGGTGGTATCTGTGTTTATTAAATTTGCAGCGGAATTAAAACATCAGGATCGTAGTTAGGAAATAATTTCAGAGTTTGTAGAACACCAAAATTTTTATATTAAATCAATGGGCTAAAACCCATATTTCATTTATAATGTATTTCTAGGGATAAACCCTAGTTGCTGAAAACATAAACTTCATCTTTTATTCAGGTAACTATAGCCACTTTGTTTAAGCCTTCAGTGCTCCATAGCTGGCTTCTAATCACATCAAGTTACCTGAAACGCGTTTTGAAAACTTTTTATCAGCAAGAAATACTGGCGAGTGCATTCCATTTTTCAAGAATATAATGTTATACTTTACATTATTAAGAAGGATATTACAATGTTTTTATCTACCAAAAACCCAATCAGTATTTGTCATGTTGGCAGTTACAATGACTGTGGTCATATTACTATTGGCTAACTCTTTGTCCAATAGTAACGCTTGACTAGTAGTGTATACAAGGAGTATGATCAAATACAAACCACATTTCGCATACAAACTGTAAGAACCATTTAAAAAGTGTCACGTGGCATCTAACCAATTATAGATAAATGATAAAACAATATCCCAAATAATATCAATTATATTGAATTCCCTATAAATATGCTAACAAACAATAAATTCTTTATTTGAATCTTTCTTTTGTTTTTAATGTGCTGATTAAGAAAAGTGGTGATATCATTCAAATATGTGCTAAAATCATTTATCTTGATTAATTTTCATGTGCTAATATAATTTAAAAGTGCTACTTTTATGTATGTATTATTTTGGTATGTGATAATTTAATTTTTTTTAAGTGCCACGATTGTTCTTACGGTTTGTAGGATAAATATGGTTTGTACCGGAACCAACCCGGTGTATACAAAACCCCACATACTGGCAGTACAAAGACTTAACTACTATAAGTATAATTGAAAAAAAAAATTAGGGTTTTGTAAAGCAATTTGGTAAAAAGAGATAATAACTCACTTTGTAAACTCATGTTTTACTATAGGCTTCCTGGAAATATAATATTCTGATGATTTTCTTGAGTTCCGAATAAAAATATACAATGCACTCGTGTTAGTATAATAACCCAATTCAAATTTATCAATACATCACGAGATCAGAACCCCAACGTGGTTTACAAAGCATAGCCTTTATCAGGCAGCGCTTTGGCATCCGTTGCTGGGTTCATGATCGATCGGATAGGGTATCGAATCAGTGATCAGGGGTTAAAACACTTACAACGGGGCAAAGTTTCGTGATTTTAGGGGTATAATTTCGAGCTATATGTAGAGAGAAAGAAAGAAAATTTTGAACGATTGTGAACTGCAAACTGGAGCTCTTTTTATATGAATTTTCGAACCCTCTCACTCCCCACGACAGCCCTAGGCTAGTCCTTTCGCGACTCGCGAGAGCCCCCTAGCTAGGCTTAGGGTTGACCGGTCATGAGTGTAGGTTGAACACGTGGACGACACATGTCCCTAAACATGACCAGAACGTTACAGGCCTCTCGCTCTCCCCCTTAGTCTGTCGTGGCCCGCGACAGACATATAATTATAATTTTATTTCATTTACAAATGAAATAATGTTACACGAGTTCGGTTTTTCGATTACAGATTAGGACATTTTTTAGAGTTGTTATATTGCCACCCGCCGAAGGAGGTAGGCCTGTCGAAAACTTTGAGTCGCGCATTTGGGCACGTGCGGCAATGGTTGGGCGGCGACGGCTTAGTTGCACTGTGGTGGTGCTGCTGATGGCGGTGGTGTGGTGAAAGAAGACTCCAAAATTAGATTCCGATTCTAGCTCATGTTCCGTCCTTATCTTTTTCTTGATTATCACCCTCGGGTATGAGCTACACCTTAGCTCTGATACCAATTGTTGTCTCATGTGGTCAAGCAATTGATAAACAAAAGAACAAGCACAGAGATGTGGGGGAAAATCTGCAACTCTTTGCTTATATTCAGATCAAACGAGCGTACAATTAAAATCAAAGAAAACTAGTTCTATTTATAAGACTATTCTAACTTGTTCTCAAAAGAGACCATTTATTCCTAAAATATGACTCCATATATCTTAACAAAAAAAAAACCAAAATTTAAAATAAACTTTTATTTAATTTCAAGATTAGTCATTCAAAATCAAGGCTAGTATATCCTTGTTCATTCGTCTTTGAATTGAGTTTTTCTACTAACAATCTACCTCGCCCCTTTCATCAAGAACAAATCTTTATCACTTTCAAAAGTTGAGAAGAATATGATCGCTATAAAAGATTCTATATTCTTTTTACATAAATTGCTCCCTTGTACAAGAGAAATATATAGGGACTTATGCTGAATTTCGGTTATTACCTAATTGGTCAGTAATATAAATAATTTAAGTACTTAATCAAGGACACAAGACTACACATTTTAAACTGACAAATTTAGTAGTTAATAATAAAAGAACATGAGAGCATGTATTGTTTTTAATATCCGTTATTTTGATAGTGTCGGGTATCTATGATGGCTGATTGCATTGAAGTCAAAGCTGATCAAACCTTTTTGAAAAGTGTGGTCTCACTATTTTCTATTCATATACCTATTTTAAGGAATGTAAACGTATATTCCATCTTAACTAACGTGTTATTTTATTTATGTGTATTAAAGTTTAAATAATAACAAATCGAATTATTTAAGACCTTGTATAATGGTCATTATAGAGACATCAATTGATAACACCCCCAACATCACCCCGTAGACGGCGTAGAGTAATGTTATAGGGGCATGAAGGAGGACGAATGATTCTAGTATAACACCAAATGAGTAGAAATAAAGTTGAAAGTAATGATTAAAAGAGTATTAATCATCACATATTGTTTAATAGGACGTTATAATGTTGATATGACGAAAATTTGTTATTAACTTTTTTCTAAAAAATAAATTAGTTCTTCTCTTTTTTTAAACTCAAACAAATTTTATGTACTTTAACTAATTTATAAAAGTTTACGCCATAATATTGATAACAAGTTGATTTTGTTATCTTTAATTTTTAATTTAGTGTTGTATTAATACATTTATTTAAAATGGTAATGCATGTGATTATTACGATGTGTCTAAACTAGTTAAAACGACACACTTAAACAAATTATAATACAACAATGCATTCAAGCTGTCTATATATGACACATAAACGGATTGTCCATTTTATTTATACATCCAAATCATTAAACGGTATGTCTTAAAGAACATTTTATATAACCCTAAAAGACACGTATCACATCGTGGATAGTATTATATAAAAGGGTGGAGATACAATAGGAAGTTTATTTCGCTAGGAAGGATAGGAAGTAATCATAACCGTCCAATTGCACAATCTACGGTCAAGATCAAAATCAAATTAAAAACTGTCATTTAAACACGCTCTCCGGAGTTTCAGGGGTATTATCGTCAAATTTCAAAATAACCGCCGTTGATTATACACAGAAACGCTTCGAAACAAAGTGCATTACGTTTTACACTTCCATTGAACGATCAAACACATACAGAAATTTGAGAAAATCATACTCCATTGAAGTTCATGGCGTCGTCGAGAGATAATTTGAAGGTTTACATTCGAGTTACTCAAAACAAATCAGTCTCTGAAAACCCTAAATCATCAAAGAAGCGAAAAACATCAACAGCTGAAGAGAACATTGATGAACAAGAAAATATTAGCCGAAAATCAACAATCAAACAACAAAGAACTAGAAAACGCAAAGATATTTCAGACAATGGTATATTTATCTATTTTTTGCTCTTTAACTGAATTCAAGTTACGTTTTATGAAGTACAATAGACCTAATATATCATATTCGTTCCGAAAAATAGTTAATGAGTAATATCATCCCCTATCTTAACATTTTTTTGTTACCAGAGACTATATTGCGTTTTATGTTAAAACTATGATCTAAGATACTAATGCTTCTTACGGGATTTATATATTGTGAATTAATGCGTTTTACCTTAATAAATTTGCAGAAACAATGAGATTATTATTATGATAATTGTAATCGAATTTTAGTACATTGCGTTTTATCTTTGAATTTGCTGAGATACATGTGTTGTTAACTATTGCGTTTTATATTAATATTAATAAAAAAACAAAATGAGATTATGTAATGTTAATTTGGTGTGTTAAATAATATGATGTAAAGTATTGCGTTTTATCTTAAACCTGTGAATTACTGCTTTTTATCTTTATAGTGTTAGCTAATGCGTTTTATCATTAATTTCTTAATTGACATTGTTGACTAATGCGTTTTACATTAATAAATCATAAAAAACAAAATGAGATTATTTAATGTTAATTTGGTGTGTTAAATAATATGATGTAAAGTATTGCGTTTTATCTTAAACCTGTGTGAATCACTGCTTTTTATCTTTATGGTGTTAGCTAGAGAGTTTTATCATAAATTTGTTAATTGACATTGTTGACTAATGCGTTTTACATTAATAAATCATAAAAAACAAAATGAGATTATGTAATGTTAATTTGGTGTGTTAAATAATATGATGTAAAGTATTGCGTTTTATCTTAAACCTGTGAATCACTGCTTTTTATCTTTATGGTGTTAGCTAATGCGTTTTATCATAAATTTGTTAATTGACATTGTTTCATTATTCTATTTAAAGTTAAAAAACAAGAGGAAAAACAACAACAGGAAAAACAAAAAAGGCGAAGAAAGAAAGTGGTGATAGAATCATCAGAAGAAACAGTTTCTGATTCAATGGATGAAAAATCTAGTCGAGCTATTGTTCTGCATACTTCCAATCAACAACAAGTAAATTCAGGTAACATAAAACGCATTTAACATATTTCATGAAAAAAATATATGTTTTTAACACAATTCAATGTATCAGATGATGATTTTGTTGATCCACAACCAAGAGTTAACCTGACAAAAAATCAAAAGAAGGAAAAGGCAGAATCAAAACCAAAGAGATCACAGAGGAAAGATAAAACAAAAGAACAACCAGAACAACAACCATATTATGATTACAACGGAAAAAAAAATTAACATTAGATGTGCAGTCAATAATCTAAAAGATTATATTGAAGGTTTGTCAAAAGAGCAAAGGAATGTTGTTAGAGAAATAGGGTTTGAGAGCATACTAAAATTCAAGCTGCATTCAGTTCCACGCAAATTCGGATATTGGCTGGTAAAAAACTTTGATGCTGAAAATGATGAGATAAATATTGGAGATGAAAAGATTAAGATCACAGCTGAATTCATCCAAAAGGTATTTCAAATACCAAATGGAAAAACAGAGATTGTGGAAAAACTGAGACCAAAAGACACTGATCTTATAATTAAATTCTGGCGCGGTCAATTCAACAAAGATATTTTGCAAAGAATGTATGCGCACAACTTGATTACTTATTTAAAATCAAGAAATGAGCTTGGAAGATTGTTCAAACTGAATTTCTTAGTTATTTTTTTTACGATCATGGCGGAGGCAATGCAGAGTAGTAATGTTAATCAAAGATTCCTGCCATCAATGAAAAGTGACAAAAAAACCCAGGATTTTAATTGGTGTGAATATATGCTGACCGTTTTAAAGCGTACAAGAAGACAATGGCCTGGAAATGAGAAGCTCTTCAATGGACCTATTGCATTGTTAGCGGTATGAAATCTGATCTTTCATTATTGCTACATATTTGCTGAATGCTTGTTTAGGCTGCTTGTTTATATTATTTGTTTGTTTAAAACTAGACTTTATAAAACGCAATGTATATTTTAAAACGCAATTATCTTTCATTTTTGTTTATTTAAGTTCTTTGTTTCTTTAAAACTCTTCTTTGCTTGAGTAAAACGCAATGTTTTTGTAAAACGCAATATATTTAAAGTTACAAAACAATAGTTTTTTAATTTGTTTACAATGATTTATATTTTAAAACGCAACAAATTATGAATTTATTATTTATCTAAAACGCAATGAATCATACAGATACTATATGCATACAAAAAACAAGGATTTGATGATACTGAAAACACTGAAGAGTTCTCACTTGATAAAATTGATTCTACAACATTACAAGAATTTGAAGATGAATTGGAAATTGCTGCACAAAATGAGGGCAGATGTCTTGTAAATGATAAAGTTAAAAAAGTCAGAAAGACTAAACAAAAAAAGAAAGATGAAAAGAATGAATTTTATGTTTATCCAAGTGAATCCGAGAATGAAAACGAAGAAATTTTTGAAGATGAATCTGAAGAAAAACATGAAGACGATGCTGAAGAACAACCAATCTCCTTACTTAAAGCTGCAACAGACTGGATTGATCAAGAGAATCAAGAGAATGTTCAAAACAGCCAAATTATAACAAATGAAACTGAGAAAACAAATACAGAAAGTGGAGGATCATGGGGTCAATTCTTCATTAAACCATCAATAGGAAATAAAGATAAAATGTGGGTAGACAGTCAAAGCCGACTGCGTAATTTCATACCATCACAAAATCAAAGTGAAGGTCTTTCTGACATTCATTCAACAAAAAGTGGCGATGAAAATATGAAGAACATTAAAGATAAAAAATCACATGAAGAATATCTTGTGACTGCTTTGGATCATCATTTTAAAGGAATTGAAGATATTTTCGAAAACATTCAATCACGCATAGATGAGATTGTGGAGGAATATCCAACGAGTGAAGCTCTTCATAACAAAGTTAACGAATGGGTGTCATTGATTGAAAAATTCCACCATCAAGCAAAAAAGCACAAGAAAGTTAATATTGATTCAACTATGATTGAAACACCATCAAGATTTCTAAATTTGAGCCAAAATGAAGACACTGAAAATCAAATCATTTCAACACCATTGATTGTAAAACGCAATGATGATGATACAAAACGCAATGAGGATAGCTCACCTCTAGTTCAATCATCCAATCCAGAAAAAATCAGTGAGAATGAACCTGCATCTGTTCTGCAAACACACATTGAAAAACCTTCAATGGTACAATCATCATTTAGCGAAGAAACTCCATCATTAATGTTGGAGATTATCAAAAAGACAGATGAAGAAGAAAAAAAATCAAATCAAAAGAAAATTAATGATGATGAGGTACCATCCTTTGATTTGAAAATTTCTCAGTTGTCTTCAAATGTTGATGAAAATGAAGTTGAAGTTGATGCTACTCGACACGGTGAACAAACCGAAATTCAAGCGGAATCTGAAAAAACAACAATCGAACAAGATGTTCAAATTACTGGAATACAAACAATGTTTGATAGAATTGAAGAACAGGATACTGAAAAGGAAATCAGTGATCTACTTCAAAACACATCATTCCTACACCCACAAGAAGATCAGTATAAAACACCTGCAAAATCAGTTCATCAAGAACAACCAACAACTGATATAAGCAAAACAGAAGAAATAATCACAAAGATGGTACGACCAGATCGAGAGAAAAATGTTCCTGAAGTATTTTGTTCACCATATTATCTAAGACAAGTAGCAATGAAGGAATCAAGAACAGCACACGAAAACAACATATCGGGATATGTATTCCATGCAAAAGGAGAAATGATGTAAAAATTCATTTATATACACTAAAACAAAAAAACAAAAATCAAAATATTATAATTTAATTATTATTATTATTATATTTTTTTTGCAGGGATACTCTCTTTGAAATTAAAGAACATGCATTTCTATATAGATATGCTGCTGAAACAATGAGGCCAGGATTGGAAATCACCGGAGAAGTAATCAATTGTTGGTCTTATATTTTGAATGAAGAAGAAAAAAGAAGATCAAAAGACAACAAATCTCCACGATTTTTCTGTACTATTCGAATGCTGGTATGATATTTAAAACGCAATTTTTCTTATTCGTATAATGAAGTATTTTGAAGTTTGATTGAATGATGTTTTATAAAACGCAATAGAATTTTTATTTCTTTAATAAAACGCAATGATTTCTTTGTTTGAATGATGTTTTATAAAACGCAGCTGTATGTTTTATTAACTTCATAAAACGCAGCTCTATGTTTATTTATCTTCATAAAACGCAATAATATGTTAATTTGTTCTATTTTATACAGGCTTTACCAAATTGTAACAAGGAAGAATCTGAAAATAAAGGAAAGATGATAAAAGCATTCACAATGAACATAGAAAAAAATTCTTAAAGGTGCAAAGCTAAAAAGCATAAAGGATTTTAAAATTATCCTTGTCCCGATTCTCCATATACAGCATTTCTTTGTTATATCCTTCAATCTTGAAGAGAAACAAATATTCATCATTGACAACAGTGCGAAAGAAGAAACAAATGAATCTAAATATGGAAATGTCCCTGAAAATACAGTAAGTATTCTTAATTATGCTTTTAAAACACAAATATAAACCACCTAATCTTTTTGTTTTGTTTTTTGTTTTTTTTTTTCTATAGAGGGATGCTTTGGCAGCTTACCTTAAATCTGTTGAACATGAAAAAGCAGATGATATAAAGGGAATAATCCCTGTTAGAATGCAGATGAAATGGAGGACACAACATAATGGCATTGATTGTGGTATATTCACAATGCGTCATATGGAATGTTATAATGGAGAACCGGTCGAAAAATGGGATTGTGGGTTTAACGTGGAATATGAAGAACCTGCAAATATCAAGAAGGTTAAAAACAAAAAACCAGTCAACAAGCAGACCGCACAACTTGAAGATTTAAGAAGAAAGTTCATCGCAAAGATATTATTGTACGAAATCAACGAACAAAGAGATTATGTTATTGAAGACTCAAAGACGTTTCGAGACCTCAGTGCGAAACTTAAAAAACAATCTTATGAAACTAGTTTAGATAGGATTAAAGACAGGCTTGCTCTTGCTGGTTTACTTTAATTTTGAAATGATACTTATTATAAAACGCAATGTTTTTTCATTTATCTTGGTTTTTATATAAATCATTATTTTCTTGATCTTGCTAGTTACTTTGAGTTAAAAATGCTACTTACTATAAAACGCAATGTTTTTTATTTTAAAATACCAGTTATTTTTTTGTTATCTTAAAACGCAATATGTATCATTTAAAAATATTAAATCATTATTTTGAAAACAATTTATACAAATATATAAAATTTATAAAACGCAACATTTTAATATATGCTATTGTCTTTTTAAATTATTACAATGTATTAAAATGCTAAAAACTATAAAACGCAATATTTTTTCTAATTATTCATTTCCAAACATATAACGCAATATATTTATAACGCATTGATTTTTTTTTTTTTTAATTTATAAAACACAAAAAACAAATAAAATAAACTGATATCTTAATGACAAGAAATGATTAGACCAAAAGCCTTAAAAAGCCTTTTAGATTCCTGATATAAATACTGTATGTATGATGGAAATATCAATTCAAAGAAAAAAATAAAAAATAATCATTATTATTATTAAGACAAATTGATTCAAATTCCTCTACCAGTAGATTATATAAGAACAGAAACCCTAAACTATTTTCACATTTCTCTCATCATACACCAAAAAACACCAAATACCCAACACACACAAACCCTAAAATGGATAATCAACAACTATCAGTTTGGTGGGTTAAAAGAGGCAATTTCTTTCTTCAATTCCTTGATGGAAAAAAAATAAAATACCATTCCGTTGCTTCTGTCCTTCAAAACTGCAATGAAAATGTTTTGAAAAGGATGAACGAAATAGGTATACCACCTTCTTGTTACACAGATCAAACAGCCGCACTGTTCAGAATTCTACACAAAAGATATGGTAATCCGAATCAAACAGAAACTGAAGATGCCCAGGTTACATCTTGGGAGTTCATTGAGGAAACTTTCAAAGTTTCAGTGACTTGGGACGATGGTGATGTGGAGATGTATGACCCAAAGGACATATCTACCAGTGAGGATCTAAGTTTTTTGAAGCAGTTATCTGAAATACCAATCATCAACAACTCTGCTAGCAAATTTGCAGAGAAGCTTCAAAACGCAGTACTCTCACAGGTTGAACTTTGGGTTGAATCTGAAAGTGATGAAGAAATCCCTGATGGAAGCTTAGGGTTTTCATCCGATGAAGAAACAAACTTTGATCCATGAAGCTGATCATGCTAGTTATTTTTGTTTATTTTTGTTGTTTGAAAAAATCATCTTTGTTTAGAACTATCATTATCTATATAACGCAATGTTTATTATATCCACTTGAATTTCTTGTTTAATTTTATGTTTAATATGTGTTACAATAAAACGCAATAATAAAAAAAACATATTAAAGTATATTGTTCTATCTATAAAACGGAATAACAATATACTGTTATCATAAAACGCAACTTTCCAAAAAAAGCTGACAAGTGATTTGGAAATCCCTTTTGGAAGCTTAGTGTTGTCATCATTTCTTGTTTAATTTGATCTATGATCTATGTTACAATAAAACGCAATAATCAAAAAATACAATTTAAATTATATTGTTCATGTATAAAACGCAATTACAATATATTGTTGGTATGATAAAACGCAATTAACCAAAACATACTGATAAAAATGAAGGATATTATAAAACTCAGTAATAAAATGAGATGAAACATATACATCATAAAACGCAATGACAAATTTTTTTTTTACTTATTGATATCTGATTTTGTCAGAATTTCTATACATAATTACATTGCATTGCTAGAACCTATAGCATTAGAAGAAACCTTATCTTTACATGTGCGACTGTTATGTCCTTTTTCACCACATACACGGCACGATTTCTGGATCTTTGATGATTTCTGAATTGCAATCTCACGATTTGACTTGATCCTTTTTTGTACACCGCATCCTTTGGTCCTTGTTTTGATCGGCACACGAATAATAGAATCTGATTTTTCTATGTTCCCTCCAATTTCAGCAAATCTTTCTTTGCGACTAGGAGGCGGCGCAGCAACCATAACCTCATCCGCTTTATCAATATAACTTTTAATATGATCCCTGTAACGACACAACTCATCTATATCGCCAACCAGCCTATTAACCACATACTCATTTGCAACAACGATTTCTCTATAAACTTTATCAATTTCACTATTCCTACCAATTTCATCAAACCGAATATTTGAATGATTTGATCCAACAGAAACAACATCTCTCATCCATCTTCTATGAACATATCTTCTAGGAAACTCATTTATATCATCATACCGTAAAACGTAAAATATATGCCGGCATAATATACCAAATTGTTCAAACCGTTTGCAAGAACAACTTATTGTTAATCCATCTTCTTGTTTGCTGTATTGCACCTGTAAATAAGATTAAAAAGCTATATAAAATTAGTGAAATGAAATATAAAACGCAATGAATCTTAATTATAATACAGATAAAACTATATTTTCATATAATGATAAAACGCAATGAAAGATGGAATAATAAAACGCAATAGATATTTAAAAATATATAAATTTAAAAAATACCTTCAAAAAAGATGTGCATGGCTGTCTGAAATCCTTTATTTCAAAATATTGAACATCACCCACAATATCAAGAGACTTTGACATACACTTTGTAATGGCAGCATCAATTTCAATCTGAATATCCTTAAAAATTGTTTTGGTATATATTTCTGATGCTTGTTTCTCCAATACAAAGTCACTCCAGGGCTTAGACTCAATATACCTTGTATCATGATCATTCCTCCTATGCTCATGCCTTTGAATATCCATTGCAGTCTCAAAATGAGTGAAAAATTCAACAAGTGTACATCTTGGATTGCAAATCTGACCAAAGAAGTAATTCTCGCTTTCACATCTCGACGTAGTACGCATAAGACCAGCCAAATCCTCTCCATGGTAATAAGCAGGAATCCAGTCAAATCGAAGATCGTACATATCTTTTAACCACTCATGATTTTCCAATCCAAAAGTAGACATTATTGAATGCCACTCAGTTTCAAAATCTTCTGGACTAATAGTATCATTCCAAACAACATGAGTCATTCTTGTATTAAAATCAGTGTTTGCTGACAAAACAGGACCAACCTGAATAAAAAAGTAATAATATTATTAAACATAAAAAGCAATAATTTAAAAACAATATATTGAAAATGATAAACATAATGAATTGATGGTAAAACGCAATTGTTTTGTAATTCTATTGATAAAAATATTTGGTGATCTTATTGTATAATACATAAAACGCAATAATAAAACAATTAAAATTGCAGTTTGTTATATCATAAAACGCAGTTAATACCTTTGTCTTCAATTTCTCCCATATGTGCCACATACATAACCTATGCCTACTTCTTGAAATTACATCCTTAATAGCTCTCTTCATTGCAGCATCTTGATCAGTAACAACAACTTTAGGCTCACTTCCAAAAGCATTAACAAAACACCTTAAAAGCCATCTATAAGAATCTGCAGTCTCCGAACCAAGTAATGCACCACCAAATGTGACATTCCTATAATGATTATCAATACCAGTAAATGGAACAAAAACCAAATCATACCTGCATAAAAAACAAATTAAAAAAGCATTAGAAAATTAGAACAGCATGTATAACGCAATAGAATATATAACGCAATAAATGAAAAAAAACTTACTTGTTTGATTTATAAGTAGCATCAAAACCAAATATGTCACCAAACACTGTATAATTTTTTTTTGATTGCTCATCAGCCCAGAAAAGCCCTTTCAATCTTCTATCTTCACCAATAACATAATCACATGTGAAACCAGGACAACATTCTTTCTTCCTAATAAGACGCCTAACTACCATTTCTGCATCATACTCTCCGATATAAAGATTCAAATCCCTTCTATAATTCTTACAATCAACTTTACTAGCACCAACTTCACCAAAACCACCATACATTGTTTTCATAATATTGAATGCTTTAACAGGTCCAATATTGATTGCAGACAATCCAGATATAAAACTTTCTTTCACATAATCGATACTTCGTGCAGCCGGCAAGAAATGAATATCTTCATCTTCCACAAAGATATGATTATGTTCTTCTTCAAAGTAGTAGATTTTATACATATTATTGTTCTCTAATATTAATTTCACATGAGCATTGCATCCAACTCTTTTTGAACCTCTATTACGTCTAACAATCTTTTTACTATTCTCAACTGAACCAGAATCTATTTCTTTGCTAACATGAAATCCTTCTTTTGAACAGACAATATATCTTATTTTCACTAAACCATCACCATTTTTCCAAGAGGTATTTTTTCTTGCAGAAAAACCTGCAGCAAGTGCATATCTCTGATAAAACGCAAAAGCCTCATCAAATGACTTAAAAAACATTCCAACAGCAGGTGTAATGGATCCACTGACTTTAGGTTTGAAAAACTTTCTTCCACTGTTTATGCATACACGTTCCTCCCACTTGGAAATGTTATCTGAAACAATTAAAAAAAACTTTAAAACGCAATTCATCTTACATAATAATGTTTTTATTGATAAACCAAAAAATATATTAATAAAAATTTAAAATTCAAACATTTAAAGTTTATATATAGACTAATATGGATAAAAAGCATAAAAAGCAACACGTTCAGTAAAACGCATCATATGATCTGAAACACTTAACAAATAATCATAAAACGCAATACATCCTATATAATAATGTGTTTAATATTAAATCACAAAAATAAGTTAATAATAATATAAGAGATACAAACCTTTAAGGTTTGTATATGAACTATTATCTAAAAAATCATAAAACGCAATACATTCAGTAAAACGCATAAAATGATGAATAAACAAAACATTGTACAACAATAACAGTTATAGACAGTTAAAGCTTTATATAACATAAAAATAAAAGTTTCATATGCATACAATTTAATTAATATCATAAAACGCAACTCTTCACTAAAACGCAATAAATGATGAAGAAAAAAAACAAACAAATTATGTTTAATTATACAACAATAACTATTAAACTTATGAAAAATCAAATATTACTTACAGAACCACGAATTATAAAACGTAAAACAAAGAAATTCAGAAAAAATAACAAAATTTTACTCCGAATTGAAGCTAAACATACCAGCAGAGTCTGAAGAAGACATTGAAGTTATCGAATTGACGAACGATACAAGATTAATGTTTGAAAAGAGATGAATTTGCAATCGACGGCGATTTAGGGTTACAGAAACTTCAATTATGTTATGAGAGTGATGAACTAAGAAAAGAAGTAACAGAATCTGTAATTGAATTAGAACGAAGATATGATAATGTAAAAAGACGAAAATGCCACCGCGTACAAAAATTTAAAAAAATATGATGAACGGCTAAGATTGCTTCCTATACTTCCTAGCCAAAATAAATTTCCTATTTGATCTTTACCCTTATATAAAAATATGATAATATAAGTTTATAAAGTATGTGCAAGAAAAGTAGGACATGAGAGTATGGGACATAAATCTCTAACTGGATATTTCATTTAAAGTTTAAATGTTTTAACTTTTGATCTATCAAAACAAAGTAATAATTACAATGGGGATAATAAGTGTAAAAAAAAAAAAAAAAAACTGCCTCAAAATTGTAATTTCATAATATTATTGTGTTTTATTATAGTTTTTAGAAAAGAAACAAATTTAGATCCACGTAACTAAATGACTTATTGACTTATTGTTTTTTCTTCAAAAAGTCAATAATTTAAAAGGTATTTGCCATTGATAAAAATACTTTTTATTTTAGCTTTCTTGATAGAGATAAAAAGTTCTTTTTTAAAAACCATAAAAAATTGACTTTTTAAACATAAATTTATCAATTTAAGCTCACCTTTTAAAATAGCCATCAAATATAAAATTTATCATATTCTTTTTGGTCATTTTATTTTTTTCACTATAAAAGTTAATCCAAATGCTTTTTTAAAAATTACTTTTAAAAAAATTATAAGTCAATAAACAATTTTGACCAAAAACACTTTTAAAGTTAAATAAGCAATCCATTATATCCATGATATAATCTAGAGTAAAATGTTAAAATGGTCTCTGAGTTAATGTTTCATTTTTGTTTACTTTTACTACTTTAGTCCACAAATGAAACGTTTTGTATCTGGGTTATTAATGTTTCATTTTTGTTGTCATTTTCATACAATTGTCAAACTAAGTTAGAATTTTCTGTTAACTTCTTCCCGTTTTGTCATTTTCCTCATTTAAATGAAGGGTAGAATCGTCATTTTATGCCATAATATACTTTAGTTAAACGAGGAAAATGACAAAAAAATGAGAAGTTAATAGAAATTTCTAACACAGTTTGCAAATTGGATGAAAATGGCAACAAAAATAAAACCTTAGGGACCCATATACAAAAGGTTTATTTTTTTACTAAAATGGCAAAAATGCCCTAAACTTAGGGACCAATTGGCATATTACTCTATAATCTAATTGACATGTTTTACTCATGGTTGTAAAAGTCCCGTCTAGGCTCCGAGTACTCCCTGAGTACTCACTACAAGGTAGGCTGTCGAGGCCCGACTACTGTTCGCCTAGGCTGATTACTCCCTGAGTAAACTCCACCTAGGCCGAGTACTTCCCGAGTACTCTCAAATCCGACTAGTGAGCGACTAACGACTTTTGTAACCGTGGTTTTAGTATTGACGAATTTTAGATGAACTTTACATATAAAAGACCCTTATGAAACTGATAAAAACAATAATTCACAATATATAAAGAGTGGGACTAGGGGTGCAAATGAGCCGAGCCTGAGCTCGACCAAGCTCGAGCTCGATTAACTTATAAGAGCTCGGGCTCGAGCTCAGCTCGATTCGAGATTTGTTTTCAAAGCTCGAGCTCGACTCGTTGGTATTTTCTCAAGCTCGAGCTCGGCTCGTTTATTATCTATTAATTAATATATTGAATAAAAATAATATAAATAATAGACTTTTTAGGCTCGCGAGCTCGATAAGTGAAGCTCGGGCTCGTTTACTAAATAAGCATATTTTTAGGTTCGAGGTCGGCTTGTAAAGAAGTTTAAATAAGCTCGGCTCGTTTACACTAAGGCTCGACGAGCTTCATATGCGAGGCTTGAGCTCGGGCTCGATAAACAAACGAGTTTTATTTTAGGCTTAAGCTCGGCCCAGGCTCAATAAGGCTCGGCTCGTTTCGAGCTTTTTTTTCAAGCCGATCTCGAGTAGCTCGCGAGCCGCTCGGCTCGTTTGCACCCCTAAATGGGACGACTAAAAAAAGTAAAAATAAATAAATAAAGAAAAAGACAATAAAAATAAAATATTGTGTGGTCCACAGGTAAATATGGAGTTCTTTTTTGAATTCCACCATAATTACGGTTTTGCCTGATAATTATTAAGTACACCCTTTAATTTGACTTTTCATTTCGTTTTTATAAAAGGGAAAATAGCCAAAATGGCCAAGTATTGGTCAACTTTTCCAAAATGGCTAAGTCAAACGTCTTGTGGAGACGTCACAAAAAGGTTCTAGCGTCTTGGCGGCTGACCAACCAAACGCTGCCACGTGTTCGACACAGCTCAGACGTCTTAACGTCTTAGCTGAGACGTTTCAGACGGCGGCTTGAGACGTCTTAAAGTTGAGCTGTTAAGCCGACACTTTTGAAGGCGGCTTGAGACATCTGAAGGCGGCTTGAGACGCTTCAACACGGCTTGAGACGCTTCATCCCAGGATCTTGGTAAGGAGGACATAAAGGCGGTTGCCCTCATCAACTACCGCCACAAAGAAGGACATGAATTCGCACACGTCTCGCAGTGGGAAACGATGAGGGTTTGGCTTTAGATGTTTGGTTTTTTTTTTTAATGTAATGGTTTTTTTTTCTTTTTATATTTTCTTTTTTTTAATGTAATGTTTAATATTTTCTTTTTTTAATGTAATGCTTAATATTTTCTTTTTATATTAAACGGAGCATTATTTTCCGTTAAAACGATTGAGGGATAACGGTTTACGGGGTGGGCCTGTTGACCGTTTCACAGGTTTGGGCTTACGGGTTTTGGGCTTACGGGGTTTGGGCTTACAGGGTGTGGGCTGATGGGGTTTGAGCTTACGGGGTTTGGGTGTACGGGGTTTGGGCCTAAGGGGTTTGGGCTTAAGGGGTGTCACAACCCCCGTCCCCTAATAACCCAGGAACGGGCGCCCGTGGCAAGTTTCAGTGGTATCGGTATTTATCAATTTGGCAGCGGAAATTTCATCAGGACCGTAGTTAGGAAATATTTTATCAGAGTTAAACACCAAAAATATTTAAAATTAAGAAATGGGATAAAACCCAAGTTTCTCTGATAATACATTTATAAGTGGGACAAAACCCGATTTTTCATTTTGATACATTTACAGGGAATAACCCCCAATTATTGAAAATGATTCTCCTTTTTAACTAGGTAACTTTTATTGCCACTTTTCTAAGTCTTCAGTGCTCTCCAGCTGGCTTTTATTGGCTTCACACTAAGTTACCTGAAACACGTGTTTAAACATTTTATCAGCGGGAAATACTGGTGAGTGAATCCCAGTTTAATCAAGTTTTAATAAAAACCATTGTACAGTATTGATTTGGAAAAAGGAAGAACGGAAGTGGTTTGTTTTATAAATTTTGTTTTTGACCATTGGCTTCGTATGCATGGTTATTATGACAAACAAACATTTACCGTTAAAATTTCTGTTTCAAATAATATATGCAAATGATGTGCCAAAGCGCTTATACCTAAAGATACAGTCGACGAGATAGAAGAGGACGATATTGAATATATGCAATGATTTGTATTAATTTATATTTTATAAAACATAAATTCATTATGTATAGTTATTTCTATATATGTTTCGATGACATATTAAGTAGATAAAACTTCATTATATTATATTATATTTATTGTGAACATGTGTATATATATGTGCCCTCACTATGTCAATAATGCCACACCGGATGTCTTACTCAAACATTCCTCATTCCGTGCAACGCACCATTTCGATAAATAAAATGACCGGTTTGAACATTGGTCGCCAAATATTCTAGAGTTTTACTATCACGGCGATACTCCAACTTGCTACTCAACCTACATGGGTAAAACACCTCTCGGAAAAGAATGGTGGGGCGGATTACTTGGATTTTGTGGAAACGGATTTATTCAGGAAACGGTATCTTCGAAATACCTTTCTTGTTAATGATAGTGTTTTTATATTTTTTAGTCAAACGTTTACCATATTTTTCTCAGCATATCAATGCATGGTGTAACAAGCTAATGTATCAACGGGAGCTTAACAGATGGTCAATGACGATGTCGTCAAAGGATTATCGTTGGACAGTAGTCCCGCCTACTTTTTTTAACATGATAATAGAACAAAAAAGAGAGGTCTACGAATATGCAGACAGTTCAAAAGAAATTTTTCCTCCCTTTTGGGACGTTGATACGGTACGTTGTTAAATATGCTTATTCGGAGTGTACACTTTTTATAATATAGTTGTACGTTTTTTAAAAAATTTAATAAAAAACTTTATGTTTAAAAAATTTAGAAATTTTTATATTTTATGTTTTATAAAAAAATATTGATTTTTTAAATTATTATAATTTTAAAAAAATTCCCTAAAAAGAATACCTTTTCCGGGGCTTATTTACGTTTCATTTTTTGCAGATTTACATGCCCGTAGCGCACAACGAAAACCACTGGTTACTTCTAAAAATAAATATGCGTTCGCTTAAAATAAATGCTTATTTTCCAGATAACTATAACCTAAGTAATTGCGGAGAAGGATTTTGCATACACAGGAAAATACATCAAATTCTTTTAGAATTTGAATCTCCATTCGTATGGTTTCTGGGCCGTATATCGTACTGGCAGCACTCGGGGATAGATAGTGTAGAAGCCTTAGAGTATTGCGGGGATGTTGTGTGGCCTGACCACGGAGCTCATATTGGGCGAAACTCATCATATGTATACTATTGGAAAATCTAGTTTACAACCGTTCATTGACATGGAACGAAGTAAACATACAGGATGCTTGTGTCAGATATAGACGCTACATGGCTGATGAACTCTACGCCGGGCGCTACACACCAACTAATTTTTGAAGGCTGGACGTACGCATTGTAAAATTTAATTCTTATATAAATTAAAAGTACTAATTACTATTGCGGTTACAAGAATTTGTTACATGATTTTCCTAATTAAAACATAAAAAAACTACGCTATTATTAAAATTCTGCTAAATTATAAGATGGAAAAATGTCATCCGTTGGACTTTGGGTTTCTATCTCTTTCCCTTTTCCTTTCCCTGATGATTTACGTGAACGAATCTGTGATGGCATTGGATCTAAACAAACATCACGACCATGGTCGTATGTTTGACACCGCGAACAATATACCTGAACGGGCTCTTCCCCACGAGATAAGATTCGGGTGGTTTCTCTTGGACGGCCAGATTGACGTTTTGTAATATGTGGCGGTAATACACTGCCAAGGCCTTCTGGTATCACCCATTCAGACCAATGAGGCAGAGGATTAATCGATTCTTCATACGTTTTTTTGTATACTTCGTTTGAATAACACGAGAATGCATAATGACTGCAGTCAGTTTCACCCAAAAATCTTGAAACAGCAATCACATGCCCACAAGGTAGACCAGAAACTTGCCAGACACGACAGCTGCATGAACGATTCAAAAAATCAACTAAACCCCTTTTCATACCGTCTTCAACAAGAAAAGTGTTTACCCCGATGCCTGCAACAGTCCAGGTTCTAGACCCTTCAATTTTCTTTAAAATTTTCTTCTGTGCCCACTGAGTCAGTGAGTGGCTCTCCTGCATGCCCTGCAGTCGACGGTCATAAAACCATTTTTGTACGGACTCGCGGAAGAATTCGATAAGTTGCGTTATCCGCATCTTACGCGAGAATCTAGACAAAGAGTTAATAGACTCCGCACTATTAGATGTCATATAGTGGTATCGATTGCCGGGACAATGAGCTCTTGCCCATCTACCAAACCCAATATTTGTTAAGACCTGGCGAATTCTAGGAACGGTAAGACACAAAGCATTGAATGACTCGTTAAAGTCAGACATCCGATAAGATTTACATGTCTTCTACCATAGTGCCTCGTATTCTTTTTTTAGACGACGGCAAACTTAAATTCATCATTAAATGACGACAACACAACCCGTGGTAAACACGTGGAAACACGTTTCTAACACCTACATGTATAGAATTCGCCCTATCCGAAATTATCGCCATATCTGCTATTTCACCAACACACTCTCTAAGCTTTGAGAGAAACCATGTCCAAGATTCACCATCCTCTGATTTTCCTCTACCATAAGCAATTGGTAAAATCTGATTATTTCCATCCATGGCCACTGCTTAAAACAACGTCCCTTTAAATTCACCCTTTAGGTGTGCCGCGTCAATGATAACGACCGGTCTTAGATTAAACATAAAGCTACGAATCTGAAAATTAATGATAACAAAATAAGATCAAACCCATGTTACTTTAAAAAAAATAAGAACAAGTACAAAAGAAAAGGTGTAAATTACCGCAGCACCTAACGCAACAAAAACCATTTCAAAACGACTCTGCTCATCAACCAAGATGTGAGTAACGCTTCCAGGATTTGCAAGCTTCAAATTGTAACAGTATATTGGTAGTTCGGCAAAAGAGTCTCGGGTTGTTCCTTGTAGAAGTTCAAGTGCATGGCTTTTACCATGCCAAGCTTGAAGGTTTGTTATCTCAACCTCGAACCTTTGTCTAAAATCTTTGACAATCTCTTTCGCTTGATATATCCTACCACTGTCTTTTAGTTGTTCCTTTAAAAAGTAACCCAAAACCTTTGGGTTAGCCTGACGGAAATGTGGGTGTGTTTGCGTCTTCGAACAGGTGTATCTATCGTTCATATGTTTAACAAAAAATAAACTACCACCAGGAATGGCGTATGCCTTAAATCGCCATTCACAACCATCACCCATGCATGACACTTCATACCGTGTCTTAGATGATTTATAACCTTTAAACTCGAAATGCTCTAACAAACATTTCTTTCCCAACTCAAGCTTCATCTCTTATTTGTTATTGAATATATGACCGACCTCAAACACTATAGATGAAGAAGCTGATTCGTTGTTAGACGTGGTTGATTTTTCAAAATTATTTTCTAAAATAGGACACTCATCGTTTAAAACATCAACACTTTCTTTAACTGAAATATTTAGATCTGGAGTTTTGAAATTGTTTAAAGAAGAAAAACCAGAGGAACCAACACCAGACTCTTGAATAACATATAATTTATATAATTCAAAAGGATTCTGCATCGCCAAATCAAAAAAAATCTAACATCTCGATCATTAATTATATCGATCGGATTAGTAAACGTAGACATCCGGTATGACAAGCGTGTAATGTTTGGAGTATCACACATCTTAGAAACATAATTTAAAAAACTATTATATGAATGATTTGTTTCAATTTCTAAACCACGTCTCCTTGAATCGCCATCAGTAACATACTCAATGTTTCTTTTAATGACATCCCACTTCCCCCCAATATAAACAACAAACTTGACCCTCATGTTGTGAGATAATTACTAAAAAAACAAAATTATTAGATTTATACTTTAAATACGGTTTTTCATAATGTACAGTATTTAAATAAGGGATCCCTTTAAATAATGGAAAACGTCTTAAATTCGTACAAAACGTCTTATATTGGTACAAAACGTCTTAAACTCGTACAAAACGGCTTAAATTTAAACAGGAAACGTCTTAAACATAGCAATCCGGCTTGAGCTGCTGAAGCCGGCTAAAGAGGGTGAAATGACTCAAGCCGGCCTGAAACGTCTTAAGCCGTCTGAAGCAATGTGCAGCCGTAAGGAAACGGCTCAAGCCGTCTGAAACGTCTCAGCTAAGACGTCCAGAAGTCTGAGCTTACTGTCGGACACGTGGCAGCGTATGGTTGGTCAGCCGCCAAGACGCTAGACCCTTTTTGTGGCGTCTCCACAAGACGTTTGACTTGGCCATTTTGGAAAAGTTGACCAATACTTGGCCATTTTGGCTATTTTCCCTTTATAAAATTTAAAGTACAAAGTAGGGATAAACATGATACTGGATTACCAGTTTAGTACCGAAAATATTGATACTGAAAAAACAGAGATAATGTGTACAAGTATATACCGGTGTTTTACCCGTAAATATCAATACTTGTACCAAAAAACGAAGGAAATAAATACCGGTACCGAATATACCCGGTACGATACCGGTTCCGGTACCAAATTCACATTCCTACCATAAAGAATAAACATAAAATGATCACAAACGGTATATTTAAAGTTACAGATTATTTATATAAAATTATAAAAGTAAATTCATATATTTTTTAATGGTAAATTTCTTTTAATTCTTGTCTTCTGTAGAACTTGAACCCAAGATCTCTCTCTCTCAAACTTAGATGTTTAAAAGTTTCACTACGATCAATGGACCGCCACCTCATTTGTAGTAAATTCATTCATATTTTTAATAGAAAAAAAATAAGTTTAAAAATTGTGATTTATTGGATTGTTGATTTAAGTAAATTACACTTCAACCATCACTTGTGCTCTAGTGGTGGCCACGGGTATTTAAGTTCCACCTATGATGGGTCCGGGTGAGTTTTCCTCTTCAGGTCTCAAGTTCGAGTCTGGGTGATAGGGGTTTCTCATTGAGAGGTTTAAATTGGGGATCTATTGTGCGAGAGGGCTCTCTAGCGCGGACCCGGTTAAGACAACGTATGCTAGACCTCCCGACATTCACGAATAATTCACATCTTTCAAAAAAAATTTACACTACGAGCCTATCAAGTTTGGTCAAAATTTAGGATGGGGTTTTTAACTTTCCAATATCACAAGAATTGTCTTTATTTTGTAAACTATATACATTTTCAGTCGACTGAGTGAAATGATCAAAGTCCAAACATTAGTCAAAGTAAAAAACAAAGCCAAAAGTGTTCAACTTTAATTTGAATCAACTAAAAACTATGAACCCTAGTTATCTAACAAATAATTCAACATCCAAAAAGTTCAAGTTTGTTCATACGTGAACACATGAAAATAGTAACAATAATAATAGTGACGAATTGTAAACGAATTCTTGAATGCCGGTATGGGTTGTGTTTGTCTCAAACTAGTGTTATGCCCCTCCCGCGTTGCGGGGCAGTAAGAAGAATATTTGTCGGTTTGATAACATGTATGCATGTGTTTCGGTTACTTAAACATACTACTCATAACGCGATCTCAATAAAAATTACATCGAGACATAGGTGAAAATACGCTCGTAATAGAGAAACTTTATTAAAGTCCAGTAGTAGTAGCGTTGTCCACCAATAGCAAACGGTCACTATTCCCTCGGGTTGGTTTGTCACGGTAGCAAGGGGGAAAGGCTAAAATATGGAATACTAAAAGAAATAAAAATAGAGGGACTAAACATATACACTACCAAAGGTAAAACAAAGACACTAAGCACACATATGAACATAGTTGATAAACAAAAAGGAAGCTTTTTAAAAACAGAGGGGCTAAACACGTATATTAGAAAGGTTGAAGGTTTAAAAGCAAGACATAAGAAGTCACGATCAATTACTAAACAGAATAAAAGTAGAAGGACTAAACATGTACACTATATATACTAGAAAGACTATGAGGGGGAATAGTGTTAGAAAGCTGTCTGGCATCCCCTCATTGGTCGTGGCTTTTTGTATTTTACTTTCTAAACTTCAATTTCGCTAATACACATGTTTAAAACCAAACCGGAAACATGATAAAGCTTCCATAACCATAATAAACATAAAGGAAGGATCACCTTGGCGGATACCTTAGTGCATTGAAACTCGAATGTAGGTGACCCGTTTACCAAAATCGAAGATCTCGCCGACTTTAAAATTCCTTGAATCCAATAACACCACTTCGAAGGAAAACTCATTTGAGACATAATAGAGATCAAGAAATTCCAGTTAACATTGTCGTAAGCCTTCACGAAATCTATTTTAAGAAGAAAAAAAAACGCCTTTTTTCTTTAACTTTTTCCCCATGTATATATTTCATTAATTATAAGTGGACCATTGAGAATATAATTTCCCTTCAAAAAAGTCGAACAGGATTCAAAGATAACCAACCTTATTAGATTAAACGGTTGGCGAGCACCTTAGATACCACTTTACTAATAATGCCGATTAGATTAATAAGTCAATTGTTTTTAAGCTCCCCCGATCCTTAATTTTTGGAACTAACGCAATGAAAGAAGAGTTGCACCCACTATTAAACAACCCGTTCTTGAAAAAAAGTGTCTAAAATAGTCTTGAAATCCATCTCAGGAAAACGCCAATTTTTTTAATTAATTTCATGTTCATAGCGTCTGGCCCAAGGGCCTTGTCGTCACCGCAATCATTCACCGCAAGCTTAATTTCACTCAAGGAAAATGGCTCCACAAGGAGGGTCTTGTCAAGATCCGTTAATCTCTTGAGACATTCACAAAACAACGGAGGCCTCATTCCCGAAACCTTTACCTGAAGTATCGCATGACTTGTTTTTTAGGGTATGTTTGGCAAAAATAGCTCGTGGCCGGAAGCTGATGGCTGGAAACTGTAGCTTTTTAGATATATTTAGGTATTTGGCAGAATAGCTGCAGCTTTTAATAAAATGTATAAAATGACCAGAATGGACATCACAAAAAAAAATAATACTAAATGTAATAACACACACACACACTAACACACACACACACACACACACACACACACATATATATATATATAAATAAATTCTTTCTAAAATAAAACATGATCATTTTCAACTAAATAAAACATAGTCACTGACAAACAGTCGAAAACATATAATATAATACTATTAAATCATTAATGTCGTGTATTCCATATAAAAGTAGCAATATTGTTGCGAACATGTTTCATCTCATTCGATGTTCCTTCAAATAGACCGCCGGTGCTTGTGTCATGGTTACGAACATCATGCAGTTCATCTCGTGGTATGTAGTTTGGATGTTGCTCCATTGAAGTAAACATGATATCTTCTTGAGTATTAGGTATATAGTTATGCAATGCAAATGTAGCCATGATAACATCAATTTGTGTTTGCACGCTATACTTGGGCATTTTACCAAGTATCTTAAATCGTTTCTTCAAAATTCCAGTAATCGATAAAGTAAAAATTTTCACGTGTAAGGGAAGAGATAACGTACCAGAAAATCGGTGATAAAGAAGACGATCAAAGAAGAACGTATGGGAACAACAGCATACGAAGATCGTGTATATATAATCAAAGAATTTGTTTAAAAGATAACTAAGAATTTGATTTTTGTTATCTTTAGAAAAAAATGAAGTACACCCTTTTGAAAAAAATCTAAGAATTTGATTTTTCGTCATTTTCCCTAAAAGCTTGTAGCTCATTCTAAACGCTACTAATAGGAGTGTTCAACTAAAAGCTTCAAGCTCCTAACCTAAACATTTCAAGCTCCTTCAACCAAACAAGGTATTTTATTGGGTATGAGTTTTTTTCTTAAAAGTTTAAAGCTAGAAGCTCATAAAAGCTCCATACCAAACATACCCTTAACCTTAGATGGTTTTGGGGTCCATATGCCCTCGAAGTTGAGATCCGGAATCTGATTCAGTGCACTTCTAACATTAACATGTGCATGAAAGAATCTAGAATTCTCATCCCCGTCTAAAGCTCACCTTGTCCTCGATCTCTGCTTTCAGTCGGAACACTTTTTTTCTTTCGATTTTTAACAAAGTTTTTTTTCAATGAATGCCCATTCTTCTGCCTCGGATAAATCCCAGACTTCCATGATTTCTTCAACTTCCTTCGGCTCCTCCCCTCCATCGCAATATTGAAATCCCCACCTTCCTTTTTCAATATAGCATCCCTCCAAACTTTAAGGTCTTTCCTAATTAGAGCAAACTTTTTTATAAGACCAACATCAAGAGGTCCAACAAAATTAAAATGAGATAAAGATTTCTCCACCGCTTCCATATAACCCAGGTTTCTCAACCCATGAATTGGAAACCCTGAAAGGCTTGGCCTCGATTACTCTGAGAAAGTGACAAAATCAGAGGGCAATGATCCAAGTACATAGTAGGTGGTGCTCTTAAAATCACGTCTGGCCATTTATTAAAGAATTCCGGGTAGACCAGAAATCTCTCACTTTCCCATTATCTCTGACACAGGTAAATCTCCTACCCTTCAAATCATATTCCACCAAGTCCGCTTGACAAATAAAATCATTGAAGTTTTTGGCACATAAGCTTTTAACACTGGAGTTTTTCCTCTCACTAGGAGACCTAGCTGCATTGAAATCTCCTCCCACAATCCACAAACCCTAGATACCCTCCATCAAAGATCTAATTTCATCCCACAAGACCAGTTTATCGGTAATTCTTTGCGGAGCGTACACATTAATCAAACTCAGCACTTCATTACTTCCTTTAATACAACCATTGATGAATAAAAAGTTTCTGTTTTTAATCTTTGTATTTATTATTTAAATTTCTATTCATGATTATCTTACGGGAAGGTTCATTGGGGAACACTAAAAAAGTGGGGAACAGCGGGGAACCGGCTCAAACGAACTCCGATTGGACTCATTCCAGCGGCGTTGGAACCGGCTCGTCGAACACTAACTAAGATCTCTTAACCCTAAACCCTAAATCCTAACTCCTAAACTTTAAACCCTAAAGCTAAAAAATAAGGCTAAAACCTAAGCTAAAACGTAAAATCTAAACTATAAACCCTAAAAGCTAAACCCTAAAGACTAAACCTAAAGCTAAACCCTAAAGCTAAACTCTAAACCCTAAAGCTAAACCCTAAGGCTAAACCCTAAAGCTAAACCCTAAAAGCCAAACCCTAATATATTTAGGGTTTAGGGGTTATGATTTAGGGTTTAGGGTTAAGAGATCCTAGTTAGGGTTTGACGAGACGGTTCCAACGCCGTTGGAATGAGTTCAATCGGAGTTCGTTTGAGTTGGTTCCCCGTCGTTCCCCACTTTTTTAGTGTTCCCCAATGAACCTCACACGATTATCTTATATTTATTTTTTTTCCCTATATTAAGAGACGTCTTATCATTGCAATACAGAAAAAAAAAACCAGTACCATAAATACTTTCATAAACATGTCTTATTTATCTCTTGCATTCCATTAGACTAAGGGGTATGGTGAGGCCCATCCCCACGAGGATGGGCCGCCACGTAGGCGCCACATCACCGGCTCGTGGGGGATGGGTCTCCTTCATAATTGAGGGGGATGGAGGATGGGGCTACCCCACCTCATTATTTTATAATTTTCTAAGTTTTACTTTATTAACTTAATAAAAACTTTATAAAAATTAACAAATACAACATAAAACAACATAAATAAATTCATTTCATAACATAAAAAAAAATTACATTTCCTAAAAAAAAATATACATTTCCGAAAAATAAAAAAAATATTACATTTCCTAAAAAAAAATCTACACTACTCGTCTTCGTCTTCGTCACCGTCCGCTACGTTAACGTTGTTCCAAATATGTTCTATCAAATCCTGTTGAAGGTTTATATGCGTGAAGTCGTTGGTTAGCGCGAACGAGTTTAAATCCTGTTGCGTCGGATCTACCGGGACAGTATTCCCGTAAGATGCATTCTCATCATACTCACAAATCGCCCGACCTTCGTCTTCAATAATCATGTTATGGAGCAAAATGCAAGCGTACATACAAAGGCGCAACCGCTTCGGTGTGAACGCACGTGCCGGTTGTTCAAGGACGGCCCATTTTTTTAAAACACCAAAACAACGTTCGATGTCTTTTCTTGCACCTTCTTGACGCTTGGCGAATTTTTTCCTTTTTTCGTCCTCTTCCAAAAGAATCTGCGCCGCCTTTACCACAGCGTTTGCGAAAAACATCTCCTCTTCGTCCGAAGAAGAGCCGGACCACCAAGGATTAGATGCCATTGTGGATGAAGAGATTTTTTTTTTATAAAAGATTGGTATAAAAATGGGAGTGTTTTTTTTATAAAAATGGATGAGAATGGGAGAAGAATGGATGAAATATTGAGGAAATGGTATAAAGAATGGGTATATATTTAAATTGAAAAAGGTTTTTTTTTTTTTTTTATTAATCTAGCCGTTAGTAACGGCTATATTGTTCAAAAGGGGCACGGCGAGACCAGCTTTGGGCCGCTGGGGATGACGGGTGGGATGGAGGGGGCGGTGTGGGGGACCGGCGCCGGTCCTAGCCGGGCCTCAGCCGGCCCCCATACCTTCTAGTCTTAAGTACAGAAGATTCTTTATTGGATTGATGTAAACATTTACTAATCATGTGGATGTTAACCATTAACTGTGATTGTCAACCATCTCTTGTGTGGAGATGCTTTTAGTGGAATTGATGTGACCAGACAACTTAGCACCAATTAATCTTTTTAGTTTAATTAATTTTTATTAACAGTAGACTTTTTGTTTGTATTATATTATGGATAACAAACTGTCTATTATGATTTAAACTTAATTACTAATCAAATACCTATGTTGTTGCCGACAGTTGGATGGAGGTGTGACGGTTTTATCCACAGGTCACGGGTTCGATCCCGTCCTAGTGGTGTTTTCCCGCACGGGGGAGTTCGATCTTCGCGGGAGGAACCGATTAAATGCGGGCCGTGTGGGATTCGAACTTGGGGCATGAAGCTTGCAGCCCTTGGGGATTACCACTGAACCAAACCTTTCAAAAAAAAAAATACCTATGTTGTTGTCTCCTAGAGACATCCATGTTACATCTAATTTTTATATAAAAACATGCTCTTACACCAAATTTATATACTATTAATTTGAAAGATGTTTGTGCATAGTGGGTTTGTACATGATGCTTAGTGGTGTTGTACCCCATGTTTTGGGTGTTTAAAAAAAATTTAATGTTTCACTTTAAACACAAAACTACTTGATTTTGTAGTTTTAACCCAAAAGTTTTTAGTTTTTCCAATTTAACCTCACAACCTTTTTACTTTCAACTTTGATCCCCTATGTTTTTCATATTTTGCAAAAATTTTCGTTTTACGTTTAGATATAAATTTTGCAAGTTAACACGGCACAATTTGTGTGTGTGGTTCAACGATTTTACGTTTTGTTATACGCTTCGTTCTATATTTTGCGAGTTAATATGGGGCAACGTACGTGTGTGGTTCAGTGTGTTTACGTCGTCTGTTTTTTCCCCGTTTAATAAGTTCGTCACACAACGTGCGAGTCCTAAATCGAGTTAGTTATTATTTTCTATTTTTTTATGTCGGTCTAATTTTTCCACGTTAAGACGCCAGAACTTCAATGTTGGTGGTCGTTGGCTATAGTGTGTCATTGGTGCTATTTGTCACGGTTTTACACCCCCGCTGCAACGCGGGGAGCTTAATACGATATGTTATTTATATGGATACAAGTCATGTAACGTAGTAATTATGAAACCATTAATTGTATTGAGATTATTTGGTGAATTACTTATTTGTATAAGATAGTAATACAAACTTAACCGACCAAAACATCTTTAACACATTGTAAATGTGAATCTGATCAACAACATATCAATTTCATTGGTCACGGCGCAACACTCGCGGGTCAATCTTCTAGTTTAATTTAAAAACTATAAATTAGAAACAATTAATTGTTTTATATGTTTGTAACATATGGATGAGGGGTTTTTCAATTTTTTTTTTGCATTTTTCACTTTTAACCCTTTTGACTTTTTTTAATTTTAACCCTAAGCTTTTCAACTAGTAGTCTAGTATGATTCCATTTACATGTATAAATTTTGTTGTCAACCTCTTTCTAATTAATTAATTGGTATGTTTTTTTCGTATGATTACAAATATCAAATCATTCAAACTAAATTTACATAAGTTTTCATGAACATTAGTTTTTAGGGGCTGTTTGGTAGCCTCTGAATGGTCATTAACTTTGAAAAACATTAAGAATTTTACCAATGAGAAGGTAGAAGAATGTGACATGTGATGATTTACCATTCAGAGGTTACCTCTTAACCATTCAGACTTGAGGTTACCTCTTATTCATTCAGAGGTTTTAAACCATTAAGAGGTAGCATCTGAATGGTCATTAGGAGGCTACCAAACAGCCTCTTAGTCTTTTTTTTATCATTGTTATTGTTTATGTCAAATCACCCTTGTTTCCATTTGTTGTTTTTATATATATTATTTTTATTTTGTGAAGGGGCACTTTTCACTGTATAACATTCTATCACACTATCACAACCAACACTTAGGGAATGTAACATTGAATGGCTAAATATTACATTCCCTGGGTATTAAACCTGTAACATCCTCCTATTTAAATACCTAGAGAATTTTTCTCTACCAATAGGCCAAAGCCTAAGTGGCACAACCAATCACCATTTGATGCATCATTTCTTTTTTCACTATCAACTAGGTTTATAATGTGAGTGCGCGTTGCGGCACACTAAACTGTATTATTTTTGCTCAGAACATATTACTAATACCAATGAAAACAATACAAAAGGTTGTTGATATGTTTCACATATTAAGAGAATTAGAGAAGTACATAGGTTTGAACATTTACATACAAAAAGGCTAATGAATGTGTTAGTTTTTAAAATCATACCTTCTTCAACACATACAAACAATTAACACAACAATAACGTCAAAAAACAAAATAAATACTCAGGAATCATATCCAAACGCCTTGCTTCCTTTTTAAGTCGACCCGGTTCAGCCTAAACCCATTCCCTAACCTCCAATTTCTTCTCAATTACATGCTCTTTCTCTTTGAACATCGACAACGCAAAATGTCCAACGTGAACATATACGTTCACACGTGTATTACTCGGTGCTTTTGTGGTTCATTAGATTCGCAAATGTCCAATTTGAGACTTCACCTTAAACCATCATAATCCTTAAGAGTGATCACCGTTACGTTGCTTGTAATGCATCACTTTTAATCGATACTTTGTTCTGTCATGAATGCTGACATCTTTTGTCAGTGAATTCTTTTGAAATCAGCCTCCTTATTGATTGTATACCTAACTCTTATCGTGAAAGTGTGTTTTAAGCTCATGGGTCCTCAAATCTGTGCTCGTACAGCACCATGGTCCTAGAGACGTATCAATCAACCTTAAATTTGATTTAAGCTTACCTGTGCAATGGATGGAATAGTGAGTGTGCGTCACACTCACCATCTCATAGATACATAAAGAGGCTACATGTGTCAGACCCCAACTGATGGCGGAAACATCGAGACGGGACGAACGAGATTGCTCAGAGACAACATAACACTATATTGTGACAATAAATTAAACTTCAAATTTAAATTTCATGTCATCACATAACGATACATTGTCTCAAAGAAAATAAAATACAACAACTTGCAAGTTTCATAATTAAAACATAACTAGTGGGTTACACCCGCGCTCTGCGGTGGGGCGACCCAATTTTTAATGGAAATGTAGACGCAATAATAAAAATACCGTTAATGGCAGGAATTCGTTTGATATTGGTTCGGTTCATTAAGATACCAACACTTACCGAAAAAGAAACAAAAAAAGTCATGATACAACCAAAAACATACCGAGATGTGTTTACATCGGTCAAAACAATAAAAACGAATATCAATTTCGTTAGTAACGTTGTTCGGTCAGTATCAGACCGTTCATTTTGTTACATGTACAACACCAGGTTCGATTGAAACTAAAAAAAGAAAAGAAAAAGACAAACCAAAAAATAGAAAAGAAAGAGGAAAGATGAAAAAGAATTCACAAAATACAAAAATCACAAAAGAACAAAAATTACTGTAGCTAAGAAGTTGATAAATTATATATATATATAATAATAATAATGCATAAGTAAATCTTGTGGTGAGCTTCTAGTCCACCTAAATAGATTTATTGAGAATTCATCATCAATCTCCTGCAACATGTATATAAAATATCCGTCAACACAAAATGGTCGGTGGGCATACAAGTTTGTCTACGTAGCATAAGTATAAAAAGCATCTCAAATCCACATGTCAATTTGTACACTAAGTTATACCACCATACTAGCATGCAATGACTAAATATCAAACGAAAGTGTCCACTAGCGTAATCTTGTCACCGAAGTGAATAAGATCGTAAAGATTGAGTACTTAACACTAACCCAACGAATGGGGCAGTGTGCTAATCCTATAGAGCTATACATGTTACGGTAGGCTTGCAAAGTTAATGAAAGATAAAATGCATAAGAATAACATAGTATGTATAAACAAGCATCATAATAAATAACATAGCATGATTGTATGTGTGATTGTGATTTTGATATGATACATGTTGCAACCCAAAGTGTATTAAAAGCGTAAAATGGGTCAAGTATACTCACAGTTTGGGAATAATTTCCACAAAAAATGCGAGTGAGCGGTTTGAAGGTTGGAATCACCAAAGTTATCCTAAAAAGGTAAACAAAGGTGTATGAGTATGAGGTTTTGGAGGTTGGAAAGTAAATGGAATTTACGAGTATGAAATTACATAAAATATATCTTGCCTAGACACTTATTTGGACACGATTTTTAGTTTGTGTTTTTCATGAGTGTTAAACACTCATTAGAAGCCCTATATAAGGAAATCTAAGATCAAGATATTATCCACCTTACCATATAAGATTTAACCATGGATTGGTTGATATCATGGTTTGGTTTTTGGAGTAAGTGTTATATATATATATATATATATATATATATATATAGTCAAGCATTTGTCAAATATTAGAGCTAGGACAAATCCATTAACTTCAAGAGTTCACCATTGCATAGAATCACCAACATAGTTGATGATTCAGATGGTCATCAATATAAGTAAGATTCACATAAATAACCTATCTAGTTTGCTAAGTAACCAAGTGAGGTACATTATAGACGAGTCGTTCCAATATTGGGTGATTGGAGACTTGGTTTAGTGTCACTCACTTTATTGTTTATAGGTTACTAAGTGACTTACAATAACACATACGGGAAGCATAGGAGTATTACCACTTGTAATAAGTTTGTTTAAACAATAATTATTTTAAGTCATCTTAGTCAACAACGTATTAGTGTGTTGACCCTGAATTATACACAAAACATGTTTCGGATGTTTACTTCCATCATAGTTACACCATTCGATTGTCACATCATCCTATGGTGGGAAACTATATCGACCAAGCGTATTGTATTGACTGATTTTTGTCATATTTTCCTTTTATGATCTTTATGTCTTTTATCAATTAATTGATTTGGTATCAATTGCCTTGTTACACTATTTTGCTATAGCAGTTGGTGCACTATTTTCCTTTACTTGGGACGCACCCTTATTGCACATCATCAACCGCGTATAGCATAAATGGCCTTATGATTTAGGCATTCTATTATAACTTGACGTGAAATGGATCCTAGATATCGGACTCAGACCAAACCTTTCAATTAGCTATTTGATAATTTGATCTGGATCTTTGCACATCTTGAATTTCTTTTATCCTTACAACTCGTCAGTGTGGGATGCACGGCATGAAATTATAAATTCCTTCATTTTTATGTGTGTAATACATAACTGACCCGAACGCTTTGATTTCCGAGAATAATAATTATTGTTGGCAATAATTAATTTTATTTTACACTCTTTCCATAGGTTGAAAGATTCAACATGTATCTATATTCATTCCGAACATTGACATAAAAAGTTTGGTTCTAAACTTCTTAGTGGTTTGGGTAGCTACAGTGTCAAGATGTGGAAATAATCTTTACCCAACAAGGATGATATCCATAGTAAGATTCTTTCACAATTGTGGAACGAGTACCCGAAATTCGAAACCCTTTTATGGGAATGATCACCATTATCTCAATTTAATTGATCAAATCTTAAATTCGATTAGGCTACATATGGTTAGAACAAATTAACCTGAATTGAAATTTTGGGACAAAATTTCCCAAAATGAGGAGAGACTGTGATATCCAGCATTTTTTTCGATTATTATCCGTACTAAATTAAAACGTACTTGTTACAAGTTATGCGTTATTTGGCTTAATTATGGAATAATTATAGTGTTTTAAAGTCTAGCAAGCCCAAATTATACATGGAATTGAATTTGGTAATTTTTAGAAATTTACTTATCGCATAGCGATTTAAATTGCGAAACTAACGTTAGTGACGACGGTTAAGACGAAAAGTCCATAATTTGACCAAAAAGCTCGGAATAGTTTAAAATAATATATTATAAGTGAATTTCAAAACCTATACGACGTGTATAGCACCATACGCGTCGTATAGGCTTTATTTTTACATCTACCATCCCCAGGATTAGGATTCTTGGACAGTACACATTAGCAAAACCCTATACGACGCGTATAGCACTATAAGCGTCGTATTAGTTTAACTTTTTGCAGCATGATTCTTGCGGTCAGACACATCAATTAACCCTTTGTACAACGCGTATAGCACTATAAGCGTCGTATAAAGCAGGGCACAATGTAATCATTTTCCCAAGATCAACCGTCTGGCCCTGGGTATGGTTACCTCGTACCTTATACGACGCATATATTGCTATACGCGTCGTATATGGTGCTCATTTAATGCAGGTTAAACATTATACGGCGTGTATAGCCCAATACGTGTTGTATATGTTGGAAATTTTAGTGAAAATGAGTTTTTCACTAAATATTTTGGACATCAATAATATTTATATATGTGTTGTATAAATAATTATTTATGGTTTGTGTTCAAACTATGTCCAAATAGAGCTAAGATGAATGAGATATCGAAGCTTGAAGTTGTATGTTGGAACAAACAAAGATGAATAAAATGGATTAGTTTTGTCAACTTGTCCCACATAGGTGGGATGACAAAACTTAAAGTGGTTTATAAGGAGGAGCACTCTTTGTATAAAGGAAAACACTAGTGGGGACCCTAAAGGGTGCGGAGCACCCTTACTCGTGCACATATGCGCGCGTGCCATGGGCTATAGGCCCTATGTAGTGCACTTTGAACTTTGCACACCGCCTTTGTATTTTTGTCCATGAGCGCGTGGTCAGATACATGGCGGGTCCGCTTATGGCGCACCCTTGGGTGGCTTAGGCGGATGCCATTGCATGTCGATGCGGCGCAAGCTTCTTAGGCACATGGCACACATCATTGGCTAGGGCGGAGAGTGCAGGTGGCGCACGAGTATGGATTACGCATGATCAGGTGGCATCCTGGAATGCGCAATGGCATATGTGTGGTGCGCGGCTCCATATGGCGTGGCGTAAGGTCCATGTAGTGTGTTGCACGGATTTGCGGATCAGTTATGGCGCACGCGCAGGTTACAGTGGTAACTAGGAGCACTAGTCTACACACTATGCACATGCACGGGTTCCATACAATGGGGCGCACGAACTGAAGAGCCACTTCAGGCGCGTGTACATGTCTGCAACGGTAACAGAGCAATTGGCAGGACCTGGTCAAGCTAGCTGTTACAACCCGTTTAATGCGTGTCATGATGTATATGACCGTTTTTTACTAACCACTTAAATCCATTTAATTAGAGATTAATGTCATATTCATTATCTTGTTTATTAGAAGATTAATGTTATAATTATGACAAGATTAATGTCTATTTTATTACTAGTTTTAATTAGATTAAAACCATGGGTGTATAAATATGAACTTGGTGGTTCATACTAGTTACACAAGGAAATAGACATTCTCTTTAGTCTCGATGTTTCATTGAGAGGAGTACTCTCAATATTACACAACTTCACATTGTTCCAAATTTTATAAACACCATGCTCGGTGCAATCTTGGGCGTGAGTGTCATCTCCGGCAGTACAACTACTGCTTCGGTTGTTGTATCCTGGAAACAGATCGTCTGAGAGGAGGCGCGAAATCTGTTTTAAGGTCCCCGTGTCTAACACGATCCTCAACCAAAACCGTCAACGACAGTTTGTTCATTCTTGCAGCGGTGGTTTATTCAAGATGGTGCGGTTGAAGTTCTTCCAAAGATGTTGGCTTGGATCAAGATTGGTACAATTAAATTGTATTTTATATTGGTTTATTTATTTTTGTAACCGGTATTGTACTAGAAGAATTTCCCACAAATAACGAGAGTCTCGTTATTATTTATTTTATTAATATTTTAATAAAAAGTGAACATAGTTCCTACAATCTTAAAACATATTTCGTGAAGATTGTTGCTACAATCTTAAATCCCTTCTCTACGAGGATTTAGGTTCACGAAAGTTAAAATATTTAAATAGATTTTGGTTAAAATCTTGTAAATATTTTTTTGGAAATAATATGTAGTACAAACGAGTCGGATTATTTTTATAATTGGAGTACAATCTTTAATCCGAATACCGTGTTACAAAAAACGAACGCTTTGATTCAAGTTTGGAGTTCATGTTTTTTGTTCGTGTTTAGATAAACCGAACCATATACAAAATAATATGTATTTCAATATGTTTTGAAATACTAATTTTTCTAATGAGCGTATTAGAAAAAATTATTTTGTAACCCCTTACAAAAGTGTTTGTAACGTTTAATTTCTTTTTAATAAGCTTTTAGTAACCATAATAGATATATTAATGTTGGTTTTTAAAAGTCTTAAATATTTATATTTTCTAATGAGCATATTAGAAAGTAATTATTTTATAAAATTACAAGTTTTTCAAACATTATGTATTCTAACAAGCGTGTTAGAAATAATTAGTTTGTATAAAAATAACTTTTAAAACATCTATATGTTCTAACGAGCGTGTTAGGAACAATGTTTTAAAGACGGTTGGATGTTCTAACGAGCGTGTTAGAAACAATATTTTAGATACGTTTAGATTTTCTAACGAGCGTGTTAGAAAAGATTATTTTTTCCAAATAATTACCAACGAGCGTGTTGGAAACAATTATTTTGGATATAATAAATCTTGAATCGGTTTCGTCTAAACTTTTAAATTTCTAACAAGCAAGTTAGAAACGGTTTTTTACATAAATGTTAAAACGGTTTCGTCTAAACTTTTAAATTTCTAACAAGCAAGTTAGAAACGTTTTTTACATAAATGTTAAAATGGTTTCGTATTTGTTTATTTCTAATGAGCGTATTAGAAATAGTTTATATTTTTTTATAAACTTCAAAACAAATTCTGTAATCGTTTAGTTTTAACGAGCGTCTTAGAAACCTTTTAACGATTTGCAATCGTTAATTTCTAACGAGCGGGTTAGAAGGGGTTAACTTTGATAAACTATTTAACATGATTTTTATTCGTTTCATATATTTTCTAACGAGCGTGTTAGAAAAGATTTGTGTTTATTTCTAACGAGTGTGTTAGAAAACGTTCATTTAAATAAACCAAAAGTGAATAAATATATTCATTTTATTTATAACGAGCGCGTTAGAAGCAGTTTACTTTATAAAAAACCAAATATTTTGAATGTTTGTTCAACATTTAAATTCTAATTAGCATATTAGAATTGGTACTCATTTTAACGATTGATAATCATTATTATCTAACAGCGGTTAGGAATGGTTTGAATAACCAACTATTAAAACGATGTGTATTCGTTTTATTTTTCAAATGAGCGAGTTTGAAACTGTTTTATTAAATAAACTATTATAAGGTTTATGGTATTGATTTGTAATCAAAACATAAAAACATATAGTTCGATTTTTAAAACACTTGCAAAAACGAGAAATGTTTTGAACGAATAAAACATGTCTTTGCGAATTATAAGTGTTTCGATACTTCTACAAAAAGTATAACATCTTGAACCATATAATAGTCTCAGAAAGACTATTTGGTGAAAAACAACTCAATGTTGTTATAAATATAATAATAAGTTGTTCAACTACTTGTGAGTAGTTAATTGTAAACAACTTTATATTTTGGATAACTTGTGATTATTCAAGTTTAAGTTTCAAGATGAAACAAGTTATACGTGTTCCATTGAGGGAGTACTTCAAAACATGACAGAACGATGTAATTGCATTTATTTCATTCTAAAGTGTGTTGAAAATACTAACACTTTGGGATTTGATGTTTAGATATCATTGGTGTATCCGTTATTTTGGACTACTAATAAGTTGTCAAAAGGATACACATTTTGATACAAAGTGTAAAAAACTAATTTATACGGACACAACGAGCGGGTTGTGATCATGACTTATGTAATAAGTCACAAATCAAACATCAAGCGTATAACGAGTTCGCGAGAAACGTGGTGCATGGTTTGAGTTGAAATGCACGAAAACAAGATATGTCATCTAATGTTGAGAGCATCAACATGGAAATGCACATGTAAGTTTTCAAAGAATATAACATATGAAAGAAATATATGTTATTATTGTAAATTATTTTAATAAATTTAGCAAATTTATTAACGGAAATTTACAATAGTGATGGACTTGTAGATGCTTCTACCACCATCAATGTTGTTTAAACTATGTGGAGGCTTGGTCCTCAATTTGGGAGAGTATCCCAATACATGGTATTAATGAAATAACAACGTAAATGTATATATCACTATAGGCTTTTGTGAATGCTTTGTTGTTGAGAGTCAATCTAATTGACCATATCTCAAGACTCGAGTGATTTTATACAAAGATCTTTCATCAAAGTGACTTGGATTAAGACTTATGTTTAAGTCCTTAGGAAGTCAATGGTGAAGCCTTCCAGATAAAAAGGCAAACGAGTTATGATCCTAATGGATGGAGTTAACTATGGTTTTTGAGGCCTTCCTAAAACCGATGGTTTTGGAATGGTAAAATAAAAATTTCATTATTGCGTCTAAACTAAGAAACGAATGTTCGGAAGAGATAGTGCGTTATCTCTTAAGGCTGTGAAGAATCAGAATGATGAATCTTCTGTTCACATGCTAGAGTATTGTGGTCTAAAGCATGCTAGACTAATACTTGTTAATTTATATGCTCGGCGGAGATTAAATTAACTTTAAACATTCAAAATATGTGATGACACAAGAATGAATTTTTGTGCTAAACAAAACTATAAATATAACTTCATTAAAATGCAATCAATGTGGGGGGAGGAACCATTTAAGAAAAACCTTTTACGGTATGTGGAAATGGTAGTTGAGAAGTTTTCTCAAACTCGAAATGAAAGGGAGAACCTTTCATCACCCTATTTGGATGCTATCCAATTACAGTTAAATGTGGGGTGCCTTGCATTTGAATGTGGAAATTATAGTTGAGAAGTTTTCTCAAACTCAAAATGAAAGGGAGAACCTTTCATCACCCCATTTGGATGCTATCTAATTACACTTAAATGTGGGGGTGACTTGCACTTGAATGTGGAAGGTTTGGCAATAAGGATTTTAGAAATCCTAATATATATTGCAAACGCATGACCAAGTGGAGTACACAATGGTTATATGGAGTCAATCAAGTAGATTAGACTCGAATGCCTATTGGTTAGATTCAAAATCTAGTAAGATGTCAGTTATGACACACCAAAGGCATGGTGAAAACGTGTCTAGCCATGAATTGAGTTTCATGTCATTCTAAAGACAAGGTACATAACTGGATCCAGGTTGAGATCACGAGTTATAAGTCTTATGAATCGACTAAAAGGCAAAAGTGACTAGCGAGTCAAAAACACGTTAGAACAACTGATCGCAATTTAAATTGTCGTTGGTAACTTAGCGAAGTCAAAGATAATTTTGGATCCAACAACCAGTGGGTTGATAAGAGATTAGGTTGTGGAATGAGACTAAAGCCATGGAAAAAGGGACATGAGGGAAACCTAACCTAGTTGACTAGAGATCCCAAGATCTAGGTTCAATAGGCCAACTTAATCATGAACCCAAGGGTAGTCACTGTGGGGGGCATAGCTAATATATATGTTTATATATAAGCTAGTGTATATGTTCATATATCCCCCCAAAACTATAAAAGGGTGTTTAAATACGTCCTAGTCCATTCCTATAATATTCAGTGACATTGTTATGAGGTTAAGCATAATATATGGTTTTATGATTTGGGTAAATCATAATGAACCATAATGCTTTTAATGATTTAAAGGGAAATCACCTATTTTGGAGAGAAGTGTGTTCGCTTCGAATGGAATTAGGGCATAATTCCTAGAGCTCCCGCAGAACCAGGAAAGTGCTCCATGACCATTATTGGAGACGAACATGAGGAGATGGCCCGGCTAGGGAAAATATTGTGTGAATGTATATTGTCGTTTATACAAATGGGGGGTTGTTCAAGGACATCACGTCTACAAAACCCTAGTAGGCTAAGTATGCTTCACAAAGGAAGGTACAAAGGCTACACCTACCTATCCTGCAATACTCGACTGTCGAGTTTTCATCTGGAAATTTTGTGTGTTGTAATCGATCTCCTTTCATGTGGGGGATTGTTGGAAATTTTAGTGAAAATGAGTTTTTCACTAAATATTTTGGACATCAATAATATTTATATATGTGTTGTATAAATAATTATTTATGGTTTGTGTTCAAACTATGTCCAAATAGAGCTCATATGAATGAGATATCGAAGCTTGAAGTTGTATGTTGGAACAAACAAAGATGAATAAAATGGATTAGTTTTGTCAACTTGTCCCACATAGGTGAGATGACAAAACTTAAAGTGGTTTATAAGGAGGAGCACTCCTTGTATAAAGGCAAACACTAGTGGGGACCCTAAAGAGTGCGGAGCACCCTTTCTCGTAAACATATGCGCGCATGCCATGGGCTATAGGCCCTATGTAGTGCACTTTGAACTTCGCACACCGCCTTTGTATTTTTGTCCATGAGCGCGTGGTCAGATACATGGCGGGTCCGCTTATGGCGCACCCTTGGGTGGCGTAGGCGGATGCCATGGCATGTCGATGCGGCGCAAGCTTCTTAGGCACATGGCGCACGTCATTGGCTAGGGCGGAGAGTGCAGGTGGCGCACGAGTATGGATTGCGCATGATCAGGTGGCATCCTGGTATGCGCAATGGCATATGTGTGGCGTGCGACTCCATATGGCGTGGCGTAAGGTCCATGTAGTATGTTGCACGGATTTGCGGATCAGTTATGGCGCACGCATAGGTTACAGTAGTAACTAGGAGCACTTGTTTGCACACCATGCGCATGCACGGGTTCCATACAATGTGGCGTACGGACTGAAGAGCCACTTCAGGCGCGTGTACATGTCTGCAACGGTAACAGAGCAATTGGCAGGACCTGGTCAAGCTAGCTGTTACAACCCGTTTAATGCGTGTCATGATGTATATGACCGTTTTTGACTAACCACTTAAGTCCATTTAATTAGAGATTAATGTCATATTCATTATCTTGTTTATTAGAAGATTAATGTTATAATTATGACAAGATTAATGTCTATTTTATTACTAGTTTTAATTAGGTTAAAACTATGGGTGTATAAATATGAACTTGGTGGTTCATACTAGTTACACAAGGAAATAGACATTCTCTTTAGTCTCGATGTTTCATTGAGAGGAGTACTCTCAATATTACACAACTTCACATTGTTCCAAATTTTATAAACACCAAATTATGCTCGGTGCAATCTTGGGCGTGAGTGTCATCTCCGGCAGTACAACTACTGCTTCGGTTGTTGTATCCTGGAAACAGACCGTCCGAGAGGAGGCACGAAATCTGTTTTAAGGGCCCCGTGTCTAACACGATCCTCAACCAAAACCGTCAATGACAGTTTGTTATTTCTTGCAGCGGAGGTTTATTCAAGATGGTGCGGTTGAAGTTCTTCCAAAGATGTTGGCTTGGATCAAGTGAACCTAGTTCCTACAGTATAAGGGGTGCAAACAATTTTTTGGGGTGTCTAATTACAACCAGTTTATTGTTGTAATAAAGTACTTAAATTACATCCAGTTATTGTTGTAATAAAGTATTTAATTATAATCTATACATAATAAATTAAGTTTAGATACTATATAACTAAAAATTGAAATATATAATTGTATAAAACGTTATATAATTAGTGGAGAGTTTAAATGAGAAATTTTTTCTGTATGAATAAAAAAGAAGAAATTTCAACCAATAAGAATGATTCATTTAACTTCATTTAATTTTTGCATTTAATATTAGTGTAAGGGTATATTGGTAAACTTAGATGAATCATTAATTGGTAGTCTTCCTTTTTAATAGCTAACTACATTAACTTTGTAACTTACTAGGTTATAACCCGTGAATACTCACGGGTTGTTAATCTATCTTTCTAAACAAATAAATATATACATATATATTAATAAACGAAAAATTGTATGATGAATAAGGTGTATCAATAAATGATAAAACGGTCTGTGGCTGATTATATGAATGGATATCATAACAAAAACTGCATTGGAAGTCGAAACAATTATCGATAAAGTTTGCACACTAAATAATGTCAAAATTGTGTTATCCATTAAAAGAAACACTAATAGTAAACTAACCTATCATAAGATGTAATCACTTAAAATTTAAAATCATTAAACATTGTTAAAAACTATTAACCATAACAAAGTAAATGTATATCATATGAAAACCAAATATCCAAAACCTAAATGTAAAACAACTAATCAGTACTCCTTTTGTGAGGTACAACCAATTCAACATTCAAGACTTGATGAGTTTCATCAAAAGAAAAGTGAACCGTATCACCCTCATTAATGCGAGCACGTTTCATGAATCTCGACCATTTGCATAACTCATAACGAAAAGCTTCTCCTCTCTTTTCACATCTGGTACGGTTGGTAAACTCCTCTTGCTCAGTTAAATGCAGAAGTCTAACGGTCATAGGTTTTAAATCAGAATCAAGTTTAGCCATCCTTGAAACATTATCAGGCAGCCGCTGTATTGTTTTTAAAATAAAATTAATAAGAAGAAGAATATAAAAATAATAATGTATTTTTATGTGAATAATAAAAATGTAATTTTTAATATATAGTAGTTCCAAGAATAATATTAAAACTTATAAAATCTTTAGAAGCCATACGAACAAACTTATAAACACGACCATCTTGTTGTTCATCAATAGCTGGCTCTTCAACTACATCAATAGGTGCAACTATAGGCTGAAAATCACATATAACATTTATTAGAATAACAATATAGTAATTAAATATATAAAGAAGCAACCAAATTTATACTTACCTCATCAACTTCAACATCAGCAAAATTAATTTCAACACCATTTTTACCAAAAATTGTTAAATGGAAATAATTCCCAAAACCTCTTGAGAATATTAAATAAAAACCGGCCTCCAATTGAAACAGATTAACAATTACATCGATACCATTGGAGAAACCGACTTTACCATCAAGCGTTTCAATCTTGACGTGAAAGATTTTGTTGCCTATATCTATAATGAAAATTATATCATTTGATGTATAATCAAAGAACTTGGGCAGGATAGACTCGGGAATGAGCTGTAGAAAGAATAATAAGAAAAATAATAAAAATGTTACTTTTGTTATAAGAAATCCTAAATGTTACTTTTGTTCAGAAAACCTAAATATATTAACATAAATAAAGAGAAAGTAAAAATTAATCTTACAGTAATGTGAGATGTTGTAGATAACAGCGACGTCCAGAAAGAGCTACTACTCACACCATCAATGAAATATGTTACTTTGAATGTAGTATAATCTAAAGGATTGAAGACTACCAAACATCCTTCTTTCAATCGTAAATGTTTGACAACATTCGACCAACCATGAAAAAAAATGTTTTCCTTTGGCTTCGCTTAAAGAAACATTAAATGTTCGGCCATCCTCAATTTGTTTCTGAACATTAGTAGGCGCTTTATTGTTACCCCACAATTTAGACGCAGCGTCTAAAGGAATCGCCTGATAAAAGAAATATTCGAAAATAAGTTATAATTATAATTCATGTCTAAATTTAGAAATTACGAGTAAAAGTTCGTCCGCTCGATTCATGTGCCTACAAAAGCAAGGATCTCTGATACTGCTTCAAAAAACATGATATTAATAAAACATTACATGTTAATGGTATTTTTCGAAACACAAATTACAAACAATGAATAAACAAAGATTGATAACATTAAAAAAAAATACCTTGATGAACTTTCACCCATATTGAAAAGCTACAAACCCTAATTGTTACTCCTGTTATGGCTAATGTGGAAAAGTCTTTTCTTACAATATAACAATAAGAATTAGAAATATATATAGGTTATAATTCGAAATCAATGTTATTACACGGCATATATATATTTTGCATTATATGATTTGTATTTCCTTTGTTCTATTCACTTATAATTCGAAATCAATTGTTTAAAAAATTAATAAATTTTCGGGAGATACATATTTCCAAATATATATTGATAGAAATCAATTGTGATTGTTTTGTTAGTAATTTGTTAGACTTTGATGGAACAGTCCAAAAATATATAATATCACTACCAAAATAAAAAGATTCTTGAAGAAGCAATAAAAAAGTAAAATATAAATGAATTTCAAAACATATCTTTACTCATGAACAAAAAATATATTTACGTTTTTTTATTTTATTTTTTTATTTTGACCTTATATGGTTTAAAGAATATGTAAAAAAATAAGACTAAAATTATAAAGCCTTACAAATATCCAAACCAAATTTTAAAAACAATTGTAATCGGTACGTTTTGTTACATTTTCTTCGACTTCATTTGACAAATCATCAAGCAAAATATTAATTTCCAAAATTGTATAAAGCATGCATGGCTTATTAGATCAATCGATATCATAACAAAACTGACATTTGACATCGAAACAATTAACATCTATAAAGACAATGATAATAACGTGTAATACTAACACCATTGAAGCACATATTTAAGTAAGTTTTTTGTACCATTACAAAACATCTACATAAAATACACCATAAGAAAGTAACCAAAGTTTTAATGGCTATCACCACAAACATCAAAATGTACACCACAAAATAGTAACCAAAAACTTAGAAAAACATAGTTGTTATAAACAAAATGCATACCATACTTGCTTAGATCGGAGTTACGTCATTCAAGACAATCTTCTTCTGAGAAGTCACATAAGTGAAGTGAAGCATATGACCAAACTCCAAATTGTTATCTGACATGAATTTCCTCCAACCATCAATGGCGTAACGTAATGTACCACCGTTTAGTTCGGTCTTCGTTTCATACACCTCAACATACCCGTTCATGTTTTGAACATATAAAGCTTGCAAGTTATCTGACAGGCCTGCTCTATTTACAACCTCAACAGGAAGACGCTAAATGCGTTGAAAGAAACACAAATATAAGTGAATAGAATAAATGAAATAGTTATGATGGTAATTCATGTAAAAAAAACATACCAGCCTATAGTCTCCTTTACGACTAAAATTGAAGAATTCAGCATCCATGCCATCACCAGAAAGTTTGCGTGCATTCCTTGTAATCTTCTTTTGATGCTTCACATTTTGAACACCCTTTGCCGGTTTCTTTCCCTTGTTTATGAAAGGCAAATATGTAGAGGTGGTTAAAAGCAAATATGTAGAGGTGGTTAAACACACTAATTTGCATTAATTTCAATTTTATTGTTTATGTTAATGTATGATAAACTATGATATTAGGAAAAATGTATTTTCAGCAATAAATTTTTACAACAATATTTTTCAATTAGAGAACAAAAAAGACATCACTTTATTGGATTTACAAAGTTATAAATTAACATATGACGATAAGGGAACGACAACTAAGCAGTCAATGTCAATAAAAATGGATGTTAGAGAAATTACGAAAAATACATTAAAAAGTTAATACCTTGACGTAATCAGCAGACGGACGATATGAACTAAAATCAGATTTTTGAATATGGTGTCGCCCTTACCAATCTTTTTTCATTTTATCGACTGTCTCGGATCCGTCAGCAATAACTTTAGCTTTTCCTTTTCCTTTAACCTGTTGTGAAAGAAAAATGTTAGCACATGCATCTTTTTACATCTTAAATGTTTTTTTGAAATCTATAGCTATGACCATATATATTCATGACACACATATATATTGAGAAAAATATCAACAAACGAAACATGTTACAAAACCATTACATACTTAAACATCGCAAATGTGTTTAATCGGAATTGCAATCAATATTAACGAACATGTATAAGCAAGTATTAAATAAATAATAACCACAATCATCAAGGCAACATAATCAAGGCAAAAACTCCCACAACAGGCAGCAAAAAAAGCAAAAACTGGTTTTAAAAAAACAGTTTAAACTGGTATAAAAACCTTTTAAATTCGTACATTTAAATGAATCTAAAAAGCACCATTGTTTGGATATACTTAATTAAGTACCTTACTGAAAGATGGATTTTCGTCAGGAATATAAATGTTATCATCCTCCTCTATGTCCTGGAAAACATCAGTTGGAAAACAAAAAAAATATGGGTAAAAATGTGTATAAAATGTAATACTTAATAGATACGCACCTTCAAAAGCGTTTCATAGTAATCAGCCTTAGATATTTGAAACACATCATCTTCATCGGATTCAAGTTTCTTGCTCAACCTTATCTCTATCTCGTTTTGATAAACCGTTAAGCCAAATAAAACATCATCCAGTTTTTCAAATACCAGTAAATCATCTTCTTGTATGCCAAGATCTTTGCAAACTTCAGGCCATCCTTGAGAGAATACATAACTTGAACCAAGTTTACTTATGGACACAGTCCACGAAGAACCCTTATAAGATAATTCATACGAACCAGTTGGTGGGTTGTCTCCAAAACATTCTTGAACAAAAGTATCTTCAATTATCTACATAAGATAAAACATAATACATATAATTTAATATTATAAGTTAGGTAATAAAGTGTGAAAAACATGTTAACGACAAAATGTAATGAAAATAAAAATATTTTCCGTACCGTAAAACCCAATTTAAGAGTACGATTAATAGTGAAATAAGATTGACCGGAAACGCCATTAACATAATATGAAAGATGGAGACCAAAATGTGATAATGGAAGAAATGTGAGCAAACAATCCTTTTGAAGATTAAGGTCTGAAACAACTGTTTGCCATCCGTCAGTTAACACTGGCATAGATTTTACTCATTTCAGCCTTACTAACCATTTTTTCCCACTTGAATGATAGACATATAGCTTCATATCTTCCCAATTCTCTCCATAGAATTGATTAACAAAGGTGATAGGTACATCATGTATATATATTAATATTTTGTATATTAAGTATTATAACTTTTAAACATAAAAAATACTAAACAATAATAGTCAAATAAATAAATTATATGTAACATAAAAAATGCTTACTATACTCAATGATGCCGGGTTCAGAAGATACTTTACAAACGAAGAATACATTTTAAAACCTGAAACAATAAATATGTTAAAAACATTGATTTCAAAAAACAAAAATATGACATTATCAATGTTTACTGAAAACTAATACTTACAATATACATAACTAACACTACAGAGAGAATACTAATTCGACTGCACATAATGAAGATTGACATAATGCAAAAACCGAACTTAAATGGTTCAGAAATCCAATCTTCACAAATGGTTCAGAAGTTAACAGTTCTTAAAACAGTATCTAAAACATTTTAACTGAATGATTAAATATCAAATCATCAATTTTGGTTTAGGACTACATTACGATTGGTAAAAACACACTTTAAACATACAAATAAGAAACATAAACTAAAAAAACTAAATTTTAAACAGTTAAACAATCAACATTACTAACAGAAGAGTATTAACGATTCAGATTTCAACTATTGGACTACAATCAACGTAATGGAAGCGATTAAAACAAAAATAATGAAAAACCTAACGGCGATTAAATGTTATTACCAGTTAATATGGTTACTTTCTACGAAACCGCTGGCGGAAAGCAATCGGAGGATGATTCCGGCAAATTTTGGAGCCCTAGAAAAAATCGCCGATGAACTTGTTAATAGTGATGATTTGAAAGATGACATGATGGTATGTAAAGGTAAAGATACAAATTCTAATTACAACCGTCACTATTAAAATTACATCTACACCCCCTATACTTTAAAAAATGACGAAAATAAGAATAATTTAAAAATAACTTTATGTTCTCAATAAGTGTGTAATTATTATTATTATTACACTATATGTAATATCCATTTTAGAATTATGGGATTTATAAGAAAAAACATCAAAATAAGAATTGGTAACAAATAAAAACTAATAAATAGGAAAAATAAATAAAAAGGGCGCCGGGTATATAACAATTGGAATTGATGCTTGATTAGATCATTTCTAAGTTTTGGAATTATTAATTTTTCAATTATAAAATAGGTTTAATTTATTTTTTTATAAATGTTATAAGATAAAAATTTATCGTATTCACATGTGAATGTTAAATATGTTGACAATTAACTTCATTACTATATTTCATTTTGTTAATTACATAATTAGATATTAGATACTTTGAATATATATATAAACTTTAAATGATTTTCAACTTATATATTACTAAAATACTATATCACGAAATATATGTCATTTATTAAGACAAAATCATTTATATTTCATTATTGTAAATCGAAAATTGTGAATAAATGGTGTTAATAAAACAAAACATATAACTTATATTATTATTCAAAATAAAAACAACCACTGAATCATCCAAAACAAAAAAAAAACAAAATTTAAAAGTCATATTTCTGAAGCTGTTCAGGAGGCCAAAATTCTGCATAATGCTCATTAACGACATAGAAGCCTTCGTCTCGAAGATAATCCTGAGTCCATAAATGTTTAAAATATGACATTAATATAAAGAAAATTTCTATAATCATAAGGAATATAATACAAATAAGATAAGATAAGATAAGATCTTACCAGATAATTTTCAACATAGGTACAATGAAGAAGAAGAAACTGAAAGGATGATAGACCGTCACACCATTCTCTGGATACACATTTATAGCGATCAATTGATCTAGCATTTAGCCTTGTTAAAATCTCAAACAGTACCCTATCAAATGGCAAATAAACCATTGTGTTAAAACTTTGAAACCTTTACAAAACGGATAGTAGATAGGTTAGAAAACTAATTTATACTAAAGAAACAAAAATAAGGCTTTGATAATATTTTGTATGGGCCTGGTTGGATCCAATGCAAATCAATGGTAAATTAATTTACAAATAAATTTACCAAATATTTATGGATTAAGTATTTATGTAAATTATTAGAGTAAATATTGGAAATAGAAAACAAAATAAAGTTAAATGTTAATTATGAAATAACCGAATTAAAAAATAACAATACTTACCTCTTACAATATCTATCACAATCATCAAATCATATCACCTAATATCTACTGCAACTTCACTTCACCTTCCTTCACATAGCTCAAGAAGTACCCAAACAGAGGTTGAAGAAATTAGTAAAGGTAAGTTTCCGATTTCATCTCCGATCACATCTACGCCGATTGTTATCTTGATTTCTCAACTGAACTTGTCTTTATTATTCCAAATAACTCATAGGATGTTTCTTTTGAACCGATTAATGACTAAGTAGATGTGAAATCGGAGTTTAAGTATTTGTAAAGAAAATCAATTATTAGTATGTTATGTAAATTTAAAAGGGATTATATGTATTGCATGTGCTTGGAACTTTAGTTTTTTGGGTTCATAGTGTGATTTGGTTGAAAGATTCTGTTGATATTCTTATGAAAAATTTGATTTTCTTGGTTTATAGTTTGATTTGGATGATTAAATGGTTTTGGTTGTTGCATAAAATTTATGATTTACAATATTCTTTTTTCACCTTACCGGTGATTGCATTCCTGTGTAGATGCCCAAATGTTGTATGATATTAAACATGATTTACATTATATTGTGTCACTCTGATAACTTTCTTGGTATGGCTGACTTTTTATTTCTATGTTCTTTGACTTGGTGTGTTGGTATGATGTTCGTTTTGGAGCCGAGGGTCTCTCTGGAAGCAGCCTCTCTATCCCTAGGGATAGAGGCAAGGTCTGTCTACATCCCACCCTCCCCAGACCCTATGAGTAGCTTTGCTATTTGTGGGATTTACTGGGTATGGTTGTTGTTGTTGTATTTATATTTTTGCTCATGAATTACAATATGTGTATAGCCTAATATTCAACAATGAATCATTCTTTATTTGTAATCAAATACGTTCATGTGATAACAGTTCCTTTAGTATTGTTTATATGTGGATTATAAATAATGAAAATATTAATGACATTATATCAGTTTAAATTTTATAGATATAACAATCATAAAGTCATAGTTATCAAAAATGTTTGTCTAATATTACTTAACACGTAATTTTTATATTGCTATGAACAAATATGTATGAACACCAGGTGTTCGAACAAATGACTATATGAAAAATGTTATAGTTAACGAAAGTATCATTATCTTAAAGTAGAACAACAAACAATAATGAGGTGTTTTATACGATTAGGTTGTAAAGTTAACTTGTTCTCGTCTATTGACTTATTGGGTAATAAAAGATGGAACAACAAAGATTTCTAGGTTTACTTTTTTTGTTTTTGAAGTGTCGGTAGTTAATTAAATTAGTATACTTGTCTTTAAGAAATTAATTTCTATTATGAATGTCACGACAAATGGGTTTGTGTAATTTAGATTGATTAAAAAGGCTTAATAATATAGGATATGTTTATGTAATAAAAGAAAGTAAGTCAAGTAGAATAGAAATGTAACATCAAGAGGAATTACCGTATTTAACATATGTATGTTTGTCATTCCTTTAAAGTACAACAAAAAGATTGCATTATATGTTATGACTTGATCTTTTATTTAAAATGGGTCAACGTTTTAAATGTTTATTAGAATGGCTGGAGCTGAAAACGATGTTCTGGTCATATCGGATTCTGAAGACTCTTTGGCTGAATCAGAGGAGTTTGATGATGATGATATTGGGCCACTGATAATTTTTGTGCCATACACCAAACGCTTTGTAAGTTCCAAAAAAAATTATATGTTAATACGCGTCTAACATGTTTACATAATTTGGTTAAGTTTTGTATTTTTAAAATACGTCAGCATCATTAATGGAAATTATTATTATGTTTTGTAACTTATAGCGCATACCAGTTGCAGTAGCACAGATCACAGGAATTGACGAAACGTTGAAAGTTAAGATCGCCAACAGGCAGAATGTGGAGATAAAACATGATGTTAGGGCGGAGCCAAATAAAAACAGTATCAAGTACGTTGTCAAGGGCTGGGCGAAATGGCTTAAAGATAACAACATAAAAGAAGGTGATCATTGCAAGTTCCAGTACTTTCCAGATATTGTTGTTTTGTTCCTTACTGATGTTTTCCGCTAGTGGTGATGTTTGAAACTTTGAAACAGAGTTGATGTCACACCCCAACCGATGGCGGAATCATCGGGGTGCGAGCACTAGGCGTTCAGATTGCTCATGAGATTTCCATAACACTATTGTGGCAATAGAGGTTAATTGATTACATGCATAAAATTTGTCTAAATCAAAATCCAACATCAGACATCGAATACAAAACATAACAAAGATTGTTCAAATTATTCAAAAGTTTCTAAGTTCACTAGGCGACGTTTCTAGGCATTCCCCTAGCTTGATTTCCATGATCCATCTCAACCTATCAACCTGCAACATGTATTAAAATATCAATACAAAAGTATTGGTGAGTATACAGGTTTAATACTAGAATAATAATTTAAAAACAACTCGTATCCACAGTGTAAGCAATAAAAATAGTTTCAGCCGTGCTAGTGTCGCAGTCCACGCAGTGATAGCCCAAGTATTCTGATGCTTTAGTGTCTACCCAAGACTCAAGGTAAACTAGAATCCTCCTAACAATACCCCCGAAGAATAATGGGAGAGGTGCACCCCCTATAGCGCTACTATTGTTAAAACGGAACTAAACACCCTGGATTAAACGTCACATAGCACAAATAGAATACTAGAATGCACAAGTTTTCACAAACACATAGGATAGAGTATAGATTGCCAAAAGTATTTAGTTTAATAGAATACATGTTACACCCCAAAAGTTTAAAGTAAAAAGGGGATCGAGTATACTCACAGTGATTACTTAACAGTCGCAACTGTTATTGGATCAAAGGGAGCTCTTTTTTAAGGATTAGCCTGATTAGATTACAATAGGATAATAGCCGGGCAGGATAACGAGATTGCTCAAAGTGTTGAAACAGTCATCGGTTCGAAGGGTTGCCCGATCGGACGGCTGTCCGATCGGATAGTCGGTCGTTCGGGTGGCATATGTGTGGTAAGGGAAATGTGGATGCCCGATCGGATGGCCATCCGATCGGGTTGCCACTCGAGTGAAATTCATGAATAAAAAGGACTAAGGTGGCTGTCCGATCGGACGGTAATCCGATCGGATTGCCACTTGGTCCGAGTGCAGATATTCTGGTCGTCCCAACCGGACGGCTGCTCGATCGGACAGCTGTTCGATCGGGTTGCCATTCGATCAGACTTCCAAGTTTTGATGGTTCACCAAATGTTTAGTAATTCAAGACAAAAAGGCAAGTGTCACCTGATAGGGTGGTTGTCCGATCGGACGACTGTCCGAACGGGTTGCCGCTCCATCGGGCGACCCTTGTTCTTGTTTGTCAATCTTGTAAAAATTCTAAGTTTGAAGATTAATGGTGACGTCACGGCACGTACTGAGACAACAGTAACTTATCGTTTAACAGCCATTCTGTTCGGTCGGGAACCACCCCAGTCCAACCAGTTGTCTGTTAGCGATGGGTTTATGCCGGAATCCATCCCTTGATCGTCTTAATTAGTGAATAATCCGTTCCTAAACCTACTCTAGACCACCGATCTAGTCTACATTCCGTTCAGTCCCGTTTATCACTGAAGTAAATCAGGAATTCAAAAAAGGAACTCAAGTTTTAGTATAAAACTCTTAGATTTAGTCTTAGATTTGAGGAAATAAGCATGGAATCCCTTAGATCTTAGCTAGATCTCACCAAGAATGACGTCATATGGCATTTTGTACCAACCACTATGATGACATCATCCTCAAGATCTCAGATCTGAGAGATTTCACGGTGAAAAATGTGATTTCAAGTGAGAATCACATAGAGAATGATGTGTAGATCAAGAATGTGCAAAGATCTAGCCTAAAACGTACCGAAATCGATGAGAGAATGAAGAAAAGGACGTGTGCGCGTGTCTTGGTCGAGCAGAGCTGTCACATCACTGAAAAGGTGATGTGACAGGCCTATTTATAGGTAAAGGAGAAGAGGAGGGAAGGTGTGGTTTGGTTCGAATGGCAGTCCGATCGGACGGCTTTCCGATCGGGTGGTCATCCGATAGGGTGACAATCCGATCGGATGGCAGTCCGATCGGATGGCCACTCTGGTCAACCCAACCTTTCCGTATTCCAGTTCTTGATTGTTTTGCGAGTTAGATTAAGCGTTGCGTGGTTTTAGGCAATAGAATAACTAGATTATAGCATATACATCAAAGGTTTACAAGATTAAATAGATCCTGCCAGTGACAAGGCTCCAGTCTCTCGTTCAACCAAGAATCAAGTTTCACGAGTCTAAGGAGTCAGTCACCAAATAGATTTAGGCATTCCAACGTAGATTTAGACGTTCCAATATGGGTGTAGACATCTCAAGCACCTATAGTTAGACATTCCAAATATATAGACATTTAGGCATTCCAACCATATAGAATTTAGGCAATCCCACATATAGACATTCCTCATTTAGGCATTTCAACATTAGGCATTCCGAATAGACTTTCAAATCATAGATTTAGGCATTCAAATCGTATAGAATTAGGCATTTCCAAACGTATACTTAGACACTCCAAGAAAATAGACAATCCACATAGACTAGGGGCTAACATAGACAAAAGTTAAACTTCAGGGACTAGTCTTGACTCTTGACAAGATCCTAGAGTTTAGGGACACTGGGCGTTACAGTCTCCACTCCTTTAGGAGATTTCGTCCCCGAAATCTTAGAAGAAGACTGTTCAAAGAGATGCGGGTACTTGGCCTTCATATCACTTTTCAACTCCCAAGTGAATTCAGCACCACGCTTTCCTTCCCATCGAACCTTGATAATGGGAATTTTGCTGCGCCTCAGACGCTTGACAGCTTGATCCATAATTTCGACCGGTTTCTCCACAAATTGAACAGCTTCGTTTATTTGCAAGTCTTCCAGAGGAACTTGCAGTTCCTCATCGGCTAGACATTTCCGTAGGTTGGATACGTGGAAAACTAGGTGCACGTTGTTTAGGTCCTGAGGCAAATCGAGTTTGTACGCTACCTTGCCAATCCTGTCAAGTATCATGAAAGGACCCACATAGCGAGGAGCGAGCTTCCCCTTTTTACCAAAGCGAACTACTCCCTTCCAGGGGGATACCTTAAGAAGAACTCGATCTCCAACAGCAAATTCCAGAGGCTTGCGCCTTCTATCAGCATAGCTCTTTTGTCTGCTTCTAGCCTTCATCAAGTTATGACGGATCTGAAGAATCTTATCCGTTGTCTCTTGAATAATCTCGGGGCCAGTGAACTGCTTTTCCCCAACCTCATGCCAACTGAGAGGAGATCGGCATTTTCGTACATACAAAGCTTCGAAAGGGGCCATCTGAATACTGGAATGATAACTATTGTTGTACGAGAATTCTATCAATGGTAATTGTATATCCCAGTTACCACCAAAGTCGATGACACAAGAACGGAGCATGTCCTCTAGGGTTTGAATAGTGCTCTCGGTCTGTCCATCCGTCTGAGGATGAAAGGCTGTGCTAAAATTCAAGTGCGAACCCATAGCGGACTGAAATGTTTGCCAAAGACGCGAAGTAAAGCGACCATCACGGTAAGAGATTATGTCTAAAGATACGCCATGACGACTTATAATCTCATCGGTATAGATCCTAGCAAGTTTCTCCACTTTATGATCTTCACGAATCGGAAGAAAGTGGGCTCATTTAGTCAAACGGTCAATGATCACCCAAATACTGTCATGACCGGCAGGTGTTCGAGGTAACTTAGTAATAAAGTCCATAGCAAGACTATCCCACTTCCACACGGGGATTTTAGGTTGCTCTAAAAGTCCGGAGGGACGCTGATTTTCATCCTTTACCTTCAAACAGGTAAGGCATTTAGAAACGTACACAGCAATAACCCTCTTCATCCCAGGCCACCAATATATCGTACGCAGGTCCTGATACAGCTTGTCGGTGCCTGGATGGATAGAGTAACGAGATTTGTGAGCCTCAGTCATAATAAGCTCATGAAGATTATCGCGATCTGGCACCCAGATACGATTTAGATAATACTGCAGGCTATCAGACTTAGTTTCGAGCTGGTCCATTCTAGCGCCGTGAATTTCTTCTTCTAGACTTCCTTCATTTGCTACTGAATACTGAGCTTCACGAATACAAACATGCACATCACTAGATATACGTAAAGCCTTGACATGAGTCTTACGACTAAGGGCGTCGGCTACTACGTTCGTTTTTCCAGGGTGATAGCGAATTTCGCAGTCGTAGTCGTTAAGCAATTCCACCCAACGCCTCTGTCGCATGTTCAGCTCTTTCTGGTCAAAGATGTGTTGAAGGCTCCTATGGTCGGTGAAGACCACACACTTAGTACCATCAGGTAGTGTCGCCAGATCTTTAACGCAAAAACAACCGCACCAAGCTCCAGATCGTGAGTAGTATAGTTTTTCTCATGCACTTTGAGTTGATGAGAAGCGTAAGCAATGACCTTGTCCTGCTGCATGAGCACACAGCCAAATCCACGGTTCGAGGCATCGCAATATACCACAAAATCGTCATTTCCATCAGGTAGAGTTAAAACAGGAGCATTGCACAAAAGGTTCTTAAGGGTCAGAAAGGATTCCTTCTGTTCGGGACCCCAAACAAAAGGTTTCTCCTTCTGGGTTAGAGTAGTAAGAAGAACAGCGATTTTAGAAAAATCCACGATAAACCGGCGGTAATAACCCGCCAACCCTAGAAAAGAACGAATCTCAGACACGGATTTAGGCGTACACCAATTCTTCACCGCCTCGATTTTTGAAGGGTCAACATGAATGCCCTAACTACTGACAATATGACCAAGAAACTGCACTTCATCAATCCAGAACTCACATTTAGAAAACTTAGCATATAGGCGTTCACCTCGTAGCAATTCAAGCATAAGACGCAGATGGCGAGCATGATCAGCTTTAGATTTAGAATTAGAATAAATAAGAATATCATCAATAAAGACTATCACAAAACGATCCAAATAAGGTTTACAGACATGGTTCATCAGGTCCATGAACACTGCAGGAGCGTTGGTCAGGCCAAAAGGCATGACTACGAACTCGTAGTGCCCATATCGAGTACGAAACGCAGTTTTAGGAATATCATCTTCGAGAACACGTAGTTGATGATATCCAGAACGTAGGTCAATCTTAGAGAAACATGACGCGCCTTGTAGTTGGTCAAATAGGTCATCAATACAGGGCAACGGGTAACGATTTTTCACAGTAAGCTTATTAAGTTCACGGTAGTCGATACACATACGGAACGAGCCATCCTTCTTCTTGAAAAATAACACGGGAGCACCCCACGGGGAGGTACTTGGACGAATAAAACCTTTATCGAGTAGTTCCTGTAGCTGGCTGGATAACTCTTGCATTTCGGAAGGTGCAAGACGGTAAGGAGCCCTGGCGACAGGAGTCGCACCAGGTACAAGATCGATACGAAAGTCAACAACTCTGGGAGGAGGAAGACCGGGTAGATCCTAAGGAAAGACATCAGGAAAATCACACACAACTGGAACATCGTTTATGTTCTTCCCCTTGCCCTTTTGTTCCACCACGTGAGCCAAGAAGGCAGGGTTCTGTTTACGTAAACTTCTGTTCGCTTGTGTGCATGACATCAGCCTTAGTCCTTTCGAAGGTCGGTCTCCATAGACGTTTAAGATATCACCGGACGGTAGAGGAAGACGAACGAGCTTATCGTGACAAACTACCTCGGCATGGTTCTTACGCAACCAATAGACCAAGATAGTTTAACATAATTTAGCTCAAATAGTTTAACTCGCTAGATTGTATTAACATAATAGATCAACCATAGATTATGCTGGAATTCTCATAGATCACATAGTCTGCTCATAGATTGCATAGGCTTTCCAGAGATTACTTAGACATTCCGTAGATTACGTAGACTTTCCACACTGGTCTGCAAACACTAAATCTCGCATGGCACTTGGTACGGAAGTTGGTAATATGTCAGAAGCACTTATATATAGGAAGTACCAGCAGCGTATCCACCATGCTTCGGACACACCACTTCTGTCCCGTACTTCCATGTCATCTTAGTGTTTCTCACCACACATCATATCATACCATAGTCGATCAAGTTTACCACGTAGACTACACATAGAATAAAACTTTGGAAATTTAGTTTGATCTGAGATTAGAATTAACGTTTTAGATTGCGGGACAACGTGCAAATTTGTGTAAAAGCATTTCAAAACGAACGAAGAATTAAGTTTAAAACCTCATAGATAACCCACATTCATAAAATCAAGATAACATAAAAACAAGATAGGCTTTTAAAACATAGGATTGTTCCGGGTAGAGGAACGGCGACTAACCAGAGTGTTTCGAACTCCTTTCGAATTGAGGTAACGCGTCTTGACTTACTTAGACAAATACGTCATCGATGTTAGGCCTACGATATTCATCATTTTGGTCATTCCACGTACTCAATTGATTGGCAGTTACGAGACTTTGGCGAGACATAAAATCATCACGGAGTGGGACTGGTTATCAAGGTCTGAGTTTCACCTCTAACTTGACAACATCGTACCCCAAATGTTGTGGGCTCTTATCCGCAGACAGGGCCCACTAGAATAATACGGAGATTTCCCATGAAGGTTCGGATGTCACTCCTATCCTGTGGGCAAAACTCGTGCAAAATACAAACACTGGGTAACAGTGTTTTCGTAGTATAAAGTGTACAGTGTATCAGCCTTAGGGAAGGCATGTAAGTTTAGTAGGAACATGTGTTGCTAGGAAGCAGATACGGTAGAATGCATAAGTCTTAAACAACAAATAAGAATCAAGTTCTTAGAACTATAGACTAGGGCAAGTATTCCTACTTATCCTAATTCCCTATAGTTATGGCTCTGATACCAATCTGTCGCACCCCAACCGATGGCGGAATCATCGGGGTGCGAGCACTAGGCGTTCAGATTGCTCATGAGATTTCCATAACACTATTGTGGCAATAGAGGTTAATTGATTACATGCATAAAATTTGTCTAAATCAAAATCCAACATCAGACATCGAATACAAAACATAACAAAGATTGTTCAAATTATTCAAAAAGTTTCTAAGTTCACCAGGCGACGTTTCTAGGCATTCCCCTAGCTTGATTTCCATGATCCATCTCAACCTATCAACCTACAACATGTATTAAAATATCAATACAAAAGTATTGGCGAGTATACAGGTTTGATACTAGAATAATAATTTAAAAATAACTCGTATCCACAGTGTAAGCAATAAAAATAGTTTCAGCCGTGCTAGTGTCGCAGTCCACGCAGTGATAGCCCAAGTATTCCGATGCTTTAGTGTCTACCCAAGACTCAAGGTAAACTAGAATCCTCCTAACAATACCCCCGAAGAATAATGGGAGAGGTGCACCCCCTATAGCGCTACTATTGTTAAGGCGGAACTAAACACCCTGGATTAAACGTCACATAACACAAATAGAATACTAGAATGCACAAGTTTTCACAAACACATAGGATAGAGTATAGATTGCCAAAAGTATTTAGTTTAATAGAATACATGTTACACCCCAAAAGTTTAAAGTAAAAAGGGGATCGAGTATACTCACAGTGATTACTTAACAGTCGCAACTGTTGGTGCATCTAGTGTCTGTTAACTTCGTCTTAATCGAGTCTATTGTCTAGATTAGATAAACGAGTGCACAACAGGGATCAAATTAGGGTTTGTACATGTTTAAGTGTGTAATTTCGTTTGAACATGACAGGGACAATTTCAAACGAAATTAACACAAGTAATTTCGTTTGAAAGCATCCATGTCACATTCAAACGAAATTAGAACAAGTATAAATAGATGTTGTGTGATTTCATTTGTTACGGAATTAGTGTGAGTGAGAGCTGAGGTGCTGCTGGATTTTTGTCAGAATTACATTGTATAAGCTCAAGAAATCATCAATAGAAAAGAATTGAAAAGGAACAAGCTGTGTTGACGTCATTTACATTGATTCCGCCTTTGTATTTGATGATGAACTACTCAACTTGACTGTTTAGGGTCACCGGACGATCCAAAAAGTGGTATCAGAGCTCAGGACGAGGAGTTCATACCAATTCAGCTTGATTTTACCGAATTCTCTTACTTCTACTCATTCTTTTTTTATTTGAACAAGTTTTCACGGTTGAAATGGCTTAAAACTCTCACATATCAAGCGAAACATAGTGTTAACTAATCCTTGAAAGTTTTGGACCCAAATTCGACTTAAAACTGATAAAAACCTATAATTTCGTTTGAAAAACTTTGCGAATATGCTGATGTCATACTGATCTCGTTTGAAATACCTGATAATTTCGTTTGAAAACATACAATTGACCTGATTTCGTTTGAAGGATATGGGTTATTTCGTTTGAAATAGGTATCTCGTTTGAAATGGTTGTCTGATTTCGCTTGAGAGTGTATTTGTTATAATTTCGTTTGAAGCTCATTCAAGATTAGTAATTCCGTTTGAAATCTCAAACGAAATTAGAGATTTCGTTTGAGATAGCTATTTCGTTTGAAAGCAACTTTTCAAAATTTCAAGAATATTTCTAAGTGTTGGTTGATCATTTCAGGTACGTGAAAGATGGATGAGTTCAGGAATCCGTTTTATGATGTGTTTGCTTTTACCGGTGGTTCGGGAGATGGCACTTCAGATAACATGAACGAAACTACACCGACACCGAGTGCGAAGAAAATTCTTCAGGATACTATGAGCGTAGATAGTGCATACGGAACATACACTAAGCCGCCCAAGTTGATGGCTATTGAGGATTACAACCGGTGGGCTACAAGATTCGAAGAATGGCTTAAGGCGTTTGCTTATCAGAGTTGGAGAAGTTTGAAATATGGCTTTGATATGGGAAGAGATGATTATGAGAACTTAGAGGAAAATCAGATTGAAAAATACGTTGCTGAACAGAAGTGTATTGCTCTACTTCACCAATCTGTCCGAGATGACATTATCACACTGATCGAATACAAAAATTCGAGAGATCTTTGGGAAAAATTAAAAATAAAATGTATTGGTAGTGCTGAAATAGTGAAGAACAAAAAGAAACTGTTACGAAAAGAGTTTGATTTGTTTGGTTGTTTAAAGAACGAGTCTGTTTCCAAGATGATCGAAAGATTTGGGCATCTGAAGATGGAGCTTGCTAGACATGACATTATTTACAGTCAAGAAGAGCTGGTAGACAAATTGTTTGATGCTCTACGGAATGAGCAAGACTGGCAGTATTTTGCATTGATGCTGAAGAATACGATAAAGCCAGCTGATATGAAGGTTGATCTACTTATAGAAAGACTGGAAAGCCATGAATTGGAGATTAAGAAATCCAGCAAAGTCAATAACACATCTTATCAGCAGAATGTGGGGTTGTACTACAGAGGAAATTTACCAAAGACTGGTTCTCCAAGAACAGCATTTTCTGCAGAGAATTCAAATACTGTAAATCAAGAAACTCCTCACAGTGGTTTTCATAGTGGATCTTCTTCAACAACATCAAGCCAATCTGCACCAAAGAATCTATTTCAATGCAACATTGTTGTTGATCTGAAGAATGGTCAGAATTTCAGTGAAGAGTCTGCTAAATAACAGATGGTGTTCTTAGCATCTGTATTAGAATCGTACGAAAGTCTCGTGGCAGGCAAGATAGGCAACATCAACCTAACAAAAGAAGACTACGATCAGATCGATCCTGAGGAGAGGGAATTGATCGATATAAGATGGTGTATGGCCAGTGCAGTGAGAAGAGCGCAGCGTTTCATGGAGATTACTGGAAGACAGTCTATTGGTGGACCTTCTACCAAGTTAGGCTTTGACAAGTCAAAAGTGACATGTTTCAAGTGTAAACAGAAAGGTCACTTTAAGCGTGAGTGCAGAAATGCTTACACTGATGATACTGCAAATCCTTTTCGAGAGGATTATTACAAAAGAGCGATCTATCATCAGAATAAATCTGAACCTCCTAGGATGAAGCAGATAGAGGAGGCACCCAAAGAAAAATCCAGGGCACTTGCAGTTTTTCATGATGATGAAGGTTATGATTGGAGTGATGTTTTGCCTGAGGAAGACGCAGTTGGTTATGCCTTCACAGCAGCAAAGATTGTTCCATTTAAGGATAAGAGAACTGAAGAAGTAAAGTATGTGAACAGAAAGGATCAAGCTCGATTCATGAAAGCCAAAATCTATCGTATATACAAAGAAGCTAAACAGGCGAAAATATGGGATCCTGATAGAGAATGTTATCTTGATCCTAATGGTAACATAGCTGTGGATCCAGATACTGTTGATCTTGAAGTTCTCACCAAACAAATTGCTGATGAAGAAGAAGCCAGACAGAGAGAATGGTGGGGAGGAGGAGAAGATGTTGAGAAAGAAAAAGAAAATGAGACAGCAAAAGAACCGGAGCCAAAGAAGATTGATGATGGGATCATTGATACTTCACAAGAACTCATCGCTGAAAACTTAAAGAAGATGGCTGACAAGGTTCTAGCTGCAAAAGAACTAGAGGTAGTTTCTGGTTCTGGAACTGAGTCCAAAGATAAGGTCAGTACAAATGATACACATGTGTCAGGTAAGAATGGTAAATCTGAGAACAACTGCAAAAATTGCATGAAAGAGTGCAAAGTTTGTAGTACAAATGCTTACCTTAGTGGTAAGAAAGTTGAAGATCTGACCAGTAGAGTCAGAAGTGTTGAAGATCAAATCTTAAACCGTGATAAGTTGGTAAAAGCTTCAAACGACAAATTAAAAGAATTAACTGAGAAAATTAAAAATGATCAAATTGACGTAGAAAGAATTAGAAAAGAAAATGAAAAATTGATTCTTGAAAATCGTCAAATCTCAGAAAATTTTGAGAAGCTAAATCGAACGGTTAAAGATTGTGATGAAAGAAATGGTAAGACAGACAAAGAAAATCTTCAACTGGCCGGTGTTCTTAGAGTGAAAGAAGAGTTAATCAATCAGCAACTGGATGAAATTGCTAAGTTGAAGCTTCAATTTCAAGAAGCCAAAATTGAAAATGAACGCATCCAGTTGAAATCGAAAAGTTACAACTGTGCAAGCTTTGTTTTACAACACATTGTTCCCAAACCCATCAGGAAAAACAAAGCAGGCGAAGATGTATATGCTGATGGAACCGGGGTGGGGTATCATCAGGTTCCACCACCAGTTCTAAATAATTTCTCAAAGAAGAAATCCGGGTTGGTTAATGATGAAACAAATGAAATAAAACTTCCAGAGTCAATTGATGTGACATTTTCTTCATCATCATATTATGATAGTGTTCAAACTGATATTGTTAAAAGCATGGCTGAAAGTGTTTTGAAGTCTGATAGTGATTCAGCTGATGATGATGAATGTTTTCTGGACAAATACATTCCAAAATCAAAATCCAAAAACAACTTAAATGATGAACCTGCTGTTGTGATGTATAAGATGGCAGGATCTGATAAGTTGTATTCGGATCTTGAATTTCCTTTAGAAAATGTAAATGTGGGAAAATTGAGAAATGTTTTTAAATTGATTGAGATTGATATATCATAAATCGAAGGTTTGAGAAATTCAAAGAGGCAATTAAATTTTGAGAAATATAAAGCTTACTACAAAAAACATGTCATTCCACCACGTTTTTCTAACAACAACAGAAACAAATGGTCGGGTGGATATTAGGGTGGTAAAAATTATCAGAAAAGGAATGTTCAAAACAGAAGGTTTGCTGAGAAGAAAGTTTGTGTCAAGTTCGAGTTCACTTTCTGATGAAGAATCTAAGATTTTTTCAAAAACAAATGAAGATTTCTTTGAGAAGAAAGCATCGCAGCCTCAGTCTGAAGGCACAAGTCAGGTAGTTGACACCCGAATATGCTTCAAATGCAATCAAGTTGGACATATTGCACGAAAGTGTACCAACTTGAAGCTTAAGACTGAAGTTGTGATGAATTTAAGAAAGAAAGATGATGTGAAGGGAAAAGCTCCATTGGTTGTTGAGAAAAAAAATTTGAAAAATGAGAAAACAAAATTCAAAACTGAACCTGTTAAGAAATTGGAAACTAAAAATGACAAATTTTACAAACGGGTTGCGTCATCTCAACAAACATGGAAGCCAAAAATTGTTGACAAGAAAGAAAGTTCATCAAAACCAAAGGTTTTAGAGTCAGAAAAACAATCGTCTTCTACCACTCCGGTAAAGATGAATGTTCCTTTGGATTATTATGAACAATTGGAGAAACAATCTTCTACTCCAACAGAGAAGAAGAATGTTCAAAAGAAAAATCAACCAACTGGTCAACCTAAGAAAGATGAGTTTTTTGTATACAAAAAGGTTGAGGTTGGATCAGAAGAAAGTTTAAAAATGAATGACAAAAACTTTCCGCCACTTTACATTGCTAAATCTCACATTAATGTCAAGTTACCTGAGTCCAAAGAGGCTTGGGTGGCATCAACTTCTAACTAAGTGATTGTGATATGTGCAGGATCTTCCAAGATCTGTTTCACGATGGATTATGGATAGTGGAGCTTCTCGGCACATGACGGGGAAAACAGCCCTGCTGTATGATGTTAGAAATTTTAATGGAGGTTACGTGGGATTTGCAGGAAATCAAGGTGGTCGAATAGTCGGTGAAGGAACTTTATCGAATGGAATCGTCACGTTTGAAAGAGTTAACTATATCGCCGAGCTTGAAAACAATCTTCTGAGTATCTCTCAGATTTGTGATCGCATGTATACAACGCACTTTACTGACAAAGAATGCTTGATCTTGAAACCAGGATTTGTTATCCTTGAAGAATGGATTATCATGAGAGCGCCTAGGGTAAATGATTTGTATGTGTTAGACATGAGTGTAGCAACTACAACAACGGGTCAGGCTCATTGTTTTGTTTCAAGAGCAACGGAGAAGGAATCGCAATTGTGGCACCGGAAAATGGGTCATATACATCTTAGAAAAATGAATCACTTGGTGCATAATGATTTAGTTACTGGTGTACATTTGAAAGGTTTTCATCTTGAGGGGGAGTGCATTAGTTGCATCAAAGGAAAGCAAAAGAAGAAATCTCACCCCAGGAAGAAAGAAAACTCAATTTCGAGACCTTTAGAGAGACTCCACATGGATTTGTTTGGTCCAGTAAACGTCAAAAGTATTACAGGGGATCTTTATTGTCTAGTAGTCACAGATGATTACTCGAGGTTTTCATGGGTTTCAATTTTGCAATCAAAAGACCAAACATTTGGGAGTTTATCACGTTGATCAAAAAGCTTGAAAACTTGTACCAAACTCGTGTTCGAAGAATAAGAAGTGACAACAGTACAGAGTTCAAAAGTAGCAAAATGGAAGTGTTTTGTGATGAAAAAGGTATTTTGCATGAATTTAGTGCTCCTTACACTCTGCAGCAGAATGGAGTAGCTGAAAGAAAGAACAGGACGTTAATTGAAACGGCTAGGACGATGCTTGCTGATTCAAAGCTACCAGTTAATTTTTGGGCAGAAGCAGTATCCGCCGCATGCTATACACTCAACCGGGTTCTCACTGTCAAGAAATTCAATAAGACGTGTTTCGAACTGATCAATAACCGCAAACCGAACCTGAAGTATTTAGAACCGTTTGGGTATCCCTGTACAGTTCTAGAGCCTTTTGGTAAATTTGGTCCAAAAAGTATCGAAGGAATTTTTGTGGGTTACACAAGTCCATTGAAACGAGTATTTGTTCCAAGCTTGAAGCGGATTATTGAAGCACACAATGTTGAGTGTCAAGGTTACACAATGCCACCGCAGAATCCAGGCGATTCATGGCGTTTTAATTACGATAAATTGTGGGATTCGTTTGACATGGAAGAAGAAGAACAACAACAAGATTTCTTTGACGAGTTGGATATTCTAAGAGAGTATGAGTCTTCGCAGGAAAGGTTCCCAGCTGAGTATTCAAATCGACCTCGACAAAATTCAAATGACAATGAAGCAGGTCCAAGCAATGCTGGAGAACATAATGATATTCAACAAAATGAAGTTGCTCATGATAATCAGACGGTACAGAATGATAATCAAGAATTTGAGAACATGCCAGTATTTGATCGTGGTGATTCAGATTCTGAGGGGGAGCAAATTCAGATATCAAGTCAAACAAACCCAGTCAGTGAACAAGGTGCAAATCAAAATATTACAAATTTGGAAGGCGAGGTAGATGTTCCAGGCGAGGTGATGCCAAGAACACTTTCGTACCATCCAGAGGAGTTGATCATTGGAGAATTGCAGACAGGCGTTCGCACTAGACGTCAAATTGACCATGGCCTTACTTGTTTTTATTCTACAGTAGCACCTTTACAAACTGAGTTTTCACTAAGTTGTTTTATTTCGCAGATCGAACCGCGAACATATAAAGAGGCGCTAACTGAAGATTCTTGGGTCAATGCCATGCAAGAAGAGTTGAGTCAGTTTGAGAAGTTAGGTGTGTGGAAGTTAGTAGACTTGCCTGATGGTCAAAGGAAGATAAACACCAAGTGGGTGTTCAAGTGTAAGAGAGACGATCGAGGGGTTGTTGTTCGTAACAAAGCTTGACTCGTAGTCCAGGGTTTCAGTCAGCAGGAGGGTATAGATTTCACTGAAGTGTATGCTCCAGTTGCTCGACTAGAAGCGATCAGAATCTTTTTAGCATTTGCATCTTGGAAAAATTTCAAAGTTTATCAGTTAGATGTTAAATCGGCGTTTCTCTATGGAAAAGTAAAAGAGGAGGTATATGTCGGTCAGCCACCGGGCTTTACCGATCCAATCCACAAAGATAAGGTCTATTTGCTAGACAAAGCGTTGTATGGTTTACACCAGGCCCCGAGAGCTTGGTACGAGACATTGTCTCAACACCTACTAGCCAACAGCTTCATTCGTGGAAAAGTGGATGCCACTCTCTTCACCAAAGAGGTCGACGAACATCTTCTGATAGTTCAAATATACGTGGACGACATCATATTTGGGTCAACGAATGAAAATTTGTGCAAAGATTTTGAACAAGTTATGAAGCAGAAATTCGAAATGTCATCGATGGGTGAGATGAAATTCTTTTTGGGACTGCAGGTTGATCAACTACCCAAAGGAATTTTCATACATCAAACGAAGTACGTTTTTGATATCTTGGAGAAATTTGGGATGTCAGGATATACTCCAGCTTCCACCCCATTAGCGACGAATAATGGGATAAACCCTGATCTCACCGGAGAGAAGGTAGATGAAACGATGTATCGTTCTATGATTGGTTCGTTAATGTATTTGACAGCTTCAAGACCCGATATTATGTATCCAACCTGCCTCGCAGCAAGGTTTCAGTCTAATCCTAGAGCTTCGCATATGGTTATTGTGAAAAGGATATTACGCTACCTGAAAGGAACTCCATCATTGGGGTTGTGGTATCTAAGAGAAGGCGATTTCACGCTCGTAGGGTATTCTGATTCTGATTTCGGATGCTGCAAAGTTAACGCTAAATCAACAACAGCGGGGTGCCAGTTCTTTGGATCACGATTGGTCACCTGGCAATGCAAAAAGCAGACCTCTGTGGCTCTATCCACATGTGAAGCGGAGTATGTATCTGCTAGCAGTTGCTGTTCACAGATCTTGTGGATCCAGCAACAGATGTGCGACTACGGTTTGCAATTTCTAAACACCCCTATCTTTGTTGATAATGAGGCAGCGATTAACATTACTAAAAATCCTGTTCATCACGCAAAAACGAAACACATTGAAATTCGTCATCACTTCATTCGAGATTGTTTCGAGAAGAAGTTGATACGAATTGAGAAAATCCACACTGACGAGCAAAAAGCTGATTTACATACCAAAGCATTTGATAAAACACGTTTTCAATATTTGCTAAAATTTAATGGTATGAAGCTTTTATCAGTGTTGGAAGAGATTCTTGGCGTTGATGAAGGAGACATTGTAGATGATGTTGAGAAGCAATCTGCAATGGTTTGTCGATTTTTTACTTGTTTTGGTATTTAGGGGGAGAGTATAGGGTAATATTTTCAGAAAATACTAAAACAATAAAAATGACAAAAATACAAAAACATGAGATATTTTCAAAATCCAAAAACAATAGAAAACCAGAAAAGAGCTTGTGTAAAAAGGGAAAATGATAGTACATCGGCTTGACAGTTACGGTATGCTAAAGATATGTAAAGTTTAAAAAGTCTTAAATAGTCTCGCTGATGATGTGCCGATAGGTTTTTACACATTTAGTAGGTTTGTTCGGGATATAAACCTAAATCTTTACTTACTTATTTCGTGGGGAACACTACTTGGATATATAGGTAACCCCTGAAATCTTGTTTGAAAGATCCCTCTTTCTGAGATACTAGGTCTTTATACTCAGTGATATCTGGGGTATTATCCCGGGACTTCTGATTTTGCGGAAGCAATGGCCTAGTCCCCGGAGAATACTTTACTGCTTGCTTGAAAAATAGCGCCGCCCTCAGCATAAAATGATGAGACTATAAAATTGCTAATCAATGCTGTTGTAAAAAAGATCCTCTAAAGGGGACCCACTAAATTCGAACCGTCATCTCTCTGCTGAACGGAAGTTCTGACCTGAGCTCTCACGGTTTCGCAATTTAACCTTTTACAGATATCATTTGTGGTATACTCACCTGTAAGACTGAATATTGGGATCTGGATACGGGAGTATATTCAAGAGGTGGGACACATGAATGAGTTTAAGTTTCTAAAACATTAAATCCGTAACCTGAACAGATTGAAATTTGTGTGAAAATTTAAGTGGATCAGTATATCGACAATCTAAGCGAATTGTTTAATTCTGAGTATGAAATTAAAGCTTAACGGTACTTGTGACTTGTCGAATAGCTGATATGATTCCCTAACACGCTCAACCAAAAATATGTTTGTAAATAGTTTACTTTTACTGCATTTTATTTCTGTTATTCATTTCTAGTGTAGAAACTTTATTAAAAATCCAAAAAGATTTTACATTTCTGCTTTATTTTCCGACAAACCAAAGTGGAAAGTTGATCTTCAGATTCGAATTGAAGCAGATGCAGGAAGTTTCTGGACTGGAGAATGAGTTTGGAGCTAATTATGATAATTGAGAAAATGGAAAAGTCAAAAGAAGTTCATTAACTTGAAACTTGTATATTTCAGAAAATGGTTTGAAAAGTTTAACAAATGTCAGTGTGAATTATCTCAGATCAACCAAGGTCATTAAGTTGGACTTGGTAGACAAATTGAGTAATCAGGGTCATTAATTTGGACCTGAATGCTTAAGTGGATTTCTAACACTGAAAGTTAAAAGGTAAGTTCAAGTTTGAAACTGTTATTGTCATATATTGTCACACCCCGATTTCCACGTGTCACCGGTGGGCCCGGTGGGGGAGTATCGTGACGTGGTTGGCAACGTAATAGTCAAACAACACAATATAATAATGCACAGCGGAAGCAAATTTAAAATATGATACAACCGAATTTATTTATTGTAATCAAAGTCACAATATCCGGTGTTTATCCACAGTAGGATCGAAACAAAATAACATTTAATGGTTCAACAGACTTCTGGCATCCTAAGCTTGCGAGACTTTTTATTGATGCTTAGAAGACAATCCAGCCAATTTCGTTTAGTACCTGCATTCAGTCTTTTTGGGAAAATACGTCAGTTTACACTGGTAAATACATTCAACTGACTCATTTTGGAAAAATGATTGAAAATTTGTTTGGATGCACGTGGCATAAATCATTTTATTTAACTTGGGAGAATTATTTAATATTATAATCTTGTGAACGAATTACATGTTACTTATGCGTTCAGTAGCCCGAATCTAGTCCGGGTTAAAGATTAATAGACACACCACATTCATTGAGTTATACACGGACGGTGTACGCCTACACCCCGTGCTCAGGTCGCGGCCATCTCGTAAGATGATGCCAAGGATATCCGGGACATGGTCATTAACCCCCCAAAGGCTGTAAAGTAAACAAGACTGTTTAAACGAGCCGATCAAATTATTCAACTACCCACTAAGCGTGGAGATTTGATGCCCGATCAAGCGGTACGCTATGTACCGTAACCCAAGCCCGTATAGGGAAAATAGGTTAAAAGTATTTACCTGATGCAAGTATATTTCACAATAAGCAAATAGCACGTAGCTTTTACTGGTTCTCCTAATCTGGAACGAAGGTTTATAATAACCTATTAGAATCCTAACGGGTCTTTAATTAAGCTTAAGCTTAGACCGGCTAGTTTCAAAGATACGGTTCGTACGCACGATTAAGCGAAGACCAGATAGAATGTGAATTAGGCCCGACAAGTTCAGAGACTTGTTTAATATGGGTTTATTATTCACATTCTGGATTTTGAGATAAAACCGATAAGGTTTGACCCGTTTCGGCTAGTTTATGTAAACTTGTTACATAAACCGAACCGTACGCGTAATAAGCGTGACGGGTAGTCATGAGAGCTATATACAGGTTTCCTAAGTTAATTATGTCTCAAATATGTTGTGACATCAGTAAGGTGTCTTTCGTTAATGCCCGAAATGTGTTTAAACACAAACTAGGCCCCGTAGGGGTAGTTTGGTCATTTAAAAGTTTATAAAAGAGTTTAAGTGACAACCTGAGTTACAGGTCTGATGTAATCAGCAAATATACTCAATTTGCTAAGTTACATCAGTAGGTTAAAGCATGTATGTGAAACTTATCATTTTTAACCAAACTAGGCCCCGTAGGGGTATTTTGGTAATTTCACATAAGCCGAAAAGCTCAAAACTGAAGTCTGAGTTTATCAACCTTTGCTTACTGTTAAAATATTATAATTTGCCTCTTATATCAGTAGGTATCAACCCGGGTATGTCCAATATGATTTTAAAACATACTATGCGTTAAAAACGCTAATTTAGGCGATTAAAGGCCATTACCGGGTTTGATACTTAAATCTGGTATTTTTATATTTCCAGAAGGCTTAAAAAAATTTATTTATCATAACTAATCAGTGGCAAAATGTTTGGGGTCGTTTAGATATGTAAAACTCATTTTATGGCCCGTAAGGGCAAAACCGACAATTACCGAATTAAGCCTACGACTATGAGTTATGCTCAGCCTAAAATTAATTAAAAATCTTTAAAAATCCCAAAATAATATATTACATCAGTGGGTAAAATATTTGATATCAAAATGTATGTTTAACTAGGCTATACGCTAATTACGCCATTTTATTAACATAAAGCATTAGTTTTGCGATAATGAGCATAACTCTTAATCTACAAGTCAAACTGATGTCAAACTTTTCATACAAGTCTATATATCAGTAACTAAGGTTTCTACACTTTTATATTTTCATAAATCACGTTTTAAGGTAATAAGGGCATAACGGTCAACATATGAGCAATTAACGGAAACATGCATATTAATTGGATAACTAATGAACTGAGGTGTATAATCACAGAGGGTTGTTCTAACATGTAACCTAGTCCAATTAAAGCTCTGAGGCATTTCTAAAATATGCCTAAACGGGTCAGAACTGAAAGTCAAAGTGAAAGTCAAACTGTGTGACTTTCGGTTCCGAACCGGGTCTAAACAGGAAATAGTCGGGTTGAACATGTTTGGACATGTTCTTACACTTATTACTAAGTTATAACAATGATCAAACAGGTTATACATGTTCTAGATAGCTAATTATGCATAAATGACATTTTAAGCATTATGTTGACTTTTTAATTAAAAGTTTGACCCGACATTTGACCTGGTTAGGAAGGTGATCAGGGGAAACCCTTTTGGGGTTTTATTACCCACATAAATACCAACCTATAACTACTTTCAATTCGAGATATGACTGAGCCATTATTGACTAATCTCGAAGTCAAACCCTAATTACGACGGTTTGACTTTTAGCTAATTAACCTAGCTAAACTCAATTAGAGAAGGACAAGAATACTTACTGAAGTCCTATGCACGAGATATGATCACTAGGAAGCAAGCTTGAGCTCCAGAATCAATCCAAGAGTGCAGGAGAAGTTGTGAGGAACTTGTGTAACATTGAAGGCCTTTTATACTAGTTTCAATCACCATAACATGATGACAACAAAGTCTAGGATCAACCACAACCATCCAACATGTGTCACTAGTGATCTAGTGCAGGTAGGGGTCGCCCACCATGTGAAAAATCCGGTTTAAAGTCGACTTTCCGTGTATTCAGGGGTCTGTCCCCGTATTTCTGCATCTGGGCCTGGTACGCGGCCCGCGTCCCATTTCCTCGAAGCCAAAGCGGGCCGCCTGGCCTGCTTATTCTGATTTTTATTTTTCAATTGTTTTGCAGCTTGGCTCTTGGTTAATTTGAAAGGTTAATTGGGCTTTTAACTTGCATTTTGACCCCTTATATTATACCCACATAGGCTTTAGGACTTATACCCACTTTGCCAAGTCACTGAACACTTCCGATTAACCCGAAAAGCCTTAACTTTCAGCGTTAACACTTTAACCCTTCGCACACGAATTTGGTCATAACTTTCTCATACGATAACGAAACGTTATGAAATTTTAATCGTGTATTCTAGTGAGCATAATTAGCATTTACAAAGCTTCGGGTTTGTCAAAAGGTCACTCAGAGGTATAAATTAAACATGTTGACACATTTGGTCCCTGTAGTTTGAAATCACCCACTTTTAACTTCGTATGATCTATGATTTATTCGTTTGAAGGTATGAGCATCGTGTAGGGTTAATGTACATTATATTTATTCACAGTTGACACTTAGAATATGTATATTCACATACTTTCCACGTTTGTCAACTTTAGTCCTTCCATAATATTTCTTTCACACGTTTGACTTTATGACACGTGTCAACATATTATAGGACGTGAATTTCCGAGGTGTTACATCCTCACCCCCTTAAAATAAATCTCGACCCGAGATTTACTGAAATAAGTAGGGGTACTTTTCTTTCATCGTGGATTCAACCTCCCACGTGTATTCGGGACCTCTACGGGCATCCCATTTGACCTTTACAAAAGGTATATGCTTCCTTCGAAGCTTCCTTACCTGTCGATCTTCAATCGAAAAAGGTTTCTCAACAAATTTTAAGCTCGCGTCTATATGCACATCTGTATGTGGTATAACCAGTGATTCGTCAGCGAAACACTTCTTCAGATTGCAGATGTGGAACACATTGTGAATTCCACTGAGCTCTTCCGGTAAGTTCAACTTATAGGCAACTGACCCGACACGTTCGATAACCTCGAAAGGTCCTATGTATCTCGGGCTTAGCTTGCCTTTCTTACCAAATCGCATTACCCCTTTCCAGGGTGACACTTTAAGTAGGACTTTGTCACCTACTTCGAAGTGAAAATCCTTACGATTTGGATCAGCATAACTCTTCTGCCTATCCCGGGCAGCTTTGAGATTTTCACGAATCTGGACAATCTTGTCCGTTGTTTCGAACACGATCTCTGGTCCTGATAACTGGACTTCTCCAACTTCCGCCCAACAAACTGGCGATCTACACTTTCTACCGTATAATGCCTCAAAAGGCGCAGCCTTGATGCTGGTGTGGTAGCTATTGTTGTAGGAGAATTCGATTAACGGTAGGTTCTTATCCCAGCTACCTCCCAAATCGATCGCACATGCACGTAGCATGTCTTCCAACGTTTGAATAGTACGCTCACTCTGACCGTCAGTCTGAGGATGGTAAGCCGTACTAAAGTTCAAACGTGTGCCCAACGATTGCTGGAAGCTCTTCCAAAAATGTGACGTGTACCTAGTATCTCTATCAGAGATAATAGCTACAGGTATGCCATGCAGGGCTACAATCTTATCAACGTATAACTGGGCTAACATGTCGGAGCTATAAGTCTCCTTGATGGGTAGAAAATGAGCTGACTTAGTCAGTCTGTCAACTATAACCCATATTGTATCATTGCCTTTCCTTGTCTTGGGTAACTTGGTGATAAAATCCATGGTTACCATTTCCCACTTCCACGTAGGAAGTTCAGGCTGTTGTAGCAAACCTGACGGTTTCTGATGCTCGGCTTTGACTTGCGCACATGTCAAGCATTTTGCTACATGGGCGGCTACAGACTTTTTCAAGCCTATCCACCAATAGTTTGCCTTCAAATCCTGGTACATCTTATCAGCTCCAGGATGAACGGAGTATTTGGAACTATGGGCTTCTTGGAGGATGACATCACGAAGTCCTCCAAAAATTGGAACCCATATCCGTCCGTTTAACCGCAGGATTCCGTCTTTGCTAAGAGTTAACTGCTCCTCAGTTACTCCTAACTTTTCATTAGGATAGTTAACTTCCAACACAGCTTCCTTCTGTGCAGCTAACACCCTTTCTATCAAACTGTTCTTTATCTCCATACGCTTGGCGTTAATTCGGATAGGCTTAACCCTTTCCTTCCGACTCAAGGCATCGGCGACTACATTCGCCTTGCCGGGATGGTATTTGATTTCACAATCATAATCATTCAACGTTTCCATCCAACGGCGTTGCCTCATGTTTAACTCCTTCTGATTAAACAGATGTTGGAGGCTCTTGTGATCTGAATAAATCACACATTTGACACCATAAAGATAGTGCCTCCAAAGCTTCAGTGCGAATACAACGGCACCCAACTCCAAGTCATGGGTGGTGTAATTCTTTTCATGCACTTTCAGTTGTCTTGATGCGTAGGCAATCACCTTGCCTTTCTGCATAAGCACACACCCCATGCCAGTGTGCGAAGCATCACAATAAACCACAAAGTCTTCAATTCCATCTGGTAATGTCAGTACCGGGGTGTTGCTCAACTTTTTCTTCAGAATATCAAAGGATTCTTGCTGCTTAGGGCCCCAAATAAACTTAACCTTCTTCTTAGTTAAGGAGGTTAGGGGTGCAGCAATCCTTGAAAATTTTTCAATGAAACGCCTGTAATATCCTGCCAATCCCAGGAAGCTACGTATTTCTGTAGGCGTCTTTGGCTCTTGCCAGTTCATTACAGCTTCAACCTTAGCGGGATCCACCTGGATACCACGCTCACTGACCACATGTCCAAGAAATTGGACTTCCCGCAGCCAAAATTCACATTTAGAGAATTTGGCATAGAGCTTCTCTTGGTATAAAAGTTTGAGAATACATCGAAGGTGTTTCTCGTGGTCAGCTTGATTCTTAGAATAAATAAGGATGTCATCGATGAAGACGTTAACAAATTTATCTAAGTAAGGCTTGCAGACGCGATTCATGAGATCCATGAACGCGGCTGGTGCATTAGTGAGCCCAAAAGGCATCACTAGGAACTCGTAGTGACCATAACGAGTCCTAAATGCAGTCTTGTGAACGTCTTCATCCTTAACCTTCAACTGATGGTAGCCTGACCTCAGATCAATCTTTGAGAAGTAACTTGCCCCTTGAAGCTGATCGAACAGATCGTCGATCCTGGGCAATGGATATCTATTCTTGATCGTGACTTTATTAAGCTCGCGATAGTCGATGCACAGGCGCATCGACCCATCCTTCTTCTTGACAAACAAGATTGGCGCTCCCCAAGGAGATGAACTAGGTCTAATGAAACCTTTAGCCAGCAATTCATCTAGCTGCGTCCGCAACTCCTTCATTTCTGTGGGTGCTAATCTGTATGGTGCTCTAGCAACTGGTGCCGCTCCGGGGATGATATCGATCCTGAATTCGACTTGTCTATCTGGTGGCAACCCAGGTAGATCTTCAGGAAACACTTCTGGGTATTCAGAAATGACAGGGATGTCTTCTAACTTCGGTTTAGTCTCCTCGATAATCACTTGCGCCATGTAAATTACACACCCCTTCTTCAAACACTTGGAAGCCTTGAGCATAGTCACCTGCTCAGGCAGCCCATACTGGGTATCTCCCCGAATGGTAAGTGATTCACCAGACGGAGTCTTTATTACCACTTGTTTCTGGTTACAGACAATTTGGGCCTGGTTATGAGATAACCAGTCCATACCCAGAACTATGTCAAAACCAGCCAATTTAAACGGAAGTAGAGACAGAGGAAAAGAATGGTTCTTAATGGACATAACACATCCATCTAACACAGTAGAGACGGTTTCTATGGTACCATCTGCTAACTCTACCTCATAGTTTGCGTTTAGGGTTTTGACAGGTAAATTCAACAATTTACAAAACTTATGATCTACGAAAGATTTATCTGCGCCTGAATCAAAAAGTACTCTTGCAAAGACATCATTTACAAGGAAAGTACCTGTTATGACATTATCGTCTTGCACAGCTTCTTTCGCGTCCATTCTGAAGACTCTGGCATTAGTCTTCTTAGCCTCCTCAGGCTTCTTGTTGTATTTCGGGCAGTTGGTCTTGATGTGCCCCTTCTCATTGCAACGGTAACACGTTGCGTCTTTTATCTTTTTGCAATCCAGTGTTTTATGATCCGTGGACTTGCAAATTCCACAAGCAAAGGATTTTGACTGGGTCTGAGAGTTCGACTCCAGTCTGCACTTTCCATAGTGCTGCTTCTTGCAAATTTTACACTTGGGCTTCTCATCAGACTTACGCCCATCCTTCCTCGACTCAGATCCCTTCTTGTTATCACCGTTCCCACGGTGTTTCTTGTTCGACTTCCGCGAACCATCATCTTCACGCTTCCTCTTCTCGGCCTCCTTATTCCTTAGCGATCTCTGCCTGACCGCATCTAGAGTGAGGGATAAGGAAAGGTCAGTTACAGACCTGAAGGTAACTGGCCGAGAAGCTTTTACACTGGCCTTGATTTCGGGTTCTAAACCACCAATAAAGCGAGCGATTCTTTTTGGCTCCGGGGTTACCATGTAGGGAACCAACCGGGACAGTGTATTGAAGCTTGTCAGGTAAGCTTGACAGTTGAGGTTCTTCATCACCAACGATAGAAAGTCAGATTCTATCTTCTCCACCTCATGTTGAGGGCAGAAATTTTCCTTGATTAGGGCAATGAATTGATCCCACGACATACTATACAATGGGATCTTTCCGGAGGCCTCCATCAGAGATCTCCACCATGCCAATGCTTCACCCTTAAAGGACTGTGACACAAACTTAACTATATCCCTTTCAGCGCACCCGCTGATATCCACCACCGTGTCCATTTCGTCCAGCCAAGTCATACAGTCGACGGCTCCTTTTTCCCCAGTAAAATCCCTGGGCTTACAAGACACGAAGTACTTATAGGAGCAACCCTTGTTACTGGGCTCTTGATGCAGTACTATATGCTGAGATGGGACACTTTGACGGTTGGTGGACTGACGGTCATCACCATCTTTCTTGGGTCCATTCTTTTTGGGAGGAGGCTTGTTATGAGCCTCAGAATGTGTCCTGGGCTTTGAATGTGATGCTGAGTGGGTCCTACTTCGAGTACCACTGTATTCCTCATACTGCCTATCCAAAGCCTGTGTAACAGCGCCGTCTATGATCGCTTTTAACTCGGCACCCGTTAACGTAATCTGGGCGTTCACATTTGGCTCCACTGGATGGCTATTGATTTCATTTGATTCAGCCATTTGAATTGAACTGTTGCAGAAAACAAGAACAATATTTCATTTGGGAGTTTATTATGGAATTACCCCTTAGGGTAACTCGTTAACCATGGTAACAGAGACCACATGTGGTTAACTTATTAATCGTATTAATTTAGGATTTCAATTAAAATTTATCCTAATTATAAACAATAACAATATATATTAGCACATAAGGCTTAGTCACATGGATAATTTAAATTAAAATCTATGATTTCAGAGAATCAAGACTTTTAAGGTTTGAACCTAGTTTATTACCTTTATCAGACAGGGAGTTATAACTACCACTGTCTTTTGGCTCATGTGGGAGTGAGCTGGGCCCGTAGGCATCATATTACCACGTATGGTAAAATATGATCATCTTAATTGATGGTCTTAACCCATGATTCAGAGATCATATAACTGGGTTTGGAATCTTCTAAAGAATCCTTATTCATATAAGAATGACATGAGATTTTAACGAATCACTTCTGCCAAGAGTGTTAACATGTTTTAAGATGTTAACAGGGATTTGAATCTTTTAAATAGGTCTTACCATCTTGGCCCGGTCTTATATTTGACACGAGGCTAGGTTTCACACTTTAAGATCCTTAATTAAATAATTACATAGGCAAATTAATTTAAAAGGAATGATTTTAATTTATTTATTTCATTTGTCTATATTTATGCACAAAGTGGCAAACATGAAGTTTATAAAAACAAACATTCCATTTATTTATTCAAAGCATTACACCCTTGCCCTAAACGGGTCTTTCAAATTACAAACTTACCCACGTAGGGGTTAAATAACACACATGCCCACGCAGGGGCTAATTATCACTCATGTCCACGCAGGGACTCACACTAACAATACACCCACGTAGGGGTTCAAACAAACAAGCATGCCCACGCAGGGGCTCAAAGCAACATACCAAATACACCCACGCAGGGGCCCAACAGCAAATACAGGAGAAAATAACTGTGGAAGGATTCAACGATCCTTCTTGTTCTTTCCCTTGATCAAACTAACCAACCCTTGGAAGAACGTCTGTCTTTCCCTACGATCCTCGTGAGCCTCCCGTTCCACTTGCTCCAACCTATGAAGAATTTCCTCCCTTTCTGGGGGAGAAAACCGTGGTGGCTGCGATTGCGTCCTGATAATGGGTCTAGGAGGTATAGGGTATCCCTGAGTCGGGTAACTCACCTCCCATGGATCCCCATAGGGTCCTTGGGTGTTATAGTTCGCTGCTAACATGTACGGATCAGCCTCCCCGTAACCATAGTTGTGATGCGTTGGGGGTTCAAACGGGTTGTATCCCATGCCACTCGTATACGCCGGGATTGGGTTATCAAATCCCATCGGCGGTGGTTGTAGTACAGCAGGATTGGAGGGTCCACCCATTTGCGGGTCCTCCTGGTATGGCGGGTAGTGACTAGCACTTGACTGCCGTGGGGAACTGAAATTGAAGCCCCCCGGTCGTACCGACATGCGGGCACCGGTTCTCCTACGCCTTGGCGGTTGAGGAGGTGCCGGTTGAACTGGTGGCGGTGGAGGTGGTGGCGTAACTGCCACAAACCGGTGATCCTCGGATGAATCTTGATGATGCGGCTGTGGTTGTGGCTCCTGCTGCTGCTGAGACTGCTGCTGCTGTTGCTGCCCATGAGACGACGAGTGGTGTGATGGTGTATAATACCACTGGTGTTGATCGAACAGGGCTTGGAAACTGTCTGGACCACCATAGGGTGATCCGTGAAAAGACGATCCGTCGGAGATTTCGATCGGATGGTTTGGAGTACCACTTGCCGGCATGACGGGGTCCGTATCCTCGTCCATATCATCAGCGTGGTCACCTGAAAAGTGGTCCTCTGGACCCAGTGGGTTAAAACCCACGGGCTCTTGAAAGTAATTGGCCGGGTTGAACTGGCCTCTGAACTCTGGAGTAGGGTCCCCATAGGAATGATGGGACAAGGACCTCTGCAGCGGTATGTAGGAGGGCAGAGGGTTGTTGGGCTCGTCTTCTGAATGTGGTCCATATGGATTGTGGACCGGAGGGGTAGAGCTGTGCGAAACAGATCGTCTCGCTGGTTCGAACAGGTTTCTACTGTTCCGTCGTGGACCTTCGCTCTCCGTAGCAGGTTGGGCTCGTACATTTGACGGTCCAGCTTCATGGTCATTGGGGGCGGTGACTGGCCCCTTGCCTCGTCCTCGTGTCCGGAAGAATCTTGGAGGCATTTTTGTCCTGTCAATACAGCATAAGATAACAATAACAAAAATATAAAATTTAAAGGACAAAACAAAATCCGACTAAGGTGGAATTTGTCCTAGGTTATAAGTCTAGACTCGAAGGTTTAGATATGTGCAATTGTGTAACTGAGATTAAACACAAAAGGCTAGTGTTTAATTCACTCAGTGTTGGCTCTGATACCAACCTGTCACACCCCGATTTCCACGTGTCACCGGTGGGCCCGGTGGGGGAGTATCGTGACGTGGTTGGCAACGTAATAGTCAAACAACACAATATAATAATGCACAGCGGAAGCAAATTTAAAATATGATACAACCGAATTTATTTATTGTAATCAAAGTCACAATATCCGGTGTTTATCCACAGTAGGATCGAAACAAAATAACATTTAATGGTTCAACAGACTTCTGGCATCCTAAGCTTGCGAGACTTTTTATTGATGCTTAGAAGACAATCCAGCCAATTTCGTTTAGTACCTGCATTCAGTCTTTTTGGGAAAATACGTCAGTTTACACTGGTAAATACATTCAACTGACTCATTTTGAAAAAATGATTGAAAATTTGTTTGGATGCACGTGGCATAAATCATTTTATTTAACTTGGGAGAATTATTTAATATTATAATCTTGTGAACGAATTACATGTTACTTATGCGTTCAGTAGCCCGAATCTAGTCCGGGTTAAAGATTAATAGACACACCACATTCATTGAGTTATACACGGACGGTGTACGCCTACACCCCGTGCTCAGGTCGCGGCCATCTCGTAAGATGATGCCAAGGATATCCGGGACATGGTCATTAACCCCCCAAAGGCTGTAAAGTAAACAAGACTGTTTAAACGAGCCGGTCAAATTATTCAACTACCCACTAAGCGTGGAGATTTGATGCCCGATCAAGCGGTACGCTATGTACCGTAACCCAAGCCCGTATAGGGAAAATAAGTTAAAAGTATTTACCTGATGCAAGTATATTTCACAATAAGCAAATAGCACGTAGCTTTTACTGGTTCTCCTAATCTGGAACGAAGGTTTATAATAACCTATTAGAATCCTAACGGGTCTTTAATTAAGCTTAAGCTTAGACCGGCTAGTTTCAAAGATACGGTTCGTACGCACGATTAAGCGAAGACCGGATAGAATGTGAATTAGGCCCGACAAGTTCAGAGACTTGTTTAATATGGGTTTATTATTCACATTCTGGATTTTGAGATAAAACCGATAAGGTTTGACCCGTTTCGGCTAGTTTATGTAAACTTGTTACATAAACCGAACCGTATGCGTAATAAGCGTGACGGGTAGTCATGAGAGCTATATACAGGTTTCCTAAGTTAATTATGTCTCAAATATGTTGTGACATCAGTAAGGTGTCTTTCGTTAATGCCCGAAATGTGTTTAAACACAAACTAGGCCCCGTAGGGGTAGTTTGGTCATTTAAAAGTTTATAAAAGAGTTTAAGTGACAACCTGAGTTACAGGTCTGATGTAATCAGCAAATATACTCAATTTGCTAAGTTACATCAGTAGGTTAAAGCATGTATGTGAAACTTATCATTTTTAACCAAACTAGGCCCCGTAGGGGTATTTTGGTAATTTCACATAAGCCAAAAAGCTCAAAACTGAAGTCTGAGTTTATCAACCTTTGCTTACTGTTAAAATATTATAATTTGCCTCTTATATCAGTAGGTATCAACCCGGGTATGTCCAATATGATTTTAAAACATACTATGCGTTAAAAACGCTAATTTAGGCGATTAAAGGCCATTACCGGGTTTGATACTTAAATCTGATATTTTTATATTTCCAGAAGGCTTAAAATAATTTATTTATCATAACTAATCAGTGGCAAAAGGTTTGGGGTCGTTTAGATATGTAAAACTCATTTTATGGCCCGTAAGGGCAAAACCGACAATTACCGAATTAAGCCTACGACTATGAGTTATGCTCAGCCTAAAATTAATTAAAAATCTTTAAAAATCCCAAAATAATATATTACATCAGTGGGTAAAATATTTGATATCAAAATGTATGTTTAACTAGGCTATACGCTAATTACGCCATTTTATTAACATAAAGCATTAGTTTTGCGATAATGAGCATAACTCTTAATCTACAAGTCAAACTGATGTCAAACTTTGCATACAAGTCTATATATCAGTAACTAAGGTTTCTACACTTTTATATTTTCATAAATCACGTTTTAAGGTAATAAGGGCATAACGGTCAACATATGAGCAATTAACGGAAACATGCATATTAATTGGATAACTAATGAACTGAGGTGTATAATCACAGAGGGTTGTTCTAACATGTAACCTAGTCCAATTAAAGCTCTGAGAAATTTCTAAAATATGCCTAAACGGGTCAGAACTGAAAGTCAAAGTGAAAGTCAAACTATGTGACTTTCGGTTCCGAACCGGGTCTAAACAGGAAATAGTCGGGTTGAACATGTTTGGACATGTTCTTACACTTATTACTAAGTTATAACAATGATCAAACAGGTTATACATGTTCTAGATAGCTAATTATGCATAAATGACATTTTAAGCATTATGTTGACTTTTTAATTAAAAGTTTGACCCGACATTTGACCTGGTTAGGAAGGTGATCAGGGGAAACCCTTTTGGGGTTTTATTACCCACATAAATACCAACCTATAACTACTTTCAATTCGAGATATGACTGAGCCATTATTGACTAATCTCGAAGTCAAACCGTAATTACGACGGTTTGACTTTTAGCTAATTAACCTAGCTAAACTCAATTAGAGAAGGACAAGAATACTTACTGAAGTCCTATGCACGAGATATGATCACTAGGAAGCAAGCTTGAGCTCCAGAATCAATCCAAGAGTGCAGGAGAAGTTGTGAGGAACTTGTGTAACATTGAAGGCCTTTTATACTAGTTTCAATCACCATAACATGATGACAACAAAGTCTAGGATCAACCACAACCATCCAACATGTGTCACTAGTGATCTAGTGCAGGTAGGGGTCGCCCACCATGTGAAAAATCCGGTTTAAAGTCGACTTTCCGTGTATTCAGGGGTCTGTCCCCGTATTTCTGCATCTGGGCCTGGTACGCGGCCCGCGTCCCATTTCCTCGAAGCCAAAGCGGGCCGCCTGGCCTGCTTATTCTGATTTTTATTTTTCAATTGTTTTGCAGCTTGGCTCTTGGTTAATTTGAAAGGTTAATTGGGCTTTTAACTTGCATTTTGACCCCTTATATTATACCCACATAGGCTTTAGGACTTATACCCACTTTGCCAAGTCACTGAACACTTCCGATTAACCCGAAAAGCCTTAACTTTCAGCGTTAACACTTTAACCCTTCGCACACGAATTTGGTCATAACTTTCTCATACGATAACGAAACGTTATGAAATTTTAATCGTGTATTCTAGTGAGCATAATTAGCATTTACAAAGCTTCGGGTTTGTCAAAAGGTCACTCAGAGGTATAAATTAAACATGTTGACACATTTGGTCCCTGTAGTTTGAAATCACTCACTTTTAACTTCGTATGATCCATGATTTATTCGTTTGAAGGTATGAGCATCGTGTAGGGTTAATGTACATTATATTTATTCACAGTTGACACTTAGAATACGTATATTCACATACTTTCCACGTTTGTCAACTTTAGTCCTTCCATAATATTTCTTTCACACGTTTGACTTTATGACACGTGTCAACATATTATAGGACGTGAATTTCCGAGGTGTTACATATATCTTATATTTGGGTAGAGTATATGTAGGTAACAAGTTTAATTTTTAGAAAGCAGCTAAGCAAAATTCCAGCCTACTGATAGGGGGAGTCTGAAGACTTAAAAGTCAGATGCAGTTCTGGATCTACATTCAAGGGGGAGCTTGAGGAGTGTCAAAGATTCAGAGTCTGTGATTCATGCTAGCTGTTGATGAAAGAAGAGAAGATTGAAGAGAGCTTTACAATGTCAAGACAATTTGGAAAGAGACAAAGACTAAAGACTCGACGCCGAAGACTTCGTCAACATCCAAGGGGGAGTCTGTTGGTGCATCTAGTGTCTGTTAACTTCGTCTTAATCGAGTCTATTGTCTAGATTAGATAAACGAGTGCACAACAGGGATCAAATTAGGGTTTGTACATGTTTAAGTGTGTAATTTCGTTTGAACATGACAGGGACAATTTCAAACGAAATTAACACAAGTAATTTCGTTTGAAAGCATCCATGTCACATTCAAACGAAATTAGAACAAGTATAAATAGATGTTGTGTGATTTCATTTGTAACGGAATTAGTGTGAGTGAGAGCTGAGGTGCTGCTGGATTTTTGTCAGAATTACATTGTATAAGCTCAAGAAATCATCAATAGAAAAGAATTGAAAAGGAACAAGCTGTGTTGACGTCATTTACATTGATTCCGCCTTTGTATTTGATGATGAACTACTCAACTTGACTGTTTAGGGTCACCGGACGATCCAACAGCAACTGTTATTGGATCAAAGGGAGCTCTTTTTTGACGATTAGCCTGATTAGATTACAATATGGGTATTATGAGGAACAAAGGATCGAACAACCGGATTCAAGCTTTGAAAATCCCGATCCTTATTCTATCACCGACGTAACCGATAGGATATTAGAACACCTTAAAACTATCGAGCGCTACATAAAAGAATCTCGCGCAAGGGAAGAGGAGTCCCGCGCAAGAGAAGAATTAAATAAAGAAGAGATAGTTGAAAGTGTAAAAATGGAAGAACAAATAAGTGAAAACCCGACACATGAGTTAAACAACGAAAAAGGTGAGTCCGTTAACGTTAAAATTCAAGAAGAGTCTAATTTTGAAGAAATTAATCTCTTGTCACATTCTTTTGAAAATCATTGTTTAGTACCCACTCATGCTAAGTTTTTAAAAGAGTTAAACACTAACACTAAAATTGACAAAACGGTAAGCATTAAGTTAACTAATGAGCAAACTTCGCTAATAAAAGAAGACCCATTTGAAATTAACATTACACCAGTTCCATGTTTTTTTCAAAACTCCTTTATTAGTAATATTACAATTGATAAAGATCTTTGTGTTAACATAATGCCAAACTACATTTTCGAAAAATAAATATTAGTGATTTTTCTCCACGTCCAATACCCATTTTTCTATCTAATCGGAAAATAATAAAATCAATCGGTATAGTTGAGGACGTCTTGGTCCAAACAAATCAAATGGTAATCCCAACGGACTTTGTCATCCTTGATGACGCTCCTCTAGTATTGGGACGACCTTTTGTAAAAACACACGAAGCCTTGAAAAACCGGAAGTACAATAATCTATCTATTCAATTAGGGGCATTTAAAAAGAGTGTCGATCTTGAGCGATCAATGAAATATCCAATCGGCAATGATGACCCCCTAATTGAAGATGAGCCAGAACCACCCGATAAAGAGGGTCTAGCCAAGGACCCTTATAAACGTGGCGCACCACGGAGGCATTCCGCGGAACTATCCTTAGTTTTAGATTAGTTTAACTTTTATGTTTTCTAGTTTAGTTTTAATTTTCCGGAATAAAGCACACTCGAAATGGTGGAGGTTACTAAGGGAAACTTGAACCCACACCCCATGCACAAAAACAGAGCCTCCCGACAATTTTTCTTCATTACAGCAAGTTCAGCACGGGGCCGTGCTCACTGAACACGCCCCCGTGCCCAACCTTCTGTTTAAATTTGATACTGGCAGTCTGACCACGGGGCCGTGCTCAGCCAACACACCCCGTGTTCAGCTACCCAGTAACATAAAATCTTGTTTTTAACCCACTTTTACACATTTTAATCAACCGAAAAACTTATTTTTGGGAAACATAGAGGACAATGTGTAATTTAAGTGTGGGGGGATGCTAAAACCTTGAATCTTGCAAGTCCTAAAAACAAGCCTTATACAAAACTCTATTGGAACCACTAATCACCCCAATTTTATTTTCAAAAATTTTCATTTTTTTTACTTGTCTTGGTTTAATTTGGGAATAACAAGTTCTAAAAAGGTTATATTTTTACAAATTTACAACCGATAGCGTCGTGATAAAAAGAACTAACATAAGGAAATTATGAAACAACATGACAAATCTAGTTAAAATTTGATTATATATACTTGATCACATAAAAACCCATTCCCACAAAAAGTGAGTTTTTGAGCCTTTATTGAGCATACAAATATACATCCTTAAACTAAATGCTCATTTTTCGTTTCTTGTGTGAATAGCCGCTTGGTTTCTTACGACTCTAGAACTTGCCACGACGATACATTCCCGGTCCTTACCAACTTAAACCCGAGTAAGTAAATGACAGAGGCATTAGGACTAACCCTTTTTATTTCTACACCATTATTTTTCTTTTTTTACCACCTACCCAAAATCCCCCTAGTTAACCTCTTTGAGCCTAAACCTTTTCATTTCATAACCCAAAACAAACATCCTTTCACCCACCAAAACCTTTTTATTTTTAACCCTTTGTTTTAGTAACAAGCTCGGTTTTTCTTATGATTTAAAAAAAAATGATGATGATGAAGCAAAAGAGAAATAAACAAACAAGTTTATCAAAAATAACTTTGTTTGAATAATGGCTTCATCAAAATAAAAATTTCAAAAATAAAAAGTCTTACGAAAACAGAGGTTTTTTACGCCTTTCGCCCTTTTACTAACCACTAACCCAACCACCTACCTTTAACCCAAGCCTAACCCTTCACCCAAAAGTCCTCTTGATATTTACAAATGTATATAGTTAAAAAGGAGGATGATTGATTGCTTGGCAAGCCTATGGTAGGAGTAAGTTCCATGCCGCTCTCGAGTGATTCACTAAAATACATCTTCGGCCGAGTGTTGAGTGATCCCCCGTGAGGTATGTGAACTTGTATATAAATGGAATTTTAAAAAGGCATGTTATGCCCTAATAAGTAATTTATCTTATGAAATGTTTTAAATAAATCATGACGAATAGGATTGTAAATAAATAAAAATAAAACTTAAAGAATCTTGGAAATCCCGACACTCTATGACAAGCCCAAAAACCTTCTCTTCTACCCATTCCATTTGGGAGTGTAAGCCACAAAATAAAGAGTTTTGCTTGAGGACAAGCAAAGATTCAAGTGTGGGGATATTTGATGTGTGCAAAATGCAACATATAAATTACATCAAATGTGGCATAAAACTAACCCGTTTTTAGTACTAAGGTTGGAAAAAGTGTGTTTTTGTCTTCCTTTTGTATTTTCGGGATTAAATGAGCTGAAATAAACAAAAGAAGCAAAAAGGCAGCTAAATCTAACATAAATACAAGAAAAGGAACAAACGTGGCATGCCCGACCCCCCGACAACATCTTCCCAAGCAAAAACAAGAGAACAGAAGGCTGAACACGCCCCGTGCTCTGTGAGCACGCGGACGTGCCCAAGTGTCAGCAGAAAAGACAAAGTTGTAGAAGCTTCTATCACCCACCACTGGGGCGTGCCCAGCGGACACGGGGCCGTGGTCAACTCTAAGATTCGCAGAATCTGGGGAAATCTTGATAGTACAGATACGCTTCTGCACACGGGGGCGTGCCCAGCGGACACGAGGGCGTGGTCAACTAATGCAGACAAACTGCAATTAATGAAGAAAGAGAAGGAAGGTGGACACGGGGCAGTGCCCAATGGACACGGGGCCGTGCCCAATGGACACGGGGTCGTGCCCGAGTCTCTGTTCAGCCTATAAATAGGGGTGCTTGGCTCATTTGCAAACCATCCCTTGGCACACCACCTCTTTCACACTTCACCCACCACCCACCACCATCACAACACCATCATCCACCACCATCATCCATCGTCCATCGTAGAGTGTGTGAGTCGTCTCGGGATCCAAGATTGATCGTAAGAGTTCTTGACAATCAAAGGCCATGTTTGCCTAAGTCTCTTACATCACTTGGTGAAGACAAGTGTCTAGTGTAATACTTTTTATTTTTAATCTTTTCGCACTTTTTATTTGGTTATGTATTAATGACTTTAATAAGTAGTTTCTTATGTTGAAGGTGATTCTTCCTTATCGTTTGTACGTGGTGTCTTGGCATTATTTTACTGTCTATATAAAATAAAAGATTATCACCATTCATATCTCCACGGTCTATATGGAGATATGTTGGCTACCTGGTCGGGGGTTAAGGGAACGGTTTGGTAAGAGTCTTGCCTTGTTCAGTGTATAGATCCTGCAAGGACCTGGGTCAAATTTAGTAGGACCTCCTTCAATACCCACCGGTATTGGATGGCGGGGGTCCAAACTCTTTGATCCCCTCATATGTAAGCTACTATTAATACTTTAACCCGGCTACTTAGGACTGTATCCCTGCTGACTCAGACTACTTAGCTGAGGTTAACGTCACCTTCAAAAGAGGGGCCTACCATAATATGCATTAATAACTTATTTAATTATCTTTCAATAATCCGACCCTTTAGGATTGTATCCTTGCTGACTCAAACTACTGGGTTGAGGGTAAAGTCACCTTCAAAAGAGGGGCCTACTACAATAACTAAGATAATCTCTTAAAAAGTGCAAAAGTGCGGAAATAATCAAAGGTTACACTAAACACGAGTCGGAGCCAAGTGATTCATCTTGTCTATCTGTTTTATTTTTATTTTATTTTTCAGCATTTTAGTTAGTTTTTATTTTTCTTGTTTAAAAACATTTTTCTAACCTTTTGATTTGATTAGACGTTGAGGATAAACCGGTATTAAAAGCTCTTGTGTCCTTGGACGACCTAGGTATCTTGCCAACACTATACTACGCTCACGATGGGTGCACTTGCCCATATGTGTCTTTGGTGTTAGTAAAATATCGTGTTTTATAAATTTAAAACTTGACTAACGTGTAAAAAGGGCTTAAAATATACTTAAATATATATCACACCACACACGCATCAATAGACATTTAGGCATTCCAACCATATAGAATTTAGGCAATCCCACATATAGACATTCCTCATTTAGGCATTTCAACATTAGGCATTCCGAATAGACATTGAAATCATAGATTTAGGCATTCAAATCGTATAGAATTAGGCATTTCCAAACGTATACTTAGACACTCCAATAAAATAGACAATCCACATAGACTAGGGGCTAACATAGACAAAAGTTAAACTTCAGTGACTAGTCTTGACAAGATCCTAGAGTTTAGGGACGCTGGGCGTTACAGTTGAACCATAATATATGGTAATTTTGGCTAATGAAGAAAGCTACAGTAAGTTATGTAGTGTTAAAAGTTGTTTTGTAGTAGCTTAACATGTTTGATAGTTAAGATCTTTATGTAGTTTGGACTTCTACTATGTAACCGTGTTTATAAATATCTACCTGTTCTAGTTTTTGTTTATATGATATATTTAATACATAGTAATATCATCTTCTATTGATATAACAATGAAAACCCATAATAAACATAAAACAAAATACATAGTCGGTAAAAAAGTAACATCAACTCATAGCATAGAAAAAAAACCCAACATACAATAAATAGAAATCGACGTACATAAAAAAATGCAAAATCTTATTAATAATGTCATCTCTTATTGTCAAGGAATATGAGGTTAAGTATATAATAATTTTTTTATCATGCGTGAATACTTACGGGTTGGATATTTAAATAATAAAATTATATATTATTAACATAAAAATTACCAAAAAGAAGAATGATAACATATATATATATGGAAAAAAATTATCAAAAACAATTAGTAAAACATTGATGTTCGGATAAATCAACCTCATAACAAAAGTTTAAACTACAATTTCCCGAATATTTCTTTGTAAACAACGTTTGCAGTTTTATTTGTTGGCCTCCCATCTTTGTCAAATATTAAAACCTTAACGCCATCTTTGGTCTTTACTCTCGACAACGCAACATAAAGCTGACCATGTGAGAACACGGGGTCTCTCAGGTATAGACCAACTCTCGATAGAGATTGACCTTCACTTTTGTTAATAGTCATCGCAAAACATACGGTTATTGGAAACTGCCTTCGTTGAAACTTGAAGGGTATTTTCTTGTCAGATGGTATCATGCTAATTCTTGGGATGTAAGTTCTTGAACCAACATTACTTCCCGATAATATCTCAGCCTCGATAACACGTTTACCAAGATGTGTGATTTGAAGACGCGTACCATTACACAGACCGTTTTGCTGATCAATATTCCTCAAAAGCATGACGGAACGCCCAATTTTAATACCAATGTATGATTTGGTAATCCTGATACTTTCACACTGTTTAACACATCTGGATTATATAAATATTGATGTAACGGATCATTAATTTCCTCCGTCGGACATAAACTATCAGAGCTAAGATACTCTACTTCTTCACCGGGAAACAATGCAAGCAAACGATCATTTATCTCATGAACAACTTCATTCTTAGGAGCGAGTATAGCTCTCTCAGAAAAGTAGTCACGGTCTTTAAAACGATGAAGAACTGAAGGATATACAAAGTCAATCAAACCTTGAATTGGATCATTTTCATCAGTTATTAAAAGATGATCAGGTATTTCAATATTTGCATCACCATCGTTAGAATCACCAACATTGCCTTCGCCGATCTCAAGAAGCCATTTACCAAATTTGTTTATCTCCTCGATGTTTGAGCTACTGAATCCAACAGACAAACGCATGTTCGTTGTCAATTTTAACACCTTGCAACTCGACCAGATGTGGGATGAACATAAAGAGGCGTTTACGATTTCTTGCCTGCTTCCATTTTGTACAACAGGTAGGATTTGTCTACAGTCACCACCAAAGACAAAAGCTTTTCCACCTAATGGAAGTTCTGAATTTCTTGAATCACACACACTCAAAACATCCTTCATTGTACGATCAAGAGCCTCGAAAGCATGTTTGTGTACCATCGGTGCCTCATCCTAAATAATCAACTTGGCTTCGTTAAGAAGATTATCGACTTCAGTATTAGGCTTGATATGGCATACCGAATCTTCATTGAGATTAATTGGAATATGAAATCGTGAGTGAGCAGTACGACCTCGTGATAACAACAAAGATGCAATACCACTTGAAGCAACATTAATAAAATCTGTCCATTGCATCTAATGGAAGCACCTAAAGTTTTCCACAGAAAGGTCTTGCCTGTACCACCATAACCGTACACAAAAAACACACCACCATTCCCACTTCGAACAGCATCCATAATTTCATTATACACTGCTCTTTGATCATCGTTTAAAGAGCTGTGAAGATTATTGAACTCAACCCTAAGTTCATCCGTGTCAAAAGAAAGCTCCTCGTTTATCAGACGGTTGCTCTCGGACATTAGATAGTCATCATCAGGATAAGGCATTGGTAGGAACATGTGCAAGCTAGATCCATTACGAAGAAGAAATTTTTCGATTTTGGACAACGTTATATTCTTTAAACGTTCGTCAGAAACAACGAATCCTACAATGAAAACAAAAAATATTTAATATAACGAAACAATTTGTTAATATAACATCACAAAATATAACAAAAGGCTGAAAAACATACCCCTCATGCCAGTATCTTTCCGCATATTGTATAAAATGTCCTCGGACAATAGCTCCCATGTTTTCTCCCAAACAACTTCAGGTCTTGAAAGCGTATTAGACAATAGTAGTGTTCCAAACAAAGAACGTAGATAATGACCATTTCCAGTGAAACTGGATTCTTTAATACACTCGATATATTCATTGTCATCATCTAGCAGGCCACGTGCATAACACGCATCCCTAAAAGTAGGATAAACAACACCATCATATGTTCTGATTTCTTCAAATGATCGTGGTCCTTTAACCTTAGTAAGTAGAATTCGTAGGTAATAAGCCTCACCAAGAGAAGGAGACGCAGAATAAATTCTCCCAATAACAACATAATTTTGGCGTCGCTGCCAGCAACGATCTTTTAACTTCCACACATATTTTGAAGGAAACTCAACATAAGTAAGTTCTCTTGCTTCAGGCTTAGAATTGATCATCTTCATCCATTCTATGAAAATTGAGGAATTTACTTGAGGTTTGTTTAGGACATCCTCAATATCGTCGTCACCACTAAATACAACATTTTGTTGTCCTGGAAGATGAAAGGGTAATCTCATAATAGAAGGATACCTATAATGAACATCATTGGCAAATATTCTCCAGCGGGCTTCACATGCGGAAACATATCTAGCTTCGTAATATTCTTTAATTTCATCTTTTGGGATCTCCACATCGGGACCTCTCTCTGAATCAAAAACAGCAACAGTGGCTCTATCAGGTCCTTTATTAATGTATTTAAACAAATACTTAATTGAACCAGCCTGATTGCACCACTCCACGTTGATGTGCACCTGATATCTTTTAAGAAGCTTTTTGTTGTATGGAACTACACTCCTATTGTCCAACGTAACACCCTTCTTCACAACCGTGTGACCAGAATCTCTTCTCCTATAAACGGGAAATCCATCAGAATCAATGGAAGTGGATTCCAAAAACCTCTTTGGAAAATTCTTAGAACAACGGTTCCCAACCATGCATGGACATTTCATGTTAGCATGTCCGCAAGGACAATGAATCAAAAAGTCACCCACAAGAGAATACAATTCAGGATCCTCGTTTTTATCAGGAATTTCAGCTGAGATAAAGGGATCGATGTGTTCAACTGTAGGAAGCTTATGATCAGCTTTCATAAATAAGCAAATATGCGCATGTGGCAAACCACGCTTTTGAAACTCAACAGTGTAAACAACTACAGAAAAAAAAAAGAATAATAACGATGAGTAAAAGATAGTAAATAAAATGTATGGGAAGACCAAAAAATTGTATAAATTGAAAGTGGGTGTAAATAAACAGCATTGACATACCTGCATTAATATCGCCAAATATTTTTGTTTGCTTCATATCTTTTATCAGTTCATCAAGTTTCATCTTAAACAATCGACAAAGTATGTCAGGTCTGTCTTCTGGCTTAATTGATGAGTCACCAATAAACCTTACAATTTCAGGCCATTTCGGATTACATGTGATTGTGATAAAGAAATCAGGATACCCATACGTCCTACATAACGCCATAGCATCCAAGTAGTTTTGCATCATGTAGCGAACAACCACCAGTAAACGATGACGGTACTATAACAGGTTGTCCTGTATGACTCAAATCACTCTGACCAACCTCTTGAACATTTTTAAGACTGTTAAGCGACTCAGATCTCAGTTTGATTTGCTGAAAACGTATGTAGTTTAGCCTCTCACTCTCAATCATTATGTAGGCATCGACTAAAAACTGCTGAAACAACCTTCTTGCATTAAGAATTAGAGAAAACGTGTTCTGCCTATCCTGAATTCTATAAGAAAAAAACTCCCTCATTGTACAAGTTGGTCTTGTCTTCTTTGTGTTAGGACCAAAATCCCTATGAGGAATGTTAATCCTATAGCCATCGTCTCCGTACGGAAAAAGAATTGGATACTTTAGAGCAAGGTTCATCAACTATTAAAGCAGCAACTTCTGAACACGTAGGTAAATTGTAAGTCCTACCGTCTTGATCTCTCTGTGAGATTATCCGAAGCTTAAGGGAAACATTAGGATTCTCATGGAGATGGTCTCGTACCATCCTGTAAGTTTTTACCAACATATTTGTAGAATCTAACATGTTGGTAAGAAACTTTATAAATTTAACATCAAGTTCCTTTGCCCTTAAAGATGCTTTGCTTGAAGAATCACTGTAAGAAAATGATACGTTTTTAATTACAGTTTTAAACATTAAAATGAAAAAAAATAGTACTCTATGTTGTAACGTAATATTAAGATACGTAACAAAAAAATATATACCCAAATAATAACTCTCTATTAGAAAGATCATTCTCAGTATCATAGATATAAAGCTGTGAAAATTTTGGCTGGTCTCCGTGCTTAGGAAGAAGACTACCCATACTATGTGCATTCTGACCGCTGATTCTATAAACAAATGGAGCATTACATTTGTTTATTTTAGTATCTACTTTTCCTCCCATTAAAGTAAAGGAAAACATAGAATTATAACGTCTTATGTTCTTTAAGAAAAACTTGCTTTCCTGATCTAAACAGCGAAAAAGCATCTGATAAGATGGATCAGAATCTTTATATTCAGGCAAGTCAACTTTACCATATCCACAACATAAGCTATATGTTTGCTTTTGAAGTGTAATGCGACCCTTTCCACCTTCGGTTGGCCATAACTTTGCATAGCATAAACCACACGTAAGAGATTGGTCACCATGGTCAACGTAATCTGAACATTTAACACAAATTGAATAATTAAGTAGGTAAAATAAAATATGAAACAACAACGAATAACATTAATCAGTTACCTTTAGATACGCCTTTGGTGGCGTCTACCACAACCTCATGAACATGATTTTCATCATCAGAATCAAGAGCAGCCATTGGTATGGGTTCTATTTCAATTAGTTTATGAATAAGTCTACGCTTTCCAGGAGACATCTTTTTTAGCGAGCTAAATTCCGAGGTCGAAGATGTTGTGTTACATTTATTCGTTATTCTGGGATTAAGAGAATAACAGTCATTCAATGGTAAAGTTGATGAGCTTGCAATATTATCTGAATTATACAATTAAAAATGTATGTAAGAATATAATTATAAAACTTACCAGGTGATATACGATTCAAAGAAGACATAGCATTAGAAAAATGTGGTACACTTGGAACTTGCGAACGTATGTTTGTAATACACGAAGCTGGTGTTATGTTTTCTTTGTTTGCCCTCGTGATACGTCGTGTTGATGTAGAAGAATCGTGCAAAACATTTGTCTTTCTATTCTGATTTGAAAATGCTCCAGATGAATAAGCTACATTTCTCGAAGAATTGAAATTATTTCCTAATCCAAAAAATCAGAAATATGATAATACAAATAAGTATTTAAAAAATAATTTGTTCACATATTTTATGTATTATAAACAAAAAAAAATTTGAAACATCACCAAGTAGTAACTGTTTGTTTTTGGTTTACAAATCTGGTATTATGTTCTCTATGTTTGCAAACGGTGTACGGATGGGTGTTGTATACTGATCTTGTAGTACATTTCCGTTCTTCTTCAAAGTAGAAGGTGTAATAATGGAAGATCTTACATTAACGGACGAATTTAAATGATTACCTAATAAAATATAAACAATCATTATATAATAAGTAATATAACCGAACTGGAGTTGACGAAATAAATTAATAATGTGAAATTTGTAACATTATCTAACATAAAAGTAAACTTACTTGTCCGTATAACAGTTGAAGATTGGGTAGGAAAGGTTGTGATTGAAAAATTGGGAGTTAAATTCTCTTTGTTATTTAAATTCAATCGTGTTGATGATGAAGACGTTGAACCACCACTTTTAGAAATGAATTTTCTAGTAATCCTTGATCTCTTACTATCAAGGTATAGTTTTCTTAACTTGCGCATGTGTTTAGCCTGAACAACTGTAATATTAAAATATAATAAGGAATAAAATTTGACATATGTAACAGTAAACATTAAAAATCATACAATACTTATAAAATTACTTTCTTTATTGACCAAAATGTGAAATCTACAACTTAAATATGATTAAATATATTAAAAACATATATGCATAGAAAAATGATAGAAAATTTACCTCTAACAAAATATTCCGGAAGTGATGTTGATTTTGATTTCTTATTATCAAGATATAGTTTTCTTAACCAACGTCTATACTTAGCTTCGTCAACTACAATGAAAAAAAAGTAAAGAAGTAGAAATAAATATACAATTTAGAACAATATTGAATCACCATTGATAATGCAGGACGATGTAGTTGTTAAACATAAAACGTTTTTGAAAAAAAAAATTGAATACTATTTAAAATGTTTGAGATAAAAGAAAAAAAAAACTTACAATTATTAGCGAAGCCAGTATGTGGACGTTCAGAAGAATATGAAGTAACTTGTTGAAACCTATTATGCATTTTTTAACCACCACAAAGAACTACAACAAAAAACAAATAGCTTTACAATGAAAAACAAACGCATGAATAAATAAAATTATAACGAATTACATAAAAACTTACTGGAAATGTAAAGAATGATGAAAAAAAATTCTTCCACCGTAGAAGCAAGTTAAGAATGCAAATTCACATAACCATGAATATGTTTGAAACTCTGTGAAGTATTTGTATTTATAGACCTAAGGTATAAGTTATTTATGAAATTAATAATATAGATTACTAAAATGAATTGCAACAAAATTAATGACCTTAAATATGAAAACAATCTTATATTTATTAGTTTAGAAAATAAAAGATAGTGTGTGATGACTAAAATAGAATTGCTAAACTTACGATATTTTCAAAAATAAGTTTAGAAATGTAACTGAATAGTAAATAATGGCATAATTACCATATTTCTTAAAATAAGTTTAGAATAAACTGAATTGTAAATAATTACCATATTTAATTTTTTATTTTGTTATTTTTATATTATCGCATGATTACATTACAAAAAAAAAAGTAATCAACGTAGTCTCATAAAATAAGGAATATAACCAAACATGATTACCAACCAAAAATATTATAGGATAACTCAAAATGTCATAATATATAGTCAAACCATAAAATGTCTTGAAACATCAAAAAGTGATACCAAGAAAATAAAATTTCAATAGTCAAACACCAAATAAATTGTTTTTTTATTAAAACCACCATTTGCCATATCTCCTTTATCAATTCTTGCTTAGATCTTCGTCAAGATCATTCTTCTCAACACACATGCGAGGCTTAGTTGCTGACGACCCTAATCCCTCTTCATTCAAATAAACATCATCAAGGTTACGCTTCATATCAGAAGATGATTGCTTCAAGTCACCCACGTAATCCTTTGAAACAAGTGTGGTGTTCTCCCCAGTGTAAGAATCAGCTTCCTTAAACAAATAAACAAATTATAATAACACAACTTTAAAAGTATATATAACTTTAATTTTTAAGTTATACCTTAAAGCATTCACCACCAGCAGTTTGGAACTCAGACTGACTCATACCAAAAGAATCAGAGACATCAAGCTGTAAAAAAATGGAAAGCAAAAGACAATTAGTTCAACATATTTTAAACGGTTTTCAAAGTGCAAATATATATTAATAAAACAATCGCTTACTTGGTCAATTTTAAATTTTTTGTTAAGCTTATCCAAGATGTCATCATCAGTGGTAACAACTGCTATTCCATAATTCTCCACAGCAATGACAAAATTAAAGTCAGTTACTTTAATCACGAAAGCACACTTTAGGTTAACCAACGATTCAAATTCAACTGGATATTCTCTTGGAATTTCATTTGTCTTCAGTAACTATAATAACAAAAAATATAATGTGTCGTTAAAATAAATATATAAAATTTAATTTAATTAACTATAAAGTATAACTAAATATAACCTCGTCCTGAATTTGTATAAGTTCCTTTGCAGTTTTCCCAACAAACTTCAACGCCTCATGGTCAAACAATGTAAGTGTCACCATACCGGTTGAATCTTGAACCCGAACCGGTATTTTAAACCTTTAAAATAGTATTTAAATAATTAACAAACATATATGAATAGATAATATAAAAGACCTACGTTGTTATATGAACAATAATTAGAAGTATGAATAACAAACACTTTACCTGGACAGCGGGAAAACTTCTTTTCCATTACAATCCTTGTTAGAACATTGATAAAACTTCTCATCTCTAACATCACTTGTTCCATCATCCTTATCATAGGTTTCAAACTTTTGCTCAACTTTGGACTTGCAATAGTTACACCCATCATAATACCACATCTTATCTGAAACGATTGCTACAATAGTTCCAACAACAACCACTTTCTTTGGCTGTTTATATAATAAAACACAAAAAATTAATTAAAATTTTGTTAAAATTTAAAATATAAAACATGAAATGTTAAGGAAAACCTCTATGATTGAGCCAAGATAAGCAATATGTGAAAAAACATCATTGTTTAAAAATTCATCTTCCACAGAACACATCATATATGACCCAGCATGGCTACTTGACTCAGTTGAAGCAGTAAGTTTTGCAAGAAACCTACAAAACAGTTTGAATAAACAAAAATGTTTAATTAAGAAAAAATACAAACAATACGTAAAGTTGATAAAATTTATAAAATATGTTTAAATAATAAGACTTACTTTTGCTTGAACGATAACATCTCGTCAAAATTGTCGTTAATGAAAAGTCGTGAACCATCAAAGTTATTAGAAAATCACCATTTACCTATTGTTAGGTAAAAATAAATTAAACAATAAATAAAATATATATAAATTAACAACATCTAGATACATTGTTTGGTATAAAATGTGCTATGAGTTAAATACCTTTGTATGTCTTAACAGCACCAAAATGGACAACAACGACAACATGTGCTTCACGCTTTTCACTAACCATGTAAGAATACATGTCCTTAGCGTAATCATCCCAACGAGTTAAATCGATCTGAACATCTCTACAATAGAATATAAGAAAAAAATATAGGTTTAACAACATTTTGTAAATTTGAAAGCATAATATGAAAAAAAAAATAAACACAATTTATAAAATGTATTACTCAAGATCTTGAAGCTTAAGATTAAGGCGTTTCCCTTTACTACTATCCTTTTTGTTAGTCTCCTCGATATTATAACAAACAACAACATAACCAATGAAATCTAACAAAAATATAAAAAAAATGTCAGCATATATAAGAACATAAAAAAAACCTATAAAAACCGCAAACAAATATTATGGTATATAAAGTTTGTAAATAAAAACTAACATACCTACTGTCGTACCCTCTTTTATTTTCTGTGAAAGAACAGCATTAAAATCAACATAATTGAAAACGTACTGCGGACCTTCCCATTTATTGCACTTTTCCACAAACGTATGATAGTAAAAAAGATAGCTTCTGATTGTTAGGAACAATCTTGAAAGATACAGTGTTCGCAGCAAGAGATGGTCGTTTTATGATAAGGCATTCATCAACATTAAGATGCCTCTCAAACTTTGAAAATAGTTTATGCAAGCAAGAAGCTTGAATCTTGGTACCCTGTGAGTAAATACAGAATAACATGCAAAGAATGTGTTAAAATGCACTTGAAATCGGTATAATTAAAACAAAAAAGATGTATTGTATTATAAATATGTAAGAAACATAATGCAAATAAAAAAAATTAAATCAATAATTTACTATTTCATCCATCAGTATCATATCAATACGATACGTCTCTCTTTCATTACCTCTCATCTTCTTCCTCCACAAACTAAAAATTTTCACCTTGATAGTGTAGTTTGTGCTAAGAGCATCGATATCATTCAGCAAGGTGATCTGACCTTCGTTTTCCATTGAAGCTACGTAGAAATCAATTAAATTAATAGACTGTTGCAAAAAAAATTAGTTTGACTTAAAAAGAATACAAATGATCTATTTATATCAAATTATAAAACTTAATATTTTTAGTAATATATTATGAATATTTCTAATGAAAATAAAACTCCTTTTTAAAATACAAAAAATAAGGAAACGGTGTAATTTATAATTAGATAAAACGAATTAACATAAATACAAATTTGTAAAAACGGAAACTGTACATAGATCCGCAATAATCATATTCATTAAAAAAATTCGGGTTGGCTTTACGAATTTAAATATTATTTACAATTATTAAAATTTTATATATAAAATATAAAATGAGGAAAATTAGGCAATTTTAAATCTATATCTATAAGAATATACATATTAAGATTAAAATCAATTTAAACATGCAATATATATTAAAATTGTTATTCTACAAAAATTAGATTCCATATTAGGTAAAATTGCTTGTAAATTAGTAAAGAAATCAATTTAAGTATCATACTTTTATATTATATAAAAAAAGTTCAAAAAATGTTTACCATATTTTTATTGTAAAAATCGGTAGAAAAAATAACAAAATCTATGTATGTAAATCAATTATTACTATCTCCTTTTTAGTTTGAAATAGATGAAATTTTCAAAAAATATATTATCTTAAAAGTCGATATACATTTAAAAAACCTAATTCAAAATAAAAAAAAGATTACATAAAACAATTAACATTATTTCAGTATCGGTTTGGAATAGCTGAAGAAATGTTGTATATGACATGTTAACTGCTACAGTATAAGTTCGAATGGTTGAGTGTAGGAATCAATCTCATAACCCAATTAACTTTTTGATGTGGAAAGCAAGAGACAAATATGAAAAGGAATGTAATACCAAAATGGTGTTATGCATTCAAACCAAGACTAATAGCTATTTATCAGATTTTTCACAAAAAAAAAAGCTTTGTTTAAGTAACAACAGTTCAACGGATAACATATACAACTATCCATCTTCAACCATGTCAACAACTACATACTACAAATATAACAGTCTAACCATACTTGACTAATACCCAACAAAGAAAAAAAACTAAAACAACCTACCACATTAACTGTTCTGCCAAAACCAAGCAAAAAAACCACAAATGCCAACAGTCACGCACGAGCTCTTTTCTTTATAGTCTTGTGTACAACTTTCCTTAACACCAAAAGCTGAGAAGACTTGACGTACTTAGAGAAAAGAGTGGCGCCAAACCGGACGTGATTTGATTTCAAGAAAGATGACCACTTGGTAAAACCATACCTGTAACCATCACCAGACTTCTCGGCTCTTGTTTTCATATTACTCAGCTCACACCTTAGGTTCTGGATACTAAGGTCACGCAAGTTGTCAACAGAAAGACAAAGATCACACGCAACATCAACAGGTAAATGCTGAGAAATGAACAGAACATATTAATTATTAAAATTATTAATCAAAGAATTTGTAGACATTTAATAAAAAAAATTATTATAAACACATCAGAAGGTATACCAGTCTGCTTTCAGCAACTTTTGTGAACTCTAAAAATGAATTGTTTTTCGACCTTTTGACTTTACGTTTAGGGCGAACATCAGCAGTCGACGTGGTGGATCTGCAAGCCTTACGCTTTGATTTAACCTATATATTTAAAAAAATATAAAATAAGTTTAATAGTTAAAAAGAACTATAATTATTTCATGAATAAAATTTATTAATAAACATTAAACAATGTGTACTTACAGAAAGGTTTTCAGAAGGCTTCGTCACATCAATGTCAACACAGTCATTCTTGCTAGGAAAGTTTGAACGCGTACGATAGGCGATATTATCGAGATCCATATCAACATTGCTTTTCCCCTAAAACAAAATAACAAAAATATGATAAAGTAAAATACATTATACGATACAAAATACAATTTACAAATTTTAAAAATATAGTAAATTATGTTATTAGTTCATATAAACCTTTGGAAGAACAATTTGATCACCACAAACAACCTTTGACTTCCCCTCTGTGTAAAACTTCAAAATAAATGAATAACAAACAAATAAGGGTATCATGAAATAATTAATAGAATCTATATAATATATAAACAAACTTACAAAAAATATTACATGACATTCAGATGTAGCAGACAGAGTATTTTTCAAAGCATCATTTTTTGTATTCCAACATCCTTGAACTACATAAAATAAAATAGTAGCACAATTAAATAGTATACATATCTAATAGATATAATAAAATCTTTTAATAATTTGAAGTTATACACTTACCAGGTTCTTAGCTTCTCCCATCTCAATTTGAGCAGCTATAAGTCGATCAAATTTGGAGTCGTCAGTATCCTAACAAATGAAATCATAAGTATAAAAAAAAAAAGAATTCAACAATGTAGTGGTTGTTAAAGTTTCTTAGTATATATTAAAAAATAGTTACATACATTAAAAATAGACTCAAAATTTGGAAGTTGAAAGTCACCAACACTATCACCAGAAAAACCTTCTTCAACATGACTTTCATTAGTCTCTTGCTTCTCCTTGTGTTTAGACTACATACAATCATTCAACGTAAGATAAGACTAAAAAGATTGTATTAATAAATAATTAATAATAAATTATATAACACTAACCCGCAGTCAATAAATCAAATCCTTCGTCTCCATAAATAGAATCGTCCAAAACAAGAACTTCAACTTTCTTGAAATATATTTCAGTACCTATCAATTGATTAAAAATAGATACCTCGAAAGTTTTATATCCAATACTCGTAAACAACATAGTAGACCGGGTATCTAACGAAAGATCGTGAATCAGCTTAGAGAAACCATCAGTGAAGGCGCTTCTGTGGGGCCATCCCTCCATCTTAACATTCCAATACCTATTTCCAACATACAGAGTTGCCTCACCACCTTTAAAACTTTTCCCGTAAAAATCTTTCCAGAATTTGTCCGCCAGAAACTGAAAATTATTTACAAAATAACATAAAGAAACAAAAAAAAAGGAAAATTTTATAAAACAGAGTTATTAGATTATACATATGACTTACAATACAGGTATCATCAGGAGCAACATTTAAGATGAAGGAGTTCTCAAAAACGCATGATTTAAATAGAGAAACATAAAATGTCGATGTTCCAATAGCCTTGACCAATAGATAATCATTCTTTTTTAGACCAGAATCTTTAACGAATTTGGTGAATCCATCACCCAAGACAGGTCAAGAAACATTTCTTTTAAGTGTAACGACCCATGATAAGTCATCATCAATAAGTTCAATACATTGACCATATGGAACTTTTCCTCCCCACAATAAGCTTGAGAAATCAGAAGGTATTTCCTATGAATCAAAACAAAAAACATCAAAGCTTAAATAACTTATTGTCTGTTGAAAAAACAAAAACCAAAGAAACATACCAAAAATATTGGATGACAGTCATCAATCAACTTTAAAAACGAAGGAGACTTGTTGTTAGGATCCATAACTGCAAAGGAAGTAACCAATTTAAAAAAAATATAACCGTAACCTATTTATAGAAACAATGTCTAATTACAGAAACAGACTTATAATTCCAAATTCAAAAATTAACCTTAAAACAGTACTTTGTTTATAAAAAAAATATTTTTAAAAAGAAATTAAAGGTATCTTTAAAGCTAAATTGAAAAAATGATAACTGACAAATCAAACTATATGAACTTCAAAACACTGTTAATTTAATAAGAATAAGGCAGACTATATATATCAAAAAACAAACAATACCAATAACATTTAAGTAACCTATTTTGGTCGACGAAAAGTCCGAGAAGGAATGTGACAAAAGACTAAAGAGTTCACCATGAGAAAATACAAACCATAAAACATTCAGAACATATATTATTAATTAAAAAAAATATGAACAGAAAGTATAAAATTAAATATGATAAACTTAAAAAAGATAAAAGAAGTATAAGATTTAACTAACCTCTGTTGCTTGACGAATGGTGGGATTCCGATTGTTATCACGGAGTTAGGGATTCACATGAAAAAAAAAATCAACAAAAATCAGTAACTGCGATAAATGTGGAAGAGATGATTAACAAAAACCCGGAAACTTGATTTTGTTTGCAACAAAAATCAACAAAAACCTCTGATCTAGATTTTGGTTTAAAACAAAAAATTAAACATGTTCAATCGCTTAAATTAAAGATGAATACTACATAAACAACAAAGTAAAACAACATACCTTCAAGATTTATGGTCGGATCTACAAAAATCAGAACAAAGAAGAAGTTAATAGAAGTAGAAACAATGTTTATAAAATCAACTTTAAATAGAATGGAATAACATAAATTCAAACTCCGATCTTGATTCAGAACATATAATAACAAATATTTAGCTTCAATTTAGTGTATTTACCTTTGATCTTGGTTCAATATTGTAAATCCGGTGAGATGATGAACGACTCTAGAAGAAAGAGAAGAGAGAAAAGGGTAAAGTTGTGGTACGTATGAATGATTGTTATCACAATTGACCTAGCTTTTAAATGATCCGAATATAGGCAAAAGGTGTATTTGGAAACAAAAAACCCGACCCAAATGCATTCGGATCCCGCCTCTTTTGTGATAAAATAGTGATTTTAGAATTGTATTCTCAATTCCCTCCTAAACTCAAAATCCACATCCACCAAAAGTTGCCACATCATCAAAAATGGCCAAAATCAAATGTCACCTAGCCCAAATCCATCTCATTTATATATATATATATATATATATATATATATATAGGGAGGGGCTCATGCGAGAACCACCCTTATTGTGAGAACCATGAGAACCAATGTGAACACAACCTAAAATAGCTAAAAAAAACCCTAAAAAAAACCTAAAAAAACCTAACCCCCACCCCCCCCACCCCAAAAAAAAACCTAACCCCCCCCCCCCCCCAAGCTAAAAAAAACCTAAAAAAACCTAAAAAAAACCTAACCCCACCCCCCCCCCCCCCCAAAAAAAACCTAAACCCCCCTCCCCCACCCCCCAAAAACCTAAACCCCCCCCCCACCCCCCACCCCCCCAAGCTAAAATGCTAAAAACTAAACCCCCAAAAAACCTAAAAAAATCTAAAAAAAATCTAAAAAAATCAAAAAAAAATCCAAAAAATTTTTTTTGATTTTTTTAATATTTTTTAGGTTAAAATCGCTACTTTTCGAAGCAAAAAAAAAAAAAAAAAAAAAATTTTTTTAAAAAAAAATTTTTTTTTTTTTTTTTGGCTTCGAAAAGTAGCGATTTTAACCTAAAAAATATTAAAAAAATCAAAAAAAAAAATTTTTGTGTTATTTTTAGCCATTTTTTGTGTGTTCACATTGGTTCTCGCGGTTCTCGCAATAAGAGGTGATTCTCGCATGATCTTCTCCCTATACATATATATATATATATATATAGATTTTCAAAAAAAAATCAAGAAAAGAAAAAATATATAATTTAAAGTGTAGCATAAATTACGAGGTGTATAGGATGAATTACGAGCTGTGTAGGATAAATTTCAATATGTGTAGGATTAATTTCAAAACGTGTAGGATAAATTTTGATGTGTGTAAGCCAAAATTTAAGTGTGGAGAATGATAGTGTTTATGACTAATTAATTATTAAAAGATAATAATAAATGAGTTGAGAGAAAAACTATTTAATATTTTACATTTATACCATTTGTTCTTTTTCTTCTTAACTTAATTTTCTTCTCAAATGAACCTTTCCCTATACAATTATGGGGATAAACTTCATTTATATCACACCAACTCCAACTTTTATCACATTGTGCCATTTTTACTCAAGAGTCAAAAGCCTTTACGGTCGATCTAGGATAGATACGTTCATTTACGATGATACCTCTATGCAAATTTTGGGCAGTCGTCTTTTGGGTCATTTGATTGAACAAAAGAGTGTTAGAGCAAGCATATAGCTATCTTTAAGAGATATTTACTTTTTTAACGTTGTCAAAATAGACAATTAATATCGGGCACTTACAACAAAGACGAGTGGCGGGGAAGGAGTTGGAGATTATTTATACTTTTTTTCCGAAGAACAATTGTAAATAATCATTTCACATGGATCCAATACCCCTTTCAGTTGTTAGCTCAGTTATGTTTGTTTATCTATGTTTAATTATGTTCGTTCATGAACCGTTCATTTATACTATTAACAAATGAATATAAGCAAACATAAACATATTTATTGGCTCGTTTACAAGCCTACGAATTGTTGTGGGTTTTCCATATAACAAGTGAACTTTTCTTATTTAACTTTTGTAGCAAGCTTACTCGTCTCGAAATAAGAAAAAAGTTTAGTCTATGTTTTTTAACAAGTGAAGTCAAGTAGTAAGCTTTTAGATTCTTTTAATTGGTTTCCTCCTTGCTTAATACACGCAACAACACGGGATGGAATAATTTAATTTCGGTTCATGTCACTCACCTTTTTTTATAATAAGGGTAATCATTTTAAAATCTACTTGATTAATCAACTTTTGTTATACACTACATATAAGAATGCTCTATCAACTTTTCTTATACACTACATATAAAAAACTCTAGATTTACACATGATTATGCCAAAAGAGTTGTTGTCATAATTTTCAACGTTTTAAAAACGAAATTTACATGGTATGTTACAAAAGTATCTAATGTTAATCCTAAAACAAGTAAAATCTTAGACCGAGTGTTGTCGTTTCGCACTCAGGGGCGTTAAAATTTCAAGTCAGCCATTAGGTGACACCACTTTTACAGGAAATGAGCGTTGATTGAAAGTATTTGAAACACATGGCAGGTAGGGCGTGAAGTAATGGAGAGGGAAGATGTTAAGGGGACATGGCGGGTTTGCGTCAATGTGGCTCCGACATGATTGGTAATTACGCCGTAGACGTGATTCCTCTACACATGTTTTTACAAAGGATAATTTATAAGAAAAAGGAGATATGAAAATTGGTGTTTGATACTTTTTTGAACGACAAATTTTGATCACTGATGGACTACTAGAGTGTCATCGTGCCACAGCGGTACCACTAGAGCTGCTTTGGAGTTAATTAATTCCAATTTTAATTACTTTTTTTGCAGTTAAGTTTGCAAAAAGTTTATAACTTTATTCAAGATTCCACAATAATTGATGATTGAAATTGCTTTTAGTGTTTTATTTTGCATTTTGTAGTTAATTTTGCAAAAAGTTCATATCTTTGATGTTAGTTTTTCAAATTTTTTGACGTTAGTTTTTAGAATTTTTGAGTTGCAGAAGTTAAAAACAAACAGTCTTATTCTTGCAGACTACAAAGGTTTGGTCTACCTCTTCTGCTACAAATGTCTGCAAATGTGGTTCACAGACTACAAACATTTTACCTCTGTGAAAACAAAGAGCATCTAAGTCTTATCTCACTCAAGATGCCACTAAACTAAGCTATAAGACCAAGGGGTATGGGGCTCGTCCCCCCGTCTTGGGCCGTCGCACACCGCCCCCTTGGGGCCCGTCTCGGCGCCAACGTCGGCAAAGAGACATTGGAGACAGAGCAACTTTTTGATATGGTTGGCCCCCCTAACGGTAACATTCGATTATTAAAAAAAAAAATTCACCCCACCACTATAAATTAAACCACTTTTCACCCCATTTTTTACCAAATACTTCCACTTTTCCCCCAATTTTATAAAAAATACTCTCCAACCTTAAAAAAAATTATGGATCCCTACAACCCAAATAATCCCAACTCAAGTTCACTCCCGTTTTCGTCACCCGGCTACACACCCATAATGGACAACTCTTTTGTGGGTTACCAACAAATGCCTAACGCTTTCAACCAACGAAACCAATACCCTATGCAACAACCCAGCATTCCGTTCAACCCAATGCAAATGCAACAACCCAACATGTCGTTCAACCAAATGCCATATCAAATGCAGCAACTAATGCAAAACCCGCTAAATATGCCATATCAACCACCGCCACAAGCACGTCCAACACAAATCGAGGAACAAGATGATGACGTAGAGGTTGTGCCAGAAATGCAACCTGAACCTTCTAAAAAGAAAAATACAAAGGGAAAGGGTAAAAAAGAAGACGAAACAACAACGGCAATGGTCAAAAATTGAGGAAGAGGCGTTGGCGAAGGCATATATTGGCTCATCAACGTCCCCTATAATCGGTAAAAATTTATTTTTTGTACATTATATTATTATTGTTATTAAATATTATTTGTACATCATATTTTTGTTAGAAATATTATTATTGTTACTAACATTTATTTGTTATTAAATATTATTTTTTGTAGGTAACAATCAACAAAGCGATGGGTTTTGGAAAGAAGCCCTTGATATATTCCACGCGATTATGGAACAAGGCGAGTACAGAACCGTTGATTCGATTAGCTCCAAGTGGCGCAAGATGAATGCGTTGATCCAACGCTTTTGTGGGTTTTATAACACAACGCTCGCCAACAAACCGAGTGGGTGGAACAACGAAAATGTTTTCAATGAAGCGTTGCGTTTATACGAAAATGACAACAAAACTTCTTTCCCACATGTCCGTGCTTGGCACATTGTAAAGGATCATCCAAAATGGAAGGGAACTCCAAATGAGGTTGCAAAGGCGAAACGAGCAACCAAACGGTCTAAAACTTCCAAGTCAGGAAGTTATAGCGTTGGAGGCTCAACCGGTCATTGCCAAATAAATATCAAAGACGAGCCCGAGTATGAGGAGGAGCCGAGTGGAGAGGAAGAACGTCCCCAGGAAGGGACAAAAGTAAAAAGATAGCGGCTGAAAAAAGGAAACAAGCCGCATCAGGAAGTGGTGGTGGTTCGAAGTTGGAAGGTATTATGGCCGAGTTGAAAGCATTCAATCAAACATTTACCGAGACGCAAACCGAGAAGGTAAAGGTGAAAAAACAACTAGCCGAGGAGAAGCAAAAGAAGCAAGAAGAAGCGCAGCAGTTGGGGGAATGGAAAATAATGACCATTAACCTTAGCGAATATCCATCGGAAGACCGTCCAATTTACAAATGATGAAGGAAAAAATGGAGTGGGGGAGTGTAGTTTTTTTTAAATGTAACTTTAGTTTTTTTTTAAGTGTGTTTTTTTTTAGTTTTTATTTAAATGTAACTTTAGGTTGTTTTTTTAGGTTTTATTTAAATGTAACTTTTTTTATTTTTATTTACTTTGTTTAATTAATTAATTAAATCAAAAAAATAATAATAATAAAAAAATAGGAGAGGACTATCCACCACACCCTTGGGTAGTCCCCAAGGAGATGATCCTCCACCTTTGCTTATGTGGCGCCTATGTGACGGATGGTCCCTTTGGGGACTATCCTCACCATACCCCATGGTCTAGTGCGATGTGTGAGAATCTATACTATCTATAATAAGAGAAGTTGAGCTGATGTAAAACTGTCTTTGTGTCAACTCCTGAGCTATGCCAAGTGTCAATGCTGATGTCATAATTCCGATTTACAATTTTCAATTTACAAATAACTATAAATCTGATTTTTATTTTTATTAGAATTAATAGTTGTTTTTTTAGGCGGGACAATTTAAAATTCAAAATTTAAACAACTGACCCATAATAAAAAGCTCTCTCTAAAATTCAAAATTAGAGCTTCACTTTTCAGAAATCAATCCATTTCTCTCTCAACTCTCTCTCTAAAATTGAAAATCTGGGCTCCGATTAATCCTATCTCTCTCATCCAGATCTTTAGTGCACAAGAAATCCGGTGACGGTGTTGATGAACACGATTAACTCTTTCTTATTTCATTTTATTCAAATCCCCTCACTCTCTCTTTCTCTCAATTCCAGAAGATGGTACAGTTGTTCCGAAGGTAATGGTTGTGGTTCCGCCGATGACGTTAATGGATAGTAATAACTTCCGGCAATCGGTGATTCCGATGTTCATGTACTCATCTTCATCCGATGAAGAAATCGTTGAATATAAAGTAAGTTTTGGTTTTAAATTGATTTGAGTTTCTGTTGGTTGGGTTTCTAATTTAGGTTTTGTGTTTCTATTGATTGGGTTTCTAGCTCCAATTGTGTTGCAGACCAATCAACGGTAGATTCAGCAGCAGCAATTGTTGATGCAGGAATATGAAGATTGAATTTGGGAGGTTCAGTTAATAATCGACTGATTGAAATTAAATTATTTATTGTGTTCACGATTGTTAAACCGAAATGATTGAATTTGTGAGTTTCAGGAATATGAAGATTGAGTTTGTGAGGTTCAGCAGCAGCAGTTGTTGATTCAGCAGCAGCAGTTGTTGATGTAGGTGATTTTTGCAAAGGTTTGCGCGTTGAAATTAAATTATTTATTGTATTCACAATTGTTAAACCGATTGTGCTTTATGTTTATGATTTGAACTTGTGATAATTTGTGCCTAATAATCGACTGATTGAACGGATTGTGATTTTTAATTAAGTTTATTAATGTGAACCAAAACTTTTGATAACTTGTGCCTAAATTCAGTAATATGAGCTGTCGTGGAAACCTTCTCAGGTGGATTTGATAACTTGTGCCTAAATTCAGTTGGATTTGATAACTTATGCTTTATGTTTATCTGAGACATGATCCGATATTTGATTACTTTAGGAACTTACAACTCCTGAGCTATGCCAAGTGTCAATGCTGATGTCATAATTCCGATTTACAATAAGTTACCTTAGGAACTTACATTGACAATAAATTGTTGTTGTTTTTTCCCTAAAAATTGTTGTTTTTTCCACTTATTTTGAGCACACAAGCAGTACATGAACTTCAATTCAATGGATTGAAATTTGATGATCATTTATTAACAAATTTTATATTTTTTACTCGAGTTGTTCATAAACATTTAATTATTTTAACTGCTATATAGTTATCAAATCACAGTCATTCAATTGAAATGAACATTTGGTTTCATTTTCCCCATTCAATAAGCCGAGTTGAGAACCGAAATCTTTGACAAGCTTTTGCTATTTATCTTGATGTTTTCTTCCTTTTGGATTCTAGCATGTGTGCAGCAAATATGGATGGACATATGTGAAAATGAAGCAGACAAAGACAATATGTTAATGGAATTAGAAAGAGAGTGAGTCGAAGTATATAGAAGAAAGGTTGATGAGGCTTCAACAGTTGTGTTTGCAAAGCATTGAAGCCCAAGAGCGTGAAAAATGGTTGCGGTAAAGAAAGGCCAAACCGAGCGAGAACTTGGTAAGACCATCATGCTTCTAGAGGAGATTATTCACAAGTATTGTAATTTACATTTTCATTAATTATTTGTGGTGAGATTGTTATTATATCAATGACTTGTAGAAATTCTTTGTGAAAGCTTTGTGGATCATCAAAAACCACAAGCCGAGCTTGACGGTAAGGCATGTGCGGCTGTTCGACAAAATGGTCTTATGGCACTTTATGATACACTGTTTAGCCAGGTAAAATCTATACTACATGATTATATTTACAGAGTTGATTCACAAATTTGGTTTGTTTTGTTTTGTTTTGTGATTGTTTGTTGGTATGTGGTTTATGTTTAGGTTGATCAGTGGTTTATAATCGGACCATCAGGTATTATTTCCTTTTCATTTTCACTACACTGATTTAGCGTTACCTGATGTTGATGAGGCTTTGTTTTGTTACCTGATTATTTTCTTTTTTATGATAGAACATTGTTGTAATGTTGATTATTTTGTTTTGTTTTTGTAACAATCAGGCTCATTGTTTTTTTGGTAGGTGTTATGGATTTGATAGTTGTATTGTTTCAGTTTCAAGTTTGTTAATATGTTTCATGTTTCAAGTTCGATTTTAGGTTTTGGGTGGTTTTTGTTTTTTCTATTTTTTAAAATACAAATATCTTTATTGATGTAAGGTAATATGTTTTTGTACACTGTGTTCATTCTTGATTTTAGGTCAATATCGATTCATCCATGATCCATCCATTGTTGTTGTTGTTTTTTCCCGCTTATTTTGAACAAAGATTGTTAATCTGTTTCATATTACTGTGAAATGAATGTTGTTTACTTTAGAAAGTCAAGTAGAAGTGTTCTTTCATTGGTGATGTCTCCATTAGAGGTCGTATTCTTGCTGGTAGTTGCCACAGTGTGAAAATGGTTAGGACCAATATTGTTCGTCGGGATTACCTCCATTATGTGAAGAAGTATCAGCGGTTAGATTCAGAGAGTCAAAACCCTTTGCTGCAATTTACCAGTGTTCTTATCCATAATTAATCCAATTTGCAAGATTTATGTGTTGTATGCAGTTATGATAAGCGCCATTTATGTGTTGTATGCAGTTATGAGAAGCACATTGTTTCCGAGTGAAAGAAGGTGACCATGTCACTGTTGGATCTGTGCAGGCATCCGCTGATTGTTTCTCGATCCGATTATCGGGTAAGTTCTTCATACTTTACTTAATTTCTGGATACTTAAAACAAAAATCTCTACTTTCTACTGTGTTTGCTATCTGGATTTTTAATTTCCTCTTGTACTATAAAGTGATTGGAGATTTAGGGTTTTAGTTCGCTGTTTAACAATCGAGGAAAATGGGTTTGATATCATACCTGCTTTAGAGTTTTACTTGTATCGTTTAAAACATAACCCAAAAAAAATTGTCATAATTCCGATTTACAATTTACAATTTATGAGGCTTTGGGTTGATGTTGCCTATGTGTCAATTCCTAAGCTATGCCACATGTCAATGATGATGTCATAATTCCGATTTACAATTTACAATTTACAAATAATCTATAAACCAAAAAAAAATTGTTTCCGAGTGAAGAATCTATAACAAAACAAAATTCAGCATTTAAAACAAAACCCAAAAACATTTGTGAGCCTAAAACCATACCTAAAATTATAATGAAACAGAAGCAAAAATAAAATGTCATAAAAAAATTAATACGATTAAAGTATAAAGTATTAAACAAAGTAACAATTACATATAAAAAAGAAAACTAATCAGACACTTAAACTCTAATAGCAAGAATCAAGAAACTTTAACTTCAACTCCATGGAGGACTGAACTTCTCGATGTATGTCATTGATCTTTCTCATGAAGTCCAGGTCCCTGTCTCCACACTCTATATTACTCGCAAGACACAGGTCGCGAATGGAAGTAGTCGACATCGCCCTCAGGTCTCTCGAAACTTGGTCTCTTATCAGCAGACCAAGTTGCAGTCCGTTAAAACATCACTTCAACTCTTGAAGAGTACACCTATCAGCAAAAACTTGCTCTTCGATTTGTTTAATAAAGCGTTGCTTGAAATCCTCAGATTGTGCAGAAGTATGTGACTCCATTTTAATGTATTTATAACAACTAAAGCCCAACAATAACAGTTGTTCTTCTATTTCACTGAATGAATCTGGGTATGATGAAACAACATTTGAATTTGCAATGGTATTATATAGGATATGTAACAGCCCAAAGGTCAGATTTAAATGCAACCATTAAATAAAAATTTATATTTAAAAACCTGATACATTTAATGATTTTATAATAAAAAACGTGTATATGGCCAACATGTCTCTTCATTTACCTTATCAAACATTTTAATGTAAAACCTTTGAAAAATCAGTATTAATGGCAAACCAAGTAAAATTAAATATCTAGAAAACCAAAGAAGAAAATTTAAACTTTCAAAAAAAGTTGATCTTTATTAGCAGACGTCTCTTTGTTTACCCTATCAAATATTTCAAACACTATAAAGGATCATGATTAGTCTACTTGAAAACATCAAGACTTCATTTTTAAAAAACCCTTCATCCTAAAATAAAACGTCCAAAACCACTCACAGTCTTTCTAAATGGCAAGCAAAACCTTCTACCACTGGTCGGATACCACCGATCTTAAAATTGAATTTTCAAGATGGTCACTCCATGAACAGAGAAAAGCTAAAGAACTCAACAAAAAGGTTGTGTTGGTAAGTGATAAATATTATAAGCAGACGTGGAGTTCAATTGCACTGCTGGATGAAGTTGTCTCTTCTCCTCCATCAGAGTTTAAAGAAAAAGCAGAAGAGTTTATCACACATCTGCTGAAACAGGATCAGAAGACCTGTGATATGCTAGCTGATCTGCAAATTAAAACAAAAAACGAAATTGCATTCAAGAAGGCGAGAGAAATAGATATCCTAGGAAGTGTTAATTGTAATGTTTAATTTTTTATATTTTTAAAACTTTGAATTTTGTAATACTATTTAATATCGAATGAAGAAGTTTTTATTGAAAACCCCAGAATTTTGTAAACTCAGAATTTTGTAATGTTTATGGCAATCAGGTACAAATCCAAAATTTTCATCGAATTATAGTCACCGTAACTTTTCATGATTCTGAAAACTTTCATTCCAGTACTATGGATATCATTTGTGATCTTCGTGCTTCTGAATGTTAACGGTATGTTGTTACTACTACTACCCATGTTAAACCTGCTCAATATAATTTTCACAACATTTCACCATTAATTCCTTTTCAATTTAAGAAATTATTGATTTAATAATTTAAATTAATTTGTCCCATTAGATAGAAATTAGAATGGTTGTATAGTAGCTGTAGTTAGGGGTGTGTATTGGTCAATTTTGGGCTTAAGCTGAACAAAGTCGAAATTTTGGTTTCAAGAAACTGATTGGTTTTGGTTTTATGTATGAGTTCTGTTTAGTCATGGGTCAGCTTTTGATTTTACATTTGAGCTTTTGATTTTACATTTGCTTTCAAGAAACTGATCGGTTTTGGTTTTATGTAGTTTACCAAGTTGTTGATTTTACATGGGTCAGCTTTTGGTTTTATGTATGAGTTCTGTTTAGTCATGATGATGATATTTGTTTAATCAGAAAAATATTGGCACAGTTGATCAATCACAACTAATAAAGGTGTTTGGGGTTTTCATTATTCGAAACTTTCTTTTATAATAAAGGTAATTTGTATTATAGATCAATCACAACTAAGAACTTCATGACGCCTGTCAAAAGACATTTAGAGGATAACCAGAAGGCTTCACCTTTGGTAAGTGGTGTGATGAACTCGATTAAAACAAGTTTGGATGAAATGAGTCTTTTTTAAAATGGGTCTTTTTCAAAATTGGTTTAATTTACTCAGTTTTAAAAATTAAAACTATTCATAAATTTTATGCTTGCATTTTCTTTTTTATTTCAAGATACTTTTCTATTACTACTATGAGTGTTCGGATCTTATTAGGTTGTTAATGTTGATTATGTGTCAGATATGAGGAGTGAGCTTTGCCACCAAATATCTGGAAAAAGCCGGAATCATAACTTAAGGTTTGAATTATGTCCAACCTTATGGATATACAATGGGTTTGGATCATAAATTAAGTTTATTATAAGCTTGAAGTGCACATCAACGTGACTATGCAGACATTATGGGACTCTTTGTTCCTGTCTTCAATTGGTAATACTATCCTATGTTTTCTTTCATTATTTATTTTTACTGTTTGTTCTTTGTAATAACATTTACAAAATTGTTGTGTTATCAGATGGAGGTCCTTCCAAAATAAAAGAGTTGAAAAAGTGTATGAACTTTTTGTGGGTATGTGATGAATTTTTTTATGTGATTCTTGGGGGTTATGATGATTAAAGAATTTTTTTTTTCTGGACTTCTTTGCCACTTTCCCATCCCTTTGAAGTTTACCATTTTTTTAATATTTGAAGTGAAATTAACATAAAGTTTCTGTTTTGGCAATAAAATAAATTGAAGAATTTGGGTCCTTTTTGTTGGATTTTGTGATATTTGAAGTGGGTCTCAATGTTTATAGGATCTTTAGCTTGAATTATTTATTTTAATCTAAAAAAGTTGGACCTTTTTTGTGGGGTGTTGATGTATGAAGTGGGTTTTGGTTTGAATTACTTGTAGATCAATATATGGGACAATAGAAGTTCAGCATGGCCTGTAGCAAACCCAGTTTTGACTTGTGCTTCAGTCACTGCCTCTGGGATCTCAAGTAATTTTGTTCTTGACCCCTTTCTTTAAGCTAAGGTAAATTTTTTATTATTTTGCTTGATTTGCTCTGTTTGGTTTCTGAAGTTTAATCGATTTCATCTTTTTTGGTTGGTTTTGGTTGTCGTGATGATTTTTGTTTTGTTGTAGATGATGTTTATAGATTCAATGATACATGTAAATCTGGATAATGTTTATAGATTCAATGTTGTTTGTTTGTTTTTCATTCAGTTTACTTTTTTCTTAAACGTGTTTTGATGATAATAGCAATTTGCTGATTACGATGCCGGTTACTTTGATAATAGCAATTTGCTGATTTGCTCTATACGAAGATTGCCTCTTGGTTATCATAAGGTTAAATTTTAAATTAATATGGTCTCATTTGTTAATAAGCTTATAATACTATCATTGTTTTGTAGGTGTGTTATTATTCATGTTCGTCAAGAAGTTACATACTTTTTTTAACATTGTTTTATAGGTGTGTTATTATTCATGTTCAAGATAACCTCTTTCGTGTTCATGTGAGCAAGAAGAGAGGAAGACACAAAGGATGGGTTAAAACGGTTCAGATGATACAGGTTCACGTAATAAGAAGAAACTCTCTGTTGCGGAAGTGGTTATCTTGAACATGAGTAATAACACACCTGTCTTCTATCTCCATTGCAAGTAAGGTTCTTTGAATCATTTTGGCTCTTTTCTTAAGTCTTTTGAGGGAGTTTACACGGTTTCATTATGTAAGGCAATTCAGTATGTATGTATTTGACACATGAAACGTTGATTGCAGGCATTGCGGTTTTCGACAACAACTTGCGATAACAAATCTGAGGCATTTGGTATATTGTGTGTTGATCAAGTGAATGAGACTCTGTTGAGAGTGTGAGGGTTTCTTAAAATAACCTCCCTTTTACCCTTTGATCTTCTGATCATTTATGAGTTGATCATTTTCTTATATTGTGTTTTGATCAAGTGAATGAGGTTCTGTTTGCTTTACTTTTTTTCCTGCTTTTAATTGTTTGAAAGTAGGAGCCTGTGATGATATAATGTAACATCCAGGTAAAAAAGACAAAAACTTTTATAAAGATATGTAAGTAAACACAAACAATTTAAATGATGTATTATAATCTATTTTTTAATATTTGATTTCGCTGGTTATTAAACTTACCCGTGTGTTAAACTTACCCAGGTCCCTGTGGTTTGTGTGAAACATCAACCTGAGCCCCTAAATTCTTTTCTTGCTTTTTTGTTAAGAAATTATTGATTTAATAATTTAAATTAATTGTTTTAAATAAAGGCAATCTAATAATTAACTCTTTTTAAATAAATACAATCTAATAATTAAATGTATACTATATATAACAAATTATTAAAGCCTAAATTATATATTAAATGTAAACTTTTAATACATACAATACATAGACAAAACGTCATACCAACTTCGTAGACTTGACGGAACTTACAGACTTGATAACAAAAGACCGTAACATACAATACAGAGACAAAACGTCATACCACCACGACCAATTGTGGATCTTTACTGACGGGTGCACTTCGGAATGTAGCAGATATGAATGAATATAACCCCAATGTAGCTAATTACATATCTGCCACTGGGGTTATATTCATTCATATGAATGAATATAACCCCAGTGTAGCTCTTCGATTTTCCTTGAAATTCCAGAGCTCGCTAATTACATATCTGCCACTGGGGTTGTATTCATTCATATGCAATTGATCGTTTTGATCAATCAGTTCCTTATGTGCACCGCACCATCTTCTAGGAGGTTGTCAAGTGTTCTCGCCTTCGTAGTTGGTGTTTTGCGTATCTTTACATCCGCAGCCATTCTGTACAATATTTTCACAAAAGACATCACAAACAATGATCAGAGCAAAACCAATCAACCCTCTGTTTTTTCATGACTTGTAAAACAAACAAAACAAACAAACATAACAAAGCAGAACAAAAACAAAACAAACAAAGAGAACAAAACAGAACAAAAACATCACAAACAAACCTGAAAAACTGAAACCAAAATACTCCAAATCAACCCATTCACAAAAAACTGATTATCATCATCATCATGCGGCATTCAGATTATCATTATCAAAAACTGAAACCAAAATACCCAAATCAACCCTCTGTTTTTTCACAAAAACATCACAAATATCAAAAACATATATAGATAAGATGATGATCCAAACCTCTGTTTTGAAGATGAAGATGGATGAAGATGATGAAGACGGATGAAGATGATGAAGATGGATGAAGATGATGATTGTCGGTGTAAAATAGAAAAATTAATGTTCACAAGATTTGAAGATGGATGAAGACGATGAAGATGGATGAAGAGGATGAAGATGAAGATGAAGATGGATGAAGATGATGATGATCGGTGTTGAGAGTTGAGAGAGAGATTTGGAGATTTTTTGAGAAGTGTGATGATGATGATGATCGATGGATGGATTTGAGATATTTAATCAGGATTTTAATTAAAGAGTTATTTACCTTATCAATCTTTTAATATTTGATTTATAATCACTCTTTTTTTTGGAAATAAACTTTTTGTTATTTATTAAGAAATTTTATAAATAAATCTCTTTTCTTTTTTTAATAAGGAACTGAGTTATTTACAGTTGTAGTACATTAAATATTTCATTTTTCAATTCAGTTGGTATATTAATAATGGCATTTTAAACTCTAACCCATTATTAATGTTAATAGGATCAAACATATGGGCTTTATTGAATCGTTCAATAACATTAGGTTATTTAAATTAGGTCATCTTTTTATTATTAGACAACATAAAATTAGGTCATGCTTTCATTTTAGACAACATATTATCAATTAGTTAGGTTATTTCTATATAAAATTTTTATGTTCTAACACATATTGACTTTAACATTGTTTTATAAAGATATGTAATTAAATACAAACAATTTAAATGATGTATTATAATCTATTTCGATGGTTGTTAAAGCTACCCGTGTGGTCACACGGGTCCTACAACTAGTGGTGTTGATAGTTGAAGATGAGAGACACCTGGGTTTTTCCCCATGATACCCGTGTTCGATCCCCACTTGTGGCGGTTTACTCCCCTCTGTGGTGGCAATCAACTCGTCAAACCCTTGTTGGGGTGAGGTATCTGTGGGGTTTTCTCCCTGGACGCCGGCCACTCTCTGATGCCAGCGGAGGCACGGTTAAGACACTCACGTCTGGCCGGAGTGGGGCAACGGGCCTCCCCGCAATAGGGGGGTGTGAATGTGTCTCCGCACCCGAAAAATCTTGTAGACACACTTAGCCGTTAAAAAAAAAATATACATAGATACATACGTACGATGTACCAAGGGTAGGGAAGGGAGGGCCCTAAGGGTTTGTTAACTCTCATCTGTCCAATCAGAGACAGTGAAATACAGGAAACGAAGTAGGGGTGGATGTAGCAGATCGCATCCCATCCCATCCCAGCCCTTGGGGTAGTAAGGGGTGTCAGGGCCTGTTGAATTAAATTAAGTAAGTAGTACGCTTAGGTCTTGGTATCATCACAGCCGTACGATTTGGTTTTGATGTGTTTGTGTTTATGTCGTCCTTTTTCTCACGTTTATTGTCCTAATTAAACTCGAGATCCGGAATCTGTTTGACTAAGGATGCAACTTATCGTAATCTTCATCACAATTTTCAGTATTCAATATTCGGTTTCAAACCAATAAAAACTAGATTTTCTTTCATCATTACACTTAGATTTTAAGTTGTGTGGAACGTATTTAATACAATTTAACTCGTTTAATGTTTTAAGTTTTAACCAAGGTGTTAGAAGTTTTTAACATCTTAGTTAACTGGTTTCTGCTTCAACGTCATGTTGTTGTGAGAAAATGAGCATGGGAACCTGAGTAGTAGTGTTAACCATCAAACCAACAAAGAGCAGCCGCAACTACCGCCCTAAGGGCTTGTTTGGCTAAGCTTTTCAAAACTACTTATTTGCTTATTTGCTTTTCTGAAAAGCAAATAAGCAAATAAGTAGTTTTAAAAAGCTTAGCCAAACAGCCCCTAAGTAGTGGCAACCGCTCAACGGTGGGAACTACTTCGACTCAAGGATGGCGTGAGTGTGCAAAGTGTCACATTGGGAAAAAAATACACACCACATAATTTCAAGGTATGAAATCTTCAATTTAAACATGAAATCAAGTTTGTTACTTCAATTTAACCACAACACAAGAATAACTCAAGTTTGTTAGTTAATTAGTTAAATTCGAACCCCAAAAAATATAATAAAACAAAATGCACACCACATAATTTCAAGTTATTGATGTGTTATGAACGCTTTTGTTACATAATCTCCTTCTAGGAAAAATAAGAAGTTACTTCTTGGCATCAAGTTAAGGAACGCTTCTAATACCTTCCGAATGCGATGTATTTTATATATTTTATGATCATGAATTTCACAATCATTCCCAAAATAATACAAGCCCCAAAAGATATAAAGAAAAATAAGAAGTTACTTCTTGGCATCAAATATAGTTTTTCGAGGCACTAGCACTCATTATGCATATTCCTACTCTACATTCTCCGGTCTAGTACTAGCAAGGATGTCCAAACGATCGATCAACTGAAGCAAATCAGTAAGAAACAAGGAACACCGGACAAAATCACTACGGTTGATGTTGTGGTCATATCGTGCACAATTAGAAAAAGGAGAACCAGATAGAGCATATTGAAGAAAAAAAACATGTTTGATGGGATGGATCGATTGTGAAACATTAATGGTCAAATACTTCTTCTTAAGAGTCATTTTCTATGTGATATGCATAAAACTATACACATTTTATGCATCAACCGACTTGCGGTTTGGATGTTTCTAATGATGGAAATGTCCTAGTAGGTTGTTAATTGCTTTTTATGTGAATTGCAGAAGTAATTATCCCTAGTGTCAAAAGGAAAGAAAAATAAGGAATTTTGAAGCAAAACAATGAAGGCTAGGTGATGTCACTTACCTAGTTGAGTAACACTGTTCACATGCACGACTATTAGGTAGTCAACATGCCCATAGCTTTATAGCCTAGTGGCATCTTGGGGTGAGATAAGGCTTTGCCACCAATAGGTCCTGCTTCGATTCCCACAAGGGGGTTTTTTTCCTATATTTATTGTGTTTCCTCCTGAATTGTTGTATATGCATTATGCCTAGTGGAGACGCATATCACCGGGTGGTTCCGCTAGTGGCACGATGATACACCAGTGGTCCGTCAGTGATCCAAATTTGTCGTTCAAAAAAAAATTTAAGTAGTCAACGCATACGCCCATTAATTCAGAATTCGAAACAAAAAATTGTATACCTTTTAACGGCAAAACAACTGTGTATCTAAATATATAGAGTTGGCAAGCCGTTGGAAAAGCTTATAACCCGAGCAAAAAAGGCGAAAAAACAACCATAGCAAGTTCAAAACATAAAAATCTGACCAACAATCCAAAGACATAACAGGGCGTTTAGACCTATTCCTAACCCACAAAAAGGACTTGTCCTTTATACGTTGAATTGTCTCACGAACCAGTATGAACTTGTTCTCGAAACCCTTGACATTCCACGCTTGCAAAAAGAAAAATTAAGAGAACTATAGCAATAACATACTCAAAATAAAGAGAAATGAAATGCTCGTTAATCAAGTGTATTTTTTTTTAATATTATCATATGATAAAAGTTATAGTCCTTTGAAAATTAAGGATAAAGTGGTCACCGCTATTAAAGATCCTCTGTACTGATATATGCATAGACTTACCAGTAAATCTATTGCACCATCCAAGATGTGTCGCGAGTGGTGCAATCAGGGCGACCATTTTTATTTGTATTGTTTACTGTATAGGGTGTTTTGCGCCCTATACTATTGCCTAGTCGAGTGGTTCGTGACGGTGCACCATCAGCAGGAGCGGTCGTCGTTGTACCGGCGGGGCCTCGCTCCGGAGCAGGACCCCCTGTTCATGTTAGGGGGACCGGTCGAGCCAGGTTGACACGCCAGACACTGATCGACATGCATATCACATACGACATTCAGGGGGTCGGGCTTCGTTTCCGCGACCGTGACGACCACGTTTTTGTCTCCCGCCAGCTGTCGGAGGTCATACCTCCTGTCGTGGAGAAGGCCGAGCCAGTTGATGAGCCTTAGGGTGAGGATGACGCTGAGGTCGACCCTCTGGTCGACCGAGACCTCCCACCATCGCCTCCGCAGCCGCAACCACGTGGGGGTGCCTCAATAGCCCCAGCACGTGTTGTACGATCAGTTGCCTCAGACTGTCACGGACGCATTAGAGCAGATGAAGGAACATTTACAAGCTCTGATAGACGCTCACCACGCCCGAACTAAGGCGCTTTTTGTAACACCTCGTAAATTCGTGTCGAGCCATGTACTGACACGTGTCCATACTCTCAATTGTGCCAAATGTTGGACGAGAGGGACTAATACGAAAGTTTGAATGTGGAGGGACTAAAGGTGTCAACATGCGAAAACTTTGCCTCTGAGTGACCCTTTACGGACCGTAAGCCTTAGGGCTTACGAACCGCAAGCCATTTTTATTTTTGTTTCTGATGATCGGTTACGGACCGCAAAGCCTTATGGCTTACGGTCTGTAAGCAAGTTGAAGTCTGTGGGCGCATAAGGTCCTTACGGACCACAACGGATTATCCCTTACGGTCCGTAAAGGATCACTAGAGACAGATTTTTTTGGAGCCCAAGAAATGATGCATGAATGCCACCTCTCGCGAATTTGCCACTCTTGTGTAGTAGTAGACACGTTTAGGGACACATGTAATGATCCTAAACTAACCTATGTCGCAACCCCCGCCCCCTAATAACCCGGGAATGGGCGGCCGCGGCCAGTGTCGGTGGTATCTGTTGTTTTATCAATTTTGGCAGCGGAATTTACATCAGGACCGTAGTTAGGAAATATTTTATCAGAGTAAAATACCACACTTTCATAATATTAAACACATGGGATAAACCCAAGTTTTAAGTACATACATTTTCATAGGAATAAATCCTATTTTTATTTAATAAAAAATCTATTTCTTTTAGGTAACTTTATTGCCACTTTTTCAAGCCTTCAGTACTGTCCAGCTGGCTTCTATTTGGCTTTCACATTTTGTTACCTGAAACGCATTTAAAAACATTTTGTCAGTGGAAAATACTGGTGAGTGAATCCCAGTTTAATCAAGTTTAAGTAAAAACCATTGTACAGTATTGAGGGCGTTCACGCAATTACATTTGTTTCCAAGTCATACTAATTACCACCCACGGTATTGTCAACCCGACTTGTGGAAATGTTACCCCTCGCAAGGCAGTAACAAATTTTGTATACCAAACCCCAACATACCGACGATAATTGTATCCTTACAAATACTCAATAACTGCTTAATATATAATTAATCGTGTGAGTTTTGTAAAAACAGTTTGCAAAAAGGAGATTACTCACATTGTTGTTTTAGGTTTTCTGTAAGGGTTTCCTGGTGACAATCTATAAATTACACAAATGCACACGCGTTAGTATAATAACCCATTTTAACATCAGTAATACCCTCCCCGAGACGGCATTCCAACGACTATGTCGGGTAGAACCACGACAGCCGTTACAGAATCCTAGATCAATCGGGCAGAGTATCTAATATGTATCCAGGGGTTATGATACTTACAACAGAGCAGAACCTCGTTATTTAGGGCGGTATTATACCCGAGATTATATTAAATCTTCAGAAATTTGAGAGAGAAAGAGTTCGTGAGCGATTATTCGACTGAAGGCCGATGCCCTCTACTTATAGGGCCCGATTTCGGGTTTTACGCAGCCCGCGTAAGACGTAGCAATAGGCTACGCGGCCAGCCTAGTAGGGGGACTACGGCGTAGCTGATCCGCGTCATGTGTGTAGGGTCGATGGGTGTTGGGCCACGTGGCGGTCTGGGGTTGCGCCAGCCGTCACCCGGTCGCGGCCCGCGTAGGCTGTAGCCAAAGGCTACGCGCCCTGCGACAGCTTCAATTTCTTTGTTTTTATTTTATTTTTAATGTTATATCATATTTCGGGCTCAGTTTTCACATACGGGGTGTATTTTAAGACATATTGGGATATTTTAAAATATATTAGGGCGTCGAAAAAAATATTCAGGAGAGTGTCGGTTTATTCTAGGGTTGTTATAACCTATAACACCTGGAACCGTTTTGTTCAACCCTTTCAAGTATAAATAGGGGTCTTGCATTCACAAACAACTTGCACCATTTCTTTAAATCTTCTCTACTCTCCTCTGGAAGTTTCTGAGCTTATAGGAGCATCCCTTTGAATTTAAAACGTTATAAGGTTCACTTGTAAGTGTTCTCTTTTCTAGTTCTTTTTCATTTTATAGGATTTTATAGCCAAAAGTCAAACAAAATCGATTTTTGCTTTGACTTTTGGCTTAGACCATTATGATCCAGCCATTGTTCGAATCGAACATGGCTACGTGATCGTAATTAGGTAGGTGTTAATCCCTCAAAAGGACATCTCCTGAGAATCACGTTAATTAAATTGATCTTTTGAATGTTATAACCCATGTTTTTTCACCTAATCAGTTGGTAATTAATATTAGAACATGTATAAACATGTTCAGCCTGTCATTTCTAGTTTTAGTGTCAGTTCGCAACCGAAAGTCGACCAGTTTGACTTCTGCTTTGACTTTCGATTCTGACCCGATTTAGGTAAGTTAGTTAACTACTTTTAGTTGTATTATGATCACATTATAATGTAGGATAACCCTCTGAGGTTATACTAGTTGATCATAATCAAATTCTGAGTTTTTACACAAGTTCTTATAATATGCCCATTTATGACCAAATTGCCCTTTTTGTATAAAACTTGGTTTTAATGATTGATGAACTTGCAAAATGAATTACCTACTGATATGTTACTATAATTAACATATTTTGGTATTATAAATCTATTCATAACCTGAGTTTTGTTACAAGTTCGTTAATTATGTTATGTTTATTTATAATGTTTGGATTGGTTGGTTGCGTATAATATATAATAAGATACGGCACGATATGATACAATACGATACGATACGACATGTCATGATACGGTAAGTCACGATAAAATATACAAAACAAAACATATAAAATTATGTCACCATACGAAATGATGAAATATGATACGACAAGATAAAATACGATATGATATACAATACAACATGTAACGATAAAATAGAAAACAAAATACAAAACATAACTTATTAAATGAATATTTAAAAAAAATTAACAACATACACCCAAAACACTCATCTTTAAATTCCAAAAATTCATCTGGCTTGTACATGACTCGTATAGATCTATACGTATACAATCAAGCGCCAGACACAGACTGGCACTTTCAGTCTGTCTTATTTAAATTTAATCATATACAACTCATATAGACCTATACGATTCGTATAAAGCCATGGGGTGTGGGACTTGTCCCCGGGCCCGCAAGCTTTGGCTAGGGCCGGCTACACCGCCCTTCTCAGGCTGTCCCGTCCTCATCGTCCTTCTGCAAGCCGGTGCCGACGGTCCTCCAACACACACACACACATATACATACATACATTCATATGTATATACAAAGGGGCTTATTCCCACACCCTAAGCTTATTCCTTTAGGCTTATCCCTCACACCCGTTGACATAAACACCTACGTAACAGATCATTCTCAAGGGACTACCATTACCCTCCTCACACCTATTATTAGTGTAAGATAAGTTGGGTGTCCAAATAGTTGTTTTTCCTTTTCCTTCCATGTGTCGGATAATGCATCTCATATACGTGTACACATTATATAACACATAGTATAATATATTAAAACCTACTCGATAGTATTTTAAATAGTTTTAATAATATGAGTTATCTTCTAAGATTTATTTTTATCACAGGAAAAGAAAAATATGTAAAAGGAAGAAGTGATGTAAATATGATGATGTGTAGATAGAAATTCATGAAACTAGTTATTATTTATGGATATGCTATTCTTTTATACTTTATAGTCATATAAGAAAGGAGATACTATTATAGTTACGAGTTATGTGGCACAATATTCATGCATCAACTTTAACTCATATTACATCGAAACATTTGCTATAAATCGTATGCAAAACTACTTATGCTTATCACCTTTCATATCATAACAAGCTAAATCGTATGATTTGCTTATGGAACTAACTCTAAAGGGGTAAGGTCCCAAAAATCCCATGATAAGGGCTTAGGACCATACCATAACCTCATCTTTAAGTTCTCTTTTTACCTTGCGCGGCCACGCACTGGTTTTAAAGAAAGGCTTAAGACAAAATAGCAGATAACACTTGCGCGCCAAAGGGAAATCATAAATCCTTGCGCCTGCTTCCATAAATAAAGGATGAAAATCCTAAACACTTCCGCTTAATATCCAGACTTGAATATTATTGCTCAGACTTGGGATTTATCTAGCTGATTCCACACGATAAGGGGTCACACCAGATTGCAACAGTGATCTTCTAGAAGGAGTTCAATCGTGCACCACTAAGACGGTTATAACCGTCTGGACACGTGTCGGCCCCCCAGACTTCCCTGAAATCACAATGATAGCATGCAATTGGAGAGTAATCTCCACTTGATCACTTTACACGTGGCAAAACCCCAGCCATCAATCTAAACCACAATCCGTGTGCTCTCACGTCGGATCAAGGAGCTGGACGAAAGGAAATGCAACCGCTTACGGGGTTAGCATCTTCCCTCAACATTTCATTAACGGATTTTCCCGCCCAAAAGACTCCCGGCTATAAATATGAGAAACAACCCAGGTATGAATTCAAGTTACACACACTTCTCAAATACATCTTCTTCTTCATAACCCATACTTATTCTCACACCGGAGTCGGGTCAAGGAGAGAACCCTTTTCTCCCCTTGGCGAGGCTAACGGTGCTTCTTTTTTGCAGAATTACCGGAGAAGAAGATCAACTGTAGTCGAATCAAACGAGAGGAAACCCACCTTTTATGCAGATTCAAACTCCCTAGATAATTGATTTCGATCGATTATTCTAGTGTTTCTTCATTGGCGCCCACCGATTCCTCTGTTTTTTCAGTTTTAATCGTTTCGATTCAGTTTCCTTACCCTCTGTTTTAACATGGCAGAGAATTCATTAACTCACCCATCAGGTCCTCGATCTGGATTCAAGGGATCTACAGTCCAGAATACCCAGATCGAGGGAATCATGGGAATCGACAAACGTAACAGACATCCAGATAGAGAGAACTCCTCAGATCTGCTCACAGAAAGAGCTCCAGAGTACTGGCTCGGCAGATGCCAGACTGCTTTAAACCGAATTTTCACACAAATTCACATATCTGTACTGCAGTATTGGATCCACAGACACCTTGTCAGGGGGACATCCAATTTGACAGTTATGTTGAAATACTTCGACAATCAAAAGATACCAACTATCAGAAAGCCAAACAAATAAACATGGTTCAAGGAGGTCCGTCACAAAGGCCAAATAAACGAAACCATGATCAACATTGGAGGGAACAACAAGTCGTGTTTCCTGTTGTCCCTGGAGGACCTCAGGAAGAAAGACCAGTAATTATTACTGGCATCTTCGGTCATTACCGAACGGACTATATGTTTATAGATCCAGGCAGCTCAATGGATATCATATACGAGCAATGTTTCAAACAGCTTGATCCAGAAGACAAAGCACGTCTAGAACCGGTTGATTTTCCTCTCACTGGATTTTGCAATGAGGCTGTATTCCCATTAGGGAAAATAGCTTTTCCTGTGACTCTATCTGATGGCGAGCATTCACGAACAGTCACAGTAAATTTCATGGTCATGCCAGCAACATCGCGCCATGATGTTCTGCTCGGAAGAAGGTCACAAAGAGAATTCAGCATGATCACCTCTATTCCACATGCTGCATGTGGATTCCCAACAGAAACCGGAGTCGCAATTCTATATTCAAGCAAAGAAGTCATGTACGTAGATGACGAACCACCAACGAAGGTAGCCAAACCCTCAACATCAAACGAACCGGAGAAATGGGTTCTGAACAACGATTATCCAGAACAGACCATTCTACTAGGTCACGCCATTTCACCAACAACACGGATACAACTAAAAGAATTGCTGTCCAACAATAAAGACATATTTGCTTGGTGCCCAGCAGATATGATCGGGGTTCCACGCGATATAGCGCAGCATTGCCTGAACATCAAACCATCAGCAGAACCTGTTGCCCAAGGGAGGCGCAACTTTAGCGAAGAAAAAGCAAAAGCCATGGACGAACAAGTAACAGAGCTACTTAACGCAGGAATCTTGCGCGAAGTTAAATACCATACATGGGTTGCCAATCCAGTAATGGTACAGAAACACAGTGGCGGATGGAGAATGTGCGTCGACTTCAAAGACCTGAATAAAGCGTGCCCAAAAGATTGTTACGCGCTTCCGAAGATAGACAAAAAAGTCGACTCTCTAGCATCATTCAGATGGAAGTGCTTTCTCGACTGTTACAAAGGCTATCATCAGGTCCAGATGAAAGAAGAAGACGAGGACAAGACCGCATTCCGCACAGATAAGGGTATCTTCTGTTACACCAAAATGCCCTTCGGCTTACGCAACGCAGGCGCAACATACCAACGACTAATGGACACAGTCTTCAGAGGCGATATTGGTAAAACAGTCGAGGTATATATGGACGACCTTGTTATCATGAGCCATGAGGAAGAAATAATGTTGGCAAACATTCAGCGCACGTTCGACTCATTGCGCAACGCAAACTTAAAGCTTAACCCAACAAAATGTTCCTTCGGGATGGAAGAAGGGAAGTTTTTGGGTTTCATAGTAACACGAGATGGGTTTAAAGTAAATCCAGAAAAGGTGCAGGCCATCCAGCTAATGCCATCACCTGCAACAATAAAAGAAATACAAAGGCTCGCTGGACGCTTAGCGGCCTTGAACAGATTCTTAGCCAATCATGCGGCAAAGTCCTATCCATTCATCAGTACACTGCGAAACTGCGCCAAAAAGACCCACTTCCAGTGGACACCCGAAGCAGAAGCAGCCTTCAAACAAATGAAAGAATGCCTAATTCAGTTGCCAACACTAACAGCATCGCGAGAAAAGGAACCACTGATTTTATACTTGTCTGCTGTGGAAGTAGCAGTCGGTGCGGTATTAATGGTAGAACGAGAAAAAATTCAGACTCCAATTTACTATATAAGCAAAATGCTCACTGGCCCAGAGACGCGCTACTCAATGATCGAAAAACTAGTCCTAGCGCTAGTACATGCATCAAGACACTTACGTCGATATTTCTCTGGTCATGTCATCACAGTTCTTACCAACTACCATTTGGGTCAAATCCTGTCCAAGCCTGACGTTGCAGGAAGATTGGCCAAATGGGCTATTGAGCTTGGAGGATACAATATCCTGTACAGACCACGACCGGCAATCAAAGGGCAAGTTCTAGCAGATTTCGCCACAAAAGTTCCAATCGACAAAGTCCAAGAGTGTGAGGCAATCCAAAACCCCGTTCCTGTTTTCGACGATAGGGTCTGGACCCTGCACACGGACGGCGCTTCTAATGATGACAGAGCAAGGACAGGTCTCCGACTAGTCAGCCCGGATGACCACGAACTTACATATACCATACGCCTAGACTTCCGAAGCACTAACAACGAAGCAGAATACGAAGCGTTCTTAGCAGGCCTTCGTTTAGTGCTTAAAATGGGGGCAAGAAACCTCAAAGCTAACGTTGATTCAAAGCTAGTAGCTGAACAAGTTAACGGGCACTACGATGCAAGAGGAGAAGCTATAGCATTATACCTTGAACAAGCGCGAATGTTAATCAGCCAATTCCAGATGTTCAAGGTTAACCATATAAACAGAAGCGAAAATAAGCACGCAGATGCACTAAGCAAATTAGCCGCGACCAGCTTCAAGCACTTAGCAAAAGAAGTGCGCATAGAGGTATTGTCTAATCCTTCCATTCACCTCAAACAAGTAAATGTTATAGAAGTCGGGAATCCATCCTGGATGTCTCCGATCATCTTATACCTGCAACACGGAAAGCTCCCGGAAGGGAAAGCAGAAGCTCGAAAAATCCAACACAAAACAATAAACTATGAAATGGCGGATGGCGTCCTATACCGGAAGTCATTTATGGGACCATTACTACGATGTGCTGACAAAACAGATGCGCAATATCTGGTCAGAGAAATCCATGAAGGTTTATGCGGAATACACGCAGGACCGCGCATGGTTGTGGCAAAAATAATGAACGCGGGATACTACTGGCCCGGAATGCATGTGGATGCAGTAGACTTATTACGGAGATGCGCAGCATGTCAACGACACGCGACAAAAACACTCCGACCAAAGAACCCGCTCGTACCGGTCACCTCCGCCTGGCCTTTTCAACAATGGGGCATCGATCTCGTTGGTCCGTTCCCTGACGCGCCAGGCGCAGTAAAATTCATCATCGTAGTAGTCGACTATTTCACAAAATGGGTCGAAGCTAAGGCACTAGCCTCAACAACAGCAATGGTAATTCGCAAATTTATATGGGAACACATTATTTGCAGATTCGGATTACCATTACGCATCATCTCCGACAACGGCACAAACTTTGCCTCAGAAGATCTTCAGAAATGGTTCAAAGAAATGAAGATTGAGCACAATTTTGCCTCTGTGGCGCACCCACAGGCAAACGGCCAAGTCGAAATCATCAACAAGCAGATAGTCGACGGCATCAAGGCGCGACTAGGCACAGCGCGCAGAGGATGGGTTGATGAACTCCCCAGCATCCTATGGGCACATCGAACAATGCCAAAGACTAGCACGGGAGAAACTCCATTCAGCTTGGTTTACGGGTCTGAAGCCGTAATCCCAGCCGAAATTGGCCTACCGTCACCGCGCATGATAGCCATGGAAAAACAGAACAATGAACAAGAACGAAGAATGGATTTAGACCTTCTTGAATAAAGGCGCAAAAACGCCGCCATCACAGAAGCAAGGTACAAATCCAAACTCGAAAAATATTACAACGCGCACGTACGCGTGTGTACCTTTGTTCCTGGTGATTTCGTCTTACGCGACAATGAGGCGTCAAACGCAGAAAAACCGGGCAAATTAGCGCCAAAATGGGAAGGACCATACATCATCAATGAGGTCCTAGGAAAAGGGGCATACACCCTAAAAAAATTGATGGGACTCTAGTTCCCCGCACCTGGAATGCGCAGCAGCTGCGCAGGTGTTATATGTAGGACAAAACATTCACAGGCAATGTATTTCCTATTGCACTTGTATTGCAAGCCTAGCGCTGTATTAATACAAACATCATCTTCTTGTTACTGTTTGTTACAAATTGCATGTAATTCTTTTGGTTTGCGCGAAAACAATATGGTAAACATTGTACACCTCATGAACAGTCTGGAAAAAGCGCAACATAAGCGCATATTCTGGACAAACGTTCACACATGAGCACAATATTCTCATTCGCTCTACCTAGTCCAAACAATTAAAACACATGCAACATATTGTAACCCAAACATACAAGACATACAGGTACAGCAGTACACCAAAACATATACATTATCAAGTGTAGCATAACACTTCATAACAAAGATCATAGCAATGATCTTCAAAAAACTGTTCAGTACCAAAACTAGCAAATTTACAAAAAACATTAACATAGGAAAAGAACTAGCTCTAAGGTTAAACACCTAACCAGCATCGGGACCATCATCAACGGTGGGCACCTGGCCACCTGCTCACACCGGCGATTCTTCCGGCGTTGATACACCAACCGGCATCCTCCTTTTTGGACCATCGGAAAGCGAGCTATCAAGCCATCAGCATCCAGCACAGTGATACCATCATCAGCGACACCTTTGTGCCGGAAAACTTTACAGTCGGAACCAACAGCCACCGGAGAAACAGGATTGACCGGACCCTTTGCCGTAACAGCAACTAAAGGTGGTGAGCTAGAAAGAAGCATGAGGCCTTCAGCAGCCTCGTAAACCCTAAAAACATCCAACAAAAGACGAGTATGGTAAGAGCGTTTCATCTTTTTTGCCAAAAATCAACAAGAAGATAAGAAGTCTTAAATGTACATATATATAGAAGAACCAAACTTCGAGAAAAGCGAAGCTTAATCACCATGATTAACTGTCAGAAAAACATCCCATCCAAACGGCGCTACAGGAACCAGGGTCATATCCCCATTAATGAAATCTGACAAGCGCCATTACGTATCCCAATGTAAGAAGACAAAATATCGCAAATACGAATTTTTTATTACAAACTGACGTCATCAAACGTCAGATCATGATTACAAAAGATCCAATTTTCAAAAGAAAAAAAACGCATTTTCTCCCAAAAATCTTTACAATAAAACGAATCTTCCCATAGAAGACTCCCTATTTTTCACGCCAAAAAGCATTTCCCTCCCATAAGTCCAGTGCTCCACTTACTTGCATAAGTGCAACACTAGACTGGGGGGACTTGAAGGGGTAAGGTCCCAAAAATCCCATGATAAGGGCTTAGGACCATATCATAACCTCATCTTTAAGTTCTCTTTTTACCTTGCGCGGCCGCACACTGGTTTTAAAGAAAGGCTTAAGACAAAATAGCAGATAACACTTGCGCGCCAAAGGGAAATCATAAATCCTTGCGCCTGCTTCCATAAATAAAGGATGAAAATCCTAAACACTTCCGCTTAATATCCAGACTTGAATATTATTGCCCAGACTTGGGATTTATCTAGCTGATTCCACACGATAAGGGGTCACACCAGATTGCAACAGTGATCTTCTAGAAGGAGTTCAATCGTGCACCACTAAGACGGTTATAACCGTCTGGACACGTGTCGGCCCCCCAGACGTCCCTGAAATCACAATGATAGCATGCAATTGGAGAGTAATCTCCACTTGATCACTTTACACGTGGAAAAACCCCAGCCATCAATCTAAACCACGATCTGTGTGCTCTCACGTCGGATCAAGGAGCTGGACGGAAGGAAATGCAACCGCTTACGGGGTTAGCATCTTCCCTCAACATTTCATTAACGGATTTTCCCACCCAAAAGACTCCCGGCTATAAATATGAGAAACAACCCAGGTATGAATTCAAGTTACACACACTTCTCAAATACATCTTCTTCTTCATAACCCATACTTATTCTCACACCGGAGTCGGGTCAAGGAGATAACCCTTTTCTCCCCTTGGCGAGGCTAACGGTGCTTCTTTTTTGCAGAATTACCGGAGAAGAAGATCAACTGTAGTCGAATCAAACGAGAGGAAACCCACCTTTTATGCAGATTCAAACCCCCTAGAAAATTGATTCCGATCGATTATTCTAGTGTTTCTTCAAACTCTTACGCGAATCTAACTCACGTATTACCATCAACAAGTCTTTCTTTCAGCATAACATGTGATACACTCCATCCCTTTTGTTCTATTGTGGTCGCGTAATTTTATTTAAACCAGTCGTGATTAACATAAGAGGATGATGTTTGAGCTTTAACAACATTTTTCAAAGATAGAGGTGTAACTTCAATAAATCCATATCATAATGGAACGATTTTGTAATATAATGCTTGTTGGTTCCTACTTTGTAACTATGGTTGATTAATACACGAGTCGCGCCAACTTTAGTTTGGGCTCAGGCTCAAAGTTAAACAAGTCACTCAAAGTTAAACAAGCCAGCTTGATCAACTCGCTTAACATCTTTCTGTTTTGCAATTTTGTTCTTGTTTGTCTATTATTTCAGTTGTAACGAGTATTGTAATTTACTGCTTTCTTCTTTTCTGTATTGTAATTCAAGTTAATAAAAAAATATTTTATTTTATACGAACGGTTTCCTAAATTTAATAATCTCAATTATTCGTCGTTGCCGTCAACAGTTTCAACTTCAAAAATAATCACTAGCAGTCCCAACTATTAACATATACCGGCCTTCCAATGGACCCTGACTAACAAAACCCTAACGTCGTTAGTCTCCGGTCGGGGTAAAACCGTTTTTTGCCAGAAAAAGGTTCCCTAAAGGTTCGAACTAAGGTTACATAGAGGTTTGTGACGAGAATGTTGAGTTTTCCGGCGACTTCAATAATTAGGGCTTTTACTAGAAAAACGTTCCTAAATGTCCGTAATAAGGTTACAAGGAGATTTTGGACCAAAAGATTGAGTTTTCTGGCCAAAATCCTTTTTTCCGGCGAACAGAGACTAACCGCGTTAGAGTTATGTTAGTCAGGGTTCATTAGATGTCAATATGTTAATAGTTGGGACTGCCAATGGTCATTTTTGAAGTTAGGACTGTTGGCGGCTAACGACGAATAGTTCAGATTATTAAAATCCAATATTCTTTCTTTTGTTAGCGAGGATCACCTTCTTATTCCCTAAATCATGAAGGTTTAAAGTGTGGGGACCTAAACTGGACAACCATATATCGTAGGCCAATAACAATGGAGGTAGACAAAATCCTCAAATGAGGTTGATTGAAAGCCCTGTGACCATGTGAAGTTCGGTTCATTTCGTATTGGTTGATCCAACCTTTGTTGTTAATATGCTTGAATGGACCATGTGGTAGTTCTTGAGGGTGATAGATTGTTGTACATGCTTGTTAATTTCTATGATAATTAACATGTTTTACGGCTGCAATAAAGTACTAATAATTCGTGTTATATTTAATGAATAGTTGATGAAGTGTTCAATCATGAGAATATGATTTGTCACATTTCGCTCAAAATTTATTGTGATAAGAAATTTGATCTTTTCATTCTTAAAACTAGTATATATAAAGTTATAAAGGAATCTTATGTTAGTCGGTAAATTTGTTTGGAAAAATATATTTTTGTATATGTGTTACACTCTATATTGTCAAAAACCTTTTGGGTGTGCGTCTAGGCCCTTAAGCAAGGCGAGGTGTAGGGAAAACGCCTTGCTACCATTAAGGTGCTGTAGCGACTTTGTGACGAGATTTTGGTCACATTCTGACGAGATTCCAGCTAAATCTTGAAAATTATGCAAAATTTCAGGCACAATGGTCAGAAACATAAAAAAAATGGAACGGAACCAGCGTAAACTAGTCCTAAATTAAATCCTAAAACATGTCTAAAATCACAAAAAATGATATGTTCATGTTATGTGTCTTGCTTATCTCTGGCCCTCGCTTTTTAAGCGTCTTAAGTGTGCCTTAGGCCTCTGAAAATCATGGTTACACTCTTACGATGATGCCACTTACACACTAAGAGTGTTTAGTTGGCATAATTGGCATTTAAGAATCTGGAATTTGTTGAAGGATGTCAAAATAATTTGAAATCTAAAGGAGTTTAAATATGTAATGCATTTGGGTGACAAACAAAAATCACAAAGGAATTGGACCTATCACCACGACAACAACCCATTGGTCATTGCTGCACAACCGCCCCCTCATTGTAGTCATCCGACGGTCGTCGTTGGTATCACCCTCACACCTCCCAACTACCTACCAATCATCGTCACAAACATTTTCGTGAACCCACCACTAGCAGCTGGGGTGGTGGAGGTAGAGAAGGCGATATGTATGGTGTGGTGATGACGACATTGGGGTGGTGGCAATAATGGTGGTGGTGGTCGTAGGGGTGAGCATAAAACCGAAAATACCGATTTAATCGAACCGGAAAAAACCGAGCCGCACAATAAACAAAAAACTAAATTTTACGGTTCGGTTACGGTTTTGCATTTTATAAAACCCGAAAAAAAAACAGAACTAATAACCTAAAAATCATCATAGTTTTTAATGTTTGTTATATATTGATTTAAGAATTATTAGTTTCATTATTGAGTATTAAAGGTTTTGTAATAAAAACATTAACATGCTTATTTATCTTTAAAGTAATTTATCCATTACCTACAAAAAATAACAAATTCTAACATAAAAAATTAAATGATTTTCAAAGTACTATAAAGAAAATGTCTTAATAAGAACTTTAGAAGTTACGTTTATGTGAATGCGATTAAAAAGGTTAAGTATAATATATTAAATGTAAACATCTAAGAAAGATTATTAAATCCTGGATTGTACTTTTTTATTTTTGAATCTTACATAATTTTGTTTCAAAAACCGAAACAAACCGTTGCTAAAACCGAAAAAAATCAACATATAAAAAACCGAACCGAACCGTGCACACTCCCCTTTAGACTGACGGGTGCAACAACGCTAAGTGATTAAAGATTTTCGTTCCTTTGCTTGAATTCCTTCACAGTTTGGAAGGCATGTTGAATATCTTTTGTGTGGAAGAATTTGAGTGAATCAACTTCAAATTCTAATTCATTTGTCTACCAAGAATATTATAAGAATTAAATTTGCATTCTAATTCCAAAAAAGTCAAGAATTAAATATCTCAAAGAATTCTTAATTCTAATTCCATTGACTTCTGTTACATTATACAGTTCAATAAGTTTTATTTGTATGATAAGTTATCCTAGAACTCTCCTAAATCTAAAAAGAAAATACAAAGACATAACATATCGTAAAATATAATATAATACTAAAAAATATAACACAATGCCTAGAAAAAAGACACAATGAATCACATAAAAGACAGAGTGCCAAGAAATATAACTATATTGCGTGTACATATATTTTAGGTAAGTGTAGGGGCTTTTATATAATAAAATGACAAATTGGAAATAAATAATCTCACATATCTAACTTTGGCCAATAGTAATCACAAGCAGTTATTAGCCGCTAATAATCCGACCTCGTCCATTTTTTTTTAAAATAGTACACCGTTAAATAAACCTAACGTCGTTACATAAAAGGGTGACGTGGCTGCCACCTGTTAAATGACTCAAATGACATGGCTTATTTTAAATGACATGGATTATTTTAATCTCTTATTGGTTTTGTTGACTCAGTATAAAAGGGGCATTGACTAAATGTATAAGTATTTAGTAATTCTCTACTGATTTTATATACACACGCTAAAACACGCAAAGCGTCTCACTCACCGCCATCCCAAGGAGTGTCATCTGGCCTGCAGCCCATACACACGGATCAGTAAACATTCATCTTCACCAACGAAAACATCATCAACAAACAAAAGGAATAAATGATTTTAATAATCCAAACTATTAGCCGTTGAGGCGTTGACCAGCAATGGTCTCAACTTCAAAAAAATCAAGTTTTCACATATTGGACATTCATTTTCACATTTTCAAAAATAACCAATGATTTTAATGAACATTTTCACATATTGGTTTAAATATAGTATTTACAATTGCATGTTGCGTACAAGTTTTCAAAACCTTTTGATTATGAGACTTTATCTACACATGGTATCAATGGTCAAAATATATGTTCTCACGGTTGGAATTCAACTGGTACCACACTTGTGATTTAAGCAAGCTCCATGTCATTGGGATAATAAATTAGTAGCTAGAAGCAACTGATCATAAACACGCTTAATTGCCGACAATTAATAAAAACTTATAAAAAGACTTTATGTATTGACGATGGCGATTATTTCTCAATGTTTTGAAAACCGGATCGATTATTAAACCGGACAAGGTACTAAAGTACTAGTTCACTGGCCGGAATTGTCTTACCGGTTAAACCAAATGATATCATAATTGATTTGTAAAAAGTATTTATAAGTTTATGGAAAATTTAAGGGTTATTGGATTTTAATAATCTAAAGTTTCACCTGTTGGCCGATAATAATCCCAACTTTAAACATTCCCTCCAACGATCTCGTCTTGTAAGAAGTTGGCCTCCATTGATCCTTTTATAACATATAAGAATTTGGTCTCCTCAAAATATTCAAGTTCACATGCAGCCTCCTTAACTGAATTAAGTGCACTTACAGTTTGAAAAGAATCGATGGGGCCAAATTCTTACAAGTTGGGATTGTTGGAGATAATTTTTAGAGTTGGATTATTATCGACCAATATATGAAACTTAGGATTATTAAAATCCAATAACCCAAAATTTAAGTAGGTTGGTTATATATTTGAAGGAAGAGTAATTTTCGGATGGTTTTATCTGGTTTGGGGTAAATTATGGATTTGTTTACGCATTTATTTAACCGATGCTTGTGAATCCTTTTATATATGGGTCAATCATCACAATGGTAGTGGTGAGATGTCACAACCTTTTGGTATAACCGTTGTAGTTAGGGTGCGCTACCATTACATTTGTAGCAAGTTCAAAGTTGCTATTGTGGTTCAGATTTGATACTGATGTTCAAAGTTGATATCATTGTACAAATTTGCTATCGGTGTACAAATTTACTATCGATGAACAAAGTTGATACATATGCGCAATTAGCTATTGAGCAGTACCAATTGCTACCGATCTTCAATCATCAAGTTGCTACCTAGTTGTAGCTACTTGCAACTTATTCCTAATAACTATGAAGATCATTTTTCATAATTTTATTCAATCCATGTAAACCTGATATATTTTCATCACGACCCCATCCAAGGTCATTGCCCCTTTGACCTTAGCAGGGACCACCCCCAACCCCGTGTCAAGGTGTTGCCCCGGACCTCATCAAGGGTGCTGGAACCATCATGGTCAAGGGGTTTCGCCCCATACAACCTTAGAGGCTCTTTATCGCCATGGTCATAAGAATGTTGAACAAAAATGTACTCGAAACCTTCTAACTAATATCAATAGTTATCAAGGCTTATCATTTGGCATCCAAGCAAATCCAATTATTCAAAACAACTTGATTACACTAAAATCACCAACACGCTTTGTTATACTAGTGATTCACCGAAAATCTTAAGCATCTGTTCTATTAACAATTGAGGCAAAATTACCTTAAGTTGTAGTTTAGATTAACTTTTTTTTTTCACTTTAGCCGTTGCGATTGAAGTTCAAAACCAATAGAAAATTACTCATGTGCATCAGGTATGATCGTGGTGATTTAGGTACCGTATCTTATGTGTGATCTCACTTGATTCACGCTATGCAATGAACAACTATTTGTTATTTAGGTTTTATGACTCTCGTAACGAGCTTAAAGAATTAAACAAGATATCATGCTCTCTTCGTAGTTTTATTTCATTTTACCCCATATTATTTAGGAATAATAGATTTCAATAATCTCAACTATTAGTCATTGTTCGGCAATGGTCCCAACTTCAAAAATAACCAATGGTGATCTCACATTTTCACATATCGTAAACCAATGATCCTTTACTAACACAACCTTAATTTCTTTTTGTCCTCTTTTCTTTTTCTGTTAGCAAATGTCCATTGGTTTACAATATGTAAAAATGTGAGACCACCATTGGTTATTTTTTAAGTTGGGACCATTTTCGGCCAACAGCTAATAGTTGGGATTATTAAAATCTATTATTTGAATTATTTAAAGAATTTTGTAGATTATTGAGATATCTTTGCTTCACATGGTATATTTTTTGTTTCTTTGAAACAATTCATACATTTTTTTCTTGTGCAATGTTGGTGTAACCGGTAGAGTTAAGTTAATAACTAATAAACATGGTCCCTTTTGGTCATTCTAGGATGTAACAAGACTTGTTCATGATAATGCAATTTGAAGAAATTAAACCAAATCTAAAGAAAATAATATCGTGGACCTCTATAAATATTGCATCCTAATAGTAACCTCTATGGTCTTCTAGAATTTTATATGATGAAGAAAGAATGGTAAAGTAAGAGATAAACATAACCGTCTTTAATCTATAGTCATTGTCAATTATTTGGATAGTTTATTGATTGACTCCACCATCTACCAAAAAGGTAGAAATCACTTAGAATCTAAGCATGCCTTGAATAATAGGGCAGGCATACTCACTATGTAGCTTGTTAAAGATAAACATGATAATTTTTATATAAAAAAATGTTTTATTTTAATTATAAAAAATAATTAACTTCTTGCTATTTGGTCAAATACCGGGAATATTATATTATACTATAATAACACTGAAGAAAAAGCTAATGACCACTCACAAATATACATGTATCCATAGTTCAATTGCATGTGTGAGTGACAATATTCAATCACCTCTAAAACTAATCCCACTATCTTATTCAGGGTTGGTTTGGATGGGTGATGCTCAGGGCCTATTATCTCAAGGGTCCTAAATTTTTAAAATTTTCAATAATATAGTAGTTAAGTAAACTAATTGAAATGCCATCAACAATTTGGGCTTGGCTCAATTGCCTGCTATGCATCATATTGGCTGGAAGTCGCGGGTTCGTACCCGCTGTGTATCATTTCATACTTGGATAAAGCTAGGGTTTGGGCCCTTAAAAAATAGGGCCTCTATAATTAACGAAAGTTATATATATTCGTAATTCTTAAAACACTGAGGATTACTTAGAGGGTTAGCGGGCAAAGACAACCATGATATAGATATTTGGAAGGAGGGAATGAATTGGGAAATCAGTCAGTCGATTGACTCGGGATATTAATCGTTAATCGGCTATGGCATTTACCTTTATCAATCATCAATGCTCAATACCTTCGATAAGTTGCATATTATTGGTCGATGATTACACATTTGTGACTGTCAAGTGCCGACTTGTGAGAATAGTTAATTTTCTGCTTCTTTTTTTTTTTGAACGACTAACGAATCCTCCAAATGGGCTACTGGCGAAATTCACCGCATCGAGATACACTCGCCTTCAGTACCGGGGAAAACCCTCAACTAGGGCCAAAGCCCGTGAACACTCGCCCAAAGGCACGATAGTGCGGTGAGGTAAAACTCGCTAAGATGTCGTGCAAAAACTAAATGCTAGGGGCAAGAATTGAACCTGGGTCACTTGGAACACCGAGTCCTTCTCTTACCACTCCACCACTAGCTCATTGGCTAATTTGTTGCTTCTTGTTCAATTTATCACCTTCTTACTTTTTGTTCAATCAATCTAATTATTGTTTGGTCTGCTTTGATTTCTATAATTTTAGGTCGCTTAGTCTGGTTTTTGATTTTTTTTCCAGTAATTTAACGAATCAACTATTGCAACTAATATGTTGTGTTAATAACTTAATTTGTTAAATGTTAATTGTTGGTTGATTTATTGATAACTTAAATGCCTAATTTGTTGTTCCGATCATTTTAGGTTCTAACATTCTATGTTAGTGTGATAATACAATATAACATAACTTAGTTTGCGGTTCTTGATTGATAAACTTGTTAGATTGTTAATTAATAACAGGTCTGTAAATAAGCATTTAGGTCAAAAACTTTGAAAATGGCCTCAAGCTTTTATATTGCTTTGTCCCTCCAAAAACATTGAGTTGCCCTAAATAAACTATCTGATAGTCAAAAACTTAAAAATGATTAATAGATGAAGAATTAAGAAAGCCTCAAGTTGACCCATTTTTAGTAGTCGCTCAAGACATCCAAAACCTCGGGAATAACCCTGATCTTATTGTTATCAATCGTCAATATTATTTTAGGTTTTCTCATTATTCAGAAAGGGTTTATTAAATTCTTTATAACAACATATATGAGCATAAAGAAGGGGTGGATATTATTGTAGAGATACTGATGTGGGCTAGGCTCCTAGTCCATTTGATGAGTTTTGTAAGGGTCAGGGGATCGTGAACCAGTAGACTATGCCTAGTACTCCTCAACAGAATGGTGTTGCTAAGCGTAGAAACATGGCCCTGGTGGACATTAACGTGAGCGAGAGTGTATATATGTATATTAATAGTTTTTAGCCGGTTTTTACACTGGTTCAAGTTTTAATTTTAGAAAACACGATAAGATACGATTACTCTTTACTTCACGTTATGGCAAGTGCACCCATCATAGATGTAATATAGTTATGGTAAGATACCGAGGTCGTCAAAAGATACAAGAGTGGTTTTTGTAGTTTTTATAAAAGAAAACATAAAAATAAATACATAAAAGAAAGTTGTTTTTTAAATCAATTTTAAGAAAAGGGATGTTTAGGCTTTTACTACCACTTGATGTTTTATTAACTAAGCTTAACCATGGGTTACAAGAGCTCATTTTAAATGACCACCATACATATTTGGAAGGTTATTTCGAGTACTCTGCAAGAATACCCACTAAAGTCGTTCTTTTAAGACCTAGTTAGTAGTTGTGTTCTGTAAATACATAAAGTCGTGGGGGTCCATGGTTAGTTGCTTCCCCACATCTCAAACATATTGGATAGAATTAGCAGGGAAACTCTCTGCAAAGTCAAAATCAAACCACAACGACGACACAAAATCAGTAGGGAAACCATATACCATTGTGGTTTAGTATTAAGTAAAAAGTTGTCATATGGGGTTTATACTACCAATCACTATGGATCTCTTGGTTTGATCATATCTCTCCAAGAGTAGTGACGATAATATAAACTAGTCCTTGGCGCTTTGATCTTATCTCCATGCTTTGGCAAGACTTTACCAAACCTGAGGTCCCGAACCAAAACCTCTAACCCTTAATTAAAGTAATTAACATGTTATTACTACATGAACATAGAAAACATGAATGTTTTGACTTAACAAAACACAATATTATTATTTTGTTTTTTAAGATTTAGAAAATTCACTTTCAATGTACTATTTAGTACTTAAAGTCATTAGCACGCGCGCGCACACCCTTGTTAATCCATAGCTTGTTTAGTTAACTCCCCATCAAGGGGTTGGTTTCCCTCTAAACATCCACAAGAACCTTAGCCACTAATGGCTTTAAAGATAGATTTTAATAAACTTGGATATATTGTATTCTTCGATATCTGCAAGGGACGGAAGACTATAAACTGACTTATAGAAGAAGTGATAATTTAGAAATGGTTGGTTATTCTGATTCTGACTTTGCTAAATGCAAAGATAACAATGTTGGAAAAATAGGTGAAAATAGCATTTTTCACAAATATAGGAAAATGATTTTTTCCTATTTTGGGCTAGAAATAAATATAATAAAATGAGCGGGTTTTATATATTTATTTGTGGGTTTGTGTTCTATGTTCGAAGACCTTCGCAACGAACTAAACCACGTCCAAAACCGAGCTAAGATGAATGAGATATCGATGCTCAAAGTTGGGTGTTTAGAACATTCAATGCTGAAACAAAAGGGAAAGTAGCACCTTGTCCCACATCGGATGAGAGATGGAACTTAAAGGGGTATTTAAGTGGGAACTCTCCATCCTTATTGTTTCATGGAAGCACTCACTAGTGTCCTCGCGAAGGGTGCGGAGCACCCTAACTCGCACTCGCACACGCTCGCGCGCGCGTGGCGTGGGCGATGAGGCGCAATGTGGCGCTTTGATGGCGCACTTTGCACTTCGCATCGCCGCTTGAGAGCCGCCTTTGTATTTTTGACCACGTGCGCGTGGTGGAGCGCAAAGGTTGCAAGGACCAAGTGGTAGGTGATGCGGCGCATGACGTGGCAGTCATGCGGGTGCACGCATGGTGCATGGGTCCTGCGGGTGCGCGCGGCGCACCAGAGTGAGCCAATACGGCGCGACTGTGTGGCGCGCTCGTATAGGCTCACAGGTGACGTGGCGCACGCGCGCGTGGACTTGAGCCAAGATGCCGCACCGCACATGGGCGCACGGCTGTGAGCCAAGAGGCCGCACCGCGCATGGGCGCGCGCGCGCGCAGAAAGCTTCCAGCATTGAATAACAGAGCAGTTTCAGTCCAGCTTCGTAACTGACGAGTTAACTGGCTTTGACTGAGAATTAAATGACGTATTAAATTGCATTGAAGACGTTTAATGCAATTTAAACCTCTCTTTAATTCGTTTTGACTGTTTCGACTTAGGAGCTGTATAAATACAGCTCCATACCCAGCAGAAGAAATCACCAGCTACACAACAGCTTTACCAACAACCTCTCTACTTTCTCTAATCCTCTTCAAGCAAGCTTTCAAGGTAACCTTCGGGTTGTAGGCAAACTCCGGCAGTACTACTGCTCCGGCTGTTGTACCCTGGGAAACAAAACGAGTACTCTTGGGAGACTCGGAATTTGTTTTAAGGGAAGCGTGTTTACACGTGCCTCAGTCAATTCTGTTTTCTACTCCATTCTTGTATTTGTTTTATTTCAGTTGTAATTGTACTGTTTTTTTTTTGCTTTCTTTATTTCTGTGTTTTGTAATCAGTTAATAAAATTTGTTTATTTTATTTATTTATGCGAACGGTTCCTACAATCTTAAAACAAATTTTTAAAACCGTTCGTAAAATCAAAACCATTCTGTTTGTGATTCAAACCAGTTTTGTTTTCACTCAGTTTGTGTTTTAAAAACAGATTTTTTTTTGGTTTTCACCTTCAAATGAGCGACTTTGGTTGAAAACCATTCTGGTTACTTTCAGTTTTGTCCTAAAAATTGCTAAACTTTCTGATTTGGTCTTCAAAGTTGGACTTAGAAGCCAATTAGTAAGTTCTAAAAATTATAAATTTTCTGTTTTTGGTCTTCAAAGTTGGACTTAGAAGCCGAAACAGTAAATTGTGGTAAAATTAAAATTTACTAGTTCCTTCTGGTTTGTGCGAAAATCAGAATTTTTTGACTAAAAATTTTAATTTTTATTTTTTTCAGAATGTCGACCTCAAACAACAACAATACGAATGTTGTCGTTGGAACCCCTGCCAACACTGTGGGAGCGTCCACAGTGGCAAATCATGCTGAAAGACCTGAGAAGTTCTCGGGTCTACACTTCAAGCGGTGGCAACAGAAGATGTTCTTCTACTTGACCACCATGAACCTTGCAAGTTTCTTGACGGAAACCGCTCCCCAACCTGCGGAAGGGGAGACCGACGCTCAGGCTCTGAGCGCGGTAGATGCGTGGAAGCATTCGGATTTCATATGTCGAGGCTATGTACTCAACGGTCTCTCGGATGCCCTGTATAATGTGTACTATAATATCAAGACTTCCAAAGAGTTATGGGAGTCCTTGGAGAAAAAGTACAAAACGGAGGATGCGGGAACAAAGAAATTTGTTGTCGCCCGTTTCTTGGACTTCAAAATGGTTGATAACAAGCCGGTTATGAACCAAGTCCAAGAGTTGCAAATTATACTAAATGGCATCCATGCCGAGGGAATGGTACTTAGCGAGACATTTCAAGTGGCAGCCATGATTGAGAAATTACCTCCTGCTTGGTTGGATTTTAAGAATTATCTTAAACACAAGCGGAAGGAAATGTCGGTGGAGGACCTTGTTCTTCGTCTTCGTATAGAAGAGGAGAATAGGATCGCCCTAAAAAACAGCCTTGTGCAGCCTAGTGCTAGCGCAAATCTGGTTGAGCATGGGCAATCCTCTAAAGGCGCCAAGGGCAAGGGGAAAAAGGACAAAGGGAAAGCAAAGGCTAGCAAACTTGGACCGAAGAAAGGGGTTGCGAAAAAGAAACCTCCAACGTTCCAAGGGACTTGTTACAACTGTGACGAGCCGGGGCATCGGGCTAACCAATGCAAGAAACCAAAGCGTGAGCGTGCGCACATGGTGGATGAAGACGGAATGCCTTTGGTGGCAATGATTTCCGACAAAAGTGCAATGATGGATGAGGTCAATACGGTGACCAATACTCCAAAAGGTTGGTGGGTTGATACGGGAGCGACCCGTCATGTTTGTGCAGACAAAACCCTCTTTACCACCTTCAAGGCGCTTGAAGGAGATGAGAAGCTGTATATGGGAAATGCAGCCACCGCTGACATCATGGGTGAAGGAACGGTGATCTTGAAGTGGACCTCAGGAAAGGAGCTCACTCTAAGCAACGTGTTGTATGTCCCGGACTTGCGGAAGAATCTAGTCTCGGGATGGTTGCTTAACAAGTTTGGATTTCGTTTAGTATTTGAGAGCGATCAATTTGTACTTACTAAACGAGGAACGTATGTTGGTAAGGGCTACGCCCAAAACGGCATGTTTAAATTGAATGTAATGGCTGTCAAAAAGATGAATAAAATTGCTACTACTTCTACTTATATGCTTGAGTTTTCTGATTCAAATAAATGGCATGGTAGATTAGGTCACGTTAATTTTAATTCAATACGCCGTTTAATCAATTTAAATTGTATACCAACATTCCATATTGATTCACACTATAAATGTGAAACATGCGTTGAATCCAAACTTACAAGAACATCATCCAAATCGGTTGAACGAATAACCGAAACCCTTGATTTAATTCACACTGATATTTGTGATTTAAAAGCGGTACCCACAAGAGGTGGAAATAAGTACTTCATCACGTTTATTGACGATAGTACTAAATATTGCTATGTATATTTACTAAAAAGTAAAGATGAAGCAATAAGTAAATTTATCTTGTATAAAAATGAAGTTGAGAATCAACTTCAAAAGAAGATAAAAGCTTTGCGAAGCGATCGAGGAGGCGAATATGTTGCACCTTTTGCCGAGTTATGTGCTAAAAGTGGCATAGTACATGAGTGTACACCTCCTTATTCTCCACAATCAAATGGCGTGGCGGAACGAAAGAACCGCACATTGAAAGAAATGATGAACGCCATGTTGATAAGTTCTGGGGTGAGCCATGACATGTGGGGGGAAGCCATTCTCTCGGCTAACTATCTTTTGAATAAGATACCACTCAAAAAGAGAGACGAAACTCCATATGAGTTATGGAAAAGGAAAAAACCTTCCTACAAATACTTGAAAGTGTGGGGGTGCCTAGCAAAGGTGACTGTGCCACCTCCTAAGGCTCTTAGGATAGGACCCAAAAATGTTGATTGCATATTCATTGGGTATGCGCATCAAAGTAGTGCACATCGCTTTCTTGTACATGAGTCCAAGAACCCTGATGTACACAAAGACACTATCATGGAGGTGAATCCTAACGTTGTTTCATATTTTGAAAATGTGTTTCCTTTGAGAAGACAAACACATACAACTTCATCAACAGCACTTGATGAACCGGGTCCAAGTTCATCTACGCGGATAGATGAAACACACGATCAACCTGAGGTTGACGAGGGTGATCGTAGGCGAAGCAAAAGGCCAAGGGTTGAAAAATCCTTCGGTCCTGACTTCGTTAGCTATATGGTTGAGGGCGAGCCCAATACATATCGCGAAGCGGTTTCTTCTTCGGAAGGACCTCAATGGAAAGAAGCAATAAAGAACGAGATTGATTCTATATTGCAAAATCATACTTGGGAGTTAGTAGATCTTCCACCTGGTTGCAAACCACTTGGATATCGTTGGATATTCAAAAGGAAGATGAAAACTGATGGAAGTATTGATAAATACAAGGCTAGGTTGGTGATTAAAGGATTTAGACAAAAGGAAGGTCTAGATTACTTTGATACCTACTCGCCTGTGACGCGCATAACCTCGATTAGATTGGTTCTTGCTATAGCGGCTTTAAGAAATTTGGAAGTTCACCAAATGGATGTTAAAACCGCATTTCTAAATGGCGATTTAGAAGAAGAGATTTACATGGAGCAACCTGAAGGTTTCTCCGCCCCAGGTCAAGAGGGTAAAGTATGTAAACTCGTCAAGTCTTTGTATGGCTTGAAGCAAGCACCAAAACAATGGCACCAAAAGTTTGATCATGTCATGATTGACAATGGTTTCAAAATAAATGAGTGCGACAAATGTGTTTATTTCAAAGACACAAATGAAGGTTATGTGATTTTATGTCTTTATGTAGACGATATGCTTATCATTGGGAGTAATGATAAAATTATCAAAGCTACTAAAAGCATGTTGAAAGCGAGATTTGACATGAAAGACATAGGTTTAGCGGATGTGATTCTTGGAGTAAAGATCATAAGAACCCAAGATGGTCTTGTGTTAAGTCAATCTCACTATGTGGATAAAATTCTTGAAAAATTCAACTCGGGAGATACGAGTGTAGCTCGAACTCCAGTTGATACCTCCCAACATCTCAAGAAGAATAAAGGAGATGGAGTTGCTCAGTTAGAGTATTCAAGAATTATTGGCAGTCTAATGTATCTAATGACATGTACTAGACCCGACTTGGCTTACGCGGTGAGTAGGCTAAGTAGATACACCAGCAATCCGTGCGCGGATCATTGGAAAGCTATCACAAGGGTGCTTAAATACATAAGATACACAAGAGATTATGGACTGCATTATACCCGACAACCAGCAGTGATCGAAGGATACACTGATGCAAACTGGATATCGGATAATAAAGATTCCAAATCAACAAGTGGTTACGTGTTTACACTTGTAGGAGCTGCTATTGCTTGGAAGTCTTCTAAGCAAACGGTCATAGCGAGATCCACAATGGAATCTGAATTTATCGCCTTGGATAAGTCAGGCGAGGAGGCGGAATGGCTACGTCAATTAGTGGAAGATATTCCAAGATGGCCAAAGCCTTTGCCAGCCATATGTGTACATTGTGATAGCCAATCAGCGATTGGTAGAGCTCAAAGCTTGATGTACAATGGCATATCAAGGCATATGCGACGTAGACATAACACGATACGACAACTACTCTCAACGGGTGTTATCACAATTGATTATGTGAGATCAGCGGATAACATTGCGGACCCGTTTACAAAAGGCTTAAGCAGAGAGTTAGTAGAAACGTCGTCAAGAGGAATGGGACTAAAGCCCGTGGTAAATGGGAATATGAGGGAAACCTAACTTAGTTGACTGGAGATCCCAAGATCTAAGTTCAATAGGACAACTTAATCATATTACCAAACGGAGTCACTGTGGGGGAGTACCCCAAACTAAATAAAAAGGGAGTTATTTATACTTCCTAGTCCATTCCAATCAGTGACATTGAAGTGAGGCTAAGCATATTAAGGTTAACGATTACGGGAAATCAAATAACCATGATGCTTTTAATGATTCAAAGGAATCACCTATGTTAGAGTGAAGTAGGGTCGCTTCAAATGGATTTGTGGGGTGCGCAAATCCTAGAGCTCTCGCAGAACCAGGCCAGTGTTCCAGGACCATAATAGGACACGACAATGAGGAGTTGGCCAAACCAGGGAGAGTATTGTGTGAAGTGTATTGTCGTTTACACAAATGGGGGTATGTTCAAGGACATCGCGTCTACACACCGCTAGTAAGCTAAGTGCGCTTCACAAAAGAAGGTTCAAAGGCTTCAACCTACCTATCTTGCAATACTCAACTGTCGAAGTTTATCGTTGAAAAGTGTAAGGAAAAGATCCATTTCCATACATGTGGGGGATTGTTGGAAATTTGATGAAAATAGCATTTTTCATGTGGGGGATTGTTGGAAAAATAGGTGAAAATAGCATTTTTCACAAATATAGGAAAATGATTTTTTCCTATTTTGGGCTAGAAATAAATATAATAAAATGAGCGGGTTTTATATATTTATTTGTGGGTTTGTGTTCTATGTTCGAAGACCTTCGCAACGAACTAAACCACGTCCAAAACCGAGCTAAGATGAATGAGATATCGATGCTCAAAGTTGGGTGTTTAGAACATTCAATGCTGAAACAAAAGGGAAAGTAGCACCTTGTCCCACATCGGATGAGAGATGGAACTTAAAGGGGTATTTAAGTGGGAACTCTCCATCCTTATTGTTTCATGGAAGCACTCACTAGTGTCCTCGCGAAGGGTGCGGAGCACCCTAACTCGCACTCGCACACGCTCGCGCGCGCGTGGCGTGGGCGATGAGGCGCAATGTGGCGCTTTGATGGCGCACTTTGCACTTCGCATCGCCGCTTGAGAGCCGCCTTTGTATTTTTGACCACGTGCGCGTGGTGGAGCGCAAAGGTTGCAAGGACCAAGTGGTAGGTGATGCGGCGCATGACGTGGCAGTCATGCGGGTGCACGCATGGTGCATGGGTCCTGCGGGTGCGCGCGGCGCACCAGAGTGAGCCAATACGGCGCGACTGTGTGGCGCGCTCGTATAGGCTCACAGGTGACGTGGCACACGCGCGCGTGGACTTGAGCCAAGAGGACGCACCGCATGGTGATGCGGCGCATGCGCGCACGGCTGTGTGACAAGAGGCCGCACCGCGCATGGGCACGCGGCGCACGGCTGTGAGCCAAGATGCCGCACCGCACATGGGCGCACGGCTGTGAGCCAAGAGGCCGCACCGCGCATGGGCGCGCGCGCGCGCAGAAAGCTTCCAGCATGCGCGCACGGCTGTGTGACAAGAGGCCGCACCGCGCATGGGCACGCGGCGCACGGCTGTGAGCCAAGAGGCCGCACCGCGCATGGGCGCGCGCGCGCGCAGAAAGCTTCCAGCATTGAATAACAGAGCAGTTTCAGTCCAGCTTCGTAACTGACGAGTTAACTGGCTTTGACTGAGAATTAAATGACGTATTAAATTGCAATGAAGACGTTTAATGCAATTTAAACCTCTCTTTAATTCGTTTTGACTGTTTCGACTTAGGAGCTGTATAAATACAGCTCCATACCCAGCAGAAGAAATCACCAGCTACACAACAGCTTTACCAACAACCTCTCTACTTTCTCTAATCCTCTTCAAGCAAGCTTTCAAGGTAACCTTCGGGTTGTAGGCGAACTCCGGCAGTACTACTGCTCCGGCTGTTGTACCCTGGGAAACAAAACGAGTACTCTTGGGAGACTCGGAATTTGTTTTAAGGGAAGCGTGTTTACACGTGCCTCAGTCAATTCTGTTTTCTACTCCATTCTTGTATTTGTTTTATTTCAGTTGTAATTGTACTGTTTTTTTTTTGCTTTCTTTATTTCTGTGTTTTGTAATCAGTTAATAAAATTTGTTTATTTTATTTATTTATGCGAACGGTTCCTACAAACAGGAAATTCAGTTCGGAGTATATCTTTATGTTAGCTGGCATATCTATCTCATGGAAGAGTCATTAATAATTAACTACAACATCCACAATGATTGTAGAATATATTGTTGTTTATATCGTAACATGTCATGGAATGTTGCTAAAGATTCCTGTCGTTGGACTCGAAGTTGTTAATTCTATTTCTAGGCTATTGAAGCTTTATTGTGATAAGTCAGTTGTTGTTCATTTCTGGAACACTTGTAGTTCAACCGGAGCTAGATTATATCTTGATATAAAGTACTTATTCGTACGTGAGCGAGTTGAGGAAAATAATATTTGTATTGAGTATATAAGCACTAAAAATATGCTTGCGGATAGGCTTTTCTAAAGACCTTATTTAATTATTCAAATCAAACGTTAAGGGCTTCTTTGTCAATTTGCTCCTAAGTTTGCTTAAGTTTTAGATTTGGTATCTTAATATGATTAATGGGGGTCTTGAGTTGAATATCGATTCAATGATTGTATTTCTCTGCTACAGTTTTAGTTTAAAACTAAAATGAGTGTTAGAACCTGATCAAACTTATCTAATACTCATCATAAATGATAATCCGACTATGGTTAATCTTTCTGAGTCATGGTCCTCATGGACAACCAATCAAAACTTTTGTTTTAGTTTGAAAATTTTTTATTATCTTTATCCTTTAAGGTTTGATTACATCTTACCGTCTCTAGAATCAGCCAAGTGTATTCTCGGTAACTATGGATCTTGTTCTCTAACGTTGTCTTTTGGGAATTTTTTTATAATACCATCAACTTTTTTATCAAATCTATAAACTATAGCGTACTTGTATTATTAACACATGGGAAAATAATTCAAACTTGTACGGAATCAAGAGTTGTAGATATTTTCAAGCTAAGAAAAAATGAAAAATAAAAAATGAAGATTTAAGCCGAGTGAATTAGCCAAGCGGAGCCGACATGAGCCGAGCCAAATGAATTATAGTAACGGAACGGAACGGATGGAGGAGTGTAACGCAAAAAAGGACAAAAGGTAAAAAAATGATGGCGTTTGGTTAACAGCAAGTAATGTCCGTTAGTTAACCTCTTCTGTGAGAAAGAGAGAATCTTTTTTTTTATATAAATAATTTTTATTTTTATTTTTTCTAAATATGAGATGCACGTGGGTCCCAATGCAAGTGAGAAGACATCATCACTCTCACACCTCTCATCATCATTATCTTTTTCCTCTATTTCGCCGCTTCTATGTTGTCAACATTTTCATATATGGATCCACATTAGTCTGCGGGAGCAGTGACGAAGCTTAACCAAAAGTTTTGAGAGTACGTAAAGTGATGAGACCCAAAATTTTTTTCCTATCATTATGTTTCGGGTTGGGTCGGGTTGACTATTCGATTCAAGTCGGGTCAAATAATAATAGTTCCAAATAAAACAAAGTGTATATTTACCAAACTACCCATTATTTCTATACAAAGTTTATAAATATTTAGGATATACAATTTAAGAAAAATAATCGGGGGGCGATCCTATATAACTTTAAATTTTTTGGACGAAAAATCGAAACTTATACACTTCTAACCGAAACATTAGGGTGGACGGGTGCACCACCGGGCACCCACTATCATGGTTGCAAAAGTCGTTAGGCGCTCCCTAGTCGGATTCGGGAGTACTTGGGAAGTACTCGGACTAGGCGGAGATTACTCGGGGAGTAATTGGCCTAGACCAACAGTACCCGGGCCTTAGTAGCCTACCTTGTAGCGAGTACTCGGGGAGTACTCGGAGCCTTGGCGGGACTTTTACAACCATGCCTACTATACTTCGCCAGTGGTGGGGAGTGGAGGCGGGGAAGCCCTTCAACGTCAGCTGCTCCGCTCCGGGTTGGGTTTGGGCTTGACGTTGCCCTTTTGGCTTGGAAATTCAGCCTGACGTGGGGCTGGGGGTAGGGTGACTTTGCTGGCTTTGGTTGACTGGTTGTCACACCCCAACCGATGGCGGAATCATCGGGGCATGGCACTGAGCGAAATAGATTGTCCAGAAGTTTCCATAACAATTATCAATACTATTCAATTAAATAATACGTCCCATACCGTATCTCAAACAGCAAAATAATTATTACAGACATAAATCTAGGCAAATATTCTGTTCCGACAACTCAGATTTAAACATAGATAGTTTATTTATTGGTTTCTAGGACCTCTTTTCCTAGCTTCGATTTCATCACAGCACAGAGAGCATCCTAGACCTTTCCCAGCCTCAAGTTCACAGCATGCTAAGCATGTAAACTTCCTAAGCACCTGTCACATACGTTAAAAAATAAAGTCAATACATAAAATGTAAAGGTGAGCATACAAGTTTGATAATAGTATATAGAGTTCGAATTCGTTTACGCATAACCAGCACGTACACATAGTGAAATGAAGCACGTTAGTTATCGACATAGATCCATCTATACCAATGACTGCGGGTTGACTGCCCGAGGCAGTTCGCAATACATGATTACCACCGTAATCCACGCAAGTAATTGTCCTTAACAACCCCCGTGTGAACGGGTGCTGAGTCCAAACTATAGTACTATCGTTGCTAAGGCAGGTAGACAGCATTCCATGTGTAAACATAACAAACAAGCATTCATAAGCCACGTATAACATGCATTAACGGTTAGCATTTAAATAGTATTGAGTAGTGTGATTGTTGTAGTTTGAATATTCATAACGTATGTAACACCCAAAAGTACGTAAAGCAAAAAGGGATCGAGTATACTCACAGCGATTAATGGATTGAAGGAGCGCTTAGCGAGTAAGGTTAGCCTGAATAGATTCGATAGCATAACGATAAGCGATGTGTAAAAATGTCACAAGGTATGGAAGGGTCGGATGGTGGTTCGATCGGATGGTAATCCGATCGGACAGCAATCCGTGCGGATAGCAATCCGTTCGGGTGGTCATCCGGTCGGACAGTGGTCCGGTCGGATGGCGATTCGAGTGGATTGTTTCTTCTTATAAGAAGAATGTGTTTGTGTATGATGGCTTGACCTTTGAAGTTTTCGTTGTAGCATTTTAAAAGCACAAAAGTATCTCTATCCATCACGTCGTTCGATCGGATGGTGGGTCGTGCGGATGGCAATCCGTGCGGATGGTCATCCGGGCGGACGGTGGTTTGGTGGTGAGATTACTTTGTGAAGACAAGTTCATAACAGAAGCGTCACTCGATCGGATGTCCATCCGATCGGGTGGCAACCCTGTTAATGAACATGTTGAAAATTGTTTAAGTCTTTGAAGCCTTAGTATCTCATGATCCGAAGAGTAATCCAGTCAGATGGTCGTCCGATCGGATTGCAATTCGTTTGATACTCAAACTTCAGCTAAGATTGTTTTAAAGGTGGGACCCAAGTGTGATCCGTTCGGATGGTAATCCGTTCGGATGACCTATCCGATCGGACAGCAATCCGGTCGGACAGCAATCCGTTCCGATTGTTCCGTTCGTCCTACACTTGGTCGTTTTGATGGTTTGTCGTTATGTCGAGACACTTTGACAACGTGTTAACCAAGAGAACTCCCATTTTGACCCAGATGACTAAACCGAACAGGAATCACCCTAGCTCGGTCAGTTACCGGCTCTAGATGGTTGTTTTGTTTAACCCGAAATCGGTAGTCTCGTGGGTAGGATCTGGATCCTGAGCGAGTCCAACACTATGATAGAGTAGAAGACTAGATCAGAACCCGATTCTACCGGTTTTGAGTGTTTTGAGTGCAAAAGAGTTGAAAGAAAGTCGGAAAACCATCTTTCAATCCTCTTTCACCACACTTGTGTCGAGATCTTTACAAGATCTTTGTGGAAATCGGTTAGATCTAAGTTGTTCTTGGTGGATTGAGGCCAAAACATGAAGTTCTTGAAGAACACATGATGACATCATCCTAGAACACCCGAAATCTAGTGATTTCATGGTTGAAAGTTAAGATTTAAAAGATAGAAAGGTGTAGGAGTGCATGTAGATCAAGGAAGTACAAGATTTAGGGCGGGATCTTACCGGAATCGAGAGAAATCGGAGAAAAGGTGAGGAGAGCGTGCTGTTCGGATGTCACTTGCCAAAAGTAGTAAGTGTGGAGAGTGACAGGGGTATTTATAGGATTCCAAAAGAGGAAAGGGTTATCCGATCGGATGACACTCCGCCCGGATGACTGATCCGGTCGGATGACACCTGCTTTGTGACATAGTGGCTATCCGGTCGGATGGCTATCCGGCCTGATGGCGCTTGGTTCAAGTGTTTGACGCGACGATTTTCGTTAAGTCGATTTCGATTGCGAGCGGTTCGATTCGATAGGGTTTCCTAATCAAATTACTTCTAGTCCCAACTACTAAATATCACAGTTCGATTGAGTTTCGAGTTTGATTGTATTCGATTGTATTCGAGTTTCGATTGAGTTCGCTTGATTACCACAACACAACATAATTAAACATGCACAGGTAACACGTGAGGTACACACACACGGATAACAAAAATTAAAATACATAACTCGAGTTGCGATTCGTTGTCGATTAGCATAGCTTGATTATCAGTTGGTTAACTTTATCGCATTGTTACTGCCTATAGTTCACAGTCGTAAGTCGCTTGAATAATACGTCGCTGGCTTGCAATTAACAACACTTACTCCACATAATACAAATAAAATAAAGAAATTCCTACAAGTCAAATCCGTATAACCGGTCGTTGACTTTGACCTTGACTTTGACTTGTGAAAACACAGGGTGTTACACTGGTTGTCTAGTTTAATTAAAAAAAAATCACATGGCTGGCCACACCACGCCAAGCAAAGCCACGCCACACCACACCCCGCATTTTTCACCATAAGCATGTGGATCTCACCCTCGTCACGTGTCGAGCAATGCCCCCAACCCAAGCCCCTCCACTCCCCGCAGTCTTAACCCTAGAAATATACTCAACAAGTTAAAAAACCGAAGAAAGTCGACCGGTTTAAAATTGATATGATTCAGTTTGACGGTTAGACTAGGGATGAGCAAATGGTACTGGGTACCGGTACCGAACCAGTACTGGTACTGAACCGTATCAAGTATATTCGATACCTGTACCCGCTTTTGGGGATTTCTTGTACCGGTACCGGTTCGGTACCGACTACCGAACGAATACCATGCTTATCCTTAAGTTAGACTAACGATTTGGAATTACTTTTTTTTTTTGACAGGTGAACTTCAATTGTAGGTATTCACATCCCCAAGTCGGGGACCCCAACCAAGATCTGACCCAGACTACGTTGTCTTAACTGGGTCCGCGCTGGGTGTAGTCAGACTTGGCTACGGCTATTGCCCGGAACCGTACCACCTCCACATGAGTTACCTCGCTGGAGTAATGGCCGGATAAAACCGGGGCGGCTCAGGCTCGAATTTGCGCAACATTGGCTAGCAAGCGCTTACCATCATTGCCTGGTCCCCACACCTTTCGCTACATTCGGGAGTCGAACCGGAGTCTCCAAAGAAACCAACCGGCCGAACTCCCAACTGAGCTGGGGTGGGGGATAACGATTTGGAATTACTACTTGTGTAAACTGAACCGGTCATTTAATATTTATTAATTATTTTAAATTGAGTTCATGAGTCATGTTATTATTATGTTTAGGAAAATCATAACTTGACACTTAAAAAAATAAATGTAGAAAGTGGTTCAAAGTTACAAAACCGACTGGCCCACGCAAGCCGGTCGGTTAGGTTTTCTATTTTTTTCCGTAACTAATCTTTTGGTCCATGTTTTTTGTCAAAATCGATTGAACCAAATACTAAACACCTATATAGTTGTCAAACAATTTCACATTTGAATATGCTTTAATCCTATAAAAAGGTAAAAACCCTAAAGAAATTGTTTTAGTTGGTAAATTTAAGAAACAGACTCAGCCAATATGTTGTTCGACTTCCGGATCTATCAATTCAAGTTCAACTGACCGATTTAGTTCGTTTGGAAAACCATAACTTTGGGTTCTAACTAAGTCATTGCTACCGCCATCTAGCGGTTATTGTTGTCTCCACCATTGTCGCCTTCATTTCTATCACCACCACCATTGTCGCAACCACCACCACATATCGTCACCTACTCACCTCCATCATGCACATTGTTCCCTTTATCGCCACACCACTACCACTAGCACTTTGTCCTGTCATAGCCACTTGCCAGAATAAAAATTTATAGCGGACCCTTTCAACCTGAGCACGTTTTGATAATAATCTAGTTTGACCTGAACACGTTTTGACCTATTACTTACTTGACCCACTCCTTTTTCCAAACTTACATTCTAGTTTATGGTCATTGAACCGTACGCCACCTTTTTAACTTTAATTCCTATAATTTTTTTTAAGATAAATACACAACAATCTACATTAAGATATAAAAAAAAACCCAACCTTTTAACCGTAAAACTCACACTTAACAACCGTACACCACCTACATATATGTATTTGACATACCTTTTTTTATATGAATCTTCTAAATTATTAGCGGTGAAATAGATAAAACAATAGGAGCTTCACTGAAAAAATAGATGTCATTAAATTAAATTCTAAAGCGTCTACCCTTCGAGGTTTATGGTTTGAGCGTTGTCGACGACGAGTTTGATGCAATTTAAGTCGTTAAAAGATAAATTAAATACTTTGTTGAACGGTCAACGATTCCTTCAAATGAGCGATTGATGAAATTCACCACATCGGAACATACTCGCCTCCGAACTAGGGAAAACCCTCACCTAGGGCTGAAGCCCGTAAATACTCGCTCGAAAGCATAAAAAGAAGTTGGTTCGATCAATCATCTTAACGGCATGCTGGGTAATTTGGAAGGCTCGGAATGACGTTATCTTCGTTGGAAAACGAATAGCCGTGGATAGAATATTTGAAGAACTACAATCGTTGGCTTTCACATGGATAAAGTATAGAGCAAAGGGGTTGATCACGAATTAAGAGACCTGGGTGAATTTTAATTTTTAACCTGTAATGTTATATGTATGATTTTTTGACTTTGGGGTGAATATCAAGGGTGATGACAATATGTTGCTAAAACCTCACTGATAACATCCGTCATGTATAATCCTTTTGGTGATTAATGAACGAACTTTTGCCGATAAAAAAAAATTCTAAAAAGTTGGAAATAAAATGCAAGGGATTGGGAGGGGGGGGGGGGGGGGTTGGTTTGTTAGTGGTCAAAGTCAAAATCGCACATATGGTGTTTTCCTTAAATTGGGTGAAACTTAGGACTCTCACACCACATACAAGGGTCTATGTGGTTTCACGTTGGTGCCATTTGAACAGCATGTCCTTGAATAGACTAATGTGATCTCATTCACTTGTAGAGTCAAATAAATACCTACTCAAATCACATCATAATACTCATAAATAGTATTTTTCCTATTTACTAAATATCTACTAAAATCACATCATATTACTCATAAATAGTATTTTTCCTATTTACCATGTTTTATTATTTATATGTATAAATTCATTTAATAAACTATTCAAGAATTTAGGCTTGTATCATATGATGATATAAAAACGGTATTATAAACATTTGTAGTATTAACATTGCTCTTTTCTTTATACTATAAAATTCTATTGTGTAGTGCGAATGAAATTCGGTATATGCACAAACCAGTCAGGTAACGATAATGAAAGTTGTCGAAAAATAACTAACTGATTCGTATTGAAACCGAAAACAATAATAAATGAATACGGAACTGGTAATAATGTTGTTCGGTTGGAGCCAGTTTGGTACGTTAACGATACGATATTGGTACAGTAGTGGCATGGTATTGGTACGTTACCAGTATCTCGTATAGTTTATGATACAATTTTTTTTAATACAACTCTATATTCAATATAATTTATATCGAATGTAGACAATTCTTTTTTATTTAATTGCATATTTATTTTTATTTTAAAAAAGTTAACAAATGCAAGTTATACCCGTTCAGTATCTACCGGTTTCAGGAGGATGCATGATACACTATAAATTCCTAGCCCCTTGTTTCACACATTTAAATGAGTATTGTTACTTTTTGTATATATAACGAGTAAATACTACCCCGCGCGTTGCCGCGGGATGCTTAAAAGCATTGAAGCCACAAAGATGGTCCATGATAACAACAGTATTTTTCCCAAACTTATATTATATCTCTATCCCTTTTCTATTTCGTTTTCTGCAAGTCTTGTATACAAAATTTAAAATGTCTTCATGCAACGTCTGGATGTTTGTAATGGTTTAATTTGCTGTTACACAACTTGCTGGGCAACAAAACTACATATCGACACATGAACTGCATATTGAAATAAACCAAACCTTTCATATGAACTTTAATTTTTTATACACATCATTAGTTTCAAAAGACAAAGACAAAGTGAAACATGAGATTAATCAAGCATGTATGCTTAATATAACTTTTCCCCGGCGTTTCAACTCCGCACCACCGTCAATTCCGTCACAACCCCGTCACTCTGAAACCCGAGGGTCAAAACATATTTAAACGTCGGTCTGACTGGAATAGCCGTCGGCCTAGGGCCATCATCCATCCTTTGCTCAACCTTCGCCGTCGACGATTCTGACACCACCTTGACTCGGTTGCAGAGTCAATTCTACAACTTGTTACGCGACGCGTTCACTAAAACGGGTTTCATTATGTGATACGTGTTACGACTTCTCGTCGCTGATGAGAGTGGCAATGCTGAGGGCGGCATTTAATTTTGCCAAAGGTTAGACGCTGTCGTTACGACTGGAAAATTGTTTGATTTCGGTGGATTCAATGGGAAGTTTTGCATTACGTTTGAGCCGAAGGATTTGTCACTTTGATCATCGGTAATGTCCAACAGCAAGAGACATATGTCGGTTATGATATTAGTAAATCGGTTCTCAGATTTTCGCCCGTCTAAAAATTCTAAACCAAAATAGATCAAAATGCATGCACAAAAATCAAACAAAAACACATGTAATCAAGAACAATTCCGGGATCCGTAACCGTCACCACTTCGTTATTATGTTCATCATATGGTTACAAATTCAATCACGCAATTTCACATCTAAATAAGATCAAATTACACAAAAATCAAACAAAAACACATATGATGAAGAACAAAGTACAGAGAAAAGGACTATAGATACCTTGGAATATATGAAGCAAAACAGGGACAAATAAGAATATAAGAGAAGATTTCTTTGGATTGTTGTAGTAAATTATGATGGATATGAATATGAATATGAATATATGGCATCTTGCCCAACGTTGACCTGAAACGCAATAACCGTTGATGGAAACGTTGTTTTCCAAATAGTTGCATAAAAGGGCGCCAACAACCTATTGTTTGGGTATTTGATTAAGTATACGTCAATTCACAAATGAAAGGGAATGTGCCGCTTCAATTTGTTATGCTTCACTAAGGAAAAGGCATGTGAGGGAAAGTTTGGTTGGTTTTTGTATAACAGTATATATATTATATAATAAACAAACATTAAAAGCGGTGAATATCATTTCCTTTGTGATTAAGGTTTTGAACCAACGTTCCCATTCACAACTTAAATTCATGGAATGTTTCAACGAAAGGGTACAACGTTTCGGAAGAGATGGGCACTTTATATAGATTAAATTAACATCGCGCCCTTTTATTTTAGAGAGACATGTCTTTTAACTAAAAAGACACAACTCAAGTTAGTAATTGTATAAGGGTATAATTAGTTATTGCCCCGCCCACGTTGCGGGACATCAAGCCATAATATTTCCCTCTCATAACATGTACGTATCTGTTTTGGTTACTTATACCTACTACTCATAACACGTTCTAAAAAATTAGATCAAGTCAATCAATTAAAACAAAACATTGCTATACTTTTACAAAAGAAAAAAATAAAACGATGGAAAAACTATAATTTTAAACTGAGCCAAAACTGTAATTTATCAGGATAAATGAGCGTGTGGCAGGCAGCCGCCTAGCATGAATAAAAATTACACTGAGTCAATTAGTTAAAACAAAACACTACCATAGTTTTGTAAAAAAAACTAAAACGATGGTATGGTTGTAATTTTACACTGGAGGCAATTCGTAATTTGACAGAGAAAAAAAAAACAAAAACGATGGAAAAACTATAAATTTGAAATAAGGACAAAATCGTAATTTGTCTGGGAAGCAAAAAAAAAAACAAAAAACAAAACCAATGGAAAACTGTAAATTTAAATAAGACAAAATCATAATTTAACTGAACCAATGAGAAAGTTACACTATTCCTCTCCATGGGGATTGTATGATAAATAAATACACCAATAGTTGTATGCAATACAAAAAGAAATACTTTTTGAATTTTAGAAATAAATAACGAACAAAAGTTATTATAGAAAAATCAAACAAATGATAAATAAAATATTATTAAAAAAAACGTAAGTACACATATTAAGCTTTAATTTGAAAGGTTAAAACGTACGGTGACAATATCGTGGATATTGTAACTATGCTAAAAATAAAAACTTTAAAACAATTGTAATGTAACTATTATTTACGCTATATTATATTATAGCATCTCTTTCTATATATCTTCTTTTGATTTATCCCCAACATTATCCGTCTCTTTTCTTTAGGTTTTCAATCTATATTTTGATTATTTTCTTTTTACTAACCAATATTTTCATAATTGGATTGGTTATTGAAGATGATTGTCTTATCGGTTCAAACCAGTTTTAAAAATAAGACAATCTAATGAATAATATAAAGTTTTGAAATGCATATTAATAATTTACAATAAAATATAAAACCACCTTTATGTTTTGGTGTACATTTGCAATATTGATGAAACATGAAGCCTAGAATTAAAAAATTAAAAATATATATATAGTTTGAACTTTGAAATAGCAATTGAATTGACAACGAGATTTTGGATGGAAAAATATAAGAAAGTATATATTTTTCTTTTTCTAAAACCATGGTTCAACCACCGATTGGTTGGCGTCACATACGGCTGGCCCAAATTAAGCTGCCTTAAAAGTATTTAATTGGGCCAGTTGTCTAAGCGATTCTCGCCCTGAAGTAAACCATATTAAAATATTATCCGCTTTGCCTCCGATGGGTTGTCAATCCAGAAACTCACAGTTTTGTTTTCATGCATGAGCTAACATTTTTTTTTTTTTGTTAAATTGTTGTAAATAACAAAAGTATTTTGTAGAAAAATATGTTGGTAAAAATTCTGAAAGTGACCAATGTATTTAATTCCCCCTCATGTCACATCTTAAACTAAAAAATGATTAAGCTTTGATGAAATGACCCTCAAGGTAGGCTGGTTTTAGTCAATTAATGTCCCTTACATTATAAAAAAACAGGCCCAGTGGCCCACGTTTAAGTAACCAATAACATTGTCTACTTTAAATAAATTAACAAAAAAAAAAAAATCTTCTTAATTTTCAAACTACAGTTAGCCAATAATGCTATTATTTAATATAAAAACAACATACTTTTTTTTTAAATATATACTTTATTTGAATAAAGTGTCACCTCCTCTTTTGTTATAAACATTTTAAAAATGGATATTCTATAATAAGGAAAGGGGCACATTATTACTGGGGTTGATATAACCATTTGGTACATCACAATACATTGCTTCTTTTGTGGGAACAACTTTGGTTAAGCTTTTTATTTAATGCCACCATTAACGAGTGTTCCAATAGGTGTAAGCCTAAAGTCAAAGGTCTATTATAATAAATGCACCGTATAATAAATAAATTCTAAGGCATCAAAGTCACCGATACATGTATTGTAGGACGAGAGGTATATGTGTTCAACTAAGAATATAAAAATAAGATAACTATTCACATGGGTTAGTACTTAGTCGCATAGTTATATAGGTTATATGTATCGTGTAGTGGGATGACTTTTTAAGAGAGACGAACTGTTGTAGTCTTGTAGAAGATTTGGAAGTGTTGTTGTACGAACATTGCAGAAGCTCCTTTAAAAAGTCGTATATGTTTATGTCATATTCAAAATATAGATAATAAAATGCTTGATTTTCTGGTATAATAGTTTTAAAAGAATAATCGAGTATATATGGTTTATCTAAGTTTTAAAAGACTAATGAAACTAAATAAAGAAAAACCGACAATTACATATTTTTCTCTTTTCCCCCTCACCGATATTATATAACCAACTTCCATTTAATCATGACGTCAATTTCATCGTTGATTAAACTGATCCATGGTCATATTAGAGCATTCACATATTTTCCATCAAATTTTACCCTGTAATTACACTAAAAACAAATATATTTCCTCTCCCCTTTTAATTAAATAATATTTTTTTTATATTTTTATCATTATTTTTTCTCTCTCTTCCACTCACAAACACTTTCAAAATATATTAAAAAAATATACAGAATGAATAGTGTTCTATCAAATATACAAATGATCAATAACAGTTTTTTTCTAATCCACACATAACCAATTATAACCACTTTTATAATATAAAGACCACTCTCACGTGTTTTAGTGCAAGGGACATGCTCTTACTCTCTATACTTTCTTAGACCACACGGTGTGGGCGTGGAAAAATGGCGTGGTGGCCATTCCACGCCGGGAACACCACCCCTTGGTGGCGTGGACATGGCGTGGTGATGAGGGCGGGGAGTTTTCCACCGGCAGTGGCGAAGCTTGACATTTTCGACCGGGGGGTCGAAAACGTATATACCTAAAAAAATATAAAACCGGGGGTCGAAAACGTATATACCTAAAAAAATTATATACGAAAACTACATACCGGACACTATTGAGCGAAAAGTTCGGGGGGTCGGGCCCCCTCGCCCTTGTCCACCGGCATGGGGGCATTTGGGTTGTGAGGTGGAGGCTCTTGATTGGTGGATGGATTTTGGGTCTGTTTTAATTGGTTGATGTTTATTTTATTATTTTTTTTATAAAAACGTCACTAACCACGCCGCTCACACACCTCACGTTTTTGCACCACGCCCCATTTCTGACGCGTGCTTACGTGTCGTCCACATGTCACATGACATCCCATTTTCAAACACCTACAGACCGTATATTCTTTGAATATAACTCTTTTATTTGGTACTTCCACAATAATAAAAACCTATAGTACTAAAGATACTCAATCAAGCATTCTATTTTTTCTAACAAAAATTTATAACATGAGTAAAGTTTTAGTGATTTGGGACCACCGATCACATGCAGCTTAGGATGCCTATTTCTATTACTATAGTTTTAAAGACCATTGTCTATCAATGATGTGTACTTTTAACGACATATTTTGGTTTCAAAAACAACATAGTTGGTTGTGTGGGAATTGAATCTTTTCAAATCAAACTTGAGCTTGAAATTGTGGAAGTGTCATAAGACTCATAACCTAGTCAAAGAAGTATACAAGAAAACATGTCAAAATGAACCATTTACACCCTAGATATAGGGTACATAATATCATGAAAGAAGCCATGCTTACAATATTAAGGTTATCAGTGGCGGATCTAGCCCAAAAATTCAAGAGTATCCCAATTTTATTTTTTTTTGGATTATGGGTATCGTTTGTATAAAACCGAAAATAAAATTACATTACATAGACGGAGTTGAGGGCATTTTTACACTACATAGATGGAGTTAAGAGGTAGCACTGTGCTACCCCTGCTTCTACACTACCTCTGCACTGATGGTCATTGTATTAGTTGAAGGTGTGAAATTAAGTTAGGTTGATAGTTGCTCTTTTTTAGGAGATTTGATACTCAAAATCTCTCTAACTCAACCTCCATTTCTATGTATAAATAAGATGGTTCATGAACATAAAAAACAAACAATTTAATCTTTGATATATGCCAACCCTTTGTTCTTGTGTTTAAGGTGATATCAAAGAATTCAAATTGTTTTAATAATGATGAGTTAAAGTGAAATAAGAAATGAATCTTCTTGAGAAATAAAGTATTTCGAATTCAAAACCCAAGTCTAATGGCAATGTTTTGTAAAGAAATAAAAGTTATTCTTTCTCATGTATGAAAATATGTCTTTTATTTTATGAAATGCACCACGAGGTAAAAAGGCACTTTCTTTATAGATTCTTTTTATTTTTATTTTTCAGATATGTGAAACAGAATTAAAACATATATTTCACATCTATTTAAAGGGCTTTTCTTTTAGCTACTTGACTCAATTTTGCACACTAAAAGCCCTAAAATACAAAAACATTATATAATTTGTTTATATATTGTAATCAAAGTCTGAAAGTCTGTAAGTATAAGAAGATCAAGTAAAACTTTCTTTTTCGTATTTTCACTTTATATAATAGATTAAAGGTGTTGATTCATGTTTGTGACAAGAGCTTGATAGATAGGCTAGATTGATCGTTGTATTTTGTTTAGTGTGTGTAGGCCATTTTAAGTGTGTATGCGAGTTTGCCTACAGGCAACTTTAGTGGGATCAAAGTCAGGCGACTTTGATCGTTTATTTATGTGTGTGTGTCACAAGGTTTGTAAATCTTGGAGATTTAGTGAACTGTGACACAAAACTTTGACACGTTTTGTGATTGAGATATAAGTTGTGAGTTTGTATTTACATCGTTTGTTCACTCATTTCAATTATGTTGTACACCGTGTATCGTTTAAGGATGGATTTCGCACGTTCCTAGAGTGTGTTTTCCTCGTATCAATCTATGTTTGACCTCTACGGGACCTACAAAAGGCGAATGTTTTTTGAAAGGGATAAACTAGTAGTAATCCATTTCAAACTCTAATAAAGAAAAATTAAGGCGTCTATACCTCCTAAAAGACAAGAACCTCTACCTCATTGGAGAAAAGATTCGCATATGGTGAGCACTACTTGTCTTAATGAAAAAATGAAAAGATGATCGGTGGCAGAACCATGAATTATCTTTAAGCCTATAAAATACATTAAAAAATTATTTTAAGGGGTGACCCGGCCTACCCAAGCTCTAACTTAGGTCTGCCCCTGCGAAGTTTTCATACAGTAGAGAACTCATGCAAAACAAGATTCACATATCACCTTTGGCTAGCATGATACATATTTTGGGTGATAACATGAAAAAAAATCTATATAGTTCATGTCAGGAGACTTAAACAACTGAGGTATTTTTATTAACATAATGATCAAACAATTGAAGTTAAATGTATATTCTTTATCATGAGGGTATCCATTAATAGGATCCTTGTTCGTGAGGGTATCCTTCAATAGTTCAATGCCGTTTAACGTTTTTATATAAAACTAGAAATACCCGGAAAAGATTTCTCATAATTATGCAGCTGTAACATGAAGCCCGAGTTAGGAGCAGCTACACTGCGCTTACTTTTCACGAGGCTCAGTGCTTCAGACGCGCTCATGCGATGTTTCTTCATCAGATATGCCACAACAATAGTCACACTACATCAAAAATATATATGTTAAAAGCATACCTTTAATTCACAGATGTTCATAAAATCGTTATATGACATCGACAGGAATATGAAATATGGATTTGGTACACATGTGTTCTCTTTTTATTGACCTACTTTTAATGTTAAAATAGTAAATCATGATGAAGAAACATGAGTTTGACCATCAGACTGAACTTTGACTTAACAAAGTCAAACAACAACTGCACACTGCACTAAATTTGACCATAAAAGCATATCTAATTTTGAGAAGAGTAAAATACCATTGTCGTCCCTGAGGTTTGGCTATTTTTGCGACTTTCGTCCAAAGGGTTTGTTTATTTTTTGCATCTGGAGTTAACGAGTTGGATGAAAATGGCAAGATATTAAACCTTTGGATACAGATGCGGAAAAACAAACATTTGGATGAAAATCGCAAAAGTGGCCAAACCTCAAGGACGAAAAATGACATTTACTCTTTTGAGAATAAAAAAACATTCTGAGAAAATTATTTCTAAAACTAAATCACCTTCTGGATCTTCCCACAAAGCAATGCACCAACACAGCACCCGTTTTTGTAGCGTCATTAATAAAATTAAAACAGTCATCGAAGAATTGTGCGATATTTACTTCTTTTCTATCGGGTACTAAATCAAAGAAAGTTATACGGTGAGACACATAAAAGGTTTGTTAGAACATATTTGTACATTAAAGGAACTATATCATTAATCAATAAAAGAACTGTCTTACTGTCAACAATTTTGTAAGTGAAATCATTCGGGTGTGCAGGTGGAAGTGAAGAGGCGACAGTTAAAATGTGAGTAATGTTCAAACTTTTCAAAAGGGTCTTGTTATTCGCAGCTCCAACAGAACCCAAATAGAGACCCTATAATTTATAGACAAAAAAAACAAAGTTGGAGACTGATTAAACGTTAATATAACCATAATGTTAATAAAGTCCAATATTGTTCGTTTACCTCTTCTATTTGAGATGGAACGTTATCATCTTTAACATACTTTGTTGCATAAACTGCTTTCAAAAGTACAGCCATACGCTCCTTATACAGGTCATCGGAACGATCCATTGCAACAAAAGTGTGGCGGTTTCCTTCTAGCTTATTTAAGTCAATTTAAAAACTAGATGAGTGTTTTGAAATGTGAGTTTGTTATGATGGTAGATTCATGCACCCGATAAAATCAATCTGCACAAGTGAAAAATGGGCGTATGACGAGTGAGTGAAAAAGCAAACAAAACAGAGTCAAACAGAATTTTGTAAACTGGATTTGACTTTTTGAAAGTGTAAACACTTATAAAACATTCTTTTCCATATAGTTTTCACCTTCTTTTAAATGTTATCACAAGTAAAGAAAGTAAAACTGCTGGCACAAGAGATTGATACAATTGTTTCTACTAGAGAAGTGTTATCATATCAAATCGAATATTACAGCACCTTACTAAAGCTAAAGATTATATCATTGGATTCTTGTTTAAACTGATTTATCATATATCTTCACGTCATGTCATTCTTACCAATAACACAAGCATAGTTGTCAATACGGAATAGCGGACCATAGCGACAGGCTACCTATATGCTACGTAGCGATAGTGACGAAATAGTGTCCGCTATTTCATGTTTAGCGATAAAGAGGCGGAAAAATGAACATATAAAGAGGTGGAAAAATGAACAAAAATATGCTATCACTAATCATCTAAAAAATAAAATAAAAAAAAATCCGCTATTTATCGCTACAGGGTCTGTAGCGACCCTTCACCTATACGCTACGCTATTTGCTATAGCGGGCATTACCAGCGCTATTGACAACTATGGACATGACATATGTTAGGAAACCGAAAGCCCTTAATTGGTGGCGTTACTTTTCGTTTTTCTGTACACATTTCTTTTATAATATAAACGGCGTAATGATAACAATAGACTTAAAACAAGTTAGGCAGGTCTAATTTTGTTTGCAAGAGAAAGTGAAACATTAATGACAAAGAAAAGAAGATAAAAAAACTACCCATTCTGAGTAAGAAACCAAAAAATCAAATCTTTTTGAAGTAAAACAATTCACATGATTAATAAACCAAAATCAAGTTTACAAAAGTCTATATTATTTAATAGTCACTGTTCTTCATCCAAAAACCCTAATTCTAACAATTCAGTTAAGAAGCGAATGTGGTTAATTTGTTGAATTCGGACGTATTACATGATTTGTGTGTATGAATTATAGCAGCTAACATACGAATTTATGATGTTGTTCGTGATAGGTCAATTATTGATGTATATAGATAGGTAAATGTTAGTGAATACAGAGAATCGGATTACCTTATGCAGTGAAAACGAGTGGGCATCACCCTGATCGAAACGAAATTGACAGTAGTATGTAAGGATCGGAAGATGCTTGTTTTGAATGATCTTCAAAACGCAGAATTATGTGGAAATAGGTTTGGATTGGAATATCAAATACGAGAACACGAGTCGATAGGTAAAAGTTATCTCGAAAACGGTTTGATTTTTGTTAATCCAAAATTTAAACACCCGAATTGAAGCACCGTTTTTATTGTTAGGAGCACGGTAAGTTTTACATCAATCGACTCGTATTCTTCAAAAACCCCAAAACATAACCAACTTTTTTAACTGGGGACCGGTGGAAGAGTTTTGCTCTTGTGGTGGCACAACGAATGTTAAGTGACAGCCGCCGGTATGGTTTCCCGGGGTAACACGCTCAAACCAAGCTCTGAAGCCAACGTGGGCCCGTTAAGACAACATAGTCTGGCCAGGCTGGGACAACATGGCTCTCCAATTTAAGAAGTGCGATAGCCTAATAAACAGAAAGATGTCGTTTCAAAAAAAAATTAATCCTTTTTAAACAAAGATACAATTCCACTTAAAAACTCATCACCAAGACAAGAATCTTTTTTTTTTCCATCTCAACCAAGCCATGTGGTTTTCCGGAGACAATTGGCGTATTGAATGATTCACAACTCCTTTGACTGAATATGATAAAGCCTATAAAACAGTTAGCTACTATCATTTATTCATTATAGATTGAGATCTTCTTCGCACTTGATGCACAAATAGCATCTTTCGGGCTTGCATATTCGTGAAACACAATCTTATTTAGAAAGTCTTCTCTCTATCTTTTAGCCAACTGAACGGGAAGTGATTTAGGAAAGGATTTTTGAATCGGATGTGCTCGCCCATTGAAAAAGGCCCTAACCCTGCCAACCAAGTAAAAAGAAATAAGAAGCATTGATTGTTTATCTGTATATTATATTGCTCTGATTCTTCTATGGGGCAAAAACAAACTTGTGAGTTTCTGTTTTTAGTTGACTAGTAATCTTCTAAAGATCAATGGTTTAAATATTTTTTTTTTATGAATTTATTGGTGAAGAGCTTAAATAGTTAAATTCCATTAATGTTTTGAAAAAGAAAACATTTTTAAGAGAATTTCTACAAAACTTGTAGAAATTTGCTATACATAAACATATCTATAGTGCATATTAAGAAGAAAAGCTAGCTTCAAACTCCTGTAAAGTTGAAACTTGCACAAGAAGTTCCTTTATTCAACAGGGAAGAACTAAACCCCAAACTCGAATTAACCAGATCAAACAATAAAAAGTTATCCTCCATCTGGAACGTCCCCAACACGATAACATGTTCACTTGTCACACCACCATCAACAAACGCCAGACACCAAACATCTTGTGTCATCTGCTTCATCGAGTTAGGCGTCGAAACACTCCACTTCATCCCATTTCCTAGACCAAAATCTATATCCGGAACCTTCAAACCAGCCTGCGTACCATTTGTAAAGATCTTGAAACAAAGACCAAATGGTGCAACAGGCTTTGTAGGCTGAAGTCGTTTTGTAACCTTTGAAAACCTTCCAACAACTTGTTTATAAATGTCTGTTCTAAGAATGGTGTAAGGGACAAGTGTACTTATCTTTGTGGTGGCATTTGGTGGAACATTGATAGATCTTTTTCTTATTACAATGGTATTGACACCAATGTAGTATCCAAAAGTGTCTTGAATATTGTTTAGTAAAGGGGTATAAGAAAGAAAACTTCTCACATCAACATCCGAATGCGAATCAAGATAATACGGACTGTTTCCTAAGATTAACACCCCAGGAGAAGATGCGGAAGTAGGTAAACATAGAGCAAAGGATCTTTGAATTACTCCAAAAAGATTTGCGGGTAATGCATGAGGCGATGAGGACATTGCCAACACGCCGCTAACATTTTTGGGAAATGATTCAAAAGCCGAAGAAGCAGCACACGCGGAGTTAGGGTAAACACCCATAAAGTCAGGAAAAGCAATTCTACCATTAGTTCCATTAAACCAAAGTTCATCATAGTTGAGCAATGCTTCGCCACATGAGCCAGTGATAGGGTTCACAATAGTGACTGGACATGAGCAAAATCCCCAACCAGGTAATGTGGAACTGTTGGTGACCGGAGGACAAGAAAAGTAACGGTCCAAAGTTGATGTTCGAACATCAGTGCATTGATATTCTTCGCAAGAAACAGGGGAGAGACAAACGGTGTTGCCAGGGCAACTTCCGGGATATATGTTCCACTGGACGACGCAGTCGTACCATGTGAATGGAGCTTCCATGTCTACGAGGAAGTTGGTGTGGATGAATTGTGAGCTTACATATTTTGTCATGATTTGAGCACTATAAAGAGGGTTAGCGGAATCGGTATGTTTGGCAACAGGAGCAACTAAAGAAGTGAAAGGTGGTATGTATTGAGCAAAGGATTCATGCCCATAATAAGATATGATGGCTAGAATAAGAAGAATTAGTTGTACATGGGAAATCATTTTTGAATGTTTGTAACTTTGTATTTTGTCAAAACTTGTAGGGGGGCTTATATAGTTATAATAGATAGTTTGTAAGGGGAGTGGGGGTGGTCAGTAGTGATAGAATTCCATCACTCAGAAACATCCAATCAAGTTCCGTCATGTCATCAACCACTATTCTATCACTCACAAGTCTTTTTTAGTGGCGATGGTCATCACTAGTGATGGAATTCCATCACTCACAACTTTTTTTTTATTTTTTAAATTAGAAATTAACAATAAAACACTAAATTATAAATTTCATTGAAAGTGTGGAAACGATTGGGGTTGAAATTGGTGAGGTTGATACGGTGGAACGAACGGTTGGTTTTGATACGTTTGAGATTGAAAGGGTGGATATTGTTGTGTTTGAAAGGGTGGATATTGTTGGGTTTGAAAATGTGGGACTTGGTCGGGTTCGTCTTGCAACCTAAAGCGCGTCGGCTCGACAAGATTCGCTCGAACCTTGGGTCTTACGGGATTTTTCTTCGTACCCGAACCTCTTTTTTTCGAACCCGCACCTCTCTTGCTTGAACCTTCCATGTTTGTTGTAAAAAAATTTAGTTGAATTGGAGAATTTTTGAGTTGAATTGGAGAGTTTTTTGATTTTTTTGATTGAGTGGGGGAATGATTTGGATTTTATATAAAAAAAACCCTCAAAAAATTATATCCCAACGTTCATATTTGTGCCAAACGGTCAAAAAAGGAAACGGTCATATTCATTTTCAACGCGTGATGATTTCAACGCGTTGAATAGTTCACGCGTTATACTAGGTGGTGACGGCGGTGTGCAAGTTTGTTCCACGCGTGATGGGGGTGTCATCACGGACCACCCCAGTCCCTAAGGATTTAAAGCTATGGAGTAACATGGAATCATAGCAGTCAAGAACCTTTAAAAGGTAGCATCATAAGTTGACATTGACATTCAAAAGTCAAAACCATGTTGAAGCATTGTTACGTAAATTTATTCTTCTGGTAAAGGCTTTATCTGGGGTTAGTCAAACGGGAAGTGTTTATGAAGCTTTATTTTCCAATATATTCTTTAAAATTACTAAAGAGTCCCCCCACTAAGGAAGAAATTTTATTTATGTGTAATACTTATATGCATGTATGTTTAAGATTGGTTTTTTTTTTCAAGCTCAGTGGTCTCTAATTAAATAACATAATTTTACTAGAAGTAGGCGATCTTAGGTTTTTTAAGAGTGTTTGTAAGCAGTGGCGGATCCAAGAACATTTTTCACCGGGTTCCTTTTGGTAGATTCTCACTAATTTTTTCCAAATCATACGAGATTTCCACTATTTTTTCCAAATCGAGGGGGTTCCCGTGAACCCCCAAAACACCCCTGGATCCGCCCCTGTTTGTAAGGTGGAAGATAGAATTAAAAGTGACTTCAATGGATTTTAAGGTGCTGGCTACGTGCAAGGTAACGTTTGTGCACGTAGGCAAAAGACCGCTAATGCAGCAAGCGCAACCAGCGGACTTTGCAAGTCTATCAACGCAATTAACGACGAACCTCAAAGGTGTTAGTTAGGCTCGTGGGAATCCCTTAAAACTATGAAAACATAAAGTCTGCTAATTGGACCAACAGACTTCTATGTGTGTATAGAAACTCTCCACTAAATTTTACTCTTGTTTCTTCAGCTAGTACATCATGTTAACGACTTCTTCCCCGACTATATATATAATGTTTCAGATTTCGTGTGAAACATGTAACAAGGTAACAACTTCAAACTAACAAATTCTCTATCAAGTCGATCATGATTATAGATTGCATCAGCTAATTCTACATATGCCATATTATACCGCATAACAAAGAAAGTTGTTAGTATATAGATTAATCATATTGAACAACCTTGTCTACATATGAAAATTGATCACCCCAATATAGTTAAAGACAGTGGCGTAGCTTTTAAGGGACGGGGGTGCATAGTGATAAGGTTTGGCAAAAAAGATTTTAAGATGTGTGTAATATGTGTTTGATGAAACAAGTCATGATGTTAACTTTTAAATACAATTGAACATCTACTCCAATACTTAAGGTGGTATATATGCAGTTTTCGTATAGAAATTTTTGGGTATATACGTTTTCGACCCCCCTCCCCGTCATTCGGGTCAAGCTTCGCCACTGATCGTATCCTTGACTTCTTTTGTGTGGAATATTTATGCATGCATGCATGTTCTAAAACTTCAATTTCAAGATTGTGAGTTGTTTTTGAGTAAATAACACTTGCTTCGAGCTAGATATATTCTCCTTTTATGCCTTTTCCCTAGTGACCTCTCTATAAATAAAAAAAAAAACCTATTGGAATTAATCGTATGATTTTTGTTAACCATGTGTAGTGGGTTGGCGCCCCATACACCTCAGCAATTTGGGGCACCAAACACCAAAACGCATGGGGTGCCAAAGGGTGTTAGGGGCGGAAGCATGAGTGGCTTGACGGGCATTAAGCATTAGTTCTCAATGATCTTAAAACACTATTTGCCATGATGCGTCACTATGTCCATTATTTCAAAGGCCCAAAATATTTAAATTGTACTTGGGCTTTCCATCTAACCCATCCCCAATGGGAATATATAACTTTCAGCCCAATACCATATTAAGCCCAATATCTTTATTAGTAAGCCTCTATAGTTCTACAGAGTAAATTACACGAGGTGCAAATAAAAAAAACAATATGGAAACCGATTTGACTTGACCTGGTTAGAAACTGAAGCAATCCGCTAGTTGATATTGGTTTGAGAACCCTTCCATTGAAACCGGTTTAGAACGGGTTAAAACCAAACTGAATTGCTCAAAAACTGGAACTGATTTGGAACCGAACCGATCTTTCTCCACTTTGTAACCGGTTTAAGTAAAAACTGTTTATGACTTCTGTTGACCAAAACTGAACCGGCCTAAGCTTAAAAACCGGTTTGTGTACCTCTAGTCAGCTGGTTTTGGGACAAATTATGGTGGGATGGTGGATGGGTATTGGTGTCATTAGTTGGGTTAAAACTAAACATATATTAAAATTATATTATATTAAATTATTCAAGTGAGCCAACAAGCGACCTCATCTTAGGTCGAGCTCGTCTCGAAACTAATCGAATTTTATACGAGATTGAACAAGTTTTTATTTCAAGCAAGCTTCAAGTCACGAGCTATATTCATCTACAGGTGAAGTTTTTTTTCCTTTTAATAAGCCTGTATGAGGGAACGTACTCTCAAAACATTCTTATTCTTATAACGTACAAATTTAAAGAACATGTATAGTAAATTCTGCTGATTGGTCCATTTGGACCAATCTTATATTTTAGCTTTCCTTTTTCTTTAATTACTTTTTAAAGTGAAGTGTCCATCAAACGTTTTTTGGGTTTTCCATTTTTATAATTATTTTTTAATATAATTGTTATAGAATTTTGTTGTTGTAATTCTTTTGGAGTAGATTCGTTTTCGTTTGAGTATGCTATTGTCATTTGCTTATTTTTATCCACGTTTAGACATAAATTTTATTAAAAAAATGAGTTGTACACATTAATATAATATGATATTTTTATAGCCGTTTCCCCTATTCGTTATTTGAGGAATATAATGACATTTAATAAAACTTTGAACATGCCATTGCGACGTGTTTGCTTTTATTTACGATTCGCTAATATTCATTGATACTGGTGTTGTATTTGGTTTTATGGTTTTAACGACATGGTGATACAAATTTGTTTTGTATTTTTTATATATCGTTACGTTGTTTCCTTTTTTGTTATTTGAGTAACATAATATTTAATTCTGAATACACCGATGCAACATGTTTATTTTTATCTATTATCTAATAAAACTTTTAATTGAACTGGTAAATATAACTAATTTTTCTTTTGTTCTTTACCATGACCGCTCTAACCAATATTGTTCGAGCTATATTGGTACCTGTACCATATTCATTTTTGTGGTTTTCTCAACGAGGCAGTATAAAAGTGATTGACAATAAATTTGCATTGGCAATAGAGTAATCTTAATATTGTATGCTATAGCGAGCGCTAGTGACCGAACTAATGCCCCACCTGAACAACATCGGTATCACTACTGGTACTTGTTTCTGTAGTTTTCGATCATTATAAAACCTATGATGATATCCTTTTATGTGTATATCTTTTAGTTGCTATACTGGGTGCAAGCATATACCGATACTTTAACGAACTAAGTCGATACTGACCGAAAGCCCGCCACGAAGCGCGAGGATACCACCACTAGTTGATACTAACATCCAATTAGATATTAAATACTGCTAAAAGTTTGATCGAATTTCTGCTAAATATTATTCTAGATAATTATTTTGTATTTTTATATGGAAACGGAAACCAAGTTCTTTTTTGGTTTTGCTTACATTCGTTTAACCTGAATTTAGATCCAGCCGACTAGTGTTTGACCTGAAAAATTAAAACAAGAGGGAAGCACAAGCTAATGAATATACTATTTGAGGAAAATAGAAAGATTTTTTAATGAGAAAACCGAGTTCGTCAAACATCTTTCTATAGAAAAACTAGGTGTTGCCCGCCCGCGTTGCGGGGCGATAGCCGAATAATTCTCAATCAATTAAAAAAAACAGTACCATTGTTTTGCTAGAAAGAAAAAGTAAGAAGAGTGTTAGGCAGCTCATTGACACGATTTTTAGCTGAGGGCAAAGTCATATTTTTATTTTTACATGTGGGAAAATCAATTTTTTTTCCCGAGGGTAAAATCCTAATTTTTAGCTAGGGAAAACCATATTTTTATTTTGCACCGGGGGCAAAAAAATGTAAGTTTGAATTGAGGGTGATGTCGTAATTTTGAACCGAGTAGAAAATCGTAAATTTTAGCTGTGGCAAAAGCATAATTTTATTTTGAACTAGGGGCAGACGTAATTTTAAACTGGTGTAAAATCATAATTTTGAGCCGGCGGAAAAAAAAATTATTTTGAACTGGGGCGAAAACGTAATTTTAAAGTGGGTATAAAATAATAAACTGGTGTAAAACGTAATTTTGAGCCGGGGGGGAAACAATTTTATTTTGAACTGGGGCCAAAACGTAATTTTGGCTGACGTAAAAGCGTAATTTTTTTACCGAGGGCGAAATCATATTTTCGATTTAGCTGGGTGTAAAGTCATATTTTTATTTTGAATTGAGGGAAAATCATAATTTTGAACCGAGGGTAAAAGCGTAATTTTGAGGTAGGGGAAAACCATAATTTTATTTTTAGTTGGGGGCAAAAAAGTAAGATTAAACTGCGGATGAAATCGTAATTTTACACCGAGGGAAAAATCGTAATTTTGAGCTGGGGGCAAACGCATAATTTTATTTTGAACTGGGGGCTAAGACGTATTTTTAAATTGGTGGCACCGTAATTTTAAAGCTCAAAAGCTGAGGGTAAAATCGTATTTTTTGAACCGATAGCAAAATCGTAATTTTGAGCTGCTGGCAAAAGGGTTAATATATTTTTTATTTGGGAGAAAAGCGTAATTTTAAACTGGGGGCATAACCGTAATTTTAAATTGGATATAAAATAATAAAATTGTTGGTCCAATAGAAAAGGGGCGGCCGCCCATTTCGACCAATGTCAGGGAAACACTATTCCCTGCCATGGTAAATTTTTGTACACGTAAGCTGCGTGGCACTATTCCCCTAACTTGTTTTTGTATACGTAATAAATAAACTAGGTGTTGCCTCGCCCGCGTTGCGGGGCGATGGCCGAATAATTCTCAATCAATTAAAAAAAACAGTACCATGGTTTTGCTAGAAAGAAAAAGTAAGAAGAGTGTTAGGCAGCTCCTTGACACGGTTTTTAGCTGGGGCAAAGTCATATTTTTATTTTCACTTGGGGGAAAATAAAAAAAAATTTCCCGAGGGTAAAATCCTAATTTTTAGCTAGGGAAAACCATATTTTTATTTTGCACCGGGGGCAAAAAAAATGTAAGTTTGAATTCAGGGTGATATCGTAATTTTGAACCGAGTGGAAAATCGTAAATTTTAGCTGAGGGCAAAAGCATAATTTTATTTTGAACTGGGGGCAGACATAATTTTAAACTGGTGTAAAATCATAATTTTGAGCCGGGGAAAAAATTTATTTTGAACTGGGGCGAAAACGTAATTTTAAAGTGGGTATAAAATAATAAACTGGTGTAAAATCGTAATTTTGAGCCGGGGAAAAACAAAATTGTATTTTGAACTGGGGCCAAAACGTAATTTTGGCTGACGTAAAAGCGTATTTTTTTTACCGAGGGCGAAATCATATTTTCGATTTAGCTGGGTGTAAAGTCATATTTTTATTTTGAATTGGGGGAAAATCATAATTTTGAACCGAGGGTAAAAGCGTAATTTTGAGGTAGGGGAAAACCATAATTTTATTTTTAGTTGGGGCCAAAAAAGTATATTTAAACTGCGGATGAAATCGTAATTTTACACCGAGGGAAAAATCGTAATTTTGAGCTGGGGGCAAACGCATAATTTTATTTTGAACTGGGGGCGAAGACGTATTTTTAAACTGGTGGCACCGTAATTTTAAAGCTCAAAAGCTGAGGGTAAAATCGTATTTTTTGAACCGATGGCAAAATCGTAATTTTGAGCTGCTGGCAAAAGGGTTAATATATTTTTTAGTTGGGAAAAAAGCGTAATTTTAAACTGGGGGCATAACCGTAATTTTAAATTGGATATAAAATAATAAAATTGTTGGTCCAATAGAAAAGGGGCGGCCGCCCATTTCGACCATTGGCAGGGAAACACTATTCCCTGCCATGGTAAATTTTTGTACACGTAAGCTGCGTGGCACTATTCCCCTAACTTGTTTTTGTATACGTAATAAATAAATTAGGTGTTGCCTCGCCCGCGTTGCGAGGCGATGGCCGAATAATTCTCAATCAATTAAAAAAACAGTACCATGGTTTTGCTAGAAAGAAAAAGTAAGAAGAGTGTTAGGCAGCTCCTTGACACGGTTTTTAGCTGGGGCAAAGTCATATTTTTATTTTTACTTGGGGGAAAATCAAAAAAAAAATTCCCGAGGGTAAAATCCTAATTTTTAGCTAGGGAAAACCATATTTTTATTTTGCACCTGGGGCAAAAAAAATGTAAGTTTGAATTCAGGGTGATATCGTAATTTTGCATCGAGTGGAAAATCGTAAATTTTAGCTGGGGCAAAAGCATAATTTTATTTTGAACTGGGGGCAAACATAATTTTAAACTGGTGTAAAATCATAATTTTGAGCCGGGGAAAAAAATTATTTTGAACTGGGGCGAAAACGTAATTTTAAAGTGGGTATAAAATAATAAACTGGTGTAAAATCGTAATTTTGAGCCGGGGAAAAACAAAATTGTATTTTGAACTGGGGCCAAAACGTAATTTTGGCTGACGTAAAAGCGTATTTTTTTTACCGATGGCGAAATCATATTTTCGATTTAGCTGGGTGTAAAGTCATATTTTTATTTTGAATTGGGGGAAAATCATAATTTTGAACCGAGGGTAAAAGCGTAATTTTGAGGTAGGGGAAAACCATAATTTTATTTTTAGATGGGAGCAAAAAAGTAAATTTAAACTGCAGGTGAAATCGTAATTTTACACCGAGGGAAAAATCGTAATTTTGAGCTGGGGGCAAACGCATAATTTTATTTTGAACTGGGGGCGAAGACGTAGTTTTTGAACCGATAGCAAAATCGTAATTTTGAGCTGCTGGCAAAAGTGTTAATATATTTTTTAGTTGGGAGAAAAGCGTAATTTTAAACTGGTGGCAAAACCGTAATTTTAAATTGGATATAAAATAATAAAATGGTTTGTCCAATAGAAAAGAGGCGACCGCCCATTTCGACCAATGGCAGGGAAACACTATTCCCTGCCATGGTAAATGTATATGTTGAAAATTCTAAACTTGACATTTGTGTTGCCACCAAATATTGAAAAATCAAAATCAAAATTTACGAGCATTTACATCCTTTCTATTTTTTTACCCTATAATTTCACTATTTTCTATCTCTTTTCAATTAAATAATATATTTTTTTATATTTTTATTATTACATTTTCTCTCTCCTCCACTTATAACCACTTTCAAAATATATTAAAAAAATTATAGAGGGTGAACAATGTCCACCCAAATTTACAGATAAAAAAGTAACATTTTTTTTTTCTCTACTCACAACCACTTCCAACTAGGGGTGTTCAAGATCGGATTATCATCCGAAAACCGGATATCCGAAAATTTCGGATAGTCAATATTGATATCCGAACCCGAATCCGAAATTTCGGATATCCGATTTATCCGAACCCGAATCCGAAATTTCGGATATCCGAAAATCGGATATCCGAAATTTCGGATTCGGGTTCGGATATTCAAACGGATATCCGAATTTAAAAAAAAAACCAAAAAACTTGTTTTCTAAGTAGATCAAAACCAAATATGTTTACAGTCAAAACCCATATCCAAAATATCAAAATTTCCCAGTTTATAACATCTAAAACATTCAATAAATTCATATTCATCGGAGGGGACGATGACGATTGAGACCCATAAATCTATCCCTCCCAAACCCTTTGTTTCTTTATCTGCAAAATTATCTTCAACACACACACACGCATATAGAAACATATGCAGAACCTTCATCCATATCTCCCCATTCACAACAACACCTCTGAGCTTTCATCTCCCTCTCTCAATCACACCTGCAACACAAATCCGCAGCCCACACCCACTCGATCTCCATCTCATGTGACACGTTCTATGGCGACCACACCAGATCCAGTCTTTGACTCTCTCGCTGGTCGACCTATGATCGGAGTTCCTCACTCCGGCGACGTCGCCGGCCACGCACCCACACCCCCTTTCTTCTCCGGTAATGGGACGAGCTGAAGACAGCGGCTCTGTAATATGAGATGTAAAGAAACCCTAGTTTCTCAAATGTGAATGTGCCTGTTTTAGTGAAACATGATATATCATATATGTATTTTAGGTTAATGGCTTTAATATATTAATAAAAATCTATTTTTTTTATTTATAAGATTTCGGATTCGGATAATCCGAATATCCGAAATTTTTTAAAACTAGCATCCGAATCCGAACCCGAATTTTCGGATTATCCGATTTTCGGATATCCGAAATTTCGGATATTTCGGATACGGATTTTCGGATATTTCGGATTCGGTTTCGGATTCGGATTTTTTTGAACACCCCTACTTCCAACCACCTACAATCACTTTTTAAAATATAAAAAACCCTCTCACGGATTTTGAGGGACGGACTATAAATGTTCTAAGATTAAAAATTAAATAAATAAACATGGGAAAAAATCAAATCCTCTATATATGTGTTTTTAATCGAAACTACAACATCCTTACCCAACATAATCCCACGTATAGTCAAGGTATTGGTAGGGTTTGGGAAGGGTGAGATGTAGACAAGTCTTACCTCAGAGACTGCTTCCAGTGAAACACTCAGCTCCAAAACCATAACCAAGACACAAGATTCTAGAAAACATGAATAAGCACACAACTATTAAAAGGTAATAATAAAAATACACACATTAATATATAGGTATTTCTTAGTAAAACTAGACACTGGGAATAAGTGAAAACCTATAAAAAGCTAGATAACACCTCATATAACTGAAAATTAAGCTCCTAAGACAAGAACCTAAGACAAACCAGTTTTCCTCCTAAAAGTTCTTAACCTTAATCTCACGTCTCCACTAAGTTATGTCCTCGACCATGTCCTCAGAGAGGTACATATCTAACAAATCTTGCCTAATTCAGTCATCTCCATTCAATCAATCAAAATCATCGAAGTTCCATAAAATGGAGTTTTGGTCCAAGAGTCGAGCAATTCGTCACAACATCGGCCCCTTCAACCATTCGCATCTATATTTTACGGTCTCTTTAACTCCAGACGGACCAAAAGTCACGCTCGTTTTAATTTGGACCCATCTCTTAATACTGAATCAACTCACTATAAAAAAAAAATAATAACTAAAACCGACTAAGATGTTTCATGGTATACGCTCAATATTTGATTTAAGCACTAAGGTTATGTTGTTGGATCTCATAAGACACCATCAAATATAGCATGTACAAGTCGTTTGAGACACAAAATAGAATCCTCATTGAACAAACAAAAAATGTTTATTTATTTTATTCATATATTTTATTGATCTTTTATGTTTATAATTAACAAAGATGCTCAAACAATGAGCATCCATAACAAGTTTAATTTGTTTACAATCAAAGCATCTTATATTGTTGAGTACGAAAGAACATTCATGGGATTTCTCACCAATAAGGTGGTAGGTAAATATGTGTGACAAAAGGAAGTCCATGCTAGTGTTCTAATCAAACCCGACAGCGGCTTACAATATTTTAATGTTACTTTGTATATTTTATTGAAAGTAAATTGACGTCAAATGTTAGGTCATTTAAGAAATAGACGTTTTGAATGATTCTCCCAAATAAAAGTTACAATACTTTATTCTAAGTATAAGTTCTACAAATAAGTGTTATGTGGATTACGTGTATTGATAATGATGTGAATCGATGCGAAGTTATTGCCTTCAATTGGGGCATTGTAATCGTTTTATATATCTTTTTTTTAACCGCAAATTTTCTTTTAATCCATGTCATATGTGTGTTATAAACTCAAGACATCCCCCTCCCAAACTCATGTGTTTAAAGGTTTTACCTTTTGCCAATGGACCACCACTCCATTGGTAATCGTTTTATATATCTACCAATGTATTTTATATATTAGTTTAGGTTTATTGTGAATTATTTTTACGATAATTTGGTTTTCAAATATTTATAGTTGATTAACTGATTAATAATGTGTAATAACTCTCACGTATCCATTATTCTACATGGTATCATAGTCTATGAGTTCTTATATTCTTTTTTCTCTCTATGTCCACCGCTACCACCACCAGATCATCATCCAGTGGCGGGTCCAGTATCTTTTTTCAAGGTAGGCACAAAATTGACTTTCTATGATACCTTGGTTAAAAGGGGTCAAGATGATTATAGTAAAAGTATTGATGAATTTATAAACATTAAGAAATAACATAGAAATCAAACACCGGAAAACCCCAGGAATTTGATTTGTTGACCTATTCGAGTGCTCGACTAACGACTTTTCGATCAGCGTTGGGTTCGGTTTGGTTATGGATTGGACTAGCCGAATATTTTTTGAATGTGAATCTGGATTATATATACTTAGTTGAGTCTGCTATCTTAGGTGTTTCTGATCAATGTCAAGGGAACTACATTTCAATAGTTTTTGTTGTCATACCTAGTTCTGATTTGTGTCGTTATGATGTTATTATTTGGTAGTTTGTGCCTGTTGTTGTTGTTGTTCTTAGCATGCTTATGATGTTGCAATGTTATTTTGGTCACTTGTCTATTTAAGTTGATGGTTATGGTTTTATGTTTACCGTTGGTAATTATATGCATTGTTTCTCTTGGTTATGTTGCTGCATTTTGTTCATTAGTTGAGTTTATGACATTTAGTTGCTTTTGTTGTTACAATGTAACATTAGTACTAATTAACTAACATGGTAATGAATGTGCAATTAAATGGAAGCTTAAACTTGTGATATATTTGCTTGTTATTGTCAGGTTGTGCCAATTCAAGACCCTGACGACTTGTAATTTCGATTTCGAACAATACACATGCCACTTGTGATTCCCATATTTCGATTCCAGACCTAGCGACGAGAGAATGGCTATTTTGATTGCGGTTTCAACACCTCGAACCTTTGATTTGGAACGATGACTACTCGATTAGAACAGAATCGAACGATTTCAGTTTCTAGTTTAGATAAGGTTAGGTAATGAGTGTTGTCAAGTGATTGTTAAAGGGCACCATTTTTTCGATCAAATTAACATTAACACGCTCAATCTGAGGGGGTGCCTCTTCACCCACTTAGTCTAAAGTTCGTCCACCATGCCATCATCCCACTTTCCCTATCGTCCTCCTCGTGTGACAACTTTCTGTTCTTCCTCGTCTCATTTTTGTCCCCATTATGTATTGTACATTTGTGCACACATGCGCACACACACACACACATATATTAGGTTTTTTTGCTCTTGTTATTATCGTCAAGGTGTCACACCATTGTTTCTACTATTGTGGTTGTAGCTCTTGTCTCCATAACACTATTGACGTGCCTCTTCCAGTTGTCGTGCCGCACAGTCATAGCTCCCATTGTTGCAGCTGTAGCTCTTGTCACTATAGCACTATTGTTGTCGCAACTATGGCATTAGATTCATCACTATTGTTTCTCTCACAAAACTTTTTCTTACTCTATAATTTTTAGTGGGTGGGTGTGCCCAGCTCCGAAAAATTCGCTGATGGTCTGCCATTGCGTATTTTCGCGACCTCTACTCGTTTTTCCACTTCTCATGGCCCCTAAAACACCTCCTAAGCCCCTAGGACACCTGTTGATTGTTTGTGGGCACTCATAGACTTGTTTGTCAATGATTTGTGGTGATTGAAACCATTATAAATAGCCCTTCAAAGTCACAAACATTCTCACACCTTCATCTGATCATTTGGAGCCTTTCTGGAGCTAAGGAACTCTCCCAACTGATCATAAGTCGTGCATAGGACCCTTGTAAGTGTTCTAATCCTTTCTTGTTTGAGTTTAGCTTAGTTAATTAGCTAAAAGTCAAACCGTCGTAATTACGGTTTGACTTCGAGATTAGTCAATAATGGCTCAGTCAAATCTCGAATTAAAAGTAGTTATAAGTTGGTATTTATGTGGGTAATAAAACCCCAAAAGGGTTTCCCCTGATCACCACTTTAACTAGTTCAAAAGTCGGGTCAAACATATACTTAAAAAGTCAACAGAATTCTTAAAAGGTCATTTATGCATAATTAGCTATCCAGGCCATGTATAACCTGTTTGATTATTGTTATAACTTAGTAATTAGTGTAAGAACATGTCCAAACCTGTTCAACCCGACTATTTCCTGTTTAGACCCGGTTCGGAACCGAAAGTCACATAGTTTGACTTTCACTTTGACTTTCAGTTCTGACCCGTTTAGGCATATTTTAGAAATGCCACAGAGCTTAAATTGGACTAGGTTACATGTTAGAACAACCCTCTGTGATCATGCACCTCGGTTCATTAGTTATCCAATTAATATGCAAGTTTCCGTTAATTGTTCATATGTTGACCGTTATGCCCTTATTACCTTAAAACGTGATTTATGAAAATGTAAAAGTGTAGAAACCTTGAATATTGATATATAAACTTGTATGCAAAATTCGACATCAGTTTGACTTGTAGATTAAGAGTTATGCTCATTAGCGTAATTACGGTGCTTTATGTTAATAAAATGGCGTAATTAGCGTATAGCCTAATTAAACATACTTTTTGGTATCAAACGAATTACCCACTGATGTAATATATTATTTTGGGAATTTTAAAGATTTTTAATTAATTTTAGGCTGAGCATAACTCATAGTCGTAGGCTTAATTCGGTAATTGTCGGTTTTGCCCTTACGGGCCATAAAATGAGTTTTACACATCTAAACGACTCCAAACCTTTTGCCACTGATTAGTTATGATAAATGAATTATTTTAAGCCTTCTGGAAATATAAAAATATCAGACTTAAGTATCGAACCCGGTAATGGCCTTTAATCGCCTTATTTAGCGTTATTAGCGCATAGTATGTTTTAAAATCATATTGGACATACCCGGGTTGATACCTACTAATATAAGAAGCAAATTATCATATTTTAACAGTAAGCAAAAGTTGATAAACTCAGACTTCAGTTTTGAGCTTGTCGGCTTATGTGAAATTACCAAAATACCCCTACGGGGCCAAGTTTGGTTAAAAATGATAAGTTTCACATACATGCTTTAGCCTACTGTTAAAACTCATCAAATTGAGTATGTTTGCTGTTTACATCAGACCTGTAACTCAGTTAGACATTTAAACTCTCTTACAAACTTTAAAATGACCAAACTACCCCTACGGGGCATAGTTTGTGTTTAAATTAGTTTCGGGCATAACGAAAGACACCTTACTGATGTCACAACATATTTGAGACATAATTAACTTAGGAAATCTGTATATAGCTCTCATGACTACCCGTCACGCTTATTACGCGTACGGTTCGGTTTATGTAACAAGTTTACATAAATTAGCCGAAACGGGTCAAACCTTAACGGTTTTATCTCAAAATCCAGAATGTGAATAATAAACCCATATTAAACAAGTCTTCAAACTTGTCGGGTCTGAATCACATTCTATCCGGTCTTCGCTTAATTGTGCGTACGAACCGTATCTTGAAACTAGCCGGTCTAAGCTTAAGCTTAATAAAAGACCCGTTAAAATTCTAATAGGTTATATTAAACCTTCGTTCCAGATTAGGAGAGACAGTAAAAGCTACGTGCATTCTACTTATTGTGAATTATACTTGCATCAGGTAAATACTTTTAACTTATTTTCCCTATACGGGCTTGGGTTACGGTACATAGCGTACCGCTTGATCGGGCATCAAATCTCCACGCTTAGTGGGTAGTTGAATAATTTGATCGGCTCGTTTTAAACAGATTTGTTTACTTTACAGCCTTTGGGGGGTTAATGACCATGTCCCGGATATCCTTGGCATCATCTTACGAGATGGCCACGACCTGAGCACGGGGTGTAGGCGTACTCCCGTGTATAACTCACTTAAAGTGGTGTGTCTATTGATCTTTAACCCGGATACGTTCCGGGCTACTGAATGCATAAGTAACATGTAATTCGTTCACAAGATTATTATATTAAATAATTCTCCCAAGTTAAATAAAATGATTTATGCCACGTGCATCCAAACCAATTTTAAATCATTTTCCAAAATGAGTCAGTTGAATGTATTTACCAGTGTAAACTGACGTATTTTCCCAAAAAGACTGAATGCAGGTACTAAACGTAATTTGGCTGGATTGTCTCCTAAGCATCAATAAAAGTCTCGCAAGCTTAGGATGCCAGAAGTCTGTTGAACCATAAATGTTATTTTGATTCGATCCGTTCTGTGGATAAACACCGGATATTGTGACTTTGATTACAATAAATAAATTCAGTTGTACCTTGTTTTTAAATTGCTTCCGCTGTGCATTATTATATTGTGTTGTTTGACTATTACGTTGCCAACCACGTCACGATACTCCCCCACCGGGCCCACCGGTGACACGTGGAAATCGGGGTGTGACAGGTTGGTATCAGAGCCAACACTGAGTGAATTAAACACTAGCCTTTTGTGTTTAACCTCAGTTACACAATTGCACATATCTAAACTTTTGAGTCTAGACTTATAACCTAGGACAAATTCCACCTCTTCGGTATTTGTTTTGTCCTTTAAATTTTATATTTTTGTTATTGTTATCTCATGCTTTATTGACAGGAATAACAAAGATGCCGCCGAGATTCTTGCGTACGCGAGGACGTGGAAAGGGGCCAGTCACCGCCCCCAACGATCATGAAGCTGGACCTTCACGAAGGCGAGCTCCATCAAACACCGAGAGTGACGACCCTCGGGAAAACCGAAGAAACCAGTACGAGCCGGCTAGACGATCGGTTTCGCATACTTCCACACCTCCTGCTCTAAATCCTTATGAACCCAATAACCCTCAACCGTCTTACATACCACTACAGAGGTCCCTATCTCATCATTCATATGGGGACCCTACACCTGTTTTTAGGGGACAGTTTAACCCGGTTGGGTTCATACCAGAGCCCGTGGGTTTTAACCCACTGGGTCCAGAGGACCACTTTTCAGGGGACCACGCGGATGATATGGACGAGGATACGGATCCCGTCATGCCGGCGAGTGGTACTCCAAACCATCCGATCGAAATCTCCGACGGATCGTCCTTCCACGGATCACCCTATGGTGGTCCGGACAGTTTCCAAGCCCTGTTCGATCAACACCAGTGGTATTATACACCATCACACCACTCGTCGTCACATGGGCAGCATCAGCAGCAGCATTCTCAGCAGCAGCAGGAGCCACAACCACAGCCGCATCATCAAGATTCATCTGAGGATCACCGCTTTGTGGCAGTTACGCCACCACCTCCACCGCCACCAGTTCAACCGGCACCTCCTCAACCGCCAAGGCGTAGGAGAACCGGTGCACGCATGTCGGTACGACCGGGGGGCTTCAATTTCAGCTCCCCACAACAGTCAAGTGCTAGTCACTACCCGCCATACCAGGAGGACCCACAAATGGGTGGACCCTCCAACCCTGCTATACTGCAACCACCGCCGATGGGATTTGAAAACCCAATCCCGGCATATACGAGTGGCATGGGATACAACCCGTTTGAACCCCCAACGCATCACGACTATGGGTACGCGGAGGCTGACCCGTACATGTTAGCAGCGAACTACAACACCCAAGGACCCTATGGGGATCCATGGGGGGTGAGTTACCCGACACAAGGATACGCGATACCTCCTAGACCCATCATCCGGACTCAATCGCAGCCACCTAGATTCTCACCACCCGAACATGAAGAACTTCTGCAAAGGATAAATCAAGTTGAACGGGTAGTTCACGAAGACCGCCGGGAGAGGCAAACATTCTTCCAGGGATTAGTGGGATTGATCAAGGGGAAGAATAAAAAGGACCGTTGAATCCTTCCACAGTTATTTTCTCCTGCATTTACTATTGAGCCCCTGCGTGGGCATGCTTGTTGTTTGAACCCCTACGTGGGTGTATTGTTATTGTGAGTCCCTACGTGGACTATTATATTATGTAGTCCCTACGTGGACATGTGTGATAATTAGCCCCTGCGTGGGCATGTGTGTTATTTAACCCCTACGTGGGGAAGTATCTATTTCACCCCTGTGTGGGTAAGTTTGTAATTTGAAAGACCCGTTTAGGGCAAGTGTGTATTGGTTTGAATAAATTAATGGAATGTTGTTTTTATAAATTTCATATTGCCATTTTGTGCATAAATAAACTATAAATGAAATAAATAAATTAAAAGCATTCCTTTTAAATTAATCTGCCTATGTAATTAATTAATTAAGGATCTTAAAGTGTGAAACCTAGCCACGTGTCAAATATAAGACCGGGCCAAAATGGTAAGACCTGTTTAAAAAGATTCAAATCCCTGTTAACCTCTTAAAACATGTTATCACTCCTGGCAGAAGTGATTCATTAAAATCACATGTCATGTTATATATGTAAGGATTCTTTAGAAGATTCCAAACCCAGTTTAATGATCTCTAAATCCTGGGTCTACATCATCAATTAAGATGATCATATTTTATCATACTTGGTAATATGATGCCTACGGGCCCCGCTCACTTTTATATGAGCCAAAAGACAGAGGTAGCTATGACCCCCTGTCCGATAAGGGTAATGAACTAGGTTCAAACCTTAAAAGTCTTGATTCTCTGAAATCATAGATTATAATTTAAATTGTCCATGTGACCAAGCCTTATGTGCTAATATATATTGTTATTGTTTATGTTTAGGATAAATTTTAATTAAAAATCCTAAATTAATACGATTAATAAGATTAACCAATTATGGTCTCTGTTTACCATGGTTAACGAATTACCCTAAGGGGTAATTCCATAATAAACTCCCAAATAAACTATTGACCTTGTTTTCTGCAACAGTTCAATACAAATGGCTGAATCAAATGAAATCAATAGCCATCCAGTGGAGCCAAATGAGAACGCCCAGATTACATTAACGGGTGCTGAATTAAAGGCAATCATAGACGGCGCTATTACTCAGGCTTTGGATAGGCAGTATGAGGAATACAGTGGTACTCGAAGTAGGACCCACTCTGCATCACAGTCAAAGCCCAGGACACATTCTGAGGCTCATAACAAGCCTCCTCCCAAAAAGAATGGACCCAAGAAAGATGGTGATGACCGTCAGTCCACCAACCGTCAAAGTGTCCCATCTCAGCATTTAGTACTGCATCAAGAGCCCGGTAACAAGGGTTGCTCCTATAAGTACTTCGTGTCTTGTAAGCCCAGGGATTTTACTGGGGAAAAAGGAGCCGTCGATTGTATGACTTGGCTGGACGAGATGGACACGGTGGTAGATATCAGCGGGTGCGCTGAAAGGGATATAGTTAAGTTTGTGTCGCAGTCCTTCAAGGGTGAAGCATTAGCATGGTGGAGATCTCTAATGGAGGCCTCCGGAAAGATCCCGTTGTATAGCATGTCGTGGGATCAATTCATTGCCCTGATCAAAGAAAATTTCTGCCCTCAACACGAGGTAGAGAAGATAGAATCCGACTTTCTATCCCTGGTGATGAAGAACCTCGATTGTCAAGCTTATCTGACAAGCTTCAATACACTGTCTCGGCTGGTTCCCTACCTGGTAACCCCGGAGCCAAAAAGAATCACTCGCTTTATTGGTGGTTTGGAACCCGAGATCAAGTCCAGTGTAAAGGCTTCTCGGCCAGTTACCTTCAGGTCTGTAACTGACCTTTCCTTATCCCTCACTCTGGATGCGGTCCGGCAGAGATCGCAGAGGAATAAGGCGGCCGAGAAGAGGAAGCATGAAGATGATGGTTCGCGAAGGTCGAATAAGAAACACCGTGGGAACGGTGATAACAAGAAGGGATCCGAGTCGAGGAAGGATGGGCATAAGTCTGATGAGAAGCCCAAGTGTAAAATTTGTAAGAAGCAGCACTATGGAAAGTGCAGACTGGAGTCAAGCTCTCAGACTCAGTCAAAATCATTTGCTTGTGGAATTTGCAAGTCCACGGACCATAAAACCCTAGATTGCAAAAAGATAAAAGACGCAACGTGCTACCGTTGCAATGAGAAGGGGCACATCAAGACCAACTGCCCAAAATACAACAAGAAGCCTGAGGAGGCTAAGAAGACTAATGCCAGAGTCTTCAGAATGGACGCGAAAGAAGCTGTGCAGGACGATAATGTCATAACAGGTACTTTCCTTGTAAATGATGTCTTTGCAAGAGTACTTTTTGATTCAGGCGCAGATAAGTCTTTCGTAGATCATAAGTTTTGTAAATTGTTGAATTTACCTGTCAAAACCCTAAGCGTAAACTATGAGGTAGAGTTAGCAGATGGTACCATAGAAACCGTCTCTACTGTGTTAGATGGATGTGATATATCCATTAAGAACCATTCTTTTCCGCTGTCTCTACTTCCCTTTAAGTTGGCTGGTTTTGACATAGTGCTGGGTATGGACTGGTTATCTCATAACCAGGCCCAAATCGTCTGTAACATGAAGCAAGTAGTGATAAAGACTCCGTCTGGTGAGTCACTTACCATTCGGGGAGATACCCAGTATGGACTACCTGAGCACGTGACTATGCTCAAGGCTTCCAAGTGTTTGAAGAAGGGGTGTGTCATCTACATGGCACAGGTGATCATTGATGAGCCCAAACCAAAGTTAGAAGACATCCCTGTCATTTCTGAATACCCAGAAGTGTTTCCTGAAGATCTACCTGGTTTACCACCAGATAGACAAGTCGAGTTCAGGATCGATATCATCCCCGGAGCGGCACCAGTTGCTAGGGCACCATACAGATTGGCACCCACAGAAATGAAGGAGTTGCGGACGCAGCTAGATGAATTACTGGCTAAGGGTTTCATTCGACCGAGTTCATCTCCTTGGGGGAGCGCCAATCCTGTTTGTCAAGAAGAAGGATGGATCGATGCGTCTATGCATCGACTATCGCGAGCTTAATAAAGTCACGATCAAGAATAGATATCCATTGCCCAGGATCGACGATTTGTTCGATCAGCTTCAAGGGGCAAGTTACTTCTCAAAGATTGATCTGAGGTCAGGCTACCATCAGTTGAAGGTTAAGGATGAAGACGTTCACAAGACTGCATTTAGGACTCGTTACGGTCACTACGAGTTCCTAGTGATGCCTTTTGGGCTCACTAATGCACCAGCCGCGTTCATGGATCTCATGAATCGCGTCTGCAAGCCTTACTTAGATAAATTTGTTATCGTCTTCATCGATGACATCCTTATTTATTCTAAGAATCAAGCTGACCACGAGAAACACCTTCGATGTATTCTCAAACTCCTACATCGGGAGAAGCTCTATGCCAAATTCTCTAAGTGTGAATTTTGGTTACGAGAAGTCCAATTTCTTGGACACGTGGTTAGTGAGCGTGGTATCCAGGTGGATCCCGCTAAAGTTGAAGCTGTTATGAATTGGCAAGAGCCAAAGACACCTACGGAGATACGTAGCTTCCTGGGATTGGCAGGATATTACAGGCGCTTCATTGAAAATTTTTCAAGGATTGCTGCACCCCTAACTTCCCTGACCAAGAAGAAAGTAAAGTTCGTTTGGGGTCCTAAGCAGCAAGAGTCCTTCGATGTTTTGAAACAAAAGTTGAGCAACGCTCCTGTGCTTACCTTACCTGAAGGCGCTGAAGAATTTGTAGTTTATTGTGATGCATCACACACTGGCATGGGGTGTGTGCTTATGCAGAAAGGCAAGGTGATTGCCTATGCATCACGACAGTTAAAGGTGCACGAAAAGAATTACACCACCCATGACTTGGAATTGGATGCCGTTGTGTTCGCACTAAAACTGTGGAGGCATTATCTTTATGGAATCAAGTTTGTGATCTATTATGATCACAAGAGCCTCCAGCATCTGTTTAATCAGAAAGAATTAAACATGAGGCAACGCCGTTGGATGGAGACCTTGAATGACTATGATTGTGAAATCAAATACCATCCCGGCAAGGCGAATGTAGTCGCCGATGCCTTGAGTCGGAAGGAAAGGGTTAAGCCCATCCGAATCAATGCCAAGCGAATGGAAATAAAGAACAGTTTGATAGAAAGGGTGTTAGCTGCACAGAAGGATGCTGTGTTGGAAGCTAACTATCCTAATGAAAAGTTAGGAGTAACTGAGGAGCAGTTAACTCTTAGCAAGGACGGAATTCTGCGATTAAATGGACGAATATGGGTTCCAATTTTTGGAGGACTTCGTGATGTCATCCTCCAAGAAGCCCATAGTTCCAAATACTCCGTTCATCCTGGAGCTGATAAGATGTACCAGGATTTAAAGGCAAATTATTGGTGGATAGGCTTGAAAAAGTCTGTAGCCGCCCATGTAGCAAAATGCTTGACATGTGCGCAAGTCAAAGCCGAGCATCAGAAACCGTCAGGTTTGCTACAACAGCCTGAACTTCCTATGTGGAAGTGGGAGATGGTAACTATGGATTTTATTACCAAGTTACCCAAGACAAGGAAAGGAAATGATACGATATGGGTTATAGTTGACCGACTGACTAAGTCAGCTCATTTCTTACCCATCAAGGAGACTTATAGCTCCGATATGTTAGCCCAGTTATACGTTGATAAGATTGTAGCCTTACACGGCATACCTGTAGCTATTATCTCTGATAGAGATACTAGATACACGTCACATTTTTGGAAGAGCTTCCAGCAATCTTTGGGCACATGTTTGAACTTTAGTACGGCTTACCATCCTCAGACAGACGGTCAGAGTGAGCCTACTATTCAAACGTTGGAAGACATGCTACGCGCATGTGCGATCGATTTGGGAGGTAGCTGGGATAAGAACCTACCATTGATCGAATTCTCCTACAACAATAGCTACCATACCAGCATAAAGGCTGCGCCTTTTGAGGCATTATACGGTAGAAAGTGTAGATCGCCAGTTTGTTGGGCGGAAGTTGGAGAAGTCCAGTTATCAGGACCAGAGATCGTGTTCGAAACGACGGACAAGATTGTCCAGATTCGTAACAATCTCCAAGCTGCCCGGAATAGACAGAAGAGTTACGCGGATCCAAGTCGTAAGGATTTTCACTTCGAAGTAGGTGACAAAGTCCTACTTAAAGTGTCACCATGGAAAGGGGTGATGCGATTTGGTAAGAAAGGCAAACTAAGCCCGAGATACATAGGACCTTTCGAGGTTATCGAACGTGTCGGGTCAGTTGCCTACAAGTTGAACTTACCAGAAGAGCTCAGTGGAATTCACAATGTGTTCCACATCTGCAATCTAAAGAAGTGTTCCGCTGACGATTCACATGTCATGCCACATACAGATGTGCAAATAGATAAGAGCTTAACGTTTGTGGAAAAACCTTTGTCGATTGAAGATCGACAGGTAAGGAAACTTCGAAGGAAGCATATACCTTTTGTAAAGGTCAAATGGGATGCCCGTAGAGGTCCCGAATACACGTGGGAGGTTGAATCCACGATGAAAGAAAAGTACCCTTACTTATTTCAGTAAATCTCGGGTCGAGATTTATTTTAAGGGGGTGAGGATGTAACACCTCAGAAATTCACGTCCTATAATAGGTTGACACGTGTCATAAAGTTTAAACGTGTGAAAGAAATATTATGGAAGGACTAAAGTTGACAAACGTGGAAAGTATGTAAATATACGTATTCTAAGTGCCAACTGTGAATAAATATATTGTATTTTAACCCTACAAGATGCTCATACCTTCGAACGAATAAATCATGGATCATACGAAGCTAAAAGTGAGTGATTTCAAACTACAGGGACCAATTGTGTCAAAATGTTTAAACTATACCTCTGAGTGACCTTTTGACAAACCCGAAGCTTTGTAAATATTAATTATGCTCACGAGAATGCACCATAAAAATTTCATAAAGTTTCGTTAACATATGAGAAAGATATGATCAAATTCGTGTGCGAAGCGTTAAAGCGTAAACGTCGAAAGTTAGGACTTTTCGGGTAAAAATAAAGTTACCCGGGGACTTGGCTAAGTGGGTATATGATTTAAGGCCTTAGTAGATCAATTGTGGAGGTTTAAAGTGCAATAAATCAGTAACTATTCGAGTTTTGAAGAGACAAGGGCTGAATCGCAAACAAAATCAAAAAACCTGATCTGCATGGGGGTCGCGCTGCGCGACGGGTCCCTCGCGCTACGCGAGGGTGTGCCCAGCTCCGAAAAATTCGCTGATGGTCTGCCATTGCGTATTTTCGCGACCTCTACTCGTTTTTCCACTTCTCATGGCCCCTAAAACACCTCCTAAGCCCCTAGGACACCTGTTGATTGTTTGTGGGCACTCATAGACTTGTTTGTCAATGATTTGTGGTGATTGAAACCATTATAAATAGCCCTTCAAAGTCACAAACATTCTCACACCTTCATCTGATCATTTGGAGCCTTTCTGGAGCTAAGGAACTCTCCCAACTGATCATAAGTCGTGCATAGGACCCTTGTAAGTGTTCTAATCCTTTCTTGTTTGAGTTTAGCTTAGTTAATTAGCTAAAAGTCAAACCGTCGTAATTACGGTTTGACTTCGAGATTAGTCAATAATGGCTCAGTCAAATCTCGAATTAAAATTAGTTATAAGTTGGTATTTATGTGGGTAATAAAACCCCAAAAGGGTTTCCCCTGATCACCACTTTAACTAGTTCAAAAGTCGGGTCAAACATATACTTAAAAAGTCAACAGAATTCTTAAAAGGTCATTTATGCATAATTAGCTATCCAGGCCATGTATAACCTGTTTGATTATTGTTATAACTTAGTAATTAGTGTAAGAACATGTCCAAACCTGTTCAACCCGACTATTTCCTGTTTAGACCCGGTTCGGAACCGAAAGTCACATAGTTTGACTTTCACTTTGACTTTCAGTTCTGACCCGTTTAGGCATATTTTAGAAATGCCACAGAGCTTAAATTGGACTAGGTTACATGTTAGAACAACCCTCTGTGATCATGCACCTCGGTTCATTAGTTATCCAATTAATATGCAAGTTTCCGTTAATTGTTCATATGTTGACCGTTATGCCCTTATTACCTTAAAACGTGATTTATGAAAATGTAAAAGTGTAGAAACCTTGAATATTGATATATAAACTTGTATGCAAAATTTGACATCAGTTTGACTTGTAGATTAAGAGTTATGCTCATTAGCGTAATTACGGTGCTTTATGTTAATAAAATGGCGTAATTAGCGTATAGCCTAATTAAACATACTTTTTGGTATCAAACGAATTACCCACTGATGTAATATATTATTTTGGGAATTTTAAAGATTTTTAATTAATTTTAGGCTGAGCATAACTCATAGTCGTAGGCTTAATTCGGTAATTGTCGGTTTTGCCCTTACGGGCCATAAAATGAGTTTTACACATCTAAACGACTCCAAACCTTTTGCCACTGATTAGTTATGATAAATGAATTATTTTAAGCCTTCTGGAAATATAAAAATATCAGACTTAAGTATCGAACCCGGTAATGGCCTTTAATCGCCTTATTTAGCGTTATTAGCGCATAGTATGTTTTAAAATCATATTGGACATACCCGGGTTGATACCTACTGATATAAGAAGCAAATTATCATATTTTAACAGTAAGCAAAAGTTGATAGACTCAGACTTCAGTTTTGAGCTTGTCGGCTTATGTGAAATTACCAAAATACCCCTACGGGGCCTAGTTTGGTTAAAAATGATAAGTTTCACATACATGCTTTAGCCTACTGTTAAAACTCATCAAATTGAGTATGTTTGTTGTTTACATCAGACCTGTAACTCAGTTAGACATTTAAACTCTCTTACAAACTTTAAAATGACCAAACTACCCCTACGGGGCATAGTTTGTGTTTAAATTAGTTTCGGGCATAACGAAAGACACCTTACTGATGTCACAACATATTTGAGACATAATTAACTTAGGAAATCTGTATATAGCTCTCATGACTACCCGTCACGCTTATTACGCGTACGGTTCGGTTTATGTAACAAGTTTACATAAATTAGCCGAAACGGGTCAAACCTTAACGGTTTTATCTCAAAATCCAGAATGTGAATAATAAACCCATATTAAACAAGTCTTCAAACTTGTCGGGTCTGAATCACATTCTATCCGGTCTTCGCTTAATTGTGCGTACGAACCGTATCTTGAAACTAGCCGGTCTAAGCTTAAGCTTAATAAAAGACCCGTTAAAATTCTAATAGGTTATATTAAACCTTCGTTCCAGATTAGGAGAGACAGTAAAAGCTACGTGCATTCTACTTATTGTGAATTATACTTGCATCAGGTAAATACTTTTAACTTATTTTCCCTATACGGGCTTGGGTTACGGTACATAGCGTACCGCTTGATCGGGCATCAAATCTCCACGCTTAGTGGGTAGTTGAATAATTTGGTCGGCTCGTTTTAAACAGATTTGTTTACTTTACAGCCTTTGGGGGGTTAATGACCATGTCCCGGATATCCTTGGCATCATCTTACGAGATGGCCACGACCTGAGCACGGGGTGTAGGCGTACTCCCGTGTATAACTCACTTAAAGTGGTGTGTCTATTGATCTTTAACCCGGATACGTTCCGGGCTACTGAATGCATAAGTAACATGTAATTCGTTCACAAGATTATTATATTAAATAATTCTCCCAAGTTAAATAAAATGATTTATGCCACGTGCATCCAAACCAATTTTAAATCATTTTCCAAAATGAGTCAGTTGAATGTATTTACCAGTGTAAACTGACGTATTTTCCCAAAAAGACTGAATGCAGGTACTAAACGTAATTTGGCTGGATTGTCTCCTAAGCATTAATAAAAGTCTCGCAAGCTTAGGATGCCAGAAGTCTGTTGAACCATAAATGTTATTTTGATTCGATCCGTTCTGTGGATAAACACCGGATATTGTGACTTTGATTACAATAAATAAATTCGGTTGTACCTTGTTTTTAAATTGCTTCCGCTGTGCATTATTATATTGTGTTGTTTGACTATTACGTTGCCAACCACGTCACGATACTCCCCCACCGGGCCCACCGGTGACACGTGGAAATCGGGGTGTGACAGTTATTTATCCTTTTTTAACCCAGATTACATTTTCTTTTTATACGAGCATATTCATTGTTTTTCACTCCACGATATGCTCTTGCTTCAAGTATAAAGGAGTATTATATAAATTTTATTAGTTAGGGTTTATTGTAATTACCTTTTTCAGTAATTAGGATATATAATTTGATTAGGGTTTCTTTGTAATTATCCCCGTTATATTCTCGTGCATAATTAATTAATTTTATATAATATCTCACGGGTTTCATTATTTTATCATAAAAATAGACGAAGCAAAATGATGACATATTTCGTGATATAGATATGTGTATATATCTATAATATATACAATGGGTGTGTTTAATGGTTGAGATCATCTTGGTGACATTTTGGTAATATGTGTTTCTTAAAAATATGATTATTTAATTAATCAGGGGTAGATATGTCATTTAGCTTGTTTTAAATATGGAAATAATTGTCATTCCATAACCACCCCATATTTCTTGCGATTTTCTCTCTCTCTCTTCCTTCTATCCTTCATGAAGAAACACATCAAGAAAACACATCGTATTAATCTGCTTGCTGTTAAAACGCAGCGTCAAGAAATCCTCCAGCATTACCAGCATGGATGGTAAAACACAGCGTATGAATCTGCTTGCTGTTAAAACACAACTGTATGAATCTGAATGCTAAAACACAACAGTATGAATCTTCTTGCTGTTAAAACACAACTGTATGAATCTGTTTGCTGTTAAAACACAATTGTATGAATCTGAATGCTAAAACACAACTTTATGAATCTGAATGCTAAAACACAACTGTATGAATTTGCTTGCTGTTAAAACACAACTGTATGAATCTGAATGCTAAAACACAATTGTATGAATCTGCTTGCTGTTAAAACACAACTGTATGAATCTGAATGCTAAAACACAACTGTATAAATATGTTTGCTGTTAAAACACAATTGTATGAATCTGAATGATAAAACACAACTGTATGAATCTGCTTGCTGTTAAAACACAACGTCAAGAACATTCTGGTGGTTTCCAGACATAATTAAAAATCGATACAAACCAGATAATAGTAAACAGAAAAAGAAGTGTATTTGTCATATCCGCAATCAAGAATTGTGTTTGAAGCCATAACTATCTCTCACGTAAAAAATGATTTACGAATAAAGTTGATCAAGATTGTGAAAGGAACGAATGAGAATTTGATTGATATTTGCATCTGGTAGTAATTCGCAAATCATGGAGAATCAGTTACCATAAAATCGTGCATAATTAGTTAATGAGATATAAATTCCAAAATTAAAATAAAATGTCAAATTACACAATTGCCCTTTTAGTTAAAATCATTCAATGCCACATGTCACGTTCTGATTGCTTCCTAGACTTTCTAGGAAAATAATTCTTTCTACCCAACTCCTACTCTTATAATACATATAAGAAGAACAACAACTTAGTTTTACATAGTAATCCAACTTTTAAAACATATGGTATAAGGGGAAGGCTTATTTGAAAACAAATTAACTTTATCATAGATATTTTAAAATTTATCCTATACATATCGAAATTTATCCTACATTTTATACTACACATATCGAAGTTTATCATACACGCTATCTATACATATCGAAAATTGTCATTGACTGTAAATTAGGTTGTTTTGAAATAATTTATTTTAAAAATTAGTTACAAATTTAATTAGTTAGCTAATTTAACGGAATACGATAAATTAATTAAATTATAAATTTATCTATATATCTTACAATAACATTAAATACACATATAAATAGAGGATTTCTATTGGCTTAAAACTCATTTGTTATTCTTACAAAACAAAATTCATTTGAACCCTCCACTATGATATAATACTTTAAAACATATTATTAACTTTTAAACCAACTACTCCATGATTTGATTTTAAACGGACATAATTTTTCATACGTTAATCTTTACTAAAAAAAACAAACTACACCATTGAAACGAGAATTTATTCTATTTAATCCGAGTGTGATATTATTATAGTTTCTTTTTAATTTAAAATAACATGTTACTTGATTAAGAGTGACTGTATTTTTAGGGTTGTAAATGAGTCGAGAAAGAGTGGGTTCGAGCTTGAGCTCGAAATTAAACGAGTTAGCTCGGCTCAAGCTCGAGTTTGAAGTTAAACGAGCCTAAGAATGAGCCAACGAGCCGAGCCATGTTTGGCTCGAGCTCAGCTTGGTTACAAAAGAGCTGTCTCGGCTCAGGTCATTTCAAATCGAGTTTTTTTAGCTAGTTTTTTTTTTCGAGCAAGCTACGGGCCAAGCTACAAGTTAAGAGGTTTTCGAACAGTTCCCACCGCATCGTGCGAACACTCGTGTGATACTTCTAAAACATATTAGTGAATTAAGAAAATAAGATATATCATATACAATCAGAATCACATATCGAAAAAAGATACATATCACAGCCAACATATAATCTTGGTATACTAATCCTGTTATGAGTTAGTATTAAATTAAATTAAAATAATATAATAACATCAATTATGGAAATCAACATGACGATTTAGTCATAAAACTATTTATCTGTATAATTTTATTACAGATTGTCTGATTTCGTCACTCGTTATAATAAAACTTTTAAAGCGAAAGTGATGGTGATCACATCATCACAACAACTCAATTATTTTGTGTTTTTTATTCAAGTGTAAGTATGTAAGCTCCACTTTCACAATGAAAGCTCACTAATTACATAGAATTTACTTTGTAATCAACCAAATACTCTATAATGCAATACCCATTTTATCTTATCTAATCTAAGTTGATTAGGTTTGTTTTTACATGACTTATCGACACTTGTCAAAATTGGTTTGTTTTCTTTATGGTAAAATTGTGGAATGATTCAGTTCACTTAGGTGCTGTTTGTTTTTTCTGCGGGAAAAGGTCTGCAGTCTGCGGACCATATCTGCAGACATCTGCAGGAGAAGAGGTGTACCAAATGTCTGCAGTCTGCAAGGAGAAGAGGGTTTGTTTTTTTTCCTTCTACAAAACCACTTTTCACACACACAACACACTTCTCTCTGCCTCAACTCTCTCTCTCTACTCTCTCTCTACTCTCTGCAACAAAAATCACTCTCCTCCCTCATCGATATTTTCTAGGGTTTCAAAACCCTCACTCCAAAACCCAACAACAAAAATCACTCTCCTCCCTCATCGATATTTTCTAGGGTTTCAAAACCCTCACTCCCAAACCCAAAAATGGCCAGACAATCTGACACCGTCAAGTGGTTCAACGACACCAAAGGCTTCGGTTTCATCTCTCCTGAAGACGGCGGCGAAGAGCTCTTCGTTCACCAGTCGTCCATCCATTCCGACGGTTTCCGCAGCCTCGGCGACGGTGAATCGGTCGAGTTTGTGGTCGAGACCGGATTTGATGGCCGTACGAAGGCTGCTGAGGTCCTAATGAAGGTCCTGTTCAAGGAAGTACACGTGGCGGCGGCGGTGATCGTTATGGTGGCGGTGGTGATCGTTATGGAGGCGGTGGTGGTTACAACAGCGGAGGTCGTGGTGGACGTGGTGGCGGTAGTTATGTGGTGAAGAAGAGGTCTGTGCCAAGGAGAGGTTCCAAGAAGACATGGGTGAATGTCTGTGTGGTGAAGAGGTCTCGCAGACCTTTTTTAATGAAAGGTCTGCGAGAAAACAAACAAGCTGCGGACTCCAAACCTCTGCGCGGCGCAGACATAAGTGGCCAGAAGTGCTTCTGGCCAAAAAAACAAACACCACCTTAATCTGGTTTGATGGATGTTTATAACCAAAGCCAAACTGAAATAAAACGTTATTCAAATGTTTAAAACTGAATCGTTGGTTATTCTTGGTCTTTAAATTTTTAGTTATGATTTGGTTGTTGTTTTTGAAGTGAGTTTAAACAAATGCATGAAAGATATATGTTAATGAATCATGAATGGGTAAGGGTATTAGCATGCAATGGATGATGGAATCAAAAGAAGAATACTAACTAAATACCAACCAATGGGGTGATGGTCCATTGGCAAAGACAAAACCTTTAAAAACACCTAGGTTGGGAAGGGAAAGGTCTTGGGTTCAAGTCTCACAGACGAGAAGGGATTAAAGAAATTAGTCGTTCACAAAAAAAAAACTAGATACCGATAAAATCACGAACTAAGAAAACATGATCTCGCAGCTAGTAGACGTGCAAAGATAACGTTCTGATTCGTGACATGGAATCGGTATCCATTAAACGTTACACAAAGACCGTTCCTTGTCATCTTTATAGTTATGTAGAGGTAACCCCTAATGAGCACGTCCAGAGTTAGGCTTAGAAGTACCGGTATTTGGATTCATAAGTTCTCGACTAGACATGCTACACAACTCGAGCGACACACTTCGGATCATATCATTTTACTACATAACGCAAGTGGAGATTTAAGCCTAGCGTTCATCCTCTCGTACACTACTATTGAGATCCAAGTCTAGCACAAAGGCCTTTGTAAAAACAAGTTTATACTATTAGCATCATGTGTTGTTTGAAATATCCTCAATTCGTCACTGATAACGCTTACGTTTATTGCTGACTATGAAAGAAGGTAAACAAAGTTCTTCACATAAGTTTAATCAATTAACATTAGAATAAAAGAGTGTGTTAAAGACCCTAAAAAGAAACTAAATCACAATGTTAGCATTCTATATTAGCAACTAGAATTTATCTCAGAAAATAAATTTGAATCGATTATGTCAAAACCAATAAAAAAAAAATTGAAAACCTAAAAGACGTATAGTCCAGCTATTTTGTTATCCCAATTCCCTCTTTATCAGCCAAGTCTCTCTTGTTGGCTGTTGCGCAATTGTTGACTCTGCCACCTGGCCTAGACCGACAGATGTAGGTTAGAAAAACCTGAAGACCGGAACTGTAGTTAAGATCCAAATCAAATTGTTATATATATACATATAATATAATGGGTAGAGGATCCTGTACATTAATCCAGAAGTGTGAGAAGTGTATTATAACACTATATATAACACTATATAACACCATATAAACACCGTATAACAATATGTAACACCATATAACATTATGTAACACTATATAACACTATAGTTTGTCTGATAGCATGTCTATGATAGATGTATAGTGTTATATATTGTTATATAGTGTTATATGGTGTTACATACTGTTATATGGTGTTTATATGGTGTTATATAATATTATATATAGTGTTATAATACACTTTTCACACTTTTCACATTTCTGAATTAATGTACACTATCCCTATCCTAAATATAATGTATAATGAAAGGAATCAAAAGAAACTAATTTGTTTATATTAATATAGTGTATAATGAAAGGAATCGAAAGAAACTAAATTGTTTATATTATCATTTGCTATTTCTTTTTGTTTGTTTACAAAATATTAAATATTAAATATGAGTCAATACTATTTTGGTTGAATCAAGATATCTCATAGCATCAATAATGTAAAGTTTTGAAAATGTAGTTACGGCACCTCTGCCCACCCTATCTAGCGGCTTTCCCCTTTTACAACAAAAATGGGTTAAAAAACGCCCTCTTCCCTCTTTTTTTCTCCCCCTCTCAGACCGCCCGTACTGGAGCGTTTTTTTTTTTAATTTTCAATTAAAACGCCTTATAACGCCTCGCCTACCATTACGGTAGGCGTTATAGGGGGTGATTTTCGAAAAAAAAGGGCTAGTTGTATAACGGCTAGTTGATTTATTATTTTTTTAAACCTTTTATATATATATATATATATATATAAACACAACCAAAACTCATTCATTTTCAACAAAAACAATCTCAAAACCTCTCTAAAAAGCCCAACCATTTTTTAAAAAACTTGATGGATTCTCCTAGTTCTTCATCCATGGTAAATTTTTACTACAACGAGTATTTTGCGGATGGCGATGGTTCGACCGATGAGGAGCTTGAGCAAGAGGCGGTTACGAGTGCTTGTCAACTAGCGGTGAGATATGTCAAGCATTGTCGTCGCCCACAAGCAGAAAAAAATAAAAGAGGTTATATTGAACGAGACCGACGTGCGGCACACGATCGTTTGATGAAAGATTATTTTGATGAGGCGCCGACATTTTCGAACGAATTTTTTAGGCGTCGTTTCCGAATGAGTAAGCGGTTGTTTCTACGCATAGTCGACGACTTGGAAGCCAACTATGATTATTTTAAACAAAAACCGGATGCGAGAGGGGCACTTGGATTTACCGGTATCCAAAAGTGTACGTCGGCGTTACGAATCCTTGCTTATGGTTTACCGGATGCGAGAGGGGCACTTGGATTTACCGGATGCGAGAGGGGCACTTGGATTTACGAGTATGTTTACAAATTTTTTTTTTTGAAGCTTATGTTTGTCTATATTTTTTTATAAAGGTATAATTGATGTGTACGGTGCGCGTTATCTTAGAACGCCCACATGGGACGACCTTCAAAAGATCTACGAGGTACATAATGCTGAGCATGGTTTGCCTGGTATGATCGGGAGCATAGATTGCATGCATTGGCGTTGGGATACCTGCCCGACTGCATGGCGAGGCCAACACACACGTGGTGACCAAAAAGGACCCACTATTATTCTTCAGGCGGTTGCTTCACAGGACCTTTGGGTTTGGTCGGCTTACTTTGGCGTTGTCGGGTCATGCAATGATATCAATGTTTTCGAACAATCTCCGTTGTTAGAGGAGTGGATTTCTGGCAAAGCTCCAAAAGCGTCGTTTTACGCAAATGGAAACTACTACCCTCATGGATATTATTTGAGCGACGGAATTTATCCTAGGTATTCGATTTTCGTGAAGACGTTTAGTGATCCTATTGATGATAAAAGAGCATACTTTAAAAAGCTTCAAGAGTCTTCACGAAAAGACATTGAGAGATGCTTTGGGGTTCTTAAACAACGCTGGCAATATTTGAGAAATCCTTGTCGTGCATGGAGCAAGCAAAAAATGAGAGATGCTATGTACGCTTGTATAATCATGCACAACATGATTTTGGAAGACGAAGGAAAGGCGATATGCCAGAATTATGTGCCAGAAGCCGTTGAAGAGTAGCATCCACAGGCGACAATGGAAGAAAGAGTGAATAATGCGCGAGAGTTGCGTTACGAACCGTACCATTCCCAGTTAATGGTTGATTTGGTACACCACGCATGGTCGGTTCGGTATGTACCACCTGAGGGAGAGGAAGAAACGGAGGACGAGGAAGACGAAGTTGGCGAGGGTGAAGAAAGCGAAGACGAAAACTACTGTTTTTTTTTGTTTTTTTTTTAATTTAATCGGATATTTTTTTCTAGTATTGTATTTTTTTTTAATTTAATGAAGTATTTAAGTTAAAAAAATAATAATTGTGAAATGATTGAATGGGGGTTATTGGCATAATGTCCCACTACGCTACTTTTGCCATAATGCCCCAACGCTGACTAGGATGCCACGTGTCGGATAATGCCCCATAGTAGAGGCATTATGTTAGTTCACCACTACACATGTTCTCACATAATTCATTTTTGGGCCATTTAGGAAAACCCTCTCTCATTCCCCTCTCCTTCATATTAGCCGCATCTTTACTCACTTAGACTCGATATGAAACCAAGTTTGCTTTGATGTCGATAACATTAGAAAATATTTACTTGGGCTTTATATTTCTTAGTTTGATGATGAACATATTAGATGTGATGAGCGTTTGAACTCATGTTAATGATAATTTTTTTTTATGTATGTGATATATTTTTTCATTGTTATTCTACTTCTTGTCACTAATTAACTACCAAAATGTAGAGTTAAAGCTAATTCGGCGAACGGATCGGTAAAGAAAATTGTGAGAGTCAAACGGTGAAAGGGCGAAAGATTAATATCTACTTGTAGATCAACCTTGTGTGGAATGATTTCATGTGACAACCTCAAAAAAACATTACATATTATTTATACTCGTTAATCGAGTGACTCCATATATTTTCAGATGATAACATCTATAAAAATCATTGTAGCACCACAAGTCAAAAAAGGTTTTTATATATAATCGAGTAAATTGCCAAAATCGTCCCTGAGGTTTGGGTATGTTTGTCATTTTCATCCATAACTATTTTTTTTACCATATAGTCCTTCACTTTTGGGATATTTTGCCATTTGCATCAAAACGTCTAACTTTTTGCCAAAATCGTCCCTGAGATTTGGGATTTTTTGCCATTTTCATCCAAATGTTTGATATAAAAAATAAAGCAAATTAGATGTTTGGGTGTAAATGGCAAAAATGTCTAAACTTCAGAGACTGTATTGTACAAAAAAATTGTTTTGAATAAAAATGACAAATATGGTCAAACCTCAGGGACAATTTTGACAATTTACTCTATATAATCTATTGATTACTAAAGTTATCATTAGTTGATACTAGTATCGACAACTAATGAGATATGGGTTTTTTTTCAGTGAAAAGATTGAGGTTAGATTAATAAAATAAATTAATGATGAATATATAAATGCTTGTTGTATTTGTTACATAATAAAATTACTTATGAATGTTTCTAACGAATATATTATCATTTTCAAAAGATCGAAAACTAGAATAGAACAATTAATGTATTTTTTTCATTTTTAATACCGTTGTAAATTTATTTCTTTATATTATGTATTAAATTTATTTTGACTATTCAAACTCTAAGAAATTGATATATGAAGTTGATACAACTCCGTGATATAACCGAAAGATGACATTGATAGCAACAAATCTTTGATCTATTGCTATTAATGTTTTTACAAATGTTTCAAAAAATATTAATTAGTAACATAAAATCAAAATATAAATAGAGTAAACCATGATCTCTAGTAAGAATTAGAACATGGGGTGTGGTTTGGGTAGTCCCTTTGTGACTATCCGTCACGTAGGCGCCACGTCACATTAGGTGGAGGATCATCTCTTTAGGTACTACCCAAGAGTGTGGAAGACTACCCAACTTATAATAAAAACCAATATATAATAAAGGAGAGAGAGAGAGAAGTCAGAGAACAAACCAATCACAAGGCTCGTCTTCAACGGCCTGGTGATGCCGTTTGCGCTGCGACGAGGGGGAGGGGGCGGTGTGAGACGAGGGCGACGAGAAGAGGGGGGGGGGACCCATGGTCTTAAAGTAGCCATTATAATTGCAAAACCTTTTGATTAAAGTAATAATAGCTATTTTTATTACATCATGTTTAAGTTAAAGCGGTGTTGTTTGAGGAACATAGAAAAGGAGATGCTAACAAAACCAATGGGCCACCTCCCAAAAACTATGGGCGTCTCCATCACCAACTTGTAGTTAATCTCTTTTCTCATCTTAAATAATGCCATTAATTAATTTTCAATTATTCTTTCATTGTATGATTCTTTATGTCCTTTAATAAATTATAATAAGATCCGCTACTAGGTTAGAACCCCGTGTATTACACGGGTTGAATAAATGTAATTTATATACCAAATAATAAAAAATATATCTTAAAAATCTCGTTTATTAGACGAGTTGAATAAATGTAATTTTATATACCAAATAATAAAACATTATATATTTAAAAATCTTGTTTATTACATGGGTTGAATTAATGTAATTTTATATATTAAATAATAAAAAAGTTGTATTTTTAAGAACCCCGTGTATTGTACGGGTTAAGTAAATTTAATTTTATATATTAAATAATGAAAAAAGTTACATTTTTAGGAACCTCATGTGTTGAGCACATGTAATTTTATATACCAAACAATAAAAAGTTAAAACTTTATAAACCCTAAAAAAGTTATATTTTAAAAAAAAGTTATTACACGAGTTTAAATGTAATTTTATATACTACATAAAAAAAGTTATTACCCTAAAAAATCTAATTTTATATACTACATAAAAAAAAGTTAGATTTTAAAAAACTCAGTGTATTACACGAGTTTAAATGTAATTTTGTATAGTAAAAAATAAAAATGTTATATCTATTAAAATCCTTGTTTATTACACGGGTTGAATGAATCTAATAAAAATTTATATCTTTAAAAAAAACTAACGGATATACTCGATATACGATGGATGGGGTGATTGCGGTGATGGTTCTTATAAATGTCACGTAAACATAGTGATTACCGTATTTGAGTTGAGAGTTGAACACGAAAAAAAAGTATAGAACCAATAAACGTTTATTAATATTTTTGTATACCCCTTTGAAATAGGTTCTACTCTTAACTACTTTAGTTTAATAAAATAAATAAGTCATTTACATAATATTTTAAAATATTATATTATCTCCTATAAGAATTGTTTAAACTTATATTAAATTTAATTTTATAATTATCTTTTAATTGATATTAATTATCTATAAAAAAATAAATGGTTTCAATGAATGACATGTGTTCTTTTATTGGTTTCTTTTATTATGAAATAGTTTTGACACTATTCCTCAATATTATAAAAAAGGTTACATCTTACATGTCAAGTATTCATCGGATAGTTACAATATTTTATACTAGGTTGTAACCGATTATATTACACAGGTTGTATAAATTTAATTTATATAATAAATAATAAAAAGAGTTAATTACATAGTTAGTCCTTGTGGTTTGCACAAAATAACATACTTAAGTACTAATAGTTTAAAATCACCTTCTAGGGTATTAACTTTTCATTTTGTAACGTTTGGAGGTATTAACTTCTAGGTTATTAACATGGTTAGTCCATGTGGTTTGCACAAAATAACATACTTAGGTACTAATAGAATGTGATTTTAAACCTACAAATAACGTTAATACCTCCAAACGTTACAAAATGAAAAGTTAATACCCTAGAATGTGATTTTAAACTATTAGTACCTAAATATGTTATTTTGGGCAAACCACAGGGACTAACTATGTAATTAACTCTAATAAAAAAGATATATATCTTTAGAAAATTCGTCTATTGTACGTGTTGTATAAAATATATTGTCATATGCTAACACATATAGTCATAAAGATTTATTTTTAAAAAATGAATATTGATGTACTATTTACTTATTATAACATTTTACTTTTTTTATTTTGCATAAATGTAATTTTGTATAATAAATAATAAAAAGAGTTAATTACATAGTTAGTCCATGTGGTTTGCACAAAATAACATACCTAGGTACTAATAGTTTAAAATCACCTTCTAGGGTATTAACTTTTCATTTTTTAACGTTTGAAGGTATTAACTTCTAAGGTAGTAACATAGGTAGTCACTGTGGTTTGCACAAAATAACATACTTAGGTACTAACATAATGTGATTTTAAGCCTACATATAAGCTTAATACCCCCAAACGTTACAAAATGAAAAGTTAATACCCTAGAATGTTATTTTAAACTATTAGTACCTAAGTATGTTACTTTGTGCAAACCACAAGGACTAACTATGTAATTAACTCTAATAAAAAACATATCATAAAAAAAACTCGTATATTACACGTGTTGAATAAAATATAGGAAAAAGTACAAGTTTTGTCCTTTATCTTTATACCACTTTTCATAATAAAAACAAACGTTTATCCTTATATAACTATTTATTTTTATGTAATATCTTGTTTAAAATTGCTAGTATTTAATATGAGAGATAAATATAAAAATAAGGTGAGAAAGCACAAGAAGTGACACGTATTCAAAAAATATTTTCATTTATTAGTATACGGAAAGATTGGTTAAATTGATAAATCCATAAATATTTTTTTTAATAATACTGATTTTCTTTTAGTACCATCACCACGATACTTAAACTGATTTTAGTTTTGGTTGTTTCTCGTTTTATATTGTTGATTTTTATGTTTTTTTCCCGAAAAATATTTTAAAAAAAGTGTATAATAATTCATATAACAGAAACATGATATTTTTTAAGTTAATTACTGTTTTTCTTCCCTGTGGTTTGTCAAAAATCTCTATTTCAGTCTATTAGTTTAAAAATTACGATTTCAGTCCCTGTGGTTTCACTTTCGTAACCATTCTAGTCCACCTCGTAACCATTTCAGTCCATGTACTAATAGAATAAATGGATTGAAATGGTTTCGAAAGTGAAACCACATGGACTGAAACGGTTACGAAAGTGAAACCACAGGGACTGAAATCACATTTTTTAAACTAATGGACTGAAATAGTGATTTTTAACAAAACACAGGGACGGAAACAGTAATTAACTCATTTTTTTATAACTAATGATTATTAATTGTTGTAGATAAATTAGATGGAGTGTGAAGGAATACGGGTTTTTTTTGAAAGGCGAACTTCAATAAAACACAAAACCGGCGGAATCTTCAAGCTAGAGAAAGCCGCCTAAAACCAAAGTTACATCATAGGAAAAGAAAACTTACACCAACCTCTCCACTCTACCGTACCCTTTTTACATCTATTTCTAAACCAAAGATATCCCAAGAATTTAATATCTGAAACCATTTGGACAACGTTCGGATCAATGCTAGAGAAAACCTTCTCGTTCCTAGAGAATACGTGAAGGAATAAGTGATAATGGAATCTAGAGAATATTGGCTTGTTTTAATTTTCAAAGATGACGAGGATAGCATTATAATAATACACCACTTGATTTTTATATTTGAACAATCTCGCCCACAAGGAATTATTTTGTCTCTCTCCCTCTCTTTCAAATGTAACATCTTGAAGAAAAAAAGTTATAATTATCTATTTTATGAATATTGTGTTTTTAAATCCTGAAAAACTTAGGCGTATAAAATATTTTGATTCGTGTCGTATGAAGAGGTAATTACTTAACATGACAAGTGTGACATTCACACATGTTCAACTCTTATTTTTAACTCGCTAGTAACATATTTTAAGTTCTTTGTTTGACTCAACGCTTTGTTTGGATTCTCTTTATTTGGCTCACAACATTGTCATCACTAATGTATTCAGTCTCAACACTAGAATTCAAGACAACGTTGTTGAACTAGTGATAGTTGCCGTCATCAATACCATTGCTAACTCCACGTACAATACATCAACCAAGACTAAACCGGAGTTGAGCCATTGCCAAGTGGTAGTGAGTCTAGAAGAACGGTCTAGTAGTTGATATCGCCTCTCTAATAACCTAGATGGAATGGGTGTGTTCTTTTTAGTTATATGACCACGTATTAAAACTCTCTACTTGTTAATAAAATGATTATTGTGAGGAAATGTAAGTTGCAAGTAGGAATGACAATGGACCAAGTATGTGATGGGTTTTGGTAATCCCGATCACACACCTGATTATAATTCATGTCGTTTACCTAGTCTCATACTCATCAGGTGTCCGTTACACAGTAGTCATTGGGTTCGTGTGCATCAGCCATACCCATTCATGGTCTTATGTGATTAAAAATTATCCGTTATGAAGCCCATTACCCTAAACTCGATCTTAAAATCACCTTAAGAACCAACTTGAAATATAAAATATTCAATCATATTTCCAACAATTATATTATTTAATAAGTTGATGTTTATCACAACTTCAACATACTATTAATTACGGTGTATGTATATGTATGTGTATGTGTATCAGTGTATGTATGCATGTATTTGATTTCGATGCGGGTAATCGCATACTCGTCCTGGTTGTTTTGAAATTAAGTTTTCTAAATGGGTTTCCATTCTTTGGTCTTCAACCATTATATTATCTTCACTAAACTTATTGCACTAACCTCATAGATCCAATGTCACAATGTCTTACTAACAAAGTAATTATCATCTCTTCTCATATCACTAATCATGGTGGGGGTATCCAATAACACTCATGTAAAATGCTAATGCTAGAACACAACAATAGAAGTTCAACGAATAAAAATCAACATTATTAATTTTGTATGATATTTTTGATGAATAAAGATAGTAAAAGTTGCATTAAGTTATTATCTTATCCTGGAATGACTCGAAAGCAACTATTACATTTTATTTTCAAACACTTACACAACTTTTTAAAATTATTGGACAACATATCATATTCATTGAAAATGATGTATTTTTATATATACATTTTTTAAAACCATGACGTGAACATAAATAGCTAACGGACAACCATTAGATCACTTAATAGTTTCATTAAGCCAAAGATATAAGTAAGATCTCACAAGATTTTATCAATGTCTCTTATAATCTAACAAAGATTCCTAAGTGAGGGTTTATATATACATGATACTCAACTTAAAAGTTAAACCTACAAGTTTACTTAATAATTAGATATTAAAGTTCAAAAAGACTATACAACGCTCTACATTAAACAATCATCATCCTTTTAAACTCAAGAGTCTTACCTTCAACTATAGTCCACATAATATAATCATGTTGTATTCACGTAGTTTTTATCACAACATGAAAGACCATTGACAAAAGACAACACATTCATTTACTCTAAACGAGTTACCATAATCGCTAACGTTTGGAGCAAACTAAGAGAGTTTATCCATACCACAACCAGGTTATATGTTAGATATTTTAGTGTAATCGGGATTGATTTGATGATTAAATCGGATAATAATACACATCAAGCAAGTGAGGAGGTGCGAGAGTGCACGCTTGTTTGAGTTATTATAATTCGAAGTGTATGGGCGGAGCCCGTACTCTACGGGGGTTCCAAGGGGGCAACGGCCCCTTGGCGGGGGGGGGGGGGGGGGTCTGTGGGCAACACCCTTGGGAGCAGGGTCCAAGGGGCAGAGCCCCTGGCTGGGAAAATTTTATTTTAATTAAATTGCATCAGAAAGTTTTATTAATTTCGAAACTTCAAATTATGGCAGTTAAGAGGTAGTTTTATGGCAGTTGTGTCTTAAAAAAATTGAGATAACTGCCATATCTCTGCCTAATGGCAGTTAATCATCCCCAACCGCTCAAATTCGTAGACAGTTTTGATTACATCTTCTTCTGGTTCAGACAATTCGCATACACACATACCCTGGTTCTATTTCTCGAAAATCTGAGTTATATCCGATTAAATTATTCGTGGGAACCACCGAAATAATTTGATCTGAGAGTGACTACATGCCTCTCTGATTATCCTGTAATCTGAAAATTCCCCAACATTATAGTTACATACTACTATACTAGGAGCAAACTATACCCACACCCCTTAAAATCTAATTCCCCACATTTTTTTTAAACGAGCATTTGAGGTTAAATCAAACAGTTGTTTGTGTGTCGTTATGTCAAATTATACCCCCACTCCCCTTAACTACAAATAACCGTTTGCATGTTAAATCATAGCATATTTAATTTCAAAAAGCCGTTTGCTTATACATCAAACGATCGTATAACAACGTTTGATGATGTAAAATCAGATTCAAGGAATGTGAGTATAGCAAACCCCATATACCAACCCATGTCACATCTTATAACTAAAATCTAAATTTTAGATAAGGTTAGGCTTATACCAAACATTTAAATCATTTTGTCTAGCAAAAATGATGTTCCTCATATCACATCTCAAATGTCATAAATAAAATTATGCTTCAATAATTGGAGAGAGGAGTCTCAACCCCAAACTAAAAAATCACTCTAAAAAAAGAACATAGCTAGCCTCCGTGGACATTACCACAGCATATAAAAACCCTTCTGGCACTATAGCAAGATAAAACACAGGACACGTGGGCCACACCCTCTCCATTTCAAGCACGGATATCATCGCTACAACTGGGCCCCACACCCTCACTCCCAATCTATTTCGCGTAAAATACTAAAACTAACGTTTCAAATTACAATAATACCCTCACTCACAATATATTTTCCTTAAAATACTAAAAATAACATTACAATAAGACACTCAAATCTTCTGGGTTGAGTTTGAGTTCAAGTTCAAACAAGCCGAGTTTGAGCTCGAATAACTTAAGAGAGTTTGAGTTTGGGTTGCTAGTAGCTTCTTAAGCTTGGGCTTGGCTTGTTTATTATTTATTAATTAATATATTAAATAACAATAATATAAATAATAGTCTCGTTTAGACTCACGAACTCAATAAGTGAAACTTGAGATCGGGCTCGTTTACTAAATATGCTTAATTTTTTAGGTTCAAGCTCGGATCGTAAACAAGTTTAAATAAGCCCGGCTTGGCTCGGCTCATTTACTAGACAACTTTAAATAAGTGGTAAATGCTATTATATATTAATAAAAACTAATATTACACTAAGGCTTCATAAGGTTTGACGAACCTGACGAGCTTCACATGCCAGGCTCAGGCTCGATAAATAAACGAGCTTTATTTTATGCTCAAGTTCGGTTCGGACTGGATAAAGTTCGGCTCGTTTGCACCCTTAGGGTTGAGTTAGTGGTTTTACAACAGTGCGCCTTAGAAGTTAGAACGGTATCTTTTATGTGCATTGGTGGTGGTCGGTCACCAACATTGTCTGTGTTTGCAGACATAGATGACTTTTAGCCATTAGGTTTACCTAGGTGATCAGACTTTATTGGAAGTTCAAAATTTATTTTTCCGTAAGATACTAAAATTAACATTACAAAATGACAATAATACCCTCACTCACAATCTATTTTCCATAAAATACTAAAAATAACATTACAAAATGACAATAACACCCTCACATCTTCTGGATTTAGTCAGGGATTTTATCACAGTTAGCTTTTGTGCAGTGGGTTTCTTCTAAAATGATATGAGACGTTCACCATCGTTGTGTATGTTCACGAGCGTGGATGACCTTTTATCATTAGGTTTACACTTTACACGAGTGAATGATCGGACTTTAAATGACAACAATACCCTCGGTCACAATCTACTTTCCATAAAATACTAAAAATAATAACATTACAAAATGACAATACTACCCTCAGCATTCCTATAAATTTAACCACATCCTCTGATCACTCTCTCATTATTATTCATTACTCTGTTTTCTTCTTACAGAAATCGCCTTCAATTTGGAAGATAATTACGATGTTGGGGGTTTTCAGCAGCTCAATTGTTTCACCGCCGGAGGAGCTGGTTGCCGCCGGCAGCCGTACGCCTTCGCCGAAGATCACCGGCAAGTCTCTAATTAACCGGTTCGTCGGAAACAACTCTGCCGCAGTGTCGATGCAGATCGGAGATGATGTTATGTTGGCGTATACTCACCAGAACGAGTCGATTACTCGCCCGAGGTATAAATTCAATTATTGTGTTGATTCATGATTTATTGTTTCGATTGCATGTTGATGTTAGATTCTAGAAATTGGTTGAATTAATTTAGTTTGGTCAATGATAAGATTGCTGAATAATTTGAATTGAAAGAGTACAAGTTTTAATTCACGATGTACAAGTCGTTATGATTGTATTGGAATATTCTGTTTACAGACTATAGTTGATCAGTTTCTCATATTTTGATAAAAGGAACTCCTCGAGATAGCCTCGCTAAAAGCTCAAACTGAGCCGAGCTTGAGCTTAAATGAGACCGAGCCTCGCGTCTAGACTGAAAATTAAGTTTTTTAATAAACGAGCCACGAGTCAGCTCACGAGTTTGAAATTTTATAAAATTATCATAAAAATAACTATAGATAATATATAATATCTTGTATATAATAATTATAAGAGTAAACTTCCGTTTTGCTCCCTGTGGTTCGGTCATTTTAACGGTTTTGCTCCAATAGTTTAAAAATAGTCATTTTCCTCCCTGATCTTTCGAGTTTGTCGCCAGTTTGCTCCCTAATCTTTCGAGTTTGTCGCCAGTTTCCTCCCTGATGGAGTTAGAGGCTGGGAGCAAAATGAAGATAAGTTAGAAAAATCAGGGAGGAAAATGGCTATTTTTAAACTATTGGAGCAAAACCGTTAAAATGACCAAATCACAGGGAGCAAAACAGAAGTTTACTCTAATTATAATTAAAATAGGCTTGTATTATTCTCACACTCTTAAAATCTTATTTCCACATTTTTTTCACTCTATCTCTCTATATCTATAGATATATAGAGAGAGACAAAGAGTATGTATAGATATATAGAGAGAGACAAAGAGGAAGGGTATGAGAATGTTAACACTAAATGATGATTTATAAAGCTCTAACTGATCTCGAGCTTTAGAAATAAAGCTCGAAATGATCTCGAGCTTGAGCGCTCTAAAGTTAAACAAGCTTGAGCCTAGTCGAGCTTCCACTAAATGTTTCGGTTCATCGGTTTATGGATTTTTAGATTGATTGTATCTTTCTTGTACTCGCGATAAATAGCGATTAATGGTGATATATGTCATGATTTTATAAGCATCGCATCTATGAATCCATCGATGAACTTAGAAGGTTTATAAAATAACATAATCTATGATCAAATTTGCAGATCTTTTGCGGTCAAAGACGAGATATTCTGCTTGTTTGAAGGAGCCCTTGACAACTTGGGCAGCCTAAAGCAGCAATACGGGCTATCGAAATCCGCCAACGAGGTCGTTTTGGTGATCGAGGCGTACAAGGCTCTTCGTGATCGAGCCCCATATCCTATGAACCAAGTTGTGGGTCATTTTATTGGAGATTTTTCCTTTGTTGTGTTTGACAAGTCAACCTCTACTTTATTTGTGGCAACTGTAAGTCATAATTATTCACCTAATATTTACTGTGATGATTAAGATGGTTTAATTTGTTTAATGATAAGTGGTTTTGGTGGTGATAATGACAGGATCAACATGGTAAGGTTCCTTTGTATTGGGGAATCACAGCTGATGGGTGTGTTGCATTTGCTGATGATGCTGATTTGCTTAAAGTTGGCTGTGGCAAGTCACTTGCTTCATTCCCTCAAGGTTCGGTTCTATCCGATATTGTTATGGTGGTCCATCTAGTTGTGTAACGGGACAAAATGAGTTCCGGCAGAAACGGAACAAAATTTATTATGGATCATAATGAGTCGGGTCGGGTGGGTTAGGCCCAGAAACGTCTCGTTTTTTATAAATAATTAATACTTTATATACGAAGGAAATATTATTATAGTAATGACTTAGTTTCTTTGAATAAAAAGATCTATACAGTTGTATCTATAACATTAGGAGACTTTCATTTTCGTTTAAACATCTGTGGAGATACGAACCGTTTGTAATGCCTCGGTGAAGTTTCATGGGAAAACTGGGCATGGGTAACGACTTCACCAAAAGATATTACCAACGGATGACCGACGAACTTTAAAAAGTTCAATGTTTTTGTGTATTGTTTTATTGGCAAATAGTGGTCCGTTGCCCATTGGTGATATTTCCATCGGTGAAAGTCTGTTTTGCAATAGTGTTTCAACCCGTTTCATCAATTCGATGAGTTTCAACTTTCAAGTTTTCTTTAAAGTTTTTTAAAACGTGGTTTAAATGTGTGATGCAGGATGCTTCTACTCGACAGCAATTGGAGAGCTGAGATGCTACGAAAATCCCAAGAACAAAATCACAGCCGTTCCTGCAACTGAGGAAGAGATATGGGGCGCAAAATATATGGTATAACGTATAATCATATAATATTAAATCTCATCCACTAAACATGCATTGGTTTTTATATCTAAATTGTGGTCTTTTTCAGCTCCATTTTGGTGGTTTGTAGTATATATCTTGTGGTCCAACTTCATAATATGATAAGCTTAGGTATATGTTGGTTTCAAAATGTGACATTTGGTTGATTTTTTTTCAGGTGGGAGCCCCGTCGATGCTATCGGCCACACAGTAAACGTTTGCAGAGCGACGATGATGATGATTAGGTGTTTGGTTTTATGGGTTTAGAGGCTGGGGCTGAGGCTGTAGTTTTCAAGTTGTTGTATGTGTACAGAGACATGTGTAATAAAGTTTGGATAGACTATGAATGTATAATTTATGGTTGTTATCTATTTGCCTAAGCGTGTGGGCCTGTGGGCTTCACGGTATTATTGCAATTAAAGTAGGAAACTGGATATAAGTATAAAGTATGATGCTTTGACGTGCTAATTTGGCAATTTCTTATCTGTGACAAAACACATTTTATAATATGGTGAAAATAGTAATAAAATTCTTATCAAATGGTCATTAAATTTTGTGGTTCATCTAACATAAAGTCCATTTGCTATATAGTCGAGTGATGCATTGTATAACGATCTGTTATCCTAGGAAAAGCTTGTTGTCACGACCATGATGTGCGGCTGTCCATACCGTCTTGGGTCGTTGCACCATCATTCTCCCCATCTTTGACAGAAAAGTCACTCACCATTTAATCAATGATAGAAACCACAAACCTCTAACACGTGTCAATATGAATTACCCACCATTTAATCACTGGTACACCAAATAATAACAAATGTATATAGCACCAAAAAACCAAATCTACATAGCTCCAAAAAATAAGATAAGAAAAAAATATAAACTTTTAATACTTTTGCAAAATTCCAAAATTTTTATTATTATTTCCCAATAAAATTCCAATTATACACAAATACAAATGCTCACGACAAAAGTAACTACATTAAACAACTCATTCAAGTACTTGAGTGAAGGTCTTCGTTCTCCGGTATGTATGGCGATCGCCGGTGACAAGAATTTGGAACTAGTGAAGCTCTGGAGTCCGACAATGGTGCTGTGTAATCAATTTTTTAGTGGTGAGTTTATTTAATAATAGAGAAATGTCATTATTTGGTTCTTTGTATTATAAGGAAAAAAAAAAATTTGACACCACCAAAAAATTGGTTTTGTACCAGTGCCAGTTTCTTCGTCACATGGGTCTTGCGGATTGCCTTTGCCTCGGTAGGCGATTCTATGAGTGGGGTTGCGAGTAATTTTCCATGTCCGGCCATAGTTTTGATACCTAATGACGTCGGGACAACTAGGTAAGGTAAATTGCAATTTCCGTCCCTATGGTTTGCATGAATTCACACCTTCAGTCCACCCTTAACACCTTACATACTTGACGTTTCATCTTGTAACACATAACGTCCCTCTTTTTCCCTTCCGTCCACTGAGTCGTTAGTTCCCCCATGAGCTCCACACGTGATGGGTGTTTTGGTCATTTCACCCCTATAGCAACGTTTAAAGGCTTCTTCCCACTATTAGTTAACAAAAACCCTATGTTCAATAGATTTGTATGCAACTCCACCCCCAATTGAACGATTATCAAGCTAACTTTGGCAATGTGGGCGTCGCTATGGACGGTTCGTGGTATGGACATGGTTGATTTCGACCCATTAGAAGTTACTGTAAGTGTTGTGTTTTATCCAATTCTCTTTAATTAAAACCATAATGTTTTCTGCTTGTTTGTGCAATTTTTTATATAAATTTAGTAGCAAACAGTGACACATACATAATGTTTAATGCATTATGTTTAATTCAAAATCAACAAACCACATTCATTTCATTTCATTTTTCAACTGAATATTATTACATTGGTCAATTAAAATTTAAGTATAGTACAAACAAGCACCAACTTAAACCCAATATAATCTCCAGCTTTCTTGCTTCATATGCTCTTTGATTCACTAATTCTTGATGTTTGTCGACGCTTTTTACCAAATGCTAATTGCTATACAAACCGCCGGTTCGGTTCGGGTTGAAACCGGTTTTAAAAAAATCGGTTTTTTTTTCGGTTTCAATTCTAAAACCGTTTTTTTTTGTACACCTTTACTTGACCTCCTCTATTCATTAGGCTTGTGATCAGATTAACTTATACTAGCATGCTTCCACACCTCCTAACCGTATTAAAATTAACTTAAAATTTCCTCTGAGTTAGGTGTAAATCCCAATTATATAAAATGATTAGTGAAATTAAATCATCAATATTTCAATTAGAATTATTCGTCAACAACGCTTTTCCACAAGCCACTTAGGTTTTGGCCTAGTGGTCAAAAAGAATTACCTCTTAGGTTTCGTATAAGATTTAGGAGAGAAAAAAGTTTAGATGTTAAAAAAAAACAACACTTTTCTACAAATGAAGTAGATTTGTTAGTCGACAACACTTTTCTATAATCGAATAAAACCTCTCGATCTCGATGAAAGTTAACTTTTTATTAATCACGATTAACCATGAATAATTATATTTAAATACAATTTTAATTAAAAAAAATATTATGTGTAATTAGTCATCTAGAGAGAGACATGAATATGCCAAACAAGACGACATCCGTAACAAATGTGTCTTTTTCCTTGCTTCATTCACTTCCTTTTTCGATCAACTTCTTCGTTCACTTCCTTTTTCAATACCCCGAATAAAACCTCTCGATCTCGATGTAAGCTATTAATCACGATTAACCATGAATAATTATATTTAAATACGATTTAGTATAAAAATATTATTAATCTTATTAGTCATCTAGAGAGAGACATGAATACGCCAAACAAACGATACGATATCCCTAACAAATGTGTCTTTTTCCTTACTATATATACGTAACACCCCCACCCGTTACCAATTCATTCATTCACTTCCTTTTTCGATCAACTTGAAGCCCTAGCTAGCTCTTCTTCAATTTCTCACACTTTTGCTACTCAATCCAACAGGTTTCATCTCTATTTCTCTTTACTATTCAATTCCGCACACCAAATCCCTCTTATTTAACTCGATCTACTTCTTATTTCAGATTTTTCTCTCAATTGAGTTTGCATTCAATTAGTTGTGCGTTTGATCGAAGCAGCTCTTCAACTTTCTAAACAGTATACCACCAGGTATTTAATTAGTTTTATTATCTATCTATATATGCCCTAATTTTTGGTATATTTGTTTACTAATTAATTTGTAGAGTTAAAGTTCACGTACAAACAGCCTTGTCGAACAAAACGTAGGCATAAAAAAAAACGATGACATTTTCGTAATTATTTTAGGGCAGAATTTGAACATGTGTGTGTGTGTGATAAGTTTTTAATTTTTATTTGTATTTGTTTATTTACCATGGTTTGTTAGGTTAAAAAGGAAAGTGAAAGCTTTATGTGATTGTATGGATGTTGGTATCTGTTTGAAGTTAGGGAATGATGTTATGTTTCATGTTTTGTTTGAAATGGAACTTACTTTTCTGTTGGAGATACTGTGATCTGTGTTTAATTGCCTTTTAACTTTAGTTTTGCCTCTTGTTGACCATGTATTCCTAGGCATGTCTTTGTAACAATGTATGCTTTAGGTTATGGAAACTGAGGTTTAAAAGTACGGAATTGTGCCACGAGGCGTTTTCCCTTCACCTCACGAGGCGGAACTAAAAAATAAATATAAAAATCATATATCTTACAAAAAAAAAAAAATACTGACTAATTTCATTATCAGATTCATCAAAAACGTCAAAAACACATAAAAAAGACGTGAAATGTTTGAAATTGACACAAAAAGTCAAAAACATCAAAACCCCCTGAGGCACACCTAAGACGCAACTTTTCTTAGCGCGTCAACCCTACGAGGCGTACGTACAAAATCCCCCCCCCCCCCCCCCCCCCCCCCCCCCCCCCCCGCGGCGCTGCCTCAGACGCCTCACCTTGAGGCGCACGTCTCAGCCGTTTTTTATAAAAAACTATTATGGAAACTGATTTTAGAGAATAGTAGCATGCATGCGCAGTGTGGCTACAACAAGAATGAATTTTGCCAACGTTTTTTTGTTGGAATTGGTTACAAGGTACCAAGGCGGTGTCTTTTCTAGTTGAATGTTAATTCTCTGTTAATATCACGTCTTAGCTTGGTAAGGAGTAAGGACTTGATTTGAGGTAAATAAGGTAAAATATTAATACATTTTGATCTTGCATGTTGATAGTTGTAGGCTTGTAGCTTGGTTTGGTTAGATTTTCATAGTTAATAAGGATTTTTAATATGTAAATCTTCTTATCTTTACTCTTTACCCACAGTGTGTATGCTAACATTTTCTGCCTTTGATTATGTACTTGTTGAGTAGTTCATCGACTGTTTTAACTTTTAACCACATTTTCTTATATTAACGTTTTCTGATTTGAAGATGGATCAACAAGGTCATGGACAGGCCCCAGGCATGGGGGCTGTCGGTAACACAACTCAAATGCCGTACAGCATGGCACCGTACCCCCCAAATCAAATGATGGGAATCGTACCCCCCGCATCGGTTGGCGGGCCAGTCCCACCATCACAAACCTCCGGTCTCCCTTCTCCCCCGGCCCAACTGGCCCAACAACAACTCGCGTACCAACACATTCACCAGCAACAGCAACAACAACTGCACCAACAACTCCAAAACTTCTGGGCAAACCAGTTCCACGAGATCGAACAAACCACCGATTTCAAAAACCACAGTCTCCCATTAGCTAGAATAAAAAAGATAATGAAAGCGGATGAAGACGTGAGGATGATATCCGCCGAAGCACCGGTGATATTTGCACGCGCTTGTGAAATGTTTATTCTCGAGTTGACTTTACGGTCATGGAACCACACTGAAGAAAACAAAAGGAGGACTCTTCAGAAGAATGATATTGCGGCTGCAATTACGAGGACTGATATTTTTGACTTTTTGGTTGATATAGTGCCGCGAGAAGATTTGAAAGATGAGGTGATTGGTTCGACAATCCCGAGAGGTGGGCACATTCCGGTTGGGGCTCCGACTGAGGGTCTACCGTATTACTATATGCCGCCTCCACAGGTTGGTGGTTCGGGGATGTATATGGGTAAGCCCGTGGATCCTCAAGCGCTTTACGGGCAGCAGCCTCGTCCTTATATGGCGCAGCCTATGTGGCCGCAACAGCAACAGCAAGAACCGCAGGAAGATGCTTAACCAGGTATACGATTAATCGTGCATGTTGATGATCATGATTTTACTGTTTCAACTGTTGCCTTAACGTCCCATGTTTTATCTCTGTTCTAAGGGGTCAAATAGGTAAAATTTGAAATACCAAAATGACTCGTAAGAGATAAATCGTAGGTCCATAGCCCAAAATGACCCATTTGTAGGTAAGTGTAGGGCTGTAAACGAACCGAAGGAGAACACGAACAAGACCTTGTTTGTGTTCGTTGATTAAGAAATATATGTGTTCACGAACTGTTCGTTAACACTTACCCAACGAGATTTTATGTTCGTGTTTGTTTGTTAAGGAAATGAATGTGTTCATGTTCGTTTGTGTTCATTTTTTAATTTTAGGCAACGAACATTGATGAACATAAATGAACACAAACTAATGTTCATAAACACAAATGGAAACAAACGAACACATTTAATCTGCGTTCTTGAACAACATATATAATACATTGACATTTATTGAATATTTTATTTGTCGTAATTTTGAAGTATTTAAATAAAATATAAAAACTAAAAACGCTAATGAACTATCGAATACAATCGAACATAAACGAACACGTTACCGAACGTTCACAAACATAAATGAACGAACGTGACCTCTGTTCATGTTCGTTCATTTAACTAAATGAACGGAATTTCTTGTTCGTGTTCATTTGTTTAATAAACGAACGAACACAAACGAACCTCTCGCCGAACAATTCACGAATTGTTCGCTGAACGTTTGGTTCGCTTGCAGCCCTAGGTAAATGGGTTGAAACTGTCGTCTTTGAGAATAACCTTGTTATTTGTGGACCGTCATTGATTTTTGATGATTTGTGTGGTTACAGGAAGCTTTACACGAGATGGAATTCTGAAGAATGGTGGCTGTAGACGAACGCTTACTATTGGGAATTTGTATTAAGGTTAAATTTTCATGTGGTTTATTAGGAATGCTTGTAGTCATACTTAATTATGTGTGTGTGCCTACGTGCTGTTCTATGATGTTGGCGGCAAACATGTGTTATATCCGGACCAGGTTTTGGAAAGTTAAACTGATATCCAAAGCAGAAGGTATATTGTTTGCTCATTTGATGGCCTACATACGCTTGCTGATTCCTTATATACATCTGTAGATACATTCTATATGGTTAGGTAGGGGTCACCAGATGGTTGGTTAGGCAACGGGTCGTGTCACGCTTAGTTTGGCTCAAAATGGGTCGGGTTGGGCTGACCCCCAACTGTTCTTTTTATTTTCTTTTCGTCTTGTTTCTTTCCTTTCATCGTCAACCCATCTGGCGTGTGTGACATATTAATTTTGTTGTCAAATGAATTTAGCTTAACTCAGTTAGCCAACCTCAGGTTTACCTTTTTGTATACAAGTTGACTTAGATCGACACCTAGGTTGGGTAAGTGGTCAAATGGTAAATCTTTAGAATGGATGAGTTGGTTTGACAAATGCTATAACATATTGAATTTGCATGTCTTCATTAAGGCATATGAGGAGAGTAAGCGAATGTGATCAAGTAGTTTTTATTACTTTAACCGAATACGTTGCTGAAAAAATTATGGCACCCTACCGATATCCATAAACATGGTGGCTAAAATCAAAGTTTTAAATATGGGTTAAAGGCGAAAGACCATTCAAGCACATACCACTAGTGGTGCACAAAAAACCCGAACCCGGACCTGGACCCGAAAAAAAAACCCGGAACCGGGTATTATAAAACCCGGGTTTTTTATACCCGAACCCGACCCTACCCGTAGGGTAGGGACCGGGTATGCATATTTGATCTAAAACCCGAACCAGGAACCGGTTTTTTTTTTATACCCGGTTTATACCCGAAACCCGGTTTTATAAATACCCGAACCCGAACCCGGAACCGGGTTTTATAAATACCCGGAACCGGGTTTTATAAATACCCGGAACCGGGTTTTATAAATACCCGGAACCGGTTTTTAAAAAAACCCGATTTTGATGTAATCTTGTTTAATTATGTATGCATTAAGACTTTTAGTTCTTATGATTTAACAAAATTATGTATGCACTTTGATGTAATCTTGTTTAATTATTAGGTTTCTAATGATATTTGCCACCGCTACTTAATTATTTAGTATATTTCATTACAAGTGGAAACAAATATGCCAATATATGTTGGCCCTTCTATTTTCTTTGTTTGTTTAATTAATATCATTATTAGTTTTTGTATTTAATAAATTGTGTCTCTGTTTATAAAGTTCAAGAATAACCACATGAAGAACTATAAATTGTGCCTCTGTTTATCAATAGATTTGATGTCTATGTGTGAGAGTTATGTTACATTTTATAAGCATAGTTCCGGTCGGGTTTTTTTAATACCCGGTGCGGGTTTTTTCCCAACCCGATGCATACCCGAACCCTACCCGATGAATACCCGAACCCGGAAATAGGGTATTATAATACCCGGGTTTTATAAAACCCGACCCGAACCCGGGTATATAGGGTATACATTTTTGGTAGAGAACCCGGACCCGACCCGGTTTTTAAAAAAACCCGATTTTGTAAAACCCGATCCTACCCGAAACCCGGATTTTAAAAAAACCCGATTTGTGCACCACTACATACCACTCAAAAGGTTTCAATTAAATTATATGGGCCAACTAACTAATCGGTTATTTTTCTACTCTAAGTATCATCTTAAACAACTTATAAAAAGCAAGCATCGCATCATACCATTAAAGCATGGATGAGTGCGCATATATTTGAAAGGGTGAGTTTTGATTTTACCATCCTAATCTTAGGTAGGGTGTTATACTAGCAGGAGCGTCCCTACGGCGCTGACGTGGAGAGGGGGGGGGGGGGGGGGAGAAAGAAGGTGAGGAATGAGTGTATAATATGACGCTGAGGTGATGTGACGCTGAGGTGGCAATCATGAATCAATGAAGAGTATAATGGGTAGTCTTAAGGATATAAAAACTTTCAAAGAAACATCGACTGACAGCTTCACTTTATAAACGTTTGAATTGTTAACAAATCCGGCCCTGGTATTCTTTTCATTCTTAAATTCAATAAAAGTCTAAATTAGATGAAGATGACATGATACTAGAAAACCAGTTAGCACGGAACACAACTATCTGTTGAAGCTCCAACCTTGTAATTGCAGACCAAATATGCACCTAAACTTCTGCATTTATTCCAAACTTGCTCATTGACTCGAAACGAAAATAAAATATCCTTCAAACTCATAAAAACTCCAAGAGAAAGAAAAAACTCAAAAAAGACAACATGATAATTAACATCCAAAGCTTCAACGCACCGGACAAATATCCTCCAAACTGCACAAGAATGCAACTACAGTTAGACGAATTTTATAAAATTTGGTTGACTGCGAAAACATTTTGTAAGATAACAATAGGTACATTTTATGAAATGCAAATCCCGACACCCCTAATGTCATGAAGGAAACGTATGCAGATTACCTTCTTCCTAAACATTCGATAATATCAGTGGTGAGGGTTGATCTCTTCTTATCCTCAAAAGCAAGCGATGCAGCTCTCCTCATCAAAGCAGACCCCGCAATACAACCCAACATTGTGGGGCTCATAGTGGGCCCCTCTTTATCAACAAGCTTCCGGGCCCAAGCCAAGAATACTGCAACACTGCTCAACAGAACTTATAAACTTAGCTAGAAAGGAAACGATTCAAATATGTAAAAAAGTTGACCAAATATACATGTTACTGCAAGTGATGAACCAATACATAAGTCACAAATTTCCTTTTGGAACCGTAGAATGGCAATTTACGCTAATTGGATAAGGAGGGCGTTGTTAAATAAGCAAAGTACCTTCCAGAGAGTATATCACCTTGTCCACCACAACGTCGAGGGGAACCAAATATACTAACTGATCTAACTGCATATACATTTAAATAAAGATCACAAAAAAATTATTATCAGAATAATGATCCAATCTTATAATAAAGCAATTTAGGATGTTTTAAACACTTGATTATACCTTTTGGGTTGTTTTTAGACCAACTGACGTGTTCTTATTTTTTTTGGGTGGGGATTATTTTTTGGAATATTGGATTTTAATAATCCCAACTATTCGTCGTTGGCCTCCAACAGTACCAACTTAAAAAATAACCACTAGCAGTCCCAACTACTGACATATTGGCAACCAATGGACCCTGACTAACAGAACCCTAACGCCTTTAGTCTCCGGTCGCCGGAAAACCGTTTTTGTCCAGAAAAAGCTTTCTAAAGGTCCGATCTAAGGTTACAAAGAGGTTTGGGACAAAAATGTTGAGTTTTCCGGCGAAAAAGAAGTTTTCCGGCGACTTTAATAATTGGGACTTTTACTAGAAAAAGGTTCCCAAAGGTCCATAATAAGGTTACAAAGAGGTTCGGGACAAAAATGTTTTTGAGTTTTCCGGCCAAAAAACGTTTTTCGGGCGACCGGAGACCAACGGCGTTAGGGTTCTGTTAGTCAGGGTCCATTGGAGGCCAATATGTTAAAAGTTAGGACTGCCAGTGGTTATTTTTAAAGTTGGGACTGTTGGCGGCCGACGGCGAATAGTTGGGATTATTAAAATCCAATATTCCTTATTTTTTAGTTTTTTACTTTTTACCCGTCCGACTTATCAATAGAATCTAACCCAAAAATTGATCCATTTTAACATTATGAATTGAAATTGTTCCCTCTAGTTACATGAGTCCACTGAATGTATCTTTCTTTTGCATGTATCCTTATGTTCATGTCTATCCTAATCTATATTGGCATAAATGTGTGTGTTCCTAAATAAACAATAATCACATATTACCTCAATTTCCAAATTACTTTATAAATCAAATGATGTAAATTTGTTACAGTGGTATTAGTTTATTAATATATAACTAAAATGATAATCTACAAATACCTTACCACATTCACTAATTACAACAACAATATTACTATATTACTGTTTATAAACATAACAAGTTATAGGTAAGAATCAATATAACCAAACATGTCAGCCTTGCACGTAAATGTTGACCAAACTTACATATGTACAATATATGATGATAATAAAAGTGAAATGTAAACGTAGTACCTTCTTTGCCATCACTTATATAATCAGATAGGCCTTTACGAAGGATAGTCACACCACCAATACTGCCAAAGGTAAGGTTTTTAATCCATTAATCACATTAAACAATAGTCATCAGTAATAATTGAAGAATGGATTGCAATTTATGTATCAACTATCACGTGCAACTCGTTCAAAACTCTTTTTTGACTACGATGATTGCAGTCTAGCTTGTGATTGTTATGGTTTTGGTAACTGGTTTAATAGGCAAACTTGCAATAAAAGTTTTTTTTTTTTTTTACCCACGGGTAAGGTTCTGATGGAGCATTTTGTTGTTGCGTGTTTTGCTTTCTAATATATAGGAAGCTGAACAAAAATTAAAAGCTGCAAGTATGTAAGCTTTAGTTAATGAGGCAATTAGTATTATCTTGTAATCACACAATGATCATTTTGTAGCTTCATTATCATATTTTTTTTGAACGACTTTTTATACCTAAATATCACCTAACCTTGCACTTGCAAGGAGACAAAGATGTAGATGGTGGATATTGGATTGATCCATTTTCATTGGAAAAGAACAGAGAATACATTTGGTCAATAATGTGCATGTGATTAACTAGATTAGCTTGTTTTGGATTGTTTGAAGGTGAACAAATATCTATTTTTTTTAAAGTCTACTTGTTTATGCTTCAATTATTTGAAGCTAGTTCTATTTTTTGGTTTTATTAGTTTTGATTATATAAGAAATGTGAAAATAATAACAAACTGATGACATTATCATTAATAAATTTCATCTTCATTTCTCTGTTTTTACCTACCAAGCAGAATAATTGATTTCCGTACTCATTTTCGTGTTAGGATCTCTGTCGTTACCAAACAGTAGAATCCATTAAACTTAGCCAAACTCTGCAATTTTTTTCTCAGTTATTTTCACTTGATTTCCCCCTACCAAACATGCCCTTAGATGTGTTCCAACTTAGCCGACCCGCTCATTTTACACCACTATAATAAACTATCAACGAAAGGATGGAAAAAAGAAATGAACTGAGTATATTAATAAAGAAACTACCTGCTGGCGAGAGACAGTAATTGCTGGGGTCCATCTTGATCATTTACTTCACAGTTCAAAACTTTCTGAACAAGGCGTTTGTATTCATTTACATTTGGAGTTAAAACCGCTAAAGGGTAGCCGCTGACTAGATCAAGCCGGTTTGTGACAAGAAACAGCCCATCCTATAAACCAACTCAGAATAACATCCACAAGAATCATATGTCATACAGGAGTATATAACTAGAAACAATATTATAAAATCTCACAAAAACAAATATCCATGGCTCCTTAGAATTCATACCCCATCAATGACCATCGGGACGTTGCTTTGCCTTGCATGCTTCATAATATCACTTACACAGTCCTTCAAGTATAACAAACATCATAAACAAAAAAATTCATATTATATGTTTAGAGGCCGGTTAACGTACAAGACCACCTTATCGTGGGATGCGTACGCGGGCATTTCAACCGCACATCTGATCGAACCTAGGCCTTCAATTGAACGTGGTGGCACAATAGTAAGAAACTTTGCATAATTACGCACGTTATTGCATAATCACACACGTTATAATACATAATTACGCACATTATTTGCATAATTACGCATGGGTCTGGTTAAACCCTAATTACGCACGTTATTTGCATAATTACGCATGGGTTGGGTTAAACCTTGATTACGCACCTTATTTGCATAATTACGCATCAGTTGGGTTAAACCCTAATTACGCACCTTATTTGCATAATTATGCATGGGTTGGGTTAACCCTAATTACGCACGTTATTTGCATAATTACTTACGTTATATTGGTGGTCGCGTACCGTCGCATGTTAATATAATAGCCTTTTGTGTTTAAACCTTTTACTATATGTTTTAATATACATCCTAATGATATGAAAAAGAGTAACACACCAGAAGAAATGGATCTCTTCCGAGGCCGGGACCAATGACAAGACAATCGAATCTTTCCATCCACTTGTCAACTTCGGCGAGAACCAGCGTTGAGACCGACTTTCGGTCTTCTTCTCTGAGAATTCACAAAATTAAGAAATGAATTTGTGTGAAAAGGGGCAGAAAACTGATGAACTAACTGATAACTGACCGCACACTGTATGATTCCTCTAGCAACGGATGCACAATCAACTCAGGACTGTAGCTTTTTATAACTGGTGCAGCATCTTTAGTGCAGATCACATGTGATAAATCTGCTCCCTAAGTAAGAATTTGGGTGCAGTTAGATGAATTTGAAGTGAAATATAGTCCGAACAAGGGTGATGCTATAGATACACCAGATGAAGTCATCATACGGCCTGTATGGCGGGGCAAAAACAGTCAAACGGGCCGTATGACTTTGTCAGTGGTGTGTTGTGTGCGCTGTCACGTCAGTCAGTTTTGTGTTAGTATACTACATCATAGGGTTAGGGCCCACATAATTTGACGACTCCAACTCATACGGCCCGTATAAAACATTGCAGCCCGTATGATGTGCCAGTCTAAGACGCCATACAACCTCGTATGACCAACCCCTCGTTGGTATCACGCGGCCCGCGTAAAGTGATGTTGCTACGGCCATATTAAACATTGTGGCCCGTATGACGTGCCAGTCTAACAAACCATCCCCTCCCCCTCATTGGTATCATACGCCCACATAAGTTGATGACGCTACGACTTTATAAAATATCGTGGCCCGTATGATGTGCCAGTCTAACCCGTCATACCCCCCCCCCCCCCCCCCTCTCCCTCTTTCATACGCCGTATGGCACATCAGTTGTGTATGGATAGCAGCCCAAAAGAAACAACGAGTTAAGACAGTGCAGACTAACAATTTTAAGAGCCGAAATCGCAGAGAAGTATGGTGCACCGGTGTATTCACGGCAACCACCTAAAACTGCTATCTTTCCTGGTTAAACAAACAACAACATATGTCAACAACTAAAACAGAAACAGGGACAAAACATCAATTCTTCAGTAAATTCACACCAAAATCTTGATACCCACATCAAATTGAACACAGAAGATACAAAATCTTGGGTTTGAATTTTGCAAAGGGGACTCACCAGCTTGACCTTTATGCTTAGATGAATCAAGAGTAGGAGAAATTGACCTCAAAATACTAAGAGCATCAGCTTCTAAAGTGGGATTCATCACAGATTGCATTCTTGTGTTGACTGAAAGAAGGGTGTTGCTCTGGTGATCACCTCCTAAACACCTAATCAAGTGTTGTTGTCTTCTTATTATGCCGCCATAATACTGCCGCATATGTGTGGAATTGGTAACAGCACGTGCGAAGGCTGCTGTTGTTTCTACTCTCAGACGAATCAAGGGGGTGTAGTAGCGAATTAGTTGTGAAAGCAATTATCTTTTTGAGATTGGATCAGATCTATTGAAGGCCCAATAAGCTTTTAATTGGGTTCAATTTTTTAAAAAGATTACGTAATTGACTTTTGCGTAATTGACTTAAAAGTCCAGTTACCTATACATTGTTTGATAGTTGATACTGCTGTGTTTTGATTTTTCGAGAACAGTACACAAACAAAACTTATTTTGTTTTGGATTTTTTTTTCGAGACAAATATAGCTTTGCTTTATTTTTCGGGTTTGCGTTCGTATTGAAACTCGGGAATTAAACGCGTAGATTGGAAGAAACTGAACCAGTCACACCGGGTTCGTTTAATCTTTCGTATAGTCGACGGAAGAAAAATATGGTTGGAAGCGATGGCGGTAGCGGCTCGAATACCGAGAAATCGGTTCCAAATTCAACAGCGCTTCAATGCCCGATGTTGAATAAGGTTAATTATACAATTTGGGCTATGCGTATCCGAGCGATTTTTAACGTTCATGGCGTGTGGGAGGCCATTGAACCCGGAACTGAAACCGATGTGAAGAAAAACAATATGGCGATTGCCTTGTTGTTTCAATCCATACCGGAAGAACAGATCTTGCAAGTTGGTAATATGAAGACGGCAAAAGAGATGTGGGATGCACTGAAAGCGCGCCATCTGGGAGCCGATCGGGTACGTGAAGCAAGACTACAGACACTCATGTCAGAATTTGAGGCGTTGAAGATGAAGGATTATAGTACAGTTGATGAGTTTTCTAGCCAGTTAACAGGAATGTCTTCAAAAGCGGCGTCTCTAGGTTCTATAATAGAGGAACAAAGGATCGTGAAAAAGTTTCTCAGTGGTTTACCAAGGCGGTTCATCCATATGGTAGCCTCAGTTGAGCAACTTGTGGATCTAAAAACAATTGCATTCGACGATGTTGTTGGTCGAATAAAGGCGTATGAAGAACGCATAAAAGATGAAGAATTGCAGTCGGATAATCAAGGTACTCAAACGAAACTAATGTTTAATAATTCTAATGCCTCTTCAAGTTCTAGACAGACTTCACGCGATTCGAGTAGGGGACGCGGGAAAGGCTCGAACCGTGGACGTGGTGGTGGTGGACGCGGTCGAAACCAATCTGGTCAAAACCGCGGGTCACAAGGCGGGTCCAACGATGGGGATAAACAACAAGGAAAGAAGGATTATTCAAGGTTCAATGTTTCCGATGCGACAAGTTCGGTCACTTTGTTTCGAGATGTCCAGAGCGAAAGAAAGAGAAACAAGCAAACTTGATCGATGCGGAAGAAATTTACCCGTCTTTGTTTATGGTGCAAGATGTTCAAGAAATCGTTTACTTGAATGAAGAAAAGGTCATTCCAAAAAATTACGAGAACGGTTCGGAAGAAAAAGACTTGTGTTATTTGGATAATGGCACGAGTAACCATATGACGGGTAATATATCTTTTTTTTTCTCTGAATTAAATAAGCGTGTTGGTGGCAAAGTTAAATTCGGGGATGGGTCTCAAGTCGAAATATGCGGGAAAGGGTCTATATTACTATTGGGTAAAACGGGGGAGCAAAGGTTAATGACCGATATTTATTATATCCCTAGTTTACGTAGTAATATAATTAGTCTCGGTCAAGCAACGGAGTGTGGATGTGATATTCGTATGAAAGACGATTATTTATTAATGCGTGACGCTCAAGACAAGGTGTTAATAAATGTTATTCGATCTAAAAATCGTCTTTATAAGATTAAATTAAAAGTTGGAAAACCCGTTTGTTTGAAAGCTCGGATTGATAATGAAAATTGGTTATGGCACGCGAGACTTGGTCACCTAAATTTCGAGTTCATGAAACAAATGGTGAATAAAGATATGGTCATGGGGATGCCAAAAATCAATCATGAAAATCAAATATGTGATTCGTGCTTAGTCGGGAAGCATATGAGACAATCGTTTCTGAAGACGGCGTCGTTCCGGGCAACGCGTGCCTTGGAACTTATTCATGGAGACTTATGCGGTCCAATTTCTCCGAGCACAATAGCGGGAAACATGTATGTATTTGTCTTAGTTGATGATTTTTCACGTTTCATGTGGACTTTTCTTTTGAAGGAAAAAAGTGATGCGTTTGAAAATTTCAAAAAGTTTAAAGTCATGGTGGAAGTCGAAGTTAGTAGAAAAATAAAGACGTTTCGAACCGATCGAGGGGGAGAATTTACGTCTCATGAGTTCAATCGGTTCTGTGAAAACGAAGGGATTATTCGACACTTAACCGCTCCATATTCACCTCAACAAAATGGGGTGGTGGAAAGGCGAAACCGTACCATAATGGAGATGACTCGAAGTATATTAAAAGCGCGACAAGTTCCTAATTTTATGTGGGGGGAGGTGGTGAGGCACTCAACCAATTTAATAAATAAAATTCCAACACGAGCGTTACACGAAGACAAAACACCGTACGAGATGTTAAAAGGAAAGAAACCGGATCTCCAATTTCTTAAGGTTTTCGGATGTGCCGCTTATTTGAAAATTGTTGGCGGACATCTTCCAAAATTAGACGATCATTCGACTCGTCTAGTTTATCTTGGAAGCGAAAATGGTTCGGGGGCGTATCGTTTATACAATCCAACGACTCGAAGAATTGTTGTGGGTCGAGACGAGGATACGGAGTTTGATGAAACGCGTGGTTGGAATTGGGGAAAAAATATTGTTTTTAATAACAAAGAGTCTCACGAACCGGGCATGTTTTGGGTAGACTTTGGTGGCGTAATTGACACCGGAGATGGAACCGTAAATACCGAACTTGGTGCGTTCACCTCTGGAACAAATGAAAACATTCAAAATTTGAGTGATGAGCTAAGGACGGAGTCAACTGGTCCGTTGACCAGCAACTCAAATAAAAATAAAATAAACAACAGCAGTTTATCGAGTTCATCTAATAAATGTGGCTCAAGTAATTTTGATATGGATTTTGCAAATTCAAACCAAAGAGTTGTAAGTGGTGTGGGCTCACATGGCCCAAATAGTCAAAGAATGAGATCAGATGCTTTCACTGCAAGTAGATCAGCTTTGCGTGGCCCAATGCAACCTGGCCCAACAGCAGTGAATGAAGGCCAAGACAGCAGCTATATTGACGAGAACAGTAGCAGTGCTGAAGAAAATATTTTTGTGACGCCCGACCCGGTTGTTCTTAGATCCAGTCGAAACACGGTTACCCCGGTAGGCCGGTACGTTTTAAGGACTATGTTTTAAATTCGAGTTCTATTGATGAAGAATATTTATTGCTTGCGGATGACGAACCGGCTTATTTAATGATGCGAAAAATAAACCGGAGTGGATGAAAGCAATGCGCGCAGAAATCGAATCAATAAATAAAAACAATACGTGGTCGTTGACCGAGTTACCGCGTGGTGCAAAACCGATTGGTTTGAAGTGGGTTTACAAGGTTAAAAGAAACGCGGATGACTCACTAAATAAACACAAGGCTAGACTCGTGGCAAAGGGTTATGTTCAACAACCCGGAGTCGATTTTGACGAAGTGTTCACGCTAGTTGCTCGACTTGAAACAGTTCGATTACTTTTATCTCTCGCAGCGAATGAAGGGTGGGAATTACATCATCTAGATGTTAAATCCGCATTCCTACATGGCGAATTAAAAGAAGAAGTCTATGTCGTTCAACCGGAAGGGTTCGTTAAAAAAGGCGAAGAGCATAAAGTCTATAAATTATCGAAGGTGTTATACGGGTTAAGGCAAGCTCCACGTGCGTGGAATACGAAATTAAATAATATTTTATTAGATATGAAATTTCACCGGTGCTCGCAAGAACAAGCCGTATACCGAAGAACCGTTGGAACGGACGTCTTATTAATCGGCGTGTACGTGGACGATTTAATTGTGACGGGTTCAAATTTGAAACTTATTATGGAGTTTAAGCGCGGGATGGCTAAAAAATTTGAAATGTCGGATTTGGGAATGCTTACTTATTATCTTGGAATTGAAGTGTCGTAGAGTAAGGACGGGATAAAAATTAAGCAAGAGGCGTATGCAAAGAAAATACTGACGGAAGCCGGTATGATTAACTGCAATCCTACTAGTGTTCCCATAGACCCGAATGTGGATTTTCTAAATTTGAAGACGAAGAAGATTTTGATGCAACGAGATATCGAAAGATTGTCGGGTGTCTCTGGTACCTTTTACAGACTCGACCAGATTTGGCGTTTTCGGTCGGAGTAGCCAGTCGGTACATGCAATGCCCGAAGCAATCTCATGCAGCTCTCATCAAGCAAATTCTTCGCTATTTAAAAGGTACTTTTAGTTATGGCATTACCAATACTCGAGGAGAAAATATGTTGGTCGGTTACAGTAATAGTAGTCACAACATAAATCTGGACGATGGAAGAAGTACTACGGGATACGTGTTTTATTTTGGGTCTTCCCCAATTACTTGGTGTTCTCAAAAGCAAAGTACAGTTGCTTTATCATCATGTGAGGCGGAGTATATGGCAGCTAGTGCAGCCGCGTGTCAGGCGGTTTGGCTAAAAGAATTGATTGGTGAATTACTCGACAAGAAAATTCAAGCGGCGGTGTAACGTGTTGATAATACATCGGCGATAGCTCTCGCGAGGAACCCGGTTTTCCATGGAAGGAGCAAATACATTAAATCTCGGTTTCACTACATTCGGGAATGTGTTGATCGTGAAGATATCATGGTCGAGCATGTTAGTGGCATTGATCAAAAGGCGGATATTTTGACGAAGGCTCTTGGGAAGATCAAGTTCAAGGAGATGGCTGAAAAGCTTGGAGTTGAAGACTTGTCAGATACGAGTTCGAAATTCCGGGGGTGATTGTTGGAAATTTCAAATTAAAGGTTCCTTTGCGTGCAAGGCAAGGAAACTAATTAAGAAGTGGATAATTAATTATTATTATCATGTCCTAAAATAGATAGATTTTTAGCAATCCTAGTTATAATCTAATAGGTGTGTTTAGATTATAAATACCATGCTTTGGGTATTAGGGATTGTATGAGTCAAGTTTTGTGATAGTTTCTTGACATGAATAAAATTTGGGTGCTTAGCCAAGTTCTTATTATTTTCCGTTTTCGTTCTTGTTCAATACCGATTCATCTTGACAATTTACCTATTTATCTTTTTATTTTTTAATTTTCCTTTTTGTCTTAAATTATAAAACAAAAAAAATTATAAATATAATACATATATACACATACATTTTTATATACACACTTGTATTTTTTTTATTTTCTTTTTACCTTTAATAAAAATAATAATAAACTACCCATAATATATATACGTACACACACATTTGTAATTTTATATATATACACACACACATTGATGAAGCTTTATTGGGGTTGGGGGTAGTCTGCTCCTCACAAATTTTTTCGCTCGTAGTGCTAATTTTATCGAAAATTTATGATTTTTTGGTAGTGTAAAATGTTGGATTTTTTAATATTTCGGCCCTCACGGATTTGGATTTTGAGAGTTTGATCCCTTGTTGAGTTTCCCTTTCAAGCTCCGCCATTATACACACACTATTTCTCTTCTATCATTCTTTCCTCTCCACCTCCATCATCACCACCATACCCGCCGCCACAACCACCCCGTCTATCTCGGCACTCGTACCTCATCTCCCCTCGTCGACCCGTTGTACTAAACATCAATACCACCCATCTCCCTCGTCGTATAAGGACTCATGTGTCATGTACTTTCTGGTTTAAGTTGGTGATTTTATTATGTAGGACCGTGAGACGATCGAAACGAGTCTATCAGAAGAGTTCTCAATCTAATCAGAGGCGGAATTCATTGATTAGACTTTGTAACAGCTTGATTCACACTTAATTGTCTTGTTTTATTGATTTAACACGTTAACAGATCAGTAGACACGTCGGCAGCACTTCCGTACCGGAATCATGAACGTTACAAATGAATCAGCAAGACAGGTATATATAGGTGAGGGTGTTTCGCACGAAATAGACAACAGGTATTTCATGCGAAATAGCCACTTGCTATTTCGTACGAAATAGCACAAGTTGCTTTCGTGCGAAATCAACTTTTCAACCTAAAATCCTATTTTCTCGTACAACGTGCCCTGATCTAACAATTCTATTACAAGACTCGATACAAGACGAAGTCGACAGACGTATGCACCAACAGACTCCCCCTCGGATGTTGACGAAGTCTTCGGTGTCGAGTCTTCACAGTCTTCAGTCTTTATCAGTCTTCGGGCTTTTTCAAAATTATCTGACATTGTAAGCATCCTCAATCTTTCTTCTCTTCTCTCTTCCAGGATCTCAATCTGACTCTATCTTCAGATCTCTTGATTCCTTCAGCTCTTCATCATCAGACTCCCCCTTAAAGAATGCATGGGATCGTAATCTGGCTTTTACAAGTTTTAGAATCACAATCTGGCTCTCTCATAGCCATAACCTGCACATTCTCTACCTCAAAGTAAATTTCATAAATTTAAAATTTGACAAAATTTATATTTTCTGCTTATCACTTGTATATAAAACATTCAAACTTGGTTTCAATTGAATGAACCATTTAAACATCTCAAAAACATTTTTCATATTAACATACTCTCCCAACCCTGTTGTTCATCCTGTTTAGCACTCGGAATTTTGAAAATTAGCTTTTCAACATCAGTTGTCTAAAATCTTTTTGAATTTTTTCAAAATTTATGCTAAAACACTCCGAAAATCTTTTTGGATTTTTGATAATAAAGAAATGCAGTAAATAAATATTTACAAACAATATTTTTTATGAGTTTGTGTAAGAGGATCATATCAGTTTTTGACAAATCACGAGTACCGTTGAGCTTAGTTACACATTAAGAATTAAACAGTTCACTTAGATTGACGATATACTGATCCACTTAAATTCTCACACAAATTTCAACTGATTCAGGATACGAATTAGGTGTATTAAGAACTTAAACTCATTCATGTGTCCCACCTCTTTGAATATACTCCCGTATCCAGATCCCAATACTCAGTCTTACAGGTGAGTATACCACAGATGATATCTGTAAGGGGTTAAATGCGAGGGTAATGAGAGCTCAGGCTATTGCTTCCGCAAAATCAGAGAGATGATGGCTTCGACTTTAAGTGGGTCCCCTTTAGAGGATCTTTTTTACAACAGCACATGGTTATCATTTTTCAATGTTTCATCATTTTTATGCTGAGGGTGGTGCTATATTTCAAGCAAGCGAAAAGTATTATACGGGGACTAGGCCATTGCTTCCGCAAAATCAGAAGTCCCGGGATAATACCCCAGATATCAGTGAGCATAAAGACCTAGTATTTCAAAAAGAGGGGTTCTTCAAACAAGATTTCAGGGGTTACCTATATATCCAAGTAGTGTTCCCCACGAAACAAGCAAGTTTGAATTTAAGTTTATATCCTGAAAAAGTTTACTAAATATGTAAAAACCTATCGGCATATCATCAGTGAGACCGTTTAATGCTATTTAAACATTACATTTCTTTAGCATACCGCAACTGTCTACTGATGTACTATCATTTCCTCTTTTCACAACAAAAACTCATTTTTGATTTTTATCATGTTTTTGACTTTTTCAAATTTTCTAATGTTTTTGGATTTTCCGAAAATTTCTTACTCCCCCTAAAATTCAAAATCATTTAAAGAAAATTTGAAAACAAACTGTACAAGGTAAAGTGACAACTGATTCGAATTGCTTCAATTCGCCATCCTCTTGACATAAACAATCAGAACTCCCCCTGTCGACAAACTATTTTCCCATTATGATTTCAAAACACTTAAGTTTGTTTTAATCAAAAATGGTTTTTTCGGAAAATAAGTTTTGTTGATTTTACCACTAGTAACTTTTTCGGGATATAAACTTAAATTCAAACTTGCTTGTTTCATGGGGAACACTACTTGGATATATAGGTAACCCCTGAAATCTTGTTTGAAGGGCCCCTCTTTCTGAAATACTAGGTCTTTATGCTCTGATACCACATGTAGGATCGTGAGACGATCGAAACGAGTCTATCAGAAGAGTTCTCAGTCTAATCAGAGGCGGAATTCATTGATTAGACTTTGTAACAGCTTGATTCACACTTAATTGTCTTGTTTTATTGATTTAACACGTTTACAGATCAGTAGACTCGTCGGCAGCACTTCGGTACCGGAATCATGAACGTTACAAATGAATCAGCAAGACAGGTATATATAGGTGAGGGTGTTTCGCACGAAATAGACAACAGGTATTTCGTGCGAAATAGCCACTTGCTATTTCGTACGAAATAGCACAAGTTGCTTTCGTGCGAAATCAACTTTTCAACCTAAAATCCTGTTTTCTCGTACAACGTGCCCTGATCTAACAATTCTATTACAAGACTCGATACAAGACGAAGTCGACAGACGTATGCACCAACAGACTCCCCCTCGGATGTTGACGAAGTCTTCGGTGTTGAGTCTTCACAGTCTTCAGTCTTTATCAGTCTTCGGGCTTTTTCAAAATTATCTGACAGTGTAAGCATCCTCAATCTTTCTTTATTTCCAATCTTCCCATTTCTAAAACGAGATGACAATATCTATCGATGGTTGTTTTTGTTGATTCTCCTTCGAAAGCTACAAACATATCAAATGATTTCTTTAACAAAGCCTTTTTGTTCTTTATCATATCAGCGCTTCCTTTGAACTTTTGAATCAATGCAGTCCAAATTGATCTTGCAATACCCGAATGTTGAAGCAAAACAAAGATATCTTCTTTAACTGCTTGTTGAAGAATGCTGATCATCATTTTTTCACTTGTGTATTTCAATTTTTCACCATCTGAATATTCACTAAATGCCTTTTCAAGCCCACATTCATTTTTCGGTTTCTCATAATCTACCTCGAACGCACACCATGCGTCAAATTTATAAGCCTGCACCCAGTTTTCAAACCGATTTTGCCATCCTCTGAAATCTTCAATGTACATAAGCTTCGGCGGTTTTTGATAAGTTCTCGTCTCGTTCTCACTGTAAAGAGTTTCAGCAGCTGTAACTGGAGCAACTGGTGTAGCAAATGCATTGTAAAATTCCTCTTCCATGTTTTGATAACCTGTTTCACAAATTCACAACGTTCAAACAACAACGAAAGTTCACACGAAATGAGAATACACACGAAATAACACACTGATACAAAATCAGTTTGGTGCGAAATAGCCGTTCAAACGAAATCAATCTTTGGTGCGAAATAGTAACTTTCACACGAAATACCAATTTCAAACGAAATACCCTGATTTCGTACGAAATGAAATCCTTTTTGGTGCGAAATGACTGATTTCGTGCGAAATAACGAAACTGAGGTGATTTCGTGCGAAATAAACCAAATACAGTGATTTCGTGCGAAATCAAGTGTATTTTTCAAGCGAAATAGCAATTTCAAGCGAAATCAATTGTCTATTTCGTGCGAAATACTGCTGACGTCATCATGTCTATCTGATTTTTGTAAAATTTACCAGGTTTTTGTCCGATTTTAAGTCTGAAACTTTCAAGGCTTTGTTAAAACACAGTTTCGCATATAATGTGTAAAATTCAATCCATTTTAACCGTAAAATTCTGTTTAATTTTTAAAAGAAGGTGTAGAAGTTAGAAATTTAAGCTGAATTGGTAAGAACTCTTCCTCCTCAGCTCTGATACCACATGTAGGATCGTGAGACGATCGAAACGAGTCTATCAGAAGAGTTCTCAGTCTAATCAGAGGCAGAATTCATTGATTAGACTTTGTAACAGCTTGATTCACACTTAATTGTCTTGTTTTATTGATTTAACACGTTTACAGATCAGTAGACACGTCGGCAGCACTTCGGTACCAGAATCATGAACGTTACAAATGAATCAGCAAGACAGGTATATATAGGTGAGGGTGTTTCGCACGAAATAGACAACAGGTATTTCGTGCGAAATAGCCACTTGCTATTTCGTACGAAATAGCACAAGTTGCTTTCGTGCGAAATAAACTTTTCAACCTAAAATCCTGTTTTCTCGTACAACGTGCTCTGATCTAACAATTCTATTACAAGACTCGATACAAGACGAAATCGACAGACGTATGCATCAACATATTATAAATGGAAACCAACCCCATGCTTTCATTTCCTTTGTCGACTCCTTAACAAAGAATTCGTCATAAATGATTTGGGAAAACTCAACTAGTTCCTTGGGTTTGAGGTGACGTACACCCCAAATGGGCTTTTTTTGAATCAGTCTAAATATACTTTGGATATTTTAACTCGTATGGAGATGTTGGATGCCAATCCTACACCAAAACCTTTAAACACAAATGCTTCCTTTGTTTCTACAAGTGAATTATTCTCAGATGTCACTCATTATCGTTTAATTATGGGAGCTCTTTGGTACCCGACGGTCGTTAGGCTTGACATCTCCTATATGCAGTCAACTAAGTCAGTCAGTTTCTTCATGACCAAAAATTGTGCACTATCAGGAAGTCAAAAGAATTCTTCGCTATCTTAGGGATACTTTAGCATTGGTCTTCACTACAGCCGCCCCCACTCACACCTCGCTGCTTGGTTACTCTGATGCTGACTGGGAAAGATGTTTGGAAACACGTCATTCCACCTATGGTGACTCGGGGACGGCTCAGTGTAAATCCACCCTGTTCGGGGCTATCTCCAAGGTCGACATCTCGACCGCCATGAGACCGTGCCTCCTGATGCGTGAAACCGGATGAATTCGTAAACACTCGCCACCCGTTAGGTTCGGACCCGAGATTAAAACCCAGATTCGTTCCTTCATCTAGATGTTCCTCAAAAATAATCGAGACGAGAATCTAACCTAGATCACTGTCACTTTATCAGTTCATAAACTATCACTTTATCAATCCATAAACCAAGGAGAAGTAAAATGGCACTTGGCGAAACCAGTGGGACAGGATCAAAATGCACGTGCATTTACCATGCTGACTTCCAATCCGAAACGTATACAAAATACACAACACTCTCATCAACGGCTAGTGTTCTTCCAAGATTCAGCTAATCCCACCCGTACATCAATTTCACTACGTTATGCATTCCCATTAACAATTCGCCATCTCTCCATAAATTTTAAGAAAAGTGTACTAGTCACCTCGTACTTTCATTCTTTTCCAATATTACCATCTTATTACCAAGTTTGATGCTTTAAATCCTTAAACTATCAAAATTACATAGGGTGGTATTTTCAATATATTTTGATATATTTCACTCCGAATTTTTAAATATTGTTATACAATAGTGTGTTGTGTTGTTATTTGTATACTGGATATGCAAAGTACATAAACAATAGACGACCTAAGGCCAAGTGATGGGAGCCCCGATTCAACCTTGACCGAAAATGCAAAAAAAAAAAAAAAAATCTAAAATTTATAAGGCTTAAAAATTCAATTTCATTCAGATTTGATGTTATCGTTTGTACTCGATGTTTCACCTTTATTTACAAAAAAATTGCGGGTCTTATCATTGTTAAAAGACTGACACCAACTTCATTTATGCTCATTTTTTTGTAAGGTGTGAATAAGTTGTCTTAATCAGGTCCGCGCTAGAGAGCCCCCTCGCACAATAGATCCCAATTTAAACCCCTCAATGAGAAACCCATATCACCCAGACTCGAACTTGAGACCTGGAGGGGAAAACTCACCCAGTCCCACCATAGGTGGAACTTAAATACCTGTGGCCACCACTAGAGCACTAGTGATGGTTATTTATGTCCAAATTGGATGAAGAAATACAGATTAGAAGCAAAACAATGTTGGTAGCTCTTAATGATTCCATTAAAATGTTATCTATTAATAAGTCAGCATTAAATGAGTTTCATTCACTGACAAGATACTTCTGAATCAATAAGTAAGCCTCTTACCCATTAACTTTCAAAACGATGCTAAATGAAAATTTTACCACTTTATCCATTCACCTAAGTTCATAACCCTCAACCGGCCACTTACCCACCACCTCCTCGACCCGCCACCACCTCCTCCACTCCCAACCAATCAAACCGAGCCAAGTTAGTTCTCTTATTGATTCAAAATTTATTACCCAATCAGATCTCTTAATAATCCAGCACTTACTAGCATAGAGGTTGCCAAGCAACTTATGCTATTTATGATGGGAATAAAACTTTCCATGTATGCACACACAATAGCTTCATTTTTGTATATAGTTTCATAGTACAATGACTAATTCTAACAAGTTCTCAAAGTAGAAGGGTTTAACTTCTACACACCACATCACTCATCAATCAACCCATGATGCCGTTAATTAAGATTTCAATGTCCTTTCACATTTTCAATGCTTCAACCTCCCTCACTCTTCACCCAAAACCATTGTGCAAAAGAATCCCAAAACCCATATCATTTCCCCCCTTTTTAACCCTCAAGAATGCTACTTTATTCGTTGATCAATCAAACAACATAACCCAATGATCCAATCTTCAATTCCTCAATGAACTAATCTCCTCTTGCATTCACACCACATCACATCTCAACCGCTTTTCAATCTTTCTCCCCAAAGCACCAATCTTTTTCACAAATGATGAAGAACCCATCAAATCAAGACTCCAATTCAACTACCCAGATGCACACAAAGCACCAATCTTTATCACAAATGGTCAAGAACCCATCAAATCAAGATTCCATTTCACCAACCCAGATGCACACATTCAAGAAAGTTGCAACCTTTAAACTGTTGGAACCATCTTTAGGTACATTGGGTTTTGTGTTCTTAACAATTTGTATACTTTTGGGGTTCTTTTACTTGGATTATACAAGTGTGGTTACAGGGGATGGTTTTAGATTGTCAAAAGAGTTAGATAAGTTTAAAAGGTTGAATCTTGGAGGGTATTTTAGTACAAGTGAAGTTTATGTGAGAAAAAGATTTGATTTTTTGAGTAAAAATGGAGATGGGTGTGACGTGTTTGATGGTGATTGGGTATGGGATGAGAAGTATCCATTGTATCAATCTAAAGATTGCAGGTTTCTGGATGAAGGGTTCAGATGTTCTGAAAATGGACGGCAGGATTTTCTTTATACTAAATGGCGTTGGCAACCTAAAGATTGTAACTTGCCCAGGTACACAGTTTTTTTTTTTTTTTTTTTTTTTTTTAATTTAATGCAATTTTTTTCTTGTTAAATGTTGAAATTTGGGCCAGTTTTTGTTATGAGATGTTAGTTGAAATAGGCTGAGGTAATTACAATTTTTTGTTTCATTTTATTTGGGATGGTCAAATTCTTTTGACTTTCTTTTTCCGGATAGTAAGGGGTGTGATTGAGAGATTGGTCATGTCTTGGTAAAAAAAGTCTTAAAAAATGCTTCATGTACATATGGGTCAAAATTTGTCAAACATAGGGTCTAGAGGAGATACATAAAGGTTATTTGGTTGTACATATATTGCTTGATTAAAAAGTTAATGTGTACAAGAGATTGAGAAAGATGCAGCTTTTTTGGTTGTGCATAGAGCAACGCCAGCTATATGAAGTTGTTACCTTGCGTCTAAACGCTTTGAAGAGCCTCGCGCTTTTTAAAACCAAGGGTTATGCCCGGCCGAATTTGTTTTTTTTTGTATGGCAAGAAACACTTTACACCCTTTATAACAAAAAAAAAAAAAAAAAAAAAAAAACATTTACTGGGATTTTGGACTTGTAATATGTGAGTGATTAATTAAAATCAGAAGACAATAAAAATAATCACTTATGTAGTGTTTAGTTTAAAACACACATCCAAATGCCTGCTTAATAGTTGCATATGAACCAAGTCATATATCTGTTACTTTGTGTTAAATACAGATTTAACGCGAAAACAATGTTGGAACACCTGAGGGACAAACGTTTAGTTTTTGTTGGAGATTCGATCGGCAGAAACCAATGGGAGTCTTTTCTTTGCATGCTGTCTACCGCAGTTACTTCTAGTAAAAGTAATGAGTCAATATATGAAGTAAACGGCAATCCAATCACGAAACACAGAGGTTTCTTGGTGTTCAAGTTTCGGGACTACAATTGCACGATTGAGTATTACAGGGCGCCTTTCCTTGTGCTACAAAGCCGACCACCCCCAAATTCGAAGTCTGAAATAAGGACTACCCTTAAGTTGGACCAAATGGATTGGACCTCAACAAAATGGCGAGATGCTGATATTTTAGTTCTTAACACGGGACATTGGTGGAACAACGAGAAGACCATAAGTGTGTATGTCACTTGTCTATTTTTAGTTTGTTATTTTTGCCTAAATATTTTTAATTTGTTATTTTTGCCTAAATAGGGGTATGTTTTGACTAGGGGTGCAAACGAGTAACTTATGAGAGCTCGAGCTCGGCTCGTTGGTAGTTTCTCAAACTCGAGCTCGGCTCGGGCTCGTCTCGTTTATTGTCTATTAATTAATATATTAAATAAAAGTAATATAAAAATAGACTCGTTTAGGCTCGCGAGCTCAATAAGTGAACCTCAAGCTCGGGCTCGTTTACTAAACAAGCGTATTTTTAGGTTTGGGCTCGGCTGGTAAACAAGTTTAAATAAGCTCGGCTCGTTTACTAGACAACTTTAAATAAGGGGTAAATGTTATTAAATATTAATAAAAACTAATATTACAGTAAGGCTCGACGAGCCTAACGAGCTTCACATACCAGGATTGAGCTCGGGCTCGATAAATAAATGAGCTCTATATTAGGATCAAGCTTGGCTCGGGCTCGATAAAGCTCGGCACATTTTGAGCTTTTTCTTGAGCCGATCTCGAGCAGCTTGCGAGCCACTCGACTCGTTTGCACCCCTAGTTTTGACTCTCGAGGTCAAACCCTTGACATTCCAAGTTATAAATAGCTTTGTAGTCAAAAGCGCTCATGCGATGTGAGGCCTAGGCCCCTCAGACTAACGCAAGGCACAAATCTTCTAAAAGTGTGACGGAGGCGCAAAGTCTCTAAAAACGAGTTATGTTTGACTTTTAAGGTCAAACATTTAACTATTCATTTTCATAAAAGATATGATTTTTTTACAAATCCAATACCAACTCTTTTAAAATCTGCTTCTCATTATTATCTGTTTACTATACTTGACAGCTTTTCTTAAAAATTTGTTTCTTGATGAGAATTTTAAACTGCATCGTTGTCCTAGTTGACCTCAAAAGTCAAATGACAGTAAGATTGTTCATTTGATTCTTTAAAATTCTTACTGATTCCATTTTGTTATCCATCAGAGGGTGTTACTTCCAAGAAGGAGCACACGTCAAGACGAAAATGAAAGTCGAAACTGCATACCGAAAGGCATTAGAAACAGTTATATCATGGATCAATAGTGAAGTAAATCAAACAAAAACACAAGTCTTTTTCCGCACATACGCTCCTGTACATTTCAGGTTCGTTTTATATTCTCATTTCACATACGGTTATATTTTGGATCAATAGTGAAATAAATCAAACGATAATCATCTCTACAGAGGCGGGGATTGGCGGGCCGGTGGAACCTGCCACCTAGAAACACTACCAAGCCTAGTTTCTTCACCGGTGCAACCATCTTCAACGTGGTCGCAATATCACATATTCAGAGACGTAATTTCAAACCGAACGAAAAGCTTATCAATTGACGCAACCAAAGTGATGAGTATACTCAACACAACCATTATGTCGTCAATGAGAAAAGACGGGCACCCTTCGTTGTATTATCTCGGCCCGAAAATGAGCCCTGCGGCTGTACGCAGACAGGATTGCAGCCATTGGTGTCTTCCTGGTGTCCCGGATGCGTGGAACGAGATACTCTACGCTCTACTTTTGAAACGAACAACGGTTTTTGGTAATAATACTTCATCTTGAGTTAATTCACCGGTGCAGAGTGTATATATGCTTCAACAGGCAAATGTATATTGACGTTGCATTCGATTCGATTCACCATGTTTTTGACATAGAAGCCGCGTTTATACCTTTCGGAATCAAAGATCATAATTTTTAAACTTATTTATAGTTTGTAAACTAGAATATCATTTTTGTTAGACTTGTATTGTATAATGTGTTGTTAGTTTGCTACACAGTATATGTTCAACACACTTTGAACAATGTAAGATTAGATCCAGAAAGTGAGATAACAGATCTGAACTCTACTGAGAGTTATTGGGTGGATGGTTACCTGTTATATATATTCTTACGGGTGGTGAACTGGGAAGGGAGATCCCTTCCGCGGTCAGGGGTACCGTGCAACTACCCTTTTTTTTATATATATTCTTATAATAAATGCTCAATTTATAATGTGAAGCTTTCAGCTAACCTTGTTGACTAGTTTGATCTTTTATTTTTTAATTGTATCTACATTAAATTCTCTAAAGAAAATTTACTTTAGTTCTAACTTCACAAATCTTTTGAACATGGCTCATTGTCGGCAAACCTTATTAATTATTTTCTTTTGAATATACATCCACATTTTGAACTCAAAAGTCAAAGGTCAGTTAATGTTGTATCCCCCTTTGAAATTTTTCCAATACTAACAACTAGATGATCCGGTTTGGCCGGTTCTAACGAAAAAAAACTTTGGTTTAACTGGTAACTACGGTTTTGAGAAAATACAAAAAATTTTCCCAATTAATGAGGCACCCTGAAATCTCAAAATTGTGTTATGTTGTAATTCAGTTGAATAATGCCTTGTTCAAACTTCAAAGGCTCTGTCGAATACCCAAATCCCGGCTGACGTTCAATGGATCTTTGCTGACGTCCAGGTATCCTGTTCCTTGAGGCTACAAAAGAACAAACCGTTAGCCTCGTCACGGAGGACCCCGGGAGGGGGATCCGTGACCAAGCTCCGGCGTGAGAGTAAGTAAACTTGCCGGGGAGTGAGAGGAGCTTCTTCCGGCGAGTGTGATCACCAGAATGTTTCCTCTTTGGTGTGAATCCAATAAATACGTGTGTGTATTGAATGTGTAAGAATGTTGGTTGGAATTAATGAGAGAAGAGTAAATGAGAGAATATTAAATGTTTTACCTTCCGATCCCCTTTGTTATCGCCTGCCTTCTTCTTATATAAGTCTTAGACCTTATCTTGCATGTGGGATATTTGTTGAGACGATCCAACGGTTTTAGGAAGTCTTCGGGGGGCTCAGACACGTGTCTGACCCCTAACGGTTAGATTGGCAGTGTCATTTAATGTTCCGGCAGGAGAAGTACCATGCCAGCCGAGATACTCTTCTTATCAGCCATTAATTGCGGCCTGCATGCTCTGAATCCTCGTTTCCCGCTTGTTTTGTAAAAGGGGAAACCTTAATGGGCAAGTTAAACCATGGTTGGGCTTATATCCTGTTGGGTCCGTATGTAGACAGCCCAAAGCGGGTAAAAATGGGGTTTCCCATTGGCCCGTCGTCAAGTCATCTTTAGTCCCTGGTTCTGAGACCCGAGGCTCATGATCCGGGGCTGAATCATAATTGTTCGCAAGGAGGGCTTACTTTTTTGGGCTTCAAGTGCGGGCCCACTTCTGAGCGGTTATAATGAGTTACTCTTTTCTACACTAGCCATCATTTCGCCGAATGCTGACGGCGGGAGTTAATCCCCTAGAGACACGTGCATCTTTTTGAATTTTGAAGGGAAGAATGACAAGACGGTTCCCTGTGCGCCAATTACCCTCTTTAAATACCCCATTACTTTTTGAATTTTCTACCTATCCTTTCTGGTTCCTTCTCCTCTTTCGTCATATTTCCTCCGATCACCATTTCTTCTCCGACTATGAGTCGTTCCGGTCGTCTTGCTATTAGATCAGTCTTGACGGCGAAGGATCTAAAGTCTTTTGTCGAGACATACAACATTCCTGAGCAGTTTTCTCCTACCTTGCCGGGCCCCAACGAACCGGATGAATGTACTCCGGACAAGATTCCTCTTTATACGTTGGCTTTTTCCTCTTGCGGAGTCCGATATCCCCTCTCTCCTTTCAAGGTTGCTTTACTTCGCCATTTTGGGGTTCACTTTTCTCAGTTGCATCCCCTAGGATTGATGAGAGTGGTGCACTTTGAGTTATCCTGTGCGGCCGTTTCTGGTGAACCTTCAGTTCGCTTGTTTTGCATGTTCTATAAACTGATCTCCGATGGAGATTGGTTTACTTTTGCCAAGAGACAGAACAGCGTGTCGAAACCTTGTTACACTTTTATGCCAACCTCCACTTACCCGAAGGATTGGAAAAGTAGGTTCATTTTTGTCTCCGCCGCCATGATACCAGAATCCCCATAGCCTAAGGATGTCGACGCCACTATTGAAGATACTGTTCCTACCCTATCGGCTAACGAGACGGTTCAGTGGAAACGTATGTATGAAAACCCTACGAGGGCTTTCACCTTTTCTGAGGGAATTTTGGCCATGGGAGGGTTGAGTCCTTCCTACCCTGTTCGTCCCAAGGTTTTCTTCGGTAAAAAAGGTATCTTTTTGCCTTGGATCTGCATTTGTTTGTTTTTTGTTTCTTGGTATTTGTGTAGTCATCTTTAGTGTCTTTCTTTCACAGAGTTGACTTTGTGGAGGATGCTTCAGGGAGATTCCAAGGATGTGAAGTTTGTAGTTGGTGATGAAGTTGATCCGGGCTTGAACCGGAGTGGGGCGATGCAGGTTGCCGGGGGGTCTGCCCAGGCTGGGGGCTCCGTTGCTGTAGAAGGGGTTGAGGAAACCTCCTCTGATGGGGAGGAGAGTTCCCCTGATCCTGTCCCTGTCAATCATTCTGGTCAAAGCGATGATGAAGCTCTGGAGGTTCGTTTAGTTCGTAAGAGGAAAGCTACAAGTCCTAAGCCAACCCCTGCTCCTCGTGATATCCGGCAAAGGCTCCGGAGTGCCAGTGGACAGAAGCCCCCTCCTTCGTCGAAGGCTACTTCCGAACTTCCCCCTGTTGGGGTCAAGGGTTCTTTGTCCAAACACCTGAGATCTTCGAGTCTTGTGAGTGTACCTCTGTTGGTGAGTTCTTTTTTCTTCTTGTTTATCTGCCCCATCTCTGTTTTATTTCTGATGTTCTTTTTCTTTTTATGCAGGGGAGTTCTCATGATCCCATAGAGATCCCTACTGGTCCCTCCTCTTCCCGTATTCGGGACAAAACCCCGGAAGTAGGCATGGCTCATTTTACCTCGGCCTTTGAACTCTCACCTCTTCATGCTACAGGGACCAGTAGACCCACTCAACCAGAGGGTCCTGCTCATCGGTCCCCTTTGGCTCCTCTGTTTGCCGATGCCTTCCCCTTTACCTATGTCCCCAAATGGAAGGTAACTCACTCCTCAGTGATAGGGACTCCTGAGGCTGCTAGGGACTTCCTGAGTCATGCTGTCCCTCCCTCTCATAAATCCGTAAACTCTGCTTTGAGGGATGATCTTTTCGAGGATCAGTATAGCATGTCTCTTTGTGAGAATTTTTTCAGGGGTGCCGGTATGCTGCAGCAGATTGATGATTTGAGGAGGGCGAATGATGGTCTCAAGGGTGAGCTTAAGGCCTCCCAGTCTGTTGCTGCCGAGCTTAGGTGCCAAGTTGTCGAAGCTGAGAGAAAGTTGCAGGAGGAGAACGTACTCAGCCTTTCTCCCCCCTCCCCCCCTTCACTACAAGAAATTAGGGTGTTTACCCACACATAATTTACCTACACATGTAAATGTGTGGGTATTTACCTACACATGTTTGTATATGTGTGGGTAACGGTTGATAATATATTTTCATAATGATTAACACTTAATTTATTTTCATAATAAATTCGTCAAATGCCTTCTAAACAAATTGTTGTACTTTTAACCACACATATAAATGCCTTTTAGCCACACATATATGTGTAGGTATAGCTTGCTATATACCTACACATAACTTATGTGTGGGTAATGGCCTATATCCACAGTCACGAGTCTACACATCATTACACTTAACTTATGTGTAGGTAAAGACAACTACCAACAAACTATATGCTTTTTCCCACACATACTTTGTGTTGGTAAAGCACCAAATTTCTTGTAGTGCTTTTTTTTTTACTTTCCAACTGTGTTTTGAACTCTTGATGATGTTTCTTGCCCAGGGGGCGGGATCTTGTTGGAGCGAAAGGAACAAGCTTGGGAGAGGGAGATGACAGCGTTGGTGGAAGAGAAGGAAGAGTTGGCTGTTGAGCTAAAGCATCTGAAGGAGGTTGGCTCCGTTTCCCAGGAGCAATTGAACACTATGTATGCCGACTATGGGATAACCTCTGATGATAATCAGCGACTGGCTAAGGAGAAACACTGGCTAATCAATGAGGGTTTCGGGGCCTTCCTTATTGCTGTTTCTCAGTCAGAGGATTTTAAAAATGGTTTGGAGGAAGTGTATAGGGCGTACCGGGATGTTGGCTACCAGGCTGGGCTAAAGGATGGCTATATCTACTCTGCTCAGGGCCTGGGCAGAAAAGAGACTCCGCTTTACAACTCCAAAGCAAAGAAGAGATTATCCAAGCTGGATGAGGAGTTTGGGGGTAAAACCCTGGCCATTCTCAAGAAAATCCTGGATCATCCCATGATATCAATCGACGAATTGAAAGCCCTGTTTTCCTCCGCTGGTCCTTCATCTCCACCGTCTTTGTCTGGGGGTAATCCCCAGTGATTTCCAAACATTAATTTCTTTCGATACGGTTGTAACTTGGATAACTTGCTTACCCTGGGATACTTTAAACTTTTTTGGTTGTTTGGAAGGAGGTCCTTTGTGTTGGGGTCCTCCTAGGTATCTAATCATATAACTTATGACTGTTTGGTGCTTTCTTGTCTTTTCTTTGCTTGTTTCCTGTTGTGGTTTTTAATGCTGCAGGGGTCTTTGCCGAGGATCAAGTTGGTGCTTCCCTGAAGACCTTTGAACTGTTTTTCAAGGAGCTGAGCCTTGGTCTAAGTTCGTTGTGTTTGTTGTTTTGTATGCTACTTGATTTTGCCACAGTTATTAAGGCTTTTCTTTGTACATTTATTTTGTGAATAAATAAAGAAAGACTTCATTTTGTAGTTTGTTTACAGAAGTGCGTTGTGTTCATGGTTTGTTTGGTAAACCAGGATTGTCTGTTCGAGTCCAATCGTTGGACAAGTTTATAATGTGAGATTATGTTTTTAGTTAGTTTTGTTCGCCTTCTTTGGATTAGCTAGACCCTATTTTGCCCCACAGCCGGGCTTTTGGTATGTTTGATATACCTCATACACATGTGTTCATTTGTTAGTTAGGTTTATAGTGTTTCTGGGCATGTCTGCCCAGATATAATACATGTTATTTTACCAAAAGGGGAAAGGCTAGTTGTCCGTTTGTGATTTACTTCTTGGGGGTTAAACTTCCCAGCATAAGTTGTTACAAAAGATCCGTTCTTGGGGGAGCCCTAGTGTAACAACTCTCATCAAAAGTCATATTTATTATTTTAATTGTCCAATAGGAAACCCTAATTGAGACACCCAAGTGATTCTGCGCAAACCCTAAAATTTTCAGAACAATCGGAATCAGGATCAGGGCCCCTAAAACTCAAGGGGGGTAAACCCTAGTTACGATTATCTTAAATTCTCGTTGTCAAAAAATCGAATTTACAAAACAGTCAAGTCAGCAAAGCTAGTCCCAGACGTGGCTACTCTATAAGTGATTTCGTATCCCTTACGGACCGTAAGGGTTGAGTCTTACGGTCCGTAAGCTTGGCAAAATTCATGTATAAATAGTAGGCATTGGCATTTGAATTCTGGAATTAAAACGACGTAAATTCTCGCTACATGCACTGAGTTACGATCAGAATACTACAAAAACACACACGATTCACTAATTGCTGCCGCAAAACAGGGTAATAACTCGATCGCTATTACGATTCATTGTCCGATCGATCAATATATCCAATGGATGTTTAAGTGCTGCCCACGTTAGGGTTATGCTTTGTCATTCGTCGTTAATTTGATGGATGTTTAAGTATCGCACTTTGTCATTCGTTGTGAGGGTTTGATCTCGTGAGTTATCGTAAATGCTGTATTGATTACAAACCCAGATTTGTGTGCATTGTTATTTAAATTAGGTTAACAAGGATAATCCATAAACTAGACTCTATCCGTGTTAAATTTGCAATGTGAGTCATTCTCTTTTTATCAAATTAATTTCAAACTCATGTTTATTTTCAAAGGTTATAATTACAGTGATTAAGTTTATGTAATCACCAAGTTACAACCGGTATGTGGGGTTTTGTATACATTACTTGATAATCTTCACCATTGGGGCAGCCAAGGGGTGATATGACCATAGTCACAGACACCATTGGACGAATGGGCCAATGGGTCGAGTGACAAAATACTGTGGGTAGTTGGTTGATATCTGAAACATTGTAATCTCTCTTAATACTGTAATTTATAACAAATGTGTCCTTTTAATAAATAGAATGATTCACCAGTATTTCCCGCTGACAAAACCTTTTTCAAACATGTTTCAGGTGACCTGTTGTGATTCAGGAAAGGTGCTGTGGAGCACTGCAAGCTTAAGAAAGTGGCTCATTGTAAAATAAAGAAATATGTTTTGTAAAATAAAGATTTCTCCGTGAAATCATAATATTGTAAATTAACGGGGTTTTATCCCGAGTTGTGAAATAAAATAATCGGGGAAAATTTTAGCTTTAAAAGGATCCTGATGATAAACTTCCGCTGTTAAACTCAATTAAATAAATACCACGGGATTTCTGTCCCGCGGCTCTTGAAACGGGTCAAACCGGGTCGGGGGCCGTGACAGAAAAATGTGGTATCAGAGCCACTGAGTTAAGCTAATTAAGTATTTAGAAATACTTAATTTTTCCTGATTACCATTATGTGATTATGTGTTTTATTAACTGACTATTTGTTAGTTACAGTATGGGTAAGCAAAAGCTTTCAAACATCTATCTTAAATTAGATAGGTCATCAAATGAGAAGGGAAGTTCATCCCAAACTCCTGAAGAAGGAATATTCGTTCGAAAAGCCCAATAAGAGGAACCACTTTCTCCTGATAAAAGAAGTTTAATTATTAGAAAAAGTCAGGAGAAATTAAGGAAATCTCGAGAAAAGAAAGTTAAAAAGGAAACCCATGAATTAATCAGTAAATCACCATGGGAAGACAAGTTAGACGAAAAATGGGCAGATCTTTATATGTTAGCTACAGTAGCAGTAAATGTAGATCTCTAAATAAATTGATTAGCAAACCATATCACCTACAAGCTAGAAAATCCATCCAGTAAATAAATAAATTTACAGTAAAACATAAGTGTGTTTTAAATTTTAGTTGTTTTGTAATAATATGGTATTTAATAATATGTGAAGGTTATTTTTGAAAAATTGTTATAAAATTTTAACTTATTATTTTACATAAACAACATGAATGAGTTATCTGGAGCCCTAGAGAATCTCAACCTTTACCCCGTAAACATAGAAGTTTCTAAAGAATTTACTGGGTACTTTCCTGATGTGGAATAACCTATAGAATTCAACGCTCCACCTCTGGAAAAGCCAAAACCAAGGAAAAGAAGGAGATACGTGTGGGGGAGTCGTATACGTAGGAAAAAGCCAGTTAAGAGACTTCATAAAATAAATAATCCCTTAGAAAAAGGAAAAGAAATTGAAACCGGGGAAAGTTCTAGACAACCGAAATTGGAGACTGAAGTCAGGGAAGAGTCTAAGCAAATGGGAATACAGTTTGAGGAATATTCTAAAGAAATAGAAATGGAGGTTGGAAAAGGTTCTAGACAAACTCAGATGGAAATTGGAGAAAGCTCTAAACAAAACCAGAAAATGACATTTCAGGAGAAAATAGATTTTATATTGGCAAGCTGTGATACTATTCAGCCTGTCAATACAAATGTTTTTACTCGTCCTATTGAAACCCAAATCCCTATAAATCTTGCACCAGCAATCCCAGAACCAATAATCCATACCCAACCTTTAGGAATGGATGAATGGTGGACAAATGATTGGCAATTCCAAAACATTATTAACAGTCCTTATTCCTTTCTCCCACAATTCGATCCAGAACCCCTACCAAATCCACCGATGAGTAACGAGAATATGACTGAACTTCGCCATTTTAGTGAAGAGTTGATGGATGCTGGAAATAGGATCCGAGAGATAGGAGGACAAATTGCCTGGAAATATGATGAAAGGGAGCTTCGTTTTTAGGAAAATAAATGACGAAAGATAGTAGGTTTATGAAACTGTGGTTGTGTAATAGTAATAGTAAAATCAGTATGTGTAAAATAAATAATAAAACGGTTGTATATAGAAGCATGATATAATCTATAAAACAAATGGAATTTTAGAAAATTTACAATTTTGTTTGTATATTCGTTTTCGTGATTATGTGCAATTAATTGTGACATTGGGTTATTTCTTTTATACTAATTATTTATCTATAAATTAATTATCAGATGGCAAACATTGGTAATGAACCAGTAAATGAAGTAAATCAATCTGAGCCAATTCAGGAAGAACAATTGTTAAATAGACAAGATATAGAGGATATTGTTGCACAAGGAATAGCCAATGCTATTCCAGCAATCGTTGCTGTTGTTCAAAAACCTGTTAAACCTCAATCAATCATTCCTAGTAAACGTACTCAAGGCGACAACTTTAGTAATAGTATCAACGGAGGCGGAAATCATGTTAATAACAATAATGATCTGCAAGCCCCAATTTTCAAGAAAATGAAAGCTGCAACACCTGGTTGCACTTACAAAGAATTCCTTGCCTGTAAACCAGTTGAGTTTGCAGGTAATGAAGGGGCTATTGCAGCACTGCGTTGGTTAGAGAAAACTGAGGCAGTGATTACCATAAGTAAATGTGCTGAGGAAGATCAAGTTATGTATGCGTCGAATCTTTTTAAAGAAGGGGCGCTAGAATGGTGGAACACTGTGATACAAGCTAAAAGAAGGATTGAGGCATATGCCATGAAATGGGAAGAATTTAAGAATCTTGTAGACAGAAAATTCTGTCCCGAGTATGAAAAAGATCAAATGGCAAATAAGTTCCTAAACCATCGGATGGTGAATGTGGACTGTCGAGGGTATACTTCGACATTCTTCGAATATGCTAGGGTGGTACAAACACTGGCTTCGCCAGAACCGGTACTCATTTCTCGTTATATTTGGGGATTAATTAGCGAAATCCGCAACATTGTTAAGGCTGCGAGACCTCGCACTATTGACGATGCGGTGGAATTAGCTAACACTCTAACTGATGAACTAGTACGCACAAGAGATGAAAATAGGAAGAAAGAACTGGCTCAGAAAATTACCCAAGGATTTCAGGTGGGTAATAATAGCAACTTCAAGAAAAGAGGAACAGGGCAATCTTCAAATCCGCCTTTCTGCAGGAATTACAAAAGAAAACATTATGGAAGATGTAATGTAACCTGTAACCTTTGCAAAGCTGTAGGACATCTTGAAGAGAACTGCAGAAAGTGTTGATGCATGGAATGTCTGTTGACTACGTCTACATCAAGTCTTGAGTCAAGACTGTCAAGATAGGAGCTTAAAAGTCAAAATTAGATCTTAATGTATAGTTTTCGCTTGAATAGTCATAGTTAGAGGTGATTTCGTTTATAAGGTCATAGTTGTAGAAGGTTTCGCTCCAAGGGTCTTTAGATGGTTTCGCTTATAAGACACTTGGAGGTTTCGCTTATAAGGTCAGCAACAGGTTTCGCTTATATGTCACTGTCATAAGAGCGAAACCTCAGGGGTTATATATAGTCGGCATAAGCGGAACCTGATCAATGGTTTTATGTACGTAGGAGCGAGACCTTGTCATTGCTTGTGTAACGAAACTCTGTCAAAATCAACTCAGAAAGCAATAAAAGAGAAGGAATTGAATAGGAAAAGCTGTGTAACTTCATCTACGTTGATTCCGCCTTCGTATGTGAAGATGAACGTTCTTGACTGACTTTTCAGGGTCATAAATCGGTCCAACAGAAAGAAAACCAAAATCTGCTTTAACTGTGGGGAAGCAGGGCATTTTAAAACAGAATGTCCTAAATTGGTCAAACCTGCAGACAACAAAACCAAGGCGACTGATGGATCTACTAAGAAGAATGTCAGAGCATTCCAGCTAACCACTCAAGAAGCAGAACTCATTCCAGATGTGATAGCTGGTACGTTCTTAGTTCACAACGTATACGCAAAAGTATTATTTGACTCTGGTGCAAACCAAAGTTTTATAAATACTTTATTCTGTCAAGCTCTTAAGTTACCTTTAACCAACATTAGGCAGATTTTTACAGTCGAAACCGCAGATGGGAATTCAGTTAAAATAGATCAGGTTTTGCAAAAAGTAGAAATAGAACTTTCAGGTCATAAATTTGCTGCAAATCTGTTACCTATGAAATTAGCTGAATTTGATGTTGTGTTAGGAATGGATTGGTTAATAGCCAACCATGCTCAAATCATTTGTGATAAAAATTCAATAGAAATTCAGGCACCTACTGGAAAAGTAATCATGATTACAGGAAATAAACCACGTAAACCCATGAAGTTCATATCAGTAATGAAAGTTGCTAGTTATGAACGAAAGCAAGGATTAGTATATATGATTTCGGTAATCATTAGTACTAAGGGAAAAGAACTTAAGGAGATTCCTGTAGTCTCGGAATACCCAGATGTATTCCCAGAAGAGTTACCAGGGTTACCACCAGATAGGGAAGTAGAGTTTAGGATTCATCTAATTCCAGGAACTATACCGATAGCCAAGGCACCTTATCGGTTAGCTCCTACCGAAATGTTAGAACTGAAAACACAATTAGATGAATTACTAAGTAAAGGATTCATACAACCTAGCTCATCCCCTTGGGGAGCGCCAGTATTGTTTGTAAAGAAGAAGGATGGTTCTATGAGAATGTGTATTGATTATAGAGAATTGAATAAGGTTACAATTAAGAATCGATACCCATTACCTAGGACTGATGATCTGTTTGATCAACTCCAGGGAGCTAGATATTTTTCTAAGATAGATTTACGCTCTGGATGTCATCAATTGAAGGTACAAGAAGAAGACATACCTAAGACTGCTTTCAGAACTAGGTATGGTCATTACGAGTTTACAGTCATGCCCTTCGGGTTAACGAATGCACCTGCAGCATTCATGGACATGATGAATAGGATCTGTAAACTGTATTTGGATAAATTTGTAATTGTTTTCATAGACGATATACTTATTTATTCCAAAAGTCAGGACGAACTTTGTCAGCACTTGCATATACTCTTAACTTTGTTAAGAAAAGAAAAGCTGTACGCCAAATTCTCGAAGTGTGAATTTTGGTTACAAGAAGTGCAATTCTTAGGACACATGGTGAATCACGAAGGTATTCATGTAGATCCTGCTAAGATAGAGGCAATTACCAATTGGAAGGTTCCGCAAACCGCAATGGAAATTAGAAGTTTTATAGGTTTAGCTAGGTATTATAGACGGTTTATTAAGGATTTTTCCAAGATAGTTGTACCATTAACTAAGCTAACCTGTAAAGCCATTAAGTTTGAATGGGGACCTAAACAAGAAGAAGCCTTTAGAATATTGAAGCAGAAATTAACAAATGCTCCAATCCTAGCTTTACCGGAAGGGACTGAAGATTTTAAAGTTTACTGTGATGCTTCAAAACTAGGATTAGGATGTGTGCTAATGCAACGCAAGAAAGTAATTGCGTATACTTCAAGGCAATTGAAAAAGCACGAAGAAAATTATACAACTCATGACTTAGAATTAGGAGTTGTAATTTTTGCCCTTAAGATTTGGAGACATTATCTTTACGGAAGTAAATTTACTGTTTATACAGACCATAAAAGTTTAAAATATATTTTTGGGCAAAAAGAGTTAAACATGAGACAAAGAAGATGGATGGAAATCCTAAGTGATTACGACTGTGATATTCAGTATCACGAAGGAAAGGCAAATGTAGTTGCAGATGCCTTAAGTCGTAAGTATCATGAAAAACAACGACGAGTTCGTGCTCTCAGGTTAAATCTACAATTAGATTTAATGGAACAAATAAAGAATGTTCAGGAAACAGCAATCAAGGAAGATGCTGAAGGAATGAAAGGAAGAATAAAAGAATTAGAGCAAGGAGCTGATGGAATTTGGAGATTCTACAAAAGCAGAATTTGGGTACCTAAACAGGGAGAATTTAGAAATAAAATTTTAGAAGAAACCCATAAATCTAGGTATACCATACACCCTGGAAACAATAAAATGTAACAAGATTTAAGAAAGAATTTCTGGTGGATAGGCATGAAGAAGGATATAGCTAGATATGTTTCTAAATGTCTTACTTGTTCACAAGTTAAGGCAGAACATCAGAAACCTTCAGGTCTACTACAACAGTTAGAAATGCCTGTATGGAAATGGGAACTCATAACAATGGATTTTGTTACTAAGTTACCCAAAACCAGAAAAGGTAACGACGTGATTTGGGTAATTGTGGATCGATTAACCAAATCTGCTCACTTTCTACCTATGAAAGAAACCTTTAGCATGGAAAGATTGGCAAAGTTGTATGTAGATGAAGTCGTATCTCTACATGGAGTTCCACTCTCCATTGTATCAGATAGGGATAGTCGTTTCACTTCTCATTTCTGGAAAAGTTTCCAAGAAGCAATGGGAACTCGACTAAACCTAAGTACTGCATATCATCCTCAAACGGACGGGCAAAGTGAAAGAACGATCCAAACTCTAGAAGATATGCTTAGAGCATGTGTAATAGATTTTGGTGGGAATTGGGATGATCACTTACCATTAATTGAATTCTCCTATAACAATAGTTATCATTCAAGTATTAAAACTGCCCCATTTGAAGCATTGTATGGAAGAAAGTGCAGAACTCCAGTTTATTGGGCAGAAATAGGAGAAAGTCAATTGTCAGGTCCTGAAATAGTGCAAGAGACGACCGACAAGATTACTCAAATCAAGGAAAGGCTGAAGACAGCTCGAGATCGCCAGAAGAGTTATGCAGATAATAGATGCAAGCCATTAGAATTCCAAGTTGGAGACAGAGTACTGTTGAAAGTTTCTCCTTGGAAAGGAGTGGTTAGATTTGGTAAGAAAGGAAAGCTAAGTCCAAGATACGTAGGACCATTTCCAGTGATTCAACGTATCGGACCAGTTGCTTATCGTTTACAACTACCAGAAGAGTTAGCTGGAGTACATGATGTATTTCATGTATCCAATCTCAAGAAATGTCTATCAGACGAATCTTTGGTAGTACCTCTCCAAGATATAGAGGGAAACGAAAAATTAAAATTCGTAGAAAAACCTCTTCAGATAGAAGACAGAAAAGTGAAGTTTCTCAAGCACAAACGACTAGTGCTAGTGAAAGAAAAGTGGGATTCAAGGAGAGGACCTGAATACACTTGGGAGCTGGAATCCGAAATGAAGCGAAAGTATCCTCAATTATTCAAGTAAATCTCGAGGACGAGATTTTTATTAAGGTGGGGAGAATGTAACCACTCTCATCAAAAGTCATATTTATTATTTTAATTGTCCAATAGGAAACCCTAATTGAGATACCCAAGTGATTCTGCGCAAACCCTAAAATTTTCAGAACAATCGGAATCAGGATCAGGGCCCCTAAAACTCAGGGGGGGGGGGTAAACCCTAGTTACGATTATCTTAAATTCTCGTTGTCAAAAAATCGAATTTACAAAACAGTCAAGTCAACAAAGCTAGTCCCAGACGTGGCTACTCTATAAGTGATTTCGTGTCCCTTACGTACCGTAAGGGTTGAGTCTTACGGTCCGTAAGCTTGGCAAAATTCATGTATAAATAGTAGGCATTGGCACTTGAATTCTGGAATTAAAACGACGTAAATTCTCGCTACATGCACTGAGTTACGATCAGAATACTACAAAAACACACACGATTCACTAATTGCTGCCGCAAAACAGGGTAATAACTCGATCGCTATTACGATTCATTGTCCGATCGATCAATATATCCAATGGTTGTTTAAGTGCTGCCCACATTAGGGTTATGCTTTGTCATTCGTCGTTAATTCGATGGATGTTTAAGTATCGCACTTTGTCATTCGTTGTGAGGGTTTGATCTCGTGAGTTATCGTAAATGCTGTATTGATTACTAACCCAGTTTTGTGTGCATTGTTATTTAAATTAGGTTAACAAGGCTAATCCATAAACTAGACTCTATCCGTGTTAAATTTGCAATGTGAGTCATTCTCTTTTTATCAAATTAATTTCAAACGCATGTTTATTTTCAAAGGTTATAATTACAGTGATTAAGTTTATGTAATCACCAAGTTACAGCCGGTATGTGGGGTTTTGTATACATTACTTGATAATCTTCACCATTGGGGCAGCCAAGGGGTGATATGACCATAGTCACAGACACCATTGGACGAATGGGCCAATGGGTCGAGTGATAAAATACTGTGGGTAGTTGGTTGATATCTAAAACATTGTAATCTCTCTTAATACTGTAATTTATAACAAATGTGTCCTTTTAATAAATAGAATGATTCACCAGTATTTCCCGCTGACAAAACCTTTTTCAAACATGTTTCAGGTGATCTGTTGTGATTCAGGAAAGGTGCTGTGGAGCACTGCAAGGTTAAGAAAGTGGCTCATTGTAAAATAAAGAAATATGTTTTGTAAAATAAAGATTTCTCCGTGAAATCATAATATTGTAAATTAACGGGGATTTATCCCGAGTTGTAAAATAAAATAATCGGGGAAAATTTTAGCTTTAAAAAGATCCTGATGATAAACTTCCGCTGTTAAACTCAATTAAATAAATATCACGGGATTTCTATCCCGCGGCTCCTGAAACGGGTCAAACCGGGTCGGGGGCCGTGACACCTAGACTAATAGTTAAATATTACAAAAGTGGCTCTTGGCAGTTTTTCTTGGGGTTTCACCCCTCACATGTAGTATTTCCTAAGTTGCATGAGGTTCCATGTCCTGGGGACCTCCTTGCCTTGGATAGTTGCCAATTTGCAGCTTCCTTTGCCATTTGCCCATACGACCTGGTAGGGCCCTTCCCAATTGGGACCAAGTTTTCCGGTGTTCTCCTGTAGGCTGGCTTCGTTCGCTCTTAGGACCAAATCTCCCGGGACGAGGCTAAGCTTTTTCATCTTGGCATTGTAATAGATTTCCAGCTGCTTTTTATACTTGGCCTCCCTGACTGCTGCTACTTCTCTCCTTTCCTCCAGCAAGTTCAGGTTCATCCGGAGGTCTTGTTCGTTTTCTGCCTCCCTAAGCTTCATCCTTGCAGTCGGGGATCCTATTTCAGCCGGGATGGCTGCCTCCGTCCCGTAGGTTAAGCTGAAAGGAGTTTCCCCATTTCAGCTCTTGGGGGTGGTCCTGTATGCCCATAGTACAAACGGTAGCTCCTCCAGCCATCCTTTTTGCTTTCTCCCTAGTCTTCCCTTCATCCCTTTGATGACGCTTTGGTTAGCTCTTTCTACCAGTCCATTGCTTTGGGCATGAGTGACGGAGGTAAACACCTGCTGTATGTGCATCTGCTCGCACCATGGCTTGAAGGGTCTTCTAGCAAATTGGACACCGTTATCACTTACCAGCTCTTTTGGGACCCCATACCTGCAAATGATATTATCTAATACAAATCGCCGCATCTGTTCCCCGATTATTTTTGCCAAGGGCCTTGCTTCGATCCACTTGGTGAAATAATCAATAGCGACCACCACATACTTGACTCCTCCTGGACCCTCCGGAAATGGCCCGATTATGTCGATGGCCCACTTCTGGAAGGGCCAGGATGTTGAGACTGGTATCATAGGGTGTTTGTGTCGATGAGTCATAGGTGCATGCACCTGGCAGTTGTCACACCTCTTGATCTCTTCGGATGCTGTTTCGTACATTCGAGGCCAATAGAATCCCGCATTCATTGCCTTTGCTACCACCATTCTTGGCCCCGAATGCATTCCACAGATCCCTTCATGTATCTCTCTGATCACATATTCAGCTTCTTCCATGTCAACACACTTCAGGGATGGGCCCAAGTACGATCTTCGGTATAGTTCCCCATCGATCAAATCATATTGTAGGGCCTTTACCCTTATCTTCTTGGCTGCCCAGTCTCCCTCGGGTAGTATCCCGTCTCTGAGGAACTTTATAATTGGAGTTATCCATGTCTCTTGTGTGTTTTCAACTGCAGCTACCTCCATTGTGCTGAGGGAGGGGGAGGTCAGGACCTCCACTTTGACTTCTCTTGCTAGGTGATCAAATGCTACTGAGGCTAGCTTGCTGAGGGCATCAGACTTTTTGTTTCTCCCATGGGGGATGTATTCCAGCTAAAAAGTTTTGAATACCTTAGCCGTCTCTTTTACTTTTGCCACGTACTGAGCCATGGTGTTGTCTTTGGCCTCATATTCTCCTTGGTATTGCTTGACTACCAACTGTGAGTCGGTGCTGGCTTCCACATGCTTTGCTTTCATCTTTTCTGCCAATCTCATCCCTGCTAGAAGGGCTTCATATTCTGCAGTATTGTTGGTGTTTTCGAAGTCCAGTCTTATGGAATAGGTTAGCTCAACTCCTTCAGGGCTTATCAAAGTAATGCCCGCTCCGCTCCCTTCTTCGCTAGAGGCTCCATCTGTGAACAGTTTCCACACGACCTCGTCTTCCTTTTCTTTCTCTTCTCTTTCTAAGGCTTCCCATTTTAGGAGTTCTTTTTCTTCGTCTTCAGGGACTTCTGCTAAGAAATCGGCCAGTATTTGTCCTTTCATGGCTGTCCTGGGTTTGAACTCTAAAGAGTGTTCTCCCAGTTCCACGGCCCATTTAGCTAACCGTCCCGATAGCTCCGGTCTCCTGAGCACCTTTTGGAGGGGCTGATCTATCATCGGGGTGATCTTGTGCCCTTGGAAATACCTCCTGAGTCTCCGGGATGCAAAAACAAGGGCCAATGCTAACTTCTCTAGAGGCATGTATCGTTCTGCGGGGCCTTTAAGTGTTCTACTGATGAAATATATCGGTATCTGCTTTCCCTCTCGTTCCACCATCATGACCGCACTTATGGTTGTTTTATAGGCGGACAAATATAAGAGGAGTTGCTCTCCGGGTACTGGGGTGGCCAATGTTGGGAGTTTGCAGATGTAAGTTTTCATTTCTTGAAAGGCAGCCTCTGCCTCAGAGGTCCATTTAAACCTGTCTGTTTGGAGGCAGTCCTTCAGCACCTTCATGAAGGGGAGAGTCCTGTCAGCTACTTTTGAAAAAAAAACGATTTAATGCGATTAGCCTCCCGTTCAGCTGCTGGATGTCTTTCAGGGACCTGGGAGACCGCATTTCAGCCACAGCTTGAGTTTTCTCTGGGTTAGTTTTGATTCCGCCCTTAGTGACTACTATCCCCAAGAAATTTTCCCTCGTCTACCCCAAAACAGCACTTCCCAGGGTTTAGTTTCATATTCACATCTTGCATAGTGCAGAGGGTTTCGGCTATGTCATCTATCATGGCCATCTCGGTCAGGCTCTTGATAACGATGTCATCAACGTATACCTCCAAGTTCCTACCCCGTTGTTCCCTGAAGAGGGCGTTCATAAATCTTTGATAAGTGGCCCCAGCGTTTTTAAGACCGAAGGGCAACTTGGTATAACAAAATGTCCCTTCGTCCGTGATGAAGGCGCATTTTTTCCTCGTCCTCTATTGACATTTGAATCTGATGGTATCCTTTATAGGCATCTAGGAAACATTTCAGGGGATATTGTGATAGGGAATCCACCTGGACGTCTATTTCTGGGAGGGGGTAGCAGTCCTTAGGACATGCTTTGTTCAGATCTTGGAAGTCAATGGACATCCTCCATCCCCTGTCTTTCTTCTGAACCATGACTGGGTTAGCAACCCAAGATGGGTACTTCACTTCCCTCAGTATTCCGGCTCTGAGCAGCTTTTTGGTCTCTTCACAGGCGGCCCTCCTTTTACTAGGATCCATGCTTTGTTTTTTCTGCTTTACTGGCTTTACCCAAGTGTACGTATTCAGCCGGTGTTCAGTTAGGCTCCTTGGGATTCCTGTCATATCCCCATGTTGAAATGCAAACACATCAATGTTGAGAAGGAGCAATTCCTTAAGAGCACTCTTGCACTTGTCACTCAGGTGGCTTCCTACTTTAATCGTCTGCTCTGGGAACCTGTCGCTAAGGACCCCATTCCTCGACCCCCTCCTTCTGGGGCTTCTCGGATGTTTCCCGCTCAGATACGGAAGAAACTACTTCGTATGCAGACTTTACCCAGGCCAAGCCCTTTGGCGTCTGGAACACTAAGGCTCCGTGTGGGGTGGATGCTTGTGCTTGTAAGTCCCCAATTCCGGGTCTTCCCAGGATTGCGTTGTATTTTGAGGGTGCCCGGACCACTGTGAAAGTTAGGTTTATAGTTCGAACGCGATCTCTCACCCCAACTGTGAATGGGAGTCTGATCTTTCCCAAGGGGTGTGACACACTGTTGTTGAATCCTACTAGAGGGATGGAGTCCTCCTCAAGCATGTCTCTTACATCCCTGTTGAACCTAAGGAAACAGTGCTCGTATATAACTTCTACCCCAGATCCCCCGTCCACGTGTATCCTGGCCACTTTGTGGCCAGCTATTATGGCTGAGATGTTTAGCGGGAGCCGTTGCACCTCGCTTTCCTCCAAGTGTGGCATTAGGATGGGAGCTTTCATGCAGTCCGGGGAGCCCAGGATTCTGGCCTTTACACTTCTGGTGGTATCAAATTCATTCCTCTTTCTAATCATATCTACATCTGCCCTCCCAGGATCCCTTGCATCTTTCCCTCTGCAGCCCCCCCTCCTTCCTTAATTTCCTTAACCAAATGGGCCAGTTTTCCCGTTTTCACCGCGGCTTCTATTTCCCTCTTTAGGTACATGCAATCATCGGTCTTATGGCCAAATCCTTTGTGAAAGTCACAATATTCGCTTGGTTGTGCCTTTGGCCCAGGCTTTATGGGTGGTGGCCTTGGGAAGGAGTTCTTCACCCTCTTAGTGGCCAATATTTCACTAGGGGTCTTGGTGAGAGGGGTGAAGCTGTCAGAGTAGGGGGATGGGCCTCTCCCCCGAGGTCTATATGGGGAGTACGAGGGTCTTGCCATATCATGCAACATTCTATCAAAAGCAGGTTTTCTGGAATAAGGTGTACCTTTGTCAAGAGGTTTAGCGACCGGGGTGACCCTTCGGGGTAGGGTATCTGTCTCCTTAGCCTTGCTGACTGTGTCTTTGCCTCTGACGAAGGCTCTGACCCTGTCCATGAGATTGTCAAATGAGTGTGGGAACTCTTCCCCTATTTTCTCGCATAGTTGTGCATGCTTTAATCCGTTTATGAAGCTGCTGATCTTCATGACCTCCGGGACATCCTTTATATTCATGCTTTCCTTGACAAACCTCTCCATGTATTGGTCTATCCGTTCGTTGTCTCTTTGCCTAATGTGCAAAATTTCGTTTGGGTTCTTGACCACCTTTCTTTGTTGACCAAAGTTTCTCAGGAACTTTTCACTCAGCTCTTCGTAGCTATCGATCCCCCCAGGGGGGAGGCTGTCGAACCAGAGCCGGGCCCCCTCCGTCAAGGTCTGTACAAACATGTGGCACCAAACTGGCATGGGCCACCGCCCCAGTTGTCCCGCTCCCCTGAAAGCATGGAGATGATCTTCAGGGTCTCTCGTCCCATCGTATCGGTCAAAGTTTGGGGGTAGCTTCGTCTTAGGGGGCATTGGTGCTTCTACAATCCTCCGGGTGAACTTTGAGACTTCAGCTAAGTCCCGCTGGAGGTAGGGCTGATCCAGACCGCCACCACTTTGGTTCTCCTTCTCTTTTCCTTTTCCCTTCGGCTTCTTCCCTGTGATGAGATCTTCCCTCTCTTCTGAAGACATCTGTCTGAGGGCAGTCATGAATGTTTCTAGTGGGTCACTGCCACTGCTCTTGTTCTTAGGGTTTACTTCGTCCTGGTTGGAAGGTGTGTCAAAAGACAGTCGAGCCCTGAGGCTGTTAAGCTTTTCTTGTCTTTCTAAATCCTCAAGACATCTCTTTAACTTGTCTTTGTGCATGGCGACAAAATCTGGAGTGATGGTCTCTTCTTTTTCCAGAATTTCCACTCGACCCTCGCTCTCTTCCTCATGAGTTATGTCTTCTACTGTGACCTTGTCATGGTCGTTTTGCACCGTCTGGGTGACATGTGAATCGGGTGTAATGTCCATGTTGTCGCTTCTGAAACGGGTTATCTTTGACGTCGGAGTTCAGTGTGGAGACACCGGTCAGGCTGATGTCCCACGGATGGCGCCAATGTCAAATACCCAAATCCCGGCTGACGTTCAATGGATCTTCGCTGACGTCCAGGTATCCCGTTCCTTGAGGCTACAAAAGAACAAACCGTTAGCCTCGTCACGGAGGACCCCGGGAGGGGGATTCGTGACCAAGCTCCAGCGTGAGAGTAAGTAAACTTGCCGGGGAGTGAGAGGAGCTTCTTCCGGCGAGTGTGATCACCGGAATGTTTCCTCTTTGGTGTGAATCCAATAAATACGTGTGTGTATTGAATGTGTAAGAATGTTGGTCGGAATTAATGAGAGAAGAGTAAATGAGGGAATATTAAATGTTTTACCTTCCGATCCCCTTTGTTATCGCCTGCCTTCTTCTGATATAAGTCTTAGACCTTATCTTGCATGTGGGATATTTGTTGAGATGATCCAACGGTTTTAGGAAGTCTTCGGGGGGCTCAGACACGTGTCTGACCCCTAACGGTTAGATTGGCAGTGTCATTTAATGTTCCGGCAGAAGAAGTACCATGCCAGCCGAGATACTCTTCTTATCAGCCATTAATTGCGGCCTGCATGCTCTGAATCCTCGTTTCCCGCTTGTTTGGTAAAAGGGGAAACCTTAATGGGCAAGTTAAACCATGGTTGGGCTTATATCCTGTTGGGCCCGTATGTAGACAGCCCAAAGCGGGTAAAAATGGGGTTTCCCATTGGCCCGTCGTCAGGCTCAATGAAGGAATTTACCATCATATATAATCCGGATGAATTCTTTAAAAGACTAATGTCTTTTGTTAGATGTCCTATTGAATAAGGTCACTTTAAGTGATGGGTTTGGAGTCAGTATATTCATGAGGTGGTGGTGGTCCATTAGCAAAGGCAAAACCTTTAAATACCTGGGTTTGGGAGGGAGAGATTTTGGGTTCAAATCCCACAGATAACAGGGAATAAAAGAAATTTGCCGTTAAAAAATAGTATATTTTATGAGATGGTGATGAGGAGCTCATAGATAGTCTGTACCTGTTAGATAACGGGTTTAAATAAGCATAATTTGGGCTACGATTGGAGTTACGAGCCCACGACCAACGAAAAGGTCTCAACGAGCTGGATCATGTGAAAAATTCCATTGGTGGTTTGACCGGTTGTCAACCCCAAAATTCTTGATCTAAGGCTCCGATTATTTCAATCAAGAAATTCATTTAGCATAACCTCAAGAAGGCATACATCCAGAGATTCCCAAATAGGTTAACCTTTCAAACTGATGCTGCTGAATCCATCTATGATTCGACTTTGTACAGTTTTCTATTTAATTTTTAGGGGATGATTTGTTTAACTTTTGAGGTAATTGTTGTTATAAGGTTTTTGTGTGGCTGATGTTCAAGATCCTAAACAAACATAAGATGAATAAAAAACAAAAGTGCAAGATATAAGAGCACAACAGTTGACAGTAACCAACTCATGAAAGCTTGGATCAACCACAAGAATCAGATAAAAGCTGCCCAAATAAATCTAAACACAATAGATTCTCCAACCCATGCATGCATGTGTGACACCTATAGCTTTTTTGTAACTTGGTGCCACTCTGAGCCATAACAAGTTGCAACATGCCAGTAATCATGTCCTATTTGGCGGTGTTATACGCGCAAGTGTACACTATATCGCGCGAATAGATCGTAAAACAACCACAACCAAGTATATTCTCAAGATTGTTGTGGATGACAGAAATCTATATATGTGTGTGGGTGCCTTGCTGTTCTAATCTATCCCCTTTGCATACAACTGGATAGAATCATAAACACACTTCATGATAATATGATATTGTGATATGATATGATCCTCTTCTTGTGGGGCAGAAACAGACAGATTGGCTAAATGGGTCCCACTACCTCACATGTCCAGCCAGCCCCTTTGTAGAATTGAATACCTCCACCCAACACATATTCTTGCATTTGTTTACTCAATACCCATACCTTTTTCTTTGCCTATATATTCAAGTGAAGTAACCCAAAAGAAGTAGGATAAAAGAGAGATAGTCACTTGAAGTAGCTAGCTGGCTGCTAGTTAAGTTGTTTGGAGTTGTGACAGTTGAAAAGGTTAGTTAAACAAGTGAAACATGGAAGTTGTTGAGGATGATTTGTTCTTTGCTGATTTGAGTAAGAGGATATCTCTTTTGATTATGGATGATGATGAAGACCCTACCCTTTATTGCCCTCCTGTTTCTTTCCAGGTTTAACTCTCTCTCTCTCTACTCTCTCTCCTCTCTCTTTATTTATCTCAATTAAAGATTCAATGGAAGTTATTAGGTTAAATCCCGGGGTGTTCATAAACCGTAGAAACTGATTGAACCGTCTAAACTTAGGAAAATTGGCCGGTTTGAAATATGTACGACCTGGCTCACACTTCGGTTGTAAGGGTTTGACGGTTTACGGTTTGGTTTACAGTTTGGAACTTGGAAGCTGCCATTTAACATTTTATGTTTATTTATTTATAATTATTTTAGGAATATAAAGTTACGTGTATATACTGTTATCATTTTTTAAAGTTAAAAACACAATTATGCTTTTTTTTAAATAAAAACTTCTTCTAAAACACAAAACTGGCATAATTGAACTATAAACCCGTAAAAAGCCGGTTGGTTTGGTTTGTAGCAGTGGCACACCCATGAATTATTTTCGGGGGGGGGGGGGGGGGGGGGACTTGGGGTTTAACCAACATTTTAAGGGGTGAGGTCGTGATTTTTGCCTATAAAACACACTATTTTTTCCAAGGGATGTGCCCGCCCACCCAACCTATAACCTAGCTAGGTCCGTTGGCCCGAAAATTCCATCAAAATTGACTGAACCAAATCGACAACGCCCTGATTATTAAATCTTGTTTGTTTTTCACTATTCCTGTTCTCTTACAAAAGAAATTAGGGTAAAGTAACATTGTTTTTCAGTTATATTAATGTGTTCTTGTTTTGTGTTGTAGGTTCTCTCTCAAACAACCCATCCAAATCATAACCAAATACCAAGTTTCCATGAGCAAAATGGCAGAAGAGAAATCAAAGGAACAGGAGTGTTCATCCCACAATCTTCCACTAATAGAAGAAGCAAGCAGTCAAGATCCAAGTCTTCAAACACAAGGAACCTTCAAACTCAAAGTCAAAGTCAAAGGCATGTTAATACTTCAAGTGGACACTTTCCTCATGAACACTACAATAATCATAATACTAATATTAACACCTCCTACAATTCTTTGAATCACAAAAAATGCTATTAATTAATTAATTATTTAATACCAATTAGTTAACTAGTAGAATATTATATTATATTATATCATATGATTGGATGTATAAGCTCGATTAATCTAATCTGTACGTGTGTATGTAATTAGTATCGTTTTTTTTTTTTTGGAAAATATGAGGGATTTTTTTTTTGTGGGTAATGAATATATAGTGATCATATAGATCATGTAACTTAAGTTTGTTTAGTAGATAAGAAGCAAGTGTTTAATGTCTTGTAATCCAAAGTGTCAAATATTTTGTCGACAATTTGTATTGATCTTGATTCTAAATAATTATGTCAACTCGTAATTTGTATATCGTATTTTTATGATTGAGCAATATGTCAAATTATTCGTCGAAGTTATATGATCATCATTGGCGAAACTACTTGTGACAAAAAAAGACGTACATAGACAGATAAAATACTCATTGTAACACCTCAACTCGGCTTAGGCTAACGTGTCTAACATATGGTTTAGTTTATCATACGAGTAAAATGCCAAAAAACTCCTTAAGTTTAGGCTACTTTTGTCACTTAGTCTGAAATGAAACATTTTCTATCTGGGTTCCTAAGGTTTCATTTTTGTTGTCATTTTCATCCGATTGGCAAACTGGGTTAAAATTTTCTGTTAACTTCTTCCCTTTTACTTCGTTTTCCTTGTTTAATTAAATATCATATGACATAAAATGATGATTATACCCTTCATTTAAATGAGGAAAATAATATAAAGGAGAGAAGTTAATAAAAAAAGTCTAACTCAGTTTGTTAATTGAATGAAAAAACAAAAAAATAAAATCTCAAAGACTCAAATACAAAAAGTCTTATTTTTAAACTGAAATGATAAAAGTGATCTAAACTCATAGATAATTTTTACATTTTACTATTTATGTTTATCATACTAAAACCAACTATTTTTATTTGTATAAGCTACCGCAACTTCTTTTATTTAAATAAGGAAATAATAGTCACTTTTAAAAATGAAAATATCTGTATCACGTGAATGGAAGAATCCAATCGACTGCCATGTGAAATGTGGGTCACATGACGCGTCACGTGCTTTCCCAATCAAGGTCGGATAGATATACGCCGTATAGATTAGGGCTGTTTTTTTATCCGAAACTCGAAAACCGATCCGAATTTGAAGTCACCCGAACCCAAACAACTCAAATCCGATCAACCCGAACCTTAAATGGGTCGATTATTAGGTCACTTTTTCCCAACAAAAAACCCGACCCGAATAACCCGAAACTTGAAACCCGAATAAAAACCCAAACATTAATTGTCTTTTTTATTGATGTGATTTGATTTGAAGTGTTTTGTATTTGAAACATAAAGTTTTGAGACTTTTGAATATTATCATACCATATTATTAAATGATGTTTGAATTGTAATGATATTTTTTTAACAACATGATATATTCGATGATATTTTGTGAAAAAAAAAAAACATTTTGTTTTTCATTTTACATCTAAATCTGAAAACTGAACAACCCGGACCGAACTAACCCGAACCCGAATAACCCATACCCGAACAACCCGAACATTAAATGGGTTAGTTATCGGGTCACTTTTTCCTAGAAAAAACCCGAACAATCCAACCGGAAATCCGAAAAAATAACCTGAAGAACACCCCTAATAGACATAATGGGGCATTAAATTTACAATTAATCGATCTAGTATATAGTATTATATTATATTATGTTATCACACAATGAAAAGGTATAACTGGCATGCATTAACTAAACAAAACTTTGGCATGCATTAACTAAACAAAGCTTTATCAAAAACGATAAAACGATATCTACATGTGTCAACTATAATAATGAATGCTCATATAACATCCGTTCAATTTGTTACTATATCAGTATAATTCCTATACTTGGTGTAGTTTGCGATAATAAAAAATACTTTATTTTGAACAATATACAGCGAGTTTCATACAACAGGGACTCATCAGGCAAAACTTTTAAAATGAGGATTCAAGTTCACAACAGGCTCTTTCTTCAGGGAGGCAAATTACAGTTTACTCATGTTTTTTCCCTTTTTGTCAATCCAATTTACATTGTTACCCCTAAACTTTAATAAATTAAGTTACTCTATACTCCCTTTAACTTTAATGAAATTATTTTTTTCTTACTTTTCTTTTACATTTTTTCCGGATTTTTTTTTTGTTTAAATTGCTCTTTCGGGTTCTGCAAGTTGAATACTGATGTATAAATTGTCAAAACCGAGCGTTTCATTTTTAACACCGTCATATCTAGGCTTCAAACCCACAACGGAGCATGGTAAACAACCGCTAGTTGTTATTACAATATGAAACATGGAAATAATGAACACATGGAATCAATAGTACATAGCTTTAATGTCATTGAGAAACCACTTTGACACATACCTAGCTTATTTCCCTTTTTGCAACTTTAAACTTTAAAGTTGGATGACAACCGAGCGTGCATGTTCTAATCATTTTTGTTTATTTGCCCCGTTAAGTTATAAGTGGTACCATGGTCCATGTGATGTCATATCGTCATGAGTACAAGTAGAGGGGGTTTTCTGGGTCAGATTTGAGGCCATCGACCCTTTGGATCGTCCAAATTTTATATCAGAGTAAAGTATACGGGTGGTCTTTGCGATATACTAAAATTTTGAATTTGGTCCCTAACTTTTTAAAAGTACATGGATGGTCCCTGTGGTTTGCACTTTTTAACGCATTTAGTCACTAGTCATCAAATCTAAAGGTTTAAGAGGTCCAAGTTAGGAACTAAATGTGTTACAAAATGCAAGCCATAGGGACCATCCATGTAGTTTTAGAAAAAAAAAATTCGAGACTAAATGCGTTACAAAGTGCAAACCACAAGAACCATCCGTATACTTTTGGAAAGTTAGGGACCAAATCCAAAATTTTGGTTAACACAGGGATCATCCGTGTACTTTACACCTTATATTTATATTGACAACCCTCAGTTGTTGTCGAAGTTTAGTTGCAACAAATCAAAACAAAACTATATTGTGAACGCCTAGTTAAAAATTCTTATTATGGTTAGTTGAAACAAATGAAAAACAATTGTGAACACATAGTTAAAAATATTTTATAGCATTACTCGATGTTGGTATAACTAAGTTAATTAAAGAATGCATGAATCATTCATTTCACTTAAAGAGATTTAAAACTTGCTTGTTCTCGATATCTCTTGTCATTATGTCAACGCGACAACTTTTAAGAAAAATGTAATGCGTAAGAATTATTTAAAGATGACAAATGATCTAAACTAGTATTAAGGCCCCCGCGTTGCGGCGGGGGACATAAAATCATGCAAAGTAGCACCAATGTCACATCACTATCAGCGATTAACGCCGAAAATCTCATAAAAACAAAATAAACATAAACAGAAAAGGAGAAAATAAAACCAAATGAAAAGCATATGTAAAATCGTTGAACCACACACACCCATTGCGGCGTGTTAATGCGAAAAATTTAGGCTGAACGTAAAACATAGAAAAATACCTAAGTCGATCTAGGACCCATACGTTGGCGACGAACTTCTCAAATGGGAAAAAATAGACGGAAAAACTTTGAACCCCACAGCCCGTTGCGGCGTGTTAACTCGCAAAATTTTGAACGAAACGTAAAACACAAAAAACTTTCGAAAGATGAAAACTATGGGGCCAAAGTTGAAAGTAAAAAAGTATTAGGATTAAATTGCAAAATATGAAAGCCTTTGTGTTAAAAGTAAAAAAAAACTAAAGGGGTTAAATTGCAAAGATAAGATGTTTTGGGTTAGAAGTGAAAAATATAAAAAAACTTTTTTGAAATACCCTCTAAACCTAAGGTACAACAACATAAAGCCCATACATGTTGTTAATTTATAATATATAAATATATCTAGCATCAACAATTAGGGGTGTGCAGAATTCGTTTCGAATTTGAAAAATTCGAAATTTTTTAAATTCGATTCGATTATCAAGAATTCGTTTCGATTATAAGAATTCGAATTCAAATTCGATTCAATTCGAGTCAAGTAAATCGAATACGAATCGAATACGAATTTATAATTTCAAATTCGATTCGATTCGAAATTCGAATAAAATTTATACATTTTTATTTATTATTTTTATATATAATACATATATAACTTTTATTAGGCTATACTATAAATTATTTTCAATTTTTTCCAACTATTAAAATTACCCATTACCAAACCCACTACATGGCCCATAACTAAAACCCACGTAACAAATCTCTCAATAGATTTCTAAGCGTGAAAATATTAACTTGTAATGTGGAGTGGTTGTTCCCGACTTCTCGTTTTGAATTTTAGACTTGTGGTACTTTATTGGAACTTTTTAATGTGATATCGTGTTTTATGTCAGCTTTAAAATTTATGTTTCATTTTGAAAGTTTTTTACATGTTTTTAAAGAATCTGAATTAAATCTAATTTATTCGAATTCGATTCGAATTCAAATTTTTAATCAAATACGAATCGAATACGAATTGGGTTTTTTATTCGAATACGAATTCGAATCGAATTCGGTAGGGTTTAATCGAATTCGAATCGAATACGAATTCAAGGAAAAATAAAAATTATTCGAACAATTCGATTCGAATAATTCGAAAATTCGATATTCGATTCGATGAACACCCCTATAACAATGCATGGATTTTTTTGCTCGTCAAAGAAATTCTAATCATGTTGTTTCGGATTATTTCATGAATTTTAATGTTGTAAGAGCAAATTCATACTAAATGTAACATCTAACTTGGTGTAAGAAAACTAGAAAAGATATTCAAAGAATATATGATTAAGCGTAAGTATATACTACTCTCCGTTAATGTTATCAACTGATTCGAACTCGAAACCTTTTTGGATCCACATGCGAAAAATGAAACATTTAGACTAAACTGGCAAAATGACCCAAAACACAGGGACTAAAATGACATTTAACTCAAAGAATTATAATTCCGTGTTTCCGACCAAAGGAATCAAGGAGAGCTGTTCGGTTTGAAATTTGAAAACTTTTGGGAGAATCAAAACCTTGACAAACCATGAATTGAAGCTGGTTTGTCAAATCATTGTGTGAAACGGAGTATATTTGATAAATAGGATAGATACGAGAGACTTTTTGTATAACGTCAAGAGGTATGGTAGGAAACATTCCATGCTTTAATAAAGGAAACAAAATTCTAATTGGTTGTCAAATAAGTCACAAATTAACATTCTCATATGGTTAGTTAATTTACCCGATGAGATAATTTCCCAGGCCTGTGAACAAATTAGACATTCAATAAATCATTCGTTTAGAAAACGAATACATGTATCGTTCGTTTATTGAATATTCTTTTACATTCGCTCGTTTATGCTTGTTAATCTCTGTTTGTTCACATTCATTAAGTTTACATTTGTTTAAGTTCGTAAGTTTACGTTTGTTTAAGTTCGTTCATTGCAGCTTTTAGGCTCATTACAATCTAGTCTAGTTTTATGAAATAAAATATCACATACTACATTTAGTCAAGTTTTATTAATTTTTTTAGGCACAATACTATTCAAGTTTGTTCTGGCTTGGTTATGTTAACAATCTATGGTCAACTATGTTCGTTCGTTTGTGCTCGTCTATTTTCATAAACTGTGTGTGTATACTATTAACAAACAAACATTAACGGGCACGGACACACTCATTTTCGTAAAGTATGAACACGAAATAAAACCAAATTCGTTTAATTGCATGTGTTCGGTCATTTGTTAAATTAATGATAAACGAACGAATACGGACAAGCTCCGTTTGTGATTGTTTACAAGCATATAATATCTAATTGAGTAATCGGTAAACCATCTAGGGTTTAAAAGAAAACTTTTAAAAAAATCATAAACAAGGTTTACATATTACTAGTTTTTTTTATACAAAATATGTTTTCCACCTCAAATTTTATCATGCCAAATAAATATTGCTAAGTTAAGATATACTTGACTTCAATGTTTTAAATGTTCATGCTGACATTATTTTATCCACCCGAAACTTCACTTTCTTCAATTTGTACGAGTAAAAATACAAGAGCTAAAATACTTGCTTTAACATGTTACCTAAGACACACCCAAAACTCTTATATTTTTTAGTTCATACTATAATACTAATAAGAAAGGCACACAAGCACCATAATTATTTTTCATGTATTAGAGTGAGGGTGTGCATGCCTAACCCCTCTATAGGCAAACTTTCCTTCACCCAATTGAATTTGGCCATGTAATTTGCCTAAAGTTTTTTCCTATTACCCAAAAATCAGAAGGAATGCATGCCTAAATTAAGATTAGACAAACTATTAAAAAAAGACACAAAAACATGTTATGGGTTGATTAAAGTATGGGCCCACATCATCATCTTTCCTTCTCTTTCCCCCATCGGCAATCTTTCACCGAAATCTCCTCTTCTTTTCACTGATTTCTTCTTTGTTGATCGGCAATGTTCTTTGGCGGTGGTGTTGCCTATAGGCAAACACTTTGCCAAAGGCAATTGCCTAACCCAACCCATTGGCCCTTATAGTAATAAGATCAAAACCTATTTTTTCTTCATCTCGTTGTCGTTACCAACCAGAAGAGAATTCTTGTAATGACCCGAAATACGATATGGACACGACACAAAAATAACTAGATATATAAGTTTTGTTTGAGCTCAATAATTTCAAGATGCCAATCCGACACGAGTGACACATATAATTAGTAGTAAATTCCAGTGACGGTGATGAGGGTGTTCGAAGAGGACCACCACACAGGGCCCATGATTTCGAGGGGCACATGTTTTTTTTTTAAATCCATATGTTAATTTTTTTTTTTAAAATAGTATACCCATACCAACTCCGAGATTGGTCCATTTACAAAATAATTTTTATGGTTTAGAAGTTAGTCCATTGACATTAGGTTTAGTGAGCACAATACCCATTTAATTTAAAATAATAATAATAATAAAACATTACGGAATGACAAATTTTTTCGAGCTCGAACAGGGTACATGAATTCTCAGAGAGACGCCAATGGTAAATTTTATTAATATTGTTGTCAAACTTTTAGTATTGATAATTGAGTTGAGTCAACCTAAGTTCAAAAGCATCATTCAATCAAACAAGATCGAGCTTGAGTTTGAGCTTGAGCTTGAGCTTGAGCTTGAAAGTAAAGGCTTGATGGAGCTCGAGTTTGAAAGTAAAGGCTTGATCGTGCTACGAGTCGAGATGTGAACTCAAGCTAGTCTACTCGTACACCTATACCCGGAGCCTTTAAGGTCTCACATTAACATTGTTTAACAATTTTTTCCATGTAATGTTTTATCATTCTACCTTATCTAACTAACATAGAGACGAAGATAATGACGCATAAAAAAAGAAAAGAAAACAAGACGCTAAGTCAATATGGAATAAGTAACGAATATTTTAAAACATAATTTATTAAAAGGAAAAGGTGAAGATATAGAAACAATACAAAGTGTTGTATCAAAATGTCAATGTCTTGTAACAAAATATTCAAGTTTTGTCCAACTTTTGGGTTGGAAACAACTTTGTAAGATGAGGAAAAGTGGAGGGGCCAAATTCTTCTTATTAAACGACTTTCAAACAACTAATACAGAATTTGCATCAATCAAGCAAGCATCCATTCATTATCTCATCTACATCCAAGTTTTGTCCAGCGTCACATTTAGGGTGGAGGGTATCCTTATCAAACTCCCTAAATGACACATCAGCGTCACATCAGTTTTTTCTCCCAACATCTGCAACTCCCTGATACCATCTATAGCACTCCATGCCACAACCATTGTCTGTACACCACCCACCAGTTTATATGTGTGTGTGTATATATATATATATATTAAGGCCCTTTAGCTATCTTTCAATGATCTCGTGAAGTCCTCCTAGGTATTAGCATGTGATTCTTCCAACTCAACAATCTTCTTCACCGCAAGGCGTGTGACGTACCAGGATTCAGCCACTAATCATATTGAACTAACAATAATACAATAAATAAAAATTCCCATTCAATGTAATTAGAAAATTCAAAACATTTGTTCAAAACATATTTACGTTCAGCGGAATCATAATTCGTTGTTTTAGTAACTCAAAACCAGAGTATGTAAAAACAATCAATACTCCTTGTCTTTACACTAGTCACGACCCATGACCACTCCAGCTCCCCAGACTGCAAGTCCTACATAAAATACCTATCGACCTGCAAGCATGCAGAAAAAGTGTATCAACATAAAGCTGGCGAGTTCACAGTTTTGTAAAACGTTTAGTTGCCAAGTGTTTAGTTTCAAAGCATGTTGATAATAACTCGGTACCGCAAGACGGTTGTTGTTTGCCCTTTCCCAATGCCTATAAACATTGGTCGAGTGGTTAAGGTCATTAGTTCACGCCCGTCCTATCCAGGTACGTCGTGAGGGTGCCAAACCTAATAGCGCTATCAACTAATAATCTCGTTGCCCTCCAAGCAACTAGTTCGGTAGTAAGATGGGACTTAAGGTCAGTGGCGGAACCAGAACGTTAACTCAGGGGTGTCCCAATTTTTTTTTTCACCGTGCAACGGTTGCGGTTGCGGTTGCAACTGGTAAAAGCAAAGCTAGCTTCACTACCCGATAAACTAAAGGACAAGAACTATGTTGCATGTTCTCGTTTGGATGAGCACTGATCAGCGTCTGGCCCCTGCACTCAGGTCGACGTTTCGTTTCCTTCCAACACTCCACTGTCGCGCTTTGAAACTTCAAAAGGGTTATTAACTTATTTTGTATTTTGGGCTAACATATAAACTCTTTTTGCTAACAATAAATTCGGGCTTTAATAATAAGATAAGGGTTGGGTCATTATTATATATATTACTTTTAATTAATGAACGACACATTATTTTAGTTAATGAAATGTAATGTGCTACAAGATCTAATCGACACCGTCCATTTTAAATGAAGTTTGACTATATTCACTACTTTAACTTTTTGCTTTTTCATTAACTAGTGTGAATGCCCGCGCGTTGCGGCGGTTGCATCTGTTTTGTCGCCCCGTAGTTGTTGTTGGGGTCGATCTACGCTGTGTGTAAAGTCACCAACCTTTGGGTGAAGGGGGTGGAAGCGGGGAGGCATGCGGGGAATGGCATTGCCACAAGGTGAATGTGCCGCCGTCCCTAATTTGCCGCGCAGTGGGTGTGTTGTCAACAAGTTGTTGCCGAATGGGGGGAAGAGGAGGGAGAGGGGTAATGGTGGGCCCCACTCTCTTTTCAACCAATCATGCATTTAAAAAAATGGTTTGGGTGAAGCCACCCTTTGTGATTTTTGGGCAAGAGTAGTGTATGAGAGGGGAATTGGCATGACCCATCATGATTGGGTGGGTGGAACATCGCATGAGGGGTGCACCCCATTCACCCTTATATGTCTCAATCTTAGGTCTCGGTTTTAGCATATCCTGTAGAAAATATTTTAAAATCAACAGCCAAAATACAAATGTAGGTAATATGCATTTGCGCGAGCAATAATATTGATTAAAATTACAAGAATATCCTGGAGCACTAAAGCGAATAAAAAATGATATAAAACCAGGTTGAGGTTAGCATTAAAAACTCTGTATAATGAGGCGTGTGTCCTCAAATAATGAACTGTGTCCTGATCCTGGGAAGATCCATGTCGGCATGGTGTGGAAAATATATTCAAGACACTGAGATAATTATCACTTAAATGCTCTCAATAGGTTGACAACAATTTAAAGTAACTTATTAGTCATATTAAACATGATTCAAATAATTATTAGTCAGATTAATAATATGTTCATATGCAAATTATAAAATGAAAATGAATGCAAATACTTGCTTTGATATATTACTGTTTTCACTTAAAAAACCAGAGTCATGCCACAACCTACATCCTTCCAAAATGTAATAGCATAAATTTAAGAAATGATAGGCATTGGATTCTTCATAATAACAGTTATACAGCTACGAAGACTTGTTAATAAATATAGTCAATTAGGAATTTTATCTCCAATATAACATATATTGATGATACTTAATAGGGAAAGCTGAGTACATTGGCCGAATATACCGTATAATGAAGTATCTATGAACTTCATATCTCACAAAATCATCTGCAACTTGTTGGATTTTTATGTCCGGTTCGATAAGTCAACGCTGCCGACCGGGTCATGACCCGTAAGAGTTACACCGTGGTCAATGTCACGGCCCCCGACCCACCCTGAACGGAATCGGAAGCCGCGAACAGCCCAGTGGTACCGGTGATTATTTTTAAAAATATTGCAGCGGAAATTTCATCAGGATCGTGAGTTAGGAAAAATATCAGAGTTTAGAAAACACCGGATTTTTATTTATTAAATAGATGGGACAAACCCATGTTTTACAATGGTAGCTTTAATAAGGATAAATTTTATTACATAAAACAATATTTCTTAATTTGATTTAATTAATAAAATAAGCCACTTCTTGATGCCTTTCAGTGCCGTATCCATCTCTTACTCCAATCTACTGTAATTACCTGAAAAGCGTTTTAAAAAGGTTTTGTCAGCGGGAAATACTGAGTTAATCATTCATTTTGCTAAAACGACTCGTTTGTTATAATTTACAGTATTAAGAGAGATTACAATGTTTCAGATATCAAACCAACTACCCACAGTATTTGTCACTCGACCCATTGGCCCATTCATCCAATGGTGTCTGTGACTATGGTCATATCACCCCTTGGCTAACTCGTTGTCCAATGGTGAAGATTATCAAGTAATGTATACAAAACCCCACATACTGACTGTAACTTGGTGATTACATATACTTAATCACTGTAATTATAACTTTGAAATAAACATGCTTTTGTAAATAGATTTGATAAAAAGAGAATGACTCACTTTATAAGCATGCAGGATTGAGTTAACAAGCTTCTTGATTCTACTTCTTCCAATAATTAAGCATGCACTTTATTATTCTGGATCTTCTGATGATTTAATAGTTTGTTTGATTGTAAGTGTGTAGTTGGGAGTATTCTTGGTAGTTAAACATATAGTTTAACAGAATGGAATACGTATTTGTGTAAAACCCAAATCAAACCTTAACGGTAGTCACGAGATTCGAACCTTAACGAATTTCACAAAGTATAGTCTTATTCAGACAGTACTTTGGTATCCATTTAATGAACTCACAAAGTATAGTACTTTGGATTCCGTTTAACGAAATTCACAAAGCACAACACTTCGACATTCGTTAGATGGTTCCTGAATCGATCGGACAGGACATCGCTTTGGTGATTATTGGTTAGAACACCAACGTATAGAGAGAAGAATAGAAGAAATGAGCAAAGGAAATGAATTCCTAAGCTTCCTATTTATAGGTAAGAAGATAAGTCTTACCCCTATATAGAATTTCCCTAGATAAGTTTTCCCCAGATAAAGCCTTCCCTGAATAACACTTTCCTTATATAATACCTTCCCTAGGTAATACTTTCCTTAGATAAAATCTTCCTTAGATAATATCTACCCCATATATATCTATTTTTCATGTATATCTATTTAGGTGATTAATAAATATCACTTAGCTTAATTAATCTTGCTTTAGCTTAATTAATCTTGCTTAACTGATTAATTAATCATACTTAACTTAATTAATCATGCTTAACTAATTAATCTTACTTAACTTGATTAAGTTTAATTTATTTATTAAGGTTTCTTAATTGCTAAGTTATATCAACAACTAAGTGTACGTAATTAGTACGTTTAATAAATTTATTTAACTACGAAATTTACTTAGCTATTAAATATTCTAGCAGCTCCCTGATTACGAGTTCTAATTTCTAGACACAATGGAACTCGTATTAGTGTATTAACTCAATTCAACTTTAACGACAACTCACGAGACCAAAACCCTCACAACGAATGACAAAGGCATAGCCCAATTACGGGCAGCACTTAAACATCCATCGGATAGTTTCAATCGATCGGACATTGAATCGTAGCAGCGATTAGAGTTATTACCCTAATAACGAGCAGAGTTTCGAGGTTTTAGGGCGTTTGATAGAAAGAAACGGAGATACAAAGAGTAGGACGACGTTTTAGACCGTCGAACTGAGCAAATAGTTCAGGCCCCAAGCCCCTGCATTTATACCCAAAATTTGAGCCGCCCGCGAGTCGCAGAGGGATCCTTTCCCCCTGTCGCGTATCGCGGGGCGTGCCCCTATGGCCTAGGGTAGCCTCGTTACTAGCATAGCCTGGGTGAGTCGACGTACGAACGAATTTCTATTTTGACAACGTATTTCGAAGATAAATATCAATTAGGGTTTAACCCCCTTTGAGTTTTAGGGGCCCTGATCCTGATTTTGAATGTTCTGAAAATTTTAGGGTTTATGCAGAATTACTTGGGTGTCTCAATTATGGTTTCCTTTTTATACAATTAACATAATAAGTATTAATTTTAGTGAGAGTGGTTACATTCTCCCCACCTTAATAAAATCTCGTCCTCGAGATTTGGACTATGATATTTTCTTGGGGTTATGTTACTTCTTTTAATTAATAGAAACAATGTATCGTGGGATGGAATCAAAAGATATTTGAGGGGTATGAATTTTGAAAATAAAAATGATTTATAGAAACAATTGGATTCAATATCCGAAATGAACTTACTTTGATCAATTGAGGTAGATTCTGAATTGATAATTATCTATTTGTGAATGGAAGTATGGAAAATGATTTGTTAATGATTATCCGAAAATCAATATCGTTTACTTAAATGGTACTGGACAATAGAATTTAGTGTATCGTAATCTGAGTACATAATTGTACCAAGAATATGACAAATCAAACGAATAACGTATGAATAGGGTTTATTATAGGCTACAAATGTATATGGATACTGCAAGGTATTGTTATGATTGAAAGAACTTAATAATAAATTTACCGTTTTCGAAATTAACTGAGAGTTTCAAGGAAGCGAATCTAGATATTTCAAAAGATGAGACATTCCGATGAAATGATATAGTTTCCAAGGTGATTATGTTCAAGCCAAAAGATATATGATCAATAGATATTTAAAATGAATGTGAAGGGTTTTTAGAATTAATAAAATTCTTTGTCAAAAGAAAGCTTACTTTGATTGACAACTGAGGAAGACTTAGAATTGACATGTTCCAAAATGAAATAAAAGCATGAAAATGATTTGTCAAATATTTATGATATGAGAAATCAAAGTATTGAGATGAATGAATTGCAAAGATACACCATAAGATAATAAAGTTAGTGTATCATTTGTTTAAACTTCCAAGTTGTTTTAATTGTGATAGTGCACTTTTAGGGTTCATACTTTGTCTTAGAGATTGAAATATAATAAGAACAAGTTGTTTTGGCATGACCAAATATTATATTTTGTAAGGCAAAATGTAATATATATTATTTGTATATTTGTCTGAACCATATCTTATATATATTAAATATAACTACTATGTATTATATATTTATTTGTTACATATTTGTACTATATGTAAATGGTTACCAAAAATAAATTTTAGTATTTTACTATACTAAAAATAACTTATATTTATTACAAAATATTTTAGTATTATTTTGTAAAAGAATTTACTATTTATATAAAAGTTGTAAATAGAGATGTAAAAATATTTATTGTACAAAAGTATTTGTAAAATATTTTAATGGTCCGATTCTATGTGATTACTTATTTTCATTTTGAAATCATATAACGTTGTGAATATATTTACAATTATTGAAAACGAAGACTATTCTTATATATTATAATGTTTCCTTAAACCAACTTAGTTGATGACTACCATATTATTCTTATATGGTATTTTCTTGCCAAAGCGTTTACAAAATATGTGATACTTTAATTTATTAATTATCTGTTCCTTTTATGTTATCATAAAGTAAAATCAAAATTCGTGGTAATTTTGACAAAATAATGATATATGTTTTATTAATATGTTGATCCAACTATCCTAGAATTTATGATCATTATTTTTAAAATTAAATATGTTTAACTATAAGATTTTACAATAATATATTTTAAATCATAAAAGTAAAATAGTAAATGTTTATTTTAATATCAAGCATACTTAAATATTGGCTTGAGTAAAATATATATTAAAATGCATATTTTATAAAAGTATTGTAGAATATTTAAACAAGATGAATCATTAAATATAAATATAAATGTCTTGTTCATGAATACTTAGACAGTTATTTAGATAATTTTATTCGTTTCTCTAATTCTTGTATTGTTTTATGAAAATATGACTTCTCTTTACAGTATAAAGTATATGTAAAATATTTCTACATATAATTAAATTTTACTAATTAAGTATGATAACTTAATTTAACTAGTCATTATCATGGTTGGATATTGATTAGTGCTGCCTTGTTTAAGCATAGGTGGCCAATCCATACCTAACTAAGGCTAGGCTATCCAATACCTGCCCTTGACAATAACCCTAGTATTTTAAAATAATACGAATATTATTACTATTAATATTTTATTACTAATAATAAAACTTAAATGAGAGTATAATTTAAATATAAATTCTTCACCTCAATGGTTTAATAAGAATATAGTAATATTATTTTGTACATTAGGTAATCACTTATGTAAGTTTCCATATATAATTAATTTTATATAATGTTTTTTCGATTGAATATTGTTAAAGCAATAATTATCACGAAAGGCTTGATTGATGTTGTAAGAATCATTAAGAGATACATTGAAATATGACAATAATTTGTGTATCATTATCTTAACACACGATTTGTGTTAAGATGGCTTTTATAAATATATAAATAATTAAATCCGTATATGATATATATACTAGATTAGTGCAAGCTTTAAATTTTGTGAAAATGTTAGTACAAGGTGATCGTGATCAAAGAAATGATTTAATGAAGTCGAAGATTTAAACAAGCCTATTATGGTTCAAAACAAATGAAGTGCTTGTTGGGACTATTTTGAATATGATAGCTTCCATCTATCATATGGGATTTTGAAATGAATATGTAATGTGAGCAAATCAAATAATTTGAATTTGATTTAAACAAAACAAGTTTTAATAAGAAAATTCGGACATGATCACTATAGAAACTATGTATGCCAAAGAAAATTAAGTTTTTCAAGAAATTTATTGACTCGATATCAAGGAGTTATTGTTTTGCAATAATGCGGTTCACAGTACAAAAAGCGGAATGATATTTGAGTTTGGATAAAATAACAAATCGGAATGAAGCCCTCCAGTGGTCTTTATAAATCAAACGAATCACATGCGCAACAAACAGTGCATGTGTAATGTATGAATTTACCAAGAAATGAAATAGATCAATATTCGCTACTATGAAAGAAATTCTCATGGTATGATAACTATTAGGGGAAAGTAGAAATACGAAAGTCAACTTTTTATATGCAGAATTCAGAATTTCAATGAAAGAAATTTAAGAGCTTTATCTGGAATTTTGGGTGATAACCGTTATTAAGTAACATTACCAGGGAATGTTGAATAAAATGAAATAGGGAATTTGCAAAAGGTATGTGACTCCTTTTTCAGGAATAATAATTATGACTCTGATTAAACTGTGCACCGATGGTTGTAAAATTTTGTTCCAACGTACCTCAGCGGAATTCATGTTGTTTATAGGATCACTTGGCAAAGTGCTTCTTTTTGATTTAGTAGTTTTTCTACTGATAGAATTAACATTGGTGTCATTGTGCCCAATTTATATTTTCCAAAGGTCTTGCCTCGAAAGTCGTATGTGATATACTTTAACTTCTGTGGACTTATAATTAAATTTTCATGTATTTTATTGTATATTATTACAACTTTGCATATTTCTTACTTGCGTTAATAGTTTATGGTAACACATTTAGAAATTCTTATACTTTTGATGGTGTCCAAACTTAAAGGGTTTCTATTGTTTATATTGTCGTACGAATTATGAGGTAAATGATTAGACAAAATAATGTTTGATATCTGAAAAGAGATTCTTAATAAAAAAAATCTAGACACAGATGCTTATGCTTTATTCCAAATTAACTTTTGGAATTTCTTATAGACATATATATCTATATAATCATATATTTCACATGCTGAAATAAACATACCATCTATCAGGTCAATGTATTTAACAGATTCATATTTCCAAAAACCAATCAAATATCTGGTCATGATACTATTTAGGGAAATCTTGTCACTTGTTTGACATATTATCTATCCCGTCTTATCCGATTCGCACCGGAGCGGTAACCTCAATATATCTGGACAAACTGGAGAGTCTACTACACCATACCCAGTCTTGCCATAGAAAATTTTCTATTTCCCATAAATAGTATATTTTCAAAAGTGCCTCTTTCATTAGGGCTTTTATCCAGAATTAAGGAAATTTGTATTCCCGTAACATATATTATTCTAGACCAAGTAATATCAATAAGCAATAATTATTATTAATTCTTGCTTATTTATCATATCTTGCAACATTCTAATTACCATTCTTATGGTATATCAAAACCCATCATAATTTATTCACATAAGTACTTAGCTTATTTTGAAGCTGATACTAAGGCATCTTTTCTTAAGTTCAAGTCTAAATGTTATCATGTGTGCTACCAATTAACAGCAATCTCCTAACTCCTTTATATAAACTTAGGTATTTTTACAACACCTAATTGGCTTAAATCAGTGGCTCTGATACCACCTTCTGTCACGGCCCCCGACCCACCCTGAACGGAATCGGAAGCCGCGAACAGCCCAGTGGTACCGGTGATTATTTTTAAAAATATTGCAGCGGAAATTTCATCAGAATCGTGAGTTAGGAAAAATATCAGAGTTTAGAAAACACCGGATTTTTATTTATTAAATAGATGGGACAAACCCATGTTTTACAATGGTAGCTTTAATAAGGATAAATTTTATTACATAAAACAATATTTCTTAATTTGATTTAATTAATAAAATAAGCCACTTCTTGATGCCTTTCAGTGCCGTATCCATCTCTTACTCCAATCTACTGTAATTACCTGAAACGCGTTTTAAAAAGGTTTTGTCAGCGGGAAATACTAAGTGAATCATTCATTTTGCTAAAACGACTCGTTTGTTATAATTTACAGTATTAAGAGAGATTACAATGTTTCAGATGTCAAACCAACTACCCACAGTATTTGTCACTAGACCCATTGGCCCATTCGTCCAATGGTGTCTGTGACTATGGTCATATCACCCCTTGGCTAACTCGTTGTCCAATGGTGAAGATTATCAAGTAATGTATACAAAACCCCACATACTGACTGTAACTTGGTGATTACATATACTTAATCACTGTAATTATAACTTTGAAATAAACATGCTTTTGTAAATAGATTTGATAAAAAGAGAATGACTCACTTTATAAGCATGCAGGATTGAGTTAACAAGCTTCTTGATTCTACTTCTTCCAATAATTAAGCATGCACTTTATTATTCTGGATCTTCTGATGATTTAATAGTTTGTTTGATTGTAAGTGTGTAGTTGGGAGTATTCTTGGTAGTTAAACATATAGTTTAACAGAATGGAATACGTATTTGTGTAAAACCCAAATCAAACCTTAACGGTAGTCACGAGATTCGAACCTTAACGAATTTCACAAAGTATAGTCTTATTCAGACAGTACTTTGGTATCCATTTAATGAACTCACAAAGTATAGTACTTTGGATTCCGTTTAACGAAATTCACAAAGCACAACACTTCGACATTCGTTAGATGGTTCCTGAATCGATCGGACAGGACATCGCTTTGGTGATTATTGGTTAGAACACCAACGTATAGAGAGAAGAATAGAAGAAATGAGCAAAGGAAATGAATTCCTAAGCTTCCTATTTATAGGTAAGAAGATAAGTCTTACCCCTATATAGAATTTCCCTAGATAAGTTTTCCCCAGATAAAGCCTTCCCTGAATAACACTTTCCTTATATAATACCTTCCCTAGGTAATACTTTCCTTAGATAAAATCTTCCTTAGATAATATCTACCCCATATATATTTATTTTTCATGTATATCTATTTAGGTGATTAATAAATATCACTTAGCTTAATTAATCTTGCTTTAGCTTAATTAATCTTGCTTAACTGATTAATTAATCATACTTAACTTAATTAATCATGCTTAACTAATTAATCTTACTTAACTTGATTAAGTTTAATTTATTTATTAAGGTTTCTTAATTGCTAAGTTATATCAACAACTAAGTGTACGTAATTAGTACGTTTAATAAATTTATTTAACTACGAAATTTACTTAGCTATTAAATATTCTAGCAGCTCCCTGATTACGAGTTCTAATTTCTAGACACAATGGAACTCGTATTAGTGTATTAACTCAATTCAACTTTAACGACAACTCACGAGACCAAAACCCTCACAACGAATGACAAAGGCATAGCCCAATTACGGGCAGCACTTAAACATCCATCGGATAGTTTCAATCGATCGGACATTGAATCGTAGCAGCGATTAGAGTTATTACCCTAATAACGAGCAGAGTTTCGAGGTTTTAGGGCGTTTGATAGAAAGAAACGGAGATACAAAGAGTAGGACGACGTTTTAGACCGTCGAACTGAGCAAATAGTTCAGGCCCCAAGCCCCTGCATTTATACCCAAAATTTGAGCCGCCCGCGAGTCGCAGAGGGATCCTTTCCCCCTGTCGCGTATCGCGGGGCGTGCCCCTATGGCCTAGGGTAGCCTCGTTACTAGCATAGCCTGGGTGAGTCGACGTACGAACGAATTTCTATTTTGACAACGTATTTCGAAGATAAATATCAATTAGGGTTTAACCCCCTTTGAGTTTTAGGGGCCCTGATCCTGATTTTGAATGTTCTGAAAATTTTAGGGTTTATGCAGAATTACTTGGGTGTCTCAATTAGGGTTTCCTTTTTATACAATTAACATAATAAGTATTAATTTTAGTGAGAGTCGTTACAGTCAACGAACTAGAATCCACTTAACTGATTTAACTGGACTGCTTCATAAACATTAGAGACATGCGGTTACACCTAGTCCACTTGTCATGAGTTAACTGCTGAGCAGCAGTACTTTGTGGAGTAAGGTCCGCTGGCTTATCCTCTCTCAGAGCATAATCAAAGTCCAGCAATCCAAGTGTAAGCATGAGAGCATCCTTCCATGCAGCAAAGTTATCACCAGTCAAAGGTGGAATCCCGCAATTAGGCGCTGATAGTGGAAATAAGATGAGCGAATTATGATACTAAGAAAGAAGTCTTAATGTGATCTAAGGGCACGTTAAACTAAGGCAGGCATAAATAATGACCATTTTAATTATGAAGCTGTGATATTGTCTATTACTAACATCAAAATAATAGACTTAGTTAAAATTCTACTTAAACGAAGACAAATCAGCTTTGGCCAGAAGTGTAATCATTTAAGCATATGTGCAAAGTGGTTGTAACAAAACAACTTTGGCCAGAAATTGAGACAATCACTTTAGCTATGCACTTGTTAAGTATGCCATCTATGAAAGAATTAAATCAGCTTTGGCCAGATATTAAGACATTCATGTTTATGATGCACACTTAACATAGCTTTCGTAATACTTGAATGATAAGTAGATGTATCAAGTCAGCTTTGGCCAGAAATAATACATCAAAGGCTCATTCAAGTTAAGCTATTTTGGTTTTGCAAAACATTATCTGATTCTGATTAAATTAACTAAGTAATTACAAAACCAATTATTTAATAGCAAACCACCCGAGCTAAATCTTAGTTCACATTAACTGCCAAATTTTCTGAACACTCATGATTTCGGATAGATCATGTCTTGGATTCATCCGAAATGAATAATTTCGAATCATTTCGGGTTATCCGAAATGGATGATTTCGAACGATTTCGGATGTGTCCAAGACGCATAAGTCGAGTCATTTCGGATGCATTTCGGATGATTTCGGATGATGCTTAGTCCGAGATTGATCCGAAATGGTGATGCTTAGTCCAAAATGATCCGTAATGATCAAACAGATGTTGATAATCAATAACTTATGATGAACCCTAAATCGGAAAATTCAAACATTCATCCGAAATTCATCGGTAATGATCCGAAATCATCCGTAATGATCAGAGATGATCCGTAATGATGAAACTCCAGATCCGAAATCATCCGTAATGATCAGAGATGATCCGTAATGATGAAACTTCAGATCCGAAATCATCCGTAATGAGGATTTCGGATGGCAAAAACGGAATCTGTGATGATTTTTTCAATTCTGTTTTCCAGATTTTCGGATATAAAACAGAACCGACTAATCAACATATGCTCTGATACCACATGTTGGTTAGGTTCTGTTCAAACATGAAGGAAAACATGAAAACATACCTGTTACAGCATTCAATGCAGTGGAGAATCCAGTCAGAGAAGATGACATCGAGTTCGACATAATTGTCAATGTGATCTGGTTCCTCCTTAGGGTGCTAACTGATGATGGGGACTAAGAAAACCGACAAGGGATTAGGTATAGGAGAGGAGGTCGATAATGATGATGTTATGCTTATGGGTTTTTGTGTCTAACTGTGTAACCCTTCAACCTCTGCATAAGACTCCTTTATATAAGCACTCAGGAGGAAACCTAATTAGTTAATAAGGGTAATATGGTCCATCAACAATTACCAACTAATTATTTAATAGGTTATTATATATTTTGATCTATATTATGTAAATGATTATAATGGCTATAGATTAAATATTAAACATAATATATTTAATCTTACACACCTAGTTAAAAATTCTTATTATGGTTAGTTGAAACAAATGAAAAACAATTGTGAACACATAGTTAAAAATTTCTTATACCATTACTCGATGTTGGTATAACTAAGTTAATTAAAGAATGCATGAATCATTCATTTCACTTAAAGAGATTTAAAACTTGCTTGTTCTCGATATCTCTTGTCATTATGTCAACGCGACAACTTTTAAGAAAAATGTAATGCGTAAGAATTATTTAAAGATGACAAATGATCTAAATATATCTAGCATCAACAATGCATGGATTTTTTTGCTCGTCAAAGAAATTCTAATCATGTTGTTTCGGATTATTTCATGAATTTTAATGTTGTAAGAGCAAATTCATACTAAATGTAACATCTAACTTGGTGTAAGAAAACTAGAAAAGATATTCAAAGAATATATGCTTAAGCGTAAGTATATACTAATCTCAGTTAATGTTATCAACTGATTCGAACTTGAAACCTTTTTGGACCCACATGCGAAAAATAAAACCTTTGGACTAAACTAGCAAAATGGCCCAAAACACAGGTACTAAAATGACATTTAACTCAAAGAATTATAATTCCGTGTTTCCGACCAAAGGAATCAAGGAGAGCTGTTCGGTTTGAAATTTGAAAACTTTTGGGAGAATCAAAACCTTGACAAACCATGAATTGAAGCTGGTTTGGCAAATCATTGTGTGAAACGGAGTATATTTGATAAATAGGATATGAGAGACTTTTTGTATAACGTCAAGAGGTATGGTAGGAAACATTCCATGCTTTAATAAAGGAAACAAAATTCTAATTGGTTGTCAAATAAGTCACAAATTAACATTCTTATCATTTAGTCGATGAGATAATTTCCCAGGCCTGACATTCAATAAATCATTCGTTTAGAACACGAATACATGTATCGTTCGTTTATTGAATATTCTTTTACATTCGCTCGTTTATGCTTGTTAATCTCTGTTTGTTCACATTCATTAAGTTTACATTTGTTTAAGTTCGTAAGTTTACGTTTGTTTAAGTTCGTTCATTGCAGCTTTTAGGCTCATTACAATCTAGTCTAGTTGTATGAAATAAAATATCACATACTACATTTAGTCAAGTTTTATTAATTTTTTAGGCACAATACTATTCAAGTTTGTTCTGGCTTGGTTATGTTAACAATCTATGGTCAACTATGTCCGTTCGTTTGTGCTCGTCTATTTTCAATAACTGTGTGTGTATACTATTAACAAACAAACATTAACGGGCACGGACACACTCATTTTCGTAAAGTATGAACACGAAATAAAACCAAATTCGTTTAATTGCATGTGTTCGGTCATTTGTTAAATTAAAGATAAACGAACGAATACGGACAAGCTCTGTTTGTGATTATTTACAAGCATATAATATCTAATTGAGTAATCAGTAAACCATCTAGGGTTTAAAAGAAAACTTTTAAAAAAAATCATAAACAAGGTTTACATATTACTAGTTTTTTTATACAAAATATGTTTTCCACCTCAAATTTTATCATGCCAAATAAATATTGCTAAGTTAAGATATACTTGACTTCAATGTTTTAAATGTTCATGCTGACATTATTTTATCCACCCGAAACTTCACTTTCTTCAATTTATACGAGTAAAAATACAAGAGCTAAAATACTTGCTTTAACATGTTACCTAACACACACCCAAAACTCTTATATTTTTTAGTTCATACTATAATACTAATAAGAAAGGCACACAAGCATCATAATTATTTTTCATGTATTAGAGTGAGGGGGTGCATGCCTAACCCCTTTAGGCAAAGTTTCCCTTCACCCAATTGAATTGGACCATGTAATTTGCCTAAAGTTTTTACCTAGAGTTAAATGACATTTTAGTCCCTGTAGTTTGGGTCATTTTGCCAGTTTAGTCCAAAGGTTTCATTTTTAACCTGTGGGTCCAAAAAGGTTTCACAGTTGCCATTTTAGTCCACTGGGTTAACTTCATCCATTTTTTCTGTTAACGGGAAGGCCAATTCGGTCATTTTGTATGTAATTATGTTAACTAAAAGGACAATTCAGCCATATAAAATGGCCGAATTGGCCTTCTCGTTAACAAAAAAATGGATAAAGTTAACCCAGTGGACTAAAATGGCAACTATGAAACCTTTTTGGACCCACATGTTAAAAATGAAACCTTTGGACTAAACTGGCAAAATGGCCCAAACCACAGGGACTAAAATGGCATTTAACTCTTTTACCTATTACCAAAAAATCAGAAGGAATGCATGCCTAAATTGAGATTAGGCAAACTATTAAAAAAAAGACACAAAAACATGTTATGGGTTGATTAAAGTATGGGCCCCACATCATCATCTTTCCTTCTCTTTCCCCATCGGCAATCTTTCACCGAAATCTCCTCTTCTTTCCACCGATTTCTTCTTTGCTGATCGGCAATGTTCTTTGGCGGTGGTGTTGCCTATAGGCAAACACTTTGCCAAAGGCAATTGCCTAACCCACCCCATTGGCCCTTATAGTATAAGATCAAAACCTATTTTTTCTTCATCTTGTTGTCGTTACCAACCAGAAGAGAATTCTTGTAATGACCCGAAATACGATATGGACACGACACAAAAATAACTAGATATATAATTTTTGTTTGAGCTCAATAATTTCAAGATGCCAACCCGACACGAGTGACACATATAATTAGTAGTAAATTCCAGTGGCGGTGATGAGGGTGTTCGAAGAGGACCACCGCACAGGGCCCATGATTTCGAGGGGCACATGTTTTTTTTTTTTTAAATCCGATATATATGTTAATTTTTTTAAATAGTATACACATACCAACTCCGAGATTGGTCCATTTACAAAACAATTTTTATGGTTTAGAAGTTAGCCCATTGACATTAGGTTTAGTGAGCACAATACCCATTTAATTTAAAATAATAATAATAATAATAAAACATTACGGAATGACAAATTTTTTCAAGCTCGAACAGGGTACATGAATTCTCAGAGAGACGCCAATAGTAAATTTTATTAATATTGTTGTCAAACTTTTAGTATTGATAATTGAGTTGAGTCAACCTAAGTTCAAAAGCATCATTCAATCAAACAAGATCGAGCTTGAGTTTGAGCTTGAGCTTGAAAGTAAAGGCTTGATGGAGCTCGAGTTTGAAAGTAAAGGCTTGATCGTGCTACGAGTCGAGATGTGAACTCAAGCTAGTCTACTCTACACCCATACCCGGAGCCTTTAAGGTCTCACATTAACATTGTAACAATTTTTTCCATGTAATGTTTTATCATTCTACCTTATCTAAGACCGTGGGGTATGGTGGGGCGGGGGTTTGGGGTATGGGTTGACACGTGGCTTTGGTGGGCTTCGCTGAGGTGACCCACATTGAAGACGGTATGGTGGGACGGGGGTTTGGGGCGTGGCCAGCCCAACTGCTATTTTTTAAAACAAAAAATTTAAATTTTTTAATAATGTTTTTTAAATAAACAAAAATACATAAAAAAATTCCTAATGCTTGTAATATTTTTTCTTTATCTCTTCTCTCGTCTCCAACATTAGTTCCAACTCTTCACCTGATAGGTGATCGATGGGCTGGGCTAGAAATTTCATATCGTCTCGTCTTTGTATCAGGGCATCCCGAGCTTCTTTGTTTTCTGAATTTCGCCCCTTTGTTGTTGGAAAACGTTGAATGTATCTAACTTGCTTGCACTGTCATCCAACTGATCGATGTATACTCCCCTACGCGAGCCCAAACTCCCAACTGAAGACGATGCCCTACCCGATCTTGATTTTTGAGCGCGCCTTTTTGCGGCATCTCTTCCGTATTCAGGCCGGTTTGGCGAATCATCCAGAAAGTCCTCCAACTCTTGATCTCGTGCATCCGATTGGGCTTGGGACGAGGGTGTCCTTGACCTTTTGGAAGACGTGTTAGTTTCGCTACCACTGGGATATTCGCTCACTTGGGATGGAACTTACAAATGTCCCAACAATGCCCACGGGTTGTTCGGGTCAAAACCACGATTATGAGGATTCATTTTTCGTATTGTAGAATGAGAATAGAGATGATTATAGAAGAGGTGGAGTGTATTGTGGTTGGATGTGGTAAAAAAAAGAATAGAAGTGTGAGTTTTATAGTGAAAAAATATATATATTTTTTTACAAATAGCTGTTGGCCAACGGCTAGTCCAACGGCTAGCCCAACGGCTAGTTGTTTTGGCCATTGAGAGCCCGCCATGTCATATTGATAGACCCGCCCAATGCCCGGGCTGAAAGTCCCGCCCAAGGGGCCACGCCCAAACCCAAGCCCATACCCCATAGTCTAACTAAATAGAGACGAAGATAATGACGCATAAAGAAAGAAAAGAAAACAAGACGCTAAGTCAATATGGAATAAGTAACAAATATTCTAAAACATAATTTATTAAAAGGAAAAGGTGAAGATATAGAAACAATACAAAGTGTTGTATCTAAATGTCAATGTCTTGTAACAAAATATTCAAGTTTTGTCCAACTTTTGGGTTGGAAACAACTTTGTAAGATGAGGAAAAGTGGAGGGGCCAAATTCTTCTTATTAAACGACTTTCAAACAACTAATACAGAATTTGCATCAATCAATCAAGCAACCATTCATCATCTCATCTACATCCAAGTTTTGCCTAGCGTCACATTTAGAGTGGAGGGTATCCTTGTCAAATCCCTAAATGACACATGAGCGTCACATCAGTTTTTTCTCCCAACTCCCTAATACCATCTATAGCACTCTATGGCTCTATGCCCAGGGGCGTGGAGGAATCTGATTCATATTCAACATGGCAACACTTTTGGATGTGACATGGACGGGTGTCGACGTGGCGTTGCTCTCACGCCCTGGGCGTGGACCACCACACATGGTCTAAATGCATGGAAACTCTCATTTATATAGAAGTGTGTGCATCAGGATACCGACTGGGGACTACCCTCCAAATCGGTATGTGTTCCCGATTGGGGCCAACCTCGTCGAAGCCCTCCGATAGCCCATTATCATTCAACCTTATAGCGTACCAAAGAATTCGTGTCAAATCGACCAATATTAGTGTGTGTGATACAAAGCAAAAATAGAAAAAAATAATAATCTCAATGGACCTCTCAATAGACACTGATATTACAATAAATGATTAAAACACTGCATCAAGACTTTTCTTCAGTTCAATACAAATTTCAGAAAGTGAGATTTAACTAGTTAATGATGAAACTAAAGTTGTAAAACACACGTGTATTATTCGAATAAAAGATTAACACGCTTTTACTACGATCTTGGAATAAATTAAAGCTCGTAAAATTGAGACAACGGTGAATTAAAACTCCAGATGGTGGATTTCAGCTTCGATATTCAAAACAAACCCATTAATTCTATAGCAAAGTCTTGGTAATATAATTGATCCTTTTTAATAATAAACTAGTAATAAGGCCACGCGTGTTGCGGCGCGGGTACATCGCAAACATCAAATAGATTAGCGCAAATGTTATGTAATGTGTCAACCATATAAAAACGTGTGTTTTGACGTATCCGATATAAATCGATGTAACTTATATAAGCATTTAAATTAAATAACAAAATCCAAACCGGGTTGGTTCATTTAGGGGGTGTTTGTTTTTTCTTCAAACATCTTCAAGGGGGCTGATGTCTGCAGACGCGCAGACGTTACCCTTGAAGACTGTTTGTTTTCTTTTTTTAAACCGATCTGAAGTCAGCTTTTTTCATCTTAAAAAATAAGCTATGGACCCCCTTCTTAAAACATCTTCACACCTCCCTCTTCTCCTCCCTCAAACATCAGCCCCTCCCACCTCCGCTCCTCCTCCTTCTCCGACCTCCCTCTTCTCCTCCGGCGACCTACCTCCTCTCCAGCGACCTCCCTCTTCTCCTCCGGCGACCTACCTCTTCTCCGACCTCCCTCCTCCTCCAGCGACCTACCTCCTTCTCCGGCGACCTCCCTCCTCCTCCAGTGACCAGCTCCTTCTCCGACCTCCTCTTCTCCTCCGTTGGATCGAAGCGGAATGTGAATGTTTCGTCATTGATTGATGCGCTTCAGACCGGTATCAACTTATAAAAACAAATAGTCTTATATTTTCAGCTTGCAGATCTTCAGACCACATCTTCGGTTGCAGACATAAAAACAGATGAAATCAGCTTGCAGACAATTTATGTCTGCAAAAACAAACAGCACCTTAGTGGGGTTCCACCTAATTACTACACAACCCTTACATTTACATTAAGACTTAGTGGCATCAATACACATAGTGACTCGTATGTCAAATCATAAACCAACTAAAAACGTACATAAAAATAAGCACGAAAACATATTATATTTGACCATGTTCATTAATATGAATTTATATTGACATGTACATATAAAAATGAACATGTGAGAAAATAAACCGTTTACATCAAAACGTATAACAACCTAAAACATACACAAAAATAGGCATGAAAACGTATTATATTAGACCCGACTCATTTTTAGGAAAACTTTAGGTCGAAACGTAAATATGTACTCTTTACGTCCATTGCGGATACATGAATACGTACCGAAATGTCCAGAAAAATAAGTGTCACAACCCCCGATCCCTGTTCCCCGGGAACGGGCGGACGTGATCACAGAGTTTGGTGGTATCAGGTTTAATTTAGTCTCGCAGCGGAATTTACATCAGGACCGTAGTTAGGAAATGATTATCAGAGTAAAACCACCCTGCTTGATATTAATAGATACATGGGCAAAACCCAAGTTTCTTATTACATTACTTTTATAGGGACAAACCCTATTTATTTAATTTAAAACATTGTTTCTTAGATAACTTTTATAGCCACTTATTTTCCAAGCCTTCAGTGCTCTCGAGCTGGCTTTATCCCAGTTGGCTTTCACATTGTGTTACCTGAAACATGTTTTAAAAATATTTTGTCAGCGGGAAATACTGGTGAGTGAATCTCAGTTTAATCAAGAAATATTTTATCAATTAACACAGTATTGAGGGCGATCACATTGTTTATTTCTACCCAATTACTCAATCAGTACTGTCAATCCTTGACTTGTGGGTCATATTACGCATTGGCTAACTCGTTGTCCAATGGTAACGTACTGTCGTCCCGACTTATTACTCGCAAGTAATAATTTTGTATACAAAACCCCAAATACCGGCAGTAATGGAAGAACTACAAAGACTCACATACTGCTTAATCGCATTGTAAAACATTTAAGGTTTTGTAAAAACTGTTAACAAAAAGAAGATTACTCACATTGCTGTCTTAGGCTTTTCGTAAGGGTTTCCTGGCTATAATCTATAATTTATACAAATGTACATTGATTAGTACCATAACCCTTTGAAATTATTAATAATACCCTCCTCGAGACGGCATTCCAACAACTACGTCGGGCAGAACCACGACAGTTGTTACGGAACCCTAAATCAATCGGGCAGCGTAACTATTATGAAACCGGGGTTATAATACTTACAATGAAGCAGAACCTCGCTAATTAGGGGTATAATACCCAAAATATTACTACCAATATCAGAGATTTCGAGATTGAGAATGAAATGTGAGCGACGGAAACTGAAATCTGATGCTGGCTATTTATAGTTGTGAAATCTGATCCTCACGCAGCCCGCGTTCGAAAACGCTAAACCTAAAGCGGGCCGTGTCAACATAAGTCAACGCGGTAGCTTAGCTGAGTCGTTTACTAGACTTGACACGATTACGACACGTGTCGACCTCTGGTGCATTCGCGTAACCAAGTCACTCGCGGCCCGCTTTAACTTAACGTAAACCTAAAGCGGCCCGCTTTGACTAGAAAAGTCAGCGAAGTCAACACCTGGTCCTAATTCGGCCCGCGTGAGATTGAGGTGGGATCCTACGCGGCCCGCCTCAGCTCTATTTTTCTTGTTTTTATTTTATTTAATAATTATAACATAACTAGGGCTCGGTTTTCACATACGGGGTATAATATAAAACATATTGAGACATTTTATAGTATATTTAGGGTGTCGAAATATTATGAGGGTTTTGGTTTTACCGAGGGTTGTTACATTCTCCCCACCTTGTTTAGAGCTCGTCCTCGAGATCTACTGAAATAATTGCGGGTATTTCTTTTTCATTTCTGATTCGAGTTCCCATGTATACTCAGGCCCTCTTTTGGAATCCCACTTTACTTTGACTAGAACTAGTCTTTTATGTTTGAGATTCTTAACTTTCCTGTCTTCAATTTGTAGAGGTCTTTCTACAAACTTGAGTTGTTCATTTACCTCTATATCCTTAAGAGGCACTATCAATGATTCATCAGCTAAACACTTTTTAAGATTAGATACATGAAACACATTATGTATTCCTGCCATTTCCTCTGGCAATTGTAGCTGATAGGCTACAGGTCCTATTCTTCTAATAATCTTAAAAGGTCCAACATACCTGGGATTTAACTTTCCTCGTTTGATGAATCTTACCACTCCTTTCCAAGGAGAGACTTTCAACAATACTCTATCTCCTACTTGAAATTCCAATGGCTTGCATCGGTTATCAGCATAACTCTTTTGTCTATCCCGTGCAGCTTTCAGTCGTTCCTTGACTTGAATAATCTTGTCAGTTGTTTCTTGTACTATCTCAGGTCCAGATAATTGTTGTTCCCCTATTTCTGCCCAACAGACTGGGGTTCGACACTTTCTTCCATAAAGTGCTTCGAATGGTGCAGCGTTGATACTTGTGTGATAACTATTATTATAAGAAAATTCTATTAAAGGTAAATGTTCATCCCAATTACCTCCAAAATCAATTACACAAGCTCTAAGCATATCTTCCATTGTCTGGATTGTTCTTTCACTTTGTCCATCTGTTTGTGGATGATAAGCCGTACTTAGCTTTAACTTGGTTCCCATTGCCTTTTGGAAACTTGACCAAAAACGAGAGGTAAATCTACTATCTCTATCAGAAACAATTGATAAAGGAATGCCATGTAAAGAAACAATTTCATTTACATACAATCTAGCTAATTGTTCCATGCTAATTGTTTCCTTTATTGGTAGAAAATGAGCTGACTTAGTTAGTCTATCTATAATCACCCAGATTGTATTATTTCCTTTCCTAGTTTTGGGTAATTTAGTAACAAAATCCATTGTTATTAATTCCCATTTCCAAACTGGCATTTCTAATTGCTGTAACAAACCTGAGGGTTTCTGATGTTCAGCTTTAACTTGTGAACAAGTTAAACATTTAGAAACATAGGTTGCTATGTCCTTTTTCATTCCTATCCACCAGAAATTTTTCCTTAAATCCTGGTACATTTTATTATTTCCTGGATGCATTGTATACTTAGATTTATGGGCTTCTTCTAATATACGATTACGTAGATTTCCTAATTTAGGTATCCATATTCTCTTCTCATGAAATCTCCATATTCCATCTGTTCCTTGTTTTAATTCTTTTAACATACCTTTTAATTTTTCAGAATCATCCTTGATTACTGATTCTTGTGCTTCTCTTATCTGATCATTTAAATCTACTTGCAGATTTAATTTAAGAGAATGTACCCTTTTTGGCTTTTCATGATACTTGCGGCTTAAAGCATCTGCCACTACATTTGCTTTTCCTTCATGATACCGGATATCACAATCATAATCACTAAGAAATTCCATCCAGCGTCTTTGTCTCATATTCAACTCTTTCTGCCCGAAAACATACCTTAAACTTTTATGATCAGTGAATATGGCAAACTTACTACCATAGAGGTAATGTCTCCAAATCTTAAGAGCAAAAATTATAGCTCCTAATTCTAAATCATGGGTTGAATAATTCTCTTCATGATTCTTAAGTTGTCTAGATGCATAAGCTATAACTTTCTGACGTTGCATCAATACACATCCATAACCTAATTTAGAAGCATCACAATAGACTACAAAGTCTTCAGTTCCTTCTGGTAATGCTAATATAGGTGTATGGGTTAATCTTTGCTTAAGAATTTTAAAGGCTTCTTCTTGTTTTACTCCCCATTCAAACTTAACAGATTTACAAGTTAACTTAGTTAAGGGAATGGCTATTCTAGAAAAATCTTTAATAAATCTTCTATAATAACCGACCAATCCTAAGAAACTTCTAACTTCAGTTGGTGATTCAGGGGTTTTCCATTTGGTAATTGCCTCGATTTTGGTTGGGTCTACATGAATTCCTTCATGATTAATTAGGTGTCCAAGAAATTGAACCTGTTCTAACCAAAATTCACACTTTGAAAACTTAGCATATAGTTTTTCTTTTCTTAACAAACTTAAAAGTATGTGCAAATGTTTTGCATGATCCTCTTTATTCTTAGAATAAATTAGAATATCATCTATAAACACAATTATGAATTTATCCAAATATGGCTTACATATTCGGTTCATCATGTCCATAAATGCAGCTGGGGCATTGGTTAAACCAAATGGGATGACAGTAAATTCATAATGGCCATACCTCGTTCTAAATGCGGTTTTAGGAATATCTTCTTCCTGTACCTTTAATTGATGATATCCTGATCTTAAATCGATCTTAGAGAAAAATCGAGCTCCTTGCAATTGATCAAACAAATCATCGATTCTTGGTAATGGGTACCGATTCTTAATCGTGACTTTGTTTAATTCACGGTAATCAATGCACATACGCATTGATCCGTCCTTCTTTTTAACAAACAGTATCGGCGCTCCCCATGGCGATGAACTTGGTTGTATAAATCCTTTTTCTAACAATTCATCTAGTTGTTTCTTCAATTCTTGCATTTCTGCAGGTGCCAAACGGTAAGGTGCTTTGGCAATTGGTGATGTTCCTGGTAATAGGTGAATTCTGAATTCAACTTCTCTGTCTGGAGGTAATCCTGGTAATTCTTCTGGAAAGACATCTGAAAACTGAGATACTACTGGAATATCTTTTAGTTCTTTCCCTTTAGTGTTAGTGATTATAGAAATCAAATACACTATAGAACCTTTTCTCATACAACTTGCAGTTTTCATTGCAGAAATGAATTTAGTAGATCTAAAGGGCTTATCTCCTTTAATTGTGATCTTTTTACCTTTTGGTGAATTTATTTGGATTAACTTTTGATCACATAAAATACTAGCTTTATTGGCTATTAACCAATCCATTCCTAGAACGACATCAAATCCTACCAGATTCATGGGATACAGGTTTGCTATAAATTTCTGATTTAAAATTTCTATGCTTGCTCCCTGCAAGATTTCAGAAATTCTAATAGTTTCTCCATTAGCTGTTTCTACTACACATTCTTGTGGTAGTTTAGTTAATGACTGATTTAAAAATTTGCAAAACGATGTATTGATAAAACTTTGGTTTGCACCAGAGTCAAATAATACTTTAGCAAAAACATCATTAACTAAATACGTACCAGCTATGACATCTGGAATCATTCTGGCTTCATCTGCAGTTAGAACAAATGTTCTAGCATTTTTGGTATTCTTGTTATCTGTAGCTGGAGCTAATTTTGGGCAATTTGGCTTGATGTGACCTTGTTCTCCACAATTGTAGCATATCCTGTTGTTTTTCTTCCTGCAATTTTCTTCCTTGTGTCCAGATATTTTACAAAAGTTACAGTACCCAGAGCATTTTCCTGAATGCTTTCTTTTACAATTCCTACAGTAAGATGCAGAGGTAGAACCTACATTTCTCCCACGATTAGAATTTCCAGAACGAAATTCTTGAGTTAATTTCTGGGTTAGGTTCCTCTTTTGATCCTCTTCTCGGGTACGGACTAACTCATCAGTCAAGGTATTGGAAGAGAGAAAATTTGGGGTAACTGTGCAAGACAATTTATTATTACGGGGGCCCACGTAATAACGATTTGTAGTGCACAGGAATCCTGGTGGACTCTGCAGGCCAAGCTAATGATAACCAATGCAGCAGGAAATAACTTAAACACAAATGACCAAGGCGATGTAGCCTCGAGTTCATTTTATTACGAGCAACAAGCCAAATTGGCAAGCCTATGTGAAGGCTCAGAAATTTACTTCCCCACTCATACAGTGAGTATAATTGCGTGTGAAATTGGGTGATTACATGATGGCTTATGTTGCGATATACACCTCATAGACAATTGGAACATTGTCTAACACGCTTCACACCACTTCGACAAAAGGGAATGTCACCCAGGCGTGACACAAACACCAGTACGTTGCCAAGGACAGAAGCCGAGCTGCAAGAACGCATCTCACCAATAAATGCACGACATGAAGCCCTCCACTCTAAGTACAACGATGGCATTACTGGAGATAACCCTCCAACTGGCTGCACCTATAAACAGTTCCTGAACTGCAAGCCTTTGAACTTTGATGGAACAGGAGGCACCGTTGCATTTGTTCGCTGGTCCGGGAAGACCGACTCCATTTTAAGAATGGGTAACTGTTCGCCCCAACAGAGTGTTACCTACATCTCGGGGATATTTCTAGATGGCACACTCTCTTAATGGAACCTCCAGGTTCAGACCCTTGGCACAGACGCTGCTTATACACTGACCTGGGACGAGCTCAAGGAAACGATTGAGAAGAAATGTTGTTTTAGGACTGAAACTCAGAAACTTGACGTGGAGTCCGGGAATTTGAGAATGGACGAACCAGAGACCCCTGAACATGTCCAGTGATCGCACGACTTGTCTAGGGTCGTCCCCTACTAAGTCATTGATGTCGTATGATATAGTGGTGTACTTGTAAGCTTTACATTGTGATCTCGAAATTGTGGCAATACAATCGCAGTATTCTCATCACTTGGGATGATTCAATCTATTGTTTATGTCCCATAACATGAGATGTTGTGTGATTGATATTTGTGATGTGTGATAACATGAGATGTTATGTGATTATACTATTACTACCGTTATATACGTACACTATATTACGAACTGATTTACGTATTATAACAACGGAGCCTTACTATGGCCTAACCAACTTAAACCATCTTTTAGAAGATGCCGCCCAGACGCGAGACGCGCATGCCCACTAACGAGGCAGAACTACAACAAATCATTGCTGCTGCCATAGCACAGTATGCAGCATCTCAGCCCGGAACGAGCGGAAGTATTAACCAGGGCAACAATAATCCACTACATGGGTGCACATAAAAGCAGTTCTTAGACTGCAAGCCCACCAACTTCGATGGCACCGGAGGCGCTGTCGCTTTTACTCGTTGGGCCGAGAAGACTGATTCCACCATCCGCATGAGCAAATGTGCGCTCGACCAGCAGGTGACTTACATCTCAGGGCTGTTTCTAGACGGAGCCCTATCTTGGTGGAACTTACAAGTCCAGACGTTAGGCGAAGCTGCCGCCTACGCGCTGACCTGGGCAGAGCTGAAAGAGCTTATGCGCAAGAAGTACTGTTCCCGCGCAGAAATTCAGCGATTGGAGACTGAGTTCTGGCACCTAAAAATGGACGGTCCGAAGGTAGCAGAGTACGTTCAGAGGTTTCATGACCTATCTCAAGTGGTTCCTTATATGGTCACGCCTGAATACAAGCGAATTGAGCGCTTCATTTGGGGATTAGCTCCTCAAATCATTAGCATGGTAACCTCCTCCAAACCAGCAACTATCACGGAAGCCATTGATTTGAGCGTGGCTCTCACCGAGGAGGCAATTCGTTTAAACAAGTTTGATGAAGTCAAGGCGAAGAAGACAGAGACTCACGTTGAGTCCTCAGGAGATAACAAAAGGAAGTTTTCAAACTTCAAGCAAGGCGTCAGTATGGCAGTAAAGAAAGGAAAATCAGCTGGCAGTACCAAGAAAGGAAAAGGGTACCAGGGCACCCAACCAAAATGCAACAACTGCCAACGCCACCATACTGGCCATTGTAACGTGAGAGTTTGTGAATCTTGTGGAAAACCGGGCCACTCAAAGGAATCATGTTGGGCTAGTGCGGGCCGGGGAGGCCAGGGAGGATATATGAATAGAAACGATAATCGTGGTGGTTTGGGAAATCGCCCATAAGGGAATAATCGAGGCTACAATGCAAATCAAGCCGGAACTGCCAATCAAAACAACCCGCCAGTTGGGGATGGTGCAGGAAGTGGAAAAAGATTAGGATGTTTTCATTGCGGTGACGTTGGGCACTTCAAGAAGGATTGCCCGGGATTGAACCAAGCCCGTGGAAGGGTGTTCCAGATCGGTGCACGGGAAGCACGCCAGGATCCCAACGTTGTCACTGGTACGTTCCCTGTAAATCAACGCTATGCATCTGTTCTGTTTGATACTGGTGCCGACTATAGCTTCGTATCACTAGAATTTAAGAATATACTTGGGCTAGCCGCTAATAAGTTAGACATTCCCTACGCAATCGAATTGGCTAATGGAAAGTTGGTAGAAGCCAATGATGTTATCAGAGGCTGTGTGATTGAATTAGGAGAACGTGAGTTTGCTTTGGATCTACTACCAGTCCAATTGGGAAGTTTCGACGTGGTAGTAGGAATGGATTGGTTATCGGGCAATAAAGCTGAGATAGTTTGCCACGAAAAGGTTGTTCGTATTCCAACCGAGGATGGTGAGACCATTGTTGTTCATGGAGAGAAGCGTGAGACGCCGTTGCGGATTATCAGCTGTTTGAAAGCAAGGAAGTGTTTGCAGAAGGGATGTGTTGCTTTTCTGGCGCACATCGTGGACAAGAAGGTTGCCGAGCCAAGGATCGAAGACATCCCTGTCGTAAGGGAGTATCCCGAAGTCTTCCCAGAAGACTTACCTGGACTACCACCTCAGAGGCAAGTGGAGTTTCACATTGACTTAGTTCCAGGCGCCGCGCCTGTGGCTAAGGCACCATACAGACTTGCTCCGTCTGAGATGCAGGAATTGTCGACGCAACTTCAAGAGTTGTTAGACAAGGGTTTTATCCGACCAAGCTTCTCGCCTTGGGGAGCTCCGGTCTTGTTTGTCAAGAAGAAGGACGGAAGTTTCCGCATGTGTATTGACTACAGAGAATTGAACAAGCTGACGATCAAGAACAGGTATCCTCTGCCTAGAATCGACGATCTGTTCGATCAACTTCAAGGTTCAAGCTGTTACTCTAAGATCGATCTTCGATCTGGATACCATCAATTAAGGATACAGGAGGAAAGTATCCCGAAAACAGCCTTCCGAACTCGCTATGGACACTACGAGTTCCTCGTTATGCCATTTGGTTTGACAAACGCGCCTGCGGTATTCATGGATCTAATGAATAGGGTTTGCAAGCCATACCTGGACAAGTTCGTGATTGTATTCATCGACGACATCTTGATTTACTCAAAGACAAAGGCTGAACACGAGCAGCATCTTAGAACCATACTGGAGCTGCTAAAGAAGGAACAGCTGTACGCCAAATTCTCCAAGTGCGAGTTTTGGCTACGCGAAGTCCAGTTTCTCGGACATGTGGTTAATGGGGATGGAATTCATGTTGATCCCACAAAGATCGAGGCAATCAAGAATTGGGAAACGCCTACAACGCCAACCGAGATTCGACAATTCTTGGGTTTGGCTGGCTACTATCGAAGGTTCATCGAGGATTTCTCGAAAATCGCTCAACCTTTGACGCTCCTCACGCAGAAGGACAAGACGTTTGATTGGGGAATCAGACAGGATGAAGCGTTTCAGATATTAAAGGGTAAGCTTTGTAACGCGCCAATCTTAGCTCTACCAGAAGGCACTGATGACTTTGTGGTATACTGCGACGCATCGCGTCAAGGATTGGGTTGTGTGTTGATGCAACGCCAAAAGGTCATTGCTTACGCATCACGCCAACTGAAAGTGCACGAAAAGAATTATACCACACACGATTTAGAGCTTGGCGCAGTGGTTTTTGCTTTAAAGATCTGGAGACACTACCTGTATGGTACGAAGTGCACAATCTTCACAGATCACAAAAGCCTACAACATATATTCAACCAGAAGGAGTTGAATATGAGGCAAAGACGATGGGTTGAATTGTTAAACGACTACGACTGCGAGATAAAATATCATCCAGGGAAGGCGAATGTAGTCGCCGATGCCCTAAGTCGTAAAGAAAGAATCAAGCCCATAAGGGTTAGAGCTTTGGAAATGATTATACGAACCGATCTTTCCTTGCGCATTCGTGCTGAACAAAAGAAAGCTCTCAAGGAGGGAAACCTTGAGGAAGAATATCTCCGTGGAATGGAGAAGCTTTTGGTACCAAACGAGGAAGGAACGTTATGTTTTGAGAAAAGGATTTGGGTTCCTCTGTTTGGTGGATTAAGGGAAGTTATTTTCGACGAAGCGCACAAGTCACGGTACTCTATCCACCTTGGATCGGATAAGATGTACCAGGATCTCAAAGATTACTATTGGTGGCCTAGGATGAAAGGCGATGTTGCTGTCTACGTGAGCAAATGTTTAACTTGCGCGAAGGTTAAGGCGGAATACCAGAAGCCCTCGGGGCTGCTGCAACAACCTGAGATTCCCAAGTGGAAATGGGAACAAATCTCAATGGATTTTGTTACGAAATTGCCAAGAACGCCAAGAGGCCATGATATGATTTGGGTGATAGTTGACCGCCTAACAAAATCCGCACACTTTCTGCCAATCAAAGAGAAAGATAGCACGAGCAAACTTGCGGAAATTTACATGAGAGAGATCGTCGCACGTCACGGAGTGCCTCTCTCGATCATCTCTGATAGAGACGGAAGGTTTGTGTCAAGGATATGGCAATCCTTCCAAGAAGCCTTTGGCTCACAGTTGAATCTGAGCACTGCGTTCCATCCGCAAACTGACGGCCAGAGCGAGCGAACGATACAGACTTTGGAAGACATGCTGAGAGCATGTGCTATGGATTTGGGCGGTAGCTGGGATAAACATTTACCTATGGTCGAATTTTCATACAACAACAGCTACCACACCAGTATTGGTGTCGCGCCATTCGAAGCCCTTTACGGACGCAAGTGCCGATCACCCTTATGTTGGGCTGACGCAGGTGATAGGCAGCTTGCTGGTCCCGAAATCGTCCAAGAGACGACAGACAAGATCGCGCAAATTCTTAAACGCATCGAAGCAGCTCGCCACAGACAAAAGGCCTATGCGGATCCAAACCGAAAACATGTGGATTTTCAAGTTGGAGAAATGGTTTTATTGAAGGTATCACCCTGGAAAGGGGTGGCGCGCTTTGGAAAGCGTGGGAAGTTAAATCCACGTTACATTGGTCCCTTTAGAATTCTAGAAAGAATTGGGACGGTAGCATACAAGTTGGACCTACCCGCTGAACTAAATGGCGTTCACGATACATTTCATGTATCCAATCTAAAGAAAAGTCCAACTCAAGTTGACGTTGCCATTCCTATCGACGAGATTCATATTGACGACACGCTCCACTTCGTTGAAGAACCTGTTGAGGTCACGGATTGGAAAGTTAACAAGACCCGCCGGAGCAGTGTCAAACTCGTCAAAGTACGTTGGAATGCCAGACATGGTCCTGAATTTACCTGGGAACGTGAGGACCGGATGAAAGAGAAATACCCCCACCTATTTCCTAAGAACTCTGCTTCTACAAGCAGAACTTAAATTTCGGGACGAAATTTATTTAACGGGGGGAGAATGTGACAACCCGCACTAAACCAGGTATTCGTACAACTTAATTAATGATTAATTACTACTTGATTACTGTGCTTGTTTGAACTAGCTGATGAACTGCTACTTGAATACTGATACATGAACTTACTTGCATCATACTTTACTTGCCGTCACACTATATTCTGCTATTAGCACCTTCGTGACAAACTTGATGCACTAAACGCACAGTAGCACAATAAACGGATACACGGCGAACATGCTGATATGACCAGCATCAGGCAGACACTGCCTCTAAGGCCTGTTAAGAGCCTCATATATTTTGGCTACACTGGTAGTGAGTGTAGGGATATAAGGGTTGTGGTACCGCGTCTCTAGGAATAAGATACACTGATTCGGATGTGCCAAAAACGTACTTTAAGTACCAAACACAGCACTTTAATAATTAATCCAGCTTCTAGCTGACTAGTAAAGTGCCAGAACATGAGAAAATAACACTAGACACTTTCTAAAGTGTCGGGAAAACAAATTGTGTCACTAAAAATAACAATAACGACACTTTAAAGCTTTTGTAACGCTTTAACGGATTACTATCCAACCGGACACCCGGACTTCACCCGGAACATGAAAATATTAGTATTCTCACTAATTATATTTTTCTGAGCCAGTTAGGGTCCCTGATTACCCTAACACCCGTCATAACACGCCATACTTAACTAACTCAGTTAAACACTTAGTTAACCTATTTAACCTAAACTAATCACCTAACTAAACTAGTTATGATCGAACTAACCCCACCCCCCATACCCTAACCGGCCCTAAACTAGGGGGACACAAGAGTACAAGAACTATTATTTTATTTAGCTTGGTTTAGTATCTAACCTACACATTTTCCATTGGATAATGCCCACTAACCTTGTCTATAAGATGCAACCTAAACACATGAGATTATTTCACTTCATAACTCAAGATCAAACTCTCTCTCTTGCTCCCTCTAACCTTCGGCCGAACACCCCACACCCCACCACCATACTTTCGGCTCTTGATCACCACACTCCATCATCATTCAAGTGCTAGAGGTCACGTATTAGGAAGCTCGGAGCAAGCGGAACACGAAGAACCTCTTTCGTTAGCTTTTATCCACGCGTTTTTCATCAAAAATCTTCCCTAGCCTTGAGCTAGAGGTATAACACTTAAATCTTGTTCTTGAACATATCTAAGGTGGTTAAAAGGAATATTGTCGGTTAAATATCGTTAACATACATTTTGATGCATAAAAGTCTAGTAAAAACTATAAAAGTGGTGGTTAATAACACATGTGTTGTGTAAAAGATGTAGTATTGGGAATTTGTGTTTATCTAGACCCGATCTATGATGTGGTAGCTCGGATCTCCGTTTAACCCGACTTTGTAAGATCATGTATCTTCACATAAGCTCGTTTTTGGTTACCACAAGGGTTAAAAGGCGAAACTCTACCACACAAGATGCATGAACTTGTGTAAAAATATTTTACTTGTGTAAAAGTGATTTAACCGGTACAATGGTGTTTAAAACTAGCGGATCTACGTATCTGCAAGTGGTATCTTTGAAGGACCACACTTTAAAAGAATCGTGTTTTCTAAAGAATAAATCTTGTACTAATAAACATGGTTTTATAAACCACAAGTGTGTGAACACTTGTGAAATGAAAGGATCCGACAAATAACAATTTTTGGGAAAAATGACTAGAAGTTGTAAAGACGGATTTCTCTAGTCACAAGGTTTTTACGAGATCAAAGTTACTTTATATAAAGATCTACATATATAAAGGGGATTTACACTATAGATTCGGAAAAACTGCAAGTTCATGCGATTATGCGATTTACATACTTGTCGACTAGTTTGATGTGTCGGAAATTGTTTGATTGAGTAAAGAAGTTGTTGAATTGATTTGTTAAAAGAAAATGATACGCTTGAAAGCGTGGCCACCTCCAGTTACAGAGGAAACTCTGGCGAAATTTTCCAAAAAAACCTAACACTTAGAATTATTTACACAACAAGTGTTAGAACTATTTTTGGACATATTTTCAAAACATAAATTTCGCCAGCACTATATTTTACTAAATATTCGGAGGTGGGACTTTCACAAAGATTAACGTGATAAATATATTTGTCACAACACTGTTTATGATTATTTTGTGAAATACATAAATATTATTTTAGAGTGAAAATAATATTTACAAGCGTTAATGATTCCAAAACTTTACGAACGCTTCCACAAACATATAAGTTACACCGGTAATTACATTACCACAAGATTGATAAAACGTAACTTACGCACATGTATTGTATCCCCCATCCTTGGGAAGAAGAATAACTACCAAGTGTATACGGAACATAAACACGAAATAGTTGTCTAACTATTTCCCAAAGACTTAAACTATAAAGCTAAAGCACGGCCGTCCGTCTAATAGAATTAGCACTTGTAGGTCGTTGCACAGCTTACTGTATTGGAGACACTTGGTAGAGACGCGCATTCACTGTGAGTTCATCTCCCCCTTTTCTCTAACTGTTTTCAGTTTACTTAACTGCGGGGGTGAAATACATGTTACTATGATTTACGAGTACTTTACAACGGTATGTTTAACGTAAGGAGGTGTTATACGATCATGTGAGTGGATAGGAACAACATGGGGCCATTAGTCCTCATGGAGGGACCGAGGGACAGGAGCGGTAGATCTATCTGGGTGTAGCGAGCCCAGCCCCCCGGCCAAACTAGAAACGGACCGTGGGGTGACTTTGTCCACATACTTTGCCGTGGCGAAATCTGCTAGGTTTGAGTCTCCCTATTTGCACTTCACATATGTCAGTGGCCTTGCAAACCATTGGTGATCACAAGTCCTCTTACACTGCTACATACCACAATTATTTTTATACTCACAAGTGTTTTACATACTCACTTACACATGAACTCGCTCAACATTATTGTTGATTTTTCAACTTACATGTATTTCAGGAAATTAACGAGATCTGGCACGGTATGGCATGTTTTCCGCTGCACTAGTTTCCGAGGTCATCCGGGGTTTAGGGGATGTGTCTCTTTCCTGGACAAGACACAATCCTTAAACCATGTTTATGTTATGTTTAAAGTTATAATGTCTGTTGAACAAGGTTATGGTTATTGGTTAAAACAATGGTACTGTATTTGGTTTTCAAAACTTAATGGATGATCTTGCATGTTTTTAACTCATATAGCTTTGGTATGATTAAGCTATGGTATTAAGAAGTCACACCACAATTAACCACGCTTCCGCAAAGCCAGGGTGTGACAGACCAGAAGGAACTGAATATGCGTCAACGCCGGTGGGTAGAACTTCTCAACGATTACGACTGTGAGATCCGTTACCATCCAGGCAAAGCAAACGTCGTCGCCGATGCCCTCAGTCGATGAAGCTATCTGCATAGCGCTCATAACGTCCAAGCCCGGCATAACCTCGAAACTCTGATACGCGACGCTCAACATGCTTGTTTTACTGAACGAACCTTGAAGAAGGAAAGAATTCTAAACGATGGCGCCCAACTGGAGAATAAATCGAATGGTATCTTCTATTTCTTAGACCGAATTTGGATTCCCAAGTGTACCAATTTGCGATAACTTCTGATGGACGAAGCCCACAAGTCTCGATATTCCATTTATCCTGGTGCCGACAAGATGTACCAGGACATGCGTTACAAGTACTGGTGGCCGGGCATGAAGAAGGATATCGCTCTCTATGTTTCGAAGTGCCTGACTTGTTCCAAGGTCAAGGCCAAACAGCAAAGACCCTCTGGCTTGCTCGTACAACCCGAGATCCCTGTGTGGAAATGGGTGAGCATAGCCATGGACTTCATAACGAAACTTCCGCGCACGCCATCAGGTCACGACAACATCTGGGTTGTCGTTGACCGTTTGACCAAATCCGTTCACTTCTTACCGATACGGGAAGACTATAAGGTAGAACGATTAGCCCAAATCTACACCAACTAGGTCATCTGTCGACACGGGACGCCTCATGACATCATCTTTGACCGCGATGGTCGGTTTACCTCGTGTCTTTGGGAAACATTTCAATCAGGTCTCGGTACTACTCTGAATCTAAGTACCGCTTTCCATCCCCAGATCGACGGTCAGACTGAGCGCACGATTCGCACCCTTGAAGACATGCTTCGTTCGTGTGTCATAGATTTCGGTGGTAATTGGGACATGCACTTATCTTTAGTCGAATTCTCGTACAATAACAGTTATCACTCTAGCATTCAAATGGCACCATTTGAGGCATTATACGGAAGAAAATGTCGATCGCCTATTGTATGGCACGAGATCGGAGACGCTCAAATTACCGGTCCTGAGCTGTTGCAAGAAACGACTGACAAAATCCTCCAAATTCGAGACAATCTGCTGAAAGCTCGAAGCCGACAGAAAAGTTACGCCGATAAACGCCGCAAGCCCCTTGAATTTGACGTTGGCGATCACGTACTCCTAAAGGTTGCACCTTGGAAGGGGGCGATCAGATTCGGCAAGAAAGGAAAGCTCGCGCCTCGATATGTTGGACCCTTTAAGATTCTGGAAAGGATTGGCAAAGTGGCCTACAGACTCGAACTACCGGAGGAACTGAGTAATGTCCACCCGACTTTCCACGTTTCGAACCACAGAAAGTGTCAAGCCGACCAGGAATTACATGTCCCTCTCGAGGATTTACAAGTGGACGAAACATTACACTTCGTGGAAAAGCCTGTCGAGATCATGGGACGAGAAACCAAGGTACTCAGACGCTCAGGCATTCCCATTGTGAAGGTTCGCTGGCGCCGAGTTCACCTGGGAACTCGAAAGTGACATGAAGGTGAAGTACCCGCAACTGTTCGTTACGCCTACTTCTTAAATTTCGGGACGAAATTTCCTAAAGTAGGGGAGGCTGTAACAACCCGCTTTTTGGGAAGTCAAAGTCAAAGTCAAGATTGAAGTCAAAGGAAGAAAAGATTGCTAATTTCGATCTGTCACTCCTTGTTAAATCATTGATTGACTTCTTTGACTTGTAATCGAATCTTTATTCTATTTGCTTTAGTTGTGTTATGTGGAGTACTTGTCAGTAATCGAGGTTTAATCGCATATTAATCGCTAATCGACTTATCGCTATCGCAATCGCAACTCGAATTACGCGTTCTGGATATTGTTTTATGTGTGTGTGCCTATTATGTGTTACTTGTCCATGTTATGTTTATTTTGAGGTGTTAATCGTAATTCTATCGCATCGCAATCTAATCGCAAACGCTAAACGCAAGCTATTTATAGTGATTGTATGTTAGATATAGTAGTTAGGTTAGTTGCATGACTATTGAGTAATACTATCGCATCGCTCACTCGAATTGCATCGCAACGCTCAACACGCGAATCGAAACGACGAAACTCAACGCGCCGGACACCCGGATCGAGTGGCCACCCGATCGAGTGGCCATCCGATCGGATTGCCCTCCGATCGGACAGCCATCCGATCGGAGTCCCATCCGACACTTCAGCCACTTTCCACTTTGGGAAACCCTATAAATACCCCTCTGTCACATCATTTGTGATGTGACAGCTCCTTGTTCGACCAGCCGCACTCAAACTCTCCTTTCTCTCAATTTCTCGCGATTCTTGTAAGTTTTCAACCTCAATCTTGTACTTCTATGATCTACACGCACTCCTTCATCTTTTTCACCTTTGAATCTCAACTTTTAACCGTGAAATCACCGGATTTGAGGTGTTCTAGGGTGATGTTATCATGAAGTTCTTATGAACTTCAAGGTTTGGCTTCATTCCACCAAGAACAACTTAGAACTGAAGGACTTCCATAAGATTAAACAATGTTTTCGCATAGATCTACACATATTCATGGTTAAAAGGATTGAAAGATGGTTTTCCAAATTTCTTTCAACTCTTTTACACTCAATGCACTCCAAACCGATAGAATCGGAGCTCGTTCTGATCTTCTACTCTTTCTTTGTGATGTATCGGTTCAAGATCTGGCTTCTATCAAAGAGACAACCGATTTCGGGTTAAGCATGAACCACCGTCTCGAACAGTTAACTGATCGGACTAGGGTGATTCCTGATTCGATCGGATCACTTAGCTCAAGATGGGGTTTCTGTTGTTTAGCACGTTATCATACCGTCTCGATCAAAACTACAAATAATCAAGTGCCAAGACGATCAGATCGTCGGGACGGATTGTCGTCCGATCGACCGGCCATCCGATCGGGTTGCACATGGTTCCACACTTAAACTTTTCATTTTAACTTTCAAGGTTCTGAACGTTGAACGGATTGCCGTCCGATCGGATTTGCCATCCGACCGAACGACCACCCGATCATGTTACGTTGGAACTTTGGTACTTAAACAATTTTCAACATGTTCAATGCCAGGGATTACCATTCGATTGGATTGCTATCCGATCGAGTGACCGTCCTGCTGTGAACTTGTTCTCAACTGAGAAGCCTCGCCAATCGGATCGCCGTCCGATCGAACGACCTGAAGGGCAGAGATATTTCTCTATTTTTAAAATGCTACAACGAAAACTTCAAAGGACAAGCCATCATACACAAACACGTCCTTACCAGACGAATGTCAATCTAATCGAATGGCTGTTCGACCGGATGACCAACCGAACGGATTGACATCCTATCAAGTGACCATCCTACCGGATTGCCATCTGATCGGATCACCATTCGACACTTGGTCACTTTTCACCATTTTGCGCACCGCTCTTCGCTTATGCTATCGTTAACTATTCAGGCTGATCAATCTAGTGCTCCCTTCAATCCATTAACTGCCATCACTGTGAGTATACTCGATCCCTTTTTGCTTTATGCACTTTTTGGTGTTACATACGTTACTTATTCAAAAATCACAAAGAACACACAACGCAAACACTATTTATACGCTGACCGTTATTGCATGTTATGCGTGACTCGATGAATGCCTGTTTGTTATGTTTACACATTGATTGCTGTCTACCTGCCTTAGCAACGATAGTACTATAGTTTGGACTCAGCACCTGTTCATTCAGGGGTTGTTAAGGACAATTACTTCACGTGTTCGCAGTGGTGAACATGTGATGCGCACTTGCTACTCGCAGTCAAATCGCAGTCATTGGTATTGATAGGATCTATGTCGATAACTTACGTGCTTCACATTATACGTTGTACATGTTGGTTATGCGCAAACAATTTCGAACTCTACTATACTATTAAACTTGTATGCTCACCTTTACACTATGTGTATTGACCTCTATTTTAACGTATGTGACAGGTACTTAGGATGTTGCTTGTTATCTGCTGGAATCAAGTAGGATGGAGTCTAGAAACAAACTAATAAAACCTGAGTTATCGAAATGGATATTTGTCTTTGAGAACAATGTCTGTAATAACTGCTTTTATTTTATATGTTTATGGTATGGGACATGAACCTTAATATATTATAACAAATAGTTGTTAGGGATTCTCCTGGACAATCTGTTTTGCTTAGTGCCATGCCCCGATATTTCCGTCATCGGTTGGGGTGTGACACATAAGTCTTAACAGGTCATATCGTGTCACACATGACCTGTTAAGACATGAACATGATAAGACACAAACACGAAATAGGTAAACACGAACACGAAACTAAACACGTCTTATCGTTTCGAAACCTGTTAAGGTTAAAAACGAAACCTGTTAACTTCGTATAGGTTCGTGTGGTGTTAGACTATTAGTGTGTTTGTGTCAGAATTGTCAACCCTAAATACAATACAAATATTACACACAAAACCATAGTTAACATAAAGTATGGGGTAAATTACACTTTTCTTCCTTTATGTTTGTACCTGATTGCAACAGATAGCCTTTAACTTCAATAATTACAATTACAATCCTTTATTTGCAAAACCCGTTACATTCTACGTCCTTTAGTACTAACCAGATTAAAAATTTCAGTTAAGTTTATTCACTTAAGGGTATTTTGGTCAGTTCATGTTTTTATCTAAATATTTAATAAATAAATCCAAAAAATTACATATACACTTCATCTTCCTCAATTTCCTAACCCTAAAACTCTAACAACCACATCTTGCCACCATCGCCTCATCCTGCTGCCACCACCACCACCACCTCATCCTGCCGCCACCATTCTAGCCACACCCATCCCCCCTAACCCAGATCTGCAACCCAGTTATACTCTGTGTACTAAAAATTTGAAGATTGTTTCTGCCATTTTTGATGAACTTCCTTATCTAAATTTGTTTCTGGCCGATCACTATAACAAATACATAATGGTCGGTCCAACCTACAAATCAGCAGCCTTTGGCTTTGTGAATTCCCTTCTCTCTCTTTCTTAATACAACACATATGTATGTATATGTCTAATCTTAGAAGGTTGCATTTGCAGGCATTTCCAAAAAGATCTCCCCTGCTACCACTTGTTTCAAAAGCACTTTTACAAGTCACCGAGAATGACCTAAACAACATTACCGATAAATGGTTGCGACCAAAAGCAGATTGCAGTGAGCAAGATATGGTTTCTAGGTCTGGTAAGCTCTCGCTCGATAGTTTTTTGGGCCTTTTCCTCATTGCTGGAGTATCGTCAACTTGTGCTCTTATCATTTATCTCTTCATATTCTTGTACGAGAATAAAGACATGCTACTATCTGATTGTTCAATTCGCCAGAAGCTTTTTGCGATTGCAACAATCTTCAATCAGGTAAAACCGGAGGAATCAAAGCCTTGATTCTCTAACTCCGTCATTGATTTGTTTGAATCTGAAATTGATCTGAAAATTTGAAGAACTGTAGGTTGATGTCGAGGATTAGTTGAACTGAGTGGTGTTATTTCATATTTGTGAAGTGTGATTGAGATGTAATGGTGTTGGTGTAGATTAGGGTTTCACGGTGGCGGAGATGAGCGGACAACCGTGGTGGTTCTGCCGGAGTTTATAGTTACACAGAGTATAACTAGGTTGCAGATCTGGGTTAGGGGCTGTGGGTGTGGACGGAGTGGTGAAGGCAGGATGAGATGGTGGTGGTGGCGGCAAGATGAGGTGGTGGTGGCAAGATGTGGTGGTTAGGGTTTTAGGGTTAGGAAATTGGGGGAGAAGAAGTGTATATGCAATTTTTCTGGTTTTATTCATTAAACATTTAGATAAAAACATGAATTGACCAAAATACCCTTAAGTGAATAAACTTAACTGAAAATTTTAATCTGGTTAGTACTAAAGGACGTAGAGTGTAACGAGTTTTGTAAATAAATGATTGTGACTGTAATTATTAAAGTTAAAAGCCATCCGTTGCAACTCGGTACAAACATAAAGGACGAAAAGATTAATTTACCATAAAGTATGTTGATATCATGAACATCTAAACCATTGTTTTATTGAAAAAAAAGATAATCGATTCCAAATGATGGTGGTGACTGGTGTGCCAACTGTAAAGCATATATATATATATATATATATATATATATATATATATATTTGAACAACAAATTTGTATTACTGACGGACCACTGGTGTATTATCGTGCCACCAGCGGAACCACCCGATCATATCCATCTCCACTAGGCATAATGCTTATACACCAATTCTGGAGGAAATCCAATAAATATGGGAAAACCCCCATTGTGAGAATCGAACCCAAAACCTATTAGTCTCAAAGTCTTATCCACCCCCAAGATGCCACTACGCTATAAATTCATGGACGCGACAATAAAGTTTGCCCCGAGGAGGAAAACGTCGAGGCAATTTGCCAGTTTTTTAACACGAACGGTAAACAACTTGACGAGAGTCCGAAATCAAGGCGGATTAACGATTTATATTTTAATCGACTTAAGGAGTTAGCAACAAACCAACAGTTAGCTCCACGTATGCGGTTTATGGTTCGTGACGTTATCGATCTCAGATCAAATAAGTGGATTCCAAGGCGTGAAGAGGTAAAAGCAAAGACGATTACGGAGATCCATACTGAAGCGGAAAAGAACATGGGGCTTCGTGCAGGGTCCACTAGGGTTACCGTTTCCTAATGATTCGTTTTCGTGCCCGTCACGAAACTGATTGAACGTCGATTGCCCTACCGAATTAAGGTATTCATCATTTTCATTCGTTCCTTAGTTTTATTTTCTTGCTTGAACGACATGTTGTTGAAACTGAACCTCAGTTGCATTGCATTTCATCATTACTGTTCTCCCGTCTGCGTTTGGATCAGAATCTAGCCAGTTTGATAGTTCTAAATCAAAATTAGGGCTCTAGAAGGTTTATATGTAAAAACAACCATAAATTATGATAGATCTATTTGATAATCTTGTTAGTTTGATAGTTCCTAAGTCAAAGTTGGTCAAAGTTAGGGTTTTAGGAGGTTTATATGTAAAAACAACCACAACTTATGAAAGGTTTATTTCATAATCTAGTTAGTTTGTGTTGCAAATCTGGCATTGTGACTGAAAATCAAACGGTCGGTTTAACGGATAAGGATAGACAGGGCTACAGCTAGTCAGATATAGATTCACCACCAACAAACAGTAGGGCTGCGAATTCAGAACCCAAAAGATACAGATTCACCACTTTTGGGTCGGAAAACGGTTCTTCAGTCACCGCTCAATGTGCCAATTTAGAGCTAGCAAAGAACATGTAATTCAACTCAAAACACTTGAGTTAAACAACACAAAACACATTTTTTATAAATTTTGTAATCTCTCTTTATTCCTTGCCTCTATGCATCTTTAAATTGGTTATATTACAAGAGTTGGGAATAAAAGAAACTAATGACCCATAGTTGTCGATAGCAAATAGCGGCAAATGGGGAAAGTTGCTGATGTGATTCATATTATGGCGGGTCTTCAAGCATGGGTAAAAAGCATGGGTAAACGTGACCCATTTTACCGGTTTGTTCCCCGATTGTGATCTGTGGGCTCGTCCATATGGAGCTATTTGCTCACCCGGGTTTGAATTTACAACACTTTGATAGTTCCTAAGTCAAAATTGGTTTACGTTAGTGTCCTAGGAGGTTTATATGTAAAGAAAACAACAATAGATTAGGAAAGGTTTACATGATAAATAGGTTTATATGTAAAACAAACGAATAACAATATATATTTAGCTGTTTAGCTCTTAATGGGACTCTTAATGGTTCGGACCTCTTATTGGTTTAGCACTTAATGGTTCAGACTGTTTGTTTCGCAAGCAGATGTCTAAATGGTTTAGACATTTGCCTCTGAATGGTTAAGCATTTATACTAAGTCTGAATGGTTAAGACCTCTAATCTGAATTGGTCAGGCATTTGCCTCTGAATGGTTAAGCATTACACTGGCTCTTAATGGTTCAGACCTCTTACTGGTTCAGCACTTAATGGTTTAGACCTATTACTGGTTCAACACTTAACCATTCAGAAGTTGCCAAACAACCCCTTAGCTCTATATAGACACGCACTTCACGAACATGATGTGCGCCTCGAAACGCCTGGCTTTTTTTAAACGAAGATGGTAAGTAAATTTGCCTGTAGATTTATAATGCTTCTGGTGTTTTTCTTCTCAGGGGGATTGACTGTCTGTTTGTAACTACCTGGGGATTATATTTTCTTTTTGTGGTCACATGTGAGATTGACAAACTTCTGACCAAAACGTTGCTGATTGTTTTGGGGGTCTTCTTGATTAAGACAATGGCTGCTTCTGCAGATACCTTGACACCTGACCAGCGTAAAGCGGTAAAAGATGATGACTGGACAATCGTTTTGCCACGTCGCAAGAATCAGAAACGAAAACTTCCTAAACTTAAAACCGCAATACAACAGCTAGAACAAACACATTGGACTCCTACCGATCTCGAAACGACCCCAAAAAGAGAACTACAGTTAATGCAGAAGATGCAAATCTGTATTCAAAAACTCGAGAAATCTCGTTTTTTTAGTGTTTTTCTTGATCAAATTGTTACTTCTGAAGCGTTAGACCATTTTCGTAAGGTTACAGGATCAGAACACAAACTAAACATGGTGATATACGGTATTGGTAGCATTGAATCCTTCGAATCACCTCGTTTACAGCTTAGCCTCGCGATTCTCATGAAAAGAAAACTCGATTGGGTTGGAGAAATTGAGGTTTTCGATCCAATCATTTCGTTGACCGAGTCAAAGGTCTTGGAGACGCTAAAATGTCATGTTCTTTCGGTGAACGAGCAAGGCATGAGAAAAGTTGTGAACCCGATTCTGTTTTTCATGCCACATTGTGAAGCCGAGCTATACGACAATCTTCTAAAGACCAACTGGAAACATGACAGTTTAAACAAAATCATATTGTTCGGCAACAGCTTTGAGAAATATGAGCAACATCACTCTGTGGTCCGGGGTTCAACGTTGGATGAGTCGAGGAAGCATTTACTTGCCATACGACCGTTCACGAAGGAGTTTGAAATTTCTACTGTCTCGGATGATTATTTTCGAGCCTTTCAAGGTTCAAGTTGGCATTTTTTTAGTGTTGACCCGAATACAAACTTGCAACTATTATGCTAAAATGTAGTATCTTGTTATTGATCTAGTAATTGAAGATTGAATGCTGAGATATCTCTAAACTTGATTTATAGTTTCTTTTTAAATCGAAGTTTTTATATAATTTGGTTTGGAACTGGTTTGGGAAATGATAATTGATGTATACCTTTATTTTTCTTTGGCTTGCCATGATTTTTTACACTTGGTTTGGATCTGTTAAAGGTGTTTGAATGACAACTTCCCTTCTACGTAGACCTGGCAAACGGGTCGGGTTGGGTCATGGGTCGAAACGGGTTCGGGTCAAAACGGGTCAATTAAAAAAAGGGTTGTTTCGGTTCGGGTCGAAACGGGTTCGGGTCAAAACGGGTTCGGGTCGGAACGGGTTCGGGTCGAAACAGCTTTGGGTCAGAACGGGTTTCGGGTCTCGTGGGTCGGGTTGGTTAAAAAATGTTTTATTAACTGTCATATTTATTTTAATAGTAACTGTTAAGCTTATTATTTGAATCTTGAATTTATTAGCAAGAGATTAGTATGTTATAGTTTACGATCGAGTTGTATGATGTTGTGTGTTTAAGTTGACGATTGAGTAACTCAAGGATTATTAAATTTTAAACTCTCAGTTCTGTAAACATTTTATTACCATTTCGTATCTCTTATAAACTGGTGCTTGGTATGCCATTTAAGGACAGGGCTCTTATGAAACGGTACGGGTCGAAACGGTTCGCGTCGAAACGGCACGCGTCGACACGGCACGCGTCGAAACGGCACGCGTCGAAACGGCACGAGTCGAAACGGCACGCGTCGAAACGGCACGCGTCGAAACGGCACGCGTCGAAACGGTACTATTCGAAACGGTACGGGTCGAAACGGTACGCGTCGAAACGGTACGCGTCGAAACGGTTCGCGTCGAAACTGTTCATCTAGAAACGGTACTATTCGAAACGGTACTGGTCGAAACGGTACGCGTCGAAACGGTACGCGTCGAAACGGTTCGCGTCGAAACGGTACGGGTCGAAACGGTACGAAACTCGTCCCGACCCGAAACTCGTCTCGTGCGGAAACTCGTGTCGGCCCAAAACCCGTTGCTATCCGAAACCCGTCACATGCAGAGACCCGTGTCGGCCCGAAATCAGACCCGAACCGGCCCCGTTCCGATCTAAAACCTGCGTTGTGCCGAAACCCGTCTCGGCCCGAAACTCAATTTGAACTGAACCAGTTCCGATCCAAAATCCCTTTCATGCCGTAACCCGTCTCGTGCGGATACTTGTGCCGGCTCGAAACTCATTCCGACCCGAAATCTGCCCCATTTCTTTAAGACACTAACCCACATTGACCCAATTCTTTAATGTTGTCGACCCGCTTTGACCCGAAAATAACAAGATGGAATTTGAAGTGACCCATTATGACCCATCTAGTTAAAATATCTTACCCAAACCAACCCATATAATTTTAAAAGCAACCCAAACTGACCCGCTTGGAAGGCTTTGGGTCAAGATTGCCCCCCTCTACTTCTACGGTAAGCAGACTACCATTGATGGAGCTTATTTCTTGGTTGGATTCGCTAGGTTTCTCTAAGCAAAGAAAGCTCTTGGTGCACGGTATCATTATTACAACTTGGTGGGTGATTTGGAGGTCTCGGAATAACAGGGTGTTTACTAGTAAGCATCGGTGGCCGGAGGTCGAACCGGAGATTCGGTGGTTGAACCGGTGGCTGGTGCTTAATGAGGTCGAACCGGAGATTCGGTGGTTGAATCGGTGGCTGGTGCATAATGACTTGGTGGGTGTTTACAATTATGCTATTACGAGATTACACATTCAATAATAAGAGCTTGATTGTTTATGCTTATTACGTGATTAAATCTTTAATAATATACGACATTATGTAGTTATTATAGGTTGATTTGGCTAATTTTTTGTATATAATTTATCTTTAAAACATGATTAGACCTAAAATATTAAGTATTCCATATGAAATATTATGTGTTACACTTTTTTGTTTTTACGTAATCATGTAATCACGAAATGGGTATTCAAAATCACGTAGTCATGTAATAATACATAGTCAACTATTGTTATGTAAGTACGTAATCACTTAGTGGGGTTTCACATACTATAATGAAATCACGTAATGGATATTCCAACTCACGTAGTCATGCTGAGTTTCAAAATCACGTAATGTGTATTTAAAATCATGTAATTTTTTTTAAGAAAACTATAACAATAGGCTGCTCGAATTAAAGAGGATAAAATCCTCGTTAATACGGTGTAATTTAAAAAAATATTAACGTATGAAAAAATTATAGCCGTTTGAAAATATTAACGTATGAAAAAATCTAAGATTTACAAAAGGGACAATTGCATATTTCCCCTTAAAAACTGCTTAATTGCGTATATCCCATTCCTTAACTATTAAAATTGCATATATCCCCTCCTTAACTAGTATAATTGCAAATTTACTCATTTTGATTTATTTTATTAAAAACAAGTGATATAATGACTTTTTTACCCTTATTTTTACTAAAACTACAAATTTATTCATTTTTTCTAGTATTTGTGGATTTTTCACAATTCTTTTAAAAATACATATTTATTCATTTTTACTAAAACTTAAACACTGAAATATACCGCAAAACTAGTAAAAATCTACAAAAAACTAGTAAAAACGAATAAATATGTATTTTTTTTAAAGTTTTAGTAAAAATAAGGGTAAAAAAGTCATTATATAACTTTTTTACTGAAATAAATCAAAATGAGTAAATTTGCAATTTTATTAGTTAAAGAAGAGGATATATGCAATTTTAATATTTAAGAAAGGGGATATATACAATTTAGCAGTTTTTAAGGGGAAATATGCAATTGTCCCTTTACAAAAATACCATTGGATTATTTTGAGCCATTGATCTGAAATAGGTATGCTTTGTACAAGACTCTTAGCCAGCCTCTTTATAATATTAATGCCCAAATAATTTTTTCACCCAAATTAATACTTTCTCTAAAAAGGTATTATAATATGGTCGCCAGAAACTTGTGAACATCTTTTCATCTCGTGTTGGTTCGCACAAACACTTTAGCAAGTTCTAGTGACTTGGGGTAAGGTACCACCAATATTTGCATTCAGCCTCAAAGACTTATTAGATTTACATAAGCACATTCATGGTACAAACATAAGAAAGAAAGCAATACATGGGGTAATATTATCGACACTATGGTGCTTATAGAAATTGAGGAACGATGTGGTTTTTAATGGTAAGGAGCCGAGCATGCAAAAAATAGTGGAGGAGATTAAAGCATTGAGGAACGGGATTTACTGAGTATGATGATGACGATATTTTTAAGTAGCCATAATTTATATTGTTAAATCAGGGAAAATATCAAATAGGAAGATTAATTTCGCTAGGAAGGATAGGAAGCAATAAGAGGATGACATGTGACAAAGATGAAAAACATAAGGAGGGGCGTTTTGGTCAAAACTCACCATCTTAAAAAAAAAACCCAGCATCTGCAATTCATTTCTCTTACCCGTATACTCAAATCCACCATTTTCAAAACTATAAACTACAACATCACAACCACCACCACCTCCACCACCTCCACCACCACCACCACCACCACTACGACCTATGATCGCCACCATCTTACCGGAAACTAGATCTGAAACCACCACCTTCAACCACCTGTTGGGTTTTTCAGATCTGACACCATCATTCCACCATCCACCGCCACCGCTCCACCGCCACCAGTTTCCCCACGGTGTATCAGAGTTCTTTTTCCGTCCACCGTCGTTAATCAGAGTTCTTTTGTAAGTTATGTTATATTTTATTTTCATTGCGTTTTAGTTATCAAACCTCAATTGCGTTTTTCACATCATTATGTTTTAGTTAGAGTTCTTTTCATTTTGTTCTTCTGGATGATCATGACCATGCTAAAATAGAAGCATGATCATGTTGGAACAAAGGTATGACCACGTTAAAACTCATTGCGTTTTAGAACCTGCAGTGCAAAGAACATGATGATGCTTGGATAGAGGCATGATCATGTTGGAACTAAGGCATACCCATGTTAAAACTACATTGCTTTTTAGAACCTGTAGTACAAAATTTTAATTTTGGTTTCATTGCGTCTTACAACTTGGAGTGTAAAGAACATGTAGAAACATGGTCATGTTGGAACAAAAGCATGGTCATGTTAAAACTTCATTGATATTGATTTTTAGTTTTATTGCGTTTTACAAGCAAATAACATGATCATGCTAAAATAGAAGCATGGTCATGTTGGAACAAAAGCATGGCCATGTTAAAGCATAAACATGACCATGTTAAAACTCCATTGCTTTTTAGAACCTACAGTGAAAAATATTGATTTTTGTTTTCATTGCGTTTTACAACCTGAGGTGCAAAGAACATGATCATGCCAAAACAGAAGCATGGTCATGTTGGAACAAAAGCATGACCATGTTAAAACATAAACATGGCCATGTTAAAACTTAATTGCTTTTAGAACTACAGTGCAAAATATTGATTTTTGGTTTCATTGCGTTTTACAAGCAAAGAACATGATCATGCTAAAATAGAAGCATGGTCATGTTGGAACAAAAGCATGACCATGTTAAAACTTAAACATGGTCATGTTAAAACTCTATTGTGCAAAATATTGATTTTTGGTTTCATTGCGTTTTACAATCTGGGGTGCAAAGAACATGATCATGCCAAAATAAAAGCATGGTCATGTTGGAACAAAAGCATGACCATGTTAAAATATGAACATGACCATGTTAAAACTTCATTGCTTTTTAGAATATGTGGTGCAAAATATTGATTTTGGATTTCATTGCGTTTTAGAACTGGAGTGTAAAATAACATCAAAGAACATGATCATGTTAAAAGGGAAGCATGATCATGTTGGAACAAAGACATGACCATGTTAAAACATAAACATGACCATGTTAAAACCTATTGCGTTTTAGAACCTGGGTTATAGTGTGTTGTTCTATCCATTGCGTTTTACGCATCTGGGTTTTCGAAATTTGTTTTCAAAAGTATAGCAATAGTGTGCTCGTTTTAAAGATAAAAAAACGCTCGTTTTTATGGTGTAATTTTTATAAAAAAATATTGTCGTATGAAAAAGTTATTAACGATTTAAAAACGATGGGGAATTGGAGGAGAGAGAAACTATTGATTTGAATGGACTAGAATACCCTCAAACTAACTCACGCGCCTCTTTTTTCTTGTTCAATTTCACCCATTTAATCTCAGCCATTGATTAATCAAATTGATGGTCAAGATTACTTCCTAGCCTTCCTAGCAAAATAAACTTCCTGTTGTATCTCCACCCTGTTAAATCATGCTATGGGTCTTAAACTAATTTATCAGATTTTATTTTTATGTAGCCATAATTTATATTGTTAAATCATGCTATGTGAAACGAGTTGGGCTGGGCCACCCAAGCCTAATCATCGTTCTCAATTTTACCATTTTGCACGTTTTTAGTATGCAACCGTTACATGTAGTGGTGCACAAATCGGGTTTTTTTAAAAACCGGGTTTCGGGTAGGATCGGGTTCGGGTAGGATCGGGTTTTACAAAATCGTTTTTTTTTTTTTTTTTTAAAACCGGGTCGGGTCCGGGTTTTCTACAAAAAAATGTATACCCTATATACCCGGGTTCGGGTAGGGTTCGGGTCGGGTTTTATAAACCCGGGTATTATAATACCCTATTTCCGGGTTCGGGTCCGGTTCGGGTATTCATCGGGTAGGGTTCGGGTATGCATCGGGTTGGGAAAAAACCCGCATCGGGTATTAAAAAAACCCGACCGGAACTATGCTTATAAAATGTATCAAACATAACTCTCACACAGACATCAAATCTATTGATAAACAGAGGCACAATTTATAAACAAAGGCACAATTTATAGTTCTTCATGTGGTTATTCTTGAACTTTATAAACAGATGCACAATTTATTAAATACAAAAACTAATAATGATATTAAACAAACAAAGAAAATAGAAGGGCCAACATATATTGGCATATTTGTTTCCACTTGTAATGAAATATACTAAATAATTAAGTAGCGGTGACAAATATCATTAGAAACCTAATAATTAAACAAGATTACATCAAAGTGCATACATAATTTTGTTAAATCATAAGAACTAGAAGTCTTAATGCATACATAATTAAACAAGATTACATCAAAATCGGGTTTTTTTTAAAAAACCGGTTCTGGGTATTTATAAAACCGGGTTTCGGGTATAAACCGGGTTTCGAGTATAAACCGGGTATAAAAAAAACCGGTTCCGGGTTCGGGTTTTAGATCAAATATGCATACCCGGTCCCTACCCTACGGGTAGGGTCAGGTTCGGGTATAAAAAACCCGGGTTTTATAATACCCGGTTTCGGGTTTTTTTTTTGGGTCCGGGTTCGGGTTTTTTGTGCACCACTAGTTACATGTATATGCAACCATGAAGCTTTTTATCATTTTACATGAAAATATTCATGTACATGTATTTGAAAAACAATATTTTACATATTTTTAACATTAAAGTAAATAAGTAATTAAATTAATGATATTCACTTTTTAACTCATTTAATTTTTATAATTTTCTTTAATAACTTTTGTTTGTTAATTTTTTAAAAGAAAGGCTGAATATGCAGTTGTGTTTAATTTTTTTTCTCTTAACAATCCGGTATATATTTTGTTGAAAACGAAATTTTAATAAAAAATAACTTTTTGGTCTCGTAAGCTATAGTTAGTGCCGGTACTAAAATGATACTGACCGAACATCGGTACCTATCAAAACCCATACATGTATTCGTTTTTATTATTTTTGATCGATGTAAAACATGTGTCAATATTCTTTTGGGTATATCACGAATTTATTTTTGGGCCTTTTCTTTCGGTTGCCATACTGAGTGTCCGTACCGTAACGAACCATACTAAATTTCTGTCGCGTCGCGCCGGGAATCTCACTAGTTTTAGATGAAACAAAATAAAATATAAAAAAAGAGAACTCAAAATCTAAAGACGATATAGACGATGAAAACTTGGATTTGGGAAGCAATTTAAAGACAGCAATTTTAAATTTTTGTTGATAATTTTAAATTCTTGGAATTGTTTGCTGTGCCTCTCTCCCTTTCTCTCACACACACATGATCTAGTTTATACTGAAATGGGATCAGATATAAAACAGATATATACAAACAAAAAAAAATCAAAACCAAAACATGATATAGACAATTAAAATAATTTGGACATGGGAATCAATTTAAAGACAGCAATTTTGAATATTTGTTGATAATTTTATGTTCTTGGAATTGTTTGTGGTGCATCTCTCTCAAACACACACACACACATGTGTGTGTATGTATATATATATATATGAATTTCTTTCATTTTCTTGATTAGAAGTAGAAAAGAGATCACCATGGAGGGAGAGGTGGGTAACTTCATTGTGGTCTGGATAGTAGTGTTTGCAAGCCTCCTATATTGTTACACCATTGGCAAGTTCATACCAAAGGGTACCACTAGACTTTTGGCATTGTCCATTGTCACATGCCTCTTTCTATGGTTTCCACTCAAGCTAACCACCATGCACCTTGGTGGTTTAACCTCTTTCTTTATTGCATGGCTTGCAAACTTCAAACTTCTTCTCTTTGCTTATGGAAAAGGCCCTCTTTCTTCCGACCCACCAATCCCATTGTCGCGCTTTGTCCCCATGGCATGTCTACCAATCAAGATCGCATCTACTCATTCGCGTTCTGAAAGCCCAATTCAAGAAACAAAGAAAACGACGAAAAAAAGATATCTAGTGAAGCTTTCATTGTTTGGAATGTTACTTAAGGTGTATGATTATAGCCAATATATTCATCCAAAGGTTATGATGTCATTGTATTGCTTTCATATCTATTTCATGCTTGAAATAGTGCTAGACACGGTTGCATATGTGGCTCGAACCGTTGTGCAAATGGAGTTTGAGCCGCCATTTAATGAGCCTTACCTAGCCACTTCCCTCCAAGACTTTTGGGGTAAAAGGTGGAACCTCATGGTCACTAGCATTCTACACCCAACCATATATGATCCGATTCGCTCCATTTCTTTGCGTTTCGTGTCAAGAAAATGGGCCTCACTAGTTGCAATTTTCACATCATTTCTTGTTTCAGGGCTGATGCATGAGTTCATATTCTATAACATTGGTAGATTAAAACCTTCTGGTGAAGTTACTTGCTTCTTTTTATTGCATGGAGTATTGGTAAGCATTGAAGTTTGTATCAAAAGAATGGTGAAAGGGAGGCTGCATCTGCCCACCATTGTTTCTCGACTGTTAACACTCGGATGTGTGCTTGTTACTTGTTTCTGGTTGTTCTTTCCGCCATTTCTACGGTTCAAACCAGAGGTTCGAGGATGTCAAGAAACTGTTGCATTTTTAGAGTTTGTCACCACTGGCCGGCTGATTAGCCCTAGTAATGCTTCTTGTCCATACTTATCAAGTTAAATACATTCAAAAAGGGGTAGCGGCGCAGCTTGTTGCCTGTTTACCAACTATCTCGATGTAAATTCATCTTGTCAAAAACATTGAAATAAACACACAAATACGTTCAAAGCGTTCATGCAATATTAACAACTAGTAGGATTCCCCGCGCTTCGCGGCGGGTTTTCGGTCAGTATCGATTCGGTTCATTACAATACCAACTTGATAGCTTGATACCGACACTTAGCATAGCAGTCAACATGTGTTTTACATCGATTGATAACCATAAAGAAAAATATTTGTACCGATACCGGTGTTGTTCGATTGATATTGTTTCGGTTTGTTACGGTACCGCTATGATACCTGGACTCGGAATATCTTATGATACAAAAAATATATATATTTATTGTGATAAAACTCTGTGCTCAGCGAAATTTCATACCGGAACGTTGAGAAAAAAATCATAAAAACGAATATGGTATTGGTACCAATGTTGACCCCACGTTGCGGACGAGGGAGTCGTAAAATTAAGATCACATAGCTCAAGTTAAATCAAGGATGCCACCAAGTCAATCTTTGTATTAAAAGTTGGGTACCATTGACCCCAATTCGTTTCACTCATTACCTGATCTGTTTCTATGTTTAGTCTTTGATTAACAATAAGATCGTATGTACCAGTTCCTCAATAAAGAACTATAGTTTAGGTTTAGCTTTCTAGATGTGAATCTCAACATTTGTTAACATATAAGTTTAGGAAAGTTGTATATAACCTAGAATTCAACAAAAACATCATGCAATAAATCAATTACCAACAGTATCTTGCTTGTTCGCAACCCTCTTTTGATCCATCTTCTTGGTTCCATTTATGGGCCTCTCCTAAATAGAGAGTGTCTAAACACATAAAGACAATGAAGATAATTAATATTCTTACTCATGAACTTGATTAATATTCTTCATATACTTGCAGAAAGAAACATTTGTATGTTATTACAGAAAAAGAAATAATAAAGACTAAATTGATAAAAGTATGTCATTGTTCTTACAAATTAGTTAATGATTACAAACCCGGGATACAATTAAAATTAAGTGATAATGCACATATAAATAGAAAACCCAGTCCCACATCTGATAGTTAAAGGAGCAAGATCTTTTTCAGTTTTAGTGACCAGTTTTTAAGATAATGTGAAGAAGCATTTTATGCATCTATGACAGCAAAATAATGTAACGAATTATAACATCTAATTTACAATGCATTTTTCACTTTATAATTAAAATAACACATTAAAAAATATGAAATCAAATGCATATATAGAAAGAGGTATGACAAATCCTCACCTTGGGAACAGATTGGAGAACAAATTGCCCATTTTATTCTTCAATATCACATCATGCACAAAAAGATAGAAGCAAAAAATTAGCAAATAAGTTATAAACATCATTAAAAAACCCATCATCCATATCAACAAACCCATCAATAACATAAAAATTAACAAACATGTGTCTTGAATTTGAACTCACAGATCGTAAATCATCTCAAACATCGTGCTCAAAGTGAAATTGGGGCTAATGAAATGGATTGATAAGTGTGTTTGTCAGTTTTGTGAAAGACGTATCATGTATCAATATACCTATATCGGATTCATAAGTGTGTTGTCGGTTTTGTGAAGGACATATCCATATATCAATATACCATTTTTAGGTCACCGCAAGAAAAAGAGAAGATACATTGGTGAACATACCAAGGCCGGATTCCATAGCAACTTTAGCTAAGATGGGATCATCAGAAAGCAAACGCTTCTTAAACCGTCCAAACTGAAGCAACCATTTAAAAAACAACGACGTTTTGAGAAATTAATCAAATTATGGATTCAGATAAACAAACAATGATTGTGATTAACTCATTTTGAGATCAGATTCAATCATGAACATAGACATCAAACATCAATCACAAATGGACATAGAAATTGAACTTCAGTATATTATCAGATCCAGTGGTTTCTATACACATGAAATTCCACCTCAGAAATTCGATTCTCTTAAACAATTATCAAACAAATGTACTGTACCAAAAGATTGGGAAAATATAGAAATAACCTACTTAGTCGATGCTACACCGTTCTCTTTCGCTCATCCACACCAGTGATCGATGTAGTCCTCATCGTCAAGAAATGGTCAGTTTCATGGACGACCGGCAACGAAAGGGCCAAAAGCCGACCGTGCTCTCACGTCTCTCTCTCTCTCTCGTCTCAAATTAGGGCAAAAAATCCAAAGAGGAAATCAGAGGAGCGAAGAGATGGAGAGAGTAGGCCACCGCATATGACAACTAAACATCAATGAAGCCAAAGATCAGGCGAAATCACCGTCGCAGACGGTGGAATTCCTTCCTCCTTGTACTCTCCGCTCTCTCGTATCTCTATCTAGTCTCCCTTCTCCAAATAATACAGATGATGGCAATATCGTAAATAATAGCTTAAAACTGTCCTATTGATATACTGTTCCTAAGATCATTCATCTTTTGTTATTATACTAGTAGATGACGCCCGCGCTTCGCGGCGGGTATGTTTTTCTATTAACAGGAAATGATGTACTAAACATAAAAGTCTGAAGGTTGTAGTAGGTTAACCCAACTGGCTTCTTGTTTTGAAATATATTTCTGAATCATATACCCAGCCTGTTCCAGATCTTTGTAATGTTATAAACTAATCAGTCACTTGAAGTTGGTTCCTTTCATGGAAGATTTGAGTTTCAAAATGCCATCTATACACCTTGGAAGCAGCAGGCAATTTTAGAAAGTTTGTGGTGTGCCCAAGAAAAATGCCATCTATACACCTTGGACCTGAGTAAGAAGCTATGAAACAGCCACTACTACAGAAATAGGCATTTGCTACGGCTAAATCCGTAGCAAATCCGTAGCAAACACCCTTTTTGCTACGAATTTGCTACGGATTTGGTTCGTAGCTACAAGTCCCGTCGCGAATTTATTTGCTACGAACTTTAGCTACGGAAATTATGTTTGCGACGAATTTAGCTATAAAAATGGCGTCGGCATTTTAGCCACGAATTTGCTACGAAAAAGGTTGCTATGGAATTTCACTATGAAATTTTTGCTACGGATATTTTTAGCTATGGATATTTTTAGCAACGGAGTAGCTTTGCTACGAGAATTTGCTACCTTTTACATATTTTTTGCTACGTTTTTTGCTATCGGTTGCACTACAAAATTAGCTACGAATTCACTACGAAAAAATTTGCAACCTTTTGCAACAATTCTTTTACGGAATTTAGCTACGAATTTCGCTTGATTTTGCTACGGATATAGCTATAGATTTTAGAATGTTTTTGCGACGAATTTAGCTACACATTTTGTTTGGAATATTTCAAATAAATTCCTTTTTATATTGTTTTATATTATTCCCTTATAAACATTATATTCAAATCTCATAAATATAGAAAACTCAAACTAAAAATACTCAGACCATATAGCATAATAATTCAAACATAATAAATATTAAAAACACATACTAAAAGATCCAAATTATCCAAACATAACCAAATGCAACACGATAAAGATGCAAATAATTCAAACATAAAACATAACCAAACGTAACACGATAAAGATCCAAATTATCCAAAAGCAATACCATAAAATTCAACATATCTTAAGTTGGTGGCGGGTTTTGTGACACAAATTGAATTTTCTCATTCATTTCGCCATACAACCTCACACCTTCAATTTTCTCTATCATATCATGTTTCTCTATCATATCTTGTTCCAACTCCGCTATTTTTTCCTTCAAGCGTTCCACCTATAACATCAAAAGCAAAAATAATCCGTTAACATCCATTATGAACCTTATAAGTTATGACACATCATAACATATTTAAACCAAATATAGCATAATAAAAGTTATTACACCTATAGTTATAGAACATTACAGACAAACTAACTCAATATAACCTAATTCATTTAAATTACCCGTTAATAGTCTTTATCACATGAAAATATAAGACTTTTTTCTACTAAAAGAGAGAGAATACAAACCTCATCGTTGTCACTTCTCTCTCGTGCACCTGTCATCACGACACGCGGGTCAGTGAGATCCCATATGTTCAATAAAAATTCTTATCGTAAAATGCATCTTTTTTGGTGTTTCAATAAAATTCTTGTCATATATGATGATCTTGTCATGGAATTATGCCTGCAAATACCAACTAAAAAAATAATTTAACTAAATTTATGTAAACGCTTTTTACCCTCTACTAGATTAATGTATTCTGGATCCATTAAAGATCCTAGGGTTTCCTACGCTAACACTGAAAAAAGATTAAACTGGGGCAACTCAATAAATTTTGATGCCCGCAGTAAATATTAAAAATTTATGAACTTGTCATCCTGCCAAAAAAAAGAACAAATAAGTATGAATTAGCTAATTAATGAGACCGTCAAACATTATAAAATAGTCTTAATGAAGGAATGAAGTTTCGATATTGGAAGACCTTTAATAGGTGAAATTTCCTAAGAATCTATTATAAGATTCAACTGTAAATAAAAACATTAAATTCAACTTGGTGTTTGTATATCACGACTTCAAACAAATATTTGTGACAAAAAACAAATATAACTATAATTTAAACACAATTTTTATCAAAGATCTAAATATGATTCCATGCCATTGAGAAAGTAGGAGAAAGTATCATACAAAACAGTTAAAAGTGAAGGGCAAATACAATTTTTTTTAAAACCGCTGTAGATATGCAACTTGAAATTGTACATGAAAACAAAGTTTTAAATTCAACAAATGGACAAAAAAGAATATACTCGTTAACCATTTAGTTGCAACTTTACAGACTTCTTTAGGGATTCAAAGTACCCACACCTTCAAATACACATTAAACTTGCTTTCATTATACATGATATTATCATCAAAAGCCTAGAAAAAAACCGCTTGAAACCTTCTTGTATATTGCAGTCCCTCGCCTAAATCGGTGCCGCTCCTCATAAACGTAAGATCCATATAAAAGGAGGAACACAAATAGATTTTGGGATGGGGGAGGGTTGGGTTACAACCGAGGGAGGGAAGAGGGAAATCAATTAGCGGGCGATTTAGCTTATGAGTACGGAGATTAAATCCTTTTTGGGAGGGAAATTAGATCTTTATTTTTTGAAAAAGGACAGTTAAAAGGGAGGGAAATTGGATTTTTTTGAGACCCACGTTCATACGTAAATTAATTTTTGACGGAAACATGGGTAAGTCAATTAATCTAAATGAAAAATTATATAATTTCCAAATTAAAATATAAATTATAATGAAATAAGTAATAATAATAGTATTAAAGATACACTTGAAATATTTTTAACTTAAGTTACTAATATTTCCCGTTCATCATTATTGTCCTTAATTTACTTTTATTTACTATCATTGATCCTCATTAGCGGTCGGGTCACTACTCGATTGGCATCGGGTAGGCGGTACTCGAGCACGTACATCGTTGCCGGTTAGGCTGGTAGTGGTCGGCAAGTAGTTGCCGGCGGGTTTAACTATGGGGTGGCAGAATCCGAAGCGGGAGGTGAATAGTGACCCTTATTGAGAGATGATTTATTTTCGGATATTATGGATTTCTTTTGGTGTTTTGGGTAGAGATTTTTTTTCGTGATATTTGGGTTTGGTAAAGAAGATTTTTTTTTTAATATTTTTTATGTTTTTTTTTTGTTGGTGGTTGGATATTATGTTTTTTAGGGGTAATATTTAAAAGTAAAATACTTAGTTAAATATTTTTTTTATTTTATTTAGTTATATGTTTTATATTTTTTTTAAATAAATGGTTAATTTATTTTTTACTTTTTTAAAGAAAAGGGTAGTTTAGGATAGTGATGTCACAAAATTTGATAATTTGGGGTAGTGGATGGAGTGAGAGACAAGACACTACAAAATTGGTGGGGCTAGAGTAAAAGAGGGTTGTGGCCCTTGCCCTTTAGTATCCAAATTTTACTTAAAATGTTTGATCCTCACTAACAATTGAATGTCACCAAGGATAGCATTGGGATAGTGTTGGGAGCTGTACTAGTAATCTTGGTTTCATACCCGACTGTAAAAACACGACCCTTATAATAGTGTTGCCCCTAGCTAACTCTCATTTACCAATCCTTATTTATCTTGATTGACTATACGATGGTTTTAGGACGTGTATTAGTAATCAAAATCCCATTTGTGATTGGTAATCTCGATCTCATACTCGATTGTAAAAATATGATCACAATCGACCAACATTAACTCCAATTGACCAATAGTAACCATCATTGACCTATTAACCTTAATTGACCTTTATATACGCAAATTGACAATCATGTTGCCTAATTTACTCTAATTAGGTCAGATGGCCTAATTAGCCAGCATTAACGCTCATTAACCATGTAATTGATATTAACCATTAATGATCGTGATTAACCATTATTAACCATAATTAACCATCCTTAGCCCTAATTGGCCAATATTGACCCATCGCCGATTTTATTCCTTCGTCTTTTCCTGTCTGCATATAACAAAATAGATATTATATATGTAAATGAACTAGTTTTATGCCCTGCCCGTATTGCGGGGCGCTGGACCGAATATTTCTCTACTAATTAAAACAAAACACTATCATAGCTTTGCTAGATAAAAAAACTAAAATAATGGCAAGGCTATAACTTTTAGCTGGGGGTAAAACTGAAATTTGTCAAAACAATGAGCGAGTACAAGGCAGCTGCCTGACACGAATATAAATTATATCGAGTCAACCAATTAAAATAAAACACAACCATAGTTTTGCTAAAAAAACTAAACGATGGGAAGACCGTAATTTCGAACTGGGGGGCAAAATCATAATTTTTAACTGGGGTAAAATCGTAATTTGTCAAAAGCTAAAAGAGTGGCAAGAATGTAAATTAGAATTAGGGGCAAAATCATAATTTTGAAAAGGGGGAAAATCGTAATTTTAAATTGTGGGTAAAATCATAACTTATCCGGGCCAATGTGGGAGTGACGGGCAGCCGCTTGGCACTGTTCCCCTCTTGGTCTTTGTAGTATACTAGTTTATGCCCCGCCCACATTGCGAGGCACTCGGCCAAATATTATCTACCAATTAAAACAAAACACTATCAAAGTTTTGCTAGGAAAAAAACGAAACAGATGAAAAGACTGTAATTATGAACCAGGGATAAATCATAAGTTCAACTGGGGTATAATCTGATATTTTAAAAACCGGTTCAAACAGGCCAGTTGTACCGATTGAACCATCTGGTCAAACCGGTTAAACCGCTCGGTACACCCAGTTGAACCGCCCGGTTAAACCGTTTTTGAGCCAAATCCGGTACAGTATAAAAACCGGATTTTAAAACATTGGTATAATCATAATTTGTCAAAAGCTACAACAGTGGCAACATTGTAATTTTGAACTGGGGGAAAAATCGTAAATTTGACTGGGGTAAAATCGTAATTTGTTGAAATCTTCAACGATGGCAAGACTTGAATTTTGAACTGGGGGGCAAATCGTAATTCTAAGCTGGGGTAAAATCGTAATTTGATCGGGCCAATGGGGAAATGCCAGCTAGCTGCCTGACTATTCCCCTCCATGGATTTTATATATTAACTGGGGTCCATATCGTAATTCTAAGCTGGGGTAAAATCATAATTTGTTCGGGTCAATGGAGAAGTGTCAGGCAGCTGTCTAGCACTATTCCCCTCCATGGATTTTTATATTTATAAAATGAGTGCAAATAATATGAAAACGTTATAGAAATCAATTACCAGAATGATCTAATATGTTTAACTAGGGATGAATTCGGTGTCAACTGGTACTGAAAATCCCAAGAATGGGCACCGGTACCGAAAATATCTAGTAAGGTACTAGTATTTGAGTGGTAAACCCGATAAATACCGGTACCGTACCAAACCGGTACCAAAAACGTCAAAAGTCAGTACCAAATATATTCGGTACCGGTACCCAGCACCATTTGCTCATCCCTATGCTTAATTAGTATGTATTATTTATATGAGATAGCTATATTAAATGTATTTATGTTTACATCACTCCGTGTAAAATTGACTTTTTTAACGATTTTTAAGTAATTGATATTTTTGCTTTTGATTTTTCTATTGTATATATTATTATTATTAATTATTTAATATTTCTTTTGTTAGTTTTGCTATAGATTTTGCTACCACTATTAATTTTTTTTTTTCGCAACGTATTTTGCTATGGATGTTGCGATGGATATTAGTAAATTATTTTTGAATACTTTCTTTTTCTTATTTTGCAATGAATTTTTCTATAGATTTGCTATAGATTTTGCTACTGCTACGTTAGTTTTTAAGAATTTTTCTAGATTTTGCTACCAATTTCTCTACGGACTCTATTTACTTACCGATTTTGCTATCGTTTTTTTAACCTCAGTTAGTTAGTTTTTAAATATTTATTTTTATGATTTAGCTACGGATTTTACTACCAATTTTACTAAATTTTTTTATTATATTTATTTTCAGAATTTTGCTATCGATTTTGCTACAAATTTTATTTTACATTTTTAGTTTATTTCTAAATACTTATTTTCATGGTTTTGCTACGGATTTTGCTACCGGTTTTTCTACATTATATGTTTTATGTTAATTTCGTCAATTTTGCTACGGATTTGCTATGAGTTTTGCTACGAAATTCATTTGCGACGGAAGGTCGTAGCTAATCCGTAGCTAATTCGTAGCAAAATGTGTTCGTAGCTAATCCGTAGCTAACTCATAGCAAAATTTGCCACCATTTTTTTCCGTAACAAAATTTCATAGCAAATGCCTCTTTTTGTAGTAGTGAGCGGCAACTCACAAACATAAACAGTCGGACCTACAACAGAAGACGCTAACTCAAAACCAATCATAAGGTAAAAACACAAGAAAAAAAACCATACAGTACGACTTCGGAGGAAACGAACCTTATGAAGAAGATGACAAACCAAAAGTAGCGCTCCCAAAAGGCCCAAATGAGGTCGACTGACTGGCAACGGTGCTGGGGATGGCTATCATGAGCATAGCCATGTCTTTTTTTTTTCAGGGTAAAACATCATGGTCATATTCTACAATTTTCTCAAAATCTAATTCTTTTCTAACATTATAACATAACTTTTATTTACGTCCAACAAAAAACACCATTTATTACCAAGAAAAAAAATCCAAGGATCAGCTAACATAATATTAGCCCAGCCATACAACATAAATACACAAGCATAAGAACAAAAACAAATCATCGTAGACCCATACAAGATAACTCAAACATAACTATTTGTATAAAAATAACACAGCGGTTTGTAATTTTGTTCAAAAAGTGACCAAGATTCTTAAAACAACATTCTTTGACGCTTATAACAACCACCTTTGACGACTTTTATGAGATTCGTAGAGCATCTAACCTACCAGAAACCAGAGTTGCGGTCGGAGCTTACCACACGATCGGTACCTACGCGTTTGCCGATCTACGCCAAAATGGGACATGCACGGCAAATCTGACTTGCCGGAGTTCAGCTGGAACCCTAGGCGCTACTGGTAAGGTCGCCACCATCACCATTAACATCTGGTATATCAACCACACTCATCGCCGCTGGAAAAAGGGGGCAAAAGACAGAGACGGTCACCGAAACACGGTGGGCGGCCTACCGTAGGCCATGGCCGGATCCCCTTCCGTTCGCTCCCTCTCTCTCTTGTACGTGAATGGGTGGTTGCGGTTTGTGATTTAGTCGGAAAACAGGATCAATTTGAAGGAGAGTAAGGTGATTTGGTTGAGTTTGAGGGCTGTGTTGAGACTGAAGATGGCTTTCTAAAGTAGTAGTTGGGATCACCGGCAGATGCCGGTTAGACGCAACCTGGAAGCGGGGACTATTCCTAAGAGGATTCATCAATTGTTATATTTATAATATAATTATAATTATAATTATAATTATAATATAGGGGAAGGTTAAAATGAGAACCACCTCGAGTTGTAAGAACCAGCGAGAACCACCCCCGCGGGGGGCCGTTGACCACAAATTTTTTTTTACACCTAGATCCGTATATTTTAACACGGGGTAAATTTTGGGTTCAAACGGCGCGCCCGAGGGGGTAGTTTTTTACGCCCAAAGTTTGGGTTTTTTTAATTTTTCTTTTTTTTTTTACCAAACTTTGGGCGTAAAAAACTACCCCCTCGGGCGCGCCGTTTGAACCCAAAATTTACCCCCCGTGTTAAAATATACGGATCTAGGTGTAAAAAAAATTCCGTGGTCAACGGCCCCCCGCGGGGGTGGTTCTCGCTGGTTCTTACAACTCGAGGTGGTTCTCATTTTAACTTATTCCTTATAATATAAATTATAAATAAAATAAAATGCTAAGTCTTTTGTTTCTTTTGGCTTTTGAGGGAAATCCCAACACAAAACTTTCACCGCTTTGTTAAAGCCAATGTTTTAAAATCCGATTTTTATATCGTATCGGATTTGGCTCAGAAACGGTTTAATTGGATGTATCGGACGGTTCAAACGGGTGGTTTAACCGGTTCTACCAAACGGTTCAACAGGTACAACCGACCGGTTTAAACTGGTTTTTAAAACATTGGTTAAAGCCAAAATCAGTTAGCCTATCTTCATTCCCCTAATAGTGTCTAGGGTGAATTTAATGAGAAGCAAAGTATATAAGCCAAAATCGATTGGCCCATCTTTATTAGGGGTGTTCAAAAAACTCGTGACTCGCAACTCGCTCGAAAAAGCTCGAAGAAAGCTCGGCTCGAAATTGGCTCGGTTGTAAACGAGCCAGCTCGGCTCAACTCGGTTTGTAAACGAGCCGAGCTCGAGCTTGGCCTGGCTCGGCTCGTAAGCTGGCTCGATATGGTTTACATCCTTCCTTTTTTTTGTCCCACATAGCTTAGAAAACAAAAACTAAGGGAGTATCTCCCCTACAAAATAAGGAAAAAACAATGTACAAAGTAAATTAACTATTTTTACTTGCATATTTAGCTATATGGTTAAATTAAATGGGAATTATAGCCCTCAGTCTATGAAGAAATTCATTTTTAAGGGCTTTTAAAGTAGTAAATTTTACGGTTTTTTGTTAGTTCAAACTAGATCGAGCCAGGCCGAGCTAGATCGAGCCGAGCCGAGCTAGCTCGAATTCTAATCGAGCCGAGCTCGAGCCTCAAATCTCAGCTCAATTTGAAATTCGAGCTCGAGCTACGTCTAGCTCGGTTCGACTCGGCTCATTTACAACCATTATATTACTAGGTTAGAATCTGTGCTCCTGAAGCTGTCGGTTTCCTGGACATAGTGTAAAAGGTCGTGCACAACAATTTCTTGACGTTGAGGAAGCAGAGCTTTGTTTTCCGTAGAACTTGATTTGCTATTCAAAAGGGCGTTGCGGTGCAGCTTGTTGCCCATTTACCTGTCATTCTTATGTAATTCCCTTTATTTCTCAATATAAGTCCAACGAATCCCTGAATTATACAAATTGAATAAATGTAATGTTGTATGCTTAGTAGGGCTGTAAACGAACCGAACGTTCAATGAACAGTTCGTGAACCGTTCGACGGGAAGTTCGTTTATGTCTGTTCGTTTAATAAACGAACGAACATGAACAAGAAATTTCGTTCGATTAGTTAAATGAACGAACTTGAACAGAGGTCTCGTTTGTTCGATTGTGTTCGTGAACGTTCGGTAAGGTGTTCGTGAACGTGTTCATGAACATTCGTTCATTTGCGTTTGTTTATGTTCATATGTTTGTGTTTTAATTGAATATTTTTGTACTTTCATATATATGCTTCCATCAAGCATATATATATATATATATATATATATACATACACACACTTCATATTATTTTCATTTGTTAAACCGCGTATACACGTAGGCAATAACCTAGTATATATATGTAGGGGCAAGATTTGGAGAAAACGTCAAAAAGTGTGAAAACGGTGAGAATGATTTTGGTGTTGACATGTGACGTTGATGCTAACTTACACTAAGTGAAATATTGTCAAAAAACACATGCACATGCCAAAAGCCATGTACATGCAAGTCACAAGCATATTCACCATCTTTTTTAAACTCTCGTAACTTTTCTATACGTGATTATTAAAAAAAATTACACCATAAAATCGAGTGCTTTATTATCTTTCCAATGAGTATACTATTGCTATACTTTAAAATTAAAAAATGACATGAACTGGGTGTTCAAATAAAAACGCTATAAAAACACTCAATTCAAAAAAACGACATGAAAAAACCCAGTTGAAAAACGCCATAAAACACCCAGTTCAGAAAAAGACCATGAAAAATTCAGTTGAAAACTCCATAAAAACACACAGTTCAGAAAAACGCCATAAAAATACCTAGTTGAAAACGCCATAAAACACACAGTTCAGAAAAACATAATGAAAAACTCAATTGAAAACGCTATAAAAACATCTAGTTTAGAAAAACGCCATAAAAACCTAGTTGAAAACGCCATAAAAACACCAACTTCAGAAAAACACCATAAAAACCAGGTGAAAACGCCATAAAAAACCCAGTTTATTTTTTTCGAAAAGTATATCAATATTATACTCGTTGGAAAGATTAAAAAATGTTGGATTTTATGGTTTATTTTTTTTTTTAAATAATCACGTATAAAAAGGTTATGGACGTTTTAAATACGATGGGGGAAATGACATGTGATTAGCATGTGCATCATTGTTTGAATCTTCCCGATTTACCCCTCCTAGTAGTTGTAAGGTTCCCAATATTTACAAAAAATGTCACCGATCAATATCAGCCACAAATCACAATGATCTTATGGCTGAAAATCATTCTCACCATTTTCATACATCCAACTGTTTTCTCCTGAACTCGTTTCTTTCTCTCTCTCTCTATATATATATATATAGGGGTTGGTTAACGTACAATGTTCCTTAACGTACGACGTGTACGCTGCGAAATTACTCAAGTTATAAAACTCAAAAACCCTAATCATGCATGTTGAAAACCATAATCACGCATGTTATATTTCCCCAACATACGTAGCGAACGTTAACCCAGATTGTACAATACACGTTATATATATATATATATATATATATAGGATAAGGATCATTACAGAACACTAATTATTGCGAGAACAAAAAGAACAACTCCAAATCACTAAATTTTTGGATTTAAGGTTCATATTTCTTAAATTTTATGTTTCTTACATTCATATGTGTATCATATATACATAAAAAAATCATATATTTTTTCCTACACATACATGTAGGTAATTTAGCCTACACATAATCTACATGTGTGTAGGTTATTTAAAAACAGAAGATTTTTTATATTTTCTTGTAAATTATAGTATGAGAAATAATAAATATTACATTTATAACATTTTCATTTACTTTTTAGGTTTTTAGGATTGAAAAACTGAGTTATTCATTTTGTTCTGCGTGTTCTCGCAATATTTTGTGTTCTGCATAGAACCATATATATATATATATTGATTAACGTACAATAGGGAAGGTTCTATGCAGAACACTTGTCGCAACCCCCGACCCCTGCCCTGGGAGGCGGGCGGCCGCGAGCACGCATAGCTGGTGGTATCGGTGTTTATCAATTCTGGCAGCGGAAATTTTCATCAGGACTGTAGTTAGGAAATATTTTATCAGAGTAAAACACCTTATTCTATAAATAATAAACACATGGGTAAAACCCAAGTTTCCATTCATAATATGTTTATAGGGATAAACGTATTTTATTCAAATAAAACGTCTTTCTTGTTTAGGTAACTTTTATAGCCACTTTTCCAAGCCTTCCGTGCTCTCCAGCTGGCTTCTATTTGGCTTTCACATTTTGTTACCTGAAACGCGTTTAAAAACATTTTGTCAGTGGGAAATACTGGTGAGTGCATCCCAATTTAATCAAAACAAGTTTTATCTTTTTACAGCATTGAGGGCATCCGCAATTACATTTGTTTACATCTATCAAATTACCACCCACGGTACTGTCAATCCTGACTTGTGGTCATGTTACTATTCTCCGTATTAGTAACAAGTAATGTATACAAAACCCCAACATACCGACAGTAATTGTAGAATTACAAATACTCAATCACTGTTAATTATACTTAATAACATTTGAGGTTTTGTAAGAACTGTTTGTTGTAAAAAGAGAATGACTCACATTGCTGTTTTAGATATCACTATTGCTGGTGACTTCCTGGTTATAATCTATTAGTTTAAACAATGCACACGTGTTAGTAAAATAACCCAATTTACATTAGCTATACCCCCTCCGAGATAGATTCCAACGACTGAGTCAGGCAGAGCCTCGACATGCGTTACGGAGCACTAGGTCAATCGGACAGAGTAAGTAATACGTAACCGGAGGTTATAATACTTACAACGAGGCAGAGCTTCGCTTTTTAGTGGGTATTATACCCGAGCAGAATTTCTATTATATAGAATTTGAGAGAGAAAGTTGAGTTTTGAACGATTTTCAACAGAAGCCAATCGATCCTATTTATAGTGCTGATCAGAGGGCGGCTCGCGGCCCGCGACCCCCTGTGCTTGTTATTTCGCGGCCCGCGAGGCAGACTAGGGTAGGCCCTAGCTTAGCTGAGTCGACGACTAGACCCAACACGTTGATGACACGTGGCAGCACTGGGTGCTCGCCTAGTGTTGAGCTGTCGCGGCCCGCGACAGACTTGTCTGTCTGTGTCGCGCCCTGCGAGGACCCCCTGATTTTTGTTTTATTTGATTTTCATTTATATAAAGGTATTTTAAGCCCGTTTCTCGTATACGGGGTGTATTTTAAGATGTATAGGGGGTACTTTAAGGGTTCTGGAATATATTTAGGAGGGTTATTATATCCTCCCCACCTTGTTTTAGATCTCGTCCTTGAGGTAAATTGGAACAGGTGTGGATATTTGGTTTGCATCTCAGCTTCAAGCTCCCATGTGTATTCTGGTCCTCTCTTGGAATCACATTTCACTTTGACCAAAACTAATCTCTTGTGTTTGAGATTTTTGATCTTTCTGTCTTCAATCTGTAGCGGTCTCTCTACAAACTTAAGCTTCTCATTTACCTCTATATCCTTAAGAGGTACTACTAATGATTCGTTTGCTAAGCACTTCTTGAGATTACATACATGAAATACATCATGTATTCCTGCCATTTCCTCTGGCAATTGTAGCTGGTAAGCTACTGGTCCTATTCTTCTAATAATCTCAAATGGTCCAACATACCTGGGGCTTAGCTTCCCGTCATGATGAATCTAACAACTCCTTTCCCAGGAGAAAGTTTTAATAATACCTTGTCTCCCACTTTGAATTCCAACGGGTTTCGTTTGTTATCAGCATAACTCTTTTGACGATCGCGTACGGTTTTCAATCTTTTCTTGACTTGAATAATTTTGTCCATTGTTTCTTGTACTATCTCTGGTCCAGATAATTGCTTCTCTCCAATTTCTGCCCAACAGACTGGAGTTCGGCACTTTCGTCCATAAAGTTCTTCAAACGGTGCAGCGTTGATGCTGGTATGATAGCTGTTATTGTAAGAAAATTCTATTAATGGTAAATGATCGTCCCAATTTCCTCCGAAATCAATTACATAAGCTCTAAGCATATCTTCCATTGTTTGGATTGTCCTTTCGCTTTGTCCGTCCGTTTGAGGATGATAGGCTGTGCTCAGTTTTAACTTGGTCCCCATTGCTTTTTGGAAACTACTCCAAAAATGAGAAGTAAAACGGCTATCTCTATCTAAAACGACAATGGAATTCCATGTAATGAAACTATTTCATTTACATATAACTTGTCTAACTGTTCCATACTGAAAGTTTCCTTCATAGGTAAGAAATGAGCAGACTTGGTTAATCTGTCTACAATCACCCAGATTGCATCATTACCTTTTCTTGTCTTGGGTAATTTAGTAACAAAGTCCATTGTTATCAATTCTCATTTCTATACAGTCATTTCCAATTGCTGCAGTAAACCTGAGTGTTTCTGATGTTCAGCTTTAACCTGTGAACAGGTTAGACATTTAGCAACATAGGCTGCTATATCATTTTTCATCCCTATCCACCATAAATTATTTCTTAAGTCTTGATACATCTTATCACTACTGGGATGTATCGTATACTTAGACTTTTGGGCTTCTTCTAAAATTCGGTGGCGTAGGTTTCCTTGTTTGGGTATCCAGATTCTTTTACTATGGAATCTCCAAATTCCATCTGTTCATTGTTCTAATTCCTTAATCATTCCTTTTAATTTTTCAGTATCATCTTTGATTACTGATTCCTGCATTTCTCTAATTTGCTCGTTTAAATCTACCTGTAGATTTAATTTGAGAGAACGTACTCTTCTGGGCTTATCATGATACTTTCGACTTAAAGCATCAACTACTACATTAGCCTTTCCTGCATGATACTGGATATTAGAATCATAATCACTAAGTATTTCCATCCAGCGTCTCTGCCTCATATTTAACTCCTTTTGCCCGAAAACATATCTTAAACTTTTATGATCGGTGAAAATGGTAAACTTACTATTGTCAAGATAGTGTCTCCAAATTTTAATGGCAAAAATTATGGCTCCTAACTCTAGATCATGGGTTGTATAATTCTCTTCATGATTCTTAAGCTGTTTAGAGGCATAGGCTATAACCTTTTGACGTTGCATCAATACACATCCATAACCTAACTTAGAAGCGTCACAATAGACTACTAAGTCTTTAGTTCCTTTTGGTAATGCGAGTATGGGTGCATTGGTTAACTTATGCTTCAAAATTATAAAAGCTTCTTCTTGTTTTGGTCCCCATTCAAACTTAATTGATTTGCAGGTCAATTTCGTTAAGGGAATGGCTATTCTAGAAAAAATTTGCATAAAACGTCTATAATGGCCTGCTAGTCCAAGAAAACTTCTCACCTCCGTTGGTGATTCAGGGACTTTCCATTTAGTAATCGCCTCGATTTTTGTGGGATCCACATAAATTTCTTCATGGTTGACTAAATGTCCAAGGAATTGTACTTCTTGTAACCAAAATTCGTATTTCGAAAATTTAGCATAAAACTTTCCTTTCTCAATAATGTAAGGAGTGCATGCAAATGCGCTGCATGTTCCTCTTTACTTTTAGCTAGGGCATTAGTTAAACCAAATGGCATGATTGTAAATTCATAATGGCCATACCTTGTTCTGAAGGCAGTTTTAGGAATGTCTTCTTCCTGTACTTTCAGTTGATGATATCCTGAGCGTAAATCGATCTTAGAGAAGAATCGAGCTCCTTGCAGTTGATCGAATAGATCATCGATTCTCGGTAATGGGTACCGATTTTTAATCATGACTTTATTCAGTTCACGGTAATCAATGCACATACGCATTAATCTGTCCTTCTTCTTGACAAACAAGATTGGTGCTCCCCATGGTGATGAACTTGGTTGTATGAAACCTTTCTCCAGAAGTTCGTCCAACTGTTTCTTTAATTCTTGCATCTCTGCTGGTGCCAAACGGTAAGGTGCCTTGGCAATCGGTGTTGTCCCTGGTAGTAGGTGAATTCTGAATTTGACTTCTATATCTGGCGGTAGTCCGGGTAGCTCTTCGGGAAAAACATCTGAGAGTTGAGATACTATAGGAATATCTTTTAATTCTTTTCCTTTAGTGTTAATGATTATATAAATCATATACACTAGTGATCCTTTTCTTGCATAGCTTGCTGTTTTCATCACAGAGATGAATTTCATGGACTTAGTTGGCTTATCTCCTTTAATTGTGATCTTTTCACCCTTTAGTGAACTTACTTGTACGGACTTTTGATCACATAGAATGCTGGCATGATTGGCTACCAACCAATCCATTCCTAATACTATATCAAATCCAGCTAGATTCATTGGATAAAGGTTAGCAATAAAATCATGATTTAAGATTTTTATTCTTGCTCCCTGCAAGATTTCAGTAATCTTAATGGATTCTCCATTTGCCGTTTCTACTATACATTCTTGTGGGAGTTCAGTTATTGGTTGATTGAGAATTTTGCAAAATGAAGTATTAATAAAACTTTGGTTTGCAACAGAGTCAAATAATACTTTAGCGAAAATATCTTTAACTAAAAACGTACCAGCAATCACATCTGGGATCATCTTCGCTTCTTCGGCTGTCAGAACAAATGCTCTAGCATTCTTGGTAGTCTTGCTGTTCATGGCTGGAGCTAGTTTCGGACAATTCGGCTTGATATGCCCTTTTTCTCCATAGTTGAAGCATTTCCCATTACTAGGTTTCTTCCTACAGTCTTCTTCCTTGTGTCCGGATCTTTTGCAAAAGTCACAGTATATTGAGCATTTTCCTGAATGCTTCTTCTTGCAGGACTTACAGTAAGGCGCAGAGGTAGAACCTATACTTTTCCCATGATAGTTATTTCCATAACGAAATTCTTGGGTAAGTTTCTGAGCTAGGTTCTTTCTCTGATTCTCTTCTTGCGTACGTACTAATTCGTCAGTCAAGGTATTGGCTAATTCCACTGCTTCTTCTATGGTTTGTGGCCTAGCTGCCTTGACTACATGTCTAATCTCACTAATCAATCCCCAGAGGTAACGGGAAATTAATACAGGTTCTGGTGAGGCTAAGGTTGGCACTATTCTAGCATATTCGAAGAATATGGTAGTGTAACCCTTGCAGTCTATTCTAGTCATCCTAAGATTTAAGAACTTATTAGCAATTTGTTCTTTTTCATTGGTAGAACAAAATTTCATTTTGATCATTTCGTTAAAGTCAGTTCATTCCATATTATAGGTCCTGTCACTTCCTTTAGACTGGAGAATAGTATTTCACCATTCTAAGGCTGCATTCTTAAAAAGATTAGAAGCAAACATAGTCTTATCTTCCTCAGCACATTTGCTTATTTTTAAGACTGACTCTGTCTTTTCTATCCAACGTAGAGCTGCAATGGTTCCTTCATTGCCTGAGAATTCTATTGGTTTGCAAGACCAGAATTCTTTGTAAGAACAACCATAAGACATGGTTCTTCTTCTTTTTGGAATTGGTAATTGGAGTAGCGGTCCATTATTCACGTTGTGACTTGGTTTACTAGGTGTTCGTTTACTTCCACTTTTATTATTTTCTGCTTCTTTAACAGTCTTAATAATATATGGCATAGCATCTCTAATTTCTTGTGCTACTATGTGTTGGATGACACTGTTATTTATTTGGTTATCTATATTCTGGTTTTCCTGATTTTCTTCGTTGTCCATCTAGATTTACAAACAATTATCAGGTGTTAATATCACAGAATAAGATTTAATGCAAACAACCAAACAAACAGATTGATCAAAATCATCGAGCATTGCGACATTTACTCTTTTTCATATATATATAGTGGAGGGTTCAAATGAGAAGAAATTCTTTGTAAGAAGAAAAAAGAAGAAATTTCATCCAATAGGAATACTTCATTAGACTTCATTTAATATTTGTACTTATTGTAATTATAAGGGTATATTAGTAAACTTACATACATCAATAATTGGTAGTTTCATCTTTAATAACTAACTATATTAAATTTGTAACTTATTTTTAAGATATATATTTTTCACAAAAAATAAAAATAAAAATTCATTTATAGTGTAGGATAAATACGAGGCGTGTAGGATAAATACGAGGCGTGTAGGATAAATTACGAGTTGTGTAGAATTAAATTTCAATATGTGTAGGATAAATTTCGAAATGTGTAGGATAACTTTTGATGTGTGTAGGCAGAAATATTTAGTGTGGAGGATTATAGTCTTAATGACTAATTAATTAGTCAAACTTAATAATAAATAAGATGAGAAAAAAACTATTTAATGTTTTACAATTGTACCCTTTTATTCTTTTTCTTCTCAAATGAACCTTCCCCTATATATATATATATCTTACAATCTAAGACAGAAATGTAAACACTCTATTGTAACACCCCGAAAAATGTAAAACCTTAAACTGGAATTAGTAAGGTTTAAATAAACGAGAATTTACTAACTAGGAATTTTAACCTAATTAGTTAAAAGTCTAGAAATAACCATAAAGTAGAGTTAAAATTCACAAAAATCAAGGTTGATCAAAGTGGAGGGGTTTAAGTTGTTAAAATTGAAACTTTAATCCTAATAATCAAATAAAACACAAATTTAACCCCACTTTGATATCCCTGGTCGACCAGAACCATAGGGGCGACACCCACTTTCAATCAACCCTAGAATTCTAATAAAATCCACAAATTGAAGGAGCAAATCTGGTCCAAACAAAAATCCGAGCATAGAATCGTGATCCTCATCACGAGAGGATTACAAGGTATGTAAAATTTAAGGATTTCTCGCAACTAGAAATTCTCATGAATTGGGAAAAATCTGAAATTAAGCTTGCATGTATGTGTTATGTTGATCAAGGAACAACTATAGTGTTTAGGGACAAACCCTAGATCGAAATAAGTTGAAATCATAAGAAATTTTGCGAAACCTAAGAACACCATTGTAGGTGATTTGTGAAATATTGTGTATTTGAATTAACACTAGAAATAGATTGTTGATTTTGTGTAAATTAGCAATCTGGAAGTGATTTCAGCAAATAGAAGCTAACATTCATGTAAATTGGTTGATTTATATGAAAATAGGGTTAAATAAATAAACTAAAGATGTGATGTTTAATCATGTAAAAATCTGCTTATAAAGTGTTTGTTGAAATGCCTCTATGAAGGCTTAAAAACTGAAATTTCAAGTTAAATGCATAATCATGATGTTCGGTGTATTATGCGAATTATGATATGAAAAGAGTTCTAAACATGTATTGAATTGAACTCTATAGGACAAGATACCGGAACGTCAAGTGGACAAGCCGGTGGGGACACACGGTTGAAGGGCGTGCGCTAAGGTATGTAACTTGACCCGTTACATTTAATAAATTGGATGTTTATATAATGTGTACTTGATTATTAGAATAAAGGATGCTATGAAATAAAGCATTTATGTCGCCATATAGAATAATTGGTCAAAAGTTGGTTATAGTCCGTTGGTAGTGGTCATAAGGAAGGAATTTCCGTAGACAAGCTAAACGGGTCGAATAACCAAAATAAAGCATGATTAATACTATGGAATATGTGGATGTTACCTTGATATTGGTTAACATATAACAGGTTAGAAATATTAGAATTTTTAAGTAGAGAATTCTTAGAAAAACGAAATCCGAAAGTTGGGTTTGAGAGCCTTGAACAAAACAAGCAAGAATAAGGATTTCCAGATACTACCGTAAATTACGGTAGTACCGTAATTTACGGTAGAGGTCAGGTCTGTTACGGTAGTTCACTACTGGTTTACGGTGACCAAACAATTCCAGGTCTCACCGTAAATTACGGTGATACCGTAATTTACGGTGAACCCAGAAAAGCTTTGATATGTTTGTTATTTCACTTGTATTGTTAAACTTTGAAGTCATATTATATAACAACGTCAAAACTAATGTTTTTAATGGTTTTGATCATAGGTAAATTTGGTAGATCTTACGGTTGGCGATCAAGCGATTAAATGAAGAACCGAACACTCCGTTTTGAAGCTTCCGCAATATTTTAGATCCTTGTAGTTTTTGTGAATGGGTTGTAAACGCAAGTTAAACAATTTTTCTTTTTGAAACGTTTTAACTTAGTCATTAGTTGACTAAGGTCTTAGTTACTTATGATCTTCGTTAATGAAAGTCATGTACTTAAACTATATTTTGTCTAAATTTAAGGTTAAAATTTAGGGTGTTACAAGTTGGTAATCAGAGCTCAAGGTTGTCAATAAGTGTTCGGTTCAAGCTTGATCGATCGTCCGGTAAGAATTAACTTATTTGTTAATAAATTATGTACTATGTATAAAATGAAAAATGAACAAATATGCATGAAAAGAGTGTGTAAGTTCACTCAAAAAAAAAAAAAAAAAAAAAAAAAAAACAAGAAATGCATGAAACAAGATTTATTAAATCAAGTCACGGACTTGATTGAATAGAAACAAGAATTATTAAATCAAGTTACGAACTTGATTGAATTGAAACAAGAATGATTAAATCAAGTTATGAACTTGATTAAATCAAAACAAGTAAAGCATGTGTTATAAATGGAATGTTTAACAACTTATGTAAACATTTCAGAAATAGAGATGGCTGATAAAGGTAACGATGATGCGGTGCCAAGAGTCACCGAACAAGTGAGGGAAGTGATTGCCGAAGAGGTTGGAAAGGCAATCGAAAACAGTTTGTCGGACTTTATTGATAAAATTCAAAATACAGTTTTATCAATAGTCGAAGATAGAATCAAGAAACTGGAAGATGATTCAAATGTAGCAAAAGAAAAGCGTGGAGGACGAAAGCCTTGTTCATACAAGGAATTCATGGCTTGTAAACCACCAATATATAATGGGGAGGTTGACCCAATAGTGTGCCAACGATGGCTAAGTGACATCGAAGGGGTATTCGAGAGAACCCATTGTGACGAAGAAGACTACGTAGCCTATGGTACGGGTCAACTAAGGAGTCAAGCGAAAGATTGGTGGGATAACAAAAAGAAGGAGATTGGAAGTGAAGCGGCTAAGGCCATGACTTGGCAGGAGTTTAAGACGCCGTTTCTTAAACACCATAGTCCCAAGGCGGTCATAAATAAAATCAAGGAAGAATTCATGCAACTCAGACACAAAGGTGAATCCATAGACAAGATCACGGGGATGTTTATGGACAAGATGAAGTTCTGTGATGATTTGATAACGAATGAAGAGCAAAAGGTCTATTATTATCATAACATGCTAAGTGCGGAGTATAGAGAGTTCATAACCCCTTCAAAGTACGAGACCCTTACCGAGATTGTCAATGCTGCTCGGGAAAGGGAGATCGAATTGAAAAAGAGTATAGAACGGGGTGAACGAAGGGCACAAGATGTGAATCCAAGCCCTACCAAGAAAGCAAGAATGAATGAAACAACAAAGAAGTCAGATGCTAAAGGTAGTACACCAAGTTGCAAAATTTGTGGGAAAAATCATAAGGGTGAATGCCGTTACAAGGATAAGCCTTGTCCTATATGCAAGAAAACGGGACATATGGCTATGTCATGCCCGGAGAAAGTAACGGTTTGTTACAATTGTTATCGAACGGGTCACAAGAAGTCAGAATGCCCGGAGCTGGTTGGAAAGAATGATGGGCAGGAACCGAAAGGTGAAGCCCCGAAAGCGAAGGCAAGATCTTTTCAACTAACCGCCGCAGAGGCAAAGCAGGAACCTGATGTGGTCTCAGGTATATTTGCTGTAAATTCAATTCCTGCACACGTGTTATTTGATACGGGTGCGAATAAATCCTTTGTTTCATATGGACTTATTCGACATCCTTCATTTGTTTTAACAAAATTACCTGTGCCTTTAGAAGTAGAGATAGGTAATAACAAGAGTTTTATTGTTTGTGATGTATGTGAAAATTGTAAACTAAGCATCGACGATGAAGAATATTTGATAAATCTAATCCCGATGTCGATGGGAGAATTTCAAGTAGTCGTTGGGATGGATTGGCTATCTCGACACCATGCAAAGGTCGTGTGCTTCCGTAAAGAGATAAAACTAACATCTCCGAGCGGGAAACACGTCACCATCTATGGCGAAAAGGGTGGCAACCCCATAGTATGCTCAATGTTGAAAGCTCACAAGCTAATGAAACGAGGATGCAAGGCATTCATAATATACGCTAATGAGCCCGAGAAAGAATCACGAAAGATTGGAGATGTACCAGTAGTACGAGATTATGAAGATGTCTTTCCGGAAGATTTACCGGGGATACCGCCTGAACGAGAAGTAGAGTTCGGGATCGAATTGATTCCGGGCGCGAAACCCGTAGCAAAAGCCCCGTACCGACTTGCACCGTCGGAACTACAAGAGTTGATGTCCCAAATCCAAGACCTGCTCGACAAGGGATTCATAAGGCCGAGTGTGTCTCCTTGGGGCGCACCGGTATTATTCGTGAGGAAGAAAGACGGGAGCATGCGTATGTGTATTGATTACCGGGAGTTAAACAAACTCACGGTAAAGAACCGATACCCGCTCCCGAGGATAGATGATTTATTCGACCAACTACAAGGTGCGAATTGGTTTTCCAAAATTGACCTTAGATCGGGGTATCACCAACTAAAGGTCAAAGAAGAAGATGTGCCGAAGACGGCTTTCCGCACGAGGTACGGACATTACGAATTCCTCGTGATGTCGTTCGGGCTAACAAACGCACCCGCTGCTTTCATGGACCTCATGAACCGGGTTTGCAAGCCAATGTTGGATAAGTCGGTCATCGTGTTTATCGATGACATCTTGGTGTACTCGAAAAATGAAGCTGAACACGCACACCACTTACAAGAAGTGTTAGAGACACTTAGGCGAGAGAAGTTGTATGCAAAATTTTCTAAATGTGCCTTTTGGTTACGAGAGGTACAATTTCTTGGCCATGTCATAAGTGCCGACGGAGTATTGGTGGATCCGTCAAAGATAGAAGCCGTGTCAAAATGGAGTCCCCCAAAGAACCCTTCTGAAATTAGAAGCTTTTTGGGACTTGCGGGATACTATAGGAGATTCATTCAAGATTTCTCCAAGATTGCGTCCCCGCTAACCAAATTAACCCGGAAGAAAGAAAAGTTCATTTGGGGTGTTGATCAAGAGAAAGCGTTTCAAACGTTAAAAGAAAAGTTAACTCAAGCTCCGGTATTGACATTTCCGGACGGAGTCGAAGACATGGAGGTTTATTCGGATGCTTCACTATCGGGACTCGGTTGTGTGTTGATGCAACGGGGCAAGGTAATAGCCTATGCCTCGAGGCAATTGAAGATACACGAGAAGAAATATCCCACACACGATCTCGAGTTGGCGGCGGTAGTGTTTGCATTAAAAATATGGAGGCACTACTTGTATGGGGTAAAGTGCACCATATTCACCGACCACAAGAGTTTGAAATACTTCTTCGATCAGAAGGAGTTAAATATGCGATAAAGGCGATGGCTGGAAACGGTGAAAGACTACGATTGCGAAATACGTTATCACCCAGGAAAGGCTAATGCGGTGGCGGATGCTTTGAGCAGAAAAACAGATTATGCCCCGATACGAGTAAGATCGATGCAACTCGTGGTAACCTCAGGTATACTTGAACGTATTCGAGAGGCGCAAATAGAAGCAGTAAAAGAAGAGAATTGGAAGAAAGAAAGAATAATTGGTCAGTTGAAAGATTTGACGGATGGGAATCACGGGTTAAAGACTCGATCCGGGAGGATATGGGTCCCACATACCTGTGGAGTGAAGGCGCTTCTACTTAATGAAGCTCATAAATCCCGTTATTCAATTCATCCGGGTGCGACCAAGATGTACAATGATTTGAAACAAAATTATTGGTGGCCCGGAATGAAAAGAGATGTGGCGAAGTACGTGGAAAAATGTTTGACATGTTTACAAGTCAAGGCGGAGCATCAGAAACCATACGGCAAACTCCAACCGTTGGAAATTCCGGTTTGGAAATGGGAACATATCACAATGGACCTACTAACCAAGTTGCCTAAAACGAGTCGCGGTTTTGATGCCATATGGGTAGTGGTAGACAGATTGACGAAAAGCGCTCACTTCATTCCGATACGTGAGACTTATACGTCAGAAAAGATGTCAAAAGTCTATACCAATGAAATCATAGCACGTCATGGAGTGCCGGTGTCCATCGTGTCCGATAGGGATTCCCGGTTTACTTCGAATTTCTGGCGTGATTTACAAGAACAAATGGGGACCAAATTGTTCATTAGCACTGCGTACCATCCTCAAACGGATGGACAAAGTGAAAGAACGATACAAACATTGGGAGACATGCTACGGGCGTGTATAATCGACTTTGGAGGCAGTTGGGATGTTCATCTACCGTTAGTCGAGTTTTCGTATAACAACAGTTACCAATCTAGTATTAAAATGGCACCATACGAAATGCTTTACGGTAGGAAGTGTCGAACCCCGGTTTGTTGGGGTGAAGTGGGTCCACGTGAACTCGCCCACCAAGATATAGTACGAGCCACGAACGAAAAGATCGATAAAGTTCGGGCACACTTGAAAGCGGCTCAAGACAGGCAAAAGGCATATGTTGATAAAAGGAAAAGGCCAATTGAATTTCAAGTCGGCGACATGGTCATGCTAAAAGTGTCCCCATGGAAAGGCGTTATTAGATTCAGAAAAAGGGGGAAGTTAAGCCCAAGGTTTATCGGGCCATTTAAAATTATCGGGAGAGTTGGCAAGGTAGCTTACCGTCTTGAATTACCGGAAGAGCTAAGTGGGATCCATGGCACGTTTCACGTATCACAATTAAGAAAGTGCCTAGCAGACGAAACGACCTATATCCATTACGATGATATCGAAGTGGATAATAGTCTAAATTATGCAGTGAGACCGGTAGAAATTTTAGACAGAAAGGTCAAACGTTTACGAAATAAACAAATTGAGCAAGTCAAAGTTAAATGGGAGCATAGGAAGGGTTCGGACACTACATGGGAGTCCGAAGAGGAGATGCGACGTCTTCACCCTACTTTATTTGGTACGTATTACGGTTTCGAGGACGAAACCCTTTTTAAGGGGGGTGGACTTGTAACACCCCGAAAAATGTAAAACCTTAAACTGGAATTAGTAAGGTTTAAATAAACGAGAATTTACTAACTAGGAATTTTAACCTAATTAGTTAAAAGTCTAGAAATAACCATAAAGTAGAGTTAAAATTCACAAAAATCAAGGTTGATCAAAGTGGAGGGGTTTAAGTTGTTAAAATTGAAACTTTAATCCTAATAATAAAATAAAACACAAATTTAACCCCACTTTGATATCCCTGGTCGACCAGAACCATAGGGGCGACACCCACTTTCAATCAACCCTAGAATTCTAATAAAATCCACAAATTGAAGGAGCAAATCTGGTCCAAACGAAAATCCGAGCATAGAATCGTGATCCTCATCACGAGAGGATTACAAGGTATGTAAAATTTAAGGATTTCTCGCAACTAGAAATTCTCATGAATTGAGAAAAATCTGAAATTAAGCTTGCATGTATGTGTTATGTTGATCAAGGAACAACTATAGTGTTTAGGGACAAACCCTAGATCGAAATAAGTTGAAATCATAAGAAATTTTGTGAAACCTAAGAACACCATTGTAGGTGATTTGTGAAATATTGTGTATTTGAATGAACACTAGAAATAGATTGTTGATTTTGTGTAAATTAGCAATCTGGAAGTGATTTCAGCAAATAGAAGCTAACATTCATGTAAATTGGTTGATTTATATGAAAATAGGGTTAAATAAATAAACTAAAGATGTGATGTTTAATCATGTAAAAATCTGCTTATAAAGTGTTTGTTGAAATGCCTCTATGAAGGCTTAAAAACTGAAATTTCAAGTTAAATGCATAATCATGATGTTCGGTGTATTATGCGAATTATGATATGAAAAGAGTTCTAAACATGTATTGAATTGAACTCTATAGGACAAGATACCGGAACGTCAAGTGGACAAGCCGGTGGGGACACACGGTTGAAGGGCGTGCGCTAAGGTATGTAACTTGACCCGTTACATTTAATAAATTGGATGTTTATATAATGTGTACTTGATTATTAGAATAAAGGATGCTATGAAATAAAGCATTTATGTCGCCATATAGAATAATTGGTCAAAAGTTGGTTATAGTCCGTTGGTAGTGGTCATAAGGAAGGAATTTCCGTAGACAAGCTAAACGGGTCGAATAACCAAAATAAAGCATGATTAATACTATGGAATATGTGGATGTTACCTTGATATTGGTTAACATATAACAGGTTAGAAATATTAGAATTTTTAAGTAGAGAATTCTTAGAAAAACGAAATCCGAAAGTTGGGTTTGAGAGCCTTGAACAAAACAAGCAAGAATAAGGATTTCCAGATACTACCGTAAATTACGGTAGTACCGTAATTTACGGTAGAGGTCAGGTCTGTTACGGTAGTTCACTACTGGTTTACGGTGACCAAACAATTCCAGGTCTCACCGTAAATTACGGTGATACCGTAATTTACGGTGAACCCAGAAAAGCTTTGATATGTTTGTTATTTCACTTGTATTGTTAAACTTTGAAGTCATATTATATAACAACGTCAAAACTAATGTTTTTAATGGTTTTGATCATAGGTAAATTTGGTAGATCTTACGGTTGGCGATCAAGCGATTAAATGAAGAACCGAACACTCCGTTTTGAAGCTTCCGCAATATTTTAGATCCTTGTAGTTTTTGTGAATGGGTTGTAAACGCAAGTTAAACAATTTTTCTTTTTGAAACGTTTTAACTTAGTCATTAGTTGACTAAGGTCTTAGTTACTTATGATCTTCGTTAATGAAAGTCATGTACTTAAACTATATTTTGTCTAAATTTAAGGTTAAAATTTAGGGTGTTACAAGTTGGTAATCAGAGCTCAAGGTTGTCAATAAGTGTTCGGTTCAAGCTTGATCGATCGTCCGGTAAGAATTAACTTATTTGTTAATAAATTATGTACTATGTATAAAATGAAAAATGAACAAATATGCATGAAAAGAGTGTGTAAGCTCAGTCAAAAAAAAAAAAAAAAAAAAAAAAAAAAAAACAAGAAATGCATGAAACAAGATTTATTAAATCAAGTCACGGACTTGATTGAATAGAAACAAGAATTATTAAATCAAGTTACGAACTTGATTGAATTGAAACAAGAATGATTAAATCAAGTTATGAACTTGATTAAATCAAAACAAGTAAAGCATGTGTTATAAATGGAATGTTTAACAACTTATGTAAACATTTCAGAAATAGAGATGGCTGATAAAGGTAACGATGATGCGGTGCCAAGAGTCACCGAACAAGTGAGGGAAGTGATTGCCGAAGAGGTTGGAAAGGCAATCGAAAACAGTTTGTCGGACTTTATTGATAAAATTCAAAATACAGTTTTATCAATAGTCGAAGATAGAATCAAGAAACTGGAAGATGATTCAAATGTAGCAAAAGAAAAGCGTGGAGGACGAAAGCCTTGTTCATACAAGGAATTCATGGCTTGTAAACCACCAATATATAATGGGGAGGTTGACCCAATAGTGTGCCAACGATGGCTAAGTGACATCGAAGGGGTATTCGAGAGAACCCATTGTGACGAAGAAGACTACGTAGCCTATGGTACGGGTCAACTAAGGAGTCAAGCGAAAGATTGGTGGGATAACAAAAAGAAGGAGATTGGAAGTGAAGCGGCTAAGGCCATGACTTGGGAGGAGTTTAAGACGCCGTTTCTTAAACACCATAGTCCCAAGGCGGTCATAAATAAAATCAAGGAAGAATTCATGCAACTCAGACACAAAGGTGAATCCATAGACAAGATCATGGGGATGTTTATGGACAAGATGAAGTTCTGTGATGATTTGATAACGAATGAAGAGCAAAAGGTCTATTATTATCATAACATGCTAAGTGCGGAGTATAGAGAGTTCATAACCCCTTCAAAGTACGAGACCCTTACCGAGATTGTCAATGCTGCTCGGGAAAGGGAGATCGAATTGAAAAAGAGTATAGAACGGGGTGAACGAAGGTCTCACCGTAAATTACGGTGATACCGTAATTTACGGTGAACCCAGAAAAGCTTTGATATGTTTGTTATTTCACTTGTATTGTTAAACTTTGAAGTCATATTATATAACAACGTCAAAACTAATGTTTTTAATGGTTTTGATCATAGTTAAATTTGGTAGATCTTACGGTTGGCGATCAAGCGATTAAATGAAGAACCGAACACTCCGTTTTGAAGCTTCCGCAATATTTTAGATCCTTGTAGTTTTTGTGAATGGGTTGTAAACGCAAGTTAAACAATTTTTCTTTTTGAAACGTTTTAACTTAGTCATTAGTTGACTAAGGTCTTAGTTACTTATGAACTTCGTTAATGAAAGTCATGTACTTAAACTATATTTTGTCTAAATTTAAGGTTAAAATTTAGGGTGTTACATCTATTAGTTACGCGTCAATAGGTATTAGGCTATCTGTTTTAGTTGATTTTTTTTCTACACACACACACACACATATATATATATATAGAAACGGGATCAGGAGAAAACGCTCAAAAGTGTGAGAACAGTGAGAACGCTTCCTGGCCCAACAAGTGTCCCGCGACATAGAGAAGGGCAGAGGGGCTTTTTTGTCTTTTCATTCTTCTTTTATTTTCCCTACGCGATATAATATTTTATGGCGTTTAAGTTTTTTTTTTGGCGTTAATTGTGTTTTTTAAACTTTTTGCCGTTGAATTAATTGTTTTTGTGTCACATATATAATTTTTTGGCATTATAGCGTTTTCTGTTTAATTTTTTGGCATTTTTGGCGTTTTGTATAATAATTCACTACGAGTCATTAAAATTTGCATAGGATTACAATAAGACCAATTTTTTTTTGCGTTTAGTGAATTTTTTGGCGTTTAATACCCTTTTTACAAGGTGCTTTGCCAGCAGTTGTTCTCCCAGTTTTCATACTACTAGCGTTTTGGTGTTTGTAGTTTTTGGCGTTTTATATAATAATGTATTTTATTTATAGAGAATTAGATTACAAAACAACATATAACTTGATATCAAAACATATATAAAATGAAAACAAAAATAATACAAAATGGTAATCTATTTTTTCTTCTGAATCCTCAATGTCACCAGTCTCTTCCTTCTTGATTTTGTTTTTGGCGTTTTGAACATTTTTTGAATACTTTAGCTAGATGCCAACTTCCCTTCATAAACCCCGTTTTTTTAGAATAAGCTGCTTAGTGGCAACCTGTTTTTTGGTGTGATATTCTTGTTTGGTGGCATGTCATTAAAGATCAACTCTTGCTTGATGCTATTTGTAATAATGGAGTCCAAAATAGCATTTTACACTTGTGTTGATCCCTTTATTCCACTCAAATAATCATCAAGAACAAAGCTCACATGATGACATATCACTGTCATCAGTCTCTTTCTCTTGAATATTTGTCCATCTCATTCAGCAAAATATTATTGAGTTAACCCCCTCAGAAAAAGGATTCATTTCAGTGAAATCTGTCATCTGTGGCGTTTTAAAGGGAGTGGTTTATAGAGGATATGGCGTTTTTGTGCTTTTTCTGGGTGTGATTAATTTCATTGTGTATAGACCCTTCTCTTATAGGAGTTTTTTGGCGCGTAGTTTAGGCGGGATTTTTTATTGTAATAAATGATAGTAATAAAGTAACTGTCTTTTCAGTTACTGTTTTTTGTATTTACTGTGTTGATCAGCTTTTATCAGTTTTCTAGGTTATATACGTCCAATCTTCTAAGTTTGGCGTTTTTTTTAAATGGCCTTATGCAGACCAACATGTCAAAATACAATAACGGATTAAATAATATATTAAGCAGGAAAAATATTTTTTGTTATTTTTGGCGTTTTGTTAGGGTTAACCATTTTTTAGTATTATTTTGGCGTTTTGCTAATAAAGATATAAATATATCCTTTAATTATCTTTAAAAAAAAGAAGATTACATAGAAGAAAAAAAAAGAGGAAAATAAAATTAAAATCCTTCGTCAGAAGGTACTTTATCTGAATAGTATCAATCACTTATGTCATCTTCTTCCTCCTTGGAGTCTTCATCTTGATCTTCATCCATGTCATCCCATTTACCTTCATCAGCTTCTTATACCTGAAGATTCTGAAGCCTCCACCTGAACATGTCTTGCATTAACTCCAATTTTGAGTCTATTTCTGTGTTGGTACAAGTGGCGTTATGCAATTCTTCAATGAAACCCAGTCGCTGCTTTGTCATGATGTTCTCTAGCCAGTAGACTTCCTCCTCTCCGCTGTCGTATGTAACTGTCACCATGTCTGTTTCATCATCAAAACGCCACGATGTTATGACAGGGTCTGGCTTCACATTTCCTTTGATTGGTCCAAATTTGCTGGTTAATGCTTTCATAAGCATATGCGTTTCATGGCATTCGTTGTCTAGAGCGATGCCAATGGATAAGATTTGCCTCTGTATCTCTTCTTCCATGTTCAGAATTGCCTTGACCGTCTTAACATACACCCTCCTTTTGTTGTCAAAATGGAGGACGTATCGCCTTATTCCCAGAGTGTATCTCCACGAAACGATTGTTTCCATTTTTGGCGTTTTGTTTAAGTTGGCGTTTTTGGTTAAAGATGTTTTTTTGCAGAAAATGGATAGATTGAAGTGATTATGGAAGCTATGTTTTTACGTTTGTTTATATAATGATGTTTTTTGGTGCGTAATTTAGGAGGGAATTTCTTCTAATAAATGTTAATAACTGAAATTCAGTTATTTGTGTTGTTTCATCTTCCTGTAATATTCAACGCGTTTTATTTTTAATTTTTGGCGTTTTGTTTTTAATGGCGTTTTATTTTTTGTATGGCGTTTTATCATTTGATGGCGTTTTAAATATGAGCGGTAAAAGACCCTTTACCCTTAATGAAGCGCGTCCCACATAATCATATTGATGTTATTTACGAAAACGCCATCGCTCAATCTAGTCCATGGATTGTTTTGATCGGACGATCCATAAGCGTTCTCACCGTTCTCACACTTTTCACCGTTTTCTTTAAATCCTGACCCTATATATATATATATATTATATTATTATTATGGATTAAACCGCATTTCAATAATACTCTCCAACACCTCTCTCCGGAGGAGGATCTGGCGGGAAGAGAGTGCGAGACGAACCCTAAATCGCCCAATTTAGAGAGAGAAAGGTTTAAATCACCTTTAAATCAGAACTTAAAAAAAACGAAATCTGAACCGAAAAAAAATCAAAACCAGATCTGAGAGGCTTGACACCAAATCAAAAAACCCTAGGATTTGAGAAAATGGATGAATAAGTCGAAACCTCTAAGACAACACTAGACCAAAAAATAACAGCGGAAGAACGCAAAATCTGAGGCTTGTGGCTCTGATACCATGTCAAATGGTATGATATTTCAACACAAAACATACAGAAACAAAAAAACATAACGTAAAACTTTATTATTCGTTTACCCAAACCAAAAACACCCAACCAATACCCTTGATCTTACACAAAGTAAGATCTGATGTACAAACGTTTAGATCAACTGATTTAATCAGTTGATCTACAAAATACAAAGACAATAAAGAAACAAACAAGAACTTATACAACCTGATTTACACATGCAAGATCAACAGTAAGATAAACTGATCTCACAGATAAGATTAACAACAAGATGGGCCGATCTTCACTTATGAGAACGATGTGCAGGCCCTCACAAAGAGACAGACGAACAGATCTGATCACAACTTGAACAGTCACCAAGAGCGAACAATGTATGTTGTTGGTGTATATATGAGAGAGAGAATCTGATATGGTGCGTAACAAGAAGAGGGCAACTACTCAAACCCTAGCTGCTATCACAAGTCCTTATATATCCTGTAAGAAACAAAATTACACTTTCCCCCACAAGAATTGTCAAAACTGATCGAACCCCCTGAAACGTTACACTTCATACCCTCACAATTATACAGGTTTATCATTTTTGCCACAATTCAGTTGCAACCAACTGAACTAACTAGCCCAGCTGTTACAACAGCCCAACTCAATATAAATGCAACAGACCCAAATACATCCAGATAAAATATACCAGTCCATCATAAACAACCCAAAACATAAGTCCAGCAATGATGAACCACAAGTCCACTTGACATGTTTGTGTTTTAATCATTATTATTTTTAATGCGCTGCCTCAAACTTCTTTAAACCTAGTTTTATTAAAATTTAGAGTTAATTACTGTTTTCGTCCCCATGGTTTGTCAAAAATCACTATTTCAGTCCAGTAGTTTAAAAATTGCGATTTCAGTCTCTGTGGTTTCACTTTCGTAACCATTTCAGTCCACCTCGTAACCATTTCAGTCCCTGTACTTAACAGACTAATGGATTGAAATGGTTACGAAAGTTAAACCACATGGACTGAAATGGTTACGAAAGTGAAACCACAGGGACTGAAATCGCAATTTTTAAACTAATAGACTGAAATAGTGATTTTTGACAAACCACATGGACGAAAACAGTAATTAACTCTAAAATTTATCATCATCATCATCATCATACTCAGTATATCCCCCCAATAGCAAAGCTAAGGTAGGGTCTGAGGAGGGTGAGATGTAGACAGCCTTACCTCTACCCCGTAGGAATAGAGATGCTGCTTCCAATGAGACCCCCGGCTCGATTGTAGTTTTGCATCAAGCCTTGGACATAAGGCACATAACACTCAGCAAGCAATTGAGACAAACGCCGATTAGTGCATGTACCCCCTTGTCTTTTGGCTATCAACGCCACCACATGATGCATGATTAACCATCCCCCTCTTTTAATGTTATTTTCAAATCTGTCACTATTATGAAATTGTATGTTACAAGTGGGAGATGGCCGCCATAACACGGTATAGGTGTCTTTCTAATTGATCAGACTATTCAGCAACATTGTGACAGCTTCCTAGCCCATAAACAGAAAACTTTGCTATAAATTATTAAGGGGATACGGAGTGGGCGGCAAAGGGGATCGGCAAACCGAGTTTGCCGCTCGGGAACACCGCCGCCTACCCTCCTTTGCCGCGCGGTTCATTGATGATCGGTGAAGGGAGGGAATGTGTGTGTGGTGGGGTCCATGCCATCTCAATCAATCACACCTTTTTTTTAATAATGTACCAATTCATTAAGTGTCTAACCATTGCCAACACTTTTCAGCATAGTTTAAACATTTTTCATTGAATGACATGCCACACTCTCATTGGTTGAATTTGAAATTTACCACTTTCAAGTGTCTAACCACTATGCGAACTAATATCAATTTCCAATCATTTTTATATAGAAAGTATCCAATTCAATAATTAGCTCATTATCCCAAGAATTTTTTTTTTTTTTTTTATCTTTAGTTTAACACTACACACTTGTATTATCCCATATATGTCAAGATCTATAGTTCATGTCCAGAAATAATTAAATTGCTCTTCAGTACTCCAATGGTAGTTCTACAGATTTTAAATGAGTTTTTAAGCAACATGTTCTAAAATTGCATACATTAAGTTGACTGAACCAATTTATAAACAGTTAAAACACATATGGGACGAAATAACACGTCTCCAGGTAGGATATTTTTTTTTGAACAGCAAATTTGTTTTAATTTTGTGGTTTGTGCGATTTGAACCGAAGACCTCCCCGTCTTCAAGTAGGAGATTGTTAAACTGTGCATATTCATTAGGGTTTCAGCTCTAGCAAAGAGTTTACAGTTCCAGTAGGGTGTGATAGGGTTAGAGAGCAAAACGGAAGAAACTAACGAGAGAAGGAGATATTCTTAATTTGGGTCACATAACGAAACTTAATAGTATGCTTCTAGTGAAAAATGAAGAAACTTGCCGTGACAAAATTATACTACAAACTCCTTATAGTCAACTGATTGTACTTGTCGTGTGAAACAAAAATTGCATAAACCAAAACGAATAAACTTCTATTAATATATGATCTAACTAGACGAATGAACTTAAATCTATACAACAAAAGATAGACGCATGTACCTCCATAAATCTTGATTAATTACTAATCCAAGCATAAGACTTATAGTTAACTCTATCAATTCGATTGAAATTGGTATTTAGGTGTAACCAGTCTTATCGAAAGCTATTAAAACCAGTTAAACATTATGATGGAAAGTAAGATTAATCTAAAGTAATGTTTTAAATATATTGCATTTAGGCCTCTTAATGAACCAAACAAACATTAACAAAGTCATGTTCGTGTTCGTTCATTTAATTTTAATCAAACATCAATATATAATCGAACAATTTTATTCGTTCATGTTCATTTATTAAGAAATTAAGAAATAAGAAATTAAGCATTTTTGTGTTCGTTCATTTAAAACCTAAACGGACAGTTCACGAACATAATCGAACATAAATAAATGAACTTAAACGAACATAAGTTAACAAACATAAAAGAACACAAATGAACATAATTGACCAAACATAAACAAACGTTAAGTAATTTTTTTGTACATATTAGTGGTTAATTACGATAAGTTTCATTGGAAAATCCATCTTTATTACTAGAAAGCCTAAGTACTATTTATTTATATTTATACATAAGTAACTAGAAAGTCCTTTTTATGTTTATAGTTATAGAAATATAACTATGTATATGTTTATTAACATTTTTAAACGAACAAATATAAAAAGTCCTTTTTAGGTTTATATTTATTAACATTTTTAAACGAACAAACATAAATGAATGAACAAAACATGTGTTCATGTTTGTTCGTTTAACAAAAAGTTTTGTTCATGCATGTACATTCGTTTATTAAGGTGCTGTTTGTTTTTTAAGAGGTAAAATATGTGCAGTTTGCAGACCACATCTGCAGACATCTGTAGAAGAAAGAAGTGGACCAAACCTTTATAGTCTGCAAGAAGAAAATTGTTTGTTTTTTTAACGTATGTAGACTTCTAAAGTAAACTGGTGGTGGTGGTGTTGGACGGTGGTGGTGGACGGTGATGGTGGTAGATGGTGGTAGTGGGGGTGGACGTTGGCGGTGGTGATGGACGGTGGGCACTGGTGGACGCTGGATGGCGGTGGTGGTGATGGACGGTGGTGATGGGTGGTGATGTTTAACCCTCTGCAGACCTTAGAAGATCTTAGAAGTGGCTGAGCCAAGTTTGCACCAAGAAGAGCTCGCGCAGACGTTTTTTAATGAAACATCTTCGGAAAAACAAACACTATGTGCGTGGTCTGTGAGGTGCAGACAGAAGAGCCTGCGCAGAGCTTTTCAGAAAAAACAAACAACACCTAAATAGACGAACATAAACGAACTTCCATCTGAACAAGTTCACAAATAGTTCATGAACTTTTGGTTCATTTACATGCTTGTTTGCATATTGATGGCAACTTGTGAAATTTAAAGATACAACTAACAATAGAAAATCAACACAAGAAAGAGCGACAAAACAGGTGACAAAACTCTTATTAAACCAACCCAAAATATTTGCCCCCCAAATACCCAAATGATCTTACAATTGTAAGATCTAATCAACACAGATACAACAGTACATAGATGATCATCCACTGATTCTCATCAGAACATGAATACAATCATCAACAGATGAATAATCTCTCTAATACAGAAGAGAGATTATTCGTACAAACCCTAGCAGCGTACAACAATCAGAGAGAGAAAACAGATCTGAACTAAAAGCTTAATGACGAAGACAAAACCCTTTATATAGGGTGTAACTTGATAACTTCCACTTGAACCCAAAACTTCATCTAAACAACACTTCTAGCCCTTGTATTTACACATGACCCCCTGAAGATATTTATTACCTGTAACAACTTGAACAACTTAACAACCCAACGTAACAAGTTAGTTCAGCCCAATAATATTAAACCAATGAATGACAAGAAACAAATATAAGCCCACTAGCCAATATTTTTAACATCCCCCCTTCATTCAATTGGTTTAAACATGTCAACTAAACCAAGTTGTTGACAAAACAATTCATGCTGATCAACATTAAGTCCTTTTGTAAGAATATCAGCAAGTTGACTTTCTGAGTCAACTTTGGTAGTACTTATAAGACCACCAGCCACTTTTTCTCTCAAGAAATGTAGATCTAACTCAAAATGTTTGGTTCTTTCATGAAATACAGGATTAGCTGCTATTGAAATAGCAGCTTGACTATCACAGTTTAAAACCATAGGCAATTTGCAACTTATATTCAACTCAGATAGCAAGTTTCTTAACCACATAAGTTCACAAGTAGCAGAGCACATAGCTCTGTACTCTGCTTCTGCAGTTGAACGAGCAACAGTAGTTTGTTTCTTGCTTTTCCAAGAAACAAGACACTGACCCCAAAAATACACAATATCCAGTAACAGACTTTCGAGTATTTAAACACTTTGCCCAATCTGAATCAGCAAAACCATACAATTCAAGCTCAAAACTTTTTCTAAATGTTAAACCTTTACCTGGACTTTGTTTCAAATACCTTAATAATCTAAGAGCTAAATTCAAGTGAACTTCTTTTGGACTATGCATGAACTGGCTCAAAAATTGAACAGTATAACTAATATCAGGTCTTGTTAAAGACAAATATATTAGCTTTCCAATCATTTTTTGAAATCCAGTAATATTTTTAAGCAACTGTTGATTTTTTTCAATTTTAGAGGTGTTGAAATATATATTTATATAATATTATATATATTTAAATCCTTTCATTTCAATTCCTTTCCAATTCAATATCTTCTAATTTTGTGCCTTATTCTAATCTTTTCCTTTTTTTCTCATGTATCCGTTGCTGAGATTGGTCTCGTTTGGGCTGCTGTCTTGGTTTGGGCCTCCCATGTTCGTGTAGGGCAAAAGCCCTCTTCTTATAAATTTTAGGGGCGCTGCTTTGGGAAACATACAGACAAGAACTCAGCCATTTTTCTCATCTTCGCTGCATTGTTTCTTCTCTCTAGAACTTCTAGTATTTGGGTTTAATCCCCTGTTTTGTTCGAGAGTATCAGATCCGTCTTTATCATTGTATGCTGCAGTTCTTCTTGTTGATGATCTGCAGAAACTGAGTCTTATATTTATTATCGGTAACTTTAAACCGACTGTCTTGTAACTTGATTTCCGGCAAGCTGTGCCGACTGAGTTGATATTATATAGTTTTTGCTCTTGATATCTTGTTCTTAACATGGTATCAGAGCACTAGCTTGTGCTCTTGGGGTTGTTCATCTTCCGCTGCGATTCAAGGGTGCCTTTCTGCCGATTACTGGAGGTTTCTTGAAGCTCTACTGCTTATTGGAATATCTTGGAGGTTCCGATTGGATCTGCCGATTCCAAATCTGCTGGTGTATCATCCTCTTGGAAGTCTAGGCGATTGAAACCCTAATTTCTAGGGTGTTCGTGTGGTTTGAAGGGTTCTCGTTGGTCTCTATTAAAAAAAGGGCAAACTAACAGAACTTTGGTATTTTTTCCTTCTTCTAATCAGTTTCTTGTAACCCTAAGTGAAGGTTACAAGCCTGAATTGCTGAAGTATTTCGCACCCACTGTGAGAGTATTCTGATCCTTTCTTTTTGTTTTTTTTAATCTCTGTGTCTGTGAGTCTTGGTGATTATTTGACTTCTGTGTTTTTTTCTTGATTGCCTAATATCATGACCAATAAGGATAGTGACTCGGCTAGTGGCACTCTTGTTAGTAAAATAGATGCTGGTGACCCGCTATACCTTCATCCTAGTGACTCGGCTAATTTGACCATTGTTAATATCAAACTGAAAGGCACTGATAATTACAATGTTTGGGCTAATGCTATGAACCTGGCCTTACAAGTTAAAAATAAATTAGGGTTTATTGATGGTTCTTGTGTTAGATCTACTACTGATGAAGTGTTAGGAAAACAGTGGGATCGTTGTAATTCTATTGTTCTTACATGGATTTTGAATTCAGTGTCTGAGGAACTATATTTAGGTCACGTTTATTCTAAACTTGCTTCTCTTGTGTGGAAAGAACTAAAGGAAACGTATGATAAGGTTGATGGGTCGGTGGTCTTTAATTTGTATCAAAAGATTAATTCATTTTCTCAAAATGGCATGCCTGTCTCTGAGTATTATCATAAACTTAATTGCATGTGGAAACAATTAGATCAAATTCTATCTCTTCCTACGTGTACTTGTGATGCATCAAAACAATTTAATGATTTTAACCACTTGATTAAATTGATGCAGTTCCTAATGGGTCTTGACAGTACTTACCAGTCTGTAAGAACTTCTTTGTTAACTAGGGAAATTCTTCCTTCTGTGAAGGAAGCCTTCTCTGTTGTTTCCAGAGAAGAATCTCACAGAAATTCAAACAATTTTTCTGAAAAAATTTCTAGTAATCCAGTCGGGTTTGCTGTTAAAACTAGTCAATCCTTTGATTCAAAAAGGAAAAATGTTAGACCACCTAACCCAAATCTAAAATGTTCACATTGTAACAAGACTGGACATACTGTTGAGAGATGTTATGAACTGGTTGGTTACCCTACTTGGATGAAATCCAAACCCAGTGGTAATAAGGGAGGCAGGGTTAGTAATAATGTGGTTGTTGATACTTCTGAAACTGCTTCATCGTCTACTGTGAATGGTTTAACTAATGAACAGATTGCTCAATTACTTAGCCTGTTAAACGATAAGTCCAGAAGTGAAACTCAAGGCAATAAATTTGCTGGTACGTCTAATTATGTTTGTTTTAACAGTTATACTGATGAGTTCAAACCTACATGTGACTTTAAACCTGCTTATTGTTTTTCCAACTTTGGAAATAATGGGAAAAAGGCTGGGTGGATAATTGATTCAGGGGCAAATCAACACATGATTATAGATGTCACTAATCTTATAAATCAAATGGATGTTACAGAATATAACATCAAATTAAACATCCCAATGGGACTAGTGCTTTAGTAACTAAGATTGGTGATGTTAAACTAAGTGATAAGGTCATCTTATATGATGTGTTTGTTATTCCTGATTATTGTGTCAATCTTGTTTCTGTTCATAAACTTGCCAAAGATTGCAATCTTACTGTTTCTTTTGATGAACATAATTGTTATATTCAGGACTCTCAAACAAAGAAAGTCCTGGTGACTGGTAGTCAACTTGATGGTCTATATTTTTGTGGTAGTTCTACTATGTCTGATAAGGTGTGTAATGCTAGTCTTGATGTTAATCTTTGGTATGCTAGATTAGGGCATCCTGCTGAACCTGTGTTGCATGTTTTAAAAGACAAACTAGATATTAAAAAGGATGTTAAACTTGAACCTTGTGAAACATGTCATAGGGCAAAACAGCATAGAGAACCGTTTCCTTTAAGTGAACATAAGACTAAGTCTTTAGGGGATCTTGTTCATCTTGATGTATGGGGTCCCTATAGGGTTCAAAGTAGGGATGGTTTTAAATATTTCCTCACAGTGGTTGATGATTACACACGAGCTGTTTGGGTTTATCTTATGAAAAATAAAGATGAAGTGTTTTATAATATTAAAGGGTTCTTTAACATGCTTAAAACCCAATTCGGTAAACACATTAAAATGATCAGGAGTGATAATGGTACTGAGTTTATAAACAAACAAATGAAAGATTTTTGTTACAATAATGGTATTATTCACCAAACCTCGTGTGTTCATACTCCACAACAAAATGGGATAGTTGAAAGGAAACATAGGCACCTTTTAAATGTTGCTAGAGCCTTATTGTTCCAAGCTGGTTTTCCTCTTAAATTCTGGTCAGAATGTATTCTAACTGCTACCTATTTGATTAACAGGACCCCGTCTTCTGTCCTAAATGGTAGGTCTCCTTATGAACTTGTGTTTGGTTTTGCCCCTATGTTGAGTAAGCTTAGGATTGTTGGGTGTCTCTGTTTTAGCACTGTTTTAAACAATTCTGATAAGTTTAATAGTCATGCTGAAAAATGTGTTCTGGTTGGATATTCTAATGAGAAAAAAGGGTATAAACTATGGAGTCTAGATCAAAGAGTTATTTTTTATTCTAGGGATGTCAGATTTTATGAATCTGTTTTCCCTTTTAAAGAAAAGAAAATCTCTCTTGATCCAGATTCTGAAATCAATACCTTAAATTTTTTTGACTTATTCGATCAAAATGACACCCAAAATTCTAATTCTGACTCTACTCCCAATGATGATAACTCGAGCATGAATCCTGCAGTTCTTAATCATTCTCAGCAACCTGTTAATAACTCTGACAATGCTTTAGGAAAGGCTGATATACAGCAACCAAGTAGTGTTGAGTTAGAAACTGGTAGGGTTGAGCCTGATTTAGACATTGAGGAAAACATTAGCAATTCTGAGGGAGATAATACAGGGCAACCTAGCAGTGTTTTAAGGAAATCTTCTAGGAATATAAAATTTCCATCTAAACTTGATGACTTTATTATTGATGGTAAAGTTAAATATGGTCTTGAAAAAGTGTTAAATTATGCTAATCTTGATTCTGAAAGTATGTGCTTTGCTTCTATGCTTAATAAGAGTTGTGAACCTAAAAACTATTTTGAAGCTAAATCGGATAACAATTGGGTTGTTCCCATGAATGATGAGTTAGAAGCCTTACACAGAAATGATACTTGGGAAATAGTTGATTTGCCTCCCAATAGGAAAGCTATAGGCTGTAAATGGATTTATAAAATCAAATATAAAGCTTCAGGAGAAATAGAAAGGTACAAGGATAGACTTGTGGCTAAGGGTTTTAGTCAAAAGGAGGGTATAGACTTCTTTGAAACCTTCTCACCTGTTGTGAAAATGGTAACTGTTAGATGTGTTCTAACCATTGCTATTAATAATGGTTGGGATGTACATCAACTTGATGTAAATAACGCTTTTTTATATGGCAATTTAAATGAAGAAGTTTATATGACCCTTCCTGATGGCTATAATCCCAACCATGTTAATAAAGTTTGCAAGCTTAAAAAGTCTCTTTATGGTCTTAAACAAGCTCCTCGGATGTGGAATGAGAAGCTTGTTGATGTTTTGCTTGAACTTGGTTTTGAACAAAGTAAGTGTGACCATTCCATGTTTGTCAAAACAAGTAAATCTGTGTTTATTGTGTTACTTGTTTATGTAGATGATATAGTCATAACTGGTAGTTGTTCTACTGAGATTTCTAAAATTAAATCCCTTCTTAAATCTAAATTTTTGATTAAGGATTTAGGAATGTTAAAATACTTCCTTGGGATTGAGGTTTTAAAAACTAAAGATGGCTTATGTCTTTCACAAAGGAAATATTGTCTTGACTTACTTGCTGAATTTGGTTTGACTGGGTGTAAACCCGTTAACAGTCCCATTGAACCTAATCACATTTTAACCCATTTATGTGAAAAAGATAATCAAACTTTACCTGATATATCTGTTTATCAAAAATTAGTGGGAAAACTAATATATCTTTCTCACACTAGACCTGATATTGCCTATTCGGTCCAATATCTAAGTCAATATATGCACAGTCCCACTAATGCTCATTTTAAAATCGCTTTAAGACTTTTAAGATACCTTAAGGGTTCTCCTGGGAAAGGTATATTATTTAAAAAAGGGGATTCCTTAGAACTTAAAGCCTTTGCTGATTCTGACTGGGGCAAATGTGTAAACTCTAGGAAATCTATCACTGGCTTCTGTGTCTTCTTAGGAAACTCTCTTATTTCATGGAAAAGCAAAAAACAATCTACCATATCTAGATCTTCTGCTGAGGCAGAATATCGTGCTATGTGTGCTGCAACCTGTGAAATCATTTGGCTTCTTAACATATTAAATGAACTTAAAATTGATGTCAAACTTCCTGTTTCCCTTTTCTGTGACAATACAACAGCTATTTCAATAGCCGCTAATCCTGTTTTTCACGATCGTACAAAACATTTTGAAATTGATCTCTTCTTTTTAAGAGAAAAAATCTCAAAAGGTGTTATTAAGACCGTTGGTGTCTCGTCTGAAGATCAAACTGCAGATGGCTTTACGAAAGGATTACATGTTCAGGCTCATGACAAGGTTTGTGCCAAACTTGGTCTTTTTAATTGTTTTGCATATTGAATTGAGGGGGGGGGGGTGTTGAAATATATATTTATATAATATTATATATATTTAAATCCTTTCCTTTCAATTCCTTTCCAATTCAATATCTTCTAATTTTGTGCCTTATTCTAATCTTTTCCTTTTTTTCTCATGTATCCGTTGCTGAGATTGGTCTCGTTTGGGCTGCTGTCTTGGTTTGGGCCTCCCATGTTCGTGTAGGGCAAAAGCCCTCTTCTTATAAATTTTAGGGGCGCTGCTTTGGGAAACATACAGACAAGAACTCAGCCATTTTTCTCATCTTCGCTGCATTGTTTCTTCTCTCTAGAACTTCTAGTATTTGGGTTTAATCCCCTGTTTTGTTCGAGAGTATCAGATCCGTCTTTATCATTGTATGCTGCAGTTCTTCTTGTTGATGATCTGCAGAAACTGAGTCTTATATTTATTATCGGTAACTTTAAACCGACTGTCTTGTAACTTGATTTCCGGCAAGCTGTGCCGACTGAGTTGATATTATATAGTTTTTGCTCTTGATATCTTGTTCTTAACAAGAGGTGACTAAAGAACTTTGTTCTATAGGAGTAGAAACAGGTTTACAACCTAAGAAACCAAACTCATTTAAAAGTTCAAGACAATACTTTCTCTGATTTAAACAAACAACATTTTTATCATACAAAACTTCAATACCTAAGAAATATTTCAAAATTCCTAAGTCTTTTATTTTGAAAGTTTCATGTAAGATATTTTTAATCTTTCTAATTTCAACTTCTGAATTTCCAGTAACAACAACATCATCAACATATACCAATAAGAACACAGTAACATTTTTCTTTGATAAAATAAACAAAGAATGATCACATTTACTTTGAATAAAACCAGAATTTAACAAGACATCAGTTAATCTTTCATTCCATTTTCTAGGAGCCTGCTTAAAGCCATATAGAGACTTAACAAGTTTGCAAACTTTTGATTCTTCTTTAGAATAGTACCCTTGAGGCAATTTCATGTAAACATCTTCAGTAATAGTGCCATGTAAAAAAGCATTATCAACATCAAGTTGATATAATGGCCACTCATAAAACACAGCTAAGGTAATAACTGTTCTAACAGTTACCATTTTTACCACAGGTGAGAAGGTCTCTCCGAAATCAAGACCTTCTCTTTGATTAAAACCCTTAGCAACCAACCTAGCTTTAAATCTTTCAACCTCTCCATTTGATTTATACTTAACTCTATACACCCATTTGCACCCAATAGCCTTTCGGCCTTGAGGAAGATCAGCTAGAACCCAGGTATTGTTTCTGAACAAAGCCTCCATTTCTTTGTTCATAGCTTCTACCCATCTAGGATCACTAGCTGCTTCCTCATAAGAAGAAGGCTCAACAGTTTTATTAAGAGAAGCAATAAAACATAAATTTTCAGCAGATAGGCATGCATAATTGACAACCTTATCTAAGTTGTACTTAACTTTACTATTCAGCACAAAATGTTCAAGTTTCTTTGGTAAAACAACTTTCCTACTAGATCTCCTAAGAGAAATATTTGTTCCCTCAGATGGGTTAATCTCATCATTTGAAGTACCAATGTCCTCTGCCCTACCAGTCCCTTCACTACTACTACTTTCAACTCCAATTGTAGAATGTTGATGTTCAACATTGCTTGGAGTGGCAGATGTAGAGGGGAAATGTTGCTGATCATCATCAGAAACCTCATGAGATTCACTATTCCCCTCTTCATCATTGGGAACTATAGGACCAGTTGTTAATACTTCAACACTATCAAAAAAGTTTAGATGATTTAAGCTATCAGTTAAAGTATCATAATGATTGGTTAACTTGTTTGATTTATAAGGAAATACTGTTTCATAAAATTTTACATCTCTAGAATAAAATTCTTTTTTATTATCTAAACTCCATAGTTTGTAACCTTTTTTAACATTAGAGTAACCAATCAAGATGCACTTTTCAGCATTAGAAGAAAGTTTATCCATATTATTAAGTATAGTGCTAAAGCATAAACAACCAAATATCCTAAAATGTGCAAAAGAGGGTTTGAAACCAAACATCAACTCATAAGGACTCTTCCCTAAAAGAACAGATGAAGGTAACCTGTTAATGATATAAACAGCAGTTAAAATACAATCAGACCAGAAAGAAAGAGGAACACCACTTTGAAATAGTAAGGATCTAGCCAAATTCAACAGATGTCGATGTTTTCTCTCAACAATCCCATTTTGTTGAGGTGTATAAGCACAAGTTGTTTGATGTAGAATGCCTTTAGACTTACAAAAATTATCCATTTTGCTGTTTATAAACTCAGTTCCATTATCACTTCTAAAAATTTTAACTTTTTTTAAACTGAGTTAGTATTAATTCATAAAAGTTTTCAATGTTTTCAAAAACTTCCATTTTATTTTTTAACAAATAACACCAAACAACACGAGAGTAATCATCAACAACTGTTAGAAAATACTTAAACCCATCTCTACTAGTAACCCTATAGGGTCCCCAAACATCTAAATGAATCAGATCACCTACATTTTTCGACTTATGTTCACTTAAAGGGAAAGGAACTCTAACCTGTTTAGCTCTATGACAGGTTTCACATGAATGTTTTTCAATATCAACAACACCTAAATCATTTTTTAAGATTGACAAAACTTGATTAGCAGGATGCCCTAACCTATTATGCCACAAATTGCTAGTATTCAAACTATTAAAACACAGATTAATAGCACTATCACCTTTATTAACAAAGTATAGACCATTATCCTGTTTACCAGTCACCAGGGTTCTCCCTGATTTCGAATCCTGAAGCATACAAGTATTTTCATTAAACACAACAGTCACTTTATTATCTTTAGCCAACTTAGAAAATCAACACAAGAAATAGCGACAAAACAGGTGACAAAACTCTTATTAAACCAACCCAAAATATTTGCCCCCCAAATACCCAAATGATCTTACAATTGTAAGATCTAATCAACACAGATACAACAGTACATAGATGATCATCCACTGATTCTCATCAGAACATGAATACAATCATCAACAGATGAATAATCTCTCTGATACAGAAGAGAGATTATTCGTACAAACCCTAGCAGCGTACAACAATCAGAGAGAGAAAACAGATCTGAACTAAAAGCTTAATGACGAAGACAAAACCCTTTATATAGGGTGTAACTTGATAACTTCCACTTGAACCCAAAACTTCATCTAAACAACACTTCTAGCCCTTGTATTTACACATGACCCCCTGAAGATATTTATTACCTGTAACAACTTGAACAACTTAACAACCCAACGTAACAAGTTAGTTAAGCCCAATAATATTAAACCAATGAATGACAAGAAACAAATATAAGCCCACTAGCCAATATTTTTAACACAACTACCTAAAGATGATTGTGGTCATTATGTAGTTAATAGATTAAAACACCAACATTACAATAACATATTCAATACCTAAAGATGATTGCGCTCAGTATGTAGTTAATAGATAAAAACACCGACACTACAAGAACATATTCAAATTATAATATTAATGAGGCAGAATAAAAAAAAAGTTGATTAGGCCTAAGGTAAAAAGTAATCTTGACCATTAATTTTTCAAATCAATGGCTAAGATGAAAGTTTAGGAAAAAAAGGTGTAAGGGTACTTTTGTATAAGTCTATTTGTGAAAGTCCACGAGACTCGCTAGATCGATGACAAACACAATAAACATTGTTCTTGATTGAGACGTACACCCCAAAAACACAAGAGATAGACGAAGTAATAGAAACTCTTTTTCATTAAGCAACACATATTCATACACCGAAAGAGTATACATATCACTAAGACAAATGTACATGAAAGAATACAATCTCTTGATTTTTTCATTAACAATCAACAATATTATATACAAGTATAAGAGCACTAAAATAGGAGAGAATATCTCCACAATAAATGAAATATAATAACTTGACAAATTCTAAAACTCTTCCTAAAAATATGAATTTTGAATGTTTTATTTTTAGCGCCTGTTACCCCCCGTCAAGCTAACGGGTGGCGGACCAATACGGAGAAGTGTCCGAAAACGTTCAAACAATGGTCGTGGAAGACTTTTGGTGAAGATGTCCGCAACTTGTAGCTTGGTAGGAACAAATTTGGTGATGAGACGACCCGAGGCAACTAGCTCCCGAACAAAATGATAATCAATGTCTATGTGTTTAGCTCGTTTGTGTGACACTGGATTTTGACTGAGAAACAATGCACTTTTGTTGTCACATAAGAGAGTCGGGCGGGTCGATGGTAGAGCATGTAATTCACGTAAGAGGTGTGTTATCCAAATGATTTCTGCAGTAGTATTAGCCATCGCCCGGTACTCGGATTCACAACTGGAACGTGAGACAGTAGGTTGCTTCTTCGCACTCCATGACACGAGGTTTCCTCCAAGATAAATCGAATAGCCATAAGTGGAACGTCGAGTTTCAATACAACGAGCCCAATCCGCGTCCGAATAACCCACAAGAGATGTTTTAGTTGGGCGATCAAATGTTAAGCCATAAGACATTATACCTTTCACGTATCGTAGAATACGTTTCACCATCTGAAAGTGTAAGGTTGTGGGGGTTTGAAGAAATTGGCTGGCTTGGTATCAGCTAGGTGATCCATCATCTAGCCCTTCACCACCATCTTTTTTTTCTCTTCCTCTCTCGACAGTTCCATTTTTTTTTCTTTTTTTTCCTCTCTTGTTTACATGGCCTCCCCAACATCATCCTCTGATCCGTCCACAATTCCTCTTCATTCCCTCACCCACCTAATCAACATCAAACTCTCCTCCGACAACTATCTTCAATGGCGCCAACAAGTTCACTCCGTTCTCACCTATATCAGTCTCCTTGATCACATCAATGACTCTTCCTCCCCATCCGAAACCATCACCGCTGAAGGAAAAACCAATCCAAACCCAAAATACATCTCATGGAAAGAGGCTGATCAAAAAGTGTTACTTCTCCTACATTCCACTCTCACCGAAGAAGCCATGGCGGAAACCTTCGGTCACACCTCCGCCTACCAAGTTTGGCACGCTCTCGAAAACGCGTATAGCCACAATTCTCTGGAGCGTATGCATACGCTTCGAGACTCTCTTCGCCAACTACAAAAAGGAACCTCTACTGTCTCCGAATACGGTCGAAAGTTTAAGGCTTTATGCGACCAACTTACCGCTATTGGCCATCCCGTCACCGACGAGGATAAACGCCATTGGTTTCTTTGCGGTCTCGGTGCCTCTTTTGAAACCTTCTCAACTGCTCAAAGAACCGTTCGCCCATCTCCACCATTTCGTGATCTTCTTGCTTATGCAGAAAGTCATGAGATTTTTCTTACCAATCTTCATGGCAACCAACCTTCCCAAGCTGCCTTCTCGGCTCAAACCAAACGATCCCCTAACACTTTTAAACCTTCTCGTGGTCGCTATCGTGGGTCCTCTTCCCGTGGTCGCTCTTCAAATAACCGGCGCCCACCTCACTGCCAATTATGCCGTAAGGACGGTCATTATGCTAGTTCATGCCTAAACTTAGCAAGCTATGCACAAAAGGCTGTTCCTCTCGATGCTAACCTTGCTCAAGAATTTCAAGCCCAATGCGATATTGCTCCTAACACTCCGGATTGGACCGCGGACACCGGTGCCACAACCCATATGCTCCCCAACGAACATAGCCTTACCGAGTCTTTTGCGGATCGAGGTAAAACACGTGTTATCTTTGGAAATGGTCAACAATTACCCGTAACTCGAATCGGAAAATCCACACTAAATGATAGTATAACATTATATAATGTCCTTGTTGTTCCTAGTCTGACTAAAAACCTCCTTTCAATCAGTAGGTTAACTAATGATGCTCCAGTTGATGTTTTGTTTTCTAACAATTTCTTCCACATTCAGGATCGAAAAACAGCAGCGGTTCTTGCAAGAGGCACATGTGAAAATGGATTATATGTCCTATCTCAAGATCACAAGTCCCTCGTTGCTGCTGTTTCTGCCTCTCAACTTCGTGTGTCGTTTGACAAATGGCATAGCCGTCTAGGCCACGTTTCTTTTGATATTATTTCTCTGTTGAATAAATTGGGACATGTTTTTGTTACTTCATTACTACCAAAACCAAATTTATGTTCTCCATGTCAATTATCAAAAGCATATCGCTTACCCTTTGTTGGAAATAATAAACGATCATCTCATGTGCTTGATTTGGTTCATTGTGATCTATGGGGTCTGGCACCCGTTATTTCCACAGACGGGTACTTATATTACGTTATTTTTATGGATGATTTCTCTAGATTCACTTGGCTTTACCCGTTAAAAGCTAAGTCTGATTTTTACAACATATTGACCATTTTCCACAAATTCGTTACAAATAAATTTTCATGCAATATTAAAATATTCCAAAGCGATGGTGGCACCGAATTCACAAACAATCGCGTTCAACAGTTTTTCCAACAACAAGGCATACAACATCGCATTTCCTGTCCACATACACCACAACAAAATGGATGAGCGGAACGCAAGCATCGCCACATCACCGAAACCGGGTTAGCAATGATGTTTAACTCTCATGCTCCGGCTAACCTATGGGTAGATGCATTCACATCGGCCACTTACATTATCAATCGACTACCTACACCTTTACTCGACCACAAATCCCCCTTCGAACTACTCTTTCACCAATCCCCATCTTACGCGAATTTTAGAGTGTTCGGATGTCGAGTTTTCCCCTATCTTTGAGATTACGTCAAAAATAAACTCCTACCTCGAAGTGCATCTTGCATCTTCATTGGCTATAGCCCGAAGCACAAAGGCTATCGTTGCCTAGATCCCACCACCTCTCGAATCTATATCACTCGCCATGCTCAGTTCGATGAGGATGTCTTTCCTTTCACCGGTACGGTTCCGCCGGTAAATGAAGCAACACTAATATTTTCCAACTTTGATGAAAATATTCCTTCTCCCATAACCAAATCGGTTACCCCATCATCTCCTCCCACTATTGCTCCTAAACCTCCTACTTCATGTCCTTGCTATCCTTCTGACTCAATTGGTCCACTTTTTTCCACCACCACCCTCCCTTTATCAAATGCACCAAACGTACAGCATACTCCAACCCAAACTCATACCCCACATGAACCAACCAACCAACATCCACCCCACTCTCCTGCTTCCGTTGCCGACCCCGCCCATCATCATTCCCCAGCCCAAACTACCTTACAAAGCCCACCCTCACCCACTCACACTCACCTCGACACCCCTCCTCTACCCGCCTCTCCATCAATTGTCGAACCCTCTCAACCCGCACCCCCCTCGGTCCTTGAACCCTCACACCCCATGACCACTAGGGAAAAAGCTGGTATTTTTAAACCAAAGCATACCACCTATCTCTCCCATTGTCAGACTAGTCCTCATCATGCTCTTTATTCTACCCATATTCCAAAAGGATTTAAAACTGCTTCCAAAAATCCTAAATGAAGAGAATATCTCCACAATAAATGAAATATAATAACTTGACAAATTCTAAAACTCTTCCTAAAAATATGAATTTTGAATGTTTTATTTTTAGCGCCTGTTAGTAGACCCGGACACCTAGTTCACATGGATACGAAACCCTCATAACTCATACTTTCTCTCTCTAGACTCTCTCTCTCTAACTACACAAGTTCTGTAAAGTCTAAATGAATTAATCTATATACACAAAAAATATAGGCAATACACTAAATTCTAAATCCCATGCTTCCTGACTGACTTTTCCCTTGTAAACTTTGTTTGACCATCTAAAGTCTGAAAGAAGCCAAACCATACAAAGTTTAGTAAATTTGGACATTCAATCAAACTTTACTAACTGATTGAACAAGCTAACTTCTTATTTGACTTGGGGGCTGTTTGGTAGCCTCTGAATGGTCATTAAGAGGCTACCTCTTAATGGAACCATTAAGAATTTTACCAATGAGAAGGTAGAAGAATGTGACATGTGATGATTTGTACCATTCAGATGTTACCTCTTAACCATTCAGACTTGAGGTTACCTCTTATCCATTCAGAGGTTTTAAACCATTAAGAGGTAGCATCTGAATGGTCATTAAGAGACTACCAAACAGCCCCTAGGTCTTCTTCACAATATTACACATAATTGATAACGCTACAGTTATATAGCAGTTTACTACACTTACAATTTGTTAACTTTCTCTCTCCACATACAAGGTACATGTATATTCCTCCCCATTTATTGTACGTTCATAACTTTTTATACGACATTATCTTTAATTTGAGTATTGTATTCTATATAAAATATGAAAACTAAAAACCTTAAAAATTGTGTTGTATAATTTTTTGTGCTGAATTTTTTTATACTAGATTTTTGTGCTACATTTTTTATACATGATTTTTTACTGGATTTTTTTGTACTAAATTTTTTGTCACATTTTTTGCACTAGATTTTTTGTGCTAATTTTTTCTATGCTACATTTTTTTGTGTTGTATTTTGAGAAAATAAGATGGTGAGAGTTCGTGTTTTAAGACCAAAATATCCTTCCATCCGACTTATAAGCAGTGTCACATATCATCTCTACAATGCTTCTTAGGTTACTTCGACAAAACCCGATCATCCCCTAATATTAGTAAGAAATTTATTTAAACTTCACAAAATAAAATTCTTGTATTGAAATTAATGTTAAAAATGCATATTAGGTCTTGTGACTTGCTACAATGTACACCTAACACTAATTTCAGAGTAATAAAACTTGTACTTTCAACCCCTCTCTTGTGGTCTATATCTGTATTTTTCCATCTATTTAAAGCAAACACTTTTTTGTCATTCATTCCTCCATTGTAAGTACATTGTAAGTATGATGCGTTTAGCAGTTTCTGCCAAGTCATGCCTATGGTCAGAGACCTTGTTGGGGTCACATGCTATAACAGGAAATAGCACTAACGGTTTCGCTTCAACGGTAACAAGGATTGAAAGGCGGGGTGTGTCGGCCATACACACCTTTAAGGTCGTCTTAAATCGTTTGTTTATATTTCAATTAAAAGATTTACAAACAAGTTAGTAGATCCTACTTATAGCAAACTTTTGGTAGGATCTAGGAACAAAACCTTTTTCTATCTCAGAAGATAAAGATAGAGAGACTGGTCCCACTTTAAAATTTCATTATGAAATTTATGTCTGGGCAATTTTCATATTGTTTAACTTGTTTTAGGCGAAGGCAATGCGGATGGATGATGACGAGCGACGATTCCCACCGCAACACCAAGAGTCGCAACCGGGGAAAGAATACCTCATGAACCCTCTCCCACAATTCAGCAACCCTAATTACAAGCCCTCTGGCAAACTCCATGTACGTTGCATTCATTACTTTTTTAATTTATTTTGAACAACACAAATTACACCAAATCCGTTTTCGACGGGCATTGAACCCTCAACTTCAAGGGGAGCAACACCATATTTTGCCAATTGGACCCAACCCCCCACCCATTACTTTTTTAGTTAAAAAATAGTTTCGCTGGCAATTAATGGGCGGATATTGGGTCCAAAGAATATTTAAACGTGATAGAATATAAGATTTTATAAAACTGCTGAAAATTCAAAGATATTTCCATCTCTCATAAAATATTCGGCTATATATTTTTCACAAAAAGAAATTAACGCTAAATTAAATATATGGTTTCTTTTAACCAAAAAATAATTTATTTAAATCATCATACTTATATTTCTTTATAAATTAATCGTTAAATGTATTTAAATTTACTAAATACATCAAGAACAAAAAAATATGTTATTTTACAATCAAACTTATAATTCTTGACATTACCCGAGACGGCACGAGAAAAATAGCTATTTGAGTTGATTAATACAACCCGTTTAAATGGATGTTTTTAAAACCCAGTAGGGATTAGGTTAACCATAATCGTGTCTTAACAGGTATCTGATAACACGAACAACGAAAATTTTAAATATGAATACGACTCGTTTGACTATTTTATATCCAATTTCTATAAGACAGATATATATTTTATGCACCTAGAAAAAGAAATAATGGATCCTAACTTTCAAATTTTGATTATTTTTAATAACGTAAAAAATCACATGGTGTACTTTTCTGTTATCGTGTCTTAGCAGGTTACCTACAGGTTAGCTATTGCCAGCCCTAAACCATATTTATACGCCCGTTTAAGTATGTAAAAAACTTTTATAATTTTGTTTTTGCTTTTTTCTGTTTTCTACTTCTCTTTTTTCTAAAGATACATTTGTAATTTTCAATCTATTTTTAATATTGTTAAAAAAACTATTCATATTACTCATATTTTTTAACGACAAATTTAAATTATTAATGTACCACTGAAAGCAAAACCATCAAAAGTCATTTGATTATATCCATCTTTCACCACTAGAAAAATTTATATTACTACTTAGACAATTCTAAGTAATATTTATTTTGCTTAAGAAAATCTCTTTAAATCTTTTAATAGATGCACTTGCAATTCCCAGTCAGTATTCAAGATTTTCATGAAAACTCTTAATATTTTTCTGCCGACTCTAATATTATATAATTCATCACTAGTCTCAAATTCTCAATTTCGTATTTTATGGTTTCGCTTTCATACTTTGTTATGATTTTGGTTTCAATATTATATGGTGTTAGTTTTTTGGCACCATGTTATCTGTTTGTCACAGTACTTATACTTAATTACTTATCCATTAAAAATGTTATCGATAATTCATTACAACCCAACAACCTACTTATAACTCTTTAGCATGTATGACCTATTTAAAATAACCGGTTAAACGGGTCGAGGTTGGTTTACCCGAATTTATGTGTGTACGGGCTAACCTTGAAAGCTATGACACGAGTAATAATATGGGTCATGTTCGGGTTACACAATAAGATTGAACCCGCCGGCCCGATGCGATTGACACCCATATTATTATGATCACTAAATATAAAAGGTAAAAATTAATACATATGTTAATTAATTCGATACGGGTCTGGTTGTAAAAGTATTGGTTGGGAGGTTATGTATTTTGAAGCCTTCATGAGTATGTAGCTTCCGAATGAGTAATGAACATAAGAAGGAATATCATCACACCTTGCTTTTTACTAAAAGAAAAATCATCAAAAAAAAAATGTGGTTACTTGTTGTAGGGAAAGGTGGCATTGGTGACAGGAGGAGATTCAGGTATTGGAAGGTCTGTTTGCTACCACTTTGCAATGGAGGGTGCAACTGTAGCCTTCACTTATGTCAAGGGTGTCGAGGACATAGACGCAAATGATACTTTGAGGATCATAAATGAGTCAAAAGTTAAAGGCTCGGGTGATCCAATTGCAATACCTACCGATCTTAGGTATAGCGCGAATTGTAAATATGTCGTAGATGAGGTCATTGCAAAATACGGGCGCATTGATGTCCTGGTTAACAATCCAGCAGTGCAGTACTATGTGTATTCGTATTCGTTAGAAGAGGTCACAGAGGAGAGAATTGAAAGGATATTTAGGACCAACATTTTCTCCTATTTTTTCATGACAAGGTGTGTGTAACATTGTTGTTATTTTTTCTTGGATACATTATTTATACATGTAGAAAATCAAAATACACATTTTTATTTGATATAAATCTTTATTGAAAACCGAGTTGTATTTAAAATAAAGTAGTTTTTTGGTCTCGTGAACACTAAAAAGCATTTTATTTAGAATATAACTCGGTTTTCAATAAAATTTATATATGAACATAGGAAAAATTGATAAAATTTAAATATTACAAAAAATTATTAATAACTTGGTTATGTAGGCACGCCTTGGAGCACATGAAAGAAGGAAGCGCGATCATAAACACCACATCAGTATTGGCGTACACAGCTACCCCACCGAGTTGGCTCGAATACATTTCAACAAAAGGAGCCATAGTGTCCTTCACAAGGGCTCTAGCATTGCATCTGGTTGGCAAGAAGATTCGTGTCAATGGTGTGGCCCCTGGTCCTATATGGACACCACTACAAGCTGCAGCACTGAATGATGAGGATATAGCGACGTTAGGGTCAACGGTGCCCATGGACAGGGCAGGTCAACCTTATGAGGTAGCTCCATCGTATGTATTCCTTGCATCCGAGCAGGACTCTTCATACTTTACTGGACAAGTTCTTCATCCTAATGGTAATAAATTCTCTGCACACATGCAAATCTATTGTTGTAGTCTGCTTAAGTTTTTAGTCTCGTGTCTTCGATATTGTGTGAAGATAGTGATCGTGTTTCCATTTTTGCAGGCGGGGTAATCGTAAATGGTTAGTACTTGTGAGGTCCTTGAATTTCATATAATAATGGAGTGAAGCATATATACATAAGTTTTGAGTGTATAAATGAATTGACATTCTGATGTAGACATCCTACTATGTTGGTGTATTTTAAATAAATTGACGTTCTGATGTAGATCCCATCAATAGCAAAGCTAACGATTGTACTAAAGTCCTGATTACATCGCATATTAATAAAAGATATGATTGTAAATTTGATAATTTCTTTTTTTAGACGACAACTTTTATTTAAAAATACAACCTTGCTAGCAAGCAACTAGCCAAGAGGAGAAACAAAAAACAGTCAAACATTACAACAAAAACCAAACCAATAACCATGTAAACATCAAAAGTTATCCATCTAGACCAATCCATCGTAAAACCTTTAGACCGACTCTTGACTCATAAGTAGCTATAGGTCTTAATCTCTTCACATATGTCGTCAATTTTCACAAGAATGTTATTACATGCTCAATTGTTTCTTATGGGTTAGTAGTAGATCTAAATTTCAAAATATTAACTGGGAGAGATGGCGCGACTTCAATATTAGAGACGTTATAATGTAATTTGGTGTGTGGGCTTACAGCTTCTTGTTGACCCGTTTCTATATTTGTATAGAAGTTTTGTTGTTCAAAAAATTGTTTCTTACTTTACAGAGACACCAACACGCCACCAAGATAATGGATTGGATTAGTCTTCTCCTCACGTTCTAGCCTGGAACAAGCTAGTGCATGTCCACTAAATCCCGTATAGCGAAAGCAAATGCTTTGCCATACAACCGAAGCCACAAAACATGAAGTGGAAACATGATCAATGGAGTCGCTTGCAGAGTTGCAAAGAGCACACATAGAGGGGCCAACCAGAATACCACGTTTAGATAGATTGTCCAACGTAGGGAGCCGATTCTGTAGCATTCTCCAACCAAAAATATTTGTTTTTAAAATTAATCTCCCTTCGTTTGTGTAAACACAAAATGACAAATTTTTAGCTTTTGTTTTGCACTTTTATGTGTTTATTCGCTCTTTGTTTATAATTGAATTAAGATGTTTCGGATGTGTGATAATGGCACATAATATACAAACGCATCTTATTTGACAATTACGACATCACATATCAATTTTTTTTTTGCCCATATATGTATACAAAAGCGAAGAAGAAGTTGAGTGTTAGTCCATTTCAGTTAAGTGTTGAAAGAAATCTTCAAGAAAATTGTTTATAGCTGATTAAAGAACAAGTCTAGCTAAACAATGAAACGTCTGATGTTAGCTAAAGTATTTCTATCTGCAGCTGGAGTTTTCTAGTAGCCTATAGATGATGACCAAAAAACTTTAGATGAAGAACCTTAGCAAAAATCAAATAAGATGATTGAAGTATTATCAGCAGCAACCAACTAATGCGAGTTTACAGCCATTTTTGTTAAAACAACTTATACTCAAAACATGTGATTCAAGGAGAAATAATATCACTACACAATACACTTGAAGTCTTACCGGTAATGGAAGACCCCAAGTGCATGCCTTCTAGAAGCTGATGAAGTAAGCATAATGTCACGGGGTTAGTTTTTGACCCCCGTGTGGCGTCCCCAAGTCCCCGGGGACAAGCCAATCCTTCCCGCTTCTTTGTGTGGGTCACTGGTTTCGTCCTACCTTGGACTCATCAGGAGAGCGGCGCTAGCTCTCGACCAGTGGTGCGTTCGTCGTTTTCACGACTAGGCACATACACCTCTTCATTGACAATGACTCCGTCCCCGATAAAGTCCAGGACTAGCCAGTAACCCAAGCGTTCAAGCACAATCCATAGCATTGCGTTCAAACATTTGACCTGTGACAATAAGTTGACAAGTTGTGCACAAACATCAAAGGGATAAAAGTTCAAGTCCCCTGGGCTTCCTTACCTTTGCGGCAAGTGTGAAGTGAACGATTTTTCTAAATAAGTAAACGAATTTTTAAAATCTAATAGAGTGAACAATTTTCAAATTAAGGTTTTAATTGAATTAGAATCTAAGTTTAAATACATTCCATATCATTATCAATTATCATTATCATTATCATTATCATTATCAATGTATTAAATTATAAACTTTGTGAACAGTTCTTGGTAGTTGGTGGAAACTTCTTATCTGGCCGCATCTCTCTTGCGTGTAAGACGGCCACGCCTCTGCTTCATGTCATCTCTGTTTTATAGTACCAGAGAGAGAGAGAGAGAGAGAGAGAAAGATAGCGATGGCACCGCTTCTGGTGTTGTTCCCGGCGGCGCAAGATGGTGCCCCTGTTCAGTATTTCAACAACCCCAAATTTCTTCTCATTTATCACATGTTAAATTAAATTACATCATATTGTTTCTTCAAGGATGATTGTTGTCTCCTATTTATCTGCTCACTTGACAGTTGCCTCAGTTATGTTTTTCTTTCTTCATCTTGCTATTATCTGTGGGTGTTCGTTTGGGTCACGTAACCCTCGTAAGGAAACTTGATATTAAACTTCTAGTCAAAAATGGAAAACTTGCCGTGACAAAATTATACTACAAACTCCTTATAGTCAACTGAGTGCACTTATCGTGTAAAAACAAAATTGCATAAACCAAAACCAATAAACTTCTATTATTATATGATCTAGCTAGATGAACACACTTAAACTTTACATAACAAGTTTCACATTGAATTTATACAACAAAAGAGATCGAGACGTATTTAATTACATGAGAAGCATCATCCAAAACCTACTGAACATATCTTGGTGTAATTTGTTTGACCTTATATATAAATATATTTTTACTTTTAATCATAAGACTTTTTGATTTAACTCTTGAAACTAGATTAAAAATGGTATTTAGGGGTAACCAATCTTATCGAAAACTTTTAGTACGCGTAAAACATTAATTCAAAGTTATGTTATGGAAATGGGGGAGGTCGGTGCGTAGTTAACAGATAAAAACACCAATGTTACAAGATTAATTACAAAATTAATAACAGTTTTTTTTTTTAATTCATAATAATTTAAAATTCTTTATTACAAGCAATGAAATGAATATGAATATGAACTAATGCATATTAATTAGGTCTTGTGACTTGCTACAAGGTACACCTAACACTAATTTCAGAGTAATGAAACTCCTTGCACTTTAAACCCCTCTCACTTTCGGTCTATATCTATATTTTTTATCTATCTATATAACAAACTTTTTTTTTTCATTCAGTCATACATTGCAAGTATGATGCGGTTAGCCAAGTCATGTCTATGGTCACGGAGCTTGTTGGCGTTTAGTGCTATAACAGGAATTAGTGCTATACACACCCTTAAGGTCTTGATATATCATCTCTTTTCATACATCAACAAAACGATTTACAATCAAACAAATGTTTCCAGTAAAATCCTACTATAACAAGCTATTGATAGGGTTTGGTAATGGTAGAATGGGGCATGACGTACTTTTTTTATCCCAGAAGATAGAGAGGCTACTCAAAGTGAGACCTGACTTCAAAATTTGAATAAAAATTTGAATGGCCCAGGACTCGCAACCGGGGAAAGAGTACCTCATGAACCCTCTCCCACAATTTAGCAACCCTAATTACAAGCCCTCTGGCAAACTCCATGTAAGAATAATTAATTACTTTTTTAATATATTTTTTCTTGAATCATTCTTGTCTTGGTTTGTTGCAAGTGGAAACTGTACTAGTAATTAAACAACTCATTATTTAAAAGTTTAAACACAAAATCAAATTACTTTCTTAGATAGTAGATACTCTTGACTTGTGAGACGAAAATTAGCAAAGACTAATATCGGTGGTTAATTTAGCGAGATAATATTGCAGAAAAAACTAACAACCCAATTTAGTGACAGAAAACCGTCAGAGTTTTGTCAAATTCTAAATTTGTTCGTCACTGATTTATCTAAAATGCTCATATAAGAATATTAAACGTGATAGAATATAAGATTTATAAAACCACTGAAAACTATTAAAGTAATCGTCTGTATATTTTTTAAGGAAAGAAACTAATGCTAATATTACAACAGACTAAGTTATGGTCTCTTGTATTACACAGATCGATTAGTTGAACAATAAAAATTGTTTGTTTATAGAACACAATAAGAAAAGTAGGTATATCTGATAATTATTCCACAAATTTGCAACTTGTTGCTTAACAATACTCAACCCACTTCTAAAGTGCTTAACAACTCTCGTCACAGTTAAAGATTTTTTAGAAAGCTTCTTAATTATTTTTAAATTGTTAGCCAACTGGTTCGACAAGTGGACTGGTGAGGTGGACGGCTTGATTACCGATCATGTTATGAAAATATAGGTTGGGAATGTTGATAATCGAACTTGCAAATCCCAGGTTTGAATATAAAGAATTGAGAATCAAAGAACAACATACTTGCTTGTATTGAATGAAAAAGTAATTACAATTGACATACATGAACCCTATATATACTATACGAATAGGTGCGATGAATGGTTGTGTCTCCTCATGAATCGACGTGTCTGATGATGAAGCATCGCGTCTTCTTGATTATTGCCGCCCTTTCTGAAGAGTCACGTCCGTAGGAGATGTCGATCCCTTTAGATGTAGGTTTCAATCTTTCACTTTGTCGCATCCGGTCCTCGCACTTACTAACTAATCTAATTATAACATAAACTAACTATCTACTAATTACAGAACGACCCCTATATTTAGTTTAAACATCAATACTCCCCCTTAAACTAAATATAGTTTAATGAAGGTCTTCAACTTGCTTGACTTGCAGTAGCATTGGTTCCTCTTCCAATGCGAGATTGGCTTCTTGCTTCGTGTCTTTCTCCTTTTCCTTCCACTTGGTGCAATCTTTTGCAAAATGACCAAGTTCTCCACAATCATAACATCTGAACTTGCTCTTGTCTTGGTTTCTTGGACCCATATCTTTTCCACGTCCTCTTCCTCCTTTGAGAGATCCTTGTCCTTGACTTCTACCATGGTTTTGAACACCACGACCCTTTCCATGATGCAAACTTTCAAACTGATTATTTGCACTTGCCATCATGAGTCCTCCTTGATTATTATCTTCTTGCTTGTCTTGACTTTTGAGACGTTCTTCAAAAGCTATTATTCTTCCCACTGCTTCTTCAAATGGCATTTTGTCTATTTCTGAATATTGTTCGATATTTGCCACGATGGGTAGAAACTTCTTCGGAACGGAGATAAGTAATTTCCTTACAAGTTTCTTGTCTTTAATGGTGGTGCCGAGAGTTTTAAATTTGGTTTTTATACCACCCAACTTGCTTGCGAAACTACTTACTGTTTCGTTCTCATCCATCTTTAAAACTTCTAATTCGCTCCTCAAAGTTTGTAGACGTGCTTTCTGAACCATATCTGCTCCAAGATAACGAACTTTGATTGCATCCCATACTTCCTTTGCTTTTTCGTATTGCGCGACTTGCATCAAAACATCTTCCGATAGTGTTTGGAAGATAATTGCTTTCGTTGTGTGCGCCTTTTTTTCGTTTATCCCTTCCGTTGAAACAACTGTTTCCCAAAGACTATATGCCTTCAAGATTGTTTCCATCATAACTGCCCATTGGGTGTAATTCGCCTCTTTCAATTTTGGGCATTGAAGAGACACATACCCTTGCTCGTGGAGTGACGTTGATGCACTTCCTTCTTTTTCTGTCATGCCTCCTTTCTTTCTTGCTTTGTTTTTCTTGCCTATCTTGCTTGTGATCGGATGATCCTTTTCTTGACCGTGTAGATCAAATTTCTTACTTAGTACTTGCGTCTGGCCAACTTTCTAACCAGGTTCTTGCGTTTCTGACCGACTTGCTAATCAGATTTTTATGTACCCTGACCCACTTGCTAATCAGGTTCTGACCGACTTGCTGATCAGATTCTTGCCAACTTGCTATTGCGAGTGAGATCAAAACTATCCAACCAACTTGCTAATTGGACATAATTTTGATCGACCCGTTGTACTTGCTTTTTCTTGCTTTGAATCGTGATGATTCAACGTGCTACTTGCTATTTTGAACCAAACGGTCCGGGACTTGCTATTTGAACCAAGGATCAGTTTGACTTGCTAGGAACCGATACGGGTTCGATTTCTTGCTATGTGATTACTTTCTCAAGAAAAATTGATTTGTTTTTTTTCTTTTTCTTTTGAACACCAATTCTACCCAGAATTATTATTTTGCCTTTTAATTTCCTATTTCCTTTAAAAAACCACAGGTGCGTGTATTTGTTTTCAATCAATTCAAAATAAACAATATTGTATTAATTATCCCCATGTTCTTTACTATTCCCAAGGCAAAAATAAAACAGATTTCTTTCCTGTGGTTCGATTAAATCAAAAGAAAAAAACACACTTACGAAATCGAACACCGTCGATTGGTTCTTGATTGATTCTGATTCTCCGATTCGATTGGCAAACACAGATAATCGTTTCTTGCTCGTAATCTTGCACTGAGATTTTTCCTTCTTGCTTCCTCTTGGATTGATTAACGTGGTGCTCTGATACCACTGTTGATAATCGAACTTGCAAATCACAGGTTTGAATATAAAGAATTGAGAATCAAAGAACAACAAACTTGCTTGTATTGAATGAAAAAGTAATTACAATTAACATACATGAACCCTATATATACTATACGAATAGGAGCGATGAATGGTTGTGTCTCCTCATGAATCGACGTGTCTGATGATGAAGCATCGCGTCTTCTTGATGATTGCCGCCCTTTCTGAAGAGTCACGTCCGTAGGAGATGTCGATCCCTTTAGATGTAGGTTTCAATCTTTCACTTTGTCGCATCCGGTCCTCGCACTTACTAACTAATCTAATTATAACATAAACTAATTATCTACTAATTACAGAACGACCCCTATATTTAGTTTAAACATCAATAGGGAAGTCATGTCTTTAAAGCCTTAATGAATATGGTAGCTTCCGAATGAACATAAGAAAGCAAAGCATCTTTCCTTGCTTTTTCTTTAAGAAAAACAATAAAAAAATTTGGTTACCTATTGCAGGGAAAGGTGGCATTGGTGACAGGAGGAGATTCAGGTATTGGGAGGTCTGTCTACTACCACTTTGCTTTGGAGGGTGCAACTGTAGCCTTCACTTACGTGAAGGATGTCGAGGACATAGACGCAAATGATACGTTAAAGATAATAAATGAGTCAAGAGTTGTAGGTCCACCCGGAGGATCGAGTAACCTCTATTCCCTGTTTTCCGACAAACCCGAAAGTGCGGAATCCAAACGGGTAAGTTAAACCAAGTGACGAACACGTAAAACACAAGATTCACCGATTAACACTCCATTGTATTAATCTAGAAAACGGTTACAATACAATGTTTACAAGATGCTCTCATAAACTCTCAGTGTGTGTGTGTTTACAGTGTTCGCTCCGAAATCTATTCAGACTTCTCTCTGGTGTTTATGTCTGTTGTCTGGGTATATATATCAACATGTTGACGAAAACAAGAGGCCCACGAAAACACATGGACGAAATCAAGGATCTGGACGAAATCAGGTGATTTCGTCCCATTTGGTTTTCACCACAAGGTGTTTTCATCACAAAGGTGATTTCGCCAAACATGTCCTGGGATTTCGTCACATGTCTTGGGCCTTGTTTAATGTCAACTGGGCTTCTCACAGTTGGGCCTTGGCTTGGGCTTAGAACAAATAAACAACAAACATAAACTATAATCTAAAATGCAAACTGCACACCCGCAGTTGCATTTACATCAAACGTTACGAAGTCAATTGCATACCGAGTCAAGACAGGAGGTTGTCTTGACTACGGCCTTCACTTCGTAGCCGAGTCGAACCGAGCCGAGCCGTATCCACACGATATGTATCAACAAACTCCCCCTTGGATGCTGCTCGCGAGGTTCGTAATCTCGTTCTCCATCTCTGATGGTTCTTCATTCTCGGAAAGGATCTTCAAAGTCTTCACGTGTCACACATAGAAAGTGTATTAACAAACTCCCGCATTCATTTAGGAAGTGTATCAATAAACTCCTCCTTTGATTATACTTGTGAATCTTTTGATTTTCGATACTTTAGATCCTTGTGGTGTTGATGATTGATCAGCGGCAACTCGATCATCTTTATCATTTGAGTGCCTTCACGTCGTGTCTTTATTCCGCTGCTTGTCATCGAACATGTTCTCCTCGCCTTTAGCATCTGCACATGCAAGAAATCTAAACGCGTTATGAGAACAACTGCTTGGAATATAGTTAACATTAAACAAATAACACACATGTGAGACCAATTCTTATCAACTACCGTCCGACAATTTGTTTGAAAAGTTAACAGATTTTTCAATTTTGATTATTAACTTTCAAAACTTGCAAACTCTGACCATTTATGAAGATTCAGTCGTTTTGGTTTTCATCAGATTTCAGGTAACGAAGACTTGAGTTCCAACATCGGTTGATCAAAACTAAAGCAGAAATAAAATCTTTTTGACTTTTATAAAATTTATATTAAAACACACCTAAAATCTTTTTGGCATTTTGAATATTTCAAACTTAAAGACTGAAAGCAGTAAATAAATATATACAGAGTTGCAGAAACTAAGAAAAGTAAATATATACAAACATTCTTTTTGCGAGTTTCGAGGGTAAGAGAATCATATCAGTGTACGGTCATGCCAAAACGCTCTTGTTGTTGTTTTAGTTAACAATTAGATAAACATCCTATAACGATTATCGGTATTGTTATCCACATAAGCTCAACTTATCAGATGTAATCATGGAGAGGGGATACGTTAAGGTATGATTTATACTTACCGACCGGTGTTCATCCACATCACGACACATTCCCGTATCAAGGTATGCACGAGAGTTCATCTTACTGGTGAGTATACCATTTATCATCTGTTTTGACGTATATGAAAAAGGTGAGAAACTCACTTATTTTGTTTGAAAACAAGCCCTATGTGATAGAATCACTTATTGATGAGGAACTTGATTTTCATATGCATGAGGGCACAGGAGCAAGTCCGTGAACAGGTCAGTACTTTCGTACAGCAAAGAGACGAACTTGACTCCCGGATAAATGTGATATATTATCACTTGTTTTGTGGACATGTGATTGTTGATCACTTATTGAGGTCGTATGCAGTATGTACACGTATGTATGATATCATGGAAGATCTAGACTTCGTCTCCGTTTGTTTCGGTAAAAGAAACAACCATGATACCCAGATGATAAACAACATAAAGACCACATATCTCAGAACCTCGGCAATCTCTCAAACGAAATTTCGGTACTAAGACCATATGCTATGGTCATTATGAGTTCGTCGTAATGCCCTTTGGTTTAACCAACGCACCCGCGGTTTTCATGGATTTGATGAACTGCGTGTGTAAACCATTTCTTGACCGCTTCGTCATCGTGTTCATCGATGATATCCTTATCTATTCAAAGTCGAAAACCGAACACGCGCAATATCTACGTTTGTTTCTCGAGTTACTCCAGGGGAATCGACTCTATGCCAAGTTCTCCGAGTGTGAATTCTGGCTAAAGGAGGTTCAATTCCTCGGTCACATCGTCAATAGTCAAGGTATTCATGTCGACCCCGCGACGATCGAAGCTGTTAAGAGTTGGGTTACTCCAAAATCACCATCCGATGTTCGTTCGTTCCTCGGATTGGCGGGCTATTACCGTTGATTCATTGTTGACTTCTCAAAAATCGCTGTCCCGCTTACTTCTTTGACGCATAAAGACAAGCCTTTTGTTTGGGGAACTGAGCAAGAGACTGCCTTTCAAACTCTCAAGCATATGCTCTGCAATGCTCCCGTTCTTGCTTTACCCGACGGAAACGATGACTTCATTGTCTATTGTGATGCCTCGAACATTGTTTTGGTTGTGTTCTCATGCAACGGGACAAGGTTATCACTTACGCATCTCGTCAGCTCAAGATCCACGAGAAGAATTATACAACCCACGACCTCGATCTAGGTGCAGTTGTTTTTGCGTTGAAGATATGGCGACACTACCTTTATGGTACCAAGTGTACGGTCTTCACCGACCATAGGAGCTTACAACACATCTTCAGCCAAAAAGAACTGAATATGCGCCAACGCCGATGGGTAGAACTTCTCAACGATTATGACTGTGAGATCCGTTATCATCCTGGCAAAGCAAATATCGTTGTCGACGCCCTCAGTAGACGAAGCTATTTGCATAGCGTTCGTAATGTTCACGCCCAGCACCATCTCGAAACCCTCATCCGTGACGCTCAGCATGCTTGTTTTACCGAACGCACCTTGAAGAAGGAAAGGATTTACCATAATGGCGAACAGTTAGTGAATAAATCGAATGGGATATTCCACTATTTGGACCGAATTTGGATTCCCAAACGTACTAACTTGCGACGAATCCTGTTGGATGAAGCCCACAAGTCTCGGTATTTCATTCATCCTGGCGCCGACAAGATTTATCATGACCTTCGTCTACGATACTGGTGGCCTGGAATGAAGAAGGATATCGCAATCTATGTTTCGAAGTGCCTGACTTGCTCGAAAGTCAAGGCCGAGCAACAAAGACCCTCTGGCTTGCTTGTGCAACCCGAGATCCCGATGTGGAAATGGGAAAGCATAGCCATGGACTTTATCACGAAACTCCCGCATACAGCCTCAGGTCACGATAACATATGGGTTATCGTTGACCGCTTGACTAAATCTGCTCATTTCCTGCCGATACCAGAAGACTTTAAGGTGGAAAAATTAGCCCGAATATACACCGATGAGATCATTTGTCAACATGGTACGCCTCGTGATATCATCTATGACCGCGATGGTCGGTTTACCTCGCATCTTTGGGAAATGTTTCAATCTTCTTTCGGTAATACGCTTAATCTAAGTACCGCTTTCCATCCCCAACCCGGCGGTCAGACTGAAAGAACGATTCGTACTCTTGAAGACATGCTTCGCTCGTGTGTCATAGATTTCGGTGGTAATTGGGACGCTCACTAACCTACAGTCGAATTCTCGTATAATAACAGTTATCACTCTAGCATACAAATGGCACCATTTGAGGCATTATACGGAAGAAAATGTCGATCGCCGATTGTGTGGCACGAGATCGGAGATGCGCAACTAACCGGTCCTGAGCTACTGCAAGAAACGACTGACAAAATCCTCCAAATTCGAGACAATCTGCTGAAAACTCGGAGTCGTCAGAAAAGTTACACCGATAGACGAAGCAAGCCCCTTGAATTTAACGTTGTCGATCACGTACTCCTAAAGGTATCACCTTGGAAGGGTGTGGTCAGATTCAGCAAGAAAGGAAAGCTCGCGCCTTGATATGTTGGACCCTTTAGGATTCTAGAAAGGATCGGAAAAGTGGCCTATAGACTCGAACTACCAGAGGAACTTAGCAACGTCCACCCGACTTTCCATGTATCGAACCTCAGAAAGTGCCTAGCCGAGCAGGATTTGCAAGTTCCACTAGAGGATCTACAAGTGGACGAAACATTACACTTCGTGGAGAAGTGACGTGTGCAAAATGCAACATATAAATTACATCAATTGTGGCATAAAACTAACCCTTTTTTAGTACTAATGTTGGGAAAAATGTGTTTTTGTCTTCCTTTTGTATTTTCAGGATTAAATGAGCTCAAATGAACAAAAGAAGCAAAAAGGCAGCTAAATCTAACATAAATACAAGAAAGGAATAAACGTGGCATGCCCGACCCCCCGACAGCATCTTCCCAAGCAAAAACAAGAAGACAGAAGGCTGAACACGCCCCGTGCTCAGTGAGCTCGGGGGCGTGCCCAAGTGTCTGCAGAAAAGACAAAGTTGTAGAAGCTTCTATCACCCACCACGGGGGCGTGCCCAGCGGACACGGGGCCATGGTCAACTCTAAGATTTGCAAAATCTGGGGAAATCTTGATAGTACAGATACGCTTCTGCACACGGGGTCGTGCCCAGCAGACACGGGGGCGTGGTCAACTAATGCAGACAAACTGCAATTAATGAAGAAAGAGAAGGAGGATGGACACGGGGCCGTGCCCGAGCTTCTGTTCAGGCTATAAATAGGGGTGCTTGGCTCATTTGCAAACCATCCCTTAGCAAACCACCTCGCTCACACTTAACCCACCCACCACCACCATCACAACACCATCATCCACCACCATCATCCATCATCCATCATAGAGTGTGTGAGTAGTCTCGGGATCCAAGATTGATCGTAAGAGTTCTTGACAATCAAAGACCATGTTTGCCTAAGTCTCCTACATCACTTGGTGAAGACAAGTGTCTAGTGTAATACTTTTTTATTTTTAATCTTTTCGCACTTTTTATTTGGTTATGTATTAATGACTTTAATAACTAGTTTCTTATGTTGAAGGTGAATCTTCCTTATCATTTGTCCATGGTGTCTTGGCATTATTTTACTGTCTATATAAAATAAAAGATTTTCACCATTCATATCTCCACGGTCTATATGGAGATATGTTGGCTACCTGGTCGGGGGTTAAGGGAATGGTTTGGTAAGAATCTTGCCTTGTTCAGTGTATAGATCCTGCAAGGACCTGGGTCAAATTTAGTAGGACCTCCTTCAATACCCACCGGTATTGGATGGCGGGGGTCCAAACTCTTTGATCCCCTCATATGTAAGCTACTATTAAAACTTTAACCCAGCTACTTAGGACTGTATCCCTGCTGACTCAGACTACTTAGCCGAGGGTAACGTCACCTTCAAAAGAGGGGCCTACCGCATTATGCATTAATAACTTAATTAATTATCTTTCAATAATCCAACCCTTTAGGATTGTATACTTGCTGACTCAAACTACTGGGTTGAGGGTAACGTCACCTTCAAAAGAGGGGCCTACTACAATAACTAAGATAATCTCTTAAAAAGTGCAAAAGTGCGGAAATAATCAAAGGTTACACTAAACACGAGTCGGATCCAAGTGATTCATCTTGTCTATCTGTTTTTACTTATATTTTTATTTTTCAGCATTTTTTGTTTTTATTTTCTAGTTTAAAACATTTTTTTAAACTTTTGATTTGATTAGACGTTGAGGTTAAACCGGTATTAAAAGCTCTTGTGTCCTTGGACGACCTCGGTATCTTGCCAACACTATACTACGCTCACGATGGGTGCACTTGCCCATATGTGTGTTTGGTGTTAGTAAAATATCGTGTTTTATAAATTTAAAACTTGACTAACGTGTAAAAAGGGCTAAAAATATATATATAAATCTATAACACCACACGCGCATCAAGAAGCCTGTCGAGATCATGGACCGAGAAACCAAGAAGCTCAGGTGCTCACGTATTCCCATTGTGAAGGTTCGCTGGGAAGGCAAACGAGGCGCAGAGTTCACCTGGGAACTCAAAAGTGACATGAAGGCGAAGTACAAGCAGCTGTTTGTTACGGCTTCAGCCTAATTTCGGGACGAAATTCCCTTAAGAAGGGGAGGCTGTAACACCCCGTGTTTCGAAAGTCAAAGTCAAAGTCAAAGTCAAGTTTGAAGTCAAAGGAAGAAAAGATTGCAAATTGTGATCTGTCACTCCTTGCTTAATTATTGATTTGACTTCTTTGACTTGTAATCGAATCTTTTTATTTAATTGCTTTAGTTGTATTATGTGGAGTATCTATTAATAATCGAGATTTAATCGATGTTTATCTCATGTTTTATCGCTTTATCACTTATCGCATCGCAATCGTGCTCGCACCTGGATTGGTAGATTCTGAATATTGTTTTACGTGTGTGTGTTATTTATGTGTTACTTATGCATGTTTATTTATGTTTATGTTGTGGTGATTAATCGAAACGCAATCGCAACTCTATCACAATCGAATCGCAACGCTAAACGCAAGTCATTTATAGTGATTGTATGTTAGATATAGTAATTGTGTGTTTATTATCAATCTATCGCATCGCAACGTCCAGCACGAGAAACGAAACGCCGAAACTCAACTCGTCGGACCACCGCAGTCGAATGGCCGAACGATCGAATGGCCATCCGATCAAAGCGCCATCCGATCGGTGGCCTATCCGACACTTATGCACTTTCCCTTTTTGGCAACCTATAAATACCCCTCCTGTCACATCACTTGATGTAACAGCTTCCTCATTCGACCAGCAGCGTTCCAAGCCTTCTTTCTCTCGATTTCTCGCGATTCTTGTAAGTTTTCGACTCAAATCTTGTACTTCTATGATCTACACACACTTCTTCATCATTTTCTCTTTTGAATCTTAACTTTCAACCGTGAAATCAGTGGATTTGAGGTGTTCTAGGATGATGTCATCATGGAGTTCTTATGAACTTCAAGTTTTGGCCTCATTCCACCAAGAACAACTCAGATCTGAAGGATTTCCACATGATTAAACAATGTTTTCGCATAGATCTACACATATTCATTGGTAAAAGGATTGAAAGATGGTTATCTAACTTTCCTTCAACTCTTTTACACTCAATACACTCAAAACCGATAGAATCGGAGCTTGTACAGACTTTCTACTCTTTCTTAGTGATGTGTTGGTTCAAGATCTGGTTTCTATCAAAGAGACAACTGATTTCGGGTTAAACATGAACAACCGTCGTGAACCAGTAAACTAATCGAATTTGGGGGATTCTTGTTCGATCGTATAACTTGGGTCATGATGGGCTTTCTGTTGTCTAGCACGTTGTCACACCGTCTCGATCAAACCGCAAAACCTTCAAAACTTAACAACTTTCACGTTTGCAAAAAGATCAGATCGCGGGATGGATCGCCGTCCGATCGGATTGCCGTCCGATCGATTTTCCGTCCGATCGGATTGTCATCCGATCGAACCGCAATCCGATTGTATTGCACCTGGATTTACACTTAAACTTTTTCTTCGAACTTTCAAAGATCTGAACGTCGAACGGATTGCCGTTCGATCGGATAGCCATCTGATCGAACGACCATCCGATCATTTGAGTTTTTGAACTTCGACATTTAATCATTTTCAAAATTTTCAAAGACCATCACTAACTAATGGATTGGCATCCGATCGGATTGCTATCCGATCGAGTGACAATCCTGCTGTGAACTTGTTCTCACTAAGTGTCCTAACAATCGGATCATTATCCTATCGAACGACCGTTCGATCGACGACCTGAAAGGTAGATATACTTCTCTGTTTTCAAAATGCTACAACGAAAACTTCAAAGCCATCATACACAAACACATCCTTACCAAACGAATGTCAATCCAATCGAATGGCCATCCGATCAGATGACCATCCGAACGGATTGACATCCGATCGAATGGTCAACCGATCGGATAGCCATCCGATCGGATTGCCACTCGACACTTATCCACTTTTCACCGTTTTACGCGTCACTCATCGCTTATGTTATCATTAACTGTTCAGGCTAATTTCTCAGCGCTCCCTTCAATCCAAGAGAGTGTTTACTTGTTAAACACTATCTGTGAGTATACTCGAACCCTTTTTGTTTTACGCACTTTTGGGTGTTACATACGTTACTTATTCTAAATCATAATCGACACACAACGCAAACACTATTTATACGCTGACCGTTATTGCATGCTACGTGTTATTCGATGAATGCTTGTATGTTATGTTAACACAGTGATTGTTGCCTGACACCTTAGCAACGATAGTACTATAGTTTGGACTCAGCACCTTTCGTGGACAGGGGTTGTTAAGTTCTTTACTTCACGTGTCCCAGTGGGGATATGTGTTGTGCATTCTACAACTCGCAGTCACGTCTGTGCATATTTCTCTGTCGATAACCTACTTGCCTTCACTTTGTACATGTTACATGCTGGTTATGCGTAAACTATTTCGAACTCTATTATAGTATCAAACGTGTATGCTCACCTTTACACTATGTGTATTGACTTTATTTTAACGTATGTGACAAGTGCCTAGGATGATGTGCTTTACCTGCTTTTGTGGAATCAAGTAGGATGGAGTCTAGAAACAAACAAAAACAATTTATTTATTTGAATCTGAGTTGTCAGAATATGTGATTTGCCTTTGAGATATCGCTGTCTGTAATAATTATTTTTACTTGATGGGTTATGGTTTGCGACATAATATTAACTATCCGGTAATTTAGTTGTTATGGAATTTCTCATGGAAAATCTGTTTCGCTCAGTGCCATGCCCCGATGTTTCCGTCATCGGTTGGGGTGTGACAAAATTGTTGGTAATTTATAGAAGAACGATCGTCAAATTCAGGCCCCGTATTCTTTTTTTTTTTGCCGAATTCAGGTATGATTTAACCTGTGAAGAGTTGATTCACCAATTTGCTATCAAGAATGCAAGGAGGGCTTCACGAATCATTGGTTAGCTATTAGCTTATTACTTTTTACGGTATGTCACTCATTCGAATACTATATTTTGTATTTTGTTAACTGCATTGTTTATCGAATGCTATATTTTTGTCAACGGTTCACGGTTGTATGAAAAAGTAGTTTAAATTATTTATTTTGTTAAGGCCCGAGGGCATGTTTTTTCAAGCTCGAACAGGGTACAAGAATTCTCAGGGTCGGCCCAGACCGGGTACTTACAAAGACTAAACCCAGTTGTTAATTTAGCGAGAAGACATGCTGCAAAACTAGCAATATATTTTAAAAGACGAATTAGATATGTAACTCCTACTGCTACGTAAAAAACTCGTCGTAAACTAAGCGACCAAAAACCATCACGGCTTAGTCACTATTTTTGTGACAAATTTGTTCTTCGTCGATTTATCTAAAAAATTGATAAAAGAATATATGTTTAAAACATGATTAAATATAAATAATCCTTTGATATTCTAGTCCAATCGCGCCATGACACGTGTCTAGGTGGTCCAATTGGAAAACGACATTACGTAACCTGTGTGCCACTATTCATTATGGTTTGTATTGTTCTTTGTCGATTGATCTAAAAATTCATAAAAGAATATATGTTTAAAACATGATTAAATATAAATAAACTTTTGATTTTCTGGTCCAATCGCGCCATGTCGCGTGCCAAGGTGGTCCAATCAGAAAACGACACTACGCAACCTGTGTGCCACTATTCATTATGGTTTGTAAATCATATATAAGTTATATACAGTTAATTGGACAACTATCCATCACAAAAGACTTTAACAACGCCTACTAGTAAATAGTAGAGATCATAAGACACTATGTTAATGATTTCATTAAGAGGTTATCTCAGAATTGGTCATCAGTAGAATGCGTTTTGTTCACTTAAAAGACACATCTTTAATGCATTACTTCTTGATGGGTAAGTTTTAGAAACATGTCGACCGATTCAAATGCCACCTCTTAATCTGCTATGTCTCTTAGTGGCTCAACATCATCATCCTCTTCGTACAGATCATCTTCAGTGTCGATCAAACCACCGTCTTTCACAACTGCATCATCATCAACCGTTGGATGACTGTGATCGATTTCACAAGAGTTTTTCACTTCCTGTTCGAACAAATAATCTCAGATTCAACTCTAAATTTCAAAATACACACTGAAAAATGTCAAATTTAAGTAACAAAATCACCTGTCAAAAAAAAGTAACAAAATTGCAAAAACCTAATTGCCTGATAGTGATGAGTGATTTCATCTACAAGAGACTGCATAGATATATCAGTCAAACGAGATCATCGACATCCGACGCAACTTCTTCGTCGCCGACGTCATCGTCGGTGGTGGTGACGAGGGGCTCCGATCTATATCAAGTTCTAGACAAGGGGCTCAGATCTATTTTGAGTTCTAAACAGGGGGCTCAGATCAGCTTTCAGATCCTGCTCAAAAACAAGAAAAGGTAGACCCCAGTACTACCATTGAAATGACAGTTGGATGTAAGGAGGTAGATGATGATGGTGGGAGTAGTCGAATTTGGGGTTGCGAAGGAGGTAGGTGATGACGGCTGGATTTAGAGTTGCGGTGGTGATGTGATGGTGTTTGATAGTGGTGGTGAGGTGGTGGTAGTGGTGTCTAATGGGTACTGGTGAAGACTTGTGGTTGCTTCAAAAGGGAGAAAGAAAGAGATAGAGGAGAGTGATGAAGTGAGAAATGTTTTTTTAATGATTATAAAATTATAAACAATTAAATTCTTTTTGTAAAGTTACTAAAACACCATTCTCATTATGTAAAATTACCAAATTGCCCTTATTTTTAACAAACATTTTGGATGGCGTTAGAGGCGGGGAGTGAAATAGAGATAAGCTTCATAGATCAGGGAGTAAAATGGCTATTTTTAAAGGTTTGGGGCAAAACCGTTAAAACGACCAAACCACAAGGAGCAAAACGGAAGTTTACTCTAATTTTAATTTATGAAGTTAAGGCCGAAAGATATGACTTTGCCTAAAAACTAATATCTATCTATACTATATAATCTTCTATCTACTATAATAAAAAAAACCATTTATAGGACACATGTCACTCATTGGATCCATCTATTTTTATAGATATGTATAATATATAATAATTTTATTTATTATGTTTATGTATTAGTCGAATTGTTTGATTTAAATTGGATATCTATTTTTATAGATATGTATAATATATAATAATTTTATTTATTATATTTATGTATTAGTCGAATTGTTTGATTTAAATTGGATAGTGTTCTTATATCATATGGCTATTAATACATGTTCGGTTATTTAAAAATAAGGACTTAATCTTAGATTAAAAAATATTTTTGAATCATTTATTTGAATAAGGATAATGATAAGGTATATTCATGTATTACTTTTAATTAGTTATTAATAAATAAAATCAGTGTCAGCTAGAGCCTAGAACCGAGTTTATTGGTACAGCTTTGACGTGAGGTCGAAGACTCACTCAAAAATAATCCAATTACATTAAATAGATAGTGATAAGTGGGTATCGAACACATGGAGTTTGTGGAATGCGTGTTTACTAAGCAGTTTGTAATTTACTAGATCAAAACTAAAGTGTAGAAAATAAATCTCAATATTTTGGTTGTTTGGTTTGTTTAACTGAATTCAACTAAAGTAAATCGCAAATCACTAGCAAGTTTTAAACGAGTAAAAGAGATAGCGATCATCCCGGTTTTCAGGTTTTAAATGACCAATGTTAATGCTCTACTGGAAAGAATCACATAGACATGGCTCGTGTGTGTGCAATTGTGTGTGATAAAAGGGAACTAAGTACTCGGATTCATAAAATGCGAGGTTGTTACCCGATAATCAATTAACATACTTCCAACCCTAATCCCTCCTACGATATCTCGATTGCCAACGGCACCAAGAACGTATGGTTTAGAACTATGATTAAACACAAGTAACAATTTACAAACAATCACTCAACACCATAATAAAACTAAACATCAAATGCAAAGTCTACTATTCCAGAAATAAAAGAGCAAAACATAATCGTCAAGAGCAAACCTTACATCCGAGATGATTACCAAGCAAACTAGCCACTCATAGTTTGGTGAATCATCATAACATTCAATCCTTGGTTCATTAAAATCAAACACAAAGTAGTAATGTTTAGAACACCCAAAAATACCCTAGAGCACCTGAATTTTTCCTCCCGCAAGTTTGCAAAACGGAGCTAACGAAAAGGATCCCCAAAAGACACCCATCATTATCTTTAGAAACATAAGTTACATTTTGGAACTGGGCGCCACCGTAAGCTACGATGGTTATGGTGGCTTGTGAGACTGCTACACTGGCTTAGTTCTGTCTTAAGGTGGGAAATATCATCTCAGCACCTACCGTAGCTTACGGTAGGCACTGTAAGCTACGGTAGATCTCACTTCCATCTTCATTTATTCTTCATCAAACTTCCATTTTGCCAGGTAGAATAGATAAGTGGGAAAACTAAAAAATAGATGGCTCTAATGAGTGACATATGTCCTATAAATGGTTTATTTTATTATATAGTATAGATATAGGTTATATTTATTCAACCCGTGTAATACACGGGGTTCTAACCTAGTTGTTTCTCTAAAATAATTAAAATCTTTTAAAAAAATTAGTTTACCAGTTTTATAGCCTTGCCTCATATCAATTAAATATTTTCATAACATCTATAAATATTTTATTAAGCCAAAACAGGTGGACCGGGCTAGGTTGAGAAACATATCATTAAAACGATATATGAACAAGTGGTGCTGGACTCGAGTTACTCCTATTTGGTGCAGAGTGAGGTACTGGTGTGCAATGATAGAAGACCCAGAGAAACCTGGATTCGATCTTTGAGCCAAACGGGGTTTACTGGTAATTTCATTGTCGTGCCTACGGGCAGGTAGGTTACCGGGTTTTCCCCAGAATTGGTAGTGGACTGGGGTTAATTTCGGAGTACTTCGTTTGGTTCAGTGGGTGCGTGCCTCGATAGTTTTCGGGATTGACTCTGATGGCCGTTAAAATAACGATATCTGACCAAAATTGGGTTCCGGTCATGGTCATAACAGGTTTTAATGAAAACGGGTTCACTTAAAAACGAGTCGTTTTGTTAACGAGATCCCAGCTCACAAAAAGCATCTGTAACCCAATGTTCTTAAAAAAAGTTGTAAAATGGGCTGGGCCTAGACACATTACAACCCAGATCTCTTCAAAGCCCAATAGACCCCACATCCAATTTCGACCCTGCGTTCATCCAACCACCATAAAAACACCAAAAGACTCTCTCTCTCTCTCTCTCTCTCTACCTTCTTCTACGACATTGTGTGGAGCAGTAATCACCGGCAACAATGGCGTACGCAACGTTGAAACGATCGTCAACAATGAAGTCAATGGCCACTGGAATCGGTCAATCATGGCGGCGGTTTGCTTCCGTTGCAGTCGGCAGCGATCTCGTTGCAGCCGCTCCAAATGTTTCGCTCCAGAAGGCTCGAACCTGGGATGAAGGTATCTCGTCTCAGTTCTCCACCACTCCTCTCTTTGACATTTTCAAGGTCTGTTTCTTTTGTTTGTTTGTTTCAGTTGTTTATTGCATTTTATGATAAAAACAATCAATTGATATTACTTTTTGAACACAGAACAAATTAAACTTGAACAGCAAGTGGATATCTTAAATATTTTGCGTTATATAGATGATAAAAGTTAAAAACAAAGATGATGAATAAAACACTATCATCACCTGTTTACAATCATAACAAAATTACTTCTATCATCTTTGTTCTAGTACCCTAAAAATATCAAATAAAAACATCATAACAAACCACAACCACTGGAAAGTAACATCAGCATCATGGATCAAAGTTGGTTTCTTCTTCAGATGAGTACCCTAAGCTTCCATTTGGGATTTCCTTATCACTTTCAGATTGAGTCCAAAGTTCAACCTGTGATTTTACTGCCTTCTGGAGCCTCTCTGTAAATTTGCTTGCAGAGTTGTTGATGATTGGAATTTCAGATAACTGCTTCAAAAAGCTTATATCCTCATTGGAAGATATGGCTTTTGGGTCGTATAGCTCCACATCGCCATTGTCCCAAGTCACTGAAATTTTGAAAGTGTCCTCAATGAACTCCCAAGATGTAACTTGTGTGTCTTCAATTGCCATTTCATTCGGTTTTCCGTACCTTTTGTGCAGAATTTTGAATAGTTGGGCTGTCTGATCTGTGTAACATGCTGGTGGTATTCCAAGTTCATTCATCTTTCTCAAAACATTCTCATTAGAAGCGTATTTTGAAATAGCACGTTATAGACTCAAGAAAACCCAATTTTTTTGTTATATTATGACCCGGTTACAGCCGATTAAAGTCTGCTGTAACTGTCGGACAGCCTGTTGTTTGCGTTTCCCGATCTCGCAACCGATTATCTAACGAATCCCCGGACGCTTAACAATAATCACAGCAGGTCACAAGTGGTTTATTCCATATTTAACATGCTCAATATCAAACTCATTAACCTTATAAACCCTAATCCGCATGAATTTGTCAATACGAACATATTCGGAAATTGCAAAGCATCATACTTGACTCACATGAACCCTAGATCATCAAATAACATCATACCCATCGAAACTCATCAGATTTAACAATTCAATAATACGAGCAATCATCAACATACGGTTAACATTCAAACCCTCGTTACTAAACTAGTATTCATACCATCAAAACCATAATAAACATGATCTCTAGCAAACCCTAGTTCACAAGTAACCATCATATAAACATCAAGAGTTCATGATAAGCAGAAAACGCAGCCATGTATGAACACCATAAACCGAAAACAAGAACGAAGAACATACCAACCAAGAGGAGATACGAGAGAGAGTTCGAGCTAAAGAGAACTAGTGCGAGAGGGAAGGGTAGCGACATGAGGGGGGGGGGGGGGCTGTCATCAGCCACCTACAAGAAGTAGGGTTTGTTTTTTTTTCTTTTTTTTTGTAAAAGCACGCACACACAAAAACATTACACATGCATGTGTATTATTTAGAGGAGAGGTTGGCTTGGGGTTTTCGAGTCGTATTGGGCTTGAGCCCAAAATAATGAGGGTGTTGGCATGGGCTACGCACACAAGTGGGCAAGGGTGGCGGTTTGGATCAAATGCAAAAGGTTTTGGGTTTGGGTTTGGGCCGCAAACTGGGCCACGCACACTAGCGGGTATCGGGTTGGGTGCTCATATAGTTCGAGTTGGGTTACGTGACATGCTTCGGTACCGATCGAGTTACAAATAATAGCGTTTCGAGTTTAAGTAGCTATAAACAAATAATTATATGCATACATATATATAAGAGTGTGAGACTAAATCGTATGACGCGGATAATAAAACGTCATGAAACATAAATACGTAAGCGATAGTATAGACGGTTCTAACCTCGAAAATGCAGATTGTCACATACTTTGTTCTGTCACCACGTCGTTAACTGATCACTAACTTTTGAGCTTGTTACTATACTTTCGGGGGTGTCCAAAGATCCCCAAAACCTTCCTAAGATCCCTATGACACCACCCAAAAGTATAAAAACAACATCAAAAGTTAGTGATCAGTTAACAACATGGTGACAGGCAATGGCGGATCCAGGATTTGTTTTCCTACGGGTTCACTTTTTTTCGGTGATAAGATTTCCCACAACCAAATGCTAGAATTTTTGGGTCGGATTAGGTCGGGTCGGGAAACGTAAGAATTGTTTCATTAGCCATACAATTCTTGTTTTAACAAAACTAAATCACATTCTAAATTCATATTCATATTCATATTATTTAAATCTAATACATGAGATTCAATTATTCAATTTTAAATATTCAATAAATTTTAACAACCAAACCCAATAATAATCCTAATACACGTAACAGGTTAAGGATCATGTACATTAATCAACTTTTGTGAGAAGTGTGAGAAATAATTTGGGAATGACAAGTGTCCTTTATCTTAATTAATTCAGAAGGGTGTATTAGTAATTTTCTATTCTTATCAATTAATTGATTTTCAAGATAACTGCCAAAAAAACTGTCGATGAGATATTACAGGGATTGTTTCGAATTTTGTATTTTTTTTGCAAGATCAAATAAGATTTTCATGTATATCATTCACCGATTCACATCATTCATCAATTATAAATACATGAGGTCTCAAGAAATCGGCAGAGACACGAACAGTTGTTAACCTTCTGCGATTCTGGTGTTTTATGTCAATTTCAATGGATTCCGCTGATGCAGGTACATGTGTATCATAGTTTTCCATTCTGTTAAGAGTTATCATGTTGCGATTAGTAGGGATATATGTTTTTACGTTTATGATCATACGACAGACGGGTTTTGTTTTTTTTAGTATGCGGTGTTACAGGTTTTTGTTCTACAGATTTAAATATACTTTGATTGTTTGTTTATGTAGTGTTTTATACACAGAACTGTTTAGGGTAAGTTGTTGTTTGAGTGTTTTATCATGAACAAAGTTATTTTTTTGATATTTCGATGTATAGTGTCATATGTATGATCAATAGTGTTATATTCTGAACAGGCATGTTAATTTCCTTTCATAGTGTTTTATGCCCAATACAATGTTATTTTAAGCCTGGTCATTATTGTTTAACCTACCAGATACTTTGATATTACAACTATAGTGTTATATGCATCTACAATGGTGTGATACGATGTTTAGATATTGCAAAGCTGTTTTATAGTGTCTTATATTAAACTTGATTTTGGTGATGACATTTTATAGTGTCATAATCAAATTCCATATTTTTTGTTATTTATTAGCTTAGTAGATAAAGTAATTCTTATTCATAGTGCTTTATGATTATTAAGTGTTTTAGATCAACAGATTATTGTTAATTAAACTGTATAGTGTCTTATAATAAACAGATAGTGTTAGATGGTCATATAGTGTTTTATTAAATACATAAATATGTTGTTGTCACTGTTGTTAACTTTGTTCATTGAATTTTTTACATAAGTTTTTTAGTATATTATAGTTTATAGGGTTTTATAAATGACTGATGTGTCAATTTTTTATTGTAGATATTCATACATACCAGCCGGTTGGTGATGTTCACGTGTCCCCAAATTCTGGAAGGAGGACTTTTATACCAGATGTCGACGATTCCATTAAACCTAAGATGCACATGACATTTGATTCGCTCGATAATGCCTTTCTTTTTTACCAAAGATATGCTAAGGCGGGAGGTTTCACAGCTAGGAAGGGTACTCAATACGAGCCTCAAAAGGGTGTCATACATAATAAATACTTCCTATGCTCAAAAGAGGGTACTAAACCCTTTAAGGCGATTGACTCGACTCAAGAAGCCGGTAGTTCTAATGATAACTCGAAGACTAAGATTACGCGCAGGGTTCCTTCTATAAGAACCGGCTGTGAAGCGTGTATTCGGGTTAAGATAAACCCGGATAATCTTTACGAGGTTTATTACTTCGAGGAGTCGCATAATCACGCATTTATTGCTGAAGATGATAGGTACTTGCTTCCTGAAAACAGAGGAATCAATTACGTACAGGAAGAAGTCGTAAACGCTTTGAGTGCCATAAACGTTGGTCTAGTTAGAGCGTTTAACATTATAAGGACTCTTTATGGAGGGTTTAACAAGGTAGGTGCCACGAAAGTTGATTTTAAAAACTTCAAGAGAGACTTAAATAGGTATATAGTTGACTACAATGCTGACATAGTTATTAAACGCCTAAGAAGGAAGAAAGAATTTATGCCCAATTTCTCTATGGAATACCTAACTACTGACGATGGTGTTTTACGGGCGTTGTTCTGGGCCAATGGAGATTCAAAGAGAAATTTTCATATGTTTGGGGATTTTGTGTCTTTCGATGCTACTTATCGTCGCAACAAGTTGTAACAACCCTCGGTAAAACCAACACCCTTATAATATTTCCGACCCTCAATTATATCTTAAATTGTCTCAATATGTCTTATATTATACCCCGTATGTGAAAACCGAGCCCAAAATACATTATAGTTTATAAAAATTAAATAAAAACCTGAAATATGAGTTGAGGCGGGCCGCATAGACCCACCCCAACATCTTACGCGGGCCGTATGGGAGTATTGACCGGACTCCGCTGAATCCTTTAGTTCAAGCGGGCCGCATAAGACCTCGTCTAAGTTGAGGCGAGCCGCGCGGACTCATCAAACGCGGATACTCCCAGAGGCCGACACGTGTCGTTATCGTGGCGGACCTACTCAACGACTCAGCTAAGCTATATGTTGACCGCATGTTGACGCGGGCCGCGTAAGGCTTAGCCTTACCTTACGCGGGCCGCCTGAAAGTCGTATTTCACAACTATAAATAGCAGGCATCAGTTTTCGATTTTCGTTGCTCATTCACACTTCTCAATCTCGAATTCTGAAAGTATTAAGCATTATAGTCGGGTATTATACCCCTAATTAGCGAGGTTCTGCTCCATTGTAAGTATTATAACCCCAGTTTCATAATAGTTGCGCTGCCCGATTGATTTAGGGTTCCGTAACAACTGTCGTGGTTCTGCCCGACGTAGTTGTTGGAATGCCGTCTCGGGGAGGGTATTATTAATAATTTCAAAGGGTTATGATACTAACCAATGTATAATTGTATAAATTATAGATTATAACCAGGAAACCCTTACGAAAAGCCTAAGATAGCAATGTGAGTAATCTCCTTTTTGTTAACAGTTTTTACAAAACCTTAATTATTTTACAATGTAATTAAGCAGTGATTGAGTCTTTGTAGTCTTCAATTACTGTCCGGTATGTTGGGGTTTTGTATACAAAATTTGTACTACTTGCGAGTAGTAAGTCGGGATGACAATACGTTACCATTGGACAATGAGTTAGCCAATGGGTAATATGACCCACAAGTCAGGATTGATAGTACCAAATGGAGTAATTGTGTAGACATAAACATTGTAATCGTCCTCGATACTGTTTTAATTTGATAAAATGTTTCTTGATTAAACTGGGATTCACTCACCAGTATTTCCGACTGATAAATGTTTTTAAAACGCGTTTCAGGTAACCCAATGTGACAGCCAATTATTAAAAAGCCAGCTGGAGAGCACTGAAGGCTTAGGGATAATGTGGCTATAAAAGTTACCAAATAAACGGTGTTTTAAATTAAATAAAATAGGGTTTATCCCTATAATGTATTGTAATAAGAAACTTGGGTTTTTCCCATGTTATTATTAATATGAAATTTGGTGGTTTTACTCTGATAAACATTTCCTAACTACGATCCTGATGTAAATTCCGCTGCGAGACTAAACAAACTGATACCACCAAACTTTGATCTCGCGTCCGCCCGTTCCCGGGAAACAGGGATCGGGGGTTGTGACACAAGTTCGTATCCTACCTTTAGTTTTAGATTCATTATATCCTGAACAGGTTTATATCATATTGTTTTACCCCCATGATAATGTGTATAGTGTAGTGTCATATGCATGATCAATAGTGTTATATGATGAATAGACTCGTTAAATTTATCTCATAGTGTTTTATCCCCATGATAATGTTTATTACATCTGTTCGATAGTGTTTTAATCCATCTGTTTTTTTTTTGTATCACTACTGCAGTGTTATATGCATGTACAATAGTGTCATATGGTAAATAGTTATTTTGTTAAAACATTTATAGTGTTTTAATTTTAATTTGTTTGTTATTAATTAATGTAGGTTGTTTTATGTTTTCACAATCGTATGGATTGTACAGTATCAAATCAGTTATCACACCAGTTATTTTTTTTGTAGGTACAATATGATGTTCGTACCTTTTACCGGTGTTGACTATCACTATCGTAATGTTACCTTGGGTGCTGCTATAATAGGTAATGAAACCGCTGAAACATATAGCTGGTTGCTTAACGCATTTCGGTAGGCATTTGGGCGCGCACCACCTGTGATTGTAATTGATCAAGACCCAGCGATGAGGAAAGCTATTCAAGATACTTGGCCTGAAAGTAGGCACATGCTTTGCATGTGGCATATAATGGACAAACTTACTACCAAGGTTTATTAAATACCAAAATTATTGTTTACAACGTTTATTGTTTTAGTGGAATTCTTTTGTTGGTTTTTTGTAGTTTTTTATATCTGAATATGTCGTTTTTTGTTTATCGATGTGGTTTTACTTTTATATAATGTTTTATCATGTTTATTGTATATTTAATTTTTTTAATGTTGTTCATTGTTTATGTCACGCCCCCGTCCCGGTTTTACCCGGTCCAGGAGCCGCGGGACAGAAACCCGTGGTAATTATTATGTTGGCAGCGGAATTTTAACAGGATCTTTTAAAACTTGAAAATGCCCAATTATTTTATTATTATTATTTGGGACAAACCCCGTAATTTACAATAGAGGAATTTCACGAGGAAATTCCCTGTTTTACAAAACATGTTTATTTATTTTATTGAGCCACCACTTCAAGCTTGTTAGTGCTCCGTAGCACGTTTTCCTTGGTTCATAGTAAGTCACCTGAAACATGTTTTAAAAAGGTTTTATCAGCAGGGAAATACTGGCAAGTCATTCAAGTTGCCCAAAATGACACATTGTTATAATCTACAGTATTATGGGTGATTGTAATGTTTTTATCAACCAATTACCCCCAATCGGTATTTGTCACTTGACAGTGTCTGTGACTATGGTCAGATCACCCATTGGCTAGCCCGTTGTCCAATGGTGATGAGTATCAAGTAATGTATACAAAACCCCACATACCGGCAGTAATTGAAGATAACAAAGACTTAATCCCTGTAATTATAACTTTGAAAATAATTAGGGTTTTGGAAACAATTTGGTAAAAAGAGAATGTCTCACATTGCAAATTTAATCGAACAGAACCTTGTCTACAGATTTAACCTTGTAACCTAGTTAAATAACAATGCACACGAAACTAGGTCAGTAACTTAATACAACTTTTATGATAAGCTCACGAAATCAAAACCCTCACGACGAATGACAAAGTATAGCCTGGATTCGAGCAGCACTTAAACATCCATCGGATTAGTTTCAATCAATCAGATATTGTATCGTAGCAGTGATCGAATTATTACCCTGTTATCGTAGCAGAATTTCGTGCTTGTGTGTGTTTTTTGACTAAACAGAGGATATCTCAGTGTACAAAATGAGTTTAAACGTCGAACCAACGCAGCCATGCAAGTGCCAAGCCCCTAATTTATATGCTGAAAAATGGGTTCCCCGCGTGGCGCGCCAGACCCACCTGGTCCTGGCGCGTGGCGCGACGGGTCACTTTTAGCATAGGGTAGCTTCGTGGATTCCTAGCCTAGGTGAGTCAACCGTTCAACGAAATTCTCATTTGACAACAAACTGTGAGGATAATACCAATTAGGGAATACCCCCCCCCCCCTGAGTTTTAGGGGCCCTGATCCTAATTCCAATTGTTCTGGAAATTTCAGGAGTCATGCATTATTACTTGGGGGTCTCAGTTAGGGTTTCCTATTGGACAAATTAAAATAAGAATTAATACTTTTAATGAGAGTTGCTACATCCTCCCCACCTTATTAAAATCTCATCCTCGAGATTTACTGGAACAAGTAAGGATATTTTCGCTTCATCTCTGATTCCAGTTCCCAAGTGTATTCTGTCACACCCCCAAAATCCACCATGCGGAGTACCACCGCTTGGAGGCGTGACGTGACCAGGATTGAGCCACCAATCATATTGAACATCGTAATTAAGTAAATAAGACCAACCACAATACGATTGGTGACCAAAGCTAGTTAGCCATGTTTAGTTTAAACAGCGGAAGCATAAAAGTAAATCCAAAAGCATAAGTCCATAGTTTATAAGTTAAAGTTCAAAGCATAAGTTTAATAAGTTCATAAGGATTTAAATAATAAGCATGGAACATAACAGTCCGTACACCACAACGACTCCTTCCTCGTGCAAGCTCCAAGCGTTTAGCGTCCTGTAAGGCATGTAACAATGAGTCAACAACAAAGTTGAGTGAGTTCACGTTTGGTTGTTTAGTTTTAAGTTGTTTCTGAAAAACGTGGTTTGACTTTCGTTGGCTTAATTGCCATGGGGGTTACCCCGTAGTTGAAAGTATGTTTAACCAGTTCCTTTTTTTTCATTACCCAAACCATAACCATAATCAGTGGGGGATTTCCTCGTGTGAACTACTAGACGCTATGATATCGACTACTACGCAAATAAGTTGTGCCCTATATCAGTGTCTATCATCACTGATAGTCTGCCATAGTCCATTAGTACACGCCCGTCCGACCGGCACGGTGTGAGGTTTGTTAAACCTAATAGCGCTATTAACTAATGACCCGCTCGCCATTGGCCTCGGTGATTAAGTCGATATAATGAAGAGGGACTTATTGATAGAGTTTTGTCTAGCTAGTTTTTAAGGTTGTTGTCCTACACCAGGAGGACGAACGTACGTATTCTGTACCAGGAGAATTCGTAGGATTAATAATAGCATCCTACCTATGGAGGATGGCCGTACATATCTTCCCAAGGGGATATGTAGATTTAGTTTTAATTCTTTAACCCATTCCCAAACCACCGGGAATCCCATGCCTTAGAAAGTGTATGAACGCACCTCGGTTTGCTCGGTTAGATTCTCAAATATAGCTAACAGTCAAGGTCGGTCAATCACGTCCTAATATGATTACCAGCTAGTCATTTAGTGATTTTTAAATAGAGCACAAAGTTCCTACACGTATCTATCACATAACATGCATTACTTTAACTGTTTATGCCCATATATACTTCTCATCCATTCCCCACTCATAAGCAAACATACGATAATGCGCCTAACACTTTTATTGACACATAATCAGGTTAGATCATTCACAAATAGCATATTCGACATTTAGACACGCAAATTACAGCTTATGTCATTTCAGCATAAATATTCAAAACCGGGCTGTTTTCGGACATTTTAATAAAATAGTTAACTTATTCCAAAAATTCCCAAATTTTTAAAAAATGTCTTAAACGTTCCAAATTTTATTGTGTAAAAATATCAGGGTCCAGTTTATTACTAATATTTTATAAAAATTCATTTGCCGGACTGAACTCAGATTTATCTTATTCTGACCACAGTCCACGGAATAATTTATTTAAAATTCATCGAGAGTCCGATTTACGAAATTCCAGTGAGAGAATTACAAATACATCGGGGGTCATCTACAGTACAAGTTTCATTATCTAACTCTACACAGAACTCATGTTATGATAGAAAACAAAACGCATATTTTCAGCAGAAAAATGCAGCTCTAGCTGCTGTTACAAAATGACACTTTAAAAATAGTAAACGAAGTCCAAAAATTATGATTCCGGTGCCATTAGAACCGTATTTCATAGTACATAAGTCTAGACTTCAGAAAATACATTTTTCGTTAAGTTACGGTCCTGTTACAGCTAACTGAAGTTGGCTGTAATCATTAAACAGCCTACTGTTTTCAGTCTTTAACACTCTAAAGCGCGTTCGATTGATTCCGTTAGCATGTTTAGTGATCACAACAATGTCAAACATCAATATTACAAGTAGATCAGCAAGTAAATCAGTAACATAATCAAGAAAACTTCAGTTTATCATCACTTCTTCATGTTTCATCAATATTTCATTACAAGTTAGTTTATATGCAAGACTTTGTTCATGGTTCTTTAGTGTTCATGGATTTTCATCATCAAACATCTATTAACCACTTAAATAACATAAATAATGAACGGATCTAAGTTCTTACCACTAGCTCAAGGCTAGGGAAGTTCGAGTGAAGAAATGTGGTGGTTAATAGCGAATGGAGAAGGTCCTTCCACTTCCGAACGCACCGAGCTTCGTTGTAGGACCTCTTGCACCTTTGGGTGAGTGTAGATTGCTTGAAAGATGATGTGAGGGTGGTGGTATGGTGGTGGTTGTTGGCTGCCGAAACAAAGGAAGAAGGAGAAGGGAGAGAAGTGGTGTTGAATGTGTGGATGGTGAAATGAGGCTTATGCTCACAAGACTACTCTTATAACCATTTCATGTGTTCATCAATTGTGTAAAGTGTCATAGATGGGGGAACATGATCCAATATAATAATCAGCATAACACAGAAATCAGAGAGCAGTTATATGATTCAGCACAGTCATCAAGTACTTTAATTGAAATTAATAAATTGTACGGTTACATGAAATTTGAGGGTTGTCACATTCTCCCCCTGTTAAGAGAATTTTGTCCCGAAATTTAGCGCTTGGTTACTGAGGAGGCTAGTTAAGTTGTGTTGGTTTCCTGGTTTTCCTGGGGTGTCACATCATCCCCCCGTTGATTTGGAATTTCGTCCCGAAATTCTGCAGTAGCTTCAGCCTCAGTAGTGGTTGCGTTTTTCTTAAACAGCTGGGGATACTTGAGTTTCATTTGGTCTTCTCGTTCCCAGGTATACTCTGGACCACGACGGGAATCCCAACGAACTCGGACAAGAGGTATTCTGGTACGCTTGAGGATCTTAACATCTCGATCCGTAATCTCTACTGGTTCTTCGACGAATCGCAGCTGGTCGTCGATAGTGAGCTCCTTGAGAGGAACTATGAGGGTCTCATCTGACAGACACTTCTTCAGATTCGACACATGGAAAACGTTGTGAACTCCGCTGAGTTCTTCAGGTAGATTCAACCTGTAGGCGACCTTGCCAATCTTCTCAATGATTTTGAATGGTCCGACATAACGCGGATTGAGCTTGCCTCGTTTGCCAAAATGGACTACACCTTTCCAAGGTGAGACTTTGAGTAACACTCGATCCCCAACCTGGAACTCGAGCGGTTTTCTTCCCTTATTAGCATAGCTTTTCTGACGGTCACGAACTGCCGCCATTCACTGTCGTATCTGAGCAATTCTCTCGGTGGTATCTACCACAAGTTCTGGGCCAGTGATTTGGCTGTCACCAACTTCTGCCCAACAGAGAGGTGATCGGCATTTGCGTCCGTACAATGCCTCGAATGGAGCGGCTTGGATGCTGGTGTGGTAGCTGTTGTTATACGAAAACTCCACTAGCGGGAGGTGCTTTTCCCAGCCATTACCAAAATCGATTACACATGCCCAAAGCATGTCTTCAAGGGTTTGGATGGTGCATTCAGATTGCCCATCCGTCTGTGGGTGATAAGTGGTGCTCATATCTAAACGTGAGCCAAAGGACTTGTGCATTGCTTGCCACAGTTCAGAAGTAAAACGCGCGTCACGATCAGAAATGATGGAGGTTGGCACTCTGTGCCTTGATACCACTTCCTTTAGGTAAATGTCTGCAAGAGTAGAAAACTTATCCGTTTCTTTGATAGCCAGAAAATGTGCAGACTTGGTCAGTCGATCTACGATCACCCAAATGGTATCGTTTTCGCGTTGAGACCTAGGCAGACCAGTAACGAAATCCATGGAAATTTGCTACCATTTCCATTTCGGGATCTCCGGTTATTGAAGTAGGCCTGATGGTTTCTGATATTCAGTCTTGACTCTCGCACAAGTCAAGCACTTACTGACATAGGTTGCTATGTGGGCTTTCATGTCAGGCCACCAGTACGTAGTCTTGAGGTCGTGGTACATTTTATCTGAACCAGGATATACTGAATAACGAGACTTATGTGCTTCATCCATCACAAGCTCGCGTAGGTCTCCATACAGTCTAACCCAGATGCGTCCGTTAACATAGTAGGCGCCGTCTTCCTTTTGTTCCAGCCGTTGCCTCGATCCTCGTAGGGACTCAGCCCTGATGTTTTATGCTTTCAACGCTTCAACCTGAGCATCGCGAATCTGAGCGGGAAGGTTAGATTGGATGGTAAGCTGTAGAGCACGTACACGCCTAGGTATAGTATCCTTTCGACTGAAGGCGTCGGCCACAACATTGGCTTTGCCCGGATGATACTTGATTGGGCATTCATAATCGTTCAAGAGCTCAACCCATCGGCGTTGACGCATGTTTAACTCCTTTTGCTTGAAGATATGCTCGAGACTCCTGTGATCGGTGTAAATGGTGCACTTGGTACCGTACAGGTAATGTCTCCATATCTTAAGTGCGAAAACAACTGCTCCCAGTTCCAAGTCATGCGTAGTGTAGTTCCTTTCGTGAACTTTAAGTTGGCGCGATGCGTAGGCAACGACCTTGTCACATTGCATCAATACGCAACCAAGTCCTTGGATGGAAGCGTCGCAGTAAACCACAAAATCATCTGTGCCTTCAGGCAATGAGAGGATAGGTGCGCTACAAAGTCTATCTTTCAAGTGCTGAAATGTGGACTCCTGTGCATCACCCCAATGATAGGTGACACCCTTCTGAGTCAGTGAAGTGAGAGGTTGCGCAATCTTTGAGAAATCCTTGATAAACCTTCTGTAATATCCGGCCAAACCCAAGAATTGGCGGATTTCTGTTGGTGTACGGGGTGCAGGCCAGTTCTTGATCGATTCAACCTTAGATGGATCCACATAAATTCCATCCTTGTTTACCACATGGCCTAGAAAGTGGACTTCGCGAAGCCAGAAGTCACATTTCGAAAACTTGGCATACAACTGCTCTTTTCGAAGAAGTTCCAGCATAAGTCGTAGATGCTGCTCGTGTTCCTCCTGACTCTTAGAATAGATCAGGATATCTTCGATGAACACAATAACGAACTTATCCAGGTAAAGTTTGCATACTCGGTTCATGAGATCCATGAAGACCGCTGGTGCATTCGTCAGCCCGAATGGCATAACCAGAAACTCGTAATGGCCGTAGCGACTCCTGAATGCTGTTTTGGAAACGTCCTCATCTCGGACTCTCAGCTGATGGTATCCCGATCTCAAATCAATCTTAGAGTAATAGCTCGATCCTTGCAGCTGGTCGAACAAGTCTTCAATGCGTGGAAGAGGATAACGATTCTTCACAGTCACCTTGTTGAGTTTGCGGTAGTCAATACACATTCTGAAAGTACCATCTTTCTTTTTCACAAACAAGACTGGAGCTCCCCAGGGTGAAGAGCTAGGACGTATGAAACCCTTTTCCAAGAGTTCTTGTAGTTGTGTGGACAGTTCTTCAAGTTCTGATGGAGCTAGACGATAAAGTGCTCGAGCTATGGGCGCTGCTCCAGGAGCTAGCTCGATTTGAAATTCAACTTGACGATGAGGCGGAAGACCAGGTAATTCCTCAGGAAATACCTCGGGAAAGTCACGAACAATAGGGATGTCTTCAATTCTTTTCTCTTCCGTTGATGTGTCAGCAACGAGTGCTAAAATGGCAGTGTGGCCCTTTCGCAAACACTTCTGGGCCTTAAGGAAAGAGATGATTCCTTCGACAGCACCACTCTTGTCGCCATGAATCTCGAGGGGTTCCTCACCAGAACGAGGAATGCGGACGATTTTCTCCTTGCAAACAATCTCCGCTTGATGATGAGATAGCCAATCCATCCCAATAACGACGTCGAAACTACCAAGTGTGATAGGAATAAGATCGATAGAGATAGTCTGACCAGCTAAGACGAGGTTACAACCTTTAATTACGTGTGTGGCTTCAAGACTTTTACCATTTGCTAGCTCTATCGTGTGTTTGGTGTTTAGAAGTGTTGGAGTGCGCTTAAGCATTTGGCTAACTTTTAAGGACACATAACTAGTATGGGCACCCGAATCGAATAAAACAGTAACAAAGAAGTCGTCCAGAAGAAACTTACCCATCACAACGTTGGGATCGTTCCTTGCATCACCTTTACCAATCACGAACACACGACCCCTTGCTCCATTACCATTGTTGTTTCCCCCATTGCCGCCTCCATTGTTGCCTCCATTGTTGTGCCCATTGTGGTTCCCGTTTCCTTGGTTGTCGTTGTTCTGATTCTGGTTCAGTTGGGGGCAATTCCTCTTAAAGTGACCTTCAGCGCCACACTGAAAGCATCCTTTATTGCCCTGCTGTTGCTGCTGCTGGTGATTCTGTGGAGCTTTTTGTTGTTGTTGGCGATTCTGATTTGCAGGACGCGGGCTCCTGCAATCCCTAGCTTCATGGCCCAGCTTGTGACATCTCTGACATCGACCTTTGTTGCACTGCCCACTGTGATGCTTGTTGCACCGGTTGCACTTAGGGTGGTTTCCTCGGTATCCACCCTGTCCTTGATTACCGGAAGATTGCTGACCAGGACTCTGGTAGTCATCAGTCTTTCGCTGCTGCGACTGAACCGAAGCAGAACCCTTACTGGAGTTCCCATCCCATTTTCGCTTGTTGTCGGTAGGTGCATCAGAAGTAGCTGTGGCACTGATTCGTTTGGGCAGCCTGTTTTGCTCCACCGCCTGGTCAGTGAGTCGATGGGCCAACTTGATGATTTGCTGAATGGTACCCAGGTTATCCGAAGTCACGTGACTTTGAATCTCTGGCACAAGGCCCTTGAGATACATCTCAATTCGTTTGATGGGAGGGTCCACCATGGTAGGGCACAAGATGGCCAGCTCATTTGACCTTTTCGTATATGCCTCAATCTCAGACCCCGTCATTTTCAGGTTGAAAAACTCCACCTCTAGTTTGTGGATGTCATCACGGCTACAATACTCTTCCTTGATCATTTCCTTGAAATCGTTCCATGGGGTGGCATTAGCAGCAACCAACCCCAGCACCTGAACCTGAGCGTTCCACCACGTGAGCGTTATTCCTTCAAGAGTACCAGTAGGATACTTCACTCTACGAGCCTCGGGGCATTCGCACATCTCAAAGATAGACTCGAGCTTCTCAAACCAGTGGAGGAGGCCTACAGCTCCTTCAGTGCCACTGAAAGTAGTAGGTCGGCAGTCCATGAAGGTTTTGAATGTGCACACAGGAGGTTGAGCATGTTGAACTGTTGCGCGAGAATAAAAGAGAAGATTAAGCATGAGGGTTGGTTTGCGAAGGTAGGATCTAAACGTCCTAAGGTGAGTTGGTATGGCAGGTTATACCTCCTGCAGGGTTAGCTGCGAGTGCCTCAGCGACTCGTTCGTTGATCAAGGCCGTCAACTGGGCTTGAGTGAGGTTGATGCGTCCTCCGCGTCTGCTCATGATCTTCATAATGAAGCAACGTAAGTGAGAAAAGTATCGCGAAAGTGCGTAAGTGTGGGACGATAGTGGAGAGTAACCACACAAGGTTCAAATAGCAATTATCACATTATCTAATGCACAGTGAGAACTATCTAACCGACAATATAACATAAATCATACCACTTATGGTGTCGAGTCTTGCACGTGGAGCGAAGCGTCGTTGTGGATCGTTGAGCACTGTACAGGTTATAGTCTGGTTTTATCAAAAAATTTCCCCTTTTTAAAACCAAGTTAACTATAACCAATGGCTCTGATACCAATCTGTCACACCCCCAAAATCCACCATGCGGAGTACCACCGCTTGGAGGCGTGACGTGACCAGGATCGAGCCACCAATCATATTGAACATCGTAATTAAGTAAATAAGACCAACCACAATACGATTGGTGACCAAAGCTAGTTAACCATGTTTAGTTTAAACAGCGGAAGCAGAAAAGTAAATCCAAAAGCATAAGTCCATAGTTTATAAGTTAAAGTTCAAAGCGTAAGTTTAATAAGTTCATAAGGATTTAAATAATAAGCACAGAACATAACAGTCCGTACACCACAACGACTCCTTCCTTGTGCAAGCTCCAAGCGTTTAGCGTCCTGTAAGGCATGTAACAACGAGTCAACAACAAAGTTGGGTGAGTTCACGTTTGGTTGTTTAGGTTTAAGTTGTTTCTGAAAAACGTGGTTTGACTTTCGTTGGCTTAATTGCCGTGGGGTTACCCCGTAGTTGAAAGTATGTTCAACCAGATCCTTTTTTTTTTCATTACCCAAACCATAACCATAATCAGTGGGGGCTTTCCCCGTGTGAACTACAAGACGGTATGATATCGACTACTACGCAAATAAGTTGTACCCTATATCAGTGTCTATCATCACTGATAGTCTGCCATAGTCCATTAGGACACGCCCGTCCGACCGGCACGGTGTGAGGTTTGTTAAACCTAATAGCGCTATTAACTAATGACCCGCTCGCCATTGGCCTCGGCGATTAAGTCGATATAATGAAGAGGGACTTATTGATAGAGTTTTGTCTAGCTAGTTTTTAAGGTTGTTGTCCTACACCAGAAGGACGAACGTACGTATTCTGCACCAGGAGAATTCGTAGGATTAATAATGGCATCCTACCTATGGAGGATGGCCGTACATATCCTCCCAACGGGATATGTAGATTTAGTTTTAATTGTTTAACCCATTCCCAAACCACAGGGAATCCCATGCCTTAGAAAGCGTGTGAACTCACCTCGATTTGCTCGGTTAGATTCTCAAATATAGCTAACAGTCAAGGTCGGTCAATCACGTCCTAATATGATTACCAGTTAGTCATTTAGTGATTTTTAAATAGAGCACAAAGTTCCTACACGTATCTATCACATAACATGCATTACTTTAACTGTTTATGCCCATATATACTTCCCATCCATTCCCCACTCATAAGCAAACATACGATAATGCGCCTAACACTTTTATTGACACATAATCAGGTTAGATCATTCACATATAGCATATTCGACATTTAGACACGCAAATTATAGCTTATGTCATTTCAGCATAAATATTCAAAACCGGGCTGTTTTCGGACATTTTAATAAAATAGTTAACTTATTCCAAAAATTCTCAATTTTTTACAGAATGTCTTAAACGTTCCAAATTTTATTGTGTAAAACTATCGGGGTCTAGTTTATTACTAATATTTTATAAAAATTCATTTGCCGGACTGAACTCAGATTTATCTTATTCTGACCACAGTCCACGGAATAATTTATTTAAAATTCATCAAGAGTCCGATTTACGAAATTCTAGTGAGAGAATTACAAATACATCAGGGGTCATCTACAGTACAAGTTTCATGATCTAACTCTACACAGAACTCATGTTATGACAGAAAACAAAACGCATATTTTCAGCAGAAAAATGCAGCTCTAGCTGCTGTTACAAAATGACACTTTAAAAATAGTAAACGAAGTCCAAAAATTATGATTCCGGTTCCATTAGAACCGTATTTCATAGTACATAAGTCTAGACTTTAGAAAATACATTTTTCGTTAAGTTACGGTCCTGTTACAGCCAACTGAAGTTGGCTGTAATCATTAAACAGCCTACTGTTTTCAGTCTTTAACACTCTAAAGCGCGTTCGATTGATTCCGTTAGCATGTTTAGTGCTCACAACAACGTCAAACATCAATATTACAAGTAGATCAGCAAGTAAATCAGTAACATAATCAAGACAACTTCAGTTTATCATCACTTCTTCATGTTTCATCAATATTTCATTACAAGTTAGTTTATATGCAAGACTTTGTTCATGGTTCTTTAGTGTTCATGGATTTTCATCATCAAACATCTATTAACCACTTAAATAACATAAAGAATGAACGGATCTAAGTTCTTACCACTAGCTCAAGGCTAGGGAAGTTCGAGTGAAGAAATGTGGTGGTTAATAGCGAATGGAGAAGGTCCTTCCACTTCCGAACGCACCGAGCTTCGTTGTAGGACCTCTTGCACCTTTGGGTGAGTGTAGATTGCTTGAAAGATGATGTGAGGGTGGTGGTATGGTGGTGGTTGTTGGCTGTCGAAACAAAGGAAGAAGGAGAAGGGAGAGAAGTGGTGTTGAATGTGTGGATGGTGAAATGAGGCTTATGCTCACAAGACTACTCTTATAACCATTTCATGTGTTCATCCATTGTGTAAAGTGTCATAGATGGGGGAATATGATCCAATATAATAATCAGCATAACACAGAAATCAGAGAGCAGCTAAATGATTCAGCACAGTCATCAAGTACTTTAATTAACATTAATAAATTGTACGGTTACATGAAATTTGAGGGTTGTCACATATTCCGAGCCTCTCTTTGAATCCCACTTGACTTTGACCAGTACTAGTCGTTTGTGCTTGAGAAACTTGACCTTTCTGTCTTCTATCTGCAGTGGTTTCTCCACAAATTTTAACTTTTCACTTACCTCTATGTCTTGGAGAGGTACTACCAGGGATTCATCAGATAGACATTTCTTGAGGTTGGATACATGAAAGACGTCGTGTACCCCGGCTAGTTCTTCTGGTAATTGTAGGCGATAGGCGACTGGTCCTATTCGCTGGATTATTGGGAAGGGTCCTATGTACCTTGGACTTAGTTTTCCCTTCTTACCAAACCGAACTACCCTTTCCAAGGAGAAACTTTCAAGAGTACCTTGTCTCCAACTTAAAATTCTAATGGCTTGCGTCTATTATCTGCATAACTCTTCTGACGATCTCGAGCTGTCTTTAGTCTTTCCTTGATTTGAGTTATTTTGTCGGTGGTTTCTTGTACAATTTCGGGACCTGATAATTAACTTTCTCCTATTTCTGCCCAACAAACTGGAGTTCTACACTTTCGTCCATACAGTGCTTCGAACGGGGCAGTTTCAATGCTTGAATGGTAACTATTGTTATAGGAGAATTCAATTAAAGGTAAATGATTGTCCCATTTTCCACCAAAATCTATAACACATGCCCTGAGCATGTCTTCCAGAGTTTGGATCGTCCTTTCACTTTGTCCGTTCGTTTGGGGATGGTATGCAGTACTTAAATTCAATCGTGTCCCCATTGCTTCTTGGAAACTTGTCCAAAAATGTGAAGTGAAACGACTATCTCTATCCGATACAATAGAGAGTGGAACTCCATGCAAGGATACTACCTCGTTTACGTATAACTTGGCTAATTTTTCCATACTAAAGGTTTCCTTCATGGGTAGGAAATGAGCTTATTTGGTTAATCAATCCACAATTACCCAAATTGCGTCGTTTCCTTTTCTGGTTTTGGGTAACCTAGTAACAAAATCCATGGTTATTAGTTCTCATTTCCAAACAGGCATTTCTAATTGTTGGAGTAACCCAGAAGGTTTCTGGTGTTCTGCCTTAACTTGTGAACAAGTTAGACACTTAGATACATATCTAGCTATGTCCTTTTTCATTCATATCCACCCGAAGTTATTCCTTAAATCTTGGTACATTTTATTATTTCTAGGGTGCATGGTATATCTAGATTTGTGGGCTTCCTCTAAAATCTTATTTCTTAATTCTCCTTGCTTAGGTACCCAAATCCTTCTTTTGTGGAATCTCCAAATTCCATCAGTTCCTTGCTCTAGTTCCTTTATTCTTCATTTCATTCCTTCAGCATCATCTTTGATTGCTGCTTCCTGAACATTCTTTAATTGTTCCATTAAGTCTAATTGTAAACTTAATCTAAGAGCACGAACTCGCTTTTGCTTTTCATGATACTTACGACTTAGGGCATCTGCGACTACATTTGCTTTTCCTTCGTGATATTGAATATCACAGTCGTAGTCACTTAGAATTTCCATCCATCTTCTTTGCCTCATATTCAATTCTTTTTGCCCAAAAATATATCTTAAACTCTTATGATCCGTATAAATGGTAAATTTACTTCCATACAGATATTGTCTCCTGTTAGGACCGGTTTTGACTCCGAAACGATTGCGAATCGACCGTGCGACGTGCGGAAACCGTGCACGAACGGGACCGAAACACACAAGACGTAATATAAACGTGATTCTATTGATAAATCTGAAACGTACAAAGAACCTTGAATCACCTCTTGCACTTTCTCTCTCTAGACTCTCTCTCTAGAATCTAAGCTCTCCAAATGTCAAATGTGCAAAAGTCATACAAATGATGACATAACTCTCCTATACATAGCCCTTGGAATTAATGAGACTTCTCATTAATTACCAAAATGCCACCTTGCTATTTCTAACTAGATATAACAATATAAGCTTGATTCTTCGGTTTCTGCTACAGACTAGATTGATGAAGGCGATAGACAGATAATGCACTAACATCTCCAAATCTTAAGGGCAAAAATTATTGCTCCTAACTCTAAGTCGTGAGTCGTATAATTCTCTTCGTGCTTCTTTAATTGTCTTGATGCATACGCAATCACCTTTTTGCGTTGCATTAGTACACATCCTAATCCTAACTTTGAAGCATCACAGTATACTTCAAACTCTTCTGTCCCTTCGGGTAAGGCAAGAATTGGGGTGTTTGTTAACTTTTGCTTTAAAATCTTAAAAGCCTCTTCTTGCCTAGGTCCCCATTCAAACTTAACTGTTTTACAGGTTTGCTTAGTTAATGGCACAACTATCTTAGAAAAATCTTTAATGGGTCGCCTATAGTACCCAGCTAATCCTAGAAAACTTCTAACTTTCGTAGCTGATTGCGGGACCTTCCATTTGGTGATTGCTTCTATCTTGGAGGGATCTACATGAATGCCTTCGTGATTCACCATGTGACCTAAAAATTGCACCTCCTGTAGCCAAAATTCACACTTCGAGAATTTGGCGTAAAGCTTTTTCTTTCTTAACAAAGTTAAGAGTGCATGCAGATGCTCACAATGTTCTTCCTGACTTTTGGAATAAATAAGTATACCGTCGATAAAGACAATTACAAATTTATCCAAGTACGGTTTACAGATTCTATTCATCATATCCATAAATGCTGCCGGAGCGTTTGTTAGTCCGAAAGGCATAACTGTAAACTCGTAGTGACCATACCTAGTTCTAAAGGTAGTTTTAGGTATGTTTTCTTCTTGTACTTTCAACTGATGGTATCCGGAGCATAAATCTATCTTAGAAAAATATCTAGCTCACTGAAGTTGATCGAAAAGATCATCAATCCTAGGTAATGGGTATCGATTCTTAATTGTAACCTTATTCAATTCCTTATAATCCATACACATTCGCATTGAACTGTCTTTCTTCTTTACAAACAACACTGGTGCTCCCCAAGGGGATGAACTAGGTTGTATGAATCCTTTACTGAGCAATTCATCTAATTGCTTTTTCAGTTCTAATATTTCAGTGGGTGCTAATCGATAAGGTGTCTTGGCTATTGGTGTAGTTTCTGGAATTAGATGAATTCTAAATTCTATTTCCCTATCAGGTGGTAATCCAGGTAATTCTTCTAGGAATACATCTGAGTATTCTGATACTACTGGAATTTCCTTAAGTTCCTTAGCCTTAGTGCTAATGATTACCGAAATCATATACACTATTCTTTGCTTTCGTTCATAACTAGCAACTTTCATTACTGAAATGAACTTCATTGGTTTACGCGGCTTATCCCCTGTAATCAAAATTACTTCTCCTGTGGGTGCACGGATTTCTATGTAATTCTTATCACAAAGGATTCGAGCATGGTTGGCTACTAACCAATCCATTCCTAGTACGACATCGAATCCAGCTAAATTCATGGGTAATAGGTTTGTAGAAAATTTATGACCTGAAAGTTCTATATTTTCTTTTTGCAAAACCGTATCTTTGTTAACAGAGTTCCCGTCTGCCGTTTCTACTGTATAAATTTGCCTAAGTTTGGTTAAGGGTAGCTTAAGAGCTTGGCAGAAAGAAGTATTTACAAAACTTTGGTTTGCACCAGAGTCGAATAATACTTTTGCATAAACGTTGTGTACCAGAAACGTACCAGCTATTACATCGGGAATCAGTTCGGCTTCCTGCGTGGTCAATTGGAAGGCTCTTGCGTTCTTCTTATTAGTTCCTTCAGCAGGTTTGGCCTTGTTATCTGCTGGTTTGACCAATTTAGGGCATTCTGGTCTGAAATGCCCAGCTTCTCCACAGTTATAGCAGATTTTTGTTTTCTTTCTGCATTCTTCTTCACGATGTCCTGGAGCTTTGCAGAAGTTGCAGGTTTCATTGCATTTTCCAAAATGTTTCTTTTTACAATTCCTGCAGAACGGCGGGGTGGAAGATTGCCCAGTTCCTCTTTTCTTGAAATTGCTATTATTACCCATACGAAATCCTTGGGTAATCTTTTGGGCTAACTCCTTTTTCCTGTTTTCTTCCCGCGTATGCACCAGTCCGTCAGTCAAGGTGTTGGCTAATTCCACCGCATCGTCAATTGTGCGGGGTCTCGCAACTTTGACAATATAACGAATTTCACTAATTAAACCCCAAATATAGCGAGAGATGAGTACTGGTTCTGGCGAGGCCAGAGTTGGTACAATTCTAGCATACTCGAAAAATGTCGAAGTATACCCTCGACAGTCAACGTCCACCATTCGGTGGCTCAGGAACTTATTCGCCATTTGCTCTTTTTCATATTCAGGGCAGAATTTCCTTTCCACCAAATGCTTAAATTCTTCCCAATTCATGGTATAAGCCATGTCACTTCCCATGGCTTGTAGTACCGTATTCCACCATTCTAGTGCCCCTTCTTTAAAAAGATGTGACGCGTACATGACCTTGTCTTCCTCGATACATTTACTTATTTTAATCACTGCTTCGGTTTTCTCTAACCAACGCAGTGCAGCAGTCGCCCCTTCGTTGCCTGCAAATTCAACCAGTTTACAGGCAAGAAATTCCTTGTAAGTGCAACGAGGCGTTGCAGCTTTCATTTTCTTAAGGAATGGGGCTTGTATCCCATCATTATCGTTATTATTAATGTTGCCACCTCCATTTACACTATTGCTGAAAATGTCGCCGTGAGTACGTTTACTGGGAATAATTGGTTGAGGTTCAACTGGAATTCGGGAAGCAGCAAGGATTGCTGGAATAGCATTGGCTATTCCCTGAGCAACAATATTTTCTATATCTTGTCGGTTAAGAAAGTGATCTTCATTGTTTTGCTCGGATTGATTAACCTCGTTAACTGGTTCATTACCAGCGTGTTCCATCTGGTAATTAATATATATAAGTTATTAGCACAAAATAAATAACAACCAAACACAATGAAATAATCGCACATAATCATGTTAACACATATAGCCAAAATTGTCGACTTTGCGACTTTCATATTTTTATATATTTTAGTATGCATTCATACACACCAAATATATTACAAAAGTTTTATTTTAGGTTATTTTACATGATTATATTTTTTTATTATTAAACACACATCCGCACAACCACATACGATCCCGTCAGCTGGCATTTCAGAAACGACGTTCCCTCTCGTCGTATTTCCATGATATCCTCTCCCCCACATCTCGGATTCTATTTCATGCGTCCACCAGCTCCTCGCCATAGTGGCGAAGTTCAGCCAAGTTCTCGGTACTCATTGGTGGGTGTAATGGAGGCTCAGGGTCAAATTGGGGGAAAAAGGTATTAGGGTTATTCAAGAGATTCTGAAATTGCCAGTCAGTTATCCACCATTCTTCTAGCTCTCCTGGTAGAGGTCGGGGTGGATAATAGGATCTGGGATGGCAGGTTCCAGATTAACTGGAAGTTGTATTTCAGCTGGGTAATTGAAGAGGTTTTCATCGGCAGGTCCGATGAGATCACTAAGTGCCAGTTTACGATCCAGCTCCTCCCATGATGGCATTTCTTGAGCTTTCCCGGAACTTTCCCCGATTTCTTTTCCTTTTCCTTTATCCTTTGGATCCTCAGTCTTTATCACGTTCTGTACTGCTGGTTTCTTCCTACGCACACGCCTCCAGCCTACGAGTCTTCTTCTCTTTTTCGGTTTTGGTTTCTCCTGAGGTTGGGCTTGGAATACCATTGGTTCTTCAGTGTCAGCCTGGTAGCCAGTGAAGGTATCGGTGGTATCCATATCTGTGGTATGGATAGTAAAGTTTTGAAGTGCTTCTGATAGTTCATTCATGTTATTAGCATACATGAAGAAACACACAAAATTCTAAGTTAAAATTTTTTAAATTAAATTTTCATAGAATCACAGAATAGCAATCAGAAAAATTAAGTATTTCTAAATACTTAATTGGCTTAAACCAGTGGCTCTGATACCACCTTTTTCTGTCACGGCCCCCGTCCCATTTTTACCCGGTCCAGGAGCCGCGGGACAGAAACCCGTGGTAATTATTATGTTGGCAGCGGAATTTTAACAGGATCTTTTAAAACTTGAAAATGCCCAATTATTTTATTATTATTATTTGGGACAACCCCCGTAATTTACAATAGAGGAATTTCACGAGAAAATTCCCTGTTTTACAAAACATGTTTATTTATTTTATTGAGCCACCACTTCAAGCTTGTTAGTGCTCCGTAGCACGTTTTCCTTGGTTCACAGTAAGTCACCTGAAACATGTTTTAAAAAGGTTTTATCAGCAGGGAAATACTGGCAAGTTATTCAAGTTGCACAAAACGACACATTGTTATAATCTACAGTATTAAGGGTGATTATAATGTTTTTATCAACCAATTACCCCCAATCGGTATTTGTCACTTGACAGTGTCTGTGACAATGGTCAGATCACCCATTGGCTAGCCCGTTGTCCAATGGTGACGGGTATTAAGTAATGTATACAAAACTCCACATACCGGCAGTAATTGAAGATAACAAAGACTTAATCCCTGTAATTATAACTTTGAAAATAATTAGGGTTTTGGAAACAATTTGGTAAAAAGAGAATGACTCACATTGCAAATTTAATCGGACAGAACCTTGTCTACAGATTTAACCTTGTAACCTAGTTAAATAACAATGCACACGAAACTAGGTTAGTAACTTAATACAACTTTTACGATAAGCTCACGAAATCAAAACCCTCACGACGAATGACAAAGTTGTAACACCCCGAAAACGGGTTTGGTAATTAAACCCCGTTAATACTAAAAGACGGGTAAAGTACCGTTAGTGGTAAAAGTAACCCAGTAAATATTAGGATTTAAATAAATAATCCTAATATTAATCAAAAAGCGAATAAGAACTTTCAAGAGAAAATAAAGTTATGAAAGGCCCGAGTTAACAACAACAAACAACAACAACCATACCCAGTATATCCCACAGATAGCAGAGCTATTTGTAGGGTCTGGGGAGGGTGGGATGTAGACAGACCTTGCCTCTATCCATATGGATAGAGAGGCTGCTTCCAGAGAGACCCTCGGCTCGAAAGCGAACAGCAAACCAACATATCAGGTCAAAGAATGCATGAATAAGAAGTCGCCCATACTAAGATAAGAGTGGGACAATATAATGTGAATCATGTATAATGGCATGCAACATCATTTTGAGCGTAAACATAATGTAAATCATGTATAATAGCATACAACATCATAGACACACAAGAAGGGCAATCATCGGAGAAGTCCCTTAAAGAAAAGGAAAAGCCTACGTCCATGAAAAACACCTAAAACCTTTCTACAATATCCTCTAGAAGTCCTTAACCTTAATCCTACGCCTCCACGAAGTCCTATCTTGGACCATGTCCTCAGAAAGGCCCGAGTTAACGAGACTTAAAATATAACGGGTTATAACTTCCCGAACCTATTAAGTTAACTAGGGATAATTAACCTAGTTACTAGTATGTGGCTAAGTGATAAATGGTAAGTTGTAGCTTCAATTGATCAAAATAAAACATGAGGGACTAATACTTGCCAAATGGGAAACTTGTTTTAATGAAAACAAGTAATAACACACAATACACACACTAAGGGTGTGTGTGGAGATCGACCAGGGGAAGCTCCCCATGGAGCCAAACCCTAACCATCAACAAATCCATCAAATTGAAGGATCAAATGAAGCCCAAATTCACAACCGAGCATGAATTAACGATCACCCGAACAAGAGGATCGTAAGGTATGTAAAATCTTGATGATTAGTGAAGTTGTGAAATATGGATAATCATCCTAATCATGAATTAGGCATGGATTAGAGAAGCTATGGCTAGATTAGTGATGTATACTTGCTTAGGAACAAAACCCTAAGTGAAAATCATACATGACATGCTATGTATTGAATGATTAGATGATTTACTACATTTAATTAAGTGGGTTTTAAGCATATGATGAAAAAGATGATATAACTATGCTTAGAATCAACATGCATGATAACGAATAGAAGGTGTTTGATTAAACCATGAATTTGGGTACAAGATCATACTTCTCACGAAATGGGTTTTTGTATGATATAAAAGAATTGATGATAAGATCGTGATGAAGATGTTTGAAATCATGATATCTACTAGTTGATATGTAGAATTTGATTTTATTAGGTGTTCGGACGGATGCTAGTGATATGATAAAACGGGTTTTCACTTATAAATGAGAAACCTTAGTTCTTTTGAAAATAAATAAATAAGTTAGATTTAATAATCACTTGAACTAGTTGAGATATTGGAAATATAGTGAACCGGGTAAAAGATTTGTTAGACGGTGGCTTAAAAGAACGCCTACCGGGTGATTAGAGAAAATGCCTAAACTAGTTGATAAACTCGAATATGCATTTAGTATACTAATGGGCATTTGACTTTTAAAAAGTCAAACTGACCTACAATGTGATGAATGATAATTAGATATAGAAATGCGTAAGGTGGAATATTCGTATTAAGTCATGATTAAACTAACCACCTTGTGAATGATGAATAATAGTTGGCGCTTAACAAGCTAGGTGAAGCTTAGGGAGAAAGCGGTCAAACGAATCAAAAAGGAAAAGAAAAGTGTAGCTTGGATACGAGGTAAGTAAAACTTACACCCTTTTTGTAGAACACGTGTTTGTTTTATAAACTATGAATGCGAATAATGTAATATCCGAAATAAGGGTTTCGACACGATTGACACAAGTCGGAACGAGTATAAATGATAAAAACCATGGTTTATGGTAAATGGGGCAAATGGGTGAATTTGGAAATTCAAGATCATGCTTTTATTCTAAATTATGTAAATGTTTGGTCTTATAGTCCAAACGGGTCAAATGGTGATGATGATACCATTTGACAATATTGACTAATGAGGTTGTCAAGTCGTATGTTATCAGGAGTGAATAGCAAATTGGATAATTGCGACGCCATAGAATATTGGTTAATTAACGCGAGGTATAAAATGGGTCTATATGTTGACTCGAGCCAGGTACGTATATATATAAATTCATGGTTAAAAATGCAATGTTGGTCAAATACCTTAGCAAAGGGACCTATGTCGTAAAAGGAGGAATTAAGTTGACGAAAATACCCTTGATAGGTAAATTGGGCAAACGACCCTTAGAGGTCGTTTAGATACTAGCTTTATCATTATGTAACTCATAGACATATGTAAGAGTTGTATGCATAAACCTTGGGGGTCAAATGCCTATGAACGGGTCAATCACGTAAAATGACTATCCTTAAGGTAAAATGATAATCTGAGGGGTAAAAATTTAGACTATATAGATAGCCACATTAAACACATCACAAATATAGTTGTGATGGAAGATCATTTGATAAATAATATGGAAATGAGAAGCTAGAAATAAATGAGTAGGAATTATGCGTAAAAGTGCTTAAATGCCCTTAACGGGTCAATTAGACATCTAATTAAGAAAACGGGTTTAAGAATGTATATAAACCCGTGATTTGAATCTAATATGATAAGCAATATGGAAATGATGAGAAATTAGAATCAAACAACATGTTTGTTTGATAAAATCGCGAACGGGTCAAAATTGGGTAGAAAAGGGTAAAAAGCCGAAGACTTAAAAGTCTTAATTTTTGTTAATCCGGATGTTGGATTTTAACTCCATATGATGAAGGATCAAATTACAATCACGTAGGAAGAAACGGTAGGTCAAACGGACAAATGGATTGAAAGATACGAAAGTTTTCGTGTCAAAAACGGCAAAAAGGAAGGGGCTGATACAGGGGCCACCGTAACTTACGGTGCCCACCGTAAGTTACGGTGGGGGCTGAAATCATTACGCCAGTTCTCTACTGATTTACGGTGGGAACATATTAAATCAGGGGCCACCGTAACTTACGGTGACCACCGTAAGTTACGGTGGAGGCTGGATTTGAATCCTTGTTTCTAGGATCAAGGGATTAATATTAGGATTTCCTGATTTTTCTTTAACTTGATGTTTAAACCCGTATTTATGTGATTATCAAAACTAACTTTTAAGTTGGTTTTGAACACAGGTGAATGTCGAGAGCCCCGGATGAAGATCAAGCGTCGAGCAAGAACCGAACACGCGTTAAATGAAGCTTCTGCAAGTTGTTTCGTCGTTATTCTAAAACGGAGAATTAAACCACATTATGTGGTATCACATTAATTTGTAAAAGTTTTTAATAATCTCGTATTTCTGATGTATATGTAATCATTAATTACATGATTGTTTTCGCAAAATATACGTTAAACCTTGATTTATAAGAACGGGTGTTACAAAAGTATAGCCCGGATTCGAGCAGCACTTAAACATCCATCGGATTGGTTTAAATCAACCAGACATTGTATCGTAGCAGTGATCGAGTTATTACCCTGTTATCGTAGCAGAATTTCGTGCTTGTGTTTGTTTTTGGACTAAACAGAGGATATCTCAATGTACAAAACGAGTTTAAACGTCGAACCAACGCAGCCATGCAAATGCCAAGCCCCTAATTTATATGCTGAAAAATGGATTCCCCCGCGTGGCGCGCCAGACCCACCTGGTCCTGGCGCGTGGCGCGACGGGTCACTTTTAGCATAGGGTAACTTCGTGGATTCCTAGCCTAGGTGAGTCAACCGTTCGACGAAACTCACATTTGACAACAAAATGTGAGGATAATACCAATTAGGGAATACCCCCCCCCCCCCCCTGAGTTTTAGGGGCCCTGATCCTAGTTCCAATTGTTCTGAAAATTTCAGGGGTCATGCATTATTACTTGGGGGTCTTAATTAGGGTTTCCTATTGGACAAATTAAAATAAGAATTAATACTTTTAATGAGAGTTCTTACAGTTTATTAAGTTGGCGCCAACCTATGCAATAGCACCAATTTTAAGAAGAGGTTGTGTGGCATTGTTTGGACCGATGCATTACTCCCCGAACAGTTTGAAACCGAATGGGGTGTTATATTGGCTGATTTTGATTTGGTGAATCATGAATGGTTACAGTCAATTTATGAGATTAGGGATACATGGATCCCTGCGTACTATCGTGATGAACACATGTCTGGGCTGATGCGTACTTCATCACGTTTTGCAACCCGAACTGTACGCTTGTTGAATTCTTGGGGCATTTTGACCCTGCAATCGAAGCCCAAAGACACGAGCACAGGAAGAATGATCACGATACTAGGCACACGAACCCCAAAATTTTTGCAAAAGAGTTTGTCTTAGAACAACAGGCGGCAAACATATACACACGGACAATTTTCTTCGATGCGCAACTTGAAATTCAGACAGCCATTCACAAGTGTGGTATTGGAAAATGGGATCAAAGAGAGGATAATTTTGTGAACTTCTCTGTGAAGGACTTTTCTCAACCGTGTACTACATTTTTTCAGGTAACTAGAGAATGTAACAATTGTTTATTTATAATCTTTCTTGTACATGGTGTTGTATCTAATAGTTTGAACTGAGTATATATTTTTGTTCTCATTCTTTTTTTTTTGTTTCTATCTATTAGGTTATGATGCGGCGTCAAGATATGACTATGAGTTGTTCATGCAATAGGTATGAACAGTTTGGGCTCTTGTGCGCGCACATTTTTTGCGTTTTGCAGTTTCTTGATATCAGGCAGTTCCTTGAAAGGTATATATGCCGATGGTGGACCAGGGAAGTTGTTCCTAATAGTGCTCCTGGAGCGATATTAGATATTAATGAAAGTGATGATCGGTACCAGCAAGTTAATGGTGTTGTACGGGTGATAACAAGGCCAGCCGAGTCTCTTATTAACAGGTTGGTTGATAACTTTGATGTGTTGTGCGCTTTCAGGGACCATGTTGTCCAGTATCAATCGACGGCTGATCAGGCAGTTGTAAACGCAACCCCAAGGAGTCGTCGCGACAGGTTTGCTGAAATAACTGGCTTCACCCAAGAATCATCACCAACTGTTCGCATGCCGGTTGGAACTAGATTTAAAGGTATGGGCAAGCCTATGAGAATGAAGAGTAAGCGTGAAATTGCCATTAGCCAATCTGGGAAAAAAGGGACGTGAATGTAGCAATTGCAAACATACGGGGCATAATATACGTACATGCACGTTCCCCGCAAGGGAAAAGAACGATGACTCCTCAGGAGGTGAGGAAGGGGCGGGCGAAGGAGATGACGAAGACGAGCAAGAAGTTGAAGATCAAGAGTAGTAGATTTCCAAGTTATGCGTACTTGAGCTATTTTCATTTTTTTAATGACGTTTACTTTTTTCTTGGATTCCTTGTGTTGGATTTTATAGATTTTGAACTTGTCTTTTCTTTCATGTTGGCCGTGACTGTGAAACATAATGGTTTTTACGTTGCTTTTTCTTAAATTCATTTATCACATTCTAATTATAGTGTTTTATATTGACTTGTAGTGTTATATTATAGTTTCAAATTCACATAAGATGAATCAAATGTGACAATGCTGGTAATCTGTATTAAATGCAGTATTAGACATGGTGATATTGTGCTATACAGTTAGTTTAAAGACTTACACGCTGTCACATTTTACTTATAGTGTTTTATACTGAATTATAGTGTTATATTTATTGTTTTGCAGGTTGTCAAGATGAAAACAATTTTTGACATTTTTTTATAAACTGCTTTAAATGCATTGTTTGTTATAATATAGTGTTTTATATTGACATGTAGTGTTATATTATACCTTCGAATATCATAAATGTGACAAAGCTGGTAAACTGTCTGTAGGATCGTATTAACGACCAAACGAGTCGTTCAGAAGAGTTTTTGCTTAATAGGAGAGGCGGAAACAAACGTATCCAGGTAATTCAGCTTGCAATACACTTTAAACTATCTTTTGATTGATTTGACAAAGATTTACAGCGAGTAGATACTTCGGCAGCAGTTCGGTACTGAAACCGGAAAGTTACAAATGACTTAGCACACCTAGTATATATAGGGCAGGTAATTTCGCACGAACCAGCTCAAACAAAATCAGGTCCAAACGAAATGTAATTTCGTGTGAAATTACACTTTGATTTCGTACGAAATAGCAATGTGCTATTTCGTGCGAAATTACTCTTTTCCCACATTTCTCGTAAAACGTGTCCTGATCTATCTAAAACAATACAAGACTCGATACAAGACGAAGTCGACAGACATATGCACCAACAAACTCCCCCTTGGATGTTGACGAAGTCTTCAGTGTCGAGTCTTCAATCTTCTGTCTTTATCAGTCTTCTCAAACTCTCCGAAGTATCTGACATTGTAAAATATCCTCAATCATCTCTCTCTTTTCTCCAGAATCTCAACCTGACTCTATATTTTCTTGATCAGATCTCTTGATTCCTTAAGTTTATCAGCATCATCATCTTGCATGAACTTCAGGATCTGAACTTGGCTCTACAATCTTCAAATTCCCACTTGATGTTTTCAGACTCCCCCTTTCGATAAGCTGGGATCGCAGTCTGGAATTGTTCTTTCACAGGATTTGAATCGAACACCTGGCTCTTATCATCATAACCTGGCTCGTTGTAACCACAGGATTCTCAGAAATCAGAACCTAACTCTAGCCAATCTTCATTCCTGCACATTCTCTACCTCACAATAAATTTTACAAATTTAACATTTGACAAATTTATATTCCATTTGCAGTAATAGAATGATTTAACATTTATCAGCTTCTGATGACCACTTGTAGATACACATTCAAAATTTTCATTTTAAACAGACTCTCCCAAACCTGTTCATCATGTTTAGCACTCGGAATTTTGAAAATCAGCTCTTCATCATCAATTGTCGAAAATTTTTGTTTTTGATTTTTCAAAATTTTATGCTAAAACACATTCTTTTTGGGTTTTTTTTTTTCAGAATTTCAGTGTGTTAAAATGCAATAAGAAAAAATTTACAGACAATATTTTTGTGAGTTTGTGTAAGAGGATCATATCTGTTTTTGAGACAAATCACCAACACCATTAAGCTTTAAACATTTTAAGTTCTAAACGATTCACTTAGATTGTCAGTATATTGATCCACTTAAATTGTCACACCCCCAAATTCCACCTGCGGAGCACCGTCCGCTTGAGGGCGTGACCGACCAGGATCCAGCCACCAATCATACTGAGCATTGGATAATAGTAAGAATGATCACCAACCGTAATGGTTAGTAAACACCAGCGTTTAAAGTTCAAATGTTTAGGTTCAAATAACAGTTAAGTAAGTAGCGGAAGCATAGGTAAAGTAGTTTAAACAAAGTTCATAGTTCAAGTTATTTAGAACCCAACACGCGGGTTTAGACGACCACTACACTTCCCAAGCAGCAGCTCCTCAGTCACTGGTTACCTGCAAAGCATGCAGTAAGGGGTCAACAATAATGCTGAGTGAGTTCACTAGTTGTCCAGTTTTAATTACCAAAAACTTGTTTCACCAGTTAATTTATCCGTTTATACATGCCATGGGGAGCTACCCCAAAAGTTAGCAACTAAACTGTTTTTCCAATACCGAACACTAGGTGACCGTTGCGTATCCGCAAGAGTGCCCCGATGTCAATGTTCTATCATCATTGACGGATGCCTGAGTACATTAGTTCACGACCGATCCCATACCTTGGCACGGTGTGAGGTTGGTAAGACCTAAATAGCGCTATCAACTAATAACCCGTTCGCCTGGCCCCGGCGACTAATCGGTATTATGTAGTAGGGACTTTAAGTGATAGAGTTTCGTTTAGTGCCGTTTGTTGCAATCCGTATAAACAGTAATTAACTAAAAGGTTCCCAAATACAAGGGAAGAAAAGTAAGTTGTATCCCTCATAAGGGGATAGTGTTGTTTTTAGTTCCGTTTCCCAAACCACCGGGAATACATGCTTTAGGTTGTGAACTCACCTTGGGTTGCTCGGTAGATTAATTACCCGGTTGATCACGTTGGTCACCACGTCCTAGCATGGTTACCGAATATGGGTCAAGTTGGGGTACAAGTAAGCACGTATAATCTACACATAACTAACACATAGCATGCATAGCATATAATTACCCAATAAGTCATTGGGCCCGTCTAAGTTCTTTACAGCAACAGTTAACAGTTAACACGTAGCCCACTTAAACAGTAACAAGCATGCACAGTTAATACACTTGGGCCCAATAACTAACAGCCCAGTCGAGAACACACAGTTTGCGAGTCGCAACCGGAGGTTGCGGCTTGGCATGTCTTGGTTGCGAGTCGCAACCGGTGTTTCGACTTGTCACGTTTTGGTTACGAGTCGCAACCGGAGGTTTCGAGTTGTCATGTTTTGGTTGCGAGTCGCAACCGGGGGTTGCGAGTCGCAACCTCGGATACGTGCACAAGAATCCTTCTAGAACCTCTGATGTACTAGCCAATGAGATTGCAATTTCATGTAAATTGTGTACTATCTCCACTAACATGTTTTATTGTCTAATATCCCACTAAATCAGATCAAACAAGGCATATTTCAAATATTTTCATGACATTCAAATTGTTCTTCATATGTTCATACTATATTCATGCATATTCAACATGTATAATCATCATATCCTCATCCTACATAACTTTGTATTTTTCGGGCAAAAATCATAGCACATAGACTAGATACCAAAGCAACATTTCCCTTCATTTTTCTAGCATGAATCATTAATTCAAACACACTAGCTTATCCATATCATATAGTTATTCCAAGTCATTCATTTGGCTCATAAGCAACACACATTGTTCATTTGCATTTGATAACAATTCTATTACCTAGCAAGCACATAATCATCCAACTAATCTAATAGTTTGTGCATCATGAACCATCATTTTAAGTCAAACAACTATAACACACTAACCGGTTGGATGGAGGGGTACAAAAGATCGATGAACCAAGTTCCGAGTGATGACCACAAGCTTGAACCGAGATGACCCGAGATGATCCGAGAGCTCCTTTTGATGTTGCCGGTTTGATCCGAGAGAGGGAGAGGAGAGGGAGTGAGAGGATGCAAGGGAGCGATGTTGCAAAAATGGTGAAGTTGTGAGGGTTGGTCATATATATATCGAGTGGGTTAGGGGGTTTCCGGGTGGGCTAAGGTTACGGCCCAACTAGCCCAAGTGTTTACGGTTCACTCGAGACCGAGGGTGGTCTCGAGTCAGGTCCATGGTGTTCTCGGTTCACTTATACGCACACATATATATATATTACATACACAATCATAGTGCAAGGATCACATAGAATCTCAAAATAACACGCAACTTTCATTTAAAAAACACATATACTATACACATAATGTTAATACAAGATATTTGCTCGGGAAAACCTAGAGTGTCACATTATCCCCAAGTTTTAAGAACTTTCGTCCCGAAAGTTAAGGCAGCCACTGACCAGCTAGTAAGAGTGAGGGCGTTTCAACGGGGTGTCACATCATCCCCCCGTTAGTTCGGAATTTCGTCCCGAAATTCAGTTGTAGCTTCAGTGCTGGGGGTTTCATTTGGGAACAGCTGGGGATACTTGCGCTTCATCTGGTCTTCCCGCTCCCAGGTAAACTCTGGGCCACGGCGTGAGTTCCAACGAACTCGCACGAGGGGTATCTGGCTACGTTTGAGGGTTTTGATCTCACGATCCGTGATCTCAACCGGTTCCTCAGTAAAGTGTAGCTGCTCGTCAATAGTAAGTTCCTTGTAAGGAATGACGAGTGTTTCATCTGACAGGCACTTTTTCAAATTAGACACGTGGAAGACGTTGTGCACAGCACTCAGTTCTTCCGGCAGATTCAATCTGTAAGCGGCCGTACCGATCTTTTCGATTACTTCAAAGGGTCCGACATATCTTGGATTAAGCTTGCCCCGTTTTCCAAAACGAACCACACCCTTCCAGGGTGAGACCTTAAGAAGAGCCCGTTCACCAACCTGGAACTCTTGTGGTTTCCTATCTTTATCGGCGTAGTACTTTTGACGGTCACGAGCTGCCGCCATGCGTTGCCTAATCTGGGCAATCTTTTCTGTGGTGTCGACTACCTGTTCCGGGCCTGTGATCTGGCTGTCTCCAACCTCAGCCCAGCAGAGAGGCGATCGACATTTACGGCCGTACAATGCCTCAAAGGGTGCTGCCTGAATGCTGGTGTGGTAGCTGTTGTTGTAGGAGAATTCCACCAACGGTAGGTGCTTCTCCCAATTCTTGCCAAAATCGATCACACATGCCCTAAGCATGTCTTCGAGGGTTTGGATGGTGCGTTCAGACTGCCCATCCGTTTGCGGGTGATAAGCGGTGCTCATGTCTAAACGTGAGCCAAAAGATTTGTGCATGGCTTGCCACAACTCAGAAGTAAAACGCGCGTCTCGATCAGAAATAATAGAGGTAGGCACTCCGTGCTTCGAGACCACTTCTTTTAAGTATACCTCTGCTAGGGTAGAGAACTTGTCTGTTTCTTTGATGGCCAAGAAGTGTGCAGACTTAGTTAAGCGATCCACTATTACCCAAATGGTGTCATTTCCGCGCTGAGACCTAGGCAGGCCAGTAACAAAATCCATGGAAATCTGCTCCCATTTCCACTGCGGGATCTCTGGCTGTTGGAGTAGGCCTGATGGTTTCTGATACTCAGCCTTGACTCTTGCACAAGTTAAGCATTTTCTGACATACGTTGCTATGTGGGCTTTCATGCCAGGCCACCAATAGGTAGCCCTCAAGTCGTGGTACATCTTATCTGACCCTGGATGTACTGAGTAACGGGACTTGTGAGCTTCATCCATCACAAGGTCACGTAAATTTCCATAAAGCGGAACCCATATGCGTCCGGCTACGTAGTAAGCACCGTCTTCTTTTTGTTCCAATCGTTGTCTCGATCCTCGTAGGGACTCAGCCCTGATGTTCTCGGCTTTCAATGCTTCAACCTGAGCATTCCGAATTTGATTAGGGAGGTTCGAGTGGATAGTGAGCTGTAAGGCACGAACACGCTTGGGTTTGGTCTCCTTTCTGCTGAGGGCATCGGCTACCACATTAGCCTTGCCTGGGTGATATTTGATTGCACACTCGTAGTCATTTAGGAGTTCGACCCATCGGCGTTGCCGCATATTCAACTCCTTTTGTCCCATTATGTGCTGGAGACTCTTGTGATCAGTGTAAATCGTGCACTTGGTGCCGTACAAGTAGTGTCTCCAAAGCTTGAGCGCGAAGACCACAGCTCCAAATTCCAAGTCATGCGTCGTATAGTTCCGTTCGTGGACCTTGAGTTGTCGCGAGGCGTAAGCGATAACTTTCTCGCGTTGCATCAATACGCAGCCAAGTCCTTGAATAGAAGCGTCGCAGTAAACGACGAAGTCGTCGGTACCTTCGGGTAAGGAGAGGATAGGAGCACTACAAAGGTTCTTCTTCAGTTCCTGGAAGGCAGATTCCTGAGCATTACTCCATTTGTAAGCAACACCCTTCTGAGTGAGTGTCGTAAGTGGTTGAGCGATCTTAGAGAATCCCTTGATAAATCTTCGATAGTATCCCGCCAATCCCAAGAATTGGCGAACTTCGGTCGGAGTCTTGGGTACAGGCCAATTCTTAATGGACTCAATCTTAGCAGGATCAACATGAATCCCTTCCTGATTGACGATGTGTCCAAGGAAATGGACTTCTCTAAGCCAGAAATCACATTTCGAGAATTTGGCGTACAGTTGCTCATTGCGAAGAAGTTCGAGAATAAGGCGTAGGTGTTGTTCATGCTCCTCTTGGCTCTTCGAGTAGATTAGGATGTCGTCAATGAATACGATCACGAACTTGTCGAGGTAGGGTTTGCATACTCGGTTCATGAGATCCATGAAGATTGCAGGTGCGTTGGTCATCCCGAAAGGCATAACAAGGAATTCGTAGTGACCATAGCGGGTTCTGAAAGCAGTCTTAGAGATGTCCTCATCGCGGACTCTCAGCTGGTGATAACCCGATCGCAGATCAATCTTGGAATAATAGCTCGACCCTTGCAGCTGGTCGAACAGGTCGTCAATACGGGGAAGTGGATAACGATTCTTGATGGTGACCTTGTTAAGTTCGCGGTAGTCAATGCACATTCGGAACGAGCCATCTTTCTTTTTGACGAAGAGCACTGGGGCTCCCCAGGGTGATGAACTAGGACGGATAAAACCTTTGTCCAAAAGTTCTTGTAGCTGAGTAGAAAGCTCCTTGAGCTCCGCGGGGGCTAATCGATAAGGTGCACGAGCTATAGGCGCTGCTCCGGGAGCTAGCTCGATTTGAAATTCGACCTGACGGTGAGGAGGGAGTCCAGGTAGTTCCTCCGGGAATACCTCGGGATAGTCACGTACAACTGGAAAATCTTCAATCCTGTTTTCCATTTTCTGTGTGTCGGTAATGAGTGCTAAGATAGCGGTGTGCCCCTTTCGTAGGTACTTCTGGGCCTTTAAGAATGAAATGATGCCTGTGACTTCTCCGCTCTTGTCGCCTTGAACTATAAGAGGTTTGCCAGGGGGACGGGGAATACGAATAGCTTTCTCTTGGCAGAGGATTTCAGCTCGATGTTTGGATAACCAATCCATACCAATGATGACGTCGAAGCTTCCAAGAACGATGGGGAAAAGATCGATACGGAAGGTCTGACCGGACAACTCTAATTTGCAGTTACGAATTATGTGTGAGGCCTCGAGGTTTCTACCATTAGCTATTTCAACGGTGTGCTTAGAGCTCAGCGGCGTAAGAGTGAGCTTAAGTTTCTTACTAATACGTAGGGATACATAACTAGCATCTGCTCCGGAATCAAATAGCATGGAAACATAACGATCATTAAGTAGGAACTTACCCGCCACAACATTGGGGTCATTCCTTGCTTCCCCAGCTCCAATCACAAAAGCTTTTCCTCTAGCACCGTTTCCAGCATTGTTGTTATTGTTCCCAGCACCCTGATTGTTGTTGTTTTGATTCAGTTCAGGGCAATCCTTTCGCATGTGCCCCATTGCTCCACACTTGAAGCATCCACGGTTGTTTCCTTGTTGCTGCTGTTGCTGTGGTTGTTGCTGATTCTGCCTAGCGGGGAACTGGCTTCGGCAGTCTTTGGCTTCATGCCCCATCTTGTTGCATCGCTGACACTGACCTTTTCCACATGGCCCACTGTGATGTCGGTTACATTTGTTACACTTAGGGTGGTTTCCTCGATAACCACCCTGTTGCTGAGGACCCTTGTTGCTTTCAGTCTTCCTTTGTTGAACTGGGGCCTGAGTGGGGTTAGCATCCTTTCCCTGACTTCCATCCCACTTTCGCTTGTTATCGCCAGAAGTTTCAGTAGTAGTACCGATCCTCTGGGGCAGCTTGCCCTCTTCCACAGCCTGATTGGTGAGTTTGTGAGCAAGACGAACCACGGGCTGTATGGTGTTGAGGTTGGCCGAGGTCACGTGGCTCCGGATTTCTGGGACCAAGCCTTTGATGTACAATTCGACCCTTCGATACATAGGTTGGGACATGTTTGGGCAAAGTGCAGCATAGTCATTGGACTGCTTAGTGTAGGTCTCAATCTCTGACCCAACCATCTTGAGTGCATAGTACTCGTTCTCGAGTTTGTGGATGTCATCCCTGTGACAGTACTCCTCTTTGATCATGTCCTTGAAATCTTCCCATGCCGTAGCATTAGCAGTTTCCAGACCAAGCATCTGAATCTGTGCTTTCCACCATGAAAGCGCGTTTCCTTCAAGCGTACCAGTTGCGTACTTAACCCAGTTAGCAGGGGGACACTCGCAGAGAGCAAAGACAGCTTCGGCCTTTTCAATCCAGTGTAGAAGGCCTATGGCACCCTCAGTGCCGTTGAAAGGGAGAGGCTTGCCATCCATGAAGGTTTTGAAAGTACAAACACGTGGTTGCGCAGGCGCAGGCTGACCTGTTGTGAGAAGTGAAGCGAATAGGTTTAGAGGTGAAAAGACGATGTGGGGGTAGGATCCAAACATCCTATAGCAACGAGTTTACCTCCAGGGTGAGCTGCGAATGCTGCAGCCACCGTGTTGAGCAAGTTAGCGAATTGAGCCTGAGGAGCACCGTCCGCTTGAGGGCGTGACCGACCAGGATCCAGCCACCAATCATACTGAGCATTGGATAATAGTAAGAATGATCACCAACCGTAATGGTTAGTAAACACCAGCGTTTAAAGTTCAAATGTTTAGGTTCAAATAACAGTTAAGTAAGTAGCGGAAGCAGAGGTAAAGTAGTTTAAACAAAGTTCATAGTTCAAGTTATTTAGAACCCAACACGCGGGTTTAGACGACCACTACACTTCCCAAGCAGCAGCTCCTCAGTCACTGGTTACCTGCAAAGCATGCAGTAAGGGGTCAACAATAATGCTGAGTGAGTTCACTAGTTGTCCAGTTTTAATTACCAAAAACTTGTTTCACCAGTTAATTTATCCGTTTATACATGCCATGGGGAGCTACCCCAAAAGTTAGCAACTAAACTGTTTTTCCAATACCGAACACTAGGTGACCGTTGCGTATCCGCAAGAGTGCCCCGATGTCAATGTTCTATCATCATTGACGGATGCCTGAGTACATTAGTTCACGACCGATCCCATACCTTGGCACGGTGTGAGGTTGGTAAGACCTAAATAGCGCTATCAACTAATAACCCGTTCGCCTGGCCCCGGCGACTAATCGGTATTATGTAGTAGGGACTTTAAGTGATAGAGTTTCGTTTAGTGCCGTTTGTTGCAATCCGTATAAACAGTAATTAACTAAAAGGTTCCCAAATACAAGGGAAGAAAAGTAAGTTGTATCCCTCATAAGGGGATAGTGTTGTTTTTAGTTCCGTTTCCCAAACCACCGGGAATACATGCTTTAGGTTGTGAACTCACCTTGGGTTGCTCGGTAGATTAATTACCCGGTTGATCACGTTGGTCACCACGTCCTAGCATGGTTACCGAATATGGGTCAAGTTGGGGTACAAGTAAGCACGTATAATCTACACATAACTAACACATAGCATGCATAGCATATAATTACCCAATAAGTCATTGGGCCCGTCTAAGTTCTTTACAGCAACAGTTAACAGTTAACACGTAGCCCACTTAAACAGTAACAAGCATGCACAGTTAATACACTTGGGCCCAATAACTAACAGCCCAGTCGAGAACACACAGTTTGCGAGTCGCAACCGGAGGTTGCGGCTTGGCATGTCTTGGTTGCGAGTCGCAACCGGTGTTTCGACTTGTCACGTTTTGGTTACGAGTCGCAACCGGAGGTTTCGAGTTGTCATGTTTTGGTTGCGAGTCGCAACCGGGGGTTGCGAGTCGCAACCTCGGATACGTGCACAAGAATCCTTCTAGAACCTCTGATGTACTAGCCAATGAGATTGCAATTTCATGTAAATTGTGTACTATCTCCACTAACATGTTTTATTGTCTAATATCCCACTAAATCAGATCAAACAAGGCATATTTCAAATATTTTCATGACATTCAAATTGTTCTTCATATGTTCATACTATATTCATGCATATTCAACATGTATAATCATCATATCCTCATCCTACATAACTTTGTATTTTTCGGGCAAAAATCATAGCACATAGACTAGATACCAAAGCAACATTTCCCTTCATTTTTCTAGCATGAATCATTTATTCAAACACACTAGCTTATCCATATCATATAGTTATTCCAAGTCATTCATTTGGCTCATAAGCAACACACATTGTTCATTTGCATTTGATAACAATTCTATTACCTAGCAAGCACATAATCATCCAACTAATCTAATAGTTTGTGCATCATGAACCATCATTTTAAGTCAAACAACTATAACACACTAACCGGTTGGATGGAGGGGTACAAAAGATCGATGAACCAAGTTCCGAGTGATGACCACAAGCTTGAACCGAGATGACCCGAGATGATCCGAGAGCTCCTTTTGATGTTGCCGGTTTGATCCGAGAGAGGGAGAGGAGAGGGAGTGAGAGGATGCAAGGGAGCGATGTTGCAAAAATGGTGAAGTTGTGAGGGTTGGTCATATATATATCGAGTGGGTTAGGGGGTTTCCGGGTGGGCTAAGGTTACGGCCCAACTAGCCCAAGTGTTTACGGTTCACTCGAGACCGAGGGTGGTCTCGAGTCAGGTCCATGGTGTTCTCGGTTCACTTATACGCACACATATATATATATTACATACACAATCATAGTGCAAGGATCACATAGAATCTCAAAATAACACGCAACTTTCATTTAAAAAACACATATACTATACACATAATGTTAATACAAGATATTTGCTCGGGAAAACCTAGAGTGTCACATAAATTTTCACACAAATTTCAATTGTTTCGAGATACGAGATTAATGTTTTAGAGACTTAAACTTATACGCGTGTCCCACCTCAGAATATACTCCCGTATCCAGATCCTAATATTCAGTCTTACAGGTGAGTATACCTAGATGATATCTGTAAAGGGTTAAATGCGAGGGCCATGAGAGCTCAGGCTATTGCTTCCGCAAAATCAGAGAGATGATGGCTTCGACTTTTGGTGTGTTCCCTTTAGAGAATCTTTTCTTCAACAACCCATGATTAGCATTTTGAAATGTTTCATCATTTTTTATGCTGAGGAGTGTGCTATATTTCAAGCAAGCGAAAAATATTATACGGGGACTAGGCCATTGCTTCCGCAAAATCAGAAGTCCCGGGATAATACCCCAGATATCACTAAGCATAAAGACCTAGTATCTCAGATAGAGGGACCTTTCAAACAAGATTCCGGGGGTTACCCATATATCCTAGAGATGTTCCCCACGAGATAAGTAAGTTTGAAATTTAGATTTATATCTCGACACAATCTACTAAATGTGTAAAAACCTACTGGCACAACATCAGTGAGACCGCTTATCACATTTTGTCTTTCCAATTCTTTAGCGTGCTGTGATAGTCCACTGATGTACTATCATTTCCTCTTTTCTCAACAAAACTTATTTTTGCTTTTATCATGTTTTTGCCTTTTTCAAATTTTCTAATGTTTTTGGATTTTCCGAAATTCTTACTCCCCCTAAAATTCAAAACCATTGAAAGAAAATCTGAAAATAAACTGTACAAATAAAATGACAACTGATATCAAATCGCTTCAAATCGCCATCCACTTGGCATAAACAATCAGAACTCCCCCTGACAACAAACTATTTTCCCATTATGATTTTCAAAACACTTAAGTTTGTTTTAATCAAAATGGTTTTTCCGGAAAATAAGTTTTGTTGATTTTACAAACCACTTGTAGGTTAGGGGATAAACTCATCATCTTGTTCTTCTTTAACCTCTTGAAAAATTTAACAATTTTAAGTTCAACCAACAATTACCACTTGTAGGAAATCAAGTACAACTTAATGTACCTGATTTACCACTTGTAGATTTTCACAAACACAAAAAATTCAAGAAAGATGCCGATTCCTGCTCCACGCTTACCAACCTGGGAGCTCCGGCAAGTCCGGTTTTCAATCATAATAGGTTCCATCCCAGTCACAAACCTAGGATGACCCATCTTTACCTGGTTTCTTCGTTTTCTTCTCATAAAATTCCTTTACCCCTTTGACCTTCCCGTCTACCATTTTTCTAAAAATACTTTGAACTGTGGAGTTAAAGGCTTTTTCAACATCAAATTCTTTCTTTTCTGAGAAAAATTGATTTGAAATCTCAATTTTACCAACTTTTTGTTTAAAATTCTCAGTCTTCAATGGTGGAAAATTGACATCATCCATTGGCGGAACTGATGTTTCCAATTTTAACTCAACACGTGGCTACTCTGACTTTATGGAATCAGATTCATTGCTTGAAAATAGCTCCTCTGATTTTGACGAATCAGAATCATTGCTAGAACTATCATCAAATTTCTTAACGACCCACTTTTGGTTGTCAAGATTTGCTTTTCTTTTGTAAAAACTTTTTGAACATTCACCAACCTCAAATTTTGAATTTTTGAAAACTTTAAATTGTGTGATTGGTGATTCATTCTCAACTATCTTTTCTTTTAGTTTAAGAGAAACTTCCTGTTTTGTTTGGATTGCCTTTGGACAATTCCTGGCAATATGACCAACTGTTCTGCATTGAAAACAGGTTCTCGTTTCCTTCCTTTGAGCAAATTCATTCTTCACTTCCTCTTGCTTCTTAGCAAGGAATTCTTTGTTCGTTTGCTTTCTGAACAATTGCTCTTTTTCTTCTTCAGATGATGTTCCTGAAACAAACACAGTTTTTGTTTTATAAGTTTTTTCATTTTTATGACTTTTTGGTGGAATAAATCCAAGACCTTTCCTTTTGAAATTACCGTTATGGTTTGGTTTCTTTTGAAAACCTGAACCAGAACTGTAACCCTTTTTTCTTGTTTAACCGTTGTTGATCTCTTGAGGTGTATTTTTTAGACTTTTTAGAAAGATTTACATCTTTTATTTCAGAAATATTAATTTCTGTTAGTTTGAAAACCTTTGTTATCATTTCAGTTTTAACACCTCTTATTGGAAATTATTCATCAGAATATAATTTGTCAGAATCATTCAAAGTATATGCTACTTTGACTGTTTCATCATTCAAATTAGATTTTGATAACAAAAACTCTTTATTGTAAACCCATTTGCCCTTTTTGACTGTTGGACTTGACGTTTCAGACTTTGATTCTGAATTTGACTCCGAAATTGACTCCTCGGTTTCATCGTTATCCAACACCTGATCGACCACTTTCTTTATTAATTCGGACTCATGATCAGTGTCAGACGATGTGAAAGTGACATCTATGTTTTCTGGCAAATTTTCTGAAGACTCGGACTCCCACTGTAAGTTTGTTGCCTTTTTGACTCTCTCTGAATTTGGATTTCATGGAGAATATTCATTTTCAAGCGGGGGTGGACACTTGTTGTAACTGGCACTATGTTTCTTACCAGAATCTTTCATTTCAGTATCCTTCCTCTTTTCAGATCTCTTGTCTTCAGATACTTTCTCTTCATCAAATGCCTTCATGCCTTCAATAGTTGGATAAATCCTGTCAATAACATAAGAAGTACATGAGTAACTTTTTAACAATCTATTAACTCTCTCAGTTTCTATCATCTGGATTTCCAGTTTCTATTCCAGCACCGCACACTTCTCAATGTAGTTGTTTACAACTTTCTGCTTTGTCATGAAAGCTCCTTGAAGTGTTTTCATGGTTGTTGCTTGTTCACTGCTTGACTGATTGTACTGATTCATGGCTTTGTTCAGAACATCGTAGGATTCTTTCAATCTATTCATGTTATGAATCAAAGTACTATTTTGCTTTTTCACAGCTTTACAATTTTCACATTTCACCGGAATCTTTTGTGCATCAGCTTCTGCTTCAACTTTGAAAGCTGGAACTTCTTTTACCTTTTTCTTTATCACATGAACTTCTTCATCATCACTGCTGATTGGTTTTTTAACTTTCTTCTTTTTCTTTTTAACTTTTCCATCATCACTGTCACTCTCTTCCATCATTCTTAAGTGCTCTTCCATTCTCCTTGCATAATAATCATCATCATTATCACTGTCTTCAGCCACTCGAGCAACAAAAGCTTTGTGATTTGAAGTTTTATTAGGATCATAGTCATCCCAACTAAAATTTTTCCAGCTAAAACCTTCTGGTAGTCTTTCATCATCTTGATCTATCAGACATGCTTTGCTGTCAGCTGAAATATATTTATCCCAACTGGATTCTATTGTTGACTTTTTATCATCTTGATTCACCATACAAGCTCTCTTTGATGATTCTTCAATCTCCTTCCTGGCATGAGCAGTTTGTGGTTGTTGTTGATGTGATTGTTGAGCAACTTGATGATAAATTGCTTTCCGATAATAATCATTGTTGTTGAACGGATTTTGAGCTCCACTTGCTTCGCGATTTGTGCACTCTCTCTTAAAATGTTCTTTTTCCCTGCAATGAAAACAAGTAACTTTAGATTTATCAAAACCTAAAGTAGAAACATTTGCATCACGGAAGTCATCTCTTCCTGTGATCTGTTTGAATTTTTCAGCTCTTCTCAACACACTCGCCAAACACCACTTTATGTCCATTAACTCCATCTCCTCAGCATCTATCTGATCGTAATCCTCTTTTGTCAACATTGGATTCCCGATCCGACCTGCCACTAAACTCTCATATAATTCTAACACAGTCACCAACAAAGACATGTGACTTTTTGCAACCTCCTCAGTGTAATTTTGACCATTTTCAAGATCTAATACCATGTTGCACTGTAATTTCTTTCCATTTTTGGTTGTTGAAAAGTTCGGATCATATGATGGATATGAAGAAAAACTCGTTTTGCTGTTTGATCCTTGAGACGATCCCCCAGAAGAACTTTTAGCATTGAATGCAGTTTCAACTTTTGGTGAAATGTTGGTCTTATCACTAATACCTCCTTTGTAATAAAGCCCAATATCTTGTTCACCATCAAAATCTTTCATTCTTGAAATCTTCCGTTGTTCCATCTCTTGAGCTTCAAGTTTCTCAATAAACTTTCCCAGAGTTAGATTGCCAAAATCTTTCTTGTTTCTTAACATCATAAGGTATGTGCCCCAAGTTTCATGTGGCAATGCATCAGCCAACTTCTCAATCAATTCTTCATTATCTTTTGTAATGCTCACCCTCTTCATGTTGACTAACAGATTGCAATATCTTTCGATGATCTGTTTAGTGCTTTCAGTTCTTAAACCATGAAATAGATCAAATTCCTTTTTCAAAAGTGATTTTTTGTTCTTGATCATTTCTTTACTTCCAACAAACTTTGATTTTAAAGCTTTCCAGATTGAATAAGCAGTTCCATTGTGTTGCAATAAAACCAAGATATCTTCCTTAACGGCTTGATGCAATAAACTCGTCATCATCTTTTCATCTTTGTATTTCTTTTTCTCTTCTGCACTTAGATCTTTAATTGCAATAATCTCCTCATCATCAGTCATCGGTCTAACATATTTCGTTTCAACACATTCCTAAGCATCCAAGTAATTTGCTTGTACCCAATTCTCAAACCGTTCTTCCCATCCTTTATACTCCTCGATATTCATGAGCTTAGGCGGTTTTTGCATGGTGCCCGTTTCGTATTCTAGCATAGTACTCTGAGCAACAGTAATCGGGGTAGCAAAGGCGTTATAAAATTCTTCTTCCATGTTTCGGTTTCAAAATTTCACAAAATTAGAATGTTCAAACGAAATCAACCACTTTAAACGAAATGACCCTTTGGAGCGAAATACCCTTTCAAGCAAAATAACCAATCCTGTGCGAAATCACTGTTTTCGTGCGAAATAACACCTTTTCAAACGAAATAGGTGATTTCGTGTGAAATACTCAAACGAAATTCCAATTTGATGTGAAATAACTAATTTCGTGTGGAACTCTCAAACGAAATTCCAATCTGGTGTGAAATAACGCTTATTTCGTGCGAAATACTGCTGATGTCATCATCTCGAGCTGTTTTTGCCAAAAAATTTCAGGTTTTAAGCTGATTTTAGGTCCAATTCTTTCAAGACTTTGTTAAAACACAGTTTCGCATATAATGTGTGAAATTCAAAGCATTTTGACCGTGAAAACTTGTTAATTTTGAAAAAGACGGTGTAGAAATCAGATTTTGCAGCTGAATTGGTATGAACTCTTCCTCCTGAGCTCTGATACCACTTGTAGGATCGTATTAACGACCAAACGAGTCGTTCAAAAGAGTTTTTGCTCAATACGAGAGGCGGAAACAAACGTATCAAGGTAATTCAACTTGCAATTCACTTTAAACTATCTTTTGATTGATTTGACAAAGATTTACAGCAAGTAGATACTTAGGCAGCAGTTCGGTACTGAAATCGGAAAGTTACAAATGACTTGGCACACCTAGTATATATAGGGCAGGTAATTTCGCACGAACCAGCTCAAACGAAATCAGGTCCAAACGAAATGTAATTTCGTGTGAAATTACACTTTGATTTCGTACGAAATAGCAATGTGCTATTTCATGCGAAATTACTCCTTTCCCACATTTCTCGTAAAACGTGCCTTGATCTATCTAAAACAATACAAGACTCGATACAAGACGAAGTCGACAGACATATGCACCAACACTGTCTTAAATCTAGTGTTAGGCATGGTGATTTTGTGCTATACAGTTAGATCAAACACTTACATGTTGTCACATTATACCTGTAGTGTTTTATACTGAATTATAGTGTTATATTATAGAAAATAGACCATTGCCATCACTTTGTACAATAATCCTACCAAATAATTACATACGAATATAAATTTTTCCATTGTGTTCGGTTTCCCTGACAAAATGAACCAGTCTAATATCTAAAACAAAACATGTATCAAAACATATCAGTTTTAACGAAACTATGTGCTATTCTTCATTCAATCAGAACTCGATCCTTTCCTTTGCAGTTTTAGTATTTTCCATTCTTTCATCTTCACTCAAATTTGCATATTCATTTACTTCTTTCTTGTTAGGATCGGAGGCTCTCATGATTGTGTTTGTTTGTATGTTTTGAACAATTTGTGAATATGAAAATATGTTAAGTGCAGCGGAAATGAAAAACAAACTTTGTAAACACAATCAAATGAGAGTCTAGTTTGATAAACAATTGCTTTTTCATAGAGTCGAAAGATTACATTAAAAGCAAAAGGTTACAATGCAAGCTTACAGACTAAACTCCCCCTCAGCCTGATACTCCAGGGTTGGTTGCACAAGATGAAAGGATTGAATTGAGGAGAAGAACTCACTCAAAACGAATCAAATATAACAGTACAGAGCACTGTCATATTTATAAGCAAACCAAACCACTGATGTACCTTAGCTGACATCACCATGATAGTGACATCTAACAGCCTAACAACCTATAAACACTGGTCTATACAAAAACTACTGATGTCTAACAACTGATTGATAATAAAATACAAAACAAGTCTAACACTGTTCACGTTCCACTGTTGTAGCCTAGGCACTGATTGTTTGAACATCAATGCTTTCTTCAAAAGGTGATCAGTCTTTGAATGAGCAGTGCTTGGGTCTTCAGCAGTACTTAAGAGACAGTAGTAGATAGAGCTCAGTGTTTTCCTTTTAGCAGTCTTTAGTTATTTCATCAGTGTTTGGTTCATCAGTTTGTTCTTCTGAGCAGTACTTAGAGTGTATCAGCAGATAGGTAACCACTGTCAAGGGGAGAGCTTAGTGTAAACGTCTGCTTATTGTGGATCCACTGCCCTGATCCGGTTTTGGCTTTATATCATCTGTTCCTCTGGTAGGGTTCAATCCCAACATTTCTCCAACGTAGATTGGAGTGAGTTTACGTCACTTAACAATATTTTTGTTAAGTACTTTATTCGTAAGTCACATAGTTCTTTCGATTGATCTCAACACCTCCCCCATGATGTCTCGCTCTGGCGATAGCCCGTAGTTCCATTGGCGCACACTTGTGCCTAGTGAACAGAAATACAAATCAAATTAGCGTAGATGCCCGTTTCAACTATAATAATTAAACAGCTATAAATACAATAATACCTTTAAAAGTCTCCATATGACGCATCAAGAATATACCACAACCAACGTCGTTATACATTGTTTGCCACGGGAACTTCAGATTAATCGGTGATGTTGATCGCAGTTTCTTAGCGATAGCAGACGAGTGGTTTTCGACATACGAGCAGAATGCATTAATCTGTAAAATTTACGACGTCAAATGGGGTTTTTTAAAAGTTACAGATCTTGTATGTCAACTATTATTTTACTGTTAGTGTTCTTACAACTTTTTCTACGTAGCCGCTGTATCGTATGTTGATGGGGACATCACCCTCGATATTGTCGATCACCAATATCTGGTATTCTGCAAGATGGAAAAACACTAGAATGTAGTGTTTATTATACAGCACCGGCACGAATACCATTTGGAAGTTTCTGATGTCCCTGGTATCTGTCTGGCCTAATATTGCTTCCATTCCGCCACAGAACTTCGAGATTCTGTGTTCCTCGGTCCCTTCAACATCAGTTGCCACCAGTTTTATAATAAATCACATATTTAAGCAAGTAGTCGATATTTTGACGATATTCACAAAGGTGGTTTTGTATTGTTACATGGTGTTGTAGTGTTATAAGTGGATATAGTTTTATAAAGGCATATTAATTTGTTTCATAGGATACATATGATGGTTGAATGCAGCCTATAGTGTTATAAAGAGTTTTTGATATGTTTTAAAGTGTTGTGTAGTTTTACACAGTCTTACATAGTGTTCTAACTTCTTTTTATGTTTATAGTGTTATATGTTTTCCTATATTGTTATATAGTGATATATAATGTACCATATTGTTATATAGTGTTATATACATGTCCTAAATTCTTTTTAGTGTTATATAATGTCCTATGCTGTTATATAGTGTTATAAAGTTTTTTTTGACCTGTTTTAAAGTGTTGTGTAGTTTTACACAGTGTTACATAGTGTACTAACTTTTTTTAGTTTTGTAGTGTTATATACAGTCCTACATTCTCATATAGTGTTATAAAGTGTGATAAGTGCATTACCAATATCCCGACATTGCAAAAACAGCCTTGCGGCGGTACCCGACGCCCTTAACCGCTCCTCGTAGTTAAGGACGACAGCCCTTGCTGTTATAACATCTGCATCCAAGCATAATTCCGGGTAGATCGTGTAACATTCCCAAAAATTTTATTTACAAAATATAAGATAAAGAATATAAAAACTTATGTTATTAAACGGATAGATCATGGCTAAATTGATTATTAGAAATATGAAATACCTAGACAGGCCTAGGAACCTTTTAATAATTTAACTATAAAAATACATTATATTTGAACCTACTCTGTTTTTAATGAAACTTGGGTCAAAATGTAGACAAAAATATTCTCGTTCTAATGACATATTCAATGTCTTATAAAACGTCATATTTTAGAAGTTATAAGCGCTAAATAAGTGAAGCACTTAAATTAATATATATATATATATATATATATATATATATATATATATTATAAAACATAAAATAATAATAAAAAAATCAATTGTTGCATTAAATGAGAATGGGACGTGGACCAAGTTTGGCGTGAGCTTTAAGCTTTACTACAATATAAATAGAAGATATCATCCAACACTTCAGGTGCTCATTCCCTTTTCTTCAGGTCGCTTTCTTTTGTCACTCTAATACACTCCATTTTTAATTTAGTAATTCACCCCTATAAAATTTCAAAAGCCCTGCCCCGTTTTAAATGTTTTAACCCTTGATCACTGATACCCTGTCCGATTGACGTAAGGCCCCGTAACGAATGTCAAGGCTCTGCCCAACTAACTTCGTTGGGGTTCTGTCTCGCGACGTAGGGATAAAGTTGAATTGGGTTACTATACTTAATGCGAGTGCATTACATATTTTATTAAATAATATACCAAACCTCCTAAAACACCCCTAACACCCCCACACATCCTAAAATACACCCCGTATATGAAAACTGGTCCCGAATAACTTTAATTTTATAAAAATAAAATAAAAACAATATTTAATGGTCCGTCACGGGGTGCGACAGATACCCGTGGGCCGTCGCGGGGCACGACAGCCTGGCTACGAGGCCGCACCCTGAGCTGCCACGTGGCAGCCCCGTGTCGAACCTATACCGGCGAATCAGCAAGCCTACGCCCTACACACCTAGCTTACGTGCCGCGTAAGAGCAGCCCTTGGCTTTCGCGGGGCGCGACAAATGGCCGATTAGGCCCTATATATTTGGAGTTCAGGCCTTCAGTCCAACTCGTTCATTTATCTCGATCTCTCCCAATTTTCTACATAGCAATTATAATTTCGGGTATAATACCCCCTAAATAACGAGGTTCTGCTCCGTTGTAAATATCATAACCCATGGATACGTATTAGATACTCTGCCCGATTGATATAGGGTTCTGTAACGGTTGTCGTGGTTCTGCCCGACGTAGTCGTTGGAATGCCGTCTCGGGGAGGGTATTACTAATGTTAAAATGGGTTATTATACTAACACGTGTGCATTTGTGTAATTTATAGATTGTCATCAGGAAACCCTAAAGGATAATCTAAGACAGCAATGTGAGTAATCTCTTTTTTGCAAATTGTTTTTACAAAACCTCACTTAATTAATTATATATTAAGCAGTTATTGAGTATTTGTAAGGATACAATTATCGTCGGTATGTTGGGGTTTTGTATACAAAATTATGTTACTGCCTTGCGAGGAGTAACATTTCCACAAGTCGGGTTGACAGTACCGTGGGTGGTAATTAGTATGACTTGGAAACAAATGTAATTGCGAGACCGCCCTCAATACTGTAAAATGGTTTTTATTAAACTTGATTAAACTGAGATTCACTCACCAGTATTTCCCACTGACAAAATGTTTTAAACACGTGTTTCAGGTAACTTAGTGTGAAGCCAATAAAAGCCAGTTGGAGAGCACTGAAGGCTTAGAAAAGTGGCTATAAAAGTTACCAAATTAAAAAGGAAAATTGTTTTCAATAATTAGGGTTATCCCTAAAAACAAGTTTATAATGGAAACTTGGGTTTTCCCATGTATGTATTATTATTCAAAATGTGGTGTTTTACTCTGATAAAATATTTCTTAACTACGGTCCTGATGTAATTTCCGCAGCCAAATTAATAAACACTGATACCATCTGACTGGTTCGCGGCTCCCGCTCCCAGGATAGGGGTCGGGGGCTATGACAGAAGGTGGTATCAGAGCCACTGGTTTAAGCCATCTAAGTGTTCTTTTAATACCTAAAACTTAAACCTTATGTTAGGAAATTAATATGACAATTTATGTGTTATTTTGTGTAGATCAATATTAATATTTATATTATGATTTTTATGTTTTGAGTTCAAAGTATGAGTAACCAATATGATTAGACGTACCCATAGGCTACCAAGGCAGATATATTATGTTACACCTTTACATAATTAGTAACTTAGGGTACCACTTTGAGTTACATCCCTTCATAAATAAATGAATGTACCGTTAAAAAAAAATTGTTTACGGTGGGTTTGATAGAGGTAGAGGATTGAAAATGTGTACTTAAAGGAGTTTGTTTCGTGTGTTAGAAACAATTACATATATGCATATTGAGTTTCTTATTTACATTCATATATCTTAACAAAATATCAAATTTGTTATTTAAATCTTGTTTGTTCTTAAAGAACTATATGACATATTACTTTTTACAATCCTATCTCTACTTAATTACATACTATATTTCTATTCTTTTTCTTTTTTTTCATCCACACGATATATAAAAAGAGATGAGGAATAAATAGTAAATTCCTAAATAAAGAGAATGAAAAGTTAGGGGTTGGTTAACAACTTCTGAATGATTAAGTGTTAAATTAATAGAGATCTAAATCATTAAGTGCTTAACCAATAAGATGTCTGAATCATTAAGAATTAAACAAACAGCCCCTTAGTATCTATATTTTAACCTCATTTTAGTGAATGGGATTAAATATCATGTAACCTCTATTGTCTATATCTATATTACTATACGTAACATCTACTTGGAAAAAAAAAATAATGATTAATTATTGAAAGAAAAGTACTTGGTTACACGTTAATATCCACTAATAAAAAGAATTATCAAACATGTATCGAAGACCATAGATATAATTGTTGAAAAAAAATATAGTTATAATAATCATAATAATAATAATAGTCATTATTATAATATTAAAACCATAAAAGTGTTAACAGGGCTATATACTATTAGGGTGAAGGGAGTGGTGCGGTAAAACATGCGGCAAAGGTGTTTGCCGCGCGGCAACACCGCCGCCGCCGCCGGCCACCTTTGCCGATCGGTAAACCATGGAAGTCGGTAACCTCATGCCGATCGAGAAACTTGGGGGGTAAAACATGTTGGCAGGTGTTTGTGTGTGTGTATGTTTGACTTTACACATATATATATTTTTTTTAAATGAAAAAAAAAGTTTACTACTTTCAAGTGTTTAACCAATGCCAACACTTTTCACCAAAGTTTAAACTCTTTAGACGTGTTGACATGGCACCCTCTCATTGGTTGATTTTAAAGTTTGCCACTTTCAAGTGTCTAACCACTCCCTTCACCCTTATAAGGTTATAATTACAATTTTATGGTTTTCATTATTAATGTAGAACAATATATATTATAATTCTGTTTTACTTGAAGTAAATATATACATTATAATACATTTAAATAATGTTTATATATGTATATAATGTAAACAAAAATTTATTTTACATAGGATACATATAAAATTTTATACATTTGAACCTATAACATAATTTAAAGAAAGTGTATGTTCAAAATATTATTATATATATTATTATAATCATATATAAATACTCATGTTTTTTTATTCTCTCTCATTTATAATATTATAAAGTAGTAATTTTTATTTTATGATTTATTATAGAGTTAACTGCCATTTTCGTCCCTGTGGTTTGGTCACTTTGGCCATTTCAGTCCATTTCTCAAAAATGCGCCATTTTCGTCCCCCACGTTCTGGAAAGGTGCCATTTCAGTCCAAAAATCATAACCCAGTTAAGTCAGTTGTTAAATAAGGGCTGATTGTGTAAATTTGTAACATAAAGGACTGATTGTGTAAATTTGAAAAATGGACTGAAATGGCAGTTAACACCACCACCACTAGCCCTGCCACCACCACCACTCCGCTGCCACCACCACCACCACCGCCACCACCACCACCACTCCGCTGCCACCGCCACCACCACCACTCAGCTGCCACCACCGCCACCACAGCCACTGCCACCACAGCCACTCTCTCCCGCCTCCTCTCTCTCTCTCTCTCTCTCTCTCTCGTCGTTATCTCTCTCTCTCTCTCCGACTGTGATGATGATTGATGAAGATGAGTTGCAGGTTGTCGGTTTTACAGCGGTGAACGGAGGTGATGACAGAAGTGGTGGTGGTGAACGGAGTTGTCATCACCAGAAATATAATATGTAAGTTGCTGGTTGATGAGTATACATTTACCAGAAATATTATCTTTAATTGGAGTTAGAATAGCAAGAAAATTAGTTCGCCAACATTACAGCGATGAACACAGAAATGTAATATGTAAGTTGTTGGTTGATGAGTATACATTTACCAGAAATATTATCTTTAATTGGAGTTAGAATAGCAAGAAAATTAGTTCGATTAACAATCAGAAGTTGGATCAAAATCACTGTGTTCTTCAAGCACAATATCAAATTCGCCAACTTAGGCGAGCCTATAGAGAATATACATTGTCATATGGTGAAGAACCAGTTGGTAATTAGAAGTTTGCTTCTTGTAGTACGAGCTCAAAATTGAAAACGGTTCTATCGTATCAGGTGGCAGGTTGCATCATCTCAACTATCGCATCACTCAAACAGTAGAAGTAACCAGGGAAAAAACAAGCAGAACCGATCAGTTCATGCTCGGTTTGGTTTCTAAATGACCTATGCTAGAATTTGATCGTAATACAATTTTTAAAATAAATAAAATCTCACGTAGAGGTAAACCAAGCCAATGCTATATTGAAGGAAGTTCTGATATATACATCTGGGTATTATTAGTAACTTCTTCATTACATAAAACAAAAAAAAAGAAGAGTATGACTGACGCTACAACCCTTCGGTCATGAAGGTATCGAAGTCCGTTGTGGACGACTGTCGAATATATGGTCGTGGATAATTTGATTTGTGATAGATTATTGAAGGATATCATCAAGGATATATGTACTCGCTGTCATCACCTCCGTTCACCATCACCACTTCTGTCATCACCTCCGTTCACCGCTGTAAAACCGACAACCTGCAACTCATCTTCATCAATCATCATCACAGTCGGAGAGAGAGAGAGAGAGAGAGATAACGACGAGAGAGAGAGAGAGAGAGAGAGGCGGGAGAGAGTGGTTGTGGTGGCTGTGGTGGCAGTGGCTGTGGTGGCGGTGGTGGCAGCTGAGTGGTGGTGGTGGCGGTGGCAGCGGAGTGGTGGTGGTGGTGGTGGCGGTGGTGGTGGTGGTGGCGTTGGTGGCGGTGGTGGCAGCGGAGTGGTGGTGGTGGCAGGGCTAGTGGTGGTGGTGTTAACTGCCATTTCAGTCCATTTTTCAAATTTACACAATCAGTCCTTTATGTTACAAATTTACACAATCAGCCCTTATTTAACAACTGACTTAACTGGGTTATGATTTTTGGACTGAAATGGCACCTTTCCAGAACGTGGGGGACGAAAATGGCGCATTTTTGAGAAATGGACTGAAATGGCCAAAGTGACCAAACCACAGGGACGAAAATGACAGTTAACTCTTTATTATAAAAGAAGAGAAAAGATGAGTCTGATGATCGGTATATATAAAAGAGATTAGATAATTAATTTTTAAAAGTAAAAGATATTACAAAATGAAAATCTCTTTTCTTACTCGACTTAATAAATTAGTATTTTATTTAGTTATTTATTTTTCCTGGCATGTTAAATTTTCCTAAAACGTTCTAGCTATTGTTTCATTTTCAAGCTAAGATTAAGATGGATACCCCACATAAAAATAATTGACTCAAATGTATGTTTAATACATTTTTCTTTATATAGCTTTATTTAAAAAATCAAATTTCAATTTTAAATATCTTTTAACTAATTTCTATCATTATTGTTTAAGATATAAATATATATACGCTAATAGATATATATTATTTAATTACCTAATATATTTGGAATCAATTTTAGAAACGCTAAACTCTGTATTACTTACTATAATACTTCTTTAAATCAATAATATAATATACCATAAGTTATGAGTTAAGTTTTAATATTTTAAACCAATATGGTTCAACCCACTAGTTAAAAATGAAACTGTTTCCATGAATCCAGAAAATCTATATTTTGATTAATTTATTTCTTTAAACCTTTATTTATCCATCCTTTAAATTCCAAAATATTATTCGATACATTTAACGGAAATTTATAAACTATTACTATTTCTATTATTATAAAAACGAATAAAGTTATGAGAATAAGTTTGATAATTTGTACCATCAGATATACAGTTGTATTTTTATATATAAGGATATTACAAAATAATTTAGTATTATATATATATGTATATATATATAGGGGACCGCTAAAATGAGAACCACCTCCAGTTGTAAGAACCGTGAGAACTTTTTGATCCGGGGCGAGTTGGACCAAATTTTTTTTCATAAACGTAGATGCATGTATTATAAACACATTTGTAAAAAAAATTCAAAAAAAAATGTCGTGTGTGTAGTTTTGAGCACCACAAGTTTGTGTTTACGGGTACCGTAAAATTTATATTTAAATTTTACGGTACCCGTAAACACAAACTTGTGGTGCTCAAAACTACACACACGACATTTTTTTTTTTTTGAATTTTTTTACAAATGTGTTTATAGTACATGCATCTACATTTATGGAAAAAAAAAATTGGTCCAACTCGCCCCGTATGGTGTAGTTCTCACGGTTCTTACAACCGGTGGTGGTTCTCATTTTAGCGGTCCCCTATATATATATATTACGTAGGAGATTTGAAATTTTATACACTTATATGCATATACTTAATAGAATTTCTTGATTGTATACACAATATAATACTCAAATATCTTCTTATTAAAATATCACTGGTGATTTATATGAAAACATAAAGTCATTATAAAAAGGAGTCATGAAATGTGTTATGTTTTGAAAATATCAGTTGTCTCAACAAAACATTCCTTGCAACGAAATCTAATGTTATATAAGCATAAATAGAGTTAGTTATAAGCATACTTATCCCATTGAACCTAGCCATAGTGTCGATGGAGACAATGATATTTTGTCAAAACTCCATTTTTAAACAAAAGAAAGTTACAACCATAATAATATCTATGCTTAAACGAAAGAGTTAGGATATTGACATTTACTGGTAACACCCAGGATAATATTTAGACTTGAATCTAAGAAAAATGCCTTAGTATAAGCTTCGAGATAAGCTAATTACTTGTGTAGATAAAGTGTGATGGATATTGGTATGCCGTGAGGATGATGACTAGAACAGTGCCAGTATGATAAATAAGCAATAACACTTGGCCACTGTTATTTCTTGTTTATTAGTACTACTCGGTTCTAGAATATAATCCATCATGAGAATACTAATTTCCATGTTTCTTGATGCACTTTTAAAAATCGTGATTTGAGAGAAATTCTATTTAAGGGAAATACAATGATAACTACCTCTCCGGCAAGACTGGGTATGGTGTAGTAGACTCTCCAGCTTGTCCGGGTAAGATGGGGGTACTTCTCCGGTGAGACCGGGTAAGATGGGGTATATATTATGTTAATGAAATTCCCTAAATAGTACCATGACTTGATGTCTGACCTGTTTGTGAAAATATGAATCTGTTAAATACATTGACCTTATGAATGGTGTGTATATTACAGTATGTGAATTATATGATTATATAGATATGTATATCTATGAGGAAATCCAAAGACCATAATGATTAACAATTAGGGATAAATCACGAACAGGTGTGTCAATGATAAATTTTGATTTAATTATCAGGAATCTCTCGTATACATCTATAATTTCAATATCAAACATTATTTCATTTGATCATCCGTCTCGTAATTCGTGCGACAAGATAAACGACAGGAACTCTTTAAGTTGGGACGCCATCGAAAATATAAGAATTTCCCATGCGTTACTTTAGATTATTGACACATTAGGAAATCTGTAACTAAACATTATGCTAAAACACAAAACATCTAAAAACTTACGTTAATAAGAGTCATTTTTACTTTCATTAAGAACTCTTGAGAAATAAGAGTCACAAAACATAGAGAATAGTTCCGGTCAAATTAAAGTTAAATTCAAAACAAGGACCAAAATATATTTAGTAATTAGGATCAGTAACAAACTAAAGGTATTTCTTCACATTTCAGTGAATCTCGAGGACGAGATTTAAAACAATGTGAAGAGGATGTAACATTTCCAAAAATTTTATTTACAAAATATAAGATAAAGAATATAAAAACTTATGTTATTAAACGGATAGATCATGAGTAAATTGACTATTAGAAATATGAAATACCTAGACAGGCCTAGGAACCTTTTAATAATTTAACTATAAAAATACATTATATTTGAACCTACTCTGTTTATAATGAAACTTGGGTCAAAATTTAGACAAAAATATTCTCGTTCTAATGACATATTCATTGTCTTATAAAACGTCATATTTTAGAAGTTATAAGCGCTAAATAAGTGAAGCAGTTAAATTTATATATATATATATATAGGGGACCGCTAAAATGAAAGTCACCTCCAGTTGTAAGAACCTTGAGAACTTTTTGATCTGGGGCGAGTTGGACCAAAAATTTTTTTCATAAACGTAGATGCGTGTATTATAAACACATTTGTAAAAAAAAATCAAAAAAAAAATGTCGTGTGTGTAGTTTTGAGCACCACAAGTTTGTGTTTACGGGTACCGTAAATTTTATTACGGTACCCGTAAACACAAACTTGTGGTGCTCAAAACTACACACACGACATTTTTTTTTTTGAATTTTTTTTTTACAAATGTGTTTATAATACACGCATCTACGTTTATGAAAAAAAAAATTGGTTCAACTCGCCCCGTACGGTGTAGTTCTCATGGTTTTTACAACTGGATGTGGTTTTCATTTTAGCAGTCCCCTATATATATATATTAATTATAAAACATAAAATAATAATAAAAAAATCAAATGTTGCATTAACTGTGGACCAAGTTTGGCGTGAGCTTTAAGCTTTACTACAATATAAATAGAAGATATCATCCAACACTTTAGGTGCTCATTCCCTTTTCTTCAGGTCGCTTTCTTTTGTCACTCTAATACACTCCGTTTTTAATTTAGTAATTCACCCCTATAAAATTTCAAAAGTCCTGCCCCATTTTAAATGTTTTAACCCTTGATCACTGATACCATTTCTGATTGACGTAGGGCCCCGTAACGAATGTCAAGGCTCTGACCGACTAACTTCGTTGGGGTTCTGTCTCGCGACGTAGGGATAAAGTTGAATTGGGTTACTATACTTAATGCGAGTGCATTACATATTTTATTAAATAATATACCAAACCTCCTAAAACACCCCTGACACCCCCACAAATCCTAAAATACACCCCGTATACGAAAACCGGTCCCGAATAACTTTAATTTTATAAAAATAAAATAAAAACAATATTTAATGGTCCGTCGCGGGGCGCGACAGATACCCAGTGGGCTGTCGCGGGGCACGACAGCCTGGCTACGAGGCCGCACCCTGAGCTGCCACGTGGCAGCCCCGTGTCGAACCTATACCGGCGAATCAACAAGCCTACGCCCTACACCCGTAGCTCGCGGGCCGCGTAAGAGCAGCCGTTGGCTTTCGCGGGGCGCGACAAATGGCCGATCAGGCCCTATATATTTGGAGTTCAGGCCTTCAGTCCAACTCGTTCATTTCTCTCGATCTCTCCCAATTTTCTACATAGCAATTATAATTTCGGGTATAATACCCCCTAAATAACGAGGTTCTGCTCCGTTGTAAATATCATAACCCCTGGATACGTATTAGATACTCTGCCCGATTGATCTAGGATTCCGTAACGGCTGTCGTGGTTCTGCCCGACGTAGTCGTTGGAATGCCGTCTCGGGGAGGGTATTACTAATGTTAAAATGAGTTATTATACTAACACGTGTGCATTTGTGTAATTTATAGATTGTCATCAGGAAACCCTAAAGGATAATCTAAGAAAGCAATGTGAGTAATCTCCTTTTTGCAAATTGTTTTTACAAAACCTCACTTAATTAATTATATATTAAGCAGTTATTGAGTATTTGTAAGGATACAATTATCGTCGGTATGTTGGGGTTTTGTATACAAAATTATGCTACTGCCTTGTGAGGAGTAACATTTCCACAAGTCGGGTTGACAGTACCGTGGGTGGTAATTAGTATGACTTGGAAACAAATGTAATTGCGAGACCGCCCTCAATATTGTACAATGGTTTTTATTAAACTTGATTAAACTGAGATTCACTCACCAGTATTTTCCACTGACAAAATGTTTTAAACACGTGTTTCAGGTAACTTAGTGTGAAGCCAATAAAAGCCAGCTGGAGAGCACTGAAGGCTTATAAAAGTGGCTATAAAAGTTACCAAATTAAAAAGGAGAATTGTTTTCAATAATTAGGGTTGTCCCTAAAAACATGTTTATATTGGAAACTTGGGTTTTCCCATGTTGTATTATTATTCAAAATGTGGTGTTTTACTCTGATAAAATATTTCTTAACTACGGTCCTGATGTAATTTCCGCTGCCAAATTAATAAACACCGATACCATCTGACTGGTTCACGGCTCCCGCTCCCATGATAGGGGTCGGGGGCTGTGACAGATCGTCTCAAACGAGCCTCTCAAAATCAAAACTGAAACACCCAAAAATTATTTAAACCATTTAGAGTTGCTTAGCGAAATTTGGTCCCAACAATTTATTTATATTTGTGTTATGTTGCAAACGAACACGACCAATTATAATACGCCATGACTAAATCGTACATGGGTTTTTTTTTTTTTTTTTTTTTTTTGCATGAACACTTTGTTTCAATCCTTAAACAACATTTTCTTAACTAAAGCTTGGGAGTCAGCGAGACTTCACATTATCATATTCTAGAGATATTTCCTTGATTTGATCCAAGACTTACACGCCGATCTTCATAACACGAGAGCTTTGAGGATCAGCGATATGTCTTCCCGTGTTTTGAATATAAGCTTTCTTGATCAACCTGAGACTTCCAGCTCCGGCTCCAATTTTATTATACGGAAGCTTTACCTAACCATGATTATACATAATAAGCATTAGTATAACCATATAAAAATTTGTTTAACTAGGATTTAAAAGAAGGAAACTAATTCACAATAATATATGGCCTGGTGTAGCAAATTTATCAGCTTAAGCTACGCTGGACTCAGCATAGACCTATACAAAACTGATCGGCCACCTTTTAAACTCCAAAGAATGACCTGGATACTCATTAGGCCTCACATGAACTCATATAGACTCGTTTTGGCAACACATACCTTATATAATGGAAAGTTAACAATCACCCCAAATAATAGCTTTCCAACTATATGGGTTTTCAACTTAACAACTGAATCCCATGTCTCATGTATATCTTACCATTTTATTTTTATTTTATATATCACCCATAATACTTGAGACAGACCTGCATATAGATAAATAAAATAATAACACATCTTATACGTCTTTCGGATACTTGAGAGACTTACCTTCGCCCATAGGGATATTTGATTTCATGGATATTATCCTTCAACTTGTTGTCTTTGAACACAACCATGCTCAAGCTAAATATGCACTTATGAGTATAGGAACCAATATCACAACAAATTTGTCAACATAACAATTTCAATCTTTAACACATCTCCACGCATCATTCATGAACCTCGAACATCATTCAATATCTATATTTGACCAATATAAACTAATATATGATGTTTATCTCAGGTGTACAAACATACCTCTTTAATTAACCTTTATAAATCTCAACTTTATTTTAGTACTTTCAATACTCCTAATGTAATCAGCGGTTTTGACACATTTAAATCCCAAATTCGTGTTTAAATACAAAATGTAGAAGACTCAAATACCTTTTCAACAAAAAAAAAAAGAATCACCTCATGGTTTTTGTAAAACAGTGCAGCAACCAAGATTTTAGAGTTAATTACTGTTTTCGTCCCTGAGGTTTGTCAAAAATAACGGTTTCAGTCCATTAGTTTAAAAATTGCCATTTCAGTCCATTAGTTTCATTTTCGTAACCATTTCAGTCCACTAACTTAACTCCATCCATTTATTTTGTTAACTTTGAGTTAACTAACTAATTCAGGGACGGTTTGCGTCAGTTTTAGAAACACAGGGACTTAAGTGTAAACTCTAAAACATTAAAACAAAAAAAATAGTAAATTCCAAAAAATCAAAAAAATTCCAAAAAACGAAACAAATTCCAAAAAATTCTAAAAAATAATAAAAATTCTAAAAAATCATAAAAATTCTAAAAAATCCAAAAAATCCGTTTCGGCGCGAACTGTTTCGACCCGAACCGTTTCGAGCTAAACCGTCCGTACCGTTTCGACCCGAACCGTTTCGAGCTAAACCGTTTCGACGCGAACCGTTTCGAGCCGAACCGTTTCGACGCGAACCGTTTCGAGCCGAACCGTTTCGACCCGTACCGTTTCGAAGCCGAACCGTTTCGAGCTGAACCGTTTCGAACCGAACCGTTTCGACCCGTACCGTTTCGAAGCCGTACCGTTTCAAGCCGTACCGTTTCGAACCGAACCGTGCCGTTTCGAACCGAACCCTTTCGAGCTGAACCGTTTCGAACAGAACCGTGCCGTATCGAACCGTACCGGTTCGGCTTCGAAACGGTTCGCGTCGAAACGGTTCGGGTCGAAACGGTTCGGGTCGGTTCGAAACGGTACGGCTTGAAACGGTACGGCTTCGAAACGGTACAGGTCGAAACGGTTCGGTTCGAAACGGTTCAGCTCGATACGGCACGATTCGGTTCGATACGGCACGGTTCGGTTCGAAACGGTCCAGCTCGAAAGGGTTCGGTTCGAAACGGCACGGTTCGGTTCGAAACGGTACGGCTTGAAACGGTTCGGCTTCGAAACGGTACGGGTCGAAACGGTTCGGTTCGAAACGGTTCTGCTCGAAACGGTTCGGCTTCGAAACGGTACGGGTCGAAACGGTTCGGCTCGAAACGGTACGGGTCGAAACGGTTCGCGTCGAAACGGTTCAGCTCGAAACGGTACGGACGGTTCAGCTCGAAACGGTTCGGGTCGAAACGATACGGGTCGAAACGGTTCGCGTCGAAACGGTTCGGGTCGAAACGGTTCGGGCCGAAACGGTTCGGGTTCGAAACAGTTCGCGCCGAAACGGATTTTTTGGATTTTTTAGAATTTTTATGATTTTTTAGAATTTTTATTATTTTTTAGAATTTTTTGGAATTTGTTTGGTTTTTTGGAATTTTTTTGATTTTTTGGAATTTACTATTTTTTTTGTTTTAATGTTTTAGAGTTTACACTTAAGTCCCTGTGTTTCTAAAACTGACGCAAACCGTCCCTGAATTAGTTAGTTAACTCAAAGTTAACAAAATAAATGGATGGAGTTAAGTTAGTGGACTGAAATGGTTACGAAAATGAAACTAATGGACTGAAATGGCAATTTTTAAACTAATGGACTGAAACCGTTATTTTTGACAAAACTCAGGGACGAAAACAGTAATTAACTCAAGATTTTAATACGAATTCTGCACTTCTTCTCTTTAAAATTTCGAATCAAAACCCTTTCATATTTCCATTCTCTTGGATATAAATCAACTCAAACCTTCTACAGATACTAGATACATAATTTACCCTTTGTCTTACAACAATACTTGATTCCAACAAGATTTTTATTCACAAACTGAACTTAAATAAAACTACGTATATTTTTAATGAAAATAGTCCAGAGTTTGAAAAATTCCTCATTGCGGCATTTCATCAACCACCTTTTGTGTATGTTTAAACTTTAGATCTCCTACAACACATTACTCAATGAAATCCACCTTTTTTTTTTTCCAAAGCATCTAACATAACCTATTTTTGTATTACCAATGCTCTAGATCAATTTCAACTTTTGAAACATGAAAATCCATTATGGATTGAAAACCCCCAAACTGATCAAAAACCCTAGAATTCTTGAGTTAACCAAATTCAACTCAGACCATCAAGCTAATAATTTTCAGCTATTAACTAACAAAGGTGTGTACTTGTATAACAGTATAACGTCATATAAGACCCAATTTAGTTGAACATCAACATGACCCACATGCATACTTTGTTCAAGAACAAAAAGAGTAAAGAGAGGCCTTTTGCTTACAAATGAAGGAAATGATGATGCTTATGATGTTGTTGAGAAATCAAATGGTACTGATCAAGCCTTGCATTTCAATTTCATGCTTCGCCATCCTTGACCTTCCCTCTTTCTTCTTCTATCATCGATACACACACATACTGTGTTTCTTCTGGAACTTTATTCTTTTTTTTACTCAAAAACTTCACTCTTATTTGATCAAGTCAAAAACTGGTTTCTAAATGCCCATAATCAGCCCCTCCACTTTTGATCATATGTATGATGTCTCCAAACTTGATAGTGGCATCTACCAACCCAAGTTTATATACCTTTTTTTTTCTAGTTTATAAATATAATTAATCTAACTTCTCTCAACTTAAATAAAAAAAAGATAATTTAATAAGGAAACACAAATAGCCCAAATATAATTAAACTTTGGGATGTTACAGAAACACCTGGTGGGCAATCGAATATAGGCTCTCTACGTAATAACACGAAATACAATCAATAATTCGCAAGCAGATTCGTATAATTATATATTTTTTTAGTGTTGTCGATACTTACCATTTGTTTCATGTTGCGCTGAGTATACAGCTAGCCAATGCAGCTTCCAAATGATCCCGTTTATTTGTTAAGGAAACCACACGCTGCACGTACGGAGACCTCAGCGCATCCGGAAGATTTGTGTTTCTTTTTGGCCTCCGGAGTTTATATTGCAATAAAACATTTCCTTCCTTTTCAGTGTCACGAATACTTGACGTTGTTGCGACGTTGTCAAGTTCACTTTGCAAGTTTACTAGTTGGATGCCCTCAGCTTTCGATCGTGTGCCTGGGTGTCGTATGGATTGTATTGCAGATATCAGTTCATCCACTTCTGCGTAAAACGACGAAGTCATGGGCGAGAAAGGAGTTAGATTGCCTTGAGTCAACAGTCCAGTGTTCTTGACAGGTGTGGGGGTTTTTTCTGACATAACATCGCCTTCCGCATCATCCGCAACGTCCTTCAGATGTTTGCGGACCATCGCAATCCATGACGGTTTCCTACTCAATATGAGGTCACTGTTTGGGTGCAAATGTAAAGCTTCCGAGAGTGTGTTTTTGACCTTCTCCATGCAATCTTCAAATTCCTTAAATGCATCATCCAGAATATACGCATGATCCTGTTAACCAAATTATATAGTGACATCCAAACCGTTGTCAGATTTATATAATTATTAATAAATATGATATCATACCAAACGTTAAAAAGGTTATCAAGTCCTGTCCTGTACCTATTCACTTTCTTTTTCTTCCTGTGACGAGACGGGCGGCGTCCCATACTGTGATACCATTGGGACCCGAAACTCTCCATCTGGCCCAACTAAAACCCCCAACTCTTGTGTACTTGTCTGCGACAACATATAATCTTTGCAATGTTTGAATATTCCCGGGTGGTCGTCGTCCCCTTCATCGTACGGTCCGTAGTCTTCGTTACCCCCTCCACATTGTCTCCCGCACTTTTTTCAGCTGCCCTTTCTGCATTTTTAGCGTTGGTGGATGATGATTTTTTATCATCAGGTTTCTTCTTAACCTTTTCACTCCTCGGCTTATCTTCATCTACATGAGGTTTAGGTATCATTGGGGTGTTATGCTTTAGGTGTTCTGCAAAAAGTTTGTCGTCAAGCTTTCCGAGCAGTTCGTCGAGCATCGCGTCATCTATCAACTCAATTGGTTTTGATCCTTTCTTATCACAGTTCAATACATCCCTACGGTCGTACGCATATGCAGCCTGCACATATAAGCATTCAATTTTTATGGTTATGTAGCCATGTAAAGGGGTGATTGTAGTGTTATACAAGTGACTGTAGTGTTTTACATAGTGACCTATTGTAAATGTAGTGTTATACAAGTGATTGTAGTGTTTTACATGGTGTTATATACTGTATTGCAAATGTAGTGTTCCAAACAGACCTGTTGTAATGTATTACATGTGACTGTAGTGTTTTACATAGTGACATAGGGTTATAAAAGACTTTATTGGTTTTGTATACAATGAAGCTGATATAACTAATTTTCTGGTGTTATATAAAGTGGTGTGGTGTTTTATGCATGTAGTGTTTCAGTCTCATATGACGAACAATAGAGTAGAGTCACATACCGCTAGTAACACGATCGGGCCTCTAAAAGGGTCATTCCTCTTCCGGTTCCATGCATTCGCCGTGCGTTCTAAACAGGTTATCATGTAGTTGCACCAATCAAAGCTCGATATTTGAATATTTCGATCCACGCATCCCAAGAACCCATGCTATATTATTATTTGTGTCAAAGGGTTCAACTCTGACCCCCACACACACATCACTTCGGGTAAATCTGAACACAACTCGTTTAACTTTTTTTTTAAATGAGTCATACATGCTGACAAGTTATAAGCAAGTTGTTGGGTTGTCAGCGGGTTATTGGTGGTTGAAGGTAGTTTCATTTGTTGAAGAGTCTTCCAGGAAACCGATCTTGAGGAGAAAATGGTCATTGCATGCTGGGATCAAGTGTTCTTCGAGTGTTTATCGAGCCAATGTAAAGCACAATTTACGAGGATGCTTTAGCTTTAATCTCTCTAAGAAAGAATTAGTAATGGTGGTGGCGGCGGGCAGTGGCAGTGGCGACAATAGTAACAATAATAATAAATTACCTAGAAAATAACAAAAGCTCAATGTGATGATGACGACAATGAAGATGTAATAAAATAAAATACATAGATAATGATAAATGTTCCATGTAAATTCTAATAATTTGTCCTTGGTAGGCTATCCAAAGTATAATGACCAAGTCTACCCGTACGATACAGATTAACAAGCTTGGAAGCAACTATGTCATTAGCAGTATCAAATGAATCAGAATTTACATTGAAAACTTTTCTCAGGGTTGTAAACTGTGCTTCAATCAGTTGTACCATATTATTCTCGTCTTCCAGGTTACCATCAAAGGCTGAGATCTCCTCAAATAAAGCTCGACGAACAGCCTGAACTACTAAATCCTACATTGAAGTATCAAGAGTCTCAGTTGTAAACAAAAAAATATCACAAAATTCGACTTCTTCAATACATGATGTTTTATTTTTCTAATGCATAACTAAAGTTTATAAGTAACGAAAATAGTAAAATATTCCTCCAGAAAAGTTCTCATGTTGGAATTCATCTTCCATTGGTTTTGCATTTAAACCCTTCAAGGCCACCTGTCTAGCGCAAACTGCATTTTATAGTGACCTAGTCCAATATAGAGGGGTTCACGGTCCGGTTCACCCAAATTTTGGGCTGGACTGCTAACTATAGATTTGATAAACGATAAACCAAACCAGCCGGTGGTTTGACCGGTTAGACAACTTAACGGGGCGGTTTTGGTGGTTCGAACCAATATATTTTTTCTCTTTTTTCAAAATCATTAGTTTGTATTATAAAATTAAAGCAATAAAAATTGTTCATGATTATAGTACATAATAAAGATTAAACGCTGATTCCAAGTTTCAAACCGGACCAAACCGTTAACCGCCAAACCATAAAAACCGAACTTTTAGATCTCAAGCCGGCCAAATCGGCCGACTAACTTTGGTTCTGTAGGTTCGGTTGGTTCCAACAGTTTCTGAACACCCACTGGTTATCAAGAAAAACTAAAAGAAACCACATCTACATGTTAATGTTGACGAATAACTTAGATTGGCATACAATGAAAATTGCTATAAACTCGAGTCTTTTTATACCTGCGTATGATCGTTCATAATTTGATTCTCCTTGTCTGACTCTGAAATTTTTCCCCATTTCTTGTATTCATGACTGAGATTGAGTATAGAGAGAAAATATTGAGCAAGCTCTGACTGGTCAAACAGATAGTCAGCAATAGCTCCTGCATCATCAACAACAAGCCTTTGAAGAAACTACTCAATGGAAAAACATACAAGAATCTAAGAAGTAAAACGATACCAGTTAAAGCCAATTTGGATGATCGTTCAACGTCAGCAATCTCGGGAGGCAAAATTCCAGGGGTGTCCAAGATATATACATTAGGATGACTCGCGATCTGAAATTCAAATTATATAATAAGCGTCACCATTTCAAAACATATCTCACTGAAAAAACAAGTAAACAAAGATTATACATCTAGACCTTTAAACTTATAATATCTTTTGTCTCCCCCGGATGTGGACTCACTTTGGCTTGTTTTAACTTACCCTTTTCTTCAACACAAACATATCAAGTGTTAACAACCACAAACACAAATTGATGTGCACTGCTACATAACAGATGTTTATAACTGTCGCAAAGGCCTTTAGCGACGGTTTTGGTTGTTGGTTGGTAAAGGGCTGTTTTGTAGTAGTGGTGTGTGCGCGCTAATGAATTTGGTTACCTGCAGCGGTAACTCGTCCTATTTGATGCAAAGAGTTTGCAAAAGCAGATTTTCCAACATTTGGAATTCCAACCAGCATCACTGTAGTTGTGAGAGTGTTACTCAAATGCATGTTCCTTCTTAAGTCTCTAATTTTAGCTTGAAGAAAATTCAAAAACTAAAAACCGAAGAATTATTAATAACATAAGAACTGAAAATCCAAGCATTAAGGTAGTTGTGTTTAGACGTTTAGAATGACAATTAAAGAATAAATATGTTCCTAATTACCTCCTTGATATTTTCCTTGTTATGAGAATTGATAGCATAAGATATATAATTTTGCTCCTTAAAGTAAGCCATCCATTCCTATGATATATGAGAAATAACTTAATCTAAGCAACTTCAAAATCTGATTGAAAAAATTGTTCATCTTATATAAACGGGTTGGTTGAAGGTGGCGATGGTCAGGGGTGGATCCACCTTTGAGGGGCGGGTTCACACGAACCCACTCGGTTTCGAATTTTTAATAGATAGCCTTTATAAAAATATAGGGTGAACCCATAAATAAAAATGGTTAAAGCTTTTCACTTCTAAATAATCGGTTTCGGGTTTGAACCTTCCCATAGGCGTTTTTTATGAAACCCAAATTAGTTTTCTAGTTGCTGAAACCCAAATTAGGCCTTCCATATCATCATCATCATACTCAGTACATCCCACCAATAGCAAAGCTAAGGTAGGGTCTGAGGAGGGTAGATGTAGACAGCCTTACCTCTACCCCGTAGGAATAGAGAAGCTGCTTCCAGTGAGACCCCCGTTCCAAACAAACATAACACGCATAATAGGTGCAGTCCGACTCCCCAATCCTCCTCGTCTGAAACCTCCGTGCACCACCCAGGCCATCGCTTCCGGCTGCCACCATTTTGAAGGTATTTTATTTCATTAAACATCTAAATGTTTTTTTTTCTTGAACGGCGAATCTAAATGTTTTATATTTCTTGTGTTCTACTTATATGTATGTTGTTCATAAACAGTTTAAAGTTTTGGTTTGGATTGATGATTCTTGTTGTTTTGTTTATTGTGTTGTTTAAAACTGAAAGGTTGAAGATGCACACCAACTACTCAATGCAATGCCTAAACCAAATCTTTAAATATATTTTGTGCATTGACTAATGGTAAGCTTTGTTTATGTGTAGAGAGGACTATCACGTAACGGGGCCTTCTTAGGGATACTCAATTGAGAAGGCTGATGATATCCAATATCTTACATTTTGTTTTCGAGTATAAGTGGATTTGAATTGCAGTTGACACAACTCAAACGAAAGGAAAAATCGTAGAATAGAAATGACTTGTTAATGTATTAAACTAGTGTTATGCGCCGCCCGCGTTGCGGGGCGCTCAACCGAATATCTCTTAGTTTAATAACATGTACGCCTTTATTTCGGTCACTTATACATGCTACGTATAACACAATCTCAAAAAAAAAGATACATCAAGTGAACCAATTAAACCAAAACACTACGATAGTTTTGCCAAAAAAATAACTAAAACGATGGCAAGCATGTAATTTATAGCTGGGGGCAAAACAATAATTTGTTAGGACCAATTAGCGAGTGCTAGGCAGCTGTTTGGCACGAATAAAAACTACACTGAGTCAACCAAGTAAAATAAAACACTACCATAGTTTTGTCCAACAAAAACGATGACAAGATTGCAATTTTTAACTGGGGTAAAATCGTAATTTTGAAACGGAGGCAAAATCATAGTTTGAACTGAGGGCAAAATCATAATTTTATTTTGAACTGGGGGCAACATCGTAATTTTTAACTGAGGTCAAAATCGTAATTTTAAGCTGTGGGCAAAACCAAAATTTTATTTTGAACTGGGGCGAAATTGTAATTTTAAATTGGGGATAAAATTGTAATTTGGTATCAGTGACCTTACACCTTGATTTACAACATTTAAGTAGACCTGGCAAACGGGTTGGGTCGGGTCATGGGTCAAAACGAGTCAATTATAAAATGGTTGTTTTGGTTCGGGTCGGGTCAGTTTTTTTTTCATGATAAATGATTTAACCTATGCCAATCACTAATTCATCACTGTAACTCACAAAATTGTGCAACAAAAACCTTTGTGGATGGTGAAACCAAAACTAAAAGATTATGTAATATTCTCAGAAAGAAAATATAAAGAACCATTAGAGCAAGAAAAACAATTTATATGCAGATCGTGGCTAAAAACACTCACTCACAAGCCGGTTGAGCTTAAAGGAAAAGGAGTCATACTTTCTATGAGAAGGATATGGATATGTCTGGATATGCTCCATTATGTCCTGCACTATAAGAAACATAAAAGAAGTTCAAAATACTAAAATACTATAGTAATCACATTGGTTATTTATTTTAGTTCTTCGTAAAAATGTACAAAAAACTGTTTGTGGTTTGGTCCTACCTGACCGGTCCGACTTTGTTCACCGAATCACCCAATTTTGTACACCGATTACTGAACACTGTTACCGAAACACTTACATTCCGGTATGTTCAGAGAAAGATTTGGATTCTGTTTATCCTCTTCTCCACATCTGGGGTCCTGCAATTTTGTACAACCTTTACACTTAACCAGAACAGATAATAAGTAAATATATGTATCGATATTCCTAATTTAATTAACAAATTCGAAATTTAGTAATATCACCATTGGCATTGATGAATAAAAATGTCAGATATAAGAAAAAAAACGTCTTTGAATCTAACTAATGGTTCAAAATCAGATCCTCCTCTCCACCCTACAATGTAACTAATGGTCAAAATTATAAAAAAGAAAAATTAAGAAAACAAAAATAATCAAAGCAAACATCCTCATTGAAGGATATCAACAAACACCTGGCATGCTAAATTCAACCTAGAACCTCAGTATTGAAAGGCCATTGGGTGTCTCCTTACAAACCAATTGATCCGGGCCTCATTGGCTGAAGTCGTCAAGTAGAAACTGTACTTGTAATTTAACAACTCATTAATTAAAGGTTAAAACACAACTCATTAATTACGGAAAGAACCTACAAAAACTGGGTCTGGGTCTGGGTACTTACAAAGACTAAAACCAGTTGTTAATTTAGCGAGAAGACATGCTGCAAAACTAGCAATATATTTTAAGACGAATTAGATATGTAACTCCTACTGCTACGTAAAAAACCCGCCGTAAACTAAGCGACCAAAAACCATCACGGTTTAGTCACTATTTTTGTGACAAATTGGTTCTTCGTCGATTTATCTAAAAATTGATAAAAGAATATATGTTTAAAACATGATTAAATATAAATAAACTTTTGATATTCTAGTCCAATCGCGCCATGCCACGTGTCTAGGTGGTCCAATTGGAAAACGACATTATGTAACCTCTGTGCCACTATTCATTATGGTTTTTATTGTTCTTTGTCGATTCATCTAAAAAATTCATAAAAGAATATATGTTTAAAACGTGATTAAATATATCACGCCATGTCGCGTGCCAAGGTGGTCCTAAACGCAACCTGTGTGCCGCTATTCATTATGGTTTGTAAATCATATATAATTAGTTATATATAGTTCATTGGACAACTATCCATCACAAAAGACTTTAATAACGCCAACTAGTAAACAGTAGGGATCATAAGACTAAGGGGTTGTTTGGTAGTCTGTTAATGATTTTATTAAGAGGTTATCTCTGAATTGGTCATCAATAGAATGTGTTTTGTTCACTTAAAAAAACACCTCTTTAATGTATTAAGGAGCTTCTTGATGGGTAAGTTTTAGAAACATATCGACCGATTCAAATGCCACCTCTTAATCTCTTATACCACATCAAGAGCCCCTAATTAATGAAGTTAAAAAGCCAAAGATAAAATAATTTTAATTTATGAAGTTAAGGCCGAAAGATATGACTTTGCCTAAAAACTAATATTGTTTCTCTAAAATAATTCAATTCTTTAAAAAAAATTAGTTTACCAGTTTTATAGCCTTGCCTCATATCAATTAAATATTTTCATAACATCTATAAATATTTTATTAAGCCAAAACAGGTGGACCGGGCTGGGTTGAGAAACATATCATTAAAACGATATATGAACAAGTGGTGGTGGACTCGGGTTACTCTCATTTGGTGCAGCGTGAGGCACTGGTGTGTAATGATAGGTTACCGGGTTTTCCCCGGAATTGGTGGTGGACTCGGGTTAATTTTCGGAGTACTTCGTTTGGTCCAGTGGGGGCCTGAGAGTTTTTGGGATTGACTCTGTTGGCCGTTAAAAAAAACGATATCCGACCAAAATTGGGTTCCAGTCATGGTCATAACAGGTTTTAATGAAAACGGGTTCACTTAAAAACGAGTCGTTTTGTTAACGAGATCCTTCCCAGCTCACAAAAAGCATCTGTAACCCAATGTTCTTAAAAAAAAAGGTTGTAAAATGGGCTGGGCCTAGACGCATTACAAACCCAGGTCTCTTCAAAGCCCAATAGTCCCCACATCCAATATCGACCCTACATTCATCTAACCACCACAAAACCACCAAAACCCTCTCTCTACCTTGTTCTACGGCATTGTGTGGAGCAGTAATCACCGGCAACAATGGCGTACGCAGCGTTGAAACGATCGTCAACAATGAAGTCAATGGCCACCGGAATCGGTCAATCATGGCGGCGGTTTGCTTCCGTTGCAGTCGGCAGCGATCTCGTTGCAGCCGCTCCCAATGTTTCGCTCCAGAAGGCTCGAACCTGGGATGAAGGTGTCTCGTCTCAGTTCTCCACCACTCCTCTCTCTGACATTTTCAAGGTCTGTTTCTTTTGTTTCAGTTGCTTTTGTGGATGTTGAAGTGTTTTAGGGTTTTATCAGGTTATTGAATGTTCTGTTTTTATATGTTCTTTCAGGGTAAAAAGGTCGTCATATTTGGGCTTCCTGTAAGTTTATTCATATGCTATACTATTTGTGTTGTTTTATTATTTAGTACTGTGCTTTCACTTCATTTCTAGTTTAATTTGATAGTGTTGATAATTTTTGGGTAATTTTGATGGAGACCTGAGAAACTGCTAATTAATTGTTCTTTAAAGTTGGATGATTTCAAGAAAGAGTGTTAGGATGATGATTGTTGTTTGTTAGTTGCAATTTGTTTTTAGATTATGTAGGTATTGACTTATGTAGTGGAGCTATTTATATCGTGTTTAGACTTGCATTTTGGCTCAGCGTTTACTAAAATACGAGAACAATCTTTTAGGACTTGCATTTGTCTAATTGTCTAGCCAGATTCTCTGGATTTCATCTTCGTTTATGGGTCTGTGTATTATAATAACACACACACATAACTGGCATATAAATTAACTCTGTTCAACAAATATAATAAAAAACGGTGTATAGCTAGCAATTAAAAGCACCCAGTTATCATCTAAAGTTCAAAAGTAATAGAGTTCATACATAACTGGCAGAATTACACATATGTGGTAAATTGAACTATGCAGTTAATGCGGAAAAATATCGGTTATCGGTCAAGGACTGATATCTGAGATATCGTTTATCGCGGTGAGATATCGGTGGGATATCGGTAATTTATAATATCATGCATAAAAATATATATTCATATCTAGAAGTCTAGAACCTATATAATATTAATAGTAAAATAAAGAAGTGTTCATCAAGATCAACCAAGGCACCCGATTCTTCATTTGTTCATCATAACTTAAAACACTAAAATCCGATTGAAGCACAGGAGCTTGGGAGGGACGATTAGGGTTCAGCAGACATCATCAGTTGTCGTGTTAAGTGTTCGAAGTGTGATAAAGGTTATAATATATGGGCCAAAAAAGCATAAAAGAACTGGGAAAGAACTGGGTTTTGTATTTTGTTGGCAGCCAATAAAGAAAAACATAAAAATCTGGCCTATCGATTTTCTCACCGATATGACCGAGGTAAGAATATCAAAATATCGGCGATATCTCGGTAAATATCGCCGATATTCTCGCTACCGAGATTTCTACCGATATTATGTGCCAAGACCGATAACCGATATAGCACCGCTATATCACCGAAATAGCGCCGATATTAACTGCCCAGAAATTGAAGCAGCAAGTATCACTACGTCATCATCATCATCATCATCATACTCAGTATATCCCACCAATAGCAAAGCTAAGGTAGGGTCTGAGGAGGGTGAGATGTAGACAGCCTTACCTCTACCCCGTAGGAATAGAGAGGCTGCTTCCAATGAGACCCCCGGCTCGATTGTGGTTTTGCATCAAGCCTTGGACATAAGGCACATAACACTCAGCAATTGAGACAAACGCCGATTAGTGCATGCACCCCTTTGTCTTTTGGCTATCAACGCCACCACATGATGCATGATTAACCGTCCCCCTCTTTTAACGTTATTTTCACGAAATTAGTAAAATAACGTTAAAATTAGTGCACTTTCACTTTTGCCCCCCGAGCGCCCACGCATATATACATTATATGAGCATACCGCAAGCGGGGCGTACAAGTATCACTACGTAAGACCATAAAAAAATATTGCAGAGGTGTTTGAAAGAGCGTAATTTGGTCAGTGTAAAAGTGAATGGAGTTATCTCAATACTTTTAATGTAGGGTAACCCTGAACCCTCAATATATACAGCAAGAAACTCTAGGAAAGCTTAAATCGGACCCATAAGCCATAAACTAATAAAGTAATAGACTGTTACACATAACACTGTACTTGGTTTAAAAAAGCCCGAGGCGCTCCAAAGCGTTTTGGTTCCAAAAGCTTTAAGCGAAGCTTCAAGCGCGAAGCGAGAGCTTCACGTATACGAAGCGCTCAAAATAAAAAAAATATTGTACACATCAATATGACCTATTCTACTTGTTAATAATAAACACGAAAACATGATTAAAAAACACACTTAACACATAAAAAACGTAGTTAAAACATAAATTAAAGTCGAAACACACTTAAAACATAAACATAAAAATAGTCTTTAATCAATAATCATCATAACCAAGTACGTATTCATCTAGGGTCACCAGATGAGGACTTTTCCGAGGCAGCAGTAGTGCTGTTTGATCCTGAGGCCATTATGATTTCTAAACAGAAATCAAGTTGCAGAGAGAATAGAAGGAGAAAGAGGAAGACAGCGACTGATATGTTAAAAGACAGCGGCTGATTATTAGGGTAAAGAAGTAGGGGCCTCATTTAAACCCTATTAAAGACTATTGAGCCTAAAAAATGGCCCAAATGTGACCTGATTGGACTGAAGCGTCGCTTCAAACCATCATCGCTTCGCGCTTAAAGCTCGCTTCAAAACGCTTCACGTGCTGTAACGCTTCAGACCAAAAAAAGCGCTTTATAAACGCTTCAGCGCTTCACGCTTAAAGCTCGCCTTTTTAAACACAGACACTGTATATACGCAAATAACACTTAGATTAGCTATGCAGTTTCTATTATATTTCGTATCCATAATGTTTGTAACCAATCTTTTGGTTGACAATGTTTTATTTTTGAATTGCTTTAGAGCAAACTTGCTATTTATTTGAATTATATACTAGGAACTGGTGGCATGGTTCACAAAATAGAACAGGATTATGTGGCTACTACATTAGACATCCTCTATAACCATCTGTCATGAATAATCTCGGTTGTGGGAATTTTGCACGTTAACAGGGTGCATTCACGGGAGTTTGTACAACTCAGCACGTTCCAAGTTACAAGAAAAACATCGACAAATTCAAGGCTAAAGGTGTTGATTCGGTTATCTGTGTGTCTGTTAATGATCCATACACCATGAATGGCTGGGCTGATAAGCTTGAAGCTAAAGATGCTGTAAGTTGCTCCTCTTGCCTTTTCTTTATTCAAATGAAAATTTACATGTGATCTTCAGTCAATCTTTTCATCTAGATAGTGACATTTAATGTTGTTTCATGCTCGTACCATGCAGATTGAATTCTACGGAGACTTTGATGGTAAATTTCACAAGAGCTTGGAGCTGGACTTGGATCTCAGTGCTGCATTGCTTGGACATCGCTCAACTAGGTATCACTCTAATTTGCACGTTTCTGTATCGTATTATTTTCAGTGTCAACCTAATTATACTTAGCAACTAGTGAATATCTGTACTTTAAAACCTTTTGATAATGTAATAATTTATTTAATTAATCTTGTTATGCTCATTGGTGGATTATTCTGTGACATATTTTTTCCCAGATGGTCGGCATTTGTGGAGGACGGCAAGGTTAAGGTTCTGAACGTCGAGAATGTTCCTTCTGACTTTAAGGTTTCCGGAGGTGAGGTAATCTTGGGGCAGATATAGAACAGTTAACGTGTACTGCGAGGAAATTAATGAATAATTGGTTCAAACTATGTTTGTAACTTATGGGGATGTAAATTGACAATCATCATCCCTTCCCCCCTGATGATACTTTTGGCTACTCTTATCTGGTCTTGTTATTTTGTTTGATATTACCATGGATGTTGATAAGAAAATATAACTTTGAAACTAAACTATAGTCATGGATAAATTACAAGAATTTGACTTTGCTTGTTCGTTACTGTTTGGGTCACCATGAATTTCATTCGTAGGTTAAACGCATGGATTTACTATCTAAATCGTCGAGAACAAAATTGTAGGGTTTTTTTTTTTTTTTTTTTTGCAAAGAGATGTTTTTTAAGGTAAGGTTTTGTAGAATTTATTGTCCATTTCTGTGCAGCCATGGCCAAATGGAGTATGGGTTCGTTAATCTTTTGATTGTATCTTTAAGTGTGGCTAATAGAGACTGATCAAACATCCCTATAACTACAACTGATTGTATCAAGTCTGATGTGTTTTATACTTGATAAAAGGAGGGTGAATAATCTATTTACCCTTTTCGTAAACTATGTTTAAGAAATTACTATTGTATATCTTTAAGGGTAGAAGTGATATGATCATAAGAACATATTATGTTAAAGATCAATGGTACAACGTGTTGCTAAGTTAGTGACGTAAATGGTGCAGGGATCATTGTCTCACTAAACTCGATAGCGCTCACTAGTTACTTCTCCGTTGCTCATCTGTCTCACTAAACTCGCTAGCGATCACTAGTTACTTCTCCCTAATTACTCATACAAGTGCTCACCAAGTTTTAATCCATAGTCACACTAGAGACTACCTATACAAGTTCTTCCTAATTTTAGTAAGAATCACATCACCACTTACCAAATATTACAATACAAACAAATCACTTCTCTGGTTAAGGCCGGTGGGTGTGGCTTAACGCCACCCTGCTACCTCATCCGCCATAGCGCCCCGGGGGCGCCATCCTCCTCTCGCCAGCACGTTAACGAGGTAAAATTGAGTTGAACGATGATACTTGGTCAAAATGGGGGAGCTATAGTGTAAAGTGGGTAGTTAAACCACACCTTCCAAGTTAAAGGAAGGGGCTTTAAAGCCCTCTGTGTGACGTGGCGCTAAGGTGGCGTGATAAAGACTCTAGGGGCTTTATACCACACCCTCCAGCCTAATCAACGACCTTTTTCACATATAGATCGTGTTTTTTTTTTTCAATTTTTAAAATGTTCTCTTAATAATTTTCTTAAGGCTGGTGCCGATTTTTACCTTTATATACCGATATCGAACAAGATCGTACCGCTATTGTCGATACCGGTTAACACCAAACTTATTCCAACCTGTGATACTAAAATATGAATCATTAAATTAAAGTTAAAAGTAAAGAAAAGAATTATTATTATAATAATAATTGTTATTATATTAGTATATTATTATAATATATTAAAATTACTATTCATTTCAATTGGTTTATTAATATATTGTCGATACCGGTTAACACCAAGCTTATTCCAACCTGTGATACTAAAATATGAATCATTAAATTAAAGTTAAAAGTAAAGAAAAGAATTATTATTATAATAATAATTGTTATTACTATATATTAATAAAAGAATTGAAATAAATATTAATTTTAGTATTATAATAAGAGAAAAATGCCCGGATAGTCCCTGTGGTTTCACCTTTTTTCACCTATAGTCCCTATCTTTCTAAAACTACTTGAATAGTCCCTGTGGTTTTCCGTTTTTAATCGGATAGTCCCTGGGTCTAACTTCAGTTACTTTTCTCAGTTAAGTGGGTGTTGAAATGACCAAAATACCCTTTCCTTAAAAGGCCAAACCATAGGGACTATCCGGGCACCTTCTCTTTATAAAAACCATAGGGATTATCCATAAAGAATTTTGACCTCAAACAACGACTAAAATAGTGGAGAACCTAGCCGGAGTGGTTCCGATGTTGGCGGCGGCGCTAATCGAGGGCTCGGCTTGACGAATGAGCCACTCGATTAGCGTAAGATCATATATACATACATTTACACTTCAAACAAACATCAATGGCCATACCCTAAACGAACTCTCCTCCTGCTCCAAAATATTATTCAACCCACCGTCGTTGCCGGTGGTCTCCGACGCCGCCGAGCACATCTGGTCCGCCGTCACCGGTGGTGGAAAAGTATTCTCCATATCACAGTGATCGGTCAAAAAGATAAAAAGAGAAGGTGGAATGTGGATGAGAAGAAGAAAGGAACTATGGAAGTGACAGATGTCATATGATATCCACATGGCAAGCTGCCACGTCTGCAGAAGTTCATGTTTGACATGAGATATTTTTGCTCCATAACCATCAAAAACTTCAAAGCCCTAAATCACATAGAAAAACAGCCGACATCTCACTTTGTCTCTTCTCTTCACACTTCCTGCGATTACACTTTCAAGGAACCCTAAACTTCATCTTTCTTATCTAATGAAACCCCAAATTTAATTTCTGAAATCAAACATTCAGTTTATAATCATCGCTAACAACTGTAACCCCTGCAACAATCACCACACACCACCGAGCACTGTTCTGATTGGAGCTTCTCCGGCGACAAATCAACAACCACCGCCGGTTCATAATTGAACTCTGAGGTGTTTTCTATTTAAGCTGAATCAAAGGTTATTCGTGACTGAGTTCAACAAACAACTTTCTTTTCTTCGATGAACAGTAACAGCAGCCGACATCACCTGTTATTATCCATCTTCTACCCTGTTCGACGAAACATGAAGCCGACGAAACAGGATATTCAGGATTTTCGTCAATCAGCATGTAATGTGAGACCCGTCACCGGAGTCCAGTCGGACTCCCTTGTGCTCGTCGGTAGGGAAAACAAGAGGCGGGGGTGTTTGGTAGTGGATTTAAAGAGAAGCAGGGTGTGGGTATTAGGGTTTCTTAATGTTGAAGATGAAGGGTGGATGAGTTTTATAAAGAGAAGGTGCCCGGATAGTCCCTATGGTTTGGCCTTTTAAGGAAAGGGTATTTTGGTCATTTCAACACCCACTTAACTGAGAAAAGTAACTGAAGTTAGACCCAGGGACTATCCGAGAACAAAACGGAAAACCACAGGGACTATTCAAGTAGTTTTAGAAAGATAGGGACTATAGGTGAAAAAAGGTGAAACCACAGGGACTATCCGGGCATTTTTCTCTTATAATAATATATAGTTTTTTTATTACTTTTATTATTTTAATATTATAATAGTTATTTTCTTTACTTTTAACTTTAATCCTTTTTTTTTAATATCAGGGGTTGGGATAAGCTTGGTGTCAACCTGTATCGAACCAGTACTGGTATTGAAAATATTGGCACGGTCCTGTTCAGTATCAGTACATGAAGGTAAAAACCGGCACTAATACAGAAAACGCCAAAACTTGGTGTCGAATTGATATTGGAAATCTTTTGATTTGGGAAATTTAGTGCTGCTACCCGGTACCATTTGCTCATCCCTGATCACGGTTACCGTACGAACAACGGTATCGTACAACTTTTTTTTTATTCCCTTCAACTTTTAATTTTTTCTTTTTTTAGTTTCAGGGGTAGGGATGAGGTCGGTTCCAACCGATTCAGAATCGGTACTGATACCGAAAATATCGGTTACGGTACCGGTATATGAAGGTAAAAAATGGTAGTGAATCGGTACCAGGAACGCCAAAAGTCGGTACCGAATTGGTACTTAAGATCTTTCGGTTCGGAAAATTTGGTACCGGTACCCAGAACAATTTGCTCATCTCTGACCACGGGTTTCATACGAACAACATCGTTACCATACAATTTTTTTTTGTTGATTTTCTTTCGGTTATCTTTTAGTGTTTTTTTCTACATTTTCTTTTTATTCTTGTCAGTAATTCCGTTCGCAACACGTTCGTAGTGATTTAAAAACACATGTAAACATAGATTAAATAACAAAAGAAATTCGCCGCAACGCGGCAAATTTCTTTAAACCTAGTTAGCGTTAAAAATGGCTCATTTGTTTGTAACTAATACATATAAATCACTTATTTATAAATATTCTTAAAATATGACCCTTTGAGCTTCTTGAAGTTGATGTCCCGTTAAATCTCATACAAACGTTATTAATTTATAGAAGCTTATAATGTATTTAATTGGCTAAGAAACAGGGGCGGACCCAACCATAAGCTTGGGTGGCGGGCACCCCCCCCCCCCCCCCAATTTTTTAGTGTATTTATAGGCAAAAACCCAATCGCACCCCTTAAAAGTTTGGTTTAACCCATCATTCGCACTCTCAAGAAATAATTCCTGGGTCCGTCACTATCTTTTAATAGACTTCTATATAGGGTGATGGGATTGGGGTCGTCAAAACAACTCGGCAAATCACGACAACTCAAAATGTTACACTCTGTGCGGTGTGGCAAGGTGAATTGGCAAGTGGTGTTGTGGTAAGGTGGGTTGGGTGATTGTCGACCATTCCGAGCACCATGGAGGTGTTGGGTGGGTCCCTCCCCAAAATCCAACCAATCACATACTAGTTATGTTAGTATATTATTATAATATATAGTAATTACTATTCATTTCAATTAGTTTACTAATATATAGTAAAATATATAGTAATAATAAGGGGAAAGTGAATACGGTGCTGTTAGACGTATAACCTTACGCGCCAAACCCATCAAAACTACGTAGTTTTGATTAAAATCCTTTAAAAGATAAAATAAACCTTTTATTTCAAATCAATAACCTAAATAGCTGAAACAAAAAGATAAAGGGGATGTAGAGTGTTTTTTTAAGATTTAAAGATAAATGGTCAACAATGAAGGACTGTTATGCAAACCTTGGAACTAGTCCTGCACCTAAACTGAAATTCACTTCATAGTATTAAAAAGGAAGACCAGTGAAGTTGAACAATACAAGATAATCAATTTATTACAAACAGCTAGCCAAGTTTAAATTTGAACAACAACATATTATTAAAAAGGAAGACCAGCGAAGAGCTGGAATCACAAGAAAAAAAAAAACAAAACGACACTGCAGTTAATCCAGCCAAAGAAGGTCGCCACAAGGATCTATCTTCAAAACTTCCCAGCCACATTTCAACTCCTTGCACCTGCTATTAATCCAGCCAAAGAGGGTCGCCACAATCTCGTCCATTATTGACCCATCCTCTATGTTTACGACTCTTCCATTATTGACCCATCCTCTCCGTTTACGCCTCCTTCTCAACTTCCCTTGAGGTCACTACAGGTGTACCTAACCAAACACCATTTATATACAATCAAAACACACAAAAAATAAAATTAAAATCGAATAAAAAACTTAAAAAACACCACTTATACCAATACGAACACCTCCCGGGGCCAAAGCACTGCCAATGGCGCGTTTGGTGACGTTCCAGACCTGACCGGTGAGACCATGGTAAAACTTGTGGGGCATACCTTTGTGAACGGCGCCGTTGACCTTGATGTCGACGTAATCTGCACTACAATAGAACTGTTATTAAGTATCGGCGAATATGGAGTTATGCACATAGTTTGTCTTTGATTGTCTCAAGACCTAACTTCATATTATACCTCATTAAACCTAATTTTAATGCAGCAAAAATAGAACACAAATTAAACCATCAGCATTGCTTATCCTCACCAATGGCATCTTTCTATTAGATTTACAGCATAATTTCAAACCAGTTAACCTCAAATTACAAAAACAAATTCAACTTTCTAGCAATTCATCTTCCAAAACTATTGTTCAGTATTAATTAGGGCAGAAGGCTGGTTAACATAGTTTAGCTATCATGAATCATAAAAAAATACAAATGCAGGTTGAATTGCAAACGGAACAACAATAACACCTAAACATTTCGAAACAGAAACCCTACCTTGATCTCTCATCTCCTTCACATCAGTCTTCTCCATCGTTAATCTCCGGCGTGATAGGTTCAGAGGTAGGTGGAGAGATGGATGTACCTTTCTTCCTGAATTGTCGAGCGAACAGATATGTTCTTCGAGATCGCAATCCATGGCCGGCTAGGGAATTTAGGGATTTGGGGATGAACCAGAACCACGCTCTTTTTGGTTTTATTATTTAGGGATTTGAAAAAATAAAAGATTTATTTTATCTTTTTAAAGATTTTAATCAAAACTACGTAGTTTTGATGGGTTTGACGCATGAATTGGCAAGTGGTGTTGTGGTAAGGTGGGTTGGGTGATTGTCGACCATTCCGAGCACCATGGAGGTGTTGGGTGGGTCCCTCCCCAAAATCCAACCAATCACATACTAGTTATGTTAGTATATTATTATAATATATAGTAATTACTATTCATTTCAATTAGTTTACTAATATATAGTAAAATATATAGTAATAATAATTTCATAAAGTTACTCTATATTAATTTACAAAATTTTATTCACTCACAATAAATACGATTCCCTTTTCTTTTCTTTTAACTTTTCATCTTTTACACTTTTAATCCTATTGATTTTTTACATAATCCTAAAGTTTTTATCTTTTACATTTTTTTACCCTATAGTTTTCATCTTTTACATATTTGTCACAAACATTTTCTATTTTTAACCCCAACACTTTTCCACCTTCAACTTTGATCCCCTATACTTTACATCTTTTACAAATTTATCATTTTACGATTCGTTCTAAATTTTGCGAGTCAACACGCTGCGACACGCGTGTGTGGTTCAACGTTTTTACATCTATTTTTTTACGGTTTAACAACTCTATCGAAACTCATAGGTCCTAAACTGACTTAGTTATTATTTTCTATGTTTTACTTTTTCGGTCTAATTTTTGTGAACTAACACGCCATAACATACGCGCGTGATTCATCACTTTTACGATTATTTTTTATTCGGCTTAACAGAACACAACTATAAAATACCGAGGTAATTTCACTGTCGTGCCTACGGGCGGGTGGGTTACCGGGTTTTCCCCGGAATTGGTGGTGGACTCGGGTTACTCTCGGAGTACTCCGTTTGTCCAGTGGGTGCCCCGAGAGTGCTCGGGATTGAGTTTGTTGGCCGTTCAAAAAAAAAAAAAAAATACTAGTTACAAACATTTTCTTCTACCGTAACATTTGTACGACCGTCATCGGTTTCACCAGAACATTGGCCGGCACTACGCCTAGACATATCCACACTGCCGGTGTTTAGTTACTATCAAAAAATTTGTACACGTGTAGTGTCACGTAGCCCAAAGATGTACACGTGTCGTATTCTAACAAAAAAAAAAGGCTTTCACGTTCGTTTTAGGCAATTCATTTCTTACAATCTCCTATATATAACATCATCTATACAAATCCTACTACCATATACTCCAAAGATAACATTTTCAATACATACAATTTCAAGATCATGACATCATCGGGTAATAGGTGTTGGAAATTTTAGTGAAAATGAGTTTTTCACTAAATATTTTGGACTTTAATAATATTTATATATGTGTTGTATAAATAATTATTTATAGGTTTGTGTTCAAACTATGTCCAAATAGAGCTGAGATGAATGAGATATCGAAGCTTGAAGTTGTATGTTTGGAAAAACAAAGATGAGAAAAATGGATTGAGATTTGTCATCTTGTCCCACATAGGTGGAATGACAAAACTTAAAGTGGTATATAAGGAGGAGCACTCCTTGAAGACAAACACCAGCGGAGCACCCTTACTCGTGCACATATGCGCGCGTGCCGTGGGCTATAGGCCCTATGTAGTGCGCTTTGAACTTCGCACACCGCCTTTGTATTTTTGTCCATGAGCGCGTGGTCAGATACATGGCGGGTCCGCTTATGGCGCACCCTTGGGTGGCGTAGGCGGATGCCATGGCGAAGACTGCAAATGGCACATGAGTTTGGATGGCGCATAACCAGGTGGCGTCCTGGTATGCGTAATAGCATCCGTGTGGCGCGCAAGTATAGATGGCGCATGACCAGGTGGCGTCCTGGTATGCGCAATAGCATATGTGTGGCACGCGGCTCCATATGGCCTGGCGTAAGGTCCATGTAGTGTGTTGCATGGGTTTGCGGATCAGTTATGGCACGCGCGCAGGTTACAGTAGTAACTAGGAGCACTGGTCGGCACACCATGCGCATGCGCGGGTTCCATACAATGTGGCGCACAGACTGAAGAGGCACTTCAGGCGCGCGTACATGTCTGCAACGGTAACAGAGCAACTGGCAGGACATGGTCAAAGCTAGCTGTTACAACCCGTTTAATGCGTGTCATGATGTATATGACCGTTTTTTACTAACCACTTAAGTCCATTTAATTAGAGATTAATGTTATAATTATGACAAGATTAATGTCTATTTTATTACTAGTTTTAATTAGATTAAAACTATGGGTGTATAAATATGAACTTAGTGGTTCATACTAGACATAAGGAAAATAGACATTCTCTTTAGTCTCGATGTTTCAATGAGAGGAGTACTCTCAATTTTACACAACTTCACATTGTTCCAATTTTTATGAACACCAATTTATACCCGGTGTAATCTCGGGCGCGAGTGCCATCTCCGGCAGTACACATACTGTTCCGGTTGTTGTACCCTGGGAGACAGACCGTCTGAGAGGAGGCGCGGAATCTGTTTTAAGGGAAGCGTGTTGAACACGTGCCTCAACCAAAAACCTTCAACGTCAGTTTGTTCATTCTTGCAGCGGAGGTTTACCAAAGGGTGCGGTAGAAGTTCTTCCAAAGATGTTGGCTTGAATCAAGATTGGTACAATTTTTGTGTATTTTATTTTCGTTCATTTGGTTTATGTAACCGGTATTGTACTTGATGAATTTCCCATAAATAACGAGAGTCTCGTTATTATTTATTTTATTAATATTTTAATAAAAAGTGAACCTAGTTCCTACAATCTTAAAACAGACTTTCGTGAAGATTGTTGCTACAATCTTAAATCCCTTCTCTACGAGGATTTAGGTTCACGAAAGTTAAAATATTTAATGAGATTTTTGTTAAAATCTTGAAAATATTTTTGGGGAAATATATATGTAGTACAATCGAGTCGGATTAATTTTATGATTGGAGTACAATTTTTTAATCCGAATACCGTGTTACAAAAAAGAACGTTTTGATTCAAGTTTTGGAATTCTTGGGTTTTTGTTCGTGTTTAGATAAACCGAACATATACAAAATAATATGTATTTCAATAGGTTTTGAAATACTAAATTTTCTAATGAGCGTATTAGAAAATCTATTTTGTAACCCCTTTCAAAATTAAATGTTTGTAACGTTTAATTTATTTATTATAAGCTTTTAGTAACCATAATTGAGAGATTAATGTTGGTTTTTAAAAGTCTTGATATATATTTATTTTCTAATGAGTTTTTTAGAAAGTAATTATTTTATAAAATAACTAGTTTTAATATCTTCTAACGAGCGTGTTAGAAACGTTGTTGAAAGAATAACGACATTAAAAAACTTTTTATATCTCTAACGAGCGTGTTAGAACTGTTTAGAATGATAAGTTTTAATATCATCTTTTATATCTAATGAGCGTATTAGATACGATGATTGTGTAAAACAACTTGTTAAAAGACGATTAAATTTTCTAACGAGCGTGTTAGAAAATATACGTTTAGATTTTCTAACGAGCGTGTTAGAAAATATTATTATTTCAAATAATTACCGACGAGCGTGTTGGAGACAATTATTTTGGATAATAAACTTTGTAATGGTTTCGTCTAAACTATTAAATTTCTAACAAGCGAGTTAGAAACGGATTTTTTCCACATATGTTTAAACGATTTTTATTTGTTTATTTCTAATGAGCGTATTAGAAATAGTTTATATTTTTTTTATAAACTTCGAAACAAATTTGTAATCGATTATTTCTAACGAGCGTGTTAGAAACGATTTAACAACTTTGCCAATTGTTTATTTCTAACAAGCGGGTTAGAAAACATTTATTTCATATAAACAAAAAAAAACGGCTTATGGCAATGAATGATCGTTTAATTCTCTAATGGGCGTATTAGAATTAATTTATCATATAATAAACTATTTTAACGATTTGCAATCGTTAATTTCTAACGAGCGAGTTAGAACCGGTTTAACTATGATAAATTATTTAAGATGATTTGTATTTTCTAACGAGCGTGTTAGAAAAGATTTGTGTTCATTTCTAACGAGCGTGTTAGAAAACGTTCAATTAAACCAAAAATGAATAATTGTATTCGTTTTATTTCTAACGAGCGCGTTAGAAGCGGTTTACTTTATAAAAACCGAATATTTTGAATGTTTGATAAACATTTAAATTCTAATTAGCATATTAGAATTGGTTATCATACAAACCACTCATTTTAACGATTGGTAATCGTTATTATCTAACAGCGGTTAGAAATGGTTTGAATATGATAAACCATTTATTAAAACGATGTGTATTCGTTTTATTTTCAAACGAGCGAGTTTGAAATTGTTTTATTTATTAAACTATTATAAGGTTTATTGTCTTGATTTGTAATCAAAACATAAATATATAGTTTAATATTAAAACACTTGCAAAAACGAGAAATGTTTTGAACGAATAAAACATGTCTTTGCGAATTATAAGTGTTTCGATACTTCCACAAGAAGTATAACATCTTGAACCATATAATAGTCTCGGATAGACTATTTGGTGAAAAACAACTCGATGTTGTTATAAATATAAGTTGCTCAACTACTTGCGAGTAGGTAATAGTAAACAACTTTATATTTTGGACAACTTGTGATTATTCAAGATTAGAGTTTCAAGACGAAACAAGTTATACATGTTCCATTGAGGGAGTACCTCAAAACATGACAGAACGATGTAATTGCGTTTATTTCGTTCTAAAGTGTTGAAAATAATAACACTTTGGGATTTGATGTTTAGATATCATTGATGTATCCGTTATTTTGGACTATTAATAAGTTGTCAAAAGGATACACATTTTGATACAAAGTGTAAAAACTAATTTACACGGACACAACGAGCGGGTTGTGATCATGACTTATGTAATAAGTCACAAATCAAGCATCAAACGTATAACGAGTTCGTGAGAAACGTGGTGCATGGTTTGAGATGAAATGCACGAAAACTAGATATGTCATCTAATGTTGAGAGCATCAACATGGAAATGCACATGTAAGTTTTCAAAGAATATAACATATGAAAGAAATATATGTTATTATTGTAAATGATTTTAATAAATTTAGAAAATTTATTAATGGAAAATTACAATAGTGATGGACTTGTAGATGCTTCTACCACCATCAATGTTGTTTAAACTATGTGGAGGCTTGGTCCTCAATTTTGGGAGAGTATCCCAATACATGGTATGAATGAAACAACAACATAAATGTATATATCACTATAGGCATAGGTGAATGCCTTGTCGTTGAGAGTCAATCTAATTGACTATATCTCAAGACTCGAATGATTTTATATAAAGTTTTTCATCAAAGTGACTTGGATTAAGACTTATGTTTAAGTCTTTAGGAAGTCAATGATGAAGCCTTGGAGATAAAAAGGCAAACGAGTTATGATCCTAATGGATGAAGTTAACTATGGTTTTGAGGCCTTCCTAAAACCGATGGTTTTGGAATGGTGAAATAAAATTTTATTATTGTGTCTAAACTAAGAAACGAATGTTCGGAAGAGATAGTGCGTTATCTCTTAAGGCTGTGAAGAATCAGAATGATGCATCTTCTGTTCACATGCTAGAGTATTGTGGTCTAAAGCATGCTAGACTAATACTTGTTAATTTATATGCTCGACGGAGATTAAATTAACGTTAAACATTCAAAATATGTGATGACACAAGAATGAATTTTGTGCTAAACAAAACTATAAATATAACTTCATTAAAATGCAAGCAATGTGGGGGGAGGAGGCCATTTAAGAAACAAACCCTTTAGGGTATGTGGAAATGGTAGTTGAGAAGTTTTCTCAAACTCGGAATGAAAGGGAGAACCTTTCATCACCCCATTTGGATGTTATCCAATTACACTTAAATGTGGGGGTGACTTGCATTTGAATGTGGAAATGGTAGTTGAGAAGTTTTCTCAAACTCGAAATGAAAGGGAGAACCTTTCATCGCCCCATTTGGATGCTATCCAATTAAACTTAAATGTGGGGGGTGACTTGCATACATTGCAAACGCATGACCAAGTGGAGTACACAATGGTTATATGGAGTCAATCGAGTAGATTGGACTCAAATGCCAATTGGTTAGATTCAATCTAATAAGATGTCAGTCATGACACACCAAAGGCATGGTGAAAACGTGTCTAGCCATGAATCGAGTTTCACGTCATTCTAAAGACAAGGTACATAACTGGATCCAGGTTGAGATCACGAGTTATAAGTCTTATGAATTGACTAAAAGGCAAAAGTGACTAGCAAGTCAAGAACACGTTAGAACAACTGATCGCAATTTAAATTATCGTTGGTGACTTAGCGAAGTCAAAGATAATTTTGGATCCAACAACCAGTGGGTTGATAACAGATCAGGTTGTGGAATGGGACTAAAGCCATGGAAAAGGGACATGAGGGAAACCTAACCTAGTTGACTGGAGATCCCAAGATCTAGGTTCAATAGGCCAACTTAATCATGAACCGAAGGGTAGTCACTGTGGGGGCATAGCTAATATATATGTTTATATATAAGCTAGTGTATATGTTCATATATCCCCCTAAAAATATAAAAGGGTGTTTAAATACGTCCTAGTCCATTCCTATAACATTCAGTGACATTGTTGTGAGGCTAAGCATAATATATGGCTAATTGATTTGTGGAAATCATAGTAAACCATAATGCTTTTAATGATTTAAAGGGAAATCACCTATGTTGGAGAGAAGTGTGGTCGCTTCGAATGGAATTAGGGCATAATTCCTAGAGCTCCCGCAGAACCAGGAAAGTGCTCCATGACCATTATAGGACACGATAGTGAGGGGATGGCTCGGCTAGGGAAAGTATTGTGTGAATGTATATTGTCGTTTACACAAATGGGGGGTTGTTCAAGGACATCACGTCTACAAAACCCTAGTAGACTAAGTATGCTTCACAAAGGAAGGTTCAAAGGCAAAACCTACCTATCCTGCAATACTCGACTGTCGAGTTTTCATCGGGAAATTTTGTGTGTTTTAATCGATCTCCATTCATGTGGGGGATTGTTGGAAATTTTAGTGAAAATGAGTTTTTCACTAAATATTTTGGACTTTAATAATATTTATATATGTGTTGTATAAATAATTATTTATAGGTTTGTGTTCAAACTATGTCCAAATAGAGCTGAGATGAATGAGATATCGAAGCTTGAAGTTGTATGTTTGGAAAAACAAAGATGAGAAAAATGGATTGAGATTTGTCATCTTGTCCCACATAGGTGGAATGACAAAACTTAAAGTGGTATATAAGGAGGAGCACTCCTTGAAGACAAACACCAGCGGAGCACCCTTACTCGTGCACATATGCGCGCGTGCCGTGGGCTATAGGCCCTATGTAGTGCGCTTTGAACTTCGCACACCGCCTTTGTATTTTTGTCCATGAGCGCGTGGTCAGATACATGGCGGGTCCGCTTATGGCGCACCCTTGGGTGGCGTAGGCGGATGCCATGGCGAAGACTGCAAATGGCACATGAGTTTGGATGGCGCATAACCAGGTGGCGTCCTGGTATGCGTAATAGCATCCGTGTGGCGCGCAAGTATAGATGGCGCATGACCAGGTGGCGTCCTGGTATGCGCAATAGCATATGTGTGGCACGCGGCTCCATATGGCCTGGCGTAAGGTCCATGTAGTGTGTTGCATGGGTTTGCGGATCAGTTATGGCACGCGCGCAGGTTACAGTAGTAACTAGGAGCACTGGTCGGCACACCATGCGCATGCGCGGGTTCCATACAATGTGGCGCACAGACTGAAGAGGCACTTCAGGCGCGCGTACATGTCTGCAACGGTAACAGAGCAACTGGCAGGACATGGTCAAAGCTAGCTGTTACAACCCGTTTAATGCGTGTCATGATGTATATGACCGTTTTTTACTAACCACTTAAGTCCATTTAATTAGAGATTAATGTCATATTCATTATCTTGTTTATTACAAGATTAATGTTATAATTATGACAAGATTAATGTCTATTTTATTACTAGTTTTAATTAGATTAAAACTATGGGTGTATAAATATGAACTTAGTGGTTCATACTAGACATAAGGAAAATAGACATTCTCTTTAGTCTCGATGTTTCAATGAGAGGAGTACTCTCAATTTTACACAACTTCACATTGTTCCAATTTTTATGAACACCAATTTATACCCGGTGTAATCTCGGGCGCGAGTGCCATCTCCGGCAGTACACATACTGTTCCGGTTGTTGTACCCTGGGAGACAGACCGTCTGAGAGGAGGCGCGGAATCTGTTTTAAGGGAAGCGTGTTGAACACGTGCCTCAACCAAAAACCTTCAACGTCAGTTTGTTCATTCTTGCAGCGGAGGTTTACCAAAGGGTGCGGTAGAAGTTCTTCCAAAGATGTTGGCTTGAATCAAGATTGGTACAATTTTTGTGTATTTTATTTTCGTTCATTTGGTTTATGTAACCGGTATTGTACTTGATGAATTTCCCACAAATAACGAGAGTCTCGTTATTATTTATTTTATTAATATTTTAATAAAAAGTGAATCTAGTTCCTACAATAGGTCCGCCACCCAATTAGGTGAAATGGGCGGCAGACTCAACAGTGCCAGGCACCTGCCTGACACTCCCTTATTGGCCAAACAAATTTACGATTTTTTCCTGCCTTAAAATTACGACTTTGCCATCAGTATAAAATTATGTTTTTGCCCCCACTAAAAAATAAATTTGCGCTTTTCCTCTTAGCTAAAAATTTCGATTTCGCCCTCGGTTAAAAATTACGATTTTGCCCCGTTTAATTTTACACTTTTGCCATTAGTTTTTTCCCCTTAAAATTACGATTTTGCCATCAGTTCAAAATTATGTTCTTACCCCACTTAAAAAAAAAATTCCCTTCTACTCCCAGCTAAAAATTTTGATTTTGCCCTCGGTTCAAAATTACGATTTTGCCCCGTATAAATTTATAGTTTTGCCATTAGTTGTTTTTTTCTCACAGCCAAGTTACGATTTTACCCTCAACTTAACTTTACATTTTCCCAATCGTTTTTGTTTGTTTTCCTGGTGACATTACAATTTTGCCCCCAGTGTAAAATTAAAGTCGTGCCGGCAACTTCCTGGCACTCCCCCGCTGGTCCATTTAGTTTACAATTTATCCCCGAATTAAATTTATGATTTGGCCCTAAGTTAAAAATTACGTTTTCCATCGTTTTAGTTTTTTTTACCAAAACTATAAAGGTTTTTTGTTTTAATTGGTTTACTACGGTTTTATCATCGTTTTTGTTTTTTTTTCTAGGAAAATTATAGTAGTATTTTTTTAATTGGTTGAGAATTATTCGGTCCTCGCCCTGCAACGCGGGCGGTGCATCTACTAGTTAACATGAATCATGATATATGAAGCTACACCATCTTCTGACACGTACAACACAGAGAGTGACACATCATAGCAACTTAGTCTTCACATCCACCATATTCAAAGTTAAGCCTGCCACGTGTCAAATCGCACCCTATAAATCCCATCTCACACTCCAATTTTTCATCACATTTTGTTTGCAACAATGTCGAGCGGCGATCAGCAGTTTCCACCTCAAAAACAAGACCGACAACCGGGAAAAGAACATGTCATGGATCCTATCCCTCAGTACATGAACCCTAATTACAAACCAGCTGATAAACTCAGAGTAATTTCTTCATTTTTTAGTTTTAACCGATTTTTTCATTGACTTGGATGTTTGCGGACAATCCACCGTTTTGTCAGAAATGCATCGGAAACCAATTTTCTTAAGAGCGTTTTTCCTTTCCTATAAATACCGTTTTTGTTGGAAATGAGTCGGAAACCATTTTTCTGCAAGCTTGGAAACCATTGAACGGCTTCCGACGTGTTTCCAACAAAACGGTATTTATAGGAAAAACCATTTTTCTTACTTTGACATTTTGAATGCGTTGGAAACCATTGACCTGCTTCCGAAATGCATCGGAAACCGAACCAATCTTCTACAAGCTTTGAAACCACTGACAGACTTCCGATGCATTTCCAACGAATTTCCAACAAAACAACGGTCTTTATAGGAAAAACCATTTTCTTACTTTATTATAAATACCATTTTTGTTGGAAATGCGTCGGAAATGTTTCCGAAATGCATCGGAAACCAAACTAATTTTCTACAAGCTTTGAAACCATTGACAGACTTTTGACGCTTTTCCAACGCATTTCCGACAAAGCGGTATTCATAGGAAAAACCGTTTTCTTACTTTCCTATAAATACCATTTTTGTTGGAAATGCGTTAGAAACATACCATTGACATGTTTCTGACGCGTTCCCAACGCATTTTCCTACAGGCAATTTTCCTATAAATACCGTTTTGTCAGAAATGAGTTGGCAACGCGTCGGGCAGGTCAATGGTTTCCGACATATATTCCAACACATTTAATGAAAGTTTTTCGTTGGAAATGCATTTCCGACAAAAGTTTCAACTTGTTTTTAAGTTTTCTGTTCCCTACGCATCATTTTCGACGAATAAATTATTTTTTTAAATTATTGTTTTATCATTTTCGAAGAATAATACTATTGTTAAATATATTTTATGTGGTGGTATAATAATATGTATATATTATTTAGGGTAAGGTGGCACTAGTGACTGGAGGAGATTCCGGAATCGGAAGGGCAATTTGCTATTGCTTTGCTAAAGAAGGAGCAACCATTGCCCTTACCTACGTTAAGGGTCAAGAAGACAAAGATGCTACAGACACCATTAAGATCATCAAGGAAGCAAAGACCAAAGATTCGAAAGACCCGATTGCGATAGCAACCGACTTAGGGTATGATGCCAATTGCAAGTCGGTTGTGGATGAAGTCGTTGGAAAATTTGGTCGTATTGATGTCTTGATAAACAACGCGGCTGAGCAGTATACGTGTAAGACCGTCGAAGAAATCGATGAAAAATGGCTTGATAGGGTGTTTCGAACCAATATTTACTCCCATTTTTTCTTGACCAGGTAAACACGCATTCGATATTTAATCTTATAGTCTTGGGAGGAACCAATAGGGTCAAGAGCGTTTCTTGACCCCGACCATCAGAATTTGTTGGATAGAATTATTAATTTTTTAAATAAAAACGTGACATCCCCGTTATTTTCTGCGGCAACCGGTGATGATGGGAGACTAGGCGAAAAGGTGGAGATTGCTAGTTCGATCCTTGAGCTGAGTGGGTTTTACCTCACCGTACTGTCGTGCCTTCGGGCGAGTGTTTACGGGCTTCGGCCCTAGGTGAGGGTTTTTCCCGGTTCGGAGGCTAGTGTATCTCGATGTGGTGAATTTCGTCAGTAGCTCATTTGGAGGATTCGTTGACACTTTAAAAAAAGGAAAAATTACAAGTTTTGTCCTTTATCTTTATACCACTTTTCAGGCGGTTTCCTTTTTAACGAATGTTGACAGACGGTGTCCTTTACTAGGTATTTTGTTGCAAGTTTAGTCCTTTACACCTAACCCAGTTAAAAAACCCTGTTAATTGTTGACAGACGGCGTCCTTTACTAGGTATTTTGTTGCAAGTTTAGTCCTTTACCTATGTATTTTGTTGCAAGTTTAGTCCTTTACACCCAACAATTAACATGGTTTTTTAACTGGCGGACTAAACTTGCAACAAAATACCTAATAAAGGACACCGCCTGTCAACATTCATTAAAAAGGACACCGCCTGAAAAGTGGTATAAAGATAAAGGACAAAACTTGTAATTTTTCCTTAAAAAAAAGTGAAGTTTTTAAAAACACATTTTTTTCCTGATGGATTAAAAAGTTCATTCAGCTGGACAACTTTAGTGACAAATTTAATGTCACAAAAAACACATTTTTTCCTTGGAAAGTGAACACATGTTTTATTGGGTACATGCAGGCATGCACTGAAACACATGAAAGAAGGAAGCAGCATCATCAACACGACGTCGGTTAACGCCTACAAAGGGAATGCTACATTGCTCGACTACACCTCAACAAAGGGAGCCATTGTGGCGTTCACTAGAGGTCTAGCACTACAACTGGCACAAAAGAACATTCGAGTTAACGGAGTGGCACCTGGTCCGGTGTGGACACCGCTGATACCATCTTCGTTTAATGAAGAGAAGACGTCGAAATTCGGGTCGGAGTGTCCGATGAACAGAGCCGGACAGCCTTATGAGATCGCGCCTTCGTATGTGTTCCTGGCATCTGAGGACTCCTCGTACTTTACCGGCCAAGTTCTCCATCCTAATGGTATGGTTTTGTTATTGTTATAGATTTTTTTTAGCATTTTTTGGGGTATGTTTGTTTGGGTTGGTGACTCGTTTGTTTTGCAGGTGGGATGATTGTGAATGCTTGAAGATGATGTTTATGTGGTTAGCAAGCTTTTGAAGTGAAGTTATATGTGTAGTTACTATGATGCAATACATAAGAATAAAACAGTGTTTGGAATGTTTGGTTTATTGCCTTTTTGGTGAAAAAAGTTTGTGGACCGAAGTTATCAAGTGGTAATATTAGATCCAAAAAACATTAGGAGGAAGTCGAACGGTTACGGCTACAGCAATGTTAAACAAAAGACCATTTATACTGAAGGGAAATAAATTAGGATTTAAGCCAAACCCTGTTACAACTCAAAACCCTGTATTTGCTTCCCATTCATTGAAAAGTCCAACCTGACCCATGAAAACGACAGCTAATCCTTTTTCATTTCCGAGAGGGAAAGCATAACACACATCGACCTTGCAACTCTGCTTAGGGCCGTTAGCAAACAAGTTGTCAATTTTTAAGCGTCTCTCGGACAGCAGCCACAACAAACCATGAGGTAAATCCTATAATTTTCATACATTTCAGAAATGTGATATTAGATTTTATTCAAAACAAAGAATATAAATTAGAAGTTTCTCTTTCAGAAAATAGAGACAATAATATATAAAACAAGGTAGCAAAGTTTTACCTGTTGATAGTATGTTTTTGCTTTAGCTTGTACCAAACAACCATGAATGTAATCTCTTCCCGAGAAATGCTTTCTAATTTCCAAAGCCTCGGTTATTTGCTTCCCATCATTGAAAAGTCCAACCTGACCCATGAAAACGACAGCTAATCCTTTTTCATTTCCGAGAGGGAAAGCATAACACACATCGACCTTGCAACTCTGCTTAGGGCCGTGTACTTTAGCAAACAAGTTGTCAATTTTTAAGCGTCTCTCGGACAACAGCCACAACAAACCATGAGGTAAATCCTATAACTTTCATACATTTCAGAAATGTGATATTAGATTTTATTCAAAACCATGAGGTAAATCCTATAATTTTCATAGATTTTATTCGACTAAATAATAAAAATATAACATATTTTTGACTCGTTACGGATTTCAACGCGCGTAACGAACCTACGCTCGTTACGAACGACGTCGACTAAATAGGCAGCCTTGGTGTGCCAATAGTTTCAGCTCTAATTATTTTGCATATGTTAAGAAAAGGCTATCTATATGATTGTTTTTAGACTTGCATCTTTGATCTGGATTCATTAGATTACTTAAACATATATATATATGGAACTCTATAGAGAATTTTTTTTTTTTCAAGAAAAGTACATGTTTATCATTGCACACAAAAAAGGGCAATTACAAAGCAATGACAGGTAGTCGGGCAACAAGTTGCGCCGCCACCCCTTTTTGAATAGAAAAACCAATTCTACTAAATACAAAGTTTGAAACCTTTAGCGACGAAGAATTACTATTAACGACTTTTTGAACCCGATTCAAAAGTCGCACGGCGTCAGGAGCGAGACCACCAAAGGTATCAAATGCAAACGGGACAAACACATGTTGATTCTTCAGGCAGGCTTTCTCATGTTTTGCCACTTTGCTCGCCTCTGCCTTGAGCACTGCTTGCCCTACGACAAAGCCCTTGTCCTTGAGCCCGACAAGGGGGGAGACTCCAGTTAGATCTACACAAGCGTGTTTCCCCCCTTCCCATCCAAACACAAGGATGTCCGCCGGGCGTAAAGTGGACCTCCCCTCTAAGGGGTTAGTCAGGAAATTTACTGGAGCCTCCTTTTTGGCAGAGATCCCGGCCCGCTTAAGAACATCACATAACACATCTCTCACCCAATTATGCCGATATTTAAACCCTGGTAGCTCTTTACAGTGGATCGCGTGCTCGCCGAAAGAATCCAAACACACTTTGCGGTATACCGGACATGGCTCGTCAACTGGGAACAAAGGAATCATCAGTCGGTATCTAAGGATAGCACGGTATTCCACAGCCGACATGTGTTGCCCCAAGCCTTCAATAGGTGCGACAGACAGAAAATCCTGAACATGTGGGGCACGTAGACATTCAAACACAGCTCTTTGCCGAGGGGATAAAAAAAACTTCTCTTCAAACTTCTTGACAATTTCGCCATATAAGGCATTCGCCAGAATTTTCTGGGATTTAGGAGGGGCGGTGTCTTAAATGTAGAAACCGCCAATATCAAGGTCGGGAAGAGAACTATGCAAAAGGTCCAACGCACTCCTGTAATCTGAGTCTAAAACATCCCCACCACATTCTCGGAGGATGTGGTCTTGTAAACCCCATGATTGGGCCCTTGAAGCCACGGAAGAATATGAAGAGGCATCCTCGGCCGTACAAATCCCTAAGCCTCCGAACCGGGTCGGGAGAGAAGCCAACCTCCACTGGAGATCTCCAAAAAAGGCACCCCCACAAACAACAATATCCTCTAATGCTCCCCGGAGGCCTTCATAAAAAACAGAGACAGCTCCCCCGACCAAAGAAGGTTGACACGTTCGAAGAGCAAACAGTAATTTAGCAACACCCATACAAGAACGAAGCAAGAGGAGCTCTCTCTGAGGGTCCCGTAGGCGTTTAAGGCACCTCATCAGCTCGACTGCACAGTTCGCTCTTTTAAGAGCCATACTACTAATAAACTCTGCATCACGACTAACGGCACCCCCCAGGATTTTCACACCCAGCACCGGCCTCCCAATCCCCTGAGGGAATAAGCCCTCCTGAACCTTTACACCATTGCAGGTTGGCCAGAAAACTTCAGTTTTCTTTATATTAAGTTGAAGCCCTAAGGAAGGGTCCTCAGCTCTGATGATATATAAAGCATTAGCCACTTGGGTGGCATCTCCAATAAGTGTTCCGTCATCTAGGTACCAGGCGTGAAATATAAGTTTGCAGCGATCCCTTATTTGGTGAACAAGGGGGTGTAGAACAAGGGCAAAAAGTGTCGAAGAAGAGACAGAACAATAAACGCCTGAAAAAATATACAGCATTTAGAGAAACACAATTTGTTTCGTATAACAAAAAAAGAAATTAAAGAGGCTTACAACAGCTTTGAGTCACTCTCACTCTGCTGATCAGGCTCATAGAAACAAACATCACAATCTTCTGGTGCTATAACCTCTGATCAGGCTCATAGAATTAATGATGCTTTTAGGATAATGTCTCATTTAACTTTCAAATTGTTGACAAATGTTCTCTATACTCATACTGATGTAAATTATGTATTTGACCCGTTATAGATAACCCACAGGCCAAATTGACCCATTAATAAGTGAAAGAAAGGAAAGAAAATTTGAATCCCAAAAATGGGGTGGCCTACAGAATAAATACCTAATTTATGGATTGGTATTGTTCAAATACTTAATTTATAAACAATTTCGTGCGAATGTAGTGTGCTACTAATTATGTTGACATCACAGAGTTAAAGTTTATATTGGTGTTCATATTATAAATGTCATATGGTTAACAAATACCTACACAAACATGTATATTTAGAACCAGAGCCTTATTGTGTATCATACAACGATATAAATGTATACAAAGATTAAAAAGCGAAGGACTGAGATTGTACCATGATATGTTATCGAAATCTAAAATTCCGAGACCACCAATTCCAACACGAACGGAAAGATAATCACCATGGGATCTTATAGCAGAAACACACCTTCATAACATAGATTCGTTGGTCGATCCAAACATACGAAGATCGATAAAGAAAGACCGTAACAGATTTTGCAGACGGCGATTTGGGTTTGGGTTATGTAAATGGTGATAGTGAGGAGATGGAAGTGTGACGGCTGAACCAAATTAGGTTAACCACATATATATCATGTACGTATATATTGTCCCCAAAAATATTTTTATTTTTATTTTACCATGTGATTAACTTATTTCCTTAGCATAAAAAGTAACATAAAATGATTCATATTATTTTATAATCTTGATTTATTAGTACTAGGGAAGCATGCGAGTTGGAGCGGGTTTGTTACGTGAGAGAATTTGATCGGTTTTAGCCCGAGTCGAGCCCAAGCCCGAGCCGGGCTCGAGCTTGAGAAACTACCAACGAGCCAAGCTCAAGCTTTGAAAACAAAGCTTGAACCGAACCGAGCCGAGGTCTCATAATTTAATCGAGCTCGGGCTCGGCTCATTTGCACCCCTAAAAATAAGGCTACATAGTGTGGGATAAACCTTGTAGCCATGGGGCTTTGTTATGCCACGTAAGCATGGGGCTTTATTGGTAACTTGCACGGTGTGAAATAAAGTTTTTTTTAATTACGTAAAAATAGAAAAAAGAAATAAAAAAAGGAAATCTGATTGGTGATATGCAAGTAGCCCCCAAATCATCTCTTTAATGTTCGTTATGTATAAATAAGAAAATGAGAAAATAAGCGCTGTGACCATAGACATGACTTGCTCTTATTGACGATCTTGTTTTAGGCGAAGGCTATGTCGATGGACGAAGGCGAATGACAATTCCCAACGCAGTACCAGGACACGTAACCGGGAAAGAGTACCTCATGAATCCTCTCCCACAATTCCGCAACCCTAATTACAAGCACTCTAACAAACTCCATGTACGTTTTAGGGGCGGACCTAGGTTAAGTCGTGGGTGGGCGGGCGCACCCCTTGAAAGAAAAAAAGTTAGTGTAACTTTTAAACAAAAATCCCGATTGCACCCCTTGAAAATTTAAAATCGCACCCCTTGAACTTGACTCTAATGAAGAAGATGTGAAGCCAAAGAAAAAAAAGGTAAAAAAATTGTTAATTTGAAGTTGCAGGTGGAGTTGTGAAAGAAATGAACATCAAAATGAAGAAGATGAAGTGTTTTAAACCTATAACTCTCATCTTCAATTAATATATAATATTTTATTTTATTTTCCAAAGCTAAAAGCTAGTACACTGTTGATTGGTGTACATACATATATATTATTTAATTTTCAAATAAATAAATATGATAAACTCATGAGCTAGATTTTTATTAGTCTATTTTTATTAGTCTATTTGATTTGTTTTGTTTTGTGTACATATATCGATTTAGTGAATATCTCTTTAGATTTAAAAAAAAAAAAACTATTCTTTATTTTTTTTATTGTTCACGCAAAAGATCACGCAAAAGATAACACTTTTCTGATTACTTTAAAAAATGCAAGCAACCTAAATTAGGCTTATCTCAATTTAGTTTATTTTTGGTTTTGCTAATTAAATAGTGTATTAAATTTATTGTATATAAAATTTGGTTTAAAAGCATCTGTAAAAGAAATACTGAAAAAAATATTAAACGGATAACAACAAACAGTGTAAGTACAAGTAATTAATTTGATTTTTGAAGATGGTTTGAATTTCAAAGATACCCAGACCCGACCCGGCCCGAATCAGACCGACTTTTTTATAATACTTAGTGGCAGACAATTGACTGCTACGAAATTCCGCACCCCATGAAAAAAATTTATGGGTCCGCCACTTCATTTAATTGCCTTTTTGCTTCTTCATTATGTGAGGTGCAGGTCGCCAGTTTCTACATGTAAACCTCACATTCACATGGTACATGTAACAAAAGAGTATATGGAAATGCTATGAATTGATTTGGCAGGTAATAAGCAACCCACTAAAAGACGTCGTTTATGGTATAATTTCTGAATGAATTGTATTGAATCTCAAAGCCCTTTAAATAGGGACTGGTACAACGTAAATATTGGAACCGATATACATGACTAAAATAGAGACATACATAACTAATATACTAAAGTAATCTTATGCTAAGGCCGTGGGGTATGGTGGGGCGGGGGTTGGGCTTGGGTTGGGGCATTTGGTGACACGTGGAATGGGAGCCCCCCCCCCCCCCCCACCGCCTGGTTACGTGTCCGCGGGGTATGGCGGGGCGTGGGTTGGGTGCACCGCGTGGCAGAGTAATTAAACAAAAATACAAAAAAATTTATAAAAATTCACACAACAATTATAAAAAAAAAACCTACAACTTCATTAAAATTTAAAACATTACATAATCCTAAAAATTACAAAATAACAAACCTAAAGCGTTAAAAAAATTTCAAAAAGGTCGATCTTGTCGAACGCCTTTTTTTCCTTGCCTCGAAACTCTATGTTAGCCACCGCCACCCGATCCTCGTGGCTTAACTCGCCACCGGGAACGGCTTCGTAGTAAGCCTTGAAACGCTCGAGCTTGGGCCGTAGCTCGCGCCATTTATGTTGGCACGCATTGAGGTTGTGGCGGTCGTTACCGACGTTATGTCGGTACGCTTGGAATGCTTCCACCCAATATTTTGTTTGGCCCGGTGGCCGACCCTTCATAGCGTCAACGACGCTTGTGACGAGAGCAATTTCCTCTTCATGAGTCCAGGATGCCATAGCGGGGTTGGGTTCGTGGGATGGGGTGGACCAGTGGGGTAGCGGGTTCGAGAGAAGTGGGATGGGGTGGACCAAGTGGGTAGCCGGTGGGGTTGTTGGGTTCGTGGGATGGGGGGACCAGTGGATTGGGGTTACAATATATAGGCCTTTGGGAGACCCGCGTGGCGGTTCGAGAAGATGGGGGGACCGTTTGAATTTTAAAATTCAAAATTTAAAAAACCGCTTGACGTGGCGGGTGAGCCAATGAGATTCAGCCAACTAGCATGACCATACCGCCTCACGCCCGGTTTGAAAGCCAAGCCCCAAGGGCCACGCCCCAACCCAAGCCCACCCGGGGTGGTGGCTTGGGCGTTTTCCCCCAACCCACGCCCAAACCCCCGCCCCATACCCCACGTTCTAAATTAGAATCGGCTAAGACCCACATGTCGCGTAAGTCATGACTACATGTGTGAATTTATTTTAACGTTATATCACACAGAATAGCGATTTTTGTGATTTTCCCTAAATAAAGGGTGGTATTTTATTTGACCGAGTTGGTGTTATATAAATGACCAAATAGTAGTTGCATATGGTGATGATGATAAAAGTTAGATCATATAAGTTGAATGTGACTATATATGACTATATAATCATATGTTTTGCTCTTATTCCTTGAATGAACAAAAGATTTTGAAAGACAACTTCACCAAAACTGAACGAAAGCTCCATTAATCGGCCGACATCTTTTTTTGCTTAATAGACAACAGCAATTGACTGTACACAATAACTTGAAGAATAAGGATCATGAAAGAAATCAATAGTGTTGTTTATTGTAGGTGTGGTTCAACTCTTCTACCCTACAGAAGAATTGTTGAAGATCCATGTCAAGTGATAAATTCAAATACATTACAACAATGAGTAAACTACAGACATGAGATACAATCCAGTTGATGAAAGAATAAACAAAAATATAATCACTTATGAACAACTTTTATATAAAACAAATTAATCCCAAGTTTATAAATAAACTAAAAGTCTTAATATAATCAATTTTTATAAAAATGAATTCAAAATCAGGAAATTTTTAGTTCCTAAGCGAGTGTAAGATAAATTCGTTACCATTAACATGATCATTATTAATAAGCTCTTTACAACTCTTTGAACAAAACAATGACAATCCTTAGAAAACTGATGAAACAATGGTTAACCGAGGTGGTTAACTCACTGGTCTCGTCAAGTAGGGTTAATCCCTTCTTTTCGAGGATCGCTGGTTGGATCGTCCGCTGGTTGATCTCCTGCACAAGGAAACAAACCGTGACTCGTAACAAGGAGAATGGGGTGGGGGTGCTCCTTGTTACCACTCTCCGGCGTGAGAATGAGTAATTTGCTTGGGAAGCAAAGTGTGATAGTAGTAGTAGTGAGAGAGTTGTGAAGAGATACCTCAAACCTGGTTTGGGATGGGTATTTATAGCCGAGGAGTGAAGGAGGGTAGTTGAGTAGCTAGTCTGACATCGCACAGTCTCTTGCAGGTGTGTCAGACCTGTCGGTTACGGTGGTGATGCCACGTCCTGCTGTGGTGTCAGACTGTTGCATACATGTGGGCTGACAGGCGACTGTTCCCAGTGCCACTTGCACTGTGGTGTCAGACCCACTTGCCTTGTAAGCAGGTTGCGGTGCCGGGCCGCATCTCTGCTTGCGGTAACTGATGTTGTTCCCGCGTTCTTGTTCTGGCCAAGATGCATGCGGGATGCGGTGCCGTGCCGCATTGCCGCTTGGTGACTGTTACTGTTGTCCAGATCCCTTGTCGTGACGAAAATGTTCATAGGATGCGGTGCCAGGCCGCATCGCTATGCGTAACATCCGTTTTCGTACTTAAGGTAAGTCTTCTCATCCTTTGAGCGATTAGATTCGTCCGTTGTGTTCGCTCGTGCCCGCACGGACACATATAAGTTCTTGCTGGTGGGGGTTTTTGATAAGGGTAATGGTCACTCGCGGTCATGCTGACGCGAGATCTGGGACCATACCCCTTCAAGTCCCCCCAGTCTAGTGTTTCTTCCTTATGCAAGTTGCATGTGGGAGGAATACTGGACTATGGTGTCTAGAAGGTAGAATATGGGCCATGCGGATTGCTCCTTCTTCATGTAAATTAAGCTGAGGGTCCGGTAGAGTCGTGTGACGTCTCTTCCGTACCGGTGAGCAAGTTCCGTCTGATGCGGAATTCTCAGCAAATGTATTTCTCTGATGTCATCAGCCACCTGTTGGTGTTTCAAACCAACCTTTGAGACGGTGACTGAAGATGTTAGCAGGGTTCGAACCAACCTTTGAGATGGTGACGGACGATGTCCGTGATCGCCACTCTAGTTGTAACCTCTGCGTCAGCTGATGCAATGCTGTAAGTACTTTGCTCAAGCTCTATGTTTATCAATTGGACATTCAACGATGATCCCTGCTTTGTGGGGTGTTCATGTTCTTCCAGTTTAGCTCTCTAGTAACCGCACGTCCTTTGCGGTTACCTCATTGCTGCACATTGTTGGCCATGTGTGTTTGAGCTACGTGGGGTAGTTGCATCATTGTTGACCGTGTTTGGTCGAACAATGTGAATCTGGACTATGGGCAAATAAACATGGTCATAGGCATGATAATGCCCACCATTGTTTATTCTATGCGGTCCATAGGTGGGTAAACAGTAATAAGCAGACTTGTTCCATTGTTGCTTAGTTACTTTCCTTCGTGCTTTGGTGGAAAGTAGTTTTCCTTGAAGTAGTGTTGCGGAAGGAGATCACCTTAATTACTTGGGAATCTGGGTGAAACTCGTCCGCATTCATTCTGTAACCGTTGATCCCTCGTCGTGTAGGGAGATTTTGGGTGGTTTGGCACCCCGTTTGAAGTTAACTGGGCCCGCGGTTTGCCACGTGAGCTCTGGATCAATCAACTCTCCTCCATGCTTGTGGGGAGTTCCATAATGGCGAATGTCATTGTGGAAGACTACAAGGTGCTGGGGCGCAAGGAGGAGGAAACTGCTCGCTTGCGGGCTGAGGCTGAAGAGTTGGTTAAGGCTGCTCGTGAGGGTGCGGAGCAGCTCAAAAGGGATAAGGCTGCCTTCGAGCAGCATAAACAGACTGAGGAGTGGGCTGCAACTTCTGGTCTTAAACAGGTTCGTACCCTTGCCAAACTGCTCTCTGATGAGCGCAAGAGTTGGAAAGAAACGCTTTCTAATGAGCGCAAGACTTGGAAAGAATCTTGGGCCAAACAGAATGAAACGCTGTTTCGTGTTCGTCAGGAGCTTACTAACGTCAAGGCAGCGAACGTTTTTTTGGCTAAGGAGAAAGCCGCAGCTGAGGCGGTTGCCAAGGAGGCGGAGGCTCGGGCTGCCAAGGCTCTTAAAAAGGCCAAGGAGGCGGAGGCCCGTGCTGCCAAGGCTCTTGAAGAGGCGAATGCTGACCGCACCAACTTAAATAAGACTGTTAAGGGCCTCCAGGTATGAGTATCTATTGCTCTTGAACTTGTATATTTGTTCTACAAGTATGATTGATTATCTTTTTCCTTGTTGACAGGCGGGAATACTTACCACTATACTACAAATCCGGAGTATTGGAATAAAAAAAACCGGAGTATTGGAATAAAAAAATGATGGATGCGTACATCTCAACACCGTATCAGGGATACCGACAGTATCATCCCGAGGAATATTCTAAGCCCGAGGGTGTGTATGCTTATCAGACCGAGGAGGAGAAAAAGCTTGCTATGTTGGAAGCGTGTTTGTCCAAACTCGAGCAGTATTTATTAGCACCCAACCTTTCCGATGAAGATCGAATCAGCTGCCTAGTTTTCAAGTGTCAGAAGTTAAAAATGAAGATAGAAATAGAAGAGTGTCTCTCACCATTATCTGTTGATATTAGAGATTATTCTCACATGGAGGAGGAGGTTGTGGAGGATAATACCACACCAATGAATCCTTTATCTGATGAAGAGTCACTGGTGGATCAGATGGTGTGTGAGGATGATGAGACAGAGCAGTCTGATGAGATGAATATGTGTACCGAACCTTTTCCCATATCAATCATTCCAATTAACAAGTGTGGGGAAGAGGGTTCGAGGAAGAAGATGAAAAGGGTGAAGCTACAAGACATCGGTGTATATCTCGTGAAGTGGGTTAGGGAAACCCGCATATGCTTTCTAAACATGCCAATTATACTGACGAGCTTATGGAGATGGCATGTAAATTTCCGGGCATTCATTGGAAATACATTAGGTAAGTGTGCATTGAGACCACCATAGCGCATATCAGGTACGGTCTGGCTGAAGACCTTTAAACTTAGCGCTCTCGGGAGGCAGCCCGAGGATGTAGAGTATTGTTTTGTTTTGTTTTGTTTTGGTGTGTGTTGTGTTTTGGCAGGTTACTACGTTTAATTCCCGCGGATGCAATGATTCAAGTGTGGGGACGTTTGGCAACATCCCCGATGAGATATCAGAGAATCCAAGAGATGTTTACTGCCCTGTCCGATCATAGCATCCGCACCGCTACAGACACTTGCTGATTGAATTATCAGGTTTATGTGTCTCTCTATCCTTTCTTTTATTTTTATTTGTACATTTGGTGGTGTGAATCTTTGTGTTGGGAATGGTGTCAATTGTGAGTCGTCTAGGGTGTTAGCCGTTCATGGTTTGCGGGTGGTATTTCTCGAGTTTAGATTATAAATTGTACCATACATTGGGGACAATGTATCCCAAGTGTGGGGATGTGGTAACTCGAGAAAGGGTTGGTATGATTGTTGATCTTAAATGCTTGAATTGGTTGAAATTGGAAAATTTTAAATTTTTTTGTCTCAAGTATGCTTGAACTACATGAAAACCAACATTTTCAATCGCTAAAGGGTTCCTACTGATATTAAACTAGGGATGAGCATATCGGTATCCGATACCGAACCGATACCGATACCGACTAATACCGATCCCGAATTTCACCCAAACTAAGTACCGATACCGATACCGAAACATGTTGGTTAGGTATCGGTACGGTATCGGTATTATACCGTATTTTGAGGGTCGGTATCGGTATAATACCGATACCGTACCGTACCGATACCGAAAACGCCAAAAAGTGGATACCGATCGGGATCGGTATGGGATCGGTATTCGGTGGCATATGCTCATCCCTATATTAAACTAACTTAGATCCCTAGTCATGGTTGTCCCTTTAAGTTTCATGAGAGTATTTCTGACAAGTTTTAGAAAATATTTGAGAAGAGATGCCTAACTAGGGGTAACATGCTTTAGAAATTACACATGCTACGTGTCGGCAACCCATATTCCTTCTATTCGGTGAGATATTTGAGCCTACTAGATTGTTAGTTGAATTTGCAATGAATGTTCATTTGTTGAGAGTAGGCCATATGTTGCTTTGTGTTAGAACTTGTGTGGTTTGATACGTGCCGAGACTGTGGTTTAGCGTATGCACATAAATGATAAAGGCATTAGGATCCCTTCCATTGTGTTATTTGTTGATTGTTTATCCACCCACCTTAGTTAACCACGTTGAGCCTTATACCTTTCGTTTGTACACCTCGTTTGACCCGTTTGATTACCAATCATGAATGACAATTGTGTGTTAGATGTTTGTTGAAAAAAAAGAGAAAAAGAAAAAAAAAGAAAAAAGAGAAAGAAAAAGCAAAAAATAAAATAAAATAAATAAAAATTGTTGTTATGTTCGTATTAAATAAATGGGTCGAAAAATAACCCAAAGTGTTCGTATCATTGTGAATAAGTTGTCATGGTTTGGTATGTTCGTTTGTGTTCGCCATATAAATATAAAAAACACAAAAATACTTCTTTACCTTTACCCTTAACCCAAAACCCGAAAAGTCCTTTTGATATGTGTTACGTTAGTTGATACAGTGGATGTATGATTGCTATACAAGCTTATGATTACAAGGTAGCATATTTGGTTTTGAGCGAAATATATACTAGCACATTACACGCTAGTCTTGATAAAACCGAGAGGAGTGACTATTGTGAGGGGCGTGTGGCATGTGTGTAGTAATATAAGCATGTTAGTTTTAGTTAGGCAAGTCTTAAGCTGTTTTAAATGCGTATCAATTATCTATCAGATTGTCAATCTCGATTGTGTCAGTCTATGGGACGGGTATGACTTGGGACCTCAAATTGTTAATTCGGTAAGGAATTTTATGGTGATTTGTTAATAAGGTGAGTAACGTTTGTAATGGTTGCTTGAGGACAATCAATCTCAAGTGTGGGGATGTGATGGAGGGTGCAAAACAAGAGCGTTAAGTGTGTTAAATTATGTATCTCATTGTGTTCTAAGCGATTACGCGTCTCGAATATGATAACTACGGGTTTTTATGATTTTTCAGGTTAAACGCGTAATACGGCAAAGTTAGAGCGAGTAGTGATAAAACGGGGTGATGGAACGGAACAAGCAAGGATGTTTATCATGAGAGTTTATATTATTCGGAACTTGTTCGGGTCGAGATATAGCTTGGAAGTATAAGAAACATGATACATTGAAGTTGAGAGGCCTTGATATCATTAATCGAAAGTTGATATGCATGTTAGATAAAGGTTTCCTGCATGAAGAGATCGTAGGCTATGGTTTGCAGCCGTACCCTACGGTAGGAAGGGTCTGTTGGTTTCAGATCTTATAAATAGTAGCCTACGGCTACTATTTCGTAAGTTAAGGCATGCGATAAAGGCAGCCAATACACGCACATGTATAGGAAGGCATTTTAATACGTTGGACTCTATTGGGAAGCCAAAAGACATCATAATTGTGAGGAAAGGGAGGAGGCACGTGATATCAATTCTCATTATGTGCATATACACGAAAACAGTGGAGGGTTTTGGATATATATATACTCCATTATAAAACAAAATCGAAAAAAAGAAAGAATAAAGAGCCATATTCACGTGAGTTGAGGTTTGGAATAGTCAACAACATCACTCATCATCACATCAATTCATTGAGGAATTAAAAGAAGTGGGCCGCACATGGATTTCTGGATTGGGCCGACATATATCTCATGTGGACTTTTTGGGAGCTGACATCATCAATCAACATACACGCAGACCAAAGTGGCGGTTGAGAACAACATGGGCTTGGCTGACTTTGGAGTTACAACATCACGTGGGATACAAGACTAACTATTTTGGGCCATATATTAAAATCATTATCACACATAGAGCCGTATCATCGATCTTCGACGGCAGACAGGAGGGTTTCAACCATGGTTCGAGATCATCCCACCGATATGAGCGGCTAGTCTCCTAGTGGTTTCCTCCAGATGGAGGGTTTTTGTAAGTTGGATAATTTTATGTGTTTGTGACAATCGTTTTAACTTGGTGATCTAAGCATTCGATGCTTTTCACCTTTGATTTGATTTATTGGTTGTAAACAATTGCATTTATTTAAACCTTAATTTCTAAGCATTCAGTTCCCGAGGGTTCTAGTAATTGGGATATATTTGACATGGGGTTAGGGTTTGTAATTGTAATTGATAATCATTCGATAACCTCCCGTTATGTATTGACCGGAGTACTTAGTCGTTGGTTATCACAATTAGTTAATCAGGTTTAACACCTATGTCTATGTAGGTAACGATTAAACACATAGTTGAAGTTAACTGCAAAACCTGAAATCTAGAGGAACCATTTTCTCACCTATTGATTCAAATCTTAGTTTTTGTTCGTTAACTTAGATAATTCTCTTAATCAATCAAATACACAACTGAGTTTTATTTTTTTCTATAGTACTTAACTAATACTTTTCATTACCACACTTTCCACAGTCCTCCCTTGGTTCGATACCCTGCTTATTCTATACTAATAGTTTAAATAGGTTTTTGCATGTCACTAACGACAGACATCACGCTTGTCCTTTGAGCCCATAGGATACTAGGGAGTTCATCGACCCAGCCTCGTCTGGCTGTTCCCAACCGTGCCTTGATGCCTTCGACTAAATTTTTATTGATGCTCTCTACTTGGCCATTCCCTTGCGGATGCGCCACTGAGGAGAATATGTGTTCAATGTGTAGTTCCTTTAGCCATTTTTGAAAGTCGTCGGCAGCGAAGTTGGTGCCGTTGTCGGTAACTATGCACATCGGTAGACCGAAACGACAGATGATATGTTCCCAGATGAACTTCCTTGTTATTATAGCGGTGGTTGAGGCGAGCGGTTTTGCCTCTACCCATTTTGTAAAGTAATCAACAGCCACTATGATAAACTTCACCGCACCTGGTGCGTCCGGAAATGGTCCCACCATCGATTGCCCATTTTTGGAATGGCCATGCGGTAGTTACGTGGATGAGGTTGTTCTTGGGACGGAAGGTCTTGGGAGCATGCCGCTGACAATTAGGACACTTGCGCAAGACTTTGACTGCATCCAGGTGCATACCGGGCCAGTAATACCCGGCGTTCATAATTTTGGCCACCACCATGCGTGGGCCCGTGTGTATACCACATATTCCCTTGTGTATTTCTCTGATAAGGTATGTGGCGTCTTGGGGGTCGACGCATCGTAGGAGTGGTCCCAAGTTTGATTTACGGTATAAGATACCGTCTCCCATCTGGTAATGACACGCTTTGTGTTGCAACTTACGTGCCTCTGCCTTGTTTTCGGGAGTAACACCTGATTGCAGGTATGCAATGATTGGTGTCATCCAGGATGTTGTACCGTACTGGATAACATTAACTTGGCGCAGAGGTACTGAGGGATTTTGCAGAATCTCGATGCGTACATCCTTTGCCAGGTGTTGGAAACTGGTGGATGCGAGTTTTGATAGCGCATCCGCGGGCTTGTTTTCACTCCTGTTGATATGGCGGATATTGAAGGAAGTGAACTTTGATTTCAGTTGCAAGGCTTGTTCGAGGTAGAGGATCATGATATCCCCTTTTGCGGCATAGTCGCCGCGTATCTGCCCTGTAACCAATAGCGAGTCGACGTGTGCTTCCAAATGTTGGACGCCGAGTTTGACTGCCAAATGTAGCCCTGCCAGTAGAGCCTCATATTCTGCCTCGTTATTTGTGCTTTTGAAATCGAGTCGGATTGCATAGGTAAGCTCTTGGCCATCGGGGCTGACGAGTCGCAGACCTGCACCTGCACCATCTTCATTGGATGCACCATCAGTGTATAGTGCCCATGTTTATGAGGAGGATGGTGGTGGTGTAGGATTTTGCTCTTCCTCGCATTCCTGAATGCGATTTGCCGGTACCTAGGCAACGAAATCAGCTAGAACCTAGCCTTTGATTGCGGGGTGCGGCTTATAATTCAGCGTGTACGCGCCCAGCTCAATTGCCCATTTTGCTAATCTCCCAGAGATGTCGGGTTTTGATAGGATCGGCCCGATCCTATAGTTGGTTAGCACTGTGATGACGTGGTTTGCGAAGTAACGTCGTAACCGTCTCGATGCATGTACTAGTGCCAGTACCAACTTCTCCATAATGGAGTATCTTGTCTCAGGGTCGTTGAGCATTTTGCTGATATAGTAGATGGGTGTTTGAACTCCCTCTCGCTCCACTATGAGTACCGCGCCTACTGCGTTGTCTGCGGCAGACAGGTATAAAATAAGTGGTTCACCCTTGCGTGGTGCGGTTAGCGTTGGGAGTTGTATCAAACACGCTTTCATCTCCCGGAAAGCGTTTTCAGCCTCTGTGGTCCATTGGAATTGCTCATTTTTAAGCAGTTCCGCAGGGTCTTGATGAAAGGATAAGACTTAGCTGCATGGTTGGCTAAGAATCTATTCAGTGCGGCTAGCCTGCCGGCTAGTCGTTGCATTTCTTTCATCGTGGAAGGCGATGACATACGCTCGATCGCCTGAACTTTTTCCGGGTTCACCTTGAATCCATCTTTTGTCACGATGAATCCAAGGAACTTGCCTTCTTCCATTCCAAATGAGCATTTCCCTGGGTTGAGCTTCATATTGACGCTTCGCAGAGTTTGGAATGTTCTTTCAATATCATTGAGCATGGTATCCTCTTCCATGCTCATGACGACTAGGTCGTCTGTAACACCTCGAAAATTCACGTCCTATAATGTGTTGACACGTGTCATATGTTTGAACGTGTGAAAGAATGTTATATAAGGATTAAAGTTGACAATCATGGAAAGTATGTGAATATACGGGTTCTAAATGTCAACAGTGAATAAATATATTGTACATTAACCCTACATGATGCTCATACCTTCAAACGAATAAATCATGGATCATACGAAGCTAAATATGAAAGAAAGTGAGAGATTACAAACTACAGGGGTTAAATGTGTCAACATGTTTAAGTTATACCTCTGAGTGACCTTTTAGCAAACCCGAAGCTTTGTAACTGTTAATTATGCTCACTAGAATGCACAATATAAATTTTATAAAGTTTCATGATCGTATGAGAAAGTTATGATCAAATTCGTATGCGAGGGGTTCAAAGCGTCAACGATGAAGTTTAGAACTTTTCGAGTGACAATAAAGTTAACCGAGGACTAAACAAAATGGGTATGTGTCTTAAAGCCCTTATATGTCAATTAGGAGGGTTCATAATGCAAGAAATGAAGTCTAAGCAAAGTTTGAATAGCCAAGGATCAAAACATAAAAATCTAAAAAGTTGATTTGATGCAGGAAGGCTTCGCGCGACGCGAGGCCCAAGAGGGGGTCCTTCGCGTCACGCCTAGGCCCATCTGATCCGATTTTCTTGGGTTCTTGTCTGCCTTTGCCATTATAATCGACTTTTATCCGAGTTTCCTCATATTGGACGACCCCTAAACAACCCCTAGACACTTAGGGACACTTGTGGATGAATTGTGGTCAGTTGTAGACTTGCATGTCAACAATCTAGTGGGTTCTTGATCACTATATAAAGCCACTAAGTTGCAACAAGTTCTTCACACCTTTCTCTTGCATTCCTGATCATTTCTGGAGCTCAAGACTTCTCTCAAGTGATCACTAATCGTGCTTAGGACCTTGGTAACTTTTCTTAACCTTTCTTAGTTAAGTTTTTACTTAGTTTTAGCTTAAAAGTCAAACCGTCGTAATTAACGGTTGACTTTAAGATTAATCACTAATGGTCCAGTGATTAGTCGAATTGAAAGTAGTTATAAGTTGGTAATTATGTGGGTAATAAACCCTTAAAAGGGTTCCCCCTGATTCCCACTCTAACTAGGTCAAATGTCGGGTCAAACTTGCTAATAAAAAGTCAACAGGATACTTAATTTCTAATTTATGCATGATTAGCAATGTAGAACACATACAACCTGTTTGATCATTAATATAACTTGGTAATTAGTGTAAGAACATGTCTAAACATGTTCAACCCGACAATTTACTGTTTAGACCCGGTTCGGAACCGAAAGTCGCAAAGCTTTGACTTTTGCTTTGACTTCAGTTCTGACCCATTATGGTATGTTTTAGAAATACCTCAGGGCTTTAATTGGACTAGGTTACATGCTAGTATAACCCTCTGTGATTATACACCTTGGTTCATTAGTTATCCAATTAATATACATGATTCCGTTAATTGCTCATATGTTGACCATTATGCCCTTTTCACCATAAAACGTGATTTTCGAAAATATAAAAGAGTAGAAACCTTAGTTACTGATATATAAACTTGCACCCAGAATTTGACATCAGTTTGAGGTGTAATTTGAGAGTTATGCTCATTAGCGTAATAAAAAGCTTCTTTAGCGATTAAACGGCGTAATTAGCGTATAGCCTAGTTAAGCCTACTTTCTGATATAAAAATTATTACCCACTGATGTAATATATTATTTTGGGATTTTTGAAGATTTTTAATTAATTTTAGGCTGAGCATAACTTTTAGTCGTAGGCTTAATCCGGTAATTGTCGGTTTTGCCCTTACGGGCTATAAAATGAGTTTTACATATCTAATTGACTCCAAACCTTTTGCTACTGATGTTAAATGATAAATAAATTATTTTAAGCCTTCTGGAATAATAAAAATATCAGCCTTATGTATAGAACCCGGAAATGGCTTCTAATCGCCTTTTTAAGCGTTTTTAACGCATAGTATGTACTAGAACTATTTTAAACATACAAGGGTTGATACCTATTGATATTTTAGGTAAATTATAATATTTTAACAGTAAGCAAAAGTTGTTAAACTCAGACTTCTGTTTTGAGCTTTTCGGTTTATGTGAAATTACCAAAATGCCCCTACGGTGCATAGTTTGGTTATAATTAATAAATTTCACATATATACTTTACCCTACTGTTATAACTTAGTAAACTAAGTATTTTTGCTGATTATATCAGACCTGTAACTCGGGTAAATACTTAAACTCTTTTATAACCTCTTAAATGACCAAACTACCCCTACGGGGCATAGTTTGTGTTTAAATTCGTTTCGGGCATAATAAAAGACATCTTACTGATGTCACAACATATTTGAAGCATATTAAATTAGGAACCCTGTATATGGCTCTCATGAATACCCGTTACGCTTATTACGCGTTCGGTTCGGTTTATGTAACTAGTTTACATAAATTAGCCGAAACGGGTCAAACCTTATCGGTTTTATCTCAAAATCCAGAATGTGTATGAAATACCTATATTAAGCAAGTCTTCAAACTTGTCGGGTCTAAATCACATTCTATCCGGTCTTCGCTTAATCGTGCGTACGAACCGTATCTTTGAAACTAACCGGTCTAAGCTTTAGCTTAATTAAAGACCCGTTAGGATTCTAATAGGTTATTATAAACCTTCGTTCCAGATTAGGAGGACCAGTAAAAGCTACTTGCATTTGCTTATTGTGATTATTACTTTGCTCAGGTAAATACTTTTAACTTATTTTCCCCTATACGGGCTTGGGTTACGGTATATAAAATACCGCTTGGTCGGGCATTAAATCTTCAATCGTTTGGTGGTTAATTGAATAATTTGATCGGCCCGTTTAAATATGTTTTGTTTACTTAAAGCCTTTGGGGGGTTAATGACCATGTCCCGGATATCCTTGGCATCATTTTACGAAATGGCCACGACTTAAGCGCGGGGTGTAGGCGTACACCCATCAGTGCACAAAAGAATAATGTGGTGTGTCTATTGATCTTTAACCCGGACACGATCCGGGCTACTGAACGCATAAGGAACATGTAATTCTTTTACAAGATTATATATTTAAATAATTATCCCAAGTTATAAAATGTTTATGCCACGTGCATCCAAACCAATTTTTAATCATTTTTAAAACGAGTCAGTTGATTGTATTTACCAGTGTAAACTGACGTATTTTCCCAAAAAGATTAAATGCAGGTACTAAGCGTAATAGGCTGGATTTTCTCCTTAGCATCAATAAAGAGTCTCGCAAGCTTAAGATGCCTAATGTCTGTTGAACTACTGTTTCCATTTTATTTTCGATCCATCTGTGGATAAACAATCGACTGTTATGATACTTGATATTACAATATTATATTCGGTTGAATTATATCTTTCATTTGCTTCCGCTGTGCATATTAAATATTGCGTTGTTTGACTATTATGTTGCCAACCACGTCACGATACTCCCCACCGGGCCCACCGGTGACACGTGGAAATCGGGGTGTGACAGGTTGGTATCAGAGCCAACATTGAGTGAATTAAACACTAGCCTTTTGTGTTTAATCTCAATAACACAATTGCACATATCTAAACTTTCGAGTCTAGACAAATAACATAGGACAAATTCTACTTTGTTTGATTTTGTTGTCCTTTATTTTATTTTATATATTCTTGTCGTTATCTTATGTTGTATTGACAGGATTAATTATGCCGCCAAGATTCTTTAGACGTAGAGGACGAGGCAAGGGGCCAATCACCGCCCCCAATGACGACGAGGCAGGACCTTCGCATATGCGAGCTCCTTCTACCACCGAGAGTGACGATCTTCGACAGAACCGGAGGAACCTTTTTGAACCTGCGAGGCGATCTGTTTCGCATTGTTCGACGCCTCCCGTGCATAACTCTTATGGGCCACATTCGGGAAATGAGCCCAATAACCCACAACCTTCTTACATACCTCTTCAACGATCCCTATCGCATAATTCTTTTGGTGACCCTACACCTGCTTTTAGGGGCCGATTTAACCCGGAAAATTACATACAAGAACCAGTGGGTTTTAACCCATTGGGGCCGGATGATCATTTATCCGGCGATCATGCTGAAGACATGGACGAGGACACCGATCCCGTCGAGTCCGCAACCGGAACTCCGAACCATCCTATCGAGGTCTCAGATGGTTCATCTTTTCATGGATCACCCTACCATGGTCCGGACATTTACCAGTCATGATTCAATCAGTACGAGTGGTATTTTACACCCTCGCACCATTCGTCGCCACACCAGCAGCAGCAGCAGCGGGATCCCTCTGAGGATTCAAGATTCGTGGCAGTCACGCCACCGCCTCCACCGCCACCAGTTCAGCCGGCACCTCCGCAACCGCCGAGGCGTAGGAGAACCGGAGCACGTATGTCTTCACGAGGAGGGGATTTTCATTTCAGCTCTCCTCGACAATCAAGTGGCAGTCATTATCTGCCACTTCCAGAAGATCCACAAATGGGTGGACCTTCAAACCCAGTTGCGCCGCAACCACCACCGATGGGTTTTGACAACCCGATTCCAGCATACACTGGTCCTATGACGTACAACCCGTTTGGGCCGCCGACTCACACCAACTACGGTTACGCTGAAGCCGACCCATACTCGGTAGCGGCCAATTACAACGCCTTTAACCCGGAAGGACCGTATGGAGCTCCTTGGGGAGCAGGGTACCCCACTCAAGGGTACCAGATACCTGCTAGACCTATCATACGGACACAATCGCAGCCGCCACGATTTTCTCCCCCAGAACGGGAGGAAATTCTTCAGAGGTTGGACCAGGTCGAGCGAGACTTTCACCGAGATCGCAGGGAGCGACAAACTTTCTTCCAAGGATTGACAAGCCTAATAAAAGGGAAGAACAAGAAGGACCATTGAATCCTTCCACTGTTGTTGTGATTTCCTTGTATCAGTTGAGCCCCTGCGTGGGCCTGTCTTGCTGTATTAGCCCCTGCGTGGGTATGTATGTTTGTTTGTTTTGACCCCTGCGTGGGTCTATCTTTCTGTTAACCCCTACGAGGGTATGATGTTTGTTTAAGTCCCTGCGTGGACTAGTATGTTGTTTGACCCCTACGTGGGTATGTTGCTTTATTTAAAAAGTCCCGTTTAGGGCGACGTGTAACCTATTAATAATTAATGGAATGTTATGTTTATAAATTTCATTTTGCTATTATATGCATAAATATATTATATGGAATAAATAAATCAAAATCATTCCTTTTAAAAATAATCTGCCTATTTAATATTGAATAAGAATCTTAAGAGTGAAACCTAGCCTAAGTGTCATTATGAAGACCTGGCCATGATGGTAAGACCTGTTTAAAAGATTCAAACCCCTGTTAACATCTGTAAATATGTTAACACTCCTGGCAGACGTGATTCGTTAAAATCACACACGTCATTATTATATAAGGATTCTTCAAAAGAATCCTAACCCAACTTAATGATCTCTGAATCATGGGTTTAAATCATCAATTTAGATGATCATATTTTGACCATACGTTGGTAATATAATGCCTACGGGCCTTGCTCATTTCTACATGAGCCAAAAGACAGTGGTAGCTATGACTCCCTGTCCGAAAAAGGTAAAGAACTATGTTCAAACCTTAAAAGCCTTGATTCTCTGAAATCATAGCTTATGATTTATAATTGTCCATGTGACTAAGCCTTTTGTGCTACTAATAAAACTATTATTGTTTTATAATTAGGATAAATTATGATAGAAATCCTAAATAAATATGATTAATAAATTAACCAAATATGGTCTCTGTTTACCATGGTTAATGAATTGCCATAAAAGACAATTCTATGATAAACTCCCAAATAAACTATTGTCCTTGTTTTCTGTAACAGTTCAATTAAAATGGCTGACTCTGATGAAATTAATAGTCACCCAGTGGAGAATAATGATAACGCCCGAATTAATCTAACTGGTGCTGAATTGAAAGCGTTAGTAGACGACGCTGTTACAAAGGCCTTGGAGCGGCAGTATAAAGAATATAGTGGGACTCGGAGTAGGACCCTATCTACACCGCATTCGAAACCACCTTCCAAGAAGGAAGAACTGAAGAAAGATGATGATCGACTCTCCTCAAACCACCACAGTGCTCCATCTCAACAGATTGTACTAAATCAAGAACCCCATACTAAGGGTTGCTCCTATAAATACTTTGTTTCATGCAAGCCCAGGGATTTCACTGGGGAAAAAGGAACCATTGACTGCATGACGTGGTTAGATGAGATGGATACGGTAGTGGATATCAGCGGGTGCGCTGAGAGGGATATAGTCAAGTTTGTGTCACAATCTTTTAAAGGCGAAGCTTTAGCCTGGTGGAGATCACTGATTCAAGCCACTGGGAAGATCCCATTGTACAACATGTCTTGGGAACAATTTGTTGCCCTCATCAGGGAAAATTACTGCCCTCAGCATGAGGTGGAGAAGATAGAGTCTGATTTTCTATCATTGGTAATGACAAACCTTGACTGTCAAGCTTACCTCACGAGCTTCAACACAATGTCCCGGTTGGTTCCGTATCTGGTGACCCCGGAACCAAAAAGAATAGCTCGTTTTATCGGTGGTTTAGCCCCCGAGATAAAGGCAAGCGTGAAGGCCTCTCGGCCAGCTACTTTCAGATCTGTAGCTGAGATATCTCTGTCCCTTACTCTTGACGCGGTCAGACAAAGATCGCTGAGGAACAAAGATGCTGAGAAAAGAAAACATGAAGATGATAATTCACGGAGGTCAAACAAGAAGCACCGAGGAAACGGTGACAACAAGAAGGGGTCTGAGTCAAGGAAAGATGGGCATCAGTCTAGTGAGAAGCCCAAATGCAAAATCTGCAAGAAACAGCACTTTGGAAAGTGCAGACTCGACTCGAACTCGCAGACTCAGTCAAGAACTTTTGCTTGTGGAATATGCAAGTCCAAGGATCACAAGACCTTGGATTGCAAAAAGCTGAAGGATGCAACTTGCTACAGTTGCAATGAGAAAGGGCATATTAAAACCAACTGCCCTAAATACGCCAAGAAGCATGAAGAGGCCAAGAAGACTAATGCTAGAGTCTTTAGAATGGATGCAAGGGAAGCGGTTCTAGACGACAACGTGATTACAGGTACTTTCCTTGTAAATGATGTCTATGCAAGAGTACTTTTTGATTCAGGCGCTGATAAGTCTTTCGTTGATAATAAGTTTTGTGAATTGCTGAAATTACCTGTCAAAACCTTAAGTGTGAATTATGAGGTGGAGTTAGCAGATGGCACCCTAGAAACCGTCTCTACTGTGTTAGATGGATGTGTTATATCCATTAAGAACCACTCTTTTCCTCTGTCCCTACTTCCATTTAAGTTAGCCGGTTTTGACATAGTTTTGGGTATGGACTGGTTATCTCATAACCAGGCCCAAATTGTCTGCAACAAAAAGCAAGTGGTGATTAAGACTCCGTCTGGTGAATCACTTACCATTCGGGGAGATACCCAATATGGACTGCCTGAGCAAGTGACTATGCTCAAGGCTTCCAAGTGTTTAAAGAAGGGTTGTGTCATCTACATGGCACAAGTGATTATTGATGAGCCTAAACCGAAGATCGAAGACATCCCCGTCATTTTCGAATACCCTGAAGTGTTTCCTGAAGAGCTACCTGGTTTGCCACCAGATAGGCAAGTGGAATTCAGAATTGACATCATCCCTGGAGCAGCACCTGTTGCTAGAGCACCTTATAGGTTGGCGCCCACAGAGATGAAGGAATTGAGGACACAACTAGACGAATTGCTAGCCAAAGGTTTCATTAAACCTAGTTCGTCTCCTTGGGGAGCGCCAGTCCTATTTGTTAAAAAGAAGTATGGATCGATGCGTCTGTGCATCGATTACCGTGAGCTTAACAAGGTCACAATAAAGAATAGGTATCCTTTGCCCAGGATCGACGATTTGTTCGATCAATTGCAAGGGGCGAGTTATTTCTCGAAGATTGACTTAAGGTCAGGCTACCACCAACTGAAGGTTAGAGACGAAGACGTACACAAAACTGCATTTAGGACTCGTTATGGTCATTACGAGTTCCTAGTGATGCCTTTTGGGCTCACTAATGCACCTGCCGCGTTCATGGATCTCATGAATCGCGTTTGCAAACCATACTTAGATAAATTCGTCATCGTTTTCATCGACGACATTCTTATCTACTCGAAGAACCAAGCTGACCATGAGAAACACCTTCGCTGCATTCTCAAACTTCTGCATCATGAGAAACTCTATGCCAAATTTTCAAAGTGTGAATTTTGGCTTCGAGAAGTCCAATTCCTTGGACATGTAGTTAGTGAACGTGGTATCCAAGTGGATCCCGCTAAGGTTGAAGCTGTTATGAACTGGCAAGAGCCAAAGACGCCTACGGAGATTCGTAGCTTTCTAGGCTTAGCAGGATATTATAGGCGTTTCATTGAAAATTTTTCAAGGATTGCTGCACCCCTAACTTCCTTAACTAGGAAGAAGATTAAGTTCGACTGGGGACCTAAACAGCAAGAATCCTTTGATATCCTAAAACAAAAGTTGAGCAATGCTCCTGTACTGACATTGCCTGAAGGTACCGAAGAGTTCGTAGTTTACTGCGATGCATCACACACCGGCATGGGGTGTGTGCTTATGCAGAAAGGCAAGGTTATTGCCTATGCTTCAAGACAATTAAAGGTGCATGAAAAGAATTACACCACCCATGACTTGGAGTTGGGTGCCGTTGTATTTGCACTAAAACTATGGAGGCATTATTTATATGGAATCAAGTGTGTGATCTATTCTGATCACTAGAGCCTCCAGCACCTGTTTAATCAGAAGGATTTAAACATGAGGCAACGCCGTTGGATGGAGACTTTAAATGATTATGATTGTGAAATCAGATACCATCCCGGCAAGGCGAATGTAGTCGCTGATGCCTTGAGTCGAAAGGAAAAGGTGAAACCCATCCGAATCAATGCCAAGAGCATTGAAATAAAGAACAGTTTGAATGAAAGGTTGTTAGCTGCACAGAAGGAAGTTGTGTTGGAAGCTAACTATCCTAATGAAAAGCTAGGGGTAACTGAGGAGCAGTTATCTCTTGGCAAGGATGGAATTCTAAGATTAAATGGACGAATATGGGTTCCAATTTATGGAGGACTTCGAGATGTTATCCTCCAGGAAGCCCATAGTTCTAAATATTCCGTTCATCCTGGAGCTGATAAGATGTACCAGGATCTAAGGGCAAACTATTGGTGGATAGGCTTGAAAAAGTCTGTAGCCACTTATGTAGCTAAATGCTTGACGTGTGCGCAAGTCAAAGCAGAACATCAAAAGCCGTCAGGTTTGCTACAACAGCCTGAACTCCCTACGTGGAAGTGGGAAATGGTGACTATGGATTTTATCACCAAGTTACCTAAGACAAGGAAAGGCAATGATACAATATGGGTGATAGTTGATAGACTGACTAAGTCAGCACATTTCCTACCCATTAAGGAGACTTATAGCTCCGACATGTTAGCCCAGTTGTACGTGGATAAGATTGTAGCTTTACATGGCATACATGTGTCTATTATCTCTGACAGAGATACTAGATACACGTCACATTTTTGGAAAAGTTTCCAGCAATCTTTGGGCACGCGTTTAAATTTCAGTACGGCTTACCACCCTCAGACTGACGGACAGAGTGAGCGTACCATCCAAACATTGGAAGACATGCTACGTGCATGCGTGATTGATTTTGGTGGTAGTTGGGATAATCACCTGCTGTTGATCGAATTCTCCTACAACAATAGCTACCATACCAGCATCAAAGCTGCGCCTTTTGAGGCCTTATACGGTAGAAAGTGTAGAACGCCCGTTTGTTGGGCGGAAGTTGGAGATGTCCAATTATCAGGACCAGAGATAGTCTTTGAAAAGACGGACAAGATTGTCCAGATTCGTGACTGTCTCAAAGCTGCCCGAGATAGGCAGAAGAGCTACGCAGATCCAAAGCGTAAAGCTTTTCACTTCGAAGTAGGTGACAAAGTGTTGCTTAAATTATCGCCCTGGAAGGGAGTGATGCGATTTGGTAAGAAAGGCAAGCTAAGCCCGAGATACATAGGACCTTTCGAGGTCATCGAACGTGTCGGATCAGTTGCCTATAAGTTAAACTTACCAGAAGAGCTCAGTGGTATTCATAATGTATTCCACATCTGCAATCTGAAGAAGTGTTTCGCTGACGAATCACTGGTCATACCACATACAGATGTGCATATAGATGAGAGCTTAAAATTTATGGAAAAACCATTGTCGATTGAAGATCGACAGGTTAAGAAGCTTCGAAGGAAGCATGTGCCTATTGTAAAGGTCAAATGGGATGCCCGTAGAGGTCCTGAATATACGTGGGAGGTTGAGTCCACGATGAAAGAAAAGTACCCTTATTTATTTCAGTAAATCTCGAGGTCGAGATTTATTTTAAGGGGGTGAGGATGTAACACCTCGAAAATTCACGTCCTATAATGTGTTGACACGTGTCATATGTTTGAACGTGTGAAAGAATGTTATATAAGGATTAAAGTTGACAATCATGGAAAGTATGTGAATATACGGGTTCTAAATGTCAACAGTGAATAAATATATTGTACATTAACCCTACATGATGCTCATACCTTCAAACGAATAAATCATGGATCATACGAAGCTAAATATGAAAGAAAGTGAGAGATTACAAACTACAGGGGTTAAATGTGTCAACATGTTTAAGTTATACCTCTGAGTGACCTTTTAGCAAACCCGAAGCTTTGTAACTGTTAATTATGCTCACTAGAATGCACAATATAAATTTCATAAAGTTTCGTGATCGTATGAGAAAGTTATGATCAAATTCGTATGCGAGGGGTTCAAAGCGTCAACGATGAAGTTTAGAACTTTTTGAGTGACAATAAAGTTAACCGAGGACTAAACAAAATGGGTATGTGTCTTAAAGCCCTTATATGTCAATTAGGAGGGTTCATAATGCAAGAAATGAAGTCTAAGCAAATTTTGAAGAGCCATGGATCAAAACATAAAAATCTAAAAAGTTGATTTGATGCAGGAAGGCTTCGCGCGACGCGAGGCCCAAGGGGGGGGGGGTTCCCCCTGATTCCCACTCTAACTAATGGTCCAGTGATTAGTCGAATTAAAAGTAGTTATAAGTTGGTAATTATGTGGGTAATAAACCCTTAAAAGGGTTCCCCCTGATTCCCACTCTAACTAGGTCAAATGTCGGGTCAAACTTGCTAATAAAAATTCAACAGGATACTTAATTTCTAATTTATGCATGATTAGCAATGTAGAACACATACAACCTGTTTGATCATTAATATAACTTGGTAATTAGTGTAAGAACATGTCTAAACATGTTCAACCCGACAATTTACTGTTTAGACCCGGTTCGGAACCGAAAGTCGCAAAGCTTTGACTTTTGCTTTGACTTCAGTTCTGACCCGTTATGGTATGTTTTAGAAATACCTCAGGACTTTAATTGGACTAGGTTACATGCTAGTATAACCCTCTGTGATTATACACCTTGGTTCATTAGTTATCCAATTAATATACATGATTCCGTTAATTGCTTATATGTTGACCATTATGCCCTTTTCACCATAAAACGTGATTTTCAAAAATATAAAAGCGTAGAAACCTTAGTTACTGATATATAAACTTGCACCCAGAATTTGACTTCAGTTTGAGGTGTAGTTTGAGAGTTATGCTCATTAGCATAATTAAAAGCTTCTTTAGCGATTAAACGGCGTAATTAGCGTATAGCCTAGTTAAGCCTACTTTCTGATATAAAAATTATTACCCACTGATGTAATATATTATTTTGGGATTTTTGAAGATTTTTAATTAATTTTAGGCTGAGCATTACTTATAGTCGTAGGCTTAATCCGTTAATTGTCGCTTTTGCCCTTACGGGCTATAAAATGAGTTTTACATATCTAATTGACTCCAAACCTTTTGCTACTGATGTTAAATGATAAATAAATTATTTTAAGCCTTCTGGAATAATAAAAATATCAGCCTTATGTATAGAACCCGGAAATGGCTTCTAATCGCCTTTTTAAGCGTTTTTAACGCATAGTATGTACTAGAACTATTTTAAACATACAAGGGTTGATACCTATTGATATTTTAGGTAAATTATAATATTTTAACAGTAAGCAAAAGTTGTTAAACTCAGACTTCTGTTTTGAGCTTTTCGGTTTATGTGAAATTACCAAAATGCCCCTACGGTGCATAGTTTGGTTATAATTAATAAATTTCACATATATACTATACCCTACTGTTATAACTTAGTAAACTAAGTATTTTTGCTGATTATATCAGACCTGTAACTCGGGTAAATACTTAAACTCTTTTATAACCTCTTAAATGACCAAACTACCCCTACGGGGCATAGTTTGTGTTTAAATTCGTTTCGGGCATAATAAAAGACATCTTACTGATGTCACAACATATTTGAAGAATATTAAATTAGGAACCCTGTATATGGCTCTCATGAATACCCGTTACGCTTATTATGCGTTCGGTTCGGTTTATGTAACTAGTTTACATAAATTAGCCGAAACGGGTCAAACCTTATCGGTTTTATCTCAAAATCCAGAATGTGTATGAAATACCCATATTAAGCAAGTCTTCAAACTTGTCGGGTCTAAATCACATTCTATCCGGTCTTCGCTTAATCGTGCGTACGAACCGTATCTTTGAAACTAACCGGTCTAAGCTTTAGCTTAATTAAAGACCCGTTAGGATTCTAATAGGTTATTATAAACCTTCGTTCCAGATTAGGAGGACCAGTAAAAGCTACTTGCATTTGCTTATTGTGATTATTACTTTGCTCAGGTAAATACTTTTAACTTATTTTCCCCTATACGGGCTTGGGTTACGGTATATAAAATACCGCTTGGTCGGGCATTAAATCTTCAATCGTTTGGTGGTTAATTGAATAATTTGATCGGCCCGTTTAAATATGTTTTGTTTACTTAAAGCCTTTGGGGGGTTAATGACCATGTCCCGGATATCCTTGGCATCATTTTACGAAATGGCCACGACTTAAGCGCGGGGTGTAGGCGTACACCCGTCAGTGCACAAAAGAATAATGTGGTGTGTCTATTGATCTTTAACCCGGACACGATCCGGGCTACTGAACGCATAAGGAACATGTAATTCTTTTACAAGATTATATATTTAAATAATTATCCCAAGTTATAAAATGTTTATGCCACGTGCATCCAAACCAATTTTTAATCATTTTTAAAATGAGTCAGTTGATTGTATTTACCAGTGTAAACTGACGTATTTTCCCAAAAAGATTAAATGCAGGTACTAAGCGTAATAGGCTGGATTTTCTCCTTAGCATCAATAAAGAGTCTCGCAAGCTTAAGATGCCTAATGTCTGTTGAACTACTGTTTCCATTTTATTTTCGATCCATCTGTGGATAAACAATCGACTGTTGTGATACTTGATATTACAATATTATATTCGGTTGAATTATATCTTTCATTTGCTTCCGCTGTGCATATTAAATATTGTGTTGTTTGACTATTATGTTGCCAACCACGTCACGATACTCCCCACCGGGCCCACCGGTGACACGTGGAAATCGGGGTGTGACATCGTCCATGTAGATCTCGAGACTTTTGCTGATTTGATCACCAAAAGTGTCGTTCATCAATTTTTGGTAGGTTGCGCCCGCGTTGCGCAACCCGAACGGCATTTTTGTGTAACTGTAATTCCCGGTAGGAGTGCGGAATGTCGTTTTATCTTCGTCCTCGATTGCCATCTGTACTTGGTGATAGCCTTTGTAACAATCGAGGAAGCACTTCCATCGAAATGGTGCGAGGTTATCGACTTTCTCGTCGATCTCTGGAAGTGCGTAACAATCCTTGGGGCAAGCCTTGTTGAGATCCTTGTAATCGACGCACATGCGCCAGCCCCCGAATGGTTTTTCTACCATGACTGGGTTGGACAACCAAGTCTGGTATTTGACTTCCCGCAGGATGCCTGCGGAGAGCAGTTCTTGGACCTGCTCACGCATCGCCTCGTTTTTTGCAGATCCAAGGTGGCGTTGGCCTTGGATCACTGGCTTGATACCTGGCAAGGTATTCAAGAAATGCTGCGTAATTTCGCGTGGCACCCCTGTCATGTCTGCGGGTGCCCACGCAAAAATATCCTAGTTCCTGAAGAGGAGCTGCTTCAGGTGCGCTCTGATGCTGTGGGTCAAGGCGTGGCCCAACGTGACCGTTTGTTCTGGGTATCTTGCGTTAAGAACCCATTTTTCTGGTTGGGTGTTGGGGGTTGGTCTTGCTATCTTGGTCGGACGTAGTTCGTCCACCGACATGACCTCTCTGCGTGCATAGATTATCGCGACCCCCGTTTCGGTTGGGAAACCGACAGCAGAGTGGGGTACGGACGTAATCATGTTGAAGTCGCCTTGGGACTCCCTCCCGAGAAGCACGTCCTATTTGGAGGTGTGAGGTAAAACCAAGAAGTTTACATCCTCCGTTTGTGTGTGCCTCCCGTTGGTGAGGCGCACAGGAAAAATGATTTGGCCCAGGGGGAATACGGTTTCCCCTGCAAATCCGGCCAAAGGGTAGTCTACTGGCTGCAACTGATCCTTATCTTCTTGATCGAACTGGTTGAAGCACTGCTCGTATATGATATCTGATGTACTGCCCGGGTCGATGAATAGTCGCTCGGTGCAGTAGTGAGCCAGGTAGCCTGTAATAACGACGGCGCGCCTGTCGCGCGGTCCGCCTCGGACTTTTAGAAAGACCACTTGTTCGTCTTTCCAGTCATTGTCCGGTCTTCTTGCCGCCTTGCGCGGCTTTCCTCGTCCTCCATTGATCATGTGGGTTGAGGCCACGTACATGGTCCTCTTACCCGTGGAGGTGCCCTCATTGTGGGGGTGATGCGCTTGGTTTGCTTTTGCACAGCTGGCAACAGATGTTGCAGCTTCCCCTCTTTTAGGGCTCGCTCAATCTGCAGTCGGAGACTGATGCCGTTGTTCGTTGTGTGGCACGAGTCCTTGTGATACTCGCAGTAGAGTGCGGGATCCTGGTTTTTCTTGGACTTCATTGGTTGGGCCGGTCGCAAGAACTGCACGTCCGTAAGAAGGACGTCTCTTGGCGACTGGTTGATCTCGGTCCAGTTACGATCCCGAGATTCCCTCTTCGACGCCCTGTTTTCACGTTGGGCGTTGATTGTTGACATTGCGTCGGGCTGGTTATTGCGCGGGACATATGGTTTGGGATCGCTGCCGCGATTCCATGTGTCCCGGTTGCGCTTGTTGTTGCGCTTGGGTTCTTGGCGGGAGGACTGGCCTTCCGCTTGGGGCTGTGCCTTTGTGACATGCGGCTTGAGAGACCGCTGTGTCTGGGCGTACGTCTTGACCGCGGCCATGACGTCTTCCCATTTCTTTGGCAAGCCTTCCTTGCCGGAGATGGTCATAACCATTTCTTCGTCCTTGACGGCCCGAATGAAATGGTTGCGTGCCATTTGTTCTGCAACGCCGCCTATCTCCAGGCATTCTTTGTTGTAACGGACAACGAACGCTTCGAGAGATTCGTTTTCTCTGCGCCAGATGTTCATGACGTCCATAGAATCACGTTCGTGACGTCGCTGTTGGCTAAAATGTGCGAGGAACTTTGCTTGTAAGTCCTCAAATGAGGCCAGTGATTCCACTGGCAAAGAATCGAACCAAGCCCTCGCCAGACCCGTGAGGGTCTGGGGGAAAATGACACCAGGTAGGTTCGTCCCACCTACCGTTGCACCCTGCGCCGGTGAAGATGTTCATGTGATCGTCCGGGTCGGACGAACCATTGTATTTCCCAATGTTCAATGGGAATTTAGTGGTAGTAACATCGGCTTGGGCGATCACCGGGGCGAACTTTGAGTTTTCGGCCACAGATTTTGGCCTGTAGGGTTGGCTCTGGTTACGCTTTGCAGCGCGGAGGTATGTGATGCGGGGATGAGTGGGAGGAACATAATTGCGTCCTCCTGGTCTACTGCTAGTAGCATGTGACACCTCGCAGTATGTACCGTCGTCCGGATCGGTACGGCCCTGCCCTTCATGGTGGGACTGAGTTCCCAGCCGGCTATGGATGCCGGGGCCGCGGTGGGCTGTGGATTGCCGCCTGTTTTCGCCATGAGGGCTCAGGCGACTATGTATTTGTCACACCCTGGCTTTGCGGAAGCGTGGTTAATTTTGGTGTGACTTCTTAATACCATAGCTTAATCATAACAAAGCTATATGAATTTAAAAACCATGCAAGTCATCATTTAGTTTAGAAATCATCATACAATACCATTGTCTTAAACATACGACCATAACCGTGTTCAGTAAACATTACAACTTATAACAAACATAAACGAGGGTTAAGGATTGTGTCTTGTCCAGGTAAGAGAACACAACCCCTAATCCTTGATGACTTCATGAAGATTGCAGCGGGAAAACGTTCATACCGTGCCAGAATCCGTTTAATTTCCTGAAATACATGTGAGTTGAAAAATCAACAATAATGTTGAGCGAGTTCATGTGCAAGTGAGTAAGTAAAACACTTGTAAGTATAAAAGTTTCCTGGTATGTAGCAGTGTAAGAGGACTTGTGATCACCAATGGTTTGCAAGGCCATTAGCATGTCGTGAGATGCAAGTAAGTAAGATACAACCCTAGCCGATTTTGCGTTGGGTACCAAGTCACTCCGGATCCGTTCTGTTAGTCCTCCGAGAGGCCTGTTCTGTTGGACCGGGAGCTGGGCTCGCTACACCCAAATAGATCTACCGCTCGAGTCCCTCGGGGTTCTAACTACCCATTCACATGATCTAAACCTCCTTACGTTATTCATACCGTGTATAAAGTACTTGTAAACAAAGTAACATGTATTTCACCCCCGCAGTTAAGAAAACTGAAAACAGTTAGAGAAAAGGGGGACATGAACTCACAGTGGATGCGTAAACTCTATCAAGCGTCTCTGAAGCAGTAATCTGTGCAACGACCTACAAGTGCTAATCTATTAGACGGACGGCCGTGCTTTAGCTTTACAGTTTATGTTTGCGGGAAATAGTTAGACAACTATTTCGTGTTACATTTTGTATATGCTTGATAGTTATTCTTCTTCCCAAGGATGGGGGATACAATACATGTGCGTAAGTTACGTTTTATCAATCTTGTGGTAATGTAATTACCGGTGTAACTTATATGTTTATGGAAGCGTTCGCAAGGTTTTGGAATCATTAACGCTTGTAAATATTATTTTCATTCTAAAATAATATTTATGTAATTCACAAAATAATCATAAACAGTGTTGTGACAAATATATTTATCACGTTAATCTTTGTGAAAATCCCACCTCCGAATATTTAATAAAATATAGTGCCGGCGAAATTTATGTTTCGAAAGTACGCCCAAAAAATAGGTCTAACACTTGTTGTGTAAAAAGTCTAAGTGTTAGGTTTTTAGAAAATTTCGCCAGAGTTTCCTCTGTAACTGGAGGTGGCCACGCTTTCACGCGTATCATTTTCTTTTAACAATCAATTCAACAATCTTCTTTATTTCAATCAAACAATTTCCGACACATCAAACTAGTCAATAAATATGTAAAGTTGCATAATCGCATGAACTTGTAGTTTTTCCGAATCTATATTATAAATCCCATTTATATACGTAGATCTTTATATAAAGTACTTTCAATCTTGTAAAAACCTCGTGTTTAGAGAAAACCGTCTTTACAACTTCTAGCAACTAGTGACAAATACACTTCTTTGTCGGATCTCTTTATTTTACAAGTGTCTATACACTTGTGGTTTATAAAATCATATTTATTAGTGCAAGATCCATCTTTTAGAATAACATGATTTCTTTAAAGTGTGGTCTTTCAAAAATACCACTTGCGGATACGTAGATCCGCTAGTTTTAAACACCATTTTACCGGTTAAATCACTTTTTCACAAGTATAATATTTCACACAAGTTCATGTCTCTAAAATGTGGTAGTGTTTCACCTTTAACCCTTGTATCTATCAAAAACAAGCTTATGTGATGATACGTGATTTTACAAAGTCGGGTTAAACGAATATTCGAGCTACCACATTATAGATCGGGTCACAATAAGCACAAATTTCAAGTCCTACGACTTTTACACAAGTTATACGCTTTTAACCACCATTTTTGTGATTTTACTAGACTTTAAAGATTTAAAACGCGTGTTTACGATATTTAACCGACGAAAGTTCTTTTAACCACTTTAGATGAGTGTAAAAACAAGTTTTAAACAATATACCTCTAGCTCGGGGCTAGGGAAGAATCGTGACGAAAAACGCGTGGATAAAAGATAACGAGAGAGGTCCTTCGTATTCCGCTTGCACCAAAGCTCCTTATACGCGATCCTTGAGGTGTGAATGTTGTTGGAAAGTGAAGAACCAAAGTCGAAAATGTGGAGATGGTGTGAGTGGGGTTCGGCCGTGAGTTAGTGGGAGGGAGAGAGTGAAAGTGTGTTGGTGAAAATGTTAAGTGATAATCTCATGTGTTAGTGATGTGTATTTATAGGAAAGATTAGTGTTATTGTCCAATGGATAACATGTAGTGAAGATATTAGACATGGTAAGATCTTGGCAAGATTTCAAGTACTAGTGTGTCCCCTAGTGTGAGGGGCCGGTTACGAGAGCAAGGGGGGGGGGTATCTAGTTCGATTTTAAGTAGATGGTTAGGAGTTTAGTTAAGGTTAATTAAGTTAGTTTAGGTTTTTAAACTCCGTTAGTTATAAATAGCGTGTTATGACGGGTGTTAGGGTAATCAGGGACCCTAACTGGCTCAGAAAAATAGTGATAGTGAAAATACTAATATTTTCATGTTCCGGGTAAAGTCCGGGTGTTCGGTTGGATCGTAATCCGTTAAAGTGTTACAAAAGACTTTAAAGCGTCGTTATTACATTTTTAGTGACGCAATTTGTTTTCCCGACACTTTAGAAAGTGTCTAGTAATATTTTCTCATTTTTGGCACTTTACTAGTCAGCTAGAAGCTGGTTAAATTATTTAAAGTGCTGTGTTTGGTACTTAAAGTACGTTCTGGCACATCCGAATCAGTGTATCTTATCCCCTAGAGACGCGGTAACACAACCCTTATATCCTACACTCACTACCAGTGTAGCCAAAATATATGAGGCTCTTAACAGGCCTTGAGGCAGTATTTGCCTGATGCTGGTTATATCAGCATGTTCACTGTGTATCCGTTTGGTGCTACTGTGCTTTTTGTGCATCATGTTTGTCACTAGGGTTCAGCACGTAAATAATGTAGTGACAGCAAATAAAGTATGATGCAAGTAAGTGCATGTATCAGTATGCAGGTAGCAGTTTATCAGCTAGTTTCAATCAAGCACAGTAATCAAGTAATAATTAATCATTAATTAAGTTGTACGGATACCTGGTTTTGTGCGGGTTGTCACATTCTCCCCCCGTTAAATAAATTTCGTCCCGAAATTTAAGTTCTGCTTGTAGAAGCAGGGTTCTTAGGAAATAGGTGGGGGTATTTCTCTTTCATCCGGTCCTCACGCTCCCAGGTAAATTCAGGACCATGCCTGGCATTCCAACGTACCTTGACGAGTTTGACACTGCTCCGGCGGGTCTTGTTAACTTTCCAATCCGTGACCTCAACAGGTTCTTCAACGAAGTGGAGCGTGTCGTCAATATGAATCTCGTCGATAGGAATGGCAACGTCAACTTGAGTTGGACTTTTCTTTAAATTGGATACATGAAATGTATCGTGAACACCATTTAGTTCAGCAGGTAGGTCCAACTTGTATGCTACTGTCCCAATTCTTTCCAGAATTCTAAAGGGACCAATGTAGCGTGGATTCAACTTTCCTCGCTTTCCAAAGCGCGCTACCCCTTTCCAGGGTGAAACCTTCAATAATACCATCTCTCCGACTTGGAAGTCCACATGCTTCCGGTTTGGATCCGCGTAGGCCTTTTGCCTGTGGCGAGCGGCTTTGATGCGTTTGAGTATTTGCGCGATCTTATCTGTCGTCTCTTGGACGATCTCGGGACCAGCAAGCTGCCTATCACCTGCGTCAGACCAACATAGTGGGGATCGGCACTTGCGTCCGTATAGGGCCTCAAACGGCGCAACACCAATACTGGTGTGGTAGCTGTTGTTATATGAGAATTCGACCAAGGGTAAGTGTTTATCCCAGCTACCTCCTAAATCCATAACACATGCCCTCAGCATGTCTTCCAATGTTTGTATTGTTCGCTCGCTCTGGCCATCAGTTTGCGGATGGAATGCAGTGCTCAGATTTAATTGTGAGCCAAAAGATTCTTGGAAAGATTGCCATATTCTTGACACAAATCTTCCGTCTCTATCAGAGATGATCGAGAGTGGTACTCCATGTCGTGCTACGATCTCTCTCATGTAAATTTCCGCAAGTTTACTAGTACTGTCTTTCTCCCTGATTGGCAGAAAATGTGCGGACTTTGTTAGGCGGTCAACAATTACCCAAATCATATCATGGCCTCTTGGCGTTCTTGGCAGTTTTGTAACAAAATCCATGGAGATTTGTTCCCACTTCCATTTGGGAATCCCCGGTTGTTGCAGAAGTCCCGAAGGCCTCTGGTATTCAGCTTTAACTTTAGCGCACGTTAAACATTTGCTCACGTAGACAGCAACGTCGCCTTTCATTCTAGGCCACCAATAGAAATCTTTAAGATCGTGGTACATCTTATCCGATCCAGGGTGGATAGAGTACCGTGACTTGTGCGCTTCGTCGAAAATAACTTCCCTTAATCCACCAAACAGAGGAACCCAAATCCTTTTCTCAAAATGTAACGTCCCTTCCTCGTTTGGTACCAAAAGCTTCTCCATTCCCCGGAGATATTCTTCCTCAAGGTTTCCCTTCTTGAGAGCTTCCTTTTGTGCAGCACGAATGCGCGAGGGAAGGTCGGTTCGTACAATCATTTCCAAAGCTCTAACCCTTATGGGTTTGATTCTTTCTTTACGACTTAGGGCATCGGCTACTACGTTCGCCTTTCCCGGGTGATACTTGATCTCGCAGTCGTAATCGTTTAGTAACTCAACCCATCGTCTTTGCCTCATATTTAACTCCTTCTGGTTAAATATATGTTGTAGGCTCTTGTGATCTGTGAAAATTGTGCACTTCGTACCATACAGGTAGTGCCTCCAGATCTTTAGTGCAAAAACCACTGCGCCAAGCTCTAAATCATGTGTGGTATAATTCTTCTCGTGCACTTTCAGTTGGCGTGATGCGTAAGCAATGACCTTTTGGCGTTGCATCAACACACATCCCAATCCCTGACGCGATGCGTCGCAGTATACCACAAAATCGTCGGTACCTTCCGGTAGAGTTAAGATTGGCGCGTTGCAGAGCTTATCTTTCAATATCTGAAACGCTTCGTCCTGTTTGATTCCCCAATCAAACGTCTTATCCTTCTGGGTCAGGAGCGTCAACGGTTGAGCGATTTTCGAAAAATCCTCGATGAACCTTCGATAGTAGCCAGCCAAACCCAAGAATTGTCGAATCTCGGTTGGCGTTGTAGGCGTCTCCCAATTCTTGATTGCCTCGATCTTTGTGGGATCAACATGAATTCCATCCCCATTAACCACATGTCCAAGAAACTGGACTTCGCGTAGCCAAAACTCGCACTTGGAGAATTTGGCGTACAGTTGTTCCTTCTTTAGCAGCTCCAAAATGGTTCTAAGATGTTGTTCGTGTTCAGCCTTCGTCTTTGAGTAAATCAGGATGTCGTCGATGAATACAATCACGAACTTGTCTAAGTATGGCTTGCAAACTCTATTCATCAAGTCCATAAACACTGCAGGTGCGTTTGTCAAACCAAATGGCATCACGAGGAACTCGTAGTGTCCATAACGAGTTCGGAAGGCTGTTTTCGGGATACTTTCCTCCTGTATCCTTAGTTGATGGTATCCAGATCGAAGATCGATCTTAGAGTAACAGCTTGAACCTTGAAGTTGATCGAACAGATCGTCGATCCTTGGCAGTGGATACCTGTTCTTTATCGTCAGCTTGTTCAATTCTCTGTAGTCAATACACATACGGAAACTTCCGTCTTTCTTCTTGACAAACAAGACCGGAGCTCCCCAAGGCGAGAAGCTTGGTCGGATAAAACCTTTATCTAACAGCTCCTGAAGCTGTGTTGACAATTCCTGCATCTCTGATGGAGCAAGTCTGTATGGTGCCTTAGCCACAGGCGCGGCGCCTGGAACTAAGTCAATGTGAAACTCCACTTGCCTCTGAGGTGGCAGTCCAGGTAAGTCTTCTGGGAAGACTTCTGGATACTCCCTTACGACAGGGATGTCTTCGATTGTTGGCTCGGCAGCCTTCTTGTCTACGATGTGTGCCAGAAAAGCAACACATCCTTTCCGTAAACACTTCCTTGCCTTCAAGCAGCTGATGAATCTTAGCGGTGTGTCACGCTTCTCTCCGTGAATCACAATTGTCTCACCATCGTCAGTTGGGATACGAACAACTTTCTCGTGACATACAATCTCCGCTTTGTTGCCAGATAACCAATCCATTCCTACTACCACATCGAAGCTTCCCAATGGGACCGGTAGTAGATCAAGAGTAAACTCGCGTTCTCCCAATTCTATTACACAACCTCTGATTACTTCGTCGGCTCCAACTAACTTTCCATTAGCTAATTCGATCGAATAGGGTATGTCTAACTTATTAGCAGCTAACCCAAGCATATTCTTAAATTCTAGCGATACGAAGCTATAATCGGCACCAGTATCAAATAAAACGGATGCATAGCGTTGATTGATAGGGAACGTACCGGTAACAACATTTGGATCTTGACGTGCTTCCCTAGCTTCAAGTTGGAACACTCTACCACGGGCTTGATTCAGTGTTGGGCAATTCTTCTTAAAATGCCCGATTTCCCCGCAATTGTAGCATCCGAGCCTTTGCCCATTACCATCCCCATTTCCAGCTGGGGTGTTGTTCTGGTTGGCATTGCCAGCCTGGTTTGCATTGTTGCTTCGGTTTCTGTTTCCTCCAAGATTTCCTTGCTGGCGATTCCCATTTCCACCACGGTTATCATTCCTGTTTCCATATCCTTCCTGGCCTCCACGGCCGGCAGAGACCCAACAAGTGTCCTTAGAGTGACCACGTTTCCCACATGCTTCACATACTTTTAGCCCACAATGACCAGAATGATGTCGTTGGCAGGCACTACACCTGGGATGGGTGCCCATATATCCCTTTCCTCTCCTTCCGCTGCCAGCTGCACCCTGAGCTGGCGTGCTTGGTGCTCCTCTCTTACCATCACCGCTAACACTTAGCTTGAAGTTCGAAAACTTTCTTTTGTTACTTCCGGACGACTCAACATGCGTCTCTTTCTCCTTTGCCTTTACATCACCAAACTTGTTTAAACGAATCCCTTCCTCGGTGAGAGCCACGCTCAAATCGATGGCTTCAGTGATAGTCGCTGGTTTGGAGGAGGTTACCATGCTTATTATTTGGGGAGCCAAACCCCAAATGAAACGCTCGATTCGTTTGTATTCAGGCGTAACCATGTAAGGAACCACTTGAGATAGGTCATGAAACCTCTGAACGTACTCTGCTACTTTCGGACCATCCATCTTTAAGTGCCAGAATTCAGTCTCCAACCTCTGAATTTCTGCGCGTGAACAGTACTTCTTGCGCATCAGTTCTTTCAATTCGGCCCAAGTCAGGGCGTAGGCGGCAGCTTCGCCTAAGGTTTGGACTTGTAAGTTCCACCAAGATAGGGCTCCGTCGAGAAATAGCCCTGAAATGTATGTGACTTGTTGATCCTCAGCACATTTGCTCATGCGTAAGACGGAATCGGTTTTCTCAGCCCAGCGGGTAAAGGCAACTGCACCTCCCATGCCATCGAAGTTAACTGGTTTGCAGTCTAAGAACTGCTTGTAGGTGCATCCTGCACGTATGTTAAAACATGTGTTTGGCATTAGCATCACCGCTAAAATCTCCAACTAGTTCATGGTAGGTTCGAATGGCGTGGTATTACCGTGAGGTGGATTGTTATTGCCTTGATTAACACTTCCGCTCCCTCCTGGCTGAGAAGCTGCGTACTGCGCTATGGCAGCAGCAATGACTTGTTGTAGCTCTTCCTGAGTGGTAGGCATAGGCTGTTGTTGTCGTCTTGGTGGCATCTTTCTAAAAGATGTGTTCACGTTGGTCAGGACAGAGTACAGTGTACGTATATAGTAATAATAATAGTATAATCACATAACATCTCATGTTATCACATAATCACAAATATCAATCACACAACATCCCATACCATAACAATGCAAATAAGTAATCAAACGAATCCAAAATATGGTGAGAAAACTGCGATTGCCATAATAATGAGACCACATCGTAAGTGTATACATACAACCATGAATCACTGGGGCTACATCACCCCTGTCAAAAGCTACATCAGTATCGATACAACATCAAGTACATAGCAAAAGTCAAATCATAACGTAGTCTCCTCAAAAATGCTGTGCAAGTAAAAGCAATCGCCGCCTTCTCACTCGCCTACCCTAGTGGCACCGATGAGCTCAAGCAGGTGGTGGTGGAGGAGGAAAACGGGTATAAAACAAACGGCGCATCTCTAACCAATCTGCCTCCATCGCCTGCTGCGTGCGAATAACGGAGGCAATCTGCTGCTCCAAGGTAGCAAGACGAGCAGCATAATCAGGGGGTAATGGTCGAAACGGCTGTAACGGAGAGGGTGCCTGACCATGGTACTGACATGGCCGAGCTCTCTCGAGCTCCTGTAGTCGCTGCTCGTGCGACTCATGCTGGTAAACAAAAGACATCAGTACATCCTCGATAGTGTGTCCCACGTGGAACCTGTGGTATGGATCAGTGGGCGGCATAGGGGAAAACGGTGCCCAAAGCAGTGGATCTCGTGTGGGATCGAAGGGTGCTACGCCAAAAGGAGCAGTAATAGGTGGAACAAAAGGCATCTGTGGTAAGAAAGGCATGGGCATCGGTACATGCCCTGATGGGTGGGCTGAAGAGCCTTCTCCAGGCCCCGCTGGAGGTATGTACGTGGGAACCTGAAACGAAAAGTCAGTGTGTCTAGCGTCTGGAATCTGTGGGGGTAACGGTGGGACGTCCTCATCAGCCGGGATCCACCCGTGCTGTGCGGCCTCGTCCGGTGGATCCATCTGTGCCGCGAACGGTGCATGTCCGGGCTCTATGGGAACGGGATCAAATAAAGGGGCTACAACAGGGTCAACAGGTGCCAAGTGCTCAAATGGTGGGTCAACAGGTACAGCAACAAGGGGTAGAGGATCAATGGGATCAACAGCAATGGGCTCAAGGGGTATATCAGCATGCATAGGGTCATGCTCCGGTAACACATCAAGAGCAGCTGCCTGCTCAGGGGCAAGGGCAGGCTCTAAGTCATCGAATGCCATATCAAAATCGAAGTCAGGATCAATAGGATCAAAAGGGTCAACAGGATCCGCTGGATCCTCCATAAACTGGTCCATCGGAACAAACTCCAAGTCACGATCAGGGTCGAACCCTGGGGGAAACATAGGGTCGGAATCCTCCACGTCCTCGTGGTCAAAAGTGGGACTGGGGATGGGGGCGACAGAAGATGCATGATCAGAATCTGACTCGTGAGAGTAGTGCTGCGCACTAAGGGTATGTGTCGGTGCAGAAGCCACAGACTCAGAGGAGTCCTGGGCTGGGGAATGTGCAGGTGCCTCCGCAGCCGGAGCATCTGCAATCAGTAGGGGGGCAACAGCGGGTAGGGCCTCGCCCTGAACGTCCTCCATAGGCTCCACCTCAAATAAGTCGACGTCGTCCTCGTCGCCGTCGAATGGTAACTCCTGAACAGGGTAAGCAGCGAGGGGTATGGGAGCAGGGATCACTGCTAGTGGCAAATCCCCGGCCGGAATGTCAACAAGGAGCTCATCGTCGCCATCAGGTAGGGCGAATGGCTGGAAGTCGTCATCGTCGATACTGGTAAAGTCTGACGTGTACACCTCGTGCTCCGAGGACTCTAAATCATCTGACACAACACGCCTGGGGTTGGTGATGTCTGAACCACCTGAATCAGCCGGATCCATGTATCTGTAACATAAACACAAGTATGCACAAACAGTCAATCACATAATCAGATAATCACATAGGTCACCAAGTAGGGCATCACATAATTTCTCCTAGTCTTACTAGCCAAAACCATCTAGTCTACAAGACTGTTCTATCCTTCACTTAAACCAGACCTCGATCCTCCAGATCGAACCTTATAACAAATCAACGTGCTCAACTACCTTATTCACCTCGATCCTCCAGATCGAACCTTATAACAAACCAACGTGTTCAACTATCTCGGTCACTTCGATCCTCCAGATCGATCCTCAGCCCTCCAAGCTGAACTTATAATTAATAAAATGTGCTCAACATTTGTTTATAAAAAGTGTGGATCTGGACTTAAGTGGTATGCAGAAAATGTTTTCGTGAGAGCCCTAGTGATCATAGTCTAGACTCGAGACAGAATCCTAGTTCGCTATGATCAGAGCTCTGATACCAAGCTGTCACACCCTGGCTTTGCGGAAGCGTGGTTAATTTTGGTGTGACTTCTTAATACCATAGCTTAATCATAACAAAGCTATATGAATTTAAAAACCATGCAAGTCATCATTTAGTTTAGAAATCATCATACAATACCATTGTCTTAAACATACGACCATAACCGTGTTCAGTAAACATTACAACTTATAACAAACATAAACGAGGGTTAAGGATTGTGTCTTGTCCAGGTAAGAGAACACAACCCCTAATCCTTGATGACTTCATGAAGATTGCAGCGGGAAAACGTTCATACCGTGCCAGAATCCGTTTAATTTCCTGAAATACATGTGAGTTGAAAAATCAACAATAATGTTGAGCGAGTTCATGTGCAAGTGAGTAAGTAAAACACTTGTAAGTATAAAAGTTTCCTGGTATGTAGCAGTGTAAGAGGACTTGTGATCACCAATGGTTTGCAAGGCCATTAGCATGTCGTGAGATGCAAGTAAGTAAGATACAACCCTAGCCGATTTTGCGTTGGGTACCAAGTCACTCCGGATCCGTTCTGTTAGTCCTCCGAGAGGCCTGTTCTGTTGGACCGGGAGCTGGGCTCGCTACACCCAAATAGATCTACCGCTCGAGTCCCTCGGGGTTCTAACTACCCATTCACATGATCTAAACCTCCTTACGTTATTCATACCGTGTATAAAGTACTTGTAAACAAAGTAACATGTATTTCACCCCCGCAGTTAAGAAAACTGAAAACAGTTAGAGAAAAGGGGGACATGAACTCACAGTGGATGCGTAAACTCTATCAAGCGTCTCTGAAGCAGTAATCTGTGCAACGACCTACAAGTGCTAATCTATTAGACGGACGGCCGTGCTTTAGCTTTACAGTTTATGTTTGCGGGAAATAGTTAGACAACTATTTCGTGTTACATTTTGTATATGCTTGATAGTTATTCTTCTTCCCAAGGATGGGGGATACAATACATGTGCGTAAGTTACGTTTTATCAATCTTGTGGTAATGTAATTACCGGTGTAACTTATATGTTTATGGAAGCGTTCGCAAGGTTTTGGAATCATTAACGCTTGTAAATATTATTTTCATTCTAAAATAATATTTATGTAATTCACAAAATAATCATAAACAGTGTTGTGACAAATATATTTATCACGTTAATCTTTGTGAAAATCCCACCTCCGAATATTTAATAAAATATAGTGCCGGCGAAATTTATGTTTCGAAAGTACGCCCAAAAAATAGGTCTAACACTTGTTGTGTAAAAAGTCTAAGTGTTAGGTTTTTAGAAAATTTCGCCAGAGTTTCCTCTGTAACTGGAGGTGGCCACGCTTTCACGCGTATCATTTTCTTTTAACAATCAATTCAACAATCTTCTTTATTTCAATCAAACAATTTCCGACACATCAAACTAGTCAATAAATATGTAAAGTTGCATAATCGCATGAACTTGTAGTTTTTCCGAATCTATATTATAAATCCCATTTATATACGTAGATCTTTATATAAAATACTTTCAATCTTGTAAAAACCTCGTGTTTAGAGAAAACCGTCTTTACAACTTCTAGCAACTAGTGACAAATACACTTCTTTGTCGGATCTCTTTATTTTACAAGTGTCTATACACTTGTGGTTTATAAAATCATATTTATTAGTGCAAGATCCATCTTTTAGAATAACATGATTTCTTTAAAGTGTGGTCTTTCAAAAATACCACTTGCGGATACGTAGATCCGCTAGTTTTAAACACCATTTTACCGGTTAAATCACTTTTTCACAAGTATAATATTTCACACAAGTTCATGTCTCTAAAATGTGGTAGTGTTTCACCTTTAACCCTTGTATCTATCAAAAACAAGCTTATGTGATGATACGTGATTTTACAAAGTCGGGTTAAACGAATATTCGAGCTACCACATTATAGATCGGGTCACAATAAGCACAAATTTCAAGTCCTACGACTTTTACACAAGTTATACGCTTTTAACCACCATTTTTGTGATTTTACTAGACTTTAAAGATTTAAAACGCGTGTTTACGATATTTAACCGACGAAAGTTCTTTTAACCACTTTAGATGAGTGTAAAAACAAGTTTTAAACAATATACCTCTAGCTCGGGGCTAGGGAAGAATCGTGACGAAAAACGCGTGGATAAAAGATAACGAGAGAGGTCCTTCGTATTCCGCTTGCACCAAAGCTCCTTATACGCGATCCTTGAGGTGTGAATGTTGTTGGAAAGTGAAGAACCAAAGTCGAAAATGTGGAGATGGTGTGAGTGGGGTTCGGCCGTGAGTTAGTGGGAGGGAGAGAGTGAAAGTGTGTTGGTGAAAATGTTAAGTGATAATCTCATGTGTTAGTGATGTGTATTTATAGGAAAGATTAGTGTTATTGTCCAATGGATAACATGTAGTGAAGATATTAGACATGGTAAGATCTTGGCAAGATTTCAAGTACTAGTGTGTCCCCTAGTGTGAGGGGCCGGTTACGAGAGCAAGGGGGGGGGGGTATCTAGTTCGATTTTAAGTAGATGGTTAGGAGTTTAGTTAAGGTTAATTAAGTTAGTTTAGGTTTTTAAACTCCGTTAGTTATAAATAGCGTGTTATGACGGGTGTTAGGGTAATCAGGGACCCTAACTGGCTCAGAAAAATAGTGATAGTGAAAATACTAATATTTTCATGTTCCGGGTAAAGTCCGGGTGTTCGGTTGGATCGTAATCCGTTAAAGTGTTACAAAAGACTTTAAAGCGTCGTTATTACATTTTTAGTGACGCAATTTGTTTTCCCGACATTTTAGAAAGTGTCTAGTAATATTTTCTCATTTTTGGCACTTTACTAGTCAGCTAGAAGCTGGTTAAATTATTTAAAGTGCTGTGTTTGGTACTTAAAGTACGTTCTGGCACATCCGAATCAGTGTATCTTATCCCCTAGAGACGCGGTAACACAACCCTTATATCCTACACTCACTACCAGTGTAGCCAAAATATATGAGGCTCTTAACAGGCCTTGAGGCAGTATTTGCCTGATGCTGGTTATATCAGCATGTTCACTGTGTATCCGTTTGGTGCTACTGTGCTTTTTGTGCATCATGTTTGTCACTAGGGTTCAGCACGTAAATAATGTAGTGACAGCAAATAAAGTATGATGCAAGTAAGTGCATGTATCAGTATGCAGGTAGCAGTTTATCAGCTAGTTTCAATCAAGCACAGTAATCAAGTAATAATTAATCATTAATTAAGTTGTACGGATACCTGGTTTTGTGCGGGTTGTCACAGTATTGGGCCCCTACTGCGGGACCCGTATGAGGAATCATCTTCATTAATTGTGCGGATCTCACAGTAAGAGGAGCCGCGGTCTTCATGCCTACTCCGGGAGGCTGGATGTGTGGGGCCCTACCGTCATATTGTAAAATACGACCCGCAGGTGTATGCGGTGCCGGGGTAGGCCCGACAGGTACTTGCACTTCTGCGCAAGCTCTGTTGTATGCTGCGGCCAGCAGAGCTTGTTGTTGGTCATACCAGGCATGGAGGTTCATGCCTGGAGGTATCACAGAAGTGTACTGTGACAGATCGTGTCCGAACGTAAGGGATGCGCCCCCTTGCGTTGATGTGCCAATGTGTTCAGGATTTGGGGCTTGGGGGTTGCTCCCCGTAGGCCCTGGGTGTCACAACCCGATTTCCACGTGTCACCGGTGGGCCCGGTGGGGAGTATCGTGACGTAGTTGGCAACATAATAGTCAAACAACACAATATTTAAATGCACAGCGGAAGCAAAAGATAAATATATTACAATCCGAATAAAAAGTAATATCCAAGTATTACAACGGAAAGTAAAGGATCCACAGGTGGATCTTAAAAATATAAACATTTTTCAACAGACTTTAGACGCCTAGAACTTGCAAGATTCCTTATTAATGTCCTGAGCAGCTTCCAGCCTATTACGTACTTGTACCTGTCACTTAGACTTTTGAAAATACGTCAGTTTTCACTGGTAAATACACTCAACTGACTCATTTGAAAAGAGTTTAAGAAAATTGATTTAGATGCACCAGGCGCAAATTATTTTGACACTTTGATTAAGATGCACAGAGGCAAAATTAATCTTTTATAACTTGGGGCAATTATATTTATAATCTTGTATACAGATTTACATGTTCGTTGTACGTTCAGGGCCCGATGTAGAAACCGAATCAGATTAACAGACACGCCACAAGTATAGGCCCACAAGAGAGTGAGATACCGTTATTACTTAAGCAACTGTCAGGTTTATGCCTACACCCCGTGCTTAAGACGTGGCCATTTTATAATACAATGATGTCAAGGATATCCGGGACATGGTCATTAACCCCTAAAGGCTTTTATTTCAAACAATACAGATTAAACCGGGTTACCTCAATAATTTAATCACAATCCGATTAAATATTCAATACCCGACCAAGCGGTATCATTATACCGTATCCCAAGCCGTATAGGGAAAATAAGTTAAGAGTATTTACCTGAGCTAGCTCCTGTCTTAAATAGCAAGAATTAATAACTCAGTCGTATTCACTTAAGTAAGCGTAGGTACAATTTACCGGAAGGCTCTAGTCTGGATTGATGGTATAAATAACCAATTAGAATGCTAACGGGTCTTTAATTAAGCCTAAGCTTAGACCGGTTAGTCTTAAGGAAAAATACGGTTCCAACGCATGATTAAGCGAAGACCGGAATAGAATGTGTTTTGGACCCGACAAGTTCAGAGACTTGCTTAATATGGGTATATTATACACATTCTGGATTTTGAGATAAAACCGTTAAGGTTTGACCTGTTTAGGCTAGTTTATGTAAACTAGTTACATAAACCGAACCGAACGCGTAATAAGCGTAACGGGTAATAACGAGAGCCATTTACAGGTTTCCTAAGTTAATATGCTTCATATATGTTGTGACATCAGTAAGATGTCTTTTATTATGCCCGAAATGAATTTAAACACAACTATGCCCCGTAGGGGTAGTTTGGTCATTTAAAAGGGTATAAAAGAGTTTAAGTATTTACCTGAGTTACAGGTCTGATGTAATCAGCAAAAAAAATACTTATTTTACTAAGTTATAACAGTAGGATATAGTATATATGTGAAATTTACCAATTATAACCAAACTATGCCCCGTATGGGTATTTTGGTAATTTCACATAAGCTGAAAAGCTCAAAACTGAAGTCTGAGTTTATCAACCTTTGCTTACTGTTAAAATATTTTAATTTGCCTCAAATATCAGTAGGTATCACCCTTTGTATGTTTAAAATAGTTTTAGTACATACTATGCGTTAAAAACGCTTAATTAGGCGATTAGAAGCCGTTTCCGGGTTCTATATAGAAATCTGATATTTTTATTATTCCAGAAGGCTTAAAATAATTTATTTATCATATGTGATCAGTAGCAAAAGGTTTGGAGTCGTTTAGATATGTAAAACTCATTTTATAGCCTGTAAGGGCAAAACCGCCAATTACCGGATTAAGCCTACGACTATGAGTTATGCTCAGCCTAAAATTAATTAAAAATCTTCAAAAATCCCAAAATAATATAATACATCAGTGGGTATTAAGTTTGATATCAAAAAGCAGGTTTAACTAGGCTATACGCTAATTACGCCGTTTAATTAACATAAAGCTTTCATTTTACGCTAACGAGCATAACTCTTAATCTACACCTCAAACTGATGTCAAACTTTGGGTACAAGTCTATATATCAGTAATTAAGGTTTCTACTCTTTTACATTTTCAAAAATCACATTTTAAGGTGAAAAGGGCATAATGGTCAACATATGAGCAATTAACGGAATCATGCGTATTAATTGGTTAACTAATGAACCATGGTATATAATCACAGAGGGTTATACTAGCATGTAACCTGGTCCAAATGAAGCTCTTAGGTATTTCTAAATCATACCAAAATGGGTCAGAACTGAAGTCAAAGCAAAAGTCAAAGCTTTGCGACTTTCGGTTCCGAACCGGGTCTAAACAGTAAATTGTCGGGTTGAACATGTTTAGACATGTTCTTACACTAATTACCAAGTTATATTAATGATCAAACAGGTTGTATGTGTTCTACATTGCTAATTATGCATAAATTAGAAATTACACATTCTGTTGACTTTTTAATAGTAAGTTTGACCCGACATTTGACCTAGTTAAAGTGGGAATCAGGGGGAACCCTTTTAAGGGTTTATTACCCACATAATTACCATCTTATAACTACTTTTGATTCGACTAATTACTGGACCATTAGTGATTAATCTTAGAGTCAACCGTTAATTACGACGGTTTGACTTTTAAGCTAAAACTAAGCTAAAACTTAATTAAGAAAGGTTAAGTAAACTTACAAGAGTCCTATGCACGAATTATGACCACTTGAGTCTGCTTTGGAGCTCCAAGAATGATCAGAAGTGCAAGAATGAAGGTGTGAAGAATGTTTGCAATCTTGGTCCTTTATATAGTGGTTTAATCACCACAAAATGTTGACACACAAGTCTAGCATGGACCATGAATCATCAACACATGTCCCTAAGTGTTTAGGGGGTGCCTAGGGGCCAAGAAAGATGTGGAAAATCGGATAAAAATCGATTGCAAGGGCTGTGGCAGGCAAAGGATCAAAGAAAATGGATCAGAAGGACCCTCGCGTGGCGCGAAGGCCCCTCCCCTGGGCTTCGCGTGGCGCGAGGCCTCATCTGACAAGATCTTAAATTTTTGATTTTTGTGTTATGGTCCTTGGCTCTTCAAACTTTGTTTAGACATCATTTTCTTGCACTTTGAGCCCTCCAAATTGATGTTTAGGGGCCTTAAGACATATACCCATTTTGTTAAGTCCCCGGTTAACATTATTGTTACCCGAAAGGTCCTAACTTTCAACGTAGACGCTTTAACCCCTTGTAAACGAATTTGATCACAACTTGCTCATACGATAACGAAACTTTATAAAATTTATATCGTGCATTCTAGTGAGCATAATTAACCGTTACAAAGCTTCGGGTTTGTCAAAAGGTCACTAAGAGGTATAACTTAAACATGTTGACACATTTAACCCCTGTAGTTTGAAATCTCTCACTTTTAGCTTCGTATGATCCATGATTTATTCGTTTGAAGGTATGAGCATCATGTAGGGTTAATGTACCATATATTTATTCACTGTTGACATTTAGAACTCGTATATTCACATACTTTTCATGTTTGTCAACTTTAGTCCATCTAGAGTATTCTTTCACACGTTCAAGCTTATGACACGTGTCAATACATTATAGGACGTGAATTTTCGAGGTGTTACACTGGGTTTGCGGGGTTTAGGTTATCCCCCGTAGTGTTGTTTAGTCAATCAGCCATGATCTTGGGAAAGAAAAGGGGATGTGGAAAAAAGTGCTAAGAGTAGCGGTGGGCGCCAATGATGAAACAATGGTTAACCGAGGTGGTTAACTCACTGGTCTCGTCAAGTAGGGTTAATCCCTTCTTTCCGAGGATCGCTGGCTGGATCGTCCGCGGGTTGATCTCCGGCGTGAGAATCAGTAATTTGCTTGGGAAGAAAAGTGTGATAGTAGTAGTAGTGAGAGAGTTGTGAAGAGATGCCTCAAACCTGGTTTGGGATGGGTATTTATAGCCGAGGAGTGAAGGAGGGTAGTTGAGTAGCTAGTCTGACATCGCACAGTCTCTTGCAGGTGTGTCAGACCTGTCGGTTACGGTGGTGATGCCACGTCCTGCTGTGGTGTCAGACTGTTGCATACACGTGGGCTGACAGTCGACTGTTCCCAGTGCCACTTGCACTGTGGTGTCAGACCCACTTGCCTTGTAAGCAGGTTGCGGTGCCGGGCCGCATCTCTGGTTGCGGTAACTGATGTTGTTCCCGCGTTCTTGTTCTGGCCAAGATGCATGTGGGATGCGGTGCCGTGCCGCATCGCCGCTTGGTGACTGTTACTGTTGTCCAAATCCCTTGTCGTGACGAAAATGTTCATAGGATGCGGTGCCAGGCCGCATTGCTATGCGTAACATCCGTTTTCGTACTTAAGGTAAGTCGTCTCATCCTTTGACCGATTGGATTCATCCGTTGTGTTCGCGCGTGCCCGCACGGACACAGATAAGTTCTTGCTGGTGGGGTTTTTTGATAAGGGTAATGGTCACTCGCGGTCATATCCCGATTGTAACATACAAAGATCACCTGTGTAACTCAAAGAAAAAGGATATTCATACCTTTTAAGTATAAAAAAAGATTAAAAAAATTATAAAAGCGTTGATTTTACAGTGTTCTCTTCAACCCAGTATATTCTCTTTGCATTCCCACATCCATAAAAAACATGGAAAAACTGTTTCTTCCAGGAGATGAAATTGCACCTCGGGGACCGTGACATGTGAAACTTCAGCAACAACTTTTTCAAAGATGTTTCGTTTGTCTCTTTGATGGCCCTCGGGGAAATAGCTTCATTATCCATCCTAGAACTCTTTCCACGACCTATCCCGATTGTAAAAAGAATTATAAAGCCAGTTTATAATATGCGGAAATGTGGTCGAATGTAACTAGTGGTGGCAAAATGAACGAATCAGCAAGGTGGATACGGGTCAAATTGTCAAAACAGGTAAATTTCAGGTATGGATCAGGTTGTGTTGACCCGAGACACTTATTGTGCGTCAAAATGATTAAACGCATTATATTATTTTGGGATATCTGATTTAAATAACCCCAACCCAATTAGCTTAGCTGACGTCAGATACCACGTCACTAAAAAAGTGTCACATCAGCAAAAAGTTAACTGGGTTAGGGTTCAGTTAGTTTGGGAGTGCGAGAGGAAAATACGTTGAAGTTGGGAGTGGCATGATACAATTCGTAACGGCCAAATGGTGAAAGTTGGGGTTATTTAAATCCAATATCCCTATTATTTCAATAATCTATTTGGTTTAATTAAACTTAGGAGGATTTCATAATCCATCAAAAGTGCACTTTGGGGGTGTTTGACCCGTATCTTTTAAAGCTAAATCAGTTTCACTTTTAACCCGTTAGATATAAAGCATAAACTTATTCGACCCATTCATAAGTTAACGGGTCTATATTGCCAACTTCAAAAGTAAGTAACAACGTATTTGCAATTACGAAAAAGCAGTGTTGTACCTCGTCACCTTCGTCAGCATAGGGCGTATTATCAACCGCGTTACGAGGAACATGCTTTCTTTGCGGGATATTATCACTCACCATACTCTGAGAAGTCAACAACTCTAATCTTTGTGTTTGAACTTCAAGTTTATGTGATAGTTCTTTGTTCAAATCCTTCATAATGCAAAAGAATACATAAAACAATGTTTTACATAGTGCAACACGTAAACTATAACCATAACATAATAACGCGTGTATTGCGTATCTGAATCTCTACAACATACCTTCAACTTGGAACTTAAAGATGATTCAGTTGACAAAGCTTTCACCAGTTCTTCTTTTTCCAACGCTAACTGAAACCAAAAACCGTAACGATATTTATAAATAAAAAAACTATCAGTGGGGTCAAAAGTCATTCACAAAATCTTATTAAAAACTTATTTTTAAGAACTCGAACTACCTCTGAAATAAGTGTGTTGATATTTTGAATCGTATTCATCTGATCTGGATGTAACACCTCGAAAATTTACGTCCTATAAGGTGTTGACACGTGTCATAGGATTGAACGTGTGAAGGAATGTTCTTAAAGGACTAAAGTTGACAAACAGTGAAACTGTGTAATTATAAGGGTTCAAAGTATCAACAATGAATAAATAGACTTTGCAATAACCCCACATGATGTTTATAACCTTAAACGAATAGATCATGGATCATACAAAGCGAATTGTGAAAGAAGGTGAGAGATTACAAACAATAGGGGTTAAATGTGCCAACATGTTTAAGTTATACCTCTGAGTGACCTTTTGACAAACCCGAAGCTTTGTAACGATTAATTATGCTCACTAGAATGTACCACAAAAATTTCATGAAGTTTCGATGTCGTATGAGCAAGTTGTGACAAAATTCGTGTACGAGGGTTATAAGTGTCAACGTTGAAATTTAGGGCTTTTCGGGTGATCACAAAGTTACCCGAGGACTTAACAAAGTGGGTATAAGTCTTAAAGCCCCATATGTTAAATAACAAAGCTTCATATGCAAGATTGGGATGTGAAAGCGATGTTACGGGGGACCAGGGACTAAATTGCAATTTAAAGATGGCTGATTGTAGGCTTGCGCATCGTAGGCTGGATGTTGCTGCGCATCGTATGATGCTCTGCGCATCGTAGGGCTTATATACCTACGATGCGTATGGGGGTGCCCAGTTGCGAAAAACCAACAGACAGCTGCCTGTTGCTGTGTAACCGACTTATATGTTAGTTTTTCGAAACCTTGGGCTGCCTAGGATGGTTTCTAGCCTATAGAACACTTGTGGATGATGATGTAACATCCCTAGACTTAGTTGTTGATCATCCATGAGGTTTGAAGTTGTTATAAGATGTCACATTTTCCACATACATGCACATATCATCTTCTGGACATTTTCAAGAACTCAAGACCTGATCCAAGCTTTCCAAAACATCCATAAGACTTGTGTAAGTACCCTTGATCTTCTCTAGTTCATTCCTACTTAGTTTATGGCCGAGAAATCAAACCGTCGTAAATACGGTTTGACTTTTCGATAATAAATAATCTGTCCAGAGTTTAGTCGAATCAAAGGTTGTTATAAGTTGGTATTTATATGGTTGATAAACCCCTAAAAGGGCACTCACTAATTCGGATCCTAACTAGGTCGTTTATCGAGTCAAACCTCTTCCGAAAAAGTCAACAGAATTGTTATGTTTGGTTTAATGCATGATTAGCGATGTAAATGGCGTATAGACTATTTTATTATTCTTACCAACTGAAAATAAGTATAAAAACTTGTATACGCTTGTTTGATTCGACAACTTTATGTTTAGAACCGATTCGGAACCGAGATACGCAAAAGTTTGACTTTTGCTTTGACCTCAGTTCTGACCTGATTCTTATAGGTTTAGACATGCCTTAAAGTTCCATTAGGACCTAGTTACATGTTAGTATAATCCTCTGCGTTTATACTAACCGAATCCGTAACTATCCGACGTTTCCGTTAAATGCCTAATAATGACCATAATGCCCTTATGACCGTAGAACGAGATTTTAGAAAATGTAAAAGTGCAAAAGTCTTTAATACTGATTATTGAACATGTCTACAAAATTTCACGTCAATCGGAAGTCTAGATTAGGAGTTATGCTTAAAGGCGTATTTATAAACAAGTTTATTAATTAAACGACGCCATTAGCGTAAAGCCTATCTAAACTCAGTTTTAACACCAAATCTTTTAACCACTGATGTTAAATAATATTTTAGGATTTTTAAAGATTTTTAATTATTTTTAGACTTATCATAAGCTTAGATTAGCGCCTTAATTCGGTTAATACCGAATTTACCCTTTTCGGCCATAAAATGAGTTTTACACGTCCGAATGGCGCCAATCCAATTGCTACTGATTTTAAATAATAATTATAGTATTTTGAGCTTTTTAAACTGACCTGGAAACTCAGAATTCTATTTTGAACCGTACGTCGCTTAAAACGGCGTTATACGCGTATTATACGCGTAGTTTATGTTTAAAAACGTTTTGACACATAAGACTTAACATCAAATGTTATAACCTGTTTAAATAAACCATTTTACTGATGTAACCAGACCCGGTTCACAGAAAACTAAGTAAATCCTTTTATAATCTTTAAAATGACCAAAATACCCCTACGGGGCTTATTAAGAGATTAAACTCGTTTGGGGCGTCACGGGTGATATCCTACTGATATCACAACTTATTTAAGGCATGTTAACTTAGGAAATCTGTTTAGGACTCTTACGGATACCCGTTACGCTTCATGCGCGTTCGGTTCGGTTTATGTAACTAGTTTACATAAATTAGCCGAAACGGGTCAAACCTTATCGGTTTTGTCTCAAAATCCAGAATGTGTATCATATACTCATACTAAGCAAGTCTTCAAACTTGTCGGGTCTAAATCACATTCTATCCGGTCTTCGCTTAATCGTGCGTACGAACCGTATCTTTAAAACTAATTGGTCTAAGCGTAAGCTTAACTAAAGACCCGTTAGGATTCTAATAGGTTATTATAAACCTTCGTTCCAGATTAGGAGACACAGTAAAAGATACTTGCACTTGCTGATTTTGAACTATACTTGCTCAGGTAAATACTTTTAACTTATTTTCCCTATACGGGCTTGGGGTACGGTATATAAAATACCGCTTGGTCCAGCATTGAATCTTTAATCGAATAGAGGTTAAATCATTGATATGCTCTGTTTTGAAATGTTTTGTTTGCTTAAAGCCTTTGGGGGGTTAATGACCATGTCCCGGATATCCCTGGCATCATCTTACGAGATGGCCACGACCTTAGCACTCAGGTGTAGGCGTACACCTGTCAGTGTCTCATTATATAAAGTGGTGTGTCTATTGATCTTTAATCCAGTCTAAGGATCGGACTACTGAACGCATAAGAAACATGTAATTCGTTTACAAGTATTATATATTTACATAATTATCCCAAGTTATAAAATATTATTTGTGCCTTGTGCCTTAAATGCATTTTCTTAAACTCTTTTCAAAATGAGTCGGTTGATTGTATTTACCAGTGTAAACTGACGTATTTTTCTGAAAAAGGTTAAGTGCAGGTACTACGCGAAATAGGCTGGCCTGTCTCCTAGCATCCACATTAAGTCTCGCCAGCTTGGATGTCTTAACTGTTGAACATTTGTTTCCTTTTTATTTGATCTACCTGTGGATTTATATTCGACTATTTGTGATACTTAATATTACAATATCGTTTGGTTGAATTAAATCTATACTTTGCTTCCGCTGTGCATTTAAATATTGTGTTGTTTGACTATTATGTTGCCAACCACGTCACGATACTCCCCTACCGGGCCCACCGGTAACACGTGGAAATTCGGGGTGTGACAGGTTGGTATCAGAGCCAACACTGAGTGAATTAAACACTAACCTTTTGTGTTTAATCTCAGTTACACAATTGCACATTCCTAAATCTTCGAGTCTAGACAAAGAACTTAGGAATAATCCAAATTGTTCAAATTTATATTTAATTAAATTTTTGTCCTTTATTTTCCTTGTTATTACCTTGTGTATTTTAATAGGTACAATAATGCCGCCAAGAATTAGACGAGGTAGTAGAGGAAAGGAGCCAGCTAGTGCCCCTAACGACCATGAGGCAGGGCCTTCATATCGACAAACTTCTTCTACAAGGAATGATGAAACGAGGGAGCTATGGAGGACCTATGAAGACGATGCCAGACGATCTTTTTCGCACGCCTCAACGCCTCCATATCATGACTCCTATGGGCCTCAGTCAGAGAACGAACCCCACAACCCGCAACATTTCTTCGGCGACCCTACTCCTGTATTTCAGGGTCAGTTTAACCCAGCAGAGTACCTACCCGAAAACGTGGGCTTTAACCCACTAGGGCCGGAGGATCACTTTTCTGGTGATCAAGATATGGACGAGGACACAGATCCTGTCGAAGCTTCAACCGGATCCCGGAACCATCCTTTTTCAATCTCTGATGGTTCATCTTACCACGGACCACCTTACGAAGGTCCGGATAGTCACATGGCACGGTTCGAACGGTGTGAGTGGTATTATACCCCATCTGAACACTCATCGTCTCACCATACACCACCTCACCATACACCGTCTCACCATACACCGTCTCATTCAGCATCTCATCAGCAACAGCAGCAACAAGATCCCTCTGGGGATCCCCATTTCGAGGCAGTCACGCCACCGCCTCCACCGCCGCCAGTTTATGTAGAACCTCCAGAACCGCCGAGACGTAGGAGGACTGGCCCGCGGATGTCAGTACGACCAGTGGGAGTTCATATCACCACTCCTCAACACTCTAGCGGTAGCCATTATCCGACTACTCATGGAGTCCCACAGATGGGGGGGACCTTCTGTCCCAGTTTCGGAGGTGAATTCAGCACCTATTGTACCGCCATCACCGGGTTTTGGCCACGCAATACCTGCTTATACTGCTCCGGCAGCTTACAACCCTTATGGACCACCAGCATACCATAATTATAACTATGCCGAGGCCGACCCCTACCTAGTGGCTGCAAACTACTATACCCAAAACCCTGAGGGACCATATGGAACCCCTTGGGGAATGGGACATCCAGCTCATGGGTATCAAGTACCTACTCAGCCACCATTTCAGCATCAGCCGCCAAGGGTTCCTCCTCCTGAGCAGGTTGAGCTCCGTCATAGGTTGGATCGGGTTGAGCGAGACCTCCAGAGAGAGCGTAAGAAGAACCAAGGATTCATGAGTGGTTTAGCAGATTTGCTGAAGGGGAAGAAGAAAAGGGATCGTTAAATCCCCATATATATATATTGTTGTAGTTCCTTGTTTAAATCAAGTCCCTACGTGGACATTTATTTATGGGTGTATGTAGTCCCTGCGCGGACATCTATCTTGTACTTAGTCCCTACGAGGACTTGTCTCTAGTAGTCCCTGCGTGGACATTTACTTTTGTAGACCGTCCCTGTGAGGACATGTATTATATGTATAGCTCCTGCGTGAGCATCTGTTTCTGTGAAAAGTCCCGTTTAGGGCAAAATGTACTACTTTTAGTTTAATGGAATGTAAGTTTATAAATTTCATATTTGCCATGTTATGCATAATTAAAAGATATATGAAATAAATAAATCAAAAATCATTCCTTTTAAAAGTCAATCTGCCTATGTTATTCTAAGGATCTTAAAAGTATAACCTAGCCTGCATGTCATTTTAAAGACCTGGCCCAGATGGTAAAACTAGTTAAAAAGATTCAAATCCATGTTAACATCTGAAAACATGTTAACATTCCTGGCAGACACGATTCGTGTTATTATTATATATGAATCTTTTCAAAGATTCTAAACCCAAATAAATGATCTCTGAATCATGGGTTAAATCATTAATAAATATGATAAGTTCTTTTACCATCCATTGGTAATGGAATGCCTACGGGCCCTTCTCATTTTCATGTGAGACAAAAGACAGTATTAGTCTGTGACCCTGTCTGATAAAGGTAATGAACCTTGTTCAAACCTTTATGCTTTGATTCTCTGAAATCATAGCTTATAATCTAAATTGTCCCAGTGACTAGGCCTTATGTGCTAATAAAACTATTATTGTTTTATAATTAGGATAAATTATATTAGAAATCCTAAATTTATGTGAGTAATAAATTAACCATATATGGTCTATGTTACCACGGTTAATAAAATTGCCATAAAAGACAATTCTATAACAAACTCACCAATAAATTATTGTCGATATGTTACAGTTCTAGATACATGGCAGACTCAAACGAGGTCAACAGTCACCCAGGGATAGTGAATGAAAATGCCGAAGTTAACGTAGCAGGTCCAGAGTTGCAAGCTATGATAAATAATGCGGTTAATATAGCTATGGGTAGACAGCACCATGGATCAAGTGGTACCCATACGAGGACCCATTCTGCATCACACACTAGAACACCCTCCAGGACCCACACTGCCCACAACAGTAATTCTCACCACTCCTCGAATCAAAGGAGTAATCCATCCCAAAGAGCAGTACAGAACCAGGAACCTCGTAATAGGGGTTGCACCTATAAATACTTCGTGTCATGCAAACCCAGAGACTTCAATGGGGAAAAAGGAGCTGTTGATTGCATGACGTGGATGGATGAAATGGATACTGTGGTGGATATTAGTGGTTGTCATAACAGAGACATTGTGAAGTTTGTCTCGCAGTCTTTCAAAGGAGAAGCCTTAGCCTGGTGGAGATCTTTGATCCAAGCCACAGGGAAAGTCCCGTTATACAACATGACATGGGAAGAGTTCATGGCACTAATCAAGGAAAATTTCTGCCCTCAACACGAGGTTGAGAGAATTGAATCTGATTTCCTGGCACTGGTCATGAAAAACTTGGACTGTCAGGCCTACCTTACTACTTTCAATACTCTGTCAAGGTTGGTCCCTTATTTGGTAACTCCGGAGCCTAAACGTATAGCTCGTTTTATCGGGGGTTTGGAACCGGAGATAAAAGCAAGTGTAAAAGCTTCCAGACCAACCACTTTTCGGTCAGTAACGGACATATCGTTGTCCCTTACCTCAGATGCTGTAAGGCTGAGGTCACTGAGGAAAACTGATACGGAGAAAAGAAAGCGTGAGGATGACAACTCACGGCGTTCAGATAAGAAGCAGAAGGGAAACAATGGCTCGAAGAAGGGGTCAGGATTCAAGAGAGAGGGTCAGCAGTCGGGTGAAAAACCCAAATGCAAAATCTGCAAGAAACAGCACTTTGGGAAGTGCAGGTTTGAATCCAACTCACAATCACAATCGAAACCTTTTGCTTGTGGGTTATGCAAATCCAGGGAACACAAAACCGTGGATTGCAAGAAGATAAAGGATGCGACCTGCTATGGTTGCAATGAAAAGGGGCACATCAAAAGCAATTGCCCAAAATACGTCAAGAAGCCCGAAGAGACTAGGAAGACCAATGCTAGGGTCTTCAGAATGGATGCTAAGGAAGCTGTCAAGGATGATAACGTGATAACAGGTACCTTTCTCGTAAATGATGTTTATGCGAGAGTGTTATTTGATTCAGGCGCTGATAAGTCGTTTGTAGATAATAAGTTTTGTGAATTGTTGAAACTACCTGTTAGAACTTTAAGTGTGAAATATGAGGTGGAACTAGCAGATGGCACTTTAGAAACCGCTTCAACTTTATTAGATGGATGTTTTATATCCATTAGGAATCACTCTTTTCCTTTGTCCTTACTTCCCTTTAAGTTAGCCGGCTTTGACATAGTATTGGGTATGGACTGGTTATCGCATAACCAGGCCCAGATTGTATGCAATAAGAAGCAAGTGATGATCAAGACTCCGTCAGGTGAATCACTTACTATCCAGGGAGATACCCAGTATGGGCTACCCGAGAAAATGTCTATACTCAAGGACTCTAAGTGTTTAAAGAAAGGTTGTGTCATCTACATGGCGCAAGTGATTATAGATGAACCGAAGCCCAAGATTGGGGATATACCCGTCGTTTCTGAATACCCTGATGTTTTTCCCGAAGAACTTCCTGGTTTGCCACCAGAGAGACAAGTGGAATTCAGAATTGACATTATTCCTGGATCAGCACCAGTGGCAAGGGCGCCTTATAGGTTGGCACCAACAGAGATGAAGGAATTGAGAACGCAGCTAGATGATTTGTTAGCCAAAGGTTTCATCAAACCTAGTTCGTCTCCGTGGGGAGCACCAGTTTTATTTGTTAAGAAGAAGGATGGGTCGATGCGTCTGTGCATCGACTACCGCGAGCTTAATAAGGTTACTATCAAGAATAGGTATCCTTTGCCCAGAATCGACGATCTGTTCGATCAACTTCAAGGGGCGAGTTTCTTCTCAAAGATTGACTTAAGGTCAGGCTACCATCAATTGAAGGTTAGAGATGAAGACGTGCACAAAACAGCATTTAGGACTCGTTATGGCCATTACGAGTTCCTAGTGATGCCTTTCGGGCTCACTAATGCACCGGCCGCATTCATGGATCTCATGAATCGCGTTTGCAAGCCGCACCTAGATAAATTCGTCATCGTCTTCATCGACGACATTCTCATCTACTCAAAGAACCAAGCTGACCACGAGAAGCATCTTCACTGCATATTGGAACTACTTCATAAAGAAAAGCTCTATGCCAAGTTCTCGAAATGTGAATTCTGGCTTCGAGCAGTCCAATTTCTTGGGCATGTTGTTAGTGAGCGTGGTATCCAAGTAGATCCCGCTAAAGTTGAATCTGTCATGAATTGGCATGAGCCCAAGACGCCTACGGAAATTCGTAGCTTCCTAGGTTTGGCAGGATACTATAGACGATTCATAGAAAACTTTTCAAGGATTGCTGCACCCCTGACTTCGCTGACACGTAAGAAGATTAAGTTTGACTGGGGTCCTAAGCAGCAGGAATCCTTCGATATTCTGAAACAAAAGTTGAGCAATGCTCCGGTACTAACATTGCCTGATGGAATAGAGGAGTTTGTAGTTTATTGTGATGCATCACACACCGGGATGGGATGTGTGCTTATGCAGAAGGGCAAAGTCATTGCCTATGCTTCGCGTCAGTTAAAGGTGCACGAAAAGAATTACACCACCCACGACTTTGGAGTTGGGTGCCGTTGTATTCGCACTAAAACTGTGGAGGCACTACTTATATGGAATCAAATGTGTGATCTATTCTGATCACAAAAGCCTTCAACATTTGTTCAATCAGAAGGACTTGAACATGAGGCAACGTCGTTGGATGGAAACTCTGAATGATTACGATTGTGAAATAAGATACCATCCCGGCAAGGCGAATGTAGTCGCCGATGCCTTGAGTCGGAAAGAAAGGGTGAAACCCATCCGAATCAATGCCAAGAGCATGGAATTAAAGAACAGCTTGATAGAAAGGTTGTTAGCTGCACAGAAAGAAGCTGTGTTGGAAGCTAATTATCCTAACGAAAAGCTAGGAGTAACTGAGGAGCAGTTATCTCTTAGTAAGGATGGAATTCTTAGATTGAATGGACGGATTTGGGTTCCAATTTATGGAGGACTCCGAGATGTTATTCTCCAGGAAGCCCACAACTCTAAATATTCTGTTCATCCTGGAGCTGATAAAATGTACCATGATCTTAGAGCAAATTATTGGTGGATAGGCTTGAAGAAGTCTGTAGCTACCTATGTAGCTAAATGCTTGACGTGTGCGCAAGTCAAAGCAGAACATAAAAAACCGTCAGGTTTACTACAACAACCTGAACTTCCTACTTGGAAGTGGGAAATGGTAACTATGGATTTTATCACCAAGTTACCCAAGACAAGGAAAGGAAATGACACCATCTGGGTGATAGTTGACCGACTGACTAAGTCAGCACATTTCCTACCCATTAAGGAGACCTACAGCTCCGATATGTTAGCCCAACTGTACGTTGATAAGATTGTAGCCTTACATGGCATACCGGTAGCTATTATCTCTGACCGAGATACTAGGTACACGTCTCATTTTTGGAAAAGTTTCCAACAATCTTTGGGCACACGTTTGAATTTTAGTACGGCTTACCATCCACAGACAGACGGTCAGAGTGAGCGTACTATTCAAACGTTGGAAGACATGCTTCGTGCATGTGCAATCGATTTGGGAGGTAGCTGGGATAAGAACCTGCCATTAATCGAATTCTCCTACAACAATAGCTACCATACCAGCATTAAGGCTGCGCCTTTTGAGGCATTATACGGTAGAAAGTGTAGATCACCAGTTTGTTGGGCGGAAGTTGGAGAAGTCCAGTTATCAGGACCAGAGATCGTGTTCGAAACGACGGACAAGATTGTCCAGATTCGAAACAATCTCCAAGCTGCCCGGAATAGGCAGAAGATTTATGCTGATCCAAATCGTAAGGATCTTCACTTCGAAGTAGGTGAAAAAGTCCTACTTAAAGTGTCACCCTGGAAGGGAGTAATGCGATTTGGTAAGAAAGGTAAGCTAAGCCCGAGATACATAGGACCTTTCGAGGTTATCGAACGTGTCGGGTCAGTTGCCTACAAGTTAAAATTACCTGAAGAGCTCAGTAGTATACACAATGTGTTCCACATTTGCAATCTGAAGAAGTGTTTCGCTGACTCCGCTGACGAATCAGTGGTTATACCCTATACAGATGTGCAGATCGATGAGAGCTTGAAATTTGTGGAAAAACCTTTGTCGATCGAAGATCGACAGGTGAGGAAGCTTCGAAGGAAGCATATACCTTTTGTAAAGGTCAAATGGGATGCCCGTAGAGGTCCCGAATTCACGTGGGAGGTTGAATCCACGATGAAAGAAAAATACCCTTACTTATTTCAGTAAATCTCGGGTCGAGATTTATTTTAAGGGGGTGAGGATGTAACACCTCGAAAATTTACGTCCTATAAGGTGTTGACACGTGTCATAGGATTGAACGTGTGAAGGAATGTTCTTAAAGGACTAAAGTTGACAAACAGTGAAACTGTGTAATTATAAGGGTTCAAAGTATCAACAATGAATAAATAGACTTTGCAATAACCCCACATGATGTTTATAACCTTAAACGAATAGATCATGGATCATACAAAGCGAATTGTGAAAGAAGGTGAGAGATTACAAACAATAGGGGTTAAATAAGCCAACATGTTTAAGTTATACCTCTGAGTGACCTTTTGACAAACCCGAAGCTTTGTAACGATTAATTATGCTCACTAGAATGTACCACAAAAATTTCATGAAGTTTCGATGTCGTATGAGCAAGTTGTGACAAAATTCGTGTACGAGGGTTATAAGTGTCAACGTTGAAATTTAGGGCTTTTCGGGTGATCACAAAGTTACCCGAGGACTTAACAAAGTGGGTATAAGTCTTAAAGCCCCATATGTTAAATAACAAAGCTTCATATGCAAGATTGGGATGTGAAAGCGATGTTACGGGGGACCAGGGACTAAATTGCAATTTAAAGATGGCTGATTGTAGGCTTGCGCATCGTAGGCTGGATGTTGCTGCGCATCGTATGATGCTCTGCGCATCGTAGGGCTTATATACCTACGATGCGTATGGGGGTGCCCAGTTGCGAAAAACCAACAGACAGCTGCCTGTTGCTGTGTAACCGACTTATATGTTAGTTTTTCGAAACCTTGGGCTGCCTAGGATGGTTTCTAGCCTATAGAACACTTGTGGATGATGATGTAACATCCCTAGACTTAGTTGTTGATCATCCATGAGGTTTGAAGTTGTTATAAGATGTCACATTTTCCACATACATGCACATATCATCTTCTGGACATTTTCAAGAACTCAAGACCTGATCCAAGCTTTCCAAAACATCCATAAGACTTGTGTAAGTACCCTTGATCTTCTCTAGTTCATTCCTACTTAGTTTATGGCCGAGAAATCAAACCGTCGTAAATACGGTTTGACTTTTCGATAATAAATAATCGGTCCAGAGTTTAGTCGAATCAAAGGTTGTTATAAGTTGGTATTTATATGGTTGATAAACCCCTAAAAGGGCACTCACTAATTCGGATCCTAACTAGGTCGTTTATCGAGTCAAACCTCTTCCGAAAAAGTCAACAGAATTGTTATGTTTGGTTTAATGCATGATTAGCGATGTAAATGGCGTATAGACTATTTTATTATTCTTACCAACTGAAAATAAGTATAAAAACTTGTATACGCTTGTTTGATTCGACAACTTTATGTTTAGAACCGATTCGGAACCGAGATACGCAAAAGTTTGACTTTTGCTTTGACCTCAGTTCTGACCTGATTCTTATAGGTTTAGACATGCCTTAAAGTTCCATTAGGACCTAGTTACATGTTAGTATAATCCTCTGCGTTTATACTAACCGAATCCGTAACTATCCGACGTTTCCGTTAAATGCCTAATAATGACCATAATGCCCTTATGACCGTAGAACGAGATTTTAGAAAATGTAAAAGTGCAAAAGTCTTTAATACTGATTATTGAACATGTCTACAAAATTTCACGTCAATCGGAAGTCTAGATTAGGAGTTATGCTTAAAGGCGTATTTATAAACAAGTTTATTAATTAAACGACGCCATTAGCGTAAAGCCTATCTAAACTCAGTTTTAACACCAAATCTTTTAACCACTGATGTTAAATAATATTTTAGGATTTTTAAAGATTTTTAATTATTTTTAGACTTATCATAAGCTTAGATTAGCGCCTTAATTCGGTTAATACCGAATTTACCCTTTTCGGCCATAAAATGAGTTTTACACGTCCGAATGGCGCCAATCCAATTGCTACTGATTTTAAATAATAATTATAGTATTTTGAGCTTTTTAAACTGACCTGGAAACTCAGAATTCTATTTTGAACCGTACGTCGCTTAAAACGGCGTTATACGCGTATTATACGCGTAGTTTATGTTTAAAAACGTTTTGACACATAAGACTTAACATCAAATGTTATAACCTGTTTAAATAAACCATTTTACTGATGTAACCAGACCCGGTTCACAGAAAACTAAGTAAATCCTTTTATAATCTTTAAAATGACCAAAATACCCCTACGGGGCTTATTAAGAGATTAAACTCGTTTGGGGCGTCACGGGTGATATCCTACTGATATCACAACTTATTTAAGGCATGTTAACTTAGGAAATCTGTTTAGGACTCTTACGGATACCCGTTACGCTTCATGCGCGTTCGGTTCGGTTTATGTAACTAGTTTACATAAATTAGCCGAAACGGGTCAAACCTTATCGGTTTTGTCTCAAAATCCAGAATGTGTATCATATACTCATACTAAGCAAGTCTTCAAACTTGTCGGGTCTAAATCACATTCTATCCGGTCTTCGCTTAATCGTGCGTACGAACCGTATCTTTAAAACTAATTGGTCTAAGCGTAAGCTTAACTAAAGACCCGTTAGGATTCTAATAGGTTATTATAAACCTTCGTTCCAGATTAGGAGACACAGTAAAAGATACTTGCACTTGCTGATTTTGAACTATACTTGCTCAGGTAAATACTTTTAACTTATTTTCCCTATACGGGCTTGGGGTACGGTATATAAAATACCGCTTGGTCCAGCATTGAATCTTTAATCGAATAGAGGTTAAATCATTGATATGCTCTGTTTTGAAATGTTTTGTTTGCTTAAAGCCTTTGGGGGGTTAATGACCATGTCCCGGATATCCCTGGCATCATCTTACGAGATGGCCACGACCTTAGCACTCAGGTGTAGGCGTACACCTGTCAGTGTCTCATTATATAAAGTGGTGTGTCTATTGATCTTTAATCCAGTCTAAGGATCGGACTACTGAACGCATAAGAAACATGTAATTCGTTTACAAGTATTATATATTTACATAATTATCCCAAGTTATAAAATATTATTTGTGCCTTGTGCCTTAAATGCATTTTCTTAAACTCTTTTCAAAATGAGTCGGTTGATTGTATTTACCAGTGTAAACTGACGTATTTTTCTGAAAAAGGTTAAGTGCAGGTACTACGCGAAATAGGCTGGCCTGTCTCCTAGCATCCACATTAAGTCTCGCCAGCTTGGATGTCTTAACTGTTGAACATTTGTTTCCTTTTTATTTGATCTACCTGTTGATTTATATTCGACTATTTGTGATACTTAATATTACAATATCGTTTGGTTGAATTAAATCTATACTTTGCTTCCGCTGTGCATTTAAATATTGTGTTGTTTGACTATTATGTTGCCAACCACGTCACGATACTCCCCTACCGGGCCCACCGGTAACACGTGGAAATTCGGGGTGTGACACTGGAGGTATACTTGAAGATGAAACTTCAAGACCAAGATTCCTACTTAGTGACGGCAAGAAAGCGTCGCTTTCACCAAGAGTAGCTTGTGTTGCAAGGTTTGTGGGAGCAGCTAATGCGTCTTCACTCTCATCTACGAATCAATAAAGATATCAAAATGTAAATAATAGAAAAGCTAGTACATTAATGTAAGGAATAACAAGCACATTACAAATTATTCTTTTTGTTCTTAAACTAGTATTTTGACCCACCGCGCGTTGCGGCGGCGTTGAAACTTAAAGTAACTCGAACTTATACCGTCAAATATTTGACCTGACTCATTTTCGAACAAAATTTACGTCAAAACGTAGATCAACTGAAAACTTACATGAAAATAAGCATGGAAACGTATTATATTTGACCTGACTCATTACCGAGAAAGTTAACGTCGAAACGTAAACCAACTTGGATTTCTAACGAAACGTACTTAAAAATAAGCACGTAATGAATAGTTTATTTTTACGTTAAAGAATGGTACCACACGTTGCGGAGTCGAAACGTAAAGTACCTCGAATTTATACCGTCTAGTGAAAACGTATTATATAAGACCCAACTCGTTTCCAAACAAAACGTAAAGTACATCAGTTTCACTTTTAACCCGTTAGATATAAAGCATAAACTTATTCGACCCATTCATAAGTTAACGGGTCAATATTGCTAACTTCAAAAGTAAGTAACAACGTATTTGAGATTACGAAAAGCAGTGTTGTACCTCGTCACCTTCGTCAGCATAGGGCGTATTATCAACCGCGTTACGAGGAACAGGCTTTCTTTGCGGGATATTATCACTCACCATACTCTGAGAAGTCAACAACTCTAATCTTTGTGTTTGAACTTCAAGTTTATGTGATAGTTCCTTGTTCAAATCCTTCATAATGCAAAGGAATATGTAAAACAATGTTTTATATAGTGCAACATGTAAACTATATAGGGGAGTGGGGGTGGTCACTAGTGATAGAATTCCATCACTCACAAACATCCAATCAAGTTCCGCCATGTCATCAACCACTATTCTATCACTCACAAGTCTTTTTTTAGTGGCGGTGGTCATCACTAGTGATGGAATTCCATCACTCACAACTTTTTATTTTTATTTTTTAAATTAGAAATTAACAATAAAACACTAAATTATAAATTGAGTAAACTGCCATTTTGGTCCCTGAGGTTTGATCACTTTTGCCACTTTAGTCCAAATTTGAAACTTTTTGCATCTGGGTCCCTGTGGTTTCACTTTTATTGCCATTTTGATCCAAAAATAAATCAGGTCATATTTCTCATATTAAATACTGTTATTTTGTCTTTTACCTTAGGGGTAAAATAGTCATTTTCTTTTTATTTTATTTAAAACTTTTATTGAAAAAATAATGGTCCCACCACACCCCACTTGTCTCTGTCTCTCTCTGCCATACATTATAGATAGATCCCCAATTCCCAGATCCATCATCTTCAGTTCTTCACCTTCATCAACCATTGCACTTGGGCTTGGTTATTCACACATCCCCCTTGGTTATTTGCACATCCCTTGAACCCTATAGGAAGCGTATAGGGCAATATGGTTCCTCTGGGTCCAAGCGTATTGAACAATACACTTCCTATATGTGTACTTGAAGTACAAACTTTTCAGAAGATGTTCAGCTAATGATTAGGGGACCAGAGGAAGCGTATAGGGCAATACGGTTCCTCTGGGTCCAAGCGTATTAAGCAATACACTTCCTATATGTGTACCAAACTTTTCAAAAGATGGTCAGCTAAAAGGAAGTGGATAGGGCCATACGCTCCCTTAATGATTTTTTTTTTCAAAAGACAAGAGGAATCATATAGGGCCATACGTTCCCTAGAGGAATTTTTTTTTTCAAGAACAGCATATTGTTATTAGTATCTTTTTGAACTTTATTTTTTTAAACATTATTTAAGTTGTTTTTTTGTTATAAAATGATGTTAGTTTTTTTGTTATAAATTTTATAAAAGACGTAGTGAAATTAAGCAATCCAAACAAATTAAACATATCCAAATTAAACAAATATTACAAATACTTAAAATTAAATTCAATTGTTCGTACATTACTACATAATATGATAATAAAAACCACTATCATCATCATTACTCGTCAGACTCAGCGAGCTCCTCCTTTGTAAAGTTCGGGCCACGCCTAGTAGAGGGTGACGGGTTGTGCCGTGTATAGGACGTGCCTGGAGCCTATAAAAAAATCAAACAAAATACTCATTACATAACATTAAACCTCCTCGGCCTCCAAACGCGGGTGATGTACCAACGGCTGCCATGCCCAAACCTGACGGTTCGTCCCGACAAACCTATAACCAACTCTTGCCACAGGCCGCGATGCCCGTGCTAAAGCAACGATGCAAGTAACGAACTAACGGGTCGTGAATCTCTGAGGATCGGACCTCCTCCACCTTGGTGTATGGACCTTCACCGATGGTGGGCCACCAGGCAATCAACTCATCCTCGGGCATACGATCGGTAGCCGTGGTATACACGTCCTGAACCAACTCCTCGTCAGTGTAAAAACCGGTGGCGACGGCAAATTGACGAAGCGACATCTCAAATACCTCGCCGAACAGACGGAATGTGATCTCGGGTGATGGGGCCGGCAAGTTCGGATCATCAAAATCCGAGTTCGGCTGGTCATCCGGTCGAGGTCTATAGCGCAATGAGGAGAGAAACTCCACCATCAACGGCCGATAAGATGGTGCGGCTCCTATTCGAAATAAACGATCCCACGGGCTATCCTGCCCGATAACCTGTCGAACAGTGTCCGCCACCCCACATGTCTCTAACGAATCCCAATATATCCCTCTCATGCACCCCACCTTCATCTCCCTAAGTTTATTGAACCGTTTCGCTTCATACGTTTGGGAAGGGTATATCATATATGGATATCGTGAACAATCATCAGCGGCCCATGGATCGAAATCTCCCACGCCATCCATCTCATCATCTGACGCCATATCTGCAAATTTAAAATGAAAAGAATTTAAGTTATACAAATAATGTATAAACGTTTTTTTTGACACATTTTTATAAAAAGGATTCAGATTAGGGGACCAGGGGAACCATATTGCCCCATACGTTTCCTATACATTGGCTCTAGGGGAACCATATTGCCCCATACGCTTCCTATACTTTGGGTCTAGGGGAACCATATTGCCCCATATGCTTCCTATTATACCAATAGGAATCGTATCGCCCAATACGCTTCCTATTGATTTAATGCGTTCACCAACCCAAGCCCTATGGGAAGTGTATTGCCCTATACGCTTCCTATTAAACTTATGGGAATCGTATTGGGCAATACGCTTCCTATTGGGTCACTTTTCAGACCTGTATAGTTTTAAACTGCGTGCGCGTCAGAGAATATTGTACCAATAGGAACCGTATTGCCCAATACGCTTCCTATTGGTGTCGCATTTAATGCTTCAAACCCTATGGGAAGCGTATTGGCCTATATGGTTTCTATTGAGGGATGTACAAAAATTTTAGGGGATGTGTAGATACCATCACCCTTGCACTTTAACATCGACTTTTGAAGACTGCATTACTTCAACGGTAATTTGCCTAGGATTGGATTGTTTTAATTACCACTACGATTCTTTATTCTATATTTTTAAATGATTATATATAATACTAGGTTAGAACCCCGTGTATTACACGGGTTAAATAAATGTAATTTTATATACTAAATATAAAAGAAGTTATATCCTTAAAACCCATTGTGTATTGTATGTGTTGAATAAATCTAATTTTATATAACAAATAATTAAAAACTTATATATCTTTAAAAACTTTGTGTGCTGTATGGGTTAAATAAATGTAATTGTGTATAGTAAGTAGTAAAAAAGTTATACCCTTAAAAAATCACGTGTAATACACGTGGTTGAACAAATCTAATTTTATATACGAAATAATAAAAATGTTATATCTTTAAAAATACTAACGGATATACTCGATGGATATGGTGATAATTAACTTTCATGTAGCGTTTACTTATTATAACATTTTACGTTTGTTTTGTTGTTTATAATTAGGTTAGAAACTTGTAAATTACACAAGTTATAATATTTTACTCTATTTTTATATATATTTATTAACATGTTAGAAATTTACGTGTTACACGTGGTTGAATCAATGAAATATACTGATGATAATATTGGAAGTGTTTTTAAGAAATAAATTACAAGACAAATCTAATTTTGTATACTATATAATAAAAAAAAAGTTATTCCTTTAAAAGTACTGACGGATGTATTTGATACGCGATGGATATGGTGATAATTAACTTTCATGTATTGTTTACTTGTTCAAACATTTTACTTTTTCTTTTGTTATTGTTACCTTATAACCTTATGTATTACACAGATTATAATATTTTACTTTACTTTTATTTATTTATTAAATGTTAGAAACTTATGTGTTACACGTGGTTGAATCACTGAAATAGAATGACGATAATATTGTGAGTTTTTTTAAGAAATAAATTATAAGTTAGTGATGTTGTGGCTAAATAATTATAAGAGTAAATTGTCAAATCGTTTGGGCATGTTTGCAATTTTCATCCAAAACAACTTTTTTATGCCATATAGTCCTTTACTTTTGTGATTTTTTGCTATTTTCATCCAAACATCTATTTTGTTTTATTTTTTTTCTATCAAACATTTGGATGAAAATGGCAACACATCCCAAATCTCAGGGACAATTTCGGCAAAAAAAAAAGTCAGACGTTTGGATGAAAATGACAAAAATCTCAAAAGTAAAGGACTATGGTATAAAAAAGTTATTTTGGATAAAAATGACATACCCAAACCTCAGGGACGATTTTGACAATTTACTCTAATTATAAATACTATATATATTAATGATATAATAAATACTTTGATATAAATATTATATTAGAAAATAGGAAAAAAATCATCATAGTATAAAGAATATTAGATATCTTAGAAAACATATAATATATATAAGTATAAATTTATATGGTTAACTGTTGTTATAAATCGAAGGATCTATATCTATATTAGTATTAACTTTAACTATTATATATCCAAGGATCTATAGTATTAACTTTCACTATATACGATAATAAACGGATTTAATTTTATTATAATAAAGCAAAGACATGATAAATAAATTTGAAAAATAAAAGGGTAAAAAATAAAAAGATAATTCAACTAACTAATGGATGACTTTAACTTAATTAATAGTCATAATATCTTTTTATTTAGGTGGGAAAAAAATTGAGATTATCTCGTAGAGCGCCATGTGTCCCTTATATGGTTTCTTTTATTATATAGTATAGATGTTTGCCAGTCGTAGTTGTTAATGGTCTTACACAGGTGTTACCATCCTTAACAGAGAAACATGATGAGTTCATGCTCAGGGAGTTTGTGAGAAGATGATCAAATCATAAAGTCATCGCTTTGTGGCTTTCACGATTTTTCCACTACCTTGATCGCTACTTTATCTACCGTAGATCTCTTCCGACACTAAATGAAGTTGCATTTGCTTGTTTCCGTGATCTGGTATTGTTTTATGAAATAGTATTCAACATTCTTCAGATGTTATTTTTTAATTTCTTCAGATATTAGTGTTGATTCTCTGTTGGATACGGTGTTAGGTGTACGGAAAGGTGAAAGGGAAGGTAAAATATTATTTAATGATGATTATGTAACCAGATCGATCAAGAGCGTGAAGGCGAGCAGATTGACCACGGCGGCGACGGTGGTGATCAAGATGGAAATTGTGATGATTTTGTAATGATTTTGGAATACCCATGTGGAGAAATCGAGTGATTTTGATGGGGAGAATCGATTTGGGTGAAATTTTGGTGATTTGGGGTTTTGGGGTTAACTTGTTGGACCAACATTGAATTTATTTTGAACTTACAGATTCATGAAATTTGGTGTGAATGTGAGAAAGACCGTTTTTGATGAAATTTGGTGTGAATGAAGATGAAGATGAAGATGAAGATGATATGTGAGATTGTGGGGTTGTTGAGGGTGATGGAGTGGGTAATATCTGGGTTTTGTGAAGATCTGAGAGAGGGAGAGAAGAAGATGAAGATCTGAGAGATAGAGAAGAGAGACAGAGGGGTATGTTATAATAATTTTAAATGACCAAAATGCCTCTGAACAAAAAGACAAAATAGATATTTTGTAACAGTAAAAAAAGAGGGTTTTTGGATTTTGGACTAAAATGACAACAAAAGTGAAACCACATGGACCCAGATTTAAAAAGTTTGAGATTTGGACTAAAATGGCAAAAGTGCCCAAACCACAGGGACCAAAATGGCAGTTTACTCTTATAAATTTCATTAAAATTAAAAAATAAATTACATAGCAAAATAAAAAACAACTAAACATTGGAAAAAAAAACTAAAATTAAACGGGTGGCATCTCCCAACCCCACCTTTCGCAAATCGCGCTTTTGTTGAATTACAACCGACTTAAACGGTTCGTCAAGATGGGCAATTAAAATTTATATAAAGATGAGGGACCTGAATTGCAATTAAAGGAAAGCTATTTAAAAATAACTAACAAAAGTTAAGGGGCTAATTTGCACTTTTCATCAAAGTTCCTATTAATTCAGTTTCATAAACGACAAAACAACAAAAGTGAATTGTTTTCAACTGATTTCAACGCGTGATATAAACAACGCGTTTATATTTCAACGCGTTAAAAAAAGTGGCGTCGGCGGTGCGCGAACAACTTCCACGCGTGATGGGGTGGCCATCACGGACCACCCCCACTTCCCTTAGTGACGGCAAGAAAGCGTCGTTTTCACCAAGAGTAGCTTGTGTTGCAAGGTTTGTTGGAGCAGCTAATGCGCCTTCACTCTCATCTACGAATCAATAAAGATACCAAAATGTAAATAGAAGAAAAGCTAGTACATTAATGTATGGAATAACAAGCACATTACAAATAATTCTTTTTGTTCTTAAACTAGTATTTTGACCCACCGCGCGTTGCGGCGGCGTTGAAACTTAAAGTAACTCGAACTTATACCGTCAAATATTTGACCTGACTCATTTTCGAACAAAATTTACGTCAAAACGTAGATCAACTGAAAACGTACATGAAAATAAGCACGGAAACATGTTATATTTGACCTGACTCACTACCGAGAAAGTTAACGTCGAAACGTAAACCAACTTGGATTTATAACGAAACGTACTTAAAAATAAGCACGTAATCTTGGGTTGTGGAGGATTTGACTAGCAGGGGTGTTCTTAGTTACACTCCTTCTGTATCTAGCAGGGGTGTTCTGTGTTATACTCCTTCTGCAGCTAGCAGGAGTATTCTCTGTTAGTATAGTTTAAAGTCAACAACCCTAATTGTAACCCCTATATATACTTCTTATTCATGTACTGTAACTTGTGAGCACCTAATACAAAGAAGAACTAGTTGTGGAGAGTGGATGTAGGTCAGATTAGACCGAACCACTATAAATCTTGTGTTCTTGTGATTTAGAGTGTGTGTGCTTGCTGCAGATTGTTCTTGTGTTTGTGTGAATCGTGTTCCTGGTCCTAATAACTGGTATCAGAGCTCAGGCTCTTGATTGATTCACACAAACTAGGTAAGAGGTGAAGAAGAACACTTACCAGTCGAAGAACAAGCCGTGGTCTCGGATTTCAGTCACAGTCACAGACATAGCGTCTAGGGTTTCTGAACCAGCCGCCGCTAGCACAGCCGCCACCGCCGTCAGTTCTTAACTCCGATTAGGGCTCCGATTGAAGACTCTGTGCAGATTGCGACTAGGGTTTTGATAACCCAGTAGTCGCCGCCGCCTAGGGTTACGAAATTGAAGACCATCCTTGCTGAATATCGCATCTAGGGTTCCAAAAATCAAAGATTGGGGCTTTGATTTTGCACCTTGGTCACCTGATTTTGTGAAGTTTGTGGGAGCAGGTCGTAGGAAGAAGAAAGAACTGGGCGTTCTTTTTTTTCTTTGTTTCTTTAAGAGAAAATCAGCTTTCTCTTATTTGCAAAAAGGCCCCTCAACTTTGACCAAAGAGATAAGTACTGAGATACAAGTGTTAAACCGTCTGTTTGAAGATCAAAGAAACTTGAATCAGGTGTTTTCTGTTTCTATTTGTTTTAGTGTTGGTTTTCTATTTGTTTCGATTTCAGTTTCGTTTTAGTCGTGCTTGTGTTATCATGGCAGAAGACGGGAAGGTGCAAATCGAAAAGTTTGACGGGAAGAAGTTTGGTTGGTGGAAGATGCAGATTGAAGCATTACTTTTTCAGAAAGACTTAGATGTAGTGCTCGAGGATGAAAGGCCAGAAAAAATGCCACAAGCAGATTGGGATAGGATGGATAAGAAAGCTAGAGCAGTGATAACGCTTTCTCTATCGGAGAATGTTGCATTCAACATCCAGAAGGAGACCTCAACTAGAGGAATGATGGCAGCATTATCGAATATGTATGAGAAGCCTTCTGCAGCGAACAAGGTTTATCTTATTCGAGAGCTTGTGAATACCAGGATGAGGGAAGGTGATTCAGTTACAGCGCACATCAATAACTTAAACTCGATATTGTCTCGATTGGTGTCTGTGAACATCAAGTTTGATGATGAGGTTCAAGCCCTATTGTTATTGTCCTCATTACCCGATAGTTGGTCCGGAACCGTAACTGCTGTTACGAGCTCTTCAGATACGAGCAAGTTTACGTTTGTGAAGATGCGGGATCTTATTCTGGGCGAAGATGTCCGAAGAAGAAATTCAGGTGGATCATCGGGTGATTTAATGCATGTTGGCAGAGGAAGGAAGAATAACAGATGTAGTGGCAGCATGAACAGAAAGAGGAGTCAGTCTAGGGCTCGAAATGATGTGACATGTTGGAACTGTAAAGAGGTTGGACATTTCAGGAATCAATGTCCAAACGACAAGAAAGAAGTTAGTGCTGCAGTAGACCATTCAGATGATGAAGTTTTGATCTGTAATGTGGAGAGCAGTGTGGATTCCTGGGTTATGGATTCGGGTGCTTCATTTCACGCTACCTACAACAGTGAAGCACTACGGAATCTTAAAATTGGGGATTTTGGTAAGGTACGCCTTGCAAATGATGAAGTCTCAGATGTCACAGGCATGGGTGATATTGACTTAGTTACTCCAGTCGGATCTACGTGGACTTTAAGAGACGTGAGAGTTATTCCAGGCTTGAAGAAAATGCTCATTTCAGTCGGGCAGCTAGATGATCAGGGTCACGAGGTTAAGTTCGGTAGTGGACAGTGGAAGGTAACTAAGGGAAATTTAGTAGTTGCACGTGGCAAGAAGAGAGGCTCATTGTACATGGTCAGTGTACCGCCTGAGGGAGAGGTTCTCCCAGTTCAGAAGAAATCCAAGATCTCGTTCACAGAATCTCGTGGGCAGAAGAAGGTTTGCTTTGCAGATGGCAAACCCAGAGTCACAGGTCAGATTCAGGTTGAACGTGCTAGAAAAGGTTCAGTAAAACCAGTCAGGGGCATTCGTGGCAGTGGGAGCACAGGTCGTGCTTCAGTCAGAGTTACCAGACGACAGTGGGTTAAGAGAACCAGTATTCCAGCTGTCAAAGTCTCTCTAGTTGATTATCTGCTTTATTCGGAGAGTGTTTGTTCTCATGATGTTCCAGGATCGGGCACTTCGTGTCAGTGGGAGCCGATAGGGACAGAGAACGAGTCACGAGTAGTGACTGATGAGTTGAAGCTCAGTGGGAGCTTCAACGGGCCTTCAGGTTAACCGATGAGAAGGCCGCCCACAACTAGTGAAGATGAAATGTTTACAGAGGTACTTATGAATATGAAGTTGCATGGAGTGCAGTTTGAAGTTGTCAAAGCCTCCAAGTGGGAGATTGTTGGGTTGTGGAGGATTTGACTAGCAGGGGTGTTCTTAGTTACACTCCTTCTGTATCTAGCAAGGGTGTTCTGTGTTATACTCCTTCTGCAGCTAGCAGGAGTATTCTCTGTTAGTATAGTTTAAAGTCAACAACCCTAATTGTAACCCCTATATATACTTCTTATTCATGTACTGTAACTTGTGAGCACCTAATACAAAGAAGAACTAGTTGTGGAGAGTGGATGTAGGTCAGATTAGACGGAACCACTATAAATCTTGTGTTCTTGTTCTTGTGATTTAGAGTGTGTGAGTGTGTGTGCTTGCTGTAGATTGTTCTTGTGTTTGTGTGAATCGTGTTCCTGGTCCTAACACGTAATGAATAGTTTTTTTACGTTAAAGAATGGTACCACGCGTTGCGGAGTCGAAACATAAAGTACCTCGAATTTATACCGCCTAGTGAAAACGTATCATATTAGACCCGACTCTCCGAACAAAACGTAGACCAACCAAGAACAAATCGTACACCAACCAAAAATGTACATAAAAATAAGCACGTAAAACTCGAGTGGGTCCAAATGACAGTTTACAAAATTTTTAGAAAGCTGAAGGGATGTAAGTGACATTGCTAAAAGTTGAAGGGTTGAACACACACACACACACACACAAAAAAAAAAAAAAAAAAAAAAAAAACCATGGATGCCATTGTTGTAAATATGGCAAAAAAAAAAAAAAAAAACAATTCAAAATAGAGGTTGTGTCTTACAGCATTCACATCCCTTCCACCAAATCTCTCTCATAATTCCACTAAAAACAAATACATTTTCTCTCTCCTTTCAATTAAATATTATTTTTATACACTTCTTTTTGAACGGCCAACGAATCCTCCAAATGGGCTACTGGCAAAATTCACCACATCGGGATACACTCGCCTCCGAACCAGGGAAAACCCTCACCTAGGGCTGAAGCCCGTGAACACTCGCCCGAAGGCACGACAGCGCGGGGAGGTAAAACCCGCTCAGTTCAAGGATCGAACTAGCGATCTCCACCTATTTGCCTAGTCTCCCATCATCACCAGGTGCCGCAGAAAAATAATGGGGAGGGCAGGAATCGAACTTGGGTCCCTAAGAACACCATGTCTCTCCCTTACCACTCCACCACCACCTCATTGGCACACTTTTATCAATATCTTTTCTCTCTCATCCACTCACAACCACTTTCGAAATATATTAAAAAATGATAGAGGGTGAACAATGCCCCTTCAAATATACAAATAAACTCTAACATTTTCTCTCTCGTCTACTCACAACCACTTTTTATAACATAACTCATAAGAGCATTCACATCCAATCCACTAAAAATATACATACATTCCACTAAAAAAACAACTCTTATATCAATATATTTCCACTAAAAACAAATACTTTTTCTCTCTCCTTTTCAATATATATTACATTTTTCTCTCTCCTTCACTCACAACCACTTTCAATATATATTAAAAAATTATAGTGGGTGAACAGTGTCCCCCAAAATATACAGATGAACAGTAATATTTTCTCTCTCCACCACTCACAATCACTTTTTATACTCTTTATATTTTTAAAAACCCCACACTCACAATATAATGCCTTGGATGTGAATGCTCTAAGAACCCCACTCACAAAATTTGATGGACGGGTTGTGAATGCTTAAGACACCCTCTTTTGTTATATTAATAATAATAATTTGTAAATGTTATAAGTTACTGGTAACTGAAGTTACCTCTTACGATGAGGAATTTATTTTTGTATATTATGGCATTAAAAAATCACATACCGAGATCATCTGTAGACGTTGATGCTTCTTTTTCTAGCAGTTTGACTCTTCTTAATATCCACCGAATTCCCGCTAATTGGAGGAGCATTCCATAGCTTAGATTGCATGAATTTGCTAAACATGTAATTGATACGAGACTAGACTCCCTCAAGTAGTTGAGGGTGACTATTGTTTTTTTTTTTTTCCACAAGAAAGCCCAACCCATCTCTACTATTACTATTATTATTTAAAAAAAAAAAACTATGGTTTTGGGTTGTATTAATCTAGACACAAGAAATCAAGAATCAAAATCTTATTTATTTATAACTGATAGTCATTTTGTCATCATTGTAAATCATTAATTTCTCTAGTTCAGCTTTGGTTCTAGCCCAAGATCGATGTTCATGTTCCCATGTATTTTTATCAATCTTGTGCTTTTTCAGTTGTCATGGTACTTAAGTCTGTCGGAAAGAAGAAAATAGATAGTATAGGGGGCTATATGTAACTTGGTGTTCTATATAAACACCATTGTTTTGTAACCCTAATTGAGAACCCAATACCGTATTATCAGTGCAATTCAAACCCGATTCAGAGATTATTCTCTATACCAAACAACATGGTATCAGAGCAGTGTTGATTCTTGAACACTTTGCTCATCATCTACAATCCAATCTCAAACCAGAAAAAAAACCAAAATCAAGATCAAAGTTCCAAAAAATCGAACCTGCAGTTTCTTTTCAATACATCAAACAACAACAGCAGTAGCCGCCGATATCAACAGTCGCCGTCACAATCTTGTTGATCCCTTCCACCGATCCCGTGGCAGAAAATGCCCAACAACTTCCTTGATCTTTGACTTGTGTGACATCATCAGATTCTCTCCAATCTACTGATTCCGGCAACGAATCACCTAACAGTCGCCGTCACTATCACCGGAACCCTAAACCCTGCCACACATCCGGCAAGATCTGTTCCCACCAAGAAACCCTAAAACAAATCCGCTAGGTATCCTGCTTCGCCGCGTCAAACCAACAAACCCAAACAAATTCGCTGTTTCGATTTTGTCTTCGACCTTGAGCAACTTGCGGTGTTCTAAAAGGAAAAAAAAAGTAGAAGCAATCATACAACATCCATATTCCTCTGGTTGTATTCTAAAAGAAAAAGAGTAGAAGAAGATTATTGTTGTTGTTGTGGTGTTCCGCGCAGAGAGAGAGAGAGAGAGAGAGAGATTGCACATGACAGCTCAAGTTCTTTGAAAGTTTTGTTTTTCTCTTTTTGGGGTTTATTCCTTAAAGAAAGAGATAGGCTTGGTAGCGGATTTGTTTCCGAGTGAACCCAAATCTTGAACGCGAGTTCAAGTTGCCGGTGTATTTAATAAATACGCCGGTAAGATAACTTTGCTACCTAGCGACGGTATTGCGAACGAAAATCTTGAACGCGAGTTCAAGTGCCCAGCGTATTTGATAAATACGTCGGGTCAGTTGTTTGCTCGATAGCAGTACCTTGACCGCGTATTTACTTGATTTCGGCGTATTTGATTGTTTATTAAATACGCTTGGTTTGTTTATTGTCAAAAAAAAAAAATTGAAATCAATCATGGAAAAAACTGTTCTTGGATATTCGATTTCGGTGCCACTGACACCATGATGTTTGAACCGTTAGACATACGGTCAATGTCCAATCCTCAAAAAACTAAAATCCATACCGCAAACAACGGAACGATGCAAGTGAAAGGAGGAGGGACAATTGAAATTTCACCAACTATGAAATTATCAAATTGTCTTTATGTTCCATCATTATCACACAAACTGCTCTCAATTAGCCATATTACCAAAGAGCTAAATTGCACGGTACTTATGCATCCTACTTTCTGCCTTCTACAGGATATCAGGACGGGTGTGATTATTGGACGTGGTACTGAGCGCCAAGGATTGTACTACGTGGATGAAGTGGCTCAACAAGGTACTGTGATGTTGGCACATGGAACCGAAAATCGGGAAGCCTGGCTATGGCATAGACGTTTGGGACACCCATCCCATGGTTATTCGCACCTTTTGTTTCCAAAACTCTTCCCTTCAAATGGAAAAATAGATTGTGAAACCTGTCTTCACGCTAAAAGCCATCGACAACCGTTCAAACCTAGCAATACAAAAGTTGCTTCACCTTTTTCACTAATCCATTCTGATGTGTGGGGTCCTGCTCCTGTGATGGGGGGGGGGGGGGCAGGGTCTTCGGTACTTTATACTATTCGTGGATGATTGCACTCGCATGACATGGGTATATTTTTTTTAAAAAACAAAGCCGAAGTTTACGAAAAATTTGTCACGTTTTATGCTATGATTCAAACTCAATTTCAAACTCAAATCCAAATCCTTCGATCCGACAATGGGGGGGAATTTGTCAATACATCTGTGAAACAATTCTTTAAAACCAAAGGATTAGTTCATCAAACCTCTTGTGCTCATACCCCTGAACAAAACGGTGTTTCCGAACGGAAAAACCGTATTATTCTTGAAATGACTTGAGCCCTTTTGATCGAATCTCAGGTTCCTAAATCTTTCTGGCCGGAGGCAGTTGCAACCTCCGTGTATCTGCTGAATCGGCTTCCCACAAAAGCTCTTAAATTTAAGACTCCCTTAGATTGTCTGTCTAAGTCTGCCAGTATTCCCCATCCTCTTACACTTGAACCTCGAATCTTCGGGTGTACCGCATTTGTTCATATACCCAAAACCAACCGAAACAAGCTTGGCCCATGTGCTGAGAAATGTGTATTTGTCGGCTATGGGATCGATCAAATAGGTTACTGGTGTTATAATCCAGCAACTCGTCAAATGTTCACCATAATGAATGTTGACTTTCTTGAAACAAAATACTTTTATAACACCCAACTCAGTGGTCAGGGGGAGAACGACAGTATAGACACTCTGAGTTGGTTGAACCAACTTCCCTCATCTGAAGAAGTAACAACAGAAAACCATCACAGTACTTCGAGTCCTTCAAACATAGCCATACAATCTGAGGAGCATAGTACCACTGAAGAAAGTCCATCCAACGTGATACCAGAGTTAAGAAATACTGAGAACCCTGAATGTTCTACGTCTTATAACTATGAGACAACAGGGGAACACATAGAACCGACAACAACAGAACCTACAGAACAGGTTGATCCAGTTGTTGAACAGGTTGAACCAGTTGTTGAACATGTTGAACCAGTTGCAGCAGAGACTACCGGAAGATACTCTCTTCCACCTAGAGCCAATAGAGGGGTCCCTCCAAAACGGTATTCCCCGGAGAAAGAAACCAGAAATTCAAGGTATCCTGTAGCTAATATGGTTAACGGGAACTTATCTAACAGTGCGAAAGCATTTGTCACCTCACTGTACTCCGAACAAATACCTGATTCTGTAAAGGAAGCACAAAGTAAGAAGAGCTGGAAAGAAGCTATGGAAACGGAGATGCACGCTCTTATGAAAAACAATACGTGGGAAAAGTGCATTCTCCCGAAAGGAAAAAAAAACAGTTGGTTGCCGGTGGGTGTATTCGATTAAATATAAACCAGATGGTTCCATTGGAAGACACAAAGCCCGGCTTGTAGCCAAAGGGTACACTCAGACGTATGGGATCGATTATTCTGAGACGTTTTCTCCGGTTGCAAAAATGGACACCATCAGAGTCCTCTTTTCCGTGGCAGCTAATAAGGATTGGCCCCTTCATCAATTTGATGTTACAAATGCATTTCTTCATGGAGACTTAACTGAAGAAGTTTACATGGAAGCACCTCCAGGTTTTTCAGGGGGTTTTAAAGATGGCGAAGTTTGTAGGTTGAAGAAATCTCTATACGGGCTAAAACAGTCTCCTCGGGCATGGTTTGGAAAGTTCAACTTGGCCATGAAAGAATACGGGTATCACCAAAGTAACGCTGATCATACCTTGTTCCTCAAAAGGAGGAACGACCTCGTAACTTGCTTGATCATATATGTGGACGACATGATTATCACCGGAGATGATGTAGAAGAAATAGCACAGCTGAAAAGGAATTTGTTTTCAAAGTTTGAAATGAAAGACATTGGGAATCTCAAGTATTTCCTTGGAATAGAAGTTCTCAGGTCTAAACGGGGGATTTTCATCTGCCAAAAGAAGTATGTTCTTGATCTCCTGGCGGAAACTGGGTTGATTGATTGTAAACCAGCAGATACTCCAATGGTGGCGAATCACAATCTTCACATGGAACTCAATGGAGAACTTGCAGACAAAGAAAGGTATCAACGGCTTGTGGGCAAGTTAATTTATATCTCTCACACTCGCCCTGATATAGCTTATGTTGTTGGATTGGTGAGTCAGTTCATGCATCAACCTCAAGTTGCCCACATGGAAGCTGCTCAGAGAATTTTAAGATATCTCAAGGGAACGGCAGGCCATGGAGTTTTGTTCAAAACAAATGGACATTTAAATATTGAGCTCTACACTGACGCAGACTGGGTAGGGGATAAGGGAAACCGAAGGTCAAGATCAGGATATTTTTCCTTGGTTGGTGGAAACCTCGTTACCTGGAGGAGTAAGAAACAGAAAGTAGTCGCTCTGTCGAGCGCAGAAGCAGAATTTAGAGGTATAGCTCGAGGGTTAAGCGAAGTTCTGTGGATCAGGAAGCTGCTAGAAGACATTGGTTTTTTTCCAAAAGGCTCCTAGTAAAGTTATGTGTGACAATACAACTGCAATACAAATCTCAGAAAACCCAGTTCAACATGATCGAACAAAACACGTGGAGGTAGATCGACATTTCATCAAAGAAAAGTTGGAAGCAAGAATCATAGAACTCCCTCATGTTTCGTCAAAAGATCAACTCGCAGATATCCTCACAAAGACAGTCAACAGAAACGCGTTTAATAGCTGTTTGAGCAAGTTGAGTATTGGTAACCCCACTACTCAACTTGAGGGGGTGTGTCGGAAAGAAGAAAATAGATAGTATAGGGGGCTATATGTAACTTGGTGTTCTATATAAACACCATTCTTTTGTAACCCTAATTGAGAACCCAATACAGTATTATCAATACAATTCAAACCCGATTCAGAGATTATTCTCTATACCAAACAACAAAGTCAATTTGTGGAAACCACACCCATTGCTATGAATTTGTTCTTTAATTTCGTAGAAAACGCGCATTTGACATTCAGCTGATAATGGACCATTAAATGTCAAACAAGTTATGATCCATTTTAGCATTATGTATGTTTGACTAGAAGTATCCTTTCACACCATGACTCCATTGCATACGTTTTAATGATATATTAATAAGTATTATCAAGGATCTTCACTCATCTATAATTATGTTTACTGGTGAAGAGAAAGTGACTGAATCAACCTCAACCTTAGAGTGGCCACAGCCATGCCGTCAGCTTACGTTTTCCGAGATTCAGCTAGCAACGCAAAACTTTGACGAGTCGTTGGTGATCGGGCGTGGGGGGTTTGGGAAAGTTTACAGAGGAATCATCGTTAGTGGGCGCAGGCGTTTACTTGTTGCAATCAAGAGGTTGGATTCGACTTCTAACCAAGGCGCGGTAGAGTTTTGGGTGGAAGTTAATACGCTATCTAAGTTAAGGCACTGTCATTTGGTGTCTTTGATTGGTTATTGTAACGATGGGCGAGAAATGATCCTTGTGTATGAATATATGCCTCTTGGAACACTTGAAGATCATCTCCACAAATTTAAAAAACCATTACCTTGGGATCGACGGCTCAAGATATGTATAGGGGCGGCTCGGGGGCTAGATTATCTTCACACTGGTACGGGTATTGAACAAGGTGTTATACATCGTGACGTGAAGAGTTCTAATATATTGTTGCATAAGAGTTGGGCAGCTAAGATTTCGGATTTCGGGTTGTCCAAAGTAGGTCCAACGAATCAGCATTCAACTTATGTCAACACGATGGTCAAGGGTACCTTTGGATATCTAGATCCAGATTACTTTCAAACAGGTAGGCTGACGAGAAAGTCTGATGTGTACGCCTTTGGGGTTGTACTATTTGAAGTTTTGTGTGGGAAACGAGCAGTGGATAAAAGTATTGATGAGGACCAATGGGGTTTAGCAAGATGGGCTCAAGATTCGATCAAAGAAGGGAAGCTAAAACGAATAGTTGATCCTAGTATAAGGGGGAGAATATCGGCTAAATGTTTAAAAGAGTTTGCACAACTTGCAGACCGTTGCTTGCATAGTCATCCTAAGCAACGTCCTACAATGGCTGAGGTTGTTGTTGGTCTTCAGTCTATACTAGCTTTACAAGATAGAATCGATAAATCATCGCATCCAAGGAGCATCACCATATTTGGTAGAAAGATGCCAATGTTTCTCTTGCCATCCAATGGGGAAAACTATGGTATGATATTTTCTTCCTGTTTTTTTATGTTTGTTTTCATGAAAACTTGTTTTGTTGACTGATGTATGCTCTTATTTTGTACGTAGATAGAAGCTTAAACAACTCCGAGACTCACTTTGATCCAGATGGAAGCGAAATTAGAAAGCTATACAAATTTGATTTTCTGACTATCAGCATTGCAACTGACAATTTCTCGGAGGCTAATAAAATTTGGCAAGATGAAAGTGAGTCCATGTACAAGGTAGTCACATATCTTACCTAACGAGTAACTAACGACATAATGTTTCGGTTTTCTGAAGGATGTTTATAAATCTATATGAGTCAATATCATTCTTTTTCAGGGCATGCTACAAAATGGACAAAGAATAGCCATTAAAAAACTATATGGTACTATTCATGAACATATTTATAATGAGTTATCGGTGAAGCTTGAACATGAGAATTTGGTTCGGCTGCTTGGATATTGCTTAGAACAAACAGCTGATTTCCTGGTCTATGATTTTGCCCTGTACAAAAGTTTGGATCACTTTATATTTGGTATAAATTTGCATTTTGAAATTATGTATTATACTTTATAAAGTGAGGTTCGCACCAGCAGTGGTGGATCTTGAACTTTTAAACTGGGGGGGGGGGGGGGGGGGGCATATAAATTTTTCGGTAAAACGTACACTTTGAAGCGAAAAAACAGCCCCCCCCCCCCCACCAACTAAGATCCTCTACGCACGAGAACTGCTTAATAATCAGGAACCAAAGGAACTACGTTTTGGCCCTCGGATCGTATTTAAATGGATGGTTGAGATCTCTCTATTATGTCTTTCATTCCATAAATCATAACCGTCCCCTCCCTTTTGTCTTTCATAATCTAAGGCTAAAAAGTGGTTTATTTAGTTTCTAGTTATTTATAGATTCTCATTTGAACCCACACCTCACTCTTGGTTACAAACTTACAGTAATAACTGTAACCTTTGTTATTTATGCTTGTAGATCCTCTGAAGCGTAACCGTTTGGACTGGAATAAACGCCACGAAATAATCCTAGGTGTTGCCAATGCACTCCTTTACCTTCACAAGCATGCTCCCATTTGGATTGTACATGCTGATGTCAGACCCGAGAACATTTTTCTTAATGAAAACATGAACCACAGACTATCATATGTAGAGCCAGAAATATATTTAGCAATCAATGGGACTAATTGCATTAATGTTGATAAAAGCTGCGGCACCATGTAAGTACAAAACTAGTTTTACTTCAATTTTGAAATATATTGAAGAGAAATTGCATCTGTTGTTAAAACTTTTGTAGGTACATGTTTCTTCTTATGTGCGCGTTTTTTTTTTCCAAATGCTGATAATTTATATGTTTTTGACCAACAGGGGATACATGGCCCCGGAGTATATGGTAGAGGGTCATCTCTCAACAAAGGCCGATGTCTTTGGCTTTGGTCTGTTGGTTTTAGAAACTATTAGCGGTCAGAGAAACTACAAGCACTATCCACTGACCGACGAAAACTTTGTACAGTATGTAAGTTTTCGATGATTGAGTTCATCAATCATCATTATCACTTTGTTGGTCTTGTTTATATGATTATATCAACATTATCTCTTTGTTGAACTGTTGAAGACTTGGAAAAGTTGGTTGAAAGGAAGGAATTCATATATAATTGACCCGACAATCGATGTTGACTCAAGATTGATATCAAGAATCATCCAAATTGGGTTGTTGTGTGTTGAAACCGATGAAACTGATAGACCAACAATGGATGAAGTCGTTGGCATGCTGGTTAGCAACTCGTCTCAAGAGCTTGCTCTTCCTAAAAATCCAGTGTCGTCATGGATACTAGAAGAGGTTTCGGATCATACGAATGTCGCGTGTGATGACTATGATTCTGGAGCAGCTGAGGAGTTTAAATCTGAGCTAAGCCCTCGATAGTTCCATGAAGGTACTTGTAACATAAAGAACGATGAGCCAAGGGTAAATGGGGAACTATTTGTGTGTATGTAACACAACTAGAGGGTCCGAATGAAACGTATATACACATAGAGCCTTGAGATACGCGTATGAAAGTTTTCCTCATCAAGATTTGCGTATCGAACTTTTTGCTATCGAATCTTGTATCAGACTTCCTCCAAATATTATTCATGCATCAGACTTTTGTAAATAATATAATCAATTTTTATAAAAATGAATTCAAAATCTGGAAATTTTCAGTTCCTAATCGAGTGTAAGATAAATTCGTTACCATCGACATAATCATTATTAATAAGCTCTTTACAACTCTTTGAACAAAACAATGACAATCCTTAAAAAACCATACTAAATCATCGCTCACAACAATACATTATGAACATTATGAGCATAACATACAAAGATCACCTGTGTAACTCAAAGAAAAAGGATATTCATACCTTTAAGTATAAAAAAAGATTAAAAAAATTATAAAAGCATTGATTTTACAGTGTTCTCTTCAACCCAGTATATTCTCTTTGCATTCTCACATCCATAAAAAACATGGAAACACTGTATTTTGCCAGGAGATGAAATTGCACCTCGGGGACCGTGACATGTGAAACTTCGGTAACAACTTTTTCAAAGATGTTTCGTTTGTCTCTTTGATGGCCCTCCGGGAAATAGCTTCATTATCCATCCTAGAACTCTTTCCACAACCTATCCCGATTGTAAAAAGAATTATAAAGCAAGTTTATATAATATACGGAAATGTGGTGTGGTGGCAAAATGAACGAATCAGATTGTGTTGACCCGGGACACTTATTGTGCGTCAAAATGATTAAACGCATTATATTATTTCGGGATATCTGATTTAAATAACTCCAGCCCAATTAGCTTAGCTGACGTCAGATGCCATGTCACTAAAAAAGTGCCACATCAGCAAAAAGTTAACTGGGTTAGGGTTCAGTTAGTTTGGGAGTGCGAGAGGAAAATAAGTTGAAGTTGGGATTGGGAGTGGCATGGTACAATACGTAAGTTGGGAGTGTTATCGGCCAAATGGTGAAAGTTGGGTTATTTAAATCCAATATCCCTATTATTTCAATAATCTATTTCGTTTTAATTAAACTGAGGATTTCATAATCCATCAAAAGTGCACTTTGGGGGTGTTTGACCCGTATCTTTTAAAGCTAAATCAGTTTCACTTTTAACCCGTTAGATATAAAGCATAAACTTATTCGACCCATTCATAAGTTAACGGGTCAATATTGCCAACTTCAAAAGTAAGTAACAACGTATTTGCGATTACGAAAAGCAGTGTTGTACCTCGTCACCTTCGTCAGCATAGGGCGTATTATCAACCGCGTTACGAGGAACAGGCTTTCTTTGCGGGATATTATCACTCACCATACTCTGAGAAGTCAACAACTCTAATCTTTGTGTTTGAACTTCAAGTTTATGTGATAGTTCCTTGTTCAAATCCTTCATAATGCAAAAGAATATGTAAAACAATGTTTTACATAGTCCAACATGTAAACTATAACCATAACATAATAACGCGTGTATTGCGTATCTGAATCTCTACAACATACCTTCAACTTGGAACTTAAAGATGATTCAGTTGACAAAGCTTTCACCAGTTCTTCTTTTTCCAACGCTAACTGAAACCAAAAAAAAATAATGATATTTATAAATAAAAAATTACCAGCGGGGTCAAAAGTCATTCACAAAATCTTATTAAAAACTTATTTTTAAGAACTCGAACTACCTCTGAAATAAGCGTGTTGATATTTTGAATCGTATTCATCTGATCTGGAGGTATACTTGAAGATGAAACTTCAAGACCAGGATTCCTACTTAGTGACGGCAAGAAAGCGTCGCTTTCACCAAGAGTAGCTTGTGTTGCAAGGTTTGTGGGAGCAGCTAATGCGTCTTCACTCTCATCTACGAATCAATAAAAATATCAAAATGTAAATAAAAGAAAAGCTAGTACATTAATGTAAGGAATAACAAGGACATTACAAATTATTCTTTTTGTTCTTAAACTAGTATTTTGACCCACCGCACGTTGCGGCAGCGTTGAAACTTAACGTAACTCGAACTGATACCGTTAAATATTTGACCCAACTCATTTTCAAACAAAATTTACGTCAAAACGTAGATCAACTGAAAACGTACATGAAAATAAGCACGGAAACGTATTATACCGAGAAAGTTAACGTCGAAACATAAACCAACTTGGAATTATAAAGAAACGTACTTAAAAATAAGCACGTAATGAATAGTTTTTTTTTTACGTTAAAGAATGGTACCACGCGTTGCGGAGTCGAAACGTAAAGTACCTCGAATTTATACCGCCTAGTGAAAACGTATTATATTAGACTTGACTCGTTTCCGAACAAAACGTAGACCAACCAAAAACGTACATAAAAATAAGCATGAAAACGTTTTATATTTGACCCACATATATAAAAATAAGCACGTAAAACTCGAGGGGGTCCAAATGACAGTTTACAAATTTTTTAGAAAACTGAGGGGGTGTAAGTGGCAATGCTAAAAGTTGAAGGGTTGAACACACACACACAAAAAAACCATGGATGCCATTGTTGTAAATATGGCAAAGAAACAATTCAAAATAGAGGTTGTCTTTTAGGTACTATTCCTAAGGCACCCTCTTTTGTTACATTAATAATTTGTAAATGTTGTAAGTTACTGGTAACTGAAGTTACCTTTTACTATGAGGAATTTATTTTTGTATATCATGGCATTAAAAAATCACATACCGAGATCATCTGTAGACGTTGATGCTTCTTTTCTAGCAGTTTGACTCTTCTTAATATCCACCGAATTCCCGCTAATTGGAGGAGCATTCCATAGCTTAGATTGCATGAGTTTTTTCTCTGTTAATAATTTATTTTCACATTTACACAAAATCATCAGGATCACAACATACATTAAAGAAAACAATGCAACAAAAAACAAAGCCAGCATGATTATGATGTCACTGTAACACTGTAAGCAATAAACGGTGCATATTACTTAACATATATATACCTTCTTGTAGAGCATGAATAGTGGACTGTAGATCTTGGCGATCCTTCTCCAGGGTAGATATTTTTCTCCTGAATGTATTTTAAATATAAATTTTCAACTATCCAATGGCATAACAATAAGAAACGTTACTATTCTATAGCGATTTAAACAAGTATCGTGTCGCAGTTCTTTTTCAAAGAATATGTAGACCCTACTTGAAAAATATAGAATACTAAACTAACAATAACTGAGTAGTACTTTAAAGCCATAAGCTCAGACCGTACTTCTGTGACGACATTTCAGCTTCCAAATTTTCCAATTGTCGCTCCAGTTTCAGTTCATTAGACCTCAGTCTGAGTGCCTACAATAAAAGGTGTTTATAAACAGCTACCATAGTCAATACAGAGAATGATACGAGTGTATAGTACCTTCTCCTCTAATCCAATAACCTCAGAAGCGAGTAACTTAGCACGTTCATCGGCTGCACTACATTCTAACTGGGCGTTTCCATACTCGGTCCTCACAGCCTGAAGTTCTACCTAGTCAAATAAAAATTTAACGAGAATTGTCAAAAAAAAAAAAATAGCGAACATATGCCAAGACAGTAAGAAAGTTAATGCCACACAATCGCTACTGATAATTGCTTCTTATATAACAGACTAACCAGCTGAGCATTAATTTCGTCCTGCAAGCTTGCTATATCAGCCTTTAACTGGTTGACAAGACCTCCCTGCAAAGAAAAAAAAAAACAAACATTAAAGAGACGAAAACAACTGAAATTTATCAACTTTTCAATATAAGACATGCTTACATTTTGAAAAGAAAACAGTTTACTACCTGCTGGTTATAACTGTCGGTTAGTGCTGAGTTTTCGGTGGCTAAAGACTCGGCTAGAACTCGTGAAGCCTCAAGAGCTCGTTGCAAAGAGAACTTTTCTTGCGTAAGATCTTCAATATGCTGCTCAAGAAATAAGAAAAATGTAAGGAATAGCAAGACGTATATAGTTTGCAGCTTCTAGACATTTAGCAAGTGAAATAAACTATCAAATAATGTAAACATTATTTAGAAAAGAGTAAAATGCCATTTTCGTCCCTGAGATTTGGCTATTTTTGCGACTTTCGTCCAAAGGTTTGTTTTTTCGCATCTAGATCCAAAAGGTTTAAAATCTTGTCATTTTCTTCCAACTCGTTAACTTCATCCATTTTTTAGCGTCAAGTCGGGTATTTTCGTCTTTTAGACTTTTTTTGTGATAATTAAAGGGTTTGGGTGGGGAGAAAGTCAACAGAGGACCAGAGGTGGATCTTTATTTCTTATAGTGTTTTTTTATTTTAATAAAAATGTCTAAAAAGGCAGAAATGCCCCTCATTTAACAGAGAAAAATAGATGGAGTCAATGAGTTGGGATAAAAATGGCAATATTTCAAACCTTCTGAATCCAGATGCGGAAAAACAAACCTTTGGATAAAAGTCGCAAAAGTGGCCAAACCACACAGACAAAAATGGCATTTTACTCTTCAAAAAATTTAGACAAATAAAAAACAAAAAAAAATATTAAACACGAAAAAATCATCAATAACTAAAGACGATGTCATGTTATTATAATAACCTGTTCCAAAGCAGCAAAATCTTCATTTTGTTTTGTAGAATCAAAACCGTTCTTTTTTTCCATTTCAAACTCACTGATACCCTGCCTAAATACGGAATTTTGAGAATCAGATGTAACACGAGCATCCACAGGGTGAATTTTTGAGCTAAACGGGTTGTCTTTATCTTTATCCGTCTCTGCGTTTTTAGACACGTTGATCAAATCAAGGAAAGACGGACGGGATCGTCTGCCAGCTAAGCCTGGTGACATAGACGCCTGATTGTATGAGGGTATAGCTTCAGATCTGCTGTTTGCAGATATAGATTCAGATGACCATAACGATGAGCTAGTTTCATTGGCTTGATGATGAAATAGGTTCTTATTATCCGCTGACAAAATTGGAGGATAACGATTCTCTGACACGTCTTGTATAGGTTTCCGAGCTTCAGGAGATGGATCTGAAAGTTTGAAGGTACGGTAAAAGTTAACACTACGTAAAGATTGCTAGATGTGGCATGTTGGGTAACAGGTCAAAACGTGTAAAAATTACAAGTCATGTTGGGTTCGCACGAAATACTATTTGTCAGAAAAAAATGGAAATTTATAGAAAAAAAAATTGATACAAACAGTGTCTCATTCTGCCCATTTCCTATAAAGCTATATTTTCTAATTTACATGTTTGACCCGTTAGAAATTAAAAAAAGAAAATATACTGGAATTGACCAGGGATGGGATCGGTACGGTACCCGTACCCATACCGAAAATACAAGTACTGAATTTGAACAAAACTAGGTATTGTCTATATTGTACACTAGTACGGGTACCAAATAGGTAAAATCAATACGAGTACCATAAATACCATAATACGAAATAAAACATAATATGAAAATTCGGTACCAGAACCATTTTTTACTCATACGCGTATCGATACCGAATACCGAAATCAATAAAACTGGGTACCGATACATGTACTGAATACCTAAAATCGGTACCGGTACGGGTCCGGGTATTTGGGAAAAAAAGTTCATCCCACGTATAGCAGTCAAAATTACAATCTCTAAAATTTATCGAGTTCATGAAAAGAAGAAAAAAAGATTACCTCTATATGCCGGGACATTAGCTGGTTGATGATTACCATAACTAAAGTTGTTAGCAAACGAAGAACCATTTGATCTCTCGGTAGAAGACTTAGTAACTGAAACTTGAGCGGTTACACGAGTTGCATCGGTAAAATCCTTTAAACGTTCATCTCTACTACTTTTAAAGGAGTCTTCCTGCCTTACATTCCTAAAATGATTATAACTGCTATATATATTCTCTTCTGGGTGATTAAATGCTTTATTTTTTTCGGGATCCAGTTCATAAGGTGCTTTATGATCCAACTTTCCGTCAGTTGAATGTTTACTGAAATCGCTTATAGGGTTCACGTCGGGTTCGGCTTCAACAACGTTTATTGTTCTCTTTTCATTTTTTCCAACTTGAAAACCTGAACCGGAATCAGATGAAGCGTCTGTTATCGCCTGAACGGAATCGGACACTGTCGGTTTTGTCTCCTGTAGGTCACCGTTAGCAGAATGGGCAGAATTACTAGCTGCAGCTTTTTTGGCTGCTGCTTTCTTCTTACGAAACTCCTCTAGCTGTAAATGCAAAGCAAGCAAAAAGCTTTAATTAACTACAAAATGTCAATGACACTGAAACCATCATTGAGTTTAAAATGCAAACAAAACGCCACTTTAGCAAAGCACGAAGCTTGTATTAGTACTAAACAACTTCATTGAAATCCAAATTTGAGCATTTGGATTGACACTTAAATGCAAACAAACTCCCTCCCATAGTTTTCAACAAAGCAATTCAACTATAACCAATTCGAAATACACACCGTAAACATATGTATAATTAGAATGTGTTTCTTATGTTTTCCTCACATTTTTCTTTCATGTCAAGTTCCATGTACCAAATATGCTTCATATTTAAACTTTTAAGCACCAAATATGTGAACTTAAATAAAGTAATAAACCCAAACCCCTAAGACCCATAGCTTTGTTTTTAGTAGGATCGGTTTTACTATCCAAAAGGGGTTGCTGCGCAGCTTGTTGCCTGTTTACCTGCCATTTTATCGTAATCGTCCTTCTTACGTTTAACATAAAGTTTACATAAAACTAAACCTATAATTGGCCAATTAACAATCATATTAAAATCTACATAACAAACAACTCATACATAAAATAATTCTTTAGAAACCAACCTCAAACTGAAAATTCCAACTACATTACCCAAATGACACAATAAAAATATCCAAATAATTAAACAAAAAACAACAAATTAGAAAAGGGGTTTGATAAAAGAACAACATACCCGCTTCTTGCCAGCTTCCAATTGCTGTTGCTTCTTCGATGAAACGGTGGAATTATCCGAAGCCATTCAATCGAGATCACAATCTGAAAAGGGGTGACCAAATAGGGATAATCGGAAATGGGGTTTTATGTAGAATTTGAAATCATGCAAAGGAGGATGTTGATGTTGATGTTGATTACATAAGCATAAACCCTGATTGGATTGATTGATTTGCAGATAGAGGGTCCGATCTAGCCGGAGAGGGAGAGCCGGGTTGTCGATTTTGGGTATGTTGGTTTAGATCTCTCTCTCTCTCCCCCTCTACCGATCTTCGTCTCTCTCTTCTTTCTTGTATTTTCGATTTATCTTACGTTACTCCAACGCCTCTTTTGATGCAAGGATGGTAAAAATGAAAAGGGTGGTATTATTGTCATCAATCAATACGTAGGGCATGTTTGGCTAAGCTTATTTAAGTTAAAAAGGACTTTTAAAAAAAGTACTTATTGACTTATGACTTTTTTAAAAAGAGTTTTAAAAAAGTGTTTGAATTAGCTTATGGGGTGGGAAAAACTAATAAGACAATAAGTTGTTTTTTAAAAAGTGTTTGAATTAGCTTATTGATATAAAATGACTAAAAGCTAATAAGTCAATAAGTTAGTTCAAAAAGTCACAACATTCTAACTTTTCAAAAATGACTTTTTGATGACTTTTTCTCCTTCTCAAAAAGTCATTTTGAAAAGGACTTTTCCATTTGCCAAACACTAAAACTCCTTATTGGCTTTTTGAAGTCAATAAGCCAATAAGTTGGTTGGAAAAGCTTAGCCAAACATGCCCGTAGTATCGTATATAGGTCTATACTATGTGTAATTGTGTATTAGGTTAAATTTAATTTTCAAGGTCAGTCAAAGCTTGACATTGTCTTCTCATTAGGACCAATAAGCATCGACTAATACGCAGGCCTATACGATGCGTATTAGTGATAGGTTGTCTATCAAAGCTGACAGATAGGGTTCACATGCAAACCCTATACAGATCGTATAGGCCTATACGATTCGTATTATAGTACGAGGTTACTTTTTTGTCACTCAACAGTGACATAAAGTGATTGAAAGAACATTGCGTCAGCCCTATACGGTCGTATAGGTTTATACGACTCGTATTGGTCTGTGCATTTGCATTCTGCTAGGCCTTTATAAACGATGAAGGAAGACGAACACGATTCATATTTGATTTGTCTTCGTTTTTTTCTTTATATTCGTTAACACCATGTCTTGGTTCAACCTTAATTACATTTTCGGCGAGTCGTCCGACACAAACACGAGCACGTTTATTCCTGAAAGGAGTGTGGTATAGCATTTTTTTTAACTTGTTTTGTTTTGTTTTTTTTTTTTGTTTATGAAATACTTAGCACACCATTTGTATTATGAGTGGTTTGTTGTTCCTGATTCTTACGATAGGTGAGGAAACTATGATCACGCGAAGGAGGTCGTGTCCGGCTTTCGTCCCCATCATAATGAATCGTTGTTTCCAGACCTTAACGAGGTAAGTATTTACTTACTTTTTTCTATTCGGCGTTAAACTTACCATTACCTTTTACCCGTTGTTTTTTTTAGCTTGTTGAGCCCCGCCAACCGTAGTTGGTTTGCTTGGTTACGTATAATGTAAATATCACACGTCGTGAATACGTCAACATAAAAAATAATACAAAATACAACTACGATACGATACAAGGATTATACGATATCATACGACACGTCGCGATGAAATATTAAAAAGTTAAAATGTGATACGATACGCCACGATACGCTATAATACGATATGTAACGATAAAAAAAATAAAGATTTTAAATTCATTAGAACGAAAATAACCAACAATAAACACCAAAAACCAAACACAACACATCAAAAAATCAAACCTAAAAAATTCAGGGCCTTAATACGCATCGTATAGGCCTATACGATGCGTATAGGCCAGCCGCCAGACAACCACTGAACCTGTTAGTTTGCGATGACTTAACTTTATCCAATACAGATCGTATAGGCTTATACGATACCTATTGACTTCCAAAGTGTGCGGATAGCCCAGCCAGTATGCCAATAGAATCCCCCAATGTTAATATATTGCTGGAAAAGTGAAGTTAGATTTGAACCATTGTGTATGACTTTTTCTCCTTCTCAAAAAGTCATTTTGAAAAGGACTTTTCCATTTGCCAAACACTAAAACTCCTTATTGGCTTTTTGATTAAGTCAATAAGCCAATAAGTTGGTTGGAAAAACTTAGCCAAACATGCCCGTAGTATCGTATATCGGTCTATACTATGTGTAATTGTGTATTAGGTTAAATTTAATTTTCAAGGTCAGTCAAAGATTGACATTGTCTTCTCATTAGGACCAATTAGCATCGACTAATACGCAGGCCTATACGATGTGTATTAGTGATAGGTTGTCTATCAAAGCTGACAGATAGGGTTCACATGCAAACCCTATACAGATCGTATAGGCCTATACGATTCGTATTATAGTACGAGGTTACTTTTTTGTCACTCAACAGTGACATAAAGTGATTGAAAGAACATTGCGTCAGCCCTATACGGTCGTATAGGTTTATACGACTCTTATTGGTCTGTGAATTTGCATTCTGCTAGGCCTTTATAAACGATGAAGGAAGACGAACACGATTCATACTTGATTTGTCTTCTATGAATTTGTCTTCGTTTTTTTCTTTATATTCGTTAACACCATGTCTTGGTTCAACCTTAATTACATTTTCGGCAAGTCGTCCGACACAAACACGAGCACGTTTATTCCTGAAAGGAGTGTGGTATAGCATTTTTTTTAACTTGTTTTGTTTTTTTTTTGTTTATGAAATACTTAGCACACCGTTTGTATTACGAGGGGTTTGTTGTCCCTGATTCTTACGATAGGAGAGGAAACTATGATCATGCGAAGGAGGTCGTGTCCGGCTTTCGTCCCCATCATAATGAATCGTTGTTTCAAGACCTTAACGAGGTAAGTATTTACTTACTTTTTTCTATTCGGCGTTAAACTTACCATTACCTTTTACCCGTTGTTTTTTTTAACTTGTTGAGCCCCGCCAACCGTAGTTGGTTTGCTTGGTTACGTATAATGTAAATATCACACGTCGTGAATACGTCAACATAAAAAATAATACAAAATACAACTACGATACGATACAAGGATTATACGATATCATACGACACGTCGCGATGAAATATTAAAAAGTTAAAATGTGATACGATACGCCACGATACGCTATAATACGATATGTAACGATAAAAAAATATAGATTTTAAATTCATTAGAACGAAAATAACCAACAATAAACACCAAAAACCAAACACAACACATCAAAAAATCAAACCTAAAAAATTCAGGGCCTTAATACGCATCGTATAGGCCTATACGATGCGTATAGGCCAGCCGCCAGACAACCACTGCACCTGTTAGTTTGCGATGACTTAACTTTATCCAATACAGATCGTATAGGCTTATACGATACGTATTGACTTCCAAAGTGTGCGGATAGCCCAGCCAGTATGCCAATAGAATCCCCCAATGTAAATATTGCTGGAAAAGTGAAGTTAGATTTGAACCATTGTCATCGTCAGATTTGAAACATAAATTGAAATAAGATCTGGCATCACCATTATCACCATATTCTAAACCAGGGATTTAAGGAGATGGGGTTGCTGTGATGGTGGTTGTTAATTCTTTGACATATGGGAAGAAATAGGGCAGTTGTGATGGAGGTTGTTCAATGTTTGTGCGTCAGTGATAATGTGTAACACCCGTTCTTAAAAATTTAGGTTTAACGTATCATTTACGAAGAACAATCATGTAATTAAGATTACATATGCTTTGGAATTACAGGTTTATTAAAACCTTTTACAATTTAAAAGTATACAACATATCATGTGTACGTTCGTCACTTAACATAACAACGATACATAGTGCGGAAGCTTGTTTCGTGATCGTGTTCGGTTCTTGCTCGTCGCTTGATTTTCATCCGGGCACTCTTGGCAATCACCTATGATCAAAACCAACTTAAAAGTTAGTTTTGATAGTTAAATAACAAGTTTAAGCAAGTTATATGGGTCAAACAACAAAAAAAATAAGGTTTTTCCGGAATAAGGGGCTTCGCGTGACGCCAAGCCCTTGTTTTCACAGACTGATGCTTAATCAGTTGCTGTACGTACCCAGCATGACCTGATTTCACGGAAACGGGCATAACTTCTTCGTTATTGATCCGTTTTACCCGATTCTTTTTCCTACGCGTCCGTAATTTAATTCTCCATCATATGGAGTTAAAATCCAACATCCAACTTAATAAATTTTTAGACTTCTAAGCCTTCGACTCGTTACCTTTTTACCGAATTTTAACCCGTTTATGCATTTTATCAAACAAACATATTTGTTTGATCCTTATATCACATACACTTCTTCAAATTAATGTTATCTACCACTTTAGGTTCTAATCACAGGTTTATTACATAATTTAAACCCGTTTTTGCTCATATGCTTATTTTGACCCGTTTAGGGTATTTTAAGCACTTTAAAGCTTAAAATCGCTTTCATTCACTTCTAGCATTGTAGTTCTACATTTCTTATCTAGTAACCTCCCACTACAACTATATGTGTATTGGGTTTAATGTGGATATCTATATGTTCCGAGTTTTACCCCTCGGATTACCATTTTACGGCAAAGACTCATATAAAGTCCTTCGACCCAAGAATTTACGTTTTTCACTATCTAACTTATCCTAAGCATTTATATAATCATAAAACTCATTTCCGAACCACCTTTAAGGGTCGTTCGTCCGAATTAGCTTACAAGGGCAATTTGGTAAATTTTCATCCTTCTTTAACTACAAGGGTCCTTTAAATACTTGATTGACCCAAAATCCGACTCTTTTAACTATAATCTTATTTATAAACCCATGTGCTTCTAAAACACCATGAACATAATTCAATTTATTCGGTTTACCTTAAAGATAACCGAATATCTACACTTTAACATTGTCTAACTCTTATAGAACTCCAAATTCTACATGATGAGTTGTGTTATTATACATACCTGGCTCGGATCAATATATTGACCGGTTTCAATACCTTGCCTTAATAGCCGCTAAGCAATAGCGATGTACTTATCCTTTTGCTATTTATTCCTATAACATGTAACTCGACAAACCATTAGACAATATTGTCAAAGGGTGATAATTTCACCTTTTGACCCGTTTATTTACCTAGTGATCTTCATCACTTCAAGTAAATGTCAATTTCATGTATTATGCTAATTTAAAGTCTACTAGCTAGAATACGAAATCAAGCATAACGTAACGAAATCGTAGTTACGTACCTTTAAAGCACACCTTTCAAGCGTGTATCACCTCCGGCCTGTCCGCTTGATGTTCCGGATTCCTTGCCTAAAGAGTTCAATTCACAATAAGTTTAGAACTCTTTCACAAGCTTTATCGCATAATTTGCTACAATAACCAAATATGCGTTTTTACCCAACTTTTAACATTTTAACCCTCACTTAGGCGTTCCATCAAACACCTAGTGGGTCAGATTTTTATATAAACAAAACCAAGTTCATGACTTGTAATTATCATCTAAACTAACTTTACTTAGTCAATCCTACATATATCTTAACATCAATATTTCTGAAATTTATTCTAAATTTCAGATTTGTGTTAGAACAAGATCACAATTCTAAGGCTTATCAAGTTTTCTTCAAGTTTATTAATCACCTACAATGGTGGTTATAAACTCTATAATTATCATGAAATCTTTTATCAAGATTTCACCTAGGGTTCATCCCTAGACACCATATCTCTTCTAATTACATTCATGCATGACACAATCAAGCTAAATTTCGATCTTTCATAATTAACCTAGAACTTGAGATGAATCAAAACTTCAAGATTTTACATACCTTATGATCCATTCAACTAGGTGATCATTAATTTATGCTTGAAAATCGATTTAGACATGATTTAAGCCTTCAATTTGTGGCTTTTGTGAATGTTAGGGTTTTGGGGGATGAGGGTCGCCCTTCCCTGCTTCTGATCGAACCAGACATCTCAATTGAGGTGTTTGGTTTTGTTTTTTTTAATTAAAACTAATAATATAAGTTTCAATTTTAACAACATTGGCCCCTCCACTTTTGTTTGACATATAGTTTTGGTTGTTTTAACCCTATTTCAAGTTATTTCTAGACTTGTAGTTAACTAGGTTATAATTTTCCTAGTTATTCATCTTGTTCAAAAACCCGTTTTATTTTAAGTCCCGTTAAATCTCGGGCCTTTTTATATACTTTGCTTTCTCAAAGTATTTCCCATCCTTTTAATAAATATTAGATTTATTTATTTAAATCATAATATTCACCGGGTTAATTCTTACCACTAACGATATTTTACCCGTTTTTACTATTAACGAGGTTTGATTACCAAACCCGTTTTCGGGGTGTTACAAGTCTACCCCCCTTAAAGAGGTTTCGTCCTCGAAACCTTTTCTTTCATAATTTATCGAGTTTAACTCCATGCATATGCTCTCGATAATCAATTGAGCATTGCTCATATTTTAATCGATTGTTAGTATTACCAGAAAATTTATGGTAATACCTTTTTGGTTACAAAACATCTACGTGCCTCATTCGACATAATGCAACTTGAAATAACGTAATTTCGTTACTTCTACTAGTTTAGTTAACTTAGCGATATCCATATTATCGAACCCTTTGTGAATCCGTTACCTTGACCCGTTTAAAGGTCTTTAGTGAATTCTTTCACTTTTAACAACAATTTCTTTCGTTTTCAAGTTCATTTATTCGGTTCAGTTATACCGAATCCACCGATTATAAGCAACCAAATTTATTTAAATGACCTTAACCGGTCCCACTAACTAGACTTATTAGTCCAGTTACTCTTTACCGCTCGCTTGGTTATAATGTGATTCCACTTCACATTGTATTTCTTGACCGTGATCGTGTCACGTCATGTTTAATTTATATCAACGTTTCTTTATCATACTTCTTCTTTTCGAATGTATTGTCTCGCACCTATCGATGTTAAGACTCATACTCTTTGATATTAACCATTTTCTAATCTCCCTCGTAATATCCATATTTGTTAAAACATTGTTTCTTACTAAAACTAAATTTTAGTTTAACGTTTCCTTTTTCTCCTTGTCATACATCTTTTACTCATTTCTAGGACTTTTACGTCTGAAAATTTATTCCTTTCCGTTGTCTTTTCGGTAATATTTTTGTCCGTTTAGATGTTTTAGTGAAATCCCTCACTTTTATACTACCTTTACCTTCCGTTATTATTTTACGCGGGGAGTTTAACCATTTTCCTCACTTCATGTTATTGACCCGTAGGTTCTTTCACTTAGCCTCGTAGGCTTATTTCTTTAGATTTTTCACCTTTTTAAGGCGAGGCCTTTATGATCCCTTTGCTTCAATTCATGTCCCGTGGGTCATTTTGGCCCCGTAGACCTTTACACTAATTAATATCCTGTAGGTTATGATGATCCCGTAGATCATCTTTTATTCTAGTCTTTATTCAAATGTGTATACGTTTATATACGCATATGGCGTTAAGACACCCCTTTTTATGTTTATAATTATTCACCTTTACTTTTTGGATTTCATTTGACCTTGACCGTAGTCTAAGGTTACATTGTTTTCTTTCGAATCATCTTTCCGACTTCTCGACTTCCAACGTCAATTACACGTCAGTTTTCCATACACTTACCGTTACCCGGTTCTTACCTGTACTTCTTTACGTCCCATTACCCGGGTTCTTTTATTTCAATGTTTTTAACGCCTATAACTCCTTTACATAGGTTTATTAATATTTCGCACTTTTATTTATCCGATTCGCACTTACTTACTTTAGCAAGTGTCATCCTTTATTAAATTTGTTTGACTTGTTCGTGTGAACATTCATCACTTATGAACGCCAAACTTCAGTCTTTGTTTGACCCGTTCAGCTTTGAAATAGCCGAACATAGTTTATTCAAAATTTCTATTTACATTATTTTGTCGTCTTTTAGTTATGACTCAAAACCCGAGTCTTTTAACTTTCCATCCGAGTTCCCGTTTCTCGGCTCACGCATGTGTTTAATTCTTACCCATCAACCGGGTGTTTAACTGAAATCGTTATCATTGCACCCTTTCCGGTATGCATTAAGACTTCATTTCGATTTACTTGGTCATCTTAACGAAATCCGTCGCTTTTATTCGACCATGTCTTTTATTCTTTACGTGACCCCCATTGGCGGCCTTATTAATTATGAGTGACAATTATCATCGTTATCCTTACTTTACTACGACTAAAGTTAACAACCTTGATTATCTTTTTCGTGTGGGCAACACCTTTGTTTTTATGACCCAGCGGATCATCTATACTTTGGTTTTACTTGCCCATTTTGTTCACCATGGCCCTTTCGTCCAAGATGACTTATTTTCGTGAATTTTCTTTTGATCATTCATTTTTATATCATCATTTACATTAATCCTTGTCCCTTCTCCCGGGCTCATTATTCTAATGTAATACGCTTCCGTCACTCGGCTGTGCGTTTACATTATTATCAACTATTTTGTTCATTTGTTTCATTTGGGTACTTTTTAATTTTGTCCCATTCACCCCGCCCTTACTACATCGGATGTAAATGTGTCCGCTATAAGAAGTTCATGGTATCACATGCCACTACTTACTTGGCCAGAGTAAGCGATTAACACATGACACGAATGACCTTTTTATAGTTTTCACATCACGCCCTATGTAAGTAATGCCTCTATTTGTTTCTCTTGGAAACAATATCCCGAATGCATTTTCTATTCGGTTTTCCAAGTTTCTAATTTACATATGCAACAATCATTCTCTACATGTTTGTTGCATATTGCTATTTGTGCGTTTACATTCAAAAGCGTGCACCTGGTAATGTTTGCCCCGACGGGCGTTCCTTTCCATTAACCTTGTTCGCGGTCGTTACGCGATTTAGTCCTTGGTGAGCATGCTCCTCTTGTCATACTTCGGACCGTTCCTCTATCATATCCGTAATTTGTTCAACTCACGCTATCCTCATATGCGAGTGTCCTTCAACTAAAACATATACAACAGTTAGTAATTTCAACATTAAAGGATGCCCGTATTATAATACAAGGCTTTTCTACTATACGCATCAACGCGTGTAATTTCGTTGACTATATCTATTCTATATCGTTTTTATTGGTGTAACGTGTATTACACGATAACCATATGTGTTGTTCTCAACACTTTTAATCATACTAAACCTTTGATATACATGTACTTACCGGATTTGCGATCAAGCATCGAACCGAACACCAATCTTTATTAAGAGCATAAGGTTTAAGTCCAAGCATAGTTTTCCCACCATACTTGAATCTCTTAAACCAAGGCTCTGATACCAACTTGTAACACCCGTTCTTAAAAATTTAGGTTTAACGTATCATTTACGAAGAACAATCATGTAATTAAGATTACATATGCTTTGGAATTACGGGTTTATTAAAACCTTTTACAATTTAAAAGTATACAACATATCATGTGTACGTTCGTCGTTTAACATAACAACGATACATAGTGCGGAAGCTTGTTTCGTGATCGTGTTCGGTTCTTGCTCGTCGCTTGATCTTCATCCGGGCACTCTTGGCATTCACCTATGATCAAAACCAACTTAAAAGTTAGTTTTGATAGTTAAATAACAAGTTTAAGCAAGTTATATGGGTCAAACAACAAAAAAAAAAATAAGGTTTTTCCGGAATAAGGGGCTTCGCGTGACGCCAAGCCCCTGTTTTCACAGACTGATGCTTAATCAGTTGCTGTACGTACCCAGCATGACCTGATTTCACGGAAACGGGCATAACTTATTCGTTATTGATCCGTTTTACCCGATTCTTTTTCCTACGCGTCCGTAATTTAATTCTCCATCATATGGAGTTAAAATCCAACATCCAACTTAATAAATTTTTAGACTTCTAAGCCTTCGACTCGTTACCTTTTTACCGAATTTTAACCCGTTTATGCATTTTATCAAACAAACATATTTGTTTGATCCTTATATCACATACACTTCTTCAAATTAATGTTATCTACCACTTTAGGTTCTAATCATAGGTTTATTACATAATTTAAACCCGTTTTGCTCATATGCTTATTTTGACCCGTTAAGGGTATTTTAAGCACTTTAAAGCTTAAAATCGCTTTCATTCCCTTCTAGCATTGTAGTTCTACATTTCTTATCTAGTAACCTCCCACTACAACTATATGTGTATTGGGTTTAATGTGGATATCTATATGTTCCGAGTTTTACCCCTCGGATTACCATTTTACGGCAAAGACTCATATAAAGTCCTTCGACCCAAGAATTTACGTTTTTCACTATCTAACTTATCCTAAGCATTTATATAATCATAAAACTCATTTCCGAACCACCTTTAAGGGTCGTTCGTCCGAATTAGCTTACAAGGGCAATTTGGTAAATTTTCATCCTTCTTTAACTACAAGGGTCCTTTAAATACTTGATTGACCCAAAATCCGACTCTTTTAACTATAATCTTATTTATAAACCCATGTGCTTCTAAAACACCATGAACATAATTCAATTTATTCGGTTCACCTTAAAGATAACCGAATATCTACACTTTAACATTGTCTAACTCTTATAGAACTCCAAATTCTACATGATGAGTTGTGTTATTATACATACCTGGCTCGGATCAATATATTGACCCGTTTCAATACCTTGCCTTAATAGCCGCTAAGCAATAGCGATGTACTTATCCTTTTGCTATTTATTCCTATAACATGTAACTCGACAAACCATTAGACAATATTGTCAAAGGGTGATAATTTCACCTTTTGACCCGTTTATTTACCTAGTGATCTTCATCACTTCAAGTAAATGCCAATTTCATGTATTATGCTAATTTAAAGTCTATTAGCTAGAATAGGGAATCAAGCATAACGTAACGGAATCATAGTTACGTACCTTTAAAGCACACCTTTCAAGCGTGTATCACCTCCGGCCTGTCCGCTTGACGTTCCGGATTCCTTGCCTAAAGAGTTCAATTCACAATAAGATTAGAACTCTTTCACAAGCTTTAACGCATAATTTGCTACAATAACCAAATCTGCGTTTTTACCCAACTTTTAACATTTTAACCCTCACTTAGGCGTTCCATCAAACACCTAGTGGGTCAGATTTTTATATAAACAAAACCAAGTTCATGACTTGTAATTATCATCTAAACTAACTTTACTTAGTCAATCCTACATATATCTTAACATCAATATTTCTGAAATTTATTCTAAATTTCAGGTTTGTGTTAGAACAAGATCACAATTCTATCGCTTATCAAGTTTTCTTCAAGTTTATTAATCACCTACAATGGTGGTTATAAACTCTATAATTATCATGAAATCTTTTAACAAGATTTCACCTAGGTTTCATCCCTAGACACCATATCTCTTCTAATTACATTCATGCATGACACAATCAAGCTAAATTTCGATCTTTCATAATTAACCTAGAACTTGAGATGAATCAAAACTTCAAGATTTTACATACCTTATGATCCCTTCAACTAGGTGATCATTAATTTATGCTTGAAAATCGATTTGGACATGATTTAAGCCTTCAATATGTGGCTTTTGTGAATGTAAGGGTTTTGGAGGATGGGGGTCGCCCTTCCCTGCTTCTGATCGAACCAGACATCTCAATTGAGGTGTTTGGTTTTGTTTTTTTTTAATTAAAACTAATAATATAAGTTTCAATTTTAACAACATTGGCCCCTCCATTTTTGTTTGACATATAGTTTTGGTTATTTTAACCCTATTTCAAGTTATTTCTAGACTTGTAGTTAACTAGGTTATAATTTTCCTAGTTATTCATCTTGTTCAAAAACCCGTTTTATTTTAAGTCTCGTTAAATCTCGGGCCTTTTTATATACTTTGCTTTCTCAAAGTATTTCCCATCCTTTTAATAAATATTAGATTTATTTATTTAAATCCTAATATTCACCGCGTTAATTCTTACCACTAACGATATTTTACCTGTTTTTACTATTAACGAGGTTTGATTACCAAACCCATTTTCGGGGTGTTACATAATGGTGGGGAAAGTTTCGATGACAATGGTGTAGTTGTGATGATGGTTTTGATGGTGGTTGTTATTTATTTGAAACAGGGGGAAGAAATAGGGCAGTTGTGATGGTGGTGGTTCAATGTTTGTGCATCAGCGATGATGGTGGGGCAAGTTCCGACGACTACGGTGAGAGAGTTAAAGAGAAGGTGAAACATCCTTTGTCGGTTCCTTGTTTTTATGCACTCGTTTTTCGGTTAGATAGAGAGAATGGTTGGGGGTGATGCACAGTTAGAGAGATAAAGAAGATCTGATGCATTTATTTATGAAATACAATTTTTGCCATTGCCTTAAATAAAACCTAAATGAGTAATTTAACTCAGTTTGGTGTAAAAGACTTAAATTGTTATATAACATGTGTTTTTTAGACATAAAATGAAATTAAAACTTTTAAAGGGCACATTTCATAAATTCGGATAATACATAAAGAACAAAAAGTGAAATTTACTCTTTTAAATGAGAAATCTAACATAGGTTGCTACCAATAAGGATCACCCAAGTTTAAAAATTGCACCCACTAAAATCACTTATTATCTCGGGCCAAGTTTGTAAAAATTACAAACCACAGGGACCCACCAGGCATTTAACTCATTATATGATTATAAATAAGCAATGTTGTCATTTTATGATATTAATCTGATTTAAAAAAAATCAATGTCGATTAAAAACAATTTTTAAGGGATGATATCTTTGAATCGTTTATTAAAAGTAGGATTTTATAAAAATCTTTACTAACTTATTTAACAATCATTAAAATTTAACAAGAATAGAAGTCCTTACTCCTTAGGTTTTAGAATTCACATTTAAAACCTTACATAAAACAGAGCATACATAATTTACAAATTTACAACCATAATCTCATATTAGTCAGTTCTGATATTATTAGTTTAATTTAAAAAAAATTAATAAGAATAATAGTCTTTAAGTTTTAGAATTCGATTTAAAACCTTACCGGAAAAAAAAAACAAAGCATATATAAGTTACAACCATAATGGACCTTGCACAATTGAAGGACGCTTGGTTCATGCCTCTGTGCCCCACAAGTCCCTTGGTTCATGCCTATGTTGTAACACCCCGAAAATATAAATCCTTATATTAAAATTTAAAAGTAAAAAAAAAACAAGAGTCAATCAACTAGGAATTCTAACTTAGTTAATTACAAGTCTTGAAATAACCCATGATAGGGTTAAAACACTCAAACTTAAGGATAAATCAAAGTTGAGGGTTTAAACTTGTCAAAACTGAAACTTAGGTTACTAATAGTAACCAAAACAAAACCAAACACCCCAAAATCTGGTGTCTGGTCGAACAAAGGGCAGGGGGCGACACACGGTTTTCTTCAAACCCTTGTTTCATAGCAAATCTCCAAATTGAAGCTTCAAATCTGCCCTAAATCAAGTCTTGAATATGAATTAGTGATCCCCTCGTAGTAAGGAACAAAAGGTATGTATAATTTTGATATTTTGATTCACCATAAATTCTAGGTTAATGGTGAATAACTGAAATTGAACCTAGATATGTCATGCATGAATGAATCTTGAAGTAATATGTTGTTTAGGATTAAACCCTCGATGATTATTTGTGAAAATCATTGCATGTTACTTGAAGAAATTACAATCACCATTGTAGGTGATTTATGATATTGTAAAGACTAGACAAGTACTAGGATTATGAAATTTTAATCTAGTGAAAAGCTGAATGGTATGAGGAAATTCAGTAATTTGAACGTTTAAATGTGTACAAATTGCTTAATTAAAGTGAAATTAGATGTTAAATTGCAAGTCATGAACTTAGTAATGATTGTAGAAAAATCTGACTCGTTAGGTGTTCGTTGAAATGCCTAACTGAGGATTTAAATGTTAGAATAGGAGGAAAACGCAGATTTAGTCATGACTCATAATGATGTGATTATGGTCATGAAAAGAGTTCTAAACAAGTTGTAAAACTGAATTTTCTAGGCAAAGAGTCCGGATCATCAAGCGGACAAGCCGGAGGGAATTCTCGGGGGAAAGGCGTGCTCTAGAGGTACGAAATTACCGTTTCGTTACATTAAGATTATTTATATGTTTTATTGTCGTAGTTTGAAGCATGGTAAACAAGATAGACCATTATGTCACGAAAGTGACTTTACGTCTCAAACAGGTACAAACGGGTCAAAACGAGGTTAAGAGTAAACATGTCAAGTAGAGTAGTTAACGAACACGAAACCTTGGTTTTTAATATGTAATTTATCTCGTAAGCGAACCCTCATGGGAAAAGTGAAACACGATAGTGGTAATAATCAGAACATGAGTATCCTAATCTTAGTTAGGTGATAATCATGTTCAAGATAATATTGCTGCAAAATGGGAGTAGAATAACAACAACAACAAAGCAAGAAGACATGTTCAGTGTCTACCGTAAGTTACGGTGACACCGTAACTTACGGTAGCAACCAAAAAGCTACGGTAGGATTCTCCTGCTTTACGGCAGGTTACAAACTTTCATGAGCCACCGTAACTTACGGTGCTACCGTAAGTTACGGTAGCACTCAGATCCAAAAGCAGAATTTCATTCTTCATGGTTGCGTTATTTGGTCTTTAAGCACCGTTTCAATTATATTATTGACCAAAGACCTTAATACTAACATTTGTCTAAAAATGTTTAGTTTTTCAGGTACTCTAGTAGAAGGATGATGATCAAGCATAAGTATCCGAACCGAACACTCAAACAAACACTTCCGCACTTGATCTTTTGTTTTAAAATTATGTAAACAATTGTAGTTTCTATCTTGAATATAGTTTCGTAGGATCAAAACGTGAATGTTGTGTCTAGTTGTAACTTTCAAGTCTTGAAACTTTTTGTAAACTACAAATTTTGGCATGAAATGCAAGGTCTTATGTTATTAAATCTAGTATTATAAGCTGGGTCTTACAAGTTGGTAATCAGAGCTCAAGGTTGTCAATAAGTGTTCGGTTCAAGCTTGATCGATCGTCCGGTAAGAACTAAATTATTTTGTTAATAAATTATGTACTACGTAGAGAACGAGAAATGAACAAATATCCATGAAAATGAAAAGAGTGTGGAAGCTCACTCAAAAACAAGGAATGCATGAAACAAGAATTATTAAATCAAGTTACGAACTTGATTGAATTGAAAAAAGAATGATTAAATCAAGTTACGAACTTGATTGAATTGAAACAAGAATGATTAAATCAAGTTACGAACTTGATTGAATTGAAACAAGAATGATTAAATCAAGTTACGAACTTGATTGAATTGAAACAAGAATGATTAAATCAAGTTACGAACTTGATTGAATTGAAACAAGAATGATTAAATAGAGTTATGAACTTGATTAAATCAAAACAAGTAAAGCATGTGTTATAAATGGAATGTTTAACAATCTATGTAAACATTTCAGAAATAGAGATGGCTGATGGAGGTAATGATAATGCGGTGCCAAGAGTCACCGAACAAATGAGGGAAGTGATTGCTGAAGAGGTTGGAAAGGCGATCGAAAACAGTTTGTCGGGCTTTATTGATAAAATTCAAAACACAGTTTTATCAATAGTAGAAGAGAGAATCAAGAAATTGGAAGATGATTCCAATTTAGCAAAGGAAAAGCATGGTGGACGAAAGCCTTGTTCATACAAGGAATTCATGGCCTGTAAACCACCAATATATAATGGGGAGGTTGATCCAATTGTGTGCCAACGATGGCTAAGTGATATCGAAGGAGTATTCGAAAGAACTCATTGTGATGAAGATGACTACGTAGCTTATGGTACGGGTCAATTAAGAGGTCAAGCGAAAGACTGGTGGGATAACAAAAAGAAGGAGATTGGAAGTGAAGCGACTAAGGCCATGACATGGGAGGAGTTTAAGACGCCGTTTCTTAAACACCATAGTCCCAAAGCGGTCATAAATAGAATCAAGGAAGAGTTCATGCAACTCAGACACATGGGTGAATCCATAGACAAGATCACGGGGATGTTTATGGACAAGATAAAGTTCTGTGATGATTTGGTGACAAATGAAGAACAAAAGGTCTATTATTACCATAACATGCTAAGTGCGGAGTATAGAGAGTTCATAACCCCTTCAAAATACGAGACCCTTACCGAGATTGTCAATGCTGCTCGGGAAAGGGAGATCGAACTGAAAAAGAGCATAGAACGGGGTGAACGAAGGGCACAAGATGTGAATCCAAGCCCTACTAAGAAGGCACGAACAAACGAAAGCGCAAAGAAATCAGATACGAAAGGCGGGTCGCCAAGTTGCAGAATCTGCGGGAAGGGTCATAAAGGCGAATGACGTTACAAGGATAAGCCTTGTCCCATATATAAGAAAACGGGACATATGGCTATATCGTGCCCGGAGAACGTGACAGTTTGTTACAATTGTTATCGAACGGGTCACAAAAGGTCGGAATGCCCGGAACTGGTTGGGAAGAAGGATGAGCAGAACTAGAAAGGTGAAGCTCCAAAAGCAAAGGCAAGATCTTTTCAATTGACCGCCGCAGAAGCGAAGGTTGAACCTGACGTGGTCTCAGGTATATTTGCTGTAAATTCGATTCCTGCACGCGTGTTATTTGATACGGGTGCGAATAAATCCTTTGTTTCATATGGATTTATTCGACATCCTTCATTTGTTTTAACAAAATTACCTGTGCCTTTAGAAGTAGAGATAGGTAATAACAAGAGCTTTATTGTTTGTGATGTATGTAAAAACTGTAAACTGAGCATTGACGACGAAGAATATTTGATAAACCTAATCCCGATGTCAATGGGAGAATTTCAAGTAGTCGTTGGGATGGATTGGCTATCTCAACACCATGCAAAGATCGTGTGTTTTCGTAAAGAGATAAAACTAACATCTCCGAGCGGGAAACACGTCACCATTTATGGCGAAAAAGGAGGCAACCCCATAGTATGCACAATGTTGAAAGCTCACAAGCTTATGAAACGAGGATGCAAGGCATTCATGATATACGCTAATGAGCCCGAAAAAGAATCACGAAAGATTGAAGACGTACCGGTAATACGAGATTATGAAGATGTGTTTCCGGAGGATTTACCGGGGATACCGCCTGAACGGGAGGTAGAGTTCGGGATCGAATTGATTCCGGGCGCAAAACCCGTAGCAAAAGCCCCGTACCGACTTGCACCATCGGAATTACAAGAGTTGATGTCTCAAATCCAAGACCTGCTTGACAAGGGATTTATAAGGCCGAGTGTGTCTCCTTGGGGCGCACCGGTGTTGTTCGTAAGAAAGAAAGACGGGAGCATGCGCATGTGTATCGATTACCGGGAGTTAAACAAACTCACGGTAAAGAACCGATACCCGCTCCCGAGAATAGATGACTTATTCGACCAACTACAGGGCGCGAACTGGTTTTCAAAAATTGACCTTAGGTCGGGGTATCATCAACTAAAGGTCAAAGAAGAAGATGTGCCGAAGACGGCTTTCCGCACGAGATACGGACATTACGAATTTCTCGTGATGTCATTTGGGCTAACAAACGCGCCCGCGGCTTTCATGGACCTCATGAACCGGGTTTGCAAGCCAATGTTGGATAAGTCGGTCATCGTGTTTATCGATGATATCTTGGTGTACTCGAAAAGTGAAGCTGAACACGCACACCACTTACAAGAAGTGTTAGAGACACTTAGACGAGAGAAGTTATATGCAAAATTCTCTAAATGTGCCTTTTGGTTACGAGAGGTATAATTTCTTGGCCATGTCATAAATGCTGACGGAGTTTTGGTAGATCTGTCAAAGATAGAGGCGGTGTCAAAATGGAATCCCCCGAAGAACCTTTCAGAAATTAGAAGCTTTTTTGGGGCTTTCGGGATACTATAGGAGATTCATTCAAGATTTCTCCAAAATTGCATCACCGCTAACAAAGCTAACCCAAAAGAAAGCAAAGTTTATTTGGGGCGTCGATCAAGAAAAAGCGTTTCAAACGCTAAAAGAAAAGTTAACTCAAGCTCCGGTACTGACATTGCCGGACGGAGTCGAAGACATGGTGGTTTATTCGGATGCTTCATTATCGGGGCTCGGTTGCGTGTTGATGCAACGGGGCAAGGTAATAGCCTATGCCTCGAGACAATTGAAGATACACGAGAAGAAATATCCCACGCACGATCTCGAGTTGGCAGCGGTGGTATTTGCATTAAAAATATGGAGGCATTACTTGTATGGGGTAAAGTGCACCATATTCACCGACCACAAGAGCTTGAAATACTTCTTTGATCAGAAGGAGTTAAATATGCGACAAAGGCGATGGCTGAAAACGGTGAAAGACTACGATTGTGAGATACATTATCACCCCGGAAAGGCAAATGTGGTAGCGGACGCTCTAAGCAGGAAAGCGGACTATGTCCCAATACGAGTGAGGTCGATGCAACTCGTGGTGACCTCGGGTATACTTGAACGTATTCGAGAGGCGCAGTTAGAAGCAGTAAAAGAAGAGAATTGGAAGAAAGAAAGAATAATCGGCCAATTGAAAGATTTGTCGGATGGGAATCACGGGTTGAAGACTCGATCCGGAAGGATATGGGTCCCACATACTTGTGGAGTAAAGGCGCTTCTACTTAATGAAGCTCATAAATCCCGTTATTCGATTCATCCGGGTGCAACCAAGATGTACAATGATTTGAAACAAAATTATTGGTGGCCCGGAATGAAAAGGGACGTGGCGAAGTATGTGGAAAAATGCTTGACATGTTTACAAGTCAAGGCGGAGCACCAGAAACCATACGGCAAACTCCAACCGTTAGAAATTCCGGTTTGGAAATGGGAACATATTACAATGGATCTGTTAACCAAGTTGCCAAAAACGAATCGTGGTTTTGATGCCATATGGGTAGTGGTGGATAGATTGACGAAAAGTGCTCATTTCATTCCGATTCGTGAGACTTATACGTCAGAAAAGATGTCAGAAGTTTATACCAATGAAATTATAGCACGTCATGGGGTGCCGGTGTCCATCGTGTCTGATAGGGATACCCGGTTTACTTCGAATTTTTGGCGAGATTTCCAAGAGCAAATGGGAACCAAATTGTCCATTAGCACTGCGTACCATCCTCAAACGGATGGACAAAGTGAAAGAACGATACAAACATTGGGGGACATGCTATGGGCGTGTATAATCGACTTTGGAGGCAGTTGGGATGTTCACCTACCGTTAGTCGAGTTTTCGTATAACAACAGTTACCAATCTAGTATTAAGATGGCACCATACGAAATGCTTTACGGTAGGAAGTGTCGAACCCCGGTATGTTGGGGTGAAGTGGGTCCACGTGAACTCGCTCACCAAGATATAGTACGAGCCACGAATGCGAAGATCGATATAGTTCGAGCACATTTAAAAGCGGCTCAAGACAGGCAAAAGGCGTATGCTGATAAAAGGAAAAGACCAATCGAATTTCAAGCTGGTGACGTGGTCATGCTAAAAGTTTCCCCATGGAAGGGCGTTATTAGATTCAGAAAAAGGGGGAAGCTAAGCCCAAGGTTTATTGGGCCGTTTAAAATTATCGGGAGAGTTGGCAAGGTAGCTTACCGTCTTGAATTACCAGAGGAGTTAAGTGGAATTCATAACACATTCCATGTATCACAATTAAGAAAGTGCCTAGCAGACCGACCTATATCCATTACGATGATATCGAAGTGGATAATAGTCTAAATTATGCGGTGAGACCGGTGGAGATTTTAGATCGAAAGGTCAAACATTTACGAAATAAACAAATTGACCAAGTTAAAGTCAAATTGGAGCATAGGAAAGGTTCGGACACTACGTGGGAGTCCGAAGAAGAGATGCGACGTCTTCACCCTACTTTATTTGGTACGTAATTCGGTTTCGGGGACGAAACCCTTTTAAGGGGGGTGAACTTGTAACACCCCGAAAATATAAATCCTTATATTAAAATTTAAAAGTAAAAATAAACAAGAGTCAATCAACTAAGAATTCTAACTTAGTTAATTACAAGTCTTGAAATAACCCATGATAGGGTTAAAACACTCAAACTTAAGGATAAATCAAAGTTGAGGGTTTAAACTTGTCAAAACTGAAACTTAGGTTACTAATAGTAACCAAAACAAAACCAAACACCCCAAAATCTGGTGTCTGGTCGAACAAAGGGCAGGGGGCGACACAGGGTTTTCTTCAAACCCTTGTTTCATAGCAAATCTCCAAATTGAAGCTTCAAATCTGCCCTAAATCAAGTCTTGAATATGAATTAGTAATCCCCTCGTAGTAAGGATCAAAAGGTATGTATAATTTTGATATTTTGATTCACCATAAATTCTAGGTTAATGGTGAATAACTGAAATTGAACCTAGATATGTCATGCATGAATGAATCTTGAAGTAATATGTTGTTTAGGATTAAACCCTAGATGATTATTTGTGAAAATCATTGCATGTTACTTGAAGAAATTACAATCACCATTGTAGGTGATTTATGATATTGTAAAGACTAGACAAGTACTAGGATTATGAAATTTTAATCTAGTGAAAAACTGAATGGTATGAGGAAATTCAGTAATTTGAACGTTTAAATGTGTACAAATTGCTTAATTAAAGTGAAATTAGATGTTAAATTGCAAGTCATGAACTTAGTAATGATTGTAGAAAAATCTGACTCGTTAGGTGTTCGTTGAAATGCCTAACTGAGGATTTAAATGTTAGAATAGGAGGAAAACGCAGATTTAGTCATGACTCATAATGATGTGATTATGGTCATGAAAAGAGTTCTAAACAAGTTGTAAAACTGAATTTTCTAGGCAAAGAGTCCGGATCATCAAGCGGACAAGTCGGAGGGAATTCACGGGGGAAAGGCGTGCTCTAGAGGTACGAAATTACCGTTTCGTTACATTAAGATTATTTATATGTTTTATTGTCGTAGTTTGAAGCATGGTAAACAAGATAGACCATTATGTCACGAAAGTGACTTTGCGTCTCAAACAGGTACAAACGGGTCAAAACGAGGTTAAGAGTAAACATGTCAAGTAGAGTAGTTAACGAACACGAAACCTTGGTTTTTAATATGTAATTTATCTCGTAAGCGAACCCTCATGGGAAAAGTGAAACACGATAGTGGTAATAATCAGAACATGAGTATCCTAATCTTAGTTAGGTGATAATCATGTTCAAGATAATATTGCTGCAAAATGGGAGTAGAATAACAACAACAACAAAGCAAGAAGACATGTTCAGTGTCTACCGTAAGTTACGGTGACACCGTAACTTACGGTAGCAACCAAAAAGCTACGGTAGGATTCTCCTGCTTTACGGCAGGTTACAAACTTTCATGAGCCACCGTAACTTACGGTGCTACCGTAAGTTACGGTAGCACTCAGATCCAAAAGCAGAATTTCATTCTTCATGGTTGCGTTATTTGGTCTTTAAGCACCGTTTCAATTATATTATTGACCAAAGACCTTAATACTAACATTTGTCTAAAAATGTTTAGTTTTTCAGGTACTCTAGTAGAAGGATGATGATCAAGCATAAGTATCCGAACCGAACACTCAAACAAACGCTTCCGCACTTGATCTTTTGTTTTAAAATTATGTAAACAATTGTAGTTTCTATCTTGAATATAGTTTCGTAGGATCAAAACGTGAATGTTGTGTCTAGTTGTAACTTTCAAGTCTTGAAACTTTTTGTAAACTACAAATTTTGGCATGAAATGCAAGGTCTTATGTTATTAAATCTAGTATTATAAGCTGGGTCTTACATATGTGCCCAAAACTGAAATGCCCAACTCAATTAATCAAGATTTTCGTAATAAAATACACATTTTAATTCTAAAATGTGACTTTACAAAAATACTTCTCATACCAACATTCCCATATGTTTACAACATTTCAAAAACAAATTTATAAGTGTTTACATAATTCACTTATAACAAAACAAATCAAGATTTGACGCGGAAGCTTCATTTAACGTGTGTTCGGTTCTTGCTCGTCGCTTGATCTTCATCCGGGACTCTCGACATTCACCTATGATCAAAACCAACTTAGAAGTCAATTTTGATAGTTAAATAACAAGTACAACAAGGTAATTGGGTCAAATAATCGAAATAAACAAAATAATAAAAAATTTCAATATTTCACCCCGTCCCACGCCACGCCACGGACTCAATTTGACAGAATGTGTGAAGCTGGTGCTGCATATTTGCCCAGCTAAATTTTAACCAAAACCTAACTTCAAAATGGCATAACTTTTGATCTAGGCCTCCGTTTTACGCGATTCTTTTTCCTACGCGTTCGTAATTTAATTCTCCATCTCATGGAGTAAAAATACGACATCTGAATTTACAAAATTTTAAATTTTGAGCTTTTGGCTTGAAATTCAATTTTGACACTTTTGACCCGTTCATGCCTTTACCAAACTAACTTGTTATTTTCCTTCAAAATACCATGGTCATCATGGTTATTATGTTATATCCGTTTACTAATTTACAAGATTCAACCTTACGGGTTCCTTAAGAAATTTTAACCCGTTTTGCATATATACTCGTTTTGACCCGTTACGAGTATTCTACATTTTTAGACTTAAATCATGCTTCTATTGGTTTACATCATATCGCCATTTTTATACGAATTCCGAGGACTCAATTTAACAAGACGCTTATTTCAAAGCAACTCTTTAAGGGTTGTTTGCCCTATTTACCCCTCAAGGGCTTTTAGGTCAATTTTAGCCCTTCATCTATGCGACGAAGGACTTCCGCTATTATTTGACCAAAATGTCGCTTTTAGCTATAATTCTAAACATGCGTACCTGGCTCGGGTCATAAGATTGACCCGTTTAAATACCTTTCGTTATTAATTTCTAGTTAATAGCCATGCGAACCATGTGTTAATTCCTGTGATCACAAAACTCAACAAGCGATCATCAAATATTATTGACAAATGGTGTTAACAACACCAATTGACCCGTTTAGTCGAAATGACTAATTATCATTTCGAGATGGTATTTAATTACCATTGCACCCCCTTTAACGTACCCCGGTTTACTTTTGAATTCATCTTACTTAAGAATCGTTCTCGTTTTGTTTGACCCGTTATGGCTCATGCCAAATGGTGTCCTTTCAAATCCCTTTATATATTCATTAGTCCATGCCCGGATTACTATTTGACCATTTTTACCCTTTTTACCATAATTCATGGTTTCTTATCTTTCTCACTTTTTCCGACTCGCATTTAAATCGTGCCGGAACATCATGTTTCGTTTACTCAATATAATTCAGATTCAATACTCGAAATCAAGTATTTGGTAATAAAGTAAAAGGCGTAACCTTCACTTACCTCGCATCCAAACCATGCTTATCTTCTCCTTCTTAAATTCGTTTGACCCGCTTCCTTCTCCAAGCTTCCACCTAGCTTATTACGCGTCAAACTATCATCATCGTTTTCAAGGTGGTTAGTTAAATCATAATTTAATACGATTATTCCACCTTACTGTAACACCCTTATTATTATTTAACGGTTTTCGTATAGTTTACGAAAACAAACGGGTAATTATGATTTCAAATACATTGAAAAATACGGGTTCATTAAAACTTTTACAGAATTAAAACTATACAGTATAACATGTGTAAGTTCGTCATTTAACATAACAATGATACACAGTGCGGAAGCTTGTATCTTGATCGTGTTCGGTTCTTCGTTGAGCTTGATCCTCCTCCGGTACTGTAAATTATACCTGGCTCGGTTCAAAGTTTTGACCCGTCTAAAATACCTTTCACTATTAACTTACTAATTAATAGCGTCGCGAACCTTATATTACTTTCCTTTTATCCGATTTCGCTCTTTTCCGCGTATTCAAGCCGTTTGACCCGGTTCTTTTCCCCAAGCCGCCACCTAGCTCGTTAAGCGTCAAACTTATGATCACTTCACTGAGGTGATCACTAATCCGTGCTTGGATTTCAATTTGGGTGTGATAGGGTTTGAACAAGGGAGCTCTTTGGCTCCTGTTGAAAGTGTCGACCAGAACACACACTCAAGGTTCTAACCGAGTTTATTATGTTTTCAACACTTTATCTTGTTCATGTGATTATCAAGACTAATTTGCCCATTCATTTCACAAGGACTAAGGGTTCCTCATATACGAGTGAAACCCGTTTCATCATATCACTAGCATTCACCCGAACACCTAATACAACCCAATTCTACTTATCAATTAGTAGTTAGCATGATTTCAAACATCCATATTCATGAAATAAATCACTAATTTTCGCTACAACCTCCAAAGCCCTTTTTGAATCATGTATAATCAAATACTCAAATTTGAAATTTGTTTAAGTATTTTGCTTCAACTATCAATTATGATGATTTCTAACACAAGCGTATCATCAACCTCATTATTTAGCTAAAACCCACTTAGCACATACAAGGGGATTCATCAAACCCTAGTTTTTAACACTAATCCTTCAAGTTTTCAACTAGGGTTTGTTTCTAAACATGAATTTCATCACAATAACGCCCATAGATTCATTATTCATTCCAAAATTTTGACTATGATTTCTCATCATAGTTTCAAAGCATCACTAAATAGCAAAATTCAACTTACCTTGTAATCCCCATGACTAGGTAATCACGAATGTGTGTTCATGCATCTGATTTGGGCTGGATTTGACCTTCAATTTGTTGATTTTGCTGAAGTTAGGGTTTGAGCCCCTTGTGAGCTCTCCCGGTCGATCTCCCTCACGCACACACACTATGTTGTGTTTTATTTTTGATTTTTAATAACTCAAGTTCCTTACTTAACATTATTAGCCCCTCTTGTTTTGTTAATTAGTAAGTAGGCTACAACCTACTTATCTTCAACAATATTTTGTCTTGTTAACTAGGTTAAATTTTCCTAGTTAGCTTAGTGAGTTCGGGATAGTCATAACCCGTTTCATTTTAAGTCCCGTTAACTCGGGCCTTTCATAAATTTATTTTTCTCAAAAGTCTTCATATAACCTTTATTTAATATTAGGTTTAATCATTTAAATCCTAATATTTACCGGGTAAATTTTACCACTAACGGTACTTTACCCGTCTTTTAGTGTTAACGTGGTTTGATTACCAAACCCATTTTCAGGGTGTTACACAAACCAACTAAATTGGGTTGAGCCTCACCTTGGGTTACAACCCACCTCCACATACAAACCAGCCCACACCTTATGGTTCATAACCGCCCCCGATCTAAAGAACTCAACCCAATGGACCCAACACAATTGAAAGAGGCTTTTCAAGCCTTGACTCTGTTGACGATGCTAAGGCTGCTTTCGAGAAATGGCATATGGACACTGGTGCCTTGTCCTACATCACTACCAACTAAGTATGCTAACTACTCCTAATGTACATTGTCCTATTAATTTAACTTTCGTTGGTAATGGTAATCGCATGCCAATCCATGGATTCGACCACACCACCCTTACCTCCTCAACCAAACTTTCACAACTCAAAAACTTACTTTATTCCCCTGTTGAGTTTGATCGATTTGGTTTTTCTGTGAAGGATTACAAGAGTGGCAAGATCCTGAGTCGATGCAATAGTTCAAGTCCGTTTTACCTGCTCACGCATAATGCTTTTGCATCTGCATTTTGTTTCATCATCAACTGACTTTTGGCATGATCGTCTCGGTCGCCCGGGGCTTCATATTATGATTTTTTTGTTATAGTAATTTGGTATCTTGTTATAAACATTAAGTAGTTCTTTACTTTGTCATTCGTGTCAGTTATCGAAACAAAAACAAATACGATTACCATTTTCAATTTCTACTACTGTTTATCACCTTTTGATATTGTGCATTGTGTGACCTTTGAACCTCCCCGATTACAAGTAAATCTAGGTAGAAATATTATACGGTATTAGCTGATGTTTTTACTAATTATACTTGGGTGTTTCCGTTAAAATATAAATTTGAAAAATTGAAAAATTCCCTCTTTTTCACATGCCCATCAAGTCCTTTCAATGTGACCTAAGGGGTGAGTTTGATAACCACAATTTTAAAAATTTGGCACTCAAACAGATTCTCGTGTCCCCACACTTCCTAGCAAAATGGGAAATTTGAACGCATGATTCACCACCTTAATGAAATCTTGTTTTGCTTTCTTACCCATGCCTCCCATCAAATTTCTTGGTTGAGGCTCTCCACACTGCTTCCTATCTTCATAATATTATTCCATCTCCTGGTCGTCGGTTTTATACACCTGTGGCGTCTCTTTATGGTTGTCATCCTTTGTACGATCACCTTCGAGTTTTGGGATGCGTTTGTTACCCGAATCTATTGGCTATTCACTTCAATTAGCTCTTTCTCTCTCTGTTCTTCTCTTTGTGTATTCCTCACCAGGATAGCTCACTACCATGCATGGTTATCATTGTCTCACCTCACTACTTGGAAAGTGATCCTCTCTCGCCACGTCACATTTGATGAATCTGGTTTCTCTTTCTCCAAAATGAACGCCTGAACCACATCCCAATCATGATTTTTTGGAGACTAATATTTCTCCTTTATTTACTACCCACCCCATCCACCACCATCCCTTCCCCCATCCACTTCTCCACTGATCTCCATCACAACAAGCTCTACTACTGCTGTTCCCATTTCTCGTCTCCGATCCTTGCCAGTCACCCAAACATACAAGTAATAACTAATAAGCCTCCACCACACCGAACCCAGTCCCTACTGTACCTGTACCCAACCCAGATAAGATAACTATTCTAAACACAAGATATGCTAAATATATATACACACACTCATGAATAGTTACAAGTTCAACAAGTAAAAAGCTTTTAGAAGAATGTTAAGATATTAACAAATAGCACGAGGCAAATTGTTGCCTATTGAAATGAACATTAATGAATTTCTTTGGCTAATTCTTCTTTAATGGTAAGAATTCAAGAGGTAAACTACGTACACGAGATTTCGAAGAAAAAATGATACTTGAGTTCTCATGATTAGGTGGAAACATAACTTTTGGTGCCTTTCTAGCAAAAAAATTCATGCCGGTATGTTGTAATGTATTGTTGGCTTTCTCTTGTAAGACCAAAGCAGACTCAAGACCTACCACAACCTCGGCCATAGTAGGTCGTTGTTTTGGGTGCTTATGCAAACACCGTTTTGCAAGCTGCGCAAACACCTTTAAACACTTTGAAGATATTGCCCCCGTTATATTGGTATCAACAATTTGTTTTAGCCTACTTTCTTTAAGGGACTTTTGAGCCCATACTGCTAGACCCCATTGCTCCTCATCAATACTTCGGTCTACTGCTCGCTTCCCACATAAGACTTCAAATAGTACCACCCCAAAAGCATATACATCAGATTTTCTGGTAAGCTTACCTGTGTAAAAGTAATCGGGGTCAAGGTATCCAAACGTGCCTTTTACAATAGTGTTGACGTGAGTGGCCTGCTGGTCTTTTGGGCATATTTTGGACAATCCAAAGTCTGAAATCTTAGCTGCCCAATTGTCATGTAACAATATATTTGAGCTTTTAACATCACGATGTACAACTCCATGCTTAATACCCGTACCATTGTGGAGATAATCTAACCCACGAGCAGCCCCTATGCATATTGTGAGTCTTTGCATCCAAGATAGAGGGATTTGGCGTCTGTGGAGATGGTCTTCAAGGGTTCCATTAGACATATATTCGTAAACAAGGATCATTTCTTCTCCATCATTGCAATAACCAATCAAAGACACCAAGTGACAGTGCCTTAGGTTAGAAAGCATATTTACTTCAGCCCAAAATTCCGATGCTCCTTGATTAGAATTAGAATCTAGTCGCTTTATGGCAACAGTATAAATATTTGTGCCGCTAGTGATGGTTCCTTTGTAAACTTTGCCAAACCCCCCTCGGCCTATGACCAGTGACTCATCAAGGTTTTGGGTTGCTAGCTGAATCTCAGAAAAGGTAAACTGCCGACACAGTTGTGACAACTCTGAGGATGAGGATTTAGCCTCCATAGACATAATAATAAATATGAACCAGGAGGATAGTATCCCAAAAATTTTAATAGATATGAAATACAGAAGTAGGGTTATACTGCTGCGGAGAAAATGATTTATCCAATCTATAATGCAGTGAATTCATCAAAGTCAACTAAAAAAATGGTGGTTGGGAACTCAATTTCGTAGAAATTGTGGTTTGATTAAATTAAGATACTGTTACTTCTAGATAGTCATACATTCGCACCTTTTAGCTTATTGGTGATGAGTTTGACGATCGCTGGTAAAACCTAACTTCATGATGTAATGTAACACATGTCATACACCGTGAAGTTACTTCTAGATAGTTATTTCTGGAGTGAGCATGATGAAAACGGATAGACCGTTACCCACTATTTAGATTTGCTACTTCGCTTTTGGTCAATGAGTGGTGGTGGTGGCTGTTTGCGGTGTGGGTTTTGATCGGAAGAAGGGGAGAAAGAGAGATGAAAGTTTCACCATCAGGTGTGAAAACTATTGTAGCGATACGATGAAAGTTTTCCACAGGTGAAAAGTTTTACCTTTGAGTACTGTTCGGATGGCTATACCATTTACCGGCCCACCTATTAACCTTTGAGTACTGTCCGGATGGCCATACCATTTACCGGCCCACATATTAGGATGCACGTTTCCAAATAAAAGAGCTAATTACTCAGGATGGTTCATGTGCTGCACGAATTGCAACTTCGGTCCCCAACTTTTTGAAATTATATAGATGCTCATGGTGGTATGCATATAACTATGGTGTAGCCAGGTAGGTGAGGGGGCCAAAACTAATAACTAAAAAGATATTAAAGCTATTTCAATAAACAATTAAACAAGTTTAGTGAAATGTTATGGTGATTTAGCAAACAATTAAACAAGTTTAGTAAAATGTTATGGTGATTTACCAAAAACGATTTATATATTAAAGTTGTAAACTCACATTTAAAATGCAGGCTTATATATCCACTTATTTTCGTCTGACCTCGGATCCGCTTTCATAACACAAAAAAAAACATCGATTCGAGGATATTTCATAATTTTCCGGAATTCAGCGTTCAACAACAGTAACGAGGATCGATCAACATTCCAACAACATAGATTCAATAAAAAGTGATGTTTGTTCCTCATGGCAGCAGATGCATCGGCAGCCGGAATTTAAGTCCGATTAAATTTGTGGAGTTTACTCATTCACAACAGACAGGACAGGAACAATACTTAGTTGGAAAAATGTAACTATGTGGCCCCCCACAGGCAATTTGATCAATCAAGAAGTCTTCAATTTGTATGTCTGACTAGGATATCAATAATCAATTTGTATGTCTGACTATGATATCAATGATCAATTCAATTTGTATGTTTGACTATCATATCAATAATCAATCTGTATTTTTGACTATCATATCAATTATTAATCTCTATGTTTGACTATGATATCAATAATTAATCTGTATGTTTGACTATGATATCGATAATCAATTTGTATGTTTGACTATGATATCAATAATTAATTTGTATGTTTGACTATGAATCCTTCAATACTATCCATTTATGAATGTGATAACATAGTTAGGATACTGTCTATACTCTTTTTCTTGTTCATATCTATCCCTTTGTGCTTAGATCTACTAGAGAACCAAAGAAAAATCAAAGCTTTAACTTCGCTTAAAATAATTTCTATCCTTACCGGGGTGCTCGAGAATTTAACGCTATTTCTAGCCCGCCACAAACTCCAACAGACAATCATAATAATGCCTTGAACCACGTCCTTCTTCTTCTCCGAACCTCTAATTTCTTTGTGTAAACCGAGGAGATCCTTAGTCGAGAAAGCAAAAATGTTTGGGATCTTACACCAATTGCTAATTCCATTCCAGACGATAGCCGCGACTTGACAAGCTGTGAAGATATGCTCTGATGTTTGACTATGATATCGATAATCAATTTGTATGTTTGACTATGATATCAATAATTAATCTGTATGTTTGACTATGAATCCTTCAATACTATCCATTTATGAATGTGATAACATAGTTAGGATACTGCCTATACTCTTTTTCTTGTTCATATCTATCCCTCTATAATCATGTCTCTCCCTACCAGTTCATCCTCAGAGTCCCCACAGCTGTGCCACCGGTTTACGTTTTCTGAGATTCAGCTAGCAACCCATAACCTTGATGACTCATTGGTCATAGGCCGTGGCGGGTTTGGCAAAGTTTACAAAGGAACCATCACCACTGGGCCAAATATTTGGACTGTTGCCATAAAGCGGCTGGATTCAACTTCTAATCAGGGAGCATCGGAATTTTGGGCTGAAGTAGATATGCTTTCTAACCTAAGGCACTGCCACTTGGTGTCTTTGATTGGTTATTGCAATGATGGGCAAGAAATGATCCTTGTTTACGAATATATCTCAAATGGAACACTTGAAGACCATCTCCACAAGCTCCAAACTCCTCTATCTTGGGTTCAAAGACTCACAATATGCATAGGGGCTGCTCGTGGGTTAGATTATCTTCACACAGGTACCGGTATTAGGCATGGGGTTGTACATCGTGATGTTAAAAGCTCAAATATATTGTTACATGACAGTTGGGAAGCTAAGATTTCAGATTTTGGACTGTCTAAAATTTGTCCAAGAAACCGGCAGACCACTTACGTCAACACTGGCGTAAAAGGCACGTTTGGATATCTTGATCCCGATTACTTTTACACGGGGAAGCTGACCAGAAAATCTGATGTATATGCGTTTGGGGTGGTACTATTTGAAGTTTTGTGTGGGAAACGGGCAGTAGATAGAAGTATTGATGAGGAGCAATGGGGTCTAGCAGGATGGGCTCAAAACTCTATTAAAGAAGGTAGGCTAAAGCAAATTGTTGACACATATATAAGGGGGTCAATATCTCCTAAATGTTTAAAGCAGTTTGCACAACTTGCAAAACAGTGTTTGCATAAACATCCAAAACATCGACCTACTATGGCCGAGGTTGTGGTCAGTCTTGAGTCTATTCTGGCCTTACAAGAGAAAGCCAACACACTGCAGCCCACAGGTTTGCACCTTTTTGCTAAAAGGCTCTGATGGTTATATTTTTATTCAATTTTACGAGAGCTCATTTATCATTTCTCTTCCAGTTTCATGTGCTTAGTATACGTCTTAGCTGAAGAAATGAAATAATGTTTATTTTAGTTGGAAACAATTAGCCTCGTTTTTTTTTTCTTGATATCTTAATCTTACCATTCTCTTAACAATTTCTTTTTTCTTGAACTTGTAATAGGAGGTCAAAACCAAATATTCCATCGGTTTGATTTTGATACTATCAATGTTGCAACTAAAAACTTCTCTGAAGCGAATAGAATTCCACAACTGCAAACAGATGTCACTTGGTATAAGGTAAATGGAATCATCTATCTAATTAAATGTTTTACATGGTTTTCCAATGTCTGCTAGAAATTCCAACTTTGTTTCTCTTTTCAGGGAAAGCTACAAAATGGGCAAGGTATAGCAGTTGCTAGAATTTATATTAATGACGCATATGGACGTTTTATTAATGAAGCATCAACACTACTAAAGCTTGAACACGAGAATTTGGTCAAGTTTCTTGGATATTGCATTAAAGAAACCAGATTGTTTCTTGTCTATGACTTTGCACTGCCTGCTATATTTGGTATGAATTTTCATTATGAAATGTAAATCTCAAGCATTGCCATGCTCAACAGAAAGCAATGAGTGTTGCTAGCCTTCTTTATCACCGATTTATACTACCATTCTAGTTTTTAAGATTATATCAGTTTTAGTGGATTAAACCTTTACATAACATCCATCTCGTAATCTGTTTTTCAGATCCGGTGAGTACTCTTTTGAACTGGGATAAACGGTACAAAATAATTCTAGGTGTTGCTAGAGCACTTCTTTACCTTCACAGAGAAGCTCCCATACAGATCATACATTGTGACGTAAAACCTGGGAACATTCTTTTGGATAAAAAGTTGAACCCCATATTGTTAGGTTTTCTAAATACAAGATATTTAGACATCAACCAGACAGAGATGCGCGTGATTTTTGATCCCTGCAGTACCGAAGAACTACCATTTTCAATATCATGCTCATTTGTTGACGTCTTCAAGTAATTTTATTTTCTTTCTAATGAATCAGTTGCATCCAACAAGTGGTCTAAAGTCCACAGACAAGTGGCTCATTAGCGATTCAATCAATAAGTGTTGTCATGATTACTAAAGATGTAATATAAGACTTTTTACAGAACTCTTACTAATTGAGATTTTCTTACTGGTGGTTGTGGGTTCAAAATTCCAGCTGGCTCTCTCAAAAACAAAACAAAAAGAAAAGAAACTTAATTTGAAAAATGAAAAGTATTGTATATTATTTTGTAGCATCTAGAAAGGATGTTGTTGCATAATATTGTAGGTATTATGTAGCAATATCATCCCCTTGAGATTGCGAGTAGTATTGTTGATACTTTTCCATTTTGGAAGAAAGTCGCATTCTCTTACATGTACGCCCGCCCATGTTGGTGTCCCTCTGTCTTCCTTTTGATATTCTGATAATTTGTATTGTTCATCATGGCTCATAACAGTACACGCGACAGTGGTTACCGGGCACCGGAGTATTTGATAAACCGAGTTTTGTCAACCAAGGTGGATGTCTATAGTGTTGGTGTGTTAATGCTAGAGACTGTAACTGCAAAGAGAACACCCGATTGTATGTTCCGCTTCAGAAATGTAAGTTTGATACTGGATCATCAAGGCTCATGCTTACCAGTATTCTAGATGAATAAGTTGACATGAATTATATAATATCAATATAACTAACTTCTTTTCAACTACTAGCATACCTTTTAATGAGACTTGCAAGTTCATGGGTCTGAGTTATTCACTTATTTGTGTTAGGAGAAATCATACAGTCATGAAATGAAAAGGGACAGAGAATTTGTTTAATTTTTTTTTTTTTTTTTTTTTTTTTTTTTTTTTTTTTCTGTTAACTACTACTTCCATTAATTTTTCGGATCATCAGGGCAAATTACATAAGGATAGCGGGTAGACGAGCAACAAACTGCGCCGCCATCCCTTTCTGAATAGAAAACCCTATTCTACTAAAAACAAAGCCTCGCCCCTGAGGGGTCGAAAAGTTGCTGTGGACAACACGCTGAACTCTAGACAAGAACCGAACTGCCTCCGGCGCCAAGGAGCCGAACGTGTCAAACGCCAGGGGGACAAAGGCATGCTGATTATCCTCACAAGCTTTCGCGTGCTTTTCCACCTTCTTTGATTCTGCCTTCAGTACCGCTTGCCCCGCCACAAACCCATTTTCCCCCTGGCGTTTGTGTGATGAATTGTTGTAGGTTGAGAGAAACTGGTTGGAAGGAACAGTTTCCAATATAATTGATCCCAGAATTGATGTTGGTTCAAGTACGATGACAAGATTCATTGAGATCGGGTTGCTGTGTGTTCAAGAAGATGCAGCAGATAGGCCAACAATGGAGGAAGTTGTTGGCATGTTGCTTGGCAGCTCATCTCTCACTCTCCCCGTCTCAAAATTGCGAACAAGGATGACTGAATAGTACACTTCTATCAGATTTATGCCTCACGTTGAAGTGATGCAAAGTACATTCTTAAAACATCAATGCAAGTTTGTATGTTGCATACTATAGGATTGAATTTGGGTGGGTGGTTCATAGCGAGCCATTGTGCCTCTTCAGATGGTGGCTAACTGGGCAGTCAATATTCATCAATGCCTCTTTTGATGGTGTTTTGCCCTTGGCTAGCTGCTAGCTAGCAGGGTGTCTTTTTATTAAAAATTCTTGTTCAGGAAAAATAAACGGTTGCGGACCTGGAAATTTATTTATATATGGGTGTGCAAATTTTTGGTGCTCGGATATCTGATAACTGGATTACATATTTTCGGGTTAGAACAGGCTAGGCCAGGCTATTTTGGAAACTCAAAACCTAACGCTATTCAAACTCAATGTTCTTTGACTTTAGTGACCATGCATAATGGGCATTAAGGTGACGTGAAGGGGCTTGATAATGCCTCCAACAACGTTCCCTGGGCGTTATAGGCCTGAAATGGGAGGAGCGTTTCTATTATAACGCCAAATGAAGAGAAAATATATTGGGAAGTAATGACTTAAACGACATTAAGGACGCTAACCATTACACATTTTTCAAAGGGGCGTGACGGAAAATGTCCCTTAGAAGGCATTAACCTTTACGAATGGTATTACATGACTTTAGTTATGTAAATAAGTTTTGTTTATAATTTTATAAGGATGTAATTACGACAATTTCTCTATTTGGTTTTTTTTTTTGAATAAAAGGCCAAAATCATCCCTAAGGTTTGAGAACTTTTCCCTGTTACATCCAAAATAAGTTTTTTTTATTGGACCCCTGACATTTTTTTTTTTGTTATTTTCATCCAAATCACTAACTCAAATAAAATGTATTTTTAACTCGGGAACGATTTTGGCAATTTCGTTAACTCAGTGACGATTTTAGCAATTTACCCATTTTTTTTTTGTTTTTAATCTTTTAAATTTTCTTTTTTATCTAAAAAAACAAGAAAAGAAATTATAATATAATATATATACATATACACACACTTATTTTTTAATTTTCTTTTGTACCTTTAAATAAAAATAAATAATTATACTATATATACACACACGATACACACTCTCTCTCTCTTCTCCACCACCACCTCCATCACCATCACCATCACTACAAGAAACGGGCACCTTTAGCGGCGCCAGGTGTCGCTGCTACAAGCCCTGTTTGTCGTCGCTATTGGTTTTAGCGACGACATGTCGCCGCTAAAGGGTTGCTGTTATAGATTGGCCGGTATTGCCCTCGCCGCTAATGACACCCTCGCCGCTATTGCCTTTAGACTTTTAGCGACGACATGTCGTCGCTAAAGTGTCGCCGGTATTACGTTGGTCGGTAATGGTTAAGCATCAATAGCGTCGCCGCCAATGCCTTAAAGTTGTCGCCGCTATTGGTTCTTAAATCCCCAACCGTTGGATCAGGGTAAGGATCAATGGCTGGGGTTTGGTCTCAGACACCAGGACACAGATCGAGCAATAACGGCAACATTTGGCCTGTCGCCGCTAATGGTATATATTTCTTGTAGTGCATCACCACCACCTCCATCACCACAGCCACCCCGTCTATCTCGGCACTCTTACCGCATCTCTCTTCGTCAATCCGTCGTACCAAACATTGTTTTATTATTATTAGTATTATTATTATTATTATTAGAGTAAAATGCACGGATAGTCCCTGTGGTTTGGTGAAATTTCACCTTTTGTAACACCCCCAAAATACCACCTGCGGGAACTCCACGAGGCGTGTTACTCATCAGAGTTCGAGCCACCAATCACATTGAACCAATGATAAATATTTAAATAAAACATGTCATGAATTACCAATAGAAAATATCAAACATAGGGTTACTCCCAAAGAGTTGTGTAGCGGAAGCATATAGTAAATCGTTTAACAATTGTTTCATAGTAAATGTTCAAAACCAACGTTTCACTTATAAGTTAATCCAAGAGCCTCGATCCATGACCACTCCAGCACTCCCAGATAGCAAGTCCACGTCACGAATTCTAGCGACCTGCAAGCATGCAGACAAGTGTGTCAGACGACGCTGGTGAGTTCAAGGTTTTATTAACGTGTGTAGTTACCAAATATCTGTTAAGTCAACTCATCGTTTCGTTTTGGATTTTTATTAACGTAGGAGAGTCTTATATACTGGAAGTGTGTCCAATATATACCATGGGAGTGTGCCCAATATAACCTGGGAGTGTGCCCAACCCCAATGCCCCTAACCAAGCATTGGTAATGATGTCCAGGTAACTAGATCACGCCCGTCCTTACGGCCCGGTGTGAGGGTGTCAAACCTAATAGCGCTATCAACTAGTTACCCCATTGCCTTACAGGCAACATGGTAGATGATCGATTCTGTGTTCAATAACCAACATCCCAAATAACAGTTTACCCAGTATTCCCTTTAGAAACGTTTACCAGATGTCCCAAACCACCGGGACGCATGCTTAGAAAAGTGCAGTGAACTCACCTTGGTTTGCTCGGTATGCTAAGTAAGTGCTCAAAGTAAATCAATCACGTCCTAAAGTATGCACGTATACATAATCAGTTTATAATCACGAAGTTGGCACGTAGGTATAATCATAGTGAACATCGCATCAATAAGCACCGAGTATCACATTGCACGTATTCGTAGTCATATAAGTATTGTTTTATACTTAACAGTAGTTAAATATCTCAGTTAACTTCTAACAGAGTTAAGTCAGGTTACTGTGCAAAGTATTCAAGTCGGCGAAACACATATTGGCGAAACATACTCTGTTTCGTCAACTACCCTTTGGCGAAACAAGATTCTGTCTCGTCGACTGCCCTTGGCGAAACACTATCCTGTTTCGTCAATTACCCCTTGGCGAAACACATTCTGTTTCGCCGAGAGTTCTGTTTCGCCAAACAAGTCAGTTACGTCGAACATCAGTTACGTCAAAAATGTACATCAGTTACAATTTCATCACAGAAAACCCTAATCATTGGAACAGCCGCCATCAATCATCAGAAATCATATGGAAATCAATGTGCACATAGAAATCATCATCTTACCATCATGAAATCATCATTAAAATAATCACAATGGCCGACAACATTATGCAAGTCATTCAATCATTACCCCATGTGAGCAGATTGTTATGATCATTCGGTAGTCATATACGTATACAACAGAACCCTAGTCTACTAAGTATCTAGCATACTATATCCATTCTAGAGAACCAAATAACCACCACATGATCCCTGACAATCACATATACTCATGCATACAATGGCCAGCAATTCCTAGGCTATCACATGCATAACATTAAATTGGCTGCATATTCAATACAATTCACATGCACAATATAATCATCATTCAACAATTTAAGATCATCATCGGGTTTCACATACACTCCACTAACTGATCTTATCATGCATCACAAAATCAGAACATCATGACATCCATATGAAACTGAAATTAAATTAAATGTAAAACACTAACCGAACAAAGGATGATCAAACAATAAGGGTCCGGCTTCGAAAGAGGAGATGGTTGCCGTCGCACACAAGGCTAGAGAGTTTTAGGGTTTTCTGTTTGCTAAAGTGACGAATGAACAGAAAGTCCGGTATATAATTACGTAGCGTGTTGGGCCCTTACTGGGCTTCGGCGAAGCTGGGCTCGGCGAAACAAGTCCTGTTTCGTCGAAACTGAAGTTGACGAAACAAACTTCTGTTTCGTCGGTGTGAGTCAAATTCTAAACAACTTATGCAACTTAAAGTTTCCAACACATAATCAAGCAAACACAATACGTATACAGTTACAAGTCAACCAGTCAAACAACTAGACAGTCAAAGTCAACGTGCATTAAATACAAAAGTCAAAGTCGGAAACTCGAGTTGTCACATCATCCCCAACTTGAAAGAAATTTCGTCCCGAAATTTGATAAGCCATCCGCAACACGATGCGATGCTAATCAGGACGACTGTGCATTTTCCGCGGGTGTCACATCATCCCCAACTTGAAGAGGAATCTCGTCCCGAGATTCACCAGCTTTACTAGATTCCGGTTTGTCTTTAGGAAAAAGGTGAGGATATTTGAGCTTCATTTGATCTTCTCGCTCCCATGTGAACTCCGATCCCCGCCGCGAGTTCCAACGGACTCGAACAATCGGAATACGACTATGCTTGCGTACTTTGACCTCCCTATCCATGATCTCAATAGGTTCCTCGACAAACTGCAACTTGTCGTCGATCCTCAACTCTTGATATGGTACCACTAATGGGTCGTCAGCATAACACTTCTTTAACTGTGATACATGAAATATGTCGTGAACTTTGCCCAGCTCAGTAGGTAACTCCAACCTATAAGCCACCTTACCGATACGCTCAAGAACTTTAAACGGCCCAACATAACGTGGATTCAGCTTGCCACGCTTCCCAAAGCGTACGACCCCTTTCCACGGTGAGACTTTCAGCATGACGCGGTCATTCACTTCAAACACTACTTCTTTGGCACGCTCGTCAGCATAGGCCTTCTGCCGGTCACGAGCAGCTGCCATACGTTCCCTGATTTTTACAATCATATCCGAAGTTTCGAGTACCATCTCAGGACCTGTGATCTGACTATCACCCACTTCAGCCCAGCAGAGAGGTGAACGGCACTTCCTCCCGTACAGTGCCTCAAATGGTGCCGCTTTGATACTGGTGTGGTAGCTGTTATTGTAGGAAAACTCTACCAACGGCAAGTGCTTCTCCCATCCTTTCCCAAAATCAATAACACATGCCCGCAGCATGTCCTCTAGTGTCTGAATAGTACGCTCACTCTGACCATCTGTCTGTGGATGATAAGCCGTGCTCATATCGAGACGTGAGCCGAACATCTTATGCATAGCCTGCCATAACTCCGAAGTAAAACGAGGATCTCGATCAGAAATAATAGAAGTCGGCACCCCGTGCCTAGAAACCACCTCTTTAAGGTACACTGCTGCGAGCTGCGAATACTTATCTGTCTCCTTGATTGCTAGAAAATGTGCTGACTTTGTGAGACGGTCGACGATCACCCATATAGTATCGTTCCCAGCCTGTGTTCTAGGTAACCCCGTAACAAAATCCATAGCGATCTGTTCCCATTTCCACATGGGTATCTCTGGCTGCTGAAGTAGACCCGAAGGTTTCTGGTACTCTGCCTTGACCCTAGCACAGGTCAAACACTTACCCACGTAGGTGGCAATAATAGCTTTCATGTTCGACCACCAATACAAAACCTTGAGGTCCTGGTACATCTTATCAGACCCTGGATGAATAGAATATCGTGACTTGTGTGCTTCGTCCATCACAAGTTCTCGAAGATTATCAAATGAAGGAACCCATATCCGTTCCATGAAGTAGTAGATATCGTCAGACCGTTGCTCGAACTTCTTCTTGTGTAGACCTCGTAATCCTTCAGCTTCGATATTTTCTTCCTTTAACGCTTCAATCTGTGCTGAACGAATCCGGGCAGGTAAATTAGAGTGAATAGTAAGCTGTAGGGCACGAACACGCTTCTGTTTCGGTTCCTTGCGACTAAGAGCATCAGCTACAACATTAGCTTTACCCAGATGATACTTGATAGCACACTCATAATCATTAAAAAGCTCGATCCAACGACGTTGCCGCATATTCAATTCCTTCTGGTCGAAAATATGTTGAAGACTCCTGTGGTCGGTATAGATGGTACACTTGGTACCGTACAGGTAATGCCTCCAAATTTTCAACGCGAAGACTACGGCTCCTAACTCCAGGTCGTGCATCGTGTAGTTCTTCTCGTGTACCTTCAGCTGTCGAGAAGCATAAGCTATCACCTTGTCTCGCTGCATCAACACACAGCCGAGACCCTGAATAGACGCATCGCAATAAACCACAAAATCTTCAGTACCCTTTGGTAGAGATAAAATCGGCGCGCTGCACAACTTCTGCTTTAAGAGTTGAAAAGCTTCATCCTGGTTCGATCCCCAAGAATAAACAACTTTCTTTTGAGTCAGGGCGGTGAGGGGTTGAGCAATCTTAGAAAAATCCCGAATAAACCGACGATAATATCCCGCAAGACCAAGAAATTGACGCACCTCCGAAGGATTCTTTGGTGCCGCCCAATTGCGAATAGCATCGATCTTGGCAGGATCCACATGAATACCCATTTCGTTAACGATGTGCCCGAGGAAATGCACTTCCCGAATCCAGAAATCACACTTAGAAAACTTCGCATACAGTTGTTCCTTTCTCAAAAGTTCCAAGATGAGTCGTAGGTGATGCTCGTGATCTTCCTTGTTCTTCGAGTAGACCAAAATGTCATCAATGAATACGATAAGGAAATCATCGAGATATGGCTTACACACGCGGTTCATGAGATCCATGAAAACCGCTGGTGCATTAGTCAATCCAAACGGCATGACCAAAAACTCATAGTGTCCGTAGCGCGTTCGAAAAGCTGTCTTGGGAACATCCTCCTCCCTAACCCTTACCTGGTGATATCCCGATCTTAAGTCGATCTTTGAATAGAAGCTTGACCCTTGCAGCTGGTCAAACAAGTCGTCGATGCGTGGTAATGGATATCGGTTCTTGATGGTTACCTTGTTGAGTTCCCGATAATCGATGCACATTCGGAATGTCCCATCCTTCTTCTTTACAAACAGAACTGGGGCTCCCCAAGGCGAAGAACTGGGTCGAATGAAACCTCTATCCAATAATTCCTGCAGCTGATTAGACAATTCCTGTAACTCCCCAGGGGCCAACCGGTATGGAGCTCGAGCAATTGGGGCCGCTCCTGGCGCCAGATCAACCTGAAATTCTACCTGACGGTGAGGTGGTAACCCTGGTAGCTCCTCTGGGAACACATCAGCGAATTCTCGCACCACTGGTAGATCCTCGATCTTTCTCTCTTTAGACTGAGCGTTAGTAACTAACGCTAACATTGCAGGATAACCCTTTTGTAGATACTTCTGCGCATGCATGGCCGAGATAATACCAACCATAGCCCTACTACGATGCCCTTGAACTAATAATGATTCCCCATCGGGGAGAGGAATACGCACAACCTTCTCCTTACACAAAATTTCCGCTTGGTGCTTAGACAGCCAATCCATGCCTACCACTATATCGAAACTACCGAGTGTAACGGGAAGGAGATCAATATCAAACACCTGACCCACGAGATCTAGTTTGCACCCGAAGAGTACATTCGAGGCCTCTATCGTCTTACCATCGGCTAGTTCTACTATTTGTTTAACTTCTAAGGGTGTTGGGGTTATCCCCAATCGTCGACTAAATTCTAGGGACACATAACTCCAATCGGCACCAGAATCAAATAACACAGAAGCAATATGATTGTTTACAGGAAACGTACCGGTGACAACATTGCCGTCATTCCTAGCATCCCCTGCCCCAAGCTGAAACACCCTGCCCCGAGCACCATTACCCCCATTATTGCCATTGTTGTTGTTGTTCCCAGCATTGTTGTTATTCGGGCGGTTGTTGTCGTTAGCGTTTTGATTTAACTGAGGGCAATCCCGCTTAAAGTGACCCTCGTCACCACACTGATAGCACCCCTTTCTGAAGCCCTGATTCTGCTGGGGTGGTTGTCCCTGCTGTCTCTGGTTCTGCTGGTTCTGTTGCTGCTGGTGTTTGGGCTGTGGGGCCCTACAATCTTTGGCCTCGTGGCCCGCTTTACCACACCTGTTACATATCCGTCCACACTGCCTGAAATGATGATAGCCACACTTGTTACACCGTGGCTTCCTCCCTACATACGAACCCTGACTTTGGCTACCTCCCTGGCCTTGATTGACAGAAGACGACTGGCTGATGCTGCGATTGCTATTGTTGTCTGGCCTTTTCTGAGTCTGACCCGCACTAGATGCTTTGTCGTAATCGTTCCACTTCCGCTTGTTATCATTAGCGGACGCAGTGGCAGTGGGTGCAGCAGCAGTAGTGGTTGAAACACGCGGTGGTAACGAGTTACTCTCTACCTCTTGATCCACAATCTTGTGGGTCAAACGGACAATCTGTGTCAAATCATTGAGATGGGCTGCAGTGACCAAACTCTTCACACGCGGAGGCAGCCCCTTGATGAATAACTCAATCCTCCGAGACATAGGCCGGGACAAATTCGGGCACATGTCGGCCAGTTCATACGATCGCTTCACATACGCTTCGACTTCAGATCCTACCATCTTCAAGTCATAATACTCGTTTTCCAACTTCTGGACCTCATCCCGAGGACAATACTCCTCCCTGATCAGTTCTTTAAAATCATCCCAAGTTGTGGCATTCGCTGCCTCGATGCCCAGCAACTGCACTTGGGAATTCCACCACGTTAGGGCACCATCCGCCAAGGTACCCGCAGTATATTTCACTCTGTCCCCAGCGGGACAGTTACATATAGCAAACACGGACTCTGCTTTCTTGAACCATCTCAAGAGTCCCACAGCCCCTTCAGTGCCGGTGAAGGTCTGTGGCTTACAGTCCATGAACGTTTTAAACGTACAGACAGGCTGATTGTTCTGGGGATGCGCTTGCTGACCTAAAGGATGAAAGGAAACACATTATAGGAGTGAAAAGACGTGTACGCGATATAAGAGTAAAGAGTACTTGGTACATTCCGTACCAGCTTGATAGGCTGCTAAAGCCTCAGCCACACGGGTGTTGATTAGGTCAGTCAACTCAGCCTGAGTCATGTTAATGTTGCCACGTCCGTGTCCTCGTCCACTCATGATTCTATATATAGAGATGAACCGATTCAGGAAATCGAAACGAGATAGAAATCAAGTATCATGTTGATATCTATGTACTACCAAGTTCACACATAATAAGGCAGAACCCTTCTCACGCTTGATAAGCCTCACTGGGACTTGCATGCACCCCACGTTATTATTAAGTGTGCACCCATAATAATAAGGCAATTTGCATGCTTATCTCAGTGCCTCTTAGCTTGCGCTCGAAGTTTCCCCCGTTCACACAACACAACGATTGGTATCACAAGTTTACAATTCACATAAGTCGAAGAGTAGTGTCACACTATCAAGTCACCATAGTATCAAGTGTATCGTTTCATGCAAGTTATGAGTGTGTGACTACTAAGGAAGTAATGCATAAACTAAACAGAAAACGAACCTTGCGATCTGGAGCTGAGTGTCATGATTGATTCTTCGAAGGTATTCGGTTATAGTCTGGTTTTATAAAACGTTTTAAAACCTAGTTCGCTATAACCAGTGGCTCTGATACCAAACTGTAACACCCCCAAAATACCACCTGCGGGAACTCCGCGAGGCGTGTTACTCATCAGAGTTCGAGCCACCAATCACATTGAACCAATGATAAATATTTAAATAAAACATGTCATGAATTACCAATAGAAAATATCAAACATAGGGTTACTCCCAAAGAGTTGTGTAGCGGAAGCATATAGTAAATCGTTTAACAATTGTTTCATAGTAAATGTTCAAAACCAACGTTTCACTTATAAGTTAATCCAAGAGCCTCGATCCATGACCACTCCAGCACTCCCAGATAGCAAGTCCACGTCACGAATTCTAGCGACCTGCAAGCATGCAGACAAGTGTGTCAGACGACGCTGGTGAGTTCAAGGTTTTATTAACGTGTGTAGTTACCAAATATCTGTTAAGTCAACTCATCGTTTCGTTTTGGATTTTTATTAACGTAGGAGAGTCTTATATACTGGAAGTGTGTCCAATATATACCATGGGAGTGTGCCCAATATAACCTGGGAGTGTGCCCAACCCCAATGCCCCTAACCAAGCATTGGTAATGATGTCCAGGTAACTAGATCACGCCCGTCCTTACGGCCCGGTGTGAGGGTGTCAAACCTAATAGCGCTATCAACTAGTTACCCCATTGCCTTACAGGCAACATGGTAGATGATCGATTCTGTGTTCAATAACCAACATCCCAAATAACAGTTTACCCAGTATTCCCTTTAGAAACGTTTACCAGATGTCCCAAACCACCGGGACGCATGCTTAGAAAAGTGCAGTGAACTCACCTTGGTTTGCTCGGTATGCTAAGTAAGTGCTCAAAGTAAATCAATCACGTCCTAAAGTATGCACGTATACATAATCAGTTTATAATCACGAAGTTGGCACGTAGGTATAATCATAGTGAACATCGCATCAATAAGCACCGAGTATCACATTGCACGTATTCGTAGTCATATAAGTATTGTTTTATACTTAACAGTAGTTAAATATCTCAGTTAACTTCTAACAGAGTTAAGTCAGGTTACTGTGCAAAGTATTCAAGTCGGCGAAACACATATTGGCGAAACATACTCTGTTTCGTCAACTACCCTTTGGCGAAACAAGATTCTGTCTCGTCGACTGCCCTTGGCGAAACACTATCCTGTTTCGTCAATTACCCCTTGGCGAAACACATTCTGTTTCGCCGAGAGTTCTGTTTCGCCAAACAAGTCAGTTACGTCGAACATCAGTTACGTCAAAAATGTACATCAGTTACAATTTCATCACAGAAAACCCTAATCATTGGAACAGCCGCCATCAATCATCAGAAATCATATGGAAATCAATGTGCACATAGAAATCATCATCTTACCATCATGAAATCATCATTAAAATAATCACAATGGCCGACAACATTATGCAAGTCATTCAATCATTACCCCATGTGAGCAGATTGTTATGATCATTCGGTAGTCATATACGTACACAACAGAACCCTAGTCTGCTAAGTATCTAGCATACTATATCCATTCTAGAGAACCAAATAACCACCACATGATCCCTAACAATCACATATACTCATGCATACAATGGCCAACAATTCCTAGGCTATCACATGCATAACATTAAATTGGCTGCATATTCAATACAATTCACATGCACAATATAATCATCATTCAACAATTTAAGATCATCATCGGGTTTCACATACACTCCACTAACTGATCTTATCATGCATCACAAAATCAGAACATCATGACATCCATATGAAACTGAAATTAAATTAAATGTAAAACACTAACCGAACAAAGGATGATCAAACAATAAGGGTCCGGCTTCGAAAGAGGAGATGGTTGCCGTCGCACACAAGGCTAGAGAGTTTTAGGGTTTTCTGTTTGCTAAAGTGACGAATGAACAGAAAGTCCGGTATATAATTACGTAGCGTGTTGGGCCCTTACTGGGCTTCGGCGAAGCTGGGCTCGGCGAAACAAGTCCTGTTTCGTCGAAACTGAAGTTGACGAAACAAACTTCTGTTTCGTCTGTGTGAGTCAAATTCTAAACAACTTATGCAACTTAAAGTTTCCAACACATAATCAAGCAAACACAATACGTATACAGTTACAAGTCAACCAGTCAAACAACTACACAGTCAAAGTCAACGTGCATTAAATACAAAAGTCAAAGTTGGAAACTCGAGTTGTCACATCATCCCCAACTTGAAAGAAATTTCGTCCCGAAATTTGATAAGCCATCCGCAACACGATGCGATGCTAATCAGGACGACTGTGCATTTTCCGCGGGTGTCACATCATCCCCAACTTGAAGAGGAATCTCGTCCCGAGATTCACCAGCTTTACTAGATTCTGGTTTGTCTTTAGGAAAAAGGTGAGGATATTTGAGCTTCATTTGATCTTCTCGCTCCCTTGTGAACTCCGATCCCCGCCGCGAGTTCCAACGGACTCGAACAATCGGAATACGACTATGCTTGCGTACTTTGACCTCCCTATCCATGATCTCAATAGGTTCCTCGACAAACTGCAACTTGTCGTCGATCCTCAACTCTTGATATGGTACCACTAATGGGTCGTCAGCATAACACTTCTTTAACTGTGATACATGAAATATGTCGTGAACTTTGCCCAGCTCAGTAGGTAACTCCAACCTATAAGCCACCTTACCGATACGCTCAAGAACTTTAAACGGCCCAACATAACGTGGATTCAGCTTGCCACGCTTCCCAAAGCGTACGACCCCTTTCCACGGTGAGACTTTCAGCATGACGCGGTCATTCACTTCAAACACTACTTCTTTGGCACGCTCGTCAGCATAGGCCTTCTGCCGGTCACGAGCAGCTGCCATACGTTCCCTGATTTTTACAATCATATCCGAAGTTTCGAGTACCATCTCAGGACCTGTGATCTGACTATCACCCACTTCAGCCCAGCAGAGAGGTGAACGGCACTTCCTCCCGTACAGTGCCTCAAATGGTGCCGCTTTGATACTGGTGTGGTAGCTGTTATTGTAGGAAAACTCTACCAACGGCAAGTGCTTCTCCCATCCTTTCCCAAAATCAATAACACATGCCCGCAGCATGTCCTCTAGTGTCTGAATAGTACGCTCACTCTGACCATCTGTCTGTGGATGATAAGCCGTGCTCATATCGAGACGTGAGCCGAACATCTTATGCATAGCCTGCCATAACTCCGAAGTAAAACGAGGATCTCGATCAGAAATAATAGAAGTCGGCACCCCGTGCCTAGAAACCACCTCTTTAAGGTACACTGCTGCGAGCTGCGAATACTTATCTGTCTCCTTGATTGCTAGAAAATGTGCTGACTTTGTGAGACGGTCGACGATCACCCATATAGTATCGTTCCCAGCCTGTGTTCTAGGTAACCCCGTAACAAAATCCATAGCGATCTGTTCCCATTTCCACATGGGTATCTCTGGCTGCTGAAGTAGACCCGAAGGTTTCTGGTACTCTGCCTTGACCCTAGCACAGGTCAAACACTTACCCACGTAGGTGGCAATAATAGCTTTCATGTTCGGCCACCAATACAAAACCTTGAGGTCCTGGTACATCTTATCAGACCCTGGATGAATAGAATATCGTGACTTGTGTGCTTCGTCCATCACAAGTTCTCGAAGATTATCAAATGAAGGAACCCATTTCTGTTCCATGAAGTAGTAGATATCGTCAGACCGTTGCTCGAACTTCTTCTTGTGTAGACCTCGTAATCCTTCAGCTTCGATATTTTCTTCCTTTAACGCTTCAATCTGTGCTGAACGAATCCGGGCAGGTAAATTAGAGTGAATAGTAAGCTGTAGGGCACGAACACGCTTCTGTTTCGGTTCCTTGCGACTAAGAGCATCAGCTACAACATTAGCTTTACCCGGATGATACTTGATAGCACACTCATAATCATTAAAAAGCTCGATCCAACGACGTTGCCGCATATTCAATTCCTTCTGGTCGAAAATATGTTGAAGACTCCTGTGGTCGGTATAGATGGTACACTTGGTACCGTACAGGTAATGCCTCCAAATTTTCAACGCGAAGACTACGGCTCCTAACTCCAGGTCGTGCGTCGTGTAGTTCTTCTCGTGTACCTTCAGCTGTCAAGAAGCATAAGCTATCACCTTGTCTCGCTGCATCAACACACAGCCGAGACCCTGAATAGACGCATCGCAATAAACCACAAAATCTTCAGTACCCTTTGGTAGAGATAAAATCGGCGCGCTGCACAACTTCTGCTTTAAGAGTTGAAAAGCTTCATCCTGGTTCGATCCCCAAGAATAAACAACTTTCTTTTGAGTCAGGGCGGTGAGGGGTTGAGCAATCTTAGAAAAATCCCGAATAAACCGACGATAATATCCCGCAAGACCAAGAAATTGACGCACCTCCGAAGGATTCTTTGGTGCCGCCCAATTGCGAATAGCATCGATCTTGGCAGGATCCACATGAATACCCATTTCGTTAACGATGTGCCCGAGGAAATGCACTTCCCGAATCCAGAAATCACACTTAGAAAACTTCGCATACAGTTGTTCCTTTCTCAAAAGTTCCAAGATGAGTCGTAGGTGATGCTCGTGATCTTCCTTGTTCTTCGAGTAGACCAAAATGTCATCAATGAATACGATAAGGAAATCATCGAGATATGGCTTACACACGCGGTTCATGAGATCCATGAAAACCGCTGGTGCATTAGTCAATCCAAACGGCATGACCAAAAACTCATAGTGTCCGTAGCGCGTTCGAAAAGCTGTCTTGGGAACATCCTCCTCCCTAACCCTTACCTGGTGATATCCCGATCTTAAGTCGATCTTTGAATAGAAGCTTGACCCTTGCAGCTGGTCAAACAAGTCGTCGATGCGTGGTAATGGATATCGGTTCTTGATGGTTACCTTGTTGAGTTCCCGATAATCGATGCACATTCGGAATGTCCCATCCTTCTTCTTTACAAACAGAACTGGGGCTCCCCAAGGCGAAGAACTGGGTCGAATGAAACCTCTATCCAATAATTCCTGCAGCTGATTAGACAATTCCTGTAACTCCCCAGGGGCCAACCGGTATGGAGCTCGAGCAATTGGGGCCGCTCCTGGCGCCAGATCAACCTGAAATTCTACCTGACGGTGAGGTGGTAACCCTGGTAGCTCCTCTGGGAACACATCAGCGAATTCTCGCACCACTGGTAGATCCTCGATCTTTCTCTCTTTAGACTGAGCGTTAGTAACTAACGCTAACATTGCAGGATACCCCTTTTGTAGATACTTCTGCGCATGCATGGCCGAGATAATACCAACCATAGCCCCACTACGATGCCCTTGAACTAATAATGATTCCCCATCGGGGAGAGGAATACGCACAACCTTCTCCTTACACAAAATTTCCGCTTGGTGCTTAGACAGCCAATCCATGCCTACCACTATATCGAAACTACCGAGTGTAACGGGAAGGAGATCAATATCAAACACCTGACCCACGAGATCTAGTTTGCACCCGAAGAGTACATTCGAGGCCTCTATCGTCTTACCATCGGCTAGTTCTACTATTTGTTTAACTTCTAAGGGTGTTGGGGTTATCCCCAATCGTCGACTAAATTCTAGGGAACCATAACTCCAATCGGCACCAGAATCAAATAACACAGAAGCAATATGATTGTTTACAGGAAACGTACCGGTGACAACATTGCCGTCATTCCTAGCATCCCCTGCCCCAAGCTGAAACACCCTGCCCCGAGCACCATTACCCCCATTGTTGCCATTGTTGTTGTTGTTCCCAGCATTGTTGTTATTCGGGCGGTTGTTGTCGTTAGCGTTTTGATTTAACTGAGGGCAATCCCGCTTAAAGTGACCCTCGTCACCACACTGATAGCACCCCTTTCTGAAGCCCTGATTCTGCTGGGGTGGTTGTCCCTGCTGTCTCTGGTTCTGCTGGTTCTGTTGCTGCTGGTGTTTGGGCTGTGGGGCCCTACAATCTTTGGCCTCGTGGCCCGCTTTACCACACCTGTTACATATCCGTCCACACTGTCCGAAATGATGATAGCCACACTTGTTACACCGTGGCTTCCTCCCTACATACGAACCCTGACTTTGGCTACCTCCCTGGCCTTGATTGACAGAAGACGACTGGCTGATGCTGCGATTGCTATTGTTGTCTGGCCTTTTCTGAGTCTGACCCGCACTAGATGCTTTGTCGTAATCGTTCCACTTCCGCTTGTTATCATTAGCGGACGCAGTGGCAGTGGGTGCAGCAGCAGTAGTGGTTGAAACACGCGGTGGTAACGAGTTACTCTCTACCTCTTGATCCGCAATCTTGTGGGTCAAACGGACAATCTGTGTCAAATCATTGAGATGGGCTGCAGTGACCAAACTCTTCACACGCGGAGGCAGCCCCTTGATGAATAACTCAATCCTCCGAGACATAGGCCGGGACAAATTCGGGCACATGTCGGCCAGTTCATACGATCGCTTCACATACGCTTCGACTTCAGATCCTACCATCTTCAAGTCATAATACTCGTTTTCCAACTTCTGGACCTCATCCCGAGGACAATACTCCTCCCTGATCAGTTCTTTAAAATCATCCCAAGTTGTGGCATTCGCTGCCTCGATGCCCAGCAACTGCACTTGGGCATTCCACCACGTTAGGGCACCATCCGCCAAGGTACCCGCAGCATATTTCACTCTGTCCCCAGCGGGACAGTTACATATAGCAAACACGGACTCTGCTTTCTCGAACCATCTCAAGAGTCCCACAGCCCCTTCAGTGCCGGTGAAGGTCTGTGGCTTACAGTCCATGAACGTTTTAAACGTACAGACAGGCTGATTGTTCTGGGGATGCGCTTGCTGACCTAAAGGATGAAAGGAAACACATTATAGGAGTGAAAAGACGTGTACGCGATATAAGAGTAAAGAGTACTTGGTACATTCCGTACCAGCTTGATAGGCTGCTAAAGCCTCAGCCACACGGGTGTTGATTAGGTCAGTCAACTCAGCCTGAGTCATGTTAATGTTGCCACGTCCGTGTCCTCGTCCACTCATGATTCTATATATAGAGATGAACCGATTCAGGAAATCGAAACGAGATAGAAATCAAGTATCATGTTGATATCTATGTACTACCAAGTTCACACATAATAAGGCAGAACCCTTCTCACGCTTGATAAGCCTCACTGGGACTTGCATGCACCCCACGTTATTATTAAGTGTGCACCCATAATAATAAGGCAATTTGCATGCTTATCTCAGTGCCTCTTAGCTTGCGCTCGAAGTTTCCCCCGTTCACACAACACAACGATTGGTATCACAAGTTTACAATTCACATAAGTCGAAGAGTAGTGTCACACTATCAAGTCACCATAGTATCAAGTGTATCGTTTCATGCAAGTTATGAGTGTGTGACTACTAAGGAAGTAATGCATAAACTAAACAGAAGACGAACCTTGCGATCTGGAGCTGAGTGTCATGATCGATTCTTCGAAGGTATTCGGTTATAGTCTGGTTTTATAAAACGTTTTAAAACCTAGTTCGCTATAACCAGTGGCTCTGATACCAAACTGTAACACCCCCAAAATACCACCTACGGGAACTCCGCGAGGCGTGTTACTCATCAGAGTTCGAGCCACCAATCACATTGAACCAATGATAAATATTTAAATAAAACATGTCATGAATTACCAATAGAAAATATCAAACATAGGGTTACTCCCAAAGAGTTGTGTAGCGGAAGCATATAGTAAATCGTTTAACAATTGTTTCATAGTAAATGTTCAAAACCAACGTTTCACTTATAAGTTAATCCAAGAGCCTCGATCCATGACCACTCCAGCACTCCCAGATAGCAAGTCCACGTCACGAATTCTAGCGACCTGCAAGCATGCAGACAAGTGTGTCAGACGACGCTGGTGAGTTCAAGGTTTTATTAACGTGTGTAGTTACCAAATATCTGTTAAGTCAACTCATCGTTTCGTTTTGGATTTTTATTAACGTAGGAGAGTCTTATATACTGGAAGTGTGTCCAATATATACCATGGGAGTGTGCCCAATATAACCTGGGAGTGTGCCCAACCCCAATGCCCCTAACCAAGCATTGGTAATGATGTCCAGGTAACTAGATCACGCCCGTCCTTACGGCCCGGTGTGAGGGTGTCAAACCTAATAGCGCTATCAACTAGTTACCCCATTGCCTTACAGGCAACATGGTAGATGATCAATTCTGTGTTCAATAACCAACATCCCAAATAACAGTTTACCCAGTATTCCCTTTAGAAACGTTTACCAGATGTCCCAAACCACCGGGACGCATGCTTAGAAAAGTGCAGTGAACTCACCTTGGTTTGCTCGGTATGCTAAGTAAGTGCTCAAAGTAAATCAATCACGTCCTAAAGTATGCACGTATACATAATCAGTTTATAATCACGAAGTTGGCACGTAGGTATAATCATAGTGAACATCGCATCAATAAGCACCGAGTATCACATTGCACGTATTCGTAGTCATATAAGTATTGTTTTATACTTAACAGTAGTTAAATATCTCAGTTAACTTCTAACAGAGTTAAGTCAGGTTACTGTGCAAAGTATTCAAGTCGGCGAAACACATATTGGCGAAACATACTCTGTTTCGTCAACTACCCTTTGGCGAAACAAGATTCTGTCTCGTCGACTGCCCTTGGCGAAACACTATCCTGTTTCGTCAATTACCCCTTGGCGAAACACATTCTGTTTCGCCGAGAGTTCTGTTTCGCCAAACAAGTCAGTTACGTCGAACATCAGTTACGTCAAAAATGTACATCAGTTACAATTTCATCACAGAAAACCCTAATCATTGGAACAGCCGCCATCAATCATCAGAAATCATATGGAAATCAATGTGCACATAGAAATCATCATCTTACCATCATGAAATCATCATTAAAATAATCACAATGGCCGACAACATTATGCAAGTCATTCAATCATTACCCCATGTGAGCAGATTGTTATGATCATTCGGTAGTCATATACGTATACAACAGAACCCTAGTCTGCTAAGTATCTAGCATACTATATCCATTCTAGAGAACCAAATAACCACCACATGATCCCTGACAATCACATATACTCATGCATACAATGGCCAACAATTCCTAGGCTATCACATGCATAACATTAAATTGGCTGCATATTCAATACAATTCACATGCACAATATAATCATCATTCAACAATTTAAGATCATCATCGGGTTTCACATACACTCCACTAACTGATCTTATCATGCATCACAAAATCAGAACATCATGACATCCATATGAAACTGAAATTAAATTAAATGTAAAACACTAACCGAACAAAGGATGATCAAACAATAAGGGTCCGGCTTCGAAAGAGGAGATGGTTGCCGTCGCACACAAGGCTAGAGAGTTTTAGGGTTTTCTGTTTGCTAAAGTGACGAATGAACAGAAAGTCCGGTATATAATTACGTAGCGTGTTGGGCCCTTACTGGGCTTCGGCGAAGCTGGGCTCGGCGAAACAAGTCCTGTTTCGTCGAAACTGAAGTTGACGAAACAAACTTCTGTTTCGTCTGTGTGAGTCAAATTCTAAACAACTTATGCAACTTAAAGTTTCCAACACATAATCAAGCAAACACAATACGTATACAGTTACAAGTCAACCAGTCAAACAACTACACAGTCAAAGTCAACGTGCATTAAATACAAAAGTCAAAGTCGGAAACTCGAGTTGTCACACCTTTAGTCTCCAACTTTTCAAAATTACACTCTTAGTCCCTGTGGTTTGACGATTTGTTACTCGGATAGTCCCTGGAGTGGATGGGGGTTAGTTTTCTCCGTTAAGTCTATGTGAAATTACTAAATTACCCCTTGATTTTATTAAAATATAAGAAAAATTTATAAACACACATATATAAACACAACCGTGACTCCCTCTACTCTCTCTCTATACTCTCTCTCTCTCTCTCTCTCAGGAAAACCCCCCACCACCTGCCGCCACCAGCGTCCAGCACCACCACCTGCCACCACCCACCCCAACATGACCACCTGCCACCACCTACCCATGCTACAACAGTGGTTTGGGTTGTAGGGTTCCGGCGATGATGGGTACTGGTGGTATTATTGTGGGTTTCCGGTGAGGTTTTAATGACCGACGCACTATCGTCCACCACCACCATCAGATTCCATGAACCACTACCTGCAATCTAACCCCCAACTCCCTCCATCTGCTGCTCCCCTTCTAATTCCCTATCAAAGTACGTAATAATCAATCTCTTCATTTTCACAATCTATTTAGCCCTAATTGCTTGTTGAGTTGTTTTCAGTTTCAATTTTGTTTATTAGCAGATAATTAAGTAGAAATTGTAGATGTAGGTGTTTGATGTTGATAACTTAAAGTGCTTACAATTGAAGTGTTGTGTTGATGATATAGTTAGTTACAGACTAGTAGCTTGCTGTAATTGCCTCTTGAGTTGTTATTCAGTTTCAGTTCAGTCGTTGATTAGCAAATGATTAAGTGGAGATTGTAGCGATTGAACTGTTTGTTCTGAATCGATTTCCTTCAATTGACATTTCACTGTTTGTTGATGATAGAGTGGAGAAGGTGAAGGGTAATTTTGTCATTTTATATCCATTTAACGAAGAAAACTAACCCCCATCAACTCCAGGGACTATACGAGTAACAAATCATCAAACCACAGGGACTAAGAGTGTAATTTTGAAAAGTTGGGGACTAAAGGTGAAATTTCACCAAACCACAGGGACTATCCGTGCATTTTACTCTTATTATTATTATATTTAAAGATAATAAAAAGAAAATTAACAAAAACATAAGTGTGTGTGTATATATATATATATATATATATATTATATTTATAGTTATTATTATTGTTTTTTATTTAAAATCAAAAATAAAATTAAAAATTTTAAAAAACAAAAAAATAAATGAATAAATTGCCAAAATTGTCCCCAAGTTAACGAAATTGTTGAAATCAACCCCGAGTGAGTTAACGATACATTTTAAGCGGGTTGGTGATTTGAATGGAAATGACAACAAAAATGAAACGTCAGGGGTCTAATTACAGTATATATAGGCTTGTAATTTACTGCATAAATGAATGAACAAGAGACGTTACAGGGGAGTGGTGGCGTTGGTTGGGCGGGGGAAGCCAGCCAATGCTGACTAACCCACTCCGTGCCAGCGTTGGGTTTGGTGTTGCCCAGCCAGCGTCGCTATGAAGCCTGGCGTGGGGCGGGGGGTGGGGTGAGCTAGCTAGCCAGGATTGGTGTTCATTTTTTGTTAATTATATATATATATACATATATATAGGATTAGGTTCAAACGTGAACAAAATCCCAAGAGTGAACTGCGTGAACTGATCTGGGCCCTTGATTTTTAAGATCTTGAGATTAATGTGAGTGGCATGATGGTAATTATTTGGTTAATTTTTTCCATTTAATTAAATACAAAAAGGGTATATGTGTAATTTCAATCTTAAATTGATTGCATAAATCTCTCACAAATCAAGTAATCAATTATCCTCTTAAATTGATTGCATAAATCTCTCACAAATCAAATCAAGGATTAGGAAAGATGTAACATAATTCAATTATTAAAATAATTATTTGTTTAAATGCGATGTACACATGTGTATTCTGATTTTGCCCTCTTTTTAATGCGATGTACACATGTGTATATCGTCTATTTTTGTGATATCTCAGAATTTTTTTTGTATTGAATGTTGATGTACACATGTGAATTACTGTACATATATGTACGATGCTGAGTACACATGTGTACTGTTCTATTTATATCCAAGTACACATGTGTATACCGTTGAAATATGAATGTTACGTGGATCTTAAAAATCAAAATTTGAATTCTGATGATGAAATCTGAAATAAAAGTTAAAATTGAAATCTGGTGATTTGTAGTTTGTTTTGATAATTATCTTATTAATAAATAAACATAATGTGGATAATGAATTTAAATTAGGAAAGATGTAACTTAATTCAATTATTAAAATAATGATTTAAATCTAATTTTTAATATAATTACAATCCTACCCTTAACAACTAAAAAGGAAATCAAGGGTCCATATATGTTCACGCAGTTCACTCTTGGGAGGTTGTTCACGCTGGAACCATACCCCATATATATATATATATATATATATATATATATATAAAAACGGGATCAGGAGAAAACGCTCAAAAGTGTGAGAACGGTGAGAACGCATCCTGGCCCAACACGTGTCACGCGGCATAGAGAAGGGCGGAGGGGCTTTTTTGTCCTTTCATCTTCTGCTTTTCCAGTTCCGCTTTTCAAATATCGTTTGAATTTTTGGGGTTTAAGATTTTTGGCGTTAACCAAATTCAATAATTAATGGCGTTTAATGGTTTCATCGTATTAACATTTTGGCATTTATGACGTTTATTCAAATCGTATGCCATTGTAACCCAGGGGTCAGGAAATCTATTTGAATGGCGTTTTTCAAGGCGTTTTAAACAAGATGGCCCATTGTTCTATTATTTTTTAAAAACATTTTGGCGTTTGTGGTATCTTGGCGTTTTACAATTGTTAGATTATATTTCAGCCACAGTAAAAAAAATACAAGCGAAGAAAATAAATTAAAAATCCTAATCGGATCTCTCTTCACAATATTCACTGTCACCAGTCTCTCTGTTCTTTAATAGTACAAGAACTGTCACAAAAAATATGGGCTTTTATGTAAAACTTAACAAACCCATCGGTTTGATTATTTTGCCTGCTCGTCTGTTGAAGTGGCTTTTTGTGGATGTTTGGGGACATAGATCTATGACGTGTGGGTGGGTTTTTCGCTTTTTCTTCATGTTGATCTTCATCTTTATAATCATCCCACTCTTCAGTGTCATTGATCTCTTCTCCTCATCCAAGCCTTCTTCAAGAACAAAAAATACAAAATGCCATATGACTGGCATCAGTATCTTTTTCTTGAATTTTTGTCCATCTCATGCAGCAAAATCTTACTGAGTTACTCGCCTCCGCTAACAATTCATTCAGTGAAACTTCACGAATAACAATACTGAATATCCAAGAAAGCATATTAGCCATCTTTGATTTTTTTTGGCGTTTTACAGTGAGTGGTGTTTAGTAGTATTGGCATTTGTTTTCTTGGTTTGATCAAATGGAAGTTGCTGAGACGTATCATTTTATAGGATCTCTTTTTGGCGCCTAAGTTAGGCGGTGCGTTATTATAATAAAGTATTGTTGGTGCACTTGTGTCTGTACTTTGTCTGTATTTTGTCATGATACAAAACGATGTCTTGTGTTAGTCTGAGTTACGTCTTAGGTTTGTTAATATGTGTGTTCGATGTAAGTTTGACCAAGTCAACCATCCTCCTGGTTTGACTTGGCCAAACAGTTAGAACATTGTTTGTAAGTTGTTTGTGTCAAAGGATGAGTCATCGAAGGATTGTGTATATCCTTCGATGAGCTCGAAGGATAAACCTTCGATGGATATAGATGGACCTCGAAAGATATCATCCTTCGAGGTATATGTGGATCCTTCGATGGGTTTCAGATCGATAGATGATCCTTCGATCAGGCTATCTGATCCTTCGACCAGACAAGCTGTGATGGATATATATATCCATGTTATGTGTTCACTTCATATAAGTGTGAGAAGTGAGTGAACTTAGTCTTGTAGAGAGCATATTTTCAGTTTGGTCAAGGGCTGTAACCGTGTCCACTGAAATACAAGAGAAAACTTTGATATCTCGTGTGTCTACCCTTCTCTTTGTAGCTTGTGTTCTCATATAAACTACCGGTTTGCATTCTAGCTTGGATTCCGCACTTGCTAGTGTGTTAAACATAACAAGGATTAGGTTTGACCTCAACCTCCGAGGGACCTACAAGTGGTATCAGAGCCGTGGCTCTTTTCCTTGTTAAAAACCGAGTTTATACAAGACTTTGGAGTGTTTGGACAAAAACTCACATGGTTTAGCACCCGTTTTTAGTGTTTTTCTCGCATTTCTTGACGTAAAAACGTGTTCTAAACTAACCGGGTGTGTTAAAGGACGGGTTGGGTAATTTAAAAACTTGTTTTTAAGAAGTTTGATAATTTCCGGCCAAATTCCGGCTTACTCCGGTGACCGGTTTTCTGGATAAGAACCTTCTTTTTAAGTAATATTTTATTGTTCAATTCTTGTTTTGGTAAAAAGTATGGTCTAACCATACCTTCTGCCGAAAGTTTTCTACCAACCCATCACCTTTTCACCAACCTGTCACTTTTGTCAACTGTGTCAGTACAGATCGAAGGATATCCTTCGAAGTCGAAAGATCATCTTTCGATCAAAGGAAGTTCGATAGATAATCATCCTTCGAACATCCTTCGAAGTCTGTGACTTATCTTTCGATCCAAGGAATCTTTTCAGAATACATCTTTCGATCTACAGTTCTGGTTCGAAAGATAAGGATCTTTCGATTGGAGAATCCTTCAAAATCATTGTTCGAAATTCAACAGTGATCTTTCGAACACTGTTGATCCTTCGAACAAGTATTGATCCTTCGATCCTAGTCTGTTTAAGTTTAACAAGTTTGTGTTTTTCTTGTCTTTCGATCAGGGATCTTTCGGCTGGTTGGTTGTTAACAAGGAGAACCCGAGAGAACTAGTGTAACAATTTTTCTTGATCAAAAATGAATTCGATGTGGGGTACTCCGATAAATACAGAAATTGTAGGGATCGTGTTCGCGACCTAAACGAGTCGGTTCAGAGGAATTCCATCAAATACAGGTGCGGAAAACAAGTATTTGACTTGTAAACAGCTGAATCTTCACTTTAACACTGATTATATTGATAATCAATCACGAATACAATCAGTTCTCACACCGGCAGCACCTCGGTATGGAATCACTCAAATGTTACTCCTTGATTTCGCTTGACCTAGACCTCCTATATATAGAGATTGGGATTTTGCTTCAGCATGACTCAAGCGAAATCTTAACATGTTGATTTCGCTTGAGCTGCTTCAAGCGAAATCCTTTACATACACAAATCTTCAAGCGAAATCTTACTAAATCTATCACATTTTCTCGTTCTACGTGCCCTGATCTCATCTATCTAGAGTAAGACTCGATACAAGACGAAGTCGACAGATGTAGTGCACCAACAGACTCCCCCTCAGATGTTGACGAGTCGACTATCGAGTCACACCAATGCTGTGTCTTCACATCTTCATTCTTGATCAGTCTTTGGGCTTTTCTCTCTCAATCTTCTTTTCCAAAATCACCTTGCTCTATCAGACTCCCCCTCACGATTTGCTGGTATTCATTTGTTTTTCAGCAACATCTGCTTTAGGATCAATGTCTGACTCCAATGTTGTTTACAAGATCATTGTCTGGCTTTTATCTAATTCTCTTGATCAGATCTCTTGATTCCTTAAGTTCATCAGCATCAGCAGCTAGCAAACTTTAGATTCATGATCAGAGTCTGACTTTTGTAAACTTTGAATGAATTAACCTGGCTCACCTGTAACAATCTTAACCCAGAAATAAATTTTCTAAATTTAACAATTTAAATGCACTAACAATCTTATATAATCAGATAACTCTCTCTCATATCACAAACCAATGATGAACCAAATGTAGGTTTTAAAATATCAAATTGTAAGAATTTTAACAAACCTTTTTATACTTTAAGATTCACTCCCCCTCACAACCAAGTCATCATGTTTAGCACTTGAAATTTTGACAATCAGCTTTCCAATACCAGTTGTCGAAAATCTTTTTGAATTTTTCAAAATTTTATGCTAAAACACACTAAAAATCTTTTTGTAATTTTTGATTGTAAAGGAATGCACTAAGGAAATATTTACAAACAATATTTTTTGTGAGTTTGTGCAAGAGGATCATATCAGTTTATGAAACATATCACTAACACCGTTAAGCTTCATTTCATTTTAAGTTCTAAACAATTTACCTAGATTGTCAGTATATTGATCCACTTAAATTTTCACACAAAGTTCAACTGATCAGAGATATGATGTTAATATTTTAAGCAACTTAAACTTATCCGTGTGTCCCACTACTTGAATATACTCCCGTATCCAGATCCCAATATTCAGTCTTACAGGTGAGTATACCACAGATGATATCTGTCAGGGGAATAAATTATAGTACGAGGGCCGTGAGAGCTCAGGTCGATCTTTCGATACGCAGAGAGATGACGGCTTCGACTTTTGGTGTGTCCCCTTTAGAGGATCTTTTGCATTACAACAGCAGCGACTATCAATTTTATTGTTTCATCAGCTTGCTGAGGGCGATGCTATTTTTCAAGCATATGCAGAAAGCATTATCCGGGGACTAGGTCAGAAATTTCTTTCAGCAGAAGTCCCGGGATAATACCCCAGATATCACTGAGCATAAAGACCTAGTATCTCAGAATAAGGGACCTTTCAAACAAGATTTCAGGGGTTACCTATATATCCAAGTTTGTGTTAACCCACAGAACAAGCAAGTTTGAAATTTAGGTTTATATCTCGTCACAATCTACTAAAAGTGCAAAAACCTACTGACATATCCGCAGTAAGATTGTTTATCACATTTTTACTTTTCATTTCTTTAGCATGTTGTGATAGTCCACTGATGTACTATCATTTCCTCTATATGCAACAAAAACTCATTTTTGAATTTTATCATGTTTTTGTCTTTTTCAAATTTTTAAATGTTTTTGGATTTTTTTTAAACAATTTACTCCCCCTAAAATGCAAACACATTTTAGGAAATTTGAAAAAACTGTACAATAAAGTGACAACTGATATCGAATCGCATCAAATCGCCATTCACTAGGCATAAACAATCAGAACTTCCCCTATCACAAAACTATTATCTCATTTAGATTTCAAAACACTTAAGTTTGTTTTAATCAAAATGATTTTTCCGGAAAATAAGTTTTGATGATATAATCGTTTATAAATTCGGGGTGTGGTTCATCACATTGTCTTTCAAAATACCAATTGTAAGTATGGTCCAATCAAGTTCAACTTAATGACCTTGATTAACCTTTTTCATGTAAGCATTTTCTATACCAATTGTAAAAATTACCACATGTAGGAATGTTACGTCTACATCACCATTTTACCAATCATAATGCCGATTCCTGCTTCGCACTTACCAACCTGGAAGCTCCGGCGTAGTCCTTCAACCTGTAAACATTCAAACACTATCAAAATCTTTCAACCAAAATCTTCAAACATTTGAAAGATGCCGATTCCTGATCCACGATATAAACTTGGGATCTCCGGCAAGTCCTAAGACTTTAAGGAAAGCAAACTTCCACCCAAGTCTTCTTAGACTTGGTGGCTTCCAATTCTTGTGCAGTAGGGTTGTAAGTTGCCTTTTTAGTTGCATAAAAATCCTTAATCCCCTTTACTTTCCCATCAAGCATTTTCTTGAAAATTTTCTTAACATTTTCATTGAATGTTTTTTCAATATCAAAATCTGAGCTTTCAACTTTATCAACCATTTGTTTAATCTCTTCCACACTCAATGATTTAATATCAACATCATTCATCAAATCTTTGATCTCATCTTGTGACTCCTGTGATTTTGTGGAATCAGAATCATCGCCAGATTGTACATCTGATTTTTTAACAATCCATTTTTGATTGTCTTTTGCACTCTTTTTGTACAATCTTTTAGAATTTTCACCAACTTCATTCTTTGAATTTTCAAAAATTTTGAAGTTTGTAGTTGGTGAATCATTCTTTTCAACCACTTTTTCTTTAAGTTTTTCAGAGACTCCCTGTTTTTTGTTGACTTTGTTTGGACAATTGTGAGCAATGTGTCCAACAACTTGACATTGAAAACAAGTTCTTGTGTCTCTGGTTTGAAAAACTCCAGTTGGATGAAAAACTCCAGTTCCTATCCTTTTCCTTTCAGCAAGGAACTCTTGATTTGATTTTTCCAAAGATAAGCTATTTGACTCCTCTTCATAGCTTTTTCCTGCAACATATGTCATTTTTGATTTAAAATCTTTAACATATTTTTCATTTTTACGATTTTCAGGTGGAGTAAAACCAAGACCCTTCTTTTTGTACCTACAATTTTGATTTGTTTTCTTTTGAAAACTAGAATCAGAATTGTAATTCTTTTTTTCTTTTTTCTTGTTTAACCTTTGTTGAACTCTAGAAGTGTATTTTTTAGGTTTTTCAATAGATTTTAGATCCTTAATTTCAGAAAAATTAATTTCTGTCATTTTGAAAACCTTTTTAATCATGTCAAAACGAACACTTCCAATCGGAAACTCTTTGTCAGAGTATAATTTGTCCGAATCATTTAAAGTATATGCAACTTCAAATGTTTCATCATCCAAATTTGCTTTTGATAACAAAAATTCTTTACTATAAGACCGTTTTTCCGATGACTTTGAACTGTTGACTGACGAACTTGAACTCCCAGACTCAAACTTTGACTCAGACACCTCCTCAGTATCCAACACCTGATCGACCACCTTTTTGATTAACTCAGACTCATGATCAGTATCAGACGAGGTAAACGTGATATCAATGTTATCTGGTAAATCGTCAGTTGTCTCGGATTTTAACTTTATATTGACTGCTTTTTCAACTTGCTCCTCATTTGGTTTTCTAGGAGAATACCCTTCCCAGATAGGAGGTGGACACTTGTTATATTTAATAGTCGATTTCTTACCAGTCTCATTCTTTTGCTTCTCATTCTGAAATGCTTCAAAACCTGCAACAGTAGGAAAAACTCGATCAATAACATAATCAGAACAAGAATAACTCAGTAATAACCTTCTGATCCTTTCATTCTCGATCTTTTCTTTCTCCAACTCTTGCTTTAGACTAGCATTTTCTTCAATGTAATGATTAATAGCCTTTTGCTTTGTCATCAATGTAGCATTCGTCATAGTTAAAGCCTTTTCTCTTTCAGAATTCGTTGTTTGAAGACTTGTCACTGTTCTGTTCAACACGCTATACGATTCTTTCACATAGCTGATGTCAGATAGTAACTTTTCTATCAGTCTTTCTCTATCAAACAGAATCACATCTTTTTCTTCACAACTTTTGCAAATTTCCAAACATTTTTTGCAAGGCTTTTCAACTTCGACAATTTTCTCAATCTCAATTGTTTTTACCACTTCAATTACTTTTTCTTCACCAGTTACCTTCTCAGTTTCAGTCACTTTTTCTTCATCTACAATTTTAACTTCTTCAGTTTGAACAACAGTTTCAATCTTTTCATCTTGTTGTTGTTCTTTTGCAGCTTGTTTCTCCTTCAGTTTCTCCATGTGATCTGCAAAATAGAAATGAAAACTTTCAGGAGAAAGATGATTTTTAGCAATATTAATATGTTTCTCTTCTTCATCATCACTGCTACTCTCAATCAGTGTTTGATCAAACTCTATAGATTTTTCAGAATCATCATCTGAAATACCAGAATCAGATGGTGTTTGATCAAATACAATTTCCTTTTCTGAAGTATCCTCATTTTGCACACTCTCATCTGTACTTAATGAGTCAGAATCAGCACTTTCTGAACTTTCTTCAGATGTACTCGATTGATCTTTCACTTTTTCACCAATTGATCTCATCCAAGTAGCAAACAAATCTGGTTCTCTAACAATCTTTGCAATGAAAGCTTTGAAGTCTCCCTTTTCATCAACAAACATATCCCAGCTAAATCCTTCAGGTAGTTGTTCATCAATTTGGTTCACTATACATGCTGTGCTGTTAGAAGAAATGTAGTTGCTCCAGTTGAAATCTACCAAACATCCTTTCTTTGAATCTTCAATCTTTCTACCATGAGCTGTCTGTAATTCTTGTGTCTGACCAACTTGCTGATAAATGGCTTTCCGGTAGTAATCATCTTTCCCAAATGGATTCTGAGCACCACTAACTTCTCTATTCTTGCACTCCCGCTTAAAATGACCTTTTTCCCTGCACCTGAAACAAGTAACTTTAGATTTATCAAAACCTAAAGTAGAAACACAAGCATCAAGAAAGTCATTTCTCCCAGTAATTGTTTTGAATTTTTCAGCACGTCTAAGAACACTTGCAAGACACCATTTGATATCCATTAGTTCCATCTCTTCAGCATCTATTTGGTCGTAATCCTCTTTAGTAAGCATAGGATTTCCAATTCGACCAGCCACTAAACCTTCATATGAGATAAGCACAGAACCAAGTAATGCCATATGATCTTTCGCAATGTCTTCAGAAAAACTTTGACCTTCTGGAAGATTTAGAGCTATGTTGCATTGAATCACACAACCATTTCCCATCTTTGTGCTTTGAGACTGAAAACTTTCTGATGAGCTTTTTGGATTAACACTCGGATATAATGAAAAACCACTGTTGCTTTTGTTTGAGTTTTGATCAGTCTTTTCTGTAGAATCTCCAACACTATAAGCAGTCTGAATTTTCGGACTTCTCTCAGCTTCTGAAGTCGGAACACTACCCTTGTAATACATCTTTACATCTTGTTGACCACTTGGATTATTCATCCTTGCGATCTTCTGCTGTTCTAAATCCTGACTTTCAATCTTTTCAATGAACTGAGAGATTGACAACCCTTCATAAACTCCAGTATTTTTCAGTATCATCAAATATGTTCCCCACTCTTTCTGAGGTAAAGCATCAGCTAGCTTATCCACCCATTCCTCATCTTCTTTGTTGATGTTCATCATTGACATTGTTCGAACTAAGTGACAATAACGTTCAATGAGTTTCTTTGTATCTTCTCCGGGCAAACTTGTGAACAAGTCAAACTCCTTTTTTAGCAATGCCTTTTTGCTTTTAATCATGTTTGCACTACCTTCAACTTTGACTTTCAAAGCATCCCAGATTGACTTTGATGTTTTGTCATGTTGAAGTAGTATAAAGATGTCTTCTTTGATAGCTTGTTGAAGCAAACTGATCATCATTTTTTCAGCTCGATACATTTCCCGTTCTTCATTACCAAACTCTGAAATCTGTTTTACTGTCTCCATTTCAGTACGTGGTAGCATATACTTTTTCAGAATACATTCCCATGATCTCAAATGATTTGCTTGCACCCAGTTTTCGAAACGATCTTTCCATCCATAGTATTCCTCAATGCACATTAGCTTCGGGGGTTTCTGAGTAGTCCCCGTTTCATTTTCTGAATTCATGTTCTGAGCAATGGAAGATGAACTAGGCGATGTTGCAAATGCGTTGTGGAAATCGTTATCCATGTTTCAATTACTTTCAAGCGAACTGGTCAACTGAACTTTCTTCAAGCAAAAAAAATCTGTCAAACTGGTTGAAGCGAGACCTTTGAAGCGAAATTGTTCAAGCGAAACTTTCAAGTAAACACTTTCTGAAGCGAAATCCTGAAGCGAGATCCTTGAAGCGAATAAGAACCCTAAAGCGAGATCCTTGAAGCGAAAACAGATAAACTTTGAAGCGAACTAAAAAGTGTCGCTTGAAAGTTCAAGCGAAATCGTCCAACACAAACTTTGTTCTTCAAGCGAAATCCATTCGGATGTCAATTTTGATCACTTTTAGGTTGAATTTAGCTGTGAAACTTTCAAGGGTTTGTTATCTTGTACTATTAAACAATCCGTGAGAAATTGAATAGTTTTTGACCGTGAAATATTTCTGAACTAAGAAAAGAAGGTGTAGAAATACAAGAATGATGTCAATTTCAGCTGAAATCCTGCAGAACTCCTCAACTGGCTCTGATACCAATTGTAGGGATCGTGTTCGCGACCTAAACGAGTCGGTTCAGAGGAATTCCATCAAATACAGGTGCGGAAAACAAGTATTTGACTTGTAAACAGCTGAATCTTCACTTTAACACTGATTATATTGATAATCAATCACGAATACAATCAGTTCTCACACCGGCAACACCTCGGTATGGAATCACTCAAATGTTACTCCTTGATTTCGCTTGAACTAGACCTCCTATATATAGAGATTGGGATTTCGCTTCAGCATGACTCAAGCGAAATCTTAACATGTTGATTTCGCTTGAGCTGCTTCAAGCGAAATCCTTTACATACACAAATCTTCAAGCGAAATCTTACTAAATCTATCACATTTTCTCGTTCTACGTGCCCTGATCTCATCTATCTAGAGTAAGACTCGATACAAGACGAAGTCGACAGATGTAGTGCACCAACAGAAATGTATTATGGTACTCCGGCTCCGGATTCGGGAAAGTATAGAAATACCAGTTTATCTCCTGCATGGGCCGAATCTCCCGGACCTGTATCTTCGCAAGCTAATGCTATATCTACCGGTCAATGGGCATTCGTATCAAATCAAACTCCAAGTATTCAAAGCATTTTGTTAAGCGAGAGTGAAACGGGAAGTTTGAATAGGCCTCCAAAGTTGATGCACTTAAGTGAATATCCGGGATGGTTTGATAGATTTCATACATACGTCCTTGGTCAAAATACAGAATTGTGGTTGCGTTTCATCACAGATTTTGATCAAACAATAGAGGTTGCCGCTTCATCTGCTGCTACGTTTGCCGATCTTACGGAAGATCAGAAGAAGGTCTATGACTTAGAGAAGAAAGCGTATGCCATTCTTACTCAGGTGTTAAGCAAAGATATTTATCATCAATTTGTCAGTTTCAAGACAACGAAGAAGTTGTGGGACGCATTGAAGATAAGGGGCGTAGGAAATGAAGCGACACGTCAATTGAGAAAAGACCTGCTAAAGAAAGAGTTTGATGGTTTTACTTGTATGGAGAATGAATCTTTAGGAGATTTGACAAGTCGATTTAATCATTTGCTGACTGAATTGGCAAATATTGGGGTTGTAACAACTTCAGCAGAGGTAGTGAAAAAGTTTGCAGATGCACTGCCACCTCAATGGAATACTTTCTTGGAAATCATGAAGTACAATGGCACTTTAGCTACAACAAACTTCAATGACTTTGTTCAACTCCTGGAAAACAAGAATCAGGAAGAAACTCTCAAGGCGAAAAGAGCTCCAGTGCCATAAAATCCTGAAATGTATTATGGAACTTCTAGCACTTCTACAAAACCTTCTTCACACGCTCCAATTCAAACAGCGTTTGTGTCTAGCACTGACATGTATGGCAATCCTATCCAAGTTCCGGTCAAGCCTCCTCCAACAATAGACATGTATGGAAATCCGCTTGAACCAGTCCCTCAACCAGTACCACAACAGCAAAGCCAACAACCTATCAGAGCAACTGATATGTTCGGAAATCCATTACCTGTTCGATCTACCGGACCAACAGATTTATACGGGAATCCACTTCCTCCTCAACAGCAAGCGTGTTATGGAAGCACATCATCTGCTGGTCAGCAATCAAAGCCAAATACAGTACGGCTCGACACCTCAAGCTTTTCTAAAGTCAGTGTGGAAGTAGCAAAGGAACACATGGAGCTGCTAAACACTTTGGTGAGCGCATACTGTGGATTAGTGGAAGGTCAGATTGGCAACATTAATCTGACTCAAGAAGACTATCAGCAGATCGATAAAGAGGAGATGGAGATGATGGACATTAAGTGGGCCTTTGCCAGTGCTGTTAGGCGAGCAAAGGATTTCATGGAAAGAACTGGCAGAACCAGCTTGGAAAGCAAGAAAGACACCAAGTATGGATTTGATAAGCAGGCTGTTAAGTGCCTCATTTGTGGTGAACGTGGTCATTTCAAACGTGAATGTACGAGGCCATCTCAACATGGAAACCAAAATCCTTTCAGAGGTCAAGGCAACAGGGCAAATCAGAACCAAGTAAGGAACAATGAGCGCACATTGGTGCCTGTCAACAACCAGAGTCAAGCAGGACCATCTAATGCCAACCAGGCACTTGTGGTTCAAGTAGATGAAGGTTGTGATTGGTCAATTCAGCTGAGTGGTGATGCTCCAGATGGAACAACATGTTTTGCTGAAGTTGTCAAGGATCTTAAACACGCCAGTGGTGGAGAATCTTCCACCAATGGTGATGAATCTTCTGAAGATGAAGACAGCTCCGGTTACAGTGGAAGTTCAGATGAAGAGTCCTCGAGTTCAGGGAATGATCAGGAAGATGACACATCAAGTGCGTCAGTTAATGCAGATATTGATGAGCTATTGGAAGAAGCTGCAGCAGGAATTCAAAGAAGATCTATTTTGGTGGATCAAGCTGCTTATTCTTCGTCTTCTCTCCATTCAGCCTTTATGGCTAATGTCGACAGTTCATCAAGTCAGGTATGTGTCGATGAACCCACTTCTGTTAGTTGTGATAATTGTGACATATTGAGTATTAAATGTGCTGATTTAGAGATAAGCATGTCTGAGTTGCAAGGCAAACATGATGCTTTACAAGCTAGTTTGTTTGACTTGCAAGACAAACATGTTTCATTGAATGATAAGTGGTGTGAATTGCAAAGAAAACACGAGGCTTTGCAAGAGAAATATGATGTGACATTCATTCACAATCAGAAATTGACCGTTGATCTTTCAAAGTGCACTGAAGCCAACATGTTTTATGAAAACCATGAAAAGGAGTTTAAATCGGTAATTGAAAAATTAAAGAAAGATAAAACCGAGTTAACTAAAATGGTTTCCAGAAAACAAACTGACATTAATTTGTATATAACTCGTCTTGAGGTAATGCAAAAGGAAATGGCTTGTGTGAAAACTGAAAGTGAGGCGATCCAACTTAAGCTAGACAGTTATTTGAGTTCTAGCTATGTGTTGGATCACATCATTGATGTTCAGAAAGAGAAACGGGATGTCACATGCATAGGTTACAAGAAATGTCCACCACCTGTGAGACATAATTATGATGCCATGCCGGATGAGGAAGATAGAGTTTTCTTTGAACCATCTGTTCCTTTAGATGTTGAGGAATTTGCAACAGGACTCGGATACAAGAAGGAAGTATCATCAGATTCAGATGCGTCAGCAGATACATTTGTAACTGCTGAACAAAATCAGGATCCTCCAGTTGTGATTGAGGATGCTGATTCTTCTGATGATGAATCTGATGATACTAATTCAGCAAAGTCTGATGCGGTGATAAAAGAAGAGGACATACCTCTTGAGAATCATATTCTATGTGATCCTCCCGCAAAGCCCGCTAAGACTGCTGCAACCGAGTCCACGTCTGCAAAAGAGTCGGAGAGTGTGGATTTGCTGTATACTCTTGTTGGTGATAATAAAATTTATTCTGACAAAGATTTTCCGATTAAGAATGTAAATCAATCCTTAATCAGTAAAGTTTTTGAAAATTCGACAAGTAAATTTCTGGGTAAGAAAGGATCACACGTTGTGGTAACACAGTGCCCTCCTATCCCAAAGGCTGAAGTTAGAAAACAATTTGGCAATCAGAAATTACCAACAGAGAAAAGGCAGCAAAATCATAACAAACAAAAAGGAAAATTGCCGGCTCAAAGTCAAAAGAAGCCAAATCAAAAGAAGAACAAGAATGTGAACTTTGTGAAATCAAAGGGAACGGACAAAATCGAAACTTTTGAAAACAAATCTAACTTAGATTTTGTTAAACAAGCAACAGTGTTGAAAAGAAATGAACCAAACTGTTCGAAACCTAGTACCTCGAGATCACAAAGTTCATCATTATCGGCAAGACGATCACATGATACTTCGGGGTTTGTTGAACGAAGATCATGTTTCGAATGTGGTACAATTGGACATGTAATTCGAAATTGTCCGTATCTTCATAAATTAAAAGCCAAAGAAGATGATCCCCGTGAACACAATAACCAAAAGCGATCTGTTTCTGTTAAACAAGATCCCCGACTTGTAAGAGAAAGGGAAAAGAAACAGAAACGTCAACAAGTCAAGGTGATTGAAAAGGCACTTAAAACTGATGTGGTTCAAAAACAATCTGTTTCAGTTAAGCCAGAAAACTCAAAATTTTCAAAAACTTCAAACAATCACGAAGTTAAATTTTTAAACAATCAAACTGGTATAACAAAACAGACCTGGAAACCAAAAACGGTTATTGAATCAGGGGGGCCATCACAATTTCCAAATCATCAAAAAGTAGAAGTTATTGTTGTTGATGAAAATGGAAGACCCAAGACCACAATGGCTTGGGTCCCCATCTCCAACTAATCATGTGAGTTCATGTGCAGGGTGTTCCAGGAGGAACTATCAGTAGTCATTGGATTGTTGATAGTGGGGCATCCAGGCACATGACAGGCGATATGAAGCTTCTCTACGACGTCAAATCTATTAGAGGAGGTTATGTTGCTTTTGCTGGAGATAAAGGCGGATATATTACTGGTGAAGGAATGATTTCCAACGGGGTTGTTAGCTTTGATAAGATCAACTTCGTACAACAACTTGATCACAATCTTCTCAGCGTTTCACAAATCTGTGATAAGCAGTTCTCAGTACACTTTGATGCAAATGGATGTTATGTGCTGAAACCCGGCTTCAAAATTCCGAAAGAATGGATTCTCTTGTCGGCTCCAAGGATAAATGATTTGTATGTCCTTGATATGAGCCAAGCTATCACAACGTCTGCACAAGCAACTTGTTTCGTTTCCAAAGCCACAGAAAAAGACTCAATCTCTTGGCACAGACGAATGGGTCACATTCACTTACGCAAAATGAATCATTTGGTGTCAAATGAATTAGTGAATGGTGTTCCTCTTAAAAACTTCCATCTTCAAGACGTCTGTGTCTCGTGCCAGAAAGGAAAACAAACGAAGAAGCGACACCCAACAAAGAAAATCAACACGGTGGCTGTTCCTCTTGAACGTTTGCACATGGATTTGTTCGGTCCTGTCAAGCACAAAAGTATTAGGAATGATCAATACTGCCTCGTGATAACTGATGACTATTCAAGATTTTCTTGGGTGGCGTTCATGGCACATAAGAGTGAAACCTTCGGTATTATCAAAAATTTGATCATTCAGATTGAGAACCTATATAAGTTGAAGGTTAGGCGGATACGTAGCGACAATGGTACTGAATTCAAAAATCATGCCATGGCGGAGTTTTGCACTTCAAAAGGTATTCTTCACGAATTTAGTGCAGCTTATACTCCTCAACAGAATGGCGTCGCTGAACGTAAGAACCGCACATTGATCGAGACTGCTAGGACTATGTTGGTAGAGTCACAATTGCCGATTCCATTCTGGACTGAAGCTGTGGCCTCTGCATGCTACACGTTGAATCGAGTCCTTACAGTCAAAAGGCACAACAAGACCTGCTTTGAGCTTCTTAACAAACGGAAACCAGATTTGTCATATCTTGAACCGTTTGGAGCTCCGTGCACACTAATCGATCCTAATGGAAAGTTTGGGGCAAGAGCCATTGAAGGATACTTTCTTGGGTATTCCACCCCGAACTTAAGAGTCTGGAATCTAGAGACTAAAAGGGTCGAGGAATGGTCTGAAGTCAGAGTACAAAGGCACACTTTACCAGTCAGAAATCCAGGTCAACCATGGATGTTTGAGTACGATGACTTTTTCAATTCGATCAATGTTGAAGCAGTTGAAGAAAATGCTGCAGCAAGGATGTTTTTCGAGAGTGACAACGCAACAGATTCACCGTTGGTTCGTCCCATTATTGTCAATCAAGAACCATCTTCAGTGAATAATAATGCTCTCGACAATGAGGATTTTCACGATGCTACCGAATTGAACGAATCTTCAGAGGATGATGAATTTCTCGATGCAGATCAAGAAGCTCCAATAACAGCAGTTCATGGTACTTCAGAGGGTACTCCTCCAGTGGACGCCCCTAGAACAGCTGAAGCTACTGCATCATCCTCTTCGTCAATTCCGGGCATTGAATTGCTTGTTGATCTCAATCTCAACAATCTGGGTACAAACATTCCAGTTCAAGATAATCCAGAAACAAGGATTCACAATACCCATCCTCAACAAAACATCATTGGAAATGTACAAAGTGGCGTTCAAACAAGAAACATGTTGCGAAACAACAACAATGCAGGCTTGTATGCATCTATCCGAGAATCTGGTCAACAAAATGATTGGTCTTTCGCGTGTTATGTCTCACAGGAAGAGCCAAGAACTTGGAAAGAAGCTTTGAAAGATAACTCTTGGGTTGAAGCAATGCAGGAAGAACTGCAACAATTCCAGAAGCTTGGTGTCTGGAAACTCGTAGAGAAACCTGCTGGTTACAAGAAGATTGGTACCCGTTGGGTGTTTAAATGCAAAAAGGATGACCGTGGAGTCGTTATTCGAAACAAAGCAAGGCTAGTCGTTCAAGGTTTTCGTCAGATAGAAGGGATCGACTACAACGAAGTGTATGCACCTGTTGCACGTCTAGAAGCAATTCGGATCTTTCTGGCTTATGCCTCATTCAAAGGTTTCAAGGTATACCAGATGGACGTGAAAAGTGCATTCTTACATGGTGTGGTGGAAGAAGAGGTGTACGTCGAACAGCCTCCAGGTTTTGAAGATCCTATCCATCCCGATCGGGTTTGGTTGCTCAACAAAGCTCTATATGGTCTACATCAAGCACCGCGAGCTTGGTACGCAACTTTATCTAATTATCTGCTGGAGAATGGATTTCGCAGAGGTCTTATCGATTGTACTCTTTTCATCAAAGAACAAGATGGAGATCTTCTACTGGTTCAGGTATACGTTGATGATATTATTTTTGGTTCTACTAATGATGTTTTGTGTAGGAATTTCGAGCGCATCATGCAGGATAAATTCGAGATGAGTGCTATGGGGGAAATGACTTTCTTTTTGGGCCTACAAGTACAACAAACCGAGTCTTGGATATTCATCCATCAGACTAAATATGTTGGTGACATCTTGAGCCGGTTCCAGATGTCTGATGCAACGCCCATCGGTACCCCATTGCCGCAAAATCACGGAATTACTCCAGACTTGAAGGGTGAAGCTGTTAGCCCCTCATACTACCGCGCGATGATCGGATCTCTTATGTACCTCACAGCATCAAGACCAGATATAATGTACCCAACGTGCCTGCTTGCCAGATATCAAGTCAACCCGAAGGCCTCACATCTTGCAGCTGTAAAAAGGATTTTTCGTTATTTGAAGGGTTACCCTGACACCGGTCTATGGTACCCTAGGGATAATAACTTTGACTTGATCGCATTCAGTGATTCTGATTTTGGCGGATGCAAAATCGAGGGCAAATCCACAACGGCTGGATGTCAGTTTTTGGGAAATCGCCTAGTCACATGGCAGTGCAAGAAGCAGACGTGCGTCGCTACATCCACATGCGAAGCTGAATACATTGCTGCCTCAAGTTGTTGCTCCCAAGTCCTATGGATCCAACAACAAATGCGCGACTACGGTTTTGAATTCCTAACTACTCCTATTTACGTTGATAATTCTGCTGCCTTACAGATCACTAGAAATCCTGTGCAGCATTCAAAGACTAAGCACATCGAAATTAAGTATCACTTCATACGTGATTGCTTTGAGAAAAGGCTAATCGATGTTGCTTACATCCACACTGATGACCAACGTGCCGACCTTTTTACCAAAGCTTTTGACAAATCAAGATTTGACTATTTATTATTGGTAAACGGCATTAAGGTCAAGCAAGAGTAAAACCAACATCAGAAAATCATTTTTGTAAATACCTTTGTGTTTTAAATTTATCTTAGTTTGTTGATTTTAGGGGGAGTAAATCCAAAATTTGAAAATCCAAAAACATCGAAAAATTTCAAAAACACAAAAACAATAGAAAAACAAAAATGAGTTTCCTGGCGAGCAAAAGAGAAAATGATAGTACATCAGTGGTTTGTCCAAACCTCTTTAAACTAAAACCTAAAATGAGAAGCGATAAGCAGCTCTATATAAGATGTATCGGTAGGCTCACAATCATTTTAAAGTGTGCAGGGTGATATAAATCTTAAATCGACTGAAGACCAGGTGGGAACCACTCATTGGCATATGGTCTTGGTACCGAAATTTCGTTTGAGAGATTGCCGAGGTTCTGAGATATTCGGTCTTTATGCTGCTTATCATCTGGGTATCATGGTTGTATCTTTTACCGAAAAATAACGGGGACGCAAGTCTAGATCTTCCATGATACCATACATACGTGTACATATTGCATTCGACCTCAATAAGTGATCAACAATCACATGTCCAAACAAAATAAGTGATAATATATCACATTTTTTCCGGGAGTCAAGTTCGTCTCTCTGCTGTACGAAAGTACTGACCTGTTCACGGACTTGCTCCTGTGCCCTCATGCATCGAAAATCAAGTTCCTCATCAATAAGTGATTCTATCACATAGGGCTTATTTTCAATCAAAATAAGTGAGAATCTCACATCATATACGGTCAAACAGATGATAATCGGTATACTCACCGGTAAGATGAACCCTCGTGCATACCTTGATACGGGAATGTGTCGTGATGTGGATGAACACCGGTCGGTAAGTATAAATCATACCTTAACGTATCCCCGCGCCATGATTACATCTGATAAGTTGAGCTTAAGTGGACAACAATACCGATAATTGTTATAGGATGCTTATCTTAATGTTAACTAATTGAACAACAAGAGCGTTTTGGCATGACCGTACACTGATATGATTCTCTTACCCTCGAAACTCGCAAAAAGAATGTCTGTAAATATTTATTTAATGCTTTCAGTTTCTGCACCTTTGTATACATTTATTTACTGCTTTCTGTCTTTACATTTGAAATATTCAAAAAAAAAATACCAAAAAGATTTTAGGTGTGTTTTAATATAAACTTTATAAAAGCCAAAAAGATTTTATTTCTGTCTTATTTTCGATTGTACGATGTTGGATCTCGAGTCTTCGTTACCTGAAACCTGATTGAAAACCGAAACGACTGATTCTTCATAAACGGTCGAAATTTGCATGTTTTGAAAGTTAAAAACCTAAAACTGAACAATTTGTTAAACTTTCAAACTGTCGGACGGTGATTGATTGAACAATGGTCACATGTGTGTCGTTTGCTTATGATAATCCAGGCAGTTGTTCTCATTACGCGTTTAGATTTCTTGCATGTGCAGATTCTAAAGGCAAGGAGAACATGGTCGATGACAAGCTTCGGAATGAAGACACGACGTGAAGGCACTCAAGTGATGAAGATGATCGAGTTGCCGCTGACCATCATCAACACCACAAGGATCTCAATTCATAAAGAACAAGTATTTCACAAGTATAAATCAAGGGAGAGCTTGTGTTAAGGGGGAGTTTGTCAACACACTTCCTACATGAAACGGGGAGTTTGTTGGTACACTTTCTGCTTTCAAGACGTGAAGACTTTAAAGATCCTCCGACATTGAAGACTTGAAAGGACGTCAAAGACTTGAAGACACGAAGATCGAGACAAAGCTACAGCCAAGGGGGAGTTTGTTGGTGCACTTGTGTCTGTACTTTGTCTGTATTTTGTCATGATACAAAACGATGTCTTGTGTTAGTCTGAGTTACGTCTTAGGTTTGTTAATATGTGTGTTCGATGTAAGTTTGACCAAGTCAACCATCCTCCTGGTTTGACTTGGCCAAACAGTTAGAACATTGTTTGTAAGTTGTTTGTGTCGAAGGATGAGTCATCGAAGGATTGTGTATATCCTTCGATGAGCTCGAAGGATAAACCTTCGATGGATATAGATGGACCTCGAAAGATATCATCCTTCGAGGTATATGTGGATCCTTCGATGGGTTTCAGATCGATAGATGATCCTTTGATCAGGCTATCTGATCCTTCGACCAGACAAGCTGTGATGGATATATATATCCATGTTATGTGTTCACTTCATATAAGTGTGAGAAGTGAGTGAACTTAGTCTTGTAGAGAGCATATTTTCAGTTTGGTCAAGGGCTGTAACCGTGTCCACTGAAATACAAGAGAAAACTTTGATATCTCGTGTGTCTACCCTTCTCTTTGTAGCTTGTGTTCTCATATAAACTACCGGTTTGCATTCTAGCTTGGATTCCGCACTTGCTAGTGTGTTAAACATAACAAGGATTAGGTTTGACCTCAACCTCCGAGGGACCTACAAGTATTCGTCTTTTCAGTTACTCTTTGTAATTATTGTTTTTGACAAGCTTTATCTCTGAAGTCTGTAACACGTCCCATCTTTCAAGTTTGGCGTTTTAGATTCTAATATAATAAATTTTCTCTATCTTCAGTATTACTGATTTGAAGTTACTGTTTCTAGTTATATTTTCAAGTTTGTTTTTTATTTATTTTATTATTTTGTTTTATTTTTTTGGGGTTTTTTTATAATACTTGTCCAAAGTAATTTTATGATGGTTTGATAAACGCCAAAGGTGTAAGACATTTGGCTTTTTGACGTTTTTATTAGATATGACGTTGTTTATTAAATAACAATCAACTGAAAAAGAAAATTAAACAAGATAAATATTGATCTTCCAAATCTTCACTGTCACCCGTCTCTTTCTTCTTTTAAAGCATCTTCACTGGCTGTTTCGAGTTTCGTATGATTTTTTTTATTTTTGTTTTTTGAAGTAGCTTTTTTGTTGCCGTTTGGAAACCCGAAGTCTGAAATCAGCCTCTTTTTCTATGATTTTTGTCCATCTCATGCAGCAAAATGTTATTGAGTTTACACCCTTTCAGCCAAAATGTTATCTTTTTTGGCGTTTTACCGAGAAAAAGAACGCCACAAAATAAACCATCTTAAAACTGTAAATTTGATCATGCTAAAATCAATAAAGTGTTGTTGTATGGTGATGGATAACATTGTTAATCCTCAGTTAAGAAAGATAACTGACAATGTTGTCCACACCATACAGCTACACTTTATTGACAACAATATATTTGATGTTTGGGTTTTCTGGCGTTTATCAGACGAATGGTATATATTAAATATGACGTTTGGGGTTTTTGTATGTGTTTTTTAATTGAAGGTCTGAGTTGTTGTATATATAGGATTTTTTTGGCGGTTTTTTTAGGCGTGATTTTACTATAATTAAGTTTGGCGTTTTGTATCTAATGGCGTTTTTAGCTAGAATGGTGTGTGATTTTTGTTTTGGCGTTTTATTTTCATGAGATGGCGTTTTGTGTGTAGAAGTCAAAATACCCTTTTACCCTTAATGAAGCGCGTCCACGTAATAAAATTGATGTTATTTACGAAAACGTCACTGCGCTAATCTAGTCCATAGATTGTTTTGATCGGACGATCCATAAGCGTTCTCACCGTTCTCACACTTTCTACCGTTTTCTCTAAATCCTGACCCTATATATATATATATATATATATATATATATATATATATATGTAAGGTTATTGTAAAAAAGGTTAAAAGTGTGAGAAAGGTGAGAAATATTGTGGAGATGACATGTGTCCTAAATCTAAATTAATTTAAAAGGGTAAACAAGTAATTTTATCATTAATTCAATTAATTAAAAACTTCCCATAACCGCCACCTTAATTATAGGAACTAGATTTTTTTAAAAGATCTCTATAAACACAATTCAGCAAGTATATAACACCATTCAGCAAGTATATGACACCATTCAGCAAGTATATAACACCATTCAACAAGTATATAACACCATTCAATAAGTATATAACACCATTCAGCAAGTATATCACCATTCAGTAAGTATATAACACAATTCAGTAAGTATATAACACCATTCATGGACTAAACATCTGATCGAAACATATTTTTTCTCAATATAAGTATAGCAATATGGTACTCATATTAAAGATAAAAAACGCTCGTTATTATGGTGTAATTTAAAAAAAAAGTTACGTATAAAAAGTTATTGACGTTTAAAAAAGACGGGGGGAAGTTACATGTGCATTAATGTTAGTTTCTTAATTTAAAAATGTTAAATTTACCTATATACATTTAATCTAGAAAATTAATATGTTTAGTAGTAAACATTATTTACAATTTTGCCATTATAATCTCAACCATTAGATCAAAGATCTAATGGTGTAGATTTTTTCTTACCTTTCTCACAAAAAACACTTTTTTTACAGGAACCTCTACCTATATATATATATATATATATATATATAGAAACGGGATCAGGAGAAAACGGCAAAAAGTGTGAGAACGATGAGAACACATCCTGGCCGAACACGTGGCGTGGGGCTTGATCAGGGACCGAGGGGTTTTTTTTGTCTTTTTAGTATTCTTCTCCTTTCACGGTTTTCGCGTTTGAGAAGCTTCTTTATTTTTTGCGTGCAAGATAATTTTGGCGTTTTGTAGATTTATGAATTATTTGGCGTTTATTGTTTTTTTTCTCAGATTTCTTCTCTTTGAGGTAATTCTTTTTGTGTCACATAGTTAATATTTTGGCGTTATGGCTTTTTCCATGTTTTTTTTGGCGTTTTGTATCTTTTTGTTAATAATTCATTACCATAGATTAATATTTCAAAAAATTACAATAAGTCGAAAATCAAAATAATCTAATAGTCTTCCGTAGGTGGGATTACATCGGAGATGTACCCATCGCTTTGTTCTTCACTTTCTTCAGATTCTTCATCATCAAATTTCATTTTTGCGTATAACGCCATTAGCTCATCTCTTCTTTGCTGCAGCCTATTCAAGAATATTACTGCATCCTTGGATTTTGGATCGTTTGAATGTGTTAAATCACCGAGTTGTTCAATGATAGATAGCAACCCTGTCTTCAACATTTCTTCCATTGGTCTTGAATATTGCACCCCGTTTTCATAAGTTACTTCAAGTGTTCCTTCTTCCTCATGCAATACCCAACTCCTAAGTTTTGGTATTTGTGTATCTTCAATATCATCATCATCATCTTCATTATCTTCTGCTGGAAACTTTCTCTCCAGTCTTCTTATTACAGTTCTTGATCTTTCACAATCGTTGTCTCTTGGAACCCCAAGGGCCAAGATATCCTTTTGAATATTTTTATTCATTCCCATCATGACTTTTATTGTTCTTACCTTAACCCTTCTCCTATCAGCGAACTTTATGATGAATCTTTTTTCTTTCCTTTCAAACCTCCATGCAATAACCTTATAGCCATTTTTTAAATTTTTTGGCGTTTTGGAGAATATGTGGCGTTTTAGTTTTTTTGGCGTGTTTGAACTTGGGTTCTGATGGTCTTCTTTTATAATGACTTTTTTCCCGCGTATGTCAGGTAATTATGGCGTTTTGAAAAAGATAAATAAATTTAATATAATAAATGTTAGTAATTATGTTTTCCGTCGTTTCATTTTACTGTTTTTTGCAGTTTACCATGTTTTGTTTTAAGACTCAATTGTTTTAATGGTGTAACACGTCAAATCTTTTTTACGGCTGTAATTATGGCGTTTTGTTTTCCAATGGCGGTTAGATAACTATTAGATTTCTTTTGTTTTATATTCTTTTGCACATTTTTTCACTCTTTTTTTTATAATATTAGTTGTTCAAATTAATTTTATTATAGTTTGATAGTTTATTGGGGGGCTTTTGTATGGCATTATGGCGTTTTACACGTATTTGCTAATTTTGGCGTTTTATTATATTTTTCGTTATAGCATTAATATTATTTTGTTGTTTATTAACTGACATTACAAAACAAACAATAGACAAAGAAAATTAAAAATAAAGTAAAAAAAAAACAAAGTAGAAGCAATTTATTATTTTAAATCTTCAGTGTCATCAGTCTCTTTTTTCTTTTGAAACTACAAGAAATGTGACAAATAAATGGCGTTTTGGGTTTGGCGTTGTTTATTTTCTTTGTTCATGTGTTGAATTGTCTTTGTTGATGTTTGAGTCATAGAGCGACCCCTTGTGGGTGGATGCTATCTGCCACTGGTATAGGTCTCTTCTTATCATCCAAACCTTCTTCAGGAACAAAGATGACAGTATGACATATGGGTGTCATCAGTCCCTCTTTTTTCAATTTTGTCCATCTCATGCAGCAAAATCTTTTCTTCACTCGCGTAAAAAAATCATTAAATGAAGCTTCATGCAGAACTTTACTGAGGATCAAAGAAAAAGGTGTTTGTTGTCGTTGTATTTTTTGGCGTTTTACATTGAGTTGTAAATTTTTTTAGCAACTACTGTGTGTTTTTTTGTGTTTTTTTTGTTGTGATAAACGGAAGGTGGTGATGCGTTTCTATTTATAGAATTTTTTTGGCACGTAGGTTAGGCGGGATGTTATTTTTATAACACAAAATGTAAATAACATTTATTCGGATGTAAAGTTTGGCGTTATATATAATGGCGTTTCATATTTTATGGCGTTTTTATAGCCAGAGAGCTTAAATAAAAACACAGAAAAAAGCACCCAGTGATAAAATTGGCTTTTTGTATTTATTTGGCGTTTTATTTTCACTGGCATTTTATGTGAGGAATAGTTTTTTTTTTACTTTTTTACCCTTAATGACGCGGGTCCACGTAATAAAATTGGTGTTATTTACTAAAATGCCACCGCGCCAATCTAGTCTATAGATTGTTTCGATCGGACGATCCATAAGCGTTCTCTCCGTTCTCACACTTTTGAGCGTTTTCTCTAAATCCTGACCCTATATATATGTATATATATATGTATATATATATATATATATATTATATAGGGGAAGGATGTATAGAAAACTTATTTGTGCTAAGAAAACCTAGGAAATCCAATCTATAACCATTGATCAAGATCATCTAATGGCTCATAAATTTTGAAGCCTTTTTTAATTAAATTAAATAGAATGATGAGGTCAACAAAATTACTTGAAGGGCATATAGGTAAAATCAACTATAATATTAGTACATTATATATATTATATTAATTGTGATTTGACATGCATGAAAGGAGATGAAAGGAGGCACACGAATATCAATGAGAAGTAATCAAAACCCCAACCTCATTTCAAACATTTCAAAAGTCTCAACCAAAATTCATCTCTTTCTCTCTAAAAAACATTCGATCTTCCCAAAACCCACCGGAGAAGAAAAGGGGCACCGGAGAATATAATCTGACCGGATAAGAAAGTCTCGCCGGAGAAGAATAAAAAGGTGCTACGGTGAATCGCAAAACAAAATAAAAACAAGGTGCGACGGTGAATCGAAATCCCTAGATATGAGATCAACATTTCAGTTGTTATGGTCCGGTAAAAGTCACCGGAAATGGAAGAAAGCAAGAACCAAGTGCAGAAGCAAGTAAGTTTCATTCGGTTTTTTATCAGTAGGTGTTTTGATCGGTGACGATTTTTTTTTCCGATCGGTAGGTGTTTTGATCGGATAAATGTTGGGTTTTCTGTTTTTGACCGATCGATCGGTGTTTTGGTCCGTTTGGTGTGTGATTTGATCAGTGGTGATTTTTGTTTTGAATGAGACTAGAAAGTGTTAATGTTGGTTTTTATGTTTTTTTCCAATCGGTAGGTGTTTTTTGGTAGAAACTGTCTCGGGTTAATGTTGGTTTTAATGTTGGTTGAATGAGACTAGGAAGTGTTAGTTATTTTGAGTAGAAACTGTCTCGGGTTATTTATTTATTTTTTTTGGATTGCCAACTGGACGTTAAAACTATTGATTTGTAACAATAATTTGGTGGTTCGGCCGTGTATGGGATTGATTTGTAACAATAATTTGGTGATTCGGCCGTGTATGGGTAGGTTAAAGTTACGTGGCGGGAACAGCGGCGAGTTCAAGAGGTAGGTGTTTTATCGAAATTAGGTAACATGTGTTAAACCTACCTTGTTTTTATCGAAAACAAATTAGGTAAACCTGTCTTATTAGGGTTTGATGTGTTAAACATCTGTAAACATATTATCGTAACATGTGTTGAACCCGTCTTATTTTTATCAAATTAGGTAACATGTGTTAAACCTATCTTATATTTTTATCAAAAACATATTAGGTAACATGTGTTAGACCTGCCTTGTTTTTTTGTCAAAAACAAATTAGGTAAACCTCTGCTATTAGGGTACAAGTCTAAGAGCTCAAAAGCATATAAATATATTAGCGTAACATGTGTTAAACCTGTCTGATATTAGGGTACAAGTCAACGGACTCAAAAGCATATAAACATATTAGCGTAACATGTGTTAAACCTTCTTATTAAGGTACCATGTGTTAAACCTCCCTGATTAGGTAAACATATTAGTGTAACATGTGTTAAACCTGTCTCATTTTTATCAATTGATGTAACATGTGTTAAACCTGTCTTATTACTATGTGTTAAACCTCTCCTATTAGGTAAATATGTTAGTGTAACATGTGTTACACCTGTCTTATTTTTATCAAATTATGTAACATGTGTTAAACCTGTATTATTTTTATCAGATTAGTTAACATGTGTTAAGCTCTCATATTTTTTCCAAGTTATCTAACAAGTGTTAAACTTGTCTTATTTTTATAAAAATAGGTAACATATGTTAAACCTGACTTTATTTTATCAAAAACATATTAGGTAACCTGTTTTATTTTTATGAAATTAAGTAACATGTGTTAAACCTGTTTTATTTGCAGCAACAAAGAGAGTAACAAGATCGAAAACTGGTAAGATACCGAAAAAGCGAAAGAAAGTAGACGAAGAAACGGACGATGAATGGGATGAAGAAAGAGAAGAAGCTGAAGGGGAGGTCATGTGTAGGTTGAGGAAAAAGTCAAAACGTGATAATTGGCCAGGGATTAGAACGAGATCATCACCAATCCAACTGGCCCGATGCATTAAAGTGTTGTCGTTCGAACAAAGAATGGCAGTAAAAGAAATGGGATTTGGTTTTTGTAACTATCGTAGTCACCACGAATTTTGTTTATTTTAAATTATGGGTATAACCCAAAATACAATATGACCATTCTGGTCTTCTCTTTAATATGTTATAACTATCGTAGTCACCACGAATTTTGTTTATTTTAAATGTTATGGTGGGAAATATATTTGGTTACCACTTATCAGTTAACATGTGTTATTAGTTAACATGTTTTATTCATTACCAATTGTAAGAAAAGTAGTAGACGAGCATTGGGTGGTGAACATACTATTTCAATTGTAACCTGTGATACTCATTAACAAGTGTAACGTGTGTTACATAGGATGAAGTAGAAAACAAGGTACATACCTTTACTGTTACTTGAAAACAATAAGCAATTGTAACATGTGTTACACATCTTACGTAAGTATATGCAGTACATGGTGGAATATGTAAAGTAACATGTGTTACATACGATGTAGTGAATAAAAAACAAGGCACATATATAGTGAATAACATACGTATAGATGTAACACGAGTATATGCACCACAAAGGCATACGCATGTTACATGTGTGTATGAAACACACTTGGTATATATAAAACACTTAGTATATGTAACGTGTATACATCCAAACATGCTAGTACATGTGATTTGTAACACACGTTGCAAAAGTATATGCAACACATGGGCATCATTGTCATCTAATATGATCGAAGTAATCGCATAAAAGCAGTGTGTAACACAAGTAATACATGATGGTTTGATTGGTTACCGAATTGGTTACAGGGGTGCACCCTTTTAAAAAAACAAAAATAGGTCGTTAAACATAAAAAGTCGTAAAGGTAACATATAAAAGTGGTACCATACACAAGAATATACACATCTAGTAAAACAAGTTATGGGCAACCACGCCATTGTCAAATTACAACCAAAATACATGTTGAAACACGAGCGGGATATTGTTTATGTTTTACATGAAACGTACATACGTTAAACTAAGTAACGAAGAACATACTGAGCTTCACCAATCAACTTCCAAAAAGTAGCTTACCTAAACAAAAACAACCATTGGAAAATGCGTGTTACACACGTAACACATGTTACAACTACCTATTGTTTTGAAGTAACAATGAAAAAAGATATATTTACTGTTACTTCAAAACAATAAGCAATTGTAATATGTGTTACACATCTTAGGAAAGATTGTAATATAAGAGCTACATGTGTAACACATGTTACAACTGCCTATTGTTTTGAAGTAACAATGAAGGAATCTTTTTTCACAACATTATGCAGGTACATGTAAGAATGCCTATTGCTACTTCAAAACAATAGATAATTCAAACATCTTTAACACATCTTAGAAGGCCCACATGTAAAGGTGTAAGAAATGTAAAAAATGCAGATCTGTAACACATGTTAAAAATGCTTATTGTTTTGAAGTAACAGTAAAGATATCTTTTTTCACAACCATTTATCTTAATAGTTAGATGTGTAACACATGTAATATGCCTAACGTTTGTTAGGAGACATTGTAAGACAAGATCTACATGTGTAACACATGTTACAACTGCCTAATGTTTTGAAATAAGAATAAAGGAATCTTTTTAAAATGCCTATTGTTACTTCAAAACAATGGACAATTTTAACATGTGTAACACATCTTAGAGGGTGGGCGGTTAGCACAAAATCATGTTACATGTCGAGGGTAACACATGTAACAAGTCTCAGAACTCAAAATAAAATGCATATTCTTATTCGAACCCTTAACATTATCCAGATACATGTCACAATGCCTGTTGTTATTTGAAAAAGATATACAATTTTAAGATGTGTAACACATGTTACAACTACCTATTGTTTTGAAGTAACAATGAAAAAATATATCTTTACTGTTAATTCAAAACAATAAGCAATTGTAGCATGTGTTACACATATTAGGAAAGATTGTAATATAAGAGCTACATGTTGTTTTGGTAAAAAATTACCGAAGCAATTAAGTGATCAAAGTAGTTAAGTGAGGTAGTGTGCTGAGAAAGTGTGTTGAAAATATGCTAATTAAGTTGTTTGCAGAAACAGTTTTCAGGATACGGCTCAGGATATTGAGCTGTATCTACGATCAAACAATGAGCAAAAATGTAAAGGGTGACACGGAATGTACGAGGAAAGCCATTGATTAATCTAGATCGCCGGCACAAAACCTCGGGAGCTGACAATCGCAGCTGCCTTGTTCTTCTTATTACTTCAAATGTCAGGATACAGTGCAGGATATGATGCGGATCGACTAAGTGTTACAATGTGAATTCGATACAAGTGTAAGTGTATTGTGAGTGTTTGCAGCTAGAGAGAAAGAGTGTACGAGAGATTGTGTGTTCTTATCTGATCCGATCAATCTATTTATAGTAAAAAGAAACTAACTAACTAGCCTATAAATCCGGGATATATGGAATATTCCCTTTGTGAACGTTGTAGTCCACGTCTTCCGGCTTCAACGTCCATAATCTAACTGATTTGCCCGAGTCTTGAGGAGAAGAAGTCCATTTGAACGTTAGAGACTTACACCATTTAATCTGCACGTGGGTTAATTAGTTACTACCAGGATATTGTATCAGGATGTTACCAATATCCTGATCCAGTATCCTGGTCACAATAAAACAAACAAAGTCAGAATATTAGTCGGGATATATGAGCAGAAAATCACCCATAACACATGTGTAAACATGTTACAAATGCCTATTCTTATTTGGTAAACCTTGTCATAAGGGCTACATTTTGTAACACATGTTACATATGTAATGTGTGTGTTACGTTGATCAATGCATATGAGACTTGTAAACAATGCATATTTTTTTTTAAAATACAAACGTAAAAGTTATTTTTATTGCAGTGCTAACACTTTTATTGGAGTGCTAAAACATGTTACAATGTTACGAATGAATATGTTTCAAAAATATTTATGGTTTCATGCTGCCAAAAAGGTTAAAGATAACCTTCATGAACATCAGGTCTGGTTAGCGGGAATTTCCCTCTGTCGTTAGCTCGTGCACGTAGCGGTGATTCCTCGTCATACTCATCACTCCACATATCTGAAAATCGAGTTTGTACCGGTAACTAGAAAAACAAGAATAAGGTATTTTTTTAGAAAAGAAATCTTTTAAATCTAAATGTTAAAACCTTCTTCATTTGGTGAAAACATCTGAAAGTGAGACTGTTGAAGTTCTACCTCTGGCTGCATGTTCTCATCTCTAATATATTCAACACCTGATTATACAATAAATCATAAACTTGTATAGTAATGGGTTTCAAACACCAACAAAACAAAAAGAAAATACAAATTGGTTGCTTGGGTGTGCAAGATATTAAAAAATGTGAAAAAACTTCAAATAAGTTAAACAAAAGGATCCAAAATAAATCATCTGATCCGCAACACCAACAAACATGTAAATGGCAGGGTGTTCATGATTGACTCATAAAAAATGAAGAACAGGAACCAAAAGAAGATGATTACCCAGAAAAGAAGATGAATGACTCCTAAAAAAAGAAGAACATGAACAAAAAAAAAAACATGATTGTCTTCTAAAAAAAGAGAACAAATTTTTGATTCATTCACATACCTGAAGAACCTGATGCCTGCTGGAAGTAAACCGCCGGTGATTCATCGCCGATGAAGTTGTTCCGAAAACACGGCTAGGAGAATAAGTCTGAAAATCGGCCATGAAAGATGGAAGAAAGCAATGGAGTTAGGGGTTTTGAAGAAGAAAAGAATGGAGGATGAAGAAGGAAGAAAGAAATGGAAGTTCTGTATATATTTTTTTGGTTTAAAATGGTGATGAGTTGATGGGTAATAAATGTGACTTGATGGGATGGGGAAGAGGGTGAAGTGATGGCTTGAACAAATTACCAATTTGCCCTTTTAACATGTGTTTTAAAGATATGATGTGGATCAATCTTGTCCACACAATTCAGGTTTCTCAAGTTTTGTAGATTAAATGGGTTTTCCATAGATACTTACATTATATATCTATATATATACATACATATATATATATATATATAGGATTAGGTTCAAACGTGAACAAAATCCCAAGAGTGAACTGATCTGGGCCCTTGATTTTAATGATCTTGAGATTAAAGTGAGTGGCATGATGGTAATTATTTGGTTATTTTTTTCCATTTAATTAAAGGGTTATTAGATTTTATCAACCCTAACTATTGGCTATTGGCCGCTGTCACCCCTAACTATCACTTTGACGCCTGCCACCCCCAACTTAACACTTAGTGTGTTCTGTCACCACATCGTTAACTAATTACTAACTTTTGATCCTGTTACTATACATTTTGGGTGTCCTAAGATCCCTAAAACCTTCGTAAGATCCCTATGACACCCCCAAAAGTATAGTAACACGATCAAAAGTTAGTGATCAGTTAACGATGTGGTGATAGAATACACTAAGTGTTAAGTTGGGGGTGACGGGCATCAAAGTGATAGTTGGAGGTGGCAGCTGCCAATAGCCAATAGTTGAGGGTGATAAAATCCAATAACCCTTAATTAAATACAAAAAGGGTATATGTGTAATTTCCATCTTAAATTAATTGCATAAATCCCGTTCTCTCTCACAAATCAAGTAATCAACGTATTAACCCAAGATCTGGAATCATCAACTGCCGGCTACCAACCATCCTGTTCTTTATCTTCTCCCCGTAAACTGGCAACCATCACCGCCGGCCACCTACCATCCGGCTGGTTCAGGCCGTTTTTCTGGCAAGCTACTCCTCACAACTCCCCAACCCTCCTTCTTCCTATACTGCACACACACAACTCAGAACCATGATGAGAGAGAGATCGAGCGGTAGAAGAACGAGAGAGAGAAAGCGAACAGCGGGAGAGATGAGAGGGAGAAAAAGGGGGTCGCGCGGCGGCGGCGACTGTCGGTGAAGCCGTCAGTTCGGTGAGAATCAACATCAACGGCAGCCGCGATTTCTCCTGTAAGAACACCTATTTTCCTTCATTATTCTGATCGGTAAACTTGTTACAAAAAACAAACATTTTCCACTCATGTTTCTCTTTCTTTTCACAGTGAAGGTGGTGGTGTGACTGACCAGGTAAGAAGTTTGCAATTTTTCCTTGTTTTTGATGTTGAAAATTATTTATTGTTATTGTTTGATTGAGGTTCTGATTGTTATGAGTTTGATTATTGAAAAAAAAGTTTGCAATTTTTCATTGTTTGATTGAGGTTTTGAAGATTGTTATTATTGTTAAGTTGTTTATCGTTTTTTGGAGTTCAATTGTTTGATTTTGCTCTGTTTTTAATGCGATGTACACATGCGTATTCTGATTTTGCTGTGATTTTAATGCGATGTACACATGTGTATAGCGTCTGTTTTTTGTGATATCTCAGATTTTTTTGTGTATTGAATGTGTAAAGTTGTTGATGTATACTTGTGAATTATGCAAAGTATTAGTTGCTGAGTTTTTTTTGTTCAATTCTTTGATTTTGCTTTGTTTTTACCGCAATGTACACATGTGTATTCTGATTTTGCTCTGTTTTTAATGCGATGTACACATGTGTATTCTGATTTTGCTCTAATTTTAACCCAATGTACACATGTGTATAGCGTCTGCTTTTGTGATATCACATAATTTTTTGTGTATTGAAAGTGTAAAGTTGTTGATGTACACTTGTGAATTATGCAAAGTATTAGTTGTTGAGTTTTTTTGTGCTATTATAGGAGATGTCGTTAACGAGAAAAGTGGAGATGAAAGGTCGATAAGGATGATTCAGCATACAACGTGGCGAATAGTTGTAAAAGATTATGTTTTTTGTTTTTTCGATTATGTTGGGTTATTGTTTTTACGAAACTGGAACTTGTAATTATATGTTGTTTGGTTTGGAAAACATTATGGAACTTGTAATTTGTTAAATACAAAATAGTTTTACAGGTATTGTTTCTATGTATGTATTATGTAACTAATTACACATATGTACGATGCTGAGTACACATGTGTACTGTTCTATTTATATCCAAGTACACATGTGTACACCGTTGAAATATCAAGGTTACGTGGATCTTAAAATTCAAAATTTGAATTCTGGTGATGAAATCTGAAATAAAAATTAAAACTGAAATCAAGTGATTTGTTGTTTGTTTTGATAATTATCTTATTAATAAATAAAACATAATGTGGATAATGAATTTAAATTTAGAAAGATGTAACTTAATTCAATTATTAAAATAATGATTTAAATCTAATTTTTTATATAATTACAATCCTACCCTTAACAACTAAAAAGGAAATCAAGGGTACAGATTTGTTCACGCAGTTCACTCTTGGGAGGTTGTTAACGCTGAAACTACCCTATACCCTATATATATAGGACAAAGATCCGTTAGGAACCACCCTTTATTGCGAGAACCGCGAGAACCAATGTGAAAACAACAAAAAATACATAAAAATAGCTAAAAAACACACAATTTTTTTTTTTAATATTTTTTATAAAAAAATCGCTACTTTTAGTAGCCCAATTTTTTTTTTTTTTTTGCTACTAAAAGTAGCGATTTTAACTTAAAAATATTAAAAAAAAAAATTGTGTGTTTTTTTTATTTTTTTTTTATTTTTTTAGGTTTTTGGGGGGTTTAGTTTTTAGCATTTTAGCTTGGGGGGGGGGGGGGTGTTTAGGTTTTTGGGGGAGAGTGTTAGGTTTTTTTAGCTATTTTAGGTTGTGTTCACATTGGTTCTCGCGGTTCTCGCAATAAAGGTGGTTCTCGCATGAACCTTACCCTATATATATATATATATATATAAATAATAAAGTCAGCCAAGCCAACATGGCAGCCCAACGCCGCTAACCCACGCCTCTTCCACACCCACCTTTTTTTTATTGGTCCGGAGTAGCCCACAATCGCCACGTGTCGAGCAAAGCCCCCAACCCAAACCCCCACTCCCCGCGGTCTAAACATGCCTAAAATTTACTGCATCATTGGCTTGTAATTTACTGCATAAATGTGACGGTAAACAGACGTCAGGGGTTGGGGCGAACCAACGTGTTGGAATCTTTGAAGATTGTGTTGTGTTTAAAATTTTTTGCGGTAGTGTTAACCAATCGTAGAAAAGAATGAACAACAGACGTGTAAACATGCATCATAGGCTTGTAATTTACTGCATAAATGAGCTGTAAAAAACATACTGTTACGGACGGTGATTTACCAAAAAAGATAATTATACACTATTTTGCAAAGTGGCATTGAAAATGCAGGCTTATCCACTTATTTTCGGACCCACATACAAACTCGGATCAAGCGGAAAGATAAAAGTGCTGAAGCTCTGATCCACTTTCAGAACACACTTTGGGGATGTTTCATAATTTTCCAAAATTCAGCATTCAACAACAGTAATCAGCACTCCAACAACATAGATCCAATAAAAAAAGATGCAGCAGATACATCGGTGGTGGATGCGGTTTCCCAGAATTCAACTCCGATTAAAATTTGTGGAGTTTACTCAGCCTGGAAATGTAACTCCGTCGTCCTCCAGCGTTAATTGACCAACGGAGAGGTCTTGGCCACCACGTCAATGCTGAACTCGAAGATCGTTAAGAGACTAAATCGAGTCAGTCAATTGCGGTAAGACTTTCAGGTCAAAATCCTAACTAAAATTACGTTGTATTATTCTGTGGAGGAGGGTACATTAATGTAATTTCGTAGCAACTGTGTTTCTAATCACCAGATTGACTCTTAAAACGTTAACATTAATCAGTCTGTACCTTTCACAACAGGTAGGACACGAACAATAGTAGGGATGGCAATGGGGCTGGTTTGGGACGGGTTTAGTCAATCCCAACACCAAACCAGATTAGATAAGCTTGTCCCAAACTCCTCCAGAAACCTATCAAGTTTCTATCGGGTAATTAGCCGTCGGGTAGTATGAGGTATACCTACGGGTTTCGGGTAAATTCGTTAATTTAAAAAATTTACCCGTCGGGTGACTAATAATCAATTACAGTTAGCATTATCACTATAAAAATATACCAACTAATTACAATATATAAAAATAAAATACCAAAAAGTATACACAAAAAACTTAAATGCACAAGTGACAAAAATAGTGTATGATCTACATGTTTAGAAAAAATCATATCGAGTATGCAATCGGGTAAACGGGTATATCACTAAATCCCAAACCCGTGAAAAAAAATAAAAGCTAATCGCAAACCCGGTTCCATACCTAATTACTAGACCTAAACCCGTCCGTAATGTGTCAGCTTCAGGTTCGATTGTCATCCCTAAGCAATAGTTAGTTGGAAAAATGTAACTATGTGGTCCCCCGGTGGCAATTTGATCAATCAAGAAGTCTTTTGGACCACCTTTGGCTAGCTTGTCAATGCTGATAATTAAGAGACTAACTTAACTCAATGTAGGTTGACCTGGATGTAAGACTTTTTGGGCCAAAATCCTAACATCACGTTCAGGGGCGGATCTAGGCCACTTTTGTGGGTTCCCAGGAACCCATTGGTTTTAGAAAAAAATGGGAAAAATTAGTGAGAACCTCGTATGATTTGGAAAAAATAGTGAGAATTGGTGAGAATCTACCAAAAGGAACCCAATGGAAAAAGTTCTTAGATTCGCCACTGACCACGTTGCACTATTTGTGGAAAATACAATGATATCATAATTTCCTAGAAAGTTTGTTTCCAATCAATAAATTGACACACAGACCAGGATATCAATAATCAATATGTATGTTTGACTATGATAAAGCTATATTAATCCTTCAATACTATCCATCTATGAATGTGATAACATATTTAGGATACTATCTATTCTCTTTTCTTTCTTCATATCTATACCTCTATAATCATGTCTGCCCCTACCAGTTCATCCTCAGAGTCGCCACAGCTGTGCCGCCAGTTTACGTTTTCCGAGATTCAGCTAGCTACTCAAAACCTTGATGATTCATTGGTCATAGGCTGTGGGGGTTTTGGCAAGGTTTACAAAGGAACCATCACTAACGGCACAAATATTTTGACTGTTGCCATAAAGCGTCTAGATTCAACTTCTACTCAAGGAGCATCAGAATTTTGGGCTGAAGTAAATATGCTTTCTAACCTAAGGCACTGTCACTTGGTGTCTTTCATTGGTTATTGCAATGATGGGCTAGAAATGATCCTTGTTTACGAATATATGCCAAATGGAACACTTGAAGACCATCTCCACAAGCGCCAAACTCCTCTATCTTGGGTTCAAAGACTCACAATATGCATAGGGGCTGCTCGTGGCTTAGATTATCTTCACACGGGTACGGGTGTTAAGCATGGGGTTGTACATCGTGATGTTAAAAGTTCAAATATATTGCTACATCAGAGTTGGGAAGCTAAGATTTCAGATTTTGGATTGTCTAAAATATGTCCAAAAAACCAGCAGACCACTTACGTCAACACTGGCATAAAAGGCACGTTCGGATATCTTGATCCCGATTACTTTTACACTGGTAAGCTGACCAGAAAATCCGATGTATATGTTTTTGGGGTGGTATTGTTTGAAGTCTTGTGTGGGAAACGGGCAGTAGATAGTAGAATTCATGAGGAGCATTGGGGTCTGGCAGTATGGGCTCAAGAATCCATTAAAGAAGGTAGGCTAAAGCAAATTGTTGATACTAGTATAAGGGGGTCAGTATCTCCTAAATGTTTAAAGGAGTTTGCACAGCTTGCAAAACAGTGCTTGCATAAAGATCCAAAACAGCGACCTACAATGGCCAAGGTTGTGGTAGGTCTTGAGTCTACTCTGGCCTTACAAGAGAAAACCAACAGTACATTACAACCTAATGTTATATCCGCGTCACCTAAAGTGAAAAGAAGGATCCGGTTTGTACAGGGCCTGCCCAATGGGCTTCTACCACCATAAAACAAGGGCCTCAATTTTTAAAAAGTTTTTATATATAGTATGTGGATTAGGCCCAAATAGTGAAAAAAAATTAAACAAGTTTTTAAATAAAAGCCCCAATTAATGCTATCAGATTTTAAAGAGAGGCCCAAAGCCCAATTGTTCCAATTAACGCTCGTTCCATAAGTATTAATTTGACACCTTATACTTATTTTTTTGTAAAGATCAGTTCTCAAACTTGCAAATATATATTTTTATTAATTTATTTTTTCACATAAGCATCTTTTTTCATATGATTTGGTGTCCAACTTGCACCAATTAAAGCTAGAAAATAAATTTTATCTAAATATTCATAATATTTTTACAAAAAATCTAACTTTCAAAAAAATATTAATAACTCCGTCAACTGTAAACTCTCTACTTTATAATTTTGTTGATTTCAAGCCGGGTAAAGAAGAAGGGTTTTTAGTTTGTATTTTTAGTTGTTTGCATAGCTTTTTTTGTGAAATTATACAAATTTAAAGGGCCCCAACTTTGTATTACGCTTAGGGCCTCCAAAAACGTTGGAACGGCCCTGGGTTTATATCTAACGACGAGAACTCAGGTATCATTTTTTCTTCCAGTTTCATGTGTTTAGTTTACGTCTTGATTGTTTCCAATACACATATATTAGTCTTTGCAGTAATTTTATTTAATTGGCAACCATTGTCTACTTGTTATTTTTGGATATCTTTCTAGTCTGTCTAACAGCTTGTTACTTGTTAAACTTGTAATAGGTGAAATTATAAAGTCCTTGGAGTTCTACTTTGATACAGTTGGAGGTGAAAACCAGACGTTACTTCGGTTTGATTTTGATGCTATCAGTGTTGCAATTAATAACTTCTCTGACGCTAATAAAATTTCACAACACACATCTGATGCCTTGTATAAGGTATCCATAATCACATATCTAATTACATATTATCCTGGATTTCCTGATGTCTGCTATAATTCCAACTTGGTTTCTCTTATCAGGGAAAGCTGCAAAATGGACAAATTATAACAGTTGTTGAACCTTCTTATGGTACCAGATATAAAGAATACTCTATGAATGAAGCATCCATACTGGTAAAGCTTGAACATGAGAATGTGGCTAAGTTGCTCGGATATTGCATTGAAGGAACCAGATTGTTCCTTGTCTATGACTTTCCAGTGCATGCAATCCTTGATCACTTGATGTTTGGTATGAATTTGCATGGTTCAACAGAAAACATGTGCTGTTGGCCTTTTTCTTCTCAAACTTATACGTCATTCTAGTTTTTAAAATATATTAGTTTTGATGGATAAAACCTTGACATAACTTCGTTATCTGTGGTTTTAGATCCAAAGTGTACTCTTTTGAACTGGGATAAACTGTACAAAATAGTACTAGATGTTTCCAAATAAAATTTACATCGAAATGTAGACCAACTCAAAACGTACACAATGTGCAGTGGCGACGTAAGCGACGTGATAAAGTATAGATTACAACTGACCCAACTCGTTGCCAAATTAAATTTACGTCAAAACGTATAGCAATTCAAATTTATACCGTCGAATGAAAACGCATATATTTAACCCAATTTGCTTCCAAACAAAATTTATGTTAAAACGTACATAAGCATAAATAATCCCTCGCATCTAGTTAGATAATAGAAGGGAAAAGGATCAACAAAAATAAGCCCCTAAAATTACATGATTTTGTTATGTTAAAATTTGAATTAGTTAAGTTCTAACACGAGTCCTTTAGAGTCCTTCAAATAAAATACTAATGAATCTATACTATATAATAAAAGAAACCACTTTAGGGACACTTGTCATTATATTAGAGCATATCTTATAGATAATTATTATTTTAATTTAATATTTTCTAATTAATTATAGATAACCCTTTTATTAAATATTATTTAGTTTAATTTCTTATGGATAATTATTATTTAGTTTAATCTTCTTCTCCTTTATAATATTATTTAGAGAAAAATACGATTTTGGCCCCTGTGGTTATATCACTTTTACCCTTTTAGCCCAAAAAATATTTTTTTAACATCTGAGCCCCCAACTTTTTTTTTCTAACTCTTTACTTATTTTTGTAACTCTTTTAACGCCTAACACTAACCCCATCCATTAAATGTTATGGGCCAAAAGGGTTAAAAAAAAGATGTATTTTTATCACTTTTACCCTTTCAGCCCAAAAATGATTTTTTTAACATCTAAGCCCTCAACGTCTTCTTTTCTAACCCTTTTGGCCCCTAACACTAACCCTATTCATTAAATGTTAGGGGCCAAAAGGGTTAAAAAAAGACGTTAGGGGCAAAAAATGTTAGAAAAAAAGAAGTTGGGGGTTTATATGTTAAAAAAATATTTTTTGGGCTAAAAGGGTAAAAGTGATATAACCACAGGGGCCAAAATCGTAATTTTATTATTTGATGTATAAAATTAGATTTATTCAATTCATACAATACACGAGGTTTTTAAGGATATATATTTTTTAATATTTAGTATAGAAAATTACATTTATCCAAACCGTGTAATACGCATATTTTTAAAGATGTAATTTTTTATTATTTAGTATATAAAATTACATTTATTCAACCCATGTAATAAATGAGGTTTTTTAAATATGTATTATTTTATTATTTGATAAACAATATTATATTTATTCAACTCGTGTAATACACATGTTTTTAAAAATATAACTTTCTTATTTAGTATATAAAATTACATTTATTCAACATGTACAATATTGTTCTTATAAATATAACCTTTTATTATTCAATATGAATAAAATTATATTTATTCAACCCGTGCAATAAAGAAGGTTTTTAAAGATATATTGTTTTATTATTTAGTATATAAAATTTAATTATTCAACCCGTGTAATACACGGGGTTATAACCTAGTTTATTAATAAAAGAAAACAACATTTTAATATCTGTGAATTTCATTTAAATGGAGATAAAGTAGAAGAAAACTACATTTGACATATCCTGTAAACTTCAATTCCCAATCAGAAAAACAAAAGAAAAAAGTAAGCCAGAAAACAGATTCGATCCAGGGTCCTATGCTTCAAAACGTAGTCTACCAACCACTGTAACAAATTGATTTTGTTTCCCTATTTTGTATCATGTAGTATATATATCTTATATAAAAAAATATATAAATTCTAAAAAAAATTCGGGCCCTTTTACGATTTTGGCCCTGAGCCGACGCACACCCGGCACTTGCTCATAGCCGGCCCTGTGTAAAACCTGGAAACATTCTTTTGGATGAAAGTTTATGCCCCATACTGTCAAGTTTCTGGGGGAGCAAGATGTTTAGCAATCAACGAGACTAATTAATGTTATGTGTCCAAGATTCATGGGACCTGGTTAGGCCACAGGGGGCGGTCCAATATATAACGCGTGATACAATGTTCAACGCGTGGAACAATGCAAATTCCCACCCCACCTCTTGCTATAACGCCCTCCCCTTAGTAGGCCACATGGGACCTGGTTAGGCCACAGGGGACCTGGTTAGGCCACAGGGGGCGGTCCAATATATCGTTGCTGACATGGCGGAACATGATTGGATATTGTGAGTGATGAAATTTTATCACTAGTGACCACCCCCTCCCCTTAGTATTGAAGAACCACTCATTTTCTCATTTGTTGAAGTATCAGGGTGTTATTTTTTGTTTTTTTAATTAATCAGTTGCATCCAACAAGTGTTCTTTTAATGGGATTGCCCATTTGACCAGAATTGCTCTTTGATTTTCCTTAGTAGTAACAAAATGGAAGAAACTGATTTAATCTGTGCCTTCTGACCTAACTAGTACTACTTGGGTCCCCTAAACCAGTGGTTGTGGCTCAAAAGTCCAGAGAACTGGCTCATTAGCAATGCTATCAATAAATGTTTTGTCATGACTAGTAAGGGCACCCGGGGCGCTGCGTGGAACTTTGATGTTCACGCGTTATAGCGCGTTATACACCGCCGCCACCATCTACATTTAACACGTGGAATTTCGAATTTATGACCATTGATTGATGACCGTTTGAGAGGAATATGATCGTTTGAGGATTTTTTTTTTTTATAAAGTGGGGTTGGGAGATGCTGTAGATTTTTTTTGGTTTTTTTAATTTGCAATGTTTAGTTTTTTTTTAGTTTGTAATTTAGGATTTATTTAATGTATTTTTTATTTAAATGAAATTGTTATTGTTAATTTATAATTTAAAAAATAAAGAAAAAACCATCACTAGTGATGGGCACCCCTAGTAAAATCATCACTAGTGATAGAATAAAGCTCAATGACGTGACGGACAATGATTGAGTATTGTGAGTGATGGAAAACCATCACTAGTAGCGCGTCCCTACCCCCTAAGAGTATGTGTAATGAGGCGTTTTATAACGGGGAAGAGGGCCATGGCGCCCCATAGCGCTGCCCAACACCGAAACAGGGGGCGCCATGGGGTGTATTTTGAAGCAGCCACGATACATATAGCGGCGTGAGAGAAAGAGGATTTAAAAAAGGACCGTTGCAATGGTCATAAAATTAAAAAAAATAATTCATTTTTAATATCTATAAGGCTGGAGATATTTGGACACCCATCGCGCCTATTTTCACACCTTTTGTGCCCTAGACGCCTCGTATAGACCTATACGAGGCGTCTAAGCACTGAATTCAAGGGGGTCTAAGAGGGTGTCAGGCACAAAGTTTAAGAAACCCTAGACGCCTCGTACAGACCTATACGAGGCGTCTAGGCTTGGGTTTTTTTTTTTTTTGCTGAAATGAGGGGTGTTTTGGTGGGTTTTGGTATGGTTTTTTGGATAGTTTTTGAAGATGTGTTTTTTGGTTGAAAATTTTTTTGGTTTTTAAAAAAGTTTTGTTTTTTAAAAATCCACTATTTTAAAAATCCGCTCTTTAAATATATTATATCGATTAAATATTATAATGTTTTTTAACATTTTACTTTTTTAAATATTATTCTTCCGATTAAAATTTTATCTCGTTCAAATATTGTTTCCGTATTATATTCAGGGGATATATTGTTTCCGTATTATATTAAAAACATATTTTGTTTCAGTATTATCTCAATTTAACACAACAATCATTAGGTAACCGAATAACTGAAAACAAACATAAATATGACATATATAAGATAACTTTCTACATCCATAACAAAAAATGTAATAGATAAGTTTGTACATCCATAATAAAAATAAAAACAACAATAGGTCTATGCATCCAAATCCGAATCTGAATCTGGATCTGGATCTGGCTGCTGCGGCTGCTGCTGCTGATGTGGTGCTCGAGCCGGTGGAAGCGGTATCGGGGGTAATCCCTCTCTCTCTTCTATCCTGCTCGGCCCGTACCAGCCAACCTACCAAATCGTTGAGCCTGTCAAGCTCGGCTCGTACATCCGGATGTAGCGCAGCTCCTGGGGCATGACCTGGAATAGCGTGACGTGGAAACTGAGGCGCCCCGGCAGGTGGCGGTGGCTGTGGCATCGCTGCACCGTCTACATCCTGCGGAGGCTCCTCTACGGGCACTACATCAGCAGGATCTGCAGGAGGATGAACGGGCTCGAAATGCTCTGGTAGGGCCTCCTCTGTCTATATGCCCCCGTGGCGGTTTTTAAACAGCGGGCCAACCCCTGGGAACCTCTTGATTACCCTCATCCCCCACAGCGACTGCATGCCCATCCGCGTCGGCATGACTGGCGGCGTCCGTAGATGTGGGTCCTCCTGCATTACGAGGCCAAATGAACGGGCAATGACGGTCACGTACGCCCCGCCATACAAAAATCCGCGCTCCTGCCGGTGATGGGCGGAGGCGTAGTACTGGGCTATACCGTGTGCTAGCGCGCACGGCCTCCTATACAACAAACAATAAAGGAAAAAAAGATCTGTGGTCGTACACCACTCACGGCTGTAGCCGCGCGCTGAAATAGAAGTAGCGAGCAAATGGTGCAGATACCTGCAGATAGTGTTAGCGAAATACAGAAACAGAGATTAATAAACAATGCACATAATCACAATAATTGCCGTAATAAACGTACGTACATGTACAGTGGGTCCCTAACAAACGACACCCTCCCCTTCGACTTGTCGTGCTCCCAAGTATTTGGCCCCGCAATCACCTGCCAAAACCTACAAGAGTGGGTTTGTCAACCACCACTTGCCCCGCTGTGTAAATCTCAGTCTCGATCTCCCCCTGCATGTATAAACCAGAACGCACCGCAAAGTCTGCTAGCGTCATCGTACGCAAAACGCCAGCGAGCCTGAAAGAAATATCAGGCGGAGGGGGAGCATCTGGGTACGGAAGCAGCACTGGGACCCTAGGAGGGTGAAATGTGAATGACGAAAGGAACTCGACCAGCAGCTCCCTGTAGGTTGCCGTGTGCGCCAAATCAAAAAGACGATGCCACGGCGAATCGAGAGTTATAAACCGACGCACTCTATCCGTCTCAGCAAGCTGGTCCATCGCATCCCAGTCGATCGACGCATGCGATCCAATGTGCATCCTCCTAAGCTTCTGGCAATGGCGGGCGGCATCGGTGCCGTCGGGAAACTCTAGGTACGGACAACCCTGCAGCGTATCCAGAGCCGGCCGCCATCTCCGTCGTGGACCCTCCTGAACCGGCTGACCCTGCTGAACAGGCTGAAGCTGCTGAGCCGGCTGACCCCCTGGCAGTGCCCCATCAAGATCTATCTGAATGTCGTCGCCCTCCATAATCAATCTGCAGGTAAATAACGTATACGTATAAAAACAATAATAAATAAATCAGAATAATAATAATAAATAATAATAATAATAATAATAATAATAAATAAATATTAACAATAATAATAATAATAATAACTAAATAATAATAATTAATAAATAATAATAATAACAATAATAATAATAAATAATAATAATAATAATAATAAATAAATATTAACAATAATAATAATAATAATAATAACTAAATAATAATAATAAATAAATAATAATAATAATAATAACAATAATAATACTAATAATAATAATAATAATAATTAATAAATAATAATAATAATAATACTAATAACAATAACAATAATAATAACAACATTAACAATAATAATAATAATAATAAATAAATAATAATAATAATAACAATAATAATAATACTAATAATAATAATTAATAAGAAAAAAAAATTACAGAGCCTCGTATAGGGCTATACTCGGCGTCCTGTTCTTCCCCATTCATCTTCAACCTCACACTCAAACCCCCAAACCCCACAAAAATCAAATTTCAGGGCAAACCTACGGTCTAAAGGCAAAAACGTGGCAAAAATACTAAACTACGGGGCGAAATACGTACCGGTGATGCTTCAAATCTTCGAAAATCCGGTCGAAATACGTATCCGAGGCGTATAGAGGTGTATTCTCCGTATGTTTGTTTGTTTTTTGTTTGGGGGTTACAACCAGCCTCGTCTAGAACCCCCCAGCCTTATACGAGGCATAGACGCCTCGTATAGGGCTATACGCGTCGTCCTATCTTTTTATTAAATGACCATTTTGCCAAAAAGATATTTCTGGAATGGTTAATTACCATTTTGCCCCTGCCTAAAGCCTATACTGAGGGTTTTACAGGGGCAAAATGGTAATTTAATAAACCTTTTTTCATAATTAAAAAACAAACCTTAAAAAGTTGCCGCCTCAAAAGACGACACGTATAGCTCTATACGCGGCGTCTGGATTTCAAAATTACGTTTAAGCCCCTGTTAATGGCCTATACTGGGGACTTTCAGGGGCAAAATGGTAATTAACATAAAATATTTTCAAAATTCAAATTTTAAAAAAAATAATTGTTGCCGAAATTCTTGACGCCGCGTATAGCTCTATACGAGGCGTCCTCATTCAAAAAATTCAAATTTTGATTTTCAAATATTCAAAATTTCAAAAACCCGCTCAAATAGACGACTCGTATAGATCTATACGAGGCGTTTGTTGATTTTAGAATGACCTTGTAGCCCCTGAAATAAGCCTAGATTGGGGGCATACCAGGGGCAAAATGGTCTTTTGGGCAAACCGATACGACACGTCTAGCTCTATACGCGTCGTATATTTGTAATTTTTTTTTTAAAATGATATTAACCTGTTTTAATTATAGAAAAATGATACAAATTATAAAAAAAAATTATAGAAATTGTAGAAAATTATAGGAATTAATAAAAAAAATACAGTCAAATTACAAAAATCATTCTTCCGTATCACTATCGATGTAATTAAGACTGGGGTTTGATCTTGGCGGAGGATTCATTATCGATGTATACCATTCTAGACGTGGCAAGTACATATCTTCCCATTGTTCTGTATGGGGTGTTCGGTGGGTCAACCATAGCCCGTGTGCTGGTGGCATTGGATAATCCCCTTCCAGCTTAACATGTATGAAGTGGTTCTCGTTTACATGTGTAAGCGTTATGAACAATGGTTATTGATTAGCCGGAGGACTTAATATCGGGAAGAAAGTGGAACTCGCACCCATGGTTGTCGTTAACAGGTGCACCCCGATACCGTACGTTTGTGCAATAAGAAGTCCTGCAAAGGGGAAGTCCATCCAGTGATCCCCCCCACAACCGGACACTGAATCCCAAATTAGGCCCTGACGATGCGTGTAAAAATAACCTTGACCCCATGCTTCAAATATTGGGAACCAGATCGATTTGTTCTGATCCATTTCTTGGACAAGGTGCCTTCGAATGAGCCCCCATGAACTCTGATCCATACCTAAGCCCACAGCCACAGACCGAAACCCACAATGACCGTCCGGCATCACATCTCGTATGCACGAGACGTACGGATGGAACACTAGCGGAATGTTATTCTTAAACTGTTCGATGATTCCCACGTACTCGTCTCCAATGATTAACGGAAAACCGTGAGCATCTCGTGTCTCTTTCTTCTTAGAACTCTTTGAACGGCTTAGGCTCGCTTCGGGTTTTTGGGACATTATAACCGACTGTTGAGAGGCCTGTGACGGAACGTACGAGCTGTGGCGAGGTTTATCGTACTTACTTTGTCGGGAACCTTCAAAGCACGTGTTTGCATCACCGAATGAGCTTCTCCTCAATTCTTCATCTATACGAGAGGCCTCGTCCAACCTTTGTTGTACCTGCTTTGTTGTTGGTCGGCCACGAGTATTTTGTTGGACAACCGTTGGTTTCTTGGTAGATTTCTTTGGAGTCAACACCACTTTAATCTTTGACATCAGGCTTTTTTGCTGAGCTGGGGGGTGCGACTCTAATTGTTGTCTAACAATATTTAGCTCTTCGACCACGTCCACGTCATCGTCTATCAATTTACAACTTTGGAAGTTAAGTTTCCGCCAGAAGACTTCTATGTCTTCGAGTTGAATCGGACGCTCTGCACGGTTAAAAACAACATTGTTTAAGTCACATGATTAACGGAAATATATCACACAAGTGTTGTACGTTTAACAATTATTACCTTCAAGCATGTACTTTTCTATCCTACAAGCACAGGGCAACCCACAGCTGTGCCACATTTGGCAACCACATGATGAATGAAAGCGCTCCAAGACATCTAGCTTCCTAATTGCCTCTCCCCTCAACAAGTCAAGGGCTGTATGGGATACTTTACCAAGTAGGTGTTGAAACAACGGGTGTTTGTGGTGGGTCATTGTTTTTTCGATGCTATCTCGAAAAGTCTTCCTTATTTCACCGAACTGTGTCTCAACTATATCATGGACACAACCAACTATACGGTCGAGCGAGCTCCTATCTTCAACGTATTTCTTTAAGTTGGCGTGTTGGCTCTCAACTCTGTTTGTGGTACGATTACCAAAGTTGCGCCTATTATCAGTCCACGCAAAGACGAACATCTCCTTATAGTCTTTTAGCCAGTTATCGTACACGTATTTGAAGACTCCTAAAACGTAAAAATAATTTAATAAAATTTGCATAGGTGAGTCGTATGTTATTATAAAAACTTACTAGAACGTTTGCACTCCACAAGTCGTTGTCGCATGTTGCGCAAGTGGTACTCGTAGATGAGTATGGATGGAGACTCAATCAATGTCCCCCAGAATGACAAAAATTTCTTCCAGTCTTCGTCTGTGAAGGCACCCTTGCAGTTCTTCATAACATTCTGTTGTATGTGCCACCTGCAAAGAAGCCTGGAGGCGTTTGGAAATACTTTAGCACACGCGCCCATAAGGACTAGGTCTCTATCGGTTAAAATCACACGTGGCTCCATGCATTCATCCAACATTGACTTGACCCTATGAAGCACCCACACAAAGTTATCACCCCGTTCTTTACTAACAACGGCATGCGCGATAATAAACGATTTGTTGGTAGGCGTCATACCAACAATCTGGATAAAGGGCATATTGTATATGTTTGTCTTGTACGTCGCATCGATCAGCATGACGTGGGGGAATGCACGCCACATGCATCTCGAGTCCCGATGAAGAAAGAAGATCTCTGTTACGATCTCTGTTCCGGGTTCCTCCCGTGTCTCGTAAATAAAGTCGTTGTTTATCAGTATGTTTTCTAGTGACTGCATGGGAGTCAATCCTTGTCTTTGTTCGGCTCTAATCTTCGCCACAACGTTTTGAACGTCTTTCAGAACATGAAACCTGTCGGGGTCCTGCTTCCTTATCGTTTGAAATATTTTGCGCGACTCCATGTTTTGAGCTGTCAGCTGCTCGATCAGTTTCATTTCGCTTGGAGTAAACCTTCGCACAAACGCGTGGGCCGACAGGTCCTCACAAAGTTCGTGGTTATGTTCAATTTTTCCGTCTTTAATCTCCCAGGTTTCATACGGGTGGTTTCGCATAGCCAGCAGGTAAAACGGGCAACCGGTTTTTTTGCTTCCGGCTTTTCTAAGTGTTGCTGTAGTCTGGTGCTCACCACCACGATCACATTCAAGCCATACCCTCCCGATTCTTCCCCCGGTTTTCTTTGATCGACGGGTGACAATAACGAAACCACTAAGTTCATATACCAAGATCCTTTTTCTAAGGATCAATAACACATTTTTATTAAAGGACGCAATTCCAGCAAAACACTAAGTTCATATACCAAGATCCTTTTTCTAAGGATCAACTTGTTCACAAGAATCTGTAAGTTTCAAAATTTTCTATTACAAGGTTACTTAAAACGATGCAAACTTATTAATCTCTAGAACTTTTTTTTTCAAAACCTCACTCGATATGTCAATTAAATTCAAAACACGTGGGCAAGGAAACTTCATAAGAACCAACAAATTTTCAACTCATGTAAACTCTTTTAAAACCGCAGTAGCATTTCCATTTCCATTCCTTTACAAAGTACTTTCCACATAACCAATAGACATTTTATACTCTCTTACATTTCGTGACAACTCAATCTATTTTAACTTCACATTTTGCGCGAACAACTATATATGCATATCATATTACACGTTTTAGTCAATATCTCACGACAATCTCACGCGCGTCACTCGTTCCCTTTTCTTTCATACTCAAAATTTTTAATCTTTTACGCGCACAAACTCGTGTATTTTGATCTATACTATAAACAAAATCATTATTTCCTACATCCATACTTATACATTTTATGTCTTCACTAATGTTCACACTTACACATTTATGTTATATACTCACGATTCAAAATTCATACGTTTTACGTTATACATACACCCACAATTATACATTTACGATGCACTTACATCCATGTTTATATTACATTCATATTCATGTTCATACGTTTTATGTTCTCAATTACGCATATACAACCTTGTTTACACTTATATGCATACAACATATATTTTTTTCATACTTAAACCTTCATGTTTTACACCTATATTCACGTTCATACAGCTTATGTTCACACTTATACTCGTATTCATACTCATACGCTTTGTGTTTATACTTATACTCATGTTCGTACTCACACGTATACTTATTTTTCATACACATTATGCTTATCCTTTTTCTCATACTCATGCCATGCGTGTTGTGTTTATGCTCACGTGTGTATTCATATTTAAACTTATGCTATGCTTATGCTTCATTTATACACAAGATTTATACTTTCGCACCCATACGCGAGCGAAACCTGAGGGATTCGCTTACGTTGATCTTATGCTATTTGGAACACAAACATGCTTATATGCTACATTTCTTTCACACGCAGTCTTATTTTCATAATTTATGCATACCTTAATTCATACGCAACTAGTACAAGCTATGCGGATCATGCGACGATCAATATAATCGCGAGTGCACACGGGATTATAGTGATGGGCGTATGAGAAACCATAGAGTGTACTACTGTGTATGGTAAGACACGGGATGTAACATGACACCGAATACGAAACGGATGTAACGTGGTCAAAACATGGTGGATACGCCGTTGGTACTTCCTATATATAAGTGTTTTCACCATGTTACTAAACTTTCGTAAAACGTGCCATGAGAAATCCAGTGTTTTGCAGGCTTTTTGGACCTAATACAAAATTCAGACAACTCACAAACGCAATATATCTGATTATCCACGACGAGACTTCATTATTAACACGCTACTTTCATCTATCCAACACTTATGCCATTCTTATACTTGTGTTCATTAAGAGTAAATCACTCACTTCCATACCTCTATTTACACTTCATCATTCTTTTCTCTTATATGAACCCCGTTCGCCAACAGGTCTCATCTATTCTCTCTGTTGAACCTGTGGATGTCATCTTTTCGCCAAAATCCTTTTCAAGTCTTCCCCTTGAATAAATTTCGGGACGAAATTTCCTTAAGGAGGGGAGGCTGTAACATCCGTAAAAAACGGATATCCAAAATTCTACCCATTTTGAAATTCGGATCCTAAGTTTGAAACCTCGGAATTTCTTTTCGCGAAATAAATAACCGTCAAAGGAATTATTCTCTAATTAAATCCCGTACCGACTTAGCTTTCTACTATTTGATTACTTGCTTAATTTATTTAATTAACTTAATTAATTTAGAAGTTTATATACATATAACCTAGTTAACTTGGTCAACTATGTTATATAACTTAAACCAAGTTAATTCAACTAAGTAATAAAACCTTTCAAAGTTAAAGGGCTATATTGGTTCTTTCCTAAAAATGAAATGCAAGAACCCTATATCTCTATTGTTTATATGCGCGTACATCAGACACAAACCACATTTAACTTTTCATCTCCCTCTCTCTAAAATCCGGCCACCAGATTAGGGTTCCGGCGACCCTTCCGGCGCCGCCTTTCCGGTGAGCCACACCCAAACAAATCGAACAAGACCTCCACCTCTCTCTCCACTCTCGCTCATCTCTCTCTCTCTATAAATAAACGGCCGGCCACCACTCTGGGTGGCGGCACACCACGCGACGTCGGAAGGGGGTATGGTGGGGTTTGAGTGGTGGCTCAAGGCGGAGGAGGTGCAGGTGCAGGCGGCGGCGGAGCTGCTCTGGTTCGGGTCACTACACCGGCACCGGCTCGGTTCGATTGCTAACAATCGGTTCATGTTAGAATCCAGTTCAGGTCTTGTTTGTTTAAATTCCGATTCGATTTTCGTTTCAGTTTTTGTTTTCGGTTCAGGTCATCGGAGCTCCGGCCCGGCTGACGACGGCAACGGATTCAGGTCTCGGTTCAGTTGACTCGGGATCGAGTCTGGATTTGGGTTCGGTTCATCTTCTGTTCTCATGTTCGAGTCCCGTTCGACTTCAGTCCACTCCGGTCATCATACGGCTTCGGTTCAGATTTCAGTTCCAGCTTAATCTCAGATGTTGGTTCAAGCTTGGCTCGGGTCTCGGCTCAGTCTCGGTTCAGACTCGGTTCGGTTCAGGTTAGCCTCTGTTCGGACTTTGGTCTTTGTTTCTATTCAAGTCTCGTTAACTCCTTCATTTTATTCAGCAGGTTCGGGTTTAATGTGCAACTCGACTTTACACGGTTCAGTTTTTGGATTTAATTCAAGTGAGTTGTTCGGGTCTTGATTCGTGTCTTGTTACAGTTTTCGATTCGTTTTTTTATATATATAATTGTTGAATAATACGGAAACGAACCTGAGGCGACACATTTAGTAAACTTAGTAAAACTTGGGCGATTCTTTATTATTTAAAATTTTCTTATGTTAAAGTATATATCAAACCGACACCACTATCACATGTTGAAAAATAACTATTGTATATTGTTGTTTGACGAATTATTGTTGAATTTTGAGAATATATCGACAACTTGTGTTGTCGGGATCGTCCAAAAACAGAGGAAACTCTGCCCGTTTTCGTAAAATTCCGTAACAAAACGTGTAAATATTATAAAACGATACCTATCAAAATCAATTAATTTTTATAAAATAGATATGAATATAGACTTATTTGACATCATGTCCAATACTCTTGATAGACTCGATTTATAATTTTTTTTTACAATAAACTATATATATGTCTTATCAACCGGTCATACTCTTTATTCCAATCCAAATCCTCCGTCATAATTCCGTTTACTCATGCACCATCGTTTGCCCATATAGGGTGACCGCAGTGTTCCATCCTCATAAACTCGTACACTCGTCAACACTTGGATAATCGGAAGACTTAGCAATTATGTGAGTATACTCGATCCCTTTTTCCCCTTTACACTTTGGGATGCAACATGTATAATTATGCAAACAACTTTTAAACTAAATCCTTGATCAAGCATGAAACTAATGTGACTTACTTGTTATTCTCGTATGCTATGTGAATGATTTGGAACGTTATATGCTCATTAACTTTGCTCGCCCACCTTAACAATTATAGCGCTATAGGATTAACGCCCCGCCCGCTATTCTATTGGGTATTGTTAAGTTAAACATCACCACCCCGCTAAACTATTGGGATTAGGCTATTTTATGCGTTGTATTCTAGGGTTTGATCATATTGTACGCCAAAATTGCATACTAGTAATCACATATTATGAATCATGTTGGATTTGAGTTTTTATTCTATTATGCTATTTAAACAAACTTGTATACTCGCCATTGCTTTTGCATTGAAACTCTATTTTAATACATGTTGCAGGTTAAATTGTTGAAGTATGTTGAAAGATGAAACAAGTATAGGGTGGACTAGATACACACCTACAAAGCGTTTATCTTTTAATGTTATGTTATTTGTTGAAACAATGTTGTATTTCGTTTTGATTATTGTATGACAATTTAGCACTTGCAATGAAATTTGAATTAATTAAATATTGTCACATAGTGTTATGAAGTCTCTAGCAATCTATACACACTTCGTCTCATCCCGATGTTTCCGCCATCGGTTGGGGTGTGACAATCACAGCCTCGGATCCAAATACCAAGCTATAGGGTGTTTTCTTATGACTTGTTTTTTCGGTTGTTCTAATTGCCCATAGGACACTAGGCAATTCTTCAAGCCAGTTGCTTTCATATCTTCCCAATCTTGTCTTGATACCTTCCACTATGCTCCGATTCGTTCTTTCAACCTGACCGTTTGATTGCGGGTAAGCCACTGAGCTGAAAACCTGGTTGATTCTGTATTCCTTGCACCAAACGCTGAAAGGCATCTCAGCAAATTGTTTTCCATTGTCAGTGGCAATTACTTCCGGCAATCCATAACGGCAAATAATGTTTTCCCAAAACAAAGTCGATGACCTGTTTGCCTATGATCTTTGCAAGTGGTTTAACCTCGGGCCATTTGGTGAAATAATCCATTGCCACCAACAAGCATTTTACCCCTCCTTTGCTTGGGGGGATGGGTCCAACAATGTCCATTCCCCATTTATGGAATGGCCATGCCGAGGTTATTGGGACAAGGTCATGCTTGGGATTTTTTGGTATTGGTGCATGAATCTGGCAAGCGTCACATTTCTTCAATTCTTCAGCTGTGTCACGATGCATTGAGGGCCAGAAATATCCAAGGTTCTTGAGTTTTGCAACCACCGACCTAACTCCAAAATGAGCTCCGCATATGCCTTCGTGAATTTCTTTGATCAAATACTTACTTTGCTCAGGACCAACACATCTTAGCAAGGGGGCAAGGTAACCCTTTTTGTAAAGGGTTTCTCCTTGTAGTACGTACTGCCTTGCTTTAACTTTAACCCTTTCAGCTTCTACTTGATCACTGGGTAGTTCACCATTTTTAAGTAACTTTTTGATGGGAGTCATCCAATTTGGATCTTCCTCGGTGACTACGTCTTGAACTTCCAATTCATCAATTGATGGAGTTTTCAACACTTCTACCAACACCTTCTTGGTGAGGTGGGCAAAAGTGAGGGATGCTAGCTTACTTAAGGCATCAGCCTTTTTGTTTTGGGATCTGGGAATCTGCTTGATATTGCATGCTTGGAAGGTGCTCATCATCTCCTTGGATTTCTCTTTGTATTTTTTCATGTTGGGTTCCTTTGCGACGTAGCTATCGCTCACTTGGCTTGAGACCAATAATGAATCTGTGAACACTTCAAGCTTCTGGACTTTCATCTCTTTGGCCAGCCTTAAACCAGCGATCAGTGCCTCGTATTCAGCCTCGTTATTGGTTGTCTGAAAATCAAAACGAAGAGCATATGTAAATTCCAACCCTTCTGGGTTGATCAAGATTAGCCCAGCCCCTGACCCTTCAACGCTTGAAGCCCCGTCGGTAAAAAGCTTCCAGGCTTCAGGGTTGGAGGGTTCAATGGTGGCAGTATTCACTTCAGTGATCGCTTGGTTTGGGACTTCTACAATGAAGTCGGCCAAGACTTGGGCTTTGATAGCTTTTCGTGGGACGTAGGTGATGTTATGTTCACCTAGTTCCACTGCCCATTTGGCCAATCTTCCCGAGTTCTCTGGTTTTTCAAGCACACCCTTGATAGGTTGGTCAGTGACTATTTGTATAGGATGTGCTTGAAAATACCTTCGGAGCCTTCTAGTTGTTTGAACTAGGGCTAGGGCAAGCTTTTCAAGGGGAGGATATTTGGTTTCAGCCAATTTTAAAGTTTTGCTGAAGAAATACACGAGTACCTGGGCCTTTTCTCGCTCAATGGTGAGGACCGCGCTTGTTGCTTCCTCAGCGACTGAAAGATACACCGAGATTAGCTCCCCCGTTTCTGGAGCTGCAATGTCAGGTAAAGAAGCAAGGTGCTGTTTCATCTGGCTGAAGGCTTCTTCAGCCTCCTCAGTCCATTTGAAGTCCTTCTTATCAGAACAGTTTTTTAGCGTTTTGTAGAAGGGCAGAGATCTTTCCGCCAGCTTGGAGGTGAAACGCTTCAAGGCTGCAAGCTTCCCGTTTAAGCTTTCAACCTCCTTCTTGGTTTTTGGCGGTTTGGTTTCGAGAACAGCTTTCACCTTGTTTGGGTTAGCCTTGATGCTTTGTTTCCCAACAATGTGACCTAAGAACTTTCCTTCTTCAAACCCAAATGAGCATTTTTCAGGGTTGAGCTTCATGTTGACCTTTCTGAGATTTTTGAAAGTTTCCTGAATGTCGTCGAGCATTTGATACTCCGTCTTGCTTTTGATCACCAAGTTATCAACGTAGGCCTCCATGTTTTTACCAATTTGGCTTGCAAAGGCTTTATCTACTAGACGTTGGTAGGTTGCTCCAGCGTTCTTGAGTCCAAAAGGCATCTTTCGGTAACAAAAGATTCCTTTATCAGTGTGGAACGCTGTCTTCTCTTCATCTTTTTCTTTCATGAGTATTTGGTGGTACCCTTTGTAAGCATCAAGAAAGCATTTGAAAGGGTAACCGGTGAGTGAATCAACCTGGAGGTCAATCTCCGGTAGTGGATAGCAATCCTTAGGACAAGCCTTGTTAAGATCTTTGAAGTCTATACACATTCTCCAAGAGTTGTCTGGCTTCTTGACCATAACCGGGTTTGCAACCCATGATTGGTACCTGACTTCTCTGAGTATGCCGGCTGATACGAGCTTTTCGACTTCTTGGCAAGCAGCCAGGCTTCTCTCAGGTGCTAAACTTCTCTTCTTTTGGACCACAGGTTTAACATCCGGTGGTATTCTTAACTCATGCTCGGCAATATTCCGGGGGATTCCTGTCATATCCTCTGGACACCAGGCGAAGACATCGCTGTAATGTGTTAGCAACTTTTCTAGATATGAGAGGGTTTCTTGTGAAAGGTTTGGATTGACCCTTATTCTCTGTTCAGTGTACTTAGGATTTATGATTAGCCTTTGCTTGTCTTCTTCACTTCTGGAACTTTCAGCCTCAACCAGATAGGCTTCTTGAATGGGCTGAAGGGTTGCTATCCCCCTTTCGGTGGGGAACTTGACAGTGCCATGGCCAACTGACACAACCATGTAAAATGCACACTGTCCTGGCCTACCGATGATCACGTCATAATTTGAGGGGATGTTGATAACCACAAAGGTGAGTGGTTGAATTCTTTCCTTCTGACCTTCGCTGAAACGAACATTAAGTGTCAGTTGCCCTAAAGGCTTGAGGGGTTGATGTGGGGTAAAATACACATATTTATCCCGTGTAAATTGTATAACTTTTCTATAGCTTTTATTTGTTTTATTTAGTTTTAGTATTATACTATATTATTTTGTGTTTTGGCAGGTCCTGGTGTAAATGGAGAAAAAACGAGTAATAACTAAATAACCTGCCAGTTGAGTAGAGTGGGGTGCCAGGAACCGAATTCAAATTGCCACTATTTTTTGTGAGTGGGCCGAGCCCGCTATCTCTATCTTATCTATTAAAGGAAGCCAATATATATATTATTATTAGTAAAAAGGGGCCGTTAAAATGGGTATCAGCAATGTTTACAAGATAGTTGGATTATGGGCCATGAAAAGATTATTATTAGAAATCCTATTGGACCAAGAATTACACTGAGATGAGATCACATTGGGCTGGACGAATAAAGGTGGCTGCATATTATTTTTCATTGGGCCGCAAGGAAAAAAAGGAGGAAAAGAGAAGTAGGGAATTTTGAGAGGCTGCATATTATATATTGGGGAGGAGACGCACGTCAAGTAGGGACGAATTCAATTAGTTGTCATCGAACGATCAGACGTAACGAGCAGACATCATCATACGAATTTTGGAGTTCTTTTGCACCTTTGGAGGCTGATTGAAGGTTGTTGAAGCATTCGGGAAGCAGGGAATCATCGGGTAACACTTTGGAGCGCTCGGGAGTAGAGATTACGGGTTTAAACTTCCTGTTTCTTTGTTTTTCGTTCGTTTTACTTTGTTGCAAGATGAATTCAGAATTGTTATTGATTGATATTATGTTTTTAGACATGTTTTCCGGCTAAAACTTCATAAACTTCCTAGGTGATGACAATAGTTAAATAAAGTTTGGTTCTTTATTCGATTTTTGGCGTGGTTGTGGATTTTTCTTGTATTGTAAAAGCTTCGGGAATTTAACTTGGTGCATTTGCTTGCTTGACGATTATTTTATCACTGTTTATTGCTTCGTATAATCCTTGGTGACGGTCTTTATCACATAATAGGGTTGTGCTAGGGTTCTTGATTTAGGTGACGGTCTTTATCACGTAATAGATCATTAATCCTTTAGGGTGAAAATCGAGTAAGTAACCTTAGAAGTAATATTCAGGTAATTTAATAAAATCAAGTGTTCTGCTAAACTTGTCGCTGTGAGGCTCGAGGTTATTAATAGGTCTCGGTTTGGTTATAAGTCCTTAACATTCCATTGTCTATTAAACCAAGACTAAAACCCGTAGTTGCTTTAGACGTTCGCGCTGTGAGGTAGAGCGTCTTATATAGGTACTTTCAAGAAACTAGAGGACTGTGAGGAAATCTAGAAAACCGGTGAGCGTAACAGCCTAGGTAGTGCCACAAGAATCGCATTGAGAGTGTTTGAGGGGCTTAGTGGTGTCTTAATAGGTTTAGTATCTAAAGATCCCGGTTCCACACCACAAAATCATCGAATAGAAATCCATTCTGAGTTTAGCTTGCGTCTAGCCTAGGTAGTCTTCATCACCACTGGTCAAAGTCTTCATTTGAGTTCGTGTTAGTTATTTAGCTAATCTAGTTATTCGTTATTTGCATTCTTAAGATTTTTAGAAACCCCCCCAATCAATAAACAAATAGTTTGAGTCGTGTCAGTCTTAGTCTTTATAGAGTCTTAGCGTAATCCTTAGAGTCTCGTGGGTTCGATACTCGGACTTGCTTTAGCTTTACTACATTGATCGGTACACTTGCCGGTTGTGTGGTTTAGGGTTTAGATCGAGTCTTAGTTTATAAATTTAAAGCTTAGAGTGTCTAAATTAGGGTTAATTTTAGTTGTTTTTGTTAAACCACTTCGTACACATCAAGTTTTTGGCGCCGTTGCCGGGGAATTCTTTGGCGATTGCGTTGATTACTTTGTTTGGACTTAGTTGACATATTACGTGCTATTTTTGTTCGTTGAGTCGTAGGAGTCTAAAAATCAGAAAAAGATCAAAAAAATATTTGCTTTAGTGTCTTTTCTAGTTTATTGAGTCATTGTTAGAGTCTTCTTACTTGGTTGTTTTCGGTTTTTGTAGTGGATGCCCCATACGCGCTCGCAGGGACCGCCGCCGCTTCCGTTTACAGTCAAGTCATCCGCTTCATCCGTTGCACCCGAGGCAAGTTCTTCTAGCTCTTCCTCATCACCACCACACACCGACTTCATTCCGAAGTCATCACCACACGTTTCCCCACCACCCTCCCGTTCTCGTACACCTAGTCCTCCACCCGTAGTTCAAATGGCGAATCGCACCGTTTATCAGCAGGCTACCACCGGTTTCACCGGCGCTACTTCACCCATCACCCTTCCGAACATCGCGAATAATAGGTCTTGGCAGATTCCTTCTTACATCATGACAGCCATCACCAATTCATACCAGTTCCATGGTCGTGACGACGAGGATGCACCCGCTCACATCAATCGCATCACTCGCCTTTGCAGCACCTTCTCCATCGAGGGGGTGAACCTTGATTCTCGATACCTTCAGGTCTTTCCATTCTCTCTCGCTGGACGCGCAGCCGTCTGGTTCGATTCTCAGCCCGCAAGTACTTTCACTACTTGGGCAGGTCTTCGTGATGCTTTCTTAGCCAAGTATTTTCCCCCAGCCAAGGCATCTCGCCTTCGTGATCAGATTCACTCCTTTCGTATGGAGCCTGATGAGCCGTACCACTTAGCATTGGAGCGTTTTCAGACGCTTCTCTCTCGTTGTTCGCAACATGGTTTGTCTGATTGGGCGTTAGTTGAAAAATTCTACAATGGTCTTACTCCTGATATTAGAGCTCGTTTCGATACTTCAGCAGGTGGGCAGCTTATGGGTAAAATGATAGTAAATGAGTGTAACGATTTGTTTGAGAGTTTCACCCACTCTGATATGGATTACGGCACTATCAGCAGGACTTCCATTCCTGTGCGTGCCTCCTCGGCCGGTCGAGGGGTAAACCAAGTTAGCTTGGATCCATCGATAGCTGCTATAGTCGAGAGTTTGAGGCAAGAGTTGAATGAGATTAAGAAGAAAGTTGATAGGTGTGAGGTTTGTAGGGGAGGTCACGACAAGCTCGAGTGTCCCACACTTACTCTCGAGGAGGTAGAGTACATAGCCGGTCAGTCTAGGGGTCCCACGAATCCGTTTAATAATTCCAATTACAACTCCAACTGGCGCGGTAGTGGCAACAATAGTAGTTTTCGTTCTTCTGGCAATCCCCCTGGTTTCCCATCTGGTCAGTATCAAAATAGGGGGCCGGGTCTTTACACGAGTAGTGGTTCAGGTCAGAGTGGTCAGTATAGTGGTTCAGGAGGTCAGTTTGCTAGTGGGGGGTCGAATCAAGAGAGCCAAGGCAGTGACAAGGCTTTACAGGGTAGTTTGAGCAGGATGGAGGAGATGTTCGCTCAGATGATGACGCAGAATCTGGCGTTCGCGAAAAGTCAGGAGCAGATTAATAAAAGTCACGAAATTCAGCTCAAAAGTCAGCAATCCACACTTTTAGATCTTCAAAGAACAGTAGGTGGAATTGCTAAACAGTTGCAGGAGCATCCACCTGGTCAGTTTTCAGGAAATACTTTCACGAATCCCGCGAATCAATCAGCTAAAGCTATTACGACCCGCAGTGGAAAGAGTTTGGGAGAGGTTGTGAGAGAGAGAGTTGAGGAAGAGAAAGATGATGAAGTTGATGAGGAGATCGAGATGGAGGCTCCAGGCAAGGTGCACATGAGGCTAGACCCAGCAAGTACCGCACACGCCAAGGAGTCGCCAGTAGAGAAGAAAGTGGAGAAGCAGCCGACGAAGGTTCGGCCGGCACCAGTGATTGATCATTCTCGCCTTCCGTTTCCCGGCCGCGTTAAGCAACAGAAGTATGCTCAGGAAGACGGGAAATTCCTTGAGATGTTCACGCAGTTGAAAATCAATCTTCCATTTGTCGAGGCGCTTCAATCTATGCCTAAGTATGCTAAATTTCTCAAATATCTTTTGAAGCGTAAGGAGAGGATCGGGGAGCTTTCGAATATTCCGTTGACAGGAGGTTGTTCCGCGGTAGTCTTGAATAAGCTGCCAGAGAAATTAACCGATCCTGGTACATTCACGATTCCATGTTTCTTTGGGGGAGCCGTTACCCCCGCTCACGCTCTATCCGATTTAGGGGCCAACATCAATCTGATGCCGTTTTCGTTGTACGAGAAGCTTGGTTTAGGAGAGTTGACACCCACGCGTATGTCGTTGTCCTTGGCTGACCGATCAGTCAAGTATCCTCGTGGGATAGTGGAGAATTTGTTGGTGAAGGTTGATAAGTTTGTGTTTCCTGTGGATTTCGTTGTTCTTGATGTGGTGGCCGACGAGCGAGTTCCTATTATTCTAGGCCGTCCATTCCTTAGGACCGCAAAGGCGATTATCGACGTCTTTGACGGAAAGATTTCTCTTCGTGCTGGTGACGAGATTGTCACATTTGAGATTGATAGAGCGATGCAGCATCCTGGAGGTCGAGATGATGATAGCGGGCCGTGTCATTCTGTTTACTTTCTAAATTCGTTCATATCCTGTGTCGACACGTGTTTCGAGTACATCAGTGGAGCTGATTTAGTAGGCGAGGGAGTTGTTGACGAGCGGGATGAAGAGAAAGTAGAGGAAGTTGAGGAGGAGCAGTTGGATGAGAGTGATGAGTTGTGTGTTACTGAGCCGTTGGAGCTTGATGCGATTAGTGATGAGAGTACTCCTGTTGAGATTCCACCGCCTTTAGAACTTAAGGTTCTTCCATCGCATCTTGAGTACGCATTTATAGGAGAGAAGCCGAATATGCCTGTCATCATATCTTCGAAGTTGACAGAGGAGGAGAAAGCGGGGTTGATTGAGGTGCTGAGAGAGCACAGTGATGCGATTGCCTGGAGGCTATCTGATATCAAGGGCATTAGCCCTACTTTTTGCACGCATCGCATTCTGATGGAGGATGTTTACAAGCCTGTAGTGCAGCCGCAGCGTCGTTTGAATCCGAATATGCAGGAGGTAGTTAGGAAGGAGGTTAGGAAGTTGTTAGAGTCTGGTTTGATCTATCCGATTTCCGATTCAGCTTGGGTGAGTCCTACACAGGTCGTCCCGAAGAAAGGGGGGATGACAGTTGTTCTGAATGCTAAGAATGAGCATATTCCGTCTCGTACTGTTACGGGTTGGCGTGTGTGCATTGACTATCGAAGGTTAAATGACGCCACTCGTAAGGATCATTTTCCGCTCCCATTCATTGATCAGATGCTTGAGCGTCTCGCGGGTCAGCAGTTCTATTGCTTTCTCGACGGGTTTTCGGGTTATTTCCAGATTCCTATTGCACCAGAGGATCAGGAGAAAACCACTTTTACATGTCCATATGGCACGTACGCGTACCGACGCATGCTGTTTGGTCTATGTAACGCTCCAGCTACTTTCCAGCGTTGTATGATCGCGATTTTTCAGGATATGGTCGAGAGTTCGATGGAGGTATTTATGGACGATTTTTCGGTCTACGGTAGTTCGTTTGATCAGTGCTTGGTGAATTTGGAGAAGATGTTGAAGAGATGTGTTGAGACGAAGCTGACGTTGAATTGGGAGAAGTGTCACTTCATGGTGACTGAGGGTATTGTGCTAGGGCACAAGATTTCAAGAGATGGCATTGAGGTTGATAGAGCGAAGATAGATACGATCAGCCAGCTTCCTCCGCCGACTAGTGTCAAGTCGGTTCGTAGTTTTCTCGGTCATGCGGGATTTTATCGGCGCTTTATCAAAGATTTTTCTAAAATTACACGCCCCATGACGCGATTGTTGGAGAAGGACATTCCTTTTGTCTTGACGAGGAGTGCCTTAGAGCGTTCGAGTTTCTGAAGGAGAAGTTGGTGAGTGCACCGATCCTCGTGTCACCTGACTGGAGCTTACCATTCGAGCTCATGTGCGATGCGAGCGATTACGCAGTCGGTGCGGTGTTAGGGCAGAGACGGGAGAATCATTTTCACCCGATTTACTACGCGAGTAAAACTTTGAATGATGCCCAAGAGAATTACACTACTACGAAGAAGGAGCTATTAGCAGTTGTCTTTGCATTCGACAAATTCCGTTCGTACCTTGTTCTTTCGAAAACCGTTGTGTTCACGGACCATTCCGCTCTGCGTTACTTGTTTCAGAAGAAGGATGCGAAGCCGCGCCTTATACGATGGATTTTGCTTCTTTCGGAGTTCGATATTGAAATTAAGGATAAGAAGGGGGCAGAGAATGTGGCGGCAGACCACTTGTCCCGTTTAGAGGATCCGAGGAGAGAGGAGATTCGTGAGGAGGCGATAGGAGACAGATTCCCTCACGAGTCTATTGATTCTGTCACGGCAGGGGTCGAGGAATTACCGTGGTTTAGCGATATAGCCAATTATTTGGCCGGAGGGTTCGTGATGGAAGGTATGCATCGCCAGCAGAAGAGAAAGCTTTTGAATGACGCGCGGAAGTATATATGGGACGAGCCTTACCTCTTCAGGATAGGAGGTGATCGAGTTTTGAGGAGGTGTGTGAGTAGAGAGGATGGTTGGGACATTATTCGGCATGTTCATGAGGGTTTGACAGGAGGACATCATGGTCCGCATGTGACTGCGCAGAAGGCGTATGATTGTGGATTCTTTTGGCCGACAATAGTAGAAGATGCGAGGGAGTTTGTGAGAAAATGTGATCGTTGCCAATGGACCGGCAACATCTCATCCAAGGATGAGATGCCCCAGAATCCTATTCAAGTGTTGGAAATCTTTGACGTTTGGGGCATTGATTTCATGGGGCCGTTTCCATCTTCGAGTGGGAATCGGTACATCCTCGTTGCGATAGATTATGTTTCGAAGTGGGTGGAAGCTCAAACTTTGCCTACGAATGATTCACGAGTGGTGGTGAGGTTTTTGAATAAGTTGTTTACGCGATTTGGTACTCCTAAGGAAATTATTAGTGATCGCGGTACGCATTTTTGCAATACGGTTATGGAGAAGGCGTTGGAGAGATATGGAGTTACGCACCGCTTGTCTACCGCGTATCATCCGCAAACGAGCGGTCAAGTGGAGAACGCGAATCGAGGAGTGAAGAGAATTTTGGAGAAAACAGTCGGGAAGAGTAGAAAGGATTGGTCCGACAAATTGGACGATGCGTTATGGGCATTCCGAACCGCCTATAAGACGTCATTAGGTACGCCGCCGTTTATGATCGTGTACGGGAAGGCGTGCCATTTACCGGTCGAGTTAGAGCATCGGGCTCTTTGGGCGCTTAAAACGGTGAATTTAGATTTGACCGAGGCCGCTAGGAAACGATTTTTCCAAATTCATGAGTTGGAGGCGCTTCATGACGCCGCGTATGATCGTTCGTGGAGCATTAAGGAAAAGTCGAAAGCTTTGCATGATAGAAGGTTGCGGAAGTTGAAGGAGTTTAAAGTGGGCGATCAAGTGCTTTTATTTAATTCGAGATTGAAATTGATTGCCGGAAAGTTGAAGTCGAGATGGTCCGGGTCGTTTGTTGTGAAGGAGGTTTTCCCGTACGGCACCGTGGAGTTATTTGATGAAGAGAAGTCGAATTCGTGGAAGGTTAACGGACATAGGTTAAAGCACTACTTAGGGGGTCCCATCGACACCACCGAAGAGGAAACCGTTCCTCTTTCGGACCCGCCTAGCACCGCCACGTAGTTTCTTGAGTGAAAGCTCAAGTGTATAGTTTGTATATTGAGTCATTGTTCGCGTCGTGTCTTTAGTTTAATGTTTGTGTGTTTTAGCGTCTTTTGCGTCGTTTTCGTATTTTTGCGTCTATGGTGTGTCGTCGAGTATTTTGCAGGTTTCATCACCTTCACGTGGGCGAAATCGACAAAGGAGCAGCTTTCCAGGTACGTTTAGCATAAAAATCGACAAAATAAGTGCAGGGGGCATTTTGGGAATTAAATAAAATCAATTTCAATCAAAACTGCTGTTGCTGCAACAAACTGCTGCTGTTGTTTGCTGTCTACACGGGCGCGTAGCCCATACCCTAAGTTCACGCTGCCCGTGTGGGTTCTTTGTGTCGACAACAACAGGTGAAACCCCCAAATTGAATACAATTGAAACCCTAGTTTCATTTTTTCTCCAACTCCGGCGATTAACACCCATCCCCACACTTCACTGGCGACCTAAATCCACCCTCACCATCATCTCCGGTCCCCGTTTTCACCTGCATCACCTCCACTGTCACCTCCGATTACCAGCATCATCATCAATTTCATCTCTGACCACCATCACTACCATTTCCCACATCCTCCACCTTCAATTACACCGACCACCACTTCCATCATCATCCATCACCACTCCCGTTCTCCCACCGCCGCTGCCCACCGGCCACCGGGTAAACTACCACAGCCCTCAACTCATTGTGATTGCTTTTCGACACTACGCCAAAAAAGGCTTACGGCCACAGAAAAAAAGAGTGACCATACGCCTTTTGTCACACTTTTTTTTTTCAACTCAAGTGTGACCAAAGGTCCAGTCATCATAGGTATCATATGGCCACATTCACGTTTAGTGGCCGTAGCAACTTTAAAGCTTGGCCTGGCTCGGCTCGGCTCGGCTCATGAACAGCCCTAGACCAAACCGAAACAAAAAAAAAACAGGTCTGCATGTTAGTTTAACTGCTGTTGCACAAAAATCAGGTCATGTAGTCTGCATCTTAGTTTAACTGATATATAGACATGTATTTATTTAAGCTGGTGTGCACAAAAATCAGGTCATGTAGTCTGCATCTTAGTTTAACTGATATATAGACATGTATTTATTTAAGCTGGTTAATGCAATAACATAACTATTCAGATTCAACTGTCATTATAAAACATGATATTCAGATTCAACTGTCATTAACTAATGGAGTAACGGGTCAAAATGGGTCAAGGAGCCAAAGTCTATAATCTATATATAATGCATAAACCTCATAAAACATGATATTCATATTCAACTGTCATTATAAAACACGAGTTTCCGCACGGGAACCGTTTATAACCGAAATGCTTTGACGAGAATCTTTTCGACCCGAATTGTTTCGACGCGGACCGTTTCAACCCGTACTATTCCCACCCAAACTGCTTTAACGGGTCAAAATAATCAATCAAACTTCTACATAACCTAAAATTCAACTTGAAATTTTCACCAAATCACCTAACTAGAACTAAAATTAACAACAAACGAGCATTATGAATCACTACAAATCTGAAACTAACTACAAATTTTCACCTAATTATCTAACTATAACTAAAATTGACAAAAATCGATCATAACGAATCACTACAAATCAACAATCAAACATATGAACTTCAGGACGAATGTCATAGTTTTCACGAATCTGTGGAGTTTTATCAACAAAGTTTAAATCTTGAATCATTTTAAGTTTAATGTATCCACAAAAAAAATGAACTTGCAGATTACTGCTTACAGGGTCTGAATAAACAACCACAAAACGCTTTTTGAATAAATGCAAAGAAAATAGGGTTCTTGCACTTACCTTAATCAGAGGAGAGATTAGATGGATTCAAAGGAGATATTTCGTGTCTGGTTTCTTTCTCTCTTTATCGTAATGCCAAAACAAGAAGCTGGCTAAACAAAAACAGAAGAGGGGTATCAGTACAAGATCTGGGTATGAATTTTGGGAGGGGAATCCATTTAGGGTTAAAGGAAAATAGGGGGAAAACTAAAAATAACATGTTTTAGGTTGGATACACAAGAGAAAGAGAGGGAAATTAGAATTTTTTGGGAAGTGGTGGGAAACGAAAATTAAAATTATATTTTTAGATATGATATTATTATATGCAATTATGTTTTTTACGTAAATTTTAATTTTAATATATTAAATTCAGAAAAAAAGTTAAAAAAAATGGGTTAAACGAGTCATGTTCGGGTTCATATGTATGATACGATTTTCGGGTTCGGGTCGGGTTGAACCTGCCAACCCGCGAACACAACCCGTTTAGCACCCCTAAATAATAGACCTAATCGTAATTATTTAATAATGATCATACTAATTTAGTCCCTATTGGTCAATTTTCCTATGGTTCATGTTGTTTTTCGGGTCCCTATTAGTTGGCCATCACTGAGCCTTAACAACTCTAACTGACCTTCATTGAACCTAGTTTACCATCGTTGGGTCTAATTGACCGTCATTGGGCCTAATTGACAATCATTGAGCTCAACAACCCTAACTGACCATCGTTGGGTCTAATTGACCGTCATTGGGCGTAATTGGCCATCATTGAGCTTAACAACCCTAAATAGCCTTCGTTAGCCCTAATTGACCTTTATTAAGCTCAACTAACTATCATTGAAGCTAACTGACAATCATTAGACCTAGTTGACTTTCATTGGGCCTAATGGGCCGTCATTGAGCTTAAAAACCGTAATTAACCATCATTTGGCCTAAATGAGCATCGTTGGGTCTATTTGATCACCACTGGGCTTAGTTGGCCATCACTGAGCCTTAACAACTCTAACTGACCTTCATTGAACCTAATTTACCGTCGTTGGGTCTAATTGACCATCATTGGGCCTAATTGACAATCATTGAGCTCAACAACCCTAACTGACCATCGTTGGGTCTAATTGACCGTCATTGGGCGTAATTGGCCATCATTGAGCTTAACAACCCTAAATAGCCTTCGTTAGCCCTAATTGACCTTTATTAAGCTCAACTAACTATCATTGAAGCTAACTGACAATCATTAGACCTGGTTGACTTTCATTGGGCCTAATGGGCTGTCATTGAGCTTAAAAACCGTAATTAACCATCATTTGGTCTAAATGAGCATCGTTGGGTATATTTGGAATGAAACTTATTTGATCCTACTTGATTTGTGCTCATACATGCTTATACCGATACAAACATGTGAAACAATTGAAAATTTGTTGAGTTTTTATGCTATTAAACACGGTTACATAAACTATAAGGGTTTATTGTGACTACTTGTGAAATTACTAGTTGAGGGACCTATTTGACATTCTTTGAAACCTACTTGAAATCTATTACTTTTTAATTTCAAGGACTGAAACCGTAATTATTTGAAAGTACAAGTCCAGGGACTAAATTGTCATTTTTGAAACTTAATTTATAAAAGAAATAAATATATATAAATTGTTTTAAAAAGTCTAGGGTTCATATGGTCATTATTGAAACTATTTTAACTGAATGGTCTAACCGGGTTAACTTTCATATAAAGATTTCTTCTTTAAACATTAACTCAGTTAGGATATTTTCAACCCGAATTGTTTCGACACGAACCGTTTCAACCCGTACAGCTCCCACCCAACTATGGTCCAATAATTTTCCCTGAGAAAAAAAAATCACACGAGATTATGTCGCTTTTTAGCTCACCCATTTTGATCCGTCACAATTTTACAACAAAATTATTTGTCATGAACAACTAGACATTTATAAATCAAGAATACAAAATACAAGTCAATTAATTCATTTCTCGATGATGAACTATTGAATCTACACCAGCATGTCAAGCACCACCTTGTAATTTCAGCATTACTTGATCACCAATTTTGAGTGACGTCACTGGAATTGTTGTTGCTTCATTTCCTAAACCAAAAAGAATATATTTAGCCATCCAGACCTACATATGATCAATATCACATATGATCAATATGAACTGAACTGAAAACATATAAACCTTTGTTGGGTGGTACGATTCCGACAGTGTAGAATGCTGTAACAAGTTTCCTCATCTAAATCAACTAGTGAAAACACAAAATCAAAATATAAGACATCAAAAAATCGAACCGTTCTAAAAAGGTTAGATTTAGTTTTGAACCTTAGCAGTTACAATTGCCAACAGCCGGGTCTCAATCTTTACGCGTCCAACTACTGTTGTTCGTTGTATACCAACTTTATCAACTACAAGGATCTCTTGACTTGTCTTGAGCTCAGAAAGGTAGCAAGTTTTACCTCCTGAAATCGCCACATAGGCATGGACGTGACCCTGTAAATGTAGGTAAGATATTAGTCACTAGTTCACTGTTGATAAAAAAAATGATGTAATTTAACTCCCAACAAAAACTCACAGCGTTGACTGGGCCTGCCGGCAAGGTAGTGTGAATCTAAGCACTGTGAGTGAACAAGAAATAATCCTCTAGCAAAATATCCAACCTACATAAGAATATTTCAGGAATTTATTAAAAAATATCAAATTAAAAAAGATATGGTATACTGATAAGCAGGGATGAGCATATGGTACTTAGTACCAGTAAACCACCGTTTTTTAACTTCAAATACCGGTGCCGTACTAAACGTTTTCGGTACGGGTACTGGTACCGAATTTTCACAATTTTAGGTACCATTATTTTCGGTACAGTACCGGTACCACGCTCATCCCTACTGATAAGTCTTGTGCAAGGATTGGGGCTCGGGTTCACATATGAGCTTGCAATTTGCTCATGTGCCTTGCAACTTTATGTTGGAAGAGTTCTAGTTACACATGGAAAGGCTCATGGTGGAGAAATTGTAACAACTCTTTTTGCTGTTGTTTTAGGTGGCCTGTAAGCATCTTCTACTCACCTGTCCTTTTTTGACCTGTATAAATGGGCTGGATGGCATCTGGTTATATACAATCTAATGGGTTATGGCTAAATAACTCAAAAGGAAAACGATCAGCTGGGTTGAACGGGTTAAAATTCTCCCAACGTGTACCAAGTTATTCGAAAAATCATGTTATTATTCAAATGATATGATTTTTGCAACTGTGTTTCACAGGGCTAACTCACTAACTGATCATAAAAGAGGTCGAATTCTTAAAAAAAGGGTCAGCTCAACTCACCTTTCGTAAAAAAAATTGAAGTTTAGCAAAGTGTTAACTCAACCTCGCTCTTTTTACCAGTTAACCAACTTGACTGACCCGATCATTTGCTAGCTCTACATGATCCTTCTATGTTGATATGTTTATCCAATGCTATTTGTCTTCAGTAGTCGGTTGAATTCATGTTTGGGCGTTCCTGGTCAAACTCCTCTCCTCTCTCTTTCCTCCGCGTTAGCTTAAAAACGCCATAAAAACAAGCACAGAATATGTTTATGGCCTCAAAATATATGATACGAGGCAAGATGTATCAGTAGACCTGATGATCTTATATGGATACATACCAACTTCTCTATGAGCAAAGGTAAAAGAAGAGACTCCCAGCACTCTTAATAGTAGCAACTCCAGTTTACTTTAAGGAAGTTTATAATTATTAGCACAAAAAAACCCAATAAAATATGAATCAGCAGCCAAACTTCAATCCAAAGTCCAAACTTAACACAGGAGACTCGCATGTATTCTTTTATTGATCTCTATTTCCAGAAACTTGCCACTTGTGATCACTTAATCATATTTTAGGCTTAGCCAGCCTTATTTATAACTAGATTAATGATACATACAAAATGATAGTAACTTATCTTTAGTTAAGACTTCAACTGCTTATCTATAATGCTCCACTCATCTTACATGTATTCAAGTTTTCTAACTATTTTAACAGAACTCTAGAGGTTTTATACATTAGATCTACACTTGGGACAACTTTTGACCCGTTTCCAAGGTTTTATGCTTTTTCATTTTATTTTACGTTTTCACCCAATAGATGAATTATGGAGCAAGAACACAGCTTGAGTTGTAAACCTCCTAAGCCAAGTCCAAGATGAGCAATTGGGGGATTTACAGAGTTATCAGTTGCAGTACTCGATGATGAACATAAACTAAGCTTTCTTTCTATCATATATGAGATCACACACCTGATACCTTATGCAAATATCAACCGTAGACACTCTCCGGAGAAGAAACAAGTTTACTTGTGAAATTGATAGAGCTGCCAATCTGCCATCAAATAAAGGTAAATTTCAACAAACTTGATATATTTATCAAAGAGGCTTTACATCAAAAACGAAAGTACAGAACAAATAAGTATATAACCCCTCAGTCATTTTAACAAACACCTGGTGTGCATGACCCACCTCTACATTTCCCTAAAATCCAAACTTTTATTAGTTTACCATTCTTACCCTATTAGTCAAGGTCTGAGTCTGTGTACTTCATCACATATGAGAAGATCACAAGAGCCACTATCATTAAACTTCGATGAATGCATAAGAAAGATCTTATAAGAAACAATAAGTACCTTGGAGAGAACTAGGGTCAGTTTGTGTCTGCTTCTAACATCATGTAACTTTAACTACCTTTAAAAGTTAAAACGAAGCAAAATCAACAAACTGTACAGTTCAAATGACCTAAAAAGCTATCATAACAAAAATCGAAAACAAACACACAGATACATAGATGAAAACGAATCAATAACAAATTGACAAACCGGAACTAAAATTGCCTAAAAATGATAAATTACCTTTGGCTTTCTTGTCGATATCGAGAGAGAGACCTGGATCTTTCACCATCTCTGTTCTTGTTTGAGAAATGTTAGAGAGTGAAAGAGAAATGTTTGCGTGAATCGTAAAGACAACACAACCGATTAAATTGAATCTGCTATGGTTGTTGGAATGTACTTAATCGGAGTTATTACCCATTCAACATCGAAATTTCATCAAAACTATAGTACACCCAGTTTTCTCAAAATTTTGTTGTAAATCACCTAGCAAACCAAGATGAGCTTCAATGGATGTTGATGAACGGTGGAAATTGGATATTATCAAGGGTAAGTGGTGACAATGGTGAAGGTGAAGGTATGGCAGCAGGTGATGGATTAGGTTTCCAATTGGGAGTTGGAGGGTGGACGGTCACATGAAGCAATTAAGGTGTGACCATTGAGTCAGTAACAATGACATATTTTGTTTTGCAATCACTCTTAATAATTTTTAGCCACACGTAAAAACTTATAAGTGACGAATAAAAACATAATCTTTGGTCATACAAATTTGTAAATGGCTATATGTGTTATCGTTTAGCCACATCATTAAAAACCAATTATGATAGTTAGTAACCTTTGACCACACTTTTCTACTGTGGCTAGTGACTGTCACATTTTTAATTGGAAGTGTGACTAAAGGTTTTTAAAAGATGTGTTTCGTCACATGAATCAAACAAAATATTGTGGCAATAAGTCACATTTGGCCACACTTTTCGAGTTATGGCTAGTAAATGTCACATTTTCTTCTAAAAGTGTGGCTAAAGGCTTTGAAGTGTTATACAATGGTCACATTATTAGTAAAATGAGTGGCTAAAGGTTTTGAAGTGTTATACAATGGTCACATTAGTAATAAAATGTATGGCTAAAGGTTTTTAGTTGTTATCAATGGTCACATTAATAATAAATTGTGTGGCTAAATGTGTTTTAGAATATTATAAATGACCTTTAGCCACACATTTACTCAAACGTGTGGCAGGCCGGTTTTGAAAAAAATGTGGCTAAAGCCCAGTTTTCACGTAGTGCGAGTCGTCGACGTTCAGGTATGTTTCTGCATTTACTTTATGTTTAGTGCCCGTCTTGTTTTAGGTCAGGTGCTGCTGTGTCCGTAGTCGAGTCGGGTCACTAGTAAGTCGGTGTTTACAGTGTGTCGAGTCCGTTATGTCTGATGGTTTGTTCTGAGGAGTCGAAATTAGTGCAGGTCAGTTTCAGTATAGTCAGTCGAGTCAGTAGTCCTTGTTTCGAGTCTTTAGATTTGTGTTACGAGTTAGGTTTATTTTATTTCGGGTCAGTAGTTGGTAAAAGTTGAGTCCTGTTAATATCGAGTCTGTCAGTTTAATGCTTATTGTAGAGTTGATTGAAAGGTGCAGGTTTGATTTTAGGGTACCGACAGGTTGCGAGTGGCCCGGGCTGGGTATCACTTACTGTGTATTAGGTGCGGACAGTTAGGTTGGTATGAAAAGGTAAAAATTCGCAGGTCTGTGTGTAGGGTCAGTTTTGTTTCGGACAAGAAGTGAGTTTGGGGATCGGGTAGTCGAAAAATAAGTTTGAATGGAGTTTAGGTTGTACGATTTGAATAAATGAACAATATTCTTTGAATTGCATCACACTGTTGACATGAAAAGTTCTTAGCTTGGCCATTATCATTTGGTTTGATTATTTGGAATAGGCTGTTAAGGGACTGATCGGTTATGATTATTAGCATGTTGCGGATGATTTGGTTTGGGCTTAGTAAAAGTCAAGTGTGGGGATACGGGTCGCGCATTTTGACATAAAAACATAATTTTTCATTAAAATTTTGGGCCGTATCCGTTGCATCCACACGTTGATTATTTTCGGCACCTCGGATTGCTCGAGGGCGAGCAAGGTGCCGGGAGGGGGTAAAAGTGTAAATTTTGTGTATTTTTCGTCAAAGTGTCTAGTTTTGCGTCGAAAGCGCCGTTTAGGGTCGTTTTAAGTGCTTCGAGTCGTGTTTGAGTCATGTTTAGTGTCGTTGTGAGTCCTATTGCTTCGTTTGATTACTAAACCGCTTCGCTCGTACTCAATCTCCATTCGGGCGAGGTTTGGCTTGTAATTCGAGTTATTTGCAATGATGTCACTCGTTTTCAAACAACGGCCGCGAACGAAATGCTATACGGCCGTTGTTTGAATGTACATTATTATATTATTAATATAGTATTATTAAAAAAATCAGAAAATTTAAATTAAAAAAAAATTAAAATTAAAAAACTCAAAAATAACAAAAACAAATAGTTTGTTTAAGTTTGTTGAGCAGGTGAGGCAAGAGATGCGAGACGGCATGAGAGTTATTATGGATCGTCTACAGTTGCAGCCGCCGCCATCTTGGCAGCCATAGCAGGAGGGAGCCTGTTGACGTGGAGCAGGGTTTAGGATGAGGAGTTGGATGGTGTGGTTCGAGGATGATGCAGCAGTGATCGAGCATATATTTTTGTTATATTTTTCTTTTATGCTGTTTTCATCATATCTTGGTTTGTACTAATATTTTAAACAGGTTGGATGGGTTTGGGGGTTGGTTGATACACTTGTGGATGGTTGTTGAACGTGATATTATATATTATGTCTAGTTTGTTTGGTATGTATGGTTGATTGTTTAGGTTGATGGTTTTTGCCGCTTCCGTTCGCGTGTCCGAGTTTATACAGTTTGCTGAGCGCGTTTGGATTGGAGGGCGTATGTGGTATCGACTGGCATACTGACAGTCTCACATATTTATTCAGCTAAGTCATTCCACTTGTACACTTGTATATTTATTTATTTATTTTGATTTTTAGGTTTTAGGAGTCGTGTTTTCATCCTTGCATTAGGGACAATGCAATATTTAAGTGTGGGGATGGGACATTTGTGTCGTGTCAGTCGTTAGTTTAGTTAGTCGAGTCAATAAAAGTCGAAAAAAAATTAATTAAAAAAAGATTCAAAAATCCAAAAAAAATTAAAAAAATTAGAAAATGTCTTTTGAATAAGAAGATTGCAAAATAAAAAAAGCGGAAAATGATTGAAAAGATGGGTTTTTGTTTGGGGTCAATAGTAATAATATGAGAATAAAATAATTGAGCTTGTGTCTAGTTTGGGATGTGCGGGTAGGCTCGATTCGGTTCTAGGTTTCTTTGATCTTAAATATACCTAATTGTCAGTCTACTAGTGGGTTCTCATCTAGGGAAAGTGGGGAAATTGAAACTGCCGATAATAGTATAAGGGATGCCGTTATAAGCTAAGATCGTTAGAGTTTTTGGTCATTATCTCGTTGAAAAAGGAAAAAATGAAAAAAAAAAAGAGCTAGAAACTAAATGAAAGTAGCGCATTTCTATGTAGTCTGGGTTGGGGATAGCGACTCTACAGCCGGATTACCTCTAGGGTGTGTGAAATCGACCTTGCAAAATAAATAAAAAGTACCGAAGCCTAAGTAATCCGAGTTGGGGATAGCGACTCTACAGCCGGAATGCCTCTGGGTTAGGGAAAGCAACGTCTATGCTCGAAAAAAAGAAAAAAAAATGAGAAAGTGGTGAAAAGAAAAAAACGAGTAAAAAAAATGGAAAAAATAGATTTGATTCTAAACTCTCTTGATCTTGGTATAAGGCGGTTAGGAAATAGCCCAGTGGTTGTTCCTTTTGTCCTATAAGCTTGAGGGGGGGTTAGGTGGACTTGCAATTCTTAGCGTGAGACCCTAGGTAGATTGACCATAATTGAACTAAACTTGCATGATAAGGGCTTGGAACCGGGCTTGAGTTTAAGAGGATCAAAATACTTGCAATCGCGGCTAACACAAGTTTCAAGTTTTAATAAGTAATTTAAGCTTTTGTCCCGAATGATTATCCCGTCTATGATTCCGTTTTGCATAGTTCTTTTTCGGGGACGAAAAAAGGTTAAGTGTGGGGATATTTGATGTGGGGTAAAATACACATATTTATCCCGTGTAAATTGTATAACTTTTGTATAGCTTTTATTTGTTTTATTTAGTTTTTAGTATTATACTATATTATTTTGTGTTTTGGCAGGTCCTGGTGTAAATGGAGAAAAAACGAGTAATAACTAAATAACCTGCCAGTTGAGTAGAGTGAGATGCCAGGAACCGAATTCAAGTTGCCACTATTTTCTGTGAGTGGGCCGAGCCCGCTATCTCTATCTTATCTATTAAAGGAAGCCAATATATATATTATTATTAGTAAAAAGGGGCCGTTAAAATGGGTATCAGCAATGTTTACATGATAGTTGGATTATGGGCCATGAAAAGATTATTATTAGAAATCCTATTGGACCAAGAATTACACTGAGATGAGATCACATTGGGCTGGACGAATAAAGGTGCCTGCATATTATTTTTCATTGGGCCGCAAGGAAAAAAAAGGAGGAAAAGAGAAGTAGGGAATTTTGAGAGGCTGCATATTATATATTGGGGAGGAGACGCACGTCAAGTGGGGACGAATTCAATTAGTTGTCATCGAACGATCAGACGTAACGAGCAGACATCATCATACGAATTTTGGAGTTCTTTTGCACCTTTGGAGGCTGATTGAAGGCTGTTGAAGCATTCGGGAAGCAGGGAATCATCGGGTAACACTTTGGAGCGCTCGGGAGTAGAGATTACGGGTTTAAACTTCCTGTTTCTTTGTTTTTCGTTCGTTTTACTTTGTTGCAAGATGAATTCAGAATTGTTATTGATTGATATTATGTTTTTAGACATGTTTTCCGGCTAAAACTTCATAAACTTCATAGGTGATGACAATAGTTAAATAAAGTTTGGTTCTTTATTCGATTTATGGCGTGGTTGTGGATTTTTCTTGTATTGTAAAAGCTTTGGGAATTTAACTTGGTGCATTTGCTTGCTTGACGATTATTTTATCACTGTTTATTGCTTCGTATAATCCTTGGTGACGGTCTTTATCACATAATAGGGTTGTGCTAGGGTTCTTGATTTAGGTGACGGTCTTTATCACGTAATAGATCATTAATCCTTTTGGGTGAAAATCGAGTAAGTAACCTTAGAAGTAATATTCAGGTAATTTAATAAAATCAAGTGTTCTGCTAAACTTGTCGCTGTGAGGCTCGAGGTTATTAATAGGTCTCGGTTTGGTTATAAGTCCTTAACATTCCATTGTCTATTAAACCAAGACTAAAACCCGTAGTTGCTTTAGACGTTCGCGCTGTGAGGTAGAGCTTCTTATATAGGCACTTTCAAGAAACTAGAGGAATGTGAGGAAATCTAGAAAACCGGTGAGCGTAACAGCCTAGGTAGTGCCACAAGAATCGCCTTGATAGTGTTTGAGGGGCTTAGTGGTGTCTTAATAGGTTTAGTATCTAAAGATCCCGGTTCCACACCACAAAATCATCGAATAGAAATCCATTATGAGTTTAGCTTGCATCTAGCCTAGGTAGTCTTCATCACCACTGGTCAAAGTTTTCGTTTGAGTTCGTGTTAGTTATTTAGCTAATCTAGTTATTCGTTATTTGCATTCTTAGGATTTTTAGAAACCCCCCCCCCCCCAATCAATAAACAAATAGTTTGAGTCGTGTCTGTCTTAGTCTTTATAGAGTCTTAGCGTAATCCTTAGAGTCTCGTGGGTTCGATACTCGGACTTGCTTTAGCTTTACTACATTGATCGGTACACTTGCCGGTTGTGTGGTTTAGGGTTTAGATCGAGTCTTAGTTTATAAATTTAAAGCTTAGAGTGTCTAAATTAGGGTTAATTTTAGTTGTTTTTGTTAAACCACTTCGTACACATCAGGGGTATATCGGCGATACCTTTCATGGAGGCTCCAGAGGGTTGAAGCTTTGAACGTTCTTCATTACTCAAGCGGTTGAAGAATTTCTCGAACATGATTTCAGTGGCTGCCCCCGTGTCTATGTATGCCCTATATGTTTGCAACGTTCCCATAGTAGCTTCTACCGCGAGGGGGCTTGAAAGAGGGTCTTTTTCCGTTGGGGGGAAGCAAACACACTGAAGCTTCCAAGCTTCCAACCGCTGTCTTTTGTGAGGAACCCTTCCATCGAAATCTACCATATTGACTTCCTTGCCCTTTCCTTCAGCCATTTTGTCTCGTACCCCCTTCACTAAATGAGCGAGTTCTCCGGACTTAACAGCTTCTTCAATCCTTTTCTTGAGCTGGAAGCAATCATTGGTGTGGTGACCCTTTTCTTCATGAAACTCACAAAACTGTGTGGAGTTCTCATTTTTTATGCTTTTTGGGAGAGGCCTGGGAGGCCTAAAGTTCTGTTTAACTTCTTCAGTGGCAAGGATTTCCTGAGGAGTCTTTGTGAGGGGTGTGAAACCCATGCCTTTCTCCCTGGTTGGAGGGTTCTGACCTTCAGGCCTTCGATGGTCTGAACCCTTTTGACGTCTGCCATAGGAGTTAAAGTTCCCTCTTTTTCTAGCAGGACTGTTACCCCGCCAACCAGACCCTCTTTTCCTTTGTTCTTTAATATCTACTACCTCCTCTCCCCGGATGTGGGCTTCTGCCCTCTTGTCACGGCCCCCGACCCGGTTTGACCCGTTTCAGGAGCCGCGGGACAGAAATCCCGTGGTATTTATTTAATTGAGTTTAACAGCGGAAGTTTATCATCAGGATCTTTTTAAAATGCAAAATATTTCCCGATTATTTTATTTCACAACTCGGGATAAAACCCGGTAATTTACAATCTTGAGATTTCACGAAGAAATCTTTTATTTTACAAAACATGTTTCTTTATTTTTATACTGAGCCACTTCCTTAAGCTTGTAGTGCTTCTCGGCACTTTTCTTGGATCACAACAGATCACCTGAAACATGTTTGAAAAAGGTTTTGTCAGCGGGAAATACTGAGTGAATCATTCATTTTACTAAAACGACTTGTTTGTTATTATTCACAGTATTAAGAGAGATTACAATGTTTCCAGATATCAAATCAACTACCCACGGTATTTTGTCACTCGACCCATTGGCCCTCCCATAGTCCAATGGTGTCTGTGACTATGGTCATATCACCTCTTGGCTGCCCCAATGGTGAAGATTATCAAGTAATGTATACAAAACCCCACATACCGGCTGTAACTTGGTGATTACATATACTTAATCACTGTAATTATAACTTTTGAAAATAAACATGATTTTGAAAGTAATTTGATAAAAAGAGAATGACTCACTTTGCAGATTTAATTTGAGCAGAGCCTAGCCTACTGATTAGCCTTTTTAACCTAAATTAATAATAAGCACACAATTTGGTTAGTAACTTAATACAGCATTTACGATAACTCACGAGATTAAAACCTTCACAACGAATGACAAAGTGCGATACTTAAACATCCATCGAATTAACGACGAATGACAAAGCATAAACCCTAATGTGGGCAGCACTTAAACATCCATTGGATAGTTTAATCAATCGGACATTGAATCGTAGCAGCGATCGAGTTATTACCCTGATTGCGGCAGCACTTCGTGATTCGTGTGTGTGTTTTGATAGTAATTCTACGATAACTCAGCGTATATTTTGAGTTTGAACGTCGTTTCAGTGCCCAAAATCAAGTCCCAGACACCCCTATTTATATCTGAAAAACCGTCGCCCTCGCGTGGCGCGAGGGGGTGTCGCGTGGCGCGAGGGGGTACCCCCTACCATAGGATAGCCCCGTGTAATAGTAGGCTTGCTGAGTTGGTCTCGCATGCAGATTCATTTTACACGTTAAACTGTTTAGATTTTACCGACTGGGGTTTACCCCCTGAGTTTTAGGGGCCCTGATCCTGATTCCGATTGTTCTGAAAATTTTAGGGTTTGTGCAGAATCACTTGGGTGTCTCAATTAAGGTTTCCTATTGGTCAATTAAAATAACAATTAGGACTTTTTAATGAGAGTTGTAACATTCTCCCCACCTTAATAAAAATCTCGTCCTCGAGATTTATTGGAATAAATGAGGATACTTTCGCTTCATCTTAGATTCCAGCTCCCAAGTGTATTCAGCTCCTCTCTTTGAATCCCATTTTACTTTAACTAGCACTAGTCTTTTGTGCTTGAGAAACTTCACTTTTCTGTCTTCTATCTGCAGAGGTTTCTCTACAAATTTTAACTTTTCGTGTATCTCTATATCTTGGAGAGGTACTACCAGAGATTCGTCTGATAGACATTTCTTGAGATTGGATACATGAAATACATCATGTACTCCAGCTAACTCTTCTGGTAGTTGTAAACGATAAGCAACTGATCCGATACGTTGGATCACCGGAAATGGTCCTACGTATCTTGGACTTAGCTTTCCTTTCTTACCAAATCGAACAACTCCTTTCCAAGGGGAAACTTTTAACAGTACTCTATCTCCAACTTGAAATTCTAACGGCTTGCATCTATTGTCTGCATAACTCTTCTGGCGATCTCGAGCCGTCTTCAGCCTTTCCTTAATTTGAGTAACCTTGTCGGTCGTTTCTTGCACTATTTCAGGACCTGACAATTGACTATCTCCTATTTCTGCCCAACAAACTGGAGTTCTGCACTTTCTTCCATACAGTGCTTCAAATGGGACAGTTTCAATACTTGAATGATAACTATTGTTATAGGAGAATTCAATTAAAGGTAAATGGTCGTCCCAATTTCCACCAAAATCTATCACACATGCCCTGAGCATGTCTTCTAGAGTTTGGATCGTCCTTTCACTTTGTCCGTCTGTTTGAGGATGATATGCCGTGCTTAAATTTAGTCGAGTTCCTATAGCTTCTTGGAAACTTTTCCAGAAATGAGAAGTGAAACGACTATCTCTATCTGATACAATGGAGAGTGGAACTCCATGTAGAGATACGACTTTATCTACATACAACTTTGCCAATCTTTCCATGCTAAAGGTTTCTTTCATAGGTAGAAAGTGAGCAGATTTGGTTAATCGATCCACAATTACCCAAATCGCATCATTACCTTTTCTGGTTTTGGGTAACTTAGTAACAAAATCCATTGTTATGAGTTCCCATTTCCATACAGGCATTTCTAGTTGTTGTAATATACCTGAAGGTTTCTGGTGTTCTGCCTTAACTTGTGAACCAGTAAGACACTTAGAAACATATTTAGCTATATCCTTCTTCATGCCTATCCACCAGAAATTATTTCTTAAATCTTGGTACATCTTATTGTTTCCAGGGTGTATGGTATACCTAGATTTATGAGTTTCCTCTAAGATCTTATTTCTTAATTCTCCCTGTTTTGGTACCCAAATTCTTTTTTTATGGAATCTCCAAATTCCATCATCTCCCTGTTCTAATTCTTTTATTCGTCCTTTCATTCCTTCAGCAACATCCTTTATTGCTGTTTCTTGAAAATGCTTCAGTTGTTCCATTAAATCTAACTGTAGATTTAATCTGAGAGCACGAACCCGTCGTTGTTTCTCATGGTACTTACGACTTAAGGCATCTGCAACTACATTTGCCTTTCCTTCGTGATACTGAATATCACAGTCGTAATCACTTAGGATCTCCATCCATCTTCTTTGTCTCATGTTTAATTCTTTTTGCCCAAAAATATATTTTAAACTTTTGTGGTCTGTATAGACAGTAAATTTACTTCCGTAAAGATAATGTCTCCAAATCTTAAGGGCACAAATTACAGCTCCTAATTCTAAATCATGAGTTGTATAATTTTCCTCGTGCTTTTTCAATTGCCTTGAAGCATACGCAATTACTTTCTTGCGTTGCATTAGCACACATCCTAATCCTAGTTTTGAAGCATCACAATATACTTCAAAATCTTCCGTTCCTTCCGGTAAGGCTAAGATTGGAGTATTGGTTAATTTCTGCTTCAAGATCCTAAAGGCTTCTTCTTGTTTAGGTCCCCATTCAAACTTAACTGCCTTACAGGTTAGCTTAGTTAGTGGTACAGCTATCTTGGAAAAAATCCTTAATAAATCGTCTATAATACCCAGCCAAACCTATAAAACTTCTAATTTCCATTGCGGTTTGCGGAACCTTCCAATTGGTAATTGCCTCTATCTTAGCAGGATCTACATGAATACCTGCATGATTCACCATGTGTCCTAAAAATTGCACTTCCTTTAGCCAAAATTCACACTTCGAGAATTTGGCATAAAGCTTTTCTTTTCTTAACAAAGTTAAGAGTGTATGTAAGTGCTCACAATGTTCGTCCTGACTTTTTGAATAAATAAGTATATCGTCTATGAAGACAATTACAACTTTATCCAAATACGGTTTACATATTCTATTCATCATGTCCATGAATGCGGCAGGTGCATTTGTTAATCCAAAGGGCATGATTGTAAACTCGTAATGACCATACCTAGTTCTGAAAGCAGTCTTAGGTATGTCTTCTTCTTGTACCTTCAATTGATGATATCCGGAGCGTAAATCTATTTTAGAAAAATATCTAGCCCCCTGCAGTTGATCGAATAGATCATCAATCCTAGGTAATGGGTATCGATTCTTAATTGTAACCTTATTTAATTCTCTATAATCGATACACATTCTCATTGAACCGTCCTTCTTCTTTACAAACAACACTGGTGCTCCTCACGGGGATGAACTAGGTTGTATGAAACCTTTACTTAGTAATTCATCTAATTTCTTTTTCAGTTCTAACATTTCTGTGGGTGCTAACCGATAAGGTGCCTTGGCTATCGATATAGTTCCTGGAATTAGATGAATCCTAAATTCTACCTCCCTATCTGGTGGTAATCCTGGTAATTCTTCTGGAAATACATCTGGGTATTCTGAGACTACTGGTATTTCCTTAAGATTTTTACCCTTAGTGCTAATGATTACCGAAATCATATACACTATTCCTTGCTTTCGTTCATAACTAGCAACTTTCATTACTGATATGAACTTCATGGGTTTACGTGGCTTATCTCCTGTAATCATGATTATTTCTCCAGTAGGTGCCTGAATTTCTACAGAATTTTTATCACAAAGGATTCGAGCATGGTTGGCTATTAACCAATCCATTCCTAACACAACATCGAATTCAGCTAATTTCATAGGTAACAGATTTGCAGAAAATTTATGACCTGAAAGTTCTATTTCTACTTTTTGCAAAACCTGATCTATTTTAACTGAATTCCCATCTGCGGTTTCGACTGTAAAAATCTGCCTAATGTCGGTTAAAGGTAACTTAAGAGCTTGACAGAATAAAGTATTTATAAAACTTTGGTTTGCACCATAGTCAAATAATACTTTTGCATATACGTTGTGAACTAGGAATGTACCAGCTATCACATCTGGAATAAGTTCTCCTTCCTGAGTGGTTAGCTGAAATGCTCTGACATTCTTTTTAGTAGCTCCATCGGCTGTCTTGGCTTTGTTGTCTGCTGGTTTGACCAATTTAGGACATTCTGTTTTAAAATGCCCATTTTCTCCACAGTTATAGCTGTTGGGATTGAACCCTACCAGAGGAACAGATAATGTAAAGCCAAAACCAGGTCACTACTGTGGATTCACAATAAGCAGACGTTTACACTAAGCTCTCCCCTTGACAGTGGTTATCTATTTGCTGATACACTCTAAGTACTGCTCTGAAGAACAACTGATGAACCAAACACTGATGAAACAGCTAAAGATTGCTAAAAGGCAAACACTGAGCTCTATCTACTGCTGTCTTTTAAGTACTGCTGAAGACCCAAACACTGCTCATTCAAAGACTGGTCACCTTTTGAAGAAAGCACTGATGATTAAGTAATCAGTGCTTAGACCACAACAGTGGAACGTGAACAGTGTTAGACTTGTTTTGTATTTTATTATCAATCAGTTGTTAGACATCAGTAGTTTTGTATAGAACAGTGTTTATAGGTTGTTAGGCTGTTAGATGTCACTATCATGGTGACGTCAGCTGAGGTACATCAGTAGTTTGGTTTGCCTATAAATATGACAGTACTCTGTACTGTTATATTTGATTCGTTTTGAGTGAGTTCTTCTCCTCAATTCAATCCTTTCATCTTGTGCAACCAACTCTGGAGTATCAGGCTGAGGGGGAGTTTAGTCTGTAAGCATGTCTGTAATCTTTTGCTTTGATTTGTAATCTTTTGACTCTATGAAAAGCAAATGTTTATCAAACTATATTCTCCTTTGATTGTGTTTACAAAGTTTGTTATTCATTTCCGCTGCACTTAAAACTGTTCATATCTATTTGATTTGTTCAAATCTCACAAACAAACACAATCATGAGAGCCTCAGATCCTAACAATTGGTATCAGAGCTTGGACAGTTAATTTCGATTTAACAGTCAAATTGACATAACAGTTCGGCTCAAAATTCATTGATACTAAGGCTGGTTGTATTTAGTTGAAAAACAGAGTATCGAGTAAATCATGTTCAAAATGGTTATTCAAAAACTCTGTAAATCAACCAAGATGTCATATGACACACAAATTTCACATAACAAGTGATTTCATGCACAAGACACTCATGGTTTCTAAATCTGAAAACAATATCTGTTTAAACTATGAGATTACTTCCTATTTTCTAAATTGATCTCAATTGTTGATGTAAAATTTGTGATGTTTTTATTAAATACTAAAGTATGAACCTCAGATTAACAAAACCTATGTTCATAAAACATTGATGTTTTGCTAACATAAAAAGAGGGAAATTAAAACTTTAGTTATTTAGATCTTATGTGTTGAAAACAGGTTGAGATCCTCAAAAGGAACAAATCAACCTTGTTTAAATACATTAAGAAAACAGGGGTCAACATAGTCCGTATCATATGTAGTGTGAGATGACCAAGTCTCTCAAAACATTACTGCAAAATGATTTTGGACTAAAATTCACAAAAACTCGAAAGTGTGTTTATCTCAAAACTTTTGAAGTCAAAAGAAAAGAGTATAAACGTAAAACACTTAAGAGTCAAAGCTTGGGGTAATAATGGTCATTAAGCAACTGTCTGTGCTTATTGGTTCAAGTAAGTTCCGGTGATAGTAGTGTCTCCAGTGATTAAATTTCAAGAGGATTAGACAAATGTTCAAAAAATTCATCCATGTGTCCTCATGTTTGCAATCAACTGACAAAGAAAATGGTACCAAACAGTGGTCAAAATGTATCCAAAAGTTTCCTACCACTGCTGTCAAACCACTAACCATTTTCAATAACTTGTGAATGATGTGATTATATACTCTATTGAAATTATACCATATCCTTTTTGATACTATTCTCAGAAAATCCTTTTAACCATTTTTTTTGTTGCGTTCAAAGGATTTTCTCGAATAACCAGGATATATTATTCTTATTTTTTTTGGAATAATTCGAACTTTTGCTTGTTTTTGTTGGCAATAGTTTCAGCTCCTGTCAGGATGTAATATCTTATTTTTGGTGGTATTATTGTCCTCATAAATGGGTCAAAAGGAAATTGTACATATGCCAAGATCATGTCATACTCAGTTTTGCCCCAAATTTTTTTAATCAAAGGTTGATTGCAAACTGTGCTGGAATTACTAGGGAACTCATGTTTTAATTGAATATTAAACGAAAATGAGTTGCTTTAGCAAAAAGTTTTCATTATCTGGGGTACTAAACCACTGTCTTTCAAAATTGACATGTGGCAAAACCTTGAATGAAAATTTTCAAAACTGCTGCTGAAACACTTGCCCTTCAGATCTGTACCATTTACCCTAACCATTGTTTTGTTCCAACATCTGATCTCTAAACACTGTCCACTGCTTAAAATTAACCACTGACTCCCCATTTTCTTGAAAAGCACTGATGTTCAAAATTAGTGTCTTATCCACTGATATGCTATCCACTGATAGTAAAAATCATCCACTGCCCACAATTTTTACCGTTGTAACCACTGATGCTTGATACGTCAGTGGCCCTTAAAACAACTGTTCTCCATACTTCATCCATTTCATCAGTGCTTGACACGTGGTCAGTTTTTAGCCCTCAGATTGTAATAACCGCTGCCACATCAGCGATCATTTTTTTTCCCTAAATAAAACCCTGCCCTAAACCCCAAACAGGGTTTTACACTGTCGAATTGAATTCCAAAATTCTCTTCTCATAGCAGTTTCCAACCCTTCTTCTCAAAAACTTCAAAATCATTCTTCGTTCTTCTCTGTAAAAATGACAAAATCAAAGTCAAAATCAAAATCTAAACCAAAATCACCACCATCTTCAAAAGAGGTCGCTCAAACGGCCGAAGAATCCATTGAAATACCATACAAACAATCTCACAACTATTTGGGTTTACTCACAAAACTCAAAGACAATCACACTTTTGACTCCATCATTGATACAATATCTACATCAAAGTACAAAACTTTGTTGACGGTAAATGCTCCCATTTATCTGCAAACCCAGAGAGAGTTTTGGAAAAAGGCGACGCTTGAAAAACAAGACGATAAAGTCATAGCCATTAACTCCTCGATACAGGGTAAAGTGATTCAAATCACACCACAATCAATCTCCGAAGTCTTTAAACTCGACGATCAGGAAGGTAAAATCTCTTTTGATAAAGCCGAGATGAAAACTGATTTCGTAAAAAGGGGATATGCAGAACAATCAAAGGTAGATACCTTACAAAAAGGTTATTTTCCTTCTGCACCTAGGTTTTTATTTCACACACTCTTGATGTGTGTTTCGAATAAAACAACATCGTTCAACGAAATACCATTAAAGATTCAATGCCTGGGATATGCTATTCTAAACAACAAAAACTACAACTACTCCCAGGAGATCTTTAATGACTTGATAAAAAATGTTGATAACAAAGCATTTTTACTTTTTCCAAGATTTTTGAGTTATTATTTTGAACAAAAAATTGAAAAGGAAAATGTAAATTTGCTCAAACAAGGTGTTCATTGTCAAATAAAAAGCTTAACAAATGAAACATTTTCAAGGATGATGGCACCTATAAAAACAAAAGCAGAGGTGCCTGAGCAGAATTTAGCAGTTACAACTGCTCCTCAGACATCTGCTGCTGAGCCCACTGCTCCAGGTGATCAAAGCAGCACAACCACTGCTTTGAAACCCACACCTGACATCACCAAAAAGACCAAAAGAAAAACATCCAGAAAACCCACCAAAACCAAAACAAATGCAACTCTGGAAGATGAGATCCCAGAGCAACTGCCAGTGACAACACAAAAGTCACCACAAACCACTGCTGCTACTTCCTCACAGCAGTTGGAAGAAAGATCTCAACCCATGCCTAAAACTCCTCCTGCATCCTCACAAAAGGATCAGGTTGTAAGCACAGGGACACCACAATATGAAGCTCTGAATCCACTCGGATCCATCTTCCTCAGTCCTGATCCCAAGGACATGTCTCTTTCAACTCCCATCCCCTCACCAATAATAATGCCACAATCCATGCTACATTTGTTGCATGCAGCTGCTATAGCTCAGACACAAACCAGTTCCTCTCTATCACCTGTCACTGAGAGTATACCCCCACAGGTGACTGGGTCTGATGCTACTACTCTTGCTATCCCAGCAACAATTGATGAGGTTACACCCCCTGAGTTACAAGTAACTCTCGGTGGTAGTTCAAGTGGAGCAGCAACTACAACTGGTGGATCAACAGATCTTCAGTTGGACAGTTGTTTCATAAGTAAGACTCCCTTGAAGGCAATTTCTTCCATGGCAACTTCGGTAACCACCAGTGAGTTGGATCTAACCATTGGTACCATCAAAGGTTTATCGAGTGCTGAAGAAAGAAGTCCCCAGTACCAAGAACAAGGGGCATCAATGGGTGATTTTTGGGACTCTGTCCCTAAGACACACATTGATATAACCACTGCTGGTGGGGATTCAGATGATCCCAGTAAAATGGGTGATGATTCAAGATATCAGGAATTGACGGGTAGAGTTGAAAAACTTGAAGAATCAGTTTCTAAAATAAAGGAGATGGTGCAAGAGATTTTAAAAGCTCAGAAAGCACAATCCACTGCTGTTCCACCTCAAGCACCTGCTCCATAACAACCACTTGCTGCAAATGAGCTCTGGAATCTTTTTCAACCTATGCTTGAAAGACAAAAACAAGCGGCTGATCAGCAGCATGAAATGCATATACAAATGCTGACCAATATGGTGGAATCAAGGTTCAAGGATACTCAAGCAGATATCAAGGCTATTAAGGCCAGCATCCAAACTACCACTGGCAAAGCTCCTTCAACTTTGCTATTCTTTGATGACCCCCTTCCAGATAATGCCAAAAAGGGGGAGATAATGAAGCAAATGAAGAAGAAGGGAATAGAACATGGCCTGTGTGTTGAACCTGAGCAAGCAAAGCAAACATCTAAACCACCTCTCACAAAATATCAAACAGCTGATACAGCAGTAGTTACAAAAACTGCTGTCAGTAGCCAAACAGCTGCCATTTCATCAATACACACCACTCTATCACACACCATTACAACCACTGTTCCACCACTATCCTCATCTACAATCATATCACCACCACTGCCTCCTGCCATAAAGCAGAAGACAGCAGATGTTACAACATCTGCTGTAATGACAACAGTGATTGAAACACCAGTTGTTTCAACCACTGTCAGTCAATCACAATCACAAACCACTGCTATCCAATCTCAAACCATTTATTCATCCAAAACATCATCTGCCCCTTCTTCATTAAAAAGGAGAAGGAATCTCATATCAGATGATGATTCACCACCACCATCACCACCATCAAAAACTACCTCACCACTTCCATCCCCTGCTCAAAAGCAGAAGACAACTGCTGACATATCAGCAGTTGTAATGACAACAGATGTTGAGACACCAGTTGTTTCAACAGCTGTCAGTCAGTCATCCACCACTGCTCTCATCTTTCCTACACAACAACCAAAGCTCTTCAACAGAAAAAGAAAGCCAATCCCTGCCGATGAAGGTATACATGATCCTAATGCTGCACAACATCCACTGGAACTTGAAGCTATCAAAAATGAGATGAGGCAATTCTATACAGAAGAAGATCCTTCAAAAAGAAGATTCTCCTCACTCATAGGCTACATGCCACCAGATGATATGGATGATTACCTCAAAATCAAGGCAAGGCAAGCTAAACTAAGAGCTAAAGTTGAGAGTGAACGTGAACGTTTAAGCGAAGATGGCATTGCTAAAAGACTGGAGTTCTACTTCACAAAAGTAAAGCAGATAGAAGAATTTGCACAAGACCTAAACAAAGAAAAGGCTGAACAAAGGAAAAAGTTAAGAAAACAATATCTAGCCTACATCATGAAAGAGAAATTCTATCCTGCTGAAGAACAACAGTTCGAAGAATGGCCAATAGTCGCTCTAAAGCATGAGGCAGAAAGGATTGAGAAAATCAAGAATGATCCTATTTTGGTGAAGTCGTCTCGTTTGTGTATTATGAGTGTTTTCGGATTTAGAAATATCGGGTAAAATGCATGAGGGAAGTGTACGTCAAATGAATACATAAACAAGTGTGAACACATAAGAAAGAATGGTACATAAATAATGAAATGATAAAACAAGTATTAACACATAGAGAAATACGTCAGGAATAACACATAGAGAATCGAACAATGATAAAACAAGTATTAACACATAATAAAACAAGCATTAATGCATAAGAATAACATTTCAAATATTACACATGAGTGACATACATGTTTAAAAGAGCGTAAGTAAGAAACAAATAAAGTATCATGTAGTTGTTCAAGCAAAACATACGAATAAGACTCTAAAAACTATAGACTAGGTAAAAGAATGGCAATTCTACCTAATTCCCTATAGTTATGGCTCTGATACCAATCTGTCACACCCCAACCAATGGCGGAAACATCGGGATGAGACGAAGTGTGAAGATTGCTCGAGACATCATAACGCTATTTGTGACAATATTTAAATAATTCAATTTTATTCCATAACATCAAATTTTCAACAATACAAGAACCTCAAGTAGTAACAAGTTTCAAAATATGAAATCAACATATCAAAATTTGACACAACATATTAGATCTAAACGTCTAGGTGTGTATCTATGCGTCAATGCTACTTCATTTCATCGTCATCAACCTGTAACATGTTTAAAATAAAAGTCAATGCAAAAGCAAAGGCGAGTATACAAGTTTAAGCATATGTATAAGCATAAAAGTGTTTAAAACGAATCCACATGGCAACTTTGTTAATACAAGATCTAACATGGCATGCAATATTTCTAGCCAAACCAATGTTTACGCAAGATGTTTAATACATTCAACATGACCCGAGTATAAAGGGGGCGGTGCGTTACTCCTATAGCGCTATACATGTCAAATGGAGGCTTGTAAAGCTAATGACTAAAACATATCACATAAGTATCACCCACGTAAGCATCAAGTATTATAGCATAGTATTCATGTATAAGGATTGTCTTGTGTATTGCAAAAGCATAAGTGTAAGTGTGTTTGAATAAGGTAACATGTTACACCCCAAAAGTGGTAAAAGTAAAAGAGGGGAAAATACGAGTATACTCACAAAATTGCTAGGGCTTCCGATTATCCAAGTGTTGACGAGAGTGTGAGAATTGGAGAATGGAATACCGAGGTCACCCTATATGGGCAAACGATGGTGTATGAGTAAACGGAATTACGACGGAGGATTGAATTGGAATTAAAGTATCTAGTTGATATAAATGTATATATATATATATATATATATATATATTTTTTATAGTTTTAGTAATATTTCTAATTTAATTCTTTCAAAAGTATTATTGAAAGGTTGTCCAAAATAAAAATAATTATGCCTTTATATCTTTTTCATAAAAATTGGCCGAATTGATAGGTTTTGTTTTATAAAAATTGCCGCGTTGCGATTTACGAAATTTTACAAAAAACGGGCAGAGTTTCCTCTGTTTTTGGACGATCCCGACAACGCAAGTTGTCGTTATACTTTTTCAAAATTCAACAATTACAAAACAATATATGTATACGCCTACATATAAGTTATATAAATGTATTTATAACAATTTTAGTCAATATATTCAATAAATATACTTATAACAATTTTACAAGTTATCAAACAAAACAATATATATAAATTTTGGGTAAATAAGAAACCATTTAAAACCAATATGATGGCCATGTGTGGCCGTTTAGTATTCTAACCGAAAGAGAATAATGATGTTAAATGATTTAATGCCTTTTAATACTACAAACAGCGAGATTAAAGGCTGACCTTTCAGTTCTAAAATACCAAGCAATCGATTAGGACTACCAAATTACAGTATATAATTTCTAATGAAATGGTTTGGTATCTATTTGTATAGAAGCAAAAGTGAATCGACAGGAGATAAAGGTATACCGTCACTGAAATAGGATCCGGAACGAAACTGAATCGTTACGTGAACCCGAGGCTGATGTTGACCGGAGTTTGACCAACTTGAACACGAATCCGCTGAACCGAACCAAGACAAACCCGATTTTCGAACCGTGACCCGAACCCGATGCGAAACAGGTCTTGACTAACAGCTGACCGAGCAGGAGCTGAACCAAGTCGTACCAACTGAACCGAAACAAAACATTGGACTCGAATCTAAGTTTAAACAAAATAAAATCTAAACGTGATACCTGAACTCACAGACCCGAGAAACTGAGCTGGGATTCGAACTAAACCGGTGCCGGCGCCGTGACCCGAACCAGAACAGGTCCGCTGCCGCCGCAGACGGCGGCACCATTGCCGTCGTCGTCCTCCGTTGCCTCGTTCTCTCTACGCGTCTCTCTCTCTCTCTCGTTTCTGCAGCCATCGCTCGCCACCACTTTCCATGTCGCAAGTTCGTGGCTTTTGCTGCTGTTGTTTGTGCGCCGCCACCACTGTGGTGGTGGTCGGCTGTTTGCGCAGGGCGAAAGAGAGTAGATGAAGGGGGTTACCGGTTATGGTGGTGGTGATGTCTAGGGCTCACTATCTTGAAGAAGAAGGAGTAGAAGGAAGGGGGATGGGGTCTTGGAATGGCAGACAAAGAAGAACACAAGGGGATAGTGAAGGTTAGGGTTGTTTGTGTGTGACTGCACATATAAACGAGGGGAATTAGGGTTTTTAACATTTCAGTTTTAGAAAAAACCCAATATAGTCCCTGTGGTTTAATTTAGGTTGATTAAGTTATGTAAATTTTTATTTTAAGGAACTAACTTATCAACAAAACTAACTAGGTTAGTTTACTAACTTTACCAGCTAACTAGACTTAACTTAGGTTTATTATAAAAATAAACTTTTTTACATTATAAAATTTAATAAATTTAATTAATTAAATAAAATAGGGTCTGATAATTAATCATTTTTATAACGAATTAAATTAAAGATAGAAGATTTTTCGACGGTTAAACAAAACGACGAATACGAGGATACAAAGTTTCCAAAAATGAGGATATGAACAACGGTTTCTAAATATGGAAAGTTATGGAAACGCGAGGCGTTACAGTCTCCCCTCCTTTAGGAAATTTCGTCCCGAAATTTATTCAAGAGGTAGACTTGAAAAGTTTTAGTAAAAGTTTGAGACTTGAAGCTTTTGAAACATTTTGAAGGTACAAAGTTTTGGGAGAATACAAATAGGTTTGTAAAATGATTGGTTTGGCTAAAATGGTTTAGAGGCATGAGTATGCGTGGAACATGTATAGGTAAGAATGATTTTGAATAGCTAAATAGGAGTTGCTTTAAAAATGTATTGTATTCACGAAGGGGATATTTATATGATGGTTTGAAATCAAGAAAGTGAGGTAGGTTGCATAGGGAGTCCTGAAGTAAGTCTAACAACTTTGAGTAACTCAAATTGGCGACGCATCTAAAAAAGTGACGTATTAAGAAAGAAGATGTTGACAAACGGTTTGTATTTTGATGGGACGTGGTATCGAAATCGCATTTGTAGGAGATTGTTTATTGAGTGAAACGAGAAGGTGCAGCATATTAAATAAAGCTTTTAAGGTATACTAAGTATAGTTACACCAGAATCCAGAATAGGAAGACTATTTTATGGGTAACGAGGTAAATTAGGACCCAAATGTTTGAACAAGCTTGATTGCGAACAAGGTTTGTATGAATTAAAACGAATGACTCTTAAAGAGTGCAAGTATAAGAATAGCATAAGTGTTGAATAGATGAACGTAGTGTGTAAAGGATGAAGTCTCGTCATGGATAATCGGATATAATGCGTTTGTGAGTTGTATAAAGTTTGTATTAGGTCTAAATAGGTCTGTAAAACACTGAATTTCTCATGGTACGCCTTACGGGAGTTTGGTAACATGGTTAAAACACTTATATATAGGAAGTACCAGCGGCGTATCCACCATGTTTTGACCACATTACGTCCGTTCCGTATTCGGTGTCATGTTACGTTCTGTGTCTTACCATACACAATAGTACACTCTATGGTTCTCATACGCCTATCGCTATAATCCCGTGTGCACCCGCGATTATATTGATCGTCGCATGATCCGCATAGCTTGTACTAGTCGTGTATGAATCAGGGTATACATAATTTAAAACTAAGAATGTGTACGTGTAAGAATGTAGTGTGTAAGCAAGTCCATGCTTAAGTATGTATGGGACCCACGTAAGCAAATCACTCGGATTACGCTTGCGTATGGGTACGAATGTATGAATCATGAGTTTAAGTATGAATATGCATGTATGTATGAGTATAAATACAAGTATCAGTGTGAACATAAGATGCATGAGCATAGATATGAATATGAATGTGAATATAGGTGTAAAACATGAAGGTTAAGTATGAATAAAATAAATGTGTATGAATATAAATATAACAAGGTTGTGTAAGCGCAAATGAAAACATAAAGCGTATGAATATGAATATGAATCCGAATGTAGTATAGACATGATTGTAAGGACAACGTAAGTGTATAATTGTGAGTGTATGTATTAACGTAAAACGTACGAATTTTGAATCACGAGTATAACATAAATGTGTAAGTGTGAACATAAATGAAGGCATAAAATGTATAAGCATGGATGTAGAAAATAATGATTTTGTTTATAGTATATATCAATATACAGGAGTTTGTGCACGTAAAAGATTAAAAATTTTGAGTATGAAAGAAAAGGGAATGAGTGACGCGCGTGAGATTGTCGTGAGAAAATGACTATAACGTGTAATATGATATGCATATATAGTTGTTTGCGCAAAACGTGAAGTTAAAATAGATTGAGTTGTCACAAAATATAGACTCTAGTTTGTGAATGTAAGAGAGTATAAAACGTTTATCGGTTATGTGGAAGGTACTTTGTAAAGGAATGGAATTGCTACTGCGGTTTTAAAAGAGTTTACATAAGTTGAAAATTTGTCGGTTCTTATAAAGTTTCCTTGCCCACGCGTTTTGAATTTAATTGACGTATCGAGTGAGGTTTTGAAAAGTTCTAGGGATTAATAAGTTTGCATTGTTTTAAGTAACTTTGAGTTAGAAAATTTTGAAACTTACAGCTTCTTTGTTAAAAATTGATCCTTAGAAAAAGGAATTTGGTATATGAACTTAGTGATTGCTGAAAAATGTTTCATTGGTTTTGAAAAGGAATTTTGTTATAAATGATTGAATAATATTGGTAATATTTTATAGGTGTGTGCGAAAAAGTTGATTTGATTCTCAATTGAGAATAACAATCTCTAGTTTAATGGTGTGAGAGGAGCGTGTTTCAATGTTTACGTTGGTTGGTGAATTTGTGGGCAACGGATTTATTAAACCGACCAGGCTGACAAGTAGTATTTCGTGAAATTTTGAAAATCGAGGAACACGCGTTTATTGGTAACATTTAATATTTTTGTGTATGCGAGTGATGTGAAAATCGATTATACAATAAGAGGTACGTTTAAATAAACGAAGCATTTGAAATTCATTTGAAATACATGAAATTTTGATAATATAGCCTATTAAAAGAAAGCGTTGGTAACGATCACCTAGGTAAGGGAATCACCCCTAACTCGTTGGTGAGGTCGTTGTAAGGTGAGAAATAAAATGGAGTTAGTCATCAAGGTAAGGGAATCACTCCTATCTTGACAACATGTCTCCATTTGTTGTTGCAAGAAGTGTAAATAAAATTACATAAAATTATGTATGCTAATAATGTATAATCGTTTGAAAAGTAAGAGTATGATGTGTGCGCAAAATGAAATCTCGAAAAATTGTTCAAAATTGACAAAAGATCGAAAATAACAAAGCGTAAGCTCGAATAAAACTTAGATGGTTCCATACGGAACATTGACAAACCAAAGTAGTCGAAAGATCTTTTGAAATTGAGAAACATGCTTTGGCCTAATAGGTGGAATACTCTCGCCGATACCTCGGCTAACGGTACTCACCCTTCCAGTTACTACATGTTCCCAAATCCATCGAAAATTCGAGACTTGGCGGGACTTTTGAAAATCAAGGAGCGGAACTAGTCGACAAGGTGCGGGTTTCACCCCTAACTTGACTATTTCGTACCCTAAATGTGGTTGGTACTCGTCGGGTCAATTTTTAATTTCGACTTGTTGACGAGGGTCCACGAGAATTTGAAATTTTGAAATTCTCCATCAAGGTGAGGATTTCACTCCTAACTTGGTGGTAAATTTCGTGTAAGAAAGAAAGGTAGAGGGATTGAGAGTCATTCACCAAATTGTGGGTTTCACGCCTATTTTGGTGAAGTCGTCTCGTTTGTGTATTATGAGTGTTTTCGGATTTAGAAATATCGGGTAAAATGCATGAGGGAAGTGTACGTCAAATGAATACATAAACAAGTGTGAACACATAAGAAAGAATGGTACATAAATAATGAAATGATAAAACAAGTATTAACACATAGAGAAATACGTCAGGAATAACACATAGAGAATCGAACAATGATAAAACAAGTATTAACACATAATAAAACAAGCATTAATGCATAAGAATAACATTTCAAATATTACACATGAGTGACATACATGTTTAAAAGAGCGTAAGTAAGAAACAAATAAAGTATCATGTAGTTGTTCAAGCAAAACATACGAATAAGACTCTAAAAACTATAGACTAGGTAAAAGAATGGCAATTCTACCTAATTCCCTATAGTTATGGCTCTGATACCAATCTGTCACACCCCAACCAATGGCGGAAACATCGGGATGAGACGAAGTGTGAAGATTGCTCGAGACATCATAACGCTATTTGTGACAATATTTAAATAATTCAATTTTATTCCATAACATCAAATTTTCAACAATACAAGAACCTCAAGTAGTAACAAGTTTCAAAATATGAAATCAACATATCAAAATTTGACACAACATATTAGATCTAAACGTCTAGGTGTGTATCTATGCGTCAATGCTACTTCATTTCATCGTCATCAACCTGTAACATGTTTAAAATAAAAGTCAATGCAAAAGCAAAGGCGAGTATACAAGTTTAAGCATATGTATAAGCATAAAAGTGTTTAAAACGAATCCACATGGCAACTTTGTTAATACAAGATCTAACATGGCATGCAATATTTCTAGCCAAACCAATGTTTACGCAAGATGTTTAATACATTCAACATGACCCGAGTATAAAGGGGGCGGTGCGTTACTCCTATAGCGCTATACATGTCAAATGGAGGCTTGTAAAGCTAATGACTAAAACATATCACATAAGTATCACCCACGTAAGCATCAAGTATTATAGCATAGTATTCATGTATAAGGATTGTCTTGTGTATTGCAAAAGCATAAGTGTAAGTGTGTTTGAATAAGGTAACATGTTACACCCCAAAAGTGGTAAAAGTAAAAGAGGGGAAAATACGAGTATACTCACAAAATTGCTAGGGCTTCCGATTATCCAAGTGTTGACGAGAGTGTGAGAATTGGAGAATGGAATACCGAGGTCACCCTATATGGGCAAACGATGGTGTATGAGTAAACGGAATTACGACGGAGGATTGAATTGGAATTAAAGTATCTAGTTGATATAAATGTATATATATATATATATATATTTTTTATAGTTTTAGTAATATTTCTAATTTAATTCTTTCAAAAGTATTATTGAAAGGTTGTCCAAAATAAAAATAATTATGCCTTTATATCTTTTTCATAAAAATTGGCCGAATTGATAGGTTTTGTTTTATAAAAATTGCCGCGTTGCGATTTACGAAATTTTACAAAAAACGGGCAGAGTTTCCTCTGTTTTTGGACGATCCCGACAACGCAAGTTGTCGTTATACTTTTTCAAAATTCAACAATTACAAAACAATATATGTATACGCCTACATATAAGTTATATAAATGTATTTATAACAATTTTAGTCAATATATTCAATAAATATACTTATAACAATTTTACAAGTTATCAAACAAAACAATATATATAAATTTTGGGTAAATAAGAAACCATTTAAAACCAATATGATGGCCATGTGTGGCCGTTTAGTATTCTAACCGAAAGAGAATAATGATGTTAAATGATTTAATGCCTTTTAATACTACAAACAGCGAGATTAAAGGCTGACCTTTCAGTTCTAAAATACCAAGCAATCGATTAGGACTACCAAATTACAGTATATAATTTCTAATGAAATGGTTTGGTATCTATTTGTATAGAAGCAAAAGTGAATCGACAGGAGATAAAGGTATACCGTCACTGAAATAGGATCCGGAACGAAACTGAATCGTTACGTGAACCCGAGGCTGATGTTGACCGGAGTTTGACCAACTTGAACACGAATCCGCTGAACCGAACCAAGACAAACCCGATTTTCGAACCGTGACCCGAACCCGATGCGAAACAGGTCTTGACTAACAGCTGACCGAGCAGGAGCTGAACCAAGTCGTACCAACTGAACCGAAACAAAACATTGGACTCGAATCTAAGTTTAAACAAAATAAAATCTAAACGTGATACCTGAACTCACAGACCCGAGAAACTGAGCTGGGATTCGAACTAAACCGGTGCCGGCGCCGTGACCCGAACCAGAACAGGTCCGCTGCCGCCGCAGACGGCGGCACCATTGCCGTCGTCGTCCTCCGTTGCCTCGTTCTCTCTACGCGTCTCTCTCTCTCTCTCGTTTCTGCAGCCATCGCTCGCCACCACTTTCCATGTCGCAAGTTCGTGGCTTTTGCTGCTGTTGTTTGTGCGCCGCCACCACTGTGGTGGTGGTCGGCTGTTTGCGCAGGGCGAAAGAGAGTAGATGAAGGGGGTTACCGGTTATGGTGGTGGTGATGTCTAGGGCTCACTATCTTGAAGAAGAAGAAGGAGTAGAAGGAAGGGGGATGGGGTCTTGGAATGGCAGACAAAGAAGAACACAAGGGGATAGTGAAGGTTAGGGTTGTTTGTGTGTGACTGCACATATAAACGAGGGGAATTAGGGTTTTTAACATTTCAGTTTTAGAAAAAACCCAATATAGTCCCTGTGGTTTAATTTAGGTTGATTAAGTTATGTAAATTTTTATTTTAAGGAACTAACTTATCAACAAAACTAACTAGGTTAGTTTACTAACTTTACCAGCTAACTAGACTTAACTTAGGTTTATTATAAAAATAAACTTTTTTACATTCTAAAATTTAATAAATTTAATTAATTAAATAAAATAGGGTCTGATAATTAATCATTTTTATAACGAATTAAATTAAAGATAGAAGATTTTTCGACGGTTAAACAAAACGACGAATACGAGGATACAAAGTTTCCAAAAATGAGGATATGAACAACGGTTTCTAAATATGGAAAGTTATGGAAACGCGAGGCGTTACAGAAAGTACTAAAGTGGATGTCTAACCAAAAGCCCCATGTATTGACTATTGTCAGATCCAATGGAGATGTGAAGTACATATCAAGGAAAGAAGCACTAGGCCTTAGTGTTCAAGATTTGCAGGATCTCCTTGAACTTACACTGTGCCGGGATGAAGATGATATAAGTTCCAGAGACTTTGAAGCAGATTTTAAAAGAGAAGTAAAGGAACTTTTGATGAGGAATAAAGATCCAAAATAATGACAGGTTTTGGCATTATCTGTTCCAGGGGGAGATTGTTGGGATTGAACCCTACCAGAGGAACAGATAATGTAAAGCCAAAACCAGGTCACTACTGTGGATTCACAATAAGCAGACGTTTACACTAAGCTCTCCCCTTGACAGTGGTTATCTATTTGCTGATACACTCTAAGTACTGCTCTGAAGAACAACTGATGAACCAAACACTGATGAAACAGCTAAAGACTGCTAAAAGGCAAACACTGAGCTCTATCTACTGCTGTCTTTTAAGTACTGCTGAAGACCCAAACACTACTCATTCAAAGACTGATCACCTTTTGAAGAAAGCACTGATGATTAAGTAATCAGTGCTTAGACCACAACAATGGAACGTGAACAGTGTTAGACTTGTTTTGTATTTTATTATCAATCAGTTGTTAGACATCAGTAGTTTTGTATAGAACAGTGTTTATAGGTTGTTAGGCTGTTAGATGTCACTATCATGGTGACGTCAGCTGAGGTACATCAGTAGTTTGGTTTGCCTATAAATATGACAGTACTCTGTACTATTATATTTGATTCGTTTTGAGTGAGTTCTTCTCCTCAATTCAATCCTTTCATCTTGTGCAACCAACTCTGGAGTATCAGGCTGAGGGGGAGTTTAGTCTGTAAGCATGTCTGTAATCTTTTGCTTTGATTTGTAATCTTTTGACTCTATGAAAAGCAAATGTTTATCAAACTATATTCTCCTTTGATTGTGTTTACAAAGTTTGTTATTCATTTCCGCCGCACTTAAAATTGTTCATATCTATTTGATTTGTTCAAATCTCACAAACAAACACAATCATGAGAGCCTCAGATCCTAACAATAGCAGATTATGGTTTTCTTCCTGCAGTTTTCTTCACGATGTCCTGCCATTTTACAAAAATTGCAGGTTACATTACATCTTCCATAATGTTTCCTTTTGCAATTCCTGCAGAAAGGCGGATTTGAGGACTGCCCTGTTCCTCTTCTCTTGAAGTTGCTACTATTACCCATACGAACTCCTTGGGTAATTTTCTGAGCCAGTTCCTTTTTCCTGTTATCATCTCTTGTGCGCAACAGTTCGTCAGTGAGGGTGTTAGCTAATTCCAAAGCTTCGTCAATAGTACGAGGTCTCGCAGCTTTAACGATATTGCGGATTTCATCGATCAGTCCCCAAATATAACGAGAAATGAGTACCGGTTCTGGCGAAGCCAGTGTTGGTACCACTCTAGCATATTCAAAGAATGTCGAAGTATAACCGCGACAATCTACACCCATCATTCTATGGTTTAGAAACTTATTTGCCATTTGATCTTTTTCATATTCGGGACATAATTTTCTTTCTACAAGACTCTTAAATTCTTCCCAGTTCATGGCGTAGGCCCTATTTCTTCCTTTAGCCTGTAGCACCGTGTTCCACCATTCTAGCGCCCCTTCTTTGAAAAGATTTGACGCATACATGACATTGTCGTCTTTGTCGCATTTACTTATGGCAATTACTGCCTCGGTTTTCTCTAACCAACGCAATGCCGCAGTCGCTCCTTCATTTCCTGCAAACTCAGTGGGTTTACAAGCAAGAAATTCTTTGTAAGTACAATCAGGTGTTGCAGCTTTCATTTTCTTAGGGAGCGGAGCTTGCAGTGGTTCATTATTATGATTAGTATGATTACCGCCTTCGTTTATGCTATTACTGAAGTTATCTTCAGAAATACGTTTGCTTGGAACGAGTGGTTGAGGCTCGATTGGATTTCTAACAGCAGCAACTATTGCTGGAATAGCATTAGCTATTCCTTGAGCAACAATATTTTCTGTATCCTGTCTAGTCATATATTGATCCCCCGGGTGTTGCTCAGATTGATTAACCTCATTAACTGGTTCGTTATTAGCGTTTTCCATCTGATAATTAATTTATAGATAAATAATTAGTATAAAAGAAATAATCCAATATCACAATTAATTTGCACATAATCACGTAAACGAATATACAAACAAAATTGTAAATTTTCTAAAATTTCATTTGTTTTATAGATTATATCATGCTTCTATATACAATCGTTTTATTATTTATTTTACACATACTGATTTTATTATTACTATTACACAACAACAGTTTCATAAACCTACTATCTTTCGTCATTTGTTTTTCCTAAAAACGAAGCTCTCTTTCATCATACTTCCATGCAATTTGTCCTCCTATCTCCCGGATTCTATTTCCTGCATCCATTAACTCTTCGCCAAAATGGCGAAGTTCTGCTAAATTCTCGTTACTCATGGGTGGATTTGGTAATGGTTCCGGGTCGAACTGAGGAAGAAAGGAATTAGGACTGTTGAGTAGGTTTTGGAATTGCCAGTCATTCGTCCACCATTCGTCCATTTCTAAAGATTGGGTATGGACTATAGGTTCTGGGATTGCTGGTTCTAAGTTTATTGGTAATTGAGATTCAAGAGGCTGAGTAAAAACATTTCTATTGACAGGCTGAATAGTATCACAGCTTGCCAATATAAAATCTAGCTCTTCCTGCAATGTCATTTCCTGAGTTTGTTTAGAACTTTCTCCAACTTCTACCTGAGAACTTCCTCCAACCTCCATTTCTATTTGCTTAGAATATTCATCAAACTGTAATCTCATCTGCCTAGACTCTTCCCCGGCTTCAATTTCCTTCCGATTGTGATTACGATTATAATACTGGTCCAGATGAGGATTTTATATCAGAACTAGTCCCTCGATAGTGCATTTTTTAACTGCTTTACTACATAAAATTGTGTGTGCATCGCACTACCAACTTCCTATTTTTAGGTAAAAGAAGCTTGTGTTTTATTTCTATTTAATGTCAAAAGTGACCTGAAACTGGTTTATAGATGATGTAACAATGGTTACTGCCACATGGATTTTTTTGGAACCATAAGAATCTAGAAGAAAATATCAGTATGATCTTGAAGAAATTGCAGTTGTTTTAGTGGTCTCGTTGGAGCATAGGTAGGTTTGGCTAGAGGGTGTGGTATAAGACTATGGGGTATGGGGCGGGGTTGGGGCGTGGGTTTGAGAGAAACGCCCAAGTCACCATCCCGGGTGGACTTGGGTTTGGGCATGGCCCCTTTGGCGGGAGTTTAAGGCCGGGCGTGGGGCGGGGCTACCACATGACATGATGGAATCTCATTGGCCAAGAACACTAGCCCTTTGAAATTGGTTTTTTTTCCACGCCACCCAACCCACGCCCCACCATACCCCTTTGAAATTGGCTTTTGATCTTGGATGTCCCATAGTCCACGTGTCGCACAATGCCCCCAACCCACGCTCCACCATACCCCACGGTCTAAAGCCCCTAGGGGCTTTATCACGCCATATCAGCGTCACGTAGGATCCATGTCACATAGGGGGCTTTAAAGTCTATCCCTTTAACTTGCATACAATGGCTTAAAGCTCTCATTTACTATATATATAAAAAAGGGAAAAAAAAGAATGAAATCTGATTGGTAGAAAAGAATGGGCCCCACCTGCACAAGCTACTAACGCTCATTACTGTGATAAAGCCCTCTCCATAGCGCCCCCTGGTTAACTGTGGGGGGTGGTTGATGGCGCCCCAGGGTGCTAAAAAGGGTGACATGGTGGGGTGGTGCTAAGCCACACCCTGTGGCCTTACAGTTTCTTTTTGGACGCACAGAAAGAAGAACCAAAGAAAAGAAGAAACTTTTAAATTCATTGCATAATTCGGAAATACAGATACAAGCCATATATCAGTGGTGAAGCTAGCCCAAAATTAAGAGGTATACCCAAAAAAATTTTGGCCGGGATTAGGGATATCTTTTATATAAAAAGATAAAAATTTTACACTACCTAAACGGATTTGAATAATATTTTTACACTACAAAGATGGAGTTGAGGGTAGCTCGGTCTACCCCTCCTTATACATTGCCTCTGCCTCTGAGCCATATGGAACCTAAGAAAGACAACCACCTATGACCCAAACACGGAGCCATGCATAACACGTATTTTAACTTACCAACCATGATGAGAGCAACAACAACAATGGACCAAGTTCAGCCAACATTATTCCAAACCACCACCACTACAAATCTTCATTTTTCCCCCTAACAACAAACCACTCCAAACCTCCACCTTATCACCTACTTTCTCATTTTATTTAATCTATAACTAATTTATATAATCAATTTTTTATTATTAAATATATTAAAATAATAAAACTCGTAATAATTATTTTTATCATTAAAAAAATTAAATTCATAAATATAATATATTATTTTTATTATTAATTTAATTTTAATAACCGGTTACTGTTCCAACGAATCTTTTTTTAACTGGTTACTGTTTCAACGGCTCTTTTTTAATCTGTTAATTTAAAAAATTTACTCGCGGGTAACTGCTAATCAATTACAATTAAAATTATCACTATATAAATATACCAAATAACTACAATATATGTAAATAAAATACCAAAATATATACAAAAAAACTTAAATGCACAAGTGACGAAAGTAGTGTATGATCATATATATACATATTTAAAAAATAAGAAAAAAAATCATATTGAATATACAATCCGGTAAACAGATATATCACTAAACCTGAAAAAATAAAAGCTAATCGCAAACCCGGTCCCATACCTGATTACCAGACCCAAACCCGTCCGTAATGTGTCAGGTTAAGGTTCGATTGTCATCCTTCTTAGCCGATATATGTTTATAGAATAAAATTTAAATTCATATTGTATAGATAGATGTGATCTCTTGTAATTATAAGTGGATTATGTTTCCTTTTTTAGAGATATGGCAACTTTGTATTCTCCCTATTTAAAGGGTTGTTTTCCTATGAATGAGATCTTCAAGAATTCTAAACACGTTTATGGTATCAGAGCAATACGCTCTTGGATTACCTAAACCCTAAAATTGTCGACAGTCTCTTTTGTTTTCCCCAGACCCTGCTCCTTATCAACAAGGCCTTGCTCCCTTATCAACAAGGTCATGCTCTCTTGTTAACAAGGCACTGCTCTTTGTTTTTTTCCTGAGACATAACTTTTTCTTTTTCGATCCCCTTTACTATCGTAATGCATTCACCGCCAGCCACCATGACCAAACCCGATAAACAGCCCTCATCATCCAATCCAAGCCGACGACAACCCTACATCCGGCCTACTCGGTCACCAATATCCAATCCAAAATCCGCACCTGTAACACCTTGTAAAATGTGTCTAGTAATGTGCTGACACGTGTCCCTGTTCCTAATTATGCCTAATATTGGCTAGAAAGGACTAATTTTGCCAAATGTGGAAACTATGAATGTGGAGGGACTAAAAGTGTCAACATGCTGAAACTATACCTCTAAGTGACCCTTTACGATGCCCGTACTCTCAGATAAACCACTTGTTGGATAAGAGGGACCATTAGTGAAATTATATGAAAGTTTGATAATTGGAGGACTAAAGGCGTCAACATATTAATTTATACCTCTGCGTGGCCCTTTAATAAAAGCCCGGCTCGCGAGGCGTCCCTCTCGCAGTAGAGTTCCAAACCTCACCTCGCTCTTGTGACATGCTATGTTTCCCCTCTTTATTCCCAGTAGACAGACGCCTCTGGGCATTTCTCAAAAGAGTTAGATCCGCCTAATCAATGTAGTAGTTCAACTATTCCTTTGACAGACAGTGAAAGTTTCACCGGAAGCTTGATGATGTTCGGTCATACTATCGGGTGTGCCAAGCATTGGCCAAGAAGGGCTTTTTTATGCCAAATATTATAATGTGTTAGAGTTTGGAGGTTAAGGGACTAAACCTGCCAAGTTGTGAAAATTGTTTTGCTGGCCGGACATCTTTACGGACCGCAAGCATAGGACCATACGGTACGTATGCAGGTCTGCTGGGCAGATTTTGCCTTGCATCCCACACAAACCGCCAAAACTCCCATATTTCGACACCAGGGGCTGCATGCTTGTTTTAGACACGTTATGGGACACTTGTATGCATCTCCTAAGCTCCCATAACACCTGGAATCATCTCCAAGATCCTCCAACACTATAAATAGAAGTTTTGCAACACTTTAAAACTTAGACCTTCTTGATTTCTTTCCTCTCTTCACTTCTGGAGGTTCCTGAGCTATAGGGACTTCCTAATCAAGTGCATTTTCATCTAAGGACCACTAGTAAGTGCTCCTTTCAGTTCTATTTTCATTTATTAGGCTTTTAAAGCCAAAAGTCAAGCATTTTCGATAAATGCTTTGACTTTCGATTTAGACCTTAATGGTGCAGCCATAGTTCGAGACGAACATGGCTACATGATCGTAATTAGGTAGGTGTTAATCCCTCAAAGGGGCACCTCCTGAAAATCACGTTCACTTGGTCAATTGACGGGTCAAACTTATTGTTTTAAAAAGTCAAACTGGTCAGATTTTATAAATGTTATAATCTGAGTTTATATATGTTCTAAAATATGTTTTAACACTTAAACAAGTTGGTAATAATTATTAGAACATGTTTTAACATGTTCGGCTCGTCAATTCCAGTTTCAAGGTCGGTTCGCAACCGAAAGTCGCAAAGTTTGACTTCTGCTTTGACTTTCGATTCTGACCCGATTTAGAATAGTTTGCTACTGATTTATGGTTGCATTATGATCATAATTTAATATAGCATAACCCTCTGAGGTTATATTACATGATCATAATCATATTCTGAGTTTTTGTTCAAGTTTTGTTATTATGCCATACTTTGACTAAAATGCCCTTTTTACAATAAATGAGGTTTTAATCCATAACGAACTTGCAAATGACTTATGTACTGATATGTTAATGTAATTAACATATTTTGATGTTATGAAACTAATCATAAACTGAGTTTTCATATAATGTCGTAAATTATGTTTTCAAATGACCAAAGTGCCCTTTCCGCACATAGAATGGTTTTAAACATAATTTATCATATCAAACTCATTACCTACTAATACAATATCATAACTAAAATATTTTGGGATGTTGTTAGGAAACTTTATTTGTAAGTATTGAAGAAAATCACAATCAACTGGATCTATGAAGAGATAACAGTCCTGAACCTTTCCGCACATAGAATGGTTTTAAACATAATTTATCATATCAAACTCATTACCTACTAATACAATATCATAACTAAAATATTTTGGGATGTTGTTAGGAAACTTTATTTGTAAGTATTGAAGAAAATCACAATCAACTGGATCTATGAAGAGATAACAGTCCTGAAGATCACAACAAGAAAAAGAAGATTGGATAGGACAACTGAAATGCACAACATCTACTTCAAAGAATCACAAGTTGATCAAGAGCTGAATTGGATTATCAGAGAAGGTCATTTCTGATGGATCTGATAATATCATCAGTTTCTGACGATTCTGATCATCAGGATTTTCTGATGATTTGTTCACCAGAATTTCTGATGAAGTGGTTTATCAAAAATTCTGATGAATACCCCACTTGTCTGAAATCAGCTCTATCCTGCCACACTTACCGAAGCAAGTTGACATTATTGGATATCATGATGAAAAAGGTAACTTGAACGTTGGATTCAATGAATATGTCAAATGACTACTTTTTGCAGGACTTATTGCATGAATAAACAAATGTTTATTCATGTACCCCACCTTCTATGGAGAAGACGATGGGTTTGAAGCTTAGCATTCACACATACTACAAAACTCCATTGCCCTCTCACCCACAGAATTCAAGATTCATTTGTATTAGATAATAATCTTACAATCACCTTGTAAACCATTTTGTTTCAAAGTGATATAAACTTGATAATTCTATAGGTCTTGTTTCTGAAAGTCTGATTTCCATTTCCGCACATCTTTTTCACATCTACTGAAATCACTTGCCATATTACGTGAAAAGAAGTTGTTCAGGTCATACTGGGTCCAACAATTGGTATCAGAGCAGATTGAATAAACTATTTTCAAACGATCAATCGCTCATCTTCTTTTCTCTAAATATGGCCAGCTTTCAATCCTGGAATAATGCTTTTAACATTGGTTCTATGTCTAAACCTCCGACTCTGGTCAGGGAGGAATACCCCCCAATGGAAAATCAGGATGGTCAATTTCCTTAATGGTCATGACCGAGCTCTGTTTCAATCCATTGAAAGGGGTCCACATATACTAATGACTGAAATACCAGCTATTCCAGCAACTGACCAATCACCTGCTATCCCTGCCTCCCGAGCTCCCAAAAGTGAAATACTTTGGAGTGAGGAAGACAAGAAAAAGGTGGATGGGGATGAAAGGGCAAAGTCACTTTTAATAATGGCCATCCCAAATGACATATTTCACAAGTTGATGCATGTGCATCAGCCAAGGAAATATGGGATCAGTTGGAAAATCTTTGTGAATGAGGAGAAAGGATGAGAAGAAACAAAAGAACACACAATGTCTCATCATATGAGAGATTTAAAAGTTTGCCAAATGAAAGATTAAATGATACATATCAAAGATTTACAAAACTTTTAAACGAGCTAAAGAAATTTGGAATAACAAAGTTAAATGATGAAAGAAACATAAAATTTCTTGATGCTTTACCTAGAGAATGGAGAAGTCTAACCATGACTTTGTCCTCAACCTTAGAACTAGGAAACATGAGTCTCCATGACTTATACAGCATCTTGGTCCCTAGAGAGGAATAAATATTTGAAGAAACCATTCAAAGAGGGGGATCTTTAGCTCTTATCTCAAACTCACAAAGAACAACACCTGCCAATGATCCACAACCATCAAACAGCCAAAATCTTGAAATTTCTGATACATCATCAGATTTTTCAGCTTTTGCTGAAGCAATAGCACTGCTCACCAAAACATTTGAGCAGAGGTTGAGGGGAGGAAGCCAGAGATACCAGAGAAGTGACAGAGGAAGGATGGATGGAAGATCTAAAGAGGAAGTTAGATCTAAGGATAAAGGGAAGGCTGAAGTTGTGTGTTACAAGTGCAAGCAGAGAGGTCACTATGCATCAGAATGCAAGACCAAGAAGCTCAAGGATGTTGCTTATTATCAGAAAAAGCTTGAAGAAGCAAAGAAGCAGCAACAAGTTAGCTTAATTGCAAGAACAGATACATGGTTATCTGATGATTCTTCTGATGATGAAGAAGAAGAAATGACAAATTTCTGCCTCATGGCACTTTCTGAAGGTCTACCAGAAACTTCAGAACAAAAGGTAAATTTAGACAATCTTGATCTTGAACACAAGCTAAACAAGCTCATGTCAGATTTTCTAAATCTGCAAGAAAAACATCAATCAGATATTAGAAAATCTGATAAGTTGCAAGGACTATGAATAAAATCATTCTTGAAAACCAATTACTCATAGAAGAAAGTTTAGATCACAGAGCTAAAATTGAGTTCTATGAAAATGAAAGAAAAGATCTTTACAAGAAAATCAATGATAAAGAAATTAATGTAAGAGGTTTTCAACAAGCCAAGGAATTTATAAATTTCATTGAGTCCACACCAAGGAACAAAGAAGAGGGTTTAGGATATATAAAATCAAAAGGAAATAAACCCACTATCTTTGTAAAAGTAACTCATCAGATTTCTGATAAATTTTCATCAGAATCTGATTCTGAATCTTGCAAGTCAACCTGTCCCGAATACTCTTTTGAAAAACCAAACTTCAAAGCAAACATAAGTGAATGCAGTCAAGAATCTTTAAAGATTCCAGAAGCAGTTCACTCATCTTTTCAAAATTATCCATTCATTCCATCACAAGAAAGAATATCAGAAAATTCTGGTAAATCTTGTATGTGTGTTGACATACTGAAGCTTGTTCAACACCATCTTCAAAAGAAAAATGTAAAATCTGTTTATGGCTCAGCATATAACAGAATTTCTGATGAAAAACCACCAAGAAAAAATAATTTGATTAGAATCCCATCAGAAAAAGTACCCAAGCATGCCTGGGTACCAAAAACCCTCTAATAATTCCATTTCAGGACCATCACGTGCAGCAGATCTGGTACTGCGATTCAGGAAGCTCCAAGCACATGACTGGGGACAAGAGCTTACTCAGCAACTTTGTTCCAAAGCTGGGTAGAATGGTAAATTTTGGAAATGGAGTAAAAGGGAGGATCATGGGATATGGATGCATAAGGTATGGATGTTTGACCATAGAGAAAGTAGCCTATGTTGAAGGCTTAAAGTATAATTTGCTGAGTTGTGGTCAATTCTATGACAAAGGTTTTCAGGTAACCTTTTTACCAGAAAAATGCTTGTTAATAGGTATAGATGATAATAAAATCTATTTAAGTGGAAAAAGAATAAGAAAATCAATTTACTATTTTGATTTCAAAGAAGAAAGTGAACATCCAAAATTATGTTTATTTTCAAAAATCAACAAGGGTAGTAGTTGGTTATGGCACAAAAGGCTAGCTCACTTAAATTTCAAAAACCTAAGCAAACTGGCAAGCAAAGGTCTGGTAAAAGGATTACCTTTGATATCCTTAAAGAAGGATAAAATTTGTGAAACATGTGAGATGGGAAAATCCAAAAGAAGCTCACATAAATCAATTTCTGAGTCTTCTATTTCACAAAATTTGGAACTTTTACACATGGATTTGTGTGGACCCATAAGTACAGAAAGTTTCTCTGGAAAGAAATACATACTAGTAATAGTAGATGACTTTTCGAGGTACACATGGGTAGAATTTTTGAGAAAGAAAAGTGAAACTCCTGATCTGATCATTAATTTTATCAAGAAAATTGAAAATCTGTTAAAACTAACAGTCAGAAGGATCAGATCAGACAATGGAACAGAGTTTAAGAATTCAAAAATTGAGAATTTTCTTGTAAGTAAAGGAATCTCTCATGATTTTTCTGCTCCCAGAACACCTCACCAGAATGGGGTGTTTGAAAGAAGAAATAGGACCTTGGTAGAAGCTGCCAGAACCATGCTTGCTTATGCTAAGCTGCCCACTCATTTTTGGGCAGAAGCTATAGCAAATGCATGTTTTACCCAAAACAGAACCATAATCAACAAAACACCTTACAACATTATCAATGGAAGAATTCCAAGTGTAAAATTTTTACACACATTTGGTTGTAGATGTTTTGTTTTCAATGATTTTGAAAGCCTTGAAAATTTTGACAGAAAAGCAGAAAAGGGTATTTTTCTTGGTTATTCTTTGTCCTCAAAAGCATATAGAATTTTTATTCTCAACACAAGGACAATCAGAGAAATTCTGTATGTTTCATTTGATGACTCATCAGAAACAGAGGTTTCTAATGAATATATGAAAGAAATAAATTTTTCTGACAAACAAGAAAATTATGAACATCTCTTTGAAATGATAACTGAAGATTTCCTAGAATATGATAATTCTTTCAAAAACAAATCAAAAGATTCTTTATGTACTAACTCTGCAGAGCAAATGTGTGGTACATCAGAAACTCAGAATTCTGACGCTTTACAAACAAATGAGGCACCTGTTCAGGGGGAAACTTCAAATCCATCAGAATCAACAACTTTTCACAACAAGTTAAGATGGATCAAAGGACATGTTCATTCTGACATCATTGGCAATCCTGCAGATGGTGTCAGAACAAGATCTGCAACTGCACATGAGTATGCATTTTCTGGGTTCTTAAGTAAGGTAGAACCCAAATCTGTCAAAGAAGCTCTAAGTGAGCCAGACTGGATTCAAGCTATGCAAGAAGAGCTTGATCAGTTTGATAAGAGCAAGGTATGGGATTTGGTACCCAAGCCAAAAGACAAATCTGTCATAGGCTCAAAAAGGGTATTCAGGAATAAATATGATGAGAATGGCATAAACACCAGGAACAAAGCAAGGTTAGTAGTCAAAGGTTATTGTCAACAATAAGGTATTGATTATGATGAAACTTTTGCACCAGTAGCTGGATTAGAAGCTGTAAGAATTTTTCTTGCTTATGCTGCATCCAAGGATTTCAAAGTTTATCAAATGGATGTAAAATCAGCTTTTCTGAATGGTAAAATTGAGGAAGAAGTTTATGTGCAACAACCAGAAGGCTTTGTTGATCCAAAATTTCAAAATCATGTTTACAGATTAAACAAAGCCTTGTATGGGTTGAAGCAAGCTCCTAGAGCCTTGTATGAAACTTTATCAAACTTCTTACTCAATTCTGGGTTTACCAAAGGTACTATTGACACCACACTTTTCCTCAAAACACACAAAGGTCATACTTTGCTGGTCCAGATATATGTTGATGACATTATATTTGGATCAACAAATGAAAAATTTTGTAACAAATTTCAAAAGTTGATGACCAGCCACTTTGAAATGAGTACGATGGGTGAGTTAACCTTTTTCTTAGGGTTACAAGTTAAACAAAGAATTGATGGAATATTTTTTAGTTAATCAAAATATGTGAAAACAATTCTACAAAAATACTCACTTGAAAACTGCTTTGTTTCAAAAACTCCCATGGCAACAGGGAACAAGTTAGATTTTGATAAGGATGGAATAAGTGTAGATATTAAAACCTATAGTGGGATGATAGGATCATTGCTATATTTAACTTCAAGCAGACCAGATATTATGTTTGCAACATGCTTTCTGGCCAGATATCAATGTGATCCCAAAGAATCCCATCTAAAAGCTGTAAAAAGGGTTTTCAAATATCTAAAAGGCACATCAGAACTTTGTCTCTGGTATCCTAAGGATACAAACCTTGGATTAATTGCATTCACAGATGCAGATTATGCAGGGTGCAAAATTGACAGGAAAAGCACATCTGGTGCTTGTAAACTCTTGGGAGAAAAATTGGTATGTTGGGCAAGCAAGAAACAAAACTATGTTGCCACATCAACAACAGAATCAGAATATGTAGCAGCAGCAAGTTGCTGTTCACAAGTGCTGTGGATGCAAACTCAACTGGAAGATTATTGAGTAACTCTAACAAAAATACCAATTCTATGTGATTCAAAGAGTGCCATTGCAATAACAGAAAATCCAGTTCATCACTCAAGAACCAAACACATAGATGTCAGATATGACTTCATAAAAGATCATGTGGAGAAAGGTAACATAGAAATGTATTTTGTTCCAACTGAAAACCAAATTGCTGATATCTTTACAAAACCTCTTGATGAAAAGAGACACAATTTTTTTATCAGCAAACTTGGCATGGTTAATTTAAATGATGAAGATTTCTCAGAAAACACAAGGACACAAATTGAAAACCAAATTAATGGACATCAAAGTTCTGATAATCAAAGAACAAATCAACTGGTTTCTGACAAAGCAATCCATCAATCTGATGGAACATCAGAAAATCTGATGAATCATCAATAAATGATGATTTATCAGATAGTCTGAAGAAATATCAGAATATCTGGTGAAATCACCAGAAGTTCTGATATAAAATCAGAAACCAGGTTGAAACATCAGAATAATTTGTAATCATCATAAACTTCTATCTTCATGCATATCCCACACATTGTATATATTCATATATGTGTATAATTTATTTTTGTAGTTTTTTTCTTTCTCTTTCTAATTAATTAAACAAAAAGGGGGAAAAGTAACATACATAAAGATAAAATTCTATATAGTTGAGAAAATCAACCGTCTCTAGAATTTTTTTTTTTTTCAGATTATTGAATTTTATTCTTTCTGCCAATGCATGCAACGTCACTTTTTTCATAAGAAACTTAAGTGACACGTAGGCACTAAAATGATTAGGAGCTATGAAAGTAGCCGCCTAGTTATTAAATGCTTACTCACACATGGGGCTTAGTAGACTGTCACATTCACTGCAACAAATATCGTCTTAATTGAAGAGATGAAAATAAAAAAAATAAAAAAACTTTTGCTGTTAATATCATTTATGAGGAACTATCACTTTCATCTATAAATATTAACAACCTGAAAAGAACTTGCTTCACACCAAAATCATCTCTTCAACAGCCCTCCGATAGAATCTTCTTATCTTAAAATGGGTCGCCCAAAATTGATGAAAGCAACTCAATTCCCTCTCCCATTTCACAGACTTCATAATCTTAGATTAAGATCCAACTTGGAAGGACCTGCATGGGAGGACTGCAGGTTTGTGTACAATATGATCATGCGAAGTCCTTTGGGCTTTGCTGTATCATCACATGTCACCATTTATCCAAAACTTCTTAAAGTGTTCTGGTGGAACTCTGAAATCATTTTTAGTGGTACTTCCATGTGGATAGAGAGTGAGGTTTTGTGGGTCAGAATTACCCTAAAAGAGGAAACAATCAGAAATGTCCTCAGACTGGGTAATGGTCATGAAAACAAATTTCTGGATAAGGCAGATGTGCAACAGACCTTGACTGAAATGGGCTATCATACATACAACTCATCAAGGGCGGTTAGCAAATCTGGGTTCATACCACCTTTCCAGTTTTTGGTAACACAGCTAAGTGTCTGCTTCTCCAAGAAGATTGGACACTTCAACGAGCTGTCCCATAGGATGATGGAAGTGATTCATGCTGTTGTACAAGAAAAACCTGAGTCCCTATAAGCATTTTCTTTAAGCATTTGAGTCCAAATTTCTAACACTGTTAGAATTTTTTGGTTAAGTATTGTTAAATGACCAAAATACCCTTATAATTAAAAAATAAAAAAAAAATCTCTGTCTCTCTTGTATCCCCCTTTATCTCTTTCTCTCTCTAAATTCTCACCTTCGTCTCTCCCTCTCATCTTTCTTTCTCTCTCTAGACTACCATCAACACCACCACCACAACCACCTCCGTCTCCAACCACCTCCTCAACCACAAACCTCCAATACACTCTTTGTCTCTCTCTCTCTCTAAATTCTAAAACTGTAACCTCTCTCTCTCCCTCTCTCTCTTATATCTACCTTAGGTTTCAGAGCGGATGTGTAAGTAAACTTCCAATCCCTAAACGACGAAACGAAACAGAGCGACTTTGCCCTAATATCTCAACACTCTGTCAACCACAAAAAACATGATATAACAGAGCATCACTCACTTTCACACATCTAATCACACATTAACTGCATCGAATCACTAGACATTTTGGCATATTCAAACAATCATCAAAACAGTAATCCTACTATGAGAATTTCAAATCCAAATCCAACAAACTGCAGCCCTAAACGTCTCCAATTCCTTAAAATTCTAACAAATCACAGATTCCAAAGACAAAAACACGATATAACAGAGCATCACTCACTTTAGAATTTATAAGTCTTCTTCTTCTTCTTCTTCAAATCAACCTATTCTCAGCATTATACCGACCCAGCCCAAGCAATTATCCGGATCGGGGTTACCTTATCGGAGCAGCAACACTTAATTTTACAATCATTGTTTTGAGTCAAGATCCTCCGGCGGAAAAGCACCGGCGGCCGGAAACCCACCTCCGACCGCCGTAGCCGCTAAAGATTGAATGAATGATCGGAATTATAAGATGCCAGATGAAGATTGAATGTTGTTATGGTGGTGGCGGCGGAGTTAGGTTGTTGATGGTGGTGTGGTTAAGAGAGAAGGGGGAAAGATATGAGGAAGAGAGATAATCAGTCTGTTGTGTGTGTGTGAGTGGTTGGGAGATATTTATATATTATTAACAATGAATAATAATAATAATAATAATAATAATAATAATAATATGTAGGGGCATTTTAGTCTTTTAATGAAAATCTAACAGAAAATTCAAACAGAGTTAGAAATTTGGACTCAAATAGTTAAAGAAAATGCTTATGGGGACTCAGGTCGTTAAACTTTTTGCTTTTGAACTCAAGTGGTTAAAACCCATAAAACAAAGGGACTCAAAAATTAATTTACCCTTATACATAAATGCAATAATACTGAAACAACGAAACAAGAATCTTAGAAAAAAATAAATAAATAAAAGAACCTGTTTTGTAAAGAAACAAATCACATGGACCAATTATAGCAAGCTCATCAAACTTTTTAACAGCCCCTCCTTCTTCGTTTTAACGGCGAAGGTTCCGACGGACTTTTCGGCGAACCCGAAGTCCTTAATCGGTTCGTTTTACCTTATATTTCTTGGGCATAAAGCTATCTCCACCCTATACAAATCTGTTACCACCAAATAAACCCTTAAATCACTGCAAGATATGTATATCCATTTAACCAACGTCTTCGAAAATTCATATCTTTATCTCCATCCGTTACCCATCGAGTCGGGTATAAAAATACGGGCTTTGATCCCATTCCAACTGGTTACACTTCAACTCACACCCAAATATTTTCTGCGATCTCTCCTTTTGCTTCGTCGGAATCGTAAATCTCTGGCCAACTTACAATCCGTCTTGCCGAGCCCTTGAGGTTGCTTTTAGTCGCGTATTATGTTCGTTTTTAACCACTGAACGAAAGCCCTAAGCTTATTGCCATTAATTTTGGGTTATGCATGTCTTATCTATAATCTATAATCTATAATACTATATTAAGAGAACTGGGTTTTCTACCCTTTTTCGTAATTTTGCCATAGGTACAAATCTTGGAACACCATGTACAAATGAAGCAAGCCATTTTAGAGGGGGAAAACTTGAACATTGTCCAAAGTTTTAAGACACTTTAGGGGCATTTTAGTCATGGCATAACATGCCCTAATTATGGCCTCATCAATTCACATTTTAGTCATGGCACAACATGCCCTAATTATGGCCTCATCAATTCACACACTACTGTATACTTGCTTGTATATTAAAACAGAGCTGAAATTTGATAATCTCACAGATACTTAGTTTAATCAGTTCTGCAAATGTATTTTAAACCTTGTGAAGTTGTGATAGAATTAGGAGAGAGTGGGTGGTCACTAGTGATAGAATTCTATCACTCCCAGTATCCAATCAAATCATGCCATGTGATCACCTAATATTCTATCACTAGTGATAGAAATGTAGTGGGGGTGGTCACTAGTGATACAATTCCATCACTCCCAAATTTTTTTAATTTTTATTTTAAAATTAGAAATTAAACACTAAATTATAAATTTCACTAATTTTTTTAATTTGTTATTTTAAATTAGAAATTAACAATAAAACACTAAAATTATAAATTTCATTAAATTTAAAACATACTACAATTTAACATACTAGAAATCATGAAACATACAATTTAAAAAAAAAACCCCTACTCCTCGTCCGAATCATGAAACTCCAAACCTAGAGAACCTACTAGTTCAATTAAATTGTATCTCAACCGAAAGTGAGTTTCTTCATTACGCAATTCTAGATGGATATTTTGTGGAACTTGAACTTGTGTAGGAGGATCCACACCCAATCTGGGGATATTGCACGCCTGTCTTCTTTGATCATCATATTGTGCAATACGATACATGCATACACTATGCTATGTATTGATTTCTTGTTCGTCGCACGAACCGGTCGGTGTAGTATACCCCATCTACCCTTTAAAACACCAAATGCCCTCTCAACATCTTTTCTTGCCGATTCTCACAATTTTTTGAACACGATTTCTTTAGGCTCGACAGGAAATGAGGGAGCTTTCACAAAAACAGACCAAGACGGGTAGATACCATCCACAAGAAAAAAGCCTCGTCTGTAATGTCGACCGTTAACATAGAAAGGAGAGGAAGGTGCGGTACCATCCGTTACGGATTGAAACAACGGCGACGTGTGCAACACATTGATGTCGTTGTTTGAACCTGGAACACCGAAATACGAATGCCAAATCCATAAATCATTGGACGCCACCGCTTCTAGTATGATGGTTGGTCTTTTGATGTCTCCCCTAACATAAGCCCCTCGCAACTCTCTTGGACAATTTTTCCACTCGATATGTGTACAATCGATGCTACCGAGCATCCTGGGAAAATGTCATCTAGCCTCATGTGCGGCGTAAATACGTGAGATGTCGTGGCTCGTCGGTTTACGTAAAAACTCTTTAGCATACAACTTAATGACCGCGTTGCAAAAAAATTACAAACATTCACGTGAAGTTCTGGCCGACATAGCTAGGTATTCATCATATTGATCGGGAGGGTTACCTGTCGCTAGTTGGTGAATGGCGGACGTGCATTTTTGTATCGGCTTGAAACTTGGTTTGCCCCTCGCATCGTAACCTTCTTGAAACCATTCCTCGCTTGTTTCGATGTCTTCAACAATCTTTAAAAATAATTCTTTGGGTAAACGAAACCGATCTCTAAACGTTTCGGCATTGTAGAGCGGATTTTCCACAAAATAATCGTTCATCAACACTTCGTTGGCACGTATACGATCACGGTCGACCATCTTCTTCTTTGGGCGGGACGACTTGGCATCAAGTTCGTTATACACCGACACAAAATATTTTAGCGTCTCGTTGTCGGAACACGACTAGGTATCGCTATCGCTAGACATCGGAAACGTCGAATCCGTAGGGAATTCCATTTGAGAAAGATAAAATTGTGTGAAATGGGTTTAAAATGGTTTAAAGATGTAGATTGGTGTGTGTAAAATGGTTTAAAATGGAGATATAAATAGATAAATGGTTTAAAGGTTTTTTTTTATTGAATATTACCGTTATTAAACGGTCAAAAATCAATCAACGGTCGAATTTTTCAAACATTTCAACGCGTGACCATTTCAACGCGTTTCATTTATAACGCGTGATCTTCATAGGGGCGGCGGTGTTCGTGGTGGTATAACGCGTGATGGGGTGGCCATCACGGACCACCCCGCCTGCCCTTAGAGTGAAAGGGGCGCCCTCGGGGAGGGGGGCGGTGAGTGTGAACCCCGCCGCCATCCCCTCGGTGACCCAAATCGGGGTGTGGTGTGCGGGTTGTGTTCACCGATGGAGTTTTGTAATTTTTGACCCTTTTTTTTATTAAAACAAATAAAAAAACAAAAAAAAGCATGTCCCCCAAGAGAGGAGTGCCGCCATCAAATTGAGGGTGTGGGGGGAGTTAAGTGGGGAGTTAACATGGCGCGTGCTGATTGGGTGTGGGTAAGAGAGAGGTCACTCCCCACTTAGAGGAGTGCCCACACCATTATACACTCTTTAAAAGTTATTTTGATATGTTTTATAAATTTAAAAACATTTTTGGTTAATGAATTAACTATCGGGTTCTGCTTATCGTAAATTGTTGGTAGGAAATTATGTGTATAATTTTCATTTGAATGAACTTCAATTTATGTAGAGATGGCAGAAGTATCCTCTTTTTGCATGATAACTGGACGAGGCATGGTCCTTTAAAGATTAGTTTCCCTCACGCTTATAGGTTATCGGCTAACAAAAAGGAATCTGTTTCTTCATGTTGTTCAATGGAGTTGGGGTTGGCTGACAAATCCGAGCTCAGATACGGAGTGGATTGAAGTCGGAAATTGTTTGATGCTCTTCTGATGTGTTCTCAGGTAACCAAATGTTCTTCTACTTTTTTCTCCTTTTTTTTTAATTTTGTTAATAACATTAAAGTAGGCATTCACTGTGGTAGGTAGATGATTCAACATATACTTGTGAGCCTGCAACAGGGGACTTGCCAGATGGCCTTGTGCAGTTTAGGTTGAATTTAGTCGAGGTTTTGGTCGACATTTGCCAGCTTTTAAATTCCGCTGTATTTTTGCAAAAGGTATGCACAAAGCCACAAACTTGTATTATATTTTGCATTATTATTCCCCAAGACTAGACCTGGCAAACGGGTTGGGTCGGGTCGGGTCATGGGTCAAAACGGGTTCGGGTGAAGATGGGTCAATTAAAAAGGGGCAGTTTTGGTTCGGGTCAAAACGGGTTTGGGTCGAAACGGGTTCGGGTCGGCACGGGTACAGGTCGGAACGGGTTTCGGGTCGGGTTGGTTAAAAATGTTTTTTAAAGAGATTGTACATCAAGGGGCAATTTTGTTCGGGTCGAAACGGTATGGGTCGAAACGGTTCGCGTCGAAACGCTTCACGTCAAAACGGTAATCGTCGAAACGGTTCGCGTCGAAACGGTACGCGTCGAAACGGTATGCGTCGAAACGGTACGGGTCGAAACGGTTCACCGTTTAATGGTTCGCATCGAAACGGTACGCTTTGACCAATGCGAAATCTTGATAACAAATCTGCTCCACTACAATGTGATAAGGTTAGAGTCTGTGATTTGTTTGTCTTAGTATATGTATTATCTTTTTGTGAAAATGGTCCTTTTGTCCCATGGCCTATTGGGTTACCTTTTAAAAATTGAACTGACTGATGATTTTTTTGGTTAAAGCTGATGCTTGAGGTTAAATTACAGAGTGAACAAATGGATGAGTTAGATAACGGGTCAAAATGGGTAAATGTCAAAGAAAGACGGGTTGACCCAAAAGACTTTTTCAAAAATTTCTAAAAATTATTATAAACACTTAGTGCTGATTACAATAGTAAAATAATATTTCAATATATTCTTATTTTTGGTTAGAAGCACACTTTGGGTGACCAAATTTTTTTCCTGTTCGGCCCATTTGACCTGTTTCAATTTGGTAAATCTTTTTATGTTTTATTTTTTCGGAAAAGGAGGTGGTACAAAAACAACTTGAATCGACCCATCCTTAAGTAGTTGGTTGAAATTTCCATATATTTACATGTTATCTTTGTGTATGTGATATTACTCTCTTTTTTATGGCTTTTGTTGTGTTTTTTTATTCTTTCTAAATTATTTTCTTTTATAACTTAAAAAAGGCAAAGCAGTGAAGAACGGAGAACAGAGATTCAAGAATTGTGAGGTTGCAGCGTTGATGTTGATGTGTTTACATCCATGATTGCATAGCACGAAGGTGAAATTGCAGCTTGTAGATAATAAGCATGGCTGAGTTTTAATTACTAAGATGTAAAGGATTAGACTTTGTTTAGCCCCAGGATTGTGAGTGGTAGTTAAGTGAGTTCTGGTTTTCCTTCACTAAACATGGGCAAATTCAGTTGATTTTTCAATAATGACAAATTCTGCTTAGCCTTCGTACAATATATTCTATTAAAACTTGTTTTAGGCATCATTTAGCATTTACTCTTGTTATTAAGAGACATAGATTAAGGGTAGAGGAATTGAAAGTGTGGCTTGCGTGAATCTGTGTCTTAAAGACATATAATTATTTTTTTGTACAAATGTGCAGGTGGCATATGGCGGAGTTGCAATCTGTCACCCATCGTGCGAGGCGGAAGCGAAAATTGACAAACTCGAAAGACATACCCTTCTACAAAATTGTTGGGCGGAATGGCTTTGAAAAACTTGATGTCCAAATTCTCGTATGTCATTCGTCTTAAAAATATAGTAATTAGTTACTGCTGAGCGCCCAAATTTTTACCCAATCGCCCAATGTTCCTGTGGTATTACTTGCCCTTTTGTATTGTACACATAGAGGTCGAAATTTCAATTCTATTTATGATTGGGGTTATTATGGTTGTCTTTTATCTCTTAACTGGTTAAATCTTTTATCTATATATACAACTTATATAAAATTTATGTTCCCACCCCGTCTTGTCTAAACGGTTCGCGTCGAAACGGTTCGATTCGAAACGGTACAGGTCGATTAGATAAATATCTTCGGTAAAAAAAGTTAATTTTTGTTACAGGTGGCTGATGTAGTACTGCATGAAGGCCAAACATTTGATCTCTCTATGGTTTTGCACATGGTGACAATTTTGTGTGACAGGGAATCATATGAACCAACAGGCTTTATGTCTATTGTATGTCACTTGCTACTTTTTTTAATACAAGTAATGTTTTAATATGTAAAAAAACTCCACAATGCAGAACTGAATATTATATTATACTCTTTCTTGGGTTTATTTAAGGTACATATATCACTTGCGGATGTTATTGGTTCCTATTCGAAGTGGATGTCTTCTTACATAACTGATGTCAGGCCATTGCTGTAAGGAAACTCTTCTTTAAAATTGGATAAATGTAGCACTTACTATATTATTTTAGCCCTTTATTTTTTGTAGCTGATATGTCAGAACCTTTATGCTCACACGCGTGTGCAACTGCTTTCCGGAAGTTTTGCGAAGATGCTACTGCGGTTATGCACAAACCTTCTAGCTTAGAAATGTTAATGTGGATTACAGAGGTTATAACTTATAAACCTTATACCACAAATAGTTTTTTTTTGTTTTTGGTTTTTTACGCTTCGGTATGCTGATTTATTTATTATTTATAACAATTTCAGGGTTCGTTAATTTAATATATATATATATATATATATATAGGTAAAGAGTATGGTACAAATATGGTTATCGTACATTACATACGCGAGTTTTTGAGCCATACACGTGTCCTGATTCAGTTTTTCTTTAATAAGGTTAAATCAGACAATTAATTCAATCATCTGAGGGCAAATTCGTCTCTTCATTCAATCAGCGAGATGTTCGTTACACTAATATCCCGGTAATTATCATTCGAATCAGTTTCAAATTTTTCATAATTCTCAAATTGCAGTTTTCGTTCGTCTGTGTTAGGGTTTCATTCAATTGTTTTTTTCGATGGATCCACAGAGCAGCACTGGACGAACAGAGGTTGATCTTGAAGAAACTCGACCGATCGGTGATCATGCTCAATTATCTGCATATCAGAGAGTTTCGATTGAGGATGTATTAAATCCGCCACCTACAAATCCAAATCCAAATCCAATTGCAAGTACAAGTGTTGTAAACGAGTTGTTTAATGGTAATTATGTTAATTCAGATCTCTAAATTGTTCGTATACTTGTTTTTTGTTTAATCGTAGCAATGATTTTATATTGTTATAGCTGTTTTTTGAAGTTTGAATGTTGATTAAATTTTTGATATGAAAGCAAAATGCACAAATTCGCATGTTACTACTATTACAATTCGCATTTGATTTTTTTTTTCTTTACGCATTTTCGCATGTTATGGCATTATAAATCGCATATGTAAAACAAATTAATCAAAATTATCATTTTAGCATGTGATTGTTTATACAATTCGTATGTGTCTTTGTTTTTATGATGAAATTATGTTGTTATTAAGATTTCGCATGTAACTAGTCCCATAATTCGCACGTTTTTTTTTCTCATTTTGATTCATGTAGATGAAAGGGTTTACACTCCGGAGGTTCAAGCATCAGCTACACCTATTGTTGGAATGCAATTTATCTCTATTGAACAAGCATATGCGTTTTACCAATCATATGCTAAGTTAGCGGGGTTTTCTACTCGTAAAGGTGGTGAAGTACACAGTGGTGGTATAATCAAAACTAAGTATTTTGTTTGCTCTAAAGAGGGACATAAGCCACTGTGTATTGATGATCGTTCGAAGTCAAAAAAGCAATTCAAAACAAGGAACAGGGGGACTATTAGAACTGGATGCAAAGCTCAACTTATGATTTGCACTGTGGATGGTAGATTATATACAGTAAATAGATTTGTTGATGGCCATAATCATAAGTTTGTATGTCAAGATGATATTCACATGTTGCCAGCTTACAGACAGTTGTCAGATGTCCAGGAGGAGTTGGTTTGGGAACTAGGCACTTTAAACCTTGGTCCGGTCAAAGCTTTCCATATAATGAGGAAACGTTATGGTGGTTTCGAGAACGTTGGTGCCACGGTTGATGATTGCAAAAATTTTAGGAAGCGAATTAACAGCTATATAGGAGAATATGATGCTGACATGGTGATTAATAGGATAACCGACAAAAAACAGTATTTAGCTAGATTATTCTTTTGAATATTCTGTTGATGATGACAAACGGTTAACTGGTTTGTTCTGGGCTGATGGTTTATGCAAGCTTAACTATATGGAATTTGGGGATGTGATATCTTTCGATGCAACTTTCAAGACAAACAGGTAATGTTTTTTTACTAATTTTCGCATGTTATATATCTTCTTGAGCTTTGTAATATCGCATGTGCAGACATGTTGAAGAAGTGAGTTGAGTATATCGCATGTTATACTTTTTGTTTTCGCATGTGATAGCTGTCTATTTCGCATGTTTTCAATGTGTAATTCGCATGTGTTGTTCAGGTACAAGATGGTGTTTGTTCCGTTCACTGGCATTGACAACCACTGTCGAAATGTAACCCTTGGAGCTGGGTTGTTGGCATCGGAGAGCATTGAATCATATAAATGGCTTCTGAATTCATTCTTAAAGTCATTTGGCCAGCAGCCAAAGGTTGTAGTGACCGATCAAGACCCTGCTATGAAACAGGCTATTGAGGAGGTTTTCCCTACCAGCAGACACAGATTGTGCATGTGGCACATAATGAAAAAAGTGGCAGATAAGGTATATCATGATATATTGTCTTTCATTAGCGTTATGTTTTTTTATATTATAGAGTTAAAAAACATTTATTGTTATAGGTTGGACATGAGTTGTGCAATAACGATGAGTTTAAAAGGAGGATGTGCGACATTGTATGGACTGATTCCATTGAGCCCGAAGAATTTGAGAGACAGTGGAAGTTGGTGATGATTGGGTTCGGTCTCACAGAAAACAAATGGATTGATGATATGTTTGTGATGAGATCCATGTGGATTCCGGCTTTTTACCGGCACGAGCCAATGTCGGGACTTATGAGAACAACTTCAAGATCTGAGAGTGAGAACCATTTTTTCTGCCGGGTGGCTAATTCACAACTCACCCTCGTAGAGTTTATGAATCATTTTGATGGTGCAATGGATATCCAAAGGTTTAATCATAGAAAGAATGATCATATTTCAAGATATACTGAGCCTACTGATTGGAGCGAAACTTCTTTGAAAAAAGATGCTGCTAAGAGATTCACCAGGTCTATATTCTTTGACCAGCAAGTAGAGATTTATGGTACAATTTCTGAATGTCTGCCGATGGACACCAAAATAGAGGGTCCACAGATCAGGATATTGTTGAAGGACTTTAAAGCCCATGGAAATGGTTTACTGGAGGTATTATAGCATATTTATTTCAAACATGCGATTATTTGATAACGTACATGCGAATTTCTTATTTTTCAAATCATGATCTTGCAATATGCGATTTTGATTTTATCACGCGATTTTAAAAGTTATTCCTTTACATGTTTTTAAGACATGCGAATTTGTTATTTTACACATGCGATTTTAAAAGTTATTCATTTACATGTTTTTTAAGTCGTGCGAAATTGATATGTTACACATGCGATTTTAATTTTGAATATATATATATATATTTGTTGGTTTTTCCTAGGTGTGGTTCAAGAACCTTGAAAATGATGTAACTGCACAATGTAGATGTTTGCGTTTTGAGCAGTATGGGCTGCTTTGCAAACACATCTATTTCCTTTTCAAGATGTTTGGTGTTAAAGAAATACCAAACAAGTATGTTATGAAGAGATGGACGAAGGATGTGGTGCCGAATGAGTTAAATGTGAAGTACAATTTAAATGTGGGTGGCAAGGATGTGCAACACAAGGCTAAACGGATTGCTCGTGAAATCATCCACACAGGGGAGTATTTGGTTAGCAATTTGATTTCCGACCTAGATCAACTTGTTTTAGTGAGGGATCAAATGATGCAGCTCAAAGAGAGAGTGGATCAGAGTCGTATAACCAAGCAACTTGATCCAAAATTTGACCGATTTTCAAAGTTGATTGGTTATCAACAACCGGTAACTAATGCTCCTCCTACTGTGCGTGTGCCGGCTGGTATAAGAAACAAAGGTCGCGGATCGCATAAAAGGATTAAATCTAAGAAGGAACAAATGATCAGCCGAATAGGGAAAAGGTTAAGGACATGTAGCGTATGCAACGTCAAAAAGGTCATGACATTCGGACTTGCGAGATTCTTAAAGGCAAACAACAAGGTAAACAGCAAAAAAAGAAGATGAAGGGCGTCCAGTTTGAAAATGTCCCCAGAGACAAAGAGAATGAGGTTGAAGATGAAAAAGAGGAAGATGAGTTTGAAGATTACAGTAGTGATGATGGATCTGAAGAAGAAGATCAGTGGGAGGAGGTTTCAGAAGATGATGAGGATGAGTAGTTTTTTTTTATAAATGGACATGCGAATTATACGGAGCACATGCGATTTATATTTTCTGTTTATATCTTTTTCACATGCGATTTTTAGTGTATACACATGCGATTTTATATGATTCATTTTATAGTAATTCTTACATGCGATTTCACTTTTATTACATGCGATTTTTTGAGTTATATTGTTTTTTCTGTGACAAACAGGGCTATATCATTCATGCGATTTAATATTTTTATAAGCAAGCATAATATGTGTTCTAAATACATAATATGTGTTCTAAATTCATACCTAAATACATACCCAAAATATAAAATAATTGTTATTGCCTAACACAGCCACAACCACAAAAGGATTAAAAAGATAATTTAGTTACTTGAAGAAAAGATTTTATCACGTTCAGAAGAGCTGAACTCCATCTTCTCCTTCACAGTGTTTAGAGCATCTGTCAGGAAAGAGAAGGCTAAGTCATCAGCTCTAGATTGCTCCTTTATGTGCTCCAAAGCTCTGTCCTTGAAGCTTGATGGTGGTTCTTGAAGTAGGCGTTCCCATAAATCTTGATTTTTCTTGATTTTTCTTGATTTGTTCAAGAATTTTACCCTGCACATCAAGAACCAGATGAGAAGAGTTGACATCAGTGCTTAGTTCTGTCAACGTGCGAGTTGACAATAGCTCTTTGATTGCAATGTTTTTTATTTGTTCTGAATCATCAGATGTCATTTTTGTTTGTCTGTTTTGTGTGTGTTTTTTTCGTCTTCTATGTATTATTTAATATGGAAGGTAGTTATATCTAGGTTTTTTATATTAATATAGTTAATTTATTATGTAGGTAGGGTGGTAAGTTTCAGTAGTAATTATTGTAAAATTGATCAATACATGTCAATTTACAGTCACATCGGTAATAAATTAAGTTTTTTTATATAAAATACTACTATTTTAGTTTTTAAGATACGTAATTTTTTATTTTTTTTTTGCATTTTTAGGACAAAGTAATTTGAAAGTATTTGTTAGTGTTTTATTCATAATCGCGTGTATTAAAGCATGAATTCCCACATTATACGAAATTTCAAAGATTATTAACTCTTAGTGAAATCGCATGTGTATTGATATGAATTCGCACATTATATTACACCCTAAGTGTTTTCGCATATATGTTACATGAATTCGCATACTTTACAAAAAACAGACCCTTTCTTTTTATCTGAATTGTCTTTTTCGCATGTTTGTTATGTATTTCGCATATTCTTATTTGAATCGTTATCCTCTTCCACGTATTGACGACTTGTTCGACCAGTTGCAAGGGTCGAGCTATTACTCCAAGATTGACTTGAGATCGGGATACCATCAGCTGAGGGTCCGAGATGAGGACGTCTCCAAAACAGCATTCAGAACTCGCTACGGCCATTACGAGTTTCTGGTTATGCCATTCGGGCTGACGAATGCACCAGCGGTCTTCATGGATCTCATGAACCGAGTATGCAAGCCTTACCTGGATAAGTTCGTTATTGTGTTCATCGACGATATCCTGATCTATTCCAAGAGTCAGGAGGAACACGAGCAGCACCTACGACTTATGCTGGAACTTCTTCGAAAAGAGCAGTTGTATGCCAAGTTTTCAAAATGTGATTTCTGGCTTCGCGAAGTCCACTTTCTAGGCCATGTGGTTAACAAGGATGGAATTCATGTGGATCCATCTAAGGTTGAATCGATCAAGAATTGGCCTGCACCCCGTACACCAACAGAAATCCGCCAATTCTTGGGTTTGGCAGGATATTACAAAAGGTTTATCAAAGACTTCTCCAAGATTGCGCAACCTCTCACTTCGCTGACTCAGAAGGGTGTCATTTATCGTTGGGGTCATGCACAAGAGTCCGCATTTCAACATCTAAAGGATAGACTTTGTAGCGCGCCTATCCTCTCATTGCCCGAAGGCACCGATGATTTCGTGGTTTATTGCAACGCTTCCATCCAAGGACTGGGTTGCGTATTGATGCAACGTGACAAGGTCATTGCCTACGCATCGCGCCAACTTAAAGTTCACGAAAGAAACTACACTACTCACGATCTGGAGCTGGGAGCTGTTGTATTCGCGCTTAAGATATGGAGACATTACCTGTACGGTACCAAGTGCACCATTTACACCGATCACAGGAGTCTCGAGCATATCTTCAAGCAAAACGAGTTAAACATGCGTCAACGCCGATGGGTTGAGCTCTTGAACGATTATGAATGCGCAATCAAGTATCATCCGGGTAAAGCCAATGTTGTGGCCGACGCCCTCAGTCGAAAGGATACCATACCTAGGCGTGTACGTGCTTTACAGCTTACCATCCAATCCAACCTCCCCTCTCAGATTCGTGATGCTCAGGTCGAAGCATTGAAGGTAGAGAACATCAGGGCTGAATCCCTACGAGGATCGAGGCAGCGGCTAGAACAAAAGGAAGACGGCGCTTACTATGTAAACGGACGCATCTGGGTTCCATTTTATGGAAACTTACGCGAGCTTGTGATGGACGAAGTGCACAAGTCTCGTTATTCGGTACATCCTGGTTCGGATAAAATGTACCACGACCTCAAGACTACGTATTGGTGGCCTGGCATGAAAGCCCACATATCAACCTACGTCAGCAAGTGCTTGACTTGTGCGAGAGTCAAGTCTGAATATCAGAAACCATCAGGCCCACTTCAACAACCGGAGATCCCGAAATGGAAATGGGAGCAAATTTCCATGGATTTCGTTACCGGCCTGCCCAGATCTCAACGCGGAAACGATACCATTTGGGTGATCGTAGATCGACTGACCAAGTCTGCACATTTTCTGGCTATCAAAGAAACGGATAAGTTTTCTACTCTTGCAGACATTTACCTAAAGGAAGTAGTATCAAGGCACGGAGTGCCAACCTCCATCATTTCCGATCGTGATGCGCGTTTTACTTCTGAACTGTGGCAAGCAATGCACAAGTCCTTTGGCTCACGTTTAGATATGAGCACCGCTTATCACCCGCAGACGGATGGGCAATCTGAACGCACCATCCAAACCCTTGAAGACATGCTTAGGGCATGTGTAATCGATTTTGGTAATGGCTGGGAAAAGCACCTCCCGCTAGTGGAGTTTTCATACAATAACAGCTACCACACCAGCATCCAAGCCGCTCCGTTTGAGGCATTGTACGGACGCAAATGCCGATCACCTCTCTGTTGGGCAGAAGTTGGTGACAGTCAAATCACTGGCCCAGAACTTGTGGTAGACACCACCGAGAAAATTGCTCAGATACGACAGCGAATGGCGGCAGCTCGTAACCGTCAGAAAAGCTATGCTGATAAAGGAAGAAAACCACTCGAGCTCCAGGTTGGGGATCGAGTGCTACTCAAAGTCTCACCTTGGAAAGGTGTAGTCCGCTTTGGCAAACGAGGCAAACTCAATCCGCGTTATGTCGGACCATTCGAAGTCACCGAGAAAATTGGCAAAGTCGCCTACAGGTTGAATCTACCTGAAGAACTCAGCGGAGTTCACAATGTTTTCCATGTGTCGAATCTGAAAAAGTGCCTGTCAGATGAGACTCTCATAGTTCCTCTTAAGGAACTCACTATCGACGACCAGCTGCGATTCGTCGAGGAACCAGTAGAGATTACGGATCGAGATGTTCAGATCCTCAAGCATACCAGGATACCTCTCGTTCGAGTTCGTTGGAATGCTCGTCGTGGCCCAGAGTATACCTGGGAACGAGAAGACCAAATGAAACTCAAGTATCCCCAACTGTTTAAGAAAAACGCAACCACTACTGAGGCTGAAGCTACTGCAGAATTTCGGGACGAAATTCCAAATCAACGGGGGGATGATGTGACACCCCAGGAAAATCAGGAAAACAACGCAACTTAACTAGCTTTCTCAGTAACCACGCGCAAAATTTCGGGACGAAATTCTCTTAACAGGGGGAGAATGTGACAACACTCAAAATCCTATGTATTCCATACAATTTATTATTGATAATTAAAGTGTCTGACGACTGTGTGGAATTACTTAACTGCTTTCTGATATCTGTGTTATGCTTACACGTATTTGTAAATATGCTAATAATGTACAGATAGGTCACTAAATAGTCCGTTACATTTTCCTAAGTGTTAGAAAGTAAAAACGTTGCAAAAAATATATATGTAGGACGCTTTACGGATTAATTAAGCGGTTTAACGGAACAGGATCGAACCGAACAATCGGACTTTACCCGGAACCTAAAAATATTGTCAATGACATTGTTTTTCTTTTCTGAACCAGTTAGGGTCCCCGAATACCCTAACACCCGCTATAACACATAACATACTAGTAAATGGTTTAACCTTCTTATTAACTAACTAATACTTAACACTTGGTTGGAAACTAACCGAATTACCCCCCCCCCCCAACCGAGTTCGGTCACAATGTGACCATCCCTTGTACCTTGATGATTATTTAATTCATTCTTGTCCCATATCAAGTGAACATAGCACCCAATGGTTAATTGTGTAGAGTTTTGCCTATAAGTTACAACCTAAACACACCATAATCTTTCCACCACACTTGATCAAACATCACTCTCTCTCCCTCTCCTCAAACTCTCGGCCGAACACAAGCACCCACAACCACCCACTTTCGAGCTTTGATCTTGCCATTCCAAGCTTATACAAGGGTTAAGGATCTCATACAAAGGAGCTCGGTGCATTCGGAACGCGAAGGACCTCGCTACATTGCTTTTATCCACTCGATTTTCGATTAGAATCTTCCCTAGCCTCGAGCTAGTAGTAAGTTGCTCTAAACGCCTTCTTGATCTTGTCTAGAGTGGTTAATAAGAGATTTGTCGGTTAAAATTGTGAACATATAAAACCAAAACTAAAAAGTCTTGCTAGAATGATAAACTTGTTGGTTAAAGAGTAAATAATGATGAAACATGGTAGTACAAGGTGAATCTGAAATATATGAGTATTAGTTTGCTGTAAATAACTTATAACCTGTTGTAAATCATTATTAGAAGGAATGGTAATCATAGTGTGCGTTTTAGTAGCCGTTAGACTGAAAACAGCTTGCTGATGTGTATTTTCAGCCGCCTTTAACAGGCTGTAAACAGGTCTTAAACTTAACTAAAAACCGATATTTTGAATCTAAAATATGTTATTATGAAATACGGTTCTAATGGCACCGGAATCGTAATTTTTGGACTCCGTTTACTATTTTTAAAGTGTTAAATTGTAACAGCAACTTAAGCTGAATTTTGACAGCAATAAATGGGTGTCATACTTTCAGTCATAACCTGAGTTTTGTGATGAATCGGACCATGAAATTTGTACAGTAGATGAAAACCGATGCATTTGTAATTACCCCATTGGAATTTCGTAAATCGGACACTCAATGAATTTTTAATAATTTTTTCCGTGGACTGTGGTCAGAAATACATAAATCTGAGTTCTGCCCGGAATATGAATTTTTATAAAATATTGGTAATGAACCGGACCCCGATATTTTTACAAAATAAAATATGGAACGTTTATGACATTCTGTAAAAATTTGGGAATTTTTGAAATAATTTAACTATTTTATTAAAATGTCCGAAAACAGCCAGTTTTGAATATAAATGATGAAATGACATAAGTTGTGACTCGCGTGTCTAAATGTCAAGTATGCTATCTGTGAATGATTTAATATGCTATATATGTTATGTGTATTATCGTATGTTTGATTATGAGTGGGGAATGGATGGGAAACATACATGGGCATAAACAGTTAAAGTAATGCATGTTATGTGCTAGATACGTGTAGGAACTTTGTGCTCTAATTGAAAGCCACTGAATGACTAACTGATAAATCATACTAGGACGCGATTGACCGACCCTGACTGTTAGCTATATTGAGAATCTAACCGAGCAAACCGAGGTGAGTTCACACACTTTCTAAGGCATGGGATTCCCGGTGGTTTGGGAATGGGTTAAGAAATTAAAATTGGAATCTACATATCCTCCTTGGGTAGGATATGTACGGCCATCCTCCATAGGTAGGATGCCATTATTAAACCTACGAATTCTCCTGGTGCAGAATACGTACGTTCGTCCTCCTTGGGTAGGACAACAACCTTAAAACTAGCTAGACAAAACTCTATCATGAAGTCCCTCAATTTATATCGACTTAATCGCCGAGGCCAATGGCGAGCGGGTCATTAGTTAATAGCGCTATTAGGTTTAACAAACCTCACACCGTGCCAGTCGGACGGGCGTGTACTAATGGACTATGGCAGATTGTCAGTGATGATAGACACTGATATAGGGCACAACTTATTTGCGTAGCAGTTGATATGTATGGTCTAGTAGTTCAAACGGGGAAAGCCCCCACTGATTATGAATATGGTTTGGGTAAAGAAAAGGAACTGGTTAAACATACTTTCAACTATGGGGTGACCCCCACGGCAAATATGCCAACGAAAGTCAAACCACGTTTTCAGAAACAACTTAAAACTAAACAACCAAACGTGAACTCACTCAACTTTGTTGTTGACTCGTTGTTACATGCCTTACAGGTCGCTAAATGCTTGGAGCTTGCACGGGGAAGGAGTCGTTGTGGTGTACGGACTGTTATGTTCCGTGCTTAATGTTTAAATCCTTATGAACTTACTAAACTTGCGTTTTGAAACTTTAACCTATGAACTATGGACTTATGCTTATGAACTCACGTTTATGCTTCCGCTGTTTAAACCAAACAAGGTTAACTAGTTTTGGTCACCAATCGTATTATGTTTGGTTTTATTTACTTAATTGAGTTGTTCAATATGATTGGTGGCTCGATCCTGGTCACGTCACGCCTCCAAGCGGTGATACCCCGCATGGTGGATTTTGGGGGTGTGACATATACGTACAACAAGGCAGGCCTAGCCAACTTGGGATTACCCCGCGACACGCGACAGGTGTGGAGGATCCTGTCGTGACACGCGGGCGGATTCCATTTGGGCTATAAAGCCCCTGGTCTGGGACTTGAACTGTATGCTTGTTTCGACGTTAAATCTCACAACGTACGGATAAATACACACTGTATCGTTCAAAATAGTTATAGTACCGAGCCTCTGCTGCGATAACAGGGTAATAACTCGATCACTGCTACGATACAATGTCCGGTTGATTGAAACCGATCCGATGGATGTTTAAGTGCTACCCGAATCCGAGCTATACTTTGTCATTCGTCGTGAGAGTTTTGATTTCGTGAGTTTATCGTAAATGTTGTATTAAGTTACTGACCTAGTTAATTTCGTGTGCATTGTTATTTAACTAGGTTACAAGGCTACATCAGTAGGCAAAGTTCTGTCCAATTAAACTTGCAATGTGAGTCATTCTCTTTTGTCAAAAGTATTTTACAAATACCTAAATATTTTCCAGTTATTTGTTACAGGGATTAAGTCTTGGTTATCTTAAATTACTGGCAAGTGGGGTATTGTGCACATTACTATTGTTTTTCACTTTTAACAGTGATAATCATCACTATTGAGTAAAAGGACCCAATAGTGGTATGACCATCGTCACCAGGGTGTGACACGGGGCCAGATAATTATAAGATAGGGGCCATTCTAATCGCTCTTATGCTGTAATCTATAACGAATGTGTCATTTTATAACTTGAGTGACTCGCTAGTATTTCCCCGCTGATAAAAATCTTTTTAAAGATGTTTCAGGTGATTTACTGTGAACTAGGAAAAGTGTCGCGTAGCACACCAGCTTGAAGAATGTGGCTCAGTAAATAAAAGAAATAAACATGTTTTTTTTTTGTAAAACAGGGATTTCCCAGTGAAATTACCCTTATTGTAAATTATGGGGTTTGCCCCAAAATGTGAAATAAAATAATTGGGCATTTTCAGTTTTAAAAAGATCCTGCTAGAAATTTCCGCTGCCAAAATAAACAATACCACGGGTGTTCTGTCCCGCGGCTCCTGAGACGGGTAAAACCGGGTCGGGGGCCGTGACAGAAAAAGGTGGTATCAGAGCCACTGATTTAAGCCAATTAAGTATTTAGAAATACTTAATTTTTCTGATTGCCATTCTGTGATTCTGTGAAATTTTAATTTACAATAAATAAAATTTTAACTTAAAATTGTGTGTGTTTCTTCATGTGTGCTAACAACATGAATGAACTGTCGGAGGCACTCCGAAACTTTACTATCCATAGTACCGATAGGGATACCACAAGAAACCCATCTGGCTACCTAGCAGATACGGAGGAACCACTAACATTCCAGGCCCAGGAGAAACCAAAGCCGAAAAAGAGGAGGAGAATCTTGGATTGGAAACGTGGGCGTATGAAGAAACCAGCTGCACAGAAGGTTAAAAAGACTGAGGATCCGAAGGATAAAGGGAAAGGAAAATAGATCAGGGAAAGTTCCGGGCAAGCTCAGGAAATGCCACCATGGGAGGAGCTGGATCGCAAACTGGCAAATTGTGACCTCATCGGACCTGCCGATGAAAACCTCTTCAATTACCCCACTGAATCCCAACTTCCAATTAATTTGGAACCGGCTATCCCAGATCCTATTGTCAACCCCGACCTGTTAAAGGCCAGCTGGAGGAATGGTGGACAAATGACTGGCAGTTTCAGAACTTCATGAATAACCCCAACGTCTATTTTCCCAATTTGACCCTGAGCCTGCACCAAACCCACCTATGAGCATAGAAAACTTGGCTGAACTCCGTCATTATGGCGAGGAGCTGGTAGAGGCAGGAAATAGAATTAGGGATGTAGGGGAGAAAATCACCTGGAAATACGATGAGAGGGAGCGTCGTTTCTGAAAGGCCGGTTAAATTGTGGTTGCATGTTTAATAATAATAATAATAATAATATAATAATAAATAATAAAAATATAATCATGTAAAATAACTCAAAATAAAACTTTTTTAATATAACTGGTGTGTATTGATGCATACTAACATATATAAAAATATGAAAGTCGTAAAATCGACAATTTTGGCTATACGTGTTGACATGATTATGTGTGATTACTTTATTATGTTTGGTTGTTATTTAGTTTGTGCCAATAATTTATATATATATATATATATTGTTAATTATCAGATGGAACACGCCGTTAATGAGCCAGTTAATGAAGTTAACCAATCTGAGCAAAACAATGAGGATCACTTTCTTAATAGGCAAGATATAGAAAATATCGTTGCCCAGGGAATAGCCAATGCTATCCCGGCAATCGTCGCTGCTGTTAAAAGCCCTGTCGAGCCTTCACAAGCCAACCCTAGTAAACGCATGCGCGACAATAATTTCAGTAAGAGTGTTAACGGAGGCGGCAATAATGACAACAACGTGATTCAAGCCCCAATACTTAAGAAAATGAGGGTTGCAACACCTGGTTGCACTTATAAAGAATTTCTTGCCTGTAAACCTGTTGAATTTGCAGGCAATGAAGGGGCAACTGCCGCACTGCGTTGGTTGGAGAAAACCGATAAAATAAGTAAATGTACCGAGGAGGACCAGGTTATGTATGCGTCTCACCTTTTCAAGGAAGAGGCATTAGAATGGTGGAATACGGTATTGCAAGCCAAAGGAAGTGACGTGGCTTATGCCATGAATTGGGAAGAATTTAAGCAATTGGTGGAAAGGAAATTCTGTCCCGAGTATGAAAAGGCACAAGTGGCAAATAAGTTCCTGAGCCACCAGATGGTAGATGTTGACTGTCGAGGGTATACTTCGAAATTCTTCGAATATGCCAGAATTGTACCAACTCTGCCCTCACCAAAACCGGTACTTCTTTCTCGCTATATTTGGGGTTTAATTAGAGAGATTTGTGATATCGTCAAAGCTGCGAGACCCCGCACAATTGACGACGCGATAGAATTAGCCAATACCCTGACCGGCGGGCTTCTATGTACGCGAGAAGAAAACAGGAAGAGGGAATTGGCTCAGAAAATTACCTAGGGATTTCGTGGGGGTAATACTAGTAGCAACTTCAAGAAAAGAGGAACTGGGCAATCCTCCACTGCTCCATTTTGCAGTACCTGTAAAAGAAAGCACTTTGGGAAATGTAAGGGGTACTGTAATTTCTGCAAAATTCCGGGGCACCAAGAAGAAGAATGCAGGAGAAAGAAATCAAAAATTTGCTTCAACTGTGGAGAAGCTGGACATTTTAGACCAGACTGCCCTAAACTGGTCAAACCAGCTGATAACAAGACCAAACCTGCTGAAGGAACTAATAAGAAGAACGCCAGAGCCTTCCAGCTAACAACGCAAGAAGCAGATCTGATTCCGGACGTGATAGCTGGTACGTTCCTAGTTCACGACGTTTATGCGAAAGTATTATTTGACTCTGGTGCAAACCAAAGTTTTATAAATACTTCATTCTGTCAAGCTCTTAAGCTACCCTTAACCAAACTTAGGCAGATTTATACGGTAGAAATAGCAGATGGAAATTCTGTTAACATAAATAAGGTTCTTCAAGAAGAAAAGATAGAACTTTCCGGCCATAAATTTTCCGCCAATCTTTTACCTATGAATTTAGCTGGATTCGATGTCGTGTTAGGAATGGATTGGTTAGTGGCCAACCATGCTCGAATCCTCTACGATAAGAATTCCATAGAAATTCATACACCCGCAGGAGAAGTAATTATGATTACAGGTGATAAGCCGCGCAAACCATTAAAGTTCATTTCAGTAATGAAAGTTGCTAGTTATGAGCGAAAACAAGGAATAGTGTATATGATTTCGATAATCATTAACACTAAAAGTAAGGAACTTAAGGAAATTCCTATAGTATCAGAATACCCGGATGTATTCCCAGAAGAGCTACCAAGATTACCACCAGATAGGGAAGTAGAGTTTAGAATTCATCTAATTCCTGGAACAACACCAATAGCCAAGGCACCCTATCGGCTAGTACCCACCGAAATGTTAGAACTGAAAAAGCAGTTAGATGAATTGCTCAGTAAATGATTTATACAACCTAGTTCATCCCCTTGGGGAGCACCAGTGTTGTTTGTCACACCCCCAAAATCCACACGCGGAGTATTACCGCTTGGAGGCGTGACTGACCAGGATTAAGCCACCAATCATATTGAACAATGTATGTAGTAAATATAATTCAACCAAACAATATGAAAGGTGTTCAAAACCAAAGCATAGTTAAGTGTTTAGCGGAAGCATAATTGTAAAACCCAATGTAAGTATTAAGTACGAAATAAAATAATGTTTTTAGCATGGCACACACTGCCATGTCCCACAACGACCGCGCCTCCCTGTGCAAGCTCCATGAGTACCTAACGACCTGCAAGGCATGTAGCAACGAATCAACAACAAAGTTGAGCGAGTTCACAGTTGGTTGTTTAGTAATGTAAATCGTATGTTCGTTTGTAAACCATGTATCATATTAATTCGTATCGCGGTCACCCTGACATGTTTGCGAAGATTAGTGGGGGCTTCCCATGTGTTATTAGACCACGTGTATCGACTGCTACGAAAATGTAAGAGGTGCCCTAAGTCAATGTCTATCAGCATTGACCCTTTGCCCATAGTCCATTAGTACACGCCCGTCCGACTGGCACGGTGTGAGGTTTGTTAAACCTAATAGCGCTATTAACTAATTACCCGCTCGCCATAGGCCTCGGCGATTAAGTCGATAAATGAGGGACTTAAAGTGATAGAGTTGATGGTCTTATGGCCGTACGTATCCTGTTGTATGCGGAATACGCAAGTTCATAGTTACCGTTCAGTTCTTTAACCCCATTCCCAACCCTTGGGAATCCCATGCCTTGGATAGAGTGTGAACTCACCTTGGTTTGCTCGGCAGATACACAGAAAGGTTACTTGAGCTAAATGTGGTCAACCACGTCCTAACATGGTTACCATACAAGTCAGGTCTAGGTTCAAGTAAAGTACGTATGGTTACACACAAGTTAACGGATTACAAACACGTATTGATCATGGCAACACATTAACAGTTAAGTACATAACATACTCATACTTGTACGATTCAAAAGATTGGGCTCGCACAAGTCTAACAGCCTTGTGCGATTCACCCATTGAAGCCCAAAGATACCCGGCCCAATAACACAATCAATCCAACAATGCAAACGACCCAAACAAGTAAACAAGAGTCTTGTGCGATCCGGATGGACTTGTGCGACTGTGTTTTGGGCTAATCGGCCCAATAGCATAAGTGAAGTCCAACTATTGTGTGTGGCCCAAGCCTTGTGCGATCCACAAGGTCTTGTGCGATCATGCATATCCTGATTGTACTTAGTGTATTAACAGTTGCACTATTCTTGTGCGACTGTCTTGTGCGATTGGTCGTCTTGTGCTATTTGTTTTAATATCCGAAAATTATGGCAATAAGTTATATGGTTTCCATTTATGAAATCTATCAATTAACAACACTAACAGTTTCAATCGTGCATAACTCGATCAAACCAAGAAATTTTCATCTAATTCATAAGAACCCTAATCATATTCAAAGTATAAACAATAACTTAATCAAATCATCGGTTCCAATTCATCATACAACACCTCATGTTCGATCATATAATGGGTCCGATTACATGAACATACAGCCTATTAATCAAGCATTCGGTTCTAGATCAATAATATGCAAATCCGATTAATCTGAACATTATCAAATACACATATGTGAGCCGATTTCATGAGCACTAAGATTAACAGTTTATATCATGTTCAATCATAAGATATCACTAAATCATCATGTAATACACATAGATCATAACATCATCAAGAATCACAAACACTAACCGATTAAAGGTAAACAAGGATGATCCGAACAAGAAAGCTTCAAGAGATGGGGCTTCGGCTATGGGGATTGCCGTCGAACAAGAGAGAGAGAGAGGAGTAGAGAACTAGGGTTTTGTGTATGTGTTGTGTTTTGCAAGTTATGAGGGGTATACCCTTTCTCCTAAGTGTTAAGCGTATAAAAGAGAGTGGGCCGAACCCATCACGGGCTGCCCTTGATCCGAATACAAGGAATATGGCCCAAATGGGCTTGTGCGATCGGGTTATGTTGTACGATCCGAGCCATCTAAATATATACATTCGTTACACAGAATCACATATTACAAACATAACATTCAATTAAACCACAAGTTCACATAATCAAAGTACAATGAGAGGTTTGAAATACAAGTTGTCACATTGTTTGTGAAGAAGAAAGATGGTTCCATGCGAATGTGTATCGATTATAGGGAATTGAATAAAGTTACAATTAAAAATCGATACTCATTACCTAGGATTGATGATCTTTTTTATCAACTTCAAGGGGCTAGATATTTTTCTAAACTAGATTTACGCTCCAGATACCATCAGTTGAAGGTACAAGAAGAAGACATACCTAAAACCGCTTTCAGAACTAGGTATGGTCACTACGAGTTTACAGTCATGCCATTTGGACTGACAAATGCTCCTGCAGCATTTATGGACATGATGAATAGAATCTGTAAACCGTATTTGGATAAATTCGTAATTGTCTTCATCGACGATATACTTATTTATTCCAAAAGTCAGAACGAGAATTGTGAGCATCTACGAGCACTCTTAACTTTGTTAAGAAAAGAAAAGCTTTACGCCATATTCTCAAAGTGTGAATCCTGGCTACATGAGGTGCAATTCTTAGGACATATGGTGAATCACGGAGGTATTCACGTAGATCCCTCCAAGATAGAAGCGATCACGAACTGGAAAGTCCCGCAATCAGCTACGGAAGTTAGAAGTTTTCTAGGATTAGCTGGGTACTATAGGCGCTTCATTAAGGATTTATCTTAGATAGCAGTGCCATTAACTAAGCTAACCTGTAAAACAGTTAAGTTTGAATGGGGACCTAGGCAAGAAGAGGCTTTTAAGATTTTAAAACATAGATTAACACACGCTCCAATTCTAGTCTTACCAGAAGGAACAGAAGATTTTGAAGTTTACTGTGACGCTTCTAAGCTTGGATTAGGATGTGTGCTAATGCAACGCAAAAAGGTAATTGTGTATGCCTCAAGGCAATTGAAACAGCACGAGGAAAATTATACGACTCATGACTTAGAGTTAGGAGCAATAATTTTTGCCCTTAAGATTTAGCGACACTATCTGTATGGAAGCAAGTTTACAGTCTATACAGATCATAAGAGTTTAAGGTACATATTTGGGCAAAAAGAATTAAACATGAGGCAAAGGAGATGGATGGAAATTTTAAGGGACTACGACTGTGATATTCAATATCCCGAAGGTAAGGCAAACGTAGTAGCAGAAGCCCTAAGTCGTAAGTATCATGAAAAACAAAGACGAATTCGTGCTCTTAGATTAAATCTCCAATTAGATTTAATAGAACAACTGAAGAACGTGCAAGAAACAGCAATCAAGGATGATGCTGAAGGAATGAAAGGAATGATGAAAGAATTAGAGTAAGGGACTGACGGAATTTGGATATTCCACAAGAAAAGGATTTGGGTACCTAAGCAAGGAAATTTAAGAAATAAGATTTTAGAAGAAGCCCATAAATCTAGATATACCATGCACCCTGGAAATAATAAGATGTACCAAGATTTAAGGAATAACTTTTGGTGGATAGGAATGAAAAGGGACATAGCTAGATATGTATCTAAGTGTCTAACTTGTTCGCAAGTTAAGGCAGAACATCAGAAACCTTCAGGTTTACTTCAACAATTAGAAATGCCTGAATGGAAATGGGAACTAATCACAATGGACTTTGTTACTAAGTTACCCAAAACCAGAAAAGGTAATGACGCGATTTGGGTAATTGTGGATCGATTAACCAAATCAGCTCATTTTCTGCCAATGAAGGAAACCTTTAGCATGGAAAAATTATCAAAATTATACGTAGATGAGGTAGTATCCTTACATGGAGTTCCACTCTCCATAATATCGGATAGAGATAGTCGTTTCACTTCGCATTTCTGTACAAGTTTCCAAGAAGCAATGGGGACCCGACTGAATTTAAGTACTGCATACCATCCCCAAACTGACGGACAGAGTGAAAGGACAATCCAAACCTTGGAAGACATGCTCAGGGCATGTGTAATAGACTTTGGAGGAAACTGGGATAACCACCTACCCTTAATTGAATTCTCTTATAATAATAGTTATCATGCAAGTATCGAAGCTGCCCCATTCGAAGCACTGTATGGACGAAAGTGTAGAACTCCAGTTTGTTGGGCAGAAATAGGAAAAAGTCAATTATCAGGTCCTGAGATTGTACAGGAAACCACCGACAAGATAACTCAAATCAAGGAAAGACTAAAGACGGCTCGAGATCGCCAGAAAAGTTATGCCGACAATCGATGTAAGCCATTAGAATTTCAGGTTGGAGACAAGGTACTCTTGAAAGTCTCTCCTTGGAAAGGAGTAGTTCGATTCGGTAAGAAAGGAAAGCTAAGTCCAAGGTACATAGGACCATTTACAGTAATCCAGCGAATAGGAACAATTACCTATCGCTTACAGCTACCAGAAGAATTATCCGGGGTGCATGACGTGTTTCATATATCTAATCTTAAGAAATGTTTGTCTGATGAATCCCTGGTAGTCCCTCTTCAAGATGTAGAGGTAAATGAAAAGTTGAAGTTCGTGGAAAAACCTCTTCGAATAGAAGACAGAAAAGTCAAGTTCCTCAAGCACAAGAGACTGGTACTAGTTAAAATAAAATGGGATTCGAAAAGAGGACCAGAGTATACATGGGAGCTAGAATCGGAAATGAACCGAAAATATCCTCACTTGTTCCACTAAATCTCGAGGACGAGATTTTAAACAAGGTGGGGAGGGTGTAACAACTCTTGCCAAAATTATTATTTTTTATTCTAATAATGTCCATTAGGAAACCCTAATTGAGACCCCCAAATAATATGGCATGACCCTTAATTTTTAAAAACAATCAAAACTAGGATCAGGGCCCCCTAAAACTCAAGGGGGTATCCCCTAATTGACAATTATCTTTAAAAACGCATGTAAATCATGAAATTCGTTTGGTTTTAACTCATTAGGGCTATACGTAAAACAAGGCAGGCCTAGCCTAATTGGGATTGCCCCGCGACACGCGACAGGTGCGGAGGATCCTGTCGCGACACGCGGGCGGGTTCCATTTGGGCTATAAAGCCCCTGGTCTGGGACTTAAACTGTTTGCTTGTTTCGACGTTAAATCTCACAACGTACGCACAAATATACACTGTATCGTTGAAAATAGTTATAATACCGAGCCTCTGCTGCGATAATAAGGTAATAACTCGATCACTGCTACGATACAATGTCCGATTGATTGAAACCGATCCGATGGATGTTTAAGTGCTGCCCAAATCCGGGCTATACTTTGTCATTCGTCATGAGGGTTTTGATTTCGTGAGTTTATCGTAAATGTTGTATTAAGTTACTGATCTAGTTTCGTGTGCATTGTTATTTAACTAGGTTACAAGGCTAAATCAGAAGGCAAAGTTCTGTCCAATTAAACTTGCAATGTGAGTCATTCTCTTTTGTCAAAAGTATTTTACAAATACCTAAATGTTTTCCAGTTATATTTTACAGGGATTAAGTCTGGTTATCTTAAATTACCGGCAAGTGGGGTATTGTGCACATTACTATTGTTTTTCACTTTTAACAGTGATAATCATCCCTATTGGGTAAACGGACCCAATAGTGGTATGACCATCGTCAGTAGGGTGTGACACAGGGCCAGATAATTATAAGATAGGGGCCATTGTAATCGCTCTTATGCTGTAATCTATAAAGAATGTGTCATTTTATAACTTGAGTGACTCGCCAGTATTTTCCCCGCTGATAAAAATCTTTTTAAACATGTTTCAGGTGATTTACTGTGAACTAGGAAAAGTGTCACGTAGCACACCAGCTTGAAGAATGTGGCTCAGTAAATAAAAGAAATAAAAATGTTTTTTTTTTTTGTAAAACAGGGATTTCCCAGTGAAATTACCCTTATTGTAAATTATGGGGTTTGCCCCAAAATGTGAAATAAAATAATTAGGCATTTTCAGTTTTAAAAAGATCCTGCTAGAAATTTCCGCTGCCAAAATAAACAATACCACGGGTTTTCTGTTACGCGGCTCCTGAGACGGGTAAAACCGGGTCGGGGGCCGTGACACAAGATCACCTAACCAAACAACCAATCACAACCAAGACAAGCACACAAATTCATAAACAATCACAAAACAGGAATATGTAAATCATCTCAATTTAATCACTAGTCAAAACCAAATAGTCAGAACATTAAATCATAGTTCATCTAGGCCTAGATAACACGAAAAGTTTAGCCAAGAATCAAAGACAAGAAAATGAAACGAGTCTCAAACGATAAATAAAACATAGTATCAAATTTGACAACACAAAGTCTTAACAAAATTTAATACTAATAGATTGCAAATCCGGACTTGAATCTTGAATCGCGGCTTTGAATCCTGAACCAATCCTTTCTTTATTCTCTTCTTTTCTTGCGTTAGCCCTTTGCTGCCGTCAAAACTCCCTCCTTGCTGCTGTCCACTTGATGTTCGTAATATACGTATGTGGCCAAGATGGTTCTCCTCCAAAATATTACTTTTCGTAAATAATCAGATTCCTTCTTGGTGGACTAGGGTTATAACATACTAAATGGCCCAAGATTCTAAAAGAAAGTCACGATCTGCTGGATTCTAATTCTTGCAAAGCCCAAGGTCCTTTACATCCAGAATGATTTTTATGTAAACGGTGGGCTTATAATCTATGCAAAGATATTCTCCCAATTCGTCCAGATAATTATCTGAATTTCGTCCAAAGTGAATTAGAGTCTGATGTTGCTCATGGGTGATTGGGTAGCTTATGGTTTCATAATTTGTCCACTCACAAATATTAGTGGTGCACAAAAAACCCAAACCCAGACCCGGAACCGGGTATTATAAAAACCGGGTTTTCTATACCCGAACCCGACCCTACCCATAGGGTAGGGACCGGGTATTCATCCCGGAACCGGGTTTTTTAATACCTGGTTTATACTCAAAACCCGGTTTTTATAAATGCCCGGAACCGGTTTTTATAAATTCCCGGAACCGAGTTTTATAAATACCTGGAACTGGGTTTTTTTATACCCGGTTATATAGCTACCTCTAGTTTTAAGTAGATGCATATTTGAAAATATGATTACACACACCTAATTATGGACATTCCCACTTCTGTTTAAGCTTATGGGCTTCGTGAGGGCTTTTAAGCTTTGGGGGAATATCACTCACAAAGTTGATTGAATTTTTTTTGTCCCCTACTCCTCTTAGGGGCCTGCAATTGATGTGACATTTGTTACTACACACCAAGTCTTTGAAGACATTTAAAACAGAGAGTGGTTGGAGATTATTAAGGGAGTGGTTTTGCTCCAATTAATTACATTTGGTCAATCCCCAATTAATATGCACAACAACTAAAAATTAGTATATATAAATCTGAACGGTAATATTATTGTTTCTATGTTTGGGTTTTTTTTTTGAAAGTTAAACCAAACATCCAGCAAGAACTGGAACCAACAAACAAAACAACCAGAAAACACAACTTAATTTTACAGAGAAAATCAACAAAACCCCACTCTAAAAATGGCTTCGTAAAGTGCTACGTCTTCCGTTGGCGTGGGTTCTACGGCTACCAAAGCAAGCGTGTCGTAGAGGTTATTCCTACAACTCGAAACCAAGAAGTTTGGGTTCACTACGAGTTATGTAAAATGTTGTTTGGACCAAGCAAAGCTCGATGCGTTCATTGTGGAGCTATGTTGAATTCCGATTCGAATACAACGTTGAAAAAACACCTGTCAACGTATTGCAAAGTTTTGAGGAATGGTCCGGACCAAGGTCAACCACCATTGTCAACCGACGGGAAAATTTGGCATTATTGTCACACCCTGGCTTTGCGGAAGCGTGGTTAATTTGGTGTGACTTCTTAATACCATAGCTTAACCATAAACAAGCTATATGAAATAAAACCATGCAAGATCATCCATTTAATTAAGTTTTAAAAACCAAATACAACAACATTGTCTTAACGGAAACACATCCTAACGACATTGTTCAACAAACACAAACATCAACATGACATAAACACAGTTTAAGGACTGTGACTTGTCCAGGAAAGAGTCACATTCCCCAAACCCGGATGACCTCGTAACTAATGCAGCGGGAAAAACGTGTAATACCGCGCCAGATCCTTTAATTCCCTGAAATACATGTAAGTTGAAAAAAAAATCAACAATAATGTTGAGCGAGTTCATGTGTAAGTGAGTAAATAAACCTTTGTAAGTATAAAAATCCTGGTATGTAGCAAATAAGGAAAAAGAGATCACCAATGGTTTGCAAGGCCATTGATATGTGTGAAGTGCAAGTAGGAAGACTCAAACCTAGCAGATTTCGTGATGGGTACAAAGTCACCCCGAGGTCCGTTACGCTGGGCCTGGGGTTGGGCTCGCTACACCCAGATAGATCTACCGCTTACGTCCCTCGGTCCTACAATGAGGATTAATGGCCTCCAGTTTCCGCCTACCCACTCACATGATCTAAATAATAACCCTCCTTATGCTAACCATACCATGTAAGAAATATTCGTAATCATAGTAACATGTATTTCACCCCCGCAGTTTAGAAAACTGAAAACAGTTAAGAGAAAAGGGGGACATGAACTCACAGTGGTGCGTCTCTACCAAGTATGTCTCCTGATCAAGCAGCTGTGTGACGACCTACACGTACTAATTCTATTAGACGGACGGCCGTGCCTTAGCTTTATGGTTTAAGTTTTTGGGAAATAGTTAGACAACTATTTCGTGTTTACATTTAGTAAATACTTGGTAATCATTTTCCTTCCCAAGGATGGGGAATTTAATACATGTGTGTTTGAAATATATTATTAAGTCTCACTTAAAATATATTTTTTACTTCTAACTCCAAAATATAAATATTCTTCTCAAAAATATTATATTTTTCTATTACATAAATTTTCCCAAAATAATGCCTTGACAAAAATACGCGTCAAGTCATATTTTCTTAAAATGTGTAAGCTACGTTTTAATGACCGAGTGGTAATAATAATTACCGGTGTAACTTATATATTTATCGTAGAGACGTTCGTGCTATTTTGGATCCATTAACACTTGATAGAATTATTTTTACCCTAAAAATAATACTAGTATTTTCGCAAAATAATCATAAACACATATCAAGTGACTTTATGAAAAATATATACTAAATATATTTTTACCAAGTTTTATTTTGTGAAATCCCACCTCCGATGTTTTGTAAATAAAGTCGTGGCGAAATCTATAATTTGAAAACAAGTCGAAAAGTATTTCTAACACTTATAGTGAAAATAATTCTAAGTGTTAGGTTTTTAGAAAAATTTCGCCAGAGTTTCCCCTGTAACTGGAGGTGGCCACGCTTTTAAGCGTATCATTTTCTTTCATAAATCAAGCCAACATTCTTTTCATTCAATCAAAACAATGTCCAAAACAACAAACTAGTAAATAAATATGTATATCGCATAAATTACATGAACTTGCGTTTTATCCAAGAATATAAAGTAAATTCCATTACTTTTAGTGGATCTTTATATAAATCAATCCGGTTTCGTAAAAACCCCGTTTTTAAAGAAATTCCATCTTTACAACTTCTCGTCATCTTTTTCAAAAATAGTTATTTTGTCGAAAGGGTGTGCTACACAAGTGTTTACACACTTGTGTGTTCTAAAAATCATTCGTGTTAGTGTAAGATCCGTCTTTAGAAAACATGATTTCTTTGATACTTGGTTCTTTGAAAATACCGCTTGTAGATGCGTAGATCTACTAGTTTTAAACACTATTTTACAAGCAAAATCGCTTTTACACAAGTTCATGATTCGTGTGTGGTAGAGTTTCATCCTTTAACCCTTGTTACTTCCAAAACAACCTTATGTCATGATCCATGATCATGACCAATCCGGGTTAAACGATGTTCCGAGCTACCACAACACAGATCGGGCCTAAATAACTACACAATTCGAATACTACAAGATTTACACAACAATCTAGCTTTTAACCACCATTTTTAGTGTTTTTAGTAGACTTTTACGCATCATTTTGTATGTTCATGAGTTTTAGCCGTTACATAACATTTTAACCATCTTAAAATAGATCGAGAGTGTGATTATAGTAACTTACTACTAGCTCGAGGCTAGGGAAGAATCTAGACGCAAAATGAGTGGATAAAAGCAATGAGATGAGGTCCTTCGCCTTCCGAATGCACCAAGCCTCCTTATACGTGATCCCTAACGCTTGTATGAACTTGGAATGTGAAGATCAAAGCTCGAAAAATTGATGGGTGCAAGAGGGTGTTCGGCCGTGAGCTTTCTAGAGAGAGAGAGGGATTTGTTTTGGGGTGTTAAGTGGTGAATGATATGTTAGGCTAATCCTTGATCTTATAGTCATTCCATAAGTGTATTACCCAACGGATTTCATGCTCTCTAGATACTAAACATGAAGATTAAAATAATAATTTGGAGGACAAAGTATGTCCCCCCTCTTGGGGACGGTTGGTTAAGGGGGGGGGGGGGTCTTGGTTCAAATCTAACCAAAATAGTAAGTGTAAAGTTAGGTTAATCTAGTTAGTTAAGTGATTAACCCGGTTAGTAGTGTGTTGTGCCTTATTGCGGGTGTTAGGGTATTCAGGGACCCTAACTGGCTCAGAAAAAGACAAATAATGTTATAGGCAATATTTTCATGTTCCGGGTATAGTCCGGTTGTTCGGTTGGATAGTAATCCGTTAAAGCGTTAAACAAAGCTTTAAAGTGTCGTTATAATTATTTTTAGTGACACAACTTATTCCTGACACTTTGGAAAGTGTCTAGTAATATTTTTCTCATGTTTTGGCACTTTATTAGTTAGCTAGATGCTGAATTATTATTTAAAGTGCTGAGTTTTGTGCTTAGAGCACGTTTTAGGCGCATCCAGTCATTGTAACTTATTCCTAGAGACGCAGTTCTACAACCCTTATATCCCTACACTTTCTATTAGTGTAGTAAACTATCTCTGGCTCTTACAGGCCTTAGAGGCAGTGCCTGCCTGGTGCTAGTTATGACAGCACGTTTAATAGGTTATCCGTTCATTGTGCTACTGTGCGTTTGGTGCATCGAGGTTGTCACAAAGGTGCTGTAAGCAAAACATGGGGTGTCAGCAAGTAAAGTATGATGCAAGTAAGTACATGTATCAGCATTCAAGTAGCAGTTTATCCACAATTTCAAGTAAGCACAGTAATTAAGCAGTAATTAATTATTAATTAAGTCGTACGGATACCTGGTTTAGTGAGGGTTGTCACATTCTCCCCCCGTTAAAGAAATTTCGTCCCCGAAATTTGTACTACCTTATCTCCTTATGGTCGCATCACACATGTACACATAATTAATATCGAGGTAGATAGTCATCAAACCAAACCAACCCTTACTCACACTTGGGGGGGTCCAAGAATACTTAACAATCCGTACCCTAGGGTTAAGAAGGTGGGTGCTCATAGCAGCTGATGTCAGAAGTACAAAACGTACTTTACGTATAGCCTAATATATTTCAGCTAGCAGGGGGTCCGCAGGAGAGGAGTTTCAACTAATAAGATCCTCAAATGTCCGATCGCAGTATTCCAGCGAGTTTTCACGAAACATAGCATCCTCTATACAAATTCAGAAATTTTCAACTCAAATGAAATGGTAAAGTGATCTGTCAACTCCTAGGTAGACGAGTGGCAAGGTTCAGTGCGTTGAACATTTTGAACTGCGAGAATGCATCGAATGAACACAAACGAACCTGGTGTATTCTTGCTTTGATTTGTAGTTGCATCAGGAATATGTAAATGACAAGTCAACAAAAAGTTTATGTATTTTGCGTGGAACGGTTGACCATGATTAGCACAAGCTACGACTTTGTAATGACACCACAAGGTATCGCAACGACATGATTCCATAACAGCGGTGACTGAACAAACTCACCGAGTTTGAGTCCAGATGAAAGTGTACCGGAACAAGCCGGAAGATGAAACTAAGTACTGCAAGGCAATTGATTGGTAATGAAAGAATCGTTAGGGGGTACACCATGATATGAAATGCCTTTATGTACCTTTGACTCAGCACGCAAGTGTGTTGAGAGTGATTTAGTTGTGATAAAGAAACGGATTTAGGGCAAGTTGTCAAATAATCAATTAAATCCGTATACGAAGTGAGTAGTCAAATAAGCGCAAGCTTCGGTTCTGTGAAAGTATCACTGTAAGGTATCGAAGTCTATCAATGATTTAGTGGAGTCTTAGACCAAATAAGTCTACTACGACCCGAAACAAAAGAATCTGTGCAAAGTATTAGAATATGATGCTCTCAATGCATCATATGGCGTCTCAAATTAAGCATGTGGAGTAGATAAGTTCAAGCAGTTGAACCTAGTTTCAACGTAACCATACAATAAACGTACATATCAATGAGGAAATTTTGATATGATAGCAAACATGTAACTTGAACGAAGGTAGTTCCAATAAGTGTGTTGACTTGATAACAAAAGAGTCAACAATGACAAAAATGTAGGTCATTCAATTCACAACTAGTAATTAGATTTGACAATCGCAATATCTGAACATTCATGAAGCGTTTATTCGAAATGTAACCACATGCGTAGCAAATGGTGCATGGGTTATATATAGGCTTTCAAGTGATGAAGTGATGCGTTCTTACTAAAACGAAGAAGTGACCAAATATACGAAGCAAACGTGCGTTCGCTCTCAGCGAAGGAAAACAACGTGATGCAACTACTTGAGGGGAGTAGAAATGCAAATTTCTACTTGTTAGAAGTGAAAGTGAAGGCTTCAACGGAAGAAAATTTATGTACTTTCGGGTTTGTTAGCTGCAATGACAAGTTGGTCAAGTTAATGGTGCTTGATTGAGTTGACAGATATGGTTCCTAGATGTAAGGCTTCTAGTTTTTTTTCTAGATTCCGCACCTCGTGTGGATCTGGTTAATACATTGTGTAGGAAGTAGCATTTTGTTTATGTCTAAGCACAATCATTGTCCCACAATTTCATCCTGGTATGTTCCCTGAGTTGCTCCGCTAACGATGTTCGATCATTGATCAGTCGTGTAGTAGTAGTTGAATCATCATAGTCGCTCGCGTAAGAAGTCCGCTAATTTTTAGCAAGAGTCTCCGACTCTGGTGGGTTAGTTCGTTTGGTTCCTGGTAGCTGACGTTTATTTGAAAATCATCATCCTTCTTTTTGACGAGCAGATATGGGGTTACCCAACAGGGGATTTTTGGTCTGTTATCTTCCTTCTCCATCAACTTCTGAAACTTCACTGTCAATCCTTGCATTCCCAAAGATGTAAGTCGTTGATGGGTATTGACTGCAGGTGCAATGCCGAGAATTTATCTGGTGTGAACGGGATTAGCCGGGGGAGAGAAACGTCGAGGCCGTTTATTAACCAGTTTTATCAAGAGTGGGTCGTCTAACTTACTCTCTACTAAACTAAGTAGATTCCTAAGTTCATGAGATGCGGGGCTAGGGTCAGCACTGTTATTGAATAACGTGAATTCAAAATTTTGGGTTGATAAGGAACGTACCAGCAACCATATCTGGGTCCTGGCATGCTTCACTGGCTTCGGTGTTGAATGTTCCTTCATGGTCTTGGTTAATCTCCCTTGGGCAATCCTTCCCAAGCTGCCCCTTACCATCGTTGTTACAACCTTCCTTTCCTCTTTTCGTCTCCTGCCAACACGTTTCCCTGTCGTGTCCCCTTTTACCACAGTTGTCACACTTCTTATTACCGCATTTCCCGTTATGATGACGTTGGCATTCTTCACACTTAGGTAGATTTCCCAGGTACATCTTTCCCTTTTTGGCCTTATTCTTTTTATTTGCATGCTTATCTCCCTGAAATTCACCGAGCTTTCTTTTGTTCTTCCCAGATGTCTCCACCGGTGTTTCCTTTTTCTCAGTCGGGATCGAAAGTTTCACCAGCCTAAGTGCTTCCTTAGTGAGCTCCAGTCCTATCACATGGGCAATCACGGGTGATGGTGGTGTTGATACCATCATCAAGCTCAAGGCTTGAGGTGTCAGTTCCCAAATGGATTGCTCCATTTTCTTCAACTCGGGTTCCACTAGGTACGGAATGACTCGCGACAAATCGTAAAGCCTTCGCACGTGCTTCACCACATCTGGACCTTCTTTCTGTAGCTCCCAGAACTCTAGTTCCAGTCTTTGGATATCAATCTGTGAACAATACTCCTTCCGCATTATTTCTTTCAGCTCGCTCCACGACATCGCATACGCTGTAGCCTCGCCCAATTCCCGAACCTTACGGTCCCACCATAATAGAGCTCCATCTTGTAGCAATCCGGAAACATACGAGACTTGCTTCTCTGGCGTGCAACCACTCATTCGCACAACGGCATCCACATTCTCAGCCCATTTTACAAAAGCTATGGCACCTCCCGTGCCACCGAAATCCAGAGGGTTGCATTCTAGGAAATGCTGGTAGGTACAACCTGTATCCAAGAATTTATCATCACAAAAGGTATTAGCAAGGCACTTTGGGGACTTTCCAAACGTATCGTAATGTGTCTCAGGTGACTTAAACATTACCGTTAGGTAGGTTTCTCCCCGAGGCACCTTCGCCGTGTTGGTAGCGAAGAACCTCGTGCCGAGCTCTGACTCGAGAGGCGTGCGCTAACCATTCTGCCTCAGTCAGTCGGGTGATCTCTTGATGCGACATCTTCTAGGAAGAAGTTCATGTTAGTTAGGTCGCTTCTATTCGGGGAACATAAATAGTTGTTCGAAACACTTGTATCACACATGTTTAAGTCATCATATTACTCATCACGCCATTTATCAAGCAAGTAATTGGAATCATTTTTACCGAAAGTATATCAAACAAACACGTGTTTCTCAGTCATAGCACATTCCCATTATATTGGTATCACGTCTTAAGATTAGGTTTTCATTATACGGGTAAGCACATTGCATCAAACTCATAACATTCGTACGCAATTTGAGGGTTTCGTTTAATGATAGTATAGCAAGTAAACATGTAGTATTAAAATTTTAGTACGCACATAAGTGTTACTGATCGCATTTAGTAATGACATGGCGACTGTGCTTTCGTTGGTTATTGGCCACAGTGCTTTGGGTGCATGCTTAATGACAATTGGTTCCCATCGTTTTCCAGCTACAACTTCATTGTCTTACAAAATGTATCACATTATCCGGGTCACCGGGTCTCCCTACCCTTGCCCAACAAGTACATCCGCATAACTAAATTACGTAGTCAGACGTGGTCTTCACAAATTCCCACAATCTTGGGGTTTTTACCCAAACATAACGCAGTCTGCGTTATCCAGACACCGACCTTTCTAGGGAGGAAAGAAAAGTAAACCGTCGACATGCTTGAATTCCTCCGCGAGCTCGTATATTCCAAGAAGTAGTCAACTGATTTGCCGCTTAATGGTAAAAGAAACGAGTATCGAGATCCTGAGGACGGTTAAATTTTAGAGGTCAAGAGCATAAAAGGGATCCTGATGTACGTGGTGGATCAAGGCATGCTGGTGGAGGACGTGGTGTTCTTAAAATTTTCAGACAATATGCTGTCTTGTGATGTAGACACTTAACTCATGTTTTTGGTTATGTAATGTTTTTCTTTTGACGTTGCCCTTTGTGGTGTCAACTCAAGCTTCCACGTTCCGTGACTCATATCCTCAACTGCAGTTGATGTTACTGAAGCAACTTATCCTGTGTGTGTTTCTCACAATGCGAGAAATGATGAGGGCTTATAGTTAGCATAGTGCGTTTATAGGGACCATCAAATCGGCTTATCGAGCATTGTAGAGGTGAATATAGCAAGCGGTGTGGCCTGGAGCATCCCTACTAGGCGAGGGTATGTCCAGACAGAAAGTGTTAGGCACGATAGTGCACGGGCGTCGATCTTCACAAGGGAAAACGAACCTCTCCACAGATGAGGGGGTTTGTCTGATGCAGGTAGATGTAAGGGGTGCAATGTCCGGCAGACAAAAAGAAACAGGATCGTGACCACGTAAAGGTGTAGGTTCAGCAGGCGCAACATCAAGCTGACCCAAATGGTGTAGTAGCTGGCTCAAGTGCAGGCTCCGGGTCATGCAACGGTGTGGGGGACATTAGTGGTGAGTGTGGGTAACAAAGGCGCATCCATAGGAACTGGAACAGGGGCCACAAGAGAGCGTCACAGGAAACTCGAAAGGTGGGTAACCATTGTCATCGTCTATCCACCCATTTCGGGTGTGCGCGTATCGAGGATCAACTTGGGTTGCAAAAGGCGCATGATCGAACTGTACAGGCACAGGGTCAGGGTGGGGTGCAACAAGAGAGTCAGCGGGTATATCAGCGATAAGTGGGGGATTAACATGATCAGCAGCCACAACGTGGTCACCCTCCAGTAGTGGTGCATCAGCAGGGCGATCATCAGTGGGTAGGTCAGCAATCACAGGATCAATGGGCATGCTAGCATAAACAGGGTCATGCTCAAACACTGGGTCAGGAGCAGCTACTGGCTCAAGGGCCATGGCAGGCTCGGGATCAACGAACTCATTATCAAAATCTGCATGATCAGCGAATGCAGGGTCAACTGGGTCTACTGGGTCAACCATAGGCTGATCCAAGTGGATGAACTCTATCTCCTGATCCGGGTCAAATCCAGGGGGAAAAACAGGGTCTGAATCCTCATCGAGGTCGTGATCGAAAGCAAATCTAGGAGGGGAGTCAGCAGATGCTGCCCTGTCAGAATCTGAACCGTGTGAATAGTGTTGCGCGCTCCGAGTGTGTGACGGTGTGGAGGCCACAGACTCGAAGGAGTCTGGAGCGGGTGAGTGTGAAGGTGACTCCTCAGCTGGAGCATCTGCGAGTAATCAAAAGACCACCGTCAGCTAGAAGGGCCTCGCCCTCGACATCGTCCTCCAGGGGTTCATCATCAAACAGATCGACGTCGTCGTCAGCGTCGGCGTCGAGGAGCATATCGTAAGCAGGATAAACGGTCAAAGGTATGGGAGCAGGGATCTCTACGAGTGGTAGGCACCCAGCAAAAGGACCATTAGCGGGCTCATTGACAGCGTCGGGTAGCGCAAAGGGCTGAAAGTCATCCTCGTCTGTGCTGGTAACATCTGATGTGTGGACCTCATGCTCTGAAGACTCTAAGTCGTCTGATACTATGGGTCTAGGGTCCGTGGTGTCCGGATTACCTGTGCCGGACGAGTCCGTGGTGTCTGTAACACAAACACAAATATGTACAAATAATCAATCATATAGTCAGACAAGCACATTAGTCACCAAGTAAGCAATCAAAACCATTCTCCTAGTCCCACTAGCCTCCCAGTCTCCTAGACTGATACTCCTAGTCTCACTAGCCAAATTCTCCCAGCCTCTCAGACTGCTCTTCCTAGTCTCACTAGCCAAATTCTCCCAGCCTCTTAGACTGCTCTTCCTAGTCTCACTAGCCAAATTCTCCCAGCCTCTTAGACTGCTCTTCCTAGTCTCACTAGCCAACTACCTCGATCTCCCAGACCGAGCCTCGGCCTCCAAGACCGAGCCTCACCCTGGCTTTGCGGAAGCGTGGTTAATTTGGTGTGACTTCTTAATACCATAGCTTAACCATAAACAAGCTATATGAAATAAAACCATGCAAGATCATCCATTTAATTAAGTTTTAAAAACCAAATACAACAACATTGTCTTAACGGAAACACATCCTAACGACATTGTTCAACAAACACAAACATCAACATAACATAAACACAGTTTAAGGACTGTGACTTGTCCAGGAAAGAGTCACATTCCCCAAACCCGGATGACCTCGTAACTAATGCAGCGGGAAAAACGTGTAATACCGCGCCAGATCCTTTAATTCCCTGAAATACATGTAAGTTGAAAAAAATCAACAATAATGTTGAGCGAGTTCATGTGTAAGTGAGTAAATAAACCTTTGTAAGTATAAAAATCCTGGTATGTAGCAAATAAGGAAAAAGAGATCACCAATGGTTTGCAAGGCCATTGATATGTGTGAAGTGCAAGTAGGAAGACTCAAACCTAGCAGATTTCGCGATGGGTACAAAGTCACCCCGAGGTCCGTTACGCTGGGCCTGGGGTTGGGCTCGCTACACCCAGATAGATCTACCGCTTACGTCCCTCGGTCCTACAATGAGGATTAATGGCCTCCAGTTTCCGCCTACCCACTCACATGATCTAAATAATAACCCTCCTTATGCTAACCATACCATGTAAGAAATATTCGTAATCATAGTAACATGTATTTCACCCCCGCAGTTTAGAAAACTGAAAACAGTTAAGAGAAAAGGGGGACATGAACTCACAGTGGTGCGTCTCTACCAAGTATGTCTCCTGATCAAGCAGCTGTGTGACGACCTACACGTACTAATTCTATTAGACGGACGGCCGTGCCTTAGCTTTATGGTTTAAGTTTTTGGGAAATAGTTAGACAACTATTTCGTGTTTACATTTAGTAAATACTTGGTAATCATTTTCCTTCCCAAGGATGTGGAATTTAATACATGTGTGTTTGAAATATATTATTAAGTCTCACTTAAAATATATTTTTTACTTCTAACTCCAAAATATAAATATTCTTCTCAAAAATATTATATTTTTCTATTACATAAATTTTCCCAAAATAATGCCTTGACAAAAATACGCGTCAAGTCATATTTTCTTAAAATGTGTAAGCTACGTTTTAATGACCGAGTGGTAATAATAATTACCGGTGTAACTTATATATTTATCGTAGAGACGTTCGTGCTATTTTGGATCCATTAACACTTGATAGAATTATTTTTACCCTAAAAATAATACTAGTATTTTCGCAAAATAATCATAAACACATATCAAGTGACTTTATGAAAAATATATACTAAATATATTTTTACCAAGTTTTATTTTGTGAAATCCCACCTCCGATGTTTTGTAAATAAAGTCGTGGCGAAATCTATAATTTGAAAACAAGTCGAAAAGTATTTCTAACACTTATAGTGAAAATAATTCTAAGTGTTAGGTTTTTAGAAAAATTTCGCCAGAGTTTCCCCTGTAACTGGAGGTGGCCACGCTTTTAAGCGTATCATTTTCTTTCATAAATCAAGCCAACATTCTTTTCATTCAATCAAAACAATGTCCAAAACAACAAACTAGTAAATAAATATGTATATCGCATAAATTACATGAACTTGCGTTTTATCCAAGAATATAAAGTAAATTCCATTACTTTTAGTGGATCTTTATATAAATCAATCCGGTTTCGTAAAAACCCCGTTTTTAAAGAAATTCCATCTTTACAACTTCTCGTCATCTTTTTCAAAAATAGTTATTTTGTCGAAAGGGTGTGCTACACAAGTGTTTACACACTTGTGTGTTCTAAAAATCATTCGTGTTAGTGTAAGATCCGTCTTTAGAAAACATGATTTCTTTGATACTTGGTTCTTTGAAAATACCGCTTGTAGATACGTAGATCTACTAGTTTTAAACACTATTTTACAAGCAAAATCGCTTTTACACAAGTTCATGATTCGTGTGTGGTAGAGTTTCATCCTTTAACCCTTGTTACTTCCAAAACAACCTTATGTCATGATCCATGATCATGACCAATCCGGGTTAAACGATGTTCCGAGCTACCACAACACAGATCGGGCCTAAATAACTACACAATTCGAATACTACAAGATTTACACAACAATCTAGCTTTTAACCACCATTTTTAGTGTTTTTAGTAGACTTTTACGCATCATTTTGTATGTTCATGAGTTTTAGCCGTTACATAACATTTTAACCATCTTAAAATAGATCGAGAGTGTGATTATAGTAACTTACTACTAGCTCGAGGCTAGGGAAGAATCTAGACGCAAAATGAGTGGATAAAAGCAATGAGATGAGGTCCTTCGCCTTCCGAATGCACCAAGCCTCCTTATACGTGATCCCTAACGCTTGTATGAACTTGGAATGTGAAGATCAAAGCTCGAAAAATTGATGGGTGCAAGAGGGTGTTCGGCCGTGAGCTTTCTAGAGAGAGAGAGGGATTTGTTTTGGGGTGTTAAGTGGTGAATGATATGTTAGGCTAATCCTTGATCTTATAGTCATTCCATAAGTGTATTACCCAACGGATTTCATGCTCTCTAGATACTAAACATGAAGATTAAAATAATAATTTGGAGGACAAAGTATGTCCCCCCTCTTGGGGACGGTTGGTTAAGGGGGGGGGGGGGTCTTGGTTCAAATCTAACCAAAATAGTAAGTGTAAAGTTAGGTTAATCTAGTTAGTTAAGTGATTAACCCGGTTAGTAGTGTGTTGTGCCTTATTGCGGGTGTTAGGGTATTCAGGGACCCTAACTGGCTCAGAAAAAGACAAATAATGTTATAGGCAATATTTTCATGTTCCGGGTATAGTCCGGTTGTTCGGTTGGATAGTAATCCGTTAAAGCGTTAAACAAAGCTTTAAAGTGTCGTTATAATTATTTTTAGTGACACAACTTATTCCTGACACTTTGGAAAGTGTCTAGTAATATTTTTCTCATGTTTTGGCACTTTATTAGTTAGCTAGATGCTGAATTATTATTTAAAGTGCTGAGTTTTGTGCTTAGAGCACGTTTTAGGCGCATCCAGTCATTGTAACTTATTCCTAGAGACGTAGTTCTACAACCCTTATATCCCTACACTTTCTATTAGTGTAGTAAACTATCTCTGGCTCTTACAGGCCTTAGAGGCAGTGCCTGCCTGGTGCTAGTTATGACAGCACGTTTAATAGGTTATCCGTTCATTGTGCTACTGTGCGTTTGGTGCATCGAGGTTGTCACAAAGGTGCTGTAAGCAAAACATGGGGTGTCAGCAAGTAAAGTATGATGCAAGTAAGTACATGTATCAGCATTCAAGTAGCAGTTTATCCACAATTTCAAGTAAGCACAGTAATTAAGCAGTAATTAATTATTAATTAAGTCGTACGGATACCTGGTTTAGTGAGGGTTGTCACATTCTCCCCCCGTTAAAGAAATTTCGTCCCCGAAATTTGTACTACCTTATCTCCTTATGGTCGCATCACACATGTACACATAATTAATATCGAGGTAGATAGTCATCAAACCAAACCAACCCTTACTCACACTTGGGGGGGTCCAAGAATACTTAACAATCCGTACCCTAGGGTTAAGAAGGTGGGTGCTCATAGCAGCTGATGTCAGAAGTACAAAACGTACTTTACGTATAGCCTAATATATTTCAGCTAGCAGGGGGTCCGCAGGAGAGGAGTTTCAACTAATAAGATCCTCAAATGTCCGATCGCAGTATTCCAGCGAGTTTTCACGAAACATAGCATCCTCTATACAAATTCAGAAATTTTCAACTCAAATGAAATGGTAAAGTGATCTGTCAACTCCCAGGTAGACGAGTGGCAAGGTTCAGTGCGTTGAACATTTTGAACTGCGAGAATGCACCGAATGAACACAAACGAACCTGGTGTATTCTTGCTTTGATTTGTAGTTGCATCAGGAATATGTAAATGACAAGTCAACAAAAAGTTTATGTATTTTGCGTGGAACGGTTGACCATGATTAGCACAAGCTACGACTTTGTAATGACACCACAAGGTATCGCAACGACATGATTCCATAACAGCGGTGACTGAACAAACTCACCGAGTTTGAGTCCAGATGAAAGTGTACCGGAACAAGCCGGAAGATGAAACTAAGTACTGCAAGGCAATTGATTGGTAATGAAAGAATCGTTAGGGGGTACACCATGATATGAAATGCCTTTATGTACCTTTGACTCAGCACGCAAGTGTGTTGAGAGTGATTTAGTTGTGATAAAGAAACGGATTTAGGGCAAGTTGTCAAATAATCAATTAAATCCGTATACGAAGTGAGTAGTCAAATAAGCGCAAGCTTCGGTTCTGTGAAAGTATCACTGTAAGGTATCGAAGTCTATCAATGATTTAGTGGAGTCTTAGACCAAATAAGTCTACTACGACCCGAAACAAAAGAATCTGTGCAAAGTATTAGAATATGATGCTCTCAATGCATCATATGGCGTCTCAAATTAAGCATGTGGAGTAGATAAGTTCAAGCAGTTGAACCTAGTTTCAACGTAACCAAACAATAAACGTACATATCAATGAGGAAATTTTGATATGATAGCAAACATGTAACTTGAACGAAGGTAGTTCCAATAAGTGTGTTGACTTGATAACAAAAGAGTCAACAATGACAAAAATGTAGGTCATTCAATTCACAACTAGTAATTAGATTTGACAATCGCAATATCTGAACATTCATGAAGCGTTTATTCGAAATGTAACCACATGCGTAGCAAATGGTGCATGGGTTATATATAGGCTTTCAAGTGATGAAGTGATGCGTTCTTACTAAAACGAAGAAGTGACCAAATATACGAAGCAAACGTGCGTTCGCTCTCAGCGAAGGAAAACAACGTGATGCAACTACTTGAGGGGAGTAGAAATGCAAATTTCTACTTGTTAGAAGTGAAAGTGAAGGCTTCAACGGAAGAAAATTTATGTACTTTCGGGTTTGTTAGCTGCAATGACAAGTTGGTCAAGTTAATGGTGCTTGATTGAGTTGACAGATATGGTTCCTAGATGTAAGGCTTCTAGTTTTTTTTCTAGATTCCGCACCTCGTGTGGATCTGGTTAATACATTGTGTAGGAAGTAGCATTTTGTTTATGTCTAAGCACAATCATTGTCCCACAATTTCATCCTGGTATGTTCCCTGAGTTGCTCCGCTAACGATGTTCGATCATTGATCAGTCGTGTAGTAGTAGTTGAATCATCATAGTCGCTCGCGTAAGAAGTCCGCTAATTTTTAGCAAGAGTCTCCGACTCTGGTGGGTTAGTTCGTTTGGTTCCTGGTAGCTGACGTTTATTTGAAAATCATCATCCTTCTTTTTGACGAGCAGATATGGGGTTACCCAACAGGGGATTTTTGGTCTGTTATCTTCCTTCTCCATCAACTTCTGAAACTTCACTGTCAATCCTTGCATTCCCAAAGATGTAAGTCGTTGATGGGTATTGACTGCAGGTGCAATGCCGAGAATTTATCTGGTGTGAACGGGATTAGCCGGGGGAGAGAAACGTCGAGGCCGTTTATTAACCAGTTTTATCAAGAGTGGGTCGTCTAACTTACTCTCTACTAAACTAAGTAGATTCCTAAGTTCATGAGATGCGGGGCTAGGGTCAGCACTGTTATTGAATAACGTGAATTCAAAATTTTGGGTTGATAAGGAACGTACCAGCAACCATATCTGGGTCCTGGCATGCTTCACTGGCTTCGGTGTTGAATGTTCCTTCATGGTCTTGGTTAATCTCCCTTGGGCAATCCTTCCCAAGCTGCCCCTTACCATCGTTGTTACAACCTTCCTTTCCTCTTTTCGTCTCCTGCCAACACGTTTCCCTGTCGTGTCCCCTTTTACCACAGTTGTCACACTTCTTATTACCGCATTTCCCGTTATGATGACGTTGGCATTCTTCACACTTAGGTAGATTTCCCAGGTACATCTTTCCCTTTTTGGCCTTATTCTTTTTATTTGCATGCTTATCTCCCTGAAATTCACCGAGCTTTCTTTTGTTCTTCCCAGATGTCTCCACCGGTGTTTCCTTTTTCTCAGTCGGGATCGAAAGTTTCACCAGCCTAAGTGCTTCCTTAGTGAGCTCCAGTCCTATCACATGGGCAATCACGGGTGATGGTGGTGTTGATACCATCATCAAGCTCAAGGCTTGAGGTGTCAGTTCCCAAATGGATTGCTCCATTTTCTTCAACTCGGGTTCCACTAGGTACGGAATGACTCGCGACAAATCGTAAAGCCTTCGCACGTGCTTCACCACATCTGGACCTTCTTTCTGTAGCTCCCAGAACTCTAGTTCCAGTCTTTGGATATCAATCTGTGAACAATACTCCTTCCGCATTATTTCTTTCAGCTCGCTCCACGACATCGCATACGCTGTAGCCTCGCCCAATTCCCGAACCTTACGGTCCCACCATAATAGAGCTCCATCTTGTAGCAATCCGGAAACATACGGGACTTGCTTCTCTGGCGTGCAACCACTCATTCGCACAACGGCATCCACATTCTCAGCCCATTTTACAAAAGCTATGGCACCTCCCGTGCCACCGAAATCCAGAGGGTTGCATTCTAGGAAATGCTGGTAGGTACAACCTGTATCCAAGAATTTATCATCACAAAAGGTATTAGCAAGGCACTTTGGGGACTTTCCAAACGTATCGTAATGTGTCTCAGGTGACTTAAACATTACCGTTAGGTAGGTTTCTCCCCGAGGCACCTTCGCCGTGTTGGTAGCGAAGAACCTCGTGCCGAGCTCTGACTCGAGAGGCGTGCGCTAACCATTCTGCCTCAGTCAGTCGGGTGATCTCTTGATGCGACATCTTCTAGGAAGAAGTTCATGTTAGTTAGGTCGCTTCTATTCGGGGAACATAAATAGTTGTTCGAAACACTTGTATCACACATGTTTAAGTCATCATATTACTCATCACGCCATTTATCAAGCAAGTAATTGGAATCATTTTTACCGAAAGTATATCAAACAAACACGTGTTTCTCAGTCATAGCACATTCCCATTATATTGGTATCACATCTTAAGATTAGGTTTTCATTATACGGGTAAGCACATTGCATCAAACTCATAACATTCGTACGCAATTTGAGGGTTTCGTTTAATGATAGTATAGCAAGTAAACATGTAGTATTAAAATTTTAGTACGCACATAAGTGTTACTGATCGCATTTAGTAATGACATGGCGACTGTGCTTTCGTTGGTTATTGGCCACAGTGCTTTGGGTGCATGCTTAATGACAATTGGTTCCCATCGTTTTCCAGCTACAACTTCATTGTCTTACAAAATGTATCACATTATCCGGGTCACCGGGTCTCCCTACCCTTGCCCAACAAGTACATCCGCATAACTAAATTACGTAGTCAGACGTGGTCTTCACAAATTCCCACAATCTTGGGGTTTTTACCCAAACATAACGCAGTCTGCGTTATCCAGACACCGACCTTTCTGGGGAGGAAAGAAAAGTAAACCGTCGACATGCTTGAATTCCTCCGCGAGCTCGTATATTCTAAGAAGTAGTCAACTGATTTGCCGCTTAATGGTAAAAGAAACGAGTATCGAGATCCTGAGGACGGTTAAATTTTAGAGGTCAAGAGCATAAAAGGGATCCTGATGTACGTGGTGGATCAAGGCATGCTGGTGGAGGACGTGGTGTTCTTAAAATTTTCAGACAATATGCTGTCTTGTGATGTAGACACTTAACTCATGTTTTTGGTTATGTAATGTTTTTCTTTTGACGTTGCCCTTTGTGGTGTCAACTCAAGCTTCCACGTTCCGTGACTCATATCCTCAACTGCAGTTGATGTTACTGAAGCAACTTATCCTGTGTGTGTTTCTCACAATGCGAGAAATGATGAGGGCTTATAGTTAGCATAGTGCGTTTATAGGGACCATCAAATCGGCTTATCGAGCATTGTAGAGGTGAATATAGCAAGCGGTGTGGCCTGGAGCATCCCTACTAGGCGAGGGTATGTCCAGACAGAAAGTGTTAGGCACGATAGTGCACGGGCGTCGATCTTCACAAGGGAAAACGAACCTCTCCACAGATGAGGGGGTTTGTCTGATGCAGGTAGATGTAAGGGGTGCAATGTCCGGCAGACAAAAAGAAACAGGATCGTGACCACGTAAAGGTGTAGGTTCAGCAGGCGCAACATCAAGCTGACCCAAATGGTGTAGTAGCTGGCTCAAGTGCAGGCTCCGGGTCATGCAACGGTGTGGGGGACATTAGTGGTGAGTGTGGGTAACAAAGGCGCATCCATAGGAACTGGAACAGGGGCCACAAGAGAGCGTCACAGGAAACTCGAAAGGTGGGTAACCATTGTCATCGTCTATCCACCCATTTCGGGTGTGCGCGTATCGAGGATCAACTTGGGTTGCAAAAGGCGCATGATCGAACTGTACAGGCACAGGGTCAGGGTGGGGTGCAACAAGAGAGTCAGCGGGTATATCAGCGATAAGTGGGGGATCAACATGATCAGCAGCCACAACGTGGTCACCCTCCAGTAGTGGTGCATCAGCAGGGCGATCATCAGTGGGTAGGTCAGCAATCACAGGATCAATGGGCATGCTAGCATAAACAGGGTCATGCTCAAACACTGGGTCAGGAGCAGCTACTGGCTCAAGGGCCATGGCAGGCTCGGGATCAACGAACTCATTATCAAAATCTGCATGATCAGCGAATGCAGGGTCAACTGGGTCTACTGGGTCAACCATAGGCTGATCCAAGTGGATGAACTCTATCTCCTGATCCGGGTCAAATCCAGGGGGAAAAACAGGGTCTGAATCCTCATCGAGGTCGTGATCGAAAGCAAATCTAGGAGGGGAGTCAGCAGATGCTGCCCTGTCAGAATCTGAACCGTGTGAATAGTGTTGCGCGCTCCGAGTGTGTGACGGTGTGGAGGCCACAGACTCGAAGGAGTCTGGAGCGGGTGAGTGTGAAGGTGACTCCTCAGCTGGAGCATCTGCGAGTAATCAAAAGACCACCGTCAGCTAGAAGGGCCTCGCCCTCGACATCGTCCTCCAGGGGTTCATCATCAAACAGATCGACGTCGTCGTCAGCGTCGGCGTCGAGGAGCATATCGTAAGCAGGATAAACGGTCAAAGGTATGGGAGCAGGGATCTCTACGAGTGGTAGGCACCCAGCAAAAGGACCATTAGCGGGCTCATTGACAGCGTCGGGTAGCGCAAAGGGCTGAAAGTCATCCTCGTCTGTGCTGGTAACATCTGATGTGTGGACCTCATGCTCTGAAGACTCTAAGTCGTCTGATACTATGGGTCTAGGGTCCGTGGTGTCCGGATTACCTGTGCCGGACGAGTCCGTGGTGTCTGTAACACAAACACAAATATGTACAAATAATCAATCATATAGTCAGACAAGCACATTAGTCACCAAGTAAGCAATCAAAACCATTCTCCTAGTCCCACTAGCCTCCCAGTCTCCTAGACTGATACTCCTAGTCTCACTAGCCAAATTCTCCCAGCCTCTCAGACTGCTCTTCCTAGTCTCACTAGCCAAATTCTCCCAGCCTCTTAGACTGCTCTTCCTAGTCTCACTAGCCAAATTCTCCCAGCCTCTTAGACTGCTCTTCCTAGTCTCACTAGCCAACTACCTCGATCTCCCAGACCGAGCCTCGGCCTCCAAGACCGAGCCTCACCCTGGCTTTGCGGAAGCGTGGTTAATTTGGTGTGACTTCTTAATACCATAGCTTAACCATAAACAAGCTATATGAAATAAAACCATGCAAGATCATCCATTTAATTAAGTTTTAAAAAACCAAATACAACAACATTGTCTTAATGGAAACACATCCTAACGACATTGTTCAACAAACACAAACATCAACATAACATAAACACAGTTTAAGGACTGTGACTTGTCCAGGAAAGAGTCACATTCCCCAAACCCGGATGACCTCGTAACTAATGCAGCGGGAAAAACGTGTAATACCGCGCCAGATCCTTTAATTCCCTGAAATACATGTAAGTTGAAAAAAAATCAACAATAATGTTGAGCGAGTTCATGTGTAAGTGAGTAAATAAACCTTTGTAAGTATAAAAATCCTGGTATGTAGCAAATAAGGAAAAAGAGATCACCAATGGTTTGCAAGGCCATTGATATGTGTGAAGTGCAAGTAGGAAGACTCAAACCTAGCAGATTTCGCGATGGGTACAAAGTCACCCCGAGGTCCGTTACGCTGGGCCTGGGGTTGGGCTCGCTACACCCAGATAGATCTACCGCTTACGTCCCTCGGTCCTACAATGAGGATTAATGGCCTCCAGTTTCCGCCTACCCACTCACATGATCTAAATAATAACCCTCCTTATGCTAACCATACCATGTAAGAAATATTCGTAATCATAGTAACATGTATTTCACCCCGGCAGTTTAGAAAACTGAAAACAGTTAAGAGAAAAGGGGGACATGAACTCACAGTGGTGCGTCTCTACCAAGTATGTCTCCTGATCAAGCAGCTGTGTGACGACCTACACGTACTAATTCTATTAGACGGACGGCCGTGCCTTAGCTTTATGGTTTAAGTTTTTGGGAAATAGTTAGACAACTATTTCGTGTTTACATTTAGTAAATACTTGGTAATCATTTTCCTTCCCAAGGATGGGGAATTTAATACATGTGTGTTTGAAATATATTATTAAGTCTCACTTAAAATATATTTTTTACTTCTAACTCCAAAATATAAATATTCTTCTCAAAAATATTATATTTTTCTATTACATAAATTTTCCCAAAATAATGCCTTGACAAAAATACGCGTCAAGTCATATTTTCTTAAAATGTGTAAGCTACGTTTTAATGACCGAGTGGTAATAATAATTACCGGTGTAACTTATATATTTATCGTAGAGACGTTCGTGCTATTTTGGATCCATTAACACTTGATAGAATTATTTTTACCCTAAAAATAATACTAGTATTTTCGCAAAATAATCATAAACACATATCAAGTGACTTTATGAAATATATATACTAAATATATTTTTACCAAGTTTTATTTTGTGAAATCGCACCTCCGATGTTTTGTAAATAAAGTCGTGGCGAAATCTATAATTTGAAAACAAGTCGAAAAGTATTTCTAACACTTATAGTGAAAATAATTCTAAGAGTTAGGTTTTTAGAAAAATTTCGCCAGAGTTTCCCCTGTAACTGGAGGTGGCCACGCTTTTAAGCGTATCATTTTCTTTCATAAATCAAGCCAACATTCTTTTCATTCAATCAAAACAATGTCCAAAACAACAAACTAGTAAATAAATATGTATATCGCATAAATTACATGAACTTGCGTTTTATCCAAGAATATAAAGTAAATTCCATTACTTTTAGTGGATCTTTATATAAATCAATCCGGTTTCGTAAAAACCCCGTTTTTAAAGAAATTCCATCTTTACAACTTCTCGTCATCTTTTTCAAAAATAGTTATTTTGTCGAAAGGGTGTGCTACACAAGTGTTTACACACTTGTGTGTTCTAAAAATCATTCGTGTTAGTGTAAGATCCGTCTTTAGAAAACATGATTTCTTTGATACTTGGTTCTTTGAAAATACCGCTTGTAGATACGTAGATCTACTAGTTTTAAACACTATTTTACAAGCAAAATCGCTTTTACACAAGTTCATGATTCGTGTGTGGTAGAGTTTCATCCTTTAACCCTTGTTACTTCCAAAACAACCTTATGTCATGATCCATGATCATGACCAATCCGGGTTAAACGATGTTCCGAGCTACCACAACACAGATCGGGCCTAAATAACTACACAATTCGAATACTACAAGATTTACACAACAATCTAGCTTTTAACCACCATTTTTAGTGTTTTTAGTAGACTTTTACGCATCATTTTGTATGTTCATGAGTTTTAGCCGTTACATAACATTTTAACCATCTTAAAATAGATCGAGAGTGTGATTATAGTAACTTACTACTAGCTCGAGGCTAGGGAAGAATCTAGACGCAAAATGAGTGGATAAAAGCAATGAGATGAGGTCCTTCGCCTTCCGAATGCACCAAGCCTCCTTATACGTGATCCCTAACGCTTGTATGAACTTGGAATGTGAAGATCAAAGCTCGAAAAATTGATGGGTGCAAGAGGGTGTTCGGCCGTGAGCTTTCTAGAGAGAGAGGGGGAGTTGTTTTGGGGTGTTAAGTGGTGAATGATATGTTAGGCTAATCCTTGATCTTATAGTCATTCCATAAGTGTATTACCCAACGGATTTCATGCTCTCTAGATACTAAACATGAAGATTAAAATAATAATTTGGAGGACAAAGTATGTCCCCCCTCTTGGGGACGGTTGGTTAAGGGGGGGGGGGGGGTCTTGGTTCAAATCTAACCAAAATAGTAAGTGTAAAGTTAGGTTAATCTAGTTAGTTAAGTGATTAACCCGGTTAGTAGTGTGTTGTGCCTTATTGCGGGTGTTAGGGTATTCAGGGACCCTAACTGGCTCAGAAAAAGACAAATAATGTTATAGGCAATATTTTCATGTTCCGGGTATAGTCCGGTTGTTCGGTTGGATAGTAATCCGTTAAAGCGTTAAACAAAGCTTTAAAGTGTCGTTATAATTATTTTTAGTGACACAACTTATTCCTGACACTTTGGAAAGTGTCTAGTAATATTTTTCTCATGTTTTGGCACTTTATTAGTTAGCTAGATGCTGAATTATTATTTAAAGTGCTGAGTTTTGTGCTTAGAGCACGTTTTAGGCGCATCCAGTCATTGTAACTTATTCCTAGAGACGCAGTTCTACAACCCTTATATCCCTACACTTTCTATTAGTGTAGTAAACTATCTCTGGCTCTTACAGGCCTTAGAGGCAGTGCCTGCCTGGTGCTAGTTATGACAGCACGTTTAATAGGTTATCCGTTCATTGTGCTACTGTGCGTTTGGTGCATCGAGGTTGTCACAAAGGTGCTGTAAGCAAAACATGGGGTGTCAGCAAGTAAAGTATGATGCAAGTAAGTACATGTATCAGCATTCAAGTAGCAGTTTATCCACAATTTCAAGTAAGCACAGTAATTAAGCAGTAATTAATTATTAATTAAGTCGTACGGATACCTGGTTTAGTGAGGGTTGTCACAATTATGATCTTGAGTCGATTCGCGAAGGATTCGGAAATTTCGTGATTCAACAAGGTTTGCCATTTCAATTCTTTAACAACCAAAGATTGACCCGTCTCGTCCAAAGAGTTCTACAACCACGTTATAACCAAGTAAGCCGCACTACTCTTCGATGTGATTGTCTAAAGGCGTGGAAACAAGCAAAACAACAATTGTTTTCGACTTTTCAAAGTTTAAAAATTGTTTGAATTTGATGTGCGATGTTTGGTCGGCACCTCATGGGTTACCCGAATCATACCTTTGTGTTACCGCGCATTGGATAGATACCTCTACGTCGCAAATGCAAAAGCGTACGATTGCTTTTGAGTTATTTCCTTATCCACATACCGCAAACAATTTGTTTCAACTTTTAAAAGAAGTAATCGATGGTTATAACTTAGGTGACAAGTTGTTTGCTATCTCTTTTGATAATGCATCCAACAACACCGTCGCGGTCACACAACTAAAGTTAAGATATAAACCGACTTACGACGGTTTTTTTTCATAGCCGTTGTGTGGCACATGTTATCAATTTAGTTGTGCAAGACGGTTTAAATGAAATTGTGGATTTGAGAAAAAAATTTAAACAAATGCTACAAGATATTTTTGCTGATAGCAAGGGAATATATATGCGATATAGAAAATATTGTAAAGAATCGGGTGTTAAAAGTTTGGATGCGAATTGGGACGTAGCGACTCGATGGAACTCGACTTGTAGCATATTTGAAAGCGCTATAAAACAAAAGGATTGTTTGATGGCTTTTCATTATTTGCTTGGAGACGAAATGGAGGTTGAATCATTCCCGCCGTCTAGTTGGGCTATTATTGAAACTTTAACCGATGTGCTTGGGGTTTTTAAAAGTGCAACAAAGTTTTTATCGGGAGTTTGTTATCCCACAAGTTGCGAAGTTCTTAACCAACTTTTCATAATCGCAACAAAGCTTCAAGATTTGGAATATAAAGGTCCGATTTTTGTTAAAATGATGAAGCCGATGAAAGAAAAGTTTAGAAAGTATTTTGAAGTTTTGCCTCCCGTTATTACTTGTTCGGCCGCTCTAAACCCATACGTAAACAAAGGAGGTGTGGAAACATTGATTGAGAAAATATGTTTTGCTTTGGATTTGCAAGAATAAGATCCTAATTTTGTGCCAAAAGCGCAAGCAAGTTTTAACAAACAATTTGAAAAGTTATTTGATGTTTATTACACAAAATATGGTCAATTAAGTTCACAAGTTCATCAAGCTTATGAAAATGCGGGTTCTTCTAGTGGTAGTTCAATAAGCCGTAATAGAAATTTAAAAATTTGTTTGTTTAATACTTTGCGAAGTGACAATGCTAAACGAGCTCGTGGTAACACCCCAAGTAGCGAGTTCGGGAGATATATTGCATCGGATTTTTTAGCATTCGTCACTTCTGAAGAAGAATTTGATAATTTCGACATTTTGGCTTGGTGGAAAGAAAAGGAACCCCAATTTCCGGTTCTAGCCGCATGGCCCGTGATCTACTAAGTGTCCAAGCTTCCATGGTAGCTTCGGAGTCCGCCTTTTCTTTTAGTGGCCAAGTCATTTCATTAAGGAGGACGAAGCTTAGTCCCGAGTCGGTTGAAATGTGTATTTCCTTGAAGGACTATTTGGATACGGCGGAGCGGATTCAACGTGTGGAGTCACTTGAAGATGAAAATGGCGTTGAAACGGATATACACGAGGAAGAGGTCGAAATGGGAATGTCAAGGCCACTAGAAGAAGACTAAACGAAGACGATCAAAAAACGAAGACGACCAAAAAGAAGAAGATCAAGAAGCGAAGACGATTCAAGTCCTATCTATGTTTTTTATCTATGTTATTTTATCTATGTTTTCAAGCATTAAGACTTCTAGTTCTTATAATTTAATAAAATTATGTATGCACTTTGATGTAATCTTGTTTAGTTATTAGGTTTCTAATGATATTTGAAGTATTTGGTCATTATTCCCCTCTATTTGCTAGAAAGATCCATTGGTGTTTGTCTAATACAAAAAAAAATGAAAAATTGATGGAACTTGGTTAAAACATAACATAGCATATATAATATATTGTTGTTTATGTAATCCAAAAGGATTCAAATCAGGACTATTCCTTCGATCTAGCACTATCGAATTTAAATTTAGAAATGTCATTAAAATTTCAATAGGCACCATCCACTAAAACATATAAAGAAGCATTAATACCCGGTCGGGTTTTTTTAATACCCAGTGCGGGTTTTTTCCCAATCCGATGCATACCCGAACCCTACCCGAACCTGGAAATAGGGTATTATAATACCCGGGTTTTATAAAACCCGACCCGAACCCCACCCGAACCCGGGTATATAGGGTATACATTTTTTGTAGAAAACCCGGACCCGACCCAGTTTTTAAAAAAACCCGATTTTGTAAAACCCGATCCTACACGAACCCGGTTCCATACCCGGAACCGGTTTTTTAAAAAACCCGATTTGTGCACCACTTATATTCTTAGGCTTTTCAATTTTTTAATATTAGAGATAAGTGGCCTCGACCCAATCAAGGAAAATAGCTACAAACTTAAATTCAGTCACTGGCGTTCCACTCTGCCCAACTGGCTGGTTATTTCTTTATTACTTGTTTTTGCTCCATTTGCACCAGGACCTGCCCCAATACAAAATAATATAATAAAGCACTAAAACCAAAATAAAAGCAAATAAAAGTATACAATAAATATACATTTTACACGGGACAAATATGTGTATTTTACCCCACATCAGTTTGTCAAGTACAAAGACGGTTCAATGTGGTTGTGCATTGATTACCGTGAGCTAAATAGGTAACCATCAAGAATCATTATCCACTGCCCAGGATCGACGATTTATTCGACCAACTGCAAGGGGCTAGCTACTTTTCAAAGATCGACTTAAGGTCGGGTTATCATCAGTTGAAGGTCAGAAATGAAGATGTTTCAAAGACTGCCTTCCGAACAAGGTACGGCCACTATGAATTTCTAGTGATGCCTTTTGGGCTCACAAATGCACCTGCAGCGTTCATGGATCTCATGAATAGATTCTGCAAGTCGTATCTAGATAAGTTTGTCATTGTCTTCATAGACGGCATACTTATCTATTCTCGTAATCAATCCTATCACGAGAAACGTCTTCGGTGCATCCTTGAGCTATTACAGCAGTAAAAGCTTTATGCTAAATTCTCCAAGTACGAGTTCTGGCTTCGAGAAGTCCAATTTCTTGGACATGTGGTTAGTGAGCGTGGTATCCAAGTTGACCCCGCCAAGATTGAGGCCATCATGAACTGGGAAGAACCTAAGACACCTTCTGAAATCCGTAGTTTCTTAGGATTGGCTGGTTATTATAGGAGGTTCATTGAGAACTTTTCGAGGATAGCCACTCCTTTGACTACCTTGACCCTTGTAAGAATGTTAAGTTTAACTTGGGTCCGAAGCAACAAGAATCCTTCGAGATTCTAAAGCACAAGTTGAGCAATGCTCCCGTGCTAACTCTGTGTAACACCTCGTAAAATCATGTCCAATATAATAAAGACACATGTCATGGACTTTAAACGTGTAATGAATTGATTCCGAGGGACTTAAATTGTCAAACAATGTAAATATGTAAGTAAAAGGATCAAATGTGTCAACATGCCAAACTCGTGCCTCTGAATGACCTCATAAGATGTTCGTATTCATGAATAAACAAATTGACGGACATAGGATGTCGTTTGTGCTTAAATTGAAAATTTTACAAAGCATAAGGGTTAAAGGTGTCAACATGTTTAATGTTACCTCTGAGTGACCTTTTAACGATCCCAAAAGCATTGTAATATTTTTTATGTTTGCTCTCACGAATATCGTATGGTAATCTCATGGAGTTTCGATGAAAACAAGACTTTTCGGGTGATCTCACAACTAACCGGGAGCTTAACGGAGTTAATTTATGACCCAAGGCACTTGTTAGTTAACTATGGGGGTCAATAGTGCAATAAAAGAAAGTTATTTAAACTTAAAATGGACCAGGGACTGAAATTGCAAAGCTGGGAAACATTTTTACCGGAGTAACAAGTCCTCGCGGGCCACGTAGACTCCCTCGAAGGTCTACGCAGGCCGCGACAGCAGTGCTAGCGACAAAAACATGCACAGCTGCATGTTGCAGCCTGTCAACCGCCATTGCATGCTAGTTTTTCGATACCAAGGTCTGTGCAACTGGTTTTACTGCCCTAGGGACACTTGTACACATCAGGATTACCTCTAAGATCAATCCATATGTTCCTAGAGGTAATCCTGATGTTTACAAGTGTCCCTAGGGCAGTAAAACCAGTTGCACAGACCCTGGTATCGAAAAACTAGCATGTAATGGCGGTGGACAGGCTGCAACATGCAGCTGTGCATGTTTCTGTCGCTGGCACTGCTGTCGCGGCCTGCGTAGACCGTAGAGGGAGTCTACGCGGCCCGCAAGGACTTGTTACTCCGGTAAAAATGTTTCCCATCTTTGCAATTTCAGTCCCTGGTCCATTTTAAGTTTAAATAACTTTCTTTTATTGCACTATTGACCCCCATAGTTAACTAACAAGTGCCTTGGGTCATAAATTAACTCCGTTAAGCTCCCGGTTAGTTGTGAGATCACCCGAAAAATCTTGTTTTCATCGAAACTCCATGAGATTACCATCGATATTCGTTAGAGCAAACATAAAAATATTACAATGCTTTTGGGATCGTTAAAAGGTCACTCGGAGGTAACATTAAACATGTTGACACCTTTAACCCTTATGCTTTGTAAAATTTTCAATTTAAGCACAAACGGCTTCCTATGTCCGTCAATTTATTTATTCATGAATACGAACATCTTATGAGGTCATTCAGAGGCACGAGTTTGGCATGTTGACACATTTGATCCTTTTACTTACATATTTACATTGTTTGACAATTTAAGTCCCTTAGAATCAATTCATTACATGTTTAAAGTCCATGACACGTGTCTTTATTATATTGGACATGATTTTGCGAGGTGTTACACTCTGCCTGAGGGCATTGAGGATTTCTTTGTCTATTGCGATGCTTCGCACACTGGCATGGGCTGCGTGCTTATGCAAAGGGGCAAGGAATTGCCTATACACCGCGACAACTAAAGGTGCATGAAAGAAATTACACCACCCACCACTTGGAATTAGGTGCCGTTGTATTTGCACTAAAGCTATGGAGGCATTATCTATATGGTATGAAGTGTATTATATACACTGACCATAAGAGTCTCCAACATTTGTTCAATCAGAAGGATCTGAACATGAGACAACACCGCTGGATGGAAACATTAAATGATTATGATTGCTAGATACGCTATCATCCGGGCAAAGCAAATGTAGTTTCTAATGCACTTAGTCGCAAGGAAAGGGTTAAACCTATACGAATTAACGCCAAGAGCATCGAGCTCAAGAACAGCTTGAATGAGAAACTGTTGGATGCGCAAAAACAAGCCCTGTTGGAGGCTAACCTTCTTAGTGAAGGATTAGGTGGGACTGTTGATCAGTTGTCACCTGGGAATGATGGGATTCTTAGATTCAATTGTCGAATATGGGTTCCTATCTTTGGAGGACTTAGAGATTTAATCCTCCAGGAAGCGCATAGTTCCAAATATTTCGTTCACCGTGGAGGTGACAAGATGTATCAAGATCTGAAAAGGAACTATTGGTAGATGGGTATGAAGAAATCCATAACCACCTATGTAGCTAAGTGTCTGACGTGTTCGCAAGTTAAGGCTGAACATCAAAAGCCGTCAGGACTGCTACAACATCTTGAAATTCCTACATGGAAGTGGGAAATGGTAACTATGAATTTGATTACCAAGTTACCTAAGACCAAGCATGGTAATGACACGATATGGGTCATCGTTGATAGGCTGACTAAGTTAGCACATTTCCTGCCCATAAAAGAGACTTATAGCTCCGATAAGTTGGCTATGTTGTACGTGGACGAGATTGTGTCCCTACATTGTGTGCCAGTATCTATTGTATCTGATAGAGATATTAGATACACCTTCTCATTTTCTGGAAAAGTTTCCAGCAATTTATAGGCACCAGACTGAACTTCAGTACGGCTTACCATCCTTAGACAGATGGATAGAGTGATGGTACGATCTAGACTTTGGAAGACATGCTTAGAGCATGCGTGATCGACTTGGGTGGTAACTGGGATGACCATATCCCCCTAATTGAATTCTCCTACAATAACATTTATCATACAAGCATCAAAGCTGCTCCTTTCAAGGCCTTGTATGGGAGAAAGCATCGAACGCCCGTATATAGGGCAGAAGTTGGGGAGGCCCAACTATCAAGACCACAGATTATCCTGGAGACCACGGATAAGATAATACAAATCCGTGATCATCTCAAAGCTGCCAGGGATCGGCAGAAGAGCTACGCTGACAAGGGGTGCAAACCTCTTATGTTCCAAGTGGGGGACAAGGTTTTACTGAAGGTATCACCCTGGAAAGGTGTGATGCGCTTCGGTAAGAAGGGCAAGTTGAGCTCAAGATACATAGGACCATTCGAGATAATCAAATGTGTCAGTTCTGTAGCTTATAAGCTAAACTTACCAGAAGAGCTCAGAGGAATTCACAATGTGTTCCACATCTGCAACTTAAAGAAATGTCTAGCCGATGAGTCGCTAGCAATGTCACATCAAGATGTGCAAATTGACGAAAACCCAAGGTTTATTGAGAAACCAATTTCGATCGAGGATCGACAGGTTAAGAAGCTCCAACGGAAATACATACCTATTGTAAAGGTCAAGTGGGATGCCCGAAGAGGCCCCGAGTATACATTGGAGGTCGAGTCTACTATGCGACAAAAGTACCCCCATCTTTTTTAATAAAATGCCGAGGTCGAGATTTCTTTTAAGGTGGTGAGGATGTAACACCTCGTAAAATCGTGTTCAGTAATGTGCTGACACGTGTCCCTATTCCTAATTATGCCTAATGTTGGCTAGGACTGACTAATTTTTCTAAATGTGGAAACTCTTTATGTGGAGGGACTAAAAGTGTCAACATGCTAAAACTATGCCTCTAAGTGACCCTTTACAATGTTCGTACTCTCAGATAAGCCAATTGCTGGATGAGAGGGACCGTTTGTGAATTTATATGAAAGTTTGATAATTGGAGGACCAAAGGCGTCAACATGTTAGTTTATACTTCTGCATGACCCTTTAACGAACCGGGAGCTTGATGATGTTCGGTCATATTCTCGGGTGTGCCAAACATTGGCCAAGAAGGGATTTTTATGCTAAATATGATAATGTGTTAGAGTTTGGAGGTTAAGGGACTAAACCTGCCAAGTTGTGAAAATTGTTTTGTTGGTCGGGCATCTTTACGGACCGCAAGCATAGGACCATACGGTCCGTATGCAGGTCTGCTGGGCAGATTTTGCCTTGCAGCCCACACAAACTGCCAAAACTCCCATTTTTCGATACCAGGGGCTGCATGCTTGTTTTAGACACGTTATGGGACACTTATATGCATCTCCTAAGCTCCCATAACACCTGGAATCATCTCCAAGATCCTCCAACACTATAAATAGAAGTGTTGCAACACTTTAAAACTTGCATCTTTTTGATTTCTTTCCTCTCTTCACTTCTGGAGGTTCCTGAGCTATAGGGACTTCCTAACCAAGTGCATTTTCATCTAAGGACCACTAGTAAGTGCTCCTTTCAGTTATATTTCGTTTATTAGGCTTTTAAAGGCTAAAGTCAAGCAGTTTTGATAAATGCTTTGACTTTCGGTTTAGACCTTAATAGTCCAGCCATTGTTCTAGACGAACATGGCTACGTGATCGTAATTAGGTAGGTGTTAATCCCTCAAATGGGCACCTCTTGAAAATCACGTTTACTTGGTTAATTGACGGGTCAAACTTATTGTTTTAAAAAGTCAAACTGGTCAGATTTTATAAATGTTATAATCTGAGTTTATATATGTTCTAAAATTTGTTTTAACACTTAAACAAGTTGGTAATACTTATTAGAACATGTGTAAACATGTTCGGCTCGTCAATTCCAGTTTTAAGGTCGGTTCGCAACCGAAAGTCGCAAAGTTTGACTTCTTCTTTGACTTTCGATTCTAACCCGATTTAGAATAGTTTGCTACTGATTTAAGGTTGCATTATGATCTTAATTTAATATAGCATAACCCTATGAGGTTATATTACACGATCATAATCATATTCTGAGTTTTTGTTCAAGTTTCGTTAATATGCCAAACTTTGACTAAAATGCCCTTTTTACAATAAATGAGGTTTTAATCCATAACGAACTTGCAAATGACTTATGTACTGATATATTAATGTAATTAACATATTTTGATGTTATGAAACTGATCATAAACTGAGTTTTCATATAATGTCGTAAATTATGTTTTAAAATGACCAAAGTGCCCTTTTGGCACATAGAATGGTTTTAAACATAATTTATCATATCAAACTCACTACCTACTAATATAATATCATAATTAAAATATTTTTGGTTCTCAAGTCAGTTTATAATATGAGTTTATGTACAAGTTCTTGAATTATGCCCTAATATGACGTAAATGCCATTTTGGCCCATAACATGGTTTTAAACCATAATTTTTATACAAAACCAATTACCTACTGTTATGTTATATTTAAATAACATATTTTAACAGTGTGAACCTGATCATAAATTTTGTTTTTATACAAGATCGAAAATTACGTCATATAAGGACCAAAACGCCCTTTTAGCGCATAGTATGGTTTTAAACCATAACTATCAATCAAAGTTGTTACCTACTGATATTATAACTTATTTACAACATTTTTATAGTAGGTACATGTTCATAACTCAAATTCTCAAACAAGTTCTCAAACTATGTTCATAATGACCAAAATGCCCCTTCGGTGCATAATTTGGTCTTAAAGTATAAAATTCACATATGTTTGATTACTTACAGATATCATATCACAAATTAAGTATTTTTACAGAATGATCATCTTTATAACATCAATTTACATGCAAGTTCCTTTTATACGTCGCTAAATGACTAAAACACCCTTATGAGGCATAGTTTGATTTTAAAACCTTAACGGGCATATAAGTTGATATCCTACTGATATTACAACTTATTTAAAGTATATTGGCATATAGAACTTGTTCATTATTCATCCGATTATCCGTTATCGCTTATATGCGTACGGCTAGGTTTATGTGACTAGTTTGCATAAGTTTACCGAAACATGTCAAACCTTATCATTTTTATCTCAAATTCCATAATGTTATTTGATTACCCATATTATACAAGCCTTAGTACTTGTTAGGTTTAAACTACATTCTATTCCGGTCATCGCTTAATCAAGCGTATCGCACCGTTTTTTATATTTTTAGTTAACGGTCCAAGTCTACGACTTAAATAGGACTTGTTAGCATTAAAATTGGTTATTTATACCATCATTCCCGACTAGAGCCTTTCAGTAAATTGCTACCTACTCTTTGTCAATTGATTAACGCCCAAGTTATTTATAAACCTTGCATTTATAAGACAAGTATTAGCTCAGGTAAATACTTTTAAGTTTTAACCTATTTTCCCTATACGGGCTTGGGATATTACCGCTTGGTCAGGTATGGGATCATATGGCGGATTGTGGCTACAAAATCTTCATAACCCGTTTTAATGTGTTTTGTCTGATAACTTAAATATTGGGGGTTAGCGCGACCGTGTCCTGGATATCCATGGCTCATTTAAGTTTCTAATGGCCACGACTGAGCACGGGGTGTAGGCATACACCGGTCAGATGCTAATGCTATATAAAAATGTTTTCTTACCCGTTGATCAGGGAATACCCTTTCGTGGGTTTAAGTGGTATGTCGGTTAATCATGTCTCGGTGTTTAGTATTGGGCCCCATATTTATTGACAGGCATGTAAAACTGTATACAAGATCATTTTGAATTGTCCCATGTTATTTACAAAAATATGTGCCTTGAGCACTTAAATCAATTTTGAAAATGTTTTCAAAATGTGTCGGTTAATTGTATTTACCAGTGAAAACTGACGTATTTTCAAAAGACTAAGTTATAGGTGCAAATACTTAAATAGGTTGTAAACTGCTCGGTAATGCTAGAAGAAGAATTTGCAACTCCTTTGCATAAGCCTATTAGTTTGTTGATCTCCTTTGTACATTTTATGATCCGCCTGTGGATTTTATTACAAACAAGTCTGTATTATAATTTTTGAACTTTAGACACTTATGTTTGTAGTAATATTTTAACTCCAAGACTTCCGCTATGCTATCTGTGATTGTTTGACTATGACGATACCAATCTTACGTCACGATACTCCCCACCCGGTCCACTGGGATTTGGTTGGAAGTTCGGGGTGTGACAACACCCTCGATGGTACCTCCGTAACCTACTCATCCTAGGTCAAGTTATTCAAATTCCACACGGTCGCCTACCGTGTCCTTGACCACATCGACACCACTGAACCACCAGAATCTACGGATCCTTTATACACGGCTTTGAAAGAATTAGATGCTTTGATTTCTCAGTGAAATTATAGCACTGTATCTGATGACTTGCTCACCCGCATTCTTGATACAGAAGCATCCGCCCGAACAACTTAGGAAAAGCTCAAGAAAAATTTTCTCAGCAATAAGCAAGCAAAGCAGCCGCTCTTGAAACCCGGTTTGTGAATCTCACTATCGCCGCCTGCAGTTCCGTGGATGATTACTGCAAACAATTGAAGGTACTCACCAATCAGCTTACTGATGTCGATCAACCTGTCACCGAATCCCGTTTGGTTTTACAACTTGTCTGCGGTCTCTCCCAAGAGTTTGACACAACCGCTTCCTTGATAAATTCCCAAAAAGCGGATTGGGATCTTGCTAGAACAATGTTACAGGGTGAAGTTATCTGGGAAGCAGCTCGTCAACAACAACCCACTTCGGTTTTGGTTACACCTGCGGCCCCTACACAATAGTAGGAGTCGGCCTCTCAGAACAACCGGCCAACTTATCCTATCAGCCAAGCAACATAGGACGCGGTCGAGGAAGAAGCAGTTGCAACTCTCGTGGGCAACGCGGCAATAATTAGTTGAAAAGATGTAACTATGTGGTCCCAGCGGCAATTTAATCAATCAAGAGGTCTTCTGGACCACCATTGGCTAGATTGTCAATGCTGATAATTAAGAGACTAACTTAACTCAATGTAGGATGACCTGGATGTAAGACTTTTGGGCCAAAACCCTAACTTATACCTTGCATAATTTGAACTTTTAATATTTTGGTTACCATGTCCCCATGAGAACTTCTAAACTGATCATACGTTTTTAGAAATTACTCCCACGATTGTAATATTCACTCCTAATTAACATCTTTGTTATTTACTAACCAACGTTAAAAAATTGTTAAATATATGTAAAATGACTTTACTAGTCTACCCTCAATAACAAGAAAAGTTTAAACAGAAAATAAAACCCTAATGCGTCATCATTTTCATTGCTCCTCCATTGACACCATCTTCATTGGTATGCGTATTCGATTATAAGACATGTTCAAACCAAAGATTCTCTTGAATTGACAAGCATAAATTTTGGGAAAAGACATAAAGATCGGGAGGGTGATAGAGAAATATGAGCTTTAAAAGATGTACTTCCATTTCAAAGAACGACTTTTTTTAATAGGCGCATACATTTACCATTAGTTTAATCTTCAAAAACCTATAATTAAAATCATAATATAACGTTACCAAATAGATCATCCACATTTCACATCACTTTAAAAAGTTTAAAAGCATTACGATCAATAATTATCAAAACTGCCTTTAAATAACACAACCACTTCTAAATAGTTATAAACCTATAATTCAAACATCCTAATCCTCTTTTGTTGTATTCTTTGTTAGCATTTCTCCTTCATATTACCAACTTAAAAATATCACATCCCTCCATAAGTTTTCAAAACATTAAAATACAACATTCCAAAAGTATAAAACAATATATAGTAAAAGGTAAAAATCATCCCTGAGGTTTGGCATGTTTGCCAGTTTCATCTAAAACAACTTTTTTATACCATTTTGTCCTTCACTTTTGAGATTTTTTGTCATTTTCATCCAAACGTCTAATTTTGGTTAATTTTATGGCATATATTTGGATGAAAATGGCAAAAAATCTCAAACCTCAGGGACGATTTTGGCAAAAAAAAAATTAGACGTTTGGATGAAAATGACAAATTAGCCCAAAAGTGAAGGGCAATATGGTACAAAAAATTGTTTTGGATGAAATTGGCAAACGTGCCAAACCTCAGGGACGATTTTGGCAATTTACTCAACAATATAAAGATATAACTAAAGGAGCAGTGCTCTAGCGGTACCCGACGACTCTCAATAAGGGAGGTCGTCAGTTGTAGTCACGTTCATGACAAAAATGTCATGCACGAGCCATGAGTTTTACTATAGTTGGTCACGAGCGTTGTCTGTGATCACGAGTGTGAGTACTAATCTGCCTATAAGGCTATGGGGTGTGGCATGTGGGGGGCGTGGGTTGGAACATTATTTGCCTATAAAACCATTAATCAAATGGTACACCGCCCTCCCTCCTTGATAGATGGTGGTTCACGTGGATTGAATCACGTTTACCACGACCCCCCCCCCCCCCCATTTGTTGATTTTGAGACAAAAGTACATTACAATAAATAAGGGGATAGTGGTCTGGGTCATGACCATATTCTTAGGGTAGTGGTTTTGAATAATGGATTAGAAGTGAATGATATGACAAGTCATAATGGTCATGTAGTCATAACCACACCCTTTAACCTAAATACACCATATAACCAAGCTTTGTTCGACAATAAAAATAAATTAAAAAAAAACTCAAACAGTGTTGTTGACTTTTCAAAAAGTGTGCGTGTGAATCGGGTTAGGGGCTGTTTGGTAGCCTCTTAATGACCATTCAGATGTTACCTCTTAATGGTTTAAAACCTCTGAATGAATAAGAGGCAACCTCAAGTCTGAATGGTTAAGAGGTAACATCTGAATGGTAAATCATCACATGTCACATTCTTCTACCTTCTCATTGGTAAAATTCTTAATGGTTCCATTAAGAGGTAGTCTCTTAATGACCATTTAGAGGCTACCAAACAACCCCTTACATTCACCCTTTTCTGCCCTCCACTCTTCCATTCCATATTCCACAACTCTCTTTTCCTCTTTCTTTCTCAACTGCTTCTTTTTTAGGGTTCAACCACCGTCGCATTCCACCGATGAACACCGCATCGCCTGCAGGTGGCTCGATCACGCATCAACTCGATGTTTCCGTTAATGATCATGATCACACCTCAGAAGAGGATGTCTGCATTATATGTCTCGACTCTTTTGACTCGCATTATAATCCCCCCACTGTATGTATATACTCTGCATTCTCTCTAATTATTATTGTTGTTCTTATGAATCATTAATCTGAATATATGATACTTTGATTTTAGTGTAATTTTCTGGTGATTACTTTCTACAAAAGAGTTCGAATCAATTTTTATTTTTATTTATTTTATCATTATTATTGTTATTATTATTTTTTATGTAAATTCATGTGTTTTGTACATATTGTTTTAGCAAAGTTTTAATGTTAGGAAAGTGTATAGAAAGTAATGTGGGAGTATTGGTTGATCTGTATTTATAATATATGATCTGCTTTGGATAGGGTAGATGGGGGTATATCGATCTTTGGTCGAATTAGTCATGAGATATAGGTTTTAGTATATGGTATGATCATGTTAAACTGTGAGTGAATATGATTATATTATAAATATAATATATATATGAGTGAATTTCAAGGATTGTCCTTTATCTTTATACCCATTTTCAGGCGCTGTCCTTTATGTTTAAAATTGACGAGCTTTGTCCTTTATGTTTTCATATCATACACGTTTTGTCCTTTAGGCCTAACCAAGTTATTTTTTTCAGTTAAATTTGGTCATATGCTTTGCACATGAGGGCATTTTGGTCAATTCAAAGGTAAGTTCAATGGCAGATTTACAGCTCAAAGCTTCTGCAACCTTTGAATTGACAAAAATGCCCTCATGTGCAAAGCACATGACTAAATTTAACTGAAAAAAACTAACTGGGTTAGGCCTAAAGGACAAAACGTGTTTGATATGAAAACATAAAGGACAAAACTCGTCAATTTTAAACATAAAGGACAACTCCTAAAAATGGGTATAAAGATAAACGACAATCCATGAAATTCACTCTATATATATACATATACACACACTTATTTTTTAATTTTCTTTTGTACCTTTAAATAAAAATAGTAATAAATAACTAGGGTAAATTACTTTTTGAGTCCCTGTGTTTTATGTGTTTTAACTAGTTGAGTCCAAAAGCAAAAAGTTTAACGACCTGAGTCCCCATAAGCATTTTCTTTAACCATTTGAGTCCAAATTCCTAACACTGTCAGAATTATTTTGTTAAAATTTGTTAAATGACCAAAATACCCCTATAAGTAAAATATAAATAAAAAAACTAATTTATTTTTGAGTTAATTACTGTTTTCGTCCCTGAGGTTTGTCAAAAATAACGGTTTCAGTCCATTAGTTTAAAAATTGCGATTTCAGTCCATTAGTTTTATTTTTGTAACCATTTCAGTCCACTTTTCAAACGGCATTTGTTTTATGCAGTTAATGGAAGCACGTGATGGACAATTTGGTCATTTCCATTCCAATTCTCACGTGACAAGCACATGACAAGGGGTAGGTGGTGTTTAATACAACTGGGTTTGTGAGAATTGGAATGGAAATGACCAAATTGTCCATCACGTGACAAGCACGTGCTTCCATTAACTGCATAAAACAAACGCCGTTTGAAAAGTGGACTGAAATGGTTACGAAAATGAAACTAATGAACTGAAATCACAATTTTTAAACTAATTGACTGAAACCGTTATTTTTGGCAAACCTCAGGGACGAAAACAGTAATTAACTCTTTATTTTTAGTTTTCTCCTTCTCCCATATATACTCCCTCTCTCTCTCATTTCTGAACACTGCGCTCTCTCATCTTTCAGTCTCTCTCTCTTATATCTCTCATTCCCAAATCACTCAAAAATAAGGATGAACCCTAGTTTCAATCACTCAAATTCAACATTGTTCATTACGGTTATGATAAATCAACATGGGGCTTTTGCTCTAAGGTAAATTCTGACCAGAAAGCATACAAGAATACCTGAAAAAGACATGGAAACGAAGAAGAAGGAAGATGGCAAGAGTTCTAACACCGACGAGGATTCCGGCGTGTGCTCCACCACATCATCTAAAATCGCCTGGCCTGTTTCATTTATAATTGCTTTTGGAGTAAAAGTTTTTCTGTCATTGATCTTGCTTCAAACACTGAGTTCAGTTGTGGAGATCGAGTGTTCCTTGAGCTATGACTCTGGTAAGACTTTCGTTTCAATTTGTGTTTATTTTGTTTCGTTGGTGTTTTATTATTGTTCTGTGATGCATCTTTCTGTTCTTATTTAAATTAAACGGATTTTGGGTTCTGATCTGATGTTTATTTTTCTTCTAACCAATCCAGCTATTTACTCTTGTTTATGATGTACAGACTTCAGTCGAGTTTTATTGTATTTTTGTCACTCCCCAATTTTGACTTTTTCATATAGTCGATAGTTTCTTTTTGCACTGATTTTTTGACCTTTGCATCTGACATTTAAGAATTTATTTAAATCTTAAGCAACCTTAGTTTTGATACAATAAAACCAAGGGTTTATGTTGCTCTGATGATAACAATACTTTTTGTTTCTATTAGTATGTTGATTATTCGATGTATAATTTGCTGGAGGTGGTGGTGCGGTGATGTATAATTGTTATTATATATTCTTTTTTCTTTTTGAGTCCCTGTGTTCTATGTGTTTTATAGGGGTAATTTGGTCATTTAACAAAACTTAACAACAAAATTCTAACTGGGTTAGAAATTTGGACTCAAATGGTTAAAGAAAATGCTTAGGGTGAAGGGAGTGGCACGGCAAAGCAATCGGCAAAGCCGATTGCCGAGCGGCAACACCGCCGCCACCCCTTCATCCGGCGCGGCAAACGTTGGTTCTCGGCAACATCTCACCGATCGACAAAGAGGGAGGGGACAAGACATTTGCAGTGATGTGTGTGTGTGTATGTTTGACTTTATATTTTTTTTAAATTAAAAAAAAAAAGTTTACCACTTTCAAGTGTTTATAACCAATGCCAACACTTTTCACCAAAGTTTAAACTCTTTAGACGTGTTGACATGGCACCCTCTCATTGGTTGATTTTGAAGTTTACCACTTTCACCTGTTTAACCACTCCCTTCACCCTTATGGGGACTCAGGTCGTTAAACTTTTTGCTTTTGGACTCGAACTAGTTAAAACCCATAAAACACAGGGACTCAAAAAGTAATTTACCCAAATAACTATAGTACACACACACGATACACACTCTCCCTCTTCACCACACCTCCATCACCATCACCACCACCTCCATCACCACAACCACCTTGTCCATCTCAGCACTCTTACCCCATCTCTCTTCGTCAACCCGCCGTGCCAAACATTGTTATTATTATTATTATTATTATTATTTTATATTTAAATATAAAAAAAAGAAAATTAACAAAAACATAAGTGTGTGCATATATATGTGTGTGTATATATATATATTATAGAGTAAATTACAAGTTTTGTCCTTTACGTTTGTCCCAAATTTCAGGTGCTGTCCTCTACCTTTAAAATTGATGATTTTTGTCCTTAATGTTTCAAAATCCGGCACGTTATGTCCTTTAGGGCAAAACCAATTAATTTTTTTTTGTTAAATCTGATCATGTGAAAGGCACATGAAGGCATTTTTGACATTTTACCCTATTATTTCAAAAAATATCTTAAAGAAAAAATAAAAATAATATATATTAACTCAACTCTCACTAAACAAACTCGTCTTTCTCTCTGCAACATCTAACTCTCTTTCCCTCTCTCTCTACCACTTCCACCACCACCACCTTCTTCCACCGCCACCTCTAGGTCCTCCACCGCCACTCTTCTTCTCTCTACACTACATCGCCTCCACCATTGTTTAAAAAGGCGATCTGAGGCGCGCCTTGAGGCGTACGCCTCAGCTGAGGCGGTGGAAAAACGCAATAAAGGCTTAGCCTCATAAGGGTAAACTGAAACCTAGGCCTCAGTCATCTGAGGCGGTCTGAGGCGGTCCGAGGCGGTGAGGCGGTGAGGCGAGGCGGTGAGGCTTAAGCCTCACCAGACTTGTGAAAATTGAACATTTTTTAGTTTTCTGGACTTTGTTTTTGGACCCATTTAGTGTTTATTGGGCTTAATTTGTGGTCCAGCCCAATACTTCACTTAAAAAACATCTGTAGGTTAAAAAAAACCCTAATAGAAGACACAGAATCACGTACAGCCACAGAGATCAGAACCAGCAGATCATCAACTAGATGATCTGCTTCTGATGATGATCAAGCACAGCCACAGAGATCTTCGAACACAGGAACAGAGGACTCCGAAGAAGGCAACAGCAGAAGCAAGACAGAGAGTGTATGCGTGTATATATTTTCGGTTGACTGAACCATGAGAAACCCCACTCTTTTATAGAACCAAAGCGTCTTGAAAGGAAACGAGAACTTCTTGAGAAAAGGGGAACTCAGGGCATGCTTGTCTTGAAAGAATAAACTGGGACAAAAACCTTGAAGCAAGGAACTCAAGGGGCATGCCTTCTTTATAATATTACAAATAAAGGACCTCGGGAGTCGGGACATAGAAAAAAGAAAAGGATAATATTAGATATTGAATTGAAAAGAAGAATATAGGATTATATTTTTTAACAGTTTTGTTGCTGAAGCCTGAGGCCATTTTTTTTTGTTTTAATTAGGTTTTTCTTAGATTTTTTTGTTATGTTTTGTTGCTGAATTTTCTTGCTGAAGCCTGAGGCTATTTTTTTTCTATTTATGATGTTTGTTTTATGTTATTTGTTGAAATATTTTCTATTTAAGATGTTTGTTTTATGTTAATTTGTGATTTTTGTGAGAGATATATATATATTTTTAATTTTTTTTAATAATGTTTGAGGCTTACGCCTCGCCTGCCTCGAGGCTTACGCCTCGTGAGGCTAAGGGAAAACGCCTCGATACCCGTTTTAGCCTTTTTAAACCTTGGCCTCCACAACCAGTCACTCTCCCTCACCTCTCTCTCTATATCATTCTCTCTCTAAAAACACCACCTGCCTTCTTACATCTGATGAGAAGTATAACATGGTTGAACAAGTAATGGTAGATATCACGAACCAAGTGGGCCTCCATGTAAATTTGGCTATAAGTCATGAATGGTTATTCGCTCCTCTGCATCAATTAATTACATTGCCTGAACCAGATTACATCGCCTGAATCAGATTCAACAAAAACACCACCCACCATCACCACTCCACCGTCTCCAACATCACCATCAATTACATCACCTGAACCAGATTCAACAAAAAAAATCCCCAAATCTCTGAACAACCAAAAATAAATCACTCCAACCCCCCCTTTTAATAAATCATTAAGAACCCTAATTCCCAAATTTTAAAATCATCAAATTTCTAATGCCCCATTTGCGTACAAATTCCTAATTCCCATATTCTAAAATCACCAAATTCCAAATAATAGTTATTAGCAATGAAAGTTTCAAAAGTGTTTTATCTGTTGCCCAGTGACTTTCTTGCACCACAATTTTTTTTTGCCAGTATGTGCATCAGAAGAGATTTACTTTTTTAGTAACTAAGGTAGTAAAAAGACGAGCTAAAAAAGCCTTTGATACAATGTTATTTCCCAAAATTCAACGAATGGATGAGAGATTATCTGCGTACAACTTCAAACCTCGTTGACTCCAAAGTCATCAGATCCCCAAAATTCAACGAAGGGATGAGAGATTATCTGCGTACAGCTTCAAACCTCGTTGACTCCAAAGTCATCAGATCCAGATCAGGTTCCTGGAGACCCGGTTGCTAAGAGATTTGGGTATCATGGTGGAGGCGGTGGTGGCTGGTGGGGACTGGTGGTGGCGCTGATGGATAGGCGATGATGGTTGGTGGTGCTGTGGGGGCGGTGTAGTGTAGAGAGAGAGAGAGAGAGGTGGAGAGAGGAAGAATGGTGGTGATGGTGGAAGGAGTTTGTGGTGGTGGTAAAGTGACTGAGTAGAGAGAGAATCAGAGAAAGAGTGTTTGTTCATAGAGATAAGGTGGATTGAATATTAATATTTACATTTCTTTTTTCTTTATAAATGTGCTTTTAAATAATAGGTAAAAAGACAGTTTTACCCTCATGTGATTTGCACATGATCTGATTTAACAAAAAAAATTAACTAGGTTAGGGTTAAAGGACATGGCGTGTAACATTTTAAAACAAAAAGTACAAAACTCGTCAATTTTAAAGACAAAGGACACCGTTTGAAATTAGGTATATAGATAAAGGACAAAACTTGTAATTCACTCTATATTATATTTATAGTTATTATTGTTGTTTTTATTTAAAATGAAAAAATAAAATTTAAAAAACAAAAGAATAAATGAATAAATTGCCAATTTGTCCCCGAGTTAACGAAATTGTTGAAATCATATCCCTGAGTTAACGATACATTTTAAGCGGGTTGATGATTTGAATGGAAATGACAACAAAAATGAAACGTCAGGGTTCTAATTAAAATATATATAGGCTTGTAATTTACTGCATAAATGAATGAACAAGAGACGTGTAAACATGCATCATAGGCTTGTAATTTACTGCATAAATGAGACGTGTAAACAGACACCAGGGGTTGGCTAACCAACGTGTTGGAATCTTTGAAGATTGTGCTGTGTTTAAAATTTTTGCGGTAGTGTTAACCAATCGTAGAAAAGAATGAACAACAGACGTGTAAACATGCATCATAGGCTTGTAATTTACTGCATCAAAGGCTTGCAATTTACTGCATAAATGAGACGTGTAAACAGACGTCATTGGTTGGCGAACCAACGTGTTGGAATCTTTGAAGATTGTGCTGTGTTTAAAATTTTTGCGGTAGTGTTAACCAATCGTAGAAAAGAATGAACAACAGACGTGTAAACATGCATCATAGGCTTGTAATTTACTGCATCAAAGGCTTGCAATTTACTGCATAAATGAGACGTGTAAACAGACGTCATTGGTTGGCGAACCAACGTGTTGGAATCTTTGAAGATTGTGCTGTGTTTAAAATTTTTGCGGTAGTGTTAACCAATCGTAGAAAAGAATGAACAACAGACGTGTAAACATGCATCATAGGCTTGTAATTTACTGCATAAATGAGCTGGAAAAAACATAATGTTACGGACGGTGATTTACCAAAAAAGATAATTATACACTAAAGTTGCAAACTCGCATTCAAAATGCAGGCTTATTCACTTATTTCCGGGCTTCATGACCCACATACAAACTCGGATCAAGCGGAAAGATAAAAGTGCAGAAGCTCTGATCCACTTTCAGAACACACTTTGGGTTTCCCAATAAAAAAAAGATGCAGCAGATACATCGGTGGTGGATGCGGTTTCCCGGAATTCAACTCCGATTAAAATTTGTGGAGTTTACTCAGCCTGGAAATGTGACTCCAGCGTTAATTGACCAACGGAGAAGTCTTGGCCACCACGTCAATGCTGAACTCGAAGATAGCTAAGAGACTAAAGCGAGTCAGTCAATTGAGGTAAGACTTTCAGGTCAAAATCCTAACTAAAATTACGTTGTATTATTGTGTGGAGGAGGGTACATTAATGTAATTTCGTAGCAACTGTGTTTCTAATCACCAAATTGACTCTTAAAACGTTAACATTAATCAGTCTGTACCTTTCACAACAGGTAGGACACGAACAATAGTAGGGATAGCAATGGGGCTGGTTTGGGACGGGTTTAGTCAATCCCAACACCAAACCAGATTAGATAAGCTTGTCCCAAACTCGTCCAATAACCTTTCAAGTTTCTATCGGGTAATTAGTATGAGGTATACCTACGGGTTTCGGGTAAATTCGTTAATTTAAAAAATTTACCCGTCGGGTAACTAATAATCAATTACAGTTAGCATTATCACTATAAAAATATACCAACTAATTACAATATATATATATAAATAATATACCAAAATATATGCACAAAAAACTTAAACATGTATATAACATACATGTTTAAAAAATAAAATAAAAAAATCATATCGAGTATACAATCGGGGAAACGGGTATATCACCAAATAAAAATGTAACTATGTGGTCCCCCAGTGGCAATTTGATCAATCAAGTAGTCTTCTGGACCATCATTGGCTAGCTTGTCAATGCTGATAATTAAGAGACTAACTTAACTCAATGTAGGATGACCTGGATGTAAGACTTTTTGGGCCAAAATCCAAACATCATGTTGCACTATTTGTGGAAAATACAATGATATCATAATTTCCTAGAAAGTTTGTTTCCAATCAATAAATTGACACCTAGACCAGGATATCAATAATCAATATGAATCCTTGAATACTATCCATCTATGAATGTGATAACATATTTAGGATACTATCTATTCTCTTTTCTTTCTTCATATCTATACCTCTATAATCATGTCTGCCCGTACCAGTTCATCCTCAGAGTCGCCACAGCTGTTCCGCCAGTTTACGTTTTCAGAGATTCAGCTAGCAACCCGAAACCTTGATGAGTCATTGGTCATAGGCCGTGGGGGTTTTGGCAAGGTTTACAAAGGAACCATCATTAATGGCCCAAATATTTCGACTGTTGCCATAAAGCGGCTGGATTCAACTTCTAATCAAGGAACATCGGAATTTTGGGCAGAAGTAAATATGCTTTCTAACCTAAAGCAGTGTCACTTGGTGTCTTTGATTGGTTATTGCAATGATGGGCAAGAAATGATCCTTGTTTACGAGTATATTTCAAATGGAACACTTGAAGACCATCTCCACAAGCGCCAAACTCCTCTATCTTGGGTTCAAAGACTCACAATATGCATAGGGGCTGCTCGTGGGTTAGATTATCTTCACACAGGTACGGGTATTAAGCATGGGGTTGTACATCGCGATGTTAAAAGTTCAAATATATTGTTAGATAACAGTTGGGAAGCTAAGATTTCAGATTTTGGATTGTCCAAAATATGTCCAAAAAACCGGCAGACCACTTATGTCAACACTGGCGTAAAAGGCACCTTTGGGTATCTTGATCCCGATTACTTTTACACTGGTAAGCTGACGAGAAAATCTGACGTGTATGCTTTTGGGGTGGTATTGTTTGAAGTCTTGTGTGGGAAACGGGCAGTAGATAGTAGAATTCATGAGGAGCATTGGGGTCTGGCAGCATGGGCTCAAGAATCCATTAAAGAAGGTAGGCTAAAGCAAATTGTTGATACTAGTATAAGGGGGTCAGTATCTCCTAAATGTTTAAAGGAGTTTGCACAGCTTGCAAAACAGTGCTTGCATAAAGATCCAAAACAGCGACCTACAACGGCCAAGGTTGTAGTAGGTCTTGAGTCTACTCTGGCCTTACAAGAGAAAGCCAACAATATATTACAGCCTACCAGCATGAATTTTTTTGCTAGATTGGCACCGAAAGGAATATCAATATCTCTTCCAGGTTCAAGTGCTTAGTTTACCTCTTTCATTTTTCCAATGCGATAATGTTCATTTTAATTGGCAACAATGCCCTATTGCTAATTGTTGATATATTAACATTCTTATTAATTACTACTAACAGTTTGGTACTTGTTGAACTTGTAATAGGAGGTAGAAGTTTAAATTCTTTGGAGTTGTACTTTAATACTGTTGGAGGTGAAAACCAGACGCTACATCGGTTTGATCTTCTTACTTTGAATGTTGCAACTAAAGAATTCTCTAGAGCTAATAAAATGTCACCATATGCATTTGCTGAACCCTTGTATAAGGTATCCATTATTTTTTTTTACTTAAGTTTTTATATATTTTTCCTTCACGATTTAGGAAAATTACATAAGAATGGCAGGTAGACGGGCAACAAGCTTCACCGCAACCCCTTTTTGAATATAATTACATATTTTCCGGTATATCATGTTGTATGCTCTAAATTCCAGCTTGGTTTCTCTTTCAGGGAAAGCTGCAAAATGGCCAAAGTATAGCAGTCCTTCGTACTCCTCCTCTGTCAGATATGGAATCTGAAAACAAATACATGAATGAAGCATCGATATTGGTAAAGCTTGAACATGAGAATGTGGCTAAGTTGCTTGGATATTGCATTGAAGGAACCAGTTTGTTCCTTGTCTATGACTTTGCACCTCATGCAAGCCTTGTTGACTTGATCTTTGGTATTGATTTTTTTTTTCAATTTTAAATCTTTGGTATTGACAGACAGCCTTCTATTTTTTTTGAATCTCAAATTTACTATCGCTCTAGTTTTTATTGATGGATTAAACCATGTCATAACCTCTGCTTTGTAATCTGTATTTTTAGGTCCGGAGCGTACTCTTTCGAACTGGGATAAGTACAAAGTAATACTAGGTGTTGCTAGGGCACTTCTTTACCTTCATAGGGATGCTCCCGTCCGAGTCATACATTGTGATGTAAAACCTGGAAGCATTCTTTTGGATGAAAGTTTGAATCCCATATTGTCAAGTTTTTGGTGTGCAAGATGTTTAGCAAGCATAGAGACGGATTGTAAGGTGTCCAAGATTTGCGGGACCTGGTTAGTACTAAAGAACCACCATTTTTCATCCCATGCTCATATGCTGATTTAAGACTTTTTTTTTAAATAATTCAATTGCATCCAACAAGTTTTCATTTATTGGAATTGCCCTTTTTACACAATTGCTCTTTGATTTTCATACTGGAGAAACCTAATTTATGTTTGCCATCTGTAATCGACTAATCGCAAAATGGAGGAAATTGACTTATCTGGGACTTTTGACCTAACCATACTAGATGGATCCCCTAAATGAGTAGTGGTGGGTTCAAAAGTCCGCAGACAACTGTCTCCTTAGCAGTGCTATGAATAAATGTTTTGTCATGACTACTAATAGATACTAGTTTTTTATATCGCGCGTTGCGGCGAAACCGAGCAATATAATGTAAAACAAACGTGATTTCAAAATAAAGCCGGTAAATACCGGCCGGGTATACCGGTATTACCGTTTCTAGATGTAAATCCGGTACGAAACACCCCGCTAAATAAGTGAAACGGCATAAGGTTTGTACCGGCGGTAAAATCCGGTATACCGGTTTGAAACGTAATACCGGTATCTGCCTAGGGTTATTTTAGTTTGGGTTGTTACTTATTTTTATTATATATGTTACTTATCTAACGTAATTTTTATATATTATGATTATTCGTAACTTAAAGTTCTTATTTAATATTGTATGAAACACAAATAGTTGATGTTTTCAACACTCAGATAATTTAAACATATCGTACACTTTCATTTAAAAGAGCTTGTCGGAAAATTGAATGGTTTTTGATTATCTTTTTGATTATTTTTTATTACGGATTTACTTTTGGATCATCTTTTAATATGTAATCATGCATTTTTGGATTAACTTTTGAGTTGATGTTGTAATTTATAAAATTATAGAGCTAGCTAATCAACCCGGTTGAACCGCTCGATACAACCTGGTTTAACTGGTTGAACCATTTTTTAGCCTAATCCGGTTTGATTTAAAAACCGGTTTTTAAAACATTGGTTTTATGATACCAAATAAATACTTTATTTTGTGTATAACCTCGTTTTAACAAAACTTATAACGGAATGTCAGGGAAAGAAATCAAGCACAACTACGTATTTAAGTTTTTCGAAAAAAGTTATAAATGTAACTTATTATAGAAGTATCAAATTAATCGATAAATTAATATATGTTAAAAAAATAAAAAAAAAACAATTATTAAAAAGTGAAGGAAATAGACATTTAAAAAATATAAAAAATGTTACTAAAAGTAAATATAAGAATAAACTATTATAATATATTAAATAATAAAATAATAAAAAAACTATATATTATTATAAAACTAAAGTTACTATTTATCGTCCCTCGAAATCAATATATATATATAATGGATGTATTATGGGACTTTTTACTGAATTTAGTACAAATTGAGATTCTCACTAGTGGTGATGTTGAAAACTGAAAATTGAAAAAATATTGTATTTATTTTGTAGCATGTAGAGGTGATGTTGCATATTAGGGTAGGTATTATGGAGCTACATCATCCCCTTCAGATGGGAGCATCTTAACTGATTTTCTATATTGAAGAGAAGCTGCATTCCATTTTAAATGTTTTTCGTATACGCCCATGTTTGTGTCTCCCTGCTCACCTTTTGAAATTGTGGTAATTTGTATTGTTAATCATGGCTAATGATGGCACATGTGACAGGGATTATATGGCACCTGAGTATGCTCGACATGGATATTTTTCAATCAAGACAGATGTCTATGGTTTTGGTGTGTTGGTTTTGGAACTTATAGCTGGACGTAGAATGCGCCTTTTAACTAGGTGTAGCGCGGACCCTTATGAAGTCCTTGGATATGTAAGTATGATTATGGTACATTTTGTAAGGCAAAAATAATACAAGCATTCCTGAATTTTTAAACCAAACTGATCAGAAACACATAATTGACATGGATTTTAATATGTCAAGGAAAAATTACAAGTTTTGTCCTTTATACCATTTTTCAGGCGGTGTCTTTTTTAACGAATGTTGACAGGCGGTGTCCTTTACTAAGTATTTTGCTGCAAGTTTAGTCCTTTACACCCAACCCAGTTAAAAAAACCTATTAATTGTTGACGGGCGATGTCCTTTACTAAGTATTTTGTTGCAAGTTTTGTCCTTTACCTAGGTATTTTGTTGCAAGTTTAGTCCTTTACACCCAACAATTAACAGGGGTTTTTAACTGGGTTGGGTGTAAAGGACTAAACTTACAACAAAATACCTAGTAAAGGACACCGCTTGTCAACATTCGTTAAAAAGGACACCGCCTGAAAAGTGGTATAAAGATAAAGGACAAAACTTGTAGTTTTTCCTAATGTCAATGTATAACAACTTGTTTTTTTTAATAACATATCTTTTTGTGTGACTTGTCAGTTTCACGGGAAAGGATTTTGGTTACTGGTCATATGATTTTGGATCTTAGTTTTTTCACTTATTTGTGTTGGGAGATATCATATGGGCATGAAATGAAAAATGAAGTTTGTGAATGAATAAAGAATTTGTTCAATTTAAAAACAGAAACGTTATGGTAGGAGTATAGCTGTTTCAATCTAACAGACATGATGAATTGTTGTAGGTTGAGAGAAATTGGTTCAAAGGAACAGTTTCAAATATAATTGATCCCAAAATTGATGTCGATTCAAGTTTTATGACAAGTTTTTTGGAGATTGGGCTGTTGTGTGTTCAAAAAGATGCAAATGATAGGCCAACAATGGAGGAAGCTGTTTCCATGCTGCTTGATAGCTCGTCTCTCACTCTCCCCGTGGCAAAAATGCGAGAAAGGATTACAAGAGAGCGTTCAAATGGTGTTAGCAGTAGCAACACTGTTGACAATTCCGATTCTGATTACGATTATTATACTGGTCCAGATGAGAATTTTATATCAGAACTCGTCCTCGATAGTGCATTTCTTAACTGCTTTACGACATAAAATTGTGTGTGCATCCCACTACCAACTTCCTATTTTTAGGTAAAAGAAGCTTGTGTTTTATTTCTATTTAATGTCAAAAGTGACCTGAAACTGGTTTATAGATGATGTAACAAATGGTTACTGCAACATGGATTTTTTTGGGAACCATAAGAATCTAGAAGAAAATATCAGTGTGATCTTGAAGAAATTGCAGTTGTTTCAGTTGTTTTAGTGGTCTCGTTGGAGCATAGTTGTTTTAAATTCATTGCATAATTCGGAAATACAAATACTAGCTGTAGAGGTATGGTATTGGACCCGACCCGAGCGGTCAGACTTTCCCGTTACTTATTGCCTTTATATTAATTATTTATTATTGTGCTGACTAACCCAACCGCGAGGCCCAACGCGTTGTAGTATATACTACATTGGGCTAGGGACTTGTAGAGATAACCCCTAACTGGGCCTGGCCCATTGAGGTTAGGAGAGGCCCATGTCCCCTATATAAGGAGGTGTTCACCTCATTATTAGGGTTAGACAAGATGGAGCCGCCACACTTTTGTTACTGGAAACAGGAGATTCTTTCCCCTACCGGTCATCTCTACGGTTCCACCTTTGTTTTCTCTGTGCAGATCTGGATAGGAGAGGAAGAACAAGACGTGATTCTTCACCCTCATGGAGAAAGCGGTCCAATCATCCCGGTGGTGATTCCGTGTTTCAACATTGGCGCCATCCGAGTTTATGTTAACCATCTGTTGATCACATCTTGTTTTATCCTCAGATCTCTAGATCTGTGTTCTTCGAGTCACACTCTTGATCTCCGAATGGATAAACCCCACAGATCTGGGTTACGTTTTCCAAAACTTCTAGATCTGTGGTATTTCACTTATTTTAGTGCTTAAAAACCTCCAGATCTACATTTGTTCCAAAGGGGGTTCACAACCTTATGTACAAGAGAGCTCAGATCTGTTGCCGTACAAGACTCTCTCAAGTCATAATTCCAAGATCTAAGTTTTATGAGTTCTACGCCGCCATTAACAGGTTTCTCCCTCGTTTATGCATCAAACAAGTAAGTCAGCTATTCTACTGTTTCCGGTGCAAACTTTTTTTTTCCAAATAGAGTTATGACAAAAGTCATAAGAAACAAATTTGTTTCCAAAGAAAAACGAATTGCAAAGCTTAAATCTTACGTCACCTCTGAAAGTTCCAAATATCTATCAATTTATTTAATTAATATTTGTGGCACAAGAAGAATCATAGGATTTGGTGACTAATAAATAACAATTTTGAATTTGGTATTGGGGAAAGGATCTCTTTCAACTTTATTTTAAAATATTCTAAAACAAAAGTTGCAATAGATGACCAGCTGTCATCCACTCATTTATCCTTTCTAAAAGAAACGTGCATACAGCTGTCATCCATCCTTTCTCAAGGTGAGCTGTGTATTATTTTAAATGACTACTTTATTTAGAGAAAGAAAAAAAATAGTTTTTTACAAAAGAAAAACGGTTGTCTTTACAGCTGTCAACAGCTAATAAGGGCAGACACCAAATTTAGTCCTTTACAAAAAATAATAAAATATCGTTTTTTTTTTACAAAACACATAATAAGGACAGACGCAACATCAATTCAGTCCTTTTACAGCTGTTGTCAACAGCTAAAGTGGTCCTAGTAAAGCTTCCCTCCTCTTCGTTTTCAAGAAAAAAAAAAAAAAAAGGGTCGCCCTTTTTACGAAGTCTGCATTCACGTTCCTACTTCACTGTAAAAGAAGGTTTAAGTGAAAAAAACCACTGTGCATGGCGGACCTCTACTCCGACACGCCGTGCGCCATCCGTCCGATAAGCTCAACCGCGCGGCGCGCATGGTATGCACCAGCTCCGACACGCCGTGCGCCACCCGTCCGATGAGCTCAACCGCGCGGCGCGCATGGTATGCACCAGCTCCGACACGCCGTGCGCCACCCGTCCGATAAGCTCAACCGCGCAGCGCGCATGGTACACGGCGTCCACCCGTCCGATAAGCTCAACCGCGCGGCGCGCATGGTATGCACCAGCTCCGACACGCCGTGCGCCACCCGTCCGATGAGCTCAACCGCGCGGCGCGCATGGTACGCACCAGCTCCGACACGCCGTGCGCCACCCGTCCGATGAGCTCAACCGCGCGGCGCGCATGGTACGCACCAGCTCCGACACGCCGTGCGCCACCCGTCCGATAAGCTCAACCGCGCGGCGCGCATGGTATGCACCAGCTCCGACACGCCGTGCGCATCGAGCAAGCTCCGTTGGATAACCACAAGCGCGCGGCGGCGCGCGGCGTGCACACGCTCCACCAACAAGAGACAACGAACTGTTCACACTCATGAACAGATCTACACGAGCTAAACAAGATCTTTAACACAAGATCTAACAAATGCTCCGAATCTGATCAAAGGGTAAAAACCGTAAGCGACCTTTGAAAGAAAAGAGAGAAAGAAACTTCTGGAAAACATCTGAACTGATTGATTAACAAGTTAGGTGGGTATCCTCTTATATCCGGTTGTCAAATAGATCTATATTTGGGTCTTTAGCACACCAAAAATAAGCAGCAACCAGCCCACCATCGAAGCCCAGCACCTCATTTATAAAAAAAAAAAGATATATAAGAAAAAAAAAAACAAATAAAAACTCCTTTCCAAAGGATGACATATATGAGCAGAAGACCTTATTGATATTACATATACATGTGTTTATTTTTTGTTGGTTACACAGTCACATGTTATACATGATACATACGGCGTATCAACATATGAGCAAACACTTTTTGCTATCCATAACCAATTTTTTGAAAAAATACCACTTACATGTATTTAGTAACAATGAACCGAAAGACTCAATGGTACATAGTGTACTTATAAAAAGTTAAACCTTGCTTTATTCTACGCAACTTCATAGTTTTCAAAACTAATCCTTTATGTTTACCGGATCGAAACATGGCGACCATAGTCGATCAGCTCAACACAACTTGGTACAAATGGTTCGCGAATGACATAGCACACACTCGGCCACCCGTGTGCGGCGGAGACACCTCCGTGATGGTGTCCTGTGCACGCCGGAAAGTTTCGCCTGCCTGCGATCAACTCCGTATCCACAGGTAAAGCTCCGCCTACGGGTACTTTGCGTGTGCAAATGGTTCCGCCAGCAAAGATCCTTTGTGTTTACCCATGCCTATCCTCAAAAAACAATTCAACGATTATGCTGAATGAAAAGTTACTTGCGTGCATGTCTAATGTGTGTATATTTTTATTGAAGCAACCATATGACATACCGATCACATGTAGTATATTTATAGACATGGGTATACGCTCATCGATTATCTACAATCCATATTTTAGCGGAATGCTACTAACATTTATTTAGAAGCAACAAACCGAACGACCAACATGGTGCAACACCATTTGGAAGGCCAAAATTGTTTTCACATATTACGGAGTTTGGATGCATAGAACGAACTCCTCCTAAGAACAAGGTTTCGGTACAATGCTTTCATATATCAAATCCTTTGTTATAATTTACCTTGTTGACTTGTTTGCAGGACAAACAATATACGAGCACGTAAGTCGCCACGCGCGCATGCTCCTTTACTTACGAGCGAGCACACATGCGTTTTGCACGCATGCTCCTCTATTTATGAGCACGTAAGTCGCCATACGCGCCTGCTCCTTCTACATACGAGCGAGCACACATGCGTTTTGCACGCATGCTCCTCTATTTATGAGCACGTAAGCCGCTATATGCGCATGCTCCTTACACATACGAGCACGTAAGTCACCATACGCGCCTGCTCCTTCTACATACGAGCGAGCACACATGCGTTTTGCACGCATGCTCCTCTATTTATGAGCACGTAAGCCGCTATATGCGCATGCTCCTTACACATACGAGCACGTAAGTCGCCATACGCGCCTGCTCCTTCTACATACGAGCGAGCACACATGCGTTTTGCACGCATGCTCCTCTATTTATGAGCACGTAAGCCGCTATATGCGCATGCTCCTTACACATACGAGCACGTAAGTCGCCATACGCGCCTGCTCCTTCTACATACGAGCGAGCACACATGCGTTTTGCACGCATGCTCCTCTATTTATGAGCACGTAAGCCGCTATATGCGCATGCTCCTTACACATACGAGCACGTAAGTCGCCATACGCGCCTGTTCCTTCTACATACGAGCGAGCACACATGCGTTTTGCACGCATGCTCCTCTATTTATGAGCACGTAAGCCGCTATATGCGCATGCTCCTTACACATACGAGCACGTAAGTCGCCATACGCGCCTGCTCCTTCTACATACGAGCGAGCACACATGCGTTTTGCACGCATGCTCCTCTATTTATGAGCACGTAAGTCGCCATACGCGCATGCTCCTTCTACATACGAGCGAGCACACATGCGTTTTGCACGCATGCTCCTCTATTTATGAGCACGTAAGCCGCTATATGCGCATGCTCCTTACACATATGAGCACGTAAGTCGCCATACGCGCCTGCTCCTTCTACATACGAGCGAGCACACATGCGTTTTGCACGCATGCTCCCCTACTTACGAGCGAGCACACATGCGCTAGCGCGCATGCTCCTCTACACATGAACACGTAAGTCGCCACGCGCGCATGCTCCATTACTTATGAACACGTAAGTCACCATATGCGCAAGCTCTGCTACATGCCAGCACGCCGGTCTCCATACAAGTCTGGTGTTATACATACGATCATCTCTGTCTCCATGCGAGCCTGACGCTCCACACATGAACACGCAAGTCGCCATACGCACAGGCCCCTTTAGATATGAGCACGCCAGTCTCCAGGCGAGCTTGCCGCTACACATGCAAGCACGCTAAGCTCCATGCGGCCCTGCTGCCTTTACATACGGATGTGTATGTCACGCACGTGCGCATGTTTAGCCATAGATGACAACGCTTACAAAACGTAAACTGAGCTACAAATGCACGCACCACTTTGGGTATACGCAAAAACACATTGGCTAAAATAAAGTTTCGTTTACACCTACTTTCTTCAAGACAAACCACATCTCCTTGCCTCACGCCACATGGTTGCTATGGCACAGCGGAGGACTAGCGCAGGCTAGGGTTTCCACTTCATTATCCTGACGCAACTTTATGCCAATTCTCATTCGCGATAACCTGACTCAAAGTGGATTAACACGTGCAAATATTGTAGACAACAGTTTACAAAGATTTAAACACCAGGTATATGTATTCCATAAGGATAAACACGCGCGCATCATGCGCCAACCAACATAGTCATACAAAAGGTTGAATATTTTATAGTGACTCACGCCGTTTTGGCTCAGTTCCATACGCCATCCCATGCATCATGCGCCAACCAACATAGTCATACAAAAGGTTGAATATTTTATAGTGACTCACGCCGTTTTGGCTTAGTTCCATACGCCATCCCATGCGCCATGCGCCGTTTTGGCTTACATCTGTACGCCAACTCCATGCGCCATGCGTTGTTTTGGCTCATTTCCATACGCCATGCGCCATGCCCCATCTGGTTCAACTTTTACAACTCGCCAAAATCCCGTGCGCCATGCGTCCAATTGGCTCAACTTTACAAGTTGCCAATACCCATGCGCCATGCGTCCAGTTGGCTCAACTTAACAAGTTGCCAATACGCCATGTGCCATGCGTCTGGTTGGCTCAACTTTACAAGTTGCCAATACGCCATGCGCCACGCGCCCAGTAGGCTCAACTTTGCAAAATCACCAACACACCACGCTACCATTACGATCGACTATACAAAATCAAACATGTGTCCCAACAACCACTACCCTTATAAGTCTAGAATCCCTCCTAGACGATCAACTCAACTAGAAGGCACACTGGACTGGGGGGGCTCGAAGAGGTATGGTCCCAATTCCCTGTTCACATGGCAAGGACCACACCACTTTTTCATCCTACATGGCACCTACATCAGCAAGAGAATCCAGAAGCTTCTAGAAGCTTCTGGAAGACGTTAAGGTGGCACCAAAGATACTCCCCCCGACATAAAGGACACCACGTATCACCATTCATCAAGAGCCATGTAGACCCGCAGCAAATCAAGGAACAGACCGACAGTATCAGTACAAAAGGCAACAGCCAGCCTTTGCCTAGCCAATTACCACGATGAACTATCGTGCACATTTCACCGCTCCATTATCTCTACTCACAACGAAAGACAGACGCAATAAACATGGCCAGCAAAGCTCTCGCGCCTCGGCGACAGGTAAACATAGAATTAATAATCCTCACTTCCCAGCACTCCTAATAAGTCTAGTGCTCCTCCCAGCGCTTGCACTCGTGAGCAACACTAGACTGGGGGACTTGTAGAGGTATGGTATTGGACCCGACCCGAGCGGTCAGACTTTCCCGTTACTTATTGCCTTTATATTAATTATTTATTATTGTGCTGACTAACCCAACCGCGAGGCCCAACGCGTTGTAGTATATACTACATTGGGCTAGGGACTTGTAGAGATAACCCCTAACTGGGCCTGGCCCATTGAGGTTAGGGGAGGCCCATGTCCCCTATATAAGGAGGTGTTCACCTCATTATTAGGGTTAGACAAGATGGAGCCGCCACACTTTTGTTACTGGAAACAGGAGATTCTTTCCCCTACCGGTCATCTCTACGGTTCCACCTTTGTTTTCTCTGTGCAGATCTGGATAGGAGAGGAAGAACAAGACGTGATTCTTCACCCTCATGGAGAAAGCGGTCCAATCATCCCGGTGGTGATTCCGTGTTTCAACACTAGCCATATCAGTGGCGAAGCTAGCCCAAAAATTCAGAGGTATCCCCAATTATTATTATTATTTTTTTGATTAGGGGTATCCTTTGTATAAAAAGATAAAAATTTTACACTACCTAGACGGAGTTGAATAGTATTGTTACACAACAAAGAAGGAGTTGAGGGGTAACTCAGGCTACCCCTCCTTATAGTTATACATTGCCTCCGCCTCTGAGCCATATGGAACCTAAGAAAGACAACTACCCATAACCCAAACACGGAGCCATGCATAACACGTATTTTTAACTTACCAACCATGATGAGAGCACCCACAACAATGGACCAAGTTCATCCAACATTATATCCCAACCACCACCACTACAAACCTTCATTTTATCTCCAAACAACAAACCACTCCAAACCTCCACCTCATCACCTATTTTCTCATTTTATTTAATCTATACCTAATTTAGATAATCAATTTTTTTTATTATTAAATAAATTAAAATAATAAAACTTGTAATAATTATTTTTATCATTAAAAAATTTTAAATTCGTAAGTAATAAATTATTTTTACTATTTATTTAATTTTAATAACCGATTACTATTCCAATGACTCTTTTTTTAACTGGTTATTGTTTCAGCGGCTCCTTTTCTAATCCGTTAATTTAAAAATTTACTCGTCGGGTAACTACTAATCAATTATAGTTAGCATTATCACTATATAAATATATCAAATAACTACAAGATATGTAAATAAAATACCAAAATGTATACACGAAAAAACTTAAATGCACAAGTGACGAAAATAGTGTATGATCATATATATACATATTTAAAAAATAAAAATAAAATCATATCGAATATACAATCGGGTAAACGGACGTTAAATTGACCATACACTTTTAGAAATTACTCCCACGATTGTAATATCTACAAGAACATTTTACAAAATTACGCTACAAGTGTATCAAAATTACTCTACAAGAACATTTTACAAAATTACTCTACAAGATCAAAATTACCCTACAAGATCATTTGTAGAGTAATTTTGATAATTACCCTACGAGTAAATAATTACGAAAATGCCATCGCGTTTTTTCAGCAAAAAAACCTTCAATTTGTACGTTTTATTCGTTAAAGTTACTTGTATTTGATCTTTTGTTCCTCTTCTCCAACACCCAACCACTTCTGATGGACTAGCCAACTTACCTATTTTGCGATCTCAAACCTTGGAGAGGAGTCTTTTCAAAAGCTTTTCTTTTTGACTATTCCTAGTGGTTCACCCTTGTTGATACATATTATATGGACGCGGCCCGTTTGGTTCGACATCGCTACGAGTTGAAGTCCAAGACTTGATATCCTCCATCAAGTCTCGGTGATAATTGCTGATCTACATATATGTTGTCTGTTGCTGCTATTATTTATGATCAGACTGAATGGAGTCCACATCGACGAAGTCTCCAATGTTCGTCCATCATGCTTGTGATGAATACCTGCTGTGACGAAAATTCATGTTGGACGAAGACTCACAGGTGGCGAAGAATCAGGCATGGCGAAGCATATACTTCGCCATGAATGATGAGCGACGAAGATCAGAAGTTCGTCACTTGTTTGTTCGCCAAAGACCACACGACAAAGAATCTATTCTTCGTCGATCTCAGATCTTCGTCAGGGATACTTCGTCAACTGTAGGATGTTCGTCGACCTTGTTGTTATATAAACAGCAGACTGAAGACGCAGAACATACACACATAACAGAGAGACACGAGTGAACCAGAGAGAGTTATGAGAGCATAAGATTCTGTAAACATTGTAAACAAAACTTTCTGGTGTTAATTCAGTTGATAGTTAAACGTTGAATCTTTGTGTCTTGTGTTTATCTTGATCTCGGTTTGCTTACTCGGTTGGATTCCGCACAATCGGGTTTGTTCGTATCACAAGGATTAGGCTAATAGATCCTCTGCTAGTGGACCTACAAGTGGTATCAGAGCCTTGGCTCTTTTCCTTGTTAAAACCGAGTCGTTTTTCTTGTGTTTTTAAAAGATTTTCTTGCATTTTTCTGGAAATGTTCTTGAGTTCTTGAGTTTTGAAAATCCTATTTTCTGGAAAAAACAAGTTTAAAACCTTGAAAATCGTGATATTTTGCTATTTAGTTTGATCAAAAAACCTTGTTAAATTCATGTTTACATGTTAAGATTGGGTTTTTATTAAACTTTTGTGCAAAATTTGTGTGCGAAAAATTTGTCCGGCACCGGAAAACACATAAACTCATCGGAATTCTTGTATGTTCTTCATATTTCTGGGTTTTGAGGTTGAAGATTAAATTGTTGATGTTATTATTATAATATTATTTGTTTGTACAAGTTGGTAAGCATATGATGGTTATTGTCTGAAAAGTTGGTGTATTTGACATGTTGGCCATACAATTGGTTTACCAACCATATGTGTGTCAGGAAGAGATAAGATTTGTTTTATTTTGAAAAATATCTTAACTGTTGGTGTCACATTTATCAACGAAGTTCTCTATTGTTCGTCAAAAAGTTTTAGACGAAGAATCATCACTCTTCGACAAGTTGTGTTAGACGAAGAACCAATTGTTTGTCATATTGGTCTTTAACGAAGAATTCCATTCTTCATCGACTTTGTCTTTAACGAAGAATCAAGTTCGTCACATACAATCTTCGTCACACATACTTGTCATTTTTTAAACAGAAGGTTTGAAAATCATCATTAACTGTTTGTTTTAAGATCTTTGAGTAGGTATTCATTTTCATATATCCAAAATGAGTTCAGACTGGTGGGGTATTCCATCTAATACGAAGAGCAAGTATAGAAGCACGGGTTTATCTCCATCATGGGCCGAATCTCCCGCACCCGCATCTTCGTCAGTTCCATCTCAAACGAATCAAATTTTGACAAGTTAATGGGCATTTGTTTCCAATCAAAATCAAAGTATTCAAAGTATACTTTTAAGCGAAAGTGAAACCGGAAGCATTAATCGTCCACCGAAGCTAATGCACATGAATGAATATCCTGGATGGGAAGACAGATTCCATACGTATATTCTTGGGCAAAACACGGAATTGTGGTTATGTTTTACTACAGATTTCGATCAAGCACTTGATGTTGCCGCTTCAACTGTCGCGACATTTGCAAATCTTACGGCAGACGAGAAGAAGAAATATGATTTGGAAAAGAAAGCATTTTCTATTCTAACTCAAGCGTTGAGCAAGGATATATATCATCAGTTTGTCAGATTCAAGACGACTAAGCGGTTATGGGATGCATTGAAGACGAGAGGTCTAGGAAATGAAGCGTCACGCAAATTGCGATATGATCTACTCAAGAAGGAATTTGATGGCTTCACATGTATGGAAAGATAATCTTTGGGAGATTTGACAAGTCGATTTTATCACTTGTTGACTGAATTGAATAATTATGGGGTAGTAACAACTCCAGAAGAGGTTGTCATGAAGTTTGCCGACTCATTGCCAGCTCAGTGGAATGGTTTCTTGGAAATTCTAAAGTATAACGGCACCTTGGCTATGACCAACATCAATGATTTCGTTCAGCTTTTGGAGAACAAAGATCAAGAAGAAATCAGGAAGGCGAAACGGATTCCAGTGCAACAAAATCCTGATATGTATTATGGTAACTGTGGAGGTTCTAGCACTGTTGTAAGACCTGCTACAAATGTTCCGCTACAAACGGCTTTTGTCTCAAGTACTGACATGTATGGAAATCCACAACCAGAAGTCTCAAAGCAAAGCTATCAATATACCGGAGCAAGAGATATGTACGGAAATCCCCTACCAGTTTCACAACAAGCTTGTTATGGAAACACTTCATCTGCTGGTCCATCATCTAATCCAAATACAGTTCGGCTCGGCTCGACACTTCAGGTTTCTCGAAAGTAAGTGTTGAAGTAGCTAAAGATCATATGGAGCTATTAAATACATTGGTGAGCGCGTATTATGGGTTAATAGCAGGTCAGATTGGGAACATCAATCTGACGCAGGAAGATTATCAGCAGATTGATAAGGAGGAAATGGATATGATGGATATCAAATGGGCTTTTGCTAGTGCGGTTAGGCGAGCTAAAGATTTCATGGAAAGGACTGGTAGAACCAGCTTGGAAAGCAAGAAAGACACCAAGTATAGGTTCGATAAGCAATCAGTCAAGTGCTTTAATTGTGGTGAAAGAGGACACTTCAAGAGAGAATGTACAAAGCCAGCTCAGCATGGGAACCAAAATCCATTTAGGAATCAAGGCAACCAGCAGAATCAGAATCAAAACAGGAATAACGAGCGTACGTTAATGCCTGTGAACAATCCAAATCAAGCAGGAGCATCAAATGCCAACCAGGCTCTTGTGGTACAAGTCGATGAAGGTTGTGAGTGGTCGATTGAGTTGGGAAGTGATGTTCAGGATGGAACAGCTTGTTTTGCTGAGGTTGTCAAGGATCTGAAACACACCAGTGGTGGAGAATCTTCCGCCAGTGGTGGAGAATCCTCTGAAGATGAAGACAGTTCTGGTTACAGTAGAAGCTCAAATGAAGAATCCTCAACTTTAGGCGATGATCATTTGGATGAAACGTCAAGTGTGACAGTCGATGCAGATATTGATGAATTGTTGGGAGAAGCTGAAGCAGGGAATCATAGAAGATCAATCTTGGTGGATGAAGCTGCTTATTCTTCTTCTTCTAATCATTCAGCCTTTATGGCTAATGTGGGCGGTTCATCAAACCAGGTATGTGTCGATGATCCAACTTCTGATAAATGTGATAAATGTGTTAGTTTAGGTGATAAATTGTCGGACTTGCAAAGCAAATATGATGATTTGCAAAGCAAGTATGACGTGACACATATCCACAATCAAAAGTTGATAGTGGATCTTTTGAAATGCAAAGAGGCCAACATGTTTTATGAAAACCATGAAAAAGAGTTTAAAACGGTGATTGAAAATTTAAGAAAAGATAAAACCGAGCTAACAAAAATGGATTCAAGAAAACAAACTGACATAAACTGTTATATCAATCGTCTCAAGGTCATGCAAAAAGAGTTAGCCTGTGTAAAGTGTGAAAGTGAGGCGATCCAGCTTAAGCTAGATAGTTATTCAAACTCTAGGTATGTGCTGGATCACATCATTGACATATAGAAAGAGAAAAAGGATGTCACGTGCATTGGATATAAGAAGTGTCCACCACCTGTTAGACACAATTATGATGCAATGCCTGATGAGGAGAATATAACTTATTTTGTTTGAGCAATATGTTCCTTTAGACATTGAGGACTTTGCAACCGGACTTGGATACAAAAAGGAAGTATCATCAGATTCGGATGTGTCAACAGTTACAAGTGTGTCAACTGTTGAACAAAATCAGGATCCTCCAGTTGTTATTGAGGATACTGATTCTTTAAATGATGAATCCGATGATACTGACTCAGCACAGTCTGATGCGGTAATCAAAGAAGAGGACATACCTCTCGAGAATCATATTCTATGTGATCCTCCCGCAAAACATGCTACGACTGTCCTGGTCGAGTCCCCGTCTGCAAAAGAGTCTGAGAGTGTGAATTTGCTGTACACTCTTGTTGGTGATGATAAAATCTATTCTGACAAAGATTTTCCGATTAAAAATGTAAATCAATCTTTAATTAGTAAAGTTTTTGAAGATTCGACAAGTAGGTTTTTGGGAAAGTCGGGTTCACACGTTGTGGTAACACAGTGTCCTCCGATTCCAAAGCCCGAAATTCGAAAACAATATGGCCATCAGAAATTACCAACAAAGAAAATTCAGCAAAATCACACTAAACCTAAAGAAAAATCCACAACTCAAGGTCGAAAGGAACAAAACCAGAGGAAGAACAAAAAGGTGAACTTTGTGAAGTCGAGGGGAACAGATAAACTTGAAACATTTGCAAATAAATCTAACTTAGATCATGTTAATCAAGTTAAAATGTTGAAAAGAAATGGTCAAAACAATTCAGGACCAAGTACCTCGCAATCACAAAGTTGATCACCAATACATCAATATGATACTTCGGGGTTTGTAGAACGAAGATCATGTTTCAAGTGTGATAAAGTTGGACATATTATTCGAAACTGTCCATATCTTCATAAACTAAAAGCCAAAGTTGATGATCCCCGTGAACAAAATTACCAAAAGCGATCTGTTTCTTCAAAACAAGATCCCTGTCTTGTAAAAGAAAGAGAAAAGAAACAGAAACGCCAACAAGTCAAGGTAATTGAGAAGGCAATTAAACCGACGTGGTTCACAAGCAACCTGTTTCAGTTAAACCAGAAATTTCTAAAACTTCTAATAATCCCGAAGTTAAGATTTCAACACCGCGAGGAAATAATAATTTAAGAGTGTGAAAATAGAATAAACCAATGATTATTATTGGTATAAATAAACCACTATATTAGAATCATTAATAGTTAAATATACATTAGTTAAAAAAATTGTTACTTATATTAAATATTGAAAAAAATATATATTAATACAGTTAAGAAATAAATCCAATAAACTATAAAGTACCATCGTATGGCTACATTCCATGTGTGTATAACAAACCATTTTTTTGTTTTTCTCATTTATTATCCAGGTTACTTTTATTTTTTTAGCAGTTTTGCTTCTTTTATTTATTTATTTTGGCTAACCTCGATGAGCCAAACCTAGCAATATCGGTCAAACTAAATCGCTATAGGTATCTGTTTGTATCGTTTTTGTTTGACGTAAAGCACATGTCGATATCCTCTTGATCATTATACCGAGTGCCGGTATCATATCGGTGGTGTAACGGAAGGAACCAGTGTTGACTGATCAAAGCCTACTGTAACGAACCAAACCGATAACGACCGCATTCCAATACTGTTACAAGCAGAACCGATACCGACCAAATTTCTGTCTGGAAGCGCGGGGAGATACCGCTAGTTATAAAAAGTGGTTGTAAGTAGTTGGCAAGCTCTATCTTGAGCCCACCCAGGTTTTCGTTTCACCGAGTGTTACGCCAGAGAGTTCTGCTGCCCTTGTAGTGGCACAACGACTGTCAAGTGGCAGCCGACGGTATGGTTTCCCGGGGGAATGCCCAAGCCAAACTCTGAAGGCAGCGTGGGCCCGGTTAAGATAACATAGTCTGGCCGGAGTGAAACAATATGGCTTTCTAATTTAGATAGTGTGGTAGACTAATACAAGAAAGTCGTCACTCTAAAAGAAATAGTTGTAAGTGGAGGAAATAAAATGTTATTCTTCATCTGTACATTTGAGGGACACTGTTCAACCTTTATAATTTTTTTAATACATTTTGGAGTGGTTGTGATCGTATGAAATAGAAAAGATAATGAAAAATGTATAAAAAATATTATTTGATTTAAAGAAGAAGAAAATGTAGTTTTTATAGCGTAATGCTTTGAGCTATAACAAGATACGGAACCAGATTGTTATTAATTAAAATTCATGTGAGTACGTCATCGTAAATTTCGTGAAACAGTTGATCAAACTTCCGATTGCAGTAGGCCAAAAGATTATCCTGGATGATTCCATTGCCAAAGTCCTGAATGCCTATGACCAATGGCTCTTCAAAGTGTTTGGTAATGTCAACCCTTTCCCGCTTGGCAACAAAGTAGTCAATTTCGACAAATTATTATAAGTGGGTCAATGTAAGGTAACAACATCTAATTCGACAAATTATTATAAGTGGGTCAATGTAAGGTAACAACATCTAAACTTCAATTAAACATCAATTTGGTAGAAACCGTGTTCCCAACCACCAATCTGACCTCAATGATTAACTGAATTCAACACATTATTGATCGGATTAATCATTTTCTCTTTTGGATATAACCTACTTCATATCTATAACTGTAGTTGCGTATTATCCTTCTGGTTCGTATCTACTATTACTATGTTTTTCCCTGTCAGTCACAATGTCAAATCCTCATCATCATCCTCAGAGTCGCGGCAACTGTGCCGCCAGTTTACTTTATCTGAGATTCAGCTAGCAACCAGAAACTTTGATGAGTTATTAGTCATAGGCCGTGGTGGGTTTGGCAGGGTTTACAAAGGAACCATCTACGAGCCAAATCTTTTGACTGCTGCCATAAAGAGGTTGGATTCAACTTCTAATCAGGGAGCATCCGAATTTTGGGCAGAAGTAAACATGCTTTCTAACCTAAGGCATTGCCACTTGGTGTCTTTGATTGGTTATTGCAATGATGGGCAAGAAATGATCCTTGTTTACGACTATATGTCGCGTGGAACCCTTGAAGACCATCTCCACAGACACCAAACCCATCTATCTTGGGTTCAAAGAGTCACAATATGCATAGGGGCTGCTCGTGGCTTAGATTATCTTCACACAGGTACGGGTATTAAGCATGGGGTTGTACATCGCGATGTTAAAAGTTCAAATATATTGTTAGATGAAAGTTGGGAAGCTAAGATTTCAGACTTTGGATTGTCCAAAATATGTCCAAAAAACCAGCAGACCACTTATGTCAACACTGGCGTAAAAGGCACGTTTGGGTATCTTGATCCCGATTACTTTTACACTGGTAAGCTGACCAGAAAATCCGATGTATATGCTTTTGGGGTGGTACTGTTTGAAGTCTTGTGTGGGAAACGAGCAGTAAATAGTAGAATTCATGAGGAGCATTGGGGTCTGGCAGTATGGGCTCAAGAATCCATTAAAGAAGGTAGGCTAAAGCAAATTGTTGATACTAGTATAAGGGGGTCTGTATCTCCTAAATGTTTAAAGGAGTTTGCACAGCTTGCAAAACAGTGCTTGCATAAAGATCCAAAACAGCGACCTACAATGGCCAAGGTTGTGGTAGGTCTTGAGTCTACTCTGGCCTTACAAGAGAAAGCCAACAATACATTACAGCCTACCAGCATGAATTTTTTTGCTAGATTGGCACCAAAAGTTATATCTCCATCATTTGAGAACTCAGATATATTAATTTCTCTTCCAGGTTAAAGTGCTTAGTTTACCTCTTTCATTTCTCCAATACGATAATGTTCATTTTAATTGGCAACAATGCCCTCTTGCTATTTGTTGATATTTTACCATTCTCATTACTAACAGCTTGGTACTTGTTGAACTTGTAATAGGAAGTAGAAGTTTAAAGTCCTTGGAGTTGTACTTTAATACTGTGGGAGGTGAAAACCAGACACTACACCGGTTTGATATTGATACTTTGATTATTGCAACTGAAAACTTCTTTGAAGCTCATAACAAAATAACACATACATGTGACCCCTTATATAAGGTATCCATAATCACTTATGTAATTACATATTTTCCAGTATATCATGTTGTATGCTCTAAATTCCAACTTGAAATCTCTTTTCAGGGAAAGCTGCAAAATGGCCAAAGTATAGCAGTCCTTCGTGCTCCTTTAAGACAGAGATATGAAAACATATACATGAATGAAGCATCAATATTGGTAAAGCTTGAACATGAGAATGTGGCTAAGTTGCTTGGATATTGCATTGAAGGAACCAGTATGTTCCTTGTCTATGACTTTGCACCTCATGCAAGGCTTGCTGACTTGATGTTTGGTATTGATTTTTTTTTTCAATTTTAAATGTACATTTCAAGCTTGAGATCGCTGCATGATTCAACAGAAAGCAACAAGTGCTGATAGCCTTCTATTTTTTTTTAATCTCAAATTTACTATCGCTCTAGTTTTTATTGATGGATTAAACCATGTCATAACCTCTGCTTTGTAATCTGTATTTTTAGGTCCGAAGCGTACTCTTTCGAACTTGGATAAACAGTACAAAATAATACTAGGTGTTGCTAGGGCACTTCTTTACCTTCATAGGGATGCTCCCGTCCGAGTCATACATTGTGATGTAAACCCTGGAAGCATTCTTTTGGATGAAAGTTTGAACCCCATATTGTCAAGTTTTGGGTGTGCAAGATGTTTAGCAACTATGGAGACGGCTTGTAAGGTGTCCAAGATTTGCGGGACCTGGTTAGTACTAAAGAACCACCATTTTTCATCTCATGCTCATTTGTTGATTTAAGATTAGTTTTTGTTTTTTAATAATTCAATTGCATCCAACAACTTGTCGTTTATTGGAATTGCCCTTTTTGACACAATAGCTCTTTGATTTTCATATTGGAGAAACCTAATTTATGTTTGCCATCAGTAACCGACTAATCGCACAATGGAGGAAATTGACTTATCTGGGACTTTTGACCCAACCATACTAGATGGATCCCCTAAATGAGTAGTCGTGGGTTCAAAAGTCCGCAGACAACTGGCTCCTTAGCAATGCTATGAATAAATGTTTTGTCATGACTAAGGATGTATTATGGGACTTTTTACAGAATTTGGTACAAATTGAGATTCTTACTAGTGGTGATGTTGAAAACTGAAATTGAAAAAATTTGGTATTATGGAGCTACATCATCCCCTTCAGATGGGAGCATCTTAACTGATTTTCTATATTGAAGAGAAGTTGCATTCCATTAAAATGCTTTTCGTGTACGCCCATGTTTGTGTCTCCATGCTCTCCTTTTGAAATTGTGGTAATTTTTATTGTTAATCATGGCTAATGATGGCACATGTGACAGGGGTTATATGGCACCCGAGCATGTGATACATGGATATTTGTCAATCAAGACAGATGTCTATAGTTTTGGTGTGTTGGTTTTGGAACTTATAGCTGGACATAGAGTGCGCCTTTTAACTGGGTTTAGAGCGGAACCTTATGAGTCCCCTGAATATGTAAGTATGATTATGGTACATTTTGTAAGGCAAAAATAATACAAGCATTCCTGAATTTTTAAGTCAAACTGATCAGAAACACATAATTGACATGGATTTTAATGTCAATGTATAACAACTTGTTTTTTTTAATAACATATCTTTTTGTGTGACTTGTCAGTTTCACGGGAAAGGATTTTGGTTACTGATCATATGATTTTGGATCTTAGTTTTTCACTTATTTGTGTTGGGAGATATCATATGGGCATGAAATGAAAATGAAGTTTGCGAATGAATAAAGAATTTGTTCAATTTAAAAACAGAAACATTATGGTAGGAGTATAGCTGTTTCAATCTAACAGACATGATGAATTGTTGTAGGTTGAGAAAAATTGGTTCAAAGGAACAGTTTCAAATATAATTGATCCCAGGATTGATGTCGATTCAAGTTTTATGACAAGTTTTTTGGAGATTGGGCTGTTGTGTGTTCAAAAAGATGCAAATGATAGGCCAACAATGGAGGAAGTTGTTTCCATGCTGGTTGATAGCTCGTCTCTCACTCTCCCCGTGGCAAAAATGCGAGAAAGGATTACAAGAGAGCGTTCAAATGGTGTTAGCAGTAGCAACACTGTTGACAATTCCGATTCTGATTACGGTTATTATACTGGTCCAGATGAGGATTTTAAATCAGAACTAGTCCCTCGATAGTGCATTTCTTAACTGCTTTACTACATAAAATTGTGTGTGCATCGCACTACCAACTTCCTATTTTTAGGTAAAAGAAGCTTGTGTTTTATTTCTATTTAATGTCAAAAGTGACATGAAACTGGTTTATAGATGATGTAACAATGGTTACTTCCACATGGATTTTTTTGGGAACCATAAGAATCTAGAAGAAAATATCAGTGTGATCTTGAAGAAATTGCAGTTGTTTTAGTGGTCTCGTTGGAGCATAGTTGTTTTAAATTCTTTGCATAATTCGGAAATACAGATACTAGCCATATCAGTGGCGAAGCTAGCCCAAAAATTCAGAGGTATCCCCAATTTTTTTTTTTTGGATTAGAGGTATCCTTTGTATAAAAAAATAAAAAATTTACACTACCTAGATGGAGTTGAAAAATATTTTTACACAACAAAGACGTAGTTGAGGGGTAACTCGGGCTACCCCTCCTTATAGTTATACATTGCCTCCGCCTCTGAGCCATATGGAACCTGAGAAAGACAACTACCCATAACCCAAACACGGAGCCATGCATAACACGTATTTTAACTTACCAACCATGATGAGAGCACCCACAACAATGGACCAAGTTCATCCAATATTATTCCAAACCATCACCACTACAAACCTTTATTTACAATAAACCACTTCAAACCTCCACCTCATCACCTACTTTCTCATTTTATTATCTATACCTAATTTATATAATCAAAATTTATTATTATTAAATAAATTATAATAATAAAACTCGTAATAATTATTTTTATCATTAAAAAATTTTAAATTCGTAAATAATAAATTATTTTTACTATTTATTTAATTTTAATAACCGGTTACTGTTCCAACGACTCTTTTTTTAACTGGTTACCGTTTCAACGACTCTTTTTCTAATCCGTTAATTTAAAATTTTACTCGTCAGGTAACTACTAATCAATTACAGTTAGCATTATCACTATATAAATATACCAAATAACTACAAGATATGTAAACAAAATACCAAAATGTATACACATAAAAACTTAAATGCACAAGTGACCAAACTAGTGTATGATCATATATATACATATTTAAAAAATAAAAAAATCATATCGAATATACAATCGGGTAAACGGACGTTAAATTGACCATACGTTTTTAGAAATTACTCCCACGATTGTAATATTCACTCCTAATTAACATCTTTGTTATTTACTAACCAACGTTAAAAAAATTGTTAAATCTATGTAAAATGAGTTTACTAGTCTAACCTCAATAACAAGAAAAGTTAATTTAAACATAAAATAAAACCCTAACACTTATTTCTCTTCGTCATTTTCATTGCTCCTCCATTGACACCATCTTCATTGGTATGCCTATTCGATTATAAGACATGTTCAAACCAAAGATTCTCTTGAATTGACAAGCATAATTTTGGGAAAAGACATAAAGATCGGAGAGGGTGAATAGAGAAATATGAACTTCAAAAGATGTACTTCCATTCCAAAGAACGACTTTTTTTAATTGGCGCATATAGTTACCATTAGTTTAATCTTCAAAAACCTATAATCAAAATCATAATATAGCAGATAGATCATCCACAATACACATAAAGTTTAAAAGCATTACGATCAATAATTATCAAAACTCCTTTAGATAACACAACCACTTCTAAATAGTTATAAACCTATAATTCAAACATCCTAATCCTCTTTTGTTATATTGTTTGTTAGCATTTCTCCTTCCTATTACCAACTTAAAAATATCACATCCCTTCACAAGTTTTCAAAACATTAAAATTCAACATTCCAAAAGTATAAAAGAATATAGAGTAAGTTATCAAAATCGTCCCTAAGGTTTGGGCATATTTGTCACTTTTATCCAAAACAATTTTTTTGTACCATTTTGTTTTTCACTTTTGAGATTTTTTTATCATTTTCATCCAAACGTCTGATTTGGGTTAATATTCTGTGAAACACCCTTACAATTATTTTACAATTTTCGTTCACTTTACGAAAATACACATGTAATTATGGTTTGGTATACCTTGTAAATACAGGTTAATTCAAACTTTTCTAGATTTTAATATATTACAACATAATGTAATTGAGTTGGTCATTTAAAAGTTACGACGTAACGCCTTGCGGAAGCTTTAATCTCGTGTGTTCGGTTCTTCGTTGAGCTTGATCTTCATCCGGAAATTCCTTGACATTCACCTATGACCAAAACCAACATAAAAGTTAGCTTTGGTAGTTAAATAGCATGTTTAAACAAGTCATATGGGTCAAAACAACAAAAATTAAAAATTTTCCGTAATTAGGGGGCGTCGCGCTACGCCTAGCCCCCCTTTTCACAAAATGTTGCTTAACTGTTGCTCCACATAACCTGCTCAACCCGATTTCACGGAAACGAGCATAACTCTCTCATTTTTAATCCGTTTTACCCGATTCTTTTTCCTACGCGTCCGTAATTTGATTCTCCATCATGTGGATTTAAAATCCGACATCCGGCTTAATAAATTTTGAGACTTTTATGCCTTCGGCTTATTACCTTTTTACAAAATTTTGACCCGTTTACGCATTTATCAAACAAACATATTTGTTTGATCATTATTTCACATGAACCACATCAATTCAATATTTTCTACCATGTTAGGTTCTAATTGCGGGTTTCTTATATATTTTTAACCCGTTTTCGCTCGTATGCTTATTTCGACCCGTTAAGGGTATTTAGGCATATTTTGAGCATGAAACGCTTTCATTTGATTCTAGCATTATATTACGACATTTCTTATCTAATAATCTTTCACCACAACTATATTTGTGGTGGACTTAATGAGGTGATCTATATAATCCGAGTTTTTCTCGTCGGATTGCTAACTTACGACAAAGACTCATATAGAGACATTTGACCAAAGGTTTACATCTTTCGCTTCACATACTTATTCTAATTATTAATTTGATCATAAAACTAGTTTCAAAACTACCCTTAAAGGTCGTTTGTCCAATTTAGCTTATAAGGGCGTTTTAGTCCATTTTAGCCAATCATTTACGATGAAGGACTTTTGAAAGCATATATTTGACCCATAATCCCTCTTTTAACTTATGATTTTGTTTGAAAATTCATTAAGCTTTCCAAACACAATGTCCATTAATTGAAACATTCGGTTTACTTATCGAGTAACCAAATGTCTATTTTGACTTCTTTTAACACTCATTGAACCTTACGTTCTAAATGAGTGTTACCCTTTTTTTCAAATACCTGGCGCGGATCAATATATTGACCCGTTTTTAATACCTTGCTTTGATAACCGCTAATTCATAGCGTTGCTAATACCCATTTGACATTTACTCCTGAAATAATATAACTCGACAATAATCATTAGTCGTTATTGTCAAAAGGTGATATCTTCACCTTTTGACCCATTTGGTCTAAGTGACCGATTATATTGGCGAGATGAAATTTATTACCATCTCATCTACATGACTCGCTCCGGTTTACACCGTGCGGTCATTTCACTTATTAATCGTCTCTTAACGCTTTTTAGCCTATAATGGCTTACGTCATACCGTGTCTTTCAAAACCAATAGTTATGGTCAATGCGTGACCAAATTACCGTTTTACCCTTATTGTTTGTTTTGGTTTACCCTATAAGGTAACCATTTAAAAGTTCATTTTCCATTTGTCATAAAATAATCGAATTACCGATTCAACTCCTTTTAAACCATTAACATGGTTTCTTGTCATGCTCGACTATCTTGTTCCGTACGTCTACACGCCGGAACATCATACCTCAATTATGTATTTGTCTTATTCGTAACTAATACAATAAGAGAATATTCTAAAATATAAGACTAGTGTAAGCTATACTTACCTTGCATCCGAATTATGCTTTTTCCTTCATTCTTGATTCGTTTGACCCGCTTCCTTCCCCAAGCTTTCACCTAGCTTGCCAAGCGTCAAACTATCATTGTAATTGTAAGATGGTTAGGTTAGTCATAATCATTTACGACTATTCCATCCTACGGTTCTTATGTCGAATTTATCATTCGATCATATACTTGGTCTGTTTGACTTTTTAAAGTCAACCGCCTATCAACGTTAATAATTACCCGATGTAGCTCTACTACTCGCTTAATTACTTAGTCCATTATCCGATAACGTCATTCTTATGTTACCGGTTCAATCATTTTAACACATGATGATATCAAACATCATTCTAATCAAGAATGTATAATCTCTTTCATTTTATCATACAAAACCGTTTCCTGGCAAGTATGATTATGTACTCAAACACACAATTTATTCAAGTATTTCCTTATTATAATCACGTATGATGATTCTAATCATAGTTATATCATCAATTTCGTCATATGATTAAAACCCACTTAACCTAGTGTGGTAATTCATCCAATCCTTCAATTCATAGCATGTTATGTTTGATTTTCGCTTAGGGTTTTGTTCCTAAGCAAGTATACATCACTAATCTAGCCGTAGCTTCTCAAATCCATGCCTAATTCGCGATTAGGATGATTATCCAAATTTTTACAACTTCACGAATCATCACAATTTGACATACCTTATGATCCCCACGATTAGGTGATCGTTTCTATGTATTCATGCATCCATTTTGGCCTTGAATTGATCTTCAATTTGTTGATTTTGTTGAAGTTAGGGTTTGAGCTCCCTAGAGCTCTTCCTGGTCGATCCACACACACACTCTATGTGTGTGTTTTGTTATAATTTTATTTTTATAATACATGTTTCTAGTTATCCAACTTTGGTCCCTCATGTTTGGTTAGTTATTAAGTAGGCCACAACCTACTTACTTTCAATAATATTTACCCCTTTTTAACTATGTTAAACATTCCTAGTTTACTTAACGGGTTCGGGGAGATACCACTTGTTGTATTTTAAGTCTCGTTAACTCAGGCTTCTATATACTTTACTTTCTGTTGGTGCATTCATCTGTCGTCTTCGTCTTATGTCGAGTCTCGGGTTCGTGTTGCTGATCTGATCAAGAGTGATGTCATCATTCTTGATGATGACATCATCTAATGACATAATCATTGCAACATCATCACAAGAAGACAAAATATGTTACATGTAAATATAGAATAGTTGACCGTTTGAGTTTGAAAATGTAACGTTTGAGTGTGACCGTTTGAATGTAATTGTTTCAAAGGGTTCCGTTTGAAGGGTTCCGTTTGAAATGTTTATGTCATTTTCAAACGGAAGGGTGTTCCCTATAAATATCCTTCAAACGAGTTCAGTTGTAACGTTCTAGTTTTCGACGCCGAGGTGCTGTCGAAGTGTCTCCAGTCTTGTAAACGTTCAGAGATTAATAAACGAGACAATTAATAGTGAATCCAAGCTAAACGAAGACCGAATCAATGAATTCCGCCTCTGATTCGGTCTGAGCACTCTTCTGATCGACTCGTTAGGTCGTTTCACGATCCTACAAGTGGTATCAGAGCTCAGGAGGAAGAGTTCTTACCGTTTAGCTCGTTTTCGCTGAAAAATTCTGATTTTCTACACCTTCTTGCACAAAATTGATAGTTTTTACGGTTAAAATCGGCTATAATTTTCACACTGTGTTCGGATTTGACAATTAACAAAGCTTTAAAAGTTTCAGACTGAAATTCGATCTAAAAGTGATAGAAAACTGCCTGACCGTTTGAAACTGTTCGCGAGTTGATGATGTCATAGATCTGTCGTTTGAAAAGATATTCCATCGTTTGAAAATTCTATCCTATCGTTTGAAACATGATCATCGTTTGAAAATACATACCCTTCTGTTTGAAATTTGATCCTATCGTTTGAAAACAGGACTGTTACGTTTGAAACTGGTGTTCTGTTTGAAATATATCGCACCGTTTGAAAGTGATTGAAGCTTCATGTGATAATTGTTTTTATCTGATCAGATGTGTCAGGTTCATGTGATTATCTCAGCCAAATAGGAATGATCATGTGATTTGTTCAGATTCAAGTGATTTTCCTCGGATTAAATCAATTGAAAATTGTGGTGTGATAATAATTGTCAACATGTGCATGTGATGTTATCGAAAATTCATTGAATAATGTGAACCGTTTGAAATCATTACAATTTGCATGTAAATGTAAGTCATTGACTTTAATGATTTAGTCGGTTCATAATACATGTGTTTGTGTCAGAAAGAGTTAATAAGTTCCATGTAATTGTTGTTGAGTAGTGAAAAGGAAAATTAGACTCTTTGCATGTGATCGTGTCAGATCCACTAGTTTGTTGGTCAAGTAAAAATTGAGAAATCTTTGACATGTGAACAAGTGTATATGTGTATTGTCATTGATCTATGTGACATAATTTTGTGCACTGATTACTTGATCAAATTTGTCAAAATTGTTTTAGTTTAATTGTGTATGTGAAATCCATTGTTGAAATTCAATGTGTAGTGATACTGATTAGTATATCCAGCCTATATAAAAAGAATACATTGATTTTAAGTGTATTAAAGTTGTTGGCCACGAGATATAAAAAATTCACGTGAACTACTGAAGTCCACTATTTGTTGTCGGCCATTTATATTTGAATCAAGAATTTGAGTTTAAGTGGGCTTGGATCAAGCTTAGTGGGATTGAGATTTGCGATTGCATTTAATTATCATCGACCAAATCATTGTTTAGTGCAGCCTCGGAACAATTAAAAGTGTGTTTTGAAGAAAATTTATCGGGACAGTTTAAAAGATGACAATGATGTTTGATGAAAAGGAAAACAATGATCTTAAAAGGTTAAATGATTGGTATCGAGGATATTTCAGTAGTTCTTATCAGAAATTACCCAAAGAGGTTTGGAGTAACCGGTTCGATTGTTTTCTGTGTAAGAAAGATGAAAAATTAGATGATCTGGAGAAGCGATTTGATCGTTTGATTGACCATTTGAAAGAAAACAAGATAATGATATCAGAAGCTGAAAAGATATCAAAGTTTGCACATGCATTACCTGCAGAATGGGATGATTTTTTGAAAAACCTAAGAAAGGATTCTAGTTTTTCAAAATTATCTCTATATGAGTTCATTAGTAAACTTGAAAATCATAAATTTGAAAATGAAAAGAAAAGGAAAGCGTTGTTAAATGATATAGAAAATATTTTGGAGAAAATAAATGTGGATGTATTAATTGAAATGAAAAGAAGGGTTAATGTGTGTCTTGGGGCAAAAAATGTTATGAAATACGATATGAAGAGGGGTTGTTATATTGATGAGAATATGAATCCTCTTGACTTCGTTAAAATTTTTTGTGCAGGAACATACAAGATGGAGACAGAGCAAGTTCAAAAGAATGAAGAATCAGTGAAGAATGAATCTTCGAATTCTGCATCAGTGTGTTTTACATGTGACAGCTTAAAGACAGAAAATGACAAACTCGTGAAAGATGCGGAAAGTTTGACTTTGGAAGTCAAAGAGCTGAATGATAAGAAGCAAACTGATGTAAAACAGATTCTGGATTTGCAGGGAAATTGTGAAAAGCTAAAAGCTGAAAATGTTAAACTGTTAAATGATTTGAACAGTTTGACATCAGAAAACAAGAAGTTGAAAGAAAAAGCAAAAGTTTTTGAAGAGAAAATGAAAAGTTTTGAAAATGAAAAATCAAAGATTGAAAAAGATTTTCAAAGTCAACTAAAAATTTTAGAAGATGAGAGAGATTTGTTTGGTAAAAACAATATTGAAAAACAAATTGCAATCAATTCTCATCTTGAAAAGATTATTCGACTTGAAAAAGAGGCAGAATGTGCTCAAAAGAAAATCAATGAATGGGAAGAAAAGTTGAAGGTGTTTGTGAATACTTCAACTATTCCTTGCCCAAAACCTTTAAATTCTGTTCCAATAAGTGACGGTGTCACAAACTATGACGAAGTTATAGTTGAAGATTGCGATGAAAAATCTGATGATGTAAATGAAAAAAATGAAAAAAAAAAATTTGTTTTTGAAATTAAAAGAAAAATTTCAAGAAACTGTTTCACAATCAGCTGAAAAGGGAGAATGCTCTAAGCAAAAACCTTTGAAGAAGAAAGTGGAACAGAAACAAAAAATTAAAAATGAGAAAAATGTTCAAAAAGATAATAAAAGCTCACCAGATCGATCATCCAATCGCAATCAAAAACCACAAAAAGTAAAAAATGAAAATTCAAAAATTGTTGGCAATAAGTGGTGCAGGTCGGACCACAGTGCTTAAAAGCCAAATTCAGCTGAGAAGAGGAAAAACGACTACCACGAGGCCAAACAGTGTTACGACTTGAATGTTTGGTACGAAGGTGGTAACTGGTACGATAACAGGGTGTGTTACAGATGTGGTTATCAAGGACACATTGCTGTTAACTGCCAAGGTTGGAGTTATGAGACGAGGAGATGCTTTAACTGCAACATCAGAGGTCATATTGCTAGAGATTGCTCAATGGGATCAATGAGAAGATCGAGGGCTGAATCTCAGAAGCAGGTAAAGAAATCAATCAATGTCAAGCCCAAAGAACAGAAGGTTCAAGAACCTAAAGTTCAAGAAGCGAAAGTGAAACTTTCTCAGGGGCAGAAAGACAGACTGAGGAAGAAGAGAAAGAAGGCTAGAGAGTATCTAGAGAAGATCTTGTCTTCGGGTTCATCTGTTGGTAAAAATAAGAGTTCTAATGAATCGACTTCCTCGATGGCAAAGTCAAGCAAGACGAATTCATTGGATACAAATCTGAGGACGAAAGAGGATAAGAAGAAGAAGAAAATGGTCGGCGATGAATCTGATGTGTCAAAGTCAGACAAGCCACCATCAGGCAATGAATCTGACATGTCAAAGTCAGACAAGCCATGTGCAGGCAATGATTTTGGTTCGTCAAAGCCAGAGGAGCCATTGGTTGAGGTAAAATTGGAGAATTCAGGTTTAACAATGGATGATGAAAATTTTCCATCATTGTTGAACAAGAATTCAAAATCACCCAAGGACCGTCAGGCTTGGGTGAATCTGTTTAAATGAAAAACCTGACTTGCCGGAGATCCCAAGTTGGTAATCGTGGATCATGAATCGGCATCATTCTTTATCATGTTTGTATAATGTGTTTTTGAGAAGTTTTGCAGGACTTGCCGGAACTCCCAGGTTTGTAAGCGAGGAGTAGGAGTCGGCACTTTGAGAATTCAACCAACAGATGGTAAATTGGTTGAAAAGCAGGTTTGAGTTGTATGTTTGTGATGGTTACATGTGGTTTAGAAGTTGAATTAGATTGATCTTATACGTGGTAAATCAGGGACATTAAGTTGTATCTGATTTTCTACAAATGATTGAAAAACAATGTGATGATTTGATCCCCATTTTTACAAGTGATAAAATCAACAAAACTTATTTTCCGGAAAAACCATTTGATTAAAACAAACTTAAGTGTTTTGAAATCATAATGGGAAAATAGTTTGTTGAGAGGGGGAGTTCTGATTGTTCAAGCCAAGTGAATGGAGAATTGAAGTGATTCTCATCATGTTGTCATTTCTTGTACAGTTTGATTTTCAAATTTTCCCAGAAAATCAAAATTGAGACATATTTTGATTTTAGGGGGAGTAAAAATTTTATAAAAAATTAGAAAATTTGAAAATGTCAAAAACATTGAAAAATTTAAAAATGAGTTTTGCTGAAACAAGAGGAAATGATAGTAGATCAGTTGGACTGTCACAGCATGCTAAAGAAATGTAAAGTCAAAATGTGATAAACGATCTCACTAACGATGTGACGGTAGGCTCAGCTAGACTAGTAGATTTGCGATAACGATACAAACTTAAATGAAAAAGCCTAGTTCTAGTGGGAAACATGGTCGAAAGCATAGTACTTAGTTTTGTCCTTCTTGACTGTGTGCCTACTCAGTAATCGCTGATTGTCGAAAGACATAAAACTGGTTAAGTTTGTGAACTTTCACAACTTTGCTGAAAAGTCGCTGTGATTGTGCATTTTATTTTGCAAAGATTTAAACTTGTTTTATTTCTTTATTTTGTTTAAGCATCGGACATCCTCTGCGTATACGTGAGTATCGACCTGGATGTTGTTGCCTAAACGTTCTGCTTTATTTTCTTTGGTGTTTCGTTTAAGCTTTGGACCTCCTCTGCGTATACGGGAGTATCGACCTGGTGGTTAAAGCCTAAACAACTTCAACTTGTTTTATTTTTCTTATTTTGTTTAAACATTGGACTTTCTCTGCGTATACGGAAGTATCGACCTGATTGTTAATGTTTAAACATTCTGCTTTGTTTTCGCACAAATCACAGTTGATAAAGTTTAAAGGCATTACTTGAGTTAGTGTATTGCATGATGAGGGGATATGCTGAGATCGTGGGGTCCATAAGAATTTAGTGCTATCTTAATATACCTTAACGTATCGGTAAGCATTTCGAAAGTTTTTAGATTGAGTTTAAGTGGACAACAATATCGTCAATCAACGTGAATCGTTTAGAGCTTAAAATGTTTAAAGCTTAACGGTGCTAGTGATTGGTCACAAAAACTGATATGATCCTCTTATGCAAACTCACAAAATTATTGTTTGTAAATATTTATTTACTGCATTTTTTTGTTATATTCAAAAATACAAAAAGATTTTAGTGTGTTTTAGCATAAATTTTGAAAAATACAAAAAGATTTTCGACAACTGATGTTGGAAAGCTGATATTCAAAATTTCAAGTGCTGAACATGATGAACTGGTTTGGGAGCGTGCGTTTAAAAGAAGAAACTGATTTTGAGAAAAAAGTTTGATTAGTTAATCAGGGTCATTAATTTGAACTTGATGTAACTATTTCTAGTAAGTTTTTCTTATTGATTTAAGTAAAAACTTATGTTTTGGTGAGAAAATGTGTGCAGGAAATGAGCTAATCAGAGATAAAGCCAGGAATTGATCTCTAGGTGATAGCTAATTCCAGACAGCGATCCCATCATGATGAGAGGGGGAGTCTGACGAGGTTAGAGCCAAAGAGAAGTTTCTGGTATATGTCAAGAAAGAAAAGAGACTGATAAAGACTGAAGATGCAAAGACTCGACACTTAAGACTCGTCAACATCTGAGGGGGAGTCTGTTGGTGCATTCATCTGTCGTCTTCGTCTTATGTCGAGTCTCGGGTTCGTGTTGCTGATCTGATCAAGAGTGATGTCATCATTCTTGATGATGACATCATCTAATGACATAATCATTGCAACATCATCACAAGAAGACAAAATATGTTACATGTAAATATAGAATAGTTGACCGTTTGAGTTTGAAAATGTAACGTTTGAGTGTGACCGTTTGAATGTAATTGTTTCAAAGGGTTCCGTTTGAAATGTTTATGTCATTTTCAAACGGAAGGGTGTTCCCTATAAATATCCTTCAAACGAGTTCAGTTGTAACGTTCTAGTTTCCGACGCCGAGGTGCTGTCGAAGTGTCTCCAGTCTTGTAAACGTTCAGAGATTAATAAACGAGACAATTAATAGTGAATACAAGCTAAACAAAGACCGAATCAATGAATTCCGCCTCTGATTCGGTCTGAGCACTCTTCTGATCGACTCGTTAGGTCGTTTCACGATCCTACACTTTCTTAAAAGCTTTCTTTCAGCTTTTAAATAATAACAGGCTTGTTTATTTAGAAGTCCAATATTCACTGGGTTATTATTTTTTTTTACCACTAACAGTAATTTACCTGTCTTTTAGTATTAACGTAGTTTGATTACCAAACCCGTTTTCGGGGTGTTACATTCTGGCATATATTTGGAGAAAATGGCAAAAAATCTCAAACCTTAAGGACGATTTTGGCAAAAAAGGTTAGATGTTTGGATGAAATGACAAATTAGCCCAAAAGTGAAGGGTAATATGGTACAAAAATTTTGTTTTGGATGAAATTAGCAAACGTGCCCAAACCTCAGGAATGATTTTGACAATTTACTCAACAATATAGATACAAAACTAAAGAAGCAGTGCTCTAACGGTACCCAACGACTCTCAATAAGGGAGGTCGTCAGTTGTAGTCACGTTCATGACAAAAATGTCATGCAGGAGCCATGAGTTTTACTATAGTTGGTCACGAGCGTTGTCTGTGATCACGAGTGTGAGTACTAATCTACCTATAAGGCTATGAGGTGTGGGGGGCATGGGTTGGAATATTATTTGCCATATAGAACCATTAATCAAATGGTACACCGCCCTCCCTCCTTGATGGATGGTGGTTCACGTAGATTAAATCACGTTTACCACGACCCTCCCATTTGATGATTTTGAGACAAAAGTACATTAAAATAAATAAGGAGATAGTGGTCTGGGTCATAACAACACTCTTAGGGCAGTGATTTTGGATGATGAATTAGAGGTGAATGATATGACGGGTTATAAGGGTCATAACCCCACCCTTTAACCTAAATTCACCATGGGGAAGACCAAGAGATGGTGTCTCCTATGCATGCTTCCATGCAACATGTTAATGATGGTGTTGGTGGGGGATATAGTTCCAAGGATGATGGGGTCAATTTTAATGTAGAAGTGGAAAAGTTGGCGGCTGGGAAAGGTATTGTGGACCCCCCCCTATTAATTCTGTCCTGGGGTTTGATTCCGAGAACTTTAGGTCGGTGGGAGGTATTAAGGAGGGTGGGCCACTCTTGAATGTTTTTGTCTCATCAGATGATACTAGGCCCAAAAATAAAAAATTACCCAGCATCCTTAAAAATAGAAAAGGAGTGGGCCAGAGAAGTGGTGGAAAGGAAGATTCTAGGCCTAAAAAACGCCCCAGATCTGATTTAGAAGACAGATTCGATCTTAATAAGGATTTTGACCCTAAGTATAACTGGGTATCCGGATCAGAGGAAAGTAGCAGTCCAGGCGATAATGCAGAAGAACCCGGGGTTGGAATTGAGGAGTCCAGTAGATCGGTGATTCAGGTGGATGAAGAGGGTGGATCCTCCGTCCCTCTTGACACTCTCGGCAAAGCTCAGGCGGTTGAAGACGTGGAAAAGACAGAGAATTTCATTGAAAAGGAGGTGGAAGCCACAATGGAAATGGGGAACCTGGTGGGAGTTCAGCTCGGTAATTTCAACAACTTGGTCAGGAGTTTCGTTGGTAAAGAAGGTATTAATGTATTTCCTCAATCAATGTTTTCTCTTTCAATGTTAGAGGTGTGAAGGGGGGGCCAAAGCTAGCTGGGTTAGAGACCTCAAGTGTAGATCTGGGATTAGTTTCATAGCTCTTCAGGAGACTATGGTGTCTGGTATTACGGGGAGCTTAATGTCTGGATTTTGGGGCAACGGTAATTTTGAACTGGAGTCTGTGGATGCTACTGGGTCTTCGGGTGGTCTCGTTTGTCTGTGGGATCCTAAAGTAATTAAAGTAGTGAGTTTAGTGAAAGATAGAAATTTTCTCCTTCTTAAAGGGAAGCTCGTGGGTAGTGGTGAGAGTTTAAATATTTTCAATATATATGCTCCTCAAAGCACCGCCGCTAAACTCAGACTATGGGAGTCTTTGACCAGTTTTATCACCTCGTCTGAGGGCCTTTGTTTGCTGATGGGGGATTTCAATGCAGTCCGTTATGTGGAAGAAAGGAAAAACTCTAGTGTCAATCTGGTTTGTGCTCGCAATTTTAATGACTTTATTTTCAATTGCGGTCTTTTGGAATATAATATGCAGGGCCGTAGGTTCACGTGTTCGAGAGCGAACGACAGTAAATTGAGTAAAATTGACAGGGTGTTGGTCTGCGCAAACTTTTTTTAACAAATGGCCCAATGCTTTCCTTCGGGCTCATCCGTGTGCCTTATCCGATCATTGCCCTTTGACACTTCAGGTGGTGGATTCGAATTTTGGGCCACGGCCGTTTCGCATTTTCAACTCATGGATTGGGCGGCCAGGCTTTGAGGCTACTGTTTTGGAGGCGATGGACGGGGGGGGGGGGACCCTTCTGACCCTCCAGACATTTCCTTAGTGAAGAAATTTGCTCGTGTTCGCCATTGTTTGAAAAATTGGAGAGAGGCTTTTTTAGCTAATGAAAGGGAAGAGGAGATTCAAGCTCGTTCGGATCTAGAGAAATTGGAAGAAGCTCTTGAGGTTAGGGAGCTATCGGAAGAGGAAGACTGGATTTTATGTGAAAGTAAAAAGTTGGTGAAGGATATCAGTGATAGAAAAAACGCAGATCTTAGACAACGCTCTAGAGTGAGGTGGGCCGTTGACGGGGACGAGAATTCTAAGTTTTTCCATGCGCTTATAAACAAACGGAAAGCTTCTAATTTTATCCCGGATTTGATGATTAATGGGGAATGGTGCACGAAATCGACGCTTGTTAAAAAAGAGGTCCTTTCTTTTTTTCGTAACAGGTTTGTTGAAGATGTTGGGATTAGACCTACGTTTTGCAGTGAGGAGTTTAAAACTCTGACCCATTTAAAGAAGGACAGTCTTGTGGTTCCGTTCAGTAAAGATGAAATCAAGCATGCGGTGTTTGGTTGTGGCGACGAACGTGCTCCCAGGCCGGACGGTATTAATTTCAAATTTCTTAAGAAATTCTGGCATTTATTCGAAGAGGACTTCTTTAATATTTTCAGTAAGTTTGATGAAGATGAGAATATTAATTGCGGGTGTAGCTCCTCGTTTATTTGTTTAGTTCCTAAAATCAAGGACCCGGTTTCATTGGGTAATTTTAGACCTATCAACTTGGTTGGTATTATCAGCAAAGTCATATCTAAAGTGTTGGCCAACAGGATGAGAACGGTCTTGGAGGAGGTTATCTCTGAAAATCAATCGGCGTTTCTGGAAGGAAAATTCATTCTGGATGGGCCTCTTATTGTCAATGAAGTGATTTATTGGCTTAAGAAGGAAAAATCGAAGGCGTTTATCATGAAGATTGACTTTGAGAAAGCATATGACAACGTCAATTGGAACTTTGTGATCTCGGTTTTGAATCAAATGGGCTTTCCTCCTAGGTGGTGTTGTTGGGTGTTGGGGATTCTGAAGTCCGCTAGATCTTCTGTCTTAGTGAACGGCTCGCCTACGTTCGAATTTTAATGTGCTAAAGATATGAGGCAAGGAGACCCTCTGTCTCCCTTTCTTTTTCTTGTGGTGATGGAGGCTTTATCCTGTATGATTGTAAAGGCGAGAAGAGCAGGGGTTTTGTAACACTCTACACGTTTGTATAATATTTTATTATAAACAAAGCCTTAGTAAACCAAAACCTTGATATTCATATCAAGCATGAGGAAATTTTAACCAAGTTAACATCTTAGACAAGTACTACTAGTTTAAGAATCCCAAACAAAACAAGTATTTAAGTGTTAACTACATGGACATTGATTTGAACATATTTAAGTAATCGCGGAAGCTTCAAAAGATCGTGTTTGGTTATTGGAATTGTGCTTGATCGCCATCCGGATTAGGTCCATCGTCACCTATGGTCAAAACCACATAAAAGATTAGTTTTGACACCTTGGAATCAAGTAAAAACAAGTTCCTTAGTTTAACAATGAAAAATAAACAAAAATTGCACGAAGTGGGGCGGTCGCGTCCCACGACCGAGTTAACCGCAACCGTCGCGGCCCGCTACGGCCGTCGAGTCGCGCGACGGTGAGTCCTTTTTGCCGTGGCGCGGCGCGAGCACTCAATTTCAATAGACGGTTTGTTGCTGATTGCTGTATATCAGTCCAGCATCACTAATTTCCACTTATAAACTTTAAACTATCATAACTTTTGACTCGAGTGTCCGATTTAGCCGATTCTTTTTCCTACGCGTCCGTAATAAAATTACCGACGCACCTATCTTAACCGTTGAGTCAGAAATAGAATGTTCGGTTATGAGCCAATAAATGCACAATATATCCATTTGACCCGTATAGTTATTACACTATTCTAACTAGTAACATTTTATGGCAACAAGGCGTATTTACCTCAACTTCCGAGGCTTACAACCATTGGCGTTTCATTACCATACTTATGGCTTCACGCTCTCATGATCCTTCTTCGCCACATGCCAATCTAAACAACGATTTATTACTACTATTCAATCTATTTGACTCGTTTGGCTCATTTACGGAATCCTCCGTTTCTAATGACTACCAAACACTTCCTAGTCTATTTATGACGTATCCAATTTATAGCAAACAATATCACTTCATCTATCACCAACTTTTATATCAAAACTCAATTAGGAACAATTTAACAGAGCTAGTTTACATAATGTAACATAACAAGTTACATACCTTCAAAGCACGCCCTTCAAACGCAAGTCGCCACCGGCTTGTCCACTCGACGCTCCGGTATCTTTTCCTATAGAGTTCAATCATGACGCGTTTAGAACTCTTTTCAATCATATATCGCATAGTTTGTCAAAATATCACAATTATGCGTTTTAACTTTAAATTTCAGTTTTGAGCCTTCTTTGAGGCATTTCTACGAACACTTTAAGGGCAGAATTTTACATGATTTATTAACAAGTTCATAACTTGTCATATAGCCCAAATTTTCATCAATCAAACTATTTAACATAAATATTAGCCTCTATAATTCTGAAATAGCCTCACATATGTCAAATTACACTAGAACAACCCCAAATTTCCTAGTGTTTATCAAGTTCTACATAACCCACTAATCACCTACAATGATGTCCATGGATTTTGCTAGAATTAAGCATGATTTCAACCTGTACTTGCCTAGGGTTTACTCCTAGACACTACAATGTTCTTATTTTATCTATACAACACACATGCATCATCAGATTTCGAATTTCCTAAATTCATGAGAATTTCAAGTTGAGAATTTTCATCAAATTTCACATACCTTATGATCTCCTCACATTGGGGATCACTAATACAAGCTCAGATTTCGTTTTGGACTCGATTTGGACCTTCAATTTGGAGGATTTGACAAGAACTAGGGTTATGGGGAAGCTTGGGTCGCCCCCTGTGTTTGATCGATTTCCAGTACACACACAAATGTGTGTTTTATGTTTAATAAATTGTTTTTATTATAATTAGTTTCCATTTAAACACTTTTAGTCCCTCTAATTTCTTTTAGTTCATATTTAGGTGCTTTCTAACCCACTTTTGAGTTAACACAAGACTTATAACTAACTGGGTTATTTCGTCCTAGTTAGTTTGTTCTTGTCTATTTAATACTTTATAATTTTAGTATCAAGTTTTATATTTTCGGGATGTTACAGGTTTTCAAAGGTATCCGGTTGCCTAAAGACGGTCCTGTGTTATCCCATTTGTTCTTTGCGGATGACGTTATTATTCTTGGTGATTGGTCTATAGATGAAGACTTTAAAGTGGTCAAAATTCTGCGTTGTTTTCACATTTGTTCTGGGCTCAAAATTAATATTGCTAAATCTAAGTTGTTTGGTGTTGGAGTCTCGGGGTCGGAAATTGAAGCTATGGCGAAAATTGTTATGCAAAAAAAAAAAAAAAAGCTTGTATGTTTCTTTGGATTTTTTAATTAGTTTTCGAGTTTTCACAATAACTAGTGGTTTTCATTTGAACATTTCTCAGGTTTAACACTATTGTAAAAAAGTTTTTTTTATGTTTTAAACATATACTGAATTTCCGCTACACGCACGAGAAAATTTCACTAGTGAGCACTTTAAAAGGTTTTTAGGCATAGGCGGAGACATTTAGGAAAAAGTCAACATGTTAAAAATAATAATAAGATAATTTCGTTGGTTGTATCACAAATACTTATAAATACACATGAAAATAGTTAGAGAATAAATCATCGTTAACATGTTAAAAATAATAATAAGATAATTTCATTGGTTGTATAACATATACTTATAAATACACATGAAAATAGTTAGAGAATAAGGGAAAAAGATCAAATTCGTCAATTGTTGAAGAAATCACTTCGATCCATGTAAGAAATTCTTTAATTTCATTTTTACGATCTGGGTTTTTGATTTAGTCATTGCGTTTTACGATCTTGGCGGGGGGTCCGGGGGCAGCGCCCCTGGTAGCGGGGTCCCAAGGGCGGCAGCCCCTGGCTGGGGTTGAGCTGCCTCTGGCAATTCACATTAATTTTCTGTAAATTGCCTCTGGAAACTGCATTCGTAAACTGCATTGGTTCAGACAGTTCACAGCACAGACAAAACTTTTGTCATGGTTCAATGCGTTTTAGAGAGAACACTTTCTTTGGTGTTTTTAGGCAATTGCGTTTTAGAACTAAAACATTTTTATGTGTTTTCTGGCCATTGCGTTTTAGAAAAACACATTCTTGAAGTGTTTTTTGTGCATTGCGTTTTAGGTAAAACACTTTTTTACATGTTTTCAGTCCATTGTGTTTTACAGAGAACACTTTCTTTTATTTTTTAGACAATTGCGTTTTAGAATGAGTCATTTTTAAGTGTTTTCTGGCCATTGCGTTTTAGAAATAAGACATTTCTTTGTGTTTTTTGTGCATTGCGTTTTAGGTAAAACACTTATTTATGTGTTTTCAGTCCATTGCGTTTTAGAAAATAGACATTTTAAGTGTTTTCTGGCCATTGCGTTTTAGAAATAAGACATTTGTTTGTGTTTTTTGTGCATTGCGTTTTAGGTAAAAACACATTTTTATGTGTTTTTAGTCCATTGCGTTTTAGAAAGTATATTTTCTTTTGAGTTTTTAGGCTATTGCGTTTTAGAAATAAGACATTTCTTTGTGTTTTCTGGCCATTACGTTTTACAAATAAGATATTTCTTTGTGTTTTTTTGTGCATTGCGTTTTAGAAAAATGTCATTTTTTAGGTTTTTTTTTCATTGCGTTTTAGAAAACAGACATTTTAAGTGTTTTCTGGCCATTGCGTTTTACAAATAAGACATTTATATGTGTTTTTTGTGCATTGCGTTTTAGGTAAAACGTATTTTTATATGTTTTTAGTCCATTGCGTTTTAGAAAATACATTTTCTTTTAAGTTTTTAGGCTATTGCGTTTTAGAAATAAGGCATTTCTTTGTGTTTTCTGGCCATTGCGTTTTACAAATAAGACATTTCTTTGTGTTTTTTGTGCATTGCGTTTTAGAAAAATGTCATTTTTTAGGGTTTTTTTTTCATTGCGTTTTACGTAACTGGGTGTTTTTCTATTGTGTTTTACGCAATTGGCTTTTAATTTTTTTTTTTTGAAAATATATCAATAGTATACTCGTTTTAAAGATAAAAAAACGCTTGTTTTTTTTGTGCAATTTTAATAAAAAAATAACGTCGTGTCGTATGAAAGAGTTATTAACGTTTAAAAAATGGGCGGGAATTGGAGGAGAGAGAAACTATTGTCTTGCATTGACTAGAATACCCCTAAAGAAACTCACGCGCCTCTTTTCTTCCCTTCAATTTTCACCATTTAATCTTAGCCCTTTATTAACTAAATGGATGGTCAAGATCATTTCCTAGCCTTCTTAGCCAAATAAACTTCCTATTGTATCTCCACCTTAGAGAATAAAGCATCTTATTTTAAGATCAGACTTTCGTACAGTAAAATCAACACCACGAGGAAATAAGAATTTAAGGGTGTGAAAATATAATAAACCAATGATTATTATTAGTATAAATAAACCACTATATTAGAATCTTTAGTAGTTAAATATACATTAGTTAAAAAATTTGTTACTTATATTAAATATTGAAAAAAATATATATACTAATACATTTAAGAAATAAATCCAATAAACTGTAATGTACCATCGTATGGCTACATTCCATGTGTGTATAACAAACAATTTTTTTTTTCTCATTTATTATCAAGGTTACTTTTATTTTTTTAGCGGTTTTGCTTCTTTTATTTATTTATATTGGCTAACCTCGATGAGCCGAACCTAGCAATATCGGTCAAAGTAAATCGCTATAGGTATCTGTTTGTATGGTTTTTGTTTGACGTAAAGCACATGTCGATATCCTCTTGATCACTATATCGAGTGTCGGTATCATACTGGTGGTGTAACGAAATGAACCAGTGCTGACTGATCAAGGCCTACTGTAACGAACCAAACCGATAACGACCCGCATTCCAATACTGTTACAAGCGGAACCGATACCGACCAAATTTCTGTCGGGAAGCACGGGGAGATACCGCTAGTTATAAAAAGTGGTTGTAAGTAGTTGGCAAGCTCTATCTTGAGCCCACCCGGGTTTTCGTTCCACCGAGTATTACGCCAGAGAGTTCTGCTCTTGTAGTGGCACAACGACTGTCAAGTGGCAGCTAGCGGTATGGTTTCTCGGGGGAATGCCCAAGCCAACTCTGAAGCCAGCGTAGGGCCGGTTAAGACAACATAGTCTGGCCGGAGTGAGGCAATATGGCTCTCTAATTTGGAGAGTGCGGTAGCCTAATATAAGAAAGTCGTCATTCTAAAAAAATAGCTGTAAGTGGAAGAGAGAAAATGTTATTGTTCACCTGTATATTTGAGGGACACTGTTCAACCTTTATATTTTTTTTGATATAGAGTAAATTACAAGTTTTGTCCTTTATGTTTACACCCTTTTGCATGTGGTGTCCTTCAGCGCAAAAGTTGACAAGTTCTGTACTTAATGTTTCAAAATCTTGCACGTTCTGTCCTTTAGGCCAAACCCAATTAGATTTTTGCTTAAGTATGATCATATGCCTTGCAAATAAGGGCATTCTTGACATTTTACCATTCCAATGGCTATTTTGTAAAAGAATTTTATTTGGGGATTATTTGTAACAAACTTAAAAACAAAAATATAAACTCTCTATCTCTCTTCTATAACTAAAACTCCTCTCTCTCTCTTTACCACCGCCACCACCCTCCAAAAACCACCTTGCCCATTGCCCTTACCTGCCACCACCCTCCCAAAACCACCTTGCCCGATTACTATTGATTCGTCAAAGTTTTGTGTTGCTAATTGAATTTCGTGGAATTTGAATTGACGACAAAGTTGTGACCATTTCACGCAGGTGGATGGTTCTAATTCATTGCCAGCGACGACATACAGTTGTGGATTCGTTAGGTTATTATGTGCTTTGTTACTTTTTTTAAATTTTTATCCCTAACTTGTTGTTTATTATTGAAAGTTGTAAAAAAATATTGAAAGTTGATTCAGGTTTGGTGTTTTATTTTTTCAATCAGGCGTTAATTGGTTAGGTAGGTTTATATAACTGGTGGAATCTGTATAAGAGGAGGAGTTTTACAATTTGGAGTATTTTAATTAATTAGTGTTTGGTCTTGATTTAGACTTCTTTTTTCGAACCTAGATGAAAATGTTACTAATCTATTAGCTGGTACTATGGTTTCTGAATGCCCTGTATCAGCAGAAAAGCTCCCTCATTTTCTGTGGTGACTCGAAGGTTATTTTCGTAATTCTTGTGCAGGGTCGTAAATTGTGTCATTTTTTGTTCCCTTTCATGTTTGCTCTCAACAACAAATAAATGAATCATTGTTTTACAGAAAATATCATTGTATGAACCCAATGTTTGTGGTAAAGAGAGAGGAGAGAGAGAGTTTATTTTTTTAAGTTTGGTATAAAATAGTCCTAAATAAAATTCTTTTACAAAATAGGCCCTCGAATGGTAAAATGCCAAGAATCCCCTTATGTACAAGGCACATGACTATAGTTAACCAAAAAATCTAATTGGGTTTGGCCTAAACGATAGAACGTGTAAGATTTTGGAACATTAAGTACAGAACTTGTCAACTTTTGCGCTAAAGGACACCGCCAGCAAAAAGGTGCAAACAAAGAACAAAACTTGTAATTTACTCTTTAATATATTTTGGAAGTGGTTGTGAAAATAGAAAGAGAAAAGGTAATGACAAATATACAAAAAATATTATTCGATTTAAAAAAAAAATATAGTATTTTTTAATGTAATGCTCCAAGCCATAACAAGATACGGAACCAGATTATTATTAATTAAAATTCATGTGAGTACATCGTCGTAAATTTCGTGAAACAGTTGATCAAACTTCCGATTGCAGTAGGCCAAAAGATTTTCCCGTATGACAGTTGATCAAACTTCCGATTGCAGTAGGCCAAAAGATTTTCCCGTATGATTCCATTGCCAAAGTCCCGAATGACTATGACCAATGGCTCTTCAAAGTGTTTGGTAATGCCAACCCTTTCCCACTTGGCGGCAAAGTAGTCAATTTCGACAAATTATTATAAGTGGGTCAATGTAAGGCTGTGGGGTATGGGGCTTGGGTTGGGGTAAAAAGCCCAAGCCACCACCCCGGGTGGGCTTGGGTTGGGGCGTGGCCCATTGGGGCTTGGCTTTCAAGCCGGGCGTGGGGCGGAATGGCCAAGCGAGCTGGCAGTATTTCATTGGCTCACCCCGCCACGTCAGGCGGCTAATTCAAATTTTGAATTTAAAAATTCAAACGGTCCCCCCCATACCACCCAACTGCCACCCCGGTCTCCCAACATCCTCTATATATTTGTAACCCCCAACCCACTGGTCCCCCCATCCCACGAACCGAAACCCCACCGGCTACCCATTCTTGAACCCGCTACCCCACTGGTCCCCCCCATCCCATGAACCCAACACCGCTATGGCATCCTGGACCCGTGAAGAAGAAATGGCACTCGTCACTAGCGTCGTCGACGCTATGAAGGGGCGGCTACCGGGCCAAACAAAATATTGGACGGAAGCATTCGCGGCCTACCGACATAACGTCGGTAACAACCGCCACAACCTCAACGCGTGCCAACATAAATGGCGCGAGCTACGGCCCAAGCTCGAGCGTTTCAAGGCTTACTACGAAGCCGTTCCCGCTGGCGAGTTAAGCCACGAGGACCGGGTGGCGGTGGCGAACATAGAGTTTCGAGGCAAGGAAAACAAGGCATTCGACAAGATCGACCTTTTTGAAATTTTTTTAACGCTCTAGGTTTGTTTATTTTGTAATTTTTTGAAATTATGTAATTTTTAGGATTATGTAATTTTTAAAATTTTAATGAAGTTGTAGGTTGTTTTTATAAATGTTGTGTGATTTTTTATAAATTTTTTGTATTTTTTTTTAAAAACTATTCTGCCACGCGGTGCACCCAACCCAAGCCCAACCCACGCCCCGCCATACCCCGCGGCGCGGACACGTAACCAGGCAGTGGAGGGCTCCCTTTACACGTGTCAGCAAATGCCCAAACCCAACCCCCCGCCCCACCATACCCCACGGTGTAAGGTAACAACATCGAAACTTCAATTAAACATCAATTTGGTAGAAACCGTGTTCCCAACTACCAATCTGACCTCAATGATGTAGACCCATAAAAGAAAATTTGTTTCTCTCTCTAGGAGAAATAAGGATTGAGTAAAGTCCTTTTTGAGTTCTTGTGGTTTGTGCATTTTAACTATTTGAATCTAAAAACCAAACTTGTCTTGATTTGAGTCCCTGTGGTTTGTATTTTTTAACCTTTTGAATCCAAAATGCAAAACCTCATCCAAATCATAGACTAAAAGGGTTGGATTCAAAGGGTTAAAAATACAAACCACAGGGACTCAAAGGGTTGGATGAGGTTTCATTTTGGATTTAAAGAGTTAAAAATACAAACCACAGGGACTCAAATCAAGACAAGTTTTGTTTTTAGATTCAAATAGTTAAAATGCACAAAACACAGGAAGTGCTTAAATAACTGAATTCAACACATTATTGATCGGATTAATCATTTTCTCTTTTGCATATAACCTACTTCATATCTATAACTGTAGTTACGTATTATCCTTCTGGTTCGTATCTACTATTACTATGTTTTTCCCTGCTAGTCACGATGTCGAATCCTCATCATCATCTTCAGAGTCGCGGCAACTGTGCCGCCAGTTTACTTTTTCTTAGATTCAGCTAGCAACCAGAAACTTTGATGAGTTATTAGTCATAGGCCGTGGTGGGTTTGGCAAGGTTTACAAAGGAACCATCTATGAGCCAAATCTTTTGACTGCTGCCATAAAGAGGTTGGATTCAACTTCTAATCAGGGAGCATCCGAATTTTGGGCAGAAGTAAACATGCTTTCTAACCTAAGGCATTGCCACTTGGTGTCTTTGATTGGATATTGCAATGATGAAAAAGAAATGATCCTTGTTTACGACTATATGTCCAATGGAACACTTGAAGACCATCTCCATAGACACCAAACGCCTCTATCTTGGGTTCAAAGACTCACAATATGCTTAGGAGCCGCTCGAGGGTTAGATTATCTTCACACTGGTACGGGTATTAAGGATGGAGTTGTACATCGTGATGTTAAAAGTTCAAATATATTGTTACATGATAGTTGGGCAGCTAAGATTTCAGACTTTGGATTGTCCAAAACATGCCCGAAAAACCAGCATACCACTTACGTCAACACTGGCGTAAAAGGCACGTTTGGATATCTTGACCCGGATTACTTTTACTCGGGTAAGTTGACCAGAAAATCTGATGTATATGCTTTTGGGGTGATATTGTTTGAAGTTTTGTGTGGGAAACGGGCAGTTGATCCAAGTATTCATGAGGAGCAATGGGGTCTCGCAGCATGGGCTCAAAACTCTATTAAAGAAGGCAAACTAAAGCAAATTGTTGATACTAATATAAGGGGGTCAATATCTCCTATATGTTTAAAGGATTTTGCAAAGCTTGCAAAACGGTGTTTGCATAAGCATCCAAAACGGCGACCTACAATGGCCGAGGTTGTGGTCAGTCTTGAGTCTGTTGTGGCCTTAGAAGAGAAAGCCAACAATACATTACAGTCCACGGGCATACAATTTTTTGCTAAAAAGGCTCTCATGGTTATATTTCCATCTAAAGAAAAGAACTCAGGTATCATTTTCTCTTCCAATTTCATGTGTTAAGTTACTTATTGATTTTGTCCACTACAGAAGTATTAGGTGAATAAATGCAGTAATGTAGCCTCGTGCTATTTGTTGATATCCTACCATTCTTCTATCTAACAACTTCTTGAAGTTGGAATAGGAGGTCAAAACCAAACATTACATCGGTTTGGTTCTGAAACTATCAATGTTGCAACCAAAAATTTCTCTGAAGCTATTAGAATTCAGCAGCGGAACAAGAATCCTTTCTCGTATAAGGTGAAGATAATCATCTATCTAATTACATGTTTTCCAGGTTTTTCTGTAGTCTGCCTGACAGTCCAACTTTCTTTCCCTTTTCAGGGAATTTTACAAAATGGACAAGGTGAACAGATAGTTGCAGGGTGGCCTTCTTGGCTTGCTGAGGTGGCAGGTGGAGCTATCAACGGATGGTTGCCGCGTAGAGCGGATACGTTCGAGAAGTTGGATAAGGTATGTGCATCGTGTTTCTTTATTGTCAGTAACTAAAGAGTAAGGATAAGTCGATACTTGCTTGATGGTATTCTTTACTGTGTTTATAGCTTTCTATTCTTGCAGATTGGTCAAGGAAGGTATAGCAACGTATACAAGGCTCGTGATCTAATAAGCAACAAAATTGTTGCGTTGAAAAGGGTGCAGTTTGATAGTCAAGATTTAGAGAGCGTTGTTTTTATGGCAAGGGAAATCCTTATCTTTCGAAGGCTTGATCATCCGAATATAATTAAACTTGAAGGAGTAATAACTTCGCAAACTTCACGCAGTTTATATCTTGTTTTCGAGTATATGGAACATGATCTAACTGGACTTGTAACACTACCAGGGGTCAAGTTCACGGAATCACAGGTACTTAATCATATTCGACATCTAAGCAGTTAATGCGGTAAAATATCGGATATCGGTTATCGTGGTGGGATACCGGTAATTTTAATATCATGCAGATATTATATATATAGCAATTTAAGACTTAAAACACCAACATTTAACACTAACAATTAACAATTAAGACTTAAAAACAATAATAGCAGCAATAAGAAGAAAGATGAATGGTAGAACTAAGAAGAAAGGTACTAATATCGGGAATGTCGGTGATATATCGGTCGGAAATATCGGTCAATATTGCCGATAATGTCGGTACCGATTTCTACCCGATATTTGACACCGATATTTTACATGGAGACCGATAACTGTTATATCACCGATATTAACCACATAGTTCGACATTTTATAATATATTTTGGTTATGCCAATATTTCAATAATCACTGAGTTTATTTCTTTAATTTTTTCATTAATTTGCAGGTTAAATGTTACATGAACCAGCTGCTAAACGGACTTGATCATTGTCATAGACACGGTGTCCTGCACCGGGACATAAAGGGGTCGAATCTTTTGATCGACAATAATGGAATCTTAAAAATTGCCGACTTTGGGTTGGCAAATTTTTTTAAACAAAGTCAAACCGTACCATTGACCAGCCGGGTTGTGACTCTGTGGTATCGACCACCAGAGTTACTACTCGGAGCAACTCATTATGGAGTCGGTGTGGACTTATGGAGTGCAGGATGCATTCTCGGAGAATTATACGCTGGTAAACCTATCATGCCCGGTCGAACTGAGGTACTATCAATTTTTAAATTATAGATCCAGTTAAAAAGTGTTAACATACCTGTTTCCTGTTTTAGCTAAGGTTTTTGATTACCAGTTTAACTGAACCGTGTAGGTTGAGCAACTGCATAAGATTTTTAAGCTTTGTGGTTCACCGTCTGACAGCTACTGGATAACGTCAAAGTTACGGCACTCAACAGTGTTCAAACCGGTCCAGCCTTATAAAAGACGTATTTTAGAAGTCTTTAAAGATCTTCCTCCAGCTGCTATTGGCCTTATGCAGACTTTACTTGCAATAGATCCCCAAGAACGAGGAACCGCAGCACTTGCTTTGAAGAGTGAGGTAATTCTCATTTGAGTAATGCACACGGATAGTCACTGTGGTTTGCACTTTGTGATGCATTTAGTCCCCAACCAACAAGTCTAAAGGTTCAGGAGGTCCAAGTTAGGGACTAAATTCGTTACAAAGTGCAAACCACAGGGACTATTCATGTACTTTTGGCAAAAAGTTGGGGACTAAATGCATTACAAAGGGCAAACCATAGGGACTTTCCGTATACTTTTAGAAAGCTATGAACCAAATCTAAAATTTTGAAAAACCACAGTAACTATCTTTGTACTTTACTCTTCTCATTACCCTATATATTAAATTCTGAAGTCAATGAACAGTAAAATGATGAAATAGTATCGGGTATCGGTACCGGTACCCGATTTTAGCAAATAGGGTGTATTTTCGGTACCGGTTCGGCACCGGTATTCACTGATTTTTACCCTAAAAATGAAGAAATAGTATCGGGTACCGGTACCGGTACCCGCTTTTACCAAATAGGGTGTATTTTCGGTACCGGTTCGGCACCGGTATTCACCGATTTTTACCCTCAAATACCGGTGCTGTACCAGTACGACTGGTACCGAACTGTACCGTACCAGGTATATTCCGTATCGGTACATACTTTTGGGGATTTCGGTAACCGTATTTTCGGTACCGGTTGGTACCGAGCTCATCAAATCCTGTAGCAACGTAGCAATGCAAGTAATTACACAGTTTAGATTACTTTTCATGCACACAGTAAGTAAACTGTATTTCGTTTGAATGAGGTTTTACATACACAACTTATTTTGCTTTATTTTTTGTCTTTTTTCTGTAATGAATGAATTGTAGCATATAAATTAACTTGGATATTTAGATTATTGATGAGCAAATCGTATCAAATCCTGTAATCAAACTGGTATCGTATCGGTACCAAATTTACTATACCAAATCATTTTCGGTACCAATTTGGTACCCACCTTTTAGCGTTTTCAGAATTGTTACTTTCGGTTCGACACCGGTCTAGCACCATACCTGTATTTATTGATTTTTACCTTCAAATACCATGCTGTATTGTACCGAGCATTTTCGGTGCCGGTACCTAATTTCGATGATTTTCCGGATCGGTACTTTCGGTGTCGTTACAGGTACCGAGCTCATCCATATTTTAACGTGCTAGCACCGTAATAACTAAATTGAAAACTACCGAATTTCCAACGTGTAGGACGTGTGGGTCCTATTATTATATATTAGGTTATTTAAAATCGTTTTTTAGGACGGAGTGACCATACTTACAACGTCATTTTTATTTATGTTTTGATATTCGGTATCTGCTGCTGATACGTGTTTTGCAGACATTGGGTCTTCGCCGCAACGCGCGGGCGGAAAATCAACTAGTTTTTTTAATAATAAATACAATGTGCAGAATTTGTTAAAAAAATTTGTGGTCAGGTGAGTTACGTAATATTTATTTTCCTTTAACAGTTCTTTACGACAAAACCACTTGCGTGTGATCCTTTAAGTTTGCCGCAATATCCTCCCAGCAAAGAAATTGACGCGAAAATGAGAGAAGAAGAAGCTAAACGGTATGCGCATATACGTAACATTTTTTTTTAAATATGTTAAGCACGTGTGATCCTTCGAGGCAACTATTCGGATTACCTAATTTCAAATATGGTTAACCGAGTTGAATGATATTGTAGACAAAGGGCAGCAAGAATGAACGGTCAAAAGTTTGATAAGGAAAGTGGGGGAGCGCAAGAAACCGGTGCGGTGCCAGCTCATGATGCCAATGCTGAGCTGGCCAGATCAACTCGGGTACCTGTATCTATAGCGCCTCCCAAGGGTTTAAACAACGGTGCGAAACGCTCTCCACCAATTAGGGGGTCTTATTCAGGTCAGTTGGTAGCAGGTGTAAATTCTGCTCGAAGTAAAGCCGTCGGATATAAAGACGTTCCCCAACATGGGTGGTCTGTACAGGGTAGGAAGCGGGAGAGCTAGTATGAAGGAAGCAAATATGGTAATTATTAGTTATTTCTGGTTAACGGTTGTCAAACTAAAATCATGTTTAAACCAGGTGTTGTTTTCTTACCTATTTGTTATTAGGACGGTAACGGATACAAGGGAAACAAGATCCAATTCTCGGGACCGCTGGTTTCGTCAAACGTGGATCAGATGCTTAAGGATCATGACCGCCATATCCAACAAGCTGCTAGGAGAGCACGCCTTGAGAGGACCAGGCTCAGCGAAGTTGAGGCTGAAACGGCTCGAAACACGATGTATCCGTCTAGCCGGATAGCCAAGTAAAAACTCCACCGGTCCGTAGAGAGGGTGCAGTCAACAGAATCGTTTGTGTATAGCAACTGTTGATTTAAGTCGACTATTTTATTATCTTTCTGGAATGTTTGGGTCCGTTGGTATCTTAGAAAATATAGGAACAAGCAGTAAGTAACATGTTTTTGAGGCAGGATGCTTTTTTTAGAGAAATGCTAAATAATGGTGTAAGTAAAGAGCAACCGGTGTGCTAAATACACCCCTCCTTTTATTAGGTACTGGTTTGATGCATTGTCTCCGTTTAGCGTTGGTTCCAAGCAATGTCTTGGAAGTCTATTGGTTCCAACTTGTCCCCTATCTTCCCTGGAGTCGACTACAATACCTATTGGGAGCTACTAAATACACCCCTCGTTTTATTAGATACACCCTCTTCTCTCACATATTAACATGTGGGCCCTGGGGGTATATTTATACACACCCTACCTATTAGACTATTTCCTAGCTTCTATTTAGTATTTGATTATGATTATCATTCTATACATGAAATTTCCTTGACGTCTCCCTCAATTTGGGTTTAGGTCCATTAATAATCATCCCATGATGGGATTAGGCTTATAGATGTTTGGCCCATTAGGAATGGATCTAACAACTTTTCAATAAAAAGGAAATTAGGTTCTTTTCTTCTCAGAAGCTCACGCACTCTACCTTATCTATCCGTACACATATGTCATGTAGATACATGCTTACATTAACGTTATTTGACATATACATACACATGTTTAGATCCATGACAGATATATTGACTTGAGCATTCGAGACTTTGGCCTTGGGACCCCTTCTAACAGTTCATTTTCATCTTGACAACTCGAAGTTATGTTTGGGAACACAAAGAGTGTTGGAAATTCTATAAATAATATTATATTATGAGTTAATATAATGATTATTTAATAATTAAGCCAAGATGAATGAGAGATCTTGACCATTAAGTTTGTGTGTTGGAACGATAAATATGTGGGAAATTGAGCTTGTCCCACATAGGTGGAGAGATAAATCTTTTGTGGATTTATAATTTGAATTCTCCACACGAATGTATTCTTGTGTGACAACTCATACCCAGTGGTAGCCATGAGGGTGCGAAGCACCCGACACGAGCGGGTCGAGGGCGATGGGCGCACTTCGCACGCTCGCATCGCCTCGAGCCGCTTGAAGCCGCCTTTACTATGTTTTAGATATGGCTTGGTGTGATCAGCTAGAGACTATTCACATTCCTACCTAACAAATGATTAAGTCTAGAATTCATTGTGATATTGAATTCTAATATTTATTTTTATTGAATTTTGTATTCAATTGTGACTTATCATTTCAACTTCTTGCTAGTCTATATGCGAAGCTTTGTGATTTGTTTTAGAAACATAATACAGAAATCGTATGGTTGATACAGCACACATCGAATGAATTCCCTAACTTTGCATCCCTGAGAACTCTTGTTTCAGGTATTCTTTCAGGTGCTTGGCTATCCCCAGCAGTACCATCTGCTATGTGACAATCCGGTTTTTCAAGGTTCTTTAATTACGTATCACTTCTATTCATGTTCCGTCGTACGTTGTAACCCTGTGCTCGTTTTGTGAATTTAGTAAAGGTGTTTGATGTATGAAAAAGTTATAAATGAATGACTGGAAATTGTTAAGTGGCTATGTCTCGTTTATGTGTTTTAGTTCTCGGCCCACTCCTTTCAAGCCCAAAGATAGGCTCGGCTCACCTATTCTGAACGCATACACACACATAATGCTGTGTGTGGTTTTCATAAATTTGCAAAGAATACAAACACCAAAACCCTACTTCTCTCCTCTCTCTCTCGGTCGACGACAGCCCTTTCCTTCTCTCTCGAAGCTTTCTCGTTCTGAACATCCTCGTGCCATCTTGCATACCGGTTAGTGTTTGTCATTGTTTAACTGATTGATGATCGATACATGATGTTAGGATTGTGTGTGAATAGGGTTGCATGATAACAAGGTTTCGGTGATTTTCTTGTGTGAACAAACCGTTAGAGTCAATCTTGTAGAATTAATCAATAATGTAACACATCGTAAAAACGTGTCCAATAATATAAAGACACGTGTCCTAAACTCTAAACATGTAAAAGTTTGAGTTTGAAGGACTAAAGTTGTCAAACGATGTGAATACGTATGCGAAGGGACTAAAAGTGTCAACATGCCCAACTTATGCCTCTGATTGACCACACATGACGAATATATTCTTAATCAAGTAATTGTTCGGATATAAGAAGCCGTTTATGAAAGTAAACGAAAGTTTACAAGATACAGGGGTTAAACGTTCAACATGTTAATTCTTACCTCTGAGTGACCTTTTAACGAACCTGGCGCTTCGTAATGTTCGATTATACTCCCAAGAATAAGTGATAACAAATTCATGAGGTTTCGATACCGTTATGTGCTATTTACGCAAATTCCCAAGAATAGGGGTTAAAAGAGTCAACGGGCAGAAACTAGTGTTTTCGGTAATCGTTTAACGAAACCGGACCTAACGATGTTTGGTTATACTCCCTAGATCTTTTATAAACTAACTACAAGGACTAGAAGTGCCAAAAATGGAAGTTATAAAGCTTATATAGGTGCAGGGACTGATCTTGACAAGTTGGAAACTTGTTTGGCTGGTCCTTCATGGTGTCGCGTTGCACGACAAGATCACCCCTATGCCGCCGCGCGACGCGACGGCATCATTTCGACAGAATATGCAGGACAGGTGCTGGTCATCTTCTTCCTTGTGCTCCAAACCAAACAAATTCGAAATCTAATGCCTTGTTGATGGTTTTTAATACCACTTGGACACCTGGAGACATCTGAATTCATCCCATAACACCTGCGATGATCATAAGTGACCTCCATGCACTATAAATAGGCTCCTTTGGGCAGCCATCATACTTGCACTTTCACTCTAAACTCTCATATCTCACTAGTTCAAGCTTTTCTTGAGCTTTCTTTGGGATTCCTGATCAAGAGGGAGCCCACCTTAGTTCAATTTTCGTGCAAGGACCTAATGTAAGTGTCCTTAGCCACTTTAGTATAGTTTTTATGTGTTTAAAAGCAAAAGGTCAAAGTTGTCGTAATAACGCTTTGACTTTCGGTTTAAACCTAAACGGTCCAGCCATTGTTCGAGGCGAATATGGCTATGTGATCGTAATTAGGTAGGTGTTAATCCCTCAAAAGGGCACCTCCTAATTACCACGTTTACTTAGTTAATTGTCGGGTCAAAGTAACTAGTCAAAAAAGTCAAACTAGTCAGATTTTCATAAAATAATTAAAACTGATAATATAGAAGTTATGAACCATGTTTTATCACTTAAATAACTTGGTAAATATTATTAGAACATGACTAAGCATGTTCAACCAGATAATTCTGAGTTTAGGGTCGGTTCGCAACCGAAAGTCGCAAAAGCTTGACTTTTGCTTTGACTTTCAGTTCTGACCCGATTAAGCTTAAATTCTTTATGTTTTAAGCTTCCATTAGGACCATAATATGTTGTAGTATAACCCTCTGAGGTTATATTAACTGGTCATTAATATTCTGAATTATATGCTAGTTTCCGTTATTATGCTTATAATTGACCATTATGCCCTTTTGATCTAAAAATGAGATTTTTGAATATGTGAGCATACAAATAGGTTAAGTACTGATATATAAACATGTCTAAATTAATTTGACATTGTTTTCTGGTCTCAAACTGATGTAATGCTAAATATCGCAGATTGAGCTTTTATAAATATTAAATTACGCTTTTATGCATAATGCATATTTAAACATAGATTTTGACCCAAAACTCATTACCTCCTGTTATGATATCATTTTTAGGAATTTTTGGAATGTTGGGTCTGATTAGATACTGGCCATAACTTAGAGTTCTTGTATAAATTCCTTAATTGACGATAATGCCCTTTTGGCTAATAAAATGTGATTCACATATGATTAACATGCCATACCTTTTTCTACTGATTTGATATGAAAAATAAAATATTTTAAACATTCAAGGCTGATCAAAATCTCAGAATCACATAAACATTTCAAATATCGTCAATTATCGACTTTTACGCTAATTAGGTGCATAGTATGGTTTAAAACCATATTTAGCACCTAAGACTTGTTACCAACTGAATTTATAAATAAATTTTAATATTTTTACAGTAGGTATAAGTCAGAAACTCAGACTTCCAATTATGTCCTTAAAAGCATATGTGAAATGACCAAAATACCCTTTCGGGGCATAGTTTGGCTAAAAATGGTAAACCTCACATATGAATGATACCCTACTGTTTTAACATCATAAATAAATATTTTTACTGAATTTTTTAGACCAGAATATCAGTTTACTTTAAAACCACTTTTATAAATATTAAAATGACCAAAATGCCCTTACGGGACTCAATTTGGTTTTAAATACTTTTTGGGCATATATGTTAACATCCTACTGATGTATTAATATATTTTAATCATAATAACATATGAGACTTGTATATGATTCATTCGGTTACCCGTTATGCAATTATGTGTTCGGTTCGGTTTATGTAACTAGTTTACATAAATTAGCCGAAATGGGTTTAACCTTATCATTAAATCTTCAAAATCCAGAATGTGTTTAGTTTACCCATATTATACAAGTATCCAAACTTGTCGGGTCTAACTCACATTCTATTCCGGTCTCCGCTTAATCTAGCGTTTCGAACCGTAAAGTCTCTTTTAAACTAATCGGTCTAAGTCTTTTACTTAAATAAAGACCCATTAGTATCCTAATATGTCACACCCCAACCGATGGCGGAAACATCAGAGCGAGACGAAATAGATTGCAAGAGACATCATAACACTAATAATTATGACAAGTATTTAAGTAATAAATTTCATTCCATTACTAAAAAGTCATTTACATCATTTGAAATTAAAAGACAAAAACTTGAGATACATGAATAACATTACAAAAGTGTACACAATTTAAAGTGAGTATCTAGGCATCCTACTATGTTCCATGCGTCATCAACTTTATCTCAAAACCTGCAACATTTAAAAAAAAGCATAGTTCAATACAAAAGTATTGGCGAGTACACTAGTTTTAGACTCGTGACATATGTATAAAAGTATTTTCAATCAAACATAGCATTTTGGTATACAAGATCAAACTATCATGCATGTCAATATGTCAACTCTAGTGTCCACTAGTATTTAGCATCACTCGTCACAAAAGCAACGAGACCGTTATATAATAAAGACTCAACAAAACCCCGTCGGGTGGTGTGCTACTTCTATAGCGCTATAATTGTTAAGTCGAGTTAACAAGTAGTATGTATTCTAGCATGAACCTAAGCATAACAAAGCATGTATAAGGATTGAACGAATAAAAAGCATGTTTGTGAATTGTGCGGTTTAACAAGTAAAACATGTTGCACCCAAAGTGTATTAAAAGGAAAATGGGTCAAGTGTACTCACAGTATTGCTAAGTCTTCCGACTATCCAGATGTTGACGATTGCAAGAGATTAGGAGGATGGAACACCGAGGTCGCCCTGTTGGGTAACGAAGGTGTAAGAGTAATCGGAATTAAGACGGAGGATCAGGATTGGGAATTTTCGAGTATAACCAATTGATATAAATATGTATATATATACATAATTACTTTATATAGTTTATGTAGAACTTCTAAATTAAGTATATCCAAAGTATTGCCGAAATATCATCTAAAATAAATTTACATTTTATATCTATTTTATAAAAATTAATCGAATTTAATAGGTCTCGATTTATAAAAATTAACGCGCTTCGTTTTACGGAATTTTACGAAAAACGGGCAGAGTTTCCTCTGTTTTTGGACGATCCCAACATCACAAGTTGTCGATTTATTTGTCAAAACTCAACAATCAACGAAACATTGTATATTTATATGAGTTATATAACGAAATTATGTGTATTTATACAAGTTTCAAAGACACGTTAAAAGAACAAATTCAAGTAACTAGCGTTTCAAGTTTACAACCGTAACTAAAAATATAAACAATAAAAAAATTGCGTCATTTAGGATTATACCAAGTCCTTGTGTCGGAACGTTGTACCACTTGACTGAGTTGACCGAGTCGACTGAGTTGACCGGCTGTCTTGACTGAACCCATTGACCAGTTCTGTCCCGAACATATCTCGAACCAAACACCCGAACAGATCTGGACCGCGACCCGAACCACACTGCTGAATAACAAGAGAATTTACGAACTTGAATAGAAGCAAAAACCAAGGCCCGAACCGAGACTAACCTGAACCGAAATACGAGCCGAGACCCGAGCCAGATGTTGACCCGTTTTGACCGGTCAACCCGAACCGAAAATCAACTGAAACTGGAACTACGAGACCCGAGTAATTGAGCTGGTGACCCGCGACTTGAACCAGCTTTACTGTTCCTGTCGCCACTGCCGTAGACGGCTGGAGTGTCACCGGCGATGTCGCACCGCCTCTATCGTCGCCACTCGAGTCCGAACCAACCGAAACACTCAAATTAAAACCCAAATCTGAAAGTAAAAGAAAGGAAGGAGACAAGGGGTGTTTACCAGAAAGATATGTCGGACCAGGCACCACCGCCGTCGCCTCCGCCGCCGCACCACCACCTCCGTCTTCATCATATCCGCGTCTGTACACACGCCGCCATACGCCGGCTTCTGTCGTTCCATCACGCAAAGGTGGAGGCTGCGTTGTGGTTTAAGAAGAAGCGAGATGCTGAGGAGGGTTGTGGGTGTAGCCGGAGACGAGTAGCCAGCGCCGGTCAGCATCGCCGCCGGAATCCGGTGACAGGAAAAACGCAGGGAGAAGAAAAGGGGTGTGAGGTGCTGCAAGTTTGAGTTTGGAGACTGACCACACTATACGCATAAGGGTCATGGTATCTATACACCCCCCAAAAATCAGTGTACATCCCTCAATATGAAGTGTATAGCACAATACACTTCCTATAGGTTTAAAAGCAATAAATGTTAAACCAATAGGAACCGTAGAGGCCAATATGCTTCCTATTCGCTTGCTGAAACCTCCTGCCCTCTGCCATGCAGAAAGTGCAGATAGTCAGACCTGAAAAGTACTGACAACTTTTGAAAACTGAGTTCAACAGGAGGCGTATTGGCCTATACGCTTCCCATCGGGTTTGCAAGAGTCAACGGTCCTGATGCTTTGTTTTCATTGGGTAAAAGGATTTCACACGGATCACACAGATTTGTGTTTTTAGGCCGTAACTTTGTTTTTTTTTCCAAATTAATTATAAATTTTTTTATATAATTATAAAATTAATTAAATTTTTTTTTATATAAAATAAAATTAATTGAGAGAGCCAAGAGGCTGGTGGCGGTTGAGTAGTCGACCTTGGCCACAGCGCCCGGTGTCACGGTGGTTGACACTCGTTCCTTTCCGTTCAAAATAAAAAAAAAAAGATGATAAGAGCCATATGCTGCTTTTGAAAAAAAAAACTATAGGAAGCGTATAGGGCTATATAGGGCAATACGTTTCCCATGTGAGTAAAGTAAGTAAAGTATAGGAAGCGTATAGGGCAATATGGTTCGTCTTGGATGGGAGGCGAGGTACCGATTATTCCACTGCCATTCCTTCGGGCGGGTAGAGGTCGGGTTTCCGCGTATTTGGGAGAGCCAAGAGGCTGGTGGCGGTTGAGTAGTCGACCTTTGCCACAGCGCCCGGTGTCACGGTGGTTGACACTCGTTCCTTTCCGTTCAAAATAAATAAAAAAAAGATGATAAGAGCCATATGCTGCTTTTGAAAAAAAAAATCTATAGGAAGCGTATAGGGCTATATAGGGCAATACGTTTCCCATGTGAGTAAAGTAAGTAAAGTATAGGAAGCGTATAGGGCAATATGGTTCGTCTTGGATGGGAGGCGAGGTTTTACCGATTATTCCACTGCCATTCCTTCGGGCGGGTAGAGGTCGGGTTTCCGCGTATTTGGGAGAGCCAAGAGGCTGGTGGCGGTTGAGTAGTCGACCTTGGCCACAGCGCCCGGTGTCACGGTGGTTGACACTCGTTCCTTTCCGTTCAAAATAAAAAAAAAAGATGATAAGAGCCATATGCTGCTTTTGAAAAAAAAAATCTATAGGAAGCGTATAGGGCTATATAGGGCAATACGTTTCCCATGTGAGTAAAGTAAGTAAAGTATAGGAAGCGTATAGGGCAATATGGTTCGCCTTGGATGGGAGGCGAGGTTTTACCGATTATTCCACTGCCATTCATTCGGGCGGGTAGAGGTCGGGTTTCGGCATATTTAGGAGAGCCAAGAGGCTGGTGGCGGTTGAGTAGTCGACCTTGGCCACAGCGCCCGGTGTCATGGTGGTTGACACTCGTTCCTTTCCGTTCAAAAAAAAAAAAAAAAAAGATGATAAGAGCCATATGCTGCTTTTGAAAAAAAAAATCTATAGGAAGCGTATAGGGCTATATAGGGCAATACGTTTCCCATGTGAGTAAAGTAAGTAAAGTATAGGGAGCGTATAGGGCAATATGGTTCGTCTTGGATGGGAGGCGAGGTTTTACCGATTATTCCACTGCCATTCCTTCGGGCGGGTAGAGGTCGGGTTTCCGCGTATTTGGGAGAGCCAAGAGGCTGGTGGCGGTTGAGTAGTCGACCTTGTCCACAGCGCCCGGTGTCATGGTGGTTGACACTCGTTCCTTTCCGTTCAAAAAAAAAAAAAAAGATGATAAGAGACATATGCGGCTTTTGAAAAAAAAATCTATAGAAAGCGTATAGGGCTATATAGGGCAATACGTTTCCCATGTGAGTAAAGTAAGTAAAGTATAGGGAGCGTATAGGGCAATATGGTTCGTCTTGGATGGGAGGCGAGGTTTTACCGATTATTCCACTGCCATTCCTTCGGGCGGGTAGAGGTCGGGTTTCCGCGTATTTGGGAGAGCCAAGAGGCTGGTGGCGGTTGAGTAGTCGACCTTGGCCACAGCGCCCGGTGTCACGGTGGTTGACACTCGTTCCTTTCCGTTCAAAATAAAAAAAAAGATGATAAGAGCCATATGCTGCTTTTGAAAAAAAAATCTATAGGAAGCGTATAGGGCTATATAGGGCAATACGTTTCCCATGTGAGTAAAGTAAGTAAAGTATAGGAAGCGTGTAGGGCAATATGGTTCGTCTTGGATGGGAGGCGAGGTACCGATTATTCCACTGCCATTCCTTCGGGCGGGTAGAGGTCGGGTTTCCGCGTATTTGGGAGAGCCAAGAGGCTGGTGGCGGTTGAGTAGTCGACCTTTGCCACAGCTCCCGGTGTCACGGTGGTTGACACTCGTTCCTTTCCGTTCAAAAAAAAAAAAAAAAAAGATAATAAGAGCCATATGCTGCTTTTGAAAAAAATTTTTTATAGGAAGCGTATAGGGCTATATAGGGCAATACGTTTCCCATGTGAGTAAAGTAAGTAAAGTATAGGAAGCGTATACGGCAATATGGTTCGTCTTGGATGGGAGGCGAGGTTTTACCGATTATTCCACTGCCATTCCTTCGGGCGGGTAGAGGTCGGGTTTCCGCGTATTTGGGAGAGCCAAGAGGCTGGTGGCGGTTGAGTAGTCGACCTTGGCCACAGCGCCCGGTGTCACGGTGGTTGACACTCGTTCCTTTCCGTTCAAAATAAAAAAAAAAGATGATAAGAGCCATATGCTGCTTTTGAAAAAAAAAATCTATAGGAAGCGTATAGGGCTATATAGGGCAATACGTTTCCCATGTGAGTAAAGTAAGTAAAGTATAGGAAGCGTATAGGGCAATATGGTTCGCCTTGGATGGGAGGCGAGGTTTTACCGATTATTCCACTGCCATTCATTCGGGCGGGTAGAGGTCGGGTTTCGGCATATTTAGGAGAGCCAAGAGGCTGGTGGCGGTTGAGTAGTCGACCTTGGCCACAGCGCCCGGTGTCATGGTGGTTGACACTCGTTCCTTTCCGTTCAAAAAAAAAAAAAAAAAGATGATAAGAGCCATATGCTGCTTTTGAAAAAAAAAATCTATAGGAAGCGTATAGGGCTATATAGGGCAATACGTTTCCCATGTGAGTAAAGTAAGTAAAGTATAGGGAGCGTATAGGGCAATATGGTTCGTCTTGGATGGGAGGCGAGGTTTTACCGATTATTCCACTGCCATTCCTTCGGGCGGGTAGAGGTCGGGTTTCCGCGTATTTGGGAGAGACAAGAGGCTGGTGGCGGTTGAGTAGTCGACCTTGTCCACAGCGCCCGGTGTCATGGTGGTTGACACTCGTTCCTTTCCGTTCAAAAAAAAAAAAAAAAAAAGATGATAAGAGACATATGCGGCTTTTGAAAAAAAAAATCTATAGAAAGCGTATAGGGCTATATAGGGCAATACGTTTCCCATGTGAGTAAAGTAAGTAAAGTATAGGGAGCGTATAGGGCAATATGGTTCGTCTTGGATGGGAGGCGAGGTTTTACCGATTATTCCACTGCCATTCCTTCGGGCGGGTAGAGGTCGGGTTTCCGCGTATTTGGGAGAGCCAAGAGGCTGGTGGCGGTTGAGTAGTCGACCTTGGCCACAGCGCCCGGTGTCACGGTGGTTGACACTCGTTCCTTTCCGTTCAAAATAAAAAAAAAGATGATAAGAGCCATATGCTGCTTTTGAAAAAAAAATCTATAGGAAGCGTGTAGGGCTATATAGGGCAATACGTTTCCCATGTGAGTAAAGTAAGTAAAGTATAGGAAGCGTGTAGGGCAATATGGTTCGTCTTGGATGGGAGGCGAGGTACCGATTATTCCACTGCCATTCCTTCGGGCGGGTAGAGGTCGGGTTTCCGCGTATTTGGGAGAGCCAAGAGGCTGGTGGCGGTTGAGTAGTCGACCTTTGCCACAGCTCCCGGTGTCACGGTGGTTGACACTCGTTCCTTTCCGTTCAAAAAAAAAAAAAAAAAGATGATAAGAGCCATATGCTGCTTTGGAAAATTTTTTTTTATAGGAAGCGTATAGGGCTATATAGGGCAATACGTTTCCCATGTGAGTAAAGTAAGTAAAGTATAGGAAGCGTATAGGGCAATATGGTTCGTCTTGGATGGGAGGCGAGGTTTTACCGATTATTCCACTGCCATTCCTTCGGGCGGGTAGAGGTCGGGTTTCCGCGTATTTGGGAGAGCCAAGAGGCTGGTGGCGGTTGAGTAGTCGACCTTGGCCACAGCGCCCGGTGTCACGGTGGTTGACACTCGTTCCTTTCCGTTCAAAATAAAAAAAAAAGATGATAAGAGCCATATGCTGCTTTTGAAAAAAAAATCTATAGGAAGCGTATAGGGCTATATAGGGCAATACGTTTCCCATGTGAGTAAAGTAAGTAAAGTATAGGAAGCGTATAGGGCAATATGGTTCGTCTTGGATGGGAGGCGAGGTTTTACCGATTATTCCACTGCCATTCCTTCGGGCGGGTAGAGGTCGGGTTTCGGCATATTTAGGAGAGGCAAGAGGCTGGTGGCGGTTGAGAAGTCGACCTTGGCCACAGCTCCCGGTGTCATGGTGGTTGACACTCGTTCCTTTCCGTTCAAAATAAAAAATAAAAAAAAAAGATGATAATAGCCATATGTTGCTTTTGAAAAAAAAATCTATAGGAAGCGTATAGGGCTATATAGGGCAATACGTTTCCCATGTGAGTAAAGTAAGTAAAGTATAGGGAGCGTATAGGGCAATATGGTTCGTCTTGGATGGGAGGCGAGGTTTTACCGATTATTCCACTACCATTCCTTTGGGCGGGTAGAGGTCGGGTTTCCGCGTATTTGGGAGAGCCAAGAGGCTGGTGGCGGTTGAGTAGTCGACCATGGCCACAGCGCCCGGTGTCACGGTGGTTGACACTCGTTCCTTTCCGTTCAAAATAAAAAAAAAGATGATAAGAGCCATATGCTGCTTTTGAAAAAAAAATCTATAGGAAGCGTATAGGGCTATATAGGGCAATACGTTTCCCATGTGAGTAAAGTAAGTAAAGTATAGGAAGCGTATAGGGCAATATGGTTCGTCTTGGATGGGAGGCGAGGTTTTTACCGATTATTCCACTGCAATTCCTTCGGGCGGGTAGAGGTCGGGTTTCCGCGTATTTGGGAGAGCCAAGAGGCTGGTGGCGGTTGAGTAGTCGACCTTGGCCACAGCGCCCGGTGTCACGGTGGTTGACACTCGTTCCTTTCCGTTCAATCTATAGGAAGCGTATAGGGCTATATAGGGCAATACGTTTCCCATGTGAGTAAAGTAAGTAAAGTATAGGGAGCGTATATGGCAATATGGTTCGTCTTGGATGGGAGGCGAGGTTTTACCCATTATTCCACTGCCATTCCTTCGAGCGGGTAGAGGTCGGGTTTCCGCGTATTTGGGAGAGCCAAGAGGCTGGTGGCGGTTGAGTAGTCGACCTTGGCCACAGCGCCCGGTGTCACGGTGGTTGACACTCGTTCCTTTCCGTTCAAAATAAAAAAAAAAAGATGATAAGAGCCATATGCTGCTTTTGAAAAAAAAAATCTATAGGAAGCGTATAGGGCTATATAGGGCAATACGTTTCCCATGTGAGTAAAGTAAGTAAAGTATAGGAAGCGTATAGGGTAATATGGTTCGTCTTGAATGGGAGGCGAGGTTTTACGGATTATTCCACTGCCATTCCTTCGGGCGGGTAGAGGTCGGGTTTCCGCGTATTTGGGAGAGCCAAGAGGCTGGTGGCGGTTGAGTAGTCGACCTTGGCCACAGCGCCCGGTGTCACGGTGGTTGACACTCGTTCCTTTCCGTTCAAAATAAAAAAAAAAGATGATAAGAGCCATATGCTGCTTTTGAAAAAAAAAATCTATAGGATGCGTATAGGGCTATATAGGGCAATACGTTTCCCATGTGAGTAAAGTAAGTAAAGTATAGGAAGCGTATAGGGAAATATGGTTCGCCTTGGATGGGAGGCGAGGTTTTACCGATTATTCGACTGCCATTCATTCGGGCGGGTAGAGGTCGGGTTTCGGCATATTTAGGAGAGCCAAGAGGCTGGTGGCGGTTGAGTAGTCGACCTTGGCCACAGCGCCCGGTGTCATGGTGGTTGACACTCGTTCCTTTCCGTTCAAAAAAAAAAAAAAAAGATGATAAGAGCCATATGCTGCTTTTGAAAAAAAAATTTTATAGGAAGCGTATAGGGCTATATAGGGCAATACGTTTCCCATGTGAGTAAAGTAAGTAAAGTATAGGAAGCGTATAGGGCAATATGGTTCGTCTTGGATGGGAGGCGAGGTTTTACCGATTATTCCACTGCCATTCCTTCGGGCGGGTAGAGGTCGGGTTTCCGCGTATTTGGGAGAGCCAAGAGGCTGGTGGCGGTTGAGTAGTCGACCTTGGCCACAGCGCCCGGTGTCACGGTGGTTGACACTCGTTCCTTTCCGTTCAAAATAAAAAAAAAAGATGATAAGAGCCATATGCTGCTTTTGAAAAAAAAAATCTATAGGAAGCGTATAGGGCTATATAGGGCAATACGTTTCCCATGTGAGTAAAGTAGGTAAAGTATAGGAAGCGTATAGGGCAATATGGTTCGCCTTGGATGGGAGGCGAGGTTTTACCGATTATTCCACTGCCATTCATTCGGGCGGGTAGAGGTCGGGTTTCGGCATATTTAGGAGAGCCAAGAGGCTGGTGGCGGTTGAGTAGTCGACCTTGGCCACAGCGCCCGGTGTCATGGTGGTTGACACTCGTTCCTTTCCGTTCAAAATAAAAAAAAAAAGATGATAAGAGCCATATGCTGCTTTTGAAAAAAAAAATCTATAGGAAGCGTATAGGGCTATATAGGGCAATACGTTTCCCATGTGAGTAAAGTAAGTAAAGTATAGGGAGCGTATAGGGCAATATGGTTCGTCTTGGATGGGAGGCGAGGTTTTACCGATTATTCCACTGCCATTCCTTTGGGCGGGTAGAGGTCGGGTTTCCGCGTATTTGGGAGAGCCAAGAGGCTGGTGGCGGTTGAGTAGTCGACCTTGTCCACAGCGCCCGGTGTCATGGTGGTTGACACTCGTTCCTTTCCGTTCAAAAAAAAAAAAAAAAAGATGATAAGAGACATATGCGGCTTTTGAAAAAAAAAATCTATAGAAAGCGTATAGGGCTATATAGGGCAATACGTTTCCCATGTGAGTAAAGTAAGTAAAGTATAGGGAGCGTATAGGGCAATATGGTTCGTCTTGGATGGGAGGCGAGGTTTTACCGATTATTCCACTGCCATTCCTTCGGGCGGGTAGAGGTCGGGTTTCCGCGTATTTGGGAGAGCCAAGAGGCTGGTGGCGGTTGAGTAGTCGACCTTGGCCACAGCGCCCGGTGTCACGGTGGTTGACACTCGTTCCTTTCCGTTCAAAATAAAAAAAAAGATGATAAGAGCCATATGCTGCTTTTGAAAAAAAAATCTATAGGAAGCGTGTAGGGCTATATAGGGCAATACGTTTCCCATGTGAGTAAAGTAAGTAAAGTATAGGAAGCGTGTAGGGCAATATGGTTCGTCTTGGATGGGAGGCGAGGTACCGATTATTCCACTGCCATTCCTTCGGGCGGGTAGAGGTCGGGTTTCCGCGTATTTGGGAGAGCCAAGAGGCTGGTGGCGGTTGAGTAGTCGACCTTTGCCACAGCTCCCGGTGTCACGGTGGTTGACACTCGTTCCTTTCCGTTCAAAAAAAAAAAAAAAAGATGATCAGAGCCATATGCTGCTTTGGAAAAAAAATTTTTATAGGAAGCGTATAGGGCTATATAGGGCAATACGTTTCCCATGTGAGTAAAGTAAGTAAAGTATAGGAAGCGTATAGGGCAATATGGTTCGTCTTGGATGGGAGGCGAGGTTTTACCGATTATTCCACTGCCATTCTTTCGGGCGGGTAGAGGTCGGGTTTCCGCGTATTTGGGAGAGCCAAGAGGCTGGTGGCGGTTGAGTAGTCGACCTTGGCCACAGCGCCCGGTGTCACGGTGGTTGACACTCGTTCCTTTCCGTTCAAAATAAAAAAAAAGATGATAAGAGCCATATGCTGCTTTTGAAAAAAAAATCTATAGGAAGCGTATAGGGCTATATAGGGCAATACGTTTCCCATGTGAGTAAAGTAAGTAAAGTATAGGAAGCGTATAGGGCAATATGGTTCGTCTTGGATGGGAGGCGAGGTTTTACCGATTATTCCACTGCCATTCCTTCGGGCGGGTAGAGGTCGGGTTTCGGCATATTTAGGAGAGGCAAGAGGCTGGTGGCGGTTGAGAAGTCGACCTTGGCCACAGCTCCCGGTGTCATGGTGGTTGACACTCGTTCCTTTCCGTTCAAAATAAAAAATAAAAAAAAAAGATGATAATAGCCATATGTTGCTTTTGAAAAAAAAATCTATAGGAAGCGTATAGGGCTATATAGGGCAATACGTTTCCCATGTGAGTAAAGTAAGTAAAGTATAGGGAGCGTATAGGGCAATATGGTTCGTCTTGGATGGGAGGCGAGGTTTTACCGATTATTCCACTACCATTCCTTTGGGCGGGTAGAGGTCGGGTTTCCGCGTATTTGGGAGAGCCAAGAGGCTGGTGGCGGTTGAGTAGTCGACCATGGCCACAGCGCCCGGTGTCACGGTGGTTGACACTCGTTCCTTTCCGTTCAAAATAAAAAAAAAGATGATAAGAGCCATATGCTGCTTTTGAAAAAAAAATCTATAGGAAGCGTATAGGGCTATATAGGGCAATACGTTTCCCATGTGAGTAAAGTAAGTAAAGTATAGGAAGCGTATAGGGCAATATGGTTCGTCTTGGATGGGAGGCGAGGTTTTTACCGATTATTCCACTGCAATTCCTTCGGGCGGGTAGAGGTCGGGTTTCCGCGTATTTGGGAGAGCCAAGAGGCTGGTGGCGGTTGAGTAGTCGACCTTGGCCACAGCGCCCGGTGTCACGGTGGTTGACACTCGTTCCTTTCCGTTCAATCTATAGGAAGCGTATAGGGCTATATAGGGCAATACGTTTCCCATGTGAGTAAAGTAAGTAAAGTATAGGGAGCGTATATGGCAATATGGTTCGTCTTGGATGGGAGGCGAGGTTTTACCCATTATTCCACTGCCATTCCTTCGAGCGGGTAGAGGTCGGGTTTCCGCGTATTTGGGAGAGCCAAGAGGCTGGTGGCGGTTGAGTAGTCGACCTTGGCCACAGCGCCCGGTGTCACGGTGGTTGACACTCGTTCCTTTCCGTTCAAAATAAAAAAAAAAAGATGATAAGAGCCATATGCTGCTTTTGAAAAAAAAAATCTATAGGAAGCGTATAGGGCTATATAGGGCAATACGTTTCCCATGTGAGTAAAGTAAGTAAAGTATAGGAAGCGTATAGGGCAATATGGTTCGTCTTGAATGGGAGGCGAGGTTTTACGGATTATTCCACTGCCATTCCTTCGGGCGGGTAGAGGTCGGGTTTCCGCGTATTTGGGAGAGCCAAGAGGCTGGTGGCGGTTGAGTAGTCGACCTTGGCCACAGCGCCCGGTGTCACGGTGGTTGACACTCGTTCCTTTCCGTTCAAAATAAAAAAAAAAGATGATAAGAGCCATATGCTGCTTTTGAAAAAAAAAAATCTATAGGATGCGTATAGTGCTATATAGGGCAATACGTTTCCCATGTGAGTAAAGTAAGTAAAGTATAGGAAGCGTATAGGGAAATATGGTTCGCCTTGGATGGGAGGCGAGGTTTTACCGATTATTCGACTGCCATTCATTCGGGCGGGTAGAGGTCGGGTTTCGGCATATTTAGGAGAGCCAAGAGGCTGGTGGCGGTTGAGTAGTCGACCTTGGCCACAGCGCCCGGTGTCATGGTGGTTGACACTCGTTCCTTTCCGTTCAAAATAAAAAAAAAAAAAAAAGATGATAAGAGCCATATGCTGCTTTTGAAAAAAAAAATCTATAGGAAGCGTATAGGGCTATATAGGGCAATACGTTTCCCATGTGAGTAAAGTAAGTAAAGTATAGGGAGCGTATAGGGCAATATGGTTCGTCTTGGATGGGAGGCGAGGTTTTACCGATTATTCCACTGCCATTCCTTCGGGGGGTAGAGGTCGGGTTTCCGCGTATTTGGGAGAGCCAAGAGGCTGGTGGCGGTTGAGTAGTCGACCTTGTCCACAGCGCCCGGTGTCATTGTGGTTGACACTCGTTCCTTTCCGTTAAAAAAAAAAAAAAAAGATGATAAGAGACATATGCGGCTTTTGAAAAAAAAATCTATAGAAAGCGTATAGGGCTATATAGGGCAATACGTTTCCCATGTGAGTAAAGTAAGTAAAGTATAGGGAGCGTATAGGGCAATATGGTTCGTCTTGGATGGGAGGCGAGGTTTTTACCGATTATTCCACTGCAATTCCTTCGGGCGGGTAGAGGTCGGGTTTCCGCGTATTTGGGAGAGCCAAGAGGCTGGTGGCGGTTGAGTAGTCGACCTTGGCCACAGCGCCCGGTGTCACGGTGGTTGACACTCGTTCCTTTCCGTTCAATCTATAGGAAGCGTATAGGGCTATATAGGGCAATACGTTTCCCATGTGAGTAAAGTAAGTAAAGTATAGGGAGCGTATATGGCAATATGGTTCGTCTTGGATGGGAGGCGAGGTTTTACCCATTATTCCACTGCCATTCCTTCGAGCGGGTAGAGGTCGGGTTTCCGCGTATTTGGGAGAGCCAAGAGGCTGGTGGCGGTTGAGTAGTCGACCTTGGCCACAGCGCCCGGTGTCACGGTGGTTGACACTCGTTCCTTTCCGTTCAAAATAAAAAAAAAAAGATGATAAGAGCCATATGCTGCTTTTGAAAAAAAAAATCTATAGGAAGCGTATAGGGCTATATAGGGCAATACGTTTCCCATGTGAGTAAAGTAAGTAAAGTATAGGAAGCGTATAGGGCAATATGGTTCGTCTTGAATGGGAGGCGAGGTTTTACGGATTATTCCACTGCCATTCCTTCGGGCGGGTAGAGGTCGGGTTTCCGCGTATTTGGGAGAGCCAAGAGGCTGGTGGCGGTTGAGTAGTCGACCTTGGCCACAGCGCCCGGTGTCACGGTGGTTGACACTCGTTCCTTTCCGTTCAAAATAAAAAAAAAAGATGATAAGAGCCATATGCTGCTTTTGAAAAAAAAAAATCTATAGGATGCGTATAGGGCTATATAGGGCAATACGTTTCCCATGTGAGTAAAGTAAGTAAAGTATAGGAAGCGTATAGGGAAATATGGTTCGCCTTGGATGGGAGGCGAGGTTTTACCGATTATTCGACTGCCATTCATTCGGGCGGGTAGAGGTCGGGTTTCGGCATATTTAGGAGAGCCAAGAGGCTGGTGGCGGTTGAGTAGTCGACCTTGGCCACAGCGCCCGGTGTCATGGTGGTTGACACTCGTTCCTTTCCGTTCAAAATAAAAAAAAAAAAAAAAGATGATAAGAGCCATATGCTGCTTTTGAAAAAAAAAATCTATAGGAAGCGTATAGGGCTATATAGGGCAATACGTTTCCCATGTGAGTAAAGTAAGTAAAGTATAGGGAGCGTATAGGGCAATATGGTTCGTCTTGGATGGGAGGCGAGGTTTTACCGATTATTCCACTGCCATTCCTTCGGGGGGTAGAGGTCGGGTTTCCGCGTATTTGGGAGAGCCAAGAGGCTGGTGGCGGTTGAGTAGTCGACCTTGTCCACAGCGCCCGGTGTCATTGTGGTTGACACTCGTTCCTTTCCGTTAAAAAAAAAAAAAAAAGATGATAAGAGACATATGCGGCTTTTGAAAAAAAAATCTATAGAAAGCGTATAGGGCTATATAGGGCAATACGTTTCCCATGTGAGTAAAGTAAGTAAAGTATAGGGAGCGTATAGGGCAATATGGTTCGTCTTGGATGGGAGGCGAGGTTTTTACCGATTATTCCACTGCAATTCCTTCGGGCGGGTAGAGGTCGGGTTTCCGCGTATTTGGGAGAGCCAAGAGGCTGGTGGCGGTTGAGTAGTCGACCTTGGCCACAGCGCCCGGTGTCACGGTGGTTGACACTCGTTCCTTTCCGTTCAATCTATAGGAAGCGTATAGGGCTATATAGGGCAATACGTTTCCCATGTGAGTAAAGTAAGTAAAGTATAGGGAGCGTATATGGCAATATGGTTCGTCTTGGATGGGAGGCGAGGTTTTACCCATTATTCCACTGCCATTCCTTCGAGCGGGTAGAGGTCGGGTTTCCGCGTATTTGGGAGAGCCAAGAGGCTGGTGGCGGTTGAGTAGTCGACCTTGGCCACAGCGCCCGGTGTCACGGTGGTTGACACTCGTTCCTTTCCGTTCAAAATAAAAAAAAAAGATGATAAGAGCCATATGCTGCTTTTGAAAAAAAAAATCTATAGGAAGCGTATAGGGCTATATAGGGCAATACGTTTCCCATGTGAGTAAAGTAAGTAAAGTATAGGAAGCGTATAGGGCAATATGGTTCGTCTTGAATGGGAGGCGAGGTTTTACGGATTATTCCACTGCCATTCCTTCGGGCGGGTAGAGGTCGGGTTTCCGCGTATTTGGGAGAGCCAAGAGGCTGGTGGCGGTTGAGTAGTCGACCTTGGCCACAGCGCCCGGTGTCACGGTGGTTGACACTCGTTCCTTTCCGTTCAAAATAAAAAAAAAAGATGATAAGAGCCATATGCTGCTTTTGAAAAAAAAAAATCTATAGGATGCGTATAGGGCTATATAGGGCAATACGTTTCCCATGTGAGTAAAGTAAGTAAAGTATAGGAAGCGTATAGGGAAATATGGTTCGCCTTGGATGGGAGGCGAGGTTTTACCGATTATTCGACTGCCATTCATTCGGGCGGGTAGAGGTCGGGTTTCGGCATATTTAGGAGAGCCAAGAGGCTGGTGGCGGTTGAGTAGTCGACCTTGGCCACAGCGCCCGGTGTCATGGTGGTTGACACTCGTTCCTTTCCGTTCAAAATAAAAAAAAAAAAAAAAGATGATAAGAGCCATATGCTGCTTTTGAAAAAAAAAATCTATAGGAAGCGTATAGGGCTATATAGGGCAATACGTTTCCCATGTGAGTAAAGTAAGTAAAGTATAGGGAGCGTATAGGGCAATATGGTTCGTCTTGGATGGGAGGCGAGGTTTTACCGATTATTCCACTGCCATTCCTTCGGGGGGGTAGAGGTCGGGTTTCCGCGTATTTGGGAGAGCCAAGAGGCTGGTGGCGGTTGAGTAGTCGACCTTGTCCACAGCGCCCGGTGTCATTGTGGTTGACACTCGTTCCTTTCCGTTAAAAAAAAAAAAAAAAAGATGATAAGAGACATATGCGGCTTTTGAAAAAAAAATCTATAGAAAGCGTATAGGGCTATATAGGGCAATACGTTTCCCATGTGAGTAAAGTAAGTAAAGTATAGGGAGCGTATAGGGCAATATGGTTCGTCTTGGATGGGAGGCGAGGTTTTACCGATTATTCCACTGCCATTCCTTCGGGCGGGTAGAGGTCGGGTTTCCGCGTATTTGGGAGAGCCAAGAGGCTGGTGGCGGTTGAGTAGTCGACCTTGGTCACAGCGCCCGGTGTCACGGTGGTTGACAGTCGTTCCTTTCCGTTCAAAATAAAAAAAAAGATGATAAGAGCCATATGCTGCTTTTGAAAAAAAAAAATCTATAGGAAGCGTATAGGGCTATATAGGGCAATACGTTTCCCATGTGAGTAAAGTAAGTAAAGTATAGGAAGCGTATAGGGCAATATGGTTCGTCTTGGATGGGAGGCGAGGTACCGATTATTCCACTGCCATTCCTTCGGGTGGGTAGAGGTCGGGTTTCCGCGTATTTGGGAGAGCCAAGAGGCTGGTGGCGGTTGAGTAGTCGACCTTTGCCACAGCTCCCGGTGTCACGGTGGTTGACACTCGTTCCTTTCCGTTCAAAATAAAAAAAAAAAGATGATAAGAGCCATATGCTGCTTTTGAAAAAAAAAATCTATAGGAAGCGTATAGGGCTATATAGGGCAATACGTTTCCCATGTGAGTAAAGTAAGTAAAGTATAGGAAGCGTATAGGGCAATATGGTTCGTCTTGGATGGGAGGCCAGGTTTTACCGATTATTCCACTGCCATTCCTTCGGGCTGGTAGAGGTCGGGTTTCCGCGTATTTGGGAGAGCCAAGAGGCTGGTGGCGGTTGAGTAGTCGACCTTGGCCACAGCGCCCGGTGTCACAGTGGTTGACACTCGTTCCTTTCCGTTCAAAATAAAAAAAAAGATGATAAGAGCCATATGCTGCTTTTGAAAAAAAAATCTATAGGAAGCGTGTAGGGCTATATAGGGCAATACGTTTCCCATGTGAGTAAAGTAAGTAAAGTATTGGAAGCGTATCGGGCAATATGGTTCGTCTTGGATGGGAGGCGAGGTTTTACCGATTATTCCACTGCCATTCCTTCGGGCGGGTAGAGGTCGGGTTTCCGCGTATTTGGGAGAGCCAAGAGGCTGGTGGCGGTTGAGTAGTCGACCTTGGCCACAGCGCCCGGTTTCACTGTGGTTGACACTCGTTCCTTTCCGTTCAAAATAAAAAAAAAAGATGATAAGAGCCATATGCTGCTTTTGAAAAAAAAAATCTATAGGAAGCGTATAGGGCTATATAGGGCAATACGTTTCCCATGTGAGTAAAGTAAGTAAAGTATAGGAAGCGTATAGGGCAATATGGTTTGTCTTAGATGGGAGGCGAGGTTTTACCGATTATTCCACTGCCATTCCTTCGGGCGGGTAGAGGTCGGGTTTCCGCGTGTTTGGGAGAGCCAAGAGGCTGGTGGCGGTTGAGTAGTCGACCTTGGCCACAGCGCCTGGTGTCACGGTGGTTGACACTCATTCCTTTCCGTTCAAAATAAAAAAAAAGATGATAAGAGCCATATGCTGCTTTTGAAAAAAAAATCTATAGGAAGCGTGTAGGGCTATATAGGGCAATACGTTTCCCATGTGAGTAAAGTAAGTAAAGTATAGGGAGCGTATAGGGCAATATGGTTCGTCTTGGATGGGAGGCGAGGTTTTACCGATTATTCCACTGCCATTCATTCGGGCGGGTAGAGGTCGGGTTTCCGCGTATTTGGGAGAGCCAAGAGGCTGGTGGCGGTTGAGTAGTCGACCTTGGCCACAGCGCCCGGTGTCACTGTGGTTGACACTCGTTCCTTTCCGTTCAAAATAAAAAAAAAAGATGATAAGAGCCATATGCTGCTTTTGAAAAAAAAAATCTATAGGAAGCGTATAGGGCTATATAGGGCAATACGTTTCCCATGTAAGTAAAGTTAGTAAAGTATAGGAAGCGTATAGGGCAATATGGTTCGTCTTGGATGGGAGGCGAGGTTTTACCGATTATTCCACTGCCATTCCTTCGGGCGGGTAGAGGTCGGGTTTCCGCGTGTTTGGGAGAGCCAAGAGGCTGGTGGCGGTTGAGTAGTCGACCTTGGCCACAGCACCTGGTGTCACGGTGGTTGACACTCATTCCTTTCCGTTCAAAATAAAAAAAAAGATGATAAGAGCCATATGCTGCTTTTGAAAAAAAAATCTATAGGAAGCGTATAGGGCTATATAGGGCAATACGTTTCCCATGTGAGTAAAGTAAGTAAAGTATAGGAAGCGTATAGGGCAAAATGGTTCGTCTTGGACGGGAGGCGAGGTTTTACCGATTATTCCACTGCCATTCCTTCGGGCGGGTAGAGGTCGGGTTTCCGCGTATTTGGGAGAGCCAAGAGGCTGGTGGCGGTTGAGTAGTCGACCTTGGCCACAGCGCCCGGTGTCACGGTGGTTGACACTCGTTCCTTTCCATTCAAAATAAAAAAAAAGATGATAAGAGCAATATGCTGCTTTTGAAAAAAAAATCTATAGGAAGCGTATAGGGCTATATAGGGCAATACGTTTCCCATGTGAGTAAAGTAAGTAAAGTATAGGAAGCGTATAGGGCAATATGGTTCGTCTTGGATGGGAGGCGAGGTTTTACCGATTATTCCACTACCATTCCTTCGGGCGGGTAGAGGTCGGGTTTCCGCGTGTTTGGTAGAGCCAAGAGGCTGGTGGCGGTTGAGTAGTCAACCTTGGCCACAGCGCCCGGTGTCACGGTGGTTGACACTCGTTCCTTTCCGTTCAAAATAAAAAAAAAAGATGATAAGGGCCATATGCTGCTTTTGAAAAAAAAAAATCTATAGGAAGCGTATAGGGCTATATAGGGCAATACGTTTCCCATGTGAGTAAAGTAAGTAAAGTATAGGAAGCGTATAGGGCAATATGGTTCGTCTTGGATGGGAGGCGAGGTTTTACCGATTATTCCACTGCCATTCCTTCGGGCTGGTAGAGGTCGGGTTTCCGCGTATTTGGGAGAGCCAAGAGGCTGGTGGCGGTTGAGTAGTCGACCTTGGCCACAGCGCCCGGTGTCACGGTGGTTGACACTCGTTCCTTTCCGTTCAAAATAAAAAAAAAAGATGATAAGAGCCATATGCTGCTTTTGAAAAAAAAATCTATAGGAAGCGTGTAGGGCTATATAGGGCAATACGTTTCCCATGTGAGTAAAGTAAGTAAAGTATAGGGAGCGTATAGGGCAATATGGTTCGTCTTGGATGGGAGGCGAGGTTTTACCGATTATTCCACTGCCATTCATTCGGGCGGGTAGAGGTCGGGTTTCCGCGTATTTGGGAGAGCCAAGAGGCTGGGGGCGGTTGAGTAGTCGACCTTGGCCACAGCGCCCGGTGTCACTGTGGTTCACACTCGTTCCTTTCCGTTCAAAATAAAAAAAAAAGATGATAAGAGCCATTTGCTGCTTTTAAAAAAAAAAATCTATAGGAAGCGTATAGGGCTATATAGGGCAATACGTTTCCCATGTGAGTAAAGTAAGTAAAGTATAGGAAGCGTATAGGGCAATATGGTTCGTCTTGGATGGGAGGCGAGGCTTTACCGATTATTCCACTGCCATTCCTTCGGGCGGGTAGAGGTCGGGTTTCCGCGTATTTGGGAGAGCCAAGAGGCTGGTGGCGGTTGAGTAGTCGACCTTGGCCACAGCGCCCGGTGTCACGGTGGTTGACACTCGTTCCTTTCCGTTCAAAATAAAAAAAAAATGATAAGAGCCATATGCTGCTTTTGAAAAAAAAAATCTATAGGAAGCGTATAGGGCTATATAGGGCAATACGTTTCCCATGTGAGTAAAGTAAGTAAAGTATAGGAAGCGTATAGGGCAATATGGTTCGTCTTGGATGGGAGGCGAGGTTTTACCGATTATTCCACTGCCATTCTTTCGGGCGGGTAGAGGTCGGGTTTCCGCGTGTTTGGGAGAGCCAAGAGGCTGGTGGCGGTTGAGTAGTCGACCTTGGCCACAGCGCCCGGTGTCACGGTGGTTGACACTCGTTCCTTTCCGTTCAAAATAAAAAAAAAAGATGATAAGAGCCATATGCTGCTTTTGAAAAAAAAAATCTATAGGAAGCGTATAGGGCTATATAGGGCAATACGTTTCCCATGTGAGTAAAGTAAGTAAAGTATAGGAAGCGTATAGGGCAATATGGTTCGTCTTGGATGGGAGGCGAGGTTTTACCGATTATTCCACTGCCATTCCTTCGGGCTGGTAGAGGTCGGGTTTCCGCGTATTTGGGAGAGCCAAGAGGCTGGTGGCGGTTGAGTAGTCGACCTTGGCCACAGCGCCCGGTGTCACGGTGGTTGACACTCGTTCCTTTCCGTTCAAAATAAAAAAAAAAGATGATAAGAGCCATATGCTGCTTTTGAAAAAAAAATCTATAGGAAGCGTGTAGGGCTATATAGGGCAATACGTTTCCCATGTGAGTAAAGTAAGTAAAGTATAGGGAGCGTATAGGGCAATATGGTTCGTCTTGGATGGGAGGCGAGGTTTTACCGATTATTCCACTGCCATTCATTCGGGCGGGTAGAGGTCGGGTTTCCGCGTATTTGGGAGAGCCAAGAGGCTGGTGGCGGTTGAGTAGTCGACCTTGGCCACAGCGCCCGGTGTCACGGTGGTTGACACTCGTTCCTTTCCGTTCAAAATAAAAAAAAAAGATGATAAGAGCCATATGCTGCTTTTGAAAAAAAAATCTATAGGAAGCGTGTAGGGCTATATAGGGCAATACGTTTCCCATGTGAGTAAAGTAAGTAAAGTATAGGGAGCGTATAGGGCAATATGGTTCGTCTTGGATGGGAGGCGAGGTTTTACCGATTATTCCACTGCCATTCATTCGGGCGGGTAGAGGTCGGGTTTCCGCGTATTTGGGAGAGCCAAGAGGCTGGGGGCGGTTGAGTAGTCGACCTTGGCCACAGCGCCCGGTGTCACTGTGGTTCACACTCGTTCCTTTCCGTTCAAAATAAAAAAAAAAGATGATAAGAGCCATTTGCTGCTTTTAAAAAAAAAAATCTATAGGAAGCGTATAGGGCTATATAGGGCAATACGTTTCCCATGTGAGTAAAGTAAGTAAAGTATAGGAAGCGTATAGGGCAATATGGTTCGTCTTGGATGGGAGGCGAGGCTTTACCGATTATTCCACTGCCATTCCTTCGGGCGGGTAGAGGTCGGGTTTCCGCGTATTTGGGAGAGCCAAGAGGCTGGTGGCGGTTGAGTAGTCGACCTTGGCCACAGCGCCCGGTGTCACGGTGGTTGACACTCGTTCCTTTCCGTTCAAAATAAAAAAAAAATGATAAGAGCCATATGCTGCTTTTGAAAAAAAAAATCTATAGGAAGCGTATAGGGCTATATAGGGCAATACGTTTCCCATGTGAGTAAAGTAAGTAAAGTATAGGAAGCGTATAGGGCAATATGGTTCGTCTTGGATGGGAGGCGAGGTTTTACCGATTATTCCACTGCCATTCTTTCGGGCGGGTAGAGGTCGGGTTTCCGCGTGTTTGGGAGAGCCAAGAGGCTGGTGGCGGTTGAGTAGTCGACCTTGGCCACAGCGCCCGGTGTCACGGTGGTTGACACTCGTTCCTTTCCGTTCAAAATAAAAAAAAAAGATGATAAGAGCCATATGCTGCTTTTGAAAAAAAAAATCTATAGGAAGCGTATAGGGCTATATAGGGCAATACGTTTCCCATGTGAGTAAAGTAAGTAAAGTATAGGAAGCGTATAGGGCAATATGGTTCGTCTTGGATGGGAGGCGAGGTTTTACCGATTATTCCACTGCCATTCCTTCGGGCGGGTAGAGGTCGGGTTTCCGCGTATTTGGGAGAGCCAAGAGGCTGGTGGCGGTTGAGTAGTCGACCTTGGCCACAGCGCCCGGTGTCACGGTGGTTGACACTCGTTCCTTTCCGTTCAAAATAAAAAAAAAAGATGATAAGAGCCATATGCTGCTTTTGAAAAAAAAATCTATAGGAAGCGTGTAGGGCTATATAGGGCAATACGTTTCCCATGTGAGTAAAGTAAGTAAAGTATAGGGAGCGTATAGGGCAATATGGTTCGTCTTGGATGGGAGGCGAGGTTTTACCGATTATTCCACTGCCATTCATTCGGGCGGGTAGAGGTCGGGTTTCCGCGTATTTGGGAGAGCCAAGAGGCTGGGGGCGGTTGAGTAGTCGACCTTGGCCACAGCGCCCGGTGTCACTGTGGTTCACACTCGTTCCTTTCCGTTCAAAATAAAAAAAAAAGATGATAAGAGCCATTTGCTGCTTTTAAAAAAAAAAATCTATAGGAAGCGTATAGGGCTATATAGGGCAATACGTTTCCCATGTGAGTAAAGTAAGTAAAGTATAGGAAGCGTATAGGGCAATATGGTTCGTCTTGGATGGGAGGCGAGGCTTTACCGATTATTCCACTGCCATTCCTTCGGGCGGGTAGAGGTCGGGTTTCCGCGTATTTGGGAGAGCCAAGAGGCTGGTGGCGGTTGAGTAGTCGACCTTGGCCACAGCGCCCGGTGTCACGGTGGTTGACACTCGTTCCTTTCCGTTCAAAATAAAAAAAAATGATAAGAGCCATATGCTGCTTTTGAAAAAAAAAATCTATAGGAAGCGTATAGGGCTATATAGGGCAATACGTTTCCCATGTGAGTAAAGTAAGTAAAGTATAGGAAGCGTATAGGGCAATATGGTTCGTCTTGGATGGGAGGCGAGGTTTTACCGATTATTCCACTGCCATTCTTTCGGGCGGGTAGAGGTCGGGTTTCCGCGTGTTTGGGAGAGCCAAGAGGCTGGTGGCGGTTGAGTAGTCGACCTTGGCCACAGCGCCCGGTGTCACGGTGGTTGACACTCGTTCCTTTCCGTTCAAAATAAAAAAAAAGATGATAAGAGCCATATGCTGCTTTTGAAAAAAAAAATCTATAGGAAGCGTATAGGGCTATATAGGGCAATACGTTTCCCATGTGAGTAAAGTAAGTAAAGTATAGGAAGCGTATAGGGCAATATGGTTCGTCTTGGATGGGAGGCGAGGTTTTACCGATTATTCCACTGCCATTCCTTCGGGCGGGTAGAGGTCGGGTTTCCGCGTATTTGGGAGAGCCAAGAGGCTGGTGGCGGTTGAGTAGTCGACCTTGGCCACAGCGCCCGGTGTCACGGTGGTTGACACTCGTTCCTTTCCGTTCAAAATAAAAAAAAAAGATGATAAGAGCCATATGCTGCTTTTGAAAAAAAAATCTATAGGAAGCGTGTAGGGCTATATAGGGCAATACGTTTCCCATGTGAGTAAAGTAAGTAAAGTATAGGGAGCATATAGGGCAATATGGTTCGTCTTGGATGGGAGGCGAGGTTTTACCGATTATTCCACTGCCATTCATTCGGGCGGGTAGAGGTCGGGTTTCCGCGTATTTGGGAGAGCCAAGAGGCTGGTGGCGGTTGAGTAGTCGACCTTGGCCCCAGCGCCCGGTGTCACTGTGGTTGACACTCGTTCCTTTCCGTTCAAAATAAAAAAAAAAGATGATAAGAGCCATATGCTGCTTTTGAAAAAAAAAATTTATAGGAAGCGTATAGGGCTATATAGGGCAATACGTTTCCCATGTGTGTAAAGTAAGTAAAGTATAGGAAGCGTATAGGGCAATATGGTTCGTCTTGGATGGGAGGCGAGGTTTTACCGATTATTCCACTGCCATTCCTTCGGGCGGGTAGAGGTCGGGTTTCCGCGTATTTGGGAGAGCCAAGAGGCTGGTGGTGGTTGAGTAGTCGACCGTGGCCACAGCGCCCGGTGTCACGGTGGTTGACACTCGTTCCTTTCCGTTCAAAATAAAAAAAAAAGATGATAAGAGCCATATGATGCTTTTGAAAAAAAATATATATAGGAAGCGTATAGGGCTATATAGGGCAATACGTTTCCCATGTGAGTAAAGTAAGTAAAGTATAGGAAGCGTATAGGGCAATATGGTTCGTCTTGGATGGGAGGCGAGGTTTTACCGATTATTCCACTGCCATTCCTTCGGGCGGGTAGAGGTCGGGTTTCCGCGTATTTGGTAGAGCCAAGAGGCTGGTGGCGGTTGAGTAGTCGACCTTGGCCACAGCGCCCGGTGTCACGGTGGTTGACACTCGTTCCTTTCCGTTCAAAAAAAAAAAAAAAAAAGATGACAAGAGCCATATGCTGCTTTTGAAAAAAAAAATCTATAGGAAGCGTATAGGGCTATATAGGGCAATACGTTTCCCATGTGAGTAAAGTAAGTAAAGTATAGGAAGCGTATAGGGCAATATGGTTCGTCTTGGATGGGAGGCGAGGTTTTACCGATTATTCCACTGCCATTCCTTCGGGCGGGTAGAGGTCGGGTTTCCGCGTATTTGGGAGAGCCAAGAGGCTGGTGGCGGTTGAGTAGTCGACGTTGGCCACAGCGCCCGGTGTCACGGTGGTTGACACTCGTTCCTTTCCGTTCAAAATAAAAAAAAAAAGATGATAAGAGCCATATGCTGCTTTTGAAAAAAAAAATCTATAGGAAGCGTATAGGGCTATATAGGGCAATACGTTTCCCATGTGAGTAAAGTAAGTAAAGTATAGGAAGCGTATAGGGCAAAATGGTTCGTCTTGGATGGGAGGCGAGGTTTTACCGATTATTCCACTGCCATTCCTTCGGGCGGGTAGAGGTCGGGTTTCCGCGTGTTTTGGAGAGCCAAGAGGCTGGTGGCGGTTGAGTAGTCGACCTTGGCCACAACGCCCGGTGTCACGGTGGTTGACACTCGTTCCTTTCCGTTCAAAAAAAAAAAAAAGATGATAAGAGCCATATGATGCTTTTGAAAAAAAAAATCTATAGGAAGCGTATAGGGCTATATAGGGCAATACGTTTCCCATGTGAGTAAAGTAAGTAAAGTATAGGGAGCGTATAGGGCAATATGGTTCGTCTTGGATGGGAGGCGAGGTTTTACCGATTATTCCACTGCCATTCATTCGGGCGGGTAGAGGTCGGGTTTCCGCGTATTTGGGAGAGCCAAGAGGCTGGTGGCGGTTGAGTAGTCGACCTTGGCCCCAGCGCCCGGTGTCACTGTGGTTGACACTCGTTCCTTTCCGTTCAAAATAAAAAAAAAGATGATAAGAGCCATATGCTGCTTTTGAAAAAAAAAATTTATAGGAAGCGTATAGGGCTATATAGGGCAATACGTTTCCCATGTGAGTAAAGTAAGTAAAGTATAGGAAGCGTATAGGGCAATATGGTTCGTCTTGGATGGGAGGCGAGGTTTTACCGATTATTCCACTGCCATTCCTTCGGGCGGGTAGAGGTCGGGTTTCCGCGTATTTGGGAGAGCCAAGAGGCTGGTGGTGGTTGAGTAGTCGACCTTGGCCACAGCGCCCGGTGTCACGGTGGTTGACACTCGTTCCTTTCCGTTCAAAATAAAAAAAAAGATGATAAGAGCCATATGATGCTTTTGAAAAAAAATATATATAGGAAGCGTATAGGGCTATATAGGGCAATACGTTTCCCATGTGAGTAAAGTAAGTAAAGTATAGGAAGCGTATAGGGCAATATGGTTCGTCTTGGATGGGAGGCGAGGTTTTACCGATTATTCCATTGCCATTCCTTCGGGCGGGTAGAGGTCGGGTTTCCGCGTGTTTGGGAGAGCCAAGAGGCTGGTGGCGGTTGAGTAGTCGACCTTGGCCACAGCGCCCGGTGTCACGGTGGTTGACACTCTTTCCTTTCCGTTCAAAATAAAAAAAAAGATGATAAGAGCCATTTGCTGCTTTTGAAAAAAAAATCTATAGGAAGCGTATAGGGCTATATAGGGCAATACGTTTCCCATGTGAGTAAAGTAAGTAAAGTATAGGAAGCGTATAGGGCAATATGGTTCGTCTTGGATGGGAGGCGAGGTTTTACGGATTATTCCACTGCCATTCCTTCGGGCGGGTAGAGGTCGGGTTTCCGCGTATTTGGGAGAGCCAAGAGGCTGGTGGCGGTTGAGTAGTCGACCTTGGCCACAGCGCCCGGTGTCACGGTGGTTGACACTCGTTCCTTTCCGTTCAAAAAAAAAAAAAAAAGATGATAAGAGCCATATGCTGCTTTTGAAAAAAAAAATCTATAGGAAGCGTATAGGGCTATATAGGGCAATACATTTCCCATGTGAGTAAAGTAAGTAAAGTATAGGAAGCGTATAGGGCAATATGGTTCGTCTTGGATGGGAGGCGAGGTTTAACCGATTATTCCACTGCCATTCCTTCGGGCGGGTAGAGGTCGGGTTTCCGCGTATTTGGGAGAGCCAAGAGGCTGGTGGCGGTTGAGTAGTCGACCTTGGCCACAGCGCCCGGTGTCACGGAGGTTGACACTCGTTCCTTTCCGTTCAAAATAAAAAAAAAAAGATGATAAGAGCCATATGCTGCTTTTGAAAAAAAAATCTATAGGAAGCGTATAGGGCTATATAGGGCAATACGTTTCCCATGTGAGTAAAGTAAGTAAAGTATAGGAAGCGTATAGGGCAAAATGGTTCGTCTTGGATGGGAGGCGAGGTTTTACCGATTATTCCACTGCCATTCCTTTGGGCGGGTAGAGGTCGGGTTTCCGCGTGTTTTGGAGAGCCAAGAGGCTGGTGGCGGTTGAGTAGTCGACCTTGGCCACAACGCCCGGTGTCACGGTGGTTGACACTCGTTCCTTTCCGTTCAAAAAAAAAAAAAAAAAGATGATAAGAGCCATATGATGCTTTTGAAAAAAAAAATCTATAGGAAGCGTATAGGGCTATATAGGGCAATACGTTTCCCATGTGAGTAAAGTAAGTAAAGTATAGGAAGCGTATAGGGCAATATGGTTCGTCTTGGATGGGAGGCGAGGTTTTACCGATTATTCCACTGCCATTCCTTCGGGCGGGTAGAGGTCGGGTTTCCGCGTATTTGGGAGAGCCAAGAGGCTGGTGGCGGTTGAGTAGTCGACCTTGGCCACAGCGCCCGGTGTCACTGTGGTTGACACTCGTTCCTTTCCGTTCAAAATAAAAAAAAAAAGATGATAAGAGCCATATGCTGCTTTTGAAAAAAAAATCTATAGGAAGCGTATAGGGCTATATAGGGCAATACGTTTCCCATGTGAGTAAAGTAAGTAAAGTATAGGGAGCGTATATGGCAATATGGTTCGTCTTGGATGGGAGGCGAGGTTTTACCCATTATTCCACTGCCATTCCTTCGAGCGGGTAGAGATCGGGTTTCCGCGTATTTGGGAGAGCCAAGAGGCTGGTGGCGGTTGAGTAGTCGACCTTGGCCACAGCGCCCGGTGTCACGGTGGTTGACACTCGTTCCTTTCCGTTCAAAAAAAAAAAAAAAAGATGATAAGAGCCATATGCTGCTTTTGAAAAAAAAATCTATAGGAAGCGTATAGGGCTATATAGGGCAATACGTTTCCCATGTGAGTAAAGTAAGTAAAGTATAGGAAGCGTATAGGGCAATATGATTCGTCTTGGATGGGAGGCGAGGTTTTACCGATTATTCCACTGCCGTTCCTTCGGGCGGGTAGAGGTCGGGTTTCCGCGTATTTGGGAGAGCCAAGTGGCTGGTGGCGGTTGAGTAGTCGACCTTGTCCACAGCGCCCGGTGTCATGGTGGTTGACACTCGTTACTTTCCGTTCAAAATAAAAAAAAAAAGATGATAAGAGCCATATGCTGCTTTTGAAAAAAAAAATCTATAGGAAGCGTATAGGGCTATATAAGGCAATACGTTTCCCATGTGAGTAAAGTAAGTAAAGTATATGGAGCGTATAGGGCAATATGGTTCGTCTTGGATGGGAGGCGAGGTTTTACCGATTATTGCACTGCCATTCCTTCGGGCGGGTAGAGGTCGGGTTTCCGCGTATTTGGGAGAGCCAAGAGGCTGGTGGCGGTTGAGTAGTCGACCTTGGCCACAGCGCCCGGTGTCACGGTGGTTGACACTCGTTCCTTTCCGTTCAAAATAAAAAAAAGATGATAAGAGCCATATGCTGCTTTTGAAAAAAAAATCTATAGGAAGCGTATAGGGCTATATAGGGCAATACGTTTCCCATGTGAGTAAAGTAAGTAAAGTATAGGAAGCGTATAGGGCAATATGGTTCGTCTTGGATGGGAGGCGAGGTTTTACCGATTATTCCACTGCCATTCCTTCGGGCGGGTAGAGGTCGGGTTTCCGCGTATTTGGGAGAGCCAAGAGGCTGGTGGGGTTGAGTAGTCGACCTTGGCCACAGCGCCCGGTGCCACGGTGGTTGACACTCGTTCCTTTCCGTTCAAAAAAAAAAAAAATGATAAGAGCCATATGCTGCTTTTGAAAAAAAAATCTATAGGAAGCGTGTAGGGCGATATAGGGCAATACGTTTCCCATGTGAGTAAAGTAAGTAAACTATAGGGAGCGTATAGGGCAATATGGTTCGTCTTGGATGGGAGGCGAGGTTTTACCGATTATTCCACTGCCATTCATTCGGGCGGGTAGAGGTCGGGTTTCCGCGTATTTGGGAGAGCCAAGAGGCTGGTGGAGGTTGAGTTGTCGACCTTGGCCACAGCGCCCGGTGTCACTGTGGTTGACACTCGTTCCTTTCCGTTCAAAATAAAAAAAAAAGATGATAAGAGCCATATGCTGCTTTTGAAAAAAAAATCTATAGGAAGCGTATAGGGCTATATAGGGCAATACGTTTCCCATGTGAGTAAAGTAAGTAAAGTATAGGAAGCGTATAGGGCAATATGGTTCGTCTTGGATGGGAGGCGAGGTTTTACCGATTATTCCACTGCCATTCCTTCGGGGGGGTAGAGGTCGGGTTTCCGCGTATTTGGGAGAGCCAAGAGGCTGGTGGCGGTTGAGTAGTCGACCTTGTCCACAGCGCCCGGTGTCATTGTGGTTGACACTCATTCCTTTCCGTTCAAAATAAAAAAAAAAAGATGATAAGAGCCATATGCTGCTTTTGAAAAAAAAAATCTATAGGAAGCGTATAGGGCTATATAGGGCAATACGTTTCCCATGTGAGTAAAGTAAGTAAAGTATAGGAAGCGTATAGGGCAATATGGTTCGTCTTGGATGGGAGGCGAGGTTTTACGGATTATTCCACTGCCATTCCTTCGGGCGGGTAGAGGTCGGGTTTCCGCGTATTTGGGAGAGCCAAGAGGCTGGTGGCGGTTGAGTAGTCGACCTTGGCCACAGCGCCCGGTGTCACGGTGGTTCACACTCGTTCCTTTCCGTTCAAAATAAAAAAAAAAGATGATAAGAGCCATACGCTGCTTTTGAAAAAAAAAATCTATAGGAAGCGTATAGGGCTATATAGGGCAATACGTTTCCCATGTGAGTAAAGTAAGTAAAGTATAGGAAGCGTATAGGGCAATATGGTTCGTCTTGGATGGGAGGCGAGGTTTTACCGATTATTCCACTGCCATTCCTTCGGGCGGGTAGAGGTCGGGTTTCCGCGTGTTTGGGAGAGCCAAGAGGCTGGTGGCGGTTGAGTAGTCGACCTTGGCCACAGCGCCCGGTGTCACGGTGGTTGACACTCGTTCCTTTCCGTTCAAAAAAAAAAAAAAAAAAGATGATAAGAGCCATATGCTGCTTTTGAAAAAAAAATCTATAGGAAGCGTATAGGGCTATATAGGGCAATACGTTTCCCATGTGAGTAAAGTAAGTAAAGTAGAGGAAGCGTATAGGGCAATATGGTTCGTCTTGGATGGGAGGCGAGGTTTTACCGATTATTCCACTGCCATTCCTTCGGGCGGGTAGAGGTCGGGTTTCCGCGTATTTGGGAGAGCCAAGAGGCTGGTGGCGGTTGAGTAGTCGACCTTGGCCACAGCGCCCGGTGTCACGGTGGTTGACACTCGTTCCTTTCCGTTCAAAATAAAAAAAAAAGATGATAAGAGCCATATGCTGCTTTTGAAAAAAAAATCTATAGGAAGCGTGTAGGGCTATATAGGGCAATACGTTTCCCATGTGAGTAAAGTAAGTAAAGTATAGGGAGCGTATAGGGCAATATGGTTCGTCTTGGATGGGAGGCGAGGTTTTACCGATTATTCCACTGCCATTCATTCGGGCGGGTAGAGGTCGGGTTTCCGCGTATTTGGGAGAGCCAAGAGGCTGGTGGCGGTTGAGTAGTCGACCTTGGCCACAGCGCCCGGTGTCACTGTGGTTGACACTCGTTCCTTTCCGTTCAAAATAAAAAAAAAGATGATAAGAGCCATATGCTGCTGCTTTTGAAAAAAAAAAATCTATAGGAAGCGTATAGGGCTATATAGGGCAATACGTTTCCCATGTGAGTAAAGTAAGTAAAGTATAGGAAGCGTATAGGGCAATATGGTTTGTCTTAGATGGGAGGCGAGGTTTTACCGATTATTCCACTGCCATTCCTTCGGGCGGGTAGAGGTCGGGTTTCCGCGTGTTTGGGAGAGCCAAGAGGCTGGTGGCGGTTGAGTAGTCGACCTTGGCCACAGCGCCTGGTGTCACGGTGGTTGACACTCATTCCTTTCCGTTCAAAATAAAAAAAAAGATGATAAGAGCCATATGCTGCTTTTGAAAAAAAAATCTATAGGAAGCGTGTAGGGCTATATAGGGCAATACGTTTCCCATGTGAGTAAAGTAAGTAAAGTATAGGGAGCGTATAGGGCAATATGGTTCGTCTTGGATGGGAGGCGAGGTTTTACCGATTATTCCACTGCCATTCATTCGGGCGGGTAGAGGTCGGGTTTCCGCGTATTTGGGAGAGCCAAGAGGCTGGTGGCGGTTGAGTAGTCGACCTTGGCCACAGCGCCCGGTGTCACTGTGGTTGACACTCGTTCCTTTCCGTTCAAAATAAAAAAAAAAGATGATAAGAGCCATATGCTGCTTTTGAAAAAAAAAATCTATAGGAAGCGTATAGGGCTATATAGGGCAATACGTTTCCCATGTAAGTAAAGTAAGTAAAGTATAGGAAGCGTATAGGGCAATATGGTTCGTCTTGGATGGGAGGCGAGGTTTTACCGATTATTCCACTGCCATTCCTTCGGGCGGGTAGAGGTCGGGTTTCCGCGTGTTTGGGAGAGCCAAGAGGCTGGTGGCGGTTGAGTAGTCGACCTTGGCCACAGCACCTGGTGTCACGGTGGTTGACACTCATTCCTTTCCGTTCAAAATAAAAAAAAAGATGATAAGAGCCATATGCTGCTTTTGAAAAAAAATCTATAGGAAGCGTATAGGGCTATATAGGGCAATACGTTTCCCATGTGAGTAAAGTAAGTAAAGTATAGGAAGCGTATAGGGCAAAATGGTTCGTCTTGGACGGGAGGCGAGGTTTTACCGATTATTCCACTGCCATTCCTTCGGGCGGGTAGAGGTCGGGTTTCCGCGTATTTGGGAGAGCCAAGAGGCTGGTGGCGGTTGAGTAGTCGACCTTGGCCACAGCGCCCGGTGTCACGGTGGTTGACACTCGTTCCTTTCCATTCAAAATAAAAAAAAAAGATGATAAGAGCAATATGCTGCTTTTGAAAAAAAAATCTATAGGAAGCGTATAGGGCTATATAGGGCAATACGTTTCCCATGTGAGTAAAGTAAGTAAAGTATAGGAAGCGTATAGGGCAATATGGTTCGTCTTGGATGGGAGGCGAGGTTTTACCGATTATTCCACTACCATTCCTTCGGGCGGGTAGAGGTCGGGTTTCCGCGTGTTTGGTAGAGCCAAGAGGCTGGTGGCGGTTGAGTAGTCAACCTTGGCCACAGCGCCCGGTGTCACGGTGGTTGACACTCGTTCCTTTCCGTTCAAAATAAAAAAAAAAGATGATAAGGGCCATATGCTGCTTTTGAAAAAAAAAATCTATAGGAAGCGTATAGGGCTATATAGGGCAATACGTTTCCCATGTGAGTAAAGTAAGTAAAGTATAGGAAGCGTATAGGGCAATATGGTTCGTCTTGGATGGGAGGCGAGGTTTTACCGATTATTCCACTGCCATTCCTTCGGGCTGGTAGAGGTCGGGTTTCCGCGTATTTGGGAGAGCCAAGAGGCTGGTGGCGGTTGAGTAGTCGACCTTGGCCACAGCGCCCGGTGTCACGGTGGTTGACACTCGTTCCTTTCCGTTCAAAATAAAAAAAAAAGATGATAAGAGCCATATGCTGCTTTTGAAAAAAAAATCTATAGGAAGCGTGTAGGGCTATATAGGGCAATACGTTTCCCATGTGAGTAAAGTAAGTAAAGTATAGGGAGCGTATAGGGCAATATGGTTCGTCTTGGATGGGAGGCGAGGTTTTACCGATTATTCCACTGCCATTCATTCGGGCGGGTAGAGGTCGGGTTTCCGCGTATTTGGGAGAGCCAAGAGGCTGGGGGCGGTTGAGTAGTCGACCTTGGCCACAGCGCCCGGTGTCACTGTGGTTCACACTCGTTCCTTTCCGTTCAAAATAAAAAAAAAAGATGATAAGAGCCATTTGCTGCTTTTAAAAAAAAAAATCTATAGGAAGCGTATAGGGCTATATAGGGCAATACGTTTCCCATGTGAGTAAAGTAAGTAAAGTATAGGAAGCGTATAGGGCAATATGGTTCGTCTTGGATGGGAGGCGAGGCTTTACCGATTATTCCACTGCCATTCCTTCGGGCGGGTAGAGGTCGGGTTTCCGCGTATTTGGGAGAGCCAAGAGGCTGGTGGCGGTTGAGTAGTCGACCTTGGCCACAGCGCCCGGTGTCACGGTGGTTGACACTCGTTCCTTTCCGTTCAAAATAAAAAAAAAATGATAAGAGCCATATGCTGCTTTTGAAAAAAAAAATCTATAGGAAGCGTATAGGGCTATATAGGGCAATACGTTTCCCATGTGAGTAAAGTAAGTAAAGTATAGGAAGCGTATAGGGCAATATGGTTCGTCTTGGATGGGAGGCGAGGTTTTACCGATTATTCCACTGCCATTCTTTCGGGCGGGTAGAGGTCGGGTTTCCGCGTGTTTGGGAGAGCCAAGAGGCTGGTGGCGGTTGAGTAGTCGACCTTGGCCACAGCGCCCGGTGTCACGGTGGTTGACACTCGTTCCTTTCCGTTCAAAATAAAAAAAAAGATGATAAGAGCCATATGCTGCTTTTGAAAAAAAAAATCTATAGGAAGCGTATAGGGCTATATAGGGCAATACGTTTCCCATGTGAGTAAAGTAAGTAAAGTATAGGAAGCGTATAGGGCAATATGGTTCGTCTTGGATGGGAGGCGAGGTTTTACCGATTATTCCACTGCCATTCCTTCGGGCGGGTAGAGGTCGGGTTTCCGCGTATTTGGGAGAGCCAAGAGGCTGGTGGCGGTTGAGTAGTCGACCTTGGCCACAGCGCCCGGTGTCACGGTGGTTGACACTCGTTCCTTTCCGTTCAAAATAAAAAAAAAAGATGATAAGAGCCATATGCTGCTTTTGAAAAAAAAATCTATAGGAAGCGTGTAGGGCTATATAGGGCAATACGTTTCCCATGTGAGTAAAGTAAGTAAAGTATAGGGAGCGTATAGGGCAATATGGTTCGTCTTGGATGGGAGGCGAGGTTTTACCGATTATTCCACTGCCATTCATTCGGGCGGGTAGAGGTCGGGTTTCCGCGTATTTGGGAGAGCCAAGAGGCTGGTGGCGGTTGAGTAGTCGACCTTGGCCCCAGCGCCCGGTGTCACTGTGGTTGACACTCGTTCCTTTCCGTTCAAAATAAAAAAAAAAGATGATAAGAGCCATATGCTGCTTTTGAAAAAAAAAATTTATAGGAAGCGTATAGGGCTATATAGGGCAATACGTTTCCCATGTGAGTAAAGTAAGTAAAGTATAGGAAGCGTATAGGGCAATATGGTTCGTCTTGGATGGGAGGCGAGGTTTTACCGATTATTCCACTGCCATTCCTTCGGGCGGGTAGAGGTCGGGTTTCCGCGTATTTGGGAGAGCCAAGAGGCTGGTGGTGGTTGAGTAGTCGACCGTGGCCACAGCGCCCGGTGTCACGGTGGTTGACACTCGTTCCTTTCCGTTCAAAATAAAAAAAAAAGATGATAAGAGCCATATGATGCTTTTGAAAAAAAATATATATAGGAAGCGTATAGGGCTATATAGGGCAATACGTTTCCCATGTGAGTAAAGTAAGTAAAGTATAGGAAGCGTATAGGGCAATATGGTTCGTCTTGGATGGGAGGCGAGGTTTTACCGATTATTCCATTGCCATTCCTTCGGGCGGGTAGAGGTCGGGTTTCCGCGTGTTTGGGAGAGAGCCAAGAGGCTGGTGGCGGTTGAGTAGTCGACCTTGGCCACAGCGCCCGGTGTCACGGTGGTTGACACTCTTTCCTTTCCGTTCAAAATAAAAAAAAAAGATGATAAGAGCCATATGCTGCTTTTGAAAAAAAAAATCTATAGGAAGCGTATAGGGCTATATAGGGCAATACGTTTCCCATGTGAGTAAAGTAAGTAAAGTATAGGAAGCGTATAGGGCAATATGGTTCGTCTTGGATGGGAGGCGAGGTTTTACCGATTATTCCACTGCCATTCCTTCGGGCGGGTAGAGGTCGGGTTTCCGCGTATTTGGTAGAGCCAAGAGGCTGGTGGCGGTTGAGTAGTCGACCTTGGCCACAGCGCCCGGTGTCACGGTGGTTGACACTCGTTCCTTTCCGTTCAAAAAAAAAAAAAAAAGATGATAAGAGCCATATGCTGCTTTTGAAAAAAAAAAATCTATAGGAAGCGTATAGGGCTATATAGGGCAATACGTTTCCCATGTGAGTAAAGTAAGTAAAGTATAGGAAGCGTATAGGGCAATATGGTTCGTCTTGGATGGGAGGCGAGGTTTTACCGATTATTCCACTGCCATTCCTTCGGGCGGGTAGAGGTCGGGTTTCCGCGTATTTGGGAGAGCCAAGAGGCTGGTGGCGGTTGAGTAGTCGACCTTGGCCACAGCGCCCGGTGTCACGGTGGTTGACACTCGTTCCTTTCCGTTCAAAATAAAAAAAAAAGATGATAAGAGCCATATGCTGCTTTTGAAAAAAAAAATCTATAGGAAGCGTATAGGGCTATATAGGGCAATACGTTTCCCATGTGAGTAAAGTAAGTAAAGTATAGGAAGCGTATAGGGCAAAATGGTTCGTCTTGGATGGGAGGCGAGGTTTTACCGATTATTCCACTGCCATTCCTTCGGGCGGGTAGAGGTCGGGTTTCCGCGTGTTTTGGAGAGCCAAGAGGCTGGTGGCGGTTGACTAGTCGACCTTGGCCACAACGCCCGGTGTCACGGTGGTTGACACTCGTTCCTTTCCGTTCAAAAAAAAAAAAAAAGATGATAAGAGCCATATGATGCTTTTGAAAAAAAAAATCTATAGGAAGCGTATAGGGCTATATAGGGCAATACGTTTCCCATGTGAGTAAAGTAAGTAAAGTATAGGGAGCGTATAGGGCAATATGGTTCGTCTTGGATGGGAGGCGAGGTTTTACCGATTATTCCACTGCCATTCATTCGGGCGGGTAGAGGTCGGGTTTCCGCGTATTTGGGAGAGCCAAGAGGCTGGTGGCGGTTGAGTAGTCGACCTTGGCCCCAGCGCCCGGTGTCACTGTGGTTGACACTCGTTCCTTTCCGTTCAAAATAAAAAAAAAAGATGATAAGAGCCATATGCTGCTTTTGAAAAAAAAATTTTATAGGAAGCGTATAGGGCTATATAGGGCAACACGTTTCCCATGTGAGTAAAGTAAGTAAAGTATAGGAAGCGTATAGGGCAATATGGTTCGTCTTGGATGGGAGGCGAGGTTTTACCGATTATTCCACTGCCATTCCTTCGGGCGGGTAGAGGTCGGGTTTCCGCGGATTTGGGAGAGCCAAGAGGCTGGTGGTGGTTGAGTAGTCGACCTTGGCCACAGCGCCCGGTGTCACGGTGGTTGACACTCGTTCCTTTCCGTTCAAAATAAAAAAAAAAGATGATAAGAGCCATATGATGCTTTTGAAAAAAAATATATATAGGAAGCGTATAGGGCTATATAGGGCAATACGTTTCCCATGTGAGTAAAGTAAGTAAAGTATAGGAAGCGTATAGGGCAATATGGTTCGTCTTGGATGGGAGGCGAGGTTTTACCGATTATTCCATTGCCATTCCTTCGGGCGGGTAGAGGTCGGGTTTCCGCGTGTTTGGGAGAGCCAAGAGGCTGGTGGCGGTTGAGTAGTCGACCTTGGCCACAGCGCCCGGTGTCACGGTGGTTGACACTCTTTCCTTTCCGTTCAAAATAAAAAAAAAAGATGATAAGAGCCATATGCTGCTTTTGAAAAAAAAATCTATAGGAAGCGTATAGGGCTATATAGGGCAATACGTTTCCCATGTGAGTAAAGTAAGTAAAGTATAGGAAGCGTATAGGGCAATATGGTTCGTCTTGGATGGGAGGCGAGGTTTTACGGATTATTCCACTGCCATTCCTTCGGGCGGGTAGAGGTCGGGTTTCCGCGTATTTGGGAGAGCCAAGAGGCTGGTGGCGGTTGAGTAGTCGACCTTGGCCACAGCGCCCGGTGTCACGGTGGTTGACACTCGTTCCTTTCCGTTCAAAAAAAAAAAAAAAAGATGATAAGAGCCATATGCTGCTTTTGAAAAAAAAAAATCTATAGGAAGCGTATAGGGCTATATAGGGCAATACGTTTCCCATGTGAGTAAAGTAAGTAAAGTATAGGAAGCGTATAGGGCAATATGGTTCGTCTTGGATGGGAGGCGAGGTTTTACCGATTATTCCACTGCCATTCCTTCGGGCGGGTAGAGGTCGGGTTTCCGCGTATTTGGGAGAGCCAAGAGGCTGGTGGCGGTTGAGTAGTCGACCTTGGCCACAGCGCCCGGTGTCACGGTGGTTGACACTCGTTCCTTTCCGTTCAAAATAAAAAAAAAAGATGATAAGAGCCATATGCTGCTTTTGAAAAAAAAAATCTATAGGAAGCGTATAGGGCTATATAGGGCAATACGTTTCCCATGTGAGTAAAGTAAGTAAAGTATAGGAAGCGTATAGGGCAAAATGGTTCGTCTTGGATGGGAGGCGAGGTTTTACCGATTATTCCACTGCCATTCCTTCGGGCGGGTAGAGGTCGGGTTTCCGCGTGTTTTGGAGAGCCAAGAGGCTGGTGGCGGTTGAGTAGTCGACCTTGGCCACAACGCCCGGTGTCACGGTGGTTGACACTCGTTCCTTTCCGTTCAAAAAAAAAAAAAAAAAGATGATAAGAGCCATATGATGCTTTTGAAAAAAAAAATCTATAGGAAGCGTATAGGGCTATATAGGGCAATACGTTTCCCATGTGAGTAAAGTAAGTAAAGTATAGGAAGCGTATAGGGCAATATGGTTCGTCTTGGATGGGAGGCGAGGTTTTACCGATTATTCCACTGCCATTCCTTCGGGCGGGTAGAGGTCGGGTTTCCGCGTATTTGGGAGAGCCAAGAGGCTGGTGGCGGTTGAGTAGTCGACCTTGGCCACAGCGCCCGGTGTCACGGTGGTTGACACTCGTTCCTTTCCGTTCAAAATAAAAAAAAGATGATAAGAGCCGTATGCTGCTTTTGAAAAAAAAATCTATTGGAAGCGTATAGGACTATACGGTTCCTCTGGTCCCATAATCATTACATGAAAAGTGTCTGAAAAGTTGTACTTCAAGTACACGTATAGGAAGCGTATAGATCAATACGCTTTGACCCAGAGGAACCGTATAGCCCAATACACTTCCTGTAGGGTTAGGGATGTGCAAATAAAAAGAGGGGATGTGTGGATACCGAGAGCCTACGCATAAATATATTTAGATTAGGGTTGGGGTACCATTTTATCTTTCAAGTAGGAGTTAGTCAAATAGTTAAATTAGTTTGGTTTAAGTTAGATTTCCTATAACTAACTAGGTTATCAACGTAATAATTAATTCAATTAATTAATTACTATATTGAAACTAAATAATTAACTAGACATATAATTATCCACATAAAATCTTTCGACAGTTATTTAATTCACGAAAAATTTCCGTGGTTTCAAAGGTTGGGATTCGGATCTTTCGAAACGAGTCGGATTTTGGGAATCCATTTGACGGATGTTACATAATAGGTCTAATAAACCTTCTATACAGATTAAGTAGCTTCGGTAGAAGGTATTTGCATAAGGTCTTAGGAATTATACGGCTGAGTAGCATCTTTGCACATCTAGCTCAGGTAAATACTTTTAACTTATTTTCCCTTATACGGGCTTGGGATACGGTATAATATACCGCTTGGTCGGGTATGGAATCATTTAATCGGATTGTGATTAATAAATTGCATAACCCGTTTTAATTTGTTTTGTTTGATAACATAAACATTGGTGGTTAATACGACCGTGTCCGGGATATCCTCGGCTCATTTCATTTGAAAATGGCCACAACCTATGCACGGGGTGTAGGCATACACCTGACAGATGCAAATGCTAAATAACCCACATGTTGGGGATAACTCCTTTGTGGGTTTTATAGTGGTGAGTCGGTTAATCATGACCGGCTTCCAAACCGGCCCCATATGTATGACAAACATGTAAATCTGTATACAAGATTTTAATAAAAATTGTCCTATGTTATAAATGGTTTTGTGCCTTGTGCGCCTAAATCAATTTTCATAAAATCTTTTCAAATGAGTCGGTTAATTGTATTTACTAGTGAAAACTGACGTATTTTCCAAAGACTAAGTGACAGGTACCTCTCGAAATTAGGCTGGAGCTACTTGGTGTCAAATAAGAGGATCTTGCAAATCCTTAGATGCCTAAAGTCTGTTATTTCAGTTTCTTGTATTTGTTTTTATGATCCGCCTGTGGATCTCTATTACAACCAGTCTATATATTCTTTTATTTCGAAAACTCGGACATTATGGTTTGTAATAGTAATTATCTACCAAGCCTTCCGATGTGCTATAATATTGTGTTAATTGTCTATGATGATATCAACTACGTCACGATACTCCCCACCGAGCCCACCGGTAATATGTGGAAATATCGGGGTGTGACAAAATGAACTAAGGATGCATGATATGTGTGTTTTAGTGATTTCGGGTGGAATGGGATACCCGGATCTGTTCCGGATGTGTTGATGATGATTACTAGATGTCTTGGGGTTCATGTACATGATTGATAATCAGCGATGAATGATAATTGTTACTCAATGACGTTTTGGATAATTAGGAGTTATGTGAATTGAAGAAACATATTAATTTTGTTAGTTTGATGAAACGGTGGTAATTAGGGTTGTATGAATCTGAATAACAGTTGAAAATATTGTGATATTTGATATGTTTGGAATGTGATAACATGTTAGCTGATTTTACGGAACAATTGTTAATAAGGGGATTGGAGCAGTTATATTCTACTGGGTTCCGACTGAGATTGCGAGTCGAAACCTGTTGGTTCCGAATCGGGATCTCCGTGGTTCCGACTCATAATTAGACATCACACAACAATAGGACTCAAGACCTCTGTGGTTCCGACTCGGGACCTGACCCGAGACCTTGAGGTTTCGACTATTGAAGTTGTCACTCGAGATCTTTGAGTTTCAACTCGAGATCTCGAGGTTGCGAGTCGAGATTTTATGGTTTCGACTGATGACCCACTCGAAATATTACTTTGAACTTGTTGGGCCATACACTGGTTATTGGGGCATCAACGTACATTGGGCCGCACATCTACATGGGCCTTATGCTTCTTGGGCCATACGCTGATAACGGGCTGTTCTGCCACATGTTAACTGTTAAGACTTATATATGTTGAATGTTGATACGTGTATTTCTTGTACGCTATTTGTCGGTTATGTGTAAGAAAAATACGTGACTACTTGTATACAAAACTGATAAGAATTGGTAACCATCATAGGACTTGGTTAACCAACCTTGAACAAAGTAACTTGACGTACCAAGCAAATCTAAGGTGAGTTCACTACTCTTTCACAAGCATGCGTCCCGGGGAGGGACAAACAAACTAGTTATTCCAGGGAGGAATACTTTTGTTGCTGAGTTTAATTTCGATGTTGGATAATACACTCAACTCTATCACTTTAAGTCCCATCTTACTACCAAACTAGTTGCCGGGGAGGCAATGGGGTATTAGTTATTATCAACATGTTTTTAAACTAAACACTTGGCAACTAAACGTTTTATAAAACTGTGAACTCACCAGCTTTATACTGGTACACTTTTTCTGCATGCTTGCAGGTCGTTAGATATGTGGTATAGGACTTGCAGTATGGGATGCTGGAGTGATCATGGGTCGTGACACTTGGAGAAACATTGAATGTTGACTTGCTCAAACATTATGGTTTCGAAATGCTTGAATAATTAAATTATGCTTCCGTTGAACGTAAACTTGTTTTAAACATAAGTTTTGAATTGCACTATTTACATTGAATGGAAATTTTATTTATTACATTATGGTTAGTTTAATGTGATTAGTGGCTAGATCCTGGTACGTCACACGCCTCACGGGGATTTCCGCATGTGGTATTTTGGGGGTGTGACATGATCTGGCTGTTGTACCCTGGGAAACAGACGGGTTCACCTGGGTGACCTGAAATCTGTTTTAAAGGAAGCGTGATCTTCACATGTCTTAGTCATCGTTGTTTTATGTTTTACTTGTTCTTTCTTTTGTAATATGTTCTTAGTTTAGTTTACATTTCTTGTACTGTATTTTCTTTCAGTTTGCTTCTGTTCTTCCTTATGAGTTGTAATCATAAAATTGATTAATAAAATTGTTAATTTATTTATTTTGTGAACGGTTGTCCTACAAAGAGCAGCTCCATATGGTCACCAGGATCATCTAAAACATAGCGACCACCGATCTTGCACTCTTTTTGAGATTTTAGTCTACCTACATGGATTTTGGTAGCAATAGTTTGCAAACGGCAATGTTTTAACATTAGAACAATAAATATAAGCAGTTGAAACACGTGAAACACAAAGTAAAAGAAGGAAAAGATTTGAAGTCCAATTTGGAGATTTTTTTGTGCAAGAATCATCGGTGTAAATGTTTTCGCTTTGGTGGTATATATAATGAATCTCTTGGAACGGATCAGTAAGAACTTATCTTTATATGAATACTAGTTTAATGAATGAAACTTTTGCTATCTATGTAACATCTTGAATATGAGATGTGTTAAAATAATGTTAATAAAATATGAAGGTTTAGATATGTAAGAGGTGAGTATAAATGAGAATTTGAGCTCGATATTTATAAAAGCAAGAGATAATAAGATAACATTTATACTTTCTATTAAAGGACAAATGAGCATTGTATCACAATGCTTACGTGGCAATCAGATAGACCGTCCAACAATGTTTTTCTTATGTTATTATTGCATCACTAATGCTTAATTTAAAATCTTTTAAAATACATTTAAAATACAAAAATCAAAATTTACCCTTTTCATTGAGTAAAATGTACGGATAGTCCCTGTGGTTTTGTAAAATAATACCTATAGTCCCCAACTTTTGAAAATTACACCCGTAGTCCCTGTGGTTTGACAATTTGTTACTCGGATAGTCCCTGTATGGGATGGACGTTAGTTTTTCCTGTTAAGTTGATGTAAAATGACAAAAATACCCTCACTTTAATATCAATAAATAAAACAAAAAAATCTGATTGGTCATTAAAAATACAAGTGGGCCCACCATTATTAATTTTAATATAAAATTAAACCCCAACTCCCCATCTTTCTTCTTCTTCACCACCATGTTCAGTGAAAACGTCGAGTTTTTTCCGGCGATAAGAGTTTTGCCGGTCAGTTGTTGCTGGTTGTGACTACCGTTGCGGTGGTCAGTGTGGAATGGGTGGTCCGGTGGGGTTTCGATAGTGCCTCTTGTTTCCGTTGCAGGTTCATTTTTCCAGTTAGATGTGCAGTGACAGTGATGGGGCCTGATGCTGCTTCGATTTCGCGGTGATAACGTGGTCCGATTTGGCAATGGTGGTGGCAATTGGCGGTTTCCCGTTGACCTTGTACCGATGGCTCCACAGGTAGGCTTGAAATCCATCAAATTCCCATGACCGAATCTACCTCGTTGTGGTTTCGATCTCGATTTTAAGTTCAATGGAAGATATTGTTTTTTGACGTTTGTTACTCATCAAGAATCAATTTCGGACGATCTCAGTTTTATTGTCTTTGAGTTTGTTGGAACAGTTTAATTGTCTAGTTAATGAATGACTCCATTAGTTTTAATGTCTTGAGAGTTGCAGGTTTCCGGTGACGGTGATCGGAATCGTGGCCTGAGAAGGGTTGTTCGTTTGCCAGCTCCAAGTAGAAGGGTGGTGCTGGTGGCGACAGGTGGTGGTGCTGGTGGCGGCCGGTGGTGGGGTGGGGGTTTTCCTGAGAGAGAGAGAGAGAGTAGAGATAGTCGGTGTGTGTTTTAGAGAGAGAGAGAGAGAGTGTGTATGTGTGTGTGTTTATGTAGCTATATATATGTGTGAATATTTTTTCTTATATTTCAATAAAAGAAAGGGTAATTTTGTAATTTCAAATGAACTTAACTAAGAAAACTAACGTCCATCCCCTCCAGGGACTATCCAAGTAACAAATTGTCAAACCATAGGGACCACATGTGTAATTTTCAAAAGTTGGGGACTATAGGTGCTATTTTACAAAACCACAGGGACTATCCGTGCATTTTACTCCTCCAGGGAAGTGTCGGGATGCGTCTGGAAGTGCCGGGATGCGTCTAAGAAGTGTCGGGATGCGTCTGGGAAGTGCCGGGATGCGTCTGGAAGTGCACGGGATGCGTCTGGAAGTGTACGGGATTCGTCTGAAAGTTGCAGTCATCTCCGGCGAGTTGCAGACGCCTCCGGTGAGTTGCAGACGACTCCAACGAGTTGCAGACGCCTCCGGCTCTGTCTCCGGCGAGTTGCAGACGCCTTCAGCTTCGTATCCAACACCTGCAACTAGGGGGCTCAATTTCAGATCGTTTTTCCGGCTACCATGGCGGCGGTTGGGATTTGGGGTGGAGATCTGTCGTGCCACCGTCGTCGTTGGCCGACCAGCCACCCTCCATCTCCGCCTTCTTCGTTTCTCTCCTTGTGTCTCTATGTTGAAAATGTGTGTGAGTGAGAAAGATGGGTCTTTTCCATGGAGATTATTTAAAGATTTGTGGGTTTATTAACAGGGACTGAAAGAGACACAGGAGACGGAGCTGGATGCTAGGGTGTAGGGGTGATGTGGGGGTGTAGGGGCTAGGGTGGGGTGGTAGATGGTGGGTCCACATGTATAAAATTCCCAACTTTCACACGTGTCCATTTAAGAATGAAGGACGCATAAGAGTGGTGATGCCTTGTTCCAATGACGCATGAGCTGGCTATTTTGGAAAGTTAACTTTATTCTTTGCCATTTTCGTAAATTCCCCTCAAATCAAATGCTTTGTTTTTTTCTTTAGATTGATTAAATTTTAACGAGTGATAAGTTATTAATAGATTTGTGAAACTATTACACACTATAGATAAAATATATATATATATATATATATATATATATATATATATATATATATATATATATATATATATATATATATATATATATATATATATATAGTGCAGTGTTACACTTAATTAACACTTATAAACGAATGCTAACTGTTGAAACTTCACACGGTAACACTTATAAACGAATGCTAACTGTTGAAACTTCACACATTAAAAAATAAAAAAGCTTGATATTTTTATTCCTGATACATATCCCAATGAAAAAAAAGAACTTGATATTTTTATTCCTGATACACAATACACATCCTTTTCCTATATCCCCAAAGATTATACAAAATAACATTCTTTTGTCTATTGGGCTAACTGGCAAGCAGGCAAAATGTAATTCCATCATCCCAGCGGCAATTGACCAATGGAGAAGTCTTCTACACCACCTTTGCAACCCTGTCGATGCGGAACTTGAAGCCGTTAAAAGACTAAAGCAAGTAAGTCAATGTTGGACGGCTGGAGGTAAGCATTTTCGGTGCAAAATCCTAAGGGTGGTCGGTATCGTTTCGGGGAGTGACTCGGGGAGTCACATTCACCAATCGGTGAATGGATGCCGGTGACGATTTCCGTGAGCGGTGAGTGTGAGGGCGGTGACTACTCACCGACGTGGGAAGAGAAGAGGTAGAGGAGAGAGAGGGAATTAATAGTGAGTCCCACCTTTTTTCAACCAATCACATTTTTTTAAAGTTGTTTACCACTCTTCATGTGTTTGACCATTGCCAATGATTGAGTGTAAAATAGGGAGTCGAATGGGGACTTGACATGGCATGATATTATTGGCTAGATAATAACTCAAACACCCTAAAGTGATTGAACGACTCCCTCCACTGTAACATCTCGAAGTCTTTTTTTTTGAGTTAATTACACAAATGGGTCTTGTGGTTTATACCTAGTTTCGTGTAAGACCTTTACTCATTTTATAATATATTTAATGAAAGTTTCGTATAAATACTAGTTTATACGATTACACATACTTACGAAAATACGTATTTATTAAAACATTTAAAGATTTAAAATGTTCAACATCTTGTGTTTATATCGTCGTTTGAAACGACACGACGAAACATATTGCGGAAGCTTGACTCTTGAACGTGTTCGGTTCTTCGTTGAGCTTGATCACCATCCGGCACATTAGTTATACCTACATTTCATAAAACCATGAAATGAGTTAGTTATAAGGCGTTTAAAACTAGTTTAAACGAGTTCGTAACGTCAAACAATGAAACAGCAACAATTTGCAGGAAAGTTAACCCGTCGTGTGCCACGACCACAAAGGCCTGTGGCCGTCGCGTGCCGCGAGGCCCTTATTTCGACAGAATGTTTCCCAGGTGTTGCTGCATATTCCCAGCACAACTAAATTTTACGGAAACGAGCATAACTCCCTCGTTTTTGATCCGTTTTACACGATTCTTTTTCCTATGTGATCGTAATTTGATTCTCCATCATATGGAGTTAACATCCGACATCTGGATCAACAAAATTATAAACCTTTAAGCTTTCGGCTTAAATATCCTTTTTCAAATTATTGACTCGTTCATGTTTTTATCAAACAAAACATGTTTGTTTGATCCCTAACTTCATGAAATTTATAATTTCAATATTTCCTATCATATTAGGTTCAAGTCACGGGTTTCTTACGTATTTTAAACCCGTTTACGCTCATATGCTTATTTTGACCCGTTAAGGGTATTTAAGTGTATTTCTAGTACGAATCGCATTCATTCGTTTCTAGCTTCATATTTTCACATTTCTTATCCGGTGATCTTCCACCACAACTATACTTGTGGTGGATTTAATGTGGCGATCTATATAATCCGAGTTTTACCCCTCGGATCATTAATTTACGGCAAAGACTCATATCGAGTCTTTTTATCAAGGATTCACATATTTCCCTTTTTATACTTATCCTAAGTATTTACTTGGTCATAAAATTCATTTCCAAACAACCTCTAAGGGTTGTTTGCTCAATCTAGCTTCCGAGGGCGTTTTGGTCATCCTTAACCCTTCATTTACGATGAAGGACTTTTGAAAGCATGTTTGACCCACGAGCCCTCTTTTAGCTATGTTTATGTTTGAAAAGTCATTACGCTTTCCAAACGAAATAACCATTATTTGAAACACTCGATTTACCTATTAAAGTGATTGAATGTCTATTTTAGACTTCATTTAACTCACATTGAACCTTACGTTCAAAATGGGTAGTTACCCTATTACTCATACCTGGCTCGGATCAATATATTGACCCGTTTTAATACCCTGCTTTAATAATCGCTATCTAATAACGGTGCAGATATCCATTCGATATTTACTCCTGAAATCACATAACCCGACAACAATCATTAGTCGATATTGTCAAAGGTGATATATTCACCTTTTGACCCGTTTGGTCAAGTGACCGATTATTTTAGTGAGATGACGTTTATTACCATCTCGTCTACATGACTCGCTCCGGTTTACACCGTGCGGTCATTTTACTTATAGTTCATTTCATAACACTTTTGGGCCTATTATGGCTTACGTCATAAGTGTCTTTCAAAAACTAACGGTAATGGTCAACGCATGACCAAATTACCAGGTTACCCTTATTGTTTGTTTTGGTTTACCTTATAAGGTAACCATTAAAAGTTCTATGTTTATTGGTCATTGTATGACTAAGTAGCCGTATTAGTCCTTTTTAACCATTACACATGGTTTATCAAAATCTTTGGTTATCTTGTTCCGTACGACTACACGCCGGAACGTTATATCTTGATTGTTAACTTGTCTTATGCGTAGTTGATACGATAAGAGTATATTCTATAATTTAAGATTGTTGTAAGTTATACTTACCTTGCATCCTGATTATGCCTTTCCTTCTCTCTTGATTCGTTTGGCCCGCTTCCTTTCCAAGCTTTCACTTAGCTTGCCAAGCGTCAAACTATCATTGAAATTGTAAGATGGTTAGGTTAGTCATAATCATTTACGACTATTCCATCCTACACTTCTTATGTCGAATTTATCATTCGATCATATACTTGGTCGGTTTGACTTTTTAAAGTCAACCGCCTATCAACGTTAATAATTACTCGATGTAGCTCTACTACTCGTTTAATTACTTAGTCCATTATCCGATAAAGTCATTCTTATGTTACCGTTTTAATCATCTTAACATATGATGATATCAAACATCATTCTAATCAAGAATATATCATCATTTTCATTTTATCATACAAAACCGTTTCCTAGTAAGTATGATCATGTACTCGAACACACAATTTATTCAAGTATTTCCTTATTACAATCACGTATGATAATTCTAATCATAGTTATATCATCAATTTCTTCATATGATTAAAACCCACTTAACATAGTGTGGTAAATCATTCAATCATTCAATTCATAGCATGTTATGTATGATTTTCACTTAGGGTTTTATTCCTAAGCAAGTATACATCACTAATCTAGCCATAGCTTCTCTAATCCATGCCTAATTCGCGATTAGGATGATTATCCAATTTTTACAACTTCACCAAACATCAAGATTTTACATACCTTATGATCCCCTAGCTTGGGTAATCATTAATCCATGTGCAGTTGTGAATTTGTGCATCATTTAGACCTTCAATTTGATGAATATGTGAAAATTAGGGTTTTGAGCTCCTTGGGGGCTCCCCTACTCGATCCAGAACACGCACAGTGTGTGGGTGTTTGGGTTTTGATTTCTTTTAAATAACCTTTCTAGTTATCCCACTTTAACCCCTCGTGTTTGGTTCGTTATTAAGTAGGCTACAACCTACAAATTTTAATAACAATATTCCCATTTATTAACTAGGTTAAACATTCCTAGTTTAAATTAGTGGGTTCAGGGAATTTACGACTCAGTTTATTTCAAGTCCCGTTAACTTGGGCTTCTATAAACTTTATTTTTCTCAAAAGCAATATTTTTCCTTTTTATTAAATATTAGGTTTAGTTATATAAATCCTAATATTTTCTAGGTTAATTTTACCACTAATAGTAATTTGCCCGTCTTTTAGTATTAACGTGGCTTGATTACCAAACCCGTTTTCGTGGTGTTACAAGTCTACCCCCCTTAAAGAGGTTTCATCCTCGAAACCTTTTCTTACATAATTCATTGAGTTTAAACTCAATGCATTTGACCCTAGTAATCTTTTAAACATTACTCATACTTTAACCAATTATTAGTATTACCAGAAAAGTATGGTAATATCTTTTTTATTAACAATCATATGCGTATTTCACGCAAAATGATGCAACTCAGAATAACGAAACTTTGTTATTTATTTATTTTTTTGACCAGTTTGGTTAACTTAGCGAAATCCATCGCTGTTAGACTATCGAATTCTTCATGAATCCGTTAATTTAATCCATTTGGATATTTTAGTGAAATCTTTCACTTTTGACTAACAAAATATTTTGTTTTCGAATTTATTCCTTCGGTTCAGTTATACTGAATCCACTGAATATTAGCAAATCAAATTTCTTGAATTTCATCTTAGTTAATTAAGATGGTTCGATAAAGGTTAATAACATAATTCTCATAAGCATACCCTCATGTAACTTATAGTTTTATCTTTCAATCGTGCTTTTGCTCGATTTGACTTCCCAACACTTCACTTGTGCTGTCTTATGATCCCTCAATATAGGTGATCAGTATTTTCCATTATGACCAGAATATTTATATTTGTGAGAACATTGTTTCTTACTAAAACTGAATTTTAGTTTAACGTTATATCGTTAATTTATGTCAAGCAATTTTAACGACTTGACATTTATTCTTTTACAGTCTTTGTTATACGCGGGGATTCTCAACTGATTCCCTCGCTTTGTTTAAGTAACCCGTAGGTTCTTTCACTTAGCCTCGTGGGCTATTTCTTTAAGCTTTTACCTTGTTATGACAAGACCCTTATAATTCATTTCTTTTTATTGATGACTCCAAAGGTCATTTTGGTCCCGTAGACCTTTACACTGTTTATATCCCGTAGGTTATAATGATCCCGTAGATCATTCTTTCCATTTTTGAAAATCATTTGTTTTCACATTTTAAATTCATTAAGTGTGACTGTAGTCCGTATCTACAATCGTTTTCTTATGTCATCCGGCCTTACATTGTATTTAACCCGTTTGACTTGTTCATGTGAAATCCATCACTTGTGAACAGTCAAACTTTGTTCCTTATTCACCCTGTTCAACCTCACAATAGTTGAACATAATTATTAAAATTTATGTTTGTGAAATTTTATAGTCTTTTAGTCATAACTCATAATCCGAGTCTTTTGACTTTCAATCCGCGTTCTCGTCTCTCGGTTTACGCATCTGTTTAATTCCCTACCCATCAAACGGGTGATTTACTGAAGTCATCATTAATGCAACCATTTAGGTATGCATTAAGACTTCGTTTTGACTTGTTCGGTTTTCTTAGTGAAATCCATCGCTTTATTTAACCAAACCTTTATTCTTTATGTGACCATGCTTGATGGTCTTATAAATTTTGAATGATGATTATCATCATCATCCTTTCTTTACTACGATCAAAGTTAATGACTTCAATCGTCTTTTTGTATGAGCAATACCTTCGTTTCTATGACCTTACGGGTCATTTATCCTTTGGTTTTACATGCCCCTTTTTGTCAACCATGGCTCTTTCGTCTATTATGACTTATTTCAATATTTACTTGGGTCATCTATGTCTATATGCGCCATACATTGTTTTTATGGTTCCATCGAAAACCATTTATACGAGTATGCCAATAAGATTTCTTGACCCCAAGATTCTTTTAACTTTTTCATTCGTCTCGACCTTACCACATTGGACATAATTGTGCTCATTATAATAAGCTCATGGTATCATGTGTTCACTACTTACTTGGCCAGAGTAAGCGATCAACACATGGTACACACGACCTTATTATAATTACCACATCACGTCCCATGTAAGTAACCTCTCGATTTATTTCATTTGGTAAACTTTATTTAATTGCCAATTAACAATTATTAGTTTTACCCGTTTTTATCCTTGAACATATAATTGTCCCTTTTTATACCCATTTATACAATCACATTCATTGATGTGATCATTACTTTTCTCAATAAGATTTATATTAAGAATACTTACTTGGATGATAATTTTCGTCCAAGTTTATATTTAACTAAGTTCAGTATTGTCTTATTATCCACGACTGTGAATAATGTAAATCTCTACTGAATTTCTCTTGGAATTGTCATCCTGGATAGATACCCTATCCAGGTTTTCCAAGTTTCATATTCTATATGCAATTGTCATTCACAATATGTTTGTTGCATATTTCATTTTATGCTATAAGTTTAAGACGTGTACCTTGTAGATACTTGCCCTGATAACTTGTCACACCCCGATATTTCCACGTATTATCGGTGGGCCCGGTGGGGAGTATCGTGACGTAGTTGAGATCATCATAGTCAAACAACACAATATATAAATGCGCAGCGGAAGCAAAAGATAAATATATTACAATACGAATATAAAGTATTATCAAAATATTACAACGGAAAGTAAAGGATCCACAGGCGGATCAAATAAAAGGAAAAACTGTTCAACAGACTTTGGACGCCTAGAACTTGCAAGATTCCTTATTAACGCCCTGAGCTACCAGCCAATTACGTTCAGTACCTGTCACTTAACATTTTTGGAAAATACATCAGTTTACACTGATAAATACAATTAACCGACTCATTTGAAAACATTTATAAAAATTGATTTGAATGCACAAGGCACAACATATCTTTTATAACTTGGGACAATTATATAAATAATCTTGTATACAAATTTACATGTTCGTTATACGTTCAGGGCCCGATGTAGAAACCGAGTCAAGATTAACAGACACGCCACAAGTATAGGCCCACAAGAGAGTGAGATACCGTTTCCCTTATGCACTGTCAGGTGTATGCCTACACCCCGTGCATAAGACGTGGCCATTTTATAATATAATGATGTCAAGAATATCCGGGACATGGTCATTAACCCCTAAAGGCTTTTATTTCAAACAATACAGATTAAAGTGGGTTACCTCAATAATTTAATCACAATACGACTAAACATTCAATACCCGACCAAGCGGTATTATTATAATACCGTATCCCAAGCCCGTATAGGGAAAATAAGTTAAGAGTATTTACCTGAGCTAGAAATGCAATTTATACTCAGCCGTATATTCTAATAAGCAAGCACAAGTACTTTTACTGGGGCTCTTAATCTGGAACGAAGGTTTTATAATAACCTATTAGAATCCTAACGGGTCTTTAATTAAGCCTAAACTTAGACCGGTTAGTTTTAAAGAAAGATACGGTTCAAACGCACGATTAAGCGAAGACCGGAATAGAATGTGATTTAGACCCGACAAGTTTGAAGACTTGTATAATATGGGTAATCTAAACACATTCTGGATTTTGAGATAAAAATGATAAGGTTTGACCCGTTTCGGCTAATTTATGCAAACTAGTTACATAAACCGAACCGAACGCGCAAGAAGCGTAACGGTTAACCAAAAGAGTCATATACAGGTTTCCTAAGTTAATATTCTATAAATATGTTGTGAAATCAGTAGGATACCTTCCATTATGCCCAAAACGAGTTTAATCTCAATTTAAGCCCCGTAGGGGTATTTTGGTCATTTAAAAGATTATAAATGAGATTATTTATAATTCTGAGATTCGGTTCTGAAATAATCAGTAAAACCATTTAATTTAATAGGTTATATCAGTTGGTGATAAGTCTTATATGCCAAAATGGTTTTAAACCCATACTAGGTGTTTAATACGCGTAAAAAGTCGTTTTAAGCGATTTCCGGGTTATACAGGAAATCTGAGTTTTCTGATCAGGTTCTAAAGTTCAAAATACTTCATTTATTATATAAAATCAGTAGCAATTAGATTGGTGTCAAAATACTATGTAGAACTCATTTTATAACCAAAAAGGGTATAATCGGTATTTAGCGAATCAACGCCATACCCTTAGGTTATGAGCAAGTTAAAAATAATTAAAAATATTTAAAAATCCCAAAATATTATATTACATCAGTGGTTAAAAGGTTTGGTATCAAAAATTGGGTTTAGATAGGCTTTACGCTAATTATGCCTTTTAATTAACAAAAAGCGTTCTAATTACGCCTTTAAGCATAACTCCTAATCTAGACCTCCAACTTATATGAAAATTTAGGGACATGTTTATAAATCAGTAACAAAGATTATTGTCATCTCACATTTCCAAAATTCTCGTTTTATGGTCAAAAGGGCATTATGGTCAACATTAAGCAATTAACGGAAATGTGTAAACGAATCGGGCAATCAATGAACTAATCACAGAGGTTTATACCATCATGTAACCTGGTCCTAAGGAAGCTCTAAGGTATTTCTAAACCCATCTAAACCGGGCCAGAACTGAAGTCAAAGCAAAAGTCAAAGTTTTGCGACTTTCGGTTCCGAACCGAGCCTAAACAGAAAATTGTCGGATCAAACAAGCTTAGACCAGTTCTTATACTTATTACCAAGTTATATGAGTGATAAAATAGGTTATGCGTTAATTCAAAAATTAGGATCCTGTTGACTTTTTATAATAAACTTTGACCCGATAATTGATCTAGTTAGAGTGGGAATCAGAGGGTGCCCTTTTAAGGGTTTATTGCCCACATAAATACCAACTTATAACTACCTTAAGTTTGACTAATCACTGGACCATTAGTGATAAATCGATATGTTAAACCTTAATTACGACGGTTTGACTTTTAAGCTAATAACTAAGCAAAACTCAATTAAGGAAGGTCAAGGATACTTACCAAGGTCTAATGCACGATTAGAGATGCTTAGGGACAGCCCTTGTGCTCCAAGAAGTTCCACAAATGAAGTTGTGAAGGAATGATCAAAGTTGCAACATAATGGGGCTTTATATAGTGGGTTTGATTGCTTGTGATCATGACAAACAATGCTATAACTGATCATGGATCATTCACAAGTGTCCCTAAGGTCTAAAAGCAAGCTTAGGCAGCTCATGGAAGTGTAAAAGGGCAACATAAGTCGGTTACTCGTTCATAACAGGCAGCTGTCAACATTTTTGTCGCTGGGCATGCCTTACGAACCGTAAGGCAAGACCTTTACGGTCCGTAAGCCTTTTCCAGAAGGCATAAACTTGTCCTTTCAAGCTTCAAACAGGCAACTTAGGTATACGAATTTGGCCTCTATTATCAGTAGGGGCCTCTTAATCATGTCTTGAAAAGTTATGACCACCTTACAATGTTGTATGATTGTCTTGGGCTTTATCGAAAGGGTCACGAATGAAGGTTTGTCGTATACAATCTCATAGGATCCCATTCTTTCAATTTGGTTCAATCATTGTTAGCATTAACCAGATTTGGATGCTCATCAGACGCCTATAACACAGGTTAAGGGTTGGGATTTATACATAGGTCGCTCAGAGGTATTTATTAACATGTCGACGCTTTTAACCCCTCGTATACGAATTTTATCATAACTTTCTCATATGATAACGAAACTTGGTGAAATTTTTTTCATGTATTCTAGTGAGCATAATTAATCGTTACAAAGCTTCGGGTTTGCTAAAAGGCCACTCAGAGGTATACTTTAAACATGTTGACACATTTAACCCCTTGTAGTTTGTAATCTCTCACTTTCTTTCACAATTAGCTTCGTATGATCCACGATTAATTCGTTTAAGGGTATAAACATCACGTAGGATTATTGTAAAGTATATTTATCCATTGTTGACATTTTGAACCCTTGTATTCACATACTTTCCTTGTTTGTCAACTTTAGTCCTTCCAGAGTATTCTTTCACACGTTCAAAGCTTTTGACATGGGTCAATACATTATAGGACGTGAATTTTCGAGGTGTTACATCCTCACCCCCTTAAAAGAAATCTCGACCTCGAGATTTGCTAAAATGATGGAAGTACTTTCTGATGTATCATGGACTTAACTTCCATAGTATATTTTGGCCTCTAAGGGTATCCCAGTTGACCTATACAATAGGTACATACTTTCTTTTGGAGCTCCTTAACCTGTCGATTCTTAATCTATACAGGTTTCTCATCCAACCATAAAGTTTCAGTAATCTGCCTATTATCATGATAATGGGTCTCAACTTATTGGTGAAACATACCCTTAAATCATCAGTGTGGGTTGCCTCGTGAGCTCCACTAAGCTCCTTATATAGGTTTTAGCTTATAGGATTTTGACCTTTGTTGCATTCAATTTCCGTTTGTTCCTATATATCCAGGGCTTAACTTACCCTGAGAAATTGAAATTTAGCACACCCTTCTTAGAGCGATACTTTCGATTGAACCTTATTCCTTATTAAGGACTTAAGAAGGTTGCGACTTTTATTAATCCTCAATTTCCTGCCGATTACTGGCAATGATTATGAATTCAATTGATCCTATTTGTTGTTTCCAATGCAACTTTTGGATCCTGTTAATAGGACTTACCACTCTATTGTTCTAACAATAGATGTTTAACATTTCATTTACACAAGGTCTTCAAAGGAGCAGCCTTGATACCTACATAACAACTATTATAGAAAAGCTTATCTTAAGGTGAGATGGTTATTCCAACCACCGTTTAAAAACTAATCTTGAGGAATAGCTAATCCTCACAGCTAGTCGAACAAATCGACGATCCTGGGTAGTTGATGGCGATTCTTAATCGTTGTCTAAATAGGGCTGCGGTAATGAATGCATAAGCAAAATGAACCGTCTTTCTTATTTAACAATATCAAACTCTCTGAATATTGAGTTAGGCTATATGAATCTTCTATCTTAAAATCCACTTAATCAGGGTTCTGATTCTTCCAATGATGGTACCAGTTATCATGGAGATTTCACTATAATGCAGCTCTAAGCAGAATATTAATCTTATCTCTACTTGCCTCTTAGGAGGTAAACAAGGTAATCTTTACAGAAGGTAATCAAGACACACGGAGATTACAGAGATTTTCCAAATCTCAGGCTCCAGTTCATTTATCCTTGCCTGTGTCAGATAAGTGGCATATTTACGTTACGAGTCCACAGATTTAATCAGAGACACTTATTTGGACAATTCCATTCTGGATATCTTCTTTGAATACCATTAGTTGACTTTAGTACCATGTGATCATTGGGATATCTTTGTAGTTCCATGCATTAAACCTCCATACTGATCAGGCATGGAAGCAATCTATGGAACATATTAAGATACACCAATCCTCATATGGCGCTTTTGTCATACCATTTGGCATTCGTAATCAGTAGAGATCAAAGAGATATCAGTTTCATATGATGATGTACTTTATCTGGAGAGAGGGTACATTAGGACTTTATGATTGAAGATTTCTGACAGGAATAGAAGAAATGGTTCCTATGAATTTTCTATCTGTAAGTTTACCTTACACTTAATGTCTAGGATTCTTATGATAGATTTTTAAAAGTCTAATATACTTACAATTTATGAAGGATTGATTGGTATCCGATTCAAAGCAGAATTCTTAGCGTTTTATTCTACTTCATATTTTGTGCTTAGGGTTCTAACAGGCAGATTTAATAGCTAACAAAATTTATTCCACAATGTCTTATCTGCACCTGAATCAAACAATACCCTTGCATATACATCATGGATGAGGACGTACCGGTTATAATATTGTCACCTTGTATGACCTCTTTTGCATCCATCTGAGAGACCTTAGCGTTGGTCTTCTTATCTCCTTTAAGCTTCTTAGCATATTTTGGGCAATTTGATTTGATATGCCCTTTCTTGTTACAGTTGTAACAAGTCGCATCTCCTATCTCCTGGCATTCCAATGTTTTATGCTCACTAGATTTGCAGATCCCACAAGCCCAAGGCTGTGATTGGGATTTTGATTCGAACCTGCATTTCCCATAATGGCGCTTCTTGCAGGTCTTGCATACTGGTTTCTGGTTGGACTTTTGTTTGTTCTTCTTCTTAGAACTCTGGGAGTTATCTCCCTTCCGTTTCCTTTTTAGCTCATCCTTTGCATTTGAGGTATGAACAAGATCCTCCTTACGAGTAAGGAAATGTGGTCCTAGATAAAATTTGGAGTGAGTAGCATGGGGCTCCTTGAACTTTTTCACGGCCTTCTTCACAGCTTTTCCAACAGCTGCGTCTATCATGATTTGAAGAACGTCCCTGGGAATTCTAAGGTTCACAATTGTGGCATCATTAGCATGTGTCGCATTATCCATAATACAATAACGGCTGTCTTATCCGAGTTTGTCATACTCGATATTTGGTTCCTAACACCAGATAAAACAATTTCTTAGTTGCAATCCAACCCTGCTATTCTTCATCCTGATGGCCTTAACATATACTAACCATGGTATCAATAGACCATACATGCTAATATAGTACTAACATTCTTAATGAATGCTATTTAATATATATTCATTATGTTTAGCCTAGGTCACGAAAGACCATCAATGGCATTCAAGGTTTGGACCTAATCCATCATCTTTTGGACAGGGGATCAAAATGTCACATCTGTCTTTATTATATTGATGAATTTGGATAGCTTGAAAGCTGGTCATAAGGGTATCAGAAAAGAGCGATTCCTAATAGATATAAAATATCAATCTAAGATTTGTTGGAGTGTTTTCTCAAGTATCTTCGGACAACTTCTACCTCGCATTAAATGACCAGAGTCCTAATCAGGCGGAGGCAACAGTTCTCAACATTTATTGTTCATTATAGAACCATATGTGCCAGCATCAAATAAATTTCTACATAAACTGCTTGATAAGGAAAGGTACCTGCTATATAGTTATCATTTTGCACCATCTCCTGGGCGTTCATCTGGAAGACTCATGCGTTTGTTTTCTTGGCCTCTTCGGGCTTCTTCTGATTCCTAGGGCAGTTGGTCTTGATATGCCCCTTCTCGTTGCAACCATAACAGGTTGCGTCTTTCAACTTCTTGCAATCCAAGGTTTTATGTTCCTTAGACTTGCAAATCCCACAAGGTAGAGGCTGAGATTCAAATATGCATTTCCCTAGGTGGTATTTCCGACAGGTTTTGCACCTGGTCTTCTCACCCGACTGCTGGCTTTCTTCCCTAAACCCGGAACTCTTCTTATCCTCAGAGTTCCTCTTTGTCTTCCTATCGGAGCGATGAGAATTCTCATCCTCCCTTTTACGCTTTCCATCTTCAGAGGCTTTGGCAGCCTTGTTTCTGACCACATCGAGTGTGAGAGATAGTGACAGATCTGCCGCTGACCTGAATGTAGTAGGCCTCGATGCTTTCACACTTGCCTTTATTTCTGGGGCTAGACCCCCAATAAAGCGAGCTATTCGCTTTGGTTCCGGTGTGATCAAGTAAGGAACCAATCGAGACATGGTATTGAAACTTTAAGGTATGCTTGACAATCTAAGTTCTCCATGACTAATGTCAAGAATTCAGTCTCAATTTTTTTGACTTCATGTTGAGGACAATAATTTTCTTTGATAAGAGCAGCGAACTGATCCCAAGTTAAGTTGTACAAAGGGATCTTCCCTGTAGCTTGGATCAGTGACCTCCACCAAGCTAGGGCTTCTCCTTTAAAAGATTGTGAAACAAACTTCACAATGTCTTGCTCTGCACATCCACTAATATCTACAACGGTGTCCATCTCATCGAGCCACGTCATGCAATCGATGGCTCCTTTTTCTCCTGTAAAGTCTCTGGGCTTGCAGGAGACAAAATATTTATATGAGCAGGTCTTAACTGGTGCCTCTTGATGAAGCACCACCTGTCTAGACGGAACACTCCTTTAATTTGACGAGTTACGAAACATCGTCTTCCCTTGACTCATGTGATTTAGAAAGGGGTTTACTACGAGCCACAGATAGAATCTTAGAGTGTGTATCACTTGATTCATCATACTGTCTGTCGAGAGCTCGTGTAACGGCATTATCTATTAATGCCTGCAGTTCCTCACCAGTTATATTAACTCTGGTAGCATCATTATTCTCCCTCGGGTGACTGTTAACCTCATCTGATCCAGTCATGTAGCTTGATTGCTACATACATATTGACAATGATTTATTCAGAGGTTATTATGGAATTATCATTTTTTTTGACGATTCATCAACCATGGTAATATAAACCATATTGGTTAATTTGTTTGTTATATTTAATTAGTATTTCCATTATAATTTATCCTAGTTATAAAACATTAAGGATATTAAAGTGGCGCAAAAGGCCTAGTCACAAGGACAGTTTTAAATTTATAAGCCATGACTTCAGAGAATCGAGGCATTAAGGTTTGAACATATTTCATTACCTTTTCTTGACGGAGAGTCAAAGACTTCATCTGTCTTTTGTCCCTTAGGAAAATGAGTATGGCCCGTAGGTATTTCATCACTTATGGATGTTTATAATATGATCATCTTCATCTGATGATATTAGTCAAGATCGCATTGATCATACAGACTATTATGCTTGGACGTAGTCCAACATCTTTAGACAGGGGGTCAAAGACCACCACTGTCGTTGTCTTATCGGACAATAAGTCTAGCCCGTAGGCACTTCATCACTAATGGATGTTTATAATCTGATCATCTTTATTTGATGATTTAAGCCATGATTTTTAAATCACTAGGCTAAATAAGGGTTTGGAATTTCCCAATATAAAGATGACAAGTGTGATTTTATCGCATCACTGTTGTCAGGAGTGTTAACATGTTTTCAGATGTTAACAAGAATCTGAATCTCTTTTAAACAGGTTTTACCATCAGAGCTAGGTCTTTATTGACCTTCAAGCTAGGTTTTACCCTCTAAGATTCTTTTCATTATACATATTGGCAGATCAATTACGAAAGGAATTATATTTTGATTTATTTCATATGTTATATTCATATAAAATGATAAAAATGAAATTTTAGATAAAATATTCAAATGATTTTAAAAGGAGTATATAATTGCCCTAAACGGGACTTGAACGGAATGATGTTGTCCATGAAGGGACTGAAGATAAGTATGCCCTTATAAGGACTTACTGAGGGAAACGAACTTCAGCAAAAGGAGTTTTCTTTTTTAGTTTACTTCTGAATGCTTTCTCCTTGGTTGCACGTTACACCCTAGCCGCGGTATGAAGCTCGGCAACTCAAGGCCCCGGATGTGGAGAAATTCCGTTACAGCTTCTTTGTTTGGAGACATATTCAAAATATATAAATTCGGAAGCAATAGTTTTCAGATTAGAGTTGAGAGTATTCCTATGTTAAGTCTAGACTCAGAAGGTCAAGGAATGTGCTACTGTGTCATTGAGATTAAACACTAAGGGCTAGTGTTTAATTCACTCAATGTTGGCTCTGATACCAACCTGTCACACCCAGATATTTCCACGTATTACCGGTGGGCCCGGTGGGAGTATCGTGACGTAGTTGAGATCATCATAGTCAAACAACACAATATATAAATGCACAGCGGAAGCAAAAGATAAATATATTACAATCCGAATATAAAGTAACATCAAAGTATTACAACGGAAAGTAAAGGATCCACAGGCGGATCAAATAAAAGGAAAAACTGTTCAACAGACTTTGGACGCCTAGAACTTGCAAGATTCCTTATTAACGCCCTGAGCTTCCAGCCAATTACGTTCAGTACCTGTCACTTAACCTTTTTGGAAAATACATCAGTTTACACTGGTAAATACAATTAACCGACTCATTTGAAAACATTTATAAAAATTGATTTGAATGCACAAGGCACAACATATCTTTTATAACTTGGGACAATTATATAAATAATCTTATATACAGATTTACATGTTCGTTATACGTTCAGGGCCCGATGTAGAAACCAAGTCAAGATTAACAGACACGCCACAAGTATAGGCCCACAAGAGAGTGAGATACCGTTTCCCTTATGCACTGTCAGGTGTATGCCTACACCCCGTGCATAAGACGTGGCCATTTTATAATATAATGATGTCAAGGATATCCGGGACATGGTCATTAACCCCTAAAGGCTTTTATTTCAAACAATACAGATTAAAGCGGGTTACCTCAATAATTTAATCACAATACGACTAAACATTCAATACCCGACCAAGCGGTATTATTATAATACCGTATCCCAAGCCCGTATAGGAAAAATAAGTTAAGAGTATTTACCTGAGCTAGAAATGCAATTTATACTCAGCCGTATATTCTAATCAGCAAGCACAAGTACTTTTACTGGGGCTCTTAATCTGGAACGAAGGTTTTATAATAACCTATTAGAATCCTAACGGGTCTTTAATTAAGCCTAAACTTAGACCGGTTAGTTTTAAACAAAGATACGGTTCAAACGCACGATTAAGCGAAGACCGGAATAGAATGTGATTTAAACCCGACAAGTTTGAAGACTTGTATAATATGGGTAATCTAAACACATTCTGGATTTTGAGATAAAAATGATAAGGTTTGACCCGTTTCGGCTAATTTATGCAAACTAGTTACATAAACCGAACCGAACGCGCAAGAAGCGTAACGGTTAACCAAAAGAGTCATATACAGGTTTCCTAAGTTAATATGCCTTAAATATGTTGTGATATCAGTAGGATACCTTCCATTATGCCCAAAACGAGTTTAATCTCAATTTAAGCCCCGTAGGGGTATTTTGGTCATTTAAAAGATTATAAAAGAGATTATTTATAATTCTGAGATTCGGTTCTGAAATAATTAGTAAAACCATTTAATTTAATAGGTTATATCAGTTGGTGATAAGTCTTATATACCAAAATGGTTTTAAACCCATACTAGGTGTTTAATACGCGTAAAAAGCCGTTTTAAGCGATTTCCGGGTTATACAGGAAATCTGAGTTTTTTTATCAGGTTCTAAAGTTCAAAATACTTCATTTATTATATAAAATCAGTAGCAATTAGATTGGTGTCAAAATACTATGTAGAACTCATTTTATAACCAAAAAGGGTATAATCGGTATTTACCGAATCAACGCCATACCCTTAGGTTATGAGCAGGTTAAAAATAATTAAAAATCTTTAAAAATCCCAAAATATTATATTACATCAGTGGTTAAAAGGTTTGGTGTCAAACATTGGGTTTAGATAGGCTTTACGCTAATTATGCCTTTTAATCAACAAAAAGCGTTCTAATTACGCCTTTAAGCATAACTCCTAATCTAGACCTCCAACTGATATGAAAATTTAGGGAGATGTTTATAAATCAGTAACAAAGATTATTGTCCTCTCACATTTCCAAAATTCTCGTTTTATGGTCAAAAGGGCATTATGGTCAACATTAAGCAATTAACGGAAACGTGTAAACGAATCGGGCAATCAATGAACTAATCACAGAGGTTTATACCATCATGTAACCTGGTCCTAAAGAAGCTCTAAGGTATTTCTAAACCCATCTAAATCAGGTCAGAACTGAAGTCAAAGCAAAAGTCAAAGTTTTGCGACTTTCGGTTTCGAACCGAGCCTAAACAGAAAATTGTCGGATCAAACAAGCTTAGACCAGTTCTTATACTTATTACCAAGTTATATGAGTGATAAAATAGGTTACACGCCTTCTACATTGCTAATTATGCGTTAATTCAAAAATTAGGATCCTGTTGACTTTTTATAATAAACTTTGACCCAACAATTGATCTAGTTAGAGTGGGAATCAGAAGGTGCCCTTTTAAGGGTTTATTGCCCACATAAATACCAACTTATAACTACCTTAAGTTTGACTAATCACTGGACCATTAGTGATAAATCGATAAGTAAAACCTTAATTACGACGGTTTGACTTTTAAGCTAATAACTAAGCAAAACTCAATTAAGGAAGGTCAAGGATACTTACCAAGGTCTAATGCACGATTAGAGATACTTAGGGACAGCCCTTGTGCTCCAGGAAGTTCCACAAATGAAGTTGTGAAGGAATGATCAAAGTTGCAACACAATGGGGCTTTATATAGTGGTTGATTGCTTGTGATCATGACAAACAATGCTATAACTGATCATGGATCATTCACAAGTGTCCCTAAGGTCCAAAAGCAAGCTTAGGCAGCTCATGGAAGTGTAAAAGGGCAACATAAGTTGGTTACTCGTTCATAACAGGCAGCTGTCAACATTTCTGTCGCTGGGCATGCCTTACGGACCGTAAGGCAAGACCTTTACGGTCCGTAAGCCTTTTCCAGAAGGCATAAACTTGTCCTTTCAAGCTTCGAAAAGGCAACTTAGGTATACGAATTTGTCCTCCATTATCAGTAGGGGACTCTTAATCATGTCTTGAATAGTTATGACCACCTTACAATGTTGTATGCTTGTCTTGGGCTTTATCGAAAGGGTCACGAATGAAGGTTTGTCGTATACAATCTCATAGGATCCCATTCTCTCAATTTGGTTCAATCATTGTTAGCATTAACAAAATTTGGATGCTCATCAGACGCCTATAACACAGGTTAAAGGTTGGGATTTATACATAGGTCGCTCAGAGGTATTTATTAACATGTCGACGCTTTTAACCCCTCGTATACGAATTTTATCATAACTTTCTCATATGATAACGAAACTTGGTGAAATTTTTATCATGTATTCTAGTGAGCATAATTAATCATTAAAAAGCTTTGGGTTTGCTAAAAGGCCACTCAGAGGTATACTTTAAACATGTTGACACGTTTAACCCCTGTAGTTTGTAATCTCTCACTTTCTTTCACAATTAGCTTCGTATGATCCACGATTCATTCGTTTAAGGGTATAAACATCACGTAGGGTTATTGTAAAGTATATTTATCCATTGTTGACATTTTGAACCCTTGTATTCACATACTTTCCTTGTTTGTCAACTTTAGTCCTTCCAGAGTATTCTTTCTCACGTTCAAAGCTTATGACACGTGTCAATACATTATAGGACGTGAATTTTCGAGGTGTTACATAACTTTCTTGTTCAATTTCTCGTTCGAGATCATTTCTTGATTCATGTCCTTAACATGTATGACCATATCTTCATCGTATCAATAGATCCTTAGACTCTCATCATCTTCAGAGGCAAGGATCCTTTAATTTAAAACGTCTACAATTGTTAGTAATGTTAACCCTAACAAGCACTTGTATTATACTACAATGCTTTCTACGACACGTGTTAACACACATAATTCGTTTAACTATATTGGTCTTTTATCGTTTTATTTGGGGTAACGTGTTTTACATGAAAACCCTATGTGTTGTTTTCAACACTTTATATGCTAGACCATTAATATACAGAATAACTTACCGGATTTTGAGATCAAGTCTCGAACCGAACACCAATCTTTATCAAGAGCATAAGGTTTAAGTTCAAGCATAGTTTTTCCCCGCCATACTTGAATCTCTTAAACCAGGGCTCTGATACAAACTTGTAAGACCTTTACTCATTTTATAATATATTTAATGAAAGTTTCGTATAAATACTAGTTTATATGATTACACATACTTTCGAAAATACGTATTTATTAAAACATTTAAAGATTTAAAATGTTCAACATCTTGTGTTTATATCGTCGTTTGAAACGACACGACGAAACATATTACGGAAGCTTGATTCATGAACGTGTTCGGTTCTTCGTTAAGCTTGATCACCATCCGGCACATTAGTTATACCTACATTTCTAAAACCATGAAATGAGTTAGTTATAAGGCGTTTAAAACTAGTTTAAACGAGTTCGTAACGTCAAACAATGAAATAGAAACAATTTGCAGGAAAGTGAACCCGTTGCGTGCCACGACGGGATGAGCAATGAGCTGTCGCGTGCCGAGACCACAAAGGTCTGTGGTCGTCGCGTGCCTCGAGGCCCTTGTTTCGACAGAATGTTTCCTAGGTGTTGCTGCATATTCCCAGCACAACTAAATTTTACGGAAACGAGCATAACTCCCTCGTTTTTGATCCGTTTTACACGATTCTTTTTCCTATGTGATCGTAATTTGATTCTCCATCATATGGAGTTAACATCCGAAATCCAGATTAACAAAATTATAAACTTTTAAGCTTTCGGCTTAAATATCCTTTTTCAAATTATTGACCCGTTCATGTTTTTATCAAACAAAACATGTTTGTTTGATCCCTAACTTCATGAAATTCATAATTTCAATATTTCCTATCATATTCGGTTCAAGTCACGGGTTTCTTACATATTTTAAACCCGTTTACGCTCATATGCTTATTTTGACCCGTTAAGGGTATTTAAGCGTATTTTTAGTACGAATCGCATTCATTCGTTTCTAGCTTAATATTTTCACATTTCTTATCCGGTGATCTTCCACCACAACTATACTTGTGGTGGATTTAATGTGGCGATCTATATAATCCGAGTTTTACCCCTTGGATCATTAATTTACAGCAAACACTCATATCGAGTCTTTTTATCAAGGATTCACATCTTTCCCTTTTTATACTTATCCTAAGTATTTACTTGGTCATAAAACTCATTTCTAAACAACCTCTAAGGGTTGTTTGCTCAATTTAGCTTCCGAGGGCGTTTTGGTCATCCTTAACCCTTCATTTACGATGAAGGACTTTTGAAAGCATGTTTGACCCACGAGCCCTCTTTTAGCTATGTTTATCTTTGAAAAGTCATTACGCTTTCCAAACGAAATGTCCATTATTTGAAACACTCGATTTACCTATTAAAGTGACCGAATGTCTATTTTAGACTTCATTTAACTCCCATTGAACCTTACGTTCAAAATGGGTAGTTACCCTATTACTCATACCTGGCTCGGATCAATATATTGACCCGTTTTAATACCCTGCTTTAATAATCGCTATCTAATAACGGTGCAGATATCCATTCGATATTTACTCCTGAAATCACATAACTCGAAAATAATCATTAGTCGATATTGTCAAAGGTGATATATTCACCTTTTGACCCGTTTGGTCAAGTGACCGATTATATTGGCGAGATGACGTTTATTACCATCTCGTCTACATGACTCGCTCCGGTTTACATCGTGCGGTCATTTTACTTATAGTTCATTTCATAACACTTTTGGGCCTATTATGGCTTACGTCATAAGTGTTTTTCAAAAACTAACGGTTATGGTCAACGCATGACCAAATTACCGGGTTACCCTTATTGTTTGTTTTGGTTTACCTTATAAGGTAACCATTAAAAGTTCTATATTTATTGGTCATTGTATAACTAAGTAGCCGTATTAGTCCTTTTTAACCATTACACATGGTTTATCAAAATCTTTGGTTATCTTGTTCCGTACGACTACACGTCGGAACGTTATATCTTGATTGTTAACTTGTCTTATTCGTAGTTGATACTATCAGAGGATATTCTATAATTTAAGAATGTTGTAAGTTATACTTACCTTGCATCCCAATTATGCATTTCCTTCTCTCTTGATTCGTTTGACCCGCTTCCTTTCCAAGCTTTCACCTAGCTTGCCAAACGTCAAACTATCATTGAAATTGTAAGATGGTTAGGTTAGTCATAATCATTTATGACTATCCCATCCTACACTTCTTATGTCGAATTTATCATTCGATCATATACTTGGTCGGTTTGACTTTTTAAAGTCAACCGCCTATCAACGTTAATAATTACTCGATGTAGCTCTATTACTCGTTTAATTACTTAGTCCATTATCCGATAACGTCATTCTTATGTTACCGGTTTAATCAGCTTAACACATGATGATATCAAACATCATTCTAATCAAGAATATATCATCATTTTCATTTTATCATACAAAACCGTTTCCTAGCAAGTATGATCATATACTCGAACACACAATTTATTCAAGTACTTCCTTATTACAATCACGTATGATGATTCTAATCATAGTTATATCATCAATTTCGTCATATGATTAAAACCCACTTAACATAGTGTGGTAAATCATTCAATCATTCAATTCATAGCATGTTATGTATGATTTTCACTTAGGGTTTTATTCCTAAGCAAGTATACATCACTAATCTAGCCATAGCTTCTCTAATCCATGCCTAATTCACGATTAGGATGATTATCCAATTTTTACAACTTCACCAAACATCAAGATTTTACATACCTTATGATCCCCTAGCTTGGGTGATCATTAATCAATGTTCGGTTGTGAATTTGTGCATCATTTAGACCTTCAATTTGAATATGTGAATATTAGGGTTTTGAGCTCCTTGGGGGCTCCCCTGCTCGATCCAGAACACGCACAGTGTGTGGGTGTTTGGGTTTTGATTTCTTTTAAATAACCTTTCTAGTTATCCCACTTTAACCCCTCGTGTTTGGTTCGTTATTAAGTAGGCTACAACCTACAAATTTTAATAACAATATTCCCACTTATTAACTAGGTTAAACATTCCTAGTTAAATTAGTGGGTTCAGGGAATTTACGACTCAGTTTATTTCAAGTCCCGTTAACTTGGGCTTCTATAAACTTTATTTTTCTCAAAAGCATTATTTTTCCTTTTTATTAAATATTAGGTTTAGTTATATAAATCCTAATATTTTCCAGGTTAATTTTACCACTAACGGTAATTTACCCGTCTTTTAGTATTAACGTCGTTTGATTACAAAACCCGTTTTCGGGGTGTTACATTTCGCCTTTAGGTACTTCTTTTTTTTAATAGGTTTAGGTTTTATGGTTTCAATTTTGTAACACCTTTAGGTACTATGACCAAAATTATCAATATAATGACTAAAATACCCTTCCATTTTCTTTTTAATTTTATCAATGTAACACATTTGGGTACTAACACCTAATTTTATTTAAGTTTAAATTAATTTTACAAAATCTATTTTTTTTATTTTCATCTTTTTATTATATCTCTTAATTAACATAAAATCTATTTATTTTTTTATTTATAAATAAAAATTAAAAAAGTCTGAAAACGTCCTGTCACACCCCGATTTTTCCACGTGTTAAAAAAGTCTGAAAACGTCCTGTCACACCCCGATTGTGGTTGTGATGGATTTTTTTTTATTTTTTTTTTGATTTTTTAGAATATTTTTGATTTTTTTTTTATAATTTTTATAATTTTTATAATTTTTTAAGATTTTTTATAATTTTTTATAATTTTTTAGATTTTTTATAATTTTTTTGATTTTTTAGAATTTTTTTGATTTTTTAGGATTTTTATGATTTTTTTATAACTACATGGACTGTTTGTGTAATAAATAAAACTTAAAACTAGTAACTTATAACTACAGGGACTGTTTGTGTAATAAATAAAACTTAAAAACTAACTTCAGTTAAAAAAACTAACGGAGGTCCACTGAGTACCAACATATTGAAACGTAGGATTATTAATTACCAAATCTGTAGGTAGGATTATTATTTACCAATGGGGCAAAGGTTGGTTTATTAAAAACCAATTTTCCATATTTAAATGCACAGCGGAAGCAAATGAAAGATAACATATATTACAATCCGATTCAAAGTAATATCAAATATTACAACGGAACGTAAGATGGATCCACAGGCGGATCTTTAACAGAAAGATAATATCGTTCAACAGACTTTAACATCTAAAGCTTGCGAGACTTGATTATTGATGCCTGGAGTAGCCAGCCTATTACGTATAGTACCTGCATTTAGCCTTTTTGGAAAATACGTCAGTTTACACTGGTAAATACAATTAATTGACTCATTTTGAAAATGGTTTAAGAAAATTAATTTGGATGCACGTGGCACAAAATATCTTTTATAATTTGATTAAAATGCACAGAGGCAAAATTAATCTTTTATACTTGGGACAATTATTTAAATATATAATCTCGTAAAAGAATTACATGTTCCTTATGCGTTCAGTAGCCCGGATCGTGCCGGGTTAAAGATCAATAGACACACCACATCAACTATTTATGCACTGACGAGTGTACGCCTACACTCCGCGCTTAGGTCGTGGCCATTTCGTAAAATGATGCCAAGGATATCCGGGACATGGTCATTAACCCCCCAAAGGCTTTAAGCAAACAAAACATATTTAAACGGGCCGATCAAATTATTCAATTAACCACCTAACGATGGAAGATTTGATGCCCGACCAAGCGGTATTTTATATACCGTACCCCAAGCCCGTATAGGGAAAATAAGTTAAAAGTATTTACTTGAGCTAAATATAAATTCAATCCCAGCCGTATATCAAATCAGCAAGTACAGATAGCTTTTACTCGGCTCCTAAGGAAGCCCTAAGGTATTTCTAAACGAACCAAGCACAGAGGGTTATACCAACATGTAACCTGGTCCTAAGGAAGCCCTAAGGTATTTCTAAACCTATCTAATTCGGGTCAGAACTGAAGTCAAAGCAAAAGTCAAAGTTTTGCGACTTTCGGTTCCGAACCGGGTCTAAACAGAAAATTGTCGGATCAAACAAGCTTAGATCAGTTCTTATACTTATTACCAAGTTATATGAGTGATAAAATAGGTTACATGCCTTCTACATTGCTAATTACATGTTAATTTGCAAATTAAGCTTCTGTTGACTTTTTCTAAACAACTTTGACCCGACATATGGTCTAGATAGAGTGGGAATCAGAGGGTGCCCTTTTAAGGGTTTAATGCCCACATAATTACCAATTTATAACTACCTTCAATTCGACTAATCACTGGACCGTTAGTGATTAATCGATAAGTCAAACCTTAATTACGACGGTTTGACTTTTAGGCTAATAACTAAGCAAAACTCAACTAAGGAAGATTAAGGATACTTACCAACGTCTTAATTAAGACTAAGGATGATTAGGGTCTGCTCTAGAGCTCCAGGAAGTCTAAAAAATGCAGATGGAATGAATGCAAGAATGTTGCAACATGAATGGCCTTTATAGTGATCTTAATCTCATAGATTGTTGACAAATCATGCTACCAATGGTCATGGATCATCAACAGATGTCCCTAGAGCCTAGGAGTCAGTTAGGGGTCGCCCATGAAGTGAAAAAGGCAATATGTGTCGCTTACAAGGGCTGAACAGACAACATTTCCGAGTTTCTGCATCTGGGAGATTCTTGCGCACCGTAAGGTAAAAGTGTTACAGTCCGTAAGGACCTGGGCAGCCACCAGAAACTTTCAAAAGTTGACATGTTTGGCCCCTGAACTTCCAAATGTCATTTTCGACACCTCTAAGGCCCGTTAAACCATTTTTAAGGCTTTATAATGATGCCTCAGCATAGAGAACATGAAACATGCTCAAAAATATGCCGGATGTTGGTTCGTTTGGTCGTACGGTCACGTTGTTCGGCTAATTACGACGAAACACGGACGGACGCGAAAAACAATCCAAACGACGCGACGAATGGAATTTTATCAAGCCAAACACTAAAATAAAATATTTTAGTGCTTACATAAATTTTTGGGTGTCCGGGAATATTCAGAATGTAAGATATGCGTGTAAACGCAAACTTGAGCGCTTTTTGACACTTTTAGTCCCTGCATGACTTAAAAGTTTATTTTTGCGCACCAAACACCTCAAAGCCTATATCTAAGCTATGAGAAGGATAAATAAGGTATGTATAACTCATGGTCATATTCCGGAAGGTCCGATAACATACGAATCGGCATACTTTAGCAGTTTGACGCTTTAGGTCCCCCTAATGCGCAAACTTGCGTAAATCGTCATTTAATAGCATTGAAGCCTCATCTAGTCCATATTAGGCATTCTTGAAAATATTATTAAACATCATAATGATTCGGGCTCGATAAAAGGTCATTCAGAGGTATAATTAAACATATTGACACTTTTAGTCCCTTATACTTGCAGAGTTGCGCGTAACTTCACTTTTAGGCATAAAAGCCTTGTATGGCCAATGATTGGCATCCCCAAGAGTATATCATATATCATGAGGTTCTCGGTTTGTTAAAAGGTCACTCAGAGGTGAGAATTAACATGTTGACGCTTTTAACCCTTTATTGCGCAAACTTTCAATTAATTACACACACGGCTACACTTGATCAACAAGTGGCTCATTTGTGAATATAAAACCGTAAAAGGTTATTTAGAAACTTATTTTAGGTATGCTAACACCTCCAGTCCTTTCATAAACAATGTTTTCGATTTTTCGAAAAATTTAGTCCCTTAAATTCAACATTTGTCTTCATTAAGGTTTATTACACGTGTCAATACTTCATTGTACGTGATTTTACGAGGTGTTACACGTCCGCTCCATTTTCTATTTATTAATAATATTACTAAATAATACTGGATAAATATCTGACTAATATTATGAATATATAAACGCTCTTTAAAATATAAATTAAATAATGAAACAAATGATATAATAAGTATATGTTAAAATCCATAGCAATCTTGAAAACACACGAATATAATATCTGAAAATTAGTTAAATTAATATATCAAGATATGTAGCATAATCGAGAAAAACTGTTTAAAAATAACTACAACTAATTTAATATATTTTGTAGTAAAATCGTAATAATGTATAATCTAATCTGATTTGTTTGTCACGGTCAATTACTTGGCACATTTTGAGACGGTGTGATTAAACCATGACTTCTCTATTTTATTTGTGTATCTATGTGCTTAGGAAACACTTTAGTTCCGATAAGATACAGTCTTTTATTATTATTATTATTATTGGTTTTATATTATTTAATCTCATATATTTAAAATTACAAAAATTAAAACTAAGTTTTATACATTAAACAAGTGTAATACACGAAGTTTTAACCTAATATCTTAATAATAATTTATTTGCACATTACCAACTATTATTATATCTATTGAATTTTTAAATATTTAAGATTTTGAGCAACTTCTATCGTGCTAAATTATTTATCATTTCTTAAAAAATTATATATAAATATTTACTTATAAATAAATAAATTGATTTTATGTTAATTAAGAGATATAATAAAAAGATGAAAATAAAAAAAAGTAGATTTTGTAAAATTGATTTAAACTTAAATAAAATTAGGTGTTAGTACCCAAATGTTTTACATTGATAAAATTAAAAAAATGGAAGGGTATTTTAGTCATTATATTGATAATTTTGGTGTCAGTAGCCAAAGGTGTTACAAAATTGAAATCATAAAACCTAAACATGTTAAAAAAAGTTAGTATCTAAAGGCGAAACTAGGTATAAACCACATGACCCATTTGTGTAATTAACTCTTTTTTTTTTTGAAACGTATACTTCATTAACGAAACGGCCGACCCCAACCGGGCCGACAAAACAAGGACAACTACATAGAGCACGATTTTTTTGCATAAATGAGTGGTTTAGAGAAAAAAAGAGTGTCTTTAGGTGATCTGTGATTTTTGTTGCAACTCTAGGTATGTGGCAATATGAAAGAGCGACCTTCCATGCATATTCTGTCAAAATTCTGCAAAAGCTGCAAGGTTATAGAAGATTGTTGTTTGAAACAGCAACCTTAAGAAGGTCGCTGTTTGAAACCACCAACTCATATAAGATTGCTGTTTGAAAGAGAAATGTTAAACACGATTGCTGTTTCATACTACATTCTTATAAAAGATTGCTGTTTCATCTTGCATTCTTATATAAAATCGTTTTTTCATAGAAATATATAATTAAAGATTGCTGTTTGATTTAGCTAACTTATATTTTATCTTTTATCGCATCTTTTATCTTCTCTTCATATTTATCTCATCCCACAATTATATCCGTACCATTAGGAGTAAGCCTTCTTAAACAAACAGAGAATACTGTATACACACGAGACCAAAATATTTCAGTGTTACGAAGCCCGCAACAAATCATGAACAATGTATGTGAAATGACTGATATTCTCCTAGGAGAGGAGTGCACGTATCATATAAACGAAAAAGCATTATACGGGCTACCCCTCAACCCCGTTTACGTAGTGTAAAAATACCCCTTAACTCGATTCCGTAGTGTAAAAATACCACTTAACTTTATTTCCGTTGTATAAAGGATACCCCTGATCCTAAAAAAAAATTAGGATACCCCCAACCTTTTGGGCTAGTTCCGCCACTGCTGACCAATGACACTTACAATGTTCACTTCCGTTGTCAAGAGCAACCCTCTCTAACAAAGAAGTAACTCCGTCTTAACTTTCATGTGTGTGGTTTCAAACAAAAAAAAAGCAGTCAATTATACAATAGAGCAGACGAAGTTAAATTGCTAGTATGGACTATTATCAGTCAGTTAGTCATAGTTCAAATTATTCAATTCAGTTTATCAAATGTTATGCATGGCTTCTTGATGACTACCATGCATGCTAATAACTAATTTATTAAAATTTCTTGGATTAAATGTTATGGTCCGCTTTGTAGGTCAATTTTGAGTATATTAGATTACATATTTATAATACAGTCATGCATGATATGGATGGAAATTTGCCATAAATCTATTGAGGGTAGCCTAGGGGTAGTTGTGAGTCCTTATCATAAACTTAATGGCTAAAGAAAGTAGTATGCACCTATATCCCATGTGCTACAATCATGTCAGTATTAATATGTTTCATAAGAATCAAATGAATCCCACAAGACACTCACTTCGTTTTGATATATATATATATTTGAAAGTTGAACAAAACTAGGGTTAAGACCCGCCCGCGTTGCGGCGCGGATACATCGTAAACATTGAATGGATTAGTCGAAACGTTATATGATGCATTAACCATACGAAAACACACATTTCGACGTATCCAGTTGAACTCAATGTAACCTGTGTAAGCATTGTGATTGGATCAAACGTAAAGTAAATGGAATTCATATCGAACAATCATAATGTATTATATGTGATCCAACTCATACATAGAAAACGTAACAGGTATGAAGGAAAATATGCACATGTAATCGAAAGGGATTAATTAGAGCTTCCGGGAAAAAAAGGGGAGAAAAAGAAACCATAATTTGACTCCACTCGGTTAGAAAAAAACTTTACAAAACATACATAAAATAAACACGAAAACATATTATATTTGACCTGAATCATTTCCCAAAAAAGTTTAGCGTCGAAACGTAGAACAGCTTGAATTTATACCAAAACGTACATAAAATATGCACGTAAAAATGGTTTCTTTAAACGAAAACGTATTATATTTGACCTGACTCGTCTATAAAAAAAGTTTACGTCGGAATGTAGAAAAAATCATATTTATACATACCCGTACATAAAATAAGCACGTAAAAAATAGTTTTTAGGTAAAGGAAGTATAGGGGTAAACCGAAACAAAATATTAGTAAAAAATTTAATAGGTTAAAAACGTTCGTAAAACCGTGCCAAGTAGCACCAATGCCACAACGACATCGACTCTCAACATCGTAAAAATAAAATAGATAAAATGGTAAAAATTACACTGATCGAAAAAGAGACTAAAATCGTTGAACCACGCACACTCGTTACAGTGTCTTAATGCGAAGAAATTAACCAGAAACGTAAAACGTACAAAATAATAACTTAGTTGATCTAGGACCCACCCGTTGCGGGGAAGTTTTCAAAAGGGGAAAAACGGACGTGTTACGACGGGTCTGTCAAATATAAAAAAATAGAGCAAAAACATTGAACCTCACATGCACGCTACGACATGTTAACTCACAAAACTTTGAACGAAACGTAAAACGAAAAACTAGCGAAAGATAAAAAGTATGGAGGGGCCAAAGTTGTTAATAATAAAGTGTTGTGTTAAATTACAAAAGATGAAAAAATTTGAGTTAAAACTAAAAAATTCAAATGGGTTAAAATGTAAAAGAAAAAACTTTAAGGTTGAAAGTGAAAAATCAAGTTTTTCTTTTGAAAAAGCCCCCAAGCAGCATGTGGTACAAGTGATGATGCACAAGAAAGTTGCAAATTTATATATGGAATAATTGTGGTGACTGAACGTGTTCTTAATTAATGAATGTAGAGGCTTTACGAATTGGGATTACGAAGGATTTTGGTCACGGGAACGGGACCATTAGGTTGTGTGCCAGCAGAACTAGCACAACGCAGCGCAAATGGCAACTTACAATCTTGCGATCGTTTCTTTTTGCCAAATTATAAACTGGATTCACGGGACACGGGGTCACCATTATTATATACTAGTTGTATGTGCGGTGCGTTTTGTTTAAAAAAAAATAAAACAAAAACCCAATAGCAAGACTGTAATTTTGAGCTGGGGCAAAACTGAATTTGTCAGAACTAATGAGTAAGTGCTAGGCAACATCTTGTCACGAATAAAAATTACATCAAGTCTACCAGTTAAAAAAACACTTCCATAATTTGGCAAAAAGAAATGATCGCAAGATTGTAATTTTGAATTGGGGCACACAACGATCGCAAGATTGTAAGATTGTAATTTGGCTAAAAGCGATTTTATATAAGAATGCAAGATGAAACAGCAATCTTTTATAAGAATGTAGTATGAAACAACAATCTTGTTTAACATTTCTCTTTCAAACAACAATCTTATTTAACATTTTTTTTCAAACAACGACCTTCTTAAGGTTGTTGTTTCAAACAGCAATCTTCTATAACATTGCTTTTTCAAACAACAATCTTCTATAACCTTGCAGCTTTTGCTGAATTTTGACAGAATATGCATGGAAGGTCGCTGTTTCATATTGCCACATACCTAGAGTTGCAACAAAAATCCCAGATCACCTAAAGACACTATTTTTTCTCTAAACCACTCATTTATGCAAAAAATTCATAGAGCACCACTCCCCCCAATCAATCCCTTTGTTTTTCAATCTATTCAAGAACCATAAAAAACCTAAAGCCTTGACTTCGCTCAAAATGCTATGTATCTTAACCGGAGTGTTATTTATGGAAAATACAACATCGTAATCTTGTAGAAAGCGCGTTACCAACCATTAAATGGTCCCCTGAAACAGATCTTTTCAAACTCTTTCTGGGAAGAAGAGATATCAATAATTAATCCGTATGTTTGACTATGATAAAGCTGTGAGAATCCTTTCAATATATATGGCCATGCTATCCATCTGTTTAAGTTCATATCAATAACCATGTCTGTTCCTACAAGTCACGAGTTTTCATCCTCATGGACCTCGTCCTCAGAGTCATCACAACTGTGCCGCCAGTTTACGTTTTTCCAGATTCAGCTAGCTACTCAAAACCTTGATGATTCATTGGTCATAGGCCGTGGGGGTTTTGGCAAGGTTTACAAAGGAACCATCACTAACGGCACAAATATTTTGACTGTTGCCATAAAGCGTCTAGATTCAACTTCTACTCAAGGAGCATCAGAATTTTGGGCTGAAGTAAATATGCTTTCTAACCTAAGGCACTGTCACTTGGTGTCTTTCATTGGTTATTGCAATGATGGGCTAGAAATGATACTTGTTTATGAATATATGTCACATGGAACCCTTGAAGACCATCTCCACAAACGCCAAACCCCACTATCTTGGGTTCAAAGACTCAAAATATGCATAGGGGCTGCTCGTGGCTTAGAATATCTTCACACAGGTGCGGGTATTAAGCATGGGGTTGTACATCGCGATGTTAAAAGTTCAAATATATTGTTAGATGACAGTTGGGAAGCTAAGATTTCAGATTTTGGATTGTCCAAAATATGTCCAAAAAACCGGCAGACCACTTATGTCAACACTGGCGTAAAAGGCACGTTTGGGTATCTTGATCCCGATTACTTTTACACTGGTAAGCTGACCAGAAAATCCGATGTATATGCTTTTGGGGTGGTACTGTTTGAAGTCTTGTGTGGGAAACGGGCAGTAGATAGTAGAATTAATGAGGAGCATTGGGGTCTAGCAGGATGGGCTCAAAACTCTATTAAAGAAGGTAGGCTAAAGCAAATTGTTGATACTCGTATAAGGGGGTCAGTATCTCCTAAATGTTTAAAGGAGTTTGCACAGCTTGCAAAACAGTGCTTGCATAAAGATCCAAAACAGAGACCTACAATGGCCAAGGTTGTGGTAGGTCTTGAGTCTATTCTGGCCATACAAGAGAAAGCCAACACACTGCAGCCCACAGGTTTGCACCTTTTTGCTAAAAGGCTCTGATGGTTATATTTTTATTCAATTTTACGAGAGCTCATTTATCATTTCTCTTCCAGTTTCATGTGCTTAGTATACGTCTTAGCTGAAGAAATGAAATAATGTTTATTTTAGTTGGAAACAATTAGCCTCGTTTTTTTTTTCTTGATATCTTAATCTTACCATTCTCTTAACAATTTCTTTTTTCTTGAACTTGTAATAGGAGGTCAAAACCAAATATTCCATCGGTTTGATTTTGATACTATCAATGTTGCAACTAAAAACTTCTCTGAAGCGAATAGAATTCCACAACTGCAAACAGATGTCACTTGGTATAAGGTAAATGGAATCATCTATCTAATTAAATGTTTTACATGGTTTTCCAATGTCTGCTAGAAATTCCAACTTTGTTTCTCTTTTCAGGGAAAGCTACAAAATGGGCAAGGTATAGCAGTTGCTAGAATTTATATTAATGACGCATATGGACGTTTTATTAATGAAGCATCAACACTACTAAAGCTTGAACACGAGAATTTGGTCAAGTTTCTTGGATATTGCATTAAAGAAACCAGATTGTTTCTTGTCTATGACTTTGCACTGCCTGCTATATTTGGTATGAATTTTCATTATGAAATGTAAATCTCAAGCATTGCCATGCTCAACAGAAAGCAATGAGTGTTGCTAGCCTTCTTTATCACCGATTTATACTACCATTCTAGTTTTTAAGATTATATCAGTTTTAGTGGATTAAACCTTTACATAACATCCATCTCGTAATCTGTTTTTCAGATCCGGTGAGTACTCTTTTGAACTGGGATAAACGGTACAAAATAATTCTAGGTGTTGCTAGAGCACTTCTTTACCTTCACAGAGAAGCTCCCATACAGATCATACATTGTGACGTAAAACCTGGGAACATTCTTTTGGATAAAAAGTTGAACCCCATATTGTTAGGTTTTCTAAATACAAGATATTTAGACATCAACCAGACAGATATGCGCGTGATTTTTGATCCCTGCAGTACCGAAGAAGCCTTCAAGTAATTTTCAATATCATGCTCATTTGTTGAAGCCTTCAAGTAATTTTATTTTCTTTCTAATGAATCAGTTGCATCCAACAAGTGGTCTAAAGTCCACAGACAAGTGGCTCATTAGCGATTCAATCAATAAGTGTTGTCATGATTACTAAGAACTCTTACTAATTGAGATTTTCTTACTGGTGGTTGTGGGTTCAAAATTCCAGCTGGCTCTCTCAAAAACAAAAAGAAAAGAAACTTAATTTGAAAAATGAAAAGTATTGTATATTATTTTGTAGCATCTAGAAAGGATGTTGTTGCATAATATTGTAGGTATTATGTAGCAATATCATCCCCTTGAGATTGCGAGTAGTATTGTTGATACTTTTCCATTTTGGAAGAAAGTCGCATTCTCTTACATGTACGCCCGCCCATGTTGGTGTCCCTCTGTCTTCCTTTTGATATTCTGATAATTTGTATTGTTCATCATGGCTCATAACAGTACACGCGACAGTGGTTACCGGGCACCGGAGTATTTGATAAACCGAGTTTTGTCAACCAAGGTGGATGTCTATAGTGTTGGTGTGTTAATGTTAGAGACTGTAACTGCAAAGAGAACACCCGATTGTATGTTCCCCTTCAGAAATGTAAGTTTGATACTGGATCATCAAGGCTCATGCTTACCAGTATTCTAGATGAATAAGTTGACATGAATTATATAATATCAATATAACTAACTTCTTTTCAACTACTAGCATACCTTTTAATGAGACTTGCAAGTTCATGGGTCTGAGTTATTCACTTATTTGTGTTAGGAGAAATCATACAGTCATGAAATGAAAAGGGACAGAGAATTTGTTTAATTTGAAAATAGAAAGATGATGGTAGGAGTATAGCTACAGTCTTAACATGTGTGATGAATTGTTGTAGGTTGAGAGAAACTGGTTGGAAGGAACAGTTTCCAATATAATTGATCCCAGAATTGATGTTGATTCAAGTACGATGACAAGATTCATTGAGATTGGGTTGCTGTGTGTTCAAGAAGATGCAGCAGATAGGCCAACAATGGAGGAAGTTGTTGGCATGTTGCTTGGCAGCTCATCTCTCACTCTCCCCGTCTCAAAATTGCGAACAAGGATGACTGAATAGTACACTTCTATCAGATTTATGCCTCACGTTGAAGTGATGTAAAGTACATTCTTAAAACATCAATGCAAGTTTTTATGTTGCATACTATAGGATTGAATTTGGGTGGGTGGTTCATAGCGAGCCATTGTGCCTCTTTAGATGGTGGTTAACTGGGCAGTCAATATTCATCAATGCCTCTTTTGATGGTGTTCTGCCCTTGGCTAGCTGCTAGCTAGCAGGGTCTCTTTTTATTAAAAATTCTTGTTCAGGAAAAATAAACGGTTGCGGACCTGGAAATTTATTTATGGGTGTGCAAATTTTTGGTGCACGGATATCTGATAACTGGATTACATATTTTCGGGTTAGGACAGGCCAGGCCAGGCCAGGCCAGGCTATTTTAGGACAGGTTACCTAACGCTATTCAAATTCAAGTTCCTAACCAAATGTTCTTTGACTTTAGTTAGACCATGCATAATGGGCATTAAAGTGAAATGAAGGGGCTTGATAACTCCTCCAACAACGTTCCCTGTGCGTTATTGGGGCATGAAATGGGAGGAGCGTTTCTATTATAACGCTAAATATATTGGAAAGTAATGACTTAAAGAGCATTAAGGAGGCTAACCATTACACATTTTTCAAAGGGGCGAGATGGAAAATGTCCCTTAGGAGGCATTAACCTTTACGGATGGTCTTATATGACTTTAGTTATGTAAATCAGTTTTGTTTATAATTTTAAAAGTTTTGTTCTTTTTGTTTTTTGAGTAAAATATCAAAATCATCCCTAAGGTTTTGAAACTTTTCCCTGTTACATCCAAAATAATTTTTTTTAATTGGACCCCTCGCATTTCATTTTTTTTTTTTTTGCTATTTTCATCTAAATCACTAACTCAAATAAAATGTATCTTTAACTTGGGAACAATTTTGGCAATTTCATTAACTCAGTGACGATTTTAGCAATTTACCCAAATTATTATTATTATTTTTTAATCTTTTAAAATTTTCTTTTTTTTTCTAAAAATAAAAAATAACAAGAAAACTGTAGGTCCGTTTGCGGATCGTCGGACAACTACGAGATCTTGTTTCGGGTGCCGGAACAGGTGCGGAATCCCTGTTACGACAAAAACCGAGCGAGAGAAAAACTCAACACAAAGATATAACGTTTAACGGTTGTGTATTGATATCGACAAAGTTTGGTTACAGAATGATACAATAAGAAATACAACTAAACTCTCTGTTTTCTCTCTGTGTTCACTCTCTTGTGTGTTCTGTCTCTGTCCAGTTTGCAGTTTTGCTGCTTATATAGGAACATTGTCGACGAAATATAAGCAGGCGACGAAACTCATAGACGAAACATGTGCAGCCAACGAAACACTAGAAGCCGACGAAAGATCAACGACGAAAGTCTCATGACGAAAGACATGGTCTTTCGTCATTAACAAAATCAGGATCTTTCGTCATGCAAGAAGTCTCGAGGAACAGTGGAGTGTTCGTCGTTTGGAGTGTTCGTCGAGCAGGAGTGTTCGTCCAACAGCAGTTTTCGTCCAATTGAGTGTTCGTCACATGGAGGGTAATGACGAACCCTTGAGAGTTCGTCCACTTAGGAGTTCGTTGGATAGGGACTCTTCGTAGGACCTTCAGTCTTTATGCAACATAGAGTCTTCATCCAACATAACATGGAGTCTTGTAGTAATATTATGTAACACCCCATGTTTCGAAAGTCAAAGTCAAAGATTGAAGTCAAAGGAAGACATGATTGCTGATTGCGATCTGTCACTCCTTGCTCAATTCTTGTTTTGACTTGTTTGACTAATAGTCAGTCTATTTTATGCTTTACGTTACTTGTATTATGTAGAGTACTTATTAATAATCGATGTTTATCGCATATTTATCGCTTGATTAATCGCCTTATCGCTATCGCAATCGCACTCGAAACTCGAATCACGCAATCTGGTTATTGTCCTTATGTGTGTGTGCACCTTATGTGTTACTTGTGCATGTTTATTTATGTTATATTGTGATGATCAATCGAAACGCAAGCGAAACTCAATCACAATCAAATCGCAAACGCTAAACGAATACGAAATAAGGATGCTTGTATGTTGATATAGTAGTTGGGATTAAAAGTAATTTGACTAGGAAACTCAATCGCATCGCAACGCTCGCAATCGAAATCGCAAAACCCAACGCGTTGTGCCCTCCAATCGAGTGGCCAGCCGATCGAGCTGCCACCCGATCGGACAGCCATCCGATCGAGGTGCCACTCGATCGGGCTGCCACCCGACCAGGGTACTGCTCGATCGACCAGCCCTCTCCTCCCCTTTCCTTTTTAGGAAACCCTATAAATACCCCTGTCAACATAAAACTTACTACTTTTGGCATATCTCGTCCGACCAACTCTCCTTGTTCACCTTTTCTTCGATTTCTCGCGATTCCGGTAAGATCTCAACCTAAATCTTGTACTTTCTTAATCTACACGCACATCTACACCTTTCTATCTTTTAAATCTTAACTTTTAACCGTGAAATCACTAGATTTGAGGTGTTCTAGGATGATGTCATCATGGTGTTCTTGAGAACTTCATGATTTGGTTTCAATCCTTCAGGAACAACTTAGATCTGAACGATTTCCACATAAATAAACAAAGATCTTTCATAGATCTGAACATATTCAAGGTGAAAAGGATTGAAAGATGGTTTTCCAACTTTCTTTCAACTCTTTTACACTAAATGCACTCAAAACCGATAGAATCCGAGCTTGTCTGGACCTCCACTCATTCTTGTGGTTGTGTTGGTTCAAGATCTGGTTTTTATCCACGAGATTACCGATTTTGGGTTAAACATGGAACACCGTCTCAAACGGTTAACAGGTCGGATTTGGGTGATTCCTGTCCGATCAGGTTACTAAGTCGTGACGAGGAAGAAGACGATCAGGTCGACCAGGTTGGAGTGTCGCCCGATCGGACTACTGTCCGATCGGATTGTCACCAGATCGGGTTGCCACCCGATCGGCTTGCACCTTGGCCCCACCTTAAACTTTAATTCGAACTTCAAGAGTTTTTGAACACCGATCGACCGACCATCCGACCGTGTGATGTTTTGAAACTCCAACACTTAAAACAATTTTTAACATGTTCAATGCACCAGGGTTGCCACCCGATCGAACTACCGCCCAATCGAGTGACAGCCTGCTGTGAACTTGTTTTCACTGAAGTGTCCAACCAATCGGTTCGTCGTCCGATCTAACGGTCGTTCGATCGACCGACCTGAAAGGTAGAGACACTTCTCTATTTTCAAAATGCTACAATGAAAACTTCAAAAGACAAGCCATCATACACCGATCGGATGACCAATCGAACGGATTGTCACCCGAACGACCGGCCATCCAATCGGACTGCCTTCCGACCGGACTGTTGTTCGACCCACTGACACTTGCTTCGTTTTACGCGTCGCTTATCGTTATGCTATCAATCTGTTCAGGCTATTATCTGCTCTAAGCGCTCCCTTCAATCCATTAACTCATCGCTGTGAGTATACTCGATCCCTTTTTGCTTTATGCACTTTTGGGTGTTACATACGTTCATATATAAAATCACATCGAACACACTACGCTATACTTTAACGCTAACCGTTATCGCATGTTATACGTGACTTAATGAATGCTTGTTTGTTATGTTTACACATGGAATGATGTCTACCTGCCTTAGCTGTAACACCCCAAAAACGGGTTTGGTAATTAAACCACGTTAACAATAAAAGACGGGTAAAGTACCGTTAGTGGTAAAATTAACCCGGAAAATATTAGGATTTATAAAATTAAACCTAATATTTTATAAAAAGGGAACAGAAAGCTTTTGAGAAAATAAAGTTTATAGAAGCCCGAGTTAACAGGAATTAAAATAAATTGAGTTATAGATTCCCCGAACCCATTAATTTAACTAGGAATGTTTAACCTAGTTAATAAATGGGAATATTGTTAGAAATAAGTAGGTTGTGGCCTACTTAATAACGAACCAAACGCGAGGGGTTAAAATGGGATAACTTAATAAGGTTATTTAATAAAAGAAAATCAAAACAAAACACACACTTGAAGTGTGTGTTCTGGATCGAGCTCAGGGGGCTCCCAAGGAGCCAAAACCCTAATCCACATATATGTATCAAATTGAAGGTCGAAATGATGCATTAATTCACAACCGAACTTGGATTAATGATCACCCAAGCTAGGGGATCATAAGGTATGTAAAATCTTGTTCTTTGGTGAGGTTGTAAAAATTTGATAATCATCCTAATCGTGAATTAGGCATGGATTAGAGAAGCTATGGCTAGATTAGTGATATATACTTGCTTAGGGACGAAACCCTAAGTGAAAATCATACATAATATGCTATAAATTGAAGGATTTGATGAATTAACACACTTAGATAAGTGGGTTTTAATGTTATGATGAAATTGATGATATAACTATGCTTAGAATCAACATGCATGATAACGAATAGAAGGTGTTTGATTAAACCACGAATTTGGGTACAAGACCATACTTCTCACGAAATGGGTTTTGTATGATATAAAAGAATTGATGTTAAGATCGTGATATAGATGCTTGAAATCATGTTAACTAGTAGTTAGTGTGTAAAATTTGATTTTGTTAAGAGTTCGGATGAAATGCCTAAGCGAAATTCAATAAACCAAATGTGCATTGAATAATTTGATAAGTCTATTGACTTTAAAAAGTCAAACCGACCAAGTATATGATCGAATGATAAATTCAACATAAGAAGCGTAGGATGGAATAGTCGTAAATGATTATGACTAACCTAACCATCTTGCAATTACAATGATAGTTTGACGCTTGGCAAGCTAGGTGAAAGCTCGGGGAAGGAAGCGGGTCAAACGAATCAAGAATGAAGGAAAAGCATAATTCGGATGCAAGGTAAGTATAGCTTACACTAGTCTTATATTTTAGAATATTCTTTTGTCGTATTAATTACGAATAAGACAAATACCAAATTGAGATATGATGTTCCGGCGTGTAGTCGTATGGAACAAGATAATCAAATATGATAAGAAACCATATTGATGGCTAAAAATGAGTTAACTCGGTAATTCGATCATATTATGATGAATGAAACATGTACTTTTAATGGTTACCATATAAGGTAAATCATAATAACCAATAAGGGTAAAATGGTAATTTGGTCACACGTTGACCATAACCGTTAGTTTTGAAAGACACTTATGACGTAAGCCATAATAGGCCAAAAAGTCTTAAGAAATGAATTTATAAGTAAAATGACCTCACGGTGTAAAGCGGAGCGAGTCATTGTTATAGCACCGGATCGATGACGAACATCAACATTGCACTTGATTCTAGACATAAAGAACAATCATAAACACCAAAGATAGAAAGAGGTAGAAGATGAGTCTCTTTATTAACGAATCAGTCATCACAGATTACACACCAAAAGAGTATACATCATCTATAAGCTAGTTTAGATCACTAAGATCTAAACCAAGCATTCTCTCACAAACACATAGTATCCCTCTCTCTCTCTAGAATCTTCATACACTGATGGAGAATAGCTGGGATCTTGTGAGAGATGCACCAAGCTCTAAAGGGTTGCCCTAATGTAGGTCCGGCTAGGGGAGGATCTAGTCGCCTAATCCTTGTATACAAACCAACCCGGTTATGCGGAATCCAACCGGGATAGCAAACCGAGATAGAACACGTAAAAACACGACACGCAAAGTTCACCGATTAACACCTCTGTATTAATACGTATGAATGGTCCAGTTACAAGCTCAATGTTTACAAATCAGTTCTGCAAACTCTCAGAGTGTGTGTGTGTGTTTCTGCTCTTGTGCCTAACTCCAAATGAACACTACACACGGGTATTTATACCCAAAACAGCAGGTCTGGACGAAGGATCAAACAGTCTGATCGAAAGATCATCTTTCGACCAGAAACAGCTCGAATGATCCACATGTACCACGAAGGATGATATCCTTCGTGGTCCATCTGTCGAATGTTTATGTTTCGAGCTCATCATCGAAGGATCTAAGTTATCCTTCGATGACCATCCTTCGACCCAGCCATATTACAAACATTTTCTAACTGTTTTGCCAAGTCAAACCGGAGGATGGTTGACTTGGTCAAACTTACATCAAAGACATCGTTTTGTATCAAGACTAAATACAGTCAAAGTACAGACACAAGTGCACCAACAAACTCCCCCTTGGCTGTAGCTTTGTCTGGCTGTAGCTTTGTCTCGATCTTCATTCTTGTAAGTCTCTCGTGTCTTCAAGTCTTTGACTTCTTTTCAAGTCTTCAATGTCGGAGGATCTTCAAAGTCTTCACGTCTTGAAAGCAGAAAGTGTACCAACAAACTCCCCGTTTCATGTAGGAAGTGAGTTGACAAACTCCCCCTTAACATAAGCTCCCCCTTGAGTTATGCTCGTGAAAGTCTTAATCTTTATGAAGTGAGATCCTTGTGGTGTTGATGATGGTCAGCGGCAACTCGATCATCTTCATCACTTGAGTGCCTTCACGTCGTGTCTTCATTCCGAAGTTTGTCATCGACCATGTTCTCCTTGCCTTTAGAATCTGCACATGCAAGAAATCTAAACGCGTAATGAGAACAACTGCCTGGAATATCATAAGCAACCAACACACATGTGACCATTGTTCAAACAAACACCGTCCGACAGTTTGAAAGTTTAGCAAATTTGTCAATTTTAATTTTTAACTTTCAAAACTTTGCAAATTTCGACCGTTTATGAAGATTTTGGTCGTTTCGGTTTTCAATCAGGTTTTAGGTAACGAAGACTCGAGATCCAACATCGTACGATCAAAAATAAAATAGAAATAAAATCTTTTTGGTATTTTGAATTTCTCAAAAGTAAAGACTGAAAGCAGTAACTAAATATATACAAATATGCAGAAACTGAAAGCATTAAATAAATATTTACAGACATTCTTTTTGCGAGTTTCGAGGGTAAGAGAATCATATCAGTGTACGGTCATGTCAAAACGCTCTTGTTGTTCAATTAGTTAACATTAAGATAAGCATCCTATAACAATTATCGGTATTGTTGTCCACTTAAGCTCAACTTATCATTTGTAATCATGGCGAGGGGATACGATTAAGGAATGATTTATACTTACCGACCGGTGTTCATCCACATCACGACACATTCCCGTATCAAGGTATGCACGAGGGTTCATCTTACCGGTGAGTATACCGATTATCATCTGTTTGACCGTATATGATGTGAGATTCTCACTTATTTAGATTGAAAACAAGCCCTATGTGATAGAATCACTTATTGAGAGGAACTTGATTTTCGATGCATGAGGGCACAGGAGCAAGTCCGTGAACAGGTCAGTACTTTCGTACAGCAAAGAGACGAACTTGACTCCCGGAAAGAATTTGTGATATATTATCACTTATTTTGAGGGACATGTGATTGTTGATCACTTATTGAGGTCGTATGCAATATGTACACGTATGTATAGTATCATGGAAGATCTAGACTTGCGTCCCCGTTATTTTTCGGTAAAAGATACAACCATGATACCCAGATGATAAGCAGCATAAAGACCGAATATCTCAGAACCTCGGCAATCTCTCAAACGAAATTTCGGTACTAAGACCATATGCCAATGAATGGTTCCCACCCAGTCTTCAGTCGGATTTAAGTTTATATCACCCTGCACACTTTAAAATGATTGTGAGCCTACCGATACATCTTATATAGAGCTGCTTATCGCTTTTCATTTTGCATTTCAGTTTAAAGAGGTTTAGACAGACCACTGATGTACTATCATTTTCTCTTTAGCTCGCCAGGAAACTCATTTTTGTTTTTCTATTGTTTTTGTGTTTTTGAAATTTTTCAATGTTTTTGGATTTTCAAATTTTTGGATTTACTCCCCCTAAAATCAACAAACTAAGCTAAATTTTAAAACACAAGGGTATTTACAAAAATGATTTTCCGATGTGGATTACTCTTGCTTGACCTTAATGCCGTTTACCAATAATAAATAGTCAAATCTTGATTTGTCAAAAGCTTTGGTAAAAAGGTCGGCACGTTGGTCATCGGTGTGGACGTAAGCAACATCGATTAGCCTTTTCTCAAAGCAATCACGTATGAAGTGATACTTAATGTCAATGTGCTTAGTCTTTGAATGCTGCACAGGATTTTTAGTGATCTGTAAGGCAGCAGAATTATCAACGTAAATAGGAGTAGTTAGGAATTCAAAACCGTAATCACGCATTTGTTGTTGGATCCATAGGACTTGGGAGCAACAACTTGAGGCAGCAATGTATTCAGCTTCGCATGTTGATGTAGCGACGCACGTCTGCTTCTTGCACTGCCATGTGACTAGGCGATTTCCCAAAAACTGACATCCAGCCGTTGTGGATTTGCCGTCGATTTTGCATCCGCCAAAATCAGAATCACTGAATGCGATCAAGTCAAAGTTATTATCCCTAGGGTACCATAGACCGGTGTCAGGGTAACCCTTCAAATAACGAAAAATCCTTTTTACAGCTGCAAGATGTGAGGCCTTCGGGTTGACTTGATATCTGGCAAGCAGGCACGTTGGGTACATTATATCTGGTCTTGATGCTGTGAGGTACATAAGAGATCCGATCATCGCGCGGTAGTACGAGGGGCTAGTAGCGTCACCCTTCAAGTCTGGAGTAATTCCGTGATTTTGTGGTAATGGGGTACCGATGGGCGTTGCATCAGACATCTGGAACCGGCTCAAGATGTCACCAACATATTTAGTCTGATGGATGAATATCCCAGACTCAGTTTGTTGTACTTGTAGGCCCAAAAAGAAAGTCATTTCCCCCATAGCACTCATCTCGAATTTATCCTGCATTACACGCTCGAAATCCCTACACAAAACATCATTAGTAGAACCAAATATAATATCATCAACGTATACCTGTACCAGTAGAAGATCTCCATCTTGTTCTTTGATGAAAAGAGTACAGTCGATAAGACCTCTGCGAAATCCATTCTCCAGCAGATAATTAGATAAGGTTGCGTACCAAGCTCGCGGTGCTTGATGAAGACCATAGAGAGCTTTGTTGAGCAACCAAACCCGATCGGGATGGATAGGATCTTCAAAACCTGGAGGCTGTTCGACGTACACCTCTTCTTCTACCACACCATGTAAGAATGCACTTTTCACGTCCATCTGGTATACCTTGAAACCTTTGTATGAGGCATAAGCCAGAAAAATCCGAATTGCTTCTAGACGTGCAACAGGTGCATACACTTCGTTGTAGTCGATTCCTTCAATCTGATGAAAACCTTGAACGACTAGCCTTGCTTTGTTTCGAATAACGATTCCACGGTCATCCTTTTTGCATTTAAACACCCAACGGGTACCAATCTTCTTATAACCAGCAGGTTTCTCTACGAGTTTCCAGACACCTAGCTTCTGGAATTGTTGCAGTTCTTCCTGCATCGCTTCAACCCAAGAGCTATCTTTCAAAGCATCTTTCCAAGTTCTTGGCTCTTCCTGTGAGACATAACACGCGAAAGACCAATCATTCTGTTGACCAGATTCTCGGATAGTTGCATACAAGCCTGCATTGTTGTTGTTCCGCAACATGTTTCTTGTTTGAACGCCACTTTGAACATTTCCGATGATGTTTTGTTGAGGATGGGTATTGTGAATCCTTGTTTCTAGATTATCTTGAACTGGAATATTTGTACCCAGATTGTTGAGATTGAGATCAACAATCAATTCAAGACCCGGAATTGACGAAGAGGTTGATGCAGTAGCTTCAGCTGTTCTAGGGACATCCACTGGAGGAGTACCCTCTGAAATACCATGTACTGCTGTTGCTGGAACTTCTTGATCTGCATCTAGAAATTCATCATCCTCTGAAGATTCGTTCAATTCGGTAGCATCGTGAAAATCCTCATTGTCGAGAGCATTATTGTTCACCGAAGAAGGTTCTTGATTGACTATAATGGGACGAACCAACGGTGAATCTGTTGCGTTGTCACTCTCGAAAAACATCCTTGCTGCAGCATTTTCTTCAACTGCTTCAACATTGATCGAATTGAAAAAGTCATCGTACTCAAACATCCAAGGCTGACCAGGATTTCTGACTGGTAAAGTGTGCCTTTGTACTCTGACTTCAGACCATTCCTCGACCCTTTTAGTCTCTAGATTCCAGACTCTTAAGTTAGGGGTGGAATACCCAAGAAAGTATCCATCAATTGCTCTTGCCCCAAACTTTCCATTAGGATCGATTATCGTGCAAGGAGCTCCAAACGGTTCAAGATATGACAAATCTGGTTTCCGTTTGTTGATAAGCTCAAAGCAGGTCTTGTTGTGCCTTTTGACTGTAAGGACTCGATTCAACGTGTAACATGCAGAGGACACAGCTTCAGTCCAGAATGGAATGGGCAGCTGCGACTCTACCAACATAGTCCTAGCAGTCTCGATCAATGTGCGGTTCTTACGTTCAGCGACGCCATTCTGTTGTGGAGTATAAGCTGCACTAAATTCGTGAAGAATACCTTTTGAAGTGCAAAACTCCGCCATGGCATGATTTTTGAATTCAGTACCATTGTCGCTACGTATCCGCCTAACCTTCAAGTTATAAAGATTCTCAATCTGAATGATCAAGTTTTTGATAATACCGAAGGTTTCGCTCTTGTGTGCCATGAACGCCACCCAAGAAAATCTTGAATAATCATCAGTTATCACGAGGCAATATTGATCATTCCTAATGCTTTTGTGCTTGACAGGACCGAACAAATCCATGTGCAAACGTTCAAGAGGAACAGCCACCGTGTTGACTTTCTTTGTAGGGTGTCGCTTCTTCGTTTGTTTTCCTTTCTGGCACGAGACACAGACGTCTTGAAGATGAAAGTTTTTAAGAGGAACACCATTCACCAATTCATTTGACACCAAATGATTCATTTTGCGTAAGTGAATGTGACCCATTCGCCTGTGCCAAGAGATTGTGTCTTTTTCTGTGGCTTTAGAAACGAAACAAGTTGCTTGTGCAGACGTTGTGATAGCTTGGCTCATATCAAGGACATACAAATCATTTATCCTTGGAGCCGACAAGAGAATCCATTCTTTTGGAATTTTGAAGCCGGGTTTCAGCACATAACATCCATTTGCATCAAAGTGTACTGAGAACTGCCTATCACAAATTTGAGAAACACTAAGAAGATTGTGATCAAGTTGTTGCACAAAGTTGATCTTATCAAAGCTAACAACCCCGTTGGAAATTATTCCTTCACCCGTTATATATCCGCCCTTATCTCCAGCAAAAGCAACATAACCTCCTCTAATAGATTTGACGTCGTAGAGAAGCTTCATGTCGCCTGTCATGTGCCTGGATGCCCCACTATTAACAATCCAATGACTACTGATAGTTCCTCCTGGAACACCCTGCACATGAACTCACATAATTAGTTGGAGATGGGGACCCAAGCCATTGTGGTCTTGGGTCTTCCATTTTCATCAATAACAATAACCTCTATTCTTTGATGATTTGAAAATTGTGATGGTCCCCCTGATTCTTTAACCGTTTTTGGTTTCCAGGTCTGTTTTGTTATTCCAGTGTTATTCTTTAAAATTTTAACTTCATGGTTGTCAGAAGTGTTTGAATTTTCTGGTTTGACAGAAACAGATTGTTTTTGAACCACATCACTTTTAATCGCCTTTTCAATTTTCTTGACCTGTTGGCGTTTCTGTTTCTTTTCCCTTTCTCTTATGAGTCGGGGATCTTGTTTTATAGAAACAGATCGCTTTTGGTGATTGTGTTCACGGGGATCATCTTCTTTGGCTTTCAACTTATGAAGATACGGGCAATTTCGAATGATATGCCCGATTGTACCACATTCAAAACATGATCTTCGTTCAATAAACCCCGAAGTATCATGTGATCGTCTTGCCGATGATGAACTTTGTGATCCTGAGGTACTAGGTTTTGAACTACTTGGTTCATTCCTTTTCATCACAGTTGCTTTCTTGACAAAATCTAAGTTAGATTGATTTTCAAATGTTGCAATTTTGTCCGTTCCCTTAGATTTCACAAAGTTCACATTCTTCTTCTTCTTCTTCTGATTCGGCTTCTTTTGAACTTGAGCCGGTGTTTTACCTTTTGGTTTGGCATGATTTTGCTGTTTTTGCACTGTTGGTAATTTCTGATTGCCAAACTGTTTTCTAACTTCAGCCTTAGGGATAGGAGGGCACTGTGTTACTGTAACACGTGATCCTGTCTTTCCCAAAAACTTAGTTGTTGAATTTTCAAAGACTTTACTGATTAATGATTGATTAACATTCTTAATAGGAAAATCTTTGTCAGAATAGATTTTATCATCACCAACTAGAGTGTACAGCAAATCCACACTCTCCGACTCTTGTGCAGACGAGGACTCGATTGCAACAGTCTTAGCGGGTTTTGCAGGAGGATCACACAGAATATGATTCTCAAGAGGTATGTCCTCTTCGTTTATCACCGCATCAGACTTTGCTGAATCGGTATCATCAGACTCATCATCAGAAGAATCAGCATCCTCAATCACAACTGGAGGATCCTGATTCTGTTCAGCAGTTACAAATGTATCCGCTGACACATCTGAATCGGATGATACTTCTTTCTTGTATCCGAGCCCTGTTGCAAATTCCTCAACGTCCAAAGGAACAGATGGTTCAAAATGAGTTCTATACTCCTCATCAGGCAGTGCATCAAAATTGTTTCTTACGGGTGGTGGACATTTTTTGTACCCTATGCATGTGACATCCCGTTTCTCTTTCTGAACATCAATGATGTGATCCAACACATAGCTAGAACTCAAATAACTGTCTAACTTGAGTCGGATCGCCTCACTTTCTGTTTTAACACAAGCCATTTCCTTTTGCATTACCTCAAGACGAGTTATATAAAGGTTAATGTCAGTTTGTTTTCTGGAAACCATTTTTGTCAGCTCTGTTTTATCTTTCTTTAACGTTTCAATCATTGACTTAAATTCCTTTTCATGGTTTTCATAAAACATGTTGGCTTCAGTGCACTTTGAAAGATCAACGGTCAATTTCTGATTGTGAATGAATGTCACATCATATTTCTCTTGCAAAGCCTCGTGTTTGCTTTGCAATTCACACCACCTATCATTCATAGAAACATGTTTGTCTTGCAAGTCAAACAAACTAGCTTGTAAAGCATCATGTTTGCCTTGCAACTCAGACATGTTTGCCTCTAAATCAGCACATTTAACACGCAAACTATCACAGTTATCACAGCTAACAGAAGTGGGTTCATCGACACATACCTGACTTGATGAACTGTCGACATTCGCCATAAAGGCTGAATGGAGAGAAGACAAAGAATAAGCAGCTTGATCCACTAAAATAGATCTTCTTTGAATTCCTGCTGCAGTTTCTTCTAAGAGTTCATTAATATCTGCATCGATTAACGCATTTGATGTCTCATCCACATGATCATCACCTGAGCTCGAGGATTCTTCATCCGAACTTCTGCTGTAACCAGAAGAGTCTTCATCCTCAGAAGAGTCACCACCATTGGCGGAAGATTCTCCACCACTGGTGTGATTAAGATCCTTGACAATCTCAGCAAAACACGCCGTTCCATCCGGAGCATCATTTCCCAACTGTAGAGACCAGTCACAACCTTCATCTACTTGAACCACAAGTGCCTGGTTGGCATTTGATGGTCCTGCTTGGCTTTGGTTGTTGACAGGTACCAGCGTACGAACATTGTTCCTGTTCTGGTTCTGCTGGTTGCCTTGGTTTCTGAAAGGATTCTGGTTTCCATGCTGAGCTGGTCTTGTGCATTCCCTTTTGAAATGACCCCGTTCACCACAGTTAAAGCACTTCACAGCTTGCTTGTCGAACCCATACTTGGTGTCTTTCTTGCTTTCCAAGCTGGTTCTTCCCGTTCTTTCCATGAAATCTTTTGCTCTCCTTACAGCACTGGCGAAAGCCCATTTGATGTCCATCAAATCCATCTCATCCTTATCAATCTGCTGATAGTCTTCTTGTGTCAGATTAATGTTCCCAATCTGACCTTCCACTAATCCACAGTATGCGCTCACCACAGTGTTTAGCAGCTCCATGTGTTCCTTTGCTACTTCCACACTGACTTTAGAAAAGCTTGAGGTGTCGAGCCGTACTGTATTTGGCTTTGATTGTTGACCAGCAGATGATGTGCTTCCATAACACGCTTGCTGTTGAGGAGGAAGTGGACTCCCGAACATATCCGTTGCTCTGATTTGCTGTTGCTGTTGTGGTGCTGGTTGAGGAGCTGGATTCAGCGGATTTCCAAACATATCTGTTGTTGGAGGAGGAGTGCCATACAAGCTCGTGCTAGACACAAATGCTGTTTGAATTGGAGCGTGTGAAGAAGGTTTTGTACAAGTGCTAGAAGTTCCATAATAAATTTCAGGATTTTGTGGCACTGCAACTCTTTTTGCCTTGAGAGTTTCTTCCTGATTCTTGTTTTCCAGGAGTTGAGCAAAATCACTGAAGCTTGTTGTATCCAAAGTGCCATTGTACTTCATGATTTCTAAGAAATTACTCCATTGAGGTGGCAGTGCATCTGCAAACTTCTTCACTATCTCTGCTGAAGTTGTTACAACCCCAGTATTTGCCAATTCAGTCAGCAAATGAGTAAATCGACTTGTCAAATCTCCTAGAGATTCATTCTGCATACAAACAAAACCATCAAACTCTTTCTTTAGCAGATCTTTTCTTAATTGACGTGTTGCTTCATTTCCTATGCCCCTTATCTTCAATGCGTCCCACAACTTCTTAGTTGTCTTGAAACTGACAAATTGATGATAAATGTCTTTGCTTAACGCCTGAGTAAGAATGGCATATGCTTTCTTTTCTAAGTCATAGACCTTCTTCTGATCTTCCGTAAGATCAGCAAACGTAGCAGCAGATGAAGCGGCAACCTCTATCGTTTGATCAAAATCTGTGATGAAGCGCAACCACAGTTCTGTATTTTGACCAAGGACATATGTATGAAATCTGTCAAACCATCCCGGATATTCACTTAAATGCATCAACTTTGGAGGCCTATTCAAACTTCCCGTTTCACTTTCGCTTAGTAAAATGCTTTGAACACTTGGAGCTTGATTTGATACGAATGCCCATTGACCGGTAGATGTAGCATTAGCTTGCGAACCCGAATCCGGAGCTGGAGTACCAAAATACATCTCTGCATTTACCGGAACACCCCACATCGAATTCATTTTTGATCAAGAAAAAATAATACCAGCCGAAGGATTCTGATCGAAAGATGAGAAAAACACAAACTGTTAAACACAAACAGACTCTGGATCGAAAGATCAACACCTGTTCGAAGGATCAACAGGGTTCAAAAGATCACTGTTGAACTTTCGAACAATGATTTCGAAAGATTCTCCAGACGAAGGATCCTTATCTTTCGAAAAAGCACTGTAGACCGAAAGATGTACACGAAAGATGATTTCGAAAGACTCCCCAATCGAAGGATCCTAGTCTTTCGAGAAAGAGCAGTAGACCGAAAGATGTATGTTTCGAAAATATTCCTTGGACCGAAAGATAAGTCTCACACTTCAAGGATGCTCGAAGGATGACTATCTGTCGAACCTCCTTTGGTCGAAAGATGATCTTTCGACTTCGAAGGATATCTTTCGAACTATCTGACACAGTTGACAAAGAGTGACAGGTTGGTGCAAAAGTTGACGGGTTGGTAAAAACTTTCTGCAGAAAGTATGTTCAGACCATATCTTTCAGATCTGAGCATGCAGGTTTTCACCAAACAGGTAAGGATCAAATATTTTAATCAGTTTACAACTTCCAACACAAACAAACACTTTGTAATTTAAAATTCTTAAGATCAAAAGTGTAGTTTTAGCAAGAACACTATGAATCTAACAAGAACACTTATAAATTTTCGGTGAAATTTAAACTACCAAACACAAGATTTTGCTAAAATGTTTAATGAAAACCAAAAACAACAAGGTTTTCAACAAAACACCAAGCAAAAATACAAGCTTACACCCGATTTTAACAAGTTTTTCCAGAAAAATATAAACTTCAAACACCCGGAAAACACCCGAAAACACTCGGTTTTAACAAGGAGAAGAGCCAAGGCTCTGATACCACTTGTAGGTCCGGCTAGGGGAGGATCTAGTCGCCTAATCCTTGTATACAAACCAACCCGGTTGTGCGGAATCCAACCGGGATAGCAAACCGAGATAGAACACGTAAAAACACGACACGCAAAGTTCACCGATTAACACCTCTGTATTAATACGTATGAATGGTCCAGTTACAAGCTCAATGTTTACAAATCAGTTCTGCAAACTCTCAGAGTGTGTGTGTGTTTCTGCTCTTGTGCCTAACTCCAAATGAACACTACACACGGGTATTTATACCCAAAACAGCAGGTCTGGACGAAGGATCAAACAGTCTGATCGAAAGATCATCTTTCGACCAGAAACAGCTCGAATGATCCACATGTACCACGAAGGATGATATCCTTCGTGGTCCATCTGTCGAATGTTTATGTTTCGAGCTCATCATCGAAGGATCTAAGTTATCCTTCGATGACCATCCTTCGACCCAGCCATATTACAAACATTTTCTAACTGTTTTGCCAAGTCAAACCGGAGGATGGTTGACTTGGTCAAACTTACATCAAAGACATCGTTTTGTATCAAGACTAAATACAGTCAAAGTACAGACACAAGTGCACCAACACCTAATCTACCCTATACAACACATATATATAGACTAGGGACTAAACCTGGACAAAACATATTGTCCGGGATACAAAACAAATAATTCGGACAACAAAAATAATCAACATATTCCGAGTTTAACATCATAAACTCCGAACTGATAAAACTTCCAAATCCTTGACTTGGCTTTGACTTTGTTGACCTTTGACCAGAACTGATAAAGCACAGTTACCCGGCAGGAACTGCACTTACAGACTCCCCCTTAACTGTTGCTATCAGTTCTGTCTGACACTGATATCTTCGGTCACCGGATACTGCACTTACAGACTCCCCCTTGACTGATGATATCATGCCTGCTTTCAACTTTGGCTGAGACTTGATCTTCCGGCAGAGTACAATGATCTTCAACCCTTCTGATAAAAGACTTGCTGATGATCACTTAAGGCTGCTTTGAGAAACCTGATGAATCCGAAATCAAACATTGCAGATCCTCCCCCTCAAACTACTCCCGAATCAAGTTAACGCGAACCGACCTACAACCACATGTAAGAATATCGCTCGATACATTAATCTTCAAACCTAATCGGCACCAGAAAGAAACATTGGATTTCCAATGTCCAACCTTGAACACTTCAAACTTCACTAAGGCATGAAGTTCAGTTCGATAACTTAATAACAAACTGAACTCCGTAAAAATACATCCGCCATCTTAATCAAAAGTCTTCAACCCTTAATGTATGATCTAATCTCGTCACGTATCCTCATGAGTCAATCTCCTATCTTCACGAATCCGCTAAATCACCGATGGCTTTTATCTCCGATCTTCCCCTCAAATCAAGAAGCCCCACATTATTTCGAGACCAGAACTAATCTTCTCTACTCTATACAACAACTTAATAAGGCTCAATCTTCAACTAGTCGTCAACCGAGAATCCAACTTCATCATGTCAATACTTGATTAAAAACACAAACACACGTGACAACACTCCATCACACACGAGCCTTTTTACGCACAAGCTTTAGATTTACCAAGAAAATAGGATTTTTTTACTCCCCCTATTTCTTCGTAAACTATCAAAGTCAAACCAAGTTATTATTATCTTCAACTCCAATGCACGAATAATAGTCCAAAATTGTCACATGAATCTCTTGTAAGAACCACATTCCAACACCGAGAATCTTGTAAATAACCATGGACCGCCATTATCAAACAAAAATTCGCGGAAAGATTTTCATCACCAAAATTTCCCAAACACTCTGCTTATCAAAATTCATCATTTACGAAAAAATGGAATTTTGACTTTTTCATGCCTTTTTTTTTAAATTAAACTCTGATGACAAACTCGGAATAACAAATTCTTTTAAACTCTGATGGATGTCTATATGACGGATCTATTGAATATCAAATGCTAAGGGAGCTGATGCTAATTATATATATATATATATTTTAAAACTCGGAACTAATGAAAATTGAAACTCGGACTAATATAAATCAAAGAAACTCGGATGTAAGCTCTGATAGATAAATATTAAACTCTGACTCTACTAAAACACTGAATTTTTGAAACACTAAACTCTGAAACTAGGACCACATAAAAGGGAAATTCAGAACTTTAAAACAACAAATAAACTCTGAAATGCAAACTCTGATTTTAATCCAAAAACTCTGAAGAATATTAAACTCTGATGTCAATAACTAAACTCGGTTCTGACGACATGTGATCTAAAACTAAACTCTGAGCACAAACTCGGATCTATATGAGTTAAGTTTGTACCGTAAACTCTGAATAAAGAAACTCTGATGTAAAAAGATTGTTTTGAAACACATAAACTCTGATGGATTCTTAAAAACTCCGACCAAGAAAGAGTTATTAAGATTCTATGAGTATATAAGAGAAACTCGGACTCCTATTCCTATTAAAAAAAAACTCTGAATAAAAATTTGAAGTTGAAAACCCTGAATTTGTAAACCCTGACCTCTTAAAAAGGAAAACCCTGACCTCCAAAGCCCTGACCACAAAGTCCTGACCTCTTAAGAAATTGCTTCAGGATATCTCACAAGTGTGACCTCACACTAGTTCATCAACAATCCTAAAGCAAAAATACTGAATGGAAAAACCTGAAGGAAAAACTCTAAAGGAAAACGATGAAGGAAAACCCTGACTTGATGTTGATAGACTAACTCGGACAGGTAAAACACTTACATAAATTCGGACATTGCCTTTTTCAGATCAAAACCCTAGAACTGCAACAAGAAAAACCATCACAGCCGACGAACAACTTCATTTTCTTCAAGTTTTATGCGGAATCTTCACGTCTTCAAGATGTTTGGTGGAAACAAACATCAAATCAAGAGCAATGGTGATTCGGAAGGCGGTTAGACCATTCCGAATCGGTAACCATGCTCTGATACCACTGTTGTAGCACCGGATCCATGACGAACATCAACATTGCACTTGATTCAAGACATAAAGAACAATCATAAACACCAAAGATAGAAAGAGGTAGAAGATGAATCTCTTTATTAACGAATCAGTCATCACAGATTACACACCAAAAGAGTATACATCATCTACAAGCTAGTTTAGATCACTAAGATCTAAACCAAGCATTCTCTCACAAACACATAGTATCCCTCTCTCTCTCTAGAATCTTCATACACTGATGGAGAATAGCTGGGATCTTGTGAGAGATGCACCAAGCTCTAAAGGGTTGCCCTAATCTACCCTATACAACACATATATATAGACTAGGGACTAAACCCGGACAAAACATATTGTCCGAGATACAAAACAAATAATTCGGACAACAAAAATAATCAACATATTCCGAGTTTAACATCATAAACTCGGAACTGATAAAACTTCCGAATCCTTGACTTGGCTTTGACTTTGTTGACCTTTGACCAGAACTGATAAAGCACAGTTACCCGGCAGGAACTGCACTTACATGCATGATAAAGCACAGGAACCATTCTAATTAGGGTTAGAAAGGTGCACAGAATAAGACTTGGTTGGACTTTTGTATAGTTTACAAAGAAAAAGGGGGAGTAAAAATTTTGAAGTTCCTATTTTCTTTGTAAATCAAAGGCTCGTGGTGCTACATCGAAACAAGTTCATGTCTACTATCTTTGAGATTAACTTAGTGTTAATCTTACCGGTGGCGAAGTGTTTATAACATGAAGCAAGTTAGAGCTAGTGTATGATTGAGTTTTGTCAAGTTTGTTCGAGGTTTAATCAAGTGTTGACGTGAAGAAGCAAATTGTTCTTTTGGCAACTAGTTGAAGGTCAAGCCTTTATCGTATGCCGGTTAGAGTAGAGAAGATTAGTCTTCTTGGTCCCTCTTCCAAGTTGGTGACTGATCGGATTCTCGAAATAGGGGTTCTTACATTGAGGGGGAGATTGGAGACGAAAGTCATCGGGTAATTGGTGGATTCGTGAAGATACGACATTGGATCATGGAGATTCGAGATGAAATGATTTCAGACACTCAGTTGAAGACTCTGATCAAGATGGTGGATGTACTTTTACAAAGTTCAGTTTGTTATTAACTTATCGAACTGAGCTTCATGTCTTTGCGAAATTTGAAGTGTTCAAGGCTGGGCATTGGAAATCCAATGTTTCTTTCTGTTGTTGGTTAGGTTTGAAGATTAATGTATCGAGCGATATTCTTACATGTGGTTGTAGGTCGGTTCGCGTTAACTTAATTCGGGAGTAGTTTGAGGGGGAGGATCTACAGTGTTTGATGTTGGTTCTTCGGGTTTCTCAAAGCGGCCTTAAGTGATCGTCAGCAAGTCTTTTATTAGAAGAGTTGAAGATCGTTGTGCTCTGCCAGAAAGATCAAGTCTCAGCCAAAGTTGAAAGCAGCCATGATATCATCAGTCTAAGGGGAGTCTGTAAGTGTAGTATTCGATGACTAAGATATCAGTGTCAGACATAACTGATAGCAACAGTTAAGGGGGAGTCTGTAAGTGCAGTTCCTGCCGGGTAACTGTGCTTTATCAGTTATGGTCAAAGGTCAACGAAGTCAAAGCCAAGTTAAGGATTCGGAAGTTTTATCAGTTCCGAGTTTATGATGTTAAACTCGGAATATGTTGATTATCATTGTTGTCCAAATTATTTGTTATGTATCCCGGACAATATGTTTTGTTCGGATTTAGTCCCTAGTCTATATATATGTGTTGTATAGGGTAGATTAGGGCAACCCTAGAGAAAGCTTGGTGCACCTCTCCTAACTTCTTGTTCCTCCTGGTGTGCACTTCCTAGAGAGAGAGAGACTATGTGTTAGTGAGAGAAAGCTTGGTTTAGATCTTAGTGATCTAAACCAGCTTGTAGATGATGTATACACTTTTGGTATGTAATCTGTGATGACTGGTTCGTTAATAAAGAGATTCATCTTCTACATATTTCTATCTTGTTCATATTTTGTTCTTCATGTCTTGAATCAAGTGCAATGTTTGAGGTTCGTCATCGATCCGGTGCCTTAACAGTCATATATACGAGGTGGTAATAAATGTCATCTCGCTAATATAATCGGTCACTTAGACCAAACGTGTCAAAAGGTGAAGATACCACCCTTTTTATAATATCGAGTAATGAATATTGTCGAGTTCTATGTTCACAGGAGTGACTAGTTAATGGATAAGATGCATCGTTATCAAATAGCGATTATCAAAGCAAGGTATTAAGAACGGGTCAATATATTGATCCGAGCCAGGTATGAGTACTAGGGTAACTACCCATTTAGAATGTAAGATTCAATGGGAGTTAAATGAAGTCTAAAATAGGCATTCGGTTAATTTAATAGGTAAACCGAATGTTTCAAATAATGAACATTGCGTTTGGAAAGGGTAATGACTTTTCAAACAAAAACATAGCTAAAAAGAGGGCTTTGTGGGTCAAACATGCTTTTAAAAGCCCTTCGTCGTAAATGAAAGGCTAAAATGGACTAAAACACCCTCGTAAGCTAATTTGAATCAAACGACCTTTAAAGGTAGTTTGGAAACAAGTTTCATGATTAAACAAATACTTAGAATAATTATAAGAAGAGAAAGATGAAATCTTGGGTCGATTGATTCTATAGGAGTCTTTGCCGTAAAATAATGATCCGAGGGGTAAAACTCGGAATTTATACATTACCATGTTAAATCCACCACAAATATAGTTGTGGTGGAAGGCTATTTGATAAGAAAACGTGGTAATATAATGCTAGAAGCGATTGAAAGTAAATTGTGTTTTAAAAGTACTTAAATACCCTTAACGGGTCAAAATAAGCATACGAGCAAAAACGGGTTAAAATATATAAGAAACCCGCAATTAGAACCTAACATGGTAGATAATATTGAATTAAAGAGGTTCATGTGAAATAATGATCAAACAAATATGTTTGTTTGATAAATGCATAAACGGGTCAAAATTTTGTAAAAAGGTAATAAGCCAAAGACATAAAAGTCTCAAAATTTATTAAGCCGGATGTCGGATTATAACTCCATATGATGGAGAATCAAATTACGATCACGTAGGAAAAAGAATCGTGTAAAACGGATCAATAACGAATGAGTTATGTCCGTTTTCGTGAAACTTGGGTTGCCTGGGAATTTTGCAGGAGCAATTAAGCAACTAGCTGTTAAAAAAGGGGCTAGGTGTAGCATCTAGCCCCTAGGTGTAGCGTCTAGCCCCTCCTGATTCCGAAAATTGTTTAATTTTTGTTTGTTTGACCCATATAACTTGTTTAAACTTGTTATTTAACTACCAAAGCTAACTTTTAAGTTGGTTTTGGTCATAGGTGAATGTCAAGGATACCCGGATGAAGATCAAGCTCAACGAAGAACCGAACACGACCAAGATACAAGCTTCCGCATTGCGTTGCGTCGTAACTTTTAAACGAGGAACTCATATACAATATGTTGTCAAACTTTTAAACTGTAAAAGTTTTTTTGTAAACCCGTATTTTATATGTACGTGTATTCGTAAGAACACAATTAATTGTCGTTATTAGTACTAAAACCCTTTTATAATAGTGAGGGTGTTACGTTAGCAACTGTAGTACTATTAGTTTGGACTCAGCACCTGTTCACTCAGGGGTTGTTAAGGACAATTAGTTACATGGCTCACAGTGGTGGATGTGTATCGCGAACTGCCTTGGGCAGTCAACCCGTAGTCATTGGTATCGATAGGTTCATGTCGATAACTAACATGCTTCGTTTCACACTGTGTACGTGCTGGTTATGCGTAAACGATTTCGAACTCTATTATATCTATTAAACTTGTATGCTCACCTTTACACAATGTGTATTGACTTTTACTTTAACGTATGTGACAGGTGCTTAGGATGCTTATTTGCTTAGCTTGCTGTGAAATCGAGGCTAGGAAAGACCTAGAACAATAAACAATTGTCTGTAATAGAAATCTGAGTTGTCGGAACAGAACAATTTGACTAGATCTTGCCTGATTATGTTATCTTTTATGACATGGTATGGGACATGTTGCTTTAAATAATTGGTAATTATAGTTGTTATGGAAACTTCTGGACAATCTGTTTCACTCAGTGCCACGCCCCGATGTTTCCGCCTTCGGTTGGGGTGTGACAGATTGGTATCAGAGCCATAACTATAGTGAATTAGGCAAGACTCGACCTAGTCCGGGTCGATGTCTTATAAACGACCTAGTCTATAGTTAGAAACCAACAGACCGACTTGTACATATCCGGTAGGGATTATGTACGAGCTTACAACTATTTCTCGCTATTCTCGCCTACGCTACACTATCACCGCACTTTAGTTTTCGAAAATGAACGAGCGATTAGACTGAGATTTGGTGTGAAAACCGCAAATTCTCGACTAGATTGCTTGTTCGACCTGCATTTTATCTACAAACACGAGAATTTGCATTGAATTAGGGGTGAAATCCATACTTCGACGCATAACTCTCCTTTATTTTATCAAAACAGGAGCGAAGTTGTTAAGACAGGGGTGAAACCCGAACCTTGACGACTTGTTCCGATCTCTATTTGGTTTTACAAAACTCTCACCAAAATCTAAAAGGACTCCAACGACTCGAAGTCACGCTGAAACCGAAAGGATGCGTGCCATTCGCCCAGAATCGAGGCGAAAGCACAGTCCCGAAGGACGAAGTGTGCTCAAAAAGTCCATGTGAATAGTTGAACCACTTTGGTTAGTCGACGTCTAGATAGCCGCAGACAATCTATTCTCGATTTTTATGTGTTTCGATTCCGAGCCCGCAACTGCTGACTCTGATATTCATCGATTTTATGTATTTATGTGTGTTTACCTGCTTATATATTTTAATTTTTGTGGATTTATTCGGTCATCGTATTCGCTTTGATCGACACACATGACTCGCCCTGCACTTCTACCTCAAAATGCTGACAAATCGCTAAATTATGGACGGTCTTACGCTACGTTATACGCTTATACTATACTACTCGCTATGATATACGCGATCGCTATTTTCGAACGCTCACGGACTTTGAATGATAGGTTTCTGTATTCTGACTGCATCTTGTGATTACATGCTTATGTGCTTCTGTGATTCCGTGCCTTATATGCTTATGTGCTTCTGTGCTTATGTGAATCTGTGATTATGTGCCTACGTGGTTACGTGATTATACGTGTTCCTGAGCTTTAGTAGTATTAGGCATGTGAGGTGAGATTCGATTATACTATGTCTGAGACCCAAGACGATGTTTGTTGTAGACAATGTCAACTGGACCCTCATCTTGACCCCGTCACCCACGTATCACTCGTCAAGAACAGAGGGACAAACGCCTAGCTGCTATCGTCGCTAAACAAGTAGCAAAGGTTGTACCTCAGATTGTGAGTGAATTATACGAGAATGTGAGCAAATCGTCTGAAGAGTCCAGAACCGAAGCTCCTAAAGCTACTACCAAGACTGCTTTCAGCTTCAAGCAGTTCAAAGCTTGTGGTCCAAAGGAATTTACTGGCGAAGATGGCCCCACGGCTATGTTTCAATGGTTTGATTCCGTCGAAGTCACTCTGCGACAGAGTGGATGTCCCGAAAAACTCCGCACTCTAAACGCTACCGGCGTCTTCCAGTCCCGCACACTAGACTGGTGGACGGCCGAGAGAAACAAACGCGGAAATGATGCAGCCTATGAGCTGACGTGGGAAGAGCTGAAGGCCATTATGATGGATGAATTCTGCCCTCCCCATGAACGCCAAAAGCTGGAGGACGAATTCTGGCATATCAAGCAGAAGGATGGAGAGAACGCAGCTCTGACTGCTCGCTTCAAGCAGCTCATTATTATCTGTCCCGATCAAGTGAAGACGCCCGACATGACCATCAAGAAGTACATTCGAGCTCTACCAGACTGTGTTGCGGATTTTGTGCATGCCGCGAAGCCAGCCACAATCGAAGAAACCTACCTGCTTACTACTGAAATCAACGACAAGCTCGCCAAAGTTGGTTTTTGGGATAAAACTTCGAAGAACCTGCACCAAGCTACCACCGCCGCACCAACCTCTGAAACCGACGTCGCTCAATCATCAAAGTCCTCACACCGCAAGAAGAAGAACAACAAAAGCAGCTCCAGTAACAAGAACTAAGCTGTCACTACCACTGCTGCTCCACTTCAAGCCGTACCGGCTCAGCAGCAATCTCAACATCGATCAGCTCCAGTTATCTATGCACCGCCTGCAAAGCGTGCATACACTGGTCCCCACCCTGCCTGCCCTACATGTACTTATCATCACCCGATGGGTATCACCTGCCGATTCTGCGTGCACTGCAATATGTATGGCCACTTCATTGCTAATTGCCGTACTGGTCCTCAACAAGCACCAACTCAAGCCACTTCTCATCAAGCTCTACTTCCAGCTCCTCAAGGCCAACAGGCAGCTCAGGCACCCGTGGTCAATGCCAGAGTCTTCTTCGCGTGTGGTGATCCCAGCCACTTTGTGAACATGTGCCCGAATAGGGTTATGAAACAAGAGCCCCAGCAGCAGCAGCCTCAGCAGCAGCAACAGCCTCAACAGCAACAACAACAAGCCACCCGCGCCAGACCTTTTAACATCAATGTGCGCCAAGCCCAGATTGACAACAACGTGGTCAATGGTACGTTCCTTGTGAATGGTATTTATGCTTCATGTTTGTTTGATACTGGAGCTGATAACGCTTTGTGTCGTTTGAATTCGAGAAGCTTCTTAGTCGTAAGTGCTCCCATCTCCCCTCAACATTCGATGTCGAAGTCGCCACCGGAAGAACTGTCGGTGTTAATTCTGTTCTTCGTGATTGTACTCTTGAGCTCAACAATCACATCTTCCCAATCAATCTTATCCCGATGCAACTCGGAAGTTATGACGTCATAGTAGGCATGGACTTTCTTCGCGAAAACCATGCTGAAGTTGTGTGCTTTGATAAGATGATTCGATTCTCGCTCACGAATGGTGATTTATTGTGTGTTTATGGCGAAACTGCTTCGAAAGGTCTCAAGCTCATGTCGTGTGTCCAAGCTAGCAAGTATCTCCGCAAGGAATACAGAGCTTTCTTGGCTAACATTGTTGTAGCGGAGAAGGAAAAGAAAGGGAGTCCTGGTGTGAATGATGTTCCAGTGGTTCGAGAATTTCCTAACGTCTTTCCTGAGGATCTTCCCGGACTACCGCCAAGTCGTGATATCGACTTTCGTATCCCCCTCATTCCTGGGGCGAACCCTGTTACCAAAGCTCCTTACCGACTCGCTCCGTCCGAGATGCGTGAACTCTCGAGTCAGCTTCAACTTGATAAAGGCTTCATTCGCCCGAGCACCTCTCCTTGGGGCGCACCAGTCCTTTTCGTCAAAAAGAAGGATGGTTCGTTCAGGATGTGCATCGACTATCGGGAATTGAGTAAGTTGACCATCAAGAATCGCTATCCCCTGCCTCGCATTGATGATTTGTTTGATCAGCTACAAGGTGCTATGTGTTTCTCGAAGATCGATCTACGTTCAGGCCTTTTGCACTCGATACGACCACTATGAGTTCGTCGTTATGCCTTTTGGTTTAACCAACGCCCCCGCGGTTTTCATGGATCTGATGAATCGCGTGTGTAAACCTTATCTCGACTGTTTCATCATCGTGTTCATCGATGATGTCTTGATCAATTCCAAGTCGAAAGCCAAACACGCGCAACATCTACGTTTGGTTCTCAAACTACTCCCGGGAAATCGACTCTATGCCAAGTTCTCCAAGTGTGAATTCTGGCTGGAGGTGGTTCAATTTCTTGGTCACATTGTTAATTGTCAAGGTATTCATGTCGATCCCGTGAAGATTGAGCCAGTTAAGAGTTGGATTACACCTAAGAACCCGTCTAAAGCCCGTTCTTTTCTCGGACTAGCGGGCTATTATCGACGATTCATCGAAGGATTCTCAAAGATCGTTGTGCCCGCTTACCGCTCTCACGCATAAAGACAAGCCTTTTGTTTGGGGAACTAAACAAGAGTCTGCTTTCCAAACCCTCAAGCACATGCTCTACAATGCTCCCGTCCTCGCTTTACCCAATGGAAGCGACGACTTCATTGTCTATTGTGATACCTCGAACCTTGGTCTTGGTTGTGTTCTCATGCAACGGGACAAGGTCATTGCTTACGCATCTCGTCAGCTCAAAATCCACGAAAAGAACTATACAACCAATAATCTCAAGCTAGGTGCAGTTGTTTTTGCATTAAAAATTTATCGACACTACCTGTATGGTACCAAGTGTACGATCTTCACCGATCATAGGAGCCTACAACACATCTTTGACCAGAAGGAACTTAATATGCGTCAACGCCGATGGGTGGAACTTCTTAACGATTACGACTGTGAGATTCGTTATCATCCTGGCAAAGCAAATGTCGTTGTCGACGCCCTCAGCAGACAGAGTTATCTACTCAGCATTCCTAATACTCAAGCCTGGTTTGATCTCGAAACCCTCATCCGTGAAGCCCAACATGCATGTTTTAATGAACGCACTCTGAAGAAGGAACGAATCTACCACGATGGAGCCCAGCTTGTGAATAATTCGAATGGGATATTCCACTTTCTGGACCGAATTTGGATCCCTAAGTGAACCAATTTGCGACAGATTTTGATGGACGAAGCCCACAAATCCCGGTATTTTATTCATCCCGGTGCCGACAAGATGTACCAGGACCTTCGCTACAAGTACTGGTGGCCGGGCATGAAAAGGGATATCGCTCTCTACGTTGGAAAGTGCCTGATTTGCTCAAAGGTCAGGCTGAACACCAAAGACCCTCTGGCTTACTCGAAAAACCTCCGATCCCTATGTGGAAGTGGGAAAGTATTGCTATGGACTTCATAACGAAACTTCCACGCACGCCATCAAGTCACAACAGCATCTGGGTTGTCGTTGACTGTTTGACCAAATCTGCTCACTTTTTGCCAATACGGGAAGACTACAAGGTAGAAAGATTAGCCCGAATCTACACCGATGAGATCATTTGTCGACATGGAATGCCTCGCGACATCATCTCTGACCGTGATGCTCGGTTTACCTCGCGCCTGTGGGAAACATTTCAAGCGGCTCTCGGTACTACGCTTAATCTAAGTACTGCGTTCCATCCCCAAACCGATGGTCAGATTGAAAGAACGATTCGTACTCTTGAAGACATGCTCCGCTCGTGTGTCATAGATTTCGGTGGTAATTGGGATGCTTACCTACCGTTAGTCGAATTCTTGTACAACAATAGTTATCATTCCAGCATTCAAATGGCACCATTCGAGGCTTTATACGGAAGAAAATGTCGATCGCCTATTGTATGGCACGAGATCGGGCACTCGCAATTAACCGGTCCTGCGCTATTGCAAGAAACGACTGACAGAGTCCTCCAAATTCGAGACAATTTGTTGAAAGCTCGGAGTCATCAGAAAAGTTACGCCGATAAACGACACAAGCCCCTTGAATTTGACGTTGGTGACTACGTACTCCTAAAGGTATCACCTTTGAAGGGTGTGGTCAGATTTGGCAAGAAAGGGAAACTAGCGCCTCGATATGTTGGACCTTTTAAGATTCTGGAAAGGATCGGAAAAGTCGCCTATAGACTCGAACTACCGGAAGAACTTAGTAATGTCCACCCGACTTTCCATGTGTCGAACCTCCGAAAGTGCCTGGCTGAGCATGATTTAATTATACCTCTTGACGACCTCCAAGTAAACGAAACACTACACTTCGTGGAGAAGCCTGTCGAAATCATGGATCGCCAAACCAAGCAGCTCAGACGCTCGCGCATTCCTATTGTGAAAGTCTGATGGGAAGGCAAACAAGGCGCAGAGTTCACTTGGGAACTCGAAAGCGACATGAAGGCGAAGTACCCGCAGTTGTTTGTTACGGATTCGGCCTAATTTCGGGACGAATTTCCCTCAACTAGGGGAGGCAGTAACACCCCGTGTTTTGAAAGTCAAAGTCAAAGTCAAAGATTTAAGTCAAAGATTGAAGTCAAAGGAAGACAGGATTGCTGATTGCGATCTGTCACTCCTTGCTCAATTCCTGTTTTGACTTCTTTGACTAATAGTCAGTCTATTTTATGCTTTACGTTAGTTGTATTACGTGGAGTACTTATTAATAATCGAGGTTTATCGCATATTTATCGCATGATTAATCGCCTTATCGCTATCGCAATCGCACTCGCAACTCGAATCACGCAATCTGGTTATTGTCCTTATGTGTGTGTGTGCCTTATGCGTTACTTGTGCATGTTTATTTATGTTATATTGTGATGATCAATCGAAACTCAGTCGCAATCGAATCACAAACGCTAAACGAATACAAAATAAGGATGCTTGTATGTTGATATAGTAGTTGGGATTAAAAGTAATTTGACTAGGAAACTCAATTGCATCACAACGCTCACAATCGAAATCGAAATTGCAAAACCCAATGCGCTGTGCCCTCCAATCGAGTGGCCAGCCGATCGAGCTGCCACCCGATCGGACAGCCATCCGATCGAGGTGCCACTCGATCGGGTTGCCACCCGACCAGGGTACTGCTAGATCGACCAGCCCTCTCCTCCCCTTTCCATTTTGGGAAACCCTATAAATACCCCTGTCAACATCAAACTTACCACTTTTGGCATCTCTCGTCCGACCAGCTCTCCTTGTTCACCTTTTCTTCGATTTCTCGTGATTCCGGTAAGATCTCAACCTAAATCTTGTACTTCCTTAATCTACACGCATATCTACACCTTTCTATCTTTTAAATCTTAACTTTTAACCGTGAAATCACTAGATTTGAGGTGTTCTAGGATGATGTCATCATGGTGTTCTTGAGAACTTCATGATTTGGTTTCAATCCCTCAGGAACAACTTAGATCTGAACGATTTCCACATAAATAAACATAGATCTTTCATAGATCTGAACATAATGAAGGTGAGAAGGATTGAAATATGGTTTTCCAACTTTCTTTCAACTCTTTTACACTCAATGCACTCAAAACCGATAGAATCCGAGCTTGTCCGGATGTCCACTCATTCTTGTGGTTGTGTTGGTTCAAGATCTGGTTTTTATCCACGAGATTAACGATTTCGGGTTAATCATGGAACACCGTCTCAAAAGTTTAACAGGTCGGATTTGGGTGATTCCTGTCCGATCAGGTTACTAAGTCGTGACGAGGTTTCTGTTGTTTAATACGTTATCAAATCATCTCGATAAAATGACAAACTACCAAAACGACCAAGGAAGAAGACGATCAGGTCGACCAGGTTGGAGTGTCGCCCGATCGGACTACTATCCGATCGGATTGTCACCCGATCGGGTTGCCACCCGATCGGCTTGCACCCGATCGGCTTGCACCTTGGCCCCACCTTAAACTTTAATTCGAACTTCAAGAGTTTTTGAACACCGAACGGATTGCCGTCCAATCGGGTTGCCACCCGATCGACTGACCATCCGACCATGTGATGTTTTGAAACTCCAACACTTTAAACAATTTTCAACATGTTCAATGCACCAGGGTTGCCACCCGATCGAACTACCGCCCGATCGAGTGACAGCCTGCTGTGAACTTGTTTTCACTGAAGTGTCTAACCAATCGGTTCGTCGTCCGATCGAACGATCGTTCGATCGACCGACCTGAAAGGTAGAGATACTTCTCTATTTTCAAAATGCTACAACGAAAACTTCAAAAGACAAGCCATCATACACAAACACATCCATCCCAAATGGGGTAACAGTCCACTCGAACGGTCACCCGATCGGAAGACCGATCAAACGGATTTTCACCCGAACGACCGGCCATCCGATCGGACTGCCTTCCGACTGGACTGCTGTTTGACCCACTGACACTTGCTTCGTTTTACGCGTCGCTTATCGTTATGCTATCAACCTGTTCAGGCTATTATCCGCTCTAAGCACTCCCTTCAATCCATTAACTCATCGCTGTGAGTATACTCGATCCCTTTTTGCTTTATGCACTTTTGGGTGTTACATACGTTCATATATAAAATCACATCGAACACACTACGCTATACTTTAACACTAACCGTTACCGCATGTTATACGTGACTTAATGAATGCTTGTTTGTTATGTTTACACATGGAATGCTATCTACCTGCCTTAGCAACGGTAGTACTATTAGTTTGGACTCAGCACCTGTTCACTTAGGGGTTGTTAAGGACAATTAGTTACATGGCTCACAGTGGTGGGTGTGTATCGCGAACTGCCTTGGGCAGTCAACCCGCAGTCATTGGTATCAATAGGTTCATGCCGATAACTAACATGCTTCGTTTCACACTGTGTACGTGCTGGTTATGCGTAAACGATTTCGAACTCTATTATATCTATTAAACTTGTATGCTCACCTTTACACTATTTGCATTGAATTTTACTTTAACGTATGTGACAGGTGCTTAGGATGCTTATTTGCTTAGCTTGCTGTGAAATCGAGGCTAGGAAAGACCTAGAACAATAAACAATTGTTTGTAATAGAAATCTGAGTTGTCGGAACATAACAATTTGACTAGATCTTGCCTGTAATAATTATGTTATCTTTTATGCCATGGTATGGGACATGTTGCTTTAAATAATTGGTAATTATAGTTGTTATGGAAACTTCAGGACAATCTGTTTCGCTCAGTGCCACGCCCCGATGTTTCCGCCATCGGTTGGGGTGTGACATATTAAAAGTGAATGTTTGAACTAAATCCACGTTATATACATGAATCCATGCATTGAAAAGTTATCATATCACATCATCATGACATCATCATGATGATGTCATGGTGATGTGTCGTTGACATTGTTGCAGAAATCGGCCTAGGCGGCCGATTAATCGGCGCCTAGGCGCTAGGCGGTCATCTACTGCCTAATTTTGAGCTAGGCGGTCAATTAATCGGACATGGTCAAAAATCGGTCAAAATCGGTCCTAGGCGGTCAAAATCGGTCCTAGGCGGTCAAAAATCGGATTAATCGGACAATATTAGTCGGTCAAAATCGATCAAAATCGGTCCTAGGCGGTTCTAGGCGATCAAAATTGGTCAAAATCGGTCAAAATCGAATCATACTATCTGAAACTTGAAGTATTTATGTGAATTTTGAAGTATTATTTTTATATTATTGGGTATATATATATAATTTTGAAAAAATACATATAAAAATCCCATTCCGATTAATCCCGATTAATCCTGATTAATCCCGATTAATCCCTAGGCTGTACCTCACCGCCCGACTAGCGCCTAGCGCCTTCTACAACATTGGTCGTTGATGACGGTTCGCGGCTATTCGTGTTTCGCGCGACAATCTCTGGGGCGTACGGCGGAGGAATGTCGCGACGACGGACTTGAGCCGAACCTAACTCAGTCGAACAGAGTCGAATCGAACCGAATCAAACCGAATCGATTCGCGTCCACATAAAGTGTACCAACAAACTCCCCCTTGGACGCTACTCGTGATGGTTCGATCTTCACATGTTGTCAGATCTTCAGATGTCTTCATGTGTTCACAAGCAGGGAGTGTATCAAAAAACTCCCCCTTGAATGATGCTCACGAATCTTTTGAACTTTAATACTTTTGGTGTTGATGAGAGGTCAGCTGCAACTCGATCACCTTGATCTTATGATTGTATCAATGTCGTGCCTTCACTTTACGGCTTTCATCTGACACGTTCTCTTCGCCTTTAGCTGATTCTGATGTCGCATCTGCACATACAAGAAAGCTAAACACGTAATGAGAACAACCGCTTGAAATATAGACAAATTAAAAAAACGACACATATGAGATCGAATCTCAATCAAACACCGACCGACAGCAGTTTGAAAGTTTACAACATGATAAACTTTAGCTTTTAACTTTCAAAAACCCATTAACTTCGACCGTTTATGAAGATGCAATTGTTTTCCGGCTTACAATCAGGATTTTGGGTAGGATAGACTCGAGTTCCAACATCGGTCAATCAAAAATAAATTAGAAGCAAAATCTTTTTGGCTTTTTGAATATTTCAAAAGTAAAGATGGAAAGCAATAAATAAATATATACAGAGATGCAGAAACTAAGAAATGTAAATAAATATTTACAGACGTTCTTTTTGCGAGTTTCGAGGGTAAGAGAATCATATCAGTGTACGGTCACGCCAAAACGCTCTTATTGTTCAATTAGTTAGCATTTAGATAAGCATCCTATAACAATTATCGGTATTGTTGTCCACTTAAGCTCAACTTATCAGATGTAATCATGGCGAGGGGATACGATTAGTGTATGATTTATACTTACCGACCGGTGTTCATCCACACACGACACATTCCCGTATCAAGATATGCACGAGAGTTCATCTTACTGGTGAGTATACCGTTTATCATCTGTTTGACCGTATAAAAGATGTGAGATACTCACTTATTTTTGATTGAAAATAAGCCCTATGTGATAGAGTCACTTATTGATGAGGAACTTGATTTTCATATGCATGAGGGCACAGGAGCAAGTCCGTGAACAGGTCAGTACAACGTACAGCTGTAACACCCTCACTATTATAAAAGGGTTTTAGTACTAAAAACGATAACTAATTGTGTTTTTACGAATACACGTACATATAAAATACGGGTTTACTAAAAATTTTTACAGTTTAAAAAGTTTGACAACATATTGTATATGAGTTCGTCGTTTAAAAGTTACGACGCAACGTAGTGCGGAAGCTTGTATCTTGGTCGTGTTCAGTTCTTCGTTGAGCTTGATCTTCGTCCGGGAATCCTTGACATTCACCTATGACCAAAACCAACTTAAAAGTTAGCTTTGGTAGTTAAATAACAAGTTTAAACAAGTTATATGGGTCAAACAAACAAAATTAAACAATTTTAGGAATCAGGAGGGGCTAGACGCTACGCCTAGGGGCTAGACGCTACACCTAGCCCCTTTTTTGACAGCAAGTTGCTTAATTGCTGCTGCAAAATTCCCAGCCAACCCAAGTTTCACGAAAACGGACATAACTCATTCGTTTTTTATCCGTTTTACACGATTCTTTTTCCAACGCGTCCATAATTTAATTCTCCATCTTATGGAGTTAAAATCCAACATCCGGCATAATAAATTTTGAGACTTCTAAGCCTTCGACTCATTACCTTTTTACCAAATTTTAACCCGTTTATGCATTTATCAAACAAACATATTTGTTTGATCCTTATTTCACATGCACCTCTTCAATTCCATATTATCTACCATGTTAGGTTCTAATCACAGGTTTCTTACACAATTTAACCCGTTTTCGCTCGTATGATTATTTTGACCCGTTAAGGGTATTTAAGTGTATTTTGAACATGATTCGCTTTCATTCGTATCTAGCTTTATATTTCCACATTTCTTACCAAGTAATCTTCCACCAAAACTATATTTGTGGTGGATTTAATGTGGAGATCTATATATTCTAAGTTTTATCCCTCGGACTATCATTTTACGGCAAAGACCCATATAGAGTCATTTGACCCAAAGATTCGCATATTTCACCTTTTATACTTATTCCAAATATCTATTTGATCACAAAACACATTTCTAAACAACCTTTAAGGGTCGTTTGCTCAATTTCACTTATATGGGCATTTTGGTCACTTTTACCCTTCCTATTACGACGAAGGACTTTTTAAGCCATGTTCGACCAAAATCCCACTTTTAAAACTATAATCTTGTTTAGAAACCATTATATTTCTAAAACACTATAATCGTAACTCAATTTATTCGGTTTACCTCAAAGATAACCGAATATCTATATTTTATCCTTGTCTAACTCTTATAGAACCTCAAGTTCTACATGATGAGTTGAATCATTATACAAACCTGGCTCGGATCAATATATTGACCCGTTTCAATACCATGCCTTAGTGGCCGCTAAGTAATAGCGATGTAAACATCCATGTGCTATTTATTCCTAAATCACACAACTCGACAAACCATTAGTCAATATTATCAAAGGGTGATATTTTCACCTTTTGACCCGTTTGGTCTAAATGACCATGAATCTTTATGAGATGATATTTATTACCATCTTATCTATATGACTCGCTCCGGTTTACACCGTATAGTCTTTTTACTTATAAATCATTTATTGATTCTTTTGACCCATTATAACTTAGGCTATAAAGTGTCTTTCACAACTAACGGTTATTATCAACTAGTGACCAAAATACCGTTTTACCCTTATTATTTGCAATGGTTTACCTTATAAGGTAACCATTTAAAAACTCGTTATCTTTTAGTCATTACATGACTAATTAACCGCATTATCTCCTTTTTAACCATTGAACATGGTTTATTAACATTGTCTTTTGTTCCGAACCGCATATGTCGTGTCGGAACATCATAATTCAAGCAAGACTTTATATTCATCATGACCTATAAAACCAATAGGTATTACATAAAAAAAGGTGTAAGCTTTACTTACCTCGCATCCCGAATACGCCTTTTTTCTCGTGCTTGATTCGTTTGACCGCTTCTTTCCCAAGGCTCCACCTAGCTTGTTAGGCGTCAAACTATTGTCAACATTTACGAGGTGGTTAAATTAGTCATTAAAAATCACGACTATTCCACCTCACTTATTTTCTATGTCGAAACTACTATTCGACTTCTTCATTAGTTAACTTAACTTATCAAAGTTAACTACTTTTGATCATTTACACAATTAAGTCTAGATTAACTTTATAGTGGGCACGGCCCCGTGTCCACATCCTCTCTTTCTTCATTTAATGCAGCTTTGTCTTATTAGTTGACCACGCCCCCGTGTCCGCTGAGCACGACCCCGTGTGCAGAAGAATCTTTGTACTATGAAGATTTGCCTGGATTGTGCGAATCTTATAGTTGACCATGGCCCCGTGTCCGCTGAGCACGGCCCCGTGGTGGGCAATAGAAGCTTCTACCACTTTGTCTTTTCTGCTGACACTTGGGCACGCCCCCGTGCTTGCTGAGCACGGGGCGTGTTCAGTCTTCTGATGTCTTGTTTTGCTTGGGAAGATGCTGTCGTGGGGTCGGGCATGTCACGTCTTGTTCCTTTTCTTGTATTTATGTTAGATTTTAATGTCTTTTTGCTTCTTTTGTTAATTTGAGCTCATTTAATCCTGAAAATACAAAAGGAAGACAAAAGCACACTTTTTCCAACATTAGTACTAAAAAAGGGTTAGTTTTATGCCACAATTGATGAAATTTATATGTTGCATTTTGAACATATCAAGGAGAAAATGTGTTATTAAAAGTTTCTCCTTGGAAAGAAGTGGTAAGATTCATCAAAAGGGGAAAGCTAAGCCCCAGGTATGTTGGACCTTTTAAAATTACTAGAAGAATAGGACCTGTAGCCTATCAGCTACAACTGCCAAAGGAAATGGCAGGAATACATGATGTGCTTCATGTATGTAATCTCAAAAAGTGCTTAGCCGATGAATCACTGGTTACTCTTAAGGATATAGAGGTAAATGAAAAACTTAAGTTTGTAGAAAGGCCTCTACAGATTGAAGACAGGAAAGTCAAGAATCTTAAACACAAGAGACTAGTTCTAGTCAAAGTGAATTTTGATTCCAAGAGAGGACCAGAATATACTTGGGAGCTTGAATCAGAGATGCAAAGGAAATATCCACACCTATTCCAGTAGACCTCGAGGACGAGTTCTAAAACAAGGTGGAGATGATATAACAACCCTCCTAAATTATTTTAGACACTCCTAAAATAGTTATAATGTCCCCATATGCCTTAAAATACACTCCGTATACGAAAACCGGTCTTGAATACCTTTAACTTTACAAAAATTAAATAAAAACAAAACTTCATAGGCGCTCGCGGGCGCGACGCCCCTAGCTACCTCCGTCGCGGGCCGCGACGAGCTAGGCCACCAGGACACCTCCGGTGCCGCCACGTGTCAAGCACGTGTCAAAGCTAGTCGATGACTGGTCCCAGCTAAGCCCTAGACGACCTACGTCGCGGGCCGCGAAAGCCCGCTTTGATTCCGTCGCGGGGCGCGACGCCCTGTCTGATCAGCCCTATATATAGCGAGTTCGATCATTCACTTTCAATTCGTTCAACAATCGATTCTCTCTCAAAATTTCTATAGTGTTGAAGTAATACCCGGGCATAATACCCCCCTAAATAACGAAGTTCTGCCTCGTTGTAAGTATCATAACCCTCGGTTACGTATTAGATACGATGCCCGATTGATCTAGGGTTCCGTAACGGCTGTCGGGGTTCTGCCCGACGTAGTCGTTGGAATGCTGCCTCGGGGACGGTATTACTAATGTAAATATTGGGTTATTATACTAACGCGTGTGCATTTGGGTAATTAATAGATAATTATCAGGAAATCCTAAAAGAAAACCCTAAGACAGCAATGTGAGTAATCCTCCTTTTTGCAAACTGTTTTTACAAAACCTCATATGATTAACATTATATTAAATAGTGTTTGAGTATTTGTATTCTACAATTATCGTCGGTATGTTGGGGTTTTGTATACAAAATTTGTTTCTACATTGTGAGTAGTAACATGACCACAAGTCAGGTTGACAGTACCGTGGGTGGTAATTAAAGTAGATGGAAACAAATGTAATTGCGCGACCGCCCTCAATACTGTAAAACGGTTTTACCTATCTTGGTTAAACTAGGATTCACTCACCAGTATTTCCCACTGAGAAAATGTTTTTAAACGCGTTTCAGGTAACAAAATGTGAAATCCAAATAGAAGCCAGCTGGACAGCACTGAAGGCTTTGAAAAGTGGCTATAAAAGTTACCAAAATGAAGAGATGTTTTTATTTAAATAAAATAGGATTTATCCCTATTAAAATGTTCGTAATGAAACTTGGGATTTTCCCATGTGTTTAATATTATAAAAGCGTGGTATTTTACTCTGATAAAATATTTCCTAACCACGGTCCTGATGTAAATTCCGCTGCTAAAATGATAAACACCGATACCACTAAAACTGGCCGCGGCCGCCCGTTCCCGGGTAATTAGGGGACGGGGGTTGCGACAGCCGCCGTCACCAAGTTTACCGCGCGGTGGCCCTAAAATCGGTGACTAGTCACCGCTTGATTGTATATGACCGTTGTTGGTTTTTTGAACGTTGGAGGAGGCAACGACTTGATTTATAGCCGTTAATATTTTTTTATAAAAAAAAATTAATTTACAATATTTACACAATATAAACCAATCCAAATCACAATTTATCTCAAATAATTTAATATCAAATTCTCACCAACCCTTTTTCTCGTTTCTCCAAAACTAATGGCAGGTGACATACCATTTTTTTCCACCCGATAGCAGTGACGATGAGTTAGCTTCAACCGATAGTAGCATAAGTTTTTTCCAAAATCTCATCGAGCAAGCCGAACTACAAGACACAGGCACATCTAGCAAAAAACGATATGTTCGTCGTGATCGTGAGAGCGGCCACGAAACCTTTATGGCGGATTATTTTGTCAACGACCCAAAATACAACGATGATATTTTTCGTTATAGGTTACGTATGTCAAAACGTTTGTTTCTAAAAATTGTGAGCGACGTGGAAGTGAATAACCGTGGTTTGAATAGGACGTGGATACGAGAATGAAGAAGGGTTTTACACCTTTGCAAAAAGTTACATCGGCTATTAAATAACTTGAAACCGGTAACCCTTCATACGAGAACGACGAGTATTTACATATGGCGGAAAGGACTTCCCGCGAGTGTCTAGAATATTTCAGCAAAACGGTATGTAAAATATACGCTCCCGAGTTCTTATGTAGACCAAGAAGTCACGACATGGAGCTTTTGTACCAAGCTCATGAGGAGAACATCACCTTCCTGTTATGGTCGGTAGCCTTGATTGCACCCATTTCGTTTGGAGAATGTGTCCCACATAGTTTCGGGGCTAATATATGAGAGGAGATTAGCAATACCCGACAGTTATGCTCGAAGCGGTGGCCTCTCAAGATTTGTGGGTTTGGCATGCTTTTTGCGGTCCTCCAGGTGTACAAACGATATCAATGTGCTTCAGCAATCTCCATTATTTCTTACCGAACGAAATGGAACTGCGTCAAAATATCAATTTTATGTTAACAACCACTTATACAAACGTGGTTACTATCTCGTGGATGGAATCTACCCTATATGGTCCGTGTTTGTCAAATCATTTCCATATCCTCACCTACTAGACGAAAAGAAGTTCAAGAAGAAACACGAGGCGGTAAGAAAAGACGTGGAACAGACTTTTAGTGTTTTGAAGTCAAAATGGGGTATAATGAATCGGCCAATGCGTGGTAGGAGTGTGAAAAAAATTAGATATGTGGTGTATACGTGTATTATTTTACATAAAATGATTTTGAAAGACGACGGAAACGCGATAGCACCGGGACATATTCGGGATCCTCCAGTCTAGCCCGCTCTCGATGACAGTGTGTTAAACGAGCTTATAGATGAAGATACGTATTGGAGACTAAAACATGACCTCGTTGAGCATCTCGGAAGGCTAGATTTACCCCACCTATAGGTGGAATCTGATGAAGAGTAGTAATTTTATTTAGTTTAATTTATTTTAATTAAATGTAATTTTAATTGTTTTTAGTTTAGAGTAATGTTTTTTTTATTTACCGTACTTTTATTTTGTTAAAAATATGTTTTTTTTTGTTAAAATATGTTCAATTTATTAATACTAATTTATAAAAAAAAAAAAAAAAAAAAATTTACCTCTACCCAAGTGAGGTGACCCACACCTTATGTTTTTGGGCAAAGGGGACTTAGAGAGAGGAGTTGACATGACAATGGATGATTAGCAGAGTGGAAAGTTTACCTCTTCCCAGTTCCCATGAGGTGACCACCCCTTTCACCCTCAAATGTTAATTATTTTCTAAAATTTATTTTTGCAAAATGAAATATTTTCAAATATTTATGTTCAAAAAAGTTATCTTTTTAACTAAGAACAATACAAAAAAAAATCCATCTGAAAAGATTTTATATTAATACAAAAAATCCATTTAAAAATATTTTATTTTAATCTTTTATTTTGTTACATGAGACAATTTTTATGTATTAAAATCATTGTAAATAAGTTTTTTTTTTGTTTTATAATGTGTATGATCTTTGGCTGAACTGAACGAACCTTCGCTATTGCGGTACTGTACTGCAATGTAAGGTAACTTTACTCGTATTTTAAGTTTGTAACTTTTATGTGATTAGGTTTAATACTATTGTAAAAAAGTTTTTTTATGTTTTAAATATATACTGAAATCCCGCTACACGCACGAGAAAAATTCACTAGTGAGCACTTTAAAAGGTTTTTAGGCATAGGCGGAGACATTTAGGAAAAAATTAACATGTTAAAAATAATAATAAGATAATTTCGTTGGTTGTATCACAAATACTTATAAATTTTTTTTAAGTAATTTTTTTTTTTTTGTTATTGATGTTACATTATCATTCCACACCAAAAAGGGCAATGGCAGGTAGTCGGGCAACAAGTTGCGCCGCCACCCCCTTTTGAATAGAAAAAAAAGCATCATTTTACACATGAAAATAGTTAGAGATCAATAAAGCATCGTTAACATGTTAAAAATAATAATAAGATAATTTCATCGGTTGTATCACATATACTTATAAATACACATGAAAATAGTTAGAGAATAAAGCATCTTATTTTAAGATCAGAATTTGGTACAGTAAAATCAACACGGCGAGAAATAAGAATTTAAGGGTGTGAAAATAGAATAAACCAATGATTATTATTGGATAAATAAACCACTATATTAGAATCTTTAATAGTTAAATATACATTAGTTAAAAAATTTGTTACTTATATTAAATATTGAAAAAAATATATATATTAATACATTTAAGAAATAAATCCAATAAACTATAATGTACCATCGTATGGCTACATTCCATGTGTGTATAACAAACCATTTTTTTTGTTTTTCTCATTTATTATCCAGGTTACTTTTATTTTTTTAGCGGTTTTGCTTCTTTTATTTATTTATTTTGGCTAACCTCGATGAGCCGAACCTAGCAATATCGGTCAAACTAAATCGCTATAGGTATCTGTTTGTATCGTTTTTGTTTGACGTAAAGCACATGTCGATATCCTCTTGATCACTATACCGAGTGGCGGTATCATACCGGTGGTGTAACGAAATGAACCAGTGCTGACTGATCAAAGCCTACTGTAACGAACCAAACCGATAACGACCGCATTCCAATACTGTTACAAGTGGAACCCATACCGACCAAATTTCTGCCGGGAAGCGCGGGGAGATACCGCTAGTTATAAAAAGTGGTTGTAAGTAGTTGACAAGCTCTATCTTTAGCCCACCCGGGTTTTCGTTCCACCGAGTGTTACGCCAGAGAGTTCTGCTCTTGTAGTTGCATAACGACTGTCAAGTGGCAGCCAGCGTTATGGTTTCCCGGGGGAATGCCCAAGCCAAACTCTGAAGCCAACGTAGGCTCGGTTAAGACAACATAGTCTGGCCAGAGTGAGGCAATATGGCTCTCTAATTTGGAGAGTGCGGTAGCCTAATATAAGAAAGTCGTCATTCTAAAAAAATAGTTGTAAGTGGAAGAGAGAAAATGTTATTGTTCATCTGTATATTTGAGGGACACTGTTCAACCTTTATATTTTTTTAAGATAGAGTAAATTACAAGTTTTGTCCTTTATGTTTACACCATTTTGCAGGCGGTGTCCTTTAGCGCAAAAGTTGACAAGTTATGTACTTAATATTTTAAAATCTTGCACGTTCTGTCCTTTAGGCCAAACCCAATTAGATTTTTTGGTTAAGTATGGTCATATGCCTTGTAAATGAGGGCATTCTTGACATTTTACCATTCCAAGGGCTATTTTGTAACAAACTTAAATACAAAAATATAAACTCTCTATCTCTCTTCTATAACTGAAACTCCTCTCTCTCTCTCTCTCTTTACCACCGCCACCACCCTCCAAAAACCACCTTGCCCATTGCCCCTACCTGCCACCACCCTCCCAAAACCACCTTGCCCGATTACTATTGATTCGTCAAAGTTTTGTGTTGCTAATTGAATTTCATGGAATTTGAAGTGACGACAAAGTTGTGACCATTTCAAGCAGGTGGAGGGTTCCAATTCATTGCTAGCGACGACATACAGTTGTGGATTCGTTAGGTTATTATGTGCTTTGTAACTTTTTTTAAAGTTTTATCCCTAACTTGTTGTTTATTATTGAAAGTTATAAAAATTATTGAAAGTTGTAAAAAATTATTGAAAGTTGATTCAGGTTTGGTGTTTTATTTTTTCAATCAGGCGTTAATTGGTTAATTAGGTTTATATAACTGGTGGAATCTGTATAAGAGGAGGTGTTTTACAATTTGGAGTATTTTAATTAATTAGTTTTTGGTCTTTGGTCTTAATTTATACTTCTTATTTCGAACCTAGATGAAAGTGTTACTAATCTATTAGGGTGAAGGGAGTGGTTAAACAGGTGAAAGTGGTAAACTTTAAAATGGACCAATCAGAGAGTGCCACGTCAGAGAGGAGAAAAAGTTTAAACTTTGCTGAAAAGTGTTGGCAATGGTTTAGACAGTTGAAAGTGGCAAACTTTTTTTTTTTTTTTAAATTATGTGTTAAATAAAAACAATAAAGCATCAAATTAATTAAAAAAAAAACAATTACATTAAAATGAAACTAATAAAAAAAATTCATAGAAATAACCTCACTAAAACAACGCAACGACAAAAAAAATTAAAAATCACACGGCCATCCATACTTTGCGGCTATCTCGCGTTTTCGTGCGAGCGTGATCTCCAACATTGCTGGGCGAACATTGTCGTGAGGCCGGTTGTACGTCTCCAAGTCCTTGTCGAATTTAGCCTGGCGCATATTTTCTTCTTGTTTCTCGGCCAACGCCAAATATTTTTCCTCTCGCACCCTTTTGATATCCATCAACTCTTTTTTCATCGCCCTATATTCTTCAAATTTAGTGGTTATGTCTCTTGGATCGTCGCTTGAAGAAGGGGCGGCTTTGGTTTTTTTTTATCCCTCCTCTTTTGTCTTCGTGGCAAGGGATCCACGTTCATGTCGGGGATAGTTTGATGGCCACTCGTGAACTCGGCATTCGGTGTATCCGGATGGTAATTACCCGAGTCCGACGACTTTCATTTTGAACTCGAGCCCGAGCTTTCGTCTTCACCCAACAACGGAACTTGGCTATATTTTTCTTGACTTCGGACGACCTCCCACGCCGCCATATGAGCAAACTCATGATGTTCTTTTTCCTTGTAATCCTTAAACGCTTGCTTCAAGACCCAAGAATCGTCGGATCCGCTTGGACGTAAACGGTCCTAAAATAATAAATTACAGAAAAAAATAAGTATTTTTTTTTTTGGTAAAAATTAAACGTATGAATATTAAATAGTTTACCGCTTGCTGATAAAACCCGTTGAATATTTTCAACTTTCCGTGCATGGTAATCATCTTGGAGCGGACCTGATGATGGGTTCGGCTGCTTCCTCCGATCGTGTTGTTGAAGTGCTTAAGAATTTTGCCCCAAAAACTATTCTTCTTTTGTTGGTTGCCTTTTCTTTTGTCTAAGGTGCAATGAACCCAAGCCTTGGCCAATGCCTCCTCTTGTATAGGAGTCCCATTTTCCCGTTTCGCTTTACCACTCTTCCCTCTCGGCTCGTTTGCGGGTTCTTCTTGATGGTGGCCTTCGTCTTCGTCATCATATTGCTCTTGAGTTTCCGCCACAAATTCTTCGTCGTCTTCATCTTCCACATCTTCGTCCCTCGGCAGTTGTGAGGATGGGGTTTGAAAACCAAACGGGTCAAAAGTGTTTTGGTCGTCTAGGGAATCATAAATATTTGGAGCAACCGTGGTCGGACCCTGTGGAAAATAGTTATGCGGCGAAAAATTTGGATGGGGTTGGGTGTTGAACCCGTAAGTCGGTTGCATGCCTTGGCTATAAAAAAAATGGAGGTTGGCTATGTGTGGCGAAGCCTAGTTGCGGATGATACGGCGGAGTTGAACCACTCGAGCCGCCCCGTTGAGTTGGCACACTCGTCCTCGAGCCAACCTGTTTAGTTGCCTTGCCATCGCGTTTGCTTGAGCCTTTCATTTGCAAATATTGGGTCAAAAAACTTGGGTGAAAGTTTGGAAAAGAGAAGGAGAATGTGGTTGAAAGTTTGAGAAAATTGGGTGTAAAAATGTTGATTTATAAATAAAAAGTCTATTTTTTTTTATTAAACGGCAATAATGCCGTTACACACACACCCCAATGCCCCAATTTTGTCCTCTTCTCCTTTGTCGATCGGTGAGTACATACCGATAGGTATGTTTGGCGCGCGGTAAACAAGGGAGGGCGGCGGTGTTACCGCTCGGCTTTCTCCTTTGCCGAGTGGTTTCCCGCACCACTCCCTTCACCCTTAGCTGGTACTATGGTTTCTGAATGCCCTGTATCAGCAGAAAAGCTCCCTCATTTTCTGTGGTGACTCGAAGATTATTTTCGTACTTCTTGTGCAGGGTCGTAAATTGTCATTTTTTGTTCCCTTTCATGTTTGCTCTCAACAACAAATAAATGAATCATTGTTTTACAGAAAATATCATTGTATGAACCCAATGTTTGTGTGGTAAAGAGAGAGGAGAGAGAGAATTTTTTTTTTTTTTTTAAGTTTGGTATAAAATGGTCCCCAAATAAAATTATTTTACAAAATAGCCCCTCGAATGGTAAAATGTCAAGAATGCACATGACTATACTTAACCAAAAAATCTAATTGGGTTTGGTTTAAAGGATAGAACGTGCAAGATTTTGGAACATTAAGTACAGAACTTGTCAACTTTTGCGCTAAAGGACACCGCGTGCAAAAGAGTGTAAACATAAAGGACAAAACTTGTAACTTACTCTTTAATACTCCCTCCGTCCCATTAAAAGTGTCTTATTTTGAATTTTCAAATTCTTTATTTATAAACTTTGACCTTAAATAATTTTGTTTGTGTTAGATAATACTTAATGAAAGTTATATGATTTGAGTGTGTTTTACAAGTGGTTTTATCGGGTTAATTTTCATCAAGTTTTATATAACACAAAAAATATATAATTAAAGTCAAAGTTTATAAATAAAGACTTTAAAAATTCAAAATATGACACTTTTGGTGGGACGGAGGTAGTATATTTTGGAAGTGGTTGTTAAAGTATGAAAGAGAAAAGGTAATGACAAATATACAAAAAATATTATTTGATTTAAAGAAAAAGAAAATATAGTATTTTTTAGTGTAATGCTCTAAGCCATAACAAGATACGAAATCAGATTATTATTAATTAAAGAGTTAATTGCTCGGATGGTCCCTGTGGTTTTCTATTTTTTCATCTTTAGTCCCCAACTTTTCAAAATAGCATGTATGTTCCTTGTGGTTTGCTCACTTGTTACTCGGATAATCCCCAGAGTAGATGACAGTTAGTTTGCTCAGTTAATTTAAATGAAATGACCAAATTACCCTTTCTTATTAAAAATAATAAAATTCAAATAAATCATTTACCCCTCCACCATCACCTCCACCTCATCCTCACTTGTTACCGTCCATGCTCATCCCCATTTCTTTTTCAATCTCTCCACATAATTTGTTAAAATTCTTCAATTTCATCACCCAATTAGTCAAAAATTCTTCCTTTTCAAGATCCTCTGTTTCTTTTTCTAAACCATTATATACATTTATTTCTTTCTAGACTAAACCCACTTCACAATTGATAATTTTCAGTTCTTTTACACCACACATATTATCAAAATTCAAATTTTTCAAGATCCCCTGTTTCTTCCTTCAAATTATTCATTTCAGTTGCTTGAACACATGATCCAAGATTATACATTTATCTCCTTCTAAACCAAACCCACTTCACAATTGACAATTTTCAGTTTTTTTCACCACCCAATTTATCAAAATTCAAAATTTTCAAGATCCCCTGTTTCTTTCTCCAAATTATTCTTTGAATCTTTTCAACTTCTTGAACACACAATCCAAGATTACACACTTAATTTTGATTATTCTTCTTACAAATTTGATCCAGAATCACTATTTCCATCCTTGTTCTTGATTTTGAATTAATTCCTATTTTGAACTAGAAAAAAAACAGAGGGTTACATACAGGATTGATGGTGAATCTGCAACATGTTGGTCTGGAAGTAGCAAAAACAAGAATGGAAATAGCTAACATAGATGATGAAAAGTAGTTGTACTGACAGCAATGGTGGTTGTACTTTTTTAATGTGTTTAGGTTGGAGGTCGTATCAAGAGAAATCCATGAGTTGCATTAAATTTGCAGGCTTTTTTTCTCATGAGAATGAGCCACTGCCTCGGCTCCGGTGGCAATGGTGGTGGTTCTGTTCCACTGAAATTGGCGGCACGGTGGTGTAGCATGGGCGGTAACAAGTGAGGATGAGGTGGAGGTGGAGGTGATGGCGGTGGTGTGGTGGTGGAGGTGATGGTTGTGGCTAAATGATTTATTTGAATTTTATTATTTTTAAATAAGAAAGGGTAATTTGGTCATTTCATTCAAACTTAACTGAGCAAAATAACTGTCATCCAATATGGGGACTATCCGAGTAACAAGTGAGCAAACCACAGGGAACATACATGCTATTTTGAAACCAATTGGGGACTAAAGATGAAAAAATGGAAAACCACAGGGACCATCCGGGCAATTAACTCTTAATTAAAATTCATGTGAGTAAGTAGTCGTAAATTTCGTGAAACAGTTGAACAAACTTCCGATTGCAGTAGGCCAAAAGATTTTCCCGGATGATTCCATTGCCAAAGTCCCAAATGACTATGACCAGTGGCTCTTCAAAGTGTTTGGTAATGTCAACCCTTTCCCGCTTGGCGACAAAGTAGTCAATTTCGACAAATTATTCTAGGTGGGTCAATGTAAGGTAACAACATCTAAACTTCCATTAAGACTGAGGGGAGTGGGGCGACTCCCACCCCAAGTCGCCCCCAAGTCGCCTCCAACACCGCCCCCCATGGCGTCCCCAAGGGCGTCCCCCTCCTGCCCATCCTTTGCTCGTCGCCCGGCTCTCCTCACACAACCCAATTTGGCACAAAATTTCAGGAGACTCCCCCCTCCAAGTCGCCCAAGGCCGCCCCACACACCATTCCCCCTTTTTTGCTCAAAATCCTCTAGGCTGACGTGGCGCCACGTGTCGCAAGACGCCCCATCCTAAGGCCGCCCCACTCACTTCAGTCTAAACATCAATTTGGTAGAAACCGTGTTCCCAACCGCCAATCTGACCTCAATGATGTAGACCCATAAAAAAAAAATTGTTTCCCTCTCTAGGAGAAACAAGGATAAGGGTGCTTAATTAACTGAATTCAACACATTATTGATCGGATTAATCATTTTCTCTTTTGCATATAACCTACTTCATATCTATAACTGTAGTTACGTATTATCCTTCTGGTTCGTATCTATTGTTACTATGTTTTTCCCTGCCAGTCACGATGTCGAATCCTCATCATCATCCTCAGAGTCGCGGCAACTGTGCCGCCAGTTTACTTTATCTGAGATTCAGCTAGCAACCAGAAACTTTGATGAGTTATTAGTCATAAGCCGTGGTGGGTTTGGCAAGGTTTACAAAGGAACCATCTAATCAGGGAGCATCCGAATTTTGGGCAGAAGTAAACATGCTTTCTAACCTAAGGCATTGCCACTTGGTGTCTTTGATTGGTTATTGCAATGATGGGCAAGAAATGATCCTTGTTTACGACTATATGTCCAATGGAACACTTGAAGACCATCTCCACAGACACCAAACCCATCTATCTTGGGTTCAAAGACTCACAATATGCTTAGGAGCCGCTCGAGGGTTAGATTACCTTCACACTGGTACGGGTATTAAGGATGGAGTTGTACATCGTGATGTTAAAAGTTCAAATATATTGTTACATGATAGTTGGGCAGCTAAGATTTCAGACTTTGGATTGTCCAAAACATGCCCGAAGGACCAGCATACCACTTACGTCAACACTGGCGTAAAAGGCACGTTTGGATATCTTGACCCGGATTACTTTTACTCGGGTAAGTTGACCAGAAAATCTGATGTATATGCTTTTGGGGTGATATTGTTTGAAGTTTTGTGTGGGAAACGGGCAGTTGATCCAAGTATTCATGAGGAGCAATGGGGTCTCGCAGCATGGGCTCAAAACTCTATAAAAGAAGGCAAACTAAAGCAAATTGTTGATACTAATATAAGGGGGTCAATATCTCCTATATGTTTAAAGGATTTTGCAAAGCTTGCAAAACTGTGTTTGCATAAGCATCCAAAACGGCGACCTACAATGGCCGAGGTTGTGGTCAGTCTTGAGTCTGTTGTGGCCTTAGAAGAGAAAGCCAACAATACATTACAGTCCACGGGCATACAATTTTTTGCTAAAAAGGCTCTCATGGTTATATTTCCATCTAAAGAAAAGAACTCAGGTATCATTTTCTCTTCCAATTTCATGTGTTAAGCTACTTATTGATTTTGTCCACTACAGAAGTATTAGGTGAATAAATGCAGTAATGTAGCCTGGTGCTATTTGTTGATATCCTACCATTCTTCTATCTAACTAACAACTTCTTGAAGTTGGAATAGGAGGTCAAAACCAAACATTACATCGGTTTGGTTCTGAAACTATCAATGTTGCAACCAAAAATTTCTCTGAAGCTATTAGAATTCAGCAGCGGAACAAGAATCCTTTCTCGTATAAGGTGAAGATAAACATCTATCTAATTACATGTTTTCCAGGTTTTTCTGTAGTCTGCCTGACAGTCCAACTTTCTTTCTCTTTACAGGGAATTTTACAAAATGGACAAGGTGAACAGATAGTTGCAGGGTGGCCTTCTTGGTTTGCTGAGGTGGCAGGTGAAGCTATCAACGGATGGTTGCCGCGTAGAGCGGATACGTTCGAGAAGTTGGATAAGGTATGCGCATCGTGTTTCTTTATTGTCAATAAACTAAAGAGTAAGGATAAGTCGATACTTGCTTGATGGTATTCTTTACTGTGTTTATAGCTTTCTATTCTTGCAGATTGGTCAAGGAAGGTATAGCAACGTATACAAGGCTCGCGATGTAATAAGAAACAAAATTGTTGCGTTGAAAAGGGTGTGGTTTGATAATAAAGATTTAGAGAGCGTTGTTTTTATGAGGGAAATCCTTATCTTACGAAGGCTTGATCATCCGAATATAGTTAAACTTGAAGGATTAATAGTTTCGCAAACTTCATGCAGTTTATATCTTGTTTTCGAGTATATGGAACATGATCTAACTGGACTTGTAACACTACCAGGGGTCAAGTTCACGGAATCACAGGTACTTAATCATATTCGACATCTAAGCAGTTAATGCGGTAAAATATCGGATATCGGTTATCGTGGTGGGATACCGGTAATTTTAATATCATGCAGATATTATATATATAGCAATTTAAGACTTAAAACACCAACATTTAACACTAACAGTTAACAATTAAGACTTAAAAACAATAATAGCAGCAATAAGAAGAAAGACGAATGGTAGAACTAAGAAAAAAGGTACTGATATCGGGAATGTCGGTGATATATCGGTCAAATATCGGAAATATCGGTCAATATTGCCGATAATGTCGGTACCGATTTCTAACCGATATTTGACACCGATATTTTACATGGAGACCGATAACTGTTATATCACCGATATTAACCACATAGTTCGACATTTTATAATATATTTTGGTTATGCCAATATTTCAATAATCACTGAGTTTATTTCTTTAATTTTTTCATTAATTTACAGGTTAAATGTTACATGAACCAGCTGCTAAACGGACTTGATCATTGTCATAGGCACGGTGTCCTGCACCGGGACATAAAGGGGTCGAATCTTTTAATCGACAATAATGAAATCTTAAAAATTGCCGACTTTGGGTTGGCAAATTTTTTTAAACAAAGTCAAACTGTACCATTGACCAGCCGGGTTGTGACTCTGTGGTATCGACCACCAGAGTTACTACTCGGAGCAACTCATTATGGAGTCGGTGTGGACTTATGGAGTGCAGGATGCATTCTCGGAGAATTATACGCTGGTAAACCTATCATGCCCGGTCGAACTGAGGTACTATCAATTTTTAAATTATAGATCCAGTTAAAAAGTGTTAACATACCTGTTTCCTGTTTTAGCTATAAGGTTTGTGATTACCAGTTTAACTGAACCGTGTAGGTTGAGCAACTGCATAGGATTTTTAAGCTTTGTGGTTCCCCGTCTGACAGCTACTGGATAAAGTCAAAGTTACAGCACTCAACAGCGTACAAACCGGTCCAGCCTTATAAAAGACGTATTTTAGAAGTCTTTAAAGATTTTCCTCCAGCTGCTATTGGCCTTATGCAGACTTTACTTGCAATAGATCCCCAAGAACGAGGAACCGCAGCACTGGCTTTGAAGAGTGAGGTAATTCTCATTTGAGTAATGTACACGGATAGTTCTTGTCGTTTCCCAAAATTTTGGATTTGGTCCCCAACTTTCTAAAAGTACACGGATGGTCCCTGTGGTTTGCACTTTGTGATGCATTTAGTCCCCAACCAACAAGTCTAAAGGTTTCAGGAGGTCCAAGTTAGTGACTAAATACGTTACAAAGTGCAAACCACAGGGACCATTCATGTACTTTTGGCAAAAAGTTGAGGACTAAATGCATTACAAAGGGCAAACCATAGAGACCATCCATGTACTTTTAGAAAGCTAGGGATCAAATCTAAAATTTTGAAAAACCATAGGGACTATCTTTGTACTTTACTCTTCTCATTTTTAATAATGAATACAATGTGCAGAATTTGTTAAATTTTTTTTTGTGGTCAGGTGAGTTACGTAATATTTATTTTCCTTTAACAGTTCTTTACGACAAAACCACTTGCGTGTGATCCTTCAAGTTTGCCGCAATATCCTCCCAGCAAAGAAATTGAGGCGAAAAGGAGAGAAGAAGAAGCTAAAGGGTATGCGCATATACGTAACATTTTTTAAAAATATCTTAAGCACGTACTTCGACGCAACTATTCGGATTACCTAATTTCAAATATGGTTAACCGAGTTGAATGATATTGTAGACAAAGGGCAGCAAGAATGAACGGTCAAAAGCTTGATAAGGAAAGTGGGGGAGCGCAAGAAACCGGTGCGGTGCCAGCTCATGATGCCAATGCTGAGCTGGCCAGATCAACTCGGGTACCTGTATCTATACAGCCGCCCAAGGGTTTAAACGACGGTGCGAAACGCTCTCCACCAATGAGGGGGTCTTATTCAGGGCAGTTGGCAGCAAGTGTAAATTCCGCTCGAAGTAAAGCCGTCGGATATAAAGGCGTTCCTTCTCAACCAACAAAATATCTACACGTTCCCCAAAACATGGGTGGTCCGTGCAGGGTAGGAAGCTGGAGAGCTAGTATGAAGGAAGCAAATATGGTAATTACTAGTTATTTCTGGTTAACGGTTGTCAAACTAAATTCATGTTTAAACCAGGTGTTGTTTTCTTACCTATTTGTCGTTAGGACGGTGACGGATACAAGGGAAACAAGATCCAATTCTCGGGACCGCTGGTTTCGTCAAACGTGGATCAGATGCTTAAGGATCATGACCACCATATCCAACAAGCTGCTAGGAGAGCTCGCCTTGAGAGGACCAGGCTCAGCGAAGTTGTGGCTGAAATGGCTAGAAACACGGTGTATCCGTCTGGCCGGATAGCCAAGTAAAAACTCCACCGGTCCGTAGAGAGGGTGCGGTCAACAGAATCGTTTGTGTATAGCAACTGTTAATTTAAGTCGACTATTTTATTATCTTTCTCGAATGTTTGGGTCCGTTGGTATCTTAGAAAATATAGGAACAAGCAGTAAGTAACATGTTTTTGAGACAGGATGCTTTTTTTAGAGAAATGCTAAATAATGGTGTAAAGAGCAACCGGTGTGCTAACTGCTAACCTTTTTTGGTCCTAATTGATTGTGGGCTCGAAAAGGTACTGGTTCGATGCATTGTCTCCGTTTAGCGTTGGTTCCAAGCAATGTCTTGGACGTCTATTGGTTCCAACTTGTCCCCTATCTTCCCTGGAGTCGACTACAATACCTATTGGGAGCTACTAAATACACCCCTCCTTTTATTAGATACACCCTCTTCTCTCACATAGTATCAAGTAAAAGGGGGGGGGGGTGTATTTAGACACACCCTACCTATTAGACTATTTCCTAGCTTCTATTTCGTATTTGATTAACAAATACGTATGACTAATTAATTCATGTTTTATGAATTGTAGGTATAATTTATCGTACCGGAGGACGATCAAGCTCAACGAAGAACCGAACACGATCAGAGATTCAAGCTTCCGCGTTATGATTCGTCGTCACGTTTTTAAACGGCGAATGTTTTATAAAATGTCGAATTGTTTTATTTCTTAAAAGTTTTAAAGAATACGTATTTTGTACAGTATGTGTAAGAGTATTTACACAATTTTAATCGAAAACTATATGAATATCGTATAAATCAAGTAAGGGTCTTACACTAACGTCAGGAATGATAAAAAAATGTCTGAGAAAACACAGTGAGGAAGCAAGACATAATAAACACATAATTTGAAAACATAGTGATGAACAAAATTTCAGAAAAGCGCCATTAAAAATAAAAAATGTCTCGTAATAACATTGTAGATGAAAACGCCATTAATTGAATAATAAACAAGACATAATAAACACATAATTTGAAAACGCCAAAATACACACACCATAACTTTATTGATTAACAAATATAATGAATTAACAATGCTAGTGTAACGTGATAATGAAAACGCCATGAGATAAATAATTAAAAACAGTTAACAACATGAATAATTAACAAATATAACATGATAATGAAAATGCCATAGTTAACAAAACTGATGTTTACACAAATTAACAAATAGTAATAACTGATGTTTACAAATACTGTTGGTGCACTTGTGTCTGTACTTTGTCTGTATTTCGTCTTGATTCGAAACGATGTCTTAGTTAGTCTTGTAAGTTTGACCAAGTCAACCATCCTCCGGTTTGACTTGGCCAAACAGTCAACACTTTGTTTGTAACATGTCTGTGTCGAAGGATGTGTCATCGAAGGATTGTTTAGATCCTTCGATGAGCTCGAAAGATAACCTTCGAAGGATAGACCACGAAGGATATCATCCTTCGTGGTATATGTGATCCTTCGATGGGTTCCTGGTCGACAGATGCTCTTACGATCAGTCTGTCTGATCCTTCGACCAGACGATCTGTGTTGGGTATAAATACCCATGTGTTGTGTTCACTTCATCAGTGAGAAAAATAGACAGACAGATAAGAGCTTCATTTCAGACACATAGAGAGCATTCTGTTCAGAACACACACACACGAAAGTTAGAGAGAGTTTATAGAATACATCTGTAAATCTTGTGCTTGTAACCGGACCTTTCATACGCATTAATACAAGTGGTGTTAATCGGTGAAGTATTGTGTGTTGTGTTTATCATTGCTTGTTCTATCTCGGTTTGCATGCTAGCTTGGATTCCGCACTCGCTAGTGTGTTAGACATAACAAGGAATAGGTTAAACCTCAACCTCCGAGGGACCTACAAGTGGTATCAGAGCCGTGGCTCTTTTCCTTGTTAAAAACCGGGTTTTTACAAGATTTTGAAGTGTTTTTGGACAAAAACTCACTGTTTTAGCATCCGTTTTTACTGATTTTCTCGTATTTCTTATCGTAAAAACGTGTCTAAACTTACCGGGTGTGTTAAAAGACGGGTTGGGTAACCTAAAAACTTGTTTTTTTAAGAACTTTGGTCATTTCCGGCCATATTCCGGCTTACTCCGGTGACCGGTTTCTGGATAAGGAATAATATTATTTTATTGTTCAAAATCTGATTTTGGCAGAAAATCATGGTCTGACCATACCTCTGCCGAAAGTTTCTACCAACCCATCAACTTTTTCACCAACCTGTCTCATTTGTCAACTGTGTCAGAGCAGTTCGAAAGATATCCTTCGAAGTCGAAAGATCATCTTTCGATCAAAGGAGGATCGATAGATAATCATCCTTCGAACATCCTTCGAAGTCTGTGACTTATCCTTCGATCCAAGGAATATTTTCGAAGGATACATCTTTCGTTTTACTGCTCTTATTCGAAAGACCAGGATCCTACGATTGGGGAGTCTTTCGAAAACAATTGTTCGAAACTCAACAGTAATCTTTCGAACACTGTTGATCCTTCGAACAAGTGTTGATCTTTCGAACTTAGTTTGTTTAATTTTAACAAGTTTGTGTTTTTCTCATATTTCGATCAGGGATCTTTCGGCTGGTGTAACAATTTTTCTCTTGATCAAAAATGAATTCAATGTGGGGTGTTCCGGTAAATACAAAGATGTATTTTGGTACTCCGGCTCCGGATTCGGGTTCGCAAGCTAATGCTACATCTACCGGTCAATGGGCATTCGTATCAAATCAAGCTCCAAGTATTCAAAGCATTTTGCTAAGCGAGAGTGAAACGGGAAGTTTGAATAAGCCTCCAAAGTTGATGCACTTAAGTGAATATCCGGGATGGTTTGATAGATTTCATACATACGTCCTTGGTCAAAATACAGAATTGTGGTTGCGCTTCATCACAGATTTTGATCAAACAATAGAGGTTGCCGCTTCATCTGCTGTTACGTTTGCCGATCTTACGGAAGATCAGAAGAAGGTCTATGACTTAGAAAAGAAAGCGTATGCCATTCTTACTCAGGCGTTAAGCAAAGATATTTATCATCAATTTGTCAGTTTCAAGACAACAAAGCAGTTGTGGGACGCATTGAAGATAAGGGGCGTAGGAAATGAAGCGACACGTCAATTGAGAAAAGATCTGCTAAAGAAAGAGTTTGATGGTTTTACTTGTATGCAGAATGAATCTTTAGGAGATTTGACAAGTCGATTTAATCATTTGCTGACTGAATTGGCAAATATTGGGGTTGTAACAACTTCAGCAGAGATAGTGAAGAAGTTTGCAGATGCACTGCCACCTCAATGGAACACTTTCTTAGAAATCATGAAGTACAATGGCACTTTAGCTACAACAAACTTCAATGACTTTGCTCAACTCCTGGAAAACAAGAATCAGGAAGAAACTCTTAAGGCAAAAAGAGTTCCAATGCCACAAAATCCTGAAATGTATTATGGAGCTTCTAGCACTTCTACAAAACCTTCTTCACACGCTCCAATTCAAACAGCATTTGTGTCTAGCACTAGCTTGTATGACACTCCTCCTCCAAAAACAGACATGTATGGAAATCCGCTTAATCCAGTCCCTCAACCAGTCCCTCAACCAGTCCCTCAACCAGTCCCTCAACCAGTACCACAACAACAAGCATGTTATGGAAGCACATCATCTGCTAGTCAGCAATCAACGCCAAATACAGTACGGCTCGACACCTCAAGCTTTTCTAAAGTCAGTGTGGAAGTAGCAAAGGAACACATGGAGCTGCTAAACACTTTGGTGAGCGCATACTGTGGATTAGTGGAAGGTCAGATTGGAAACATTAATCTGACACAAGAAGACTATCAGCAGATTGACAAGGAAGAAATGGATTTGATGGACATCAAATGGGCTTTCGCCAGTGCTGTAAGGAGAGCAAAAGATTTCATGGAAAGAACTGGAAGAACCAGCTTGGAAAGCAAGAAAGACACCAAGTATGGGTTCGACAAGCAAGCTGTAAAGTGCTTTAACTGTGGTGAACGGGGTCATTTCAAAAGGGAATGCACAAGACCAGCTCAGCATGGAAACCAGAATCCTTTCAGAAACCAAGGCAACCAGCAGAACCAGAACAGGAACAATGTTCGTACGTTGATACCTGTCAACAACCAAAGCCAAGCAGGACCATCAAATGCCAACCAGGCACTTGTGGTTCAAGTAGATGAAGGTTGTGATTGGTCGCTTCAGTTGGGAAATGATGCTCCGGATGGAACAGCGTGTTTTGCTGAGGTTGTCAAGGATCTTAAACACACCAGTGGTGGAGAATCTTCCACCAATGGTGATGAATCTTCTGAGGATGAAGACAGCTCCGGTTACAGTGGAAGTTCAGATGAAGAGTCCTCGAGTTCAGGCAATGATCATTTGGATGACACATCAAGTGTGTCAGTCGATGCAGAGGTTGATGAGCTATTGGGAGACAATGCAGCAGGAAATCACAGGAGATCTATTTTGGTGGATCAAGCTGCTTATTCTTCGTCTTCTCTCCATTCAGCCTTTATGGCTAATGTCGACAGTTCATCAAGTCAGGTATGTGTCGATGAACCCACTGTAGATAGTTGTGATAATTGTGATAGTTTGAGTGTTAAATGTGCTGATTTAGAAGCAAACATGTCTGAGTTGCAAGGCAAACATGATGCTTTACAAGCTAGTTTGTTTGACTTGCAAGACAAACATGTTTCTTTGAATGATAAGTGGTGTGAATTGCAAAGCAAACACGAGGCTTTGCAAGAGAAATATGATGTGACATTCATTCACAATCAGAAATTGACCGTTGATCTTTCCAAGTGCACAGAAGCCAACATGTTTTATGAAAACCATGAAAAGGAGTTTAAGTCGGTAATTGAGAAATTAAAGAAAGATAAAACCGAGTTAACTAAAATGGTTTCCAGAAAACAAACTGACATTAATTTGTATATAACTCGTCTTGAGGTAATGCAAAAGGAAATGGCTTGTGTGAAAACTGAAAGTGAGGCGATCCAACTTAAGCTAGACAGTTATTTGAGCTCTAGCTATGTGTTGGATCACATCATTGATGTTCAGAAAGAGAAACGGGATGTCACATGCATAGGTTACAAGAAATGTCCACCACCTGTGAGACATAATTATGATGCCATGCCGGATGAGGAAGATAGAACTTTCTTTGAACCATCTGTTCCTCTAGATGTTAATGAATTTGCAGCAGGACTTGGATACAAGAAAGAAGTATCATCAGATTCGGATGTGTCAGCAGATACATTTGTAACTGCTGAACAGAATCAGGATCCTCCAGTTGTGATTGAGGATGCTGATTCTTCTGATGATGAGTCTGATGATACTGATTCAGCAAAGTCTGATGCGGTGATAAACGAAGAGGACATACCTCTTGAGAATCATATTCTGTGTGATCCTCCTGCAAAACCCGCTAAGACTGTTGCAATCGAGTCCTCGTCTGAAAAAGGGTCGGAGAGTGTGGATTTGCTGTACACTCTTGTTGGTGATAATAAAATTTATTCTGACAAATATTTTCCTATTAAGAATGTTAATCAATCTTTAATCAGTAAAGTCTTTGAAAATTCAACAAGTAAGTTTTTGGGAAAGACAGGATCACATGTAACAGTGACACAGTGCCCTCCTATTCCAAAGGCCGAAATTCGAAAACAATATGGAAATCAGAAATTACCAACAGTGCAAACACAGCAAAATCATACCAAACCAAAAGGAAAATTACCGGCTCAAGGTCAAAAGAAGCCGAATCAGAAGAAGAAGAAAAATGTGAACTTTGTGAAATCTAAGGGAACGGACAAAATTGCAACATTTGAAAATCAATCTAACTTAGATTTTGTCAAAAAGGCAACAGTGATGAAAAGGAATGAACCAAGTAGTTCAAAACCTAGTACCTCGGGGTCACAAAGTTCATCATCATCGGCAAGACGATCACATGATACTTCGGGGTTTGTTGAACGAAGATCATGTTTCGAATGTGGTACCATTGGACATATTATTCGAAATTGTCCGTATCTTCATAAATTGAAAGCCAAAGAGGATGATCCCCGTGAACACAATCACCAAAAGCGATCTGTTTCTGTAAAACAAGATCCCCGACTTGTAAAAGAAAGGAAAAAGAAACAGAAACGCCAACAAGTCAAGGTGATTGAAAAGGCACTTAACACTGATGTGGTTCCAAAACAATCTGTTTCAGTTAAACCAGAAAATTCAAAGTTTTCAAAAACTTCAAACAATCATGAAGTTAAATTTTCAAACAAACAAACTGGTATAACAAAACAGACCTGGAGACCAAAAACGGTTATTGAATCAGGGGGACCATCACAATTTTCAAATCATCAAAGAATAGAAGTTATTGTTGTTGATGAAAATGGAAGACCCAAGACCACAATGGCTTGGGTCCCAATCTCCAACTAATCAATTGAGTTCATGTGCAGGGTGTTCCAGGAGGAACTATCAGTAGTCATTGGATTGTTGATAGTGGGGCATCCAGGCACATGACAGGCGACATGAAGCTTCTCTACGACGTCAAATCTATTAGAGGAGGTTATGTTGCTTTTGCTGGAGATAAAGGCGGATATATTACGGGTGAAGGAATGATTTCCAACGGGGTTGTTAGCTTTGATAAGATCAACTTTGTACAACAACTTGATCACAATCTTCTTAGTGTTTCTCAAATTTGTGATAAGCAGTTCTCAGTACACTTTGATGCAAATGGATGTTATGTGCTGAAACCCGGCTTCAAAATTCCCAAAGAATGGATTCTCTTGTCGGCTCCAAGGATAAATGATCTGTATGTCCTTGATATGAGCCAAGCTATCACAACGTCTGCACAAGCAACTTGTTTCGTTTCTAAAGCCACAGAAAAAGACACAATCTCTTGGCACAGACGAATGGGTCACATTCACTTACGCAAAATGAATCATTTGGTGTCAAATGAATTAGTGAATGGTGTTCCTCTTAAAAACTTCCATCTTCAAGACGTCTGTGTCTCGTGCCAGAAAGGAAAACAAACGAAGAAGCGACACCCTACAAAGAAGATCAACACGGTGGCTGTTCCTCTTGAACGTTTGCACATGGATTTGTTCGGTCCTGTCAAGCACAAAAGTATTAGGAATGATCAATACTGCCTCGTGATAACTGATGACTATTCAAGATTTTCGTGGGTGGCGTTCATGGCACACAAGAGTGAAACCTTCGGTATTATCAAAAATTTGATCATTCAGATTGAGAATCTTTATAACTTGAAGGTTAGGCGGATACGTAGCGACAATGGTACCGAATTCAAAAATCATGCCATGGCGGAGTTTTGCACTTCAAAAGGTATTCTTCACGAATTTAGTGCAGCTTATACTCCTCAACAGAATGGCGTCGCTGAACGTAAGAACCGCACATTGATCGAGACTGCTAGGACTATGTTGGTAGAATCGCAGCTGCCCATTCCATTCTAGACTGAAGCTGTGTCCTCTGCATGTTACACGTTGAACCGAGTCCTCACAGTCAAAAGGCACAACAAGACCTGCTTTGAGCTTATTAACAAACGGAAACCAGACTTGTCATATCTTGAACCGTTTGGAGCTCCGTGCACACTAATCGATCCTAATGGAAAGTTTGGGGCAAGAGCCATTGAAGGATACTTTCTTGGGTATTCCACCCCGAACTTAAGAGTCTGGAATCTAGAGACTAAAAGGGTCGAGGAATGGTCTGAAGTCAGAGTACAAAGGTACACTTTACCAGTTAGAAATCCTGGTCAGCCTTGGATGTTTGAGTACGATGACTTTTTCAATTCGATCAATGTTGAAGTAGTTGAAGAAAATGCTGCAGCAAGGATGTTTTTCGAGAGTGACAATGCAACAGATTCACCGTTGGTTCGTCCCATTATTGTCAATCAAGAACCTTCTTCAGTGAACAATAATGCTCTCGACAATGAGGATTTTCACGATGCTACTGAATTGAACGAATCTTCAGAGGATGATGAATTTCTAGATGCAGATCAAGAAGCTCCAACAACAGCAGTTCATGGTACTTCAGAGGGTACACCTCCAGTGGATGTCCCTAGAACATCTGAAGCTTCTGCATCATCCTCTTCGTCAATTCCGGGCATTGAATTAGTTGTTGATCTCAATCTCAACAATCTGGGTACAAACATTCCAGTTCAAGATAATCCAGAAACAAGGATTCACAATACCCATCCTCAACAAAACATCATCGGAAATGTACAAAGTGGCGTTCAAACAAGAAACATGTTGCGGAACAACAACAATGCAGGCTTGTATGCATCTATTCGAGAATCTGGTCAACAAAATGATTGGTCTTTCGCATGTTATGTTTCACAGGAAGAGCCAAGAACTTGGAAAGATGCTTTGAAAGATAACTCATGGGTTGAAGCGATGCAGGACGAACTGCAACAATTCCAGAAGCTTGGTGTATGGAAACTCGTAGAGAAACCTGCTGGTTACAAGAAGATTGGTACCCGTTGGGTGTTTAAATGCAAAAAGGATGACCGTGGAGTCGTTATTCGAAACAAAGCAAGGCTAGTCGTTCAAGGTTTTCGTCAGATAGAAGGGATCGACTACAACGAAGTGTATGCACCTGTTGCACGTCTAGAAGCAATTCGGATCTTTCTGGCTTATGCCTCATTCAAAGGTTTCAAGGTATACCAGATGGACGTGAAAAGTGCATTCTTACATGGTGTGGTGGAAGAAGAGGTGTACGTCGAACAGCCTCCAGGTTTTGAAGATCCTATTCATCCCGATCGGGTTTGGTTGCTCAACAAAGCTCTCTATGGTCTACATCAAGCACCACGAGCTTGGTACGCAACCTTATCTAATTATCTGCTGGAGAATGGATTTCGCAGAGGTCTTATCGATTGTACTCTTTTCATCAAAGAACAAGATGGAGATCTTCTACTGGTACAGGATAAATTCGAGATGAGTGCTATGGGGGAAATGACTTTCTTTTTGGGCCTACAAGTACAACAAACCGAGTCTGGGATATTCATCCATCAGACTAAATATGTTGGTGACATCTTGAGCCGGTTCCAGATGTCTGATGCAACGCCCATCGGTACCCCATTGCCGCAAAATCACGGAATTACTCCAGACTTGAAGGGTGAAGCTGTTAGCCCCTCATACTATCGCGCGATGATCGGATCTCTTATGTACCTCACAGCATCAAGACCAGATATAATGTACCCAACGTGCCTGCTTGCCAGATATCAAGTCAACCCGAAGGCCTCACATCTTGCAGCTGTAAAAAGGATTTTTCGTTATTTGAAGGGTTGCCCTGACACCGGTCTATGGTACCCTAGGGATAATAACTTTGACTTGATCGCATTCAGTGATTCTGATTTTGGCGGATGCAAAATCGACGGCAAATCCACAACGGCTGGATGTCAGTTTTTAGGAAATCGCCTAGTCACATGGCAGTGCAAGAAGCAGACGTGCGTCGCTACATCAACATGCGAAGCTGAATACATTGCTGCCTCAAGTTGTTGCTCCCAAGTCCTATGGATCCAACAACAAATGCGCGACTACGGTTTTGAATTCCTAACTACTCCTATTTACGTTGATAATTCTGCTGCCTTACAGATCACTAAAAATCCTGTGCAGCATTCAAAGACTAAGCACATCGAAATTAAGTATCACTTCATACGTGATTGCTTTGAGAAAAGGCTAATCGATGTTGCTTACGTCCACACCGATGACCAACGTGCCGACCTTTTTACCAAAGCATTTGACAAATCAAGATTTGACTATTTATTATTGGTAAACGGCATTAGGGTCAAGCAAGAGTAAAACCAACATCGGAAAATCATTTTTGTAAATATCTTTGTGTCTTAAATTTGTCTTAGTTTATTGATTTTAGGGGGAGTAAATCCAAAAATTTGAAAAATCCAAAAACATCGAAAAATTTCAAAAACACAAAAACAATAGAAAATCAAAAATGAGTTTCCTGGCGAGCAAAAGAGAAAATGATAGTACATCAGTGGTCTATCCAAACCTCTTTAAACCTGAAATGCAAAATGAAAAACGATAAGCAGCTCTATATAAGATGTATCTGTAGGCTCACAATCATTTTAAAGTGTGCAGGGTGATATAAACTTAAATCGACTGAGGACCAGGTGGGAACCACTCATTGGCATATGGTCTTGGTACCGAAATTTCGTTTGATAGATTGCCGAGGTTCTGAGATATTCGGTCTTTATGCTGCTTATCATCTGGGTATCATGGTTGTATCTTTTACCGAAAAATAACGGGGACGCAAGTCTAGATCTTCCATGATACTATACATACGTGTACATATTGCATTCGACCTCAATAAGTGATCAACAATCACATGTCCATTCAAATAAGTGATAATATATCACAAATTCTTTCCGGGAGTCAAGTTCGTCTCTCTGCTGTACGAAAGTACTGACCTGTTCACGGACTTGCTCATGTGCCCTCATGCATTCGAAAATCAAGTTCCTCATCAATAAGTGATTCTATCACATAGGGCTTGTTTTCAAATCAAAATAAGTGAGAATCTCACATCATATACGGTCAAACAGATGATAATCGGTATACTCACCGGTAAGATGAACCCTCGTGCATACCTTGATACGGGAATGTGTCGTGATGTGGATGAACACCGGTCGGTAAGTATAAATCATACCTTAACGTATCCCCTCGCCATGATTACATCTGATCAGTTGAGCTTATGTGGACAACAATACCGATAATTGTTATAGGATGCTTATCTTAATGTTAACTAATTGAACAACAAGAGCGTTTTGGCATGACCGTACACTGATATGATTCTCTTACCGTCGAAACTCACAAAAAGAATGTCTGTAAATATTTATTTAATGCTTTCAGTTTCTGCATCTTTGTATATATTTATTTACTGCTTTCAGTCTTTACATTTAAAATATTCAAAAAGTCCAAAAAGATTTTAGGTGTGTTTTAATATAAACTTTCTAAAATACCAAAAAGATTTTATATCTATCTTATTTTCGATCGTACGATGTTGGAACTCGAGTCTTCGTTACCTGAAACCTGATTGAAAACCGAAACGACTAAATCTTCATAAACGGTCGAAATTTGCAAATTTTTGAAAGTTAAAGACTAAAATTGATAAATTTATTAAACTTTCAAACTGTCGGACGGTGTTTGTTTGAACAAATGGTCACATGCGTGTCGTTTGCTTATGATATTCCAGGCAGTTGTTCTCATTACGCGTTTAGATTTCTTGCATGTGCAGATTCTAAAGGCAAGGAGAACATGGTCGATGACAAGCTTCGGAATGAAGACACGACGTGAAGGCACTCAAATGATGAAGATGATCGAGTTGCCACTGACCATCATCAACACCACAAGGATCTCAATTCATAAAGAACAAGTATTTCACGAGCATAACTCAAGGGGGAGCTTATGTTAAGGGGGAGTTTGTCAACACACTTCCTACATGAAACGGGGAGTTTGTTGATACACTTTCTGCTTTCAAGACGTGAAGACTTTAAAGATCCTCCGACATTGAAGACTTGAAAGGACGTCAAAGACTTGAAGTCACAAAGATCGAGACAAAGCTACAGCCAGACAAAGCTACAGCCAAGGGGGAGTTTGTTGGTGCACTTGTGTCTGTACTTTGTCTGTATTTCGTCTTGATTCGAAACAATGTCTTAGTTAGTCTTGTAAGTTTGACCAAGTCAACCATCCTTCGGTTTGACTTGGCCAAACAGTCCACACTTTGTTTGTAACATGTCTGTGTCGAAGGATGTGTCATCGAAGGATTGTTTAGATCCTTCGATGAGCTCGAAAGATAACCTTCGAAGGATAGACCACGAAGGATATCATCCTTCGTGGTATATGTGATCCTTCGATGGGTTCCTGGTCGACAGATGATCTTACGATCAGTCTGTCTGATCCTTCGACCAGACGATCTGTGTTGGGTATAAATACCCATGTGTTGTGTTCACTTCATCAGAGAGAAAAATAGACAGACAGATAAGAGCTTCATTTCAGACACATAGAGAGCATTCTGTTCAGAACACACACACACGAAAGTTAGAGAGAGTTTATAGAATACATCTGTAAATCTTGTGCTTGTAACCGAACCTTTCATACGCATTAATACAAGTGGTGTTAATCGGTGAAGTATTGTGTGTTGTGTTTATCATTGCTTGTTCTATCTCGGTTTGCATGCTAGCTTGGATTCCGCACTCGCTAGTGTGTTAGACATAACAAGGAATAGGTTAAACCTCAACCTCCGAGGGACCTACAAATACTACTAAATAATATTCAACACTAATCAGGTGTAAACGCCAATGATCGTAAAAACATAAGAAATATACTAGATCCCAAACGTTAATTAAAATTAATAATGAAAACTCCAATTATCAGTTCTTATTAATTGTTTAACTACCAACTAAAACGCGAATAAATTGGATACATGAACAACGTCATTAAAAGCATACAACACATTATGAAATATTTATTTGAAAAAAAAACAATGAAGCAAGCATAAAAGAACAAAACGTCATATCTGTTGTATATGTGTTGCATGATTTGCTGAAACAAAAATATGAAACGTCATTGAATATTACTTTGTCGAACAGAATCCACATTAGACGCTATAGATCTGAGAAAGCTTGGAAAGGAGGTAACAGCTAATAGGAAATCTTTGGAGTTTTAATTTGAAACATATTTATAACACGAATAAGGAGGGAGCGTACAAAAGGACAGTTGTACCCCTGCATATCATTTAGCGCCCCCTGCCACGTGTTGGGCCAGGATCTGTTTTCACCGTTCTCACATTTTAGGGCGTTTTCTCCTGATCCCGTACCTATGATTCATTATGTGATTGAATCTCTAATATACGATTATGTGGTTATTATAGGTTGATTTGGCTAGAGTTTTGTATGTAATTTATCCTTAACACGTGATTAGACCCGAAATATTAAGTATTCCATACGAAATATTATTTATTACATGTTTTTGTTTTTACGTAATTACGTAATCACTCTGTGTGGTTTCACATAAAATACTATAATGAAATCATGTAATGGGTAGTCAAAATTACGTAGTTACGTAATAATACATTGTCAACTATTGTTACGTAATTACGTAATCACTTAGTGTGGTTTCACATGCTATAATGAAATCACATAGTCATGTGCTGAGTATTCAAAATCACGTAATCACATAACGAGTATTCAAAATCATGTAAAAAAATTTAAGTGAGCTACAACAATAGACTACACGAATTAAAGAGAATGAAATTCTCGTTAATACGGTGTATTTTTTTTAAAAGAAACCGGTTATAAGTATTTAGTATAGGAACCAATTGTTATTTATAATCGTAGGTTAGTAACCGGTTATAAGTATTTAGTATAGGAACCAGTTTTTTTAACCGGTTTAACTGATAGATCGGTTAACCAAAAAAATTGGAAAAAAAAGCAAAATAACCGGTTAATAACCGAAAATAACCGATCCTGTTAAAATAATTAACCGAACCAGTTAAAAAAGTAACCGGTTAGATTAATAGCCGGTTAAACTCAAAAAGTCAAATTAAACGATATAACCGGTTATTAAAATTAACCGGTAGAACCGGTTATTAAAGTTTACCGGTTTGTCCACCTCTAATACAACAACAGTACTCAGTAAGTCCTACAAATAACAAAGATATTGGTAGGGTCTGCGAAGGGTGGGATGTAGACAAACATTACCTCTATCCATATGGATAAAGAGGCTGCTTCCAAAAAAAACCTCCAACTCGAAACCAAACATCAATCAAACAATACAAACTATAGATGTAGCAATAGGAATCCACCACCTCTAATCTGGATACTAAAGTTGTGGGTTGAGATCCTGTACAAACAGTGCTAACTGTAAGAACCGTAAGAACAGATCTGAACCATTGATAGTTTAAATCAAAGGTTATGGTTAATTATAAATAAAACCCTTATAATTAAAAATTAGTACTAACAAGTTAGGGGTAATTATGTAAAATTGCTAGTCATTTGACATTTTCAATTAAATACAAATTCCACCAAGGTTTTTTAAACTTAAATAACTTTTATATACTTCATTATTTTTTTTAAATATACCAAATAATAAAACAATACTCCCTCCGTCTCATTAAAAGTGTCATATTTTAAATTTTCAAAGTCTTTATTTATAAACTTTGACCTTAAATAATTTTGTTTGTGTTAGATAATACTTGATGAAAGTTATATGATTTGAGTGTGTTTTACAAGTGTTTTTATCAGGTTAATTTTCATCAAGTTTTATATAACACAAAAAATATATAATTAAAGTCAAAGTTTATAAATAATGATTTTGAAAATTCTAAATAAGACACATTTAATGGGACGGAGGGAGTATATCTTTAAAAATCTCGATTATTACATGGGTTGAATAAATGTAATTTTATATATTAAATAATAAAAAAATTATATCTTTAAGAACTCCATGTATTGTATGGGTTGAGTATATTTAATTTTATATATTAATAATGAAAGAACATCATGTATTGTATGGATTGAGCACATGTAATTTTATATACCAATCAATAAAAAGTTATATCTTGTTATATTTTTATATACCATGTGTATTATACGGATTGAATAAATCTAATTTTATTACCACATAATAAAAAAATTATATTTTTAAAAACTCGGTGTATTACACGAGTTGCATAAATGTAATTTTGTATAGTAAATAATAAAAATATTACATCTTTAAAAAACCTCGTTTATTACACGGGTTGAATGAATCTAATAAAAAAATTATATCTTTAAAAAAACTAACGGATATACTTGATAAATGATGGATGTGGTGATTGCGGTGATGGTTCTTATAAATGTCATGTAAACATAGTGAATACCGTATTTGAGTTGAGAGTTGAACACGAAAACAAAAGTATAGAACCAATAAATAGTGATTAATGTTTTTGTTTACCCTTTATAAACATTTTTGAAATAGGTTCTACCCTTAACTACTTTAGTTTAATAAAATAAATAAATCATTTACATATATTAATTTATATTTAGTGTACGTCTTTTGTTAATTTCAGAATAAATAATTTTGAAATCTAATAAATATTTCAAAATATTATTTTATCTCCTATACGAATTGTTTAAATTTATATTAAATTTAATTTTATAATTATTTTTTAATTAATATTATATATTTATAATTAAGTATGATAAAGAGGAAAAAACTAAAGAATTGATATTAAGGTATAACCATAGATTAAAATATCACTTAATAGTTTTATAAAACTAATTTAAATTTAAAAGTATATGTTTGTATATTCTAGGACATTTAGTAACTATATTCACCAATGATTTATATTTATATTTTATTATGTTGTGTAAGATATCATTTAAAACTTTTAATCACCAATTTTTGTAAACATCGAGATTTTTTTGAAAAAAACTGAATGATAAAGATAATAGTGATATCCTCGTATTTAAGACTGTCCATATCGGTAACCGAAACACCAGGTTGGTCGAGCGAAGGAAAAGTAAATTTTATGCCACAACTTGGTTGTGGTGGCAGCCCAGGTTGCAAGAGATTGTTGGTTATTGCATGCCATATGTCTCCATATGAGTTGGTGTTATTATATATGCTTTTCTTTACAATAAATAATTTGATATATAATTTGTTTTCATTGACCATAACTTTAGAATAAATTTAGTTTCTAAATAAAATAATTACTTTTACTATTAGTATAATTTTGTTACTAAATAAAACAATTATTTTTACTATTTATAATATATTTTAAAAAATAAACAATAATAAAAAAATCATATTTGAAAGGTTGAATTGGGTAAATTGAAGAGAGATAAATTAGTTTTTTTTTTTTTTATCAAAGGTTGGGTTGAGTTGAGTTGGGTTGTGAATGTTGATAGTAAACATCTGTTATGTTATGTTTGGTGGATATATTTTTTAATTATTTGAAAGTTAATATCAACTTTGAAATTATTATATATATCAATCAATAACATGCCAATGCACCAGTTACCTTTTGCTTTTATTTATATGCACACATTAGTTTTTATTTTTATAAATTGACCACAAATTTTCTATTGACACATGTTTACACAGGCAGCTAACAATTAGTCTCAAAGTTGTTACTTTTGGCACATGTTTTTTAAAAATTTGATACAATATCTCTTTGAACCCCCTCGAATTTCTAATACGTGTCGTTGAAAGTTCGAGTTCATCTACATTTTACGTCACGTGACCCACTTGGTGTTATAAAATTTGTTTCTTTACGCTTTTTCCTACTTTTGGTCCACCGCTGCAACGCAGCGGGATTTATTATTCAAGGAGATCAACTTGACGTATACCGAATAAACGAAGCTAAAGAGTGGGAACCAAACCTGATATATTTCTGTTTCGAATACTTTATGTGGAAAATTGAGAAAATCCGTTGAGCTTTGAAGTAGCATGATGATCCAATAACTACACCAGTTTCCCTACAATTGGTTCAATAATCCTAGCTGGCAACACCGGCCATTCGGGTCCTACATTATCTATAGCGAGTTGGACAGCTTCCACTTCCCCACTACCTGTCGCAACGACTCCCACATTGGCAGCAAAATAAATGACATACATATAGTAGGTTCTATCCACTCATGATTATAATAAGAACTCAATATAATAAATTGTTCATCAAGAATTCCAAACATTTATTAAACTCGCTGACATCAAAACCCAACCATTTATTAAACTACATGATTAAGGGTTAGATTGGTATCAAATCGAGACCCGTTGAGTAGAAAGTCAACGTTTCTAATACCGACATTTACTTGCTCGTAATACGCCATTAAAACCTTCTTTACGGGTTTATCTCTGTTAACCTTAAAATAACACCTATGATTATGCTAAAGAGCAAAAACAAAAAGTTAAACTATGCATATTAGTAAAGTTTATGAAAAAAAAAATAGCTCATATATTTTATGCTTATTAATAACGTAAATGTCAATTTTATGCTTATTAGATTTGATTAAATATTATTAATAATAAGAATATGTATTAGATTAGATTAATTATTATTATTATTATTATTATTATTATTATTAATTTTAATGAATTGAATGAGAGAATGACAAGTGTCCCTAAAGTGGTTTCTTTTATTATATAGTATAGATTATTTTTTTTAAATATACCATAAAATCAAGTATTTTTTATCTTTAATATGAGTACCATATTGCTATACTTTTTTTTTATTTATAAAAGTAATTTTCAAAAAAGTTACTAAAAGTTGTTTTATAATTGTGCTGATTATGTGTTAATTACAATACAACTGCCCATCGAGATATTTCATAAAATTTGTTAAATATTCTTCCCATAAGATTTTATCCTGCTTGAAGGTGATTTGAATCAGCGCTTTGAAAACTAACCAACACGTGTATTAACAACACTTTAAAAACATACCAGCACATATGCTACCAACACTTTAAAAACATATCAACACATGTGCTAACAGAACTTTAGAAACATACCAGCACATGTGTAAACAACACATTAAAAACATACTGAACAAAATAAGTAGCACATGTTTAGCAGCACTTGAAAAACAAGCACAACACGGAATTAAATTTGTTTTTTGCTGCACTTGAAAAACAAGCACAACAGGAAACTAAATTTATGTAAATACACATTCTAACTGCGTAATGGAAAATTAATTTCAAGTTTTTATTTTAGTTTATCTGTTTATTTCTTTATTTGAATTCTTGTTACTTATCTTTATTGACTTTTATCTTAGTTTAAAACAATCATATAGTTGTAATAATTTGTTACAAAGTGCTGATTAACAAATTGCCTGTTGTTGGCGGAGATTGTGCTGATTAACAAAATGCCTATTGTTGCGATTTGTGAAGATTGTGCTGATTTACAAAGTGCCTGTTGTTGGAAATTTTCAAATTTTGATATGAAATAGTGCATGAATATAGGGGATAATTAAAATTTGGAATTAATTAAATTCAAAAAATAGAGTGATAAAGTCTAAAATACCCTTGTCTAGTTTTTTTAATGAAGGATACATGTCTAATAGAGTAATAGTGGTTGGTTCTTATAGTTCTTACACATATTGAGGTTTGTATTTGATCCCATCTCAGTAACCTCACATTTAATAGAGGGTTATCCACTTATTTTCGGGCTTCAAAGCCCACTTACAAACTCGGATAAGCCGGAAAGATAAAACTGCAGCTCTGATTAGTGGTGCACAAAAAACCCGAACCCGGACCCGAAAAAAAACCCGGAACCGGGTATTCTAAAACCCGGGTTTTTTATACCCGAACCCGACCCTACCCGTAGGGTAGGGACCGGGTATGCATATTTGATCTAAAACCCGAACCCGGAACCGGTTTTTTTTATACCCGGTTTATACCCGAAACCCGGTTTTATAAATGCCCGAACCCGGAACCGGGTTTTATAAATACCCGGAACCGGTTTTTAAAAAAACCCGATTTTGATGTAATCTTGTTTAATTATGTATGCATTAAGACTTCTAGTTCTTATGATTTAACAAAATTATGTATGCACTTTGATGTAATCTTGTTTAATTATTAGGTTTCTAATGATATTTGTCACCGCTACTTAATTATTTAGTATATTTCATTACAAGTGGAAACAAATATGCCAATATATGTTGGCCCTTCTATTTTCTTTGTTTGTTTAATATCATTATTAGTTTTTGTATTTGCTCTGTTTATAAAGTTCAAGAATAACCACATGAAAAACTATAAATTGTGCCTCTGTTTATAAATTGTGCCTCTGTTTATCAATAGATTTGATGTCTATGTGTGAGTTATGTTTGATACATTTTATAAGCATAGTTCCGGTCGGGTTTTTTTAATACCCGGTGCGGGTTTTTTCCCAACCCGATGCATACCCGAACCCTACCCGATGAATACCCGAACCAGACCCGAACCCGGAAATAGGGTATTATAATACCCGGGTTTTATAAAACCCGACCCGAACCCTACCCGAACCCGGGTATATAGGGTATACATTTTTGGTAGAAAACCCGGACCCGGACCCGACCCGGTTTTTAAAAAAACCCGATTTGTGCACCACTAGCTCTAATCCACTCTCTCAGAACAAATTTTGGGGATATTTCAAAATTTCCAAATTCAAGCGTTCAACAACAGTAACGACGATCGATCAACTCCAAATCTCCAACAATAACGACGATCCACTCTCAGAACTATTGGCCAGCACGTCAATGCTCGTGTCAGTTGTGGTTAGACTTTTCGAGCCAAAACCCCTATAGTGTGGAAAATACATTAATATCGTAAATTTCGTAGAAAATGTGTTTTGAAATCACCAAATTGATGCCTATTACATTAATCAATCTGTATGCTTGACTATGATATTCATTCACAACAGACAGGACGGGAATAATAGTTGGTTGGAAAAATGTAACTATGTGGTCCCCCACCGGCAATTTGATCAAGGGTGCTACTTTCTACACCCCCTATTTACTTTTTTCACCCCCCTCCTCTCACATACTTACAGGTGGGGCCTGCGTGGGACCGACAGTTTTCCTCTCACAAGGGGGTATAATCAGGAAAGGGGGGGAGAGGTGCGTATAGAATGAGCCTTTGATCAATTGAGAAGTCTTCTGGACCACCATTGGCGAGCTTGTCAATGATGATAATTAAGAGACTAACTTGACTTTTGGGGCAGAAACCCTAACATCACGTTGCACTATTTGTGGAAAATACAATGATATCATAATTTCCTAGAAAGTTTGTTTCCAATCAATAAATTGACACCTAGACCAGGATATCAATAATCAATTTGTATGTTTGACTATGATAAAGCTATATCAATCCTTCAATACCATCCATCTAGCATGTGATAACATATTTAGGATACTATCTATTCTCTTTTCTTTCTTCATATCTATACCCTCTATAATCATGTCTGCCCCTACCAGTTCATCCTCAGAGTCGCCACAACTGTGCCGCCAGTTTACGTTTTCTGAAATTCTGCTAGCAACCCGAAACTTTCGTAAGTCATTGGTCATAGGCCGTGGGGGGTTTGGCAAGGTTTACAAAGGAACCAACACTAATGGCCCAAATATTTCAACTGTTGCCATAAAGCGGCTGGATTCAACTTCTAATCAAGGAGCATCGGAATTTGGGGCAGAAGTAAATATGCTTTCTAACCTAAAGCACTGTCACTTGGTGTCTTTGATTGGTTATTGCAATGATGGGCAAGAAATGATCCTTGTTTACGAGTATATGTCAAATGGAACACTTGAAGACCATCTCCACAAGCGCCAAACTCCTCTATCTTGGGTTCAAAGACTCACAATATGCATAGGGGCTGCTCGTGGCTTAGATTATCTTCACACAGGTACGGGTATTAAGCATGGGGTTGTACATCGTGATGTTAAAAGTTCAAATATATTGTTAGATGACAGTTGGGAAGCTAGGATTTCAGATTTTGGATTGTCCAAAATATGTCCAAAAAACCGGCAGACCACTTACGTCAACACTGGCGTAAAAGGCACGTTTGGGTATCTTGATCCCGATTACCTTTACACTGGTAAATTGACCAGAAAATCCGATGTATATGCTTTTGGGGTGGTATTGTTTGAAGTCTTGTGTGGGAAACGGGCAGTAGATAGTAGAATTAATGAGGAGCATTGGGGTCTGGCAGTATGGGCTCAAGAATCCATTAAAGAAGGTAGGCTAAAACAAATTGTTGATACTAGTATAAGGGGGTCAGTATCTCCTAAATGTTTAAAGGAGTTTGCACAGCTTGCAAAACAGTGCTTGCATAAAGATCCAAAACAGAGACCTACAATGGCCAAGGTTGTGGTAGGTCTTGAGTCTACTCTGGCCTTACAAGAGAAAGCCAACAATACATTACAGCCTACCAGCGTGAATTTTTTTGCTAGATTGGCACCAAAAGTTACATTTGCATCATTTGAGAACTCAGGTATATTAATTTCTCTTCCAGGTTAAAGTGCTTAGTTTACCTCTTTCATTTCTCCAATGCGCTAATGTTCTTTTTAATTGAAAACAATGCCCTCTTGCTATTTGTTGATATTTTACCATTCTCATTACTAACAGCTTGGTACTTGTTGAACTTGTAATAGGAAGTACACGTTTAAAGTCCTTGGAGTTGTACTTTAATACTGTTGGAGGTGAAAACCAGACACTACATCGGTTTGATCTTCTTACTTTGAATGTTGCAACTAAAGAATTCTCTAGAGCTAATAAAATTCCACAAGTTGCATTTCAAGTATCCTTGTATAAGGTATCCATTATTTTTTTTACTCAGGTTTTTATATATTTTTCCTTCACGATTTAGGAAAATTACATAAGAATGGCAGGTAGACGGCCAACAAGCTGCGCCGCAAACCCTTTTTGAATATAATTACATATTTTCCGGTATATCATGTTGTATGCTCTAAATTCCAACTTGGTTTCTCTTTTCAGGGAAAGCTGCAAAATGGCCAAAGTATAGCAGTCCTTCGTGCTCCTTTAAGTCAGAGATATGAAAACATATACATGAATGAAGCATCAATATTGGTAAAGCTTGAACATGAGAATGTGGCTAAGTTGCTTGGATATTGCATTGAAGGAACCAGTTTGTTCCTTGTCTATGACTTTGCACCTCATGCAAGGCTTGCTGACTTGATGTTTGGTATTGATTTTTTTTTTCAATTTTAAATGTACATTTCAAGCTTGAGATCGCTGCATGATTCAACAGAAAGCAACAAGTGCTGATAGCCTTCTATTTTTTTTAATCTCAAATTTACTATCACTCTAGTTTTTATTGATGGATTAAACCATGTCATAACCTCTGCTTTGTAATCTGTATTTTTAGGTCCGGAGCGTACTCTTTCAAACTGGGATAAACAGTACAAAGTAATACTAGGTGTTGCTAGGGCACTTCTTTACCTTCATAGGGATGCTCCTGTCCGAGTCATACATTGTGATGTAGAACCTGGAAGCATTCTTTTGGATGAAAGTTTGAATCCCATATTGTCAAGTTTTTGGTGTGCAAGATGTTTAGCAAGCATGGAGACGGATTGTGATTTCAGGACCTGGTTAGTACTAAAGAACCACCATTTTTCATCCCATGCTCATATGTTGATTTAAGATTTTTTTTTAATAATTCAATTGCATCCAACAAGTTGTCGTTTATTGGAATTGCCCTTTTTGACACAATTGCTCTTTGATTTTCACATTGGAGAAACCTAATTTATGTTTGCCATCAGTAATCGACTAATCGCACAATGGAGGAAATTGACTTATCTGGGACTTTTGACCTAACCATACTAGATGGATCCCCTAAATGAGTAGTGGTGGGTTCAAAAGTCCGCAGACAACTGGCTCCTTAGCAATGCTATGAATAAATGTTTTGTCATGACTACTAATAGAAAAGGATGTATTAAGGGACTTTTTACAGAATTTGGTACAAATTGAGATTCTTACTAGTGGTGATGTTGAAAACTGAAAATTGAAAAAATATTGTTTATATTTTGTAGCATGTAGAGGTGATGTTGCATATTAGGGTAGGTATTATGGAGCTACATCATCCCCTTCAGATGGGAGCATCTTAACTGATTTTCTATATTGAAGAGAAGTTGCATTCCATTTAAATGCTTTTCGTATACGCCCATGTTTGTGTCTCCCTGCTCTCCTTTTGAAATTGTGGTAATTTGTATTATTAATCATGGCTAATGACGGCACATGTGACAGGGGTTATATGGCACCCGAGTATGCGTTTCATGGATATTTTTCAATCAAGACAGATGTCTATGGTTTTGGTATGTTGGTTTTGGAACTTATAGCTGGACGTAGAGTGCGCCTTTTAACTGGGTGTAGAGAGGACCCTTATGAGTCCCTTGAATATGTAAGTACGATTATGGTACATTTTGTAAGGCAAAAATAATACAAGCATTCCTGAATTTTTAAATCAAACTGATCAGTTTTGACATGGATTTTAATGTCAATGTATAACAACTTGTTTTTTTTTTAATAACATATATTTCTGTGTGACTTGTCAGTTTCACGGGAAAGGATTTTGGTTACTGATCATATGATTTTGGATCTTAGTTTTTTCACTTATTTGTGTTGGGACTTGGGAGATATCATATGGGCATGAAATGAAAAATGAAGTTTGTGAATGAATAAAGAATTTGTTCAATTTAAAAACAGAAACATTATGGTAGGATTATAGCTGTTTCAATCTAACAGACATGATGAATTGATGTAGGTTGAGAGAAATTGGTTACAAGGAACACTTTCAAATGTAGTTGATCCCACAATTGATGTCGATTCAAGTTTTATGACAAGATTTTTGGAGATTGGGCTGTTGTGTGTTCAACAGGATCATGTGGATAGGCCAACAATGGAAGAAGTTGTTTCCATGCTGCTTGATTGCTCGTCTCTCACTCTCCCTATGGCAAAAATGGAAGAAAGGATTACAAGAGAACGTTCAAATAGTGTTAGCAGCAGCAACACTGTTGACCATTCTGATCCTGATTACGATTATAATACTGGTCCAGATGAGGATTTTATATCAGAACTAGTCCCTCGATAGTGCATTTCTAAAATGTTTTACTACATAAAATTGTGTGTGCATCGCACTACCAAACTTCCTATTTTTAGGTAAAAAGAAGCTTGTGTTTTATTTCTATTTAATGTCAAAAGTGACCTAAAACTGGTTTATATCAGAACTAGTCTCTGACTGCTTACGTTTGTCCTCATCCGACTCGTCATCCGAACTATCACAAACCTCAACAATAGGATGACTCTGATTATTCACAGACTTTGAATAGTTGATTTCATCCTATTGACTTTGACTTGAGGATGCACCCTTAGTGAACCCTAGACCGGCTGTAAATTCAGCAAGATCTAAAGGAACGGTGGGTTCAAAATGTGGCATATTCTTGTCATCTCGCATTTTGGTGTAGTTGTGTCTAACCGGAGGAAGACAAGCCTGATAGCCGGTGCATTTTACATCACCTTTCTTCTTTTGAACATCGATGATATGATATGATCCAAAACATATCTCGAGTTGGAGCATAGTTATTAAAGGCGCATAGGCCTCGCCTGGGGCCTAGGCGCAAAAAAGCGAGGGCCTGAAAAAAGAAAAGCGCACCATGAAAAAAATGAAAAATATATTATGTATTAGAAAAATAGTAATATTCTTCAAAAAAAAAATAAACAAAAGCTATTATATAATATTTAATATCATATATGGGGAAGGTTCTATGCAGAACACTAAATATTGCGAGAACACGCAGAACAAAGTGAATTACTCATTTTTTCAATCCTAAAAACGTAAAAAGTAAATGAAAATGTTACAAATGTAAGATTTATTGTTTCTCACACTAGAATTTAAAGCAAAATATGAAAAATATCTGGTTTCTAAATAACCTACACACATGTAGGTATGTGTAGGCTAAATTACCTACATGCATATAGATTATGTGTAGGGAAAAATATATGATTTTTTTATGTATATATAATACACATATGAATGTAAGAAACATAAAATTTAAGAAATATGAACCTTAAATCCCAAAATTTAGTGATTTAGGTAGTGTTTGGTATGCAGGAATGAGAGGTGTAATAGAATAGATGATTACGAGGGAATGAAGAAAATGGTGTTTGGTTGGTCAATGGAATAGAATCACCCATTCCAAAAAGCATTCCATTCCCTCAAAATCATTCCATCCACTCCCCATGTTTTTTTTTATTCTATCCCCTCTTGCACCATTCATCAACACCACAACCCACCACCTTCGCCACAACCCACCACCACCACCACCCACCATCGACGCCATCACCGCCACCCGCCACCACCTCACCCCGACAGCCACCGTCGCCACCCACCCGCCACCGTTATCACCCACAGGCGCGACCAACCGCTAATGCCACTCGCCAACGCCACTCGCTGCCGCCCACCACCATCGTCGCCGCCACCACCATCTGTCACCGCTGCCGCCACCAACCGCCACCACCCACCACCAACGGCCGCCTTGCCGCCACCACCACTCATCGTCGCCGTCGCACCGCCACTTGCCGCCACCACCACCGCCCATCGCCGCCGCCACCCACCACCGCCTCCTATAAGTCTATAACCACCCACAATCACTACCACCGACCACCACCAGTCATCGCTGATTTTAATACTTCGTTTTTCTTGCCTACGGAACAATACACAATAATAATTTATTCCATTCACACATGGTAACCAAAAAAGACATGGAATGGTAATGATCCATTGCATTCCCTCATCCATTCCATTACCTCGTCCATTCCATTCCTTCATCCATTCCATTACCCCATACCAAACAGACCCTTAGAGTTGTTCTTTTTGTTCTCGCAATAATTAGTGTTCTGTAATGATCCTTATCCTATCATATATTTTGTATAAAAAGTTCTAAAATATTTAGTGTACTGGTGTAGAAAAGTTGTTTGCCTTAGATAAAGATAGAAACCTAGCTAGAATTTTGTCGGAATTTAGAGAATTTGGCCGGAAAATATCGAAAATCTAGGAATCTCGTTGAAATCTACGCCCGAACCATCACCTGGAGAATTAAAGCGCAATTGCCTCAACTGAAAGCGCAATTGCCTCGCCTCGCCTGGAAAATGGGCCTAGGCGCAAGAGGCGATGGCTTTTAACAACTATGAGTTGGAGTAGTTGTCCAACTTGAGTTTGATTACATTATGTTCACTCGAGTTGGAGTGGCTCTCTTTGTTTCATCAATCATATTAATGTAGTTATTAATAATAATTTACTTATTAAGAATGGTTTTCATAAGTTCAGAATTATCTTTCCTTAAGGTTTCAATTGTCGTTTTAAATTCATTTTCATTTTTTTAAGAGTTGTGTTTGCCTCAGTGCACTTTGTCAAATCTACAATCAAACTCTGATAATGTTTCTTGGTGTGATCAAATTTACCTTCTAGTTCTAAGCATTTACCTTTTAAAACCATACGTTCAACACACTTAGACAAGATAGGTTTATTGAAACTTACCTGACTGGATTGGCAATCCAAACGAGCCATGAAGGCAGCATGGAAAGTAGAAGATCCAACTTCTGAAAGATGCTTAGAAAAATCATTAAATGAGCCTTCAATTTTCTGTTCCAAAGTTGCTCCCTTGCTACCCGTTGATTCAGTTTCAGCAATCACATCATCTACCTCACTATCAACATCTTCTCTCAGCTTAGCTTCATATCTTTTTATTTGTAGCTAGTGATTAGTTTTGATGTATGGTTTTCGATTTTTGTTTAAAAGAATTAAGTTAATGATTAGTTTAATTTTGTGTAAGTTGACCAAAGTTAAACGGCATCCTCCTGTCGTTTGACTTAGTCTGTCTGATCCAAACGATATGCTTGTAACCAAACAACATTGGTTGTTGTTTGACTTAGTCAAACAATATTGGTTATAACTTGCATGGTTGTTGTCGTTTGGAATTACCCAAATGATATAGGGTGTCGTTTAGTCATGTGTCGTTTGGACCTGGACCCTATGTTGTTTGGAAACCTGTCGTGTCTATATATACAACAGCTTGTCATTTTGAGTGCAGGGTTTTGTAGGGTTTGAGTGGTCTTCATTGTGTAATCTGTAACAAAACTCTGCCAAAATACATGAAAGTTTATTGAGTAAATCATTGTGTTCTAGCTTGTTTATTGCTTGGTTTGTGTTATAACTTGGATTTCGCACTTGTTATATCATTCATAACAAAAAATCATCATTGTTCAAGATCAATATCTGGGCCTTCTAGTGGTATCAGAGCATTAGGCTCGATTTCTTGTTGAAACCCAAGTAATTTGTGAGATTTTGAGTGGTTTTAGTGATTATTGGACTTTTATTGGAAAAAAACCCTTAAACTATGTTCTTGGTTGTAAAATGGATTAAAGGACATTAACATGATGTTATTTAATGATAAAACTAATTAAAAGTTGGTTAAAACATGTGGAGATAACTTGAAACATAAATTTTGTGAAGTTTTAAGCATAAAATTCATTCCACCATTGTTTCTGGTGACCAAGGTAGCCAGAAAACTCACTGGAATAATACAACTCCGACCTCAAAGCTTATTGATGCATTTGTACATTTGAAATTGAGCAGAACTTGTATCTTTTGTCCCCTTGTCAGTTGCAAACAACATCATGTTGCCAGCTTAGTGTCGTTATTTGGAATCTTCCAAACGACAATGGTTGTTGTTTGAATTCTCCTTCAAACGACATCATATAAGACAAAGGATATCCCCTTGTCGTTTGGATAACATTTCAAACGACATCCCTCCTTGTTGTTTGACTTGTTTCAATCAATATACCCCTTGTATTTTGGCTCTCCTATCTTGTTTGACTTGTAAAGGTTATTGTTTGACTTTTGGTTGTTGTTTGAAAACAACCTTGTTTAACCAGAAGGGTTGTTGTTTGAAGAACAACTTTGTCACTTGAAAGTTAGTTGTTTCGACTTAGTCAAAATTTTCACAAGTCAAACTTATCCAATCAGACCTCTTACTGGTTCAGATATTACCAAACAACCCATGAGTTTCCTACATAAAGTAAATTATAATTAACTTGTGTCATTTAAAATTGAGTGAGGATAGAGTAGCATTCGTCATTCAAAAAAAGAAAAAAAGATTGACACTTTTATATTTGTTATATTAAAAAAATAGTTTTTTAATGTTCTTCTAAATTGATTTTTTTACAACAAATTCTAGATTTTCTAAAATACATAAGCTACAACTTATACCTTGCAGAATTTGAACTTATAATATTTTGGTTAGCATGTCCCCATGAGAACTTCTAAACTGATCATACGTCTTTAGAAATTACTCCCACGATTGTAATATTGACTCCTAATTAACATCTTTGTTATTTACTAACCAACGTTAAAAAAAATTGTTAAATCTATGTAAAATGACTTTACTAGTCTACCCTCAATAACAAGAAAAGTTTAAATAGAAAATAAAACCCTAATGCTTATTTCTCTTCATCATTTTCATTGCTCCTCCATTGACACCATCTTCAGCACTATAGAAAGGAGCCATCGGGTTTCAATCAGAATTCGTTCAAACTCAAAATCTCTTTCTCAATTCGGAATAATAGGCTTTATTATACGGGTATTATACCCCCTAAATAGCGAAGTTCTGCTCCGTTGTAAGTATTATAACCCCTGGATACGTATTAGATACGCTGCCCGATTGATCTAGGGTTCCGTAACGGCTGTCGTGGTTCTGCCCGACGTAGTCGTTGGAATGCCGTCTCGGGGAGGGTATTACTAATGTTAAAATGGGTTATTATACTAACGCGTGTGCATTTGTGTAAATTATAGATTGTCACCAAGAAACCCTTACGAAAAATCTAAGACAGCAATGTGAGTTGATCCACTTTTTGTAAACCTTTTTGTTAACTGTTTTACCAAACCTTAAATACTTTTCCATACGAACAACAGTTATTGAGTATTTGTAAGAATACAATTATCATGAGTATGTTGGGGTTTTGTATACAAAATTTGTTACCACCCGGTCAAGGAGTAACATTTCCACATGTCGGGATCGACAGTACCATGGATGTTAATTGTGATGTCTTGGAAACAAATATAATTGCGGGATCGCCCTCAATACTGTACACTGGGTTTTACTTAAACTTGATTAAACTGGGATTCACTCACCAGTATTTCCCACTGACAAATGTTTTTAAAACGCGTTTCAGGTAACAAACTGTGAAAGCCAAATAGAAGCCAGCTGGACAGCACTGAAGGCTTGGAAAAGTGGCAATAAAGTTACCTAAAATAAAATAGATGTTTTTATTAATAAAATAGGATTTATTCCTATGAAAACGTGTGTACTACGAACTTGGGTTTTAACCCATTTGTTTAATGTTATGAAAGTGTGGTATTTTACTCTGATCAACGTTTCCTAACTACGGTCCTGATGAAAATTTCTGCTGCCAAATTAGACAATACACGATACCACTGAAACTGGCTCACGGCCGCCCGTTCCCTGGGATTAGGGATCGGGGGTTGCGACAGAAGGTGGTATCAGAGTCAAGCCACTGATTCAGCCACATAGGTGTTCTGTTGACATCAAAATTCAATCTGTTAGGAAATAAATTACGGAAATACGTGTATAACTGTATTTTATTGCTATGTGTTATTTGACTATTTGTTAGTTTACAGTATGAGCGACCAAGGACCATCTGACGCGTACCGTCAATTTTCTGGTTCGCCAAAAAGCGAAGGCACCTCCTCTTCTCAGCCTGCCCTCTCAGGGTACTCTGCTGATACGGAAGAAGGAATCTTTGTGTTTAAGGCTCAGTCAGAAGAGCCATTTCCTCAGAAAAAGAGGAGATGGTTCAGTCGAGGGGCACACAAGCGTAGAAAGCGTATGAAAAAGTTACAAGACCAGAGGGTACTAGCAGCAACCAAGAGAGAGACAGATGCCTATGCCCAGGATATGATAAATAGGGGTATAGCTAATATTCACATCCTAGCAACCACTGCAGCTGACCCTAATTTGGAGCAAATAATAGCACCCCAACCACAGCCACCAATCCCTGACCAACCGATGGAGATAGAAAACCCTGAAAACCAAGTAGAAATGCATGACTTCAATCCAGAAGAAATCCCTAGGGTACCAGCACCAAACCCCCTAGACCCAAATTACGATCCCTGGTGGGATGACGTTAGGGACTATGTGCAACGTTACCCGATACATGAAGACACACCCATGCAGAACGTAGGAGCCTACCCAGGTTTGGACCCTTTAGATCCCTATTACCACGATGAATACATTAGGGAGATCTTAGAAGATCCTTACCGATTCCAGGCACCTACGCCCCCATACCAGGAACCCGCACCCCAGATTCCGAACCCAGTCCTAGAACCTGCACCCCCAATCAGTGCAGAAAATGAACAAGAACTTAGGACATTTGGTGAGGAAATTTTAGAGAGCAGTGAGAGTATGAGACAGGTGAGAGAGCGACTCGTCTGGAAGTACGACGAGCGCAATATGGATTTTTGGATAAATCTATATCTGTGAATGTGAGAATGGAGACGGTAATAGTAATAATAATAATAATAATAATAATAATAATAATAATAATAATAAAATAATAAAATATGTGTGTACGGATGCCTACTATTATTTATTTCAGTTGGTATTGTAATTTTATTTCAGTACGGGTGTGTAATAGATGCATAGTAGATGAATAGAGTAAAGTCGCAATGATCGACGCTTTTGGCTACATTGCATGTCATGTGATTGACTATATTAGCTATTATTTTGTGATATTAATACGGGGTAAATGTTTAAAATTCAGATGGCTGACGAAGGAAATCAAGGAAATCTGAATAACGATAACCAGAGTAACATTAACGTGGTTAATGAGAATCCGAGCATCAATAACAATGGAAACCAAATCGATAATAGTGTCGTTCAACATATAGTGGCACAAGGAATCATAGATGCAATGCCATTTATTATTCAAACGATTCAAGAAGCGAATAATAAAAGTAAGCATAGCAGTAAGCGACCAATCGAACCAGAACACAGCGTGAACAATGGACCCGTACTTCAAGTGCCCATTCCCAAAAGAAGAAGAACCATGCCTTATGGTTGTTCTTACAAAGAATTTTGGTCCAGTAAACCAATAGAATTCTCGGGCAATGAAGGACCCATTGCAGCACTACGCTGGATAGAGAAAACTGAGGCTGTTTTAAAAATAAGCAAGTGTGCTGAAGAAGACAAAATAATGTTTGCTTCTAATCTGTTTAAGAACTCAGCCTTATAATGGTGGAACACTATCCTCCAGTCAAGAGGAAGTGATAGGGTATATATACAACATGGAATGGGAAGAATTTAAAAATACGGTAGAAAGGAAATTTTGCCCTCCTAATGAAAAGGAACAGATAGCTAATAAGTTCCTAAACTTAAGAATGACCGGAGTAGATAGTAAGGGTTATACTACCACATTCTTTGAATATGCTAGAATAGTACCAACCCTTGCATCACCTGAACAAGTGTTAATCTCCCGTTACATATGGGGATTAATTGGGGAGATTAGACATGTAGTCAAGGCAGCTAGACCTCAAACCATAGAAGAAGCTGTAGAACTAGCAAATACCTTGACAGATGAATTAATCCGTACTATGGAAAAAGACCAGAGGAGAAACCTAACCCAAAGGCTTACTCAAGAATTCCATTCTGGGAATTACAACCGTAGGAATATGGGTTCTACCTCTGCACCATTCTGCAAGGCCTGCAAGAAAAAGCATTCGGGAAAATGCTCCACTCTTTGCAATTTCTGCAAGATGCCAGGACACAAGGAAGAAGATTGCAGGAGGAAATCCAATAATGGACTATGCTACAACTGTGGAGAAAAAGGTCACATCAAGCTAAATTGTCCAAAATTGGCTCCAGCTGTGAACAACAGGAACACTAAAAATGCTAGAGCATTCGTTCTGACTGCAGATGAAGCCAAGATGATTCCAGACGTGATAGCTAGTACGTTTTTAGTTAATGATGTATTTGCTAAAGTATTATTTGACCCTGGTGCGAACCAAAGTTTTATTAATACTTCGTTTTGCAAACTTTTAAATCAGTCATTAACTAAACTACCACAAGAATGTCTCGTAGAGACAGCTAATGGAGAAACAGTTAAGATTTCGAAAATCTTGCAGGGAGCAAGAATAGAAATTGTAAATCAGAAGTTTAGGGCAAACCTTTATCCTATGAATCTGGCAGGATTTGATATTTTATTAGGAATGGATTGGTTAATAGCCAATAAAGCTAGTATTTTATGTGATCAAAAGTCAATTCAAGTAAATTCACCGAAAGGTGAAAAGGTCACAATAAAAGGAGATAAACCCTCTAGATCCACTAAATTCATCTCTGTGATGAAAACTGCAAGCTATATGAGAAAAGGGTCTATAGTGTATTTGATTTCTATAACCACTAACACAAAAGGAAAAGAACTAAAAGACATTCCAGTAGTGTCTCAGTTTTCAGATGTATTTCCAGAAAAATTACCAGGACTACCGCCAGACAGAGAAGTTGAATTCAGAATCCATCTATTACCAGGAACAGCACCAATTGCTAAAGCACCCTACCGATTGGCACCTGCAGAAATGCAGGAACTGAAGAAACAATTAGATGAATTGTTGGAAAAAGGATTCATACAACCAAGTTCGTCGCCTTGGGGAGCACCGATTTTATTCGTTAAAAAGAAGGACGGATCGATGCGTATGTGCATCGACTACCGTGAATTGAACAAGGTCACGATCAAGAACCGGTACCCATTACCAAGGATCGATGATCTGTTTGATCAACTGCAAGGAGCTCGATTTTTCTCTAAAATCGATTTAAGGTCAGGATATCATCAATTAAAGGTACAGGAAGAGGACATTCCTAAGACCGCATTCAGAACAAGGTATGGCCATTATGAATTTACTGTCATGGCATTTGGTTTAACCAATGCCCCAGCCGCATTTATGGACATGATGAACCGAATACGTAAGCCATATTTGGATAAATTCATAATCGTCTTCATAGATGATATTCTCATTTATTCTAAAAATAAAGAAGATCATGCAAAGCATTTGCAAGCACTTTTAAGTCTATTAAGAAAGGAAAAGCTTTATGCTAAATTTTCAAAGTGCGAGTTTTGGTTAGAACAAGTACAATTTCTTGGACACTTAGTAAACCATGAAGGAATTCATGTGGATCCAACAAAGATCGAGGCGATTATCAAATGGAAAACCCCCTGAGTCACCAACTGAGGTTAGAAGTTTCTTAGGATTGGCCGGTTATTATAGGAGATTTATTCGAGATTTTTCTAGAATAGCCATTCCTTTAACTAAGTTAACCTGTAAATCCATTAAATTTGAATGGGGACCAAAACAAGAAGAAGCTTTTAGAATTCTTAAGCATAAATTAACCCATACACCCATATTAGCGTTACCAGAAGGAACTGAAGACTTTGTAGTCTATTGTGACGCTTCTAAATTAGGTTATGGATGTGTATTGATGCAACGCCAAAAGGTTATAGCTTATGCATCTAGGCAACTTAAGAATCATGAAGAAAATTATTCAACCCATGACTTGGAATTAGGAGCTATAATTTTTGCCCTTAAGATTTGGAGACATTACCTTTATGGTAGTAAGTTTACCATATTCACCGATCATAAGAGTTTAAGGTATGTTTTTGGGCAAAAAGAGTTGAATATAAGACAAAGACGTTGGATGGAGATGCTTAGTGACTATGATTGTGATATCCAGTATCATGAAGGAAAAGAAAATGTAGTGGCAGATGCTTTAAGCCGAAAATATCATGAAAAGCCAAAAAGGGTACGTTCTCTTAAATTAAATCTATAAGTAGATTTAAATGATCAGATAAGAGAGGCACAAGAATCAGTAATCAAGGATGATACTGAAAAATTAAAAGGTATGCTAAAGGAAATAGAACAAGGAACAGATAAAATTTGGAGATTCCATAAGAAGAGGATGTGGATACCTAAATTAGGAAACATACGTCATCGTATATTAGAAGAAGCCCATAAATCTAAGTATACGATGCATCCAGGAAATGATAAAATGTACCAGGATTTAAGAAATAATTCCTGGCGGGTAGGCATGAAAAAGGACATAGCAGCCTATGTTTCTAAATGTTTAACTTGTTCACAAGTTAAAGCTGAACACCAGAAACCTTCAGGTTTGTTACAACAACTAGAAATGCCAGTGTGGAAATGGGAATTAATAACAATGGATTTTGTTACTAAATTACCCAAAACAAGGAAGGGTAATGATACAATCTGGGTGATTGTAGATAGACTAACTAAGTCAGCTCATTTCCTACCAATGAAGAAAACTTTCAGTATGGAACAACTAGCTAAATTATATGTAAATGAAATTGTTTCATTACATGGAATTCCTTTATCAATCGTTTCTGATAGGGATAGCCGATTTACCTCTCATTTTTGGTCAAGTTTCCAAAAGGCAATGGGAACCAAGTTAAATCTGAGCACAGCTTATCATCCTCAAACAGACGGACAAAGCGAAAGGACAATTCAGATAATGGAGGACATGCTTAGAGCTTGTGTAATTGATTTCGGAGGTAATTGGGACGATCACTTACCTTTAATATAATTTTCTTACAATAATAGTTATCACACAAGTATCAATGCTGCACCATTCGAAGCACTTTATGGACGAAAGTGCCGAACCCCAGTCTGTTGGGCAGAAATTGGGGAAAATCAACTATCTGGACCTGAGATAGTGCAAGAAACAACCGACAAGATTATTCAAGTCAATGAACGACTAAAAGCAGCACGTGATCGACAGAAGAGCTATGCCGATAACCGACGCAAGCCAATGGAATTTCAAGTAGGAGACAAAGTATTGTTGAAGGTCTCTCCTTGGAAAAGAGTAGTAAGATTCATCAAAAGAAGAAAGCTAAGTCCCAGGTATATTGGACCTTTTGAGATTATTAGAAGAATAGGATCTGTAGCCTATCAGCTACAACTGCCAGAGGAAATGGCAGGAATACATGATGTATTTCATGTATCTAATCTCAAGAAGTGCTTAGCTGATGAATCGCTAATGGTACCTCTTAAGGATATAGAGGTAAATGAACAACTCAAATTTGTAGAAAAGCCTCTACAGATTGAAGACAGGAAAGTCAAAAATCTCAAGCACAAGAGACTAGTTCTGGTTAAAGTGAAGTGAAGTGGGACTCCAAAAGAGGACCTGAGTACACATGGGAGCTTGAATCATAAATGCAAAGGAAATATCCACACTTGTTCCAGTAGATCTCGAGGACGAGCTTTAAAACAAGGTGGGGAGGATATAACAATCCTCAATAAAACCGACACCCTCATAATTTTTCCGACACCCTAAAATATTTTGAAATATCCCAATATGTCCAAAAATATACCCCATACGCGAAAACGGGCCTCAAATACATTAAATAGTATTAAAAAAATTAAAAACTGAATTTTTAAGTTGAGGCGGGCCGCGTAAAGGACCCTCAACCCTTACGCGGGCCGCGTGAACTTAAAAACCTGGCAAAGCCCGGTGCGGCCACGTGGCCCAACACCCGCCAGACCTATGTGATGACCCAGCCCAGCTACGACTTGACCTGGTTTGACGCGGGCCGCGTAAGCCTTAGCTTACATTTACGCGGGCCGCGACAAAGTGAGAAATCAGCACTATATAAAGGAGCCATCGGGTTTCAATCAGAATTCGTTCAAACTCGAAATCTCTTTCTCAATTCTGAATAATAAGCTTTATTATACGGGTATTATACACCCTAAATAGCGAAGTTATGCTCCGTTGTAAGTATTATAACCCCTTGATACGTATTAGATACGCTGCCCGATTGATCTAGGGTTCCGTAACGGCTGTCGTGGTTCTGCCCGACGTAGTCGTTGGAATGCCGTCTCGGGGTGGGTATTACTAATGTTAAAATGGGTTATTATACTAACGCGTGTGCATTTGTGTAAATTATAAATTGTCACCAGGAAACCCTTACGGAAAATCTAAGACATCAATGTGAGTTGATCCACTTTTTGTAAACCTTTTTGTTAACTGTTTTACAAAACCTTAAATACTTTTCCATACGAATAACAGTTATTGAATATTTATAAGAATACAATTATCATGAGTATGTTGGGGGTTTTGTAGACAAAATTTGTTACCACCTGGTCAAGGAGTAACACTTCCACAAGTCGGGTTCGACAGTACCATGGATGTTAATTGTGATGTCTTGGAAACAAATATAATTGCGGGATCGCCCTCAATACTGTACGCTGGGTTTTACTTAAACTTGATTAAACTGGGATTCACTCACCACTATTTCCCACTGATAAATGTTTTTAAAACGCGTTTCAGGTAACAAACTGTGAAAGCCAAATAGAAGCCAGTTGGACAGCACTGAAGGCTTGGAAAAGTGGCAATAAAGTTACCTAAAATAAAATACATGTTTTTATTAATAAAATAGGATTTATTCCTATAAAAACGTGTGTACTACGAACTTGGGTTTTAACCCATTTGTTTAAGGTTATGAAAATGTGGTATTTTACTCTGATCAATGTTTCCTAACTACGGTCCTGATGAAAATTTCCGCTGCCAAATTAGACAATACACGATACCACTGAAACTGGCTCGCGGCCGCCCGTTCCCTGGGATTAGGGATCGGGGGTTGCGACATTCTTTGTTAGCATTTCTCCTTCATATTACCAACTTAAAAATATCACATCCCTTCACTAAGTTTTCAAAACATTAAAATACAACAGTCCAAAAGTATAAAACAATATAGATTAAATTGTCAAAATCGTGCCTGAGGTTTGGGCATATTTGTCAGTTTCATCCAAAACAATTTTTTTGTACCATTTTGTCTTTCAATTTTGAGATTTTTGTCATTTTCATCCAAACGTCTAATTTGAGTTAATTTTCTATCATATATTTGGATGAAAATGGCAAAAAATCTCAAACCTCAGGGACGATTTTGGCAAAAAAAAGTTAGACGTTTGGATGAAAGTAACAAATTAGCTCAAAAGTGAACGGCAATATGGTACAAAAAAATTGTTTTGGATGAAATTGGCATATGTGCCCAAACCTCAGGAACGATTTTGGCAATTTACTCAACAATATAAACACAAAACTAAAGGAGCAGTGCTCTAGCGGTACCCGACGACTCTCAATAAGGGAGGTCGTCAGTTATAGTCACGTTCATGACAAAAATGTCATGCACGAGCCATGAGTTTTACTATAGTTGGTCACGAGTGTTGTCTGTGATCATGAGTGTGAGTACTAATCTGCCTATAAGGCTATGGGGTATGTGTCACACCCCGGATTCCACGTGTCATCGGTGGGCCCGGTGGGGAGTATCGTGACGTGGTTGGCAACATAATAGTCAAACAACACAATATTTAATATGCACAGCGGAAGCAAATGAAAGATATAATTCAACCGAATATAATATTGTAATATCGTGTATCACAACAGTCGATTGTTTATCCACAGACGGATCGAAAATAAAATGGAAACAATAGTTCAACAGACTTTAGGCATCTTAAGCTTGCGAGACTTCTATTGATGCTAAGGAGAAATCCCAGTCAATTACGCTTAGTACCTGCATTTAATCTTTTTGGGAAAATACGTCAGTTTACACTGGTAAATACATTCAACTGAATGATTTTAAAAATGATTAAAATTGATTTGGATGCACGTGGCATAAACATTTTATAACTTGTGAGAATTATTTAAATATATAATCTTGAGAATGAATTACATGTTCCTTATGCGTTTAGTAGCCCGGATCGTGTCCGGGTTAAAGATCAATAGACACACCACATTATTCTTTTGTGCACTGACGGGTGTACGCCTACACCCCGCGCTTAAGTCGTGGCCATTTCGTAAAATGATGCCAGGGATATCCGGGACATGGTCATTAACCCCCCAAAGGCTTTAAGTAAACAAGACTATTTAAACGGGCCGATCAAATTATTCAATTAACCACCAAATGATGGAAGATTTGATGCCCGACCAATCGGTATTTTATATATCGTAACCCAAGCCCGTATAGGGAAAATAAGTTAAAAGTATTTACCTGAGCAAAGTATAAATCACAATAAGCAAACGCAAGTAGCTTTTACTGGTACTCCTAATCTGGAACGAAGGTTTATAATAACCTATTAGAATCCTAACGGGTCTTTAGTTAAGCTTAAGCTTAGACCGGTTAGTTTCAATGATACGGTTCGTACGCATGATTAAGCGAAGACCGGATAGAATGTGATTTAGACCCGACAAGTTCGGAGACTTTCTTATTATGGGTATTTCATACACATTCTGGATTTTGAGATAAAACCGATAAGGTTTGACCCGTTTAGGCTAATTTATTTAAACTAGTTACATAAACCGAACCGAACGCGTAATAAGCGTAACGGGTATTCATTTGAGCCATTTACTGGTTTCCTAAGTTAATATGCTTCAAATATGTTGTGACATCAGTAAGATGTCTTTTATTATGCCCGAAACGAAATTAAACACAAACTAAGCCTCGTAGGGGTAGTTTGGTCATTTTCAATGTTATAAAAGAGTTTAAGTATTTGCCTGAGTTACAGGTCTGATATAATCATCAAAATTACTTATTTTACTAATTTATAACAGTAGGGTAAAGTATATATGTGAAATTTATCAATTATAACCAAACTATGCACCGTAGGGGCATTTTGGTAATTTCACATAAGCCGTAAAGCTCAAAACTAAAGTCTGAGTTAAACAACTTTTGCTTACTGTCAAAATATTATAATTTACCTAAAATATCAGTAGGTATCAACCCTTGTATGTTTAAAATAATTCTAGTACATACTATGCGTTAAAAACGCTTAATAAGGTGATTAGAAGCCATTTCCGGGTTTGATACATAAAGCTGATATTTTTATTATTATAGAAGGCTTAAAATAATTTATTTATCATTTAAGATCAGTAGCAAAAGGTTTGGAGTCGATTAGATATGTAAAACTCATTTTATGGCCCGTTAGGGCAAAACCGACAATTACCGGATTAAGCCTACGACTATTAGTTATGCTCAGCCTAAAATTTATTAAAAATCTTCAAAAATCCCAAAATAATATATTACATCAGTGGGTAATAAGTTTGATATCAAAAAGTAGGCTTACCTAGTCTATATGCTAATTACGCCGTTTAATTAACATAAAGCTTTCAATTTACGCTAATGAGCATAACTCTCAATCTACACCTCAAACTGATGTCAAACTTTGCATACAAGTTTATATATCAGTAACTAAAGTTTCTACACTTTTACATTTTCACAAATCACGTTTTAAGGTGAAAAGGGCATAATGGTCAACATATGTGCAATTAACGGAATCATGCGTATTAATTGGTTAACTAATGAACCATGGTGTATAATCATAGAGGGTTATACTAGCATGTAACCTGGTCCAAATAGAGCTCTAAGGTATTTCTAAATCATACCAAAACGGGTCAGAACTGAAGTCAAAGCAAAAGTCAAAGCTTTGCGACTTTCGGTTCCGAACCGGGTCTAAACAGGAAATTGTCGGGTTGAACATGTTTAGACATGTTCTTACACTAATTACCAAGTTATATTAATGATCAAACAGGTTGTATGTGTTCTACATTGCTAATCATGCATAAATTAGAAACTAAGTATCCTGTTGACTTTTTATTCACAAGTTTGACCCGACATTTGACCTAGTTAGTTTGGGAATCAGGGGGAACCCTTTTAAGGGTTTATTACCCACATAATTACCAACTTATAACTACTTTCAATTCGACTAATCACTGGACCATTAGTGATTAATCTTGAAGTCAACCGTTAATTACGACGGTTTGACTTTTAAGCTAAAACTAAGCTAAAACTTAATTAAGAAAGGTTAAGCAAACTTACAAGAGTCCTATGAATGACCAGAGATCACTTGAGAGAAGTCTTGAGCTCCAGAAGTGATCAGGAATGCAAGAATGAAGGTGTGAAGAGTGTTTACAACTTCATGGCCTTATATAGTGATTTAATCACCACAAAATGTTGACACGCAAGTCTACTACTGACCATAACTCATCCACAAGTGTCCCTAGATGTTTAGGGGTTGTTTAGGGGTCAAGAAAAATGTGGAAAATCGGTTAAAGTCGAGCAGAATGCAAAAGGCAGGCAAGAAACCAATATTTTCGGAGCTGGTAGTCCCTCGCGGCACGCGTAGAACCCCCCCCCCCCTGGGGCTTCGCGTGGCGCGAGGCCTTGTCTGATCAAATCAGAATTTCTGATTTATTGCGTTTTGATCCTTGGCTCTTCAAACTTTGTTTAGACTTTTGTTTCTTGCATCTTGAACCCTCCAAATTGGTTTATAAGGGCTTTAAAACATATACCCACTTTGTTAAGTCCCCGGTTAACTTTATTGTTACCCGAAAAGTCCTAACTTTCAACGTTGACGCTTTAACCCTTCGCATACGAATTTGATCATAACTTTCTCATACGATAACGAAACTTTATGAAATTTATATCGTGCATTCTAGTGAGCATAATTAACAGTTACAAATCTTTGGGTTTGTCAAAAGGTCACTCAGAGGTATAACTTAAACATGTTGACACATTTAACCCCTGTAGTTTGTAATCTCTCACTTTTAGCTTCGCATGATCCATGATTTATTCGTTTGATGCTATAAACATCATGTAGGGTTAATGTACAATATATTTATTCACTGTTGACATTTAGAACTCGTATATTCACATACTTTCCATGATTGTCAACTTTAATCCTTTCATAACATTCTTTCACACGTTCAAACATATGACACGTGTCAACACATTACAGGACGTGAATTTTCGAGGTGTTACATCCTCACCCCCTTAAAATAAATCTCGACCCGAGATTTACTGAAATAAATAAGGGTACTTTTCTTTCATTGTGGACTCAACCTCCCACGTGAATTCGGGACCTCTACGGGCATCCCATTTGACCTTTACAATCGGTACATGCTTCCTTCGAAGCTTCTTAACCTGTCGATCTTCAATCAAAAATGGTTCTTCCACAAATTTTAAGCTCTCATCTATATGCACATATGTATGTGGTATAACCAGTGATTCATCAGCGAAGCACTTCTTCAGATTGCAGATGTGGAACACATTGTGAATTCCACTGAGCTCTTCAGGTAAGTTTAACTTATAGGCAACTGACCCGACACGCTCGATAACCTCGAAAGGTCCTATGTATCTCGGGCTTAGCTTGCCTTTCTTACCAAATCGCATCACTCCCTTCCAGGGTGACACTTTAAGCAATACCTTATCACCCACTTCGAAGTTAAAAGCTTTACGCTTTGGATCTGCGTAACTCTTCTGCCTATCTCGGGCAGCTTTGAGATGGTCACGAATCTGGACAATCTTGTCCGTTGTTTCAAAGACTATCTCTGGTCCTGATAATTGGACATCTCCAACTTCCGCCCAACAAACAAGCGTTCTACACTTTCTACCGTATAAAGCCTCGAAAGGCGCAGCCTTAATGCTGGTATGGTAGCTATTGTTGTAGGAGAATTCAATCAATGGTAGGTGCTTATCCCAACTACCACCCAAATCGATCACACATGCACGTAGCATGTCTTCCAAAGTTTGAATAGTACGCTCACTCTGACCGTCAGTCTGAGGGTGGTAAGCCGTACTGAAATTCAAACGTGTGCCCAAAGATTGCTGGAAACTCTTCCAAAAATGTGACGTGTATCTAGTATCTTTGTCAGAGATAATAGACACAGGTATGCCATGTAAGGCTACAATCTTATCCACGTATAACTGGGCTAACATGTCGGAGCTATATGTCTCCTTAATGGGTAGAAAATGTGCTGACTTAGTCAGTCTATCAACTATAACCCATATTGTATCATTTCCTTTCCTTGTTTTAGGTAACTTGGTAATAAAATCCATGGTTACCATTTCCCACTTCCACGTAGGAAGTTCAGGCTGTTGTAGCAAGCCTGACGGCTTTTGATGTTCTGCTTTGACTTGCGTACAAGTCAAGCACTTAGCTACATAGGCAGCTACAGACTTTTTCAAGCCTATCCACCAATAGTTTGCCCTTAGATCCTGGTACATCTTATCAGCTCCAGGGTGAATGGAATATTTGGAACTATGGGCTTCCTGGAGGATAACATCTCGAAGTCCTCCATAAATTGGAACCCATATTCGTCCATTCAGTCTCAGAATTTCATCTTTGCCAAGAGATAACTCCTCAGTTACTCCTAGCTTTTCATTAGGATAGTTAGCTTTCAACACAGCTTCCTTCTGTGCAGCTAACAACCTTTCAGTCAAACTGTTCTTTATCTCCATGCTCTTGGCATTGATTCGGATGGGTTTCACCCTTTCCTTTCTGCTCAAGGCATCAGTGACTACATTCGCCTTGCCGGGATGATATCTGATTTCACAATCATAATCGTTTAAAGTCTCCATCCAACGGCGTTGCCTCATGTTTAAATCCTTCTGATTAAACAGGTGCTGAAGGCTCTTGTAATCAGAAAGATCACACACTTGATTCCATATAAATAATGCCTCCACAGTTTTAGTGCGAATACAACGGCACCCAACTCCAAGTCGTGGGTGGTGTAATTCTTTTCATGCACCTTTAACTGTCTTGAAGCATAGGCAATAACATTGCCTTTCTGCATAAGCACACACCCCATGCCAGTGTGTGATGCATCGCAGTAAACTATGAATTCTTCGGTACCTTCAGGCAATGTCAGTACAGGAGCATTGCTCAACTTTTGCTTCAGAATATCAAAGGATTCTTGCTGCTTAGGGCCCCAAACGAACTTTACTTTCTTCTTAGTCAAGGAGGTTAGGGGTGCAGCAATCCTTGAAAAATTTTCAATGAAACGCCTGTAATATCCTGCCAATCCCAGGAAGCTACGAATCTCTGTAGGCGTCTTTGGCTCTTGCCAGTTCATAACAGCTTCCACCTTAGCGGGATCCACTTGGATACCACGCTCACTAACCACATGTCCAAGGAATTGGACTTCTCGAAGCCAAAATTCACACTTGGTAAATTTGGCATAGAGTTTCTCATGATGTAGCAGTTTGAGAATACAGCGAAGGTGTTTCTCATGGTCAGCTTGGTTCTTCGAGTAGATAAGAATGTCGTCGATGAAAACGATGACGAATTTATCTAAGTAAGGCTTGCAAACGTGATTCATGAGATCCATGAACGCGGTAGGTGCATTGGTGAGCCCAAAAGGCATCACTAGGAACTCGTAATGACCATAACGAGTCCTAAATGCAGTTTTGTGTACGTCTTCATCTCTAACCTTCAGTTGATGGTAGCCTGACCTCAAGTCAATCTTCGAGAAATAACTTGCTCCTCGCAATTGATCGAACAAATCGTCGATCCTGGGCAAAGGATACCTATTCTTTATCGTGACCTTATTAAGCTCACGATAATCGATGCACAGACGCATCGATCCATCCTTCTTCTTGACAAACAAGACTGGTGCTCCCCAAGGAGACGAACTAGGTTTAATGAAACCTTTAGCTAGCAATTCATCTAGTTGCGTTCTTAATTCCTTCATCTCCGTTGGTGCCAACCTATAGGGTGCTCTAGCAACTGGTGCTGCTCCAGGGATGATATCAATCCTAAATTCCACTTGCCTATCTGGTGGCAAACCAGGTAGTTCTTCCGGAAAAACTTCTGGGTATTCAGAAATGACGGGGATGTCTTCTATCTTCGGTTTAGGCTCATCAATAATCACTTGTGCCATGTAGATGACACAACCCTTCTTTAAACACTTGGAAGCCTTGAGCATAGTCACTTGCTCAGGCAGTCCATACTGGGTATCTCCCCGAATGGTAAGTGATTCACCAGACGGAGTCTTAATTACCACTTGCTTTCTGTTGCAGACGATTTGGGCCTGGTTATGAGATAACCAGTCCATACCCAAAACTATGTCAAAACCGGCTAACTTAAATGGAAGTAAGGACAGAGGAAAAGAGTGGTTCTTAATGGATATAACACATCCATCTAACACAGTAGAGACGGTTTCTAGGGTGCCATCTGCTAACTCCACCTCATAATTCGCACTTAAGATTTTGACAGGTAATTTCAGCAATTCACAAAACTTATTATCAACGAAAGACTTATCAGCGCCTGAATCAAAAAGTACTCTTGCATAGATATCATTTACAAGGAAAGTACCTGTAATCACGTTGTCGTCTAGAACCGCTTCCTTTGCGTCCATTCTGAAGACTCTAGCATTAGTCTTCTTGGCCTCTTCAGGCTTCTTGGCGTATTTAGGGCTGTTGGTTTTGATGTGCCCTTTCTCATTACAGCTGTAGCAAGTTGCATCTTTCAGCTTTTTGCAATCCAAGGTCTTGTGGTCCTTAGACTTGCATATCCCGCAAGCAAAAGTTCTTTGCGAGTTCGATTCGAGTCTGCACTTTCCAAAGTGCTGTTTCTTGCAAATCTTACATTTGGGCTTCTCACCAGACGGGTGCCCATCTTTCCTTGACTCAGACCCCCTCTTGTTGTCACCGTTTCCACGGTGCTTCTTGCTCGACTTCCGTGAATTATCATCTTCACGTTTTCTCTTCTCAGCATCTTTTTTCCTCAGCGATCTTTGCCTGACCGCATCCAGAGTGAGCGACAAAGATATGTCAGCTACAGATCTGAAGGTAGCTGGCCGAGAGGCCTTTACGCTTGCCTTAATTTCCGGGGCTAAACCACCGATAAAACGGGCTATTCTTTTTGGTTCCGGGGTCACCAGATACGGAACCAACCGGGACATCGTGTTGAAGCTCGTGAGGTAAGCTTTACAGTCAAGGTTTGTCATTACTAATGATAGAAAATCAGACTCTATCTTCTCAACCTCATGCTGGGGGCAGTAATTTTCCCTGATGAGGGCAACGAATTGTTCCCAAGACATGTTGTACAATGGGATTTTCCCAGTGGCTTGAATCAGTGATCTCCACCAGGCTAAAGCTTCGCCTTTAAAAGATTGCGACACAAACTTGACTATATCCCTCTCAGCGCACCTGCTGATATCCACTACCGTATCCATCTCATCTAACCACGTCATGCAGTCAATGGCTCCTTTTTCCCCAGTGAAATCTCTGGGTTTGCAAGAAACAAAGTATTTATAGGAGCAACCCTTAGTACGGGGTTCTTGATTAAGTACAAGCTGTTGAGATGGAGCACTGTGGTGGTTTGAGGAGTGTCGATCATCATCTTTCTTCGGTTCGTCCTTCTTGGACGGTGGCTTTGAAGGCTGCGTAGATAGGGTCTTACTACGAGTCCCACTATACTCTTCGTACTGCCGCTCTAAAGCCTTTGTAACTGCGTCATCTACCAACGCTTTCAATTCAGCACCCGTTAAATTTACTCGGGCGTTATCGTGATTCTCCACTAGATGGCTATTAATTTCGTCCGAATTAGCCATTTTAATTGAACTGTTGCAGAAAACAAGGACAATAGTTTATTTGGGAGTTTATTATAGAATTGCCCCTTAGGGAAATTCATTAACCATGGTAAACAGAGACCATATTTGGTTAATTTATTAATCATATTTATTTAGGATTTGTATTATAATTTATCCTAATTATAAAACAATAACAGTTTTATTTATGGCACAAAAGGCCTAGTCACATGGACATCTTAATTTATAAGACATGATTTCAGAGAATCAAAGCATGAAGGTATACTGGCACAAAAGGCCTAGTCACAAGGACATTTATAAATTATAAGCTATGATTTCAGAGAATCAAAGCTTTTAAGGCTTGAACATAGTTCATTACCTTTTTCGGACAGGGAGTCATCGCTACCACTGTCTTTTGGCTCATGCAGAAATGAGCAAGGCTCGTAGGCACTATATTACCAACGTATGGTCAAAATATGATCATCTTAATTGATGATTTAAACCCATGATTCAGAGATCATTAATTTGGGTTAGGAATCTTTTGAAGAATCCTTATTTAAGAATGACGTGTGTGATTTTAACTAATCACGTCTGCCAGGAGTGTTAACATGTTTACAGATGTTAACAGGGATTTGAATCTTTTAAACAGGTCTTACCATCATGGCCAGGTCTTCATAATGACACTCAGGCTAGGTTTCACTCTTAAGATTCTTATTCAATATTTAATAGGCAGATTATTATCAAACATGAATGATTTTGATTTATTTATTTCATATATAATATTTATGCATATAATAGCAAAAATGAACTTTATAAATTAACATTCCATTGATTATTAATAGATTACACGTCGCCCTAAACGAGACTTTTTAATAAACAAACTTACCCACGCAGGGGTTTAAACAAGGACTTACCCACGCAGGGGCTTAACAACAAACATCATAATAGTCCACGCAGGGACTTACACAAATAACATAATAGTCCACGCAGGGACTTAAACAATAACATACCCTCGTAGGGGTTAACAGAAAGATAGACCCACGCAGGGGTCAAAACAAACAAGCATACCCACGCAGGGGTTTATACAGTAAGACTGGCCCACCCAGGGGCTCAACAACAATTGGAAGGATTCAGTGGTCCTTCTTGCTCTTCCCTTTGATCAAGCTTGTCAATCCTTGGAAGAATCTTTGTCTCTCCCTGCGGTCGTGGTGAAAGTCTCGCTCTACTTGGTCTAGTCTTTGCAGAATTTCTTCACGCTCTGGTGGGGAGAACCTTGGCGGCTGCGATTGCGTCCGAATAATAGGTCTATTAGGTATTTGGTACCCATGAGTCGGGTACCCTACTCCCCACGGAGCTCCATACTGTCCTTCCGGGTTAAAGGCGTTGTAATTAGACGCTACCAAGTACGGGTCGGCTTCAGCGTAACCGTAGTTGGTGTGAGCTGGTTGTTCAAACGGGTTGTACGCCATAGAACCCGTGTATGCTGGAATCGGGTTATCAAAACCCATAGGTGGTGGTTGCGGTGCAACTGGGTGTGAAGGTCCACCCATTTGTGGATCTTCCAGAAGTGGCGGATAGTGACTGCCACTTGATTGTCGAGGAGAGCTGAAATGAAAATCTCCTCCTCGCGCGGACATCCGCGCTCCGGTTCTCCTACGCCTTGGCGGTTGTGGAGGTGCCGGTTGAACTGGTGGCGGTGGAGGCGGTGGCGTGACTGCCACAAATCGGGAATCCACAGAGGGATCCTGCTGCTGCTGTTGGTGGTGAGGTGATGAATGGTGCGAGGGTGTGAAGTACCACTCGTGCTGAGTAAACCTCGCCTGAAAGCTGTCTGGACCACCGTAGGGTGATCCGTGAAAAGAAGATCCATCTGAGATCTCTATGGGGTGGTTCGGTGTACCACTGGCAGGTTCGACGGGATCCGTGTCCTCGTCCATATCCATAGCGTTGTCTCCCGAGAAGTGATCCTCCGGTCCCAATGGGTTAAAACCCACTGTTTCTTGTATAAAATCTGCCGGGTTAAACCGGCCCCTGAAAACAGGTGTAGGGTCACCAAAGGAGTGGTGCGATAAAGATCGCTGTAAAGGTATGTAGGAAGGTTGTGGGTTATTGGGCTCATTTTCTGAATGTGGCCCATATGAGTCATGTACGGGAGGTGTCGAACTGTGCGAAACCGACCGTCTGGCCGGCTCGAAGAGGTTCCTCCGGTTCTGTCGAGGATCGTCACTCTCGGTGGTAGAAGGAGCTCGCATATGCGAAGGTCCTGCCTCGTCGTCATTGGGGGCGCTGATTGGCCCCTTGCCTCGTCCTCTACGTCAAAAGAATCTTGGCGGCATTTTTTAATCCTGTCAATATAACATGAGATAACGACAAACATATATAAAAATAAAGGACAAAACAAAACCAAACAAAGTGGAATTTGTCCTATGTTATGTGTCTAGACTCGAAAGTTTAGGAATGTGCAATTGTGTAACTGAGATTAAACACAAAAGGCTAGTGTTTAATTCACTCAATGTTGGCTCTGATACCAACCTGTCACCCCCCGGATTCCACGTGTCACCGGTGGGCCCGGTGGGGAGTATCGTGACGTGGTTGGCAACATAATAGTCAAACAACACAATATTTAATATGCACAGCGGAAGCAAATGAAAGATATAATTCAACCGAATATAATATTGTAATATCGTGTATCACAACAGTCGATTGTTTATCCACAGACGGATCAAAAATAAAATGGAAACAATAGTTCAACAGACTTTAGGCATCTTAAGCTTGCGAGACTTCTATTTATGCTAAGGAGAAATCCCAGCCAATTACGCTTAGTACCTGCATTTAATCTTTTTGGGAAAATACGTCAGTTTACACTGGTACATACATTCAACTGACTCATTTTAAAAATGATTAAAATTCATTTGGATGCACGTGGCATAAACATTTTATAACTTGGGAGAATTATTTAAATATATAATCTTGTGAATGAATTACATGTTCCTTATGCGTTTAGTAGCCCGGATCGTGTCCGGGTTAAAGATCAATAGACACACCACATTATTCTTTTGTGCACTGACGGGTGTACGCCTACACCCCGCGCTTAAGTCGTGGCCATTTCGTAAAATGATGCCAGGGATATCCGGGACATGGTCATTAACCCCCCAAAGGCTTTAAGTAAGCAAGACTATTTAAACGGGCCAATCAAATTATTCAATTAACCACCAAATGATGGAAGATTTGATGCCCGACCAAGCGGTATTTTATATACCGTAACCCAAGCCCGTATAGGGAAAATAAGTTAAAAGTATTTACCTGAGCAAAGTATAAATCACAATAAGCAAACGCAAGTAGCTTTTACTGATACTCCTAATCTGGAACGAAGGTTTATAATAACCTATTAGAATCCTAACGGGTCTTTAGTTAAGCTTAAGCTTAGACCGGTTAGTTTTAAAGATACGGTTCGTACGCATGATTAAGCGAAGACCGGTTAGTTTCAATGATACGGTTCGTACGCATGATTAAGCGAAGACCGGATAGAATGTGATTTAGACCCGAAAAGTTCGGAGACTTGCTTATTATGGGTATTTCATACACATTCTGGATTTTGAGATAAAACCGATAAGGTTTGACCCGTTTAGGCTAATTTATGTAAACTAGTTACATAAACCGAACCGAACGCGTAATAAGCGTAACGGGTATTCATTTGAGCCATTTACAGGTTTCCTAAGTTAATATGCTTCAAATATGTTGTGACATCAGTAAGATGTCTTTTATTATGCCCGAAACGAAATTAAACACAAACTATGCCTCGTAGGGGTAGTTTGGTCATTTTCAATGTTATAAAAGAGTTTAAGTATTTTCCTGAGTTACAGGTCTGATATAATCAGCAAAATTACTTATTTTACTAAGTTATAGCAGTAGGGTAAAGTATATATGTGAAATTTATCAATTATAACCAAACTATGCATCGTAGGGGCATTTTGGTAATTTCACATAAGCCGTAAAGCTCAAAACTGAAGTCTGAGTTAAAAAACTTTTGCTTACTGTCAAAATATTCTAATTTACCTAAAATATCAGTAGGTATCAACCCTTGTATGTTTAAAATAATTCTAGTACATACTATGCGTTAAAAACGCTTAATAAGGTGATTAGAAGCCATTTCCGGGTTTGATACATAAAGCTGATATTTTTATTATTCCAGAAGGCTTAAAATAATTTATTTATCATTTAAGATCAGTAGCAAAAGGTTTGGAGTCGATTAGATATGTAAAACTCATTTTATGGCCCGTAAGGGCAAAACCGACAATTACCGGATTAAGCCTACGACTATTAGTTATGCTCAGCCTAAAATTTATTAAAAATCTTCAAAAATCCCAAAATAATATATTACATCAGTGGGTAATAAGTTTGATATCAAAAAGTAGGCTTAACTAGTCTATATGCTAATTACGCCGTTTAATTAACAATAAGCTTTCAATTTACGCTAATGAGCATAACTCTCAATCTACACCTCAAACTGATGTCAAACTTTGCATACAAGTTTATATATCAGTAACTAAAGTTTCTACACTTTTACATTTTCACAAATCACGTTTTAAGGTGAAAAGGGCATAATGGTCAACATATGAGCAATTAACGGAATCATGCGTATTAATTGGTTAACTAATGAACCATGGTGTATAATCACAGAGGGTTATACTAGCATGTAACCTGGTCCAAATAGAGCTCTAAGGTATTTCTAAATCATACCAAAACGGGTCAGAACTGAAGTCAAAGCAAAAGTCAAAGCTTTGCGACTTTCGGTTCCGAACCGGGTCTAAACAGGAAATTGTCGGGTTGAACATGTTTAGACATGTTCTTACACTAATTACCAAGTTATATTAATGATCAAACAGGTTGTATGTGTTCTACATTGCTAATCATGCATAAATTAGAAACTAAGTATCCTGTTGACTTTTTATTCACAAGTTTGACCCGACATTTGACCTAGTTAGAGTGGGAATCAGGGGGAACCCTTTTAAGGGTTTATTACCCACATAATTACCAACTTATAACTACTTTCAATTCGACTAATCACTGGACCATTAGTGATTAATCTTGAAGTCAACCGTTAATTACGACGGTTTGACTTTTAAGCTAAAACTAAGCTAAAACTAAGCTAAAACTTAATTAAGAAAGGTTAAGCAAACTTACAAGAGTCCTATGAATGACCAGAGATCACTTGAGAGAAGTCTTGAGCTCCAGAAGTGATCAGGAATGCAAGAATGAAGGTGTGAAGAGTGTTTACAACTTCATGGCCTTATATAGTGATTTAATCACCACAAAATGTTGACACGCAAGTCTACTACTGACCATAACTCATCCATAAGTGTCCCTAGATGTTTAGGGGTTGTTTAGGGTTCAAGAAAAATGTGGAAAATCGGTTAAAGTCGAGCAGAATGCAAAAGGCAGGCAAGAAACCAATATTTTCAGAGCTGGTAGTCCCTCGCGGCACGCGTAGACCCCCCCCCCTGGGGCTTCGCGTGGCGCGAGGCCTTGTCTGATCAAATCAGAATTTCTGATTTATTGCGTTTTGATCCTTGGCTCTTCAAACTTTGTTTAGACTTTTGTTTCTTGCATCTTGAACCCTCCAAATTGGTTTATAAGGGCTTTAAAACATATACCCACTTTTTTAAGTCCCCGGTTAACTTTATTGTTACCCGAAAAGTCCTAACTTTCAACGTTGACGCTTTAACCCTTCGCATACGAATTTGATCATAACTTTCTCATACGATAACGAAACTTTATGAAATTTATATCGTGCATTCTAGTGAGCATAATTAACAGTTACAAAGCTTTGGGTTTGTCAAAAGGTCACTCAGAGGTATAACTTAAACATGTTGACACATTTAACCCCTGTACTTTGTAATCTCTCACTTTTAGCTTCGCATGATCCATGATTTATTCGTTTGATGCTATAAACATCATGTAGGGTTAATGTACAATATATTTATTCACTATTGACATTTAGAACTCGTATATTCACATACTTTCCATGATTGTCAACTTTAATCCTTTCATAACATTCTTTCACACGTTCAAACATATGACACGCGTCAACACATTACAGGACGTGAATTTTCGAGGTGTTACATTATGGGGGGCGTGGGTTGGAACATTATTTGTCGTATAAAACCATTAATCAAATGGTACACTGGCCTCCCTCCTTGATGGATGGTGGTTTGCGTGGATTGAATCACGTTTACCACGACCCTCCTATTTGATATTTTTGAGACAAAAGTACATTAAAATAAATAAGGGGATAGTGGTCTGGGTGATGACCACACCCTTAAGGTAGTGGTTTTGGATGATGGATTAGAAGTGAATGATATGACGGGTCATGATGGTAATGAGGGTCATAACCACACCCTTTAACCTAAATGCACCGTATAACCAACCGAGCTTTGTTCGACAATAAAAGTAAATAAAAAATAAAAACTCAAACAGTGTTGTTGACTTTTCAAAAAGTGTGCGTGTGAATCGGGTTACATTCACCCTTTTCTGCCCTCCACTCTTCCATTCCATATTCCACTAGGGGTGTTCAAAAAAATCCGAATCCGAAACCGAATCCGAGATATCCGAAAATCGAATAATCCGAAAATTCGGATTCGGATTCGGATAGTGATTTGAGAATTTTCGGATAATCGGATTATCCGAAAATATTCGAAAATTTAATTTTTATTTTTTTTTCGGATATCCGAATATCCGAAAATATCCGAAGTATCAAAAAAATATCCGAAATATCCGAAAAATATCCGAAATATCCGAAAAAAATATTCGAAATATCTGAAAGATATCCGAAGTATCCGAAAAATATCCGAAATATCCGAAAAAATATCCGAAATTTATATTCGGATATCCGAAACTATCTGAAAAATCTGGTTCCAAATAATAAAAAAATAAAAATTAAATAAAAAAATGGATATTCGGATATCCGATTAGATATCTGAACCCGAATCCAAAATTTCGGATATCCGATTTTCGGATATCCGAAAACCGGATTATCCGATCTTGAACACCCCTATATTCCACAACTCTCTTTTCCTCTTTCTTTCTTTCTAAACTGCTTCTTTTTTAGGTGAATCGGGTTACATACACCCTTTAACCTAAATGCACCGTATAACCAACCTACTTTCTCATTTTATTTAATCTATACCTAATTTATATAATCAAATTTTTTTATTATTAAATAATTTAAAATAATAAAACTCGTAATAATTATTTTTATCATTAAAAAATTTTAAATTCGTAAATAATAAATTATTTTTACTATTTATTTAATTTTAATAACCGGTTACTATTCCAATGACTCTTTTTTTAACTGGTTACTGTTTCAGCGGCTCTTTTTCTAATCCGTTAATTTAAAAATTTACTCGTTGGGTAACTACTAATCAATTACAGTTAGCATTATCACTATATATATATATATATATATATATATATATATGTACCAAATAACTACAAGATATGTAAATAAAATACCAAAATGTATACACGAAAAAACTTAAATGCACAAGTGACGAAAATAGTGTATGATCATATATATACATATTTAAAAAATAAATAAAAAATCATATCGAATATACAATCGGGTAAACGAACGTTAAATTGACCATACGTTTTTAGAAATTACTCGCATGATTGTAATATTCACTCCTAATTAACATCTTTGTTATTTACTAACCAACGTCAAAAAAATTGTTAAATCTATGTAAAATGACTTTACTAGTCTACCCTCAATAACAAGAAAAGTTTAAACAGAAAATAAAACCCTAATGCTTATTTCTCTTCATCATTTTCATTGTTCCTCCATTGACACCATCTTCATTGGTATGCGTATTCGATTATAAGACATGTTCAAACCAAAGATTCTCTTGAATTGACAAGCATAATTTTTGGGAAAATACATAAAGATCGGGGATGGTGAATAGAGAAACATGAGCTTCAAAAGATGTACTTCCATTCCAAAGAATGACTTTTTTTAATTGGAACATATATTTACCATTAGTTTAATATTCAAAAACCTATAATCAAAATCATAATATAACGTTACCAGATAGATCATCCACATTACACATCACTTTAAAAAGTTTAAAAGCATTACGATCAAATAATTATCAAAACTGCCTTTAGATAACACAACCATTCTAAATGGTTATAAACCTATAATTCAAAAATCCTAATCCTATATTACCAACTTAAAAATATCACATCCCTTCACAAGTTTTCAAAACATTAAAATACTAACATTCCAAAAGTATAAAACAATATAGAGTAAATTGTTAAAATCGTCCCTGAGGTCTTGACATGTTTGTCAGTTTCATCCAAAACAATTTTTTTTACCATTTTGTCCTTCACTTTTGAGTTCTTTTGTCATTTTCATCTAAACGTCTAATTCAGGTTAATTTTCTGGCATATATTTGGATGAAAATGGCAAAAAATCTCAAACCTCAGGAACGATTTTGGCAAAAAAGTTAGACGTTTGGATGAAAATGACAAATCAGCCCAAAAGTGAATGACAATACGGTACAAAAAAAAATTGTTTTGGATGAAACTGGCAAACGTGCCCAAACCTCAGGGACGATTTTGGCAATTTACTCAACAATATAAAAATATAACTAAAGGAGCAGTGCTCTAGCAGTACCCGACGACTCTCAATACGGGAGGTCGTCAGTTGTAGTCACGTTTATGACAAAAATGTTATGCACGAGTCATGAGTTTTACTATAGTTGGTCACGAGCGTTGTCTGTGATCACGAGTGTGAGTACTAATATGCCTATAAGGCTATGGGGTGTGGCATGTGGGGGGGGGGGGGGGGGCGTGGGTTGGAACATTATTTGCCATATAAAACCATTAATCAAATGGTACACCGCCCTCCCTCCTTGATGGATGGTGGTTCACGTGGATTGAATCACGTTTACCACGACCCTCCCATTTGGTGATTTCGAGACAAAAGTACATTACAATAAATAAGGGGATAGTGGTCTGGGTCATGACCATACCCTTAGAGTAGTGGTTTTAAATAATGGTTAGAAGTGAATGATATGACAAGTCATGATGGTTATGTAGGTCATAACCACACCCTTTAACCTAAATACACCACATAACCAAGCTTTGTTCGACAATAAAAATAAATTAAAAAAAAAAAAAAAAACTCAAACAGTGTTGTTGACTTTTCAAAAAGCGTGCGTGTGAATCGGGTTACATTCACCCTTTTCTGCCCTCCACTCTTCCATTCCATATTCAACAACTCTCTTTTCCTCTTTCTTTCTCAACTGCTTCTTTTTTAGGGTTCAACCACCGTCGCATTCCACCGATGAACACCGCATCGCCTGCAGGTGGCTCGATCACGCATCAAGCCAATGTTGCCGTTAATGATCATGATCACACCTCAGAAGAGGATGTCTGCAGTATATGTCTCGACTCTTTTGACTCGCATGATAATCCCCCCACTGTATATACTCTGCATTCTCTCTAATTATTATTGTTGTTGTTATGAATCATTAATCTGAGTATCTGATACTTTGATTGTAGTGTAATTTTCTGGTGATTACTTTCTACAAAAGAGTTCGAGTCAATTTTATTTTAATTTATTTTATCATTATTATTTTTATGTAAATTCATGTGTTTTGTACATATTGTTTTAGCAAAGTTTTAATGTTAGGAAAGTGTATAGAAAGTAATGTGGGAGTATTGGTTGATCTGTATTTATAATATATGATCTGCTTTGGATAGGGTAGATGGGGGTATATCGATATCTGTTCGAATTAGTCAGTAGATATGGGTACTAGTTTATGGTATGGTCATGTTAAACTGTGAGTGAATATGATTATATTATAAATATAGGGTCAAGTTATTAACTCCTAATTGTAAGAAGTGTAAGAAGGATTTATAGAGTGACAAGTGTCCAATAACCTAAAATTAAACCCACTACATCACCACCCACAACCTAAACCCCCCCCCCCCCCCCCCTCAAAAACCTAAAAAAAATCTAAAAAAAAACTAAACACCCACCCCCACCACCACCCAAAAACCTAAACCCCCCACCCCCTCAGCAAAAAAAAAAATTTTTTTTTTTTTGGTGGGTGATGGGGGAGGGGTGGGTAGGGGTGGGGGTTTAGTTTTTTGGGTGGTGGTGGATGTTTAATTTTTTTTTTTTTTTTTTTTTGTGTAGTGAGTTTTTTTAGGAGCCTTTGTACCCTTCTTACAATTAGGATCCTTTACATTTGATCCTAATCCTATAAATATAATATATATACATATACACACACTTATTTTTTAATTTTCTTTTGTACCTTTAAATAAAAATAGTAATAAATAACTATACTATATATACACACACGATACACACTCTCCCTCTTCTCCACCACACCTCCATCACCATCACCACCACCTTCATCACCACAACCGCCTTGTCCATCTCGGCACTCTTACCCCATCTCTCTTCGTCAACCCGCCGTGCCAAACATTGTTTTTATTATTATTATCATTATTTTATATTTAAAGATAAAAAAAAGAAAATTAACAAAAAATAAGTGTGTGTATATATATGTGTGTGTATATATATATATTATTGTATTTATAGTTATTATTGTTGTTTTTATTTAAAATGAAAAAATAAAATTTAAAAATTTAAAAAACAAAAGAATAAATGAATAAATTGCCAATTTGTCCCCGAGTTAACGAAATTGTTGAAATCATATCCCTGAGTTAACGATACATTTTAAGTGGGTTGGTGATTTGAATGGAAATGACAACAAAAATGAAACGTCAGGGTTCTAATTAAAATATATATAGGCTTGTAATTTACTGCATAAATGAATGAACAAGAGACGTGTAAACATGCATCATAGGCTTGTAATTTACTGCATCATAGGCTTGTAATTTACTGCATAAATGAGACGTGTAAACAGACACCAGGGGTTGGCTAACCAACGTGTTGGAATCTTTGAAGATTGTGCTGTGTTTAAAATTTTTGCAGTAGTGTTAACCAATCGTAGAAAAGAATGAACAACAGACGTGTAAACATGCATCATAGGCTTGTAATTTACTGCATAAATGAATGAACAAGAGACGTGTAAACATGCATCATAGGCTTGTAATTTACTGCATCATAGGCTTGCAATTTACTGCATAAATGAGACGTGTAAACAGACGTCAGTGGTTGGCGAACCAACGTGTTGGAATCTTTGAAGATTGTGCTGTGTTTAAAATTTTTGCTGTAGTGTTAACCAATCGTAGAAAAGAATGAACAACAGACGTGTAAACATGCATCATAGGCTTGTAATTTACTGCATAAATGAGCTGTAAAAAAACATAATGTTACGGACGGTGATTTACCAAAAAAGATAATTATACACTAAAGTTGCAAACTCGCATTCAAAATGCAGGCTTATTCACTTATTTTCGGGCTTCATGACCCACATACAAACTCGGATCAAGCGGAAAGATAAAAGTGCTGAAGCTCTGATCCACTTTCAGAACACACTTTGGGTATTTCATAATTTTCCAAAATTCAGCATTCAACAACAGTAACAACACTCCAACAACATAGATTCAATAAAAAAAGATGCAGCAGATACATCGGTGGTGGATGCGGTTTCCCGGAATTCAACCCCGATTATAATTTGTGGAGTTTACTCAGCCTGGAAATGTAACTCCAGCGTTAATTGACCAACGGCCACCACGTCAATGCTGAACTCGAAGATCCTTAAGAGACTAAAGCGAGTCAGTCAATTGCGGTAAGACTTTCAGGTCAAAATCCTAACTAAAATTACGTTGTATTATTCTGTGGAGGAGGGTACATTAATGTAATTTCGTACCAACTGTGTTTCTAATCACCAAAATGTATACACAAAAAACTTAAATGCAAAAGTGACAAAAATAGTGTATGATCTACATGTTTAAAAAATTAAAAAAAAAATCATATTGAGTATACAATCGGGTAAACGGGCATATCACCAAATCCCAAACCCGCGAAAAAATAAAAGCTAATCGCAAACCCGGTTCCATACCTAATTACTAGACCTAAACCCGTCCGTAATGTGTCAGCTTCAGGTTCGATTGTCATCCCTAAGCAATAGTTAGTTGGAAAAATGTAACTATGTGGTCCCTCAGTGGCAATTAGATCAATCAAGAAATCTTCTGGACCACCTTTGGCTAGCTTGTCAATGCTGATAATTAAGAGACTAACTTAACTCAATGTAGGATGACCTGGATGTAAGACTTTTTAGGCCAAAATCCTAACATCACGTTGCACTATTTGTGGAAAATACAATGATATCATAATTTCCTAGAAAGTTTGTTTCCAATCAATAATCAATATGTATGTTTGACTATGATAAAGCTATATCAATCCTTCAATACTATCCATCTATGAATGTGATAACATATTTAGGATACTATCTATTATCTTTTCTTTCTTCATATCTATACCTCTATAATCATGTCTGCCCCTACCAGTTCATCCTCAGAGTCGCCACAGCTGTTCCGCCAGTTTACGTTTTCTGAGATTCAGCTTGCAACCCGAAACCTTGATGAGTCATTGGTCATTGGCCGTGGGGGTTTTGGCAAGGTTTACAAAGGAACCATCATTAATGGCCCAAATATTTCGACTGTTGCCATAAAGCGACTGGATTCAACTTCTAATCAAGGAGCATCGGAATTTTGGGCAGAAGTAAATATGCTTTCTAACCTAAAGCAGTGTCACTTGGTGTCTTTGATTGGTTATTGCAATGATGGGCAAGAAATGATCCTTGTTTACGAGTATATGTCCAATGGAACACTTGAAGACCATCTCCACAAGCTCCAAACTCCTCTATCTTGGGTTCAAAGACTCACAATATGCATAGGGGCTGCTCGTGGCTTAGATTATCTTCACACAGGTACGGGTATTAAGCATGGGGTTGTACATCGCGATGTTAAAAGCTCAAATATATTGTTAGATGACAGTTGGGAAGCTAAGATTCCATCATCCCCAGCGGCAATTTACCAACACCACCTTTGCCACCCTGTCGATGCGGAACTTGAAGCCGTTAAAAAACTAAAGCAAGTAAGTCAATGTTGGACGGCTGGAAGGGTAAGCATTTTCGGTGCAAAATCCTAACATCATGAAGTTTTGTGGAAAATACAACAACATCGTAATCTCGTAGAAAGCGTGTTACCAACCATTAAATGGTCCCTAAAACAGATCTTTTCCAAACTCTTTCTGGGAAGAAAAGATATCAATAACTAATCCGTATGTTTGACTATGATAAAGCTGTAAGAATCCTTTCAATATATATGGCCATATGGGGATGCTATCCATCTGTTTAAGTTCATATCAATAACCATGTCTGTTCCTACAATCCTACAAGTCACGAGTTTTCATCCTCATGGACCTCGTCCTCGTCCTCATCCTCATCCTCAGAATCATCACAACTGTGCCGCCAGTTTACATTTTCCGAGATTCAGCTAGCTACTCAAAACCTTGATGATTCATTGGTCATAGGCCGTGGGGGGTTTGGCAAAGTTTACAAAGGAACCATCACTAATGGCCCAAATCTTTCGACTGTTGCCATAAAGCGGCTGGATTCAACTTCTAATCAAGGAGCATCGGAATTTTGGGCTGAAATAAACATGCTTTCTAACCTAAGGCACTGTCACTTGGTGTCTTTCATTGGTTATTGCAATGATGGGCTAGAAATGATCCTTGTTTATGAATATATGCCAAATGGAACACTTGAAGACCATCTCCACAAGCGCCAAACTCCTCTATCTTGGGTTCAAAGACTCAAAATATGCATAGGGGCTGCTCGTGGCTTAGATTATCTTCACACGGGTACGGGTGTTAAGCATGGGATTGTACATCGTGATGTTAAAAGTTCAAATATATTGTTACATGACAGTTGGGAAGCTAAGATTTCAGATTTTGGATTGTCTAAAATATGTCCAAAAAACCGGTAGACCACTTACGTCAACACTGGCGTAAAAGGCACGTTTGGATATCTCGATCCCAATTACTTTTACACAGGTAAGCTGACCAGAAAATCCGATGTATTTGCTTTTGGGGTGTTACTGTTTGAAGTCTTGTGTGGGAAACGGGCAGTAGATAGTAGAATTCATGAGGAGCATTGGGGTTTGGCACAGTGGCGGATCCAGCCAGTTTTTTCACTGGGTTTTTTTTTTCCAAATTATACAAGGTTTACACTAAAAAAACGTTCTTTTCCAAATCATACAAGGTTTACACTACAAAAAAACGTTTTTTTTCCAAATCGACTGGGTTCCTGGGAACCCGGTAAACCCCTCTAAATCCGCCCCTGGTTTGGCAATATGGGCTCAAGAATCCATTAAGGAAGGCAGGCTAAAGCATATTGTTGATACTAATATAAGGGAGGGAATATCTCCTAAATGTTTAAAGGTGTTTGCACAGCTTGCAAAACAGTGTTTGCATAAGCATCTAAAACAGCGACCTACAATGGCTGCAATTGTGGCCGGTCTTGAGTCCATTCTGGCCTTACAAGAGAAAGCCAACAATACATTACAACCTAATGTTATATCCGCGTCACCTAAAGTGAAAAGAAGGATCCGGTTTGTACAGGGCCTGCCCAATGGGCTTCTACCACCATAAAGCAAGGGCCTCAATTTTTAAAAAGTTTATATATATATATATAGTATGTGGATTAGGCCCAAATAGTGAAAAAAAAATTAAACCAGTTTTTAAATAAAAGCCCCAATTAATGCTATCAGTTTTTAAAGAGGGACCCAAAGCCCAATTGTTCCAATTAATGGGATCAATTAATGCCTAATCGTTCCATAAGTATTAATTTGACACCTTATACTTATTTTATTTAAAGATCAGTTCTCAAACTTGCAAATACATATTTTAAATAATTTATTTTTTCACATAAGCATCTTTTTTCATATGATTTGGTGTCCAACTTGCACCAATTAAAGCTAGAGAATAAATTTTATCTAAATATATATAATATTTTTACAAAAAGTCTAACTTTAAAAAAAATATTAATAACTCCGTCAACCGTAAACTCTCTACTTTATAATTTTGTTGGTTTCAAGCCGGGTAAAGAAGGGTTTTTAGTTTGTATTTTTAGTTGTTTGCATAACTTTTTTTGTGAAATTATACAAATTTAAGAGTTAAATGCCATTTTAGTCCCTGTGGTTTGGGCCATTTTGCCAGTTTAGTCCAAAGGTTTCATTTTTAACCTGTGGGTCCAAAAATGTTTCACAGTTGCCATTTTAGTCCACTGGGTTAACTTCATCCATTTTTTCTATTAACGAGAAGGCCAATTCGGTCATTTTATATGGCTGAATTGTCCTTTTAGTTAACAGAATTACATACAGAATGACAGAATTGGCCTTCTCGTTAACAGAAAAAATGGGTGAAGTTAACCAAGTGGACTAAAATGGCAACTGTGAAACCTTTTTGGACCCATAGGTTAAAAATGAAACCTTTGGACTAAACTGGCAAAATGACCCAAACCACAGGGACTAAAATGGCATTTAACTCCAAATTTAAAGGGCCCCAACTTTGTATTATGCTTAGGGCCTCCAAAAACGTTGGAACGGCCCTGGGTTTATATCTAATGACGAGAACTCAGGTATCATTTTTTCTTCCAGTTTCATGTGTTTAGTTTACGTCTTGATTGTTTCCAATACACATATATTAGTCTTTGCAGTAGTTTTATTTAATTGGCAACCATTGTCTACTTGTTATTTTTGGATATCTTTCTAGTCTGTCTAACATCTTGTTACTTGTTAAACTTGTAATAGGTGAAATTATAAAGTCGTTGGAGTTGTACTTTGATACAGTTGGAGGTGAAAACCAGACGTTACTATGGTTTGATTTTGATGCTATCAGTGTTGCAATTAATAACTTCTCTGATGCTAATAAAATTTCACAACACACATCTGATGCCTTGTATGTTGTATAATTGGTCTATAACAAGTAATTCGAAGAATTACCAAACCTGGAACCCGAATTGAAATTGCAAAATTATAATGAAACCTGGATTAATCTCTGAATCGTATTAGAACTATCAGATAAACCTATTTGCGGGTTACACGCAATGATTTATCGGATTAGACAGAGATCACTCTTGATGGAATTGGATTTGATGTTTATGTGATGAGAACACACACATAACCAAAACTGTCATCTATGTAGTTTTGTGCGTTCCTTTTCTTTTATCTGTGATCGAGAGGACAGTTTCCTCTATGTGCCTTGGCGGCTTGGCCTTTTTGACATATCATATATACATTAATTTAATTCAAGGGTCCAATGATATAGTTGTAGTAAATTATTAACGTTGGCCCTTATTAAATTACATTGGCCCATATATAGTTGAATAGTTTAATGGTAGATTACCAAAAAACAATAACAAGGAATATTATTAAGCCTATCATATAAAATATAAAGTCCAAAATATTTAGAAACAAACTTATTATTAATTATAAGGCCCATGTAATTATTTGCACAATAAACTCAAACAATGTTAGGATTAACTCGAGCCCGCACTCCCGCGTCACCTAACTCGTTTAATCTCTAACATTATTTCCTTGATCAAGAAGTTAATCCAATACCCTAAAATCCGTTGATAACACTAAAATTACCAACATTCCTCCCCCATTTGAGTGGTATCTATGATTAACTTAACCGCCCTCACAGAAACACAAACGCATGCATAATGAATATGTCCTGAGGATTGAATTTTCACTTAGTATATTACACGTTACAAATATTAGAATAACAGGGTGTCTCTATGGATTGAACCCATGTTATCCATTTAAATACATGTAGGTAATATACACAAACGTTTACAAATCCAAATTCCGCTTGACACGATGTTTTACTAGCCTGTGTCCTAATCCTTCAAAGAATATATCAAAGCTCAAGTCCAAAGCATCTTGAAGCGGCTAAACTTCATATTCTTATAGGTAGTTCATTACTCTTGCATCTGCACTGCAATTTATCAATGAACTATTAAGAAGTTCAACTTCAACCTACTTTATCTTGCAGTCTGAACACATACATTGGGATGATTTACTAATGTGTTCTAATATCGTTATGACAAGCTTTCCGCATTGAATTATGCATCTAACGTTGTATTAGATGGGAATTGGGTGTCTTGACATAAGATATTTAAAATGGACTTTAAACCCATCCCTTTAGCTGATTTCTTCACGAGATCTCTTCCTAACCCTTTGGTTAGATGATCAGCTAAATTAAGCTCAGATCTAACAAATTCAACGGATATCACACCATTCATGATTAATTCTCTAATCATACTGTGTCTAACACCTAAGTTTCTAGACTTCCCATTGTACACTTGACTATATGCCTTAGCCAATGTAGCTGCACTATCGCACCTGATAGAGATCGGTGATATCGGTTTCGACCGTAATGGAATCTCATAGATCAAATTTCTGAGCCACTCAGCTTCTTTACCAGCTGTTGCTAAAGCTACAAATTCAGGTTCCATTGTTGAGTCAGTGATGCAAGTTTGTTTCTTTGAAGCCCAGGAGATAGCACCTCCACCAAGTAAGAACACCCATCCACTTGTGGAGGAATGATCTTCCTTATTGTTTATCCAACTTGCATCAAAGTACCCTTCTATAACTGAAGGAAAACCTGAATAGCATAAACCAAAGTGCATGGTTCCTTTTAGGTACTTAAGCAGTCTGTTCACTGCTTGCCAGTGTTGAGCACTAGGATTGTTAGTAAATCTGCTCAACTTACCCACAACATCAGCTATGTCAGGCCTTGTGCTAATCATAGCATACATCAAACATCCAATGACCTTAGATTACTCTAATTGTGAAACTGAATCACCAGAATTGGGCATTAACCGGATGCTAGGATCTAGAGGAGTGCTAACAGGAGGACAATTATAATGATTGAATTTCTTCAACACTTTCTCAATGTAATGAGACTGTGTCATGGTTATACCATTGTTACTCCTCTTAATCCTTATTCCAAGGATCACATCCGCCTCCCCCATATCCTTCATTTCAAAATTCGATGACAACAATTTCTTTGTCTTACCAACCTGATCTTGGTTAGTGCCAAAGATCAACATATCATCTACATATAGAAAAATAATCACTCCTTTACCAGAGGATTCAAACCTAGTGGAGACACACTTATCAGCTTGGTTTAGAAGAAAACCATGAGATAAGATCACCTCATCAAATTTTTGATGCCACTGCTTAGGTGCTTGTTTCAAACCATATAATGATTTGACGAGTTTACACACCTTGTGCTCTTGTCCATGTAATACAAAACCCTCAGGTTGTTTCATGTATACCTCTTCATCCAATTCACCATTCAAGAACGCGGTCTTGACATCCATTTGGTGAATTACCAAGTTATGAATTGAAGCAAGAGCTAAAAGAAGCCTTATGGTGGAAATTCTTGCAACAGGAGCATATGTATCAAAGAAATCTATTCTTTCCTTTTGTCTAAAGCCTTGGATAACCAACCTGGCTTTAAACTTATCTATGCTACCATCAACTTTCATCTTTCTTTTAAAAATCCATTTGCAACCCAAAGGTTTGCAATCAGGAGGCAAATCAGTCAATTTCCATGTATTATTATGCATGATAGAATCCATCTCATCTTGGAAGACTTCTTTCCAGAAAGCAACATCCCTAGATGCCATTGCCTGACTGTATGTATTAGGATCTTCCTCAATATTGAAACAATATTGATACTCATGTTCAACCCTATTCCTGGTTCCTTCCACCAAATAAAGATGAAAGTCAGAGCCAAAAGACTTGGCTTTCCTGACCCTAGTACCTTACCTGGGTTCAGTACTAGAAGATGGTACATCTTTGGTACCAGCAGAGTTACTACCAAACTCAGTTACAGCTGATGTATTCAAACTATAAGGCAAATCCTTTAGTCTAGGCATAGAAGAAAATCTATCCTCATTGCCAAAATCAGCAGTTCTTGACTCAATCACAGTGTGAATAGAAACATAGTCATCTGGTTCTGTGACATAGAACCTATGAACAGGGGAATGCTCTCCATACCCAATAAAGATGCAATCAATGCCTCTTTCACCTATGTTTCTCAATTTGGTTCAGTAAGCTTTACAACAACTCTACAACCCCAAACTCTAAGATGACTTAAGTTTGGTGCCTTTTTTTGTACCAGAGTTCATGTGGGGTTACTTTAGACTTTTTATTAGGAACTCTATTTAACAAATAACAGGTTGTTAACATAGACTCATGTAACACCCCGAAAACAAGTTTAGTAATCAAACCCCGTTAATACTAAAAGACGGGTAAAATACCATGAGTGGTAAAAAAATTAAATTAACCCGGTAAATGTTAGGATTTAAATAAATAAGCCTAATATTAATAAAAAGAGAATAAAAGCTTTTGGAAGAATTAAAGTTCGTAAGAGGCCTGAGTTAACGGGACTTAAAATGAAACAGTTTATGACTACCCCGAACTCACTAAGTTAACTAGGAAAATTTAACCTAGTTAACAAGACAAAATATTGTTGAAAATAAGTAGGTTGTAGCCTACTTACTAATTAACAAAACTTGAGGGGCCAAAGGTGGGATAACTTAAAAGATTAATTATTAAAAACAAAAACAAAACACACACACACAGTGTGTTCGTGAACGACCAGGAGAAGGGCTCTAAGGAGCTCAAACCCTAAACTCTACAAAATCATCAAATTGAAGCTTGATTCAAGGCCAAAATCAATGCATGAATACATAGAAACGATCACCTAGTCGCAGGGATCATAAGGTATGTCATGAAACCTAGATTGGTTAAAGTTGAAAATTTAGACAAGTAGGTTACTTGCAAATAGATGGTTGGGTTATGATCCAAAGTCGAAATTGAATGTCTATTTATGTTTAATTTCGTTAGTTAGGATGATATTATGAAAAACTTGATGTAATATTACTTGAAGATAATTAACAAGTAAACTAGAAAGTGGGTTTTGACTAAATAGTGAAGGCGATGATATGTTTGTGCTAGAAATCATCATAAATGATAGTTGAAGTAAGACACTCGAACAATTTGCAAGTTTGAGTATTTAATCATACATGATAGAGGATGAATTTTGATGTTAATCTTGTTAAAAATGACTAGTTATGAACTAGTTAGTAAAGGTGCAAAATTATGCCCATTAGGTGTTTGTTAAAATGCCAAAATGAAAGCTAAATTGTTGAAATTTCGAGTGAAACGCACATTTGAATACTATGGCAAATTTTGTGAAATATCAAACGATAAGAGTTCTAAATATCATGTTGGTTTAGACTTAATTGTGTAAACCATGTGATCGAAAGTAGTTAACTTTTAATCATAAAGTCGAATAGTAGTTTCGACATAGAAAATAAGTGAGGTGGAATAGTCGTGATTATTAATGACTAATCTAATCGCCTTGTAGAGGTTGACAATAGTTTAACGCTTAACGAGCTAGGTGGAGGCTTGGGAAAGAAGCGGTCAAACGAATCAAGTACGATAAGAAAAGCGTAAACCGGATGAGAGGTAAGTAAAGCTTACGCCCCTTTACATTATTTACAAATTACGTAATTGCGAGTAGCGTATATAAATACTATTAAGTGGTTGGTATATGATGTTCCGACACAATTTAACGAAAGTTGGAACAAGGGAAAATGGTAAGAAATCATGGATTATGGTAAAAGGGTAAAATGGTAAATTAGTCATGTAGTGACAAACGAATAAGAAACGATTTTTAAGTAAAACGAGTTCAAAGAGAAAACCGGGATAGGTTTAAAGGGATGAAATGGTAATTAAATACCATCTCATACGGACAAATGGTCAATTAGACTAAATGGGTCAAATGGTGTTGTTAGCACCATTTGACAATAACATTTGACATCGCTTGTTGAGTTTTTTTATTCATAGGAATTAACATAAGGCTCGTAACACTATTAACTAGTGATTAATAGTGAAAGGTTTGAAATGGGTAGATATTATGACCTGGGCCAGGTACGCATAAATAAGCTGTTAGTTAAACATGCGATTTTGGTCAAATAATCAGTGAGAGTCCTTCGTCGAAAATGAGGGACTAAAAATGACCAAAACGCCCTTGATAGGTAAATCGGGCAAACGACCCTTAGAGGTCATTTAGATGTTAGTATTATGATTATGTAACTCTTAGATATAAGTAAGAGTTGTAAGCATAAACTTTATGGATCAAATTCCCAAGAACGGGTCAATTACGTAGAATGACTATCCAAAGGGGTAAAAGTTAGGATAACGGTCCATTATGTTATAATCCACCACAAGATAGTTGTGGTGGAATATAAGAGGCTATTTAAAAATGAGAGTACGAAGTGTAGAAAGAGAAGAGTGAGTTTGATGCTTAAATGCGTATAAGTCACTTTAAACGGGTCAAAACGAGTACGTATGCAAAACGTGTTAAGGTTGCATAAGAAACCCGTAATTTGAACTTTGAAAATTAGTAAATTGGTATAACATGATGTCCATGGTATATTAAAGGTAATAAACAAGTTTGTTTGATAAAATCACAAACGGGTCAAAAGGGTCATAAGTGAATTCCAAGCCGAGAGTTTGAAATCTAAAATTTTGAGAATTTAGATATCGGATCTTTACTCCATGAGATGGAGAATTAAATTACGAACGCGTAGGAAAAAGAATCGCGTAAATCGGATAAACGGATAAAAAGTTATAGAGGTTTTCGTATTAAAAACGGAAAACAAGCAAAATCTGCAGACAAACCGTAAGCTACGGTCCTGGATCATAGCCTACGGTTCAAACTTGCTGGTTGAGATGTTAAAGTGAACCGTAAGCTATGGTCGAGTTCCAAACAAAATTGTGATTTTGTTGATTTGATGGTTTTGAGCTTTCGGGTCCGTTTAGACGGGTTCTAGGGTCTCATATACTAACATTTATGATAAATTTACAATGTAGGTGTGTTTTGATGGTTGATGGTTTTGAGCTTTGTTGATTTGATGGTTTTGAGCTTTCGGGTCCGTTAATTTGATGGATGACGATCAAGCTCAACGAAGAACCGAACACGTTCAAGAATCAAGCTTCCAAAATATATTTTGTCGTAACGTTTAAACGACGATATAAATACAAGATGTTGAAATCTTTTAAATCTTAGAAGTGTTTTAATGAAAATCGTATTTTCGTACGTACGTGTAATCGTATAAACCCGTATTTATACGAAACTTATATAAAATATTGTATAATGGAGTAAGGGGCCTCCCGTGTACCGTTGTTTAGAGGGAGCTACTTAGACCGATCACAAGGGGCCTCCCGTGTACCGTTGTTTAGAGGGAGCTAAAACATGTAATGGCATCGCTGGATGGAACCCTTGAATGGTTTCAACTGTGAACCTAGACGTGTACGAGCCTCACAGCACACCATCGACTTTAACCTACTTGATCAGAGTTGCCCTGCTCAACACGAAGCACTGAAGGAAGAAGTTTTCAAGCTGGATCCATGAGTGGCATGGAAGAGCAACTTTTGGCAAGTCGAACGATACTCGCTACTTCATGAAACGAATATGGATTCTACTACACAGCAACCGTAGGGACCTTGTGCGAGCAGGCACGTCGGCATCGATGTTCTAGCTGTGTGGGTTTTGATAGGAGTTTTTGGGATTTATAAATCTTGTATGGATGACCGGGCATGAAGGCCCACATAGCAGTGTTTGTGAACAATTTTGACTTGTGCGAAAATCAAGGTGGAATACCAGAAACCCTCTGGTTTGGGTCAGCAACTGGAAACACCCATACGGAAATGGGAACAGACTGCCACGGATATTGTCACTGGCCTACCTAAATCTCAGAACAGAACCGATATCACCTGAGTGATCGTTGATTGTCTCTCGTAACCAGCACACTTTCTTGCAATCAAGGAAACCGACAAGTCTTCTCAGCTTGTGAGTATTCCTCTAAGAGAGGCGGTTTTTAGGCACGAGGTGCCAACTCTTGATACCTTTGATTTTGACCTATACCTGATTTATGGCAGACAAAACACAACACCCTCGACTCACGTCCAGGCATGAGCATTGCATATCACCGTAGGACAAACGGTCCGAGTAAAATGAACCATCCTGACACTCGAAGACATGCTGCGAGCATGTGTATGATTAACTTTAGCAAAACTGGAAGGACGCTTACCTTGGGATGAGTCCTACTGCAGCAGATACCATACTAGTATTAAGACAGCTCTGTTTGAGGCATTGCATGGACGATAAAGCCGATCTAATTGTGGAACAAAGGTGGGTGACAACCTAATCACGGGTCCAGATCTGGTACTCGAAACCCTTGGGAAAATTGTTTAGATTGGAAATTGTGTGGCGACAACACGTGATCGCCAGGAAACCTGATAACTTAGGAAACACTGGAGTTCGCTACAGGCGAACGTGTCATATTGGAAGTCTCACCCTAGGAGGGTGCGGTACGCCTTGGGAAGCGTGGCAAGCTTAGCTTACGTTGTGTTGGGCCATTCAAAATTCTGGAACGTATTGTAAAAGTGGCGTACAAGCTCGAGTTACCTGTCGAGTTGGGTAACGTCCATGATGTTTTTCATGTTTCACAACTAAAGAAGTGTTTGTCCGATGAAACACTTGTTGTACCACTCCAAGAACCGAAGATCGTCGTCAGCTTGCAGTTTGTCGAAGAACCCATCGAAAACATGGAGCGGGAGGTTAAGGTTCGTAAGCATAGTCGTATGACAATCATGAGAGTTCGTTGGAACTCAAGACGTAGACCGGAATCCACGTGGGAACGTAAAGATATGATAAAACTCTAATATCCTCAATTGTTCAGGTGGTTGAACCAACTTTTGCTGTCATTGACGAATTTCGGGACGAAATTCCCTTTCAAGTTGGGGATGATGTGGCACCCGAGGAAATCCATAATCATCCTGACCAGACACCATAATCATCCTGACCAGACACCCCGTCACTTTTGGATTACTTATCAAATTTCGGGACGAAATTTCTTTCAAGTTGGGGATGATGTGACAACCCGAACTCTCAAGGCTAGTGTTGTTTAGTCTCGTGATTCTAACTCGTGATTCTAACTCCTCTCATTATCCCTCTGTAACGTTTCTCACTATGTTAAACATGTTAAACGTAAATGTAATCGGGTACGAGCTGGGGCGAAGCTTCGCCAATGGGTACGAGTGAGTGTGTACTTGGGTATTATTATGTCAAGAGGTTAGTAGGGGCCGCACATATCCTTGAACTACCTTGGCTAGGTAGCAAATATTATTGGGCCACGGTTGTAACCAAACTTAAGAATCACTAGTTCTCATTGGGCCACAGTCATACCCTTGTGTTGTTGCCTCATTATAGTCCGAAGTCCAATACTCACTCAAGGTTAGTCCGGCCCACTATTTTCTAGAACATGTATGCATTATCTTGTGGCTCCCATATTTACGTAATAACATAAACAAACCCTACCTTGCACCCCTTTGTGTGACGGCAGCAACCAAACCCCCTCCTTCCTGTTTCGGTTTGCATCTCAATTAATCTGTTGGTTAGTAATCCTCACTTAGTCACTTCATGTTTTGGTGTGATAACGATTAGTTGACTTGGCTGTCTAAATTGTTAATGATGATATAGTTCTTAATCATGTACATTTAATCTCTATTAATGTTAGGAATTGATAAATATATGATCGAAATATATGATCGTGATATGTATTAAACGTGCAACCAAAATTATTTGTGATGATATAATCTGTGTTGCGAAGTGGATTACGTATACGATTGTATGATAGCCGAGAGCATGCTTGTCGATTAATGTTAGGATCCATTGGTTCCACCTTGCCTATGTGATAAACTTTATGTGATAACATGAGACCGTTGACGATCAGATTAATTGAGTACATGATTTCTTGATGATGAACATGTGACTATAGACTTCGGTTAGTTATGCTTGAAAGTATGTAGATTGTTATAATTTATGTGCCGATCTCGGACTTAACATGGCTCGGGTTTTATAGAATGTGAGCGTTGAATCTGATGTGTGGTTCAATCATAATATCAATAAGTTAGAGTTTGCTCACACATGAATTATTAGGGAATGGAACTTATGGCTATAACTTATTGACTGAGTGCTTATAATAATTATGATTGTAAGATATGGTCGGTAATTGTTTATAAATTTGTTAGATGAATGTGATTATCTGAGTAATATAAGAGCCTTGTAAACTGTGATATGCTTATCTTGAGCAAATTGATGCTGTTATCGATGGGTGTGCACAAAGACTAGGAATTTATGATGATGGGATTGGTTTAATTAATATAGTATATGATTTGGATAATGATCAGTTATATAACAATTGTTTAAATCATTAAAGTTGGGGGTTTGGGGAGAAGGTTTTGTATGTGATGATTGAATGTCAGGCACTTCTTGGAAAATTTATAACTTATATGAGTTGACTTTAGTTGATAAACTAAACGGATATAAGCTGGCTATGCATTCTGATTCCACTAATGGGTCGCGAATCTTCATGTCGGGCCGTATTAGTACTTGGGCTCAGGTAATACGTGAATAATGGGTTTTATATTATGGGCCCTTATATTCAACTAACTAGTGCAAATATATGTAATATACGGATTTGTGAAACACACTGACTGAATGAAATTGCTTGTTGTAGCTATTATGTGTACGACCATTAGGTGAATGTAATTATGTTGTATGGATGTCTCTTATGTGAAGGCTGTAATGTTGCATGACTAAATGTTATAATGTGCATGAAACTGAGTGGGTGCTATTCGTGTGATATAAACATATTCAAGGAATACCTGGTTAAAGGTTTACAAAACTAATTGTTATCGGTAATCACGATAGGATTTGGTTGATCCACTTGGAATACGTAATTTAATCTACCGAGCAAATCCGAGGTGAGTTCACTACATTCGAGCATGCGTCCCAGTGGTTGGGGACAGTCAGTGGTTTGGGTAAAAACGGGTATATTGGTTAATATTCTCACCTATCATTTTTGTAAGTCCCTTATTCGGGTATTAGTTGGTAGCGCTACTTAGGTTTGGCACCCTCACACCGCTCCTGGATAGGACGGATGTGAACTAATGACCCAGTCGGGCCCAGTACTAGATAGGAGTACGTGGGATAGGGCAGTCATGTACATCAGGAGCCGTCTTGTTCGGAATTGAGATATTAACAATATTACTTGCATTGGTTATTGAACTGTTTTACATACAACTGGTAACAAACGTTTTCTAAAACTGTGAACTCGCCAGCTTTGTCTGATACACTTGTTGCATGCTCGCAGGTCGTTAGGTATCTTGGATGTGGAACTTGCTGTCTGGAGGAACAGGAGTGGTCATTGGTCGACTAAAGAGACTCATGTGATTATTTGATTACTACTTCATATTGGTTTTTGAACAACTTAGTTATGGTTTATTATTTGCTTCCGCTGAACATATTGGTTTTCGTATAAACATGTGATGGGATTTATTTAATAATTTGAGAACTTAATTTTGAAACTTGTGGGTTCAATGTAATTAGTGGCTCTTAGTCAGTACGTCACACGCTTATGAGGGACACTCCCTAGGTGGTATTTTGGGGGTGTGACAGTTTGGTATCAGAGCCACTGGTTATAGTGAACTTGGTTTTAAAACGTTTTTATAAAACCAGACTATAACCGAACAGATCCGAAATCGACCATGACACTCAGCTCCAGATGGCAAGGTTCGTCTTTCTCACTTGATGCATTCATTACATGACTAGTACACATTGTTATGATACAATCCCACACACTCGTCGCTATAGCATGACTACCTGAACTACTTACTTACATCATGATGCATTGATAGTTTGTCATAGTCCTTGGATTTCTATGGTATTATCGTTTTGATAACCTCTGTTTAGCACTCGAGTTTGGGGGACCATTTGACATGAGTTAGGAGGAACTGAGATGAGCATGCAAATCACAATATTATTGTGGGTGCACACATAATAATAATGTGGGGTGCATGTGAGTCCCAGTGAGGCTTAACGAGTGAAAAAGGGGTTCTGCTCTGTTATTTGACCGATGTGAAACGTAACAAGTCTATAGGAGTCATAGCAGTGATTGTCTCCTACTCGAACGTGATCTTCTCACTCCTCTCTGAATCCTTTCGAGTATTACCTGAACACCCATCTGAACGCCTAGCGAGCTGTGTAGAATGCTAGGTGCTTGTACGAACGTCCCTGAGTGGATGTTGCAACGTCAATGATTGGTCTATACCCCCCCTCACTCTTCTGTTGGAACTCATTGTACTGACATTTTAGACCCCGAAGTGCGATCACTCCTGCAACACTCTGGAAACATACCGTGCGTTACCCAATTAACTAGCAAGAATGATGGACAGGAGGATGAGCGTAGAGCCTCACCAACCTCAGTATCAGAACGACCCTGATTACTGGCAGCAAACACCAGCGAACTGACTTCAATTGAATTTTCAACCCTAGTCAGCGACTCATGGGAGTCAACTTTTACGAATCAATCGGGACATTAGCGATGGCAACAAGTTATAGTGTGGAATGTATGACAACCAGCACCGTGAGCAGCGCGATAGGACGTGACACAGAATGTGAATAGGTGGACTTGATTGGTGAAAGATCGTAGGGCTCAATTTCAAGCAACGACATTTGGGGCAACAGTCATGGCGACATCAAGGTACTCGTAATCGTAGTCTACAGCATGGAAACGAAGGTGACATTGACAGTGATTGACCGTTGCTAAGTCAAGACGTCAACAACCAAGGGAATAATGATAGTAATGGGAACCCTCGCAACCGTAACAACAACACTGGAAATGATGCTCGTGGAAGGACATTTAGGATTGGCGTAGGCGACGCCAGGCATAACAGCAACATGGTAGCTTGTATGGGTAGCTGTTCATTTCGTCCCTATTCTGCTTGACCCTGATACTTCTTGAAACCAAACCTGATGTGGAATCGGCTGATGGCAAGTCAAATGAAAACTCATATGTTCGTTGGGGTGTAAACACGACCTTGTGGGACAAGTGCTCGACGTCGACCTTCCTTCTACTATCCTCGATGGTTACAACGCAGTAGTTAGTGTGAATTGGTTATCCAGGAATCACGTAGATATACCTAGTGAGGAGAAAACTTTGGGTGGAGAATCGTTATTTGTTCTAAAGCATAGTGCAAAAGTTAGCATCATATCAGCAATGAAGGCCCAGAAGTGTCTACGGAGGGAATACCCCGCTGTGTTAGCAGCCGTTACTGATAATAAGGCTAAGGAAAATGGGATCGAGGATCCACCAATTGTTATGACCCACTCAGTGTGCTATTCGAGGAACTTTCAGGTTTACTACCACAACTGTTAGTCGGAATCCCAGTTGATCTCCCGCCAGAGGCAGCTCTGAATACTCGTACTCATACCGTCTTGCACCAGGAGGGTTGCAGGAACTATATAAGCTACTACGAGAACTGTTGGATGGGAGTTTTGTCAGACCTAGTTTTCGCTTTGTGAAGCCCCAGTTATATCCATGAAGATAAACCTTTTCGTATGTGTTCTGATTATCGAGAACTTAACAAGGTGGCAGTCAAGAACCGTTTGCCTCGACCAGGTATTGAAAATCCGTCGACTAGTGGGAAGGACAAGCTTCATTTGAGGATTGGCTAACGAATGAGCTATTGTCAGAGGGAAATCCAAGGGGAGGATGCTCCTAAAACGGCATATCAAACGCAATGCGGTCATTGCGACTTTTAATACATGACCTTTGGGGATTAACCAACACACTGGCAGCTATATGGATCACATGAATCGACCGTATTTATTGAGGACGTCCTGAATCACTTCCAGGAGAAAGGAACACCATGGGCGGTATTTGTATCCTATATTAGAGATCCCGAGAGAGGGGCCACTATACGCGAAGTCTCGTTACGAGTAACTTCTGGATTCGAAAGGTACATATTTTTCTTGGTCACGTAGCCGACGAAGAGGGAACACACGCGGATCTCGCTAATATCCATTCTGTTAGAAACTGATCGACACCAAACATCCCTTTGGGGGTACGGCAAAACCTTTGGTTTCGCAAGATACAATCGCAGATTCATCGCAGGATTTTCAAGGGTTTTGCAGCTCTAACCTCTTTAACACAGCAGTGTGCTGTGTATCCGTGGGAGACGGAACAGGAGAACGTCTCTTCAAGCTTTTGAAACTCAACACTACCACGTACTGAGTATCGTCTTTACCTGAGGGCACGAATGATCTAGTGGTATATCATGCATGATGGTTCGAATCAGAGTCCCAGTTACACGCCGATGCAACACGAGAGAGTGATGACTTACGTAATGGAGTTGCGAAGAGGAACAGCACGACACGCAACCCGCGGTGGAAACCGTGGTCTTTGGATTTAAGTTGGAGGCATTACTTGGACGGTACCAGATGCGCTACTTAGACCGATCACAAGGGGCCTCCCGTGTACCGTTGTTTAGAGGGAGCTAAAACATGTAATGGCATCGCTGGATGGAACCCTTGAATGGTTTCAACTGTGAACCTAGACGTGTACAAGCTTCACAGCACACCATCGACTTTAACCTACTTGATCAGAGTTGCCCTGCTCAACACGAAGCACTGAAGGAAGAAGTTTTCAAGCTGGATCCATGAGTGGCATGGAAGAGCAACTTTTGGCAAGTCGAACGATACTCGCTACTTCATGAAACGAATATGGATTCTACTACACAGCAACCGTAGGGACCTTGTGCGAGCAGGCACGTCGGCATCGATGTTCTAGCTGTGTGGGTTTTGATAGGAGTTTTTGGGATTTATAAATCTTGTATGGATGACCGGGCATGAAGGCCCACATAGCAGTGTTTGTGAACAATTTTGACTTGTGCGAAAATCAAGGTGGAATACCAGAAACCCTCTGGTTTGGGTCAGCAACTGGAAACACCCATACGGAAATGGGAACAGACTGCCACGGATATTGTCACTGGCCTACCTAAATCTCAGAACAGAACCGATATCACCTGAGTGATCGTTGATTGTCTCTCGTAACCAGCACACTTTCTTGCAATCAAGGAAACCGACAAGTCTTCTCAGCTTGTGAGTATTCCTCTAAGAGAGGCGGTTTTTAGGCACGAGGTGCCAACTCCTGATACCTTTGATTTTGACCTATACCTGATTTATGGCAGACAAAACACAACACCCTCGACTCACGTCCAGGCATGAGCATTGCATATCACCGTAGGACAAACGGTCCGAGTAAAATGAACCATCCTGACACTCGAAGACATGCTGCGAGCATGTGTATGATTAACTTTAGCAAAACTGGAAGGACGCTTACCTTGGGATGAGTCCTACTGCAGCAGATACCATACTAGTATTAAGACAGCTCTGTTTGAGGCATTGCATGGACGATAAAGCCGATCTAATTGTGGAACAAAGGTGGGTGACAACCTAATCACGGGTCCAGATCTGGTACTCGAAACCCTTGGGAAAATTGTTTAGATTGGAAATTGTGTGGCGACAACACGTGATCGCCAGGAAACCTGATAACTTAGGAAACACTGGAGTTCGCTACAGGCGAACGTGTCATATTGGAAGTCTCACCCTAGGAGGGTGCGGTACGCCTTGGGAAGCGTGGCAAGCTTAGCTTACGTTGTGTTGGGCCATTCAAAATTCTGGAACGTATTGTAAAAGTGGCGTACAAGCTCGAGTTACCTGTCGAGTTGGGTAACGTCCATGATGTTTTTCATGTTTCACAACTAAAGAAGTGTTTGTCCGATGAAACACTTGTTGTACCACTCCAAGAACCGAAGATCGTCGTCAGCTTGTAGTTTGTCGAAGAACCCATCGAAAACATGGAGCGGGAGGTTAAGGTTCGTAAGCATAGTCGTATGACAATCATGAGAGTTCGTTGGAACTCAAGACGTAGACCGGAATCCACGTGGGAACGTAAAGATATGATAAAACTCTAATATCCTCAATTGTTCAGGTGGTTGAACCAACTTTTGCTGTCATTGACGAATTTCGGGACGAAATTCCCTTTCAAGTTGGGGATGATGTGGCACCCGAGGAAATCCATAATCATCCTGACCAGACACCATAATCATCCTGACCAGACACCCCGTCACTTTTGGATTACTTATCAAATTTCGGGACGAAATTTCTTTCAAGTTGGGGATGATGTGACAACCCGAACTCTCAAGGCTAGTGTTGTTTAGTCTCGTGATTCTAACTCGTGATTCTAACTCCTCTCATTATCCCTCTGTAACGTTTCTCACTATGTTAAACATGTTAAACGTAAATGTAATCGGGTACGAGCTGGGGCGAAGCTTCGCCAATGGGTACGAGTGAGTGTGTACTTGGGTATTATTATGTCAAGAGGTTAGTAGGGGCCGCACATATCCTTGAACTACCTTGGCTAGGTAGCAAATATTATTGGGCCACGGTTGTAACCAAACTTAAGAATCACTAGTTCTCATTGGGCCACAGTCATACCCTTGTGTTGTTGCCTCATTATAGTCCGAAGTCCAATACTCACTCAAGGTTAGTCCGGCCCACTATTTTCTAGAACATGTATGCATTATCTTGTGGCTCCCATATTTACGTAATAACATAAACAAACCCTACCTTGCACCCCTTTGTGTGACGGCAGCAACCAGACCCCCTCCTTCCTGTTTCGGTTTGCATCTCAATTAATCTGTTGGTTAGTAATCCTCACTTAGTCACTTCATGTTTTGGTGTGATAACGATTAGTTGACTTGGCTGTCTAAATTGTTAATGATGATATAGTTCTTAATCATGTACATTTAATCTCTATTAATGTTAGGAATTGATAAATATATGATCGAAATATATGATCGTGATATGTATTAAACGTGCAACCAAAATTATTTGTGATGATATAATCTGTGTTGCGAAGTGGATTACGTATACGATTGTATGATAGCCGAGAGCATGCTTGTCGATTAATGTTAGGATCCATTGGTTCCACCTTGCCTATGTGATAAACTTTATGTGATAACATGAGACCGTTGACGATCAGATTAATTGAGTACATAATTTCTTGATGATGAACATGTGACTATAGGCTTCGGTTAGTTATGCTTGAAAGTATGTAGATTGTTATGATTTATGTGCCGATCTCGGACTTAACATGGCTCGGGTTTTATAGAATGTGAGCGTTGAATCTGATGTGTGGTTCAATCATAATATCAATAAGTTAGAGTTTGCTCACACATGAATTATTAGGGAATGGAACATATGGCTATAACTTGTTGACTGAGTGCTTATAATAATTATGATTGTAAGATATGGTCGGTAATTGTTTATAAATTTGTTAGATGAATGTGATTATCTGAGTAATATAAGAGCCTTGTAAACTGTGATATGCTTATCTTGAGCAAATTGATGCTGTTATCGATGGGTGTGCACAAAGACTAGGAATTTATGATGATGGGATTGGTTTAATTAATATAGTATATGATTTGGATAATGATCAGTTATATAACAATTGTTTAAATCATTAAAGTTGGGGGTTTGGGGAGAAGGTTTTGTATGTGATGATTGAATGTCAGGCACTTCTTGGAAAATTTATAACTTATATGAGTTGACTTTAGTTGATAAACTAAACGGATATAAGCTGGCTATGCATTCTGATTCTACTAATGGGTCGCGAATCTTCATGTCGGGCCGTATTAGTACTTGGGCTCAGGTAATACGTGAATAATGGGTGGTATATTATGGGCCCTTATATTCAACTAACTAGTGCAAATATATGTAATATACGGATTTGTGAAACACACTGACTGAATGAAATTGCTTGTTGTAGCTATTATGTGTACGACCATTAGGTGAATGTAATTATGTTGTATGGATGTCTCTTATGTGAAGGCTGTAATGTTGCATGACTAAATGTTATAATGTGCATGAAACTGAGTGGGTGCTATTCGTGTGATATAAACATATTCAAGGAATACCTGGTTAAAGGTTTACAAAACTAATTGTTATCGGTAATCACGATAGGATTTGGTTGATCCACTTGGAATACGTAATTTAATCTACCGAGCAAATCCGAGGTGAGTTCACTACATTCGAGCATGCGTCCCAGTGGTTGGGGACAGTCAGTGGTTTGGGTAAAAACGGGTATATTGGTTAATATTCTCACCTATCATTTTTGTAAGTCCCTTATTCGGGTATTAGTTGGTAGCGCTACTTAGGTTTGGCACCCTCACACCGCTCCTGGATAGGACGGATGTGAACTAATGACCCAGTCGGGCCCAGTACTAGATAGGAGTACGTGGGATAGGGCAGTCATGTACATCAGGAGCCGTCTTGTTCGGAATTGAGATATTAACAATATTACTTGCATTGGTTATTGAACTGTTTTACATACAACTGGTAACAAACGTTTTCTAAAACTGTGAACTCGCCAGCTTTGTCTGATACACTTGTTGCATGCTCGCAGGTCGTTAGGTATCTTGGATGTGGAACTTGCTGTCTGGAGGAACAGGAGTGGTCATTGGTCGACTAAAGAGACTCATGTGATTATTTGATTACTACTTCATATTGGTTTTTGAACAACTTAGTTATGGTTTATTATTTGCTTCCGCTGAACATATTGGTTTTCGTATAAACATGTGATGGGATTTATTTAATAATTTGAGAACTTAATTTTGAAACTTGTGGGTTCAATGTAATTAGTGGCTCTTAGTCAGTACGTCACACGCTTATGAGGGACACTCCCTAGGTGGTATTTTGGGGGTGTGACAGCTTAGGTGCTTGTTTCAAACCATATAATGATTTGACGAGTTTACACACCTTGTGCTCTTGTCCATGTAATACAAAACCCTCAGGTTGTTTCATGTATACCTCTTCATCCAATTCACCATTCAAGAACGCGGTCTTGACATCCATTTGGTGAATTACCAAGTTATGAATTGAAGCAAGAGCTAAAAGAAGCCTTATGGTGGAAATTCTTGCAACAGGAGCATATGTATCAAAGAAATCTATTCTTTCCTTTTGTCTAAAGCCTTGGATAACCAACCTGGCTTTAAACTTATCTATGCTACCATCAACTTTCATCTTTCTTTTAAAAATCCATTTGCAACCCAAAGGTTTGCAATCAGGAGGCAAATCAGTCAATTTCCATGTATTATTATGCATGATAGAATCCATCTCATCTTGGAAGACTTCTTTCCAGAAAGCAACATCCCTAGATGCCATTGCCTGACTGTATGTATTAGGATCTTCCTCAATATTGAAACAATATTGATACTCATGTTCAACCCTATTCCTGGTTCCTTCCACCAAATAAAGATGAAAGTCAGAGCCAAAAGACTTGGCTTTCCTGACCCTAGTACCTTACCTAGGTTCAGTACTAGAAGATGGTACATCTTTGGTACCAGCAGAGTTACTACCAAACTCAGTTACAGCTGATGTATTCAAACTATAAGGCAAATCCTTTAGTCTAGGCACAGAAGAAAATCTATCCTCATTGCCAAAATCAGCAGTTCTTGACTCAATCACAGTGTGAATAGAAACATAGTCATCTGGTTCTGTGACATAGAACCTATGAACAGGGGAATGCTCTCCATACCCAATAAAGATGCAATCAATGCCTCTTTCACCTATGTTTCTCAATTTGGTTCAGTAAGCTTTACAACAACTCTACAACCCCAAACTCTAAGATGACTTAAGTTTGGTGCCTTTTTTTGTACCAGAGTTCATGTGGGGTTACTTTAGACTTTTTATTAGGAACTCTATTTAACAAATAACAGGTTGTTAACATAGACTCATGTAACACCCCGAAAACAAGTTTAGTAATCAAACCCCGTTAATACTAAAAGACGGGTAAAATACCATGAGTGGTAAAAAAATTAAATTAACCCGGTAAATGTTAGGATTTAAATAAATAAGCCTAATATTAATAAAAAGAGAATAAAAGCTTTTGGAAGAATTAAAGTTCGTAAGAGGCCTGAGTTAACGGGACTTAAAATGAAACGGTTTATGACTACCCCGAACTCACTAAGTTAACTAGGAAAATTTAACCTAGTTAACAAGACAAAATATTGTTGAAAATAAGTAGGTTGTAGCCTACTTACTAATTAACAAAACTTGAGGGGCCAAAGGTGGGATAACTTAAAAGATTAATTATTAAAAACAAAAACAAAACACACACACACAGTGTGTTCGTGAACGACCAGGAGAAGGGCTCTAAGGAGCTCAAACCCTAAACTCTACAAAATCATCAAATTGAAGCTTGATTCAAGGCCAAAATCAATGCATGAATACATAGAAACGATCACCTAGTCGCAGGGATCATAAGGTATGTCATGAAACCTAGATTGGTTAAAGTTGAAAATTTAGACAAGTAGGTTACTTGCAAATAGATGGTTGGGTTATGATCCAAAGTCGAAATTGAATATCTATTTATGTTTAATTTCGTTAGTTAGGATGATATTATGAAAAACTTGATGTAATATTACTTGAAGATAATTAACAAGTAAACTAGAAAGTGGGTTTTGACTAAATAGTGAAGGCGATGATATGTTTGTGCCAGAAATCATCATAAATGATAGTTGAAGTAAGACACTCGAACAATTTGCAAGTTTGAGTATTTAATCATACATGATAGAGGATGAATTTTGATGTTAATCTTGGTAAAAATGACTAGTTATGAACTAGTTAGTAAAGGTGCAAAATTATGCCCATTAGGTGTTTGTTAAAATGCCAAAATGAAAGCTAAATTGTTGAAATTTCGAGTGAAACGCACATTTGAATACTATGGCAAATTTTGTGAAATATCAAACGATAAGAGTTCTAAATATCATGTTGGTTTAGACTTAATTGTGTAAACCATGTGATCGAAAGTAGTTAACTTTTAATCATAAAGTCGAATAGTAGTTTCGACATAGAAAATAAGTGAGGTGGAATAGTCGTGATTATTAATGACTAATCTAATCACCTTGTAGAGGTTGACAATAGTTTAACGCTTAACGAGCTAGGTGGAGGCTTGGGAAAGAAGCGGTCAAACGAATCAAGTACGATAAGAAAAGCGTAAACCGGATGAGAGGTAAGTAAAGCTTACGCCCCTTTACATTATTTACAAATTACGTAATTGCGAGTAGCGTATATAAATACTATTAAGTGGTTGGTATATGATGTTCCGACACAATTTAACGAAAGTTGGAACAAGGGAAAATGGTAAGAAATCATGGATTATGGTAAAAGGGTAAAATGGTAAATTAGTCATGTAGTGACAAACGAATAAGAAACGATTTTTAAGTAAAACGAGTTCAAAGAGAAAACCGGGATAGGTTTAAAGGGATGAAATGGTAATTAAATACCATCTCATACGGACAAATGGTCAATTAGACTAAATGGGTCAAATGGTGTTGTTAGCACCATTTGACAATAACATTTGACATCGCTTGTTGAGTTTTTTTATTCATAGGAATTAACATAAGGCTCGTAACACTATTAACTAGTGATTAATAGTGAAAGGTTTGAAATGGGTAGATATTATGACCCGGGCCAGGTACGCATAAATAAGCTGTTAGTTAAACATGCGATTTTGGTCAAATAATCAGTGAGAGTCCTTCGTCGAAAATGAGGGACTAAAAATGACCAAAACGCCCTTGATAGGTAAATCGGGCAAACGACCCTTAGAGGTCATTTAGATGTTAGTATTATGATTATGTAACTCTTAGATATAAGTAAGAGTTGTAAGCATAAACTTTATGGATCAAATGCCCAAGAACGGGTCAATTACGTAGAATGACTATCCAAAGGGGTAAAAGTTAGGATAACGGTCCATTATGTTATAATCCACCACAAGATAGTTGTGGTGGAATATAAGAGGCTATTTAAAAATGAGAGTACGAAGTGTAGAAAGAGAAGAGTGAGTTTGATGCTTAAATGCGTATAAGTCACTTTAAACGGGTCAAAACGAGTACGTATGCAAAACGTGTTAAGGTTGCATAAGAAACCCGTAATTTGAACTTTGAAAATTAGTAAATTGGTATAACATGATGTCCATGGTATATTAAAGGTAATAAACAAGTTTGTTTGATAAAATCACAAACGGGTCAAAAGGGTCATAAGTGAATTCCAAGCCGAGAGTTTGAAATCTAAAATTTTGAGAATTTAGATGTCGGATCTTTACTCCATGAGATGGAGAATTAAATTACGAACGCGTAGGAAAAAGAATCGCGTAAATCGGATAAACGGATAAAAATTTATAGATGTTTTCGTATTAAAAACGGAAAACAAGCAAAATCTGCAGACAAACCGTAAGCTACGGTCCTGGACCATAGCCTACGGTTCAAACTTGCTGGTTGAGATGTTAAAGTGAACCGTAAGCTATGGTCGAGTTCCAAACAAAATTGTGATTTTGTTGATTTGATGGTTTTGAGCTTTCGGGTCCGTTTAGACGGGTTCTAGGGTCTCATATACTAACATTTATGATAAATTTACAATGTAGGTGTGTTTTGATGGTTGATGGTTTTGAGCTTTGTTGATTTGATGGTTTTGAGCTTTCGGGTCCGTTAATTTGATGGATGACGATCAAGCTCAACGAAGAACCGAACACGTTCAAGAATCAAGCTTCCGAAATATATTTTGTCGTAACGTTTAAACGACGATATAAATACAAGATGTTGAAATCTTTTAAATCTTAGAAGTGTTTTAATGAAAATCGTATTTTCGTACGTACGTGTAATCGTATAAACCCGTATTTATACGAAACTTATATAAAATATTGTATAATGGAGTAAGGGTCTTACAATGTTTTTGTTAACCCGTATTTTACGCAAACTAAATGCGGATTTAGTAGTAAATTCATATTAAATTAAGACGGGTGTTACAACTCACCCCAGAATCCTTTACTTAACCCAGAATAGGATAACATGGAATTAACCATTTCTTTCAAAGTCCTATTCTTCCTTTCTGATACTCCATTTTGCTGTGGTGTATAGGGAGCAGTGGTTTGATGTATTATACCAGTAGACTGAAAGTAAACTGGATCATAATACTCTCCACCTCTATCAGTACGAAGGTTCTTTATCAAACAACTTTGATGTCGCTCTAGCTCTTGTTTATAAATTTTGAATTTATCAAGAGCTTCATCTTTTGAATGCAACAAATAGACATAACAAAACCTAGAGGCATCATCAATAAAAGTAACCAAATACTCTTTATTTCCAAGTACTATGAAAGTCATATAAATCAGAATGAATTAATTCTAATACCTTAGAATCCCTTTTAACATCTTTAAAGGGTGTCCTATTAATTTTAGTCAATTTACAAGTATGACATTTACTAGAGTTTCGCATGTCAAAGGCAGGTATTAGGCTCATTTTAGACATATCTTTCATCCTGTAATAATTAACATGACCTAATCTAGCATGTCATAAACGTGAATCATTCTCAACATTACTAGAAGATGTTGATGCCATACATACAGATTCAATAGCAAATTGGACATTAATATTAAGCATGAACATGTTATCACACGGTATAGAGAAAAATAGGGGCTTGTATTAGATTGTAAAATGAATTGCAATTAGGGTTTACAAGAAAGGTGTTTATATAGGACACCATGTTACACATTAGCCCCTATATTATAAGTTATTGTCCTCTTTCTGACACTCCCCCTCAAGTTGAGTAGTGGGATCACCAATACTTAACTTGCTTAAGCAGCTACTAAATGCATTTCCATTGACGACTTTTGTAAGAATATCTGCGAGTTGATCTTTAGATGGCACATATGGGAGCTCTATGATTTTTTCCTCCAGTTTCTCCTTGATGAAATGGCGATCTACCTCCACGTGTTTCGTTCGATCATGTTGAACTGGGTTTTCTGAGATCTGAATTGCAGCCGCATTGTCACACATAATTTTGCTTGGTTCCCTTTGGGAGAAGCCGATGTCTTCTAGTAGCTTCCTGATCCAAAGAACTTCGCTTAACCCTCGAGCTATACCTCTAAATTCTGCTTCTGCACTCGACAGAGCAACCACCTTTTGCTTCTTACTTCTCCAGGTAACCAGGTTTCCACCGACTAAGGAGAAATATCCTGATGTTGACCTTCGGTTTCCTTTAGCTCCAGCCCAGTCTGCATCAGTATAGAGCTCAACACTTAAATGTCCATTTGTTTTGAACAACACTCCATGGCCTGCTGTCCCCTTGAGATACCTTAAAATTCTCTGAGCTGCTTCCATGTGGGCAACTTGTGGTTGGTGCATGAACTGACTTACTACTCCAACAGCATAAGCTATATCAGGCCGAGTGTGAGAGAGATAAATTAACTTGCCCACAAGTCGTTGATACCTTTCTTTGTCTGCAAGCTCTCCATTAAGTTCCATGTGAAGGTTATGATTCACCACCATTGGAGTATCCGCCGGTTTACAATCAATAAGCCCGGTTTCTGCCAGGAGATCGAGGACATACTTCTTTTGGCAGATGAAGATGCCCCGTTTAGACCTGAGGTGTAACACCCCAAAAACGGGTTTGGTAATCAAACCGCGTTAATAGTAATGACGGGTAAAATACCGTTAGTGGTAAAAATTAACCCGCTAAATATTAGGAAATTAAATAAATAAACTTAATAATAATTGGAAAGAGGATAAATACTTTGAGAAAACAAAGTATATAAAAATGCCCGAGTTAACAGGACTTAAAATATAACGGGCTATAGCTTCCCGAACCCATTAAGTTAACTAGGAATAATTAACATAGTTAATGAGGTGTAAATAAGTAATAAAACATGGAGTTCTAGTCTCTAATAATTAAAATTAAACTTGAGGGACCAAAACCGTTAAAAAGGAAACAAGTTTTATATAATTAAAAAAACACACCACACACACAAGGTGTGTGTGGATCGATCATCAGGGGGCGACCAAAGGGGCTCAAACCCTAAAACTCAACAAAATCTTCAAATTGGAGGATCAATCGAAGGCCAAATTCGAAATTGAATACATATAAACGATCACCAAGTCAAGGGGATCGTAAGGTATGTCGAATTTCTAACATTCGTGAAGTTGTGAAAATTTGTTAACTTTGCATGAGACGATCTATGTATGAATCGTAGAGGTTATGGCTAAACTTGAGATGTATGATTGCTTAGGAACAAGCCCTAAGTGAAGATTTAGAATAAATTGCTATGATTTAGGTGTTTGTTTGAATTACCACACCTAGCTAAGTGGGTTTTGATAATATGATGAAGTTAAGGTTAAATTTGTGTTTAGAATCATCATATTGAATAATGAAATCAAGATACTTGAACAAATTGTAAGTTTGAGTAATTGTTCATACGTGACTTGAAAAAGGGGGTTTGTATGATATAAATGAATCGATAATAAAATCATGATATAGATGCTTGAAATTATGTTACCTACTAGTTAGTATGTAAAATTTGATTTCGTTAAGAGTTCGGATGAAATATGCCTAAGTGTGTTCAATGAACCAAATGTGGATTTGAATATGTTGATAAGTCAATTGACTTTTAAAAAGTCAAACCGACCAATGATTAGATCGAATGATAATTTTGATATGGTCGAATGATAAATTCGAGATAAAACCCGGAGGATGGAATAGTCGTAAATGATTATGACTAATATAACCGTCTTACAATTTGTGATGATGATAGTTTGACTCTAGACAAGCTAGATGAAGACTTGGGAAAGAAGCGGGTCAAACGGATCGAGTACGCAAAAAAAGAGCATAACCGGATGCAAAGTAAGTAAAACTTACACCTTTTTGTAGAATACGTGTTTAATCTATAAGTTATGAATACAATAAAGATAATATTCGAAATATGGTTTCCGACGCGAAAAGATACGGGTAGGAACTATTATAAGTTATAGAAACCATGTTTAATTGTAAAAAGGGTTTAAGAGACATAGCTTTAGAGGTGAGAAATCTGAATTGAGTTAATTAATGAAATGGTAAATAGGTACCATTCTAATATAAGCGCAAAAATGTTTAATCGTTTAAACCAAATGGGTCAAATGGTAATGTAGATACCATTTGACAAATAAGAACTAATAAGTGCTTGTCGAGTCTTATGCGCACAGGATAAAACGTGTAACACCTCGAAAAATCACGACCAATATAATAAAGACACGTGTCATAGACTTTAAACGTGTTATAAACCCGGATCATGTTAAGAGATAACTGAAGGGATTAAAAGTGTTAACATGTTAATTATTACCTCTGAGTGACCTTTTAACATTTCCAACCTTTGGTAAAATATTAATACACTCTCATATATTAATAAGACCCGGTGCAATAATGTAATGTGACTTGCAATTTTCAATGAATAAGGGTTAAAGATATAAAAGTGGAAATTCCTCATTCAAGAACCATTTTCATAAAATCCAAGACTTCTTTATGCATGGCTACACTCCCAAGATTATTCAGGTCTGAACATATGGTCCCATTCTGATGATAATGACCATAGATTCGGATGTTGAAAGGTTGCATGGTCAAATGTTAAAAGTTCTCAAAATTTTGTCTCTGATCGAAGGCTTACGGACCGCAAGGACTCCTCCTTACGGTCCGTAAGGAGGCCTAGGTGGGCAATAAATTTTGAAAAGCGGTTACGGACCGTAAGGCCTAGGCTTACGGTCCGTAAAACCTGTAACTGAGCAGTAAAATGGACAGCTGCAGGTTACAGCCCTTCCACCGCCTTTGTAAGCTATTTTTTCGATACCAGGGACTTTGCCACTGGTTTTTACAGTCCTAGGGACACTTGGTAACATCTGGTAATGGCCTAAGGACACTTGCTTTGATCTTAGAACTTGCAAAACACTATATAAAGGACCTTGGGTTGCCACTCTTGAACTAACACTTGAAGTTTTTACTTCTCAAACCTTTGCTGGAGCTTCCTGGAGTTCAAGAGAGCTTTCCTCTGTCCCATTTTCTTGCTAAGTGCCTTTGTAAGCATTCTTAGCCCCTTAAGTTCAAGTTTTATTAGCTTAATGACAAAAAGTCAAACTTATCATAATTAAGCTTTGACTTAGTGATTAATCACTAATGGTCCAACCATTATTCGAATTGAAAGTGGCTATGAGTTGGTAATTATGTAGGTAATAAACCCTTAAGAGGGCACCTACTGATTATCACTCTAACTTGGTCAATTGTCGGGTCAAACTTATTAATAAAAAAGTCAACAAAACCAATTTTTACAAATAAATTCATAACTAATAATTCAGAGGTTATGGAACATGTTTTAACACTAAAATAACTTGGTAAATAATATAAGAACATGTTTAGGCATGTTCAACCCGACAATTCTGAGTTTAGGCTTGGTTCGCAACCGAAAGTCGCAAAAGTAGACTTTTGCTTTGACTTTCAGTTCTGACCCGATTTAGCTTGTTTTAGATATGCCTTTGGGCTCCTTTAGGACCATATTACATGTTAGTATAACCCTCTGAGATTGTACAACTTGGGTCCTTAGAAATCTGAATCATTTGCATGTTTCCGTTAAATGCTTAATTATTGACCATTATGCCCTTTTATAAATAAAACGATATTTTTGACAATGTGAATGGACAAAAACCTTTGTTACTGATATTTAACTTTTCCCTAAAAGTTTGACATCAGATTATGGTCCAGATTGAGAGTTATGCTCAATATCGTAAAATGAAAGCTTTTTATTAATTAAACGGCATTTTTGACATAAAACCTATTTAAACCCAAATTTTGACACCAAATTTTCTATCCACTGATGTAATATAATATTTAGGGATTTTTGGAAATTTTTATTAAATTTTAAACTGATCATAACATAGAGTTCTTGCATAGGCTCGGTAATTGACGATAACGCCCTTTTTACTAATAAAATGAGTTTTACACATCCTTTACATGTCAAACCTTTTTCTACTGATTTTATATATTAAGTAAATTATTTTAAACAGTAGGGGCTATTCAAAACCTCAGATTTTCTTAATCAACCCGAATATCGTCAAATACCGACTTTTATGCGATTTAGGCTCATAGTATTGTTTAAAACCAAATTTGGCACCTAAGGTTTGTTACCTATTGATGTTATGAATAAATTTATACACTTTTATAGTAAGTTAAAGTTTTGAACTCAGATTTCCAAATTTGACCTTTAAAGCATATGTGAAATGACCAAAATGCCCCTACGGTGCTTAGTTTGGTCATAAATGATGAAACACACATATGTATGATATCTTGCTGTTACAACCTCAAAAAATAAATATTTTCACAGAAGATTTTGGACCAGACCTTCAGTTTTTATTTAAACCTCTTTTATAAACTTTAAAATGACCAAAATGCCCTTACGGGAGTTAAATTGGTTTTAAATTCATTTTGGGCATAATGGAAGATATGCTACTGATATCATAACATATTTTAAGTATATTAACTTGTGGAACCTGTTCATGACTCACTTGCTTACCCGTTATGCATTATTCGCGTTCGGTACGGTTTATGTAACTAGTTTACAAAAATTAACCGAAACGGGGTCAAACCTTATCGTTTTTACTTCAAAATCCAGAATGTGTTTAGTTTACCCACTTTATACAAGTCCTCATACTTTTTGGGTCTAAAGCACATTCTAATATCGTCTTCACTTAATCTTGCGTTTTGAACCGTAAACCTTTCATTAAAACTAACCGGTCTAAGTTAAGACTTAAATAAGACCCGTTAGGAATCTAATAGGTTATTAAAACCTTCATTCCAGATTTACGAGCCCAGTAAAAGATATTAGCACTTGCTGATTGATTACGGCTGAGATTAAAATATTATTTTAGCTCAGGTAAATACTTTTAACTTATTTTCCCTTATACGGGCTTGGGATACGGTATTATAATAATACCGCTTGGTCGGGTATGAAGTCGTACAATCGGATTGTGATTAAAAAGATGCATAACTCGTTTTAATCTGTTTTGTTTGATGCAATGCCTTTGGGGGGTTAATGACCATGTCCTGGATATCCTCGGCTCATTCATTAGAAATGGCCACGACTTAAGCATGTGGTGTAGGCATACACCTGACAGTTGCGTATGTAAAAAGGTACCCCACTCGTAAAGAAACTTCTTGTGGGTATTATACCAAGTGGTGTGTTTATTAATCTTTTAACTGGCTCTTCTAACCGGGTCCTAAATGGACAACAAACATGTAAAACTGTATACAAGATTATTTTTAAATAATTGTCCCAAGTTATAAATTATTTTATGCCATGTGCATGCAAATCAATTTTTATAAACACTTTTCAAAAGAGTCAATTAATTGTATTTACCAGTGTAAACTGATGTATTTTCAAAAGGTTAAGTGCAGGTACTACGCGTAATCGGCTGGCTACTCCTACTGTCAAATAAAGAGTCTTGCAAACTTTTGATGCATAAATCTGTTGAACAATGTTTCTTTTATTTTAGATCCGCCTGTGGATCCAATTACAACCCATTGTATAATATTTATGTTACTTTCGATTCGGTTTGTAATATTTTACTTTAGACTTCCTTTGTGCATTTAAACTGTGATTATTTGACCATGATAATATCAACTACGTCACGATACTCCCCACCGGGCCCACCGGTAATACGTGGAAATATCGGGGTGTGACAGGTTGTTATCAGAGCCAACATTAAGTGAATTAAACACTAGCCTTTTGTGTTTAATCTCAATAACACAGTTGCACATTCCTTGACTTCCGAGTCTAGCCTAATGACTTAGGACTAATCCTAATCATAATTATTTTGTCTTTTATGTTTTTCCTTTGTTTGTTTCTTTTGTTTTGACAGGATCAAGAAAATGCCCCCAAGAATGAGAGGCAGAGGAAGGGGAGGAAAGGCCCCCGTCTTAACCAGGAATGACAAAGAAGCCAGGCCATCACACTGGCGAACACAATCGATAAGCATTAGCTCAGATCCTCAAGAGGATTGGAGGACATACTTGGAGCCGGCGAGTCGTTCAGACTCCCTCAGCTCCTCACCCGCATACCAAGACCCATTCGGACTCCTTCAGAACAACGAGTCCGACCACTCCCATCACTCTTTCATACCCCTCCAACGCTCAAACTCCCACCATTCCTTTAATGACCTGACCCCTTACTTCCAAAGTTAGTTCAACCCTGCAAACCAAATTGAAGAACCAGCGGGTTATAACCCGTTGGGACCGGAAGACCACTTTCCCATGGATATGGATGAGGATCCAGAACCTGCTCAACTGCCAACAGGGACGCCCACGCATCCCATTGTGATTTCCGACGGATCGTCTTTTCACGGTTCGCCTTACAGGGGCCCAGACAGCTATGCTGAAAGATGGGCCCCATAAAACTGGGAGTACACTCCCCCATTCAACCCGCAACACCAGCAGCAGGATCCCTCCGAGGATTCGCATTTTCAGGCGGTCACGCCACCGCCACCACCACCACCTGAGCAGCAAGCGCCTCCAGAACCACCGAGGCGAAGAAGATCAGGTGCACGGATGTCTGTGCGAGGGGGTTTCCACTTCAGCACCCCCAACACTCCAGTGGCAGCACTCCCCGCCATTGAATGAAGACCCGCAACTGGGTGGGCCTTCGAACCCAGTTTCTGAGATCAACTCTGCACCAGTTGTAACAACTCTCATAAAAAAGTTACTATTTATTATTTTAAATTGTTCATTAGGAAACCCTAATTGAGAAACCCAAGTGATTCTGAACAAACCCTAAAATTTTCAGAATAATCAGAATCAGGATCAGGGCCCCTAAAACTCAGAGGGGGTAAAACCTAATTGATATTATCTTGACAGTTTGTTGTCAAGTTTGAAATTGAACGAGCCACCAACTCAGCAAGGCTACTATTACACGAGGCTACCCTATGGTAGGGGGGCGCCTCTCGCGCCACGCGACACCCCCTTGCGCCACGCGAGGGGGGCGGTTTTTCAGTTATAAATAGAACAGTTTGGGACTTGACATTCTGCGTTAGTTCGACATAGAAATTCAATTTGTGCTTCGAGTTATAGTATAATCACTACAAAAACACACACTGATCATGAAGTGCTGCCACAATTCAGGGTAATAACTCGATCGCTGCTACAATTCAATGTCCGATCGATTAAACTATCCAATGGATGTTTAAGTGCTGCCCACATTAGGGTTTATGCTTTGTCATTCGTCGTTAAATCGATGGATGTTTAAGTATCGCACTTTGTCATTCGTTGTGAAGGTTTTAATCTCGTGAGTTATCGTAAATGCTGTATTAAGTTACTAACCTAGTTTGTGTGCCTAATTATTTAAACTAGGTTATCAAGGCTAATCAGTAGGATAAGCTCTGTTAAATCTGCAATGTGAGTCATTCTCTTTTTATCAAATTTATTTACAAAAGCATGTTTATTTCAAAGTTATAATTACGGGGATTAAGTCTTTGTAATCACCAAATTACAGCCGGTATGTGGTGTTTTATATACATTACTTGATAATCGTCACCATTGGGGCAGCCAATGGGGGATATGACCATAGTCACAGATCCGGTCGAGTGACAAACACCGTGGGTAGTTGGTTTGATATCAGAAACATTGTAATCGCTCTTAATACTGTAAATTATAACAAATGTGTCGTTTTAGTAAAATGGATGAACTCACTCAGTATTTCCCGCTGACAAAACCTTTTTCAAACATGTTTCAGGTGATCTGTTATGATCCAAGAAAAGTACCGTGAAGCACTATCAGCTTAAGGAAGTGGCTCAGTATAAAATAAAGAAACATGTTTTGTAAAATAAAAGATTTCCTGGTGAAAACTCAAGATTGTAAATTATCGCGTTATATCCCGAATTGTGAAATAAAATAATCGGAAAATATTTCAGTTTTAAAAAGATCCTGAAGAAACTTCCGCTGTTAATTAAATACCACGGGATTTCTGTCCCGCGGCTCCTGAACCGGGTCAAACCGGGTCGAGGGCCGTGACACCAGTTGATCCAACACCACACATGGGTTATAATAACCCAATTCCTTCTTACGCCGGTACAGCGGCGTATAACCCTTTTGAGCAGCCAGCTTATCCTGGCTACAACTACTACAATGCCCCTGCCTTCGACCCGTACCTCGAGGCGGCCAACTACAATGCTCTTCACCCTGAAGGACCTTTCGCAGCTTCTTACCAGTCCGGGTACCAAGCATACGGGTATCAATACCCGCCACCTCCTCAACCTCCACATCAGCAGCCGCCGCAGCATCTACAGATACCCCCACCGCAACAGCAGGAAATCCTCCAGAGGTTGAACCGGGTGGAACGAGATGTCCAGGAGGAGCGTAGAAACCGCCGGGGACTACTTAAGGGTTTGGCAGATCTAATAAAGGGGAAGAAGAAAAGGGATTATTGAAATTCCTTATTTATTTGTTTTGTAATTTTTAAATTTCAATTAAGTCCCTGTGTGGACATTTATTTATGTACCCAGTCCCTGCGAGGACTTGTATTTCCTTTTAGTCCCTATGTGGACAATGTTATTTCTTTAAGTCCCGTTTAGGGCACCTTTGTACTTCCTTCAGTTTAATGGAATATTTTTAATTTAAAATTTCATTTGTCATTATATATATGAACATATTATATGAAATAACCAAAATACCATTCCTTTTTATAATTGATCTGCCAATATATATATTAAAAAGAAGGGAAATTGGTCTGTAATAATCCCACCTAGATCTTATTGGCCATTAATAATCCCACCTCAGAATATTCCCCCCACCAGTCCCACCTTTCACCTATTTTTCCTACAATGGTCCCCCGTTAAAAAAACTTAACGGAGTTGAGCTTTTTTCCAAATTACAAACAGATTTTTTAGGGCTTTTGATTAGAACGACTATACGAGTCCATTGATGTAAAATTTGCCTCTAAACAGTGCTCTAAACGATGAAGACGGCGCTTCAATTCAGGTGTTTAAATTTCCAGTTAACCAAAATCACGTCACTTGGAGCACCATTTCGAAGTAAGTTTCACATCAATGGACTCGTATCATCGTTCTGATCAAAAGCCCTAAAAATATGTTTGTAATTTAGATAAAAGCTTAACTCCGTTAAGTTTTTTTAACAGGGGACCATTGTAGGAAAAATATGTGAAAGGTGGGACTGGTGGGGGGAATATTCTGAGGTGGGATTATTAGTGGCCAATAGGGTCTAGATAGGATTATTACAAGCCAATTCCCCTAAAAAGAATCTTAAAAAGGTATAACCTAGCTTATATGTCATTATAGACCTGGCTATGATGGTAAAACCTATTTAAAAAGATTCAAATCCTTGTTAGCATCTGAAAACATATTAGCACTCCTGGTAGATGTGATTCGGTAAAGTCACACATGTCATGCTTATATTGGATTCTTCCAGATTCCTTATCTAACCTAATGATTTAAAATCATGGGTTCAAATCATCAATAAAGATGATCATATATTCAAACATCCGTTAGTGATGTAGTGCCTACGGGCCATGATAATTGTCTTATAAGATAAAAGACAGTTGTAGTCTACGACTCCCTGTCAAGAAAAGGTATTGAACTACGTTCAAACCTTAATGCCCCGATCTTACGAGATCATGGCTTATGAATTAAAATGTCCTTGTGACGAGGCCTTTTGTGCCACTGTTAATATCCTTAATGTTTTATAACTAGGATAAATTATAATGAAAATCCTAAATAAATAAATATGATTAACAAATTAACCAAATATGGTCTATGTTTACAATGGTTAATGAATCATCAAAATTAATGATTCCATAATAGGATTTCTAAATCAATTATTGTCAACATTTTTTTTATGTAGCAATCAAGCTACATGGCTGAATCAGAAGAAGTCAACAGTCACCCCAGAGCGAGGAATGATGACGCTCGAATGAATGTAACTGGTGAAGATCTTCAAGCATTGATAGACAATGCTGTTACTATGGCCCTTGATAGACGATTTAAGGAACCGAGTAATACACGCTCGAAGACTCTATCTGTAGCTCATAGCAAGCCACCTTCTAAAACGCATGAGTCAAAGAAGGACGATTCGCATCATTCATCGAATCAGAAAAGTGTTCCATCAAAGCAAGTTGTGCTTAACCAAGAACCACGAGTTAAAACTTGTTCTTACAAGTATTTTGTCTCCTGTAAGCCGAGGGACTTCACAGGGGAGAAAGGAGCCATAGATTGTATGACATGGCTCGATGAAATGGACACTGTTGTTGACATTTGTGGTTGTGCTAAACAAGACATTGCGAAGTTTGTATCGCAGTCATTTAAAGGTGAAGCTTTAGCTTGGTGGAAGTCCATAATCCAAGCTACAGGAAAGATCCCGTTGTATAACATGTCTTGGGATCAGTTCGTTGTGTTGATCAAAGATACTTTCTGTCCTCAGCATGAGGTGGAAAGGATTGAGACTGACTTCTTGACCTTAGTCATGAAGAATTTAGACTGTCAAACGTATCTTACGAGCTTCAACACCATGTCACGGTTGGTTCCATACTTGGTCACACCAGAACCAAAACGCATAGCTCGTTTCATTGGAGGTTTAGCTCCGGAGATCAAGGCAAGTGTGAAAGCATCTAGACCTACTACCTTTAGGTCAGTGGCTGATCTATCCTTATCCCTTACTCTCGATGCGGTTATGCAGAAATCGCTCAAGAATTCTAAAGAGGGGAAGAGGAAACGTGAGGATGAGAACTCACACCGTTCTGATAAGAAACATAAGGGGAACTCTGAGTACAAGAAGGGTTCTGGGTTTAAAAAGTTACTTAATTAACATATCTTTCATAAAAGAAATTCATAAGTAGCATAAACCTTAGTCAACTAACGACTAAGTTAAAACATCTCAAAAGTTGTTTAACAATTGTTTACAACCCATAAACCAAGTCTAGTAAAGATTTAAAACATTGCGGAAGCTTGTAAGTAGTGTTCGGTTCTTCAAAATTTAGCTCGATCATCTTCCGGTTACTTTCCAACATCACCTAAGATCAAAACCATAACAGATGTTAGTTTTGATCAAGTTACAATGGATACAAACAAGTTCCAAGGGTTAACAACACAAAAAAAAAAAATTCCGGAAGGGGGGCGTCGCGTGACGCCAAGGACCCTCGCGTGACGCCAAGCCCCCATTTTCACAGAATGTTCACTTTGATGTTGCTGCAGATTTCCAGTTCCAAGTTTAATCAATTTCTAACTTAAAATGGCCATAACTTTTGACTCGTAAGTCCGTTTTAGGTGATTCTTTTTCCTATGCGTCTGTAAATTCATTACCGACATGCCTATTACAAATTTCATACCGAATAATTTGTTTACGGACCAAAATACTCTATGTCCATTTGCAATTATTCGACCCATTCTAACTTAACCATTTTACTACCATTTAACTAGTAAACCTAAGGCGTTTATTACCCAAACTCCGGGGCTTATTATCACTGGCACTTCATTACCAAACTTATGGCTTCGTGCTCTTGTGACCATTTCTGCCAATCCCTTCTACTTACAATATTAATACTACAAAGTATCATTATTCGACCCGTTTGGTCCATCTATGGAAAATCCTCCATTTTGATGACTACCAAACTACTACAAACCAATTCTTAACCTACGGATTTAAGTAACGTACATGATTGCTACATCCAACATAATTTTTATCAACGACACATAGTTTAACAACAATTTATCAAATGTAACGGATCAAGTTACATACCTTCAAAGTAGGCCTTTCAAACGTGGTTCGCCACCCGCTTGTCCGCTTGACGCTCCTGCGCCCGTTCCTATAGAGTTCATTTATGATATGTTTAGAACTCTCTTTAAATCATAATTCGCATAATACACCGAAATACCATAATTATGCGTTTAAACTTGGAATTTCCGTTTTAAGCCTTCTTAGAGGCATTTCAACAAACACTTCAAGGGCAGATTTTTACATGATTAAACATCAAATCTCTAGTTTATCACTTAGCCCTAATTTCACATCATTCAACCTTTTTACATGATTGTTAACTTCTAATTTTCTGAAATCACTTCAAAATTGTGAAATTACACTAGATCAACAATCTATTTCTTAGTGTTCATCAAATTACACATAACCCACTAATCACCTACAATGGTGTTCATAGGTTTCACTAAAATTTCATATGATTTCAACTTGTATTTGTCTAGGGTTTGTCCCTAGACACTATAGTTGTTCCTAAATCATCATAATACACACATGCAACCATAATTTCAGATTTTTCCCAATTCATGAGAATTTCAAGTTGAGAGGTTTCTCAAAATTTTACATACCTTGTAATCCCCTTGTGATGAGGATCAGTAATCTATGTTTGGATTTTGATTTGGGACAGAATTTGGCCTTCAATTGATTGATTTTGTGGATTTTAGAGTTTGAGAATGGGGGTGTCGCCCCCTGCTTCTTCTTGATCGACCAGACACCTCTATTTGGGGTGTTTGGTTTATTTTTATTTGTTTCATCTAATTTAGTTTCAATTTTAACAACTAAGGCCCCTCTACTTTGTTCAACATATAGTTTAGTAGCTTTTAACCCTATTATAAGCTATTTCTAGACTTGTAACTAACTAGGTTAAAATTCCTAGTTAGTAAATTCTCGTTTATTTATACTTTATAATTCTAATATAAAGTTTTATATTTTCGGGGTGTTACATCCGCTATCCTTACTTCCGTTGAAATTAGCCGGTTTCGACATAGTGATAGGCATGGATTGGTTATCTCATAACCAAGCCCAAATCGTATGTGATAAGAAGCAAGTAGTTATCAAGACTCCTTATGGCGAGCCTTTGAAAACTCAAGGAGATACTCAGTATGGATTGCCTAAGCAAGTGTCTATGCTTAAGGTGTCAAGGTGTATGAAAAAGGGTTGTGTCGTTTATATGGCACAGGTAACCATGGATGAACCAAAGCCCAAGATTGAAGACATCCCAATTATTTCTGAATATCCAGATGTTTTTCCTAAAGAACTACCTGGTTTACCTCCAGATAGGCAAGTGGAATTCAGAATCGATATCATTCCTGGAGCAGCACCAATTGCAAGAGCACCTTATCGGTTGGCACCAACTGAAATGAAGGAATTGAGGACTCAGTTGGATGATTTGTTAGAGAAAGGATTTATCCGACCTAGCTCATCCCCTTGGGGAGCACCGATTCTGTTTGTAAAGAAAAAGGATGGATCAATGCGTTTATGCATTGATTATCGCGAGCTGAACAAGGTTACAATCAAGAACATGTATCCATTACCCGGGATCGATGATCTATTCGATCAGCTTCAAGGAGCAAGTTACTTTTCAAAGATCGAACTAAGATCAGGTTACCATCAACTGAAGGTTAGAGATGAGGATGTACATACGACTGCTTTCAGAACCCGTTATGGTCACTATGAGTTCTTAGTGATGCCTTTTGGGCTCACTAATGCACCTTCAACATTCATGGATCTCATGAATCGCGTTTGCAAGCCGTATTTGGACAAGTTTGTCATTGTCTTCATCGAGGACATACTCATTTATTCGAAGAATCAAGATGACCATGAGAAGCACCTCCGGTGTATCCTTAAACTTATGCAGCAAGAGAAACTCTACGCCAAGTTTTCTAAGTGTGAGTTTTGGCTTCGAGAAGTCCAATTTCTTGGACATGTGGTAAGTGAGCATGGAATCCAGGTGGATCCCGCTAAGGTTGAAGCAGTTATGAATTGGCAAGAACCCAAGACCCCTACAGAGATACGCAGCTTCTTGGGTCTAGCAGGATACTACAGACGTTTCATTGAGAACTTTTCAAGAATTGTCGCACCTTTAACTTCACTGACCCGCAAGAATGTCAAGTTTGTCTGGGTTCTCAAGAAACAAGAATCATTTGATATTCTTAAGCAGAAATTAAGCAATGCTCCTGTGTTGACATTGCAAGATGGGATTGAAGAGTTTGTGGTTTATTGCGACGCATCGCACACAGGCTTGGGATGTGTGCTTATGCAGAAAGGCAAGGTTATTGCATATGCTTCCCGTCAATTGAAGGTGCACGAGAAGAATTACACCACCCACGATTTGGAGTTGGGTGCCGTTGTATTTGCACTGAAGCTCTGGAGGCATTATCTTTATGGAACCAAGTGTGTGATCTATTTTGATCATAAGAGCCTTCAGCATCTATTTAATCAGAAGGATCTTAATATGAGACAGCGCCGATGGATGGAGACTTTGAACGATTATGATTGTGAAATCTGATATCATCCAGGCAAAGCAAATGTAGTCGCTGATGCTTTGAGCAGGAAGGAAAGAGTTAAGCCTATTAGAATCAATGCCAAGAGCATTGAACTAAAGAACAACTTGAATGAAAAGTTGTTAGCCGCTCAAAAGGAAGCTGTATTAGAAGCTAACTATCTAAATGAGAAGTTAGGCGTAACTGCTGAGCAATTGTCGTATGGCAAGGATGGAATCCTAAGATTGAATGGTAGAATATGGGTTCCAATTTATGGAGGACTTCGAGACGTGATTCTTCAAGAAGCTCATTGCTCCAAGTATTCGGTTCATCCTGGCAGTGATAAGATGTACCAGGGTCTGAAAGTAAATTATTGGTGGATAGGTATGAAGAAATCTATAGCCATCTATGTGGCTAAATGTCTGACATGCGCATAGGTTAAAGCTGAGCATCAGAAACCGTCAGGCTTGCTGCAACAGCCTGAACTTCCCACTTGGAAATGGGAAATGGTAACAATGGATTTTATTACTAAGTTACCAAAGACAAAATGTGGGAATGATACTATTTGGGTTATAGTTGATAGATTAACCAAGTCAGCCCACTTCTTGCCCATTAAAGAAACGCAAAACTCCGATAAGCTAGCACAACTATATGTTGATGAGGTTGTATCTCTCCACGGAGTGCCAATATCTATTATCTCAGATAGGGATACAAGATGCGCATCGCATTTTTGGAAAAGCTTTCAGCAATCTTTAGGCACCCGATTAAACTTTAGCACTGCTTATCATCCTCAGACGGATGGGCAAAGTGAGCGTACGATTCAGACGATTGAGGATATGCTACGAGCTTGTGTTATAGATTTAGGAGGAAGTTGGGATGACCACCTTCCTTTGATTGAATTTTCATAGAATAATAGCTATCACTCGAGTATTCAATCAGCACCTTTCGAAGCTTTGTACGGAAGAAAGTGTAGAACGCCAGTTTGTTGGGCGAAAGTTGGAGATGTCCAACTATTAAGACCTGATATAGTCCTGGAGACGACGGATAAGATTGTTCAAATCCGTGATCGTCTGAAAGCTGCCAGGGATAGGCAGAAGAGTTATGCTAACAAGAGACGCAAACCTCTAAAGTTTGAAGTTGGTGACAAGGTACTACTCAAGGTATCACCTTGGAAAGGGGTGATGCGTTTTGGCAAGAAGGGCAAGTTAAGCCCAAGGTACATAGGACCATTCGAGATCATCGAATGTGTCGGAACTGTTGCTTACAAACTGAATTTACGCGAAGAGCTCAGTGGAATTCATAATGTGTTCCACATATGCAATTTGAAGAAATGTCTAGCCGATGAATCGCTAGCAATATCACACAAGGATGTACAGATTGATGAAAGTTTGAAATTCGTTGAAAAACCATTGTCGATCCAGGATCGACAGGTTAAGAGGCTTCGAAGAAAGCATGTGCTGATTGTGAAGGTAAAATGGGATGCCCGTAGAGGCCCAGAATACACAAGGGAGGTTGAATCCACAATGAAACAGAAGTACCCTCATTTATTTCAATAAATCTCGAGGTCGAGATTTCTTTTAAGGGGGTGAGGATGTAACACCTCGTAAAATCACGACCAATATAATAAAGACACGTGTCATAGACTTTAAACGTGTTATAAACCCGGATCATGTTAAGAGATAACTGAAGGGATTAAAAGTGTCAACATGTTAATTATTACCTCTGAGTGACCTTTTAACATTTCCAACCTTTGGTAAAACATTAATACACTCTCATATAAATCAGTTAATGATTTATTAAAAGACCCGGTGCAATAATGTAATGTGACTTGCAATTTTCAATGAATAAGGGTTAAAGATATAAAAGTGGAAATTCCTCATTCAAGAACCATTTTCATAAAATCCAAGACTTCTTTATGCATGGCCACACTCTCAAGATTATTCAGGTCTGAACATATGGTCCCATTCTGATGATAATGACCATAGATTCGGATGTTGAAAGGTTGCATGGTCAAATGTTAAAAGTTCTCAAAATTTTGTCTCTGATCGAAGGCTTAAGGACCGCAAGGCGTCCTCCTTACGGTCCGTAAGGAGGCCTAGCTGGGCGATAAATTTTGAAAAGCGGTTACGGACCGTAAGGCCTAGGCTTACGGTCCGTAAGACCTGTAACTGGGCAGTAAAATGGACAGCTGCAGGTTACAACCCTTCCACCGCCTTTGTAAGCTAGTTTTTCGATACCAGGGACTTTGCCACTGGTTTTACAGTCCTAGGGACACTTGGTAACATCTGGTAATGGCCTAGGGACACTTGCTTTGATCTTAGAACTTGCAAAACACTATATAAAGGACCTTGGGTTGCCACTCTTGAACTCACACTTGAAGTTTTTACTTCTCAAACCTTTCTCTGGAGCTTCCTGGAGTTCAAGAGAGCTTTCCTCTGTCCCATTTTCGTGCTAAGTGCCTTTGTAAGCATTCTTAGCCCCTTAAGTTCAAGTTTTATTAGCTTAATGACCAAAAGTCAAACTTATCGTAATTAAGCTTTGACTTAGTGATTAATCACTAATGGTCCAACCATTATTCGAATTGAAAGTGGCTATGAGTTGGTAATTATGTAGGTAATAAACCGTTAAGAGGGCACCTACTGATTATCACTCTAACTTGGTCAATTGTCGGGTCAAACTTATTAATAAAAAAGTCAACAGAACCAATTTTTACAAATAAATTCATAACTAATAATTCAGAGGTTATGGAACATGTTTTAACACTAAAATAACTTGGTAAAGAATATAAGAACATGTTTAGGCATGTTCAACCGGACAATTCTGAGTTTAGGCTTGGTTTGCAACCGAAAGTCGCAAAAGTAGACTTTTGCTTTGACTTTCAGTTCTGACCCGATTTAACTTGTTTTAGATATGCCTTAGGGTTCCTTTAGGACCATATTACATGTTAGTATAACCCTCTGAGATTATACAACTTGGGTCCTTAGAAATCTGAATCATTTGCGTGTTTCCGTTAAATGCTTAATTATTGACCATTATGCCCTTTTATAAATAAAACGAGATTTTTGACAATGAGAATGGACAAAAACCTTTGTTACTGATATTTAAGTATGTCCTAAAAGTTTGACATCAGATTATGGTCCAAATTGAGAGTTATGCTCAATATCGTAAATTGAAAGCTTTTTATTAATTAAACGGCATTTTTGACATAAAACCTATTTAAACCCAAATTTTGACACCAAATTTTCTATCTACTGATGTAATATAACATTTAGGGATTTTTGGAAATTTTTATTAAATTTTAAACTGATCATAACATAGAGTTCTTGCATAGGCTCGGTAATTGACAATAACGCCCTTTTTGCTAATAAAATGAGTTTTACACATCCCTTACATGTCAAACCTTTTTCTACTGATTTTATATATTAAATAAATTATTTTAAACAGTAGGGGCTATTCAAAACCTCAGATTTTCTTAATCAACCCGAATATCGTCAAATACCGACTTTTATGCGATTTAGGCGCATAGTATGGTTTAAAACCATATTTGGCACCTAAGGTTTGTTACCTACTGATGTTATGAATAAATTTATACACTTTTACAGTAAGTTAAAGTTTTGAACTCAGATTTCCAAATTTGACCTTTAAAGCATATATGAAATGACCAAAATGCCCATACGGTGCATAGTTTGGTCATAAATGATGAAATACACATATGTATGATATCTTGCTGTTACAACCTTATAAAATAAATATTTTCACAGAAGGTTTTGGACCAGACCTTCAGTTTTTATTTAAACATCTTTTATAAACTTTAAAATGACCAAAATGCCCTTACGGGACTGAAATTGGTTTTAAATTCATTTTGGGCATAATGGAAGATATCCTACTGATATCATAACATATTTTAAGTATATTAACTTGTGGAACTTGTTCAGGACTCACTTGCTTACCCGTTATTGTCACACCCCGACCGCGTAAAACAACAAATCGCGGCGGAAACATCGGGGCGTGTTGCAACAGAATTAATGTTTCATAACCATGGATACCAAAAAGTGTTTCGTTTTATTAAACATTGAATAATTACATTGTCTGGAAATCTAAATACACAATTTAAACATAGTCTATCATTGTTATTGAGTCACTAAGGCCTTGTCCAGTCCTATGTGAGCATGCATCCTATCAATCGATATCTTTCAACAATACCTGAAACATATGTGAAAACGAGGTCAGCAAAGAAATGCTGGCGAGTACATAGGTTTTGTGAAAATAAGATTCATGACTTTTGTTTTAAGAAAATGTTTAGTCATGAACCTTGTAATTTGCTTTGTCTTTGTAAATCATTTGAAAAATAATAAGTTCAAGTGATATGTATAAATAAGAGAATAATGCATGATTAAATGAATAACCATGTAAAATGAGTTTGTATAAGATAAGTTGCTTGTAAATAATTCTCTTGTGAAAAGTATGTTACTTGTATAAAATGTTCTATGTCTCAAACTGAAATGATTCAAATAACGCTACAATATGTAATACCATAGAAACACTTATATATAGGAAGTACCAGCGGCGTATCCACCATGCTTGTATCATATTCCACACGCATTGTTACTTAATCACTTAGTCAAACCAAACCACCAAAGTAATGTTCATGCCCAATGTAAATCATGTAATATGTATAACCAAAACCCAATCGTATATCGCTTTGAAGCCAATCGTTTACCCAATCGTTAAAACATCGTGTGAAAACCAATTGTTTACCCAATCGTTAAATTCGATTTAGGTCGTGAAACTACTTAAATGGTCGTCTCGCTAATAACATTCAAACCTTCTTGACTCGCATTAATAAACCCTTACCAAAGGATAGATTAACAATTCGCATTAATAAACCCTTACCAAAGGATAGATTAACAACTCGAATTAATAAACCCTTACCAAAGAGTAAATTAACAATTACAGATTCAGTCGCTACCCACAACACCCACACATAACTACGGGTGTAGTAAATAACGGGACTTGTCAGATCCTATGGTACCATAACCTAATACTGGTCGGCTTGATCATTGCTAATGAATGTCATTTGTTATGTAACCCAACCAACAAGTTTGTTCACTTTATTGAAATCGTTATTAGTTTTGTATAAATCGTCTTAATCGTTTTTGAAACCATCGTTATAACATCGAAAATCGTTTTGTTATCATCGTTAAAGCCTTGAAAACATTTAGCATATATGAGTCACCCCAAAACAATTGAAAGCAGTAAAATAGGGGAATAATGTACTCGCCTGAGAATGCTTAGAGGTCTTGAACAACAACCAAACAAAGCTAGAGAGAGCACGGAATCAGTCGACAATCTAAAACTATATAAATAAACCGGACTTAAATCGGGAGATCGGATAGGATGAGGCTTGGTAAACCAAATGAGTATTGGAACTCATATGATATGGTTTAACAAGGCCTACATACTACAATGAAACCAAACCTAAGTGCTTTCGACCCATCGCGACCCATTAAGGTAGCTTATGCTACTTTAACGCGTCGTGTGCGTGAAACGCGTTCGGACCGCCTAACTAGTCCTATGACAAGTAGAATATGCCTAAACATGTTACATAATCAGTTATGTGACAAAGGTTTAGGTTACATATGCTTAATTACCAATTATACATGAAAAGGGTATTCTGGTAATTTACCTAAGGCATATAAACTACCTATCATACAACTACTCAAACGATGTGACCATAGGGTATAACCTCGGAAGGTTATTCCCTACCTACTATGGTCACCTAATGTATTTGGTCGGATCCTAATGATCGACCAAATGGGTCGGGTTCGAGGTATAAGCGATTTATTAGATCGCTTACCCTACGACCCTAGACAACGTGGTAATCAGTAGGCATAGTCCCAAGGGACTATAACCAACGTGATTACACTCACGTTGCGAAGTTCAAACGAACTTCGCATTGACCATAACTGGTCAATGTAGAAAGTCAAACAAAGTTTCAGACTCGAAAGACTCGAAAAGCAATAAAAGAACGAAAGAATACTTACGAAGGGTCCCCGAAGGCTAATTTCGATCCGAGAATCTCAGGTATGAAACAATGGTTTCAACTTAGAGTTTCTAAGATCAAAATTCTAGTGATTATGAAGCATGGGGGGTGGGGTATTTATAGTAAAAGGTCCACCGTTAAGATCGTTTCTTGGAAACCGTGCTTTGATCTTGGCCTTACACCTCAAGATAATGGTTTTACAAAACCATGTGAGCACATGGTATTTCCCAAAACCATGTGCACATAAAAACAGCCCCTAGTATTGCCCAAAACCATGTGCAAAGGTGGTATAGACCAGATTCAATGTTTCTTCACAGAAAGTTTCAAAAATGGCAGATTTGGTCCCTGTAGTGTAATAAGGCCTTTTCCGACGCGTTTAAGGCTCGTTAACCCCATTTCAAAGCTCTAAAATGAAGTTAAAGTAAAGGGAACTTAAAATGTTCTCAAAAATATCTCGGATGTCGGTTCGTTTAGCCGTACAGTTGCGTTGTTCGGCTAATTACGACGGAATGCGCATAAGCGCGAGAAACGATCCAAATGACGCGACGAATGGATTTTTCTTAAGCCAAACACTAAAGAATAATATAGTCATGCTTACATAAATTTTTGGATGTCCGGATGTATTCAGAACGTAAGTTATGCGCGAAAGTGCAAACTTGTGCACTTTTTGACACTTTTAGTCCCTGAATGACCCAAAAGTTTATTTTAGCACACCGAACACCTCAAAGCTTATTTATAAGCTATGTAAAGGATATTTATGGTATGTTTAACTTATGGTCATGTTCCGGAATGTCTGTTACAGTTCAAATTGGCATACTTTCGCAGTTTGTCAACTTTAGTCCCTGTAAGCGATTTAACTTGATTTTGCCATACCAAAGCCTTCAAAACTTATTTCTAAGTTATGTAAAGGTTATTTAAGGTATGTTAAGCCTATGTCACTATTCCGGAGTGTTTGTTGCATTAAACTGGTTATATTTACGCATCGGTGCGCGTATAACCTTCCAGAAAGCGATTTAGAGTTTGAAATTGAACAGGAATTGATATGTGCAAATGATACACATATTTTTACAAATCCCAAGTATGAAATATAATATTTCATTGGTTTGGTATTTGTTTGATGGCCGTGGAGGCACAGGTGTTACAGTCTCCCCTACTTTAGGAAATTTCGTCCCGAAATTTATTTAGAGGAAACTTGTGAGAGTTTAAAACATGAAGTTGAAAAGACCGAACAACATTGGTTAGGGTTCTGAACTTCTAGTAACTTTAATAACATCATGCTTGCAATGTAAGAGGGATACTTATATACAAGTATATGAAGCATCATTGGTGCGTCCACCGTGCCTCCATTACATTGTTATCATTTTATTATTGTTGTCACTATCGGTTCTTACACATAGTAAACCTTACTGGGTTTCTGTGCACTAAATTTCATAATTATGTACGCGTCCATAATTAGACAATTCCTTGCACAGTTTACACAGTCTATTTTATAATGTGTAGGGTAAAACCAAATGAACAATCCTGTGATGCGTGTAACTAGACCGCCATAGAGTCCTTTTAATTAAATCAATAAATGATCTAAATAGACTATCAAGGAGTCTGTTCAGCTACATCACTAGATGTCGTTCTTTAACCAAATTGTGAATCAATCTTTTAGACTAGACCACTCAAGGGTCTATCATCGAATCCTGGAATGGTACTATGTAACCCAAGGGTCTTAACTACCACGTAGAAGCCCATAAGGATTTAAGGTAGTACCTTTTTAATATCCTACTATGAATCCCTCATATGAAGATATAAAAGATTCTATGAGGATTTGAAAATCGTTTACCACACAAAAACATAGAGGAGAACACATAAACACATATCACATAATCGCATAATCGTATACTCGCATAATTGTTTAAATTGACCTTTAAATTTGTTATCTTTGGACACGGGTATTTAATGCATACAAGGAATCAATTCTTAATTGCATCAATTTGGATGGATCCACATGAATACCCTGCTTGTTGACTACATGACGCAAAAACTGAACTCCTTTAAGCCAAAATTTCCTCTTGGAGGATTTAGTGAAAAGTTTGTTCCTTCTTTAAGGGTTCCAATGTCAACGAAGGTGTTGATCGGGATCGGCTCGTGATATGAATAGATCAAGATGTCATTAATAACAATGACGAACTGATCCAAATAAGGCTTGCAGACTCTATTTATTAAGTCTTTGAAGATGGCCGGAGCATTTGTCAACCCAAAAGGCATGACTGTAAACTCTTAATGGCCATACTTCGTGCAGAAAACCGTTTTGGGAATATCTTCTTCGAGAATACAAAGTTGATGATACCCAAAACGCAAATCGATCTCGGAAAATATGAAACGCTATGCAGTTGATCGGAGAAATCGTTGATTTAAGGTAGGGGATATCGATTCTTGATGATAAGCTTACTAGGCTTACGTTAATCGATATTCATTCGAAAAGATCCATTTTTCTTTTCACAAGGAGGACAGGAGTTTCTCCAAGGTGAAAAGTTCGGACGGGTGAATCCTTTATCAGACAACTCGTGAAGCTGTTTTGATAATTCTTGCATCTCGAACGGTGCAAGATGATAAGATACTTTAGATCTAAGAGAAACTAGTGTTTGAGGTTCTTAGGGAGATCACAAGTGATCATAAAAATGACAGAACCACACGAGTAGTTTCGTCTTTGTGATGACATCATAAGGTTGGATCAAACATTCATACAATTGCATTAGTTGAAAATAAAAACCACAAATTTTTATTTATATAACAACCGCATTGTCTTTAAATGTTACAAGATAACAACCAGAGAAATTTCAAAATTCTACTTGTTCTTCATCATTGATTGCCTCATTGATGTTATACACTCGTCCACGTGCTGGATTTACATTGATGTTGACGTTCGCATTCGGGTTTGCGTTAGCATTTGCATTCACCAGTCTTGGGCAGTTGTGGCGGAAATGACCAATCTCTCTGCAATTGAAACATGAACCCAGTGGGAATCTCGCAGCATTCCCTTGAACCTGAGCTTGAACCTGAGCAGCCTGATTTTGTCCCAGACGACAAATATTGGCCAAATGCCCAAGTCTACCACACGTTGTGCATTTCTTGAAATCTTGTTGTGCAACGTGATGACCATTGCAACGGGCACAATGTGGTGCGGTACCAGCATATGCCTTCTTTGCAGCTGGCTGTGCCGGTGGGTTTTGCAAGTTCTGAGCAGTCTGTGCTGTAACAGCAAAATTTTGGGCACCCTTCCGCTTCTTTGATTTCTTCGAAGTCTCAACTTCCTTATCCTTCTTGTTTTGAGCTTTCTTGCTATCCTCCTTGTCAGACTCCTGCTTCTTACCCTTGTCACCCTTTCTGTGTAACTTATTCTTCCGAATCTGCGACTCAGTCAATGTCGCAGCTAACTCGATCGCCTGACGGAGTGTGGTAGGGCTACTACTAGTAAGGATGTCTTGTACCGTGTCAGGTAGGCCGTCAATGTACCTTTCGATAGCCTTTTCGAGTGGGGTAACCATTGTCGGGCAAAGCAGACTCAACTCCTCAAACCTATCAGTATACGCCCTGTGCTCACCACTATATTGCTTCAACTCATCAAATTCCTTCTCCAAAGCTCGCTGCTCATGACGAGGACAGAATTCCCTCATCATAAGGGCCCTAAGTTCAGCCCACGTCTGTGCTAGAGCAACTTCTGCACCACGATCCCTCATAACCCCGTTCCACCATGTGAGAGCCCTCTTTTGAAACACACTTGAAGAAAACTCGACCCTGCGATTGTCAGGACACTGCACGTGGCGGAAAGTATTCTCAATGCTCTCGAACCATTGAAGAAGCCCAGTCGCTCCTTCAGAACCACTAAACTTGAGTGGTTTAGCCTGGTTAAAATCCTTGTATTTACACTGTGCGTTATTGTTGTTGTTATTATTGCCGTTGTTGTATATCTCGTGGACTTGGGTTACAACCCCAGGAAGCACAGCAGCCACCTGCTGAGAGATCAGGGCTGCGAGTTCTTCAATAGTGAAAGTCCGAGCATCGGTTTGAGCATCGCGTCGAGGAGGCATTGTCTAAAAGAGGAAACATGAAATGAAACGAGTGAGAGAATTTGACGAAAAGAATGAGATGAAACAAATCTGATGAAAGCAAGGATAATGGTCATTTGTTTGTTACTACAAAGCAACAAACGACCTCGGTGATTAGTCAAAGTAAATAGGTCAAAAATAATGTATCGCGAAGACATGCTCGCCTATAAGTGAACACTCATCCCAAGAATTCCCAGGTAAGCACAACTGGTCTCGCGTCTGATGAGATATATAGGAAGTGCTTGCCTAGACAGAAAACCCAGAATACAGGCATTCACCCTTCCAGTTTGCACGTGTTCACATTATTTAAAACCCAAAACCTTGACGAGATTTTGAAAATTCAGAGGGGTTCAAAACCATATAACAGAGGGTTCAAAACCTTACAATAGAGGGTTCAAAACCTTGTAATCAATCATCCTAGAACAGATGATTAGTTTTCAAAGCGGTTTTGAAATTTTTGTTCTGGTTGTGGTCGTCGCCTAAGGATAGGTGACGGTATTGTTTTATGACTAAACGCAAGTAAACTCGCGTTAGGGTCCTAAGAAGGTTATAGACTAGGTCAAAGCATTACTAATAACCTAATTCCCTATAACCATTGGCTCTGATACCATCTTTCTGTCACACCCCGACCGCGTAAAACAACAAATCGCGGCGGAAACATCGGGGCGTGTTGCAACAGAATTAATGTTTCATAACCATGGATACCAAAAAGTGTTTCGTTTTATTAAACATTGAATAATTACATTGTCTGGAAATCTAAATACACAATTTAAACATAGTCTATCATTGTTATTGAGTCACTAAGGCCTTGTCCAGTCCTATGTGAGCATGCATCCTATCAATCGATATCTTTCAACAATACCTGAAACATATGTGAAAACGAGGTCAGCAAAGAAATGCTGGCGAGTACATAGGTTTTGTGAAAATAAGATTCATGACTTCTGTTTTAAGAAAATGTTTAGTCATGAACCTTGTAATTTGCTTTGTCTTTGTAAATCATTTGAAAAATAATAAGTTCAAGTGATATGTATAAATAAGAGAATAATGCATGATTAAATGAATAACCATGTAAAATGAGTTTGTATAAGATAAGTTGTTTGTAAATAATTCTCTTGTGAAAAGTATGTTACTTGTATAAAATGTTCTATGTCTCAAACTGAAATGATTCAAATAACGCTACAATATGTAATACCATACAAACACTTATATATAGGAAGTACCAGCGGCGTATCCACCATGCTTGTATCATATTCCACACGCATTGTTACTTAATCACTTAGTCAAACCAAACCACCAAAGTAATGTTCATGCCCAATGTAAATCATGTAATATGTATAACCAAAACCCAATCGTATATCGCTTTGAAGCCAATCGTTTACCCAATCGTTAAAACATCGTGTGAAAACCAATTGTTTACCCAATCGTTAAATTCGATTTAGGTCGTGAAACTACTTAAATGGTCGTCTCGCTAATAACATTCAAACCTTCTTGACTCGCATTAATAAACCCTTACCAAAGGATAGATTAAAAATTCGCATTAATAAACCCTTACCAAAGGATAGATTAACAACTCGCATTAATAAACCCTTACCAAAGAGTAAAGTAACAATTACAGATTCAGTCGCTACCCACAACACCCACACATAACTACGGGTGTAGTAAATAACGGGACTTGTCAGATCCTATGGTACCATAACCTAATACTGGTCGGCTTGATCATTGCTAATGAATGTCATTTGTTATGTAACCCAACCAACAAGTTTGTTCACTTTATTGAAATCGTTATTAGTTTTGTATAAATCGTCTTAATCGTTTTTGAAACCATCGTTATAACATCGAAAATCGTTTTGTTATCATCGTTAAAGCCTTGAAAACATTTAGCACATATGAGTCACCCCAAAACAATTGAAAGCAGTAAAATAGGGGAATAATGTACTCGCCTGAGAATGCTTAGAGGTCTTGAACAACAACCAAACAAAGCTAGAGAGAGCACGGAATCAGTCGACAATCTAAAACTATATAAATAAACCGGACTTAAATCGGGAGATCGGATAGGATGAGGCTTGGTAAACCAAATGAGTATTGGAACTCATATGATATGGTTTAACAAGGCCTACATACTACAATGAAACCAAACCTAAGTGCTTTCGACCCATCGCGACCCATTAAGGTAGCTTATGCTACTTTAACGCGTCGTGTGCGTGAAACGCGTTCGGACCGCCTAACTAGTCCTATGACAAGTAGAATATGCCTAAACATGTTACATAATCAGTTATGTGACAAAGGTTTAGGTTACATATGCTTAATTACCAATTATACATGAAAAGGGTATTCTGGTAATTTACCTAAGGCATATAAACTACCTATCATACAACTACTCAAACGATGTGACCATAGGGTATAACCTCGGAAGGTTATTCCCTACCTACTATGGTCACCTAATGTATTTGGTCGGATCCTAATGATCGACCAAATGGGTCGGGTTCGAGGTATAAGCGATTTATTAGATCGCTTACCCTACGACCCTAGACAACGTGGTAATCAGTAGGCATAGTCCCAAGGGACTATAACCAACGTGATTACACTCACGTTGCGAAGTTCAAACGAACTTCGCATTGACCATAACTGGTCAATGTAGAAAGTCAAACAAAGTTTGACTTTCAGACTCGAAAGACTCGAAAAGCAATAAAAGAACGAAAGAATACTTACGAAGGGTCCCCGAAGGCTAATTTCGATCCGAGAATCTCAGGTATGAAACAATGGTTTCAACTTAGAGTTTCTAAGATCAAAATTCTAGTGATTATGAAGCATGGGGGGTGGGGTATTTATAGTAAAAGGTCCACCGTTAAGATCGTTTCTTGGAAACCGTGCTTTGATCTTGGCCTTACACCTCAAGATAATGGTTTTACAAAACCATGTGAGCCCATGGTATTTCCCAAAACCATGTGCACATAAAAACAGCCCCTAGTATTGCCCAAAACCATGTGCAAAGGTGGTATAGACCAGATTCAATGTTTCTTCACAGAAAGTTTCAAAAATGGCAGATTTGGTCCCTGTAGTGTAATAAGGCCTTTTCCGACGCGTTTAAGGCTCGTTAACCCCATTTCAAAGCTCTAAAATGAAGTTAAAGTAAAGGGAACTTAAAATGTTCTCAAAAATATCTCGGATGTCGGTTCGTTTAGCCGTACAGTTGCGTTGTTCGGCTAATTACGACGGAATGCGCATAAGCGCGAGAAACGATCCAAATGACGCGACGAATGGATTTTTCTTAAGCCAAACACTAAAGAATAATATAGTCATGCTTACATAAATTTTTGGATGTCCGGATGTATTCAGAACGTAAGTTATGCGCGAAAGTGCAAACTTGTGCACTTTTTGACACTTTTAGTCCCTGAATGACCCAAAAGTTTATTTTAGCACACCGAACACCTCAAAGCTTATTTATAAGCTATGTAAAGGATATTTATGGTATGTTTAACTTATGGTCATGTTCCGGAATGTCTGTTACAGTTCAAATTGGCATACTTTCGCAGTTTGTCAACTTTAGTCCCTGTAAGCGATTTAACTTGATTTTGCCATACCAAAGCCTTCAAAACTTATTTCTAAGTTATGTAAAGGTTATTTAAGGTATGTTAAGCCTATGTCACTATTCCGGAGTGTTTGTTGCATTAAACTGGTTATATTTACGCATCGGTGCGCGTATAACCTTCCAGAAAGCGATTTAGAGTTTGAAATTGAACAAGAATTGATATGTGCAAATGATACACATATTTTTACAAATCCCAAGTATGAAATATAATATTTCATTGGTTTGGTATTTGTTTGATGGCCGTGGAGGCACAGGTGTTACAGTCTCCCCTACTTTAGGAAATTTCGTCCCGAAATTTATTTAGAGGAAACTTGTGAGAGTTTAAAACATGAAGTTGAAAAGACCGAACAACATTGGTTAGGGTTCTGAACTTCTAGTAACTTTAATAACATCATGCTTGCAATGTAAGAGGGATACTTATATACAAGTATATGAAGCATCATTGGTGCGTCCACCGTGCCTCCATTACATTGTTATCATTTTATTATTGTTGTCACTATCGGTTCTTACACATAGTAAACCTTACTGGGTTTCTGTGCACTAAATTTCATAATTATGTACGCGTCCATAATTAGACAATTCCTTGCACAGTTTACACAGTCTATTTTATAATGTGTAGGGTAAAACCAAATGAACAATCCTGTGATGCGTGTAACTAGACCGCCATAGAGTCCTTTTAATTAAATCAATAAATGATCTAAATAGACTATCAAGGAGTCTGTTCAGCTACATCACTAGATGTCGTTCTTTAACCAAATTGTGAATCAATCTTTTAGACTAGACCACTCAAGGGTCTATCATCGAATCCTGGAATGGTACTATATAACCCAAGGGTCTTAACTACCACGTAGAAGCCCATAAGGATTTAAGGTAGTACCTTTTTAATATCCTACTATGAATCCCTCATATGAAGATATAAAAGATTCTATGAGGATTTGAAAATCGTTTACCACACAAAAACATAGAGGAGAACACATAAACACATATCACATAATCGCATAATCGTATACTCGCATAATTGTTTAAATTGACCTTTAAATTTGTTATCTTTGGACACGGGTATTTAATGCATACAAGGAATCAATTCTTAATTGCATCAATTTGGATGGATCCACATGAATACCCTGCTTGTTGACTACATGACCCAAAAACTGAACTCCTTTAAGCCAAAATTTCCTCTTGGAGGATTTAGTGAAAAGTTTGTTCCTTCTTTAAGGGTTCCAATGTCAACGAAGGTGTTGATCGGGATCGGCTCGTGATATGAATAGATCAAGATGTCATTAATAACAATGACGAACTGATCCAAATAAGGCTTGCAGACTCTATTTATTAAGTCTTTGAAGATGGCCGGAGCATTTGTCAACCCAAAAGGCATGACTGTAAACTCTTAATGGCCATACTTCGTGCAGAAAACCGTTTTGGGAATATCTTCTTCAAGAATACAAAGTTGATGATACCCAAAACGCAAATCGATCTCGGAAAATATGAAACGCTATGCAGTTGATCGGAGAAATCGTTGATTTAAGGTAGGGGATATCGATTCTTGATGATAAGCTTACTAGGCTTACGTTAATCGATATTCATTCGAAAAGATCCATTTTTCTTTTCACAAGGAGGACAGGAGTTTCTCCAAGGTGAAAAGTTCGGACGGGTGAATCCTTTATCAGACAACTCGTGAAGCTGTTTTGATAATTCTTGCATCTCGAACGGTGCAAGATGATAAGATACTTTAGATCTAAGAGAAACTAGTGTTTGAGGTTCTTAGGGAGATCACAAGTGATCATAAAAATGACAGAACCACACGAGTAGTTTCGTCTTTGTGATGACATCATAAGGTTGGATCAAACATTCATACAATTGCATTAGTTGAAAATAAAAACCACAAATTTTTATTTATATAACAACCGCATTGTCTTTAAATGTTACAAGATAACAACCAGAGAAATTTCAAAATTCTACTTGTTCTTCATCATTGATTGCCTCATTGATGTTATACACTCGTCCACGTGCTGGATTTACATTGATGTTGACGTTCGCATTCGGGTTTGCGTTAGCATTTGCATTCACCAGTCTTGGGCAGTTGTGGCGGAAATGACCAATCTCTCTGCAATTGAAACATGAACCCAGTGGGAATCTCGCAGCATTCCCTTGAACCTGAGCTTGAACCTGAGCAGCCTGATTTTGTCCCAGACGACAAATATTGGCCAAATGCCCAAGTCTACCACACGTTGTGCATTTCTTGAAATCTTGTTGTGCAACGTGATGACCATTGCAACGGGCACAATGTGGTGCGGTACCAGCATATGCCTTCTTTGCAGCTGGCTGTGCCGGTGGGTTTTGCAAGTTCTGAGCAGTCTGTGCTGTAACAGCAAAATTTTGGGCACCCTTCCGCTTCTTTGATTTCTTCGAAGTCTCAACTTCCTTATCCTTCTTGTTTTGAGCTTTCTTGCTATCCTCCTTGTCAGACTCCTGCTTCTTACCCTTGTCACCCTTTCTGTGTAACTTATTCTTCCGAATCTGCGACTCAGTCAATGTCGCAGCTAACTCGATCGCCTGACGGAGTGTGGTAGGGCTACTACTAGTAAGGATGTCTTGTACCGTGTCAGGTAGGCCGTCAATGTACCTTTCGATAGCCTTTTCGAGTGGGGTAACCATTGTCGGGCAAAGCAGACTCAACTCCTCAAACCTATCAGTATACGCCCTGTGCTCACCACTATCTTGCTTCAACTCATCAAATTCCTTCTCCAAAGCTCGCTGCTCATGACGAGGACAGAATTCCCTCATCATAAGGGCCCTAAGTTCAGCCCACGTCTGTGCTAGAGCAACTTCTGCACCACGATCCCTCATAACCCCGTTCCACCATGTGAGAGCCCTCTTCTGAAACACACTTGAAGAAAACTCGACCCTGCGATTGTCAGGACACTGCACGTGGCGGAAAGTATTCTCAATGCTCTCGAACCATTGAAGAAGCCCAGTCGCTCCTTCAGAACCACTAAACTTGAGTGGTTTAGCCTGGTTAAAATCCTTGTATTTACACTGTGCGTTATTGTTGTTGTTATTATTGCCGTTGTTGTATATCTCGTGGACTTGGGTTACAACCCCAGGAAGCACAGCAGCCACCTGCTGAGAGATCAGGGCTGCGAGTTCTTCAATAGTGAAAGTCCGAGCATCGGTTTGAGCATCGCGTCGAGGAGGCATTGTCTAAAAGAGGAAACATGAAATGAAACGAGTGAGAGAATTTGACGAAAAGAATGAGATGAAACAAATCTGATGAAAGCAAGGATAATGGTCATTTGTTTGTTACTACAAAGCAACAAACGACCTCGGTGATTAGTCAAAGTAAATAGGTCAAAAATAATGTATCGCGAAGACATGCTCGCCTATAAGTGAACACTCATCCCAAGAATTCCCAGGTAAGCACAACTGGTCTCGCGTCTGATGAGATATATACGAAGTGCTTGCCTAGACAGAAAACCCAGAATACAGGCATTCACCCTTCCAGTTTGCACGTGTTCACATTATTTAAAACCCAAAACCTTGACGAGATTTTGAAAATTCAGAGGGGTTCAAAACCATATAACAGAGGGTTCAAAACCTTACAATAGAGGGTTCAAAACCTTGTAATCAATCATCCTAGAACAGATGATTAGTTTTCAAAGCGGTTTTGAAATTTTTGTTCTGGTTGTGGTCGTCACCTAAGGATAGGTGACGGTATTGTTTTATGACTAAACGCAAGTAAACTCGCGTTAGGGTCCTAAGAAGGTTATAGACTAGGTCAAAGCATTACTAATAACCTAATTCCCTATAACCATTGGCTCTGATACCATCTTTCTGTCACACCCCGACCGCGTAAAACAACAAATCGCGGCGGAAACATCGGGGCGTGTTGCAACAGAATTAATGTTTCATAACCATGGATACCAAAAAGTGTTTCGTTTTATTAAACATTGAATAATTACATTGTCTGGAAATCTAAATACACAATTTAAACATAGTCTATCATTGTTATTGAGTCACTAAGGCCTTGTCCAGTCCTATGTGAGCATGCATCCTATCAATCGATATCTTTCAACAATACCTGAAACATATGTGAAAACGAGGTCAGCAAAGAAATGCTGGCGAGTACATAGGTTTTGTGAAAATAAGATTCATGACTTCTGTTTTAAGAAAATGTTTAGTCATGAACCTTGTAATTTGCTTTGTCTTTGTAAATCATTTGAAAAATAATAAGTTCAAGTGATATGTATAAATAAGAGAATAATGCATGATTAAATGAATAACCATGTAAAATGAGTTTGTATAAGATAAGTTGTTTGTAAATAATTCTCTTGTGAAAAGTATGTTACTTGTATAAAATGTTCTATGTCTCAAACTGAAATGATTCAAATAACGCTACAATATGTAATACCATACAAACACTTATATATAGGAAGTACCAGCGGCGTATCCACCATGCTTGTATCATATTCCACACGCATTGTTACTTAATCACTTAGTCAAACCAAACCACCAAAGTAATGTTCATGCCCAATGTAAATCATGTAATATGTATAACCAAAACCCAATCGTATATCGCTTTGAAGCCAATCGTTTACCCAATCGTTAAAACATCGTGTGAAAACCAATTGTTTACCCAATCGTTAAATTCGATTTAGGTCGTGAAACTACTTAAATGGTCGTCTCGCTAATAACATTCAAACCTTCTTGACTCGCATTAATAAACCCTTACCAAAGGATAGATTAAAAATTCGCATTAATAAACCCTTACCAAAGGATAGATTAACAACTCGCATTAATAAACCCTTACCAAAGAGTAAAGTAACAATTACAGATTCAGTCGCTACCCACAACACCCACACATAACTACGGGTGTAGTAAATAACGGGACTTGTCAGATCCTATGGTACCATAACCTAATACTGGTCGGCTTGATCATTGCTAATGAATGTCATTTGTTATGTAACCCAACCAACAAGTTTGTTCACTTTATTGAAATCGTTATTAGTTTTGTATAAATCGTCTTAATCGTTTTTGAAACCATCGTTATAACATCGAAAATCGTTTTGTTATCATCGTTAAAGCCTTGAAAACATTTAGCACATATGAGTCACCCCAAAACAATTGAAAGCAGTAAAATAGGGGAATAATGTACTCGCCTGAGAATGCTTAGAGGTCTTGAACAACAACCAAACAAAGCTAGAGAGAGCACGGAATCAGTCGACAATCTAAAACTATATAAATAAACCGGACTTAAATCGGGAGATCGGATAGGATGAGGCTTGGTAAACCAAATGAGTATTGGAACTCATATGATATGGTTTAACAAGGCCTACATACTACAATGAAACCAAACCTAAGTGCTTTCGACCCATCGCGACCCATTAAGGTAGCTTATGCTACTTTAACGCGTCGTGTGCGTGAAACGCGTTCGGACCGCCTAACTAGTCCTATGACAAGTAGAATATGCCTAAACATGTTACATAATCAGTTATGTGACAAAGGTTTAGGTTACATATGCTTAATTACCAATTATACATGAAAAGGGTATTCTGGTAATTTACCTAAGGCATATAAACTACCTATCATACAACTACTCAAACGATGTGACCATAGGGTATAACCTCGGAAGGTTATTCCCTACCTACTATGGTCACCTAATGTATTTGGTCGGATCCTAATGATCGACCAAATGGGCCGGGTTCGAGGTATAAGCGATTTATTAGATCGCTTACCCTACGACCCTAGACAACGTGGTAATCAGTAGGCATAGTCCCAAGGGACTATAACCAACGTGATTACACTCACGTTGCGAAGTTCAAACGAACTTCGCATTGACCATAACTGGTCAATGTAGAAAGTCAAACAAAGTTTGACTTTCAGACTCGAAAGACTCGAAAAGCAATAAAAGAACGAAAGAATACTTACGAAGGGTCCCCGAAGGCTAATTTCGATCCGAGAATCTCAGGTATGAAACAATGGTTTCAACTTAGAGTTTCTAAGATCAAAATTCTAGTGATTATGAAGCATGGGGGGTGGGGTATTTATAGTAAAAGGTCCACCGTTAAGATCGTTTCTTGGAAACCGTGCTTTGATCTTGGCCTTACACCTCAAGATAATGGTTTTACAAAACCATGTGAGCCCATGGTATTTCCCAAAACCATGTGCACATAAAAACAGCCCCTAGTATTGCCCAAAACCATGTGCAAAGGTGGTATAGACCAGATTCAATGTTTCTTCACAGAAAGTTTCAAAAATGGCAGATTTGGTCCCTGTAGTGTAATAAGGCCTTTTCCGACGCGTTTAAGGCTCGTTAACCCCATTTCAAAGCTCTAAAATGAAGTTAAAGTAAAGGGAACTTAAAATGTTCTCAAAAATATCTCGGATGTCGGTTCGTTTAGCCGTACAGTTGCGTTGTTCGGCTAATTACGACGGAATGCGCATAAGCGCGAGAAACGATCCAAATGACGCGACGAATGGATTTTTCTTAAGCCAAACACTAAAGCATAATATAGTCATGCTTACATAAATTTTTGGATGTCCGGATGTATTCAGAACGTAAGTTATGCGCGAAAGTGCAAACTTGTGCACTTTTTGACACTTTTAGTCCCTGAATGACCCAAAAGTTTATTTTAGCACACCGAACACCTCAAAGCTTATTTATAAGCTATGTAAAGGATATTTATGGTATGTTTAACTTATGGTCATGTTCCGGAATGTCTGTTACAGTTCAAATTGGCATACTTTCGCAGTTTGTCAACTTTAGTCCCTGTAAGCGATTTAACTTGATTTTGCCATACCAAAGCCTTCAAAACTTATTTCTAAGTTATGTAAAGGTTATTTAAGGTATGTTAAGCCTATGTCACTATTCCGGAGTGTTTGTTGCATTAAACTGGTTATATTTACGCATCGGTGCGCGTATAACCTTCCAGAAAGCGATTTAGAGTTTGAAATTGAACAAGAATTGATATGTGCAAATGATACACATATTTTTACAAATCCCAAGTATGAAATATAATATTTCATTGGTTTGGTATTTGTTTGATGGCCGTGGAGGCACAGGTGTTACAGTTATGCATTATTCGCGTTCGGTACGGTTTATGTAACTAGTTTACAAAAATTAACCGAAACGGGTCAAACCTTATCGTTTTTACTTCAAAATCCAGAATGTGTTTAGTTTACCCACTTTATACAAGTCCTCATACTTTTCGGGTCTAAAGCACATTCTAATCCGGTCTTCGCTTAATCTTCCGTTTTGAACCGTAAAACTTTCATTAAAACTAACCGGTCTAAGTTAAGACTTAAATAAGACCCGTTAGGAATCTAATAGATTATTAAAACCTTCATTCCAGATTTAGGAGCCCAGTAAAAGATATTAGCACTTGCTGATTGATTACGGCTGAGATTAAAATATTATTTTAGCTCAGGTAAATACTTTTAACTTATTTCCCCTTATACGGGCTTGGGATATGGAATTATAATAATACCGCTTGGTCGGGTATGAAGTCGTACAATCGGATTGTGATTAAAAAGATGCATAACTCATTTTAATCTGTTTTGTTTGATGCAATGCCTTTGGGGGGTTAATGACCATGTCCTGGATATCCTCGGCTCATTCATTAGAAATGGCCACGACTTAAGCACAGGGTGTAGGCATACACCTGACAGTTGCGTATGTAAAAAGGTACCCCACTCGTAAGGAAACTTCTTGTGGGTATTATACCAAGTGGTGTGTCTATTAATCTTTTAACCGGCTCTTCTAACCGGGTCCTAAATGGATGACAAACATGTGAAACTGTATACAAGATTATTTTTAAATAATTGTCCCAAGTTAAAAATTATTTTATGCCTTGTGCATCCAAATCAATTTTTATAAACACTTTTCAAAAGAGTCAGTTAATTGTATTTACCAGTGTAAACTGACGTATTTTCAAAAGGTTAAGTGCAGGTACTACGCGTAATCGGCTGGCTACTCCTAGTGTCAAATAAAGAGTCTTGCAAGCTTTTGATGCATAAATCTGTTGAACAATGTTTCTTTTATTTTAGATCCGCCTGTGGATCCAATTACAACCCGTTGTATAATATTTATGTTACTTTCGATTCGGTTTGTAATATTTTACTTTACACTTCCGCTGTGCATTTAAACTGTGATTATTTGACCATGATAATATCAACTACGTCACGATACTCCCCACCGGGCCCACTGGTAATACGTGGAAATATCGGGGTGTGAAAAACGGTTATGGTTTAGCGGTGCTATGAAATAGCATATTATGGATGCAAGGTATCAAACGGGTCAATATGTTGATCCGAGCCAGGTACGCATATTTGTATTGTAGTTAAAAATGCAATGTTGGTTAATTATTGGTGAAAGCCCTTCATCGTAAAAAAAATGAAAGACTAAAATTGACCAAAAAGGGCCTTGATGGGTAAACCGGGCAAATGACCCTTAGAGGTTGTTTAGGAACTTGTTTACTGATTATGAAATCATTAGATGCATATAAAAGTTGTAGGCAAAAAAAAAACATCCCTGGGTCGAATGCCTAAAAATGAGTCGTTTGCGTAAAATGACAAGTTGAAGGGTAAAAATTTGGGATTTTGGGTTCCTTATGTTATATCCACCACAAAAATAGTTGTGGTGGAAGATAAGTAGATAACTAGTGTGGAAACGCGAGGTGCGAAAGGAAGATAGCGAGTTGATGCTTAAATGCCTAAAAGTCCACTAAATGGGTCAAAATAAATTAAGAAGTTAAATGTGGATTAAGTGATTAGAAAGATTCAAATAAATCTGTGAATGTAAATGCGTACGCAAACCTTGTAGTGAGAACGAAAACGCTAAAGTTTGACTAGTCTGGAATGGGTAGAAAGGACAAGATATGCTTTGTCACATAAGCTTATAGTGTGAGGTTATAAACAAACGGGTCGAATAATCATAAAAATGGATTTATAAGCCTTAAGGTTATAAATCTGATTTTGACACAAACAAAGATGACAACCGAGTCCGTAATTAAATTACAGACGTGTAGAAAAAAGAATTACGCAAAACGGACTTCTAGAATGAAAGTTATGATGGTTTTAAGTTGAGATTTGGTCAAAAATTATAGCTGGGCATCTGCAGCAAGTAATAAACCAAACAGTCTGCGGAATTAGGGACGTTGGGTCACGCGACCAACACCCAGAATTCAGTCACGCAGCGCGACAGTCGTCGCGGCCCGCGAGGGCTTAAATTGCTGAAAATTGTTTAGTTTCTGATTGTTTAGCCCATGGAACTCGTTTTAATATGTTTCTAAGCAATCAAAACTAACTTTTATGTCGGTTTTGAATTTAGGTGATCATAAGTTGCATGCCGGAGGATGATCAAGCTCAACGAAGAACCGAACACGAACAAGATAAAAGTTTCCGCACGCTGTTTCGTCGTCATTTTAAAACGACGAATTTATACATATTGTATTGAATTGTTTTAAATCCGAAAATGTTTTAATTTAACCGTATTTTTCAATGTATATGTAATCATATTTAGATGTTTATTTTCATAAATAATACTAAAAGCGTAAAATAATAGCAAGGGTGTTACAAGTTGGTAATCAGAGCTCAAGGTTAAAAGAATAAAGTGTTCGGTTCAAGACTTGATCGCAAATCCAGTAAGTACATGTATATTAATGATTAACATGATTAAAGTGTTGTGAAACACATAGGGTCATCGTGTAATACACGTTACCTCAATTAAATGATAAACATAGTTGACGAAATTACGTGCGTTAGTACGTACAGTAAAAAGCCTTATATTACAATACGGGCGTTTATTAATGTCGAAATTACTAACTTTTGTAAATGTTTAGTCGAAGGACACTCGCATCCAAAGATAGTGGGAGTGTAACAAATCTCAGATATGACGGAGGAACGGTCCAAAGTATAACGAGCAGAGCGTACTCGCCAAGGACCCAAATCGCGTAATAGTCGCGAGTAAGGTGAACAACAAGGAAAGCCTGTTAGGGCAAGCATTACAGGTGCACGTTTTAAATTTATTGCACGAATAGTAATATGTAACAAATACATAGAGACTGACCATTGCATATGTAGATTAAAAACTTGGAAAAACCTGAATAGAATACCTATCTAGGATATTTTTTCCAAGAAATCTAAATAGAGGCGTTACTTACATGGGGTGTAATGTGAAAATTATAAAAATGTCATGAGTGTCAGGTGTTGATCGCTTACTCTGGCCAAGTAAGTAGTGAACACATGATGTCATGAACTTCTTATGATGGACACATTTACATCCGATGTAGTAAGGACGGGGTGAGTGGGACAAATTAAAAGTACCCAAATGAGTCAAATGAGCAAAATAGTTGATAATAATGTAAACGCACAACCGGGTGACGGAAGCGTATTACATTAGGATAATGAGCCCGAGAGAAGAAAAAAAATTAATTAATGTAAATGATGATATAAATGAATGACTTAAGGAAAATTCATGAAAATAAGTCATTTTGGACGAAAGAACCATGGTGGACAAAATGGGCAAGTAAAACCAAAGTATAGATGATCCGCAGGGTCATAAAAACGAAGGTATTGCCCACACGAAAAAGATAATCAAGGTTGTTAATTGGGGTCATAGTAAAGAAAGGATGACGATGATAATCGTCACTCAGAATCTATACGGCCGTCAGGGATGGTCCCACAAAGAATAAAAGACATGGTTGAATAAAAGCAATGGATTTCGCTAAGGCGACCAAATAAATTTAAGCGAGGTCTTAATGCATACCAGAAGGGTTGCAATGATAACGACCTCGGTAAAACACCCGGTTGATGGATAAGGATTTAAACCTATGCGTAGACCCAGAAACGGGAACGCGGATGGAAAGTCAAAAGACTCGGGTTTCGAGTCATGACTAAAAGACGATAAGATACTGCAAATAGAAATTTTGATAAATTACGTTCACCTATTTTAAAAGTTGAACGGGTTGAACAAAGAATGAAGTTTGACATTCATAAGTGATGAATTTTCACACGAACAAGTCGAACGAATTTAGTAAAGGATGGCGCTTGCTAAAATAAGTAAGCGCGAACCGAATAAATAAAAGTGTAAAGTATTATTAATAAACCTATGTAAAGGGTTATAGGTGTTAAAAACATTAAGATAAAAGAACCCAGGTAATGGGTCGTAAAGAAGTACAGGTAAGAACCGGATAATGGTAAGCGTTGGACAAACTGACGTGTAAATGACCTTAGAAGTCATAAAGTCGGAAAGATAATTCGAAAGAAAACAAATGAAGCCTTAGACTACGGTCAAGGTCAAATTAAATCCAAAAAGCAAAAGTAAATAATTCTAGACATAAAAATGGGTGCCTTGATGCCAAATATATATATATATATATATATATATATATATACGGTTGAATAAAGTCTCGAATAAAAGGTGATCTATGAGGTCATCATAACCTACGAAATCATAATTAATGTTAAGTCTACGGGACCAAAAGACCCTCGGGTCACGAATAGAAAGAAACGAACTGATAGGGTTTCACCTTAGAAAGTGGAAATCTAAGGAAAAAGCCCGCGAGGCTATGTGAAGAAACCTACGGGTCAATATTGTAAAGCAAGGAAACTGGTTGCAACTTCCCGCGTAAAATAATAACGAAAAGTAACGCTAGCATAAAAGCGATGGGTTTCGCTAAGTTAATCAAACGGGTTAAAGCGAAGAGATCACGAAGTGTCTGGTTAACAAAAGTGAGGAATTTCACTAAAACATTTAAACGGATTTAAATGACAAAAGAATTCACAATTATTTAAATTGTGTTACGTCACAAAAAGGGCGAAGTCATTACTGAAATGACAACGGAAGGGGATAAATCCATTGGACGTAAATTCCTTGAAATTGACATAAGTTAAAGAGAAAACGTTAAACTAAAATACCATTTTAGTGAGAAATAACGTTTTAACAAATATAAATATTATGAGAGGAACTGGAAAACGGAAAACACTAAAAGAAATGGGTACGTTGAAAACGAAACCTGGTTCGTTTTATTAAACCAATGAAATACGTAAATAAGGTTTCAGGGACGAAACCTCTTTAAGGGGGGGGGGGGGGGTTTAGACTTGTAACACCCCAAAAACGGGTTTGGTAATCAAACTGCCTTAATAGTAATGACGGGTAAAATACCGTTAGTGGTAAAAATTAACCCGGTAAATAATTAAATATTAGGAAATTAAATAAATAAACATAATAATAATTGGAAAGAGGATAAATACTTTAAGAAAACAAAGTATATAAAAATGCCCAAGTTAACGGGACTTAAAATATAACGGGCTATAGCTTCCCGAACCCATTAAGTTAACTAGGAATAATTAACCTAGTTAATGAGGTGTAAATAAGTAATAAAACATGGAGTTCTAGTCTCTAATAATTAAAATTAAACTTGAGGGACCAAAACCGTTAAAAAGGAAACAAGTTTTATATAATTAAAAAAAACACACCACACACACAAGGTGTGTGTGGATCGATCATCAGGGGGCGACCAAAGGGGCTCAAACCCTAAAACTCAACAAAATCTTCAAATTGGAGGATCAATCGAAGGCCAAATTCGAAATTGAATACATATACACGATCACCAAGTCAAGGGGATCGTAAGGTATGTCGAATTTCTAACATTCGTGAAGTTGTGAAAATTTGTTAACTTTGCATGAGACGGTCTATGTATGAATCGTAGAGGTTATGGCTGAATTTGAGATGTATGATTGCTTAGGAACAAGCCCTAAGTGAAGATTTAGAATAAATTGCTATGATTTAGGTGTTTGTTTGAATTACCACACCTAGCTAAGTGGGTTTTGATAATATGATGAAGTTAAGGTTAAATTTGTACTTAGAATCATCATATTGAATAATGAAATCAAGATACTTGAACAAATTGTAAGTTTGAGTAATTATTCATACGTGACTTGAAAAAGGGTTTTTGTATGATATAAATGAATCGATAATAAAATCATGATATAGATGCTTGGAATTATGTTACCTACTAGTTAGTATGTAAAATTTGATTTCGTTAAGAGTTCGGATGAAATATGCCTAAGTGAGTTCAATGAACAAAATGTGCATTTGAATATGTTGATAAGTCAATTGACATTTAAAAAGTCAAACCGACCAATGATTAGATCGAATGATAATTTTGATATAGTCGAATGATAAATTCGACATAAAACCCGTAGGATGGAATAGTCGTAAATGATTATGACTAATCTAACCGTCTTACAAATTGTGATGATGATAGTTTGACTCTAGACAAGCTAGATGAAGACTTGGGAAAAAAGCAGGTCAAACGGATCGAGTACGCGAAAAAAGAGCATAACCGGATGCAAAGTAAGTAAAACTTACACCTTTTTGTAGAATACGTGTTTAATCTATAAGTTATGAATACAATAAAGATAATATTCGAAATATGGTTTCCGACGCGAAAAGATACGGGTCGGAACTATTATAAGTTATAGAAACCATGTTTAATGGTAAAAAGGGTTTAAGAGACATAGCTATAGAGGTGAGAAATCTGAATTAAGTTAATTAATGAAATGGTAAATAGGTACCATTCTAATATAAGCGCAAAAGTGTTTAATCGCTTAAACCAAATGGGTCAAATGGTAATGTAGATACCATTTGACAAATAAGAACTAATAAGTGCTTGTCGAGTCTTATGCGCACAATATAAAACGGTAATGGTTTAGCGGTGCTATGAAATAGCATATTATGGATGCAAGGTATCAAACGGGTCAATATGTTGATCCGAGCCAGGTACGCATATTTGTATTGTAGTTAAAAATGCAATGTTGGTTAATTATTGGTGAAAGCCCTTCATTGTAAAAAAAAATGAAAGACTAAAATTGACCAAAAAGGGCCTTGATGGGTAAACCGGGCAAATGACCCTTAGAGGTTGTTTAGGAACTTGTTTACTGATTATGAAATCCTTAGATGCATATAAAAGTTGTAGGCAAAAAAAAACATCCCTGGGTCGAATGCCTAAAAATGAGTCGTTTGCGTAAAATGACTAGTTGAAGGGTAAAAATTTGGGATTTTAGGTTCCTTATGTTATATCCACCACAAAAATAGTTGTGGTGGAAGATAAGTAGATAACTAGTATGGAAACCTGAGGTGCGAAAGGAAGATAGCGAGTTGATGCTTAAATGCCTAAAAGTCCACTAAACGGGTCAAAATAAATTAAGAAGTTAAATGTGGATTAAGTGATTAGAAAGATACAAATAAATCTGTGAATGTAAACGCGTACGCAAACCTTGTAGTGAGAACGAAAATGCTAAAGTTTGACTAGTCCGGAATGGGTAGAAAGGACAAGACATGCTTTGTCACATAAGCTTATAGTGTGAGGTTATAAACAAACGGGTCGAATAATCATAAAAAGGGATTTATAAGCCTTAAGCTTATAAATCTGATTTTGATACAAACAAAGATGACAACCGAGTCCGTAATTAAATTACAGACGTGTAGGAAAAAGAATTACGCAAAACGGACTTCTATAATGATAGTTATGATGGTTTTAAGTTGAGATTTGGTCAAAAATTATAGCTGGGCATCTGCAGCAAGTTATAAACCAAACAGTCTGTCGAATTAGGGGCATTGCGTCACGCGACCAACACCCGGAATTCAGTCGCGCAGCGCGACAGTCGTCGCTGCCCACGACAGAGCAAGGAGAAATTCCTCGCGGCCCGCGAGGGCTTAAATTGCTGAAAATTGTTTAGTTTCTGATTGTTCAGCCCATGGAACTCGTTTTAATATGTTTCTAAGCAATCAAAACTAACTTTTATGTTGGTTTTGAATTTAGGTGATCTTAAGTTGCTTGCCGGAGGATGATCAAGCTCAACGAAGAACCGAACACGAACACGAACAAGATAAAAGCTTCCGCACGTTGTTTCGTTGTCATTTTAAAACAACGAATTTATACATATTGTATTGGATTGTTTTAAATCCGAAAATGTTTTAATTTAACTGTATTTTTCAATGTATATGTAATCATATTTACATGTTTATTTTCATAAATAATACTAAAAGAGTAAAATAATAGCAAGGGTGTTACATGAGGACTTCTATCCCGAGGAAATACTTGAGATTCCCAAGGTTTTTCATTTCAAATTTTGAGAACAGATTCTTTTTCAGCCGTGTTATTTCTTCTACATCGTTTCCGGTAATAATCATGTCATCGACATATATGATCAAGCACGTTACAAGACCATTTCTTTTCTTGAGAAACAAGGTATGATCAGCATTACTTTGGTGATACCCATATTCTTTCATGGCCAAAGTGAACTTTCCAAACCAAGCCCGAGGAGACTGTTTCAGCCCGTATAAAGACTTTTTCAACCGACAAACTTCCCCTTCTTTAAAACCCACTCCAAAACCTGGAGGTGCTTCCATGTAGACTTCTTCCGTTAGGTCTCCATAGAGAAATGCGTTTGTAACATCGAACTGGTGGAGTGGCCAGTTCTTATTGGTTGCCACAGAGAAGAGGACTCTGATGGTGTCCATTTTTGCAACCGGAGAAAAAGTCTCAGAGTAATCGATCCCATACGTTTGAGTGTAACCCTTGGCTACAAGTCGTGCTTTGTATCTTCCAATGGAACCATCTGGTTTATATTTGATTGAATACACCCACCGGCATCCAACTGTTTTCTTTCCTTTAGGAAGGCTGCACTTCTCCCATGTGTTGTTTTTCATAAGAGCATGCGTCTCCGTTTCCATTGCTTCTTTCCAGTTCTTCTGACTTTGGGCTTCCTTTACGGAACTAGGTGTTTGTTCAGAGTATAGAGAGGTAACAAATGCTTTCGCACTGTTAGATAAGTTCCCGTCAGCCATATTAGCTACAAGATACCTTGAAGTTCTGGTTTCCCTTTATGGGGAGTACCGTTTTGGAGGAACCCCTCTATTGGCTCTTGGAGGTAAAACGTATGTTCTCAGTGTTGTTCCAGAGCCTCCATCATCTTGTTCGTTAGATTCGACTTCCCTTTGGGCTGCGTTGTTTTTCTTAGCGATCTCCACCTGTTCCATTACCTCGGGACTATCGTGACTATTAGGGTTCGTTTCAATCACATTTCCAAGGTTCTCAGAGTCAAGATTTTGAGAGTCACTTACCTCGGACACCAGTCTGGTTGATTCTTGGGTGAGACTTTTGATAGGCTCAATATGCGTGGATGTATGAGATGACTCGTCTTCGCTTGCGGATGGAATCTACTTCAACCATCTCAGTGAGTCCTCATGCTCTATCTTACCCTGACCACTGGGATGGGACTGATAGTACTATTCTGTTTCAAGAAAATCGCAGTGGACAGTGGTAATTACGCGACGTCATATTGGATTATAGCATCCGTATCCCTTCTGATTCACCTCATAACCAACAAAGACACATTTCTCGGCGCATGGGTCAAGTTTGGATCGTTCAGTTTTGGGTATATGAGGAAAGGTTGTACACCCAAAGACTCGAGGTGGTAAGGTAGGAGGTGGAGGTAGTTTAGTGAATGTAGATAAGGTATCTAGGGGAGTCTTTAGATCAAGAGCTTTGGTTGGTAAACGGTTAAGGAGATACACAGCTGTGTTTATAGCTTCGGGCCAAAAAGACTTAGGAACTTTGGATTCAAGCATAAGGGCTCTGGCCATTTCTACCAGAATGCCATTTTTTCGCTCAACTACACCATTCTGTTCTGGGTGTTTTGGGCACGTGGTTTGGTGGATCATTCCCTTCCCTTGAATAAATTGTTTCATGGAGTTATTAACATACTCCCCTCCATTGTCAGATCATAAGATCTGAATGTTGGTTTTGAATTGAGTTTGGACCATGGTGTAAAACAATCTGAATTTGTCAAAGACTTCAGATTTGTGTTTTAAAAAATACACCCATGTCATACGGGTACAATCATCAACAAATAGTAGAAAAAACCAGAAGTTTTGACCTCCATTAGTTTCAGCTGGGCCCCAAACATCTGAATGTGTTAGGGAAAAAGGTTCACTGACCCTAGTGTTACTCGGTTTGAATGGTTTCTTATGGCTTTTGGCTAAGACACATGTTTCACAGTCTAATGTGATGTTGGACGGGAAGATTTCGGGAAGTAAAAGGTGCAGATATCCTGCGGAAGGATGCCCTAATCGCCTATGCCAAAGCCATGCTTCTCTACTCTTTGTTCCGTGAGCAAGCATTGCAGTCCCTGACTAAGTCACCTCATCCACATAGTATAAGCCCTGTCGTTCAGTACCACGCCCAATTATCTTTCCAGTTCTGATGTCCTGTAAGATGCAAAATTGAGGATGCATTAGAACTGTGCAATTGAGTTCCTTTGTAACATGACTTATTGATAACAACTTGTGTGTTAACGAAGGAACATATAAACAGTTTGACAGTCTCAGATTGGGAGATATTTCAACAGTTCCTCCTCCCTTAACTAAGACATTTTCGCCATTTGTCGTTTTGATGTGGGTTCTGTTTGGTTTCTTTGTAGAGACGAAGTCCGATGGTTCGTACGTCATCGTATCAGTGGCTCCACAATCAAAGATCCAAGGACTGACTTGATCACTACTTTCCTGTGTTGTTAAATAGGCTTCTCCACTTGTTGGTGGATAGTCTTTCAACAACTCATAGTTTCTCTGATTAACCATCTTCGAACAGTTTTTTTCCTTAGAGAAAAAAATGCTGTCGTTACGGACAAACTAACTGACCAGCGTATTTTTCTCAAATACACTTGACACTTGAACTCGCGTTCAAGATTGAGTAATTACACTGGACTAACAAAGGCGGGCACGTTCTCTTATCGGCGTAGTTATTAAATACACCGGCGTATTTATTAAATACACCGGGCCACTTGAACTCACGTTCAAGATTTAAGATTGCCACGAACAAACAAATCCCCTAGCTTAACCACTTTAGTAAATCTGACAGATTTGAAAAACAGATCCGCTAGGGTTTCTTATGTGTGGGGAATCAATAAATGCCGTAGCATCTTATGTGTGGGGTTGTTCTTGTCAGCCAATGAAATGGAGACAATGTGGTGAGCAAATCACAGAAGCGGTGGATATGAATTAATTAATTCATGCAACAATTGAATAAGTGATGCTTTTAGTAAAAAAGTCATCCACCAATCAATTATACAGAAGATGTCGGTCAAAACTAAAAAACCTTTTGAAAGTCTGCTTCTTATTTTGCGGCCGACGACAATGAAGAATCAATGAATTTGGATTTTTTGGTGTTTTTGGGGTTTTTTTTGGTTTGGTTGAGATAGATTGTAGATGAAGAATCAAAGGTTCATGAATAAGAAACACTGCTCTGATACCATATCACACGGTATAGAGAAAAATAGGGGCTTATATCAGATTGTAAAATGAATTGCAGTTAGGGTTTACAAGAAAGGTGTTTATATAGGACACCATGTTACACATTAGCCCCTTTACTGTAAGTTATTGTCTTCTTTCTGACACATGTCATTACATAAATACCTAAATCCAACAAAGGTTCCATGTCGAGACAAGATAAACTTATCCGACTCAATGACCTGTTTATAACCACAATTGTTTAATACAATTCCAGATAAGAGATTCTTTCGAATCTCTGGTACATACAACACATTATCTAATAATAGATGTTTTCTAATAATAGATGTTTTCCATAAGTAAATACAAGTCTAACTTTTCCAACTCATTTGATGGGCTCGGTTGCAACATTTCCCATTCTTAGTTCAAATCCATCTTCAAGTGGTTCGAATTCCTCAAACAATTTGAGATCCTTGCAAACGTGACTCGTAGCACTCGAGTCTATCCACCATGCAAGCATGTCATCTTGTACATAAAAGGATTCAGAAATAAATGCTACATAATTCTCAACCGAATTATGTTTATAAACGGTCAGACTTTTTGAGTCCAATAATAAACCCGAAGACCGGGTTTCATTTATTTCATACCTCAACGGGATTTTTCCAACTTGTACACTTCTTATGTTTGTACCATCACAGCTAGTAAGCTGCACCTTTGTATTGAATTTGTTTGATTCAAAAATCTTACTTTTTATTTGTTTATTATTCAAATCACAAAATAAATTTTGTTTATTTGAATCAAATCTAATTTTTGTGTTTTGTAAATAATTAACATGTCCCGAATGACCAATTGAATCAACTACAAAACTTATAGGTTTTGTCAAGCTTAAAGTAGAATTAGTAAGCGTACCGTATGGAGCATTTGGATCTTTTGACCCACTTGGACCCGCTATGTTAGCTTTGTTTCCATCTGTAATCTTCACACAACAATATTTCTTGAAATGCCCCGGTTTACCAAATCTCCAACAATTTAATTCAAGGGTCCAATGATATAGTTGTAGTAAATTATTAACGTTGGCCCTTATTAAATTACGTTGGCTCATATATAGTTGAATAGTTTAATGGTAGATTACCAAAAAACAATAACAAGGAATATTATTAAGCCTATCATATAAAATATAAAGTCCAAAATATTTAGAAACAAACTTATTATTAATTATAAGGCCTATGTAATTATTTGCACAATAAACTGAAACAAGGTTAGGATTAACTCGAGCCCGCACTCCCGCGTCACCTAACTCATTTAATCTCTAACATTATTTCCTCGATCAAGAAGTTAATCCAATACCCTAAAATCTGTTGATAACACTAAAATTACCAACATTGTATAAGGTATCCATAATCACATATCTAATTACATATTATCCTGGATTTCCTGATGTCTGCTATAATTCCAACTTGGTTTCTCTTATCAGGGAAAGCTGCAAAATGGACAAATGATAACAGTTGTTGAACCTTCTTATGGTACCAGACATAAAGAATATTCTATGAATGAAGCATCCATACCGGTAAAGCTTGAACATGAGAATGTGGCTAAGTTGCTCGGATATTGTATTGAAGGAACCAGATTGTTCCTTGTCTATGACTTCCCACTGCATGCAATCCCTGATCACTTGATGTTTGGAATGAATTTGCATGGTTCAACAGAAAACAAGTGTTGTTAGACCGTGGGGTATGGTGAGGCTTGGGTTGGGGGCATGAGTTGACACGTGGAGTTCGAGCCCCCCCCCCCCCCACCGGTGAGTGACGTGTCCGTGGGGTATGGCGGGGTTTGGGTTGGGGCGTGGCTTGGCAGTTTATTAAAAAAAAGCGAATAGGACATGGCCAACAAAGCGAATAGGAGCCCGCCACATAGGATCGCTAGCCCGCCCCACACCCGCCTTCAAACTCCCGCCCCTTGGGCCACGCCCCAACCCAAGCCCCTGGGGTGGTGGCTTGGTCGTTTTCAGCCAACCCACGCCCCAACCCAAGTCCCATACCCCATAGTCTTAGCCTTTTTCTTTTCAAACTTACGATCATTCCAGTTTTTCAAATATATTAGTTTTGATTGATTAAACTGTTGGGTTATTCGGTTTGTTTACAGGTCATACGGGGTGCGTTATCGGGTCAGCCGGTTACAAGTCAAAAGAGCAAATATATCAGTTGATAAATGGGTTATTAAATAATCAATGAGTTAGTTTTCTCAATAAGCTATCCATGTATCAGTCCTACAAAATACCATACGAAATAGAACACTTAGAAGGGATATAAAGAAATTCTTTGATTGGTTAATCAACCGAATTTGCCGCAATCGTCTCGTACACGTGATTGAGAATGGACTCAAAGATTTATGGACGTTGAGGTGGCTGCTAAATAAATGGAATTACGTTGAATTCTTTTGCATGTGCAATAATATAAATAGGAGTGATATTTGTTCATTTTATAATGTACACCACTTCTTTCTTCGATAATTTAGTAACATAAGCTTTTATATTTCTTTTCAATACACATACATATTGTTAGATATATGTATGTCCGACCGTAATTAAAGTCAACGTAACTAACTCGGTACGATCCGAAGAGTTACACGTTGGTACACGAATCGTATATGTTCACAAGTAGGTAGATTATTATTTGTGAAATAATAATAGTTTAAACCCGAGGGACTTAATATTAATTAGATTATTATTAAGAGGATTATAATTGTATAATCTTAAAGGGCCTTAATGTAAGATTGGGTTTTATAAAAGGATGTTTAAGGTGGAAACCCTAGACACACTTTTATAAAAACACAAAACCCTAGCCACCCTCCTAAGCTTGGCCGCCATCCACTTGCCGTCGACTAAGCATCGCCGCTGCCTTCTTCTTGGCCGGTTCTACTCTCAGGTATCTTGTGCTCGGTTGTGAACTTCCTACTAGCGAGGATTCGTTGTAACCCGCGTGTTACAATTCCGGTGTAGTCGTCAAAGGTTGATTACTAAAACCCTCTATGGTTGTTTATTCTTTTTATTTGTTTATACGCGTATAACCTTGATCCTGATTGGGAATATTTATTAATCGGATTAATAAATTAAATTTATATAATCGGCTTTTGGTAAATTATATAAACCGCTTCCGCTATTATTTTGATACTATGATTCCGAACAGTGGTATCAGAGCCACGGTTACACGCGTATAGATTGTAAAGTTATAATTTTAATCTATGTTTTATTTGTCAAAAATTATTTGTTTTGACAAAAGATCAAAAGCTTTTGGTTGTCTATAGATTGTGATGTGAATCGAGCCCTAGGTTATGACCTTTGTCATGGTTGTGTTGGTTATGTTTTTATTTTGATTTGTATTTTTTTTTCGGATATTGGATCCGATGTAATAGTATTTTTGATTTGTATTTTATTGCGGATATTGGATCCGATGTAATAGATAGGATTAGAATAGATTTGGTTTTATTGTATTTTCAAATTTTTTATTGTAATCCTTCGGGTACAAGCTCAAGATCAAGATCAATATAAATGGCGAACAGGTACCATGAAGATAGAGATCGCGGGTCAAGTGGGAGCTTTCAAAAATTAGCTTTTGAAACCCTTTTGACTATTTCGTTTCGTTTCTGGCTAAAACGAAACGACCAACCTATTAGGGGCTCGATTCGATTTTTATTATTGTGTTTTGTGGTTGTGTTTTATTTATTGTAAATAATCTAGATAACCCAAAATAAATAAAATTTTCACAATCAAGACAACGGTTTTATTAAAACAAGTTTTATAAAACTGAAAAGTATACTTAATAAAAAGTTTTTATTAATATTTAAAACAAGATCATTCGTGATAAAACGACCGACATAGTTTAATAGGGTATTTAAAACTATATCGTGCGAGCGTGGAAAGGAGTTTCTATTATCACGAATTATATAAAATCGGATTTTATAAACTATTGTGTAACTCGCCTCATGCTACGAGTGATTCAAAATATTTTTGGTAAATATTAAAATAAATCCCAAATTTTAAATTGATGTTTTATGCCACCCTTAACGAGTTAACACTTCATTCTAAATCGAACCCAAATGTTAGTGCTATACCCTGCATCTGGGCGTCCATCATGAAAGAAGGTAATCATCGCGTTTCCTGTGTAACATAGGCCGGTGTTACAGTTAACAGTAAAGGACAAAACATCGCTTGTTCATCAAGTGGGCATAGTTGGGGTTAAACATACATCGTTTTAATCAATAATCCTAAATGGAGAGTTGTGTAGTGGAGACAATTAACAATCGTTGTTTACCTACATAATCATACCAGTGGATAGTGCTTAAGCCAATTCACTGTCATATGATGAATCGGGATCTCATCTTAATTAAAATTTTGTTTTTGGGTCATAAAATTAAATTAAGATATTAAAAACACAAAATATTAATTAATTAATTTTGAATTTTGTAGATGTCAACTAAAAACAATTCCTCCCAATTCTCTCTCAAATCCATCTTAGAGAAGGACAAAGTGAACCACTCCAACTTCATGGACTGGCACCGCAACTTGAAAATTGTTCTCAAGGCGGAGAACAAACTGTATGTTCTTGAAACGCCAGTCCCTGATGAACCCATCAATCAGCAAACTGTTGCATATAGAAACTATACAAAGCACTTTGATGACTCTATGAAAGTCTCATGTTTAATGTTAGCATCCATGATTCCTGAACTTCAAAGGACCATGGATGACAAGATGGCATATGAGATGAATGAGCACCTGGTTGAAATGTTCCAACAGAAGGCTCGTCATGAGAGGTTTGATGTGATGAGATCACTCATAACCACTCGTATGCAAGAGGGTACATCAGTTAGCGCTCATGTACTAAAAATGAAGGCATATGTTGATCACTTGGCTCGTCTAGAATCCCCCTTAAGTGATGAATTAGCTGGGGATACCATCCTCAACTCATTGCCTAAGTCATATGATCAGTTCACTATGAACTACAATATGAATGGGATGGAGAAGACACTCGCAGAGCTGCATCAGATGCTCAAAACTGCTGAGGTGAATATACCCAGCAAGACTGCACCAGTGTTGATGATCAAGGAGGGTCATGTTGAGAAACCTAACACCAAGAAAAAGGGCAATCAGGGCAAAGGGAAGGGCAAAGGCAAATTAGTTGTAAACAAGAAGCCTCAGAAGGATGCCAAGTGTTTTTATTGTAATGAAATTGGGCACTGGAAGAGGAACTGTGCTAAGTATTTAGCTGAACTGAAGCAAGCCAAGGCTTCAGGAGGAGAGTCCTCAGGTATATATGTTATTGAAATCTTTTCTTTTTCTGGCAAAACATGGGTGTTTTACACAGGATGTGGTTTTCACATTTGTAATGCTTTGCAGGGACTAAGAAAGATTAAGAAGCTGAAACAAGGCGACTTGGAGGTCCATGTTGGCAATGGACAAAGAGTTGCTGTGAAGGCGATTGGAGAATATGTTCTTTTACTTCCTTCTGGTTTAGAACTTGTTTTGAACAATGTTTATTTTATTCCTAGTGTTACTAGAAATATTGTTTCGGTTTCTGCTTTGCATGGACAAGGTTTCAATTATCGTTTTAATGGTGAATTTATTTCTGCTAATTTTAATGATGTATTTTACTATGATGCAAAACCAAACAATGGAATCTATGAGATAGAAATCCAAAACAATAACATATTATGCAACATCTCCCATAAACGTAATAAGTTGGACTTTAACGATACGTATATGTGGCATTGTAGACTTGGTCACATAAGCAAGAACCGTGTTAAACAACTTAAAACCGCAGGAATCTTAGATTCTAAGGGTTCGGAAACGTTTGGCAAATGCGAATCATGCTTAAGTGGAAAGTTAACAAAAGCACATTTTTCAAATGTTGGAGAAAGAGCTAATGATCTGTTGGGACTTGTACATACAGATGTATGTGGTCCATTCAGAACAATGTCAAGACATGGAGAAAGATACTTTGTTACATTCACTGATGATTTCAGTAGATATGGTTATGTTTATCTTATGAAGCATAAACATGAGACATTTGAAAAGTTCAAGGAGTACCAAAACGAAGTAGAGAATCAGCTAAATAGAACTATTAAGATGCTTCGATCAGATCGAGGCGGTGAATATCTTAGTCAGGAGTTCATCGACCATCTAAAGGATTGTGGAATAGTTTCACAGCTCACTCCACCTGGAACGCCACAAGATAATGGTGTGTCTGAACGAAGAAATCGAACTCTATTAGATATGGTTTGATCAATGATGTGTCTAACAACCCTCCCACGCTCCTTTTGGAGTTATGCTCTGGAAACTGCCGCAAAACTTGTGAATATAGCTCCAACGAAGAAGGTTGACAAAACGCCTTATGAGATATGGCATGGAAAGAAACCAAAAGTATCCTATCTCAAGGTCTGGGGATGTAACGCTTATGTCACTCTAGAATCTTCGGATAAACTAGATCCCAGAGGCGAAAAAGTGGTTTTCGTCGGATACGCTAAAAGGATCGGTTACCTTTTCTACCACCCCACTGAAAATAAGATTTTCACTAAACGCAGAGGCACTTTCTTGGAGGAAGAGCTTCTGGCACGAGGGATTGGAGAAAACCATGTGGATCTTGAAGAAATTCAAGAATCACAAGTGACTGAACCAGTTGTTCAGACAGATCTAGAAGTAACTGATCTAGTTGTTGAAGTTGAGCCTGAGAGGACTCAAGAAACAACAGAAACACCATGTGTTCGAAGAAGTATTAGGGATCGCCATGCACCTGAAAGGTATGACGATATCTTCATGATTGATGAAGCTGAACCTGCTACTTACAAAGCTGCAATGTTGGATTCAGAATCCAAGAAATGGCAAGAAGCCATGAATGCAGAGATGCAATCCATGTATGATAACCAAGTCTGGGATTTGGTTGATCTTCCTACCGAAGGTCGGACTGTAGGAAACAAATGGATCTTCAAGAAAAAGACCGACATGGATGGAAATGTGCAAACCTACAAAGCAAGGCTTGTAGCAAAAGGGTTTACTCAGACTCAAGGAATTGATTATGAGGAAACTTTCTCGCCAGTAGCCATGCTTAAGTCTATTAGAATTCTACTTGCCATTGCTGCATATTATGATTATGAGATATAGCAAATGGATGTCAAGACCGCGTTCCTTAATGGACACTTACTTGAAGATGTCTATATGGTTCAACCTGAAGGTTTTGTCAATCCAAATAATCCTAATAAGGTGTGTAAGCTAAATAAATCCATCTATGGATTGAAGCAAGCATCTCGCAGCTGGAATCTTGGTTTTCATCAGAAAATTAAAGAGTTTGGCTTCATTAAAAACGAAGATGAACCGTGTGTTTACAAGAAATCTAGTGGGAGCTATATCACTTTTCTAATTCTATATGTAGATGACATACTAATCATTGGAAACAATATCCCTATGCTAAAAGATGTTAAGGCTTGGTTGGGAAAATGTTTCGCAATGAAAGATCTTGGTGAAGCCGCTTATATTCTAGGAATAAAGATTTATAGAGATAGATCAAAGCGGTTATTAGGTTTAAGTCAAAGTACATATATTGATAAGATCATACGACACTTCTCAATGCAAGACTCAAAAAGGGGGCTCTTGCCCATGGCACATGGAACCATTCTTAATGGCGAGCAGTGTGCTAAGACCGTAGAGGAAAAGAAGAAAATGGAAAGAGTTCCATATGCTTCTGCTATCGGTTCCATCATGTACGCCATGTTATGTACCAGACCTGATGTCTCGTAGGCTCTTAGCATGAAGAGTAGATATCAACAGAATCCAGGAGAGAGTCACTGGGCTGTAGTGAAGAACATTCTTAAGTACTTAAGAAGGACTAAGGGCATGTTCTTAATATATGGAGGACTGGATGAGGAGCTATCAATTAAGTGTTATACTGAGGCAAGTTTCCAGACTGATCGTGACGATTCAAGATCACAGACGGGATATGTTTTCATTCTGAATTGTGGGGCTGTTACTTGGAAGAGCTCGAAGCAAAGTGTGGTTGCTCAATCCACCTGTGAATCAGAATACAATGATGCATCGGATGCTTCTAAGGAGGCTGCCTAGATGAAGAAGTTCATTACTGTTCTCGACGTTGTGCCTAGCATAAAGAAACCAATCGAGATGTTGTGTGACAATACTGGTGCCATTGCTCTTGCAAAGGAACCAAGGTGGCATCAAACCACAAGGCATATACTCAGAAAATTCCACTATATTAGAGAGATAATAGAGCGTGGAGACATCGTAATAAGCAAATCTGGCTGACCCCTTTGCTAAGCCTCTACCTCAAGCTAAACATGAGGAGCATGCTGGAAAAATAGGGCTTAGATATGCTAGAAAGTGGGCATGATCTGTAGTTAGTATTGGTTTTTTAATTTTGAACTACAACAGTTACATTGAAATAGTTATTTGATTTATTGGTTAAATGCAAGTTTAATTTTTTTTTTTGTAACTGTGCTCGTTATTTGTATGTTTATATCCTTGAATAAGCGTATTCTAAAATATCCGTAGTCGATCAAATTACATGGGAATGAATTTGAATGTAAGACTATTGTGAATTGAGATGATTGTATTCATGAGATGAATAACTCAAGAGTTTGAGAATCAAAATTCACAAGATATCACTAGGGAATGATATTGGATGTGACTCGCTTCAAAACGATCTCCATGGATCTAAGTCATGAGATGTTTTGATATTGATATATTCAATCTGTCCTTTTTCCTTAGGCACATATTAAACTACATTGATCAAGGACAATCTTTGATGTTATCTAACACTGTCCTGAAACATGGGTAGTGATCCGGGTAGCGTTGGGAGGAATCCAAGGTTAAGTGGGAGTTGTATGATGCTGATGGAATTTTATACTTCTATGGGATTAGAAGTTTAGACATTCTGGCGCCCTCGTTAACTCAAACTGGAATAAACACGTGGCCACGCTCGGACTAAAAGTAGTTCGTTAGACCTCTTTGAATTAAAGACGAGAATAGAGAATGGTTGATCACTATATAAGAATGAAAGATCCATGTCTTATGATCAACGAATGTTCTATACAGAAGGGACTTATTGATAGAATTATCAGGGCTATAGTATTTGGTTAAGTAAAGGGTTACTTAAACTCAAAGAACTAGTTGACGACTGTAAAGTGTCATGCCGTGTTAAGAGCAGTGCGATGCAGCTAGGCGTCCAACTCTGCACACGTTGACTCATTTAATTAAAATCGTCCAAGTGGGAGATTGTTAGATATATGTATGTCCGACCGTAATTAAAGTCAACATAACTAACTCGGTACGATCCGAAAAGTTACACGTTGGTACACGAATCGTATATGTTCACAAGTAGGTAGATTATTATTTGTGAAATAATAATAGTTTAAACCCGAGGGACTTAATATTAATTAGATTATTATTAAGAGGATTATAATTGTATAATCTTAAAGGGCCTTAATGTAAGATTGGGTTTTATAAAAGGATGTTTAAGGTGGAAACCCTAGACACACTTTTATAAAAACACAAAACCCTAGCCACCCTCCTAAGCTTGGCCGCCATCCACTTGCCGTCGACCAAGCATCGCCGCCACCTTCTTCTTGGCCGGTTCTACTCTCGGGTATCTTGTGCTCGGTTGTGAACTTCCTACTAGCGAGGATTCGTTGTAACCCGCGTGTTACAATTCCGGTGTATTTGTCAAAGGTTGATTACTGAAACCCTCTATGGTTGTTTATTCCTTTTATTTGTTTATGCGCGTATAACCTTGATCCTGATTGGGAATATTTATTAATCGGATTAATAAATCAAATTTATATAATCGGCTTTTGGTAAATTATATAAACCGCTTCCGCTATTATTTTGATACTGTGATTCCCAACACATATTATATACATATACGTGAGAGTTTGTGTGTTGAGTGTGTGTTGTGGGGCCTGTAACCAACATAAACCTTGACGTAACATCTGTTTGGTTATCTGTGGTTTTAGATCCGGAGTGTTCAAAAAAGTTATCTGTTTAACTAAGAACAATACAAAAAATCCATCTGAAAAGATTTTATATTAATACAAAAAATCCATTTAAAAATATTTTATTTTAATCTTTTATTTTGTTACATGAGACAATTTTTATGTAATAAAATCATTGTAAATAACTTTTTTTTGTTTTATAATGTGTATGATCTTTGGCTGAACTGAACGAACCTTCGCTATTGCGGTGTACTGCAATGTAAGGTAACTTTACTCGTAATTTTATGTTTTTAACTTTTATGTGATTAGGTTTGATACTATTGTAAAAAAGTTTTTTTATGTTTTAAACATATACTGAATTCTCGCTACACGCACGAGAAAATTTCACTAGTGAGCACTTTAAGAGGTTTTTAGTAATAGAGCCCGTATTTTTATAGTATTAATTGTGTCAATATTGTATTTCATATTGTAATTATTCTCTCCAAAATTAGGAGATTGCCTTGTATCTTTATATAGGGATTATTGTTAGTGAAAGAGATCAAGGAATTATTATCATCCTACATGGTATCAAGCCTAAAACCATAACCCTCCCTCCCTCTTGTGCCGTCGCCCATCCCCTCTCTTCGATTTTTTTTCTGCCGACGGCCCCGTGTGCCGTCGCCACCCTCACCATGTCTGATTCTAAGCTTCATCCTGCCGTCACGGTTACTAACATTAAAGCGGCTATTCCCATCATCTTGGATAACGAGGCAGCCGACTACAATACGTGGTCCGAGCTGTTTCGCATCCACTGCACTGCCTACATGGTTTCTGATCACCTGTCAAAACGACCCGAAACCGCTGAAAAACCCGATACCTCTGACAAACAGCCCGCTGCACCTCTTGCTGCCGACTCATGGGAGCGCCTAGACGCCATCGTCCTTCAATGGATATATGGCACCATCTCTCCCGGCCTCCTCAAAACCGTCATAAAAAGCAAAACAACTGCTTATGATGCCTGGAAGGCCATTGAAGCCTTATTCCAAGATAACAAAGCTACTCGTGCTCTCTACCTCAAACAGAAGTTTTCTAATACTCGGTTAGAAAAATTTTCTTCTATGCATGCTTACTGTCAAGAACTCAAAGTCCTCGCGGATCAACTTGAAAGTGTAGACGCTCCGATCGATGAATCGGACCTCGTTCTCCAAACGTTGGCTGGCCTTACTGAGCAGTATGAGACCGTACAAACCGTTATCCAAAACACCAAACCTCTCCCCTCCTTCCTTGAGGTTCGATCGCAACTGTGCATGAGTGAAACCACTAAGGCAAATCAAGCCCTTCACTCTTCTAACCAAACTGCCACGGCTCTTCATACTCAAAGCCGCACTACCTCGTCCCCTGCCACTCAATCACCGCCACCTCCTGATACCCGATCGGACTATTCTCGCGGACGTGGCCGGTCATGCGGCCGTGGCTCTGGTCGTGCATCGTCCAACCAGAGCCGAAGCCGCACCACCAACAACACGTACTCACCTACTCCATAGCATCCCTACATCATCTTTCCTCAAAACTGGACATCTACACAATGGGCTTCTATTCTTAACCAGGCCCAACAACTTAGCCCATACATCACCTCTTCTCCCCCGTGTCCCTACCCCTCTACAGCGCGACCCACAAACGGTCAGGGGATCCTTGGACCACGACCTGATCAGGCACACTTTGCTTCTTACAACCCAACACCCACTGACATCGCGCAAGCACTCTACACTCTTTCCATGAATCAGCAGACTGAACCGGTTTGTTTTACGGACACTGGAGCTACCGGACATATGCAACTACCAGGTAATCATTCCCCGTCTATTTTTAATCCTTGCACTAACAAACAAATAATAGTTGGTAACGGTACGACCATCCCGGTAATTGGATAAGGCAATCAAACTTTACCACCACCTTTCCCACCCTTCAAATTAAATAATGTCCTCTATGCTCCCAACCTTCTTAAAAACCTCATATCTGTTCGTCGCTTAACAACCGATAATTTACTTTCTATTGAATTTAACCCTTTTGGTTTTGTTGTGAAGGATCTCAAGACCAAAGCTCCTATCCTACGATGCAATAGCTCGGGCGACCTCTACCCGCTGACCACAAACTTTATCAAGCCTTTTACCTCACCTACTGCTCTTGCAGCTATAACCCAAGAACGTTGGCATCAATGCCTTGGGCACCCGGGCACCAATATATTGCATTCGTTGAAGTCGTCTTCTTTTATTACTTTCAGCAAACAAAATAATAAACTATGTCAGTCTTGTGTTTTTGGCAAAAGTGTCAAGCTTCCATTTTCTGATTCTATTAATAAAACTTCCTTACCGTTTGATATAATTCATAGTGACTTATGGACATCGCCGGTATTAAGCACCGGTGGTCATCGGTATTATATATTATTTTTGGACGACTTAACCGATTTTCTTTGGACATATCCGCTATCTAATAAATCCAATGTCTTCTCAATCTTCACCCAATTCTACAACTTCATTAACACTCAGTTTGAACGGAAAATAAAACAATTCCAATGTGACAACGGCACCGAATACACTAACAATAACTTCAAACATTTTTGTCAAGTTAATGGCATGCAACTCCGTTTTTCATGTCCTCATACTTCCTCTCAAAATGGTAAAGCGGAACGTACAATCTGCACCATCAACAATATGGTCCGCACCCTCTTATCTCAAGCCTCCCTACCCCCCTCGTATTGGCACTACACTTTTGAAACTGCCACCTACTTACTCAACATTCTACCTAAGAAATCTCACAAACTTCTCTCTCCCACCACCCTTCTTTATAACGTTATACCCACTTACGAGCACCTCTGTGTGTTCGGTTGTCTATGCTACCCCGTTCTCCCCTCCACCACCATCCACAAACTAGCTAACCGCTCACAACCTTGTGTTTTCCTCGATTACCAATCCCAACATCGTGGCTATACTTGTTTCGATATCACTACCAAACAGGTCTTCACCTCTCGTCATGTCCTCTTCGAGGAATCTATTTACCCCTTTTCCATCCAACATCCCTCCTCACCCCAAGACTATGATTTTTTACAACCCAACCAACATCCACTGTTATGGGATAATGTACAAAAACCCAGTCCATACTTACACTCTCCCCCTCCTTCTCGTATCCCACCTGGCCCAACTAACATCGGCCCAACTGCCACTTCTGGCCTAACCGGTTCCTCACTTTCCCCGCAAACGACTACCGACCCACCCCCTACTCCACCCACCCCCACTACTTACACCGCTCTACCACCCAAGCCCGTTCCACAGACCCAACAGGCCTAACGGGCCCCACCGACTACTCCCACTCCCATATCTCAGCCCAACTCTCCCGTCCCCACTCATCCATCTCGCACCATGCGCACTCGAGCCATGGATGGCATCCTCAAACCGAAACAATTTTTCAATCTTCACACCACCACCATTGCTCCCGTCCCCACTCATCCATCTCCCATTCCCAGATTGCCTTGTCCACACCGGAATGGTTTAACGCCATGACAACTGAGTTTAGTGCACTGATTAAAAATGAGACTTGGGAATTGGTTCCTCGTCATCCTGACATGAATATAATCCGTTGTATGTGGTTATTCAAACACAAGTTTCGATCTGATGGTACCCTGGAAAGGTATAAAGCCCGGTTGGTATGTGATGGTCGTAGTCAACAGGTTGGTGTCGATTGTGGTGAGACTTTCAGTCCAGTGGTCAAGCCCACTACTATTCGGACTGTTCTAACTTTGGCTCTTTCTCAGTCTTGGCCCATTCATCAGTTGGATGTGACTAATGCTTTTCTACATGGCCACTTACATGAGACAGTTTTTATGCATCAACCAATGGGTTTTCGACACCGTGATTATCCTGATCATGTTTGTCGCTTGAAGAAGTCTCTTTATGGTCTAAAACAGGCTCCCCGTGCTTGGTATCAACGGTTCACTGACTTTGTTCTTCAACAAGGGTTTTCTCAGTGCAAGACGGACAATTCTTTATTTATTTATCATCATGTCCGTGACATCGCCTACCTTCTTATCTATGTCGATGATATTATTCTTACTAGATCGACTGACTCTCTAAGACAACGGCTCATGTCTGTCCTCGCAGGTGAATTAGCAGTTTTGCTTCTTTTATTTATTTATTTTGGCTAACCTCGATGAGCCGAACCTAGCAATATCGGTCAAACTAAATTGCTATAGGTATCTGTTTGTATCGTTTTTGTTTGACGTAAAGCACATGTCGATATCCTCTTGATCGCTATACCGAGTGCCGGTATCATATCGGTGGTGTAACGGAAGGAACCAGTGTTGACTGATCAAAGCCTACTGTAATGAACCAAACCGATAACGACCGCATTCCAATACTGTTACAAGCAGAACCGATACCGACCAAATTTCTGTCTGGAAGCGCGGGGAGATACCGCTAGTTATAAAAAGTGGTTGTAAGTAGTTGGCAAGCTCTATCTTGAGCCCACCCGGGTTTTCGTTTCACCGAGTGTTACGCCAGAGAGTTCTGCTGCCCTTGTAGTGGCACAACGACTGTCAAGTGGCAGCCGGCGGTATGGTTTCCCGGGGGAATGCCCAAGCCAAACTCTGAAGGCAGCGTGGGCCCGGTTAAGATAACATAGTCTGGCCGGAGTGAGGCAATATGGCTTTCTAATTTGGAGAGTGTGGTAGACTAATACAAGAAAGTCGTCATTCTAAAATAAATAGTTGTAAGTGGAGAAGATAAAATGTTATTCTTCATCTGTACATTTGAGGGACACTGTTCAACTTTTATAATTTTTTTTAATACATTTTGGAGGTGGTTGTGAAAGTATGAGAGAGAAAAGGTAATGGCAAATGTATAAAAAATATTATTTGATTTAAAGAAGAAAATGTAGTTTTTAACTTTTTATAGCGTAATGCTTTGAGCTATAACAAGATACGGAACCAGATTGTTGTTAATTAAAATTCATGTGAGTACGTCATCGTAAATTTCGTGAAACAGTTGATCAAACTTCCGATTGCAATAGGCCAAAAGATTTTCCCGGATGATTCCATTGACAAAGTCCCGAATGACTATGACCAATGGCTCTTCAAAGTAATGTCAACCCTTTCCCGCTTGGCGACAAAGTAGTCAATTTCGACAAATTATTTTAAGTGGGTCAATGTAAGGTAACAACATCGAAACTTCAATTACAAATTATTATAAGAGGACCCGGGCTCGTCCGTTATTCTATCACGGAAGAGAAGTTCAACGCGTTAATGTCCACCGCCGGCAACAAGTATAACGCGTGATGAGTTCAACGAAATCGATTTTCGTTATTTGTACAACGCGTTATGATTTATTTTTGTGAGTGGAATTGTTGGTTGGGGGGAAATTGTTGGGTGTGGTGGTGAGTGATGACCACCCCGCCTAAAAAGGTTGTAAGTGATGAAAAAATGGTTGATGACATGGCAAAACTTGATTGGTGCTTGTGAGTGATAGATTCTATCACTAGTGAACCACCCCGTGTCCCCTAAGTGGGTCAATGTAAGGTAACAACATCTAAACTTCAATTAAACATCTAAAATTATTTTAAGTGGGTCAATGTAAGGTAATGTCAACCCTTTCCCGCTTGGCGACAAAGTAGTCAATTTCGACAAATTTTTTAAGTGGGTCAATGTAAGGTAACAACATCGAAACTTCAATTACAAATTATTATAAGTGGGTCAATGTAACGTAACCCATAAAAAAAATTTTGTTTCCCTCTCTAGGAGAAACAAGGATAAGGGTGCTTAATTAACTGAATTCAACACATTATTGATCGGATTAATCATTTTCTCTTTTGCATATAACCTACTTCATATCTATAACTGTAGTTACGTATTATCCTTCTGGTCCGTATCTATTATTACTATGTTTTTCCCTGCCAGTCACGATGCCGAATCCTCATCATCATCCTCAGAGTCGCGGCAACTGTGCCGCCAGTTTACTTTATCTGAGATTCAGCTAGCAACCAGAAACTTTGATGAGTTATTAGTCATAGGCCGTGGTGGGTTTGGCAAGGTTTACAAAGGAACCATCTATGAGCCAAATCTTTTGACTGCTGCCATAAAGAGGTTGGATTCAAGTTCTAATCAGGGAGCATCCGAATTTTGGGCAGAAGTAAACATGCTTTCTAACCTAAGGCATTGCCACTTGGTGTCTTTGATTGGTTATTGCAATGATGGGCAAGAAATGATCCTTGTTTACGCCTATATGTCGCGTGGAACCCTTGAAGACCATCTCCACAGACACCAAACCCATCTATCTTGGGTTCAAAGACTCACAATATGCATAGGGGCTGCTCGTGGCTTAGATTATCTTCACACAGGTACGGGTATTAAGCATGGGGTTGTACATCGCGATGTTAAAAGTTCAAATATATTGTTAGATGACAGTTGGGAAGCTAAGATTTCAGACTTTGGATTGTCCAAAATATGTCCAAAAAACCAGCAGACCACTTATGTCAACACTGGCGTAAAAGGCACGTTTGGGTATCTTGATCCCGATTACTTTTACACAGGTAAGCTGACCAGAAAATCCGATGTATATGCTTTTGGGGTGGTACTGTTTGAAGTCTTGTGTGGGAAACGGGCAGTAGATAGTAGAATTAATGAGGAGCATTGGGGTCTGGCAGTATGGGCTCAAGAATCCATTAAAGAAGGTAGGCTAAAGCAAATTGTTGATACTAGTATAAGGGGGTCAGTATCTCCTAAATGTTTAAAGGAGTCTGCACAGCTTGCAAAACAGTGCTTGAATAAAGATCCAAAACAGAGACCTACAATGGCCAAGGTTGTGGTAGGTCTTGAGTCTACTCTGGCCTTACAAGAGAAAGCCAACAATACATTACAGCCTACCAGCATGAATTTTTTTGCTAGATTGGCACCAGAAGTTATATCTTTCTCTTTTCAGGGAAATTTACAAAATAGACAAGGTGAACAGATAGTTGCAGGGTGGCCTTCTTGGCTTGCTAAGGAGCAGCAATAAGAAGAAAGACGAATGGTAGAACTAAGAAGAAAGGTACTAATATCGGGAATGTCGGTGATATATCGGTCAAATATCGGAAATATTGGTCAATATTGCCGATAATGTTGGTACCGGTTTCTAACATATATTTGACACCGATATTTTACATGGAGACCGATAACTGTTATATCTCCTATATTAACCACATAGTTCGACATTTTATAATATATTTTGGTTATGCCAATATTTCAATAATCACTGAGTTTATTTCTTTAATTTTTTCATTAATTTACAGGTTAAATGTTACATGAACCAGCTGCTAAAAGGACTTGATCATTGTCATAGCCATGGTGTCCTACACCGGGACATAAAGGGGTCGAATCTTTGGATCGACAATAATGGAATCTTAAAAATTGCCGACTTTGAGTCGGCAAATTTTTTTAATCAAAGTCAAACCGTTCCATTGACCAGCCGGGTTGTGACTCTGTGGTATCGACCACCAGAGTTACTACTCGGAGCAACTCATTATGGAGTCAGTGTGGACTTATGGAGTGCAGGATGCATTCTCGGAGAATTATATGCTGGTAAACCTATCATGCCCGGTCGAACTGAGGTACTATCAATTTTTAAATTATAGATCCAGTTAAAAAGTGTTAACATACCTGTTTCCTGTTTTAGCTAAGGTTTTTGATTACCAGTTTAACTGAACCGTGTAGGTTGAGCAACTGCATAGGATTTTTAAGCTTTGTGGTTCACCGTCTGACAGCTACCGGATACAGTCAAAGTTACAGCACTCAACAGCGTACAAACCCGTCCAGCCTTATAAAAGACGTATTTTAGAAGTCTTTAAAGATTTTCCTCCAGCTGCTATTGGCCTTATGCAGACTTTACTTGCAATAGATCCCCAAGAACGAGGAACCGCAGCACTGGCTTTGAAGAGTGAGGTAATTCTCATTTGAGTAATGTACACGGATAGTCCTTGTGGTTTCTCAAAATTTTGGATTTGGTCCCCAGCTTTCTAAAAGTACACGGATGGTCCCTGTGGTTTGCATTTTGTGATGCATTTAGTCCCCAACCAACAAGTCTAAAGGTTTCAGGAGGTCCAAGTTAGTGACTAAATGCGTTACAAAGTGCAAACCACAGGGACCATTCATGTACTTTTGGAAAAAAAGTTGAGGACTAAATGCATTATAAAGGGCAAACCATAGGGACCATCCGTGTACTTTTAGAAAGCTAGGGACAAATCTAAAATTTTGAAAAACCACATAGACTATCTTTGTACTTTACTCTTCTCATCTTTTAATAATGAATACAATGTGCAGAATTTGTTAAAAAAAATTTGTGGTTAGGTGAGTTACGTAATATTTATTTTCCTTTAACAGTTCTTTACGACAAAACCACTTGCGTGTGATCCTTCAAGTTTGCCGCAATATCCTCCCAGCAAAGAAATTGACGCGAAACTGAGAGAAGAAGAAGCTAAAGGGTATGCGCATATACGTAACATTTTTTTAAATATGTTAAGCACGTACTTCAAGGCAACTATTCGGATTACCTAATTTCAAATATGGTTAACCGAGTTGAATGATATTGTAGACAAAGGGCAGCAAGAATGAACGGTCAAAAGTTTGATAAGGAAACTGGGGGAGCGCAAGAAACCGGTGCGGTGCCAGCTCATGATGCCAATGCTGAGCTGGCCAGATCAACTCGGGTACCTGTATCTATAGCGCCTCCCAAGGGTTTAAACAACGGTGCGAAACGCTCTCCACCAATGAGGGGGTCTTATTCAGGGCAGTTGGCAGCAGGTGTAAATTCCGCTCGAAGTAAAGCCGTCGGATATAAAGAAGTTCCCCAAAACATGGGTGGTCCGTGCGGGGTAGGAAGCGGGAGAGCTAGTATGAAGGAAGCAAATATGGTAATTATTAGTTATTTCTGGTTGACGGTTGTCAAACTAAAATCATGTTTAAACCAGGTGTTGTTTTCTTACCTATTTGTTATTAGGACGGTGACGGATACAAGGGAAACAAGATCCAATTCTCGAGACCGCTGGTTTCGTCAAACGTGGATCAGATGCTTAAGGATCATGACCGCCATATCCAACAAGCTGCTAGGAGAGCACGCCTTGAGAGGACCAGACTCAGCGAAGTTGAGGCTGAAACGGCTAGAAACACGATGTATCCGTCTAGCCGGATAGCCAAGTAAAAACTCCACCGGTCCGTAGAGAGGGTGCATTCAACAGAATCGTTTGTGTGTAGCAACTGTTGATTTAAGTCGACTATTTTATTATCTTTCTGGAATGTTTGGGTCCGTTGGTATCTTAGAAAATATAGGAACAAGCAGTAAGTAACATGTTTTTGAGGCAGGATGCTTTTTTTAGAGAAATGCTAAATAATGATGTAAGTAAAGAGCAGCCGGTGTGCTAAATACATCCCTCCTTTTATTAGGTACTGGTTTGATGCATTGTCTCCGTTTAGCGTTGGTTCCAAGCAATGTCTTGGAAGTCTATTGGTTCCAACTTGTCCCCTATCTTCTGGAGTCGACTACAATACCTATTGGGAGCTACTAAATACACCCCTCGTTTTATTAGATACACCCTCTTCTCTCAAATATTAACATGTGGGCCCTGGGGGTATATTTATACACACCCTACCTATTAGACTATTTCCTAGCTTCTATTTAGTATTTGATTATGATTATCATTCTATACATGAAATTTCCTTGACGTCTCCCTCAATTTGGGTTTAGGTCCATTAATAATCATCCCATGATGGGATTGGACTTATAGATGTTTGGCCCATTAGGAATGGATCTAACAACTTTTCAATAAAAAGGAAATTAGGTTCTTTTCTTCTCAGAAGCTCACGCTCTCTACCTTATCTATCCGTACACATATGTCATGTAGATACATGCTTACATTAACGCTATTTGACATATACATACACATGTTTAGATCCATGACAGATATATTGACTTGAGCATTCGAGACTTTGGCCTTGGGACCCCTTCTAACAGTTCATTTTCATCTTGACAACTCGAAGTTATGTTTGGGGACTTAAAGAGTGTTCGAAATTCTATAAATAATATTATATTATGAGTTAATATAATGATTATTTAATAATTAAGCCAAGATGAATCAGAGATCTTGACCATTAAGTTTGTGTGTTGGAACAATAAATATGTGGGAAATTGAGCTTGTCCCACATAGGTGGAGAGATAAATCTTTTGTGGATTTATAATTTGAATTCTCCACACGAATGTATTCTTGTGTGACAACTCATACCCAGTGGTAGCCATGAGGGTGCGAAGCACCCGACATGAGCTGGTCGAGGGCGATGGGCGCACTTCGCACGCTCGCATCGCCGCGAGCCGCTTGAAGCCTCCTTTACTATGTTTTAGATGTGGCTTGGTGTGGTCAGCTAGAGACTATTCACATTCCTACCTAACAAATGATTAAGTCTAAAATTCATTGTGATATTGAATGCTAATATTTATTTTTATTGAATTTTGTATTCAATTGTGACTTATCATTTCAACTTCTTGCCAGTCTATATGCGAAGCTTTGTGATTTGTTTTAGAAACAGAATACAGAAATCGTATGGTTGATACAACACACATCGAATGAATTCCCTAACTTTGCATCCCTGAGAACTCTTGTTTCAGGTATTCTTTCAGGTGCTTGGCTATCCCCAGCAGTACAATCTGCTCTGTGACAATCCGGTTTTTCAAGGTTCTTTAATTACGTATCACTTCTATTCCTGTTCCGTCGTACGTTGTAACCCTGTGCTCGTTTTGTGAATTTAATAAAGGTGTTTGATGTATGAAAAAGTTATAAATGAATGACTGGAAATTGTTAAGTGGCTATGTCTCGTTTATGTGTTTTAGTTCTCGGCCCACTCCTTTCAAGCCTAAAGATAGGCTCGGCTCACCTATTCTGAACGCATACACACACATAATGTTGTGTGTGGTTTTCATAAATTTGCAAAGAATACAAACACCAAAACCCTACTTCTCTCCTCTCCCTCTCGGTCGACAGCCCTTTCCTTCTCTCTCGAAGCTTTCTCGTTCTGAACATCCTCGTGCCATCTTGCATACCGGTTAGTGTTTGTCATTGTTTAACTGATTGATGATCGATACATGATGTTAGGATTGTGTGTAAATGACAAAGTGCAATACTTAAACATCCATCGAATTTACGACGAATGACAAAGCATAACCCTAATGTAGGTAGCACTTAAACATCCATTGGATAGTTTTAATCAATCGGACATTGAATCGTAGCAGCGATCGAGTTATTACCCTGTATTGCGGCAGCACTTCGTGAATTGTGTGTGTGTTTTGAGACTGTTTCGACTATAACTCAAAGTACAATTTGAATTTGAACGTCGAACGAACGCACAGTATCAAGTCCCACTTCCCTCTATTTATACCCAAAATTCGTCCCCCTCGCGCCACGCGAAAGATCCCCTTGTGCGCGTCGCGTGGCGCGAGAGACCCTATTCTACCCTAGGTTTGCTTCGTGTCCAGGTAGCTCAGCTGAGTTGGTTGCTCGTTAAATTTCAATTTCGACAACAAACTGTGTGGATATTACCAACTAGGGTTTACCCCCCCTGAGTTTTAGGGGCCCTGATCCTGATTCCGATTATTCTGAAAATTTTAGGGTTTATTCAGAATCACTTGGGTTTCTCAATTAGGGTTTCCTATTGGACAATTAAAGTAATAAATAGGACTTTTTAATAAGAGTTGTTACATTCTCCCCACCTTAATAAAAATCTCGTCCTCGAGATTTACCGAAACAAGTAGGGATACTTTCGCTTCATTTCTGATTCTAACTCCCAAGTGTATTCGGATCCTCTCTTCGACTCCCACTTGACTTTAAGTAACACCAATCTCTTGTGCTTAAGAAATTTGATCTTTCGATCTTCGATTTGAAGAGGTTTCTCAACAAATTTTAACTTTTCATTTACCTCTATATCTTGGAGAGGTACTACCAAAGATTCATCTGATAAGCATTTCTTGAAATTGGATACATTAAATACGTCATGTACTCCAGCTAATTCTTCTGGTAGTTGTAAACGATAAGCAACTGGTCCTATACGTTGGATTACTGAAAATGGTCCTACGTATCTTGGACTTAGCTTTCCTTTCTTACCGAATCGAACTACTCCTTTCCAAGGAGAAACTTTCAACAGTACTTTATCTCCAACTTGAAACTCCAACGGCTTCCTTCTATTGTCTGCATAACTCTTCTGACGATCTCGAGCCGTCTTTAGTCTTTCTTTGATTTGAGTTATCTTGTCTGTAGTTTCTTGTACAATCTCTGGTCCTGATAATTGACTTTCTCCTATTTCTGCCTAACATACTGGAGTTATGCACTTACGTCCGTATAGTGCTTCGAATGGGGCAGATTCGATACTTGAATGATAACTATTGTTATAGGAGAATTCAATTAATGGTAGATGATCATCCTAATTTCCACCAAAATCTATCACACATGCTCGGAGCATGTCTTCTAGGGTTTGTATCGTCCTTTCACTTTGCCCGTCTGTTTATGGATGATATGCAGTGCTTAAGTTTAGTCGAGTTCCCATTGCTTTCTGGAAACTTGTCCAAAAATGAGAAGTGAACCGACTATCCCTATCTGATACAATGGAGAGTGGAACTCCATGTAAGGATACTACTTCGTCTACGTACAATTTGGCTAACCTTTCCATATTAAAGGTTTCCTTCATGGGTAGAAAATGAGCTGATTTGGTTAATCGATCTACAATTACCCAAATCACATCATTACCTTTTTCTGGTTTTGGGCAACTTAGTGACAAAATCCATTGTTATGAGTTCCCATTTCCATATTGGCATTTCTAATTGTTTTAGTAGACCTGAAGGTTTCTGGTGTTCTGCCTTAACTTGTGAACAAGTAAGACACTTAGAAACATATCTAGCTATATCCTTTTTCATGCCTATCCACCAGAAATTATTTCTTAAATCTTGGTACATTTTATTGTTTCCAGGGTGCATGGTATACCTAGATTTATGGGCTTCTTCTAAAATCTTATTTCTTAATTCTCCCTGCTTAGGTACCCAAATCCTTTTCTTATGGAGTCTCCAAATTCCATCAGCTCCTTGTTCTAATTCTTTTATTCGTCCTTTCATTCCTTCAGCATCATCTTTGATTGTTGTTTCTTGAACATTCTTTAGTTGTTCCATTAAATCTAACTGTAGATTTAATCTGAGAGCACGAACCCGTCGTTGTTTCTCATGATACTTACGACTTAAGGCATCTGCAACTACATTTGCCTTTCCTTCGTGATACTGAATATCACAGTCGTAGTCACTTAAGATTTCCATCCATCTCCTTTGCCTCATGTTTAACTCTTTTTGCCCAAATATATATCTTAAACTCTTATGATCTGTATAGACAGTAAACTTACTTCCATACAGATAATGTCTCCAAATTTTAAGGGCAAAAATTACGGCTCCTAATTCTAAATCATGAGTTGTATAGTTTTCTTCGTGCTTTTTCAATTGCCTTGAAGCATATGCAATTACCTTTTTGCGTTGCATAAGCACACATCCTAATCCTAGTTTTGAAGCATCACAATATACTTCAAAATCTTCAGTCCCTTCTGGTAAAGCTAGGATTGGAGCATTTGTTAATTTCTGCTTCAAGATTCTAAAGGCTTCTTCTTGTTTAGGTCCCCATTCAAACTTAACTGCTTTACAGGTTAGCTTAGTTAATGGTACAGCTATCTTGGAAAAAATCCTTAATAAACCGTCTATAATATCCAGCTAAACCTATAAAACTTCTAATTTCCATTGCGGTTTGCGGAACCCTCCAATTGGTAATTGCCTCTATCTTAGCAGGATCTACATGAATACCTTCATGATTCACCATGTGTCCTAGGAATTGCACTTCTTGTAGCCAAAATTCACACTTCGAGAATTTGGCATAAAGCTTTTCTTTTCCTAACAAAGTTAAGAGGGCATGCAAATGCTCACAATGTTCTGTCTGACTTTTAGAATAAATAAGTATATCGTCAATGAAGACAATTACAAATTTATCCAAATACGGTTTACAGATTCTATTCATCATGTCCATAAATGTTGCAGGAGCATTTGTTAACCCAAAGGGCATGACTGTAAACTCGTAATGACCATACCTAGTCCTGAAAGCAGCTTTAGGTATGTCTTCCTCTTGTACCTTTAATTGATTATATCCGGAGCGTAAGTCAATTTTAAAAAACTATCTAGCTCCTTGAAGTTGATCAAAAAGATCATCAATCCTAGGTAATGGGTATCGATTCTTAATTGTAACCTTATTCAATTCTCTATAATCAATTGTAACACCCCGAAATTTATAAAACTTTAAATCAGATTTATAGAGCATAAAATAAACAAGAACAAGCTAACTAGGAATCGATAACCCAGTTAGCTAAGAGTCTTGAGGTGATATATAATAAGGTTAAAACACCTAAACTATAAGTCAAATAGAGTTGAGGGACTAAATTAGCAAAAACTTGATAATGGAAGTTTTATTAGTAAATAAAACACCAAACACACACATGAGTGTGTGTTTGGGTCATACAGAAGAAAGGGGCGACCAGGGAGTGCCCTCCAAACCCTAGTTTTCACATAAAACTCACAAATTGAAGCCCTTAATCTGCTCTAAATCAAGCTTCAAACACGAATTAGTGATCACCTCGTTGCAGGGATCAAAAGGTATGCAAAATTTTGGTATTTTGATTCATGTTCAGTTTTAGGTTAATTGAGAAAATCAAAAATTGAGCATGCATGATTGTTGTATTGATGAAATTAGAAGCAAAGTGATGTCTAGAGTTAAACCCTAGATGATTTCTTGTTAAAATCTAACTTTATACTTGTGAGGTTTATAATCACCAATGTAGGTGATTAGTGAGTTTGTAGAAACTAAATAAATACTAGAATTATGGTTTTTATTCTAGTGAAATCTGAATTCATGTGGTGAATCTAAAATTTAGTGATGTTAAAATTTAGTATAGATTTGTTAATTGTAGTGAATGTAGACGAAAATAACATGTCAAGAACCTAGTAATGGTTATGTAAAAATCTGACCCGCTAGGTGTTTGTTAAAACGCCTAAGTGAGGAGTAAAACGTTAAAGATCGGACAAAAACGCAGATTTGAATATCATAATGAATTGTCCGATTTTTGGTTATAAAAGAGTTCTAAATTTGGTTGTGAATGGAACTCTATAGGTAAAGAATCCGGGTCGTCAAGTGGACAAGCCGGAGGTGATACACGCTTGAAAGGTGTGTTTTAAAGGTACGTAACTTCGGTTTCGTTACATTGTGTATAAACAATATTCTTAGAAAAGTTAATGAGAATGTAGTGTCAATTACGAGTAGGTATGTCATAGAAGTGACGAAGTTCACTCGACAAACAAACGGGTCAAAATAGTTAATTAGAATTGTTGGTTGATAATGTTGTTTAGTTATGCAAGTATGTAACTTGACCCGTTACATTCAATGAATTGTTGTTAAATTATGCGTAGTTGCGTTGTTGATTAAAAGCTGTGTTGATTTTAGTAATCATGATTGTTATTGGAACTTAATAGAGTTAGTCTAAATAAGGATCCAATTGGTAGTCATCATATTGGAGGATTTTCCACAAGATGAGCCAACGGGTCGAATAATAGTGTAAATTGTAGTGATAGTGTCTTAACTTGTAGCATTGGCGAAGTAAATCACAAAAGCATTAAACCATGGAATTTGGTAAGGTAATGCAAGTGATGTTAAGCCCCGGATGATGGGCACAAGACGCCACTGGTTTGATAGTTAAATGGTAACTAAGCAAGTAAAGTTAAAATGGGTCAATTAACACATAAGTGACTTTTATTCATTCGGCCTGAAAATCAAACTTTTGGGTATCGAAATTATTGTAGATACGTTGGTATTGAATTTACAGACGCATAGGAAAAAGAATCACCTAAAATGGACTTACGAGTCAAAAGATATGCTAATTTGAAGTTAAAAATTTAGTTTTTCGGAGCTGGTAGAAAAATGCAGCTCAACAACCTGATCTGCTGGAAAACCCATTCCCTCGCGCCACGCGAAGGAAATCAAATATACGCCGCGCCACGCGAGGCCCTTAAGCGGCCCGCGTAAACTATCCTAAAGTCTCTCGCGGGGCGCGAGAGACCCTGTTCCGAATTTTTGTTTGTTTTTCATGAATTTGTTATCCGAATTCGTTTACACGTGTTTTAACATTGTCAAAATTAACATTTGATGTGGTTTTGACATTAGGTGACTATGGTGAACTTACGGATGGTGATCAAGCAAATGTTGAAGAACCGAACACTACTTTTGAAGCTTCCGCAATATTTTAACCTTTAGTAGTCTATGTTTTAAGGGATGTAAACAAATAGTTAAACAACTTTTGAATGTTTAACTTAGTCGTTAGTTGACTAAAATTTTGCTACTTTTGAACTTTACGTATGGAATCCATGTCACAACTAGACATCTTTTATCTAAAATGGTATGAATTACTATTAAATTCAAGTAAAATTAGACGGGTGTTACAAGTTGGTATCAGAGCTCAAGGTTGTTAACAAAGTGTTCGGTTCAAGCTTGATCAATCATCCGGTAAGAATTAGTTATTTAGTAGATTTTATTAGATTGTTAGAAAAAGGAATTCGGTTGATGTGCATGGGAAGAACGTGTTAATACACTCAAACCCGGAAAGTGCACTAAACATACATGGTTTAAGCAAGTTACAAACTTGGCTAAATCAAAATGAAAGATGCAAACGATAATGGAACGAAATGTTTGACAATGGATATAAACATTTCAGAATTTAGATGTCTGATGTCGGTAAAAGATGATTAGGTAGTATAAATCCTAATCATAGATTGAATATAAAATAAGTATTTGTAAAGTAAGTATATTTGAATGTCTCGTATAACAATACGGGCAACATTGAATAGTAAGATTAATAATAAATTGGAAATGTTCGAATGAGATGATGACCGAGTCTTAAGATGACGGGGGTTAAATAATTCAAATGGCAAAAGGTTCGGAAGCATGACGAAGAACATGCTAGCAAAGAATCTAAATCAAGTAATGACTTGAGATAATGAAGTGCCAATCAAGTACACGTTCTAATTTACGAAAAGACAAGTAGAATGCAACGATTCACATAATGAACGATAGTTGCATATAGGCATACATGATTAGTGAAATAAATGAATTATGTAAAGGAAATATATATATATATATATATATATATATGTATATATAAATAAATAAATAAATAAATAAATAAGGGTGAGTATGTGAAACCGAGGTAAAAGTAATATCGATAAATGTTGCAATGGGAAGGAGTGCGCGTACACTCGAACCCGGAATGCAAAGAAAGACAAGTGTCATAATGGGAAGGAGTGTGTGTACACTCGAACCTAGAATTTTCAATAGTAGAAAATGGCGAAGACAGGGTTATAGACTGGGCCAAACCAAATAAAAACATATAAAAACATCGTTTATATTGATAAATGATGTGGGTAAATTCCATACAACGACATGGAATAATAAAATGAAATGAGTTGATTTCTGTTATTATTATAATGGGATGATGTCAACCATATTTGGCAACGACACGGTATCCCTCATGACTGGGAAGATGCACGAAAGAATCTATGGAAAAATCGAAAAGGCTATAGAAGCCGTTTAACCCGGAATAAAGGAAAGGCTATAAGTCACCATAATGACGGTAAAGAAAGAAAAGATTAACGATTTGAGAGAAAGCCCATTGGGGTGAGTATTGCGGGGACACGTATTAAAATTTCATTAAGATAACGTTGGGCAACAATTAGACAATGGATTGAGGCTAAGAATGAGAAATTAAGACTTGGGCGGAAAATATCCTCAAGGAAAACTAAATAAACGATACATATTCTTCGCCACTGTGAATAAGAAAGTATCGTTAAATGTGGATTTAGAAACTTGGGTATGGGTAACCATCCAAGTAACATATTATTAATCAAATCCTTATGAGGAAGAACGATGATCACAGTGATGTATGTGATTATATAAAAGATTGGTAGAATAAACGTTACGAAAGTGTTAGAATAAGAACGGGTAAACCCCAAAAGCCGTATAACCATAGCAGTGGTTTTACCAAATAAGACTTAAGAAATGGGTCTTTGGGACATTAGTAAAAGAAACAGACTTAAGGGTCGCTAACAAAAGGAAGGTGGTGTTCAGATTAAATAAGTATAATATTTGATATTCCGAGTAAGCGCAACCCGAATAATGAAAGTGCGAAATATTACTGAATCTATGTGATATGTAGTAAAAGAGAATGGAAAGGAAAACGCAGAGCAATAAAACCGGAATGTTAAAAACATTAAGATAAAGAACCTGGTAACGGGTTAAAAGAAAACAGGGGCATGAGCCAAATAACGGTATGAGTGAAATAAACCGACGCGAAGGTGACGTAAGAAGTAATAGAGTCGGAAAGATAATCCGAAAGAAAATGAGTGTAGCCTTAGACTACGGTCAAAGTCAAATGAATTTTGAAGGCGAAAATTTATTTATTCAAAACATAAAAAGGGGTGCCTTGACGCCATATGTATACTTATGCAAGTAAATAAGGATATGAATAGAAGATGATCCATGGAATCACCATAACCTTCAGGTTATAAACAATGTAAAGGTCTACGGGACCAAAATGACCATGGGGTCGCAAATACAAAGGAACAAACCATAGGATCTCACTCTAAAAAGGTGAAGACCTAATAAAAATAGTCTACGGGGTTAAGTAAAGGAACCTACGGGTCGGTAATATAAAGCGTGGGGAACCAATTATGATTTCTTGCGTAAAATGATAACGGAGAGGAATAATTCTTGTCGTCAATTCCTTGATTAATCGACATGTGTTAAAAAAAAGAATAAACTAAAATTTAGTTTTAGTAAAGAAACGACGTTCTAACAAATATAAATACTAGGAGAGAAGTTAGAAAATGGTTAATACTAAAGAATATAAGTCTTAACGCCGTTAGGTGTAAGACGAAGCATTCGAAAGAAGATTCATAATAATGAAAAGCTGACGAAAACCTAAACATGACGTGATGTGATCACGGACACAAAAGTGATACAGAATACAGCCAAGTTGTAATATGAGTTACTAGATATGAAATGATAAACACGCAAAGGGCCGATGACGACAATATAGCATACCCGAATGATGAGGTATGAGGTAAAATGGTGACCAATTAGTCTAGGCCATAAAACAAGTAGTAGTCAAAATAATGTTGTGACCTATGTAGAGCACTTGTCAATATAAGACTAGCGTGAAGTGAGTATGCTGACGGACTCGGTGACTGGATGGTCAAAAGACAACCCGGTCAAAAAGGCGACAAAGATAGGAAATAAGTGATAAAGGGTTAAGGTCCAATAGGACATGTGCCTAGAAGACGCACATGTCAATACGAAAAAAAAAACGTATGCCGACAAAAGACGGAAACCGATTGAATTTCAGGAAGGTAACATGGTTATGATAAAAGTTTCCCCCATGGAAGGGTGTTATGTGATTCAGAAAAAGAGGGAAACTAAGCCCGAGGTTTATCGGGCCATTTAAAATCATTGAACGGGTCGGCAAGGCAGCGTATCGCCTTGAATTACCGGACGAATTGAGTGGAATACATGTCACGTTTCATGTGTCACAACTGTGAAAATGCCTAGCAGAGGAAACGGCTTACATCCATTACGATGATATCGAGGTGGCTAATAGCCTCAATTATGCAGTAAGGCCATTAGAGATTCCAGATCATAAGGTTAAATGTCACACCCCGACCACGTAGAACATACAAAACGTGGCGGAAATGTCGGGGAGTGTTGTAACAGAATTAATTGTTTCAAATCCATGGCAATTGAAGTTTCGTTTTATTGATTAAAAGTGTTACAATGTCTTATCAAACTATGAAATACAACATAATTAACTAGTCTTGCATCTTTTATTGTCACTAAAGCCCAAGTCTGCCTATGTGTATCTTGATCATCTTATGCAACAGTTCCTGAAAAACACATGTGAAAATAGGTACGTCAGCATAAAAATGCCTGTGAGATACATAGGTTTTGTGAAAATAGGTTCCATGACTTATGTTTGAGAAAATGTTTAGTCATGAACCTTGTAATTTGCTTTGTTTTGTTTTGTAAATCATTTGAAAAACAATGAGTTCAGATGATATGTATAAATAAATGAATAATGTATGGTTAAATGAATAACCATAGTAAAAATGGATTTTGTATAAGATAAGTTGTTTGTAAAACAATGTCTTGTGAAAAGTATGTTATTTGTATAAAATGTTATATGTATCAAACTGAAATGATTCAAATAACGCTACAATATGTAATACCATACAAACACTTATATATAGGAAGTACCAGCGGCGTATCCACCATGCTTGTATCATATTACACACGCATCGTTACTTAATCACTTAATCAAACCAAACTAATGTCAAAATGTCTATGTCAAAATATCATGTATGGCAAGTGAAATGTCTCAACTAAACCATATACACAAGAACAAAGTATTGAAGTAAAACTTGGTTTAAATCAAAGTTATGTTTTGTGGGAAATGCATGATCAAATGTCAATCATGTTAAAATGTCTATGCCGAAATGTCTATGTCAAATACGGTTCACACGGTTCACAGATACAAACGGTTCACAGATATCAACGGATCACAGTCAAATGATTACAACGGTTCAATATGTAGTATAATGTGTTCATATGCTGGATAAGCATATGCAACAGAAAAGCAACGTAAAACAATGTACTAAGTACGCACACAATGGGCATACATAGCATGAAATGTAATGTAGAACGATGTACTAAGTATGCACACAATGGGCATACATAGCATAAAATGTAATGTAAAACAATGTACTAAGTACGCACACAATGGGCATACATAGCATGAAATGTAATGAAATCATGTACTATAATGTACTAATGAACATAGCAAGTATATGATGTCAAAACAGGAAAGCATGAAAGTAACAAGTAGGCACATGTGTTCCACCCCAAAACAGTTTGGAAAACAGTAAAAGAGGGGTCTATGTACTCACCTGGGATTGCTCAGTAGTTCTGGAGTGACAACTAAACAATGCTAGAGATCGCGGATATCAAACGGCACCTAGTATAGGTAGCTACATTAATAAACCGGACCTAAATCGGAAGATCGGGTAGCATTAGGGTTTGTAAACCAAACGAGTGTAGAGACTCGTGTCATTTGGTTTAACAAAGCCTACATACTAAATGAAACTCAACCTAAGTGTCTACGACCCATTACGACCCGTTTAGGTAGCTTATGCTACTTTAACGCGTCGTTCGCGTGAAACGCGTTCGGACCGCCTAACTAGCCCTATGACAAGTGTTATATGCCTAAACATGTTACATAATCCGTTATGTGACAAAAGTTTAGGTTACATATGCTTAATTACCAATTATACATGAAAAGGGTATTCTGGTAATTTACCTAAGGCATATAAACTACCTATCATACAACTACTTAAACGATGTGACCATAGGGTATAACCTCGGAAGGTTATTCCCTACCTACTATGGTCACCTAAAGTGTTTGGTCGGATCCTAATGATCGACCAAACTGGGTCGGGTTCGAGGTATAAGCGATTTATCAGATCGCTTACCCTACGACCCTAGACAACGTGGTAATCAGTAGGCATAGTCCCAAGGGACTATGACCATCGTGATTACAATCACGTTGCGAAGTTCTAGCGAACTTCGCATTGACCATTACTGGTCAACGCTGAAAGTCAAACAAAGTTTGACTTTCTGACTCGAAAAGCAGTAAAAATAAGGAAAAGAACGAAAGAATACTTACGAAGGGTCCCCGAATGCTAACCCAGATCAAAATAGCTCAGGTATGAAACGAAGGTTCCAACTTAGAGCACAAATGATCAGATTTGTGGGTTTTTAAGCCAAAGGGGGGTGGGTATTTATAGAAAAAGTAGAGCCGCTAGGATCGTTTCTTGAATATCGTGCCACGATCCGAGCCGTACACTTGTCACAACCTTATGGTGGCTCATTTGGTCACTCACCATAAGAGATCAACATGTGGCAAAGTGATTAGGAGTGGGTAACAGCTGTTAACAGCTGGATTAGAAGTTTCTGATGTGCAGACATAAGCTTACGGACCTCAAAGCTGCCAATGTTGAGGTCCGTAAGGTAAAACTTTGGCAGATTTACAGTTTTGGTCCCTGCAATGCAATCAGCCCATTTTTGACACGTTTAAGGCCCGTTAACCCCATTTCAAAGCTCTAAAATGAAGTTAAAGTATAGGGAACTTAAAACATGCTCAAAAATATCTCGGATGTCGGTTCGTTTAGCCGTACGAACGCGATGTTCGCTTAATTACGACGGAATGCGCACAAGCGCGAAAAACGATCCAAATGACGCGACGAATGGATTTTTCTTAAGGCGAACACTAAAATATAATGTAGTCATGCTCACATAAATTTTTGGATGTCCGGATGTATTCAGAATGTAAGTTATGCGCGAAAATGCAAACTTGTGCACTTTTTGACACTTTTAGTCCCTGAATGACCCAAAAGTTTATTTTAGCACACCGAACCCCTCAAAGCCTATTTCTAAGCTATGTAAAGGATATTTATGGTATGTTTAACTTATGGTCATGTTCCGGAAGGTCTGTTACAGTTCAAATTGGCATACTTTCGCAGTTTGTCAACTTTAGTCCCTGTAAGCGATTTAACTTTGATTTCACCACACCAAACCTTCCAAAACTTATATCTAAGTTATGTATAGGTTATTTAAGGTATGTTAAGCCTATTTCACTATTCCGGAGTGTTCGTTGCATTAAACTGGTTATATTTACGCATCAGTGCGCGTATAACCTTCCAGAAAGCGATATAGTGTTTGAAATCGAACAAGAATTGATATGTGTAAACGATACACATATTTTTACAAATCCCAAGTATGAAATACAATATTTCACTGGTTGGGCATTTGTTTGATGGTTGAAATGACACAGGTGTTACAGTCTCCCCTACTTTAGGAAATTTCGTCCCGAAATTAATTCGTAGGAGTCTGTCTATGACTTTGTTTCAAATAGTCATCAAAGATATGTAAAGCATAATCTGATTATTTTCCTCAACGGATATTTTTCAGAAGCGAAAATGAACGAGCAGAGTCACTTTCTTCAACGGGTTCTTCGGAAATGGAAAATAAAGGAATTAACTAAACGGATATACATTTCCCTCAACGGATATTCTTCAGAACGAAAATGAACAAACGGGGTCATTTTCCTCAACGGTTTGTTCTTCAGAATTTGAAATGAAAGAAAAATCAACGGATATTCATCTCCTCAACGGATAAATCTTCAGAAACGAAAATGAACTAACGGAGTCATTTTCAACGGTTATTTCCTCAGAGTTGGAAATGAAGAATTACACAACGGATATTCATTTCCTCAACGGATAAATCTTCAGAAACGAAAATGAACTAACGGAGTCATTTTCAACGGTTGCTTCCTCAGAGTTGGAAATGAAGGATTACACAACGGATATTCATTTCCTCAACGGATAAATCTTCAGAAACGAAAATGAACTAACGGAGTCATTTTCAACGGTTGCTTCCTCAGAGTTGGAAATGAAGGATTACACAACGGATATTCATTTCCTCAACGGATAAATCTTCAGAAACGAAAATGAACTAACAGAGTCATTTTCAACGGTTGCTTCCTCAGAGTTGGAAATGAAGGATTACACAACGGATATTCATTTCTTCAACGGATATTCTTTAGAACGAAAATGAATGGATAATTCATTTTCCTCAACGGTTATTCTTCAGAATGGAAATGAAAAGATAAACAACGGATATTCATTTCCTCAACGGATATTCTTCAGAAGTGAAAAATGAATAGCTAGTTCATTTTTCCTCAACGGATGCTTCATCAGAATTGGAAATGAATAGGGTTAACTCTTGATACATGATAGAACTTGCTGTGATTTCTGTGCACTAAATTCCATAATTATGTATGCATCCATAATTACGTAATTCCTTGCACAGTCCGCACAGTTTGTTTTGAAATGTTGTGGGGAAAGATATCAAACCTGAGATGAGAGTGACTAGACTACCATAGGGTCCTTTTAATTAGATCAACAGAGGATCTTCTTAATTAGGCCACTAAGGAGTCCTTTCAGCTATATCATCACATGATATCCCTAACCAGATTTTTGGATCAATCTGTTTAACTAGACCACTAAAGGGGTCTAATTATGAAGTAGTACATTATAATCCAAGGGACTTTAACTACAACGTAGAAGTCCATTAAGGATTTAAGTAGTACCTTTGGGTATCCTACTATGAATCTCTTGCACAAAGATATGTAAGATTTTACGAGGATTTGAATAACATAAATTGGATCACATGACACATAAAGGATAACACATAAGCACATAACCACATAATTGTTTAATTGTTATTATCTTGTTATTGATTGCAATTAACTTGGCACCTCGTACTTCGTTTCTCTTGGAAGGAACGGGTACTTAGGATTTTCGTGGAAACGCAAGAGATTATACAAGGGAAGAAATTTGGAAGTAGTCTGCTCTTCAAGGAAGGCGGTTCCTTGATTGTCGGTATTGTAGGGGATATGTTTATACATGCAACCACATAAACATATTGAAATGTAAATGAAAGATTTATTTATAAACAACAATAACAACAACTGTTTCATAGATTGTGATAAAAGAAAATAATACACAAGGCTCGATTATTTTCTAAACAGCGTTATCTTCTGTCGGTCAGATACTCATCCCTGCGCTGGATTTGCATCAGCAAGTCTTGGGCAATTTCTACTAAAATGGCCCATCTCGCCACAGTTGTAGCAAGATCCCAGTGGGAAACGAGCTTGAGCAGGATTGTTGTTAATCTGATTTGGTGCTGCTGCTGTTGGGCAAACCCTCGCTGTATGACCTATAAGTCCGCAAACTTGGCATGTGCGGCACTTCACACCAGCATGATGATGTAGGCCACATTGGTTGCACAAGGGTGCAGTTCCTTTGTAGGGTTTCCTGGCAGGGGGTTGAGCTGGTTGGTTGGGGACGGCTTGATCATTGTGAGCGACCACGGCGAAGTTCTGAGAAGCCTTTCGCTTCTTTGACTTCTTAGAGGATCCAGTCTGTTCATCCATGGTCTTTGATTCCTCGATTGGTTTCGATTCCTCGACCAGTTTCTTGTCACCCTTTCGGAAAAGCTTACGTTTCCTGATCTGCGATTCAGTCAAGGTTGCAGATAACTCAATGGCCTGCCTAACAGTAGTAGGGTTGCTACCAGTCAAAATGTCTTGTATTGAGTCGGGAAGGCCATCAATGTACTTTTCGATCGCCTTATCCAAAGGCGTGACCATGTTTGGGCATAACAGACTTAACTCCTCATAACGGTCTGTGTAGGCTCGATGCTCACCGCTGTCTTGCTTAAGATCATCAAATTCCCTTTCCAAAGCCCTGATCTCGTGACGAGGACAAAACTCCTTCATCATGAGAGCCCTAAGTTCGGCCCATGTCTGTGCTAGAGCAACTTCTGCACCACGATCTCTCATAACCCCATTCCACCACGTAAGGGCTCTCTTCTGGAACACACTCGAAGCAAACTCGACCTTGCGATTGTCAGGACACTGCACATGGCGGAAAGTATTCTCAATGCTCTCGAACCATTGAAGAAGCCCAGTCGCTCCCTCAGAACCACTAAACTTGAGTGGTTTCGCCGAGTTAAAACTCTTGAAATTGCATGGACCATTGTTGTTGTTGTTGGCTTGATTCCATTGAGCAAAGAGGTTTGGGAATTGAGCAGCCATTTGCTGCGCAATGATTTCTGCCAATTCGGCAGTCGCTATCTGGCTTTCGCGTCGAGGAGGCATTCTAAAAGAGGAAACATGAAATGAAACGAGTGAGAGGATTAGACGAAAAGAATGAGATGAAACAAATATGATGGAAGCAAGGATAGTGGTCATTTGTTTGTTACTACAAAGCAACAAACGACCCGGTGAAAGGTAAATAGGTCAAAAATAATGTATTGCGAAGATATGCTCGCCTATAAGTGAACACTCATCCCAAGAATTCCCAGGTAAGCACAACTGGTCTCGCGTCTGATGAGATGTATACGAAGTGCTTGCCTAGACAGAAAACCCAGAATACAGGCATTCACCCTTCCAGTTTGCATGTGTTCACATTATTTAAAACCCAAAACCTTGACGAGATTTTTGAAACACAAAGGGGTTCAAAACCTTGTAATAAATCATCCTAGAACAGATGATTAGTTTTCAAAGCGGTTTTGAAATTTATGTTCTTGTTGTGGTCGTCGCCTAAGGATAGGTGACAGTATTGTTTTATGACTAAACGCAAGTAAACTCGCGTTAGGGTCCTAAGAAAGTTATAGACTAGGTCAAAGCATTACTAATAACCTAATTCCCTATAACCATTGGCTCTGATACCATCTTTTCTGTCACACCCCGACCACGTAGAACATACAAAACGTGGCGGAAATGTCGGGGAGTGTTGTAACAGAATTAATTGTTTCAAATCCATGGCAATTGAAGTTTCGTTTTATTGATTAAAAGTGTTACAATGTCTTATCAAACTATGAAATACAACATAATTAACTAGTCTTGCATCTTTTATTGTCACTAAAGCCCAAGTCTGCCTATGTGTATCTTGATCATCTTATGCAACAGTTCCTGAAAAACACATGTGAAAATAGGTACGTCAGCATAAAAATGCCTGTGAGATACATAGGTTTTGTGAAAATAGGTTCCATGACTTATGTTTGAGAAAATGTTTAGTCATGAACCTTGTAATTTGCTTTGTTTTGTAAATCATTTGAAAAACAATGAGTTCAGATGATATGTATAAATAAATGAATAATGTATGGTTAAATGAATAACCATAGTAAAAATGGATTTTGTATAAGATAAGTTGTTTGTAAAACAATGTCTTGTGAAAAGTATGTTATTTGTATAAAATGTTATATGTATCAAACTGAAATGATTCAAATAACGCTACAATATGTAATACCATACAAACACTTATATATAGGAAGTACCAGCGGCGTATCCACCATGCTTGTATCATATTACACACGCATCGTTACTTAATCACTTAATCAAACCAAACTAATGTCAAAATGTCTATGTCAAAATATCATGTATGGCAAGTGAAATGTCTCAACTAAACCATATACACAAGAACAAAGTATTGAAGTAAAACTTGGTTTAAATCAAAGTTATGTTTTGTGGGAAATGCATGATCAAATGTCAATCATGTTAAAATGTCTATGCCGAAATGTCTATGTCAAATACGGTTCACACGGTTCACAGATACAAACGGTTCACAGATATCAACGGATCACAGTCAAATGATTACAACGGTTCAATATGTAGTATAATGTGTTCATATGCTGGATAAGCATATGCAACAGAAAAGCAACGTAAAACAATGTACTAAGTACGCACACAATGGGCATACATAGCATGAAATGTAATGTAGAACGATGTACTAAGTATGCACACAATGGGCATACATAGCATAAAATGTAATGTAAAACAATGTACTAAGTACGCACACAATGGGCATACATAGCATGAAATGTAATGAAATCATGTACTATAATGTACTAATGAACATAGCAAGTATATGATGTCAAAACAGGAAAGCATGAAAGTAACAAGTAGGCACATGTGTTCCACCCCAAAACAGTTTGGAAAACAGTAAAAGAGGGGTCTATGTACTCACCTGGGATTGCTCAGTAGTTCTGGAGTGACAACTAAACAATGCTAGAGATCGCGGATATCAAACGGCACCTAGTATAGGTAGCTACATTAATAAACCGGACCTAAATCGGAAGATCGGGTAGCATTAGGGTTTGTAAACCAAACGAGTGTAGAGACTCGTGTCATTTGGTTTAACAAAGCCTACATACTAAATGAAACTCAACCTAAGTGTCTACGACCCATTACGACCCGTTTAGGTAGCTTATGCTACTTTAACGCGTCGTTCGCGTGAAACGCGTTCGGACCGCCTAACTAGCCCTATGACAAGTGTTATATGCCTAAACATGTTACATAATCCGTTATGTGACAAAAGTTTAGGTTACATATGCTTAATTACCAATTATACATGAAAAGGGTATTCTGGTAATTTACCTAAGGCATATAAACTACCTATCATACAACTACTTAAACGATGTGACCATAGGGTATAACCTCGGAAGGTTATTCCCTACCTACTATGGTCACCTAAAGTGTTTGGTCGGATCCTAATGATCGACCAAACTGGGTCGGGTTCGAGGTATAAGCGATTTATCAGATCGCTTACCCTACGACCCTAGACAACGTGGTAATCAGTAGGCATAGTCCCAAGGGACTATGACCATCGTGATTACAATCACGTTGCGAAGTTCTAGCGAACTTCGCATTGACCATTACTGGTCAACGCTGAAAGTCAAACAAAGTTTGACTTTCTGACTCGAAAAGCAGTAAAAATAAGGAAAAGAACGAAAGAATACTTACGAAGGGTCCCCGAATGCTAACCCAGATCAAAATAGCTCAGGTATGAAACGAAGGTTCCAACTTAGAGCACAAATGATCAGATTTGTGGGTTTTTAAGCCAAAGGGGGGTGGGTATTTATAGAAAAAGTAGAGCCGCTAGGATCGTTTCTTGAATATCGTGCCACGATCCGAGCCGTACACTTGTCACAACCTTATGGTGGCTCATTTGGTCACTCACCATAAGAGATCAACATGTGGCAAAGTGATTAGGAGTGGGTAACAGCTGTTAACAGCTGGATTAGAAGTTTCTGATGTGCAGACATAAGCTTACGGACCTCAAAGCTGCCAATGTTGAGGTCCGTAAGGTAAAACTTTGGCAGATTTACAGTTTTGGTCCCTGCAATGCAATCAGCCCATTTTTGACACGTTTAAGGCCCGTTAACCCCATTTCAAAGCTCTAAAATGAAGTTAAAGTATAGGGAACTTAAAACATGCTCAAAAATATCTCGGATGTCGGTTCGTTTAGCCGTACGAACGCGATGTTCGCTTAATTACGACGGAATGCGCACAAGCGCGAAAAACGATCCAAATGACGCGACGAATGGATTTTTCTTAAGGCGAACACTAAAATATAATGTAGTCATGCTCACATAAATTTTTGGATGTCCGGATGTATTCAGAACGTAAGTTATGCGCGAAAATGCAAACTTGTGCACTTTTTGACACTTTTAGTCCCTGAATGACCCAAAAGTTTATTTTAGCACACCGAACCCCTCAAAGCCTATTTCTAAGCTATGTAAAGGATATTTATGGTATGTTTAACTTATGGTCATGTTCCGGAAGGTCTGTTACAGTTCAAATTGGCATACTTTCGCAGTTTGTCAACTTTAGTCCCTGTAAGCGATTTAACTTTGATTTCACCACACCAAACCTTCCAAAACTTATATCTAAGTTATGTATAGGTTATTTAAGGTATGTTAAGCCTATTTCACTATTCCGGAGTGTTCGTTGCATTAAACTGGTTATATTTACGCATCAGTGCGCGTATAACCTTCCAGAAAGCGATATAGTGTTTGAAATCGAACAAGAATTGATATGTGTAAACGATACACATATTTTTACAAATCCCAAGTATGAAATACAATATTTCACTGGTTGGGCATTTGTTTGATGGTTGAAATGACACAGGTGTTACATTAAAGATTTGCGAAATAAGAGAATTGATCAAGTTAAGATCAAATGGGAACATAGAAAAGGGTTCGGACACTACATGGGAGTCCGAAGAGGAGATGCGGCGTCTCTACCCGAGATTATTTGGTACGTATTTCCGGTTTCGAGGACTAAACCCTTTTAAGGGGGGTGGACTTGTAACACCCCGAAATTTATAAAACTTTAAATCAGATTTATAGAGCATAAAATAAACAAGAACAAGCTAACTAGGAATCGATAACCCAGTTAGCTAAGAGTCTTGAGGTGATATATAATAAGGTTAAAACACCTAAACTATAAGTCAAATAGAGTTGAGGGACTAAATTAGCAAAAACTTGATAATGGAAGTTTTATTAGTAAATAAAACACCAAACACACACATGAGTGTGTGTTTGGGTCGTACAGAAGAAAGGGGCGACCAGGGAGTGCCCTCCAAACCCTAGTTTTCACATAAAACTCACAAATTAAAGCCCTTAATCTGCTCTAAATCAAGCTTCAAACACGAATTAGTGATCACCTCGTTGCAGGGATCAACAGGTATGCAAAATTTTGGTATTTTGATTCATGTTCAGTTTTAGGTTAATTGAGAAAATCAAAAATTGAGCATGCATGATTGTTGTATTGATGAAATTAGAAGCAAAGTGATGTCTAGAGTTAAACCCTAGATGATTTCTTGTTAAAATCTAACTTTATACTTGTGAGGTTTATAATCACCAATGTAGGTGATTAGTGAGTTTGTAGAAACTAAATAAATACTAGAATTATGGTTTTTATTCTAGTGAAATCTGAATTCATGTGGTGAATCTAAAATTTAATGATGTTAAAATTTAGTATATATTTGTTAATTGAAGTGAATGTAGACGAAAATAACATGTCAAGAACCTAGTAATGGTTATGTAAAAATCTGACCCGCTAGGTGTTTGTTAAAATGCCTAAGTGAGGAGTAAAACATTAAAGATCGGATAAAAACGCAGATTTGAATATCATAATGAATTGTCCGATTTTTGGTTATAAAAGAGTTCTAAATTTGGTTGTGAATGGAACTCTATAGGTAAAGAATCCGGGTCGTCAAGTGGACAAGCCGGAGGTGATACACGCTTGAAAGGTGTGTTTTCAAGGTACGTAACTTCGGTTTCGTTACATTGTGTATAAACAATAGTCTTAGAAAAGTTAATGAGAATGTAGTGTCAATTGCGAGTTGGTAGGTCATAGAAGTGACGAAGTTCACTCGACAAACAAACGGGTCAAAATAGTTAATTAGAATTGTTGGTTGATAATGTTGTTTAGTTATGCAAGTATGTAACTTGACCCGTTACATTCAATGAATTGTTGTTAAATTATGCGTAGTTGCGTTGTTGATTAAAAGCTGTGTTGATTTTAGTAATCATGATTGTTATTGGAACTTAATAGAGTTAGTCTAAATAAGGATTCAATTGGTAGTCATCATATTGGAGGATTTTCCACAAGATGAGCCAACGGGTCGAATAATAGTGTAAATTGTAGTGATAGTGTCTTAACTTGTAGCATTGGCGAAGTAAATCACAAAAGCATTAAACCATGGAATTTGGTAAGGTAATGCAAGTGATGTTAAGCCCCGGATGATGGGCACAAGACGCCACTGGTTTGATAGTTAAATGGTAACTAAGCAAGTAAAGTTAAAATGGGTCAATTAACACATAAGTGACTTTTATTCATTCGGCCCGAAAATCAAACTTTTGGGTATCGAAATTATTGTAGATACGTTGGTATTGAATTTACAGACGCATAGGAAAAAGAATCACCTAAAATGGACTTACGAGTCAAAAGATATGCTAATTTGAAGTTAAAAATTTAGTTTTTCGGAGCTGGTAGAAAAATGCAGCTCAACAACCTGATCTGCTGGAAAACCCATTCCCTCGCGCCACGCGAAGGAAATCAAATATACGCCGCGCCACGCGAGGCGCTTAAGCGGCTCGCGTAAACTATCCTAAAGTCTCTCGCGGGGCGCGAGAGACCCTGTTCCGAATTTTTGTTTGTTTTTCATGAATTTGTTATCCGAATTCGTTTACACGTGTTTTAACATTGTCAAAATTAACATTTGATGTGGTTTTGACATTAGGTGACTATGGTGAACTTACGGATGGTGATCAAGCAAATGTTGAAGAACCGAACACTACTTTTGAAGCTTCCGCAATATTTTAACCTTTAGTAGTCTATGTTTTAAGGGATGTAAACAAATAGTTAAACAACTTTTGAATGTTTAACTTAGTCGTTAGTTGACTAAAATTTTGCTACTTTTGAACTTTACGTATGGAATCCATGTCACAACTAGACATCTTTTATCTAAAATGGTATGAATTACTATTAAATTCAAGTAAAATTAGACGGGTGTTATAAGTTGGTATCAGAGCTCAAGGTTGTTAACAAAGTGTTCGGTTCAAGCTTGATCAATCATCCGGTAAGAATTAGTTATTTAGTAGATTTTATTAGATTGTTAGAAAAAGGAATTCGGTTGATGTGCATGGGAAGAACGTGTTAATACACTCAAACCCGGAAAGTGCACTAAACATACATGGTTTAAGCAAGTTACAAACTTGGCTAAATCAAAATGAAAGATGCAAACGATAATGGAACGAAATGTTTGACAATGGATATAAACATTTCAGAATTTAGATGTCTGATGTCGGTAAAAGATGATTAGGTAGTATAAATCCTAATCATAGATTGAATATAAAATAAGTATTTGTAAAGTAAGTATATTGCCCTGTTCCTCTTTTCTTGAAGTTACTACTATTACCCACACGAAATCCTTGAGTAATTTTCTGAGCCAGTTCCTTCTTCTTGGTTTCATCTCTTGTGCGTACCAGTTCGTCAGTGAGGGTATTAGCTAATTCTACCGCATCGTCAATAGTGCGAGGTCTTGCAGCTTTAACGATATTACGGATTTTACTAATTAATCCCCAAATATAGCGAGAAATGAGTACCGGTTCTGGCGAAGCCAGCGTTGGTACCACTCTAGCATATTCGAAGAATGTCGAAGTATATCCTCGACAGTCCACATTCACCATCCGGTGGTTTAGGAATTTATTTGCCATTTGATAATTAATTTATAGATAAATAATTAGTATAGAATAAGAAACAATCCAATATCACAATTAATCGCACATAATCACGTAAACAAATATACATCCAAAATTATAAATTTTCTAAATTTTCATTTATTTTATTGACTATATTATGCTTCCATATACATTTTTATTTTACAACCGTTTTATTGTTTATTTTACACATACTGATTTTTATTAATATTACTATTATTATACAAACACAGATTCACCACCCACTTCTCCCTCGTCAACTTGCAATCTTTTAATAACGATGTTCCCTCTCATCATATTTCCATGAAATTTGTCCTCCTATCTCTCGGATCCTATTCCCAGCATCCATCAGCTCTTCGCCAAAATGGCGGAGTTCAGCCATATTCTCGTTACTCATCGGTGGATTTGGTAAAGGTTCTGGATCGAACAGGGGAAAAAAGGAATAAGGACTGTTGAGAAGGTTTTGGAATTGCCAATCATTAGTCCACCACTCATCCATTCCTAGAGGTTGGGTGTGGATTATTGGTTCTGGGATTGCTGGTTCCAAATTCATTGGAATTTGGGTTTCAATAGGATGAGTAAAAACATTTTCATTGACAGGCTTAATAGTATCACAGCTTGCCAATATAAAATCTAACTCCTCCTGCAATGTCATTTCTTGTGTTTTCTTAGAGCTTTCTCCAATTTCTATCTTTGTCTGCCTAGAATCTTCCTCAATCTCTAATTCCATCTGTCTAGAACTTTCCCCCATTTCAATTCTTTTTCCTTTTTCTAAGGGATTGTTTATTTTAGGAATCTTCTTAGTGGCAGGTTTCCTTCTACGCACACGCCTCCATCCTACCAATCTTCTCCTCTTCTTAGGCTTGGGTTTTTCCAGAGATGGAGCGTTGAATTCTATAGGTTGTTCCACATCAGCAAAGTACCCAGTAAACTCTTTAGAAACTTCTATGTTTACAGGGTAGAGGTTGAGATTCTCTAGGGCTCCAGATAACTCATTCATGTTGTTTAGCATATATGTAAAAATAATAAATTAAAATTTTATAACAAATTTCACAGATAACCCTCAAATATTATTGCATACCATGTGACTAATTTAATACAAAGGAAAATTGACAATTAAACATACTATGTTTTATTGTAATTTTATTTATTTACTGGATAATGTTTCTGGCTTGTAAGTGATAAGGTTGCTAATATGGAGTCATGGTATTCTAAAGATTAGCATTTACTGCTACAGTGGCTAGCATATAAAGATCCGCCCATTTTTCATCTAACTTGTCTTCCCATGGTGATTTACTGGTTAATTCCTGGGTTTCCTGTTTAACTTTCTTTTCTCGGGATTTCTTTAATTTCTCCTGACTTTTCCTAATAATCAAACTTCTTTTATCAGGAGAAAGTGGTTCCTCGTATTGGGCTTTTCGAACAAATATTTCTTCTTCAGGAGTTTGGGATGAACTTCCCTTCTCATTTGATGACCTATCTAATTTAAGATAGATGTTTGAAAGTTTTTGCCTACCCATACTGTAACTAATAAATAGTCAGTTAATAAATCACATAATCACATAATGGTAATCAGGAAAAATTAAGTATTTCTAAATACTTAATTAGGTTAACTCAGTGGCTCTGATACCACCTTTTTCTGTCACGGCCCCCGACCCGGTTTTACCCGTTTCAAGAGCCGCGGGACAGAAAATCCCGTGGTATTTATTTAATTAAGTTGACAGCGGAAGTTTTCATCAGGATCTTTTTAAAGCTATAATTTCCTGATTATTTCATTTCACAACTCGGGATTAAACCCCGGTAATTTACAATTACAAGATTTCATGGAGAAATCTTTATTTTACAAAGCATGTTTCTTTATTTTATAATGAGCCACTTTCTTAAGCTTGTAGTGCTTTGAGGCACTTTTCCTGGATCACAACAGATCACCTGAAACATGTTTGAAAAAGATTTTGTCAGCGGAAAATACTGGTGAATCGTTCTATTTATTAAAATGACACGGTTGTTATAATTTACAGTATTAAGAGGGATTACAATGTTTCTGATATCAACCAACTACCCACAGTATTTGTCACTCGACTCGTTTCTGTGACTATGGTCATATCCCCCATTGGCTGCCCCAATGGTGACGATTATAAAGTAATGTATACACAACCCCACATACTGGCTATAATTTGGTGATTACATATACTTAATCACTGTAATTATAACTTTGAAAATATTTAAGAATTTATAAAGCACTTTGAATAAAAGAGAATGACTCACATTGCAGATTTAACACGGATAGAGTCTAGTCTACTGATTAGCCTTGTTAACCTAGTTTAAATAACAATGCACACAAAACTAGGTTAGTAACCAATACAGGATTTACGATAACTCACGAGATCAAACCCTCACAATAAATGACAAAGTGCAATACTTAAACATCCATCGAATTTACGACGAATGACAAAGCATAACCCTAATGTGGGTAGCACTTAAACATCCATTGGATAGTTTTAATCAATCGGACATTGAATCGTAGCAGCGATCGAGTTATTACCCTGTATTGCGGCAGCACTTCGTGAATTGTGTGTGTGTTTTGAGACTGTTTCGACTATAACTCAAAGTACAATTTGAATTTGAACGTCGAACGAACGCACAGTATCAAGTCCCACTGCCCTCTATTTATACCCAAAATTCGTCCCCCTCGCGCCACGCGAAAGATCCCTTTGTGCGCGTCGCGTGGCGCGAGAGACCCTATTCTACCCTAGGTTTGCTTCGTGTCCAGGTAGCTCAGCTGAGTTGGTTGCTCGTTAAATTTCAATTTCGACAACAAACTGTGTGGATATTACCAACTAGGGTTTACCCCCCCCCCCCTGAGTTTTAGGGGCCCTGATCCTGATTCCGATTATTCTGAAAATTTTAGGGTTTATTCAGAATCACTTGGGTTTCTCAATTAGGGTTTCCTATTGGAAAATTAAAGTAATAAATAGGACTTTTTAATAAGAGTTGTTACATGTAACACCTCGTAAAAACGTGTCCAATAATATAAAGACACGTGTCCTAAACTCTAAACATGTAAAAGTTTGAGTTTGAAGGACTAAAGTTGTCAAACGATGTGAATACGTATGCGAAGGGACTAAAAGTGTCAACATGCCCAACTTGTGCCTCTGATTGGCCACACATGATGAATATATTCTTAATCAAGTAATTGTTCGGATATAAGAAGCCGTTTGTGAAAGTAAACGAAAGTTTACAAGATACAAGGGTTAAACGTGTCAACATGTTAATTCTTACCTTTGAGTGACCTTTTAACGAACCCGGTGCTTGGTAATGTTCGATTATACTCCCAAGAATAAGTGATAACAAATTCACTAGGTTTCGATACCGTTATGTGCTATTTACGCAAATTCCCAAGAATAGGGGTTAAAAGAGTCAACGGGAAGAAACTAGTGTTTTCGGTAATCGTTTAACGAAACCGTACCTAACGGTGTTTGGTTATACTCCCTAGATCTTTTACAAACTAACTACAAGGACTAGAAGTGCCAAAAATGGAAGTTATAAAGCTTATATAGGTGCAGGGACTGATCTTGACAAGTTGGAAACTTGTTTGGCTGGTCCTTCATGGTGTCGCGTTGCACGACAAGATCACCCCTATGCCGCCGCGCGACGCGACGGCATCATTTCAACAGAATATGCAGGACAGGTGCTGGTCATCTTCTTCCTTGTGCTCCAAACCAAACAAATTCGAAATTTATGGCCTTGTTGATGGTTTTTAATACCACTTGGACACCTGGAGACATCCGCGCGACGCGACGGCATCATTTCAACAGAATATGCAGGACAGGTGCTGGTCATCTTCTTCCTTGTGCTCCATACCAAACAAATTCGAAATTTATGGCCTTGTTGATGGTTTTTAATACCACTTGGACACCTGGAGACATCTGAATTCATCCCATAACACCTGCGATGATCATAAGTGACCTCCATGCACTATAAATAGGCTCCTTTGGGCAGCCATCATACTTGCACTTTCACTCTAAACTCTCATATCTCACTAGTTCAAGCTTTTCTTGAGCTTTCTTTGGGATTCCTGATCAAGAGGGAGCCCACCTTAGTTCAATTTTCGTGCAAGGACCTAATGTAAGTGTCCTTAGCCACTTTAGTATAGTTTTTATGTGTTTAAAAGCCAAAGGTCAAAGTTGTCATAATAACGCGTTGACTTTCGGTTTAGACCTAAACGGTCCAGCCATTGTTCGAGGCGAATATGGCTATGTGATCGTAATTAGGTAGGTGTAAATCCCTCAAAAGGGCACCTCCTAATTACCACGTTTACTTAGTTAACTGTCGGGTCAAAGTAACTAGTCAAAAAGTCAAACTAGTCAGATTTTCATAAAATAATTAAAACTGATAATGTAGAAGTTATGAACCATGTTTTATCACTTAAATAACTTGGTAAATATTATTAGAACATGACTAAGCATGTCCAACCTGACAATTCTGAGTTTAGGGTCGGTTCGCAACCGAAAGTCGCAAAAGCTTGACTTTTGCTTTGACTTTCAGTTCTGACCCGATTAAGCTTAAATTCTTTATGTTTTAAGCTTCCATTAGGACCATAATATGTTGTAGTATAACCCTCTGAGGTTATATTAACTGGCTTATATGCTAGTTTCCGTTATTATGCTTATAATTGACCATTATGCCCTTTTGATCTAAAAATGAGATTTTTGAATATGTGAGCATACAAATAGGTTAAGTACTAATATATAAACATGTCTAAATTAATTTGACATTGTTTTCTGGTCTCAAACTGATGTAATGCTAAATATCGCAAATTGAGCTTTCATAAATATTAAATTACGCTTTTATGCATAATGCATGTTTAAACATAGATTTTGACCCAAAACTCATTACCTCCTGTTATGATATCATTTTTAGGAATTTTTGGAATGTTGGGTCTGATTAGATACTGACCATAACTTAGAGTTCTTGTATAAATTCCTTAATTGACGATAATGCCCTTTTGGCTAATAAAATGTGATTCACATATGATTAACATGCCATACCTTTTTCTACTGATTTGATATGAAAAATAAAATATTTTAAACATTCAAGGCTGATCAAAATCTCAGAATCACATAAACATTTCAAATATCGTCAATTATCGACTTTTACGCTAATTAGGTGCATAGTATGGTTTAAAACCATATTTAGCACCTAAGACTTGTTACCTACTGAATTTATAAATAAATTTTAATATTTTTACAGTAGGTATAAGTCATGAACTTAGACTTCCAATTATGTCCTTAAAAGCATATGTGAAATGACCAAAATACCCTTTCGGGGTATAATTTGGCCAAAAATGGTAAACCTCACATATGAATGATACCCTACTGTTTTAACATCATAAATAAATATTTTTACTGAATGTTTTAGACCAGAATATCAGTTTACTTTAAAACCACTTTTATAAATATTAAAATGACCAAAATGCCCTTAGGGGATTCAATTTGGTTTTAAATACTTTTTGGGCATATATGTTAACATCCTACTGATGTATTAATATATTTTAAGCATAATAACATATGAGATTTGTATATGATTCATTCGGTTACCCGTTATGCAATTATGTGTTCGGTTCGATTTATGTAACTAGTTTACATAAATTAGCCGAAATGGGTTTAACCTTATCATTAAATCTTCAAAATACAGAATGTGTTTAGTTTACCCATATTAAACAAGTATCCAAACTTGTCGGGTCTAACTCACATTCTATTACGGTCTCCGCTTAATCTAGCGTTTCGAACCGTAAAGTCTCTTTCAAACTAATCGGTCTAAGTCTTTTACTTAAATAAAGACCCATTAGTATCCTAATATGTCACACCCCAACCGATGGCGGAAACATCAGAGCGAGACGAAATAGATTGCAAGAGACATCATAACACTAATAATTGTGATAAGTATTTAAGTAATAAATTTCATTCCATTACTAAAAAGTCATTTACATCATTTGAAATTAAAATACAACAACTTGAGATACATGAATAACATTACAAAAGTGTACACAATTTAAAGTGAGTATCTAGGCATCCTACTATGTTCCATGTGTCATCAACTTTATCTCAAAACCTGCAACATTTAAAAAAAAGCATAGTTCAATACAAAAGTATTGGCGAGTACACTAGTTTTAGACTCGTGACATATGTATAAAAGTATTTTCAATCCAACATAGCATTTTGGTATACAAGATCAAACTATCATGCATGTCAATATGTCAACTCTAGTGTCCACTAGTATTTAGCATCACTCGTCACAAAAAGTAACGAGACCGTAATATAATAAAGACTCAACAAAACCCCGTCGGGTGATGTGCTACTCCTATAGCGCTATAATTGTTAAGTCGAGTTAACAAGTAGTATGTATTCTAGCATGAACCTAAGCATAACAAAGCATGTATAAGGATTGAATGAATAAAAAGCATGTTTGTGAATTGTGCGGTTTAACAAGTAAAACATGTTGCACCCAAAGTGTATTAAAGAAAAATGGGTCAAGTGTACTCACAGTATTGCTAAGTCTTCCGACTATCCAGATGTTGACGATTGCAAGAGATTAGGAGGATGGAACACCGAGGTCGCCCTGTTGGGTAACGAAGGTGTAAGAGTAATCGGAATTAAGACGAAGGATCAGGATTGGGAATTTTCGAGTATAACCAATTGATATAAATATGTATATATATACATAATTACTTTATATAGTTTATGTACAACTTCTAAATTAAGTATATCCAAAGTATTGCTGAAATATCATCTAAAATAAATTTACATTTTATATCTACTTTATAAAAATTAATCGAATTTAATAGGTCTCGATTTATAAAAATTAACGCGCTTCGTTTTACGGAATTTTACGAAAAACGGGCAGAGTTTTCTCTCTTTTTGGACGATCCCAACATCAAAAGTTGTCGATTTATTTGTCAAAACTCAACAATCAACGAAACATTGTATATTTATATGAGTTATATAACGAAATTATGTGTATTTATACAAGTTTCAAAGACACGTTAAAAGAACAAATTCAAGTAACTAGCATTTCAAGTTTACAACCGTAACTAAAAATATAAACAATAAAAAAATTGCGTCATTTAGGATTATACCAAGTCATTGTGTCGGAACGTTGTACCACTTGACTGAGTTGACCGAGTCGACTGAGTTGACCGGCTGTCTTGACTGAACCCATTGACCAGTTCTGTCCCGAACATATCTCGAACCAAACACCCGAACAGATCTTGATCGCGACCCGCACCACACTGCTGAATAACAAGAGAATTTACGAACTTGAATAGAAGCAAAAACCAAGGCCCGAACCGAGACTAACCTGAACCGAAATACGAGCCGAGACCCGAGCCAGATGTTGACCCGTTTTGACCGGTCAACCCAAACCGAAAATCAACTGATACTAGAACTACGAGACCCGAGTAATTGAGCTGGTGACCCGCGACTTGAACCAGCTTTACTGTTCCTGTCGCCACTACCGTAGACGGCTGGAGTGTCGCCGGCGGTGTCGCACCGCCTCTATCGTCGCCACTCGAGTCCGAACCAACCGAAACACTCAAATTAAAACCCAAATCTGAAAGTAAAAGAAAGGAAGGAGACAAGGGGTGTTTACCGGAAAGATATGTCGGACCAGGCACCACCACCGCCGTCGCCGCCGCCGCACCACCACCTCCGTCTTCATCATATCCGCGTCTGTACACACGCCGCCATACGTCGGGTTCTGTCGTTCCATCACGCAAAGGTGGAGGCTGCGTTGTGGTTTAAGAAGAAGCGAGATGGTGAGGAGGGTTGTGGGTGTGGCCGGAGACGAGTAGCCAGCGCCGGTCAGCATCCCCGCCGGAATTCGGTGACCAGAAAACGCAGGGAGAAGAAAAGGGGAAAAAGGGTGTGAGGTGCTGCAAGTTTGAGCTTGGAGACTGACCTCACTATACGCATAAATATATTTAGGGGGTGTTTGGGTTACCTTATTTTGGAGCAACTTATGACTTATTGACTTATAAAAGTTAATAAGTTGTTTTTTTAGTGTTTGGATTAGCTTATTTTAGAGAGTTTTATGTGTTTGAGAAGTCATTTTTTAGAAGTTAGAATTTCTAACTTCTCACTTTTTACTTGTATAAGTTAATAAGTCATTTTGAGAAGGAATCCCAAACACCCCCTTAGATTAGGGTTGGGGTACCATTTTATCTTTCAAGCAAAAACACAAATTGTCCCTCAATTTTAAGGAGTTAGTCAAATAGTTAAATTAGTTTGGTTTAAGATAGATTTCCTATAACTAACTAGGTTATCAACGTAATAATTAATTCATTTAATTAATTACTATATTGAAACTAAATAATTAACTAGACATATAATTATCCACATAAAATCTTTTGACGGTTACTTAATTCGTGAAAAATTTCCGTGGTTTCAAAGGTTGGGATTCGGATCTTTCGAAACGAGTCGGATTTTGGGAATCCATTTTGATGGATGTTACATAATAGGTTAATAAACCTTCTATACAGATTAAGTAGCTTCGGTAGAAGATATTTGCATAAGGTCTTATGAATTATACGGCTGAGTAGCATCTTTGCACATCTAGCTCAGGTAAATACTTTTAACTTATTTTCCCTTATACGGGCTTGGGATACGGTATAATATAATACCGCTTGGTCGGGTATGGAATCATTTAATCGGATTGTGATTAATAAATTGCATAACCCGTTTTAATCTGTTTTGTTTGATAACATAAACATTGGTGGTTAATTCGACCGTATCCTGGATATCCTCGGCTCATTTCATTTGAAAATGGCCACGACCTATGCACAGGGTGTAGGCATACACCTGACAGATGCAAATGCTAAATAACCCACATGCTGGGGATAACTCCTTTGTGGGTTTTATAGTGGTGAGTCGGTTAATCATGACCGGCTTCCAAACCGGCCCCATATGTATGACAAACATGTAAATCTGTATACAAGATTTTAATAAAAAATTGTCCCAAGTTATAAATGGTTTTGTGCCTTGTGCGCCTAAATCAATTTTCATAAACTCTTTTCAAATGAGTCGATTAATTGTATTTACCAGTGAAAACTGACGTATTTTCCAAAGACTAAGTGACAGGTACCTCTCGAAATTAGGTTGGAGCTACTTGGTGTTAAATAAGAGGACCTTGCAAATCCTTATATGCTTAAAGTCTGTTATTTTAGTTTCTTGTATTTTTTTATGATCCGCTTGTGGATCTCTATTACAACCAGTCTATATATTCTTTTATTTCGAAAACTCAGACATTATGGTTTGTAATAGTAATTATCTACCAAGCCTTCCGATGTGCTATAATATTGTGTTAATTGTCTATGATGATATCAACTACGTCACGATACTCCCCACCGGGCCCACCGGTAATATGTGGAAATATCGGGGTGTGACAAATGAACTAAGGATGCATGATATGTGTGTTTTAGTGATTTCGGGTGGAATGGGATACCCGGATCTGTTCCGGATGTGTTGATGATGATTACTAGATGTCTTGGGGTTCACGTACATGATTGATAATCAGCGATGAATGATAATTGTTACTCAATGACGTTTTGGATAATTAGGAGTTATGTGAATTGAAGAAACATGTTATTTTTGTTAGTTTGATGAAACGGTGGCAATTAGGGTTGTATGAACCTGAATAACAGTTGAAAATATTGTGATATTTGATATGTTTGGAATGTGATAACATGTTAGCTGATTTTACGGAACAATTGTTAATAAGGGGATTGGAGCAGTTATATTCTACCGGGTTCTGACTGAGATTGCGAGTCGAAACCTGTTGGTTCCGAATCGAGATCTCCGTGGTTCCGACTCATAATTAGACATCACACAACAATAGGACTCAAGACCTCTGTGGTTCCGACTCGGGACCTAACCCGAGACCTTGAGGTTTCGACTATTGAAGTTGTCACTCAAGATCTTTGAGTTTCAACTCGAGATCTCGAGGTTGCGAGTCGAGATCTTATGGTTTCGACTGATGACCCACTTGAAACATTACTTTGAACTTGTTGGGCCATACACTGGTTATTGGCCCACCAACGTACACTGGGCCGCACATCTACATGGGACTTATGCTTCTTGGGCCATACGCTGATAACGGGCTGTTATGCCACATGTTAACTGTTAAGACTTATATATGTTGAATGTTGATACGTGTATTTCTTGTACGCTATTTGTCGGTTATGTGTAAGAAAAATACATGACTACTTGTATACAAAGCTGATAAGAATTTGTAACCATCATAGGACTTGGTTGACCAACCTTGAACAAAGTAACTTGACTTACCGAGCAAATCTAAGGTGAGTTCACTAATATTTCACAAGCATGCGTCCCGGGGAAGGACAAACAAACTAGTTATTCCAGGGAGGAATACTTTTGTTACTGAGTTTAATTTTGATGTTGGATAATACACTCAACTCTATAACTTTAATTCCCCTCTTACTACCAAACTAGTTGCCGGGGAGGCAATGGGGTATTAGTTGATAGCGCTATTAGGCTTGACAACCTCACAGCGTACTGGGGAGGACGGGCGTGAACTAATGACCTTAACCACATGATCAATGTTGATAGGAATTGGGGAAGGGCAAACAAACTGATGTCATCTTGCGGTATCGAGTTATTATCAACATGTTTTTAAACTAAACACAACAACTAAACGTTTTATAAAACTGTGAACTCGCCAGCTTTATACTGGTACACTTTTTTTGCATGCTTGCGGGTCGTTAGATATGTGGTATAGGACTTGCAATCTGGGATGCTGGAGTGGTCATGGGTCGTGACGCTTGGAGAAACATTGAATGTTGACTTGCTCAAACATTATGGTTTCGAAATGCTTGAATAATTAAATTATGCTTCCGCTGAACGTAAACTTGTTTTAAACATATGTTTTGAATTGCACTATTTACATTGAATGGAAATTTTATTTATTACATTATGGTTAGTTTAATGTGATTAGTGGCTAGATCCTGGTACGTCACACGCCTCGCGGGGATTTCCGCATGTGGTATTTTGGGGGTGTGACATGATCTGGCTGTTGTACCCTGGGAAACAGACGGGTTCACCTGGGTGACCCAAAATCTGTTTTAAAGGAAGCGTGATCTTCACATGTCTTAGTCATCGTTGTTTTATGTTTTACTTGTTCTTTCTTTTGTAATATGTTCTTAGTTTAGTTTACATTTCTTATACTGTATTTTCTTTCAGTTTGCTTCTATTCTTCCTTATGAGTTGTAATCATAAAATTGATTAATAAAATTGTTAATTTATTTATTTTGTGAACGGTTGTCCTACAAAGAGCAGCTCCATATGGTCATCAGGATCATCTAAAACATAGCGACCACCGATCTTGCACTCTTTTTGAGATTTTAGTCTACCTACGTGGATTTTGGTAGCAACAGTGTGCAAACGGCAATGTTTTAACATTAGAACAATAAATATAAGCAGTTGAAAAACGTGAAACACAAAGTAAAAGAAGGAAAAGATTTGAAGTCCAGTTTGGAGAATTTTTTTGTGCAAGAACCATCGGTGTAAATGTTTTCGCTTTGGTGGTATATATAATGAATCTCTTGGAACGGATCAGTAAGAACTTATCTTTATATGAATACTAGTTTAATGAATGAAACTTTTGCTATCTATGTAACATCTTGAATATGAGATGTGTTAAAATAATGTTAATAAAATATGAAGGTTTAGATATGTAAGAGGTGAGTATAAATGAGAATTTGAGCTCGATATTTATAAAAGCAAGAGATAATAAAATAACATTTATACTTTCTATTAAAGGACAAATGAGCATTGCATCACAATGCTTACGTGGCAATCAGATAGACCGTCCAACAATGTTTTTCTTATGTCATTATTGCATCACTAATGCTTAATTTAAAATCTTTTAAAATACATTTAAAATACAAAAATCAAAATTTACCCTCTTCACTGAGTAAAATGCACGGATAGTCCCTGTGGTTTTGTAAAATAACACCTATTGTCTCCAACTTTTGGAAATTACACCCGTAGTCCCTGTTGTTTGACAATTTGTTACTCGGATAGTCCCAAGAGGGGATGGACGTTAGTTTTTCCTGTTAAGTTGATGTAAAATGACAAAAATACCCTCACTTTTAATATCAATAAATAAACAAAAAAATCTGATTGGTCATTAAAAATACAAGTGGGCCCACCATTATTAATTTTAATATAAAATTAAACCCAACTCCCCATCTTTCTTCTTCTTTACCACCATGTTTAGTGAAAACGACGAGTTTTTTCCGACGACAAGAGTTTTGCCAGTTAGTTGTTGCTGGCTGTGACTACCGTTGCGGTGGTCAGTGTGGAATGGGTGGTCCGGTGTGGTTTCGATAGTGCCTCTTGTTTCCGTTGCAGGTTCATTTTTCCAGTTAGATGTGCGGTGACTATGATGGGGCCTGATGTTGCTTCGATTTCGCGGTGATGACGTGGTCCGATTTGGCAGTGGTGGTGGCAATTGGCGGTTTCCCATTGACCTTGTTCCGATGGCTCCACAAGTAGGCTTGATATCCATCAAATTCCCATGACCGAATCTACCTCGTTGTAGTTTCGATCTCGATTTTAAGTTCAATGGAAGATATTGTTTTTTGACGTCTGTTACTCATCAAGAATCAATTTCGAACGATCTCAATTTTATTGTCTTTGAGTTTGTTGGAACAGTTTAATTGTGTAGTTAATGAATGACTCCATTAGTTTTAATGTCTTGAGAGTTGCAGGTTTCCGGTGACGGTGATCGGAATCGTGGCCTGAGAAGGGTTGTTCGTTTGGCAGCTCCAAGTAGAAGGGTGGTGCTGATGGCGGCAGGTGGTGGTGCTGGTGGCGGCCGGTGGTGGTGGGGGTTTGCCTGAGAGAGAGTAGAGATAGTCGGTGTGTGTTTTAGAGAGAGAGAGAGAGAGTGTGTGTGTGTGTGTTTATGTAGATATATATATGTGTGAATATTTTTTCTTATATTTTAATAAAAGAAAGGGTAATTTTGTAATTTCAAATGGACTTAACTAAGAAAACTAACGTTCATCCCCTCCAGGGACTATCCGAGTAACAAATTGTCAAACCATAGGGACCACGGGTGTAATTTTCAAAAGTCGGGGACTATAGGTGCTATTTTACAAAATCACAGGGACTATCTGTGCATTTTACTCCTCCAGGGAAGTGTCGGGATGCGTCTGGAAGTGCCGGGATGCGTCTAGGAAGTGCCGGGATGCGTCTGGGAAGTGTCGGGATGCGTCTGGAAGTGCACGGGATGCGTCTGGAAGTGCACGGGATTGGACTGAAAGTTGCAGTCATCTCCGGCGAGTTGCAGACGCCTCCGGTGAGTTGCAGACGCCTCCGGCTCCGTCTCCGGCGAGTTGCAGACGCCTCCAGCTTCGTATCCAACACCTGCAACTAGGGGGCTCGATTTCAGATCAGTTTTCCGGCAACCATGGCGGCGATTGGGATTTGGGGGTGGAGATCTGTCGTGCCACCCGTAGTCGGCCGACCAGCCACCCTCCATCTCCGCCTTCTTCGTTTCTCTCCCTGTGTCTCTATGTTGAAAATGTGTGTGAGTGAGAAAGATGGGTCTTTTCCATAGAGATTATTTAAAGATGTGTGGGTTTATTAACAGGGACTGAAAGAGACACAGGAGACGGAGCTGGATGCTAGGGTGTAGGGGTGATGTGGGGGTGTAGGGGCTAGGGTGGGGTGGTAGATGGTGGGTCCCACATGTATAAAATTCCCAACTTTCACACGTGTCCATTTAAGAATGAAGGGCACATAAGAGTGGTGATGCCTTGTTCCAATGACGCATAAGCTGGCTATTTTGGAAAGTTAACTTTATTCTTGGCCATTTTCGTAAATTCCCCTCAAATCAAATGCTTTGTTTTTTTTCTTTAGATTGATTAAATTTTAACGAGTGATAAGTTATTAATAGATTTGTGAAACTATTACACACTAATTAATTAACATTAACACTTATAAACGAATGCTAACTGTTGAAACTTCACACATTGAAAAAATAAAAAAGCTTGGTATTTTTATTCCTGATACATATCCCAAAGATAAAAAAAATAAATAAATAAAAGAACTTGATATTTTTATTCCTGACACACATCCTTTTCCTATATCCCAAAAGATTATACAAAATAACATTCTTTTGTCTATTGGGCTAACTGGCAAGCAGGCAAAATGTAATTCCATCATCCCAGCGGCAATTGACAAATGGAGAAGTCTTCTACACCACCTTTGCAACCCTGTCGATGCGGAACTTGAAGCCGTTAAAAGACTAAAGCAAGTAAGTCAATGTTGGATTGGACGGCTGTAGATAAGCATTTTCGATGCAAAATCGTAAGGGTGGTCGGTATCGTTTCGGGGAGTGACTTGGCGAGTCACATTCACCAATCGGTGAATGGATGCCGGTGACGATTTCCGTGAGCGGTGAGTGTGAGGGCGGTGACTACTCACCGATGTGGGAAGAGGAGGGATAGAGGAGAGAGAGGGAATTAATAGTGAGTCCCACATTTTTTCAAACAATCACATTTTTTTAAGGGTTCTGTTAAATACACCTCAAAGTCAATCTTTTTTACCTTTTTACCACAAGTCAACTTTTCAAATTTCCAGAAACTAATAAATTCTCACTCCACTTGTCAAGTTTCCATATATCTTTTAATTTTTTTTAAGCAACTCTTCTCTCACAAATCATCAAATTGTTAATTGGTGATACGACACCAAATTTTGTGCAACACCATTTTTTATATATTATTTTATCCCCTGTTGATTAATGTCTTTTACGTTAATTAATACACTATTTGTTAATAATATTCATATGATAACTAGTTTATATCCAGATTCATAAAAATTTATTCGATTGTCTGAATAGTACATCGTTCCTCATTTTCCATATATTTGTCTTTTATGGGCAGAACATATCTTTTTGGCTGGATACCTGGGCCGATCCTTTACCACTCTATCTAAAATTTCCAGCCTTGTTTAAAGAAGAGTCGGTTAAGGAGTGTTTGGCAATGGCGGACCTAGAATTTTTTTGTTGGGGGTGCGAATGAGGTGTTCGACCATATTTTCAAGGGGTGCGGTCGGGTTTTTTGCCTAAAATATACACTAAATTTTTTTTTCAAGGGGTGCGGTCGCCCACCCTGGCTAAAGGGTAGGTCCGCCCATGGTGTTTGGTTGCAGACCGTGTGTTTGTGGGCGATTCTGGGCTCGTGTTTAACTTGGCTTGGGCTCGGCCTATACTCGGTGTGGAGGTACAAAATCAACTTCAGCAACTTTCTGCCTTGATCGGATGTCTGGCTATCTCGTTTGGTTCAGATGTTTGGAGCTGGAAACATGAATCAAATGGGAATTTTTCGGTTGCTAGCATCAAAAAGGTTCTTAGCTCAGTTAATCGTTCCAGGCCTGATAGTGTTTTTGAGTGGAACAATTGGGTGCCTAAAAAAGTGGGCTTGGTGGCATGGAGGCCGGATATGGAGAGGCTACCGACGAAGCAAGCATTAGCGGCTCAAAATGTGCAGGTTCAAGACCAGATGTGTGTGTTTTGCGGCGACTATGTTGAGACGTCGGATCATATCTTCGTGTCGTGTCAATTTGCACAAATAGTTTGGCAAAATTTAGCGGGTTGGTGTGGTTTGCTGCCAGTTATTGCTTTTGTTTTGAATGACTTATTAACGTTACATGTTTCAAGCTCGGGATCGGAGAAAAAACGGAAAGCGATACACGCAGTGGTCTTGGTAGCGATTTGGTATATGGAAAATGAGGAACGATGTACTATTCAGACAATCGAATCCAAACGTGGTAAAGATGTTGGACGAGATAAAAGCTATGGCGTATCTTTGGATAAAGAATAGATCAAAAGTGGCGTCTTTAACATGGGAGGATTGGAGCCGGTTTAAATTTGGTGATTAGTTGATGTAATGTAATTGTTTCTATGCTTGGTGGTTTTTTGGTGTAAAAACTGTTGTATACTTGGTGGGTAACGTCTTGCTACAATGAATAAAATCTTTTGTCGGCCGTTCAAAAAAAAATTAAAATTTATATGATGATTTGTTTTTATTTTTTAAGAAAATAGAAAAAATAAATGTGCACAAAAAATAAAAGTAAAAATAAACTATAACGTTGATTACACATCTTCTAGTGGAAACTCATTGCTCTGGCAAAAAACCCTGTGCGGGCATGCAAAAAACCCGATATCGCTGCTTTTTTATATTTCATATTTTTTGTATTTTTATGTTTCCAACTTCATTTTTGGGTTTACAAACTTTAACATAATAACATAAAACTTCCAAACTCATTATATTCTATTGTTCTAAAACATATGATTTACTTTAGTTTGCAGTGTATCTATGGCTTAAATAATTTGCCATAATATATACTTTCTTTATGATGAACCTTTTCACTTTCGTGTTTATAATAAAGTGTTTTCATTATTTATTTATTAATATTGTTATTAATACTAATAATAGTATAACAAAACATAAAAAAAACAACAAAAGTAAAGTATTATAAAATAAAATAATATAAAAAACATAATTATTACTTTTGACTTTTATTATATAATAATGTAATAAAGTAAATAATATAAAAAACATAATTATTACTTTTGACTTTTAAAATAAAATAATGTAATAAAGTATTTAATCATTACTAAGTTTGACTAATTGGTATATTAATTCATATCTTGGGTGTATTTATCACACCCCTTTTTTAAAGTTGTTTACCACTTTCTATGTGTTTGACCATTGCCAGTGATTGAGTGTAAAATAGGGAGTAGAATGGGGACTTGACATGGCATGATATTATTGGCTAGAGAATAACTCAAACACTCTAAAGTGATTGAACGACTCCCTCCACTGTAACATCTCGAAGTCTTTTTTTTGAGTTAATTACACAAATGGGTCTTGTGGTTTATACCTAGTTTCACCTTTAGGTACTTCTTCTTTTTTAATAGGTTTAGGTTTTATGGCTTCATTTTGTAACATCTTTGGGTACTATGACCAAAATTATCAATATAATGACTAAAATACCCTTCCATTCTTTTTAATTTTATCAATGTAACACATTTGGGTACTAACACCTAATTTTATTTAAGTTTAAATCAATTTTACAAAATCTATTTTTTTATTTTCATCTTTTTATTATATCTCTTAATTAACATAAAATCTATTTATTTTTTTATTTTTTATTTATAAATATAAATTAAAAAAGTCTGAAAACATCCGCTCCATTTTCTATTTATTAATAATATTACTAAATAATACTGGATAAATATCTGACTAATATTATGAACATATAAAAACTCTTTAAAATATAAATTAAATAATGAAACAAATGATATAATAAGTATCTATTAAAATACATAGCAATCTTGAAAACACACGAATATAATATTTGAAAATTAGTTAAATTAATATATCAAGATATGTAGCATAATCGAGAAAAACTGTTTAAAAATAACTACAACTAATTTAATATATTTTGTAGTAAAATCGTAAAAATGTATAATCTAATCTGATTTGTTTGTCACGCTCAATTACTTGGCACATTTTGAGACGGTGTGATTAAACCATGACGTCTCTATTTTATTTGTGTATATATATGCTTAGGAAACACTTTAGTTCCGATAAGATACAATCTTTTATTATTATTGTTATTGGTTTTATATTATTTAATCTCATATATTTAAAATTAAAAAAATTAAAACTAAGTTTTATACATTAAACAAGTGTTATACACGAAGTTTTAACATAATATCTTAATAATAATTTATTTGCACATTACCAACTATTATTATACCTATTGATTTTTTAATTATTTAAGATTTTGAGCAACTTCTATCGTGCTAAATTATTTATCATTTCTTAAAAAAATATATATAAATATTTACTTATAAATAAATAGATTTTATGTTAATTAAGAGATATAATAAAAAGATGAAAATAAAAAAAGTAGATTTTGTAAAATTGATTTAAACTTATATAAAATTAGGTGTTAGTACCCAAATGTGTTACATTGATAAAATTAAAAAGAATGGAAGGGTATTTTACTCATTATATTGATAATTTTGGTGTTAGTACCCAAATGTGTTACAACATTGAAACCATAAAACCTAAACCTATTAAAAAAAAGTTAGTACCTAAAGACGAAACTAGGTATAAACCACATGACCCATTTGTGTAATTAATTTTTTTTTTTGAAACGTATACTTCATTAACGGAACGGCCAACCCCAACCGGGCCGACAAAACAAACAAAACAAGGACAACTACATAGAGCACCACTCCCCCCCCCCCCCCAATCAATCCCTTTGTTTTTCGATCTATTCGAGAACCATAAAAAACCTAAAGCCTTGACTTCGCTCAAAATGCTATCTATCTTAAGGGTATCCGGGGCACTCCCCTAAGAGGGGAGTCCCCTCTCTTACGCATAACCAATCCTCGTGTGCCACGTCAACTCCCCTCTTAAACTCCCCTCACACCCCAATTTGATGGTGGCACTCCCCCTCTTAGGTGACTTTTTTTTTATTCAAAAAAAAAAAAAAAAAAAAAAACCAATTGATTGGTTGAAAATTAAGGTGGCCCCACCATCTCTCTCCTTCTTCATGCGGTGAACATACACCGAGCTTGGTCCCCGATTTGCCTTACCGCAGGGACGGCGGCGGTGTTCCCAAGCGGTGACTTGGGTCACCGAAGGGGGTTACCGCGAGTGCCCCGTTCACCCTAACCGGAGTGTTATTTATGGAAAATACAACATCGTAATCTTGTAGAAAGCGCGTTACCAACCATTAAATGGTCCCCTAAAACAGATCTTTTCCAAACTCTTTCTGGGAAGAAGAGATATCAATAATTAATCCGTATGTTTGACTATGATAAAGCTGTGAGAAATATATAATATGGGGATGCTATCCATCTGTTTAAGTTCATATCAATAACCATGTCTGTTCCTACAAGTCACGAGTTTTCATCCTCATGGACCTCATCCTCAGAGTCATCACAACTGTGCCGCCAGTTTACGTTTTCCGAGATTCAGCTAGCTACTCAAAACCTTGATGATTCATTGGTCATAGGCCGTGGGGGTTTTGGCAAGGTTTACAAAGGAACCATCACTAACGGCGCAAATATTTTGACCGTTGCCATAAAGCGTCTAGATTCAACTTCTACTCAAGGAGCATCAGAATTTTGGGCTGAAGTAAATATGCTTTCTACCCTAAGGCACTGTCACTTGGTGTCTTTCATTGGTTATTGCAATGATGGGCTAGAAATGATCCTTGTTTACGAATATATGCCAAATGGAACACTTGAAGACCATCTCCACAAGCGCCAAACTCCTCTATCTTGGGTTCAAAGACTCAAAATATGCATAGGGGCTGCTCGTGGCTTAGAATATCTTCACACAGGTACGGGTATTAAGCATGGGGTTGTACATCGCGATGTTAAAAGTTCAAATATATTGTTAGATGACAGTTGGGAAGCTAAGATTTCAGATTTTGGATTGTCCAAAATATGTCCAAAAAACCGGCAGACCACTTATGTCAACACTGGCGTAAAAGGCACGTTTGGGTATCTTGATCCCGATTACTTTTACACTGGTAAGCTGACCAGAAAATCCGATGTATATGCTTTTGGGGTGGTACTGTTTGAAGTCTTGTGTGGGAAACGGGCAGTAGATAGTAGAATTCATGAGGAGCATTGGGGTCTGGCAGTATTGGCTCAAGAATCCATTAAAGAAGGTAGGCTAAAGCAAATTGTTGATACTAGTATAAGGGGGTCAGTGTCTCCTAAATGTTTAAAGGAGTTTGCACAGCTTGCAAAACAGTGCTTGCATAAAGATCCAAAACAGAGACCTACAATGGCCAAGGTTGTGGTAGGTCTTGAGTCTACTCTGGCCTTACAAGAGAAAGCCAACAATATATTACAGCCTACCAGCATGAATTTTTTTGCTAGATTGGCACCGAAAGGAATATCAATATCTCTTCCAGGTTCAAGTGCTTAGTTTGCCTCTTTCATTTTTCCAATGCGATAATGTTCATTTTAATTGGCAACAATGCCCTATTGCTAATTGTTGATATTATACCATTCTTATTACTAACAGCTTGGTATTTGCTGAACTTGTAATAGGAGGTAGAAGTTTAAATTCTTTGGAGTTGTACTTTAATACTGTTGGAGGTGAAAACCAGACACTACATCGGTTTGATCTTCTTACTTTGAATTTTGCAACTAAAGAATTCTCTAGAGCTAATAAAATTTCGCCAGATGCATTTGATGAACCCTTGTACAAGGTATCCATTATTTTTTTTACTTAAGTTTTTATATATTTTTCCTTCACGATTTAGGAAAATTACATAAGAATGGCAGGTACACGGGCAACAAGCTGCGCCGCAACCCCTTTTTGAATATAATTACATATTTTCCGGTATATTGTATGCTCCAAAATTCCAGCTTGGTTTCTCTTTTCAGGGAAAGCTGCAAAATGGGCGAAGTATAGCAGTCCTTGGTGCTCCTTTAAGTCAGATATACATATACATGAATGAAGCATCAATATTGGTAAAGCTTGAACATGAGAATGTGGCTAAGTTGCTTGGATATTGCATTGAAGGAACCAGTTTGTTCCTTGTCTCTGACTTTGCACCTCATGCAAGCCTTGCTGACTTGATGTTTGGTATTGATTTTTTTTTTCAATTTTAAATGTACATTTCAAGCTTGAGATTGCTGCATGATTCAACAGAAAAGCAACAAGTGCTGATAGCCTTCTATTTTTTTTTAATCTCAAATTTACTATCACTCTAGTTTTTATTGATGGATTAAATCATGTCATAACCTCTGCTTTGTAATCTGTATTTTTAGGTCCGGAGCGTACTCTTTTGAACTGGGATAAACAGTACAAAGTAATACTAGGTGTTGCTAGGGCACTTCTTTACCTTCATAGGGATGCTCCCGTCCGAGTCATACATTGTGATGTAGAACCTGGAAGCATTCTTTTGGATGAAAGTTTGAATCCCATATTGTCAAGTTTTTGGTATGCAAGATGTTTAGCAAGCATGGAGACAGATTGTAAGGTGTCCAAGATTTGCAGGACATGGTTAGTACTAAAGAACCACTGTTGGTGCACTTGTGTCTGTATTTTGTCATGATACAAAACGATGTCTTATGTTAGTCTGAGTTACGTCTTAGGTTGTTAATATGTGTGTCGATGTAAGTTTGACCAAGTCAACCATCCTCCTGGTTTGACTTGACCAAACAGTTAGCACATTGTTTGTAAGATGTTTGGGTCGAAGGATGAGTCATCGAAGGATTGTTTATATCCTTCGATGAGCTCGAAGGATAAACCTTCGATGGATATAGATGGACCTCGAAGGATATCATCCTTCGAGGTATATGTGGATCCTTCGAGCTGTTTCAGATCGATAGATGATCTTTCGATCAGTCTATCTGATCCTTCGACCAGACACGCTGTGATGGATATATATATCCATGTAAGGTGTTCACTTCACAAGTGTGTGTGAGATTGGAGTGAACTTAGTCTTGTAGAGAGCATTTTCAGTTGGTAAAGGGCTGTAACCGTGTTCCACTGAAATACAAGAGAAAACTTTGATATCTCGTGTGTCTACCTTTCTCTTTATAGCTCGTGTTCTTATCTAAACTCGGTTTGCACTCTAGCTTGGATTCCGCACTCGCTAGTGTGTTAAACACAACAAGGAATAGGTTTGACCTCAACCTCCGAGGGACCTACAAGTGGTATCAGAGCCGTGGCTCTTTTCCTTGTTAAAAACCGAGTTTATACAAGACTTTGGAGTGTTTTGGACAAAAACTCACATGGTTTAGCACCCGTTTTTAGTGTTTTTCTTGCTTTTCCAGTCGTAAAAACGTGTTCTAAACTTACCGGGTGTGTTAAAAGACGGGTTGGGTAACTTAAAAACTTGTTTTTAAGAAGTTTGGTCTTCTCCGGCCAAATTCCGGCTTACTCCGGTGACCGGTTTCTGGGTTGATCCTTCGATTTTTAGTATATTTTATTGATTCAAAATCTTGGTTTGCTAAAAGTATGGTCTGACCATACCTTTCTGCCGAAAGATTTCTACCAACCCATCACCTTTTCACCAACCTGTCACTTCTTTTGTCAACTGTGTCAGTGCAGATCGAAGGATATCCTTCGAAGTCGAAAGATCATCTTTCGATCAAAGGAGGTTCGATAGATAATCATCCTTCGAACATCCTTCGAAGTCTGTGACTTATCCTTCGATCCAAGGAATCTTTTCGAAGCATACATCGAAAGATAAGGATCCTTCGTTTGGAGAATCTTTCGAAATCATTGTTCGAAATTCAACAGTGATCTTTCGAACACTGTTGATCCTTCGAACAGGTCTTGATCCTTCGACTTTAGTCTGTTTATGTTTAACAAGTTTGTGATTTTCAGGTATTATTATTCTTGATCAAAAATGAATCCAAGATGGGGTACTCCGGTAAATACAGAGATGTATTTTGGTACTCCGTCTCCGGATAGTGGAAAGTATAGAAACACGAGTTTGTCTCCTTCGTGGGCCGAATCTCCCGCACCGGTATCTTCTCAAGCTAATGCAATTTCTACCGGTCAATGGGCATTCGTATCAAATCAAACTCCAAGTATTCAAAGCATTCTCTTAAGCGAGAGCGAAACCGGAAGTTTGAATCGGCCTCCAAAGTTGATGCACTTATACGAATATCCAGGATGGATTGACAGATTTCTTACATACGTCCTTGGACAAAATACAGAATTGTGGTTGCGATTCATCACAGATTTCGATCAAACAATAGAGGTTGCCGCATCATCTGCTGCTACGTTTGCAGATCTTACGGAAGATCAGAAGAAGGTCTATGATTTGGAAAAGAAGGCATATGCCATTCTTACTCAGGCGTTAAGTAAAGATATTTATCATCAATTTGTCAGTTACAAGACAACGAAGAGGTTGTGGGACGCATTGAAGACAAGGGGCGTAGGAAATGAAGCGACATGTCAATTGAGACGTGACTTGCTAAAGAAAGAGTTTGATGGTTTTACTTGTATGGAGAATGAATCTTTAGGAGATTTGACAAGTCGATTTAATCATTTGCTGACTGAATTGGCAAATTTTGAGGTTGTTACAACTTCAGCAGAGATTGTGAAAAAGTTTGCAGATGCGTTGCCACCTCAATGGAATACTTTCTTGGAAATCATGAAGTACACTGGCACTTTAGCTACAACAAACTTCAATGACTTTGTTCAACTCCTGGAAAACAAGAATCAGGAAGAAACTCTCAAGGCAAAAAGAGTTCCCGTGCCACAAAATCCTGAAATGTATTATGGAATTTCTAGCACTTCTACAAAACCTTCTTCACACGCCCCAATTCAAACAGCGTTTGTGTCTAGCACTGACATGTATGGCAATACCATCCAAGTTCCGGTCAAGCCTCCTCCAACAGACATGTATGGAAATCCGCTTGAACCAGTTCCTCAACCAGTACCACAACAGCAAAGCCAACGACCTATCAGAGCAACTGATATGTTCGGAAATCCATTACCTGTTCGATCTACCGGACCAACAGACATGTATGGGAATCCACTTCCTGCTCAATCTACCGGACCAACAGACATGTATGGGAATCCACTTTCTCCTCAACAGCAAGCGTGTTATGGAAGCACATCATCTGCTGGTCAACAATCAAAGCCAAATACAGTACGGCTCGACACCTCAAGCTTTTCTAAAGTCAGTGTGGAAGTAGAAAAGGAACACATGGAGCTGCTAAACACTTTGGTGAGCGCATACTGTGGATTAGTGGAAGGTCAGATTGGTAACATTAATCTGACACAAGAAGACTATCAGCAGATCGATAAAGAGGAGATGGAGATGATGGACATCAAGTGGGCCTTTGCCAGTGCTGTTAGGCGAGCAAAGGATTTCATGGAAAGAACTGGCAGAACCAGCTTGGAAAGCAAGAAAGACACCAAGTATGGTTTTGATAAGCAGGCTGTTAAGTGTTTCAATTGTGGTGAACGTGGTCATTTCAAACGTGAATGTACGAGGCCATCTCAACATGGAAACCAAAATCCCTTCAGAGGTCAAGGCAACAGGGCAAATCAGAACCAAGTAAGGAACAATGAGCGCACATTGGTGCCTGTCAACAACCAGAGTCAAGCAGGACCATCTAATGCCAACCAGGCACTTGTGGTTCAAGTAGATGAAGGTTGTGATTGGTCAATTCAGTTGGGAAATGATGCTCCAGATGGAACAGCTTGTTTTGCTGAAGTTTTCAAAGATCTTAAACACGCTAGTGGTGGAGAATCTTCCACCAATTGTGATGAACCTTCTGAAGATGAAGACAGCTCCGGTTACAGTGGGAGTTCAGATGAAGAGTCCTCGAGTTCAGGGAATGATCAGGAAGATGACACATCAAGTGCGTCAGTTAATGCAGATATTGATGAGCTATTGGAAGAAGCTGGAACAGAAATTCAAAGAAGATCTATTTTGGTGGATCAAGCTGCTTATTCTTCGTCTTCTCTCCATTCAGCCTTTATGGCTAATGTTGACAGTTCATCAAGTCAGGTATGTGTCGATGAACCCGTTGCTGTTAGTTGTGATAACTGTGATAGTTTAAATGTTAAATGTGCTGATTTAGTGGCAAACATGTCTGAGTTACAAGGCAAACATGATGCTGTACAAGCTAGTTTGTTTGACTTGCAAGACAAACATGTTTCATTGAATGATAAGTGGTGTGAATTGCAAAGAAAACACGAGGCTTTGCAAGAGAAATATGATGTGACATTCATTCACAATCAGAAATTGACCGTTGATCTTTCGAAGTGCACTGAAGCCAACATGTTTTATGAAAACCATGAAAAGGAGTTTAAATCGGTAATTGAAAAATTAAAGAAAGATAAAACCGAGTTAACTAAGATGGTTTCTAGAAAACAAACTGACATTAATTTGTATATAACTCGTCTTGAGGTAATGCAAAAGGAAATGGCTTGTGTCAAAACTGAAAGTGAGGCGATCCAACTTAAGCTAGACAGTTATTTGAGCTCTAGCTATGTGTTGGATCACATCATTGATGTTCAGAAAGAGAAACGGGATGTCACATGCATAGGTTACAAGAAATGTCCACCACCTTTGAGACATAATTATGATGCCATGCCGGATGAGGAAGATAGAGTTTTCTTTGAACCATCTGTTCCTTTAGATGTTGAGGAATTTGCAACAGGACTCGGATACAAGAAGGAAGTATCATCAGATTCAGATGCGTCAGCAGATACATTTGTAACTGCTGAACAAAATCAGGATCCTCCAGTTGTGATTGAGGATGCTGATTCTTCTGATGATGAATCTGATGATACTAATTCAGCAAAGTCTGATGCGGTAATCAAAGAAGAGGACATACCTCTTGAGAATCATATTCTATGTGATCCTCCCGCAAAGCCCGCTAAGACTGTTGCAATTGAGTCCTCGTCTGCAAAAGAGTCGGAGAGTGTGGATTTGCTGTACACTCTTGTTGGTGATAATAAAATTTATTCTGACAAAGATTTTCCGATTAAGAATGTAAATCAATCCTTAATCAGTAAAGTTTTTGAGAATTCGACAAGTAAATTTCTGGGAAAGAAAGGATCACACGTTGTGGTAACACAATGCCCTCCTATCCCAAAGGCTGAAGTTAGAAAACAATTTGGCAATCAGAAATTACCAACAGAGAAAAGGCAGCAAAATCATAACAAACAAAAAGGAAAATTGCCGGCTCAAAGTCAAAAGAAGCCAAATCAAAAGAAGAACAAGAATGTGAACTTTGTGAAATCTAAGGGAACGGACAAAATTGCAACGTTTGAGAACCAATCTAACTTAGATTTTGTCAAGAAAGCAACTGTGATGAAAAGAAATGAACAAAATAGTTCAAAACCTAGTACCTCGGGATCACAAAGTTCATCATCGGCAAGACGATCACATGATACTTCGGGGTTTGTTGAACGAAGATCATGTTTCGAATGTGGTACAATTGGACATGTAATTCGAAATTGTCCGTATCTTCATAAATTAAAAGCCAAAGAAGATGATCCCCGTGAACACAATCACCAAAAGCGATCTGTTTCTGTAAAACAAGATCCCCGACTTGTAAGAGAAAGGGAAAAGAAACAGAAACGCCAACAAGTCAAGGTGATTGAAAAGGCACTTAAAACTGATGTGGTTCAAAAACAATCTGTTTCAGTTAAGCCAGAAAACTCAAAATTTTCAAAAGCTTCAAACAATCACGAAGTTAAATTTTTAAACAATCAAACTGGTATAACAAAACAGACATGGAAACCTAAATTGACCACAAGTTCAGAGGGACCGTCACAATTTATGAATCATCAAAGAATAGAAGTTATTGTTGTTGATGAAAATGGAAGACCCAAGACCACAATGGCTTGGGTCCCCATCTCCAACTAATCAAGTGAGTTCATGTGCAGGGTGTTCCAGGAGGAACTATCAGTAGTCATTGGATTGTTGATAGTGGGGCATCCAGGCACATGACAGGCGACATGAAGCTTCTCTACGACGTTAAATCTATTAGAGGAGGTTATGTTGCTTTTGCTGGAGATAAAGGCGGATATATTACGGGTGAAGGAATGATTTCCAACGGGGTTGTTAGCTTTGATAAGATCAACTTCGTACAACAACTTGATCACAATCTTCTTAGTGTTTCTCAAATTTGTGATAAGCAGTTCTCAGTACACTTTGATGCAAATGGATGTTATGTGCTGAAACCCGGCTTCAAAATTCCGAAAGAATGGATTCTCTTATCTGCTCCAAGGATAAATGATTTGTATGTCCTTGATATGAGCCAAGCTATCACAACGTCTGCACAACCAACCTGTTTCGTTTCCAAAGCCACAGAAAAAGACTCAATCTCTTGGCACAGACGAATGGGTCACATTCACTTACGCAAAATGAATCATTTGGTGTCAAATGAATTAGTGAATGGTGTTCATCTTAAAAACTTTCATCTTCAAGACATCTGTGTCTCGTGCCAGAAAGGAAAACAAACGAAGAAGCGACACCCTACAAAGAAAATCAACACGGTGGCTGTTCCTCTTGAACGTTTGCACATGGATTTGTTCGGTCCTGTCAAGCACAAAAGTATTAGGAATGATCAATATTGCCTCGTGATAACTGATGATTATTCAAGATTTTCTTGGGTGGCGTTCATGGCACACAAGAGTGAAACCTTCGGTATTATCAAAAACTTGATCATTCAGATTGAGAACCTATATAAGTTGAAGGTTAGGCGGATACGTAGCGACAATGGTACTGAATTAAAAAATCATGCGATGGCGGAGTTTTGCACTTCAAAAGGTATTCTTCACGAATTTAGTGCAGCTTATACTCCTCAACAAAATGGCGTCGCTGAACGTAAGAACCGCAGATTGATCGAGACTGCTAGGACTATGTTGGTAGAGTCACAATTGCCGATTCCATTCTGGACAGAAGCGGTGTCCTCTGCATGTTACACGTTGAACCGAGTTCTTACAGTCAAAAGGCACAACAAGACCTGCTTTGAGCTTATTAATAAACGGAAACCAGATCTGTCATATCTTGAACCGTTTGGAGCTCCGTGCACACTAATCGATCCTAATGGAAAGTTTGGGGCAAGAGCCATTGAAGGATACTTTCTTGGGTATTCCACCCCGAACTTAAGAGTCTGGAATCTAGAGACTAAAAGGGTCGAGGAATGGTCTGAAGTCAGAGTACAAAGGCACACTTTACCAGTCAGAAATCCTGTTCAGCCTTGGATGTTTGAGTACGATGACTTTTTCAATTCGATCAATGTTGAAGCAGTTGAAGAAAATGCTGCGGCAAGGATGTTTTTCGAGAGTGACAATGCAACAGATTCACCGTTGGTTCGTCCCATTATTGTCAATCAAGAACCATCTTCAGTGAATAATAATGCTCTCGATAATGAGGATTTTCACCATGCTACCGAATTGAACGAATCTTCAGAGGATGATGAATTTCTAGATGCAGATCAAGAAGCTCCAACAACAGCAGTTCATGGTACTTCAGAGGGTACTCCTCCAGTGGACGTCCCTAGAACAGCTGAAGCTACTGCATCATCCTCTTCGTCAATTCCGGGCATTGAATTGATTGTTGATCTCAATCTCAACAATCTGGGTACAAACATTCCAGTTCAAGATAATCCAGAAACAAGGATTCACAATACCCATCCTCAACAAAACATCATCGGAAATGTACAGAGTGGCGTTCAAACAAGAAACATGTTGCGAAACAACAACAATGCAGGCTTGTATACAGCTATCCGAGAATCTGGTCAACAAAACGATTGGTCTTTCGCGTGTTATGTCTCACAGGAAGAGCCAAGAACTTGGAAAGAAGCTTTGAAAGATAACTCTTGGGTTGAAGCAATGCAGGAAGAACTGCAACAATTCCAGAAGCTTGGTGTCTGGAAACTCGTAGAGAAACCTGCTGGTTACAAGAAGATTGGTACCCGTTGGGTGTTTAAATGCAAAAAGGATGACCGTGGAGTCGTTATTCGAAACAAAGCAAGGCTAGTCGTTCAAGGTTTTCGTCAGATAGAAGGGATCGACTACAACGAAGTATATGCACCTGTTGCACGTCTAGAAGCAATTCGGATCTTTCTGGCTTATGCCTCATTCAAAGGTTTCAAGGTATACCAGATGGACGTGAAAAGTGCATTCTTACATGGTGTGGTGGAAGAAGAGGTGTACGTCGAACAGCCTCCAGGTTTTGAAGATCCTATCCATCCCGATCGGGTTTGGTTGCTCAACAAAGCTCTATATGGTCTACATCAAGCACCGCGAGCTTGGTATGCAACCTTATCTAATTATCTGCTGGAGAATGGATTTCGCAGAGGTCTTATCGATTGTACTCTTTTCATCAAAGAACAAGATGGAGATCTTCTTCTGGTACAGGTATACGTTGATGATATTATATTTGGTTCTACTAATGATGTTTTGTGTAGGAATTTCGAGCGCATTATGCAGGATAAACTCGAGATGAGTGCTATGGGGGAAATGACCTTCTTTTTGGGCCTACAAGTACAACAAACCGAGTCTGGGATATTCATCCATCAGACTAAATATGTTGGTGACATCTTGAGCCGGTTCCAGATGTCTGATGCAACGCCCATCGGTACCCCATTGCCGCAAAATCACGGAATTACTCCAGACTTGAAGGGTGAAGCTGTTAACCCCTCATACTACCGCGCAATGATCGGATCTCTTATGTACCTCACAGCATCAAGACCAGATATAATGTACCCATCGTGCCTGCTTGCCAGATATCAAGTCAACCCGAAGGCCTCACATCTTGCAGCTGTAAAAAGGATTTTTCGTTATTTGAAGGGTTGCCCTGACACCGGTCTTTGGTACCCTAGGGATAATAACTTTGACTTGATCGCATTCAATGATTCTGATTTTGGCGGATGCAAAATCGACGGCAAATCCACAACGGCTGGATGTCAGTTTTTGGGAAATCGCCTAGTCACATGGCAGTGCAAGAAGCAGACGTGCGTCGCTACATCAACATGCGAAGCTGAATACATTGCTGCCTCAAGTTGTTGCTCCCAAGTCCTATGGATCCAACAACAAATGCGCGACTACGGTTTTGAATTCCTAACTACTCCTATTTACGTTGATAACTCTGCTGCCTTACAGATCACTAGAAATCCTGCGCAGCATTCAAAGACTAAGCACATTGAAATTAAGTATCACTTCATACGTGATTGCTTTGAGAAAAGGCTAATCGATGTTGCTTACGTCCACACCGATGACCAACGTGCCGACCTTTTTACCAAAGCATTTGACAAATCAAGATTTGACTATTTATTATTGGTAAACGACATTAAGGTCAAGCAAGAGTAAAACCAACATCGGAAAATCATTTTTGTAAATACCTTTATGTTTTAAATTTGTCTTAGTTTATTGATTTTAGGGGGAGTAAATCCAAAATTTGAAAATCCAAAAACATTGAAAAATTTCAAAAACACAAAAACAATAGAAAAACAAAAATGAGTTTCCTGGCGAGCAAAAGAGAAAATGATAGTACATCAGTGGTCTATCCAAACCTCTTTAAACCCTTAAATGAAAAGCGATAAGCAGCTCTATATAAGATGTATCGGTAGGCTCACAATCATTTTAAAGTGTGCAGGGTGATATAAACATAAATCGACTGAAGACCAGGTGGGAACCATTCATTGGCATATGGTCTTAGTACCGAAATTTCGTTTGAGAGATTGCCGAGGTTCTGAGATATTCGGTCTTTATGCTGCTTATCATCTGGGTATCATGGTTGTATCTTTTACCGAAAAATAACGGGGACGCAAGTCTAGATCTTCCATGATACTATACATACGTGTACATACTGCATACGACCTCAATAAGTGATAAACAATCACATGTCCAAACAAAATAAGTGATAAAATATCACATTTATCCGGGAGTCAAGTTCGTCTCTCTGCTGTACGAAAGTACTGACCTGTTCACGGACTTGCTCTTGTGCCCTTCATGCATCGAAAATCAAGTTCCTCATCAATAAGTGATTCTATCACATAGGGCTTGTTTTCAAATCAAAATAAGTGAAAATCTCACATCATATACGGTCAAACAGATGATAATCGGTATACTCACCGGTAAGATGAACCCTCGTGCATACCTTGATACGGGAATGTGTCGTGATGTGGATGAACACCGGTCGGTAAGTATAAATCATACCTTAACGTATCCCCTCGCCATGATTACATCTGATAAGTTGAGCTTAAGTGGACAACAATACCGATAATTGTTATAGGATGCTTATCTTAATGTTAACTAAAAGAACAACAAGAGCGTTTTGGCATGACCGTACACTGATATGATTCTCTTACCCTCGAAACTCGCAAAAAGAATGTCTGTAAATATTTATTTAATGCTTTCAGTTTCTGCATCTTTGTATATATTTATTTACTGCTTTCTGTCCTTACATTTGAAATATTCAAAAATTCCAAAAAGATTTTAGGTGTGTTTTAATATAAACTTTATAAAAGCCAAAAAGATTTTATTTCTGTCTTATTTTCGATTGTACGATGTTGGATCTCGAGTCTTCGTTACCTGAAACCTGATTGAAAACCGAAACGACTGATTCTTCATAAACGGTCGAAATTTACAAGTTTTGAAAATTAAAAACCTAAAACTGAACAATTTGTTAAATTTTCAAACTGTCGGACGGTGTTTGATTGAACAATGGTCACATGTGTGTCGTTTGCTTATGATATTCCAGGCAGTTGTTCTCATTACGCGTTTAGATTTCTTGCATGTGCAGATTCTAAAGGCAAGGAGAACATGGTCGATGACAAGCTTCGGAATGAAGACACGACGTGAAGGCACTCAAGTGATGAAGATGATCGAGTTGCCGCTGACCATCATCAACACCACAAGGATCTCAATTCATAAAGATCAATACTTTCACGAGCATAACTCAAGGGGGAGCTTATGTTAAGGGGGAGTTTGTCAACACACTTCCTACATGAAACGGGGAGTTTGTTGGTACACTTTCTGCTTTCAAGACGTGAGACTTAAAAGATCCTCCGACATTGAAGACTTGAAAAGACGTCAAAGACTTGAAGACACGAAAATCGAGACAAAGCTACAGCCAAGGGGGAGTTTGTTGGTGCACTTGTGTCTGTACTTTGTCTGTATTTTGTCATGATACAAAACGATGTCTTATGTTAGTCTGAGTTACGTCTTAGGTTGTTAATATGTGTGTCGATGTAAGTTTGACCAAGTCAACCATCCTCCTGGTTTGACTTGACCAAACAGTTAGCACATTGTTTGTAAGATGTTTGGGTCGAAGGATGAGTCATCGAAGGATTGTTTATATCCTTCGATGAGCTCGAAGGATAAACCTTCGATGGATATAGATGGGATATCATCCTTCGAGGTATATGTGGATCCTTCGAGCTGTTTCAGATCGATAGATGATCTTTCGATCAGTCTATCTGATCCTTCGACCAGACACGCTGTGATGGATATATATATCCATGTAAGGTGTTCACTTCACAAGTGTGTGTGAGATTGGAGTGAACTTAGTCTTGTAGAGAGCATTTTCAGTTGGTAAAGGGCTGTAACCGTGTTCCACTGAAATACAAGAGAAAACTTTGATATCTCGTGTGTCTACCTTTCTCTTTATAGCTCGTGTTCTTATCTAAACTCGGTTTGCATTCTAGCTTGGATTCCGCACTCGCTAGTGTGTTAAACACAACAAGGAATAGGTTTGACCTCAACCTCCGAGGGACCTACAACCACCATTTTTCATCCCATGCTCATATGTTGATTTAAGATTTTTTTTTTATTAATTCAATTGCATCCAACAAGTTGTCGTTTATTGGAATTCCCCTTTTTGACACAATTTTTCTTTGATTTTCATATTGGAGAAACCTAATTTGTGTTTGCCATCATTAGTCGACTAATCGCAAAATGGAGGATGTATTATGGGACTTTTTACAGAATTTGGTACAAATTGAGATTCTTACTAGTGGTGATGTTGAAAACTGAAAATTGAAAAAATATTGTATATATTTTGTAGCATGTAGAGGTGATGTTGCATATTAGGGTAGGTATTATGGAGCTACATCATCCCTTCAGATGGGAGCATCTTAACTGATTTTCTATATTGAAGAGAAGTTGCATTCCATTTAAATCTTTTTCGTATACGCCCATGTTTGTGTCTCTCTGCTCTCCTTTGAAATTGTGGTAATTTGTATTGTTAATCATGGCTAATGACGGCACATGTGACAGGAGTTATATGGCACCTGAGTATGCGCTACATGGATATTTGTCAATCAAGACAGATGTCTATGGTTCTGGTGTGTTGGTTTTGGAACTTATAGCTGGACGTAGTGTGCACCTTTTAACGGGGTGTAGCGCGAACCCTTATGAGTCCCTTGAATATGTAAGTATGATTATGGTACATTTTGTAAAGCAAAAATAATACAAGCATTCCTGAATTTTTAAATCAAACTGATCAGAAACACATAATTGACATGGATTTTAATGTCAATGTATAACAACTTGTTTTTTTTAATAACATATCTTTTTGTGTGACTTGTCAGTTTCACGGGAAAGGATTTTAGTTACTGATCATATGATTTTGGATCTTAGTTTTTTCACTTATTTGTGTTGGGAGATATCATATGGGCATGAAATGAAAAATGAAGTTTGTGAATGAATAAAGAATTTGTTCAATTTAAACAGAAACATTATGGTAGGAGTATAGCTGTTTCAATCTAACAGACATGATGAATTGATGTAGGTTGAGAGAAATTGGTTACAAGGAACACTTTCAAATGTAATTGATCCCAAAATTGACGTCGATTCAAGTTTTATGACAAGATTTTTGGAGATTGGGCTGTTGTGTGTTCAAAAGGATCATGCAGATAGGCCAACAATGGAAGAAGTTGTTTCCATGCTGCTTGATAGCTCGTCTCTCACTCTCCCAGTGGCAAAAATGCGAGAAAGGATTACAAGAGAGCGTCCAAATGGTGTTAGCAGTAGCAACACTGTTGACAATTCCGATTCTGATTATGATTATAATACTGGTCCAGATGAGGATTTTATATCAGAACTAGTCCCTCGATAGTGCATTTCTTAACTGCTTTCAGTGGCGGACCCAGTGGCGGACCCAGGAATTTTCCATTGGGGTGCGAAACATTTTTAAAAATTTTAGGCCCCTAGGTATATAAGTAAAAAAATCGATTCGTATCGGGTAGGGTCATGTAAAACAAACGAACATCAAACTAAATTTATATAATCATCAAAAATATGTCAAACCTTGTTACAAACATAATTAAAACGTCGACGCCCTACGGGTTTTCTTTTTTGAAATCTATCCAAAACATCATCTAAAACTAATTTCTTAAGCAATTCTTTCTCTATATAACATAAGTTCATCGCTCCATAACATAATGTTTCAAATTTAATTTTAATTTTCAGCTATTCAAGCCCTAGAAATCATAACGTAAGGTGTAATCACCCTAAAAATATATAAACAACATAATCACCCTAAAAATATATAAACAACATAATCACCCTAAAAAACATCTAAACAACCATAAACAACGTCAAAACGCAAAAAATTTCAAACCTATTTAACAACTTTATTACCCTTTTTTCTCTTATAATATCAACCAAAATCATCAAAATAACAAAGAAACTTACTCGTGTTCGGATTTCGGTTAGATTTGGTGTCAAACGACGATGGTATGGTGGCTGATTACGGTGGTCGCTGGCTGCTGGACTGTTGTCGCTGGGTGATGTTGTTCGTTGGCAGTGCAGGGACGCAAGAGAGAGAGAGAGAGCGGGAGAGGATTTCTAAAGGTTTTGGCCTTTAATTATTTTATTATAGTTTGAAATATTGTTGGGTTTGGTTAATGGGCTAAAACTTAGTGCGCTAGCTAGTTAGGAATTATAAGTGGGTAAAGGTATGGGTATTTGGGTTTAGTTAGTTAGGTATTAAAAGTTATATAATTTAGGTAGTATTTTTTAAAAAAAAATAGAAGTTTACTAAAAAAAATTAAAATATAAATTGATAACACTTTTTACCTAAGGGGTGCGGACGAAAAATTTCAAGGGTGCGGTCGGAAAATTCCAAGGGGTGCGGACGAAAAATTCCAAGGGGTGCGGACGGGATTTTCGACGGAACTTAGCACTAAATTTTTTTTCCCCGGGGGTGCGCCCGCCCACCTTAGGCTGGGCTTGGGTCTTCCCCTGACTGCTTTACTACATAAAATTGTGTGTGTATCGCAGTACCAACTTCCTATTTTTAGGTAAAAGAAGCTTGTGTTTTATGTCTATTTAATGTCAAAAGTGATCTGAAACTGGTTTATAGATGATGTAACAATGGTTACTGCCACATGGATTTTTTTGGGAACCATAAGAATCTAGAAGAAAATATCAGTGTGATCTTGAAGAAATTGCAGTTGTTTCAGTTGTTTTAGTGGTCTCGTTGGAGCATAGTTGTTTTAAATTCATTGCATAATTCGGAAATACAGATACTAGCCATATCAGTGGCGAAGCTAGCCCAAAAATTCAGAGGTATCCCCAATTTTTATTTTTTTTTGGATTAGGGGTATCCTTTGTATAAAAAGATAAAAAATTTACACTACCTAGACGGAGTTGAAGAGTATTTTTACACAACAAAGACGGAGTTGAGGGGTAACTCGGGCTATTATAGTATGAGCATGAATAATGCAATGTTTGTGTTCTTAATGAATATAGTTATGATTTCTGACTCTTGAATATGCTAAGAGGGATTTACAAGCATAGATATATGAGAGGAGATGATATTCAAGAAGATTTGAATGTAATTGACGAACTAGTCATGTGTTCAATTTCTTTTTTTAACCATGGTAGTAAGTATTTAATTAACATTAAATGTTAGTACAGGTTTGGACGTTTAAATTATTTTTTTTAGGCAAATTGGATTTAAATAATCCCTACTTGCTCAATTTGGCCAATAATAATCCCAACTCAGTTATTGGCTGATAATAATCTGAACTGGTCCACTTTTAGCCGATAATAGTCCCCCGTTAAAAATAGCTTAACGAAGTTAAGCTTTTTTCCGAATTACAAACCGATGTTTTATGGATTTTGATCAGAACGAGGATACGAGTTGATTGATATAAAATTTACCTCGAAACGGTGCTTCAATTTGGGCGTTTAAACTTCCAATTAACAAAAATCAAGTCGTTTGAAGCACCGTTTCGAGGTAAGTTTTACATAAATCGAATCGTATCCTCGTTCTGATCAAAATCCATAAAACATCGGTTTGTAATTCGGAAAAAAGCTTAACTCCGTTAAGCTATTTTTAACGGCGGACTATTATCGGCCAAAAGTGGACCAGTTCGGATTATTATGGGCCAATAACTGAGTTGGGATTATTATCCGCCAAATTGAGTAAGTTGGGATTATTAAAATCCAATTTTCCTTTTTTTTATGGTTGTTATGGTGTATCATTAAATGTTCTTGTTGTGCAAGTAAAAACCTTACTTAGCAAATAAACTTCAATTTCAAGTTCCATAAAATCATAAGGGGAAATATTGTAAGATCATCGATTTGATTTTATTTATTACAATTGAATTGATATAATCAAGGGTCCAAATCACATAACATAATCATCTTTATTCAATCATAACTTACACATAACATAAACATGTTACTAAAGGCGCTAAGCACACTCAAGGCGCATAAGCGTAAAAAAATCGAGGGCCTGAGAAAAATTAAGCGCATAATAAAAAAAAGTTAAAAATATATTATGTATTAGAAAAAGAATACTATTCTTCAAATACAATAAACAAAATCTATATGTCATCTATTTAGAACCAAAAGTTCTAAAAATATTAGTGTATTAGTGTAGAAAAGTAGTTTTCCTTAGATAAAAGTAGAAATCTGGCTAGAATCTTGTCGGAATTTAGAGAATTTGGTCGGAAACTATCCGGAATCTTGGAATCTCACCGGAATGTGCGCCTGAACCATCACCTGGAGAATTAAAGCGCAAATTGCTCGACTTAAAGCACAACTGTCTCGCCTCGCCTGAAAAAATGGGCCTAGGCGCAAGAGGCGATAACTTTTAACAACTATAATACCAAATTAGAGACACTTACTTGTAGGAATGATTATCTTTGCAGATGATAATGAAGTCATGATCCCCGTTATGATGTTCTTTGTTCCACTATATGGTGTCCTTTTAGGATGGATCAAAACATAGTAAGAATGAGAGAGAGGTTTTGGTGTATGATAAGTCTCTTTTTATTCTCATCTTATGAACACCAAAAGGGTAACCTACAAATTCTTGCTAATGCCATTATTTCCATCAAATGATGACTTATAGGATAATAATTTCAAAATGGTTAAATTCAATTAATTTGATCAACTAAGGCCACAATAATGTAGAAGTATAACACATCATACAAACAAAAGAAGCAAACTTTGTCATGGTTCGTGTACCAGTTTAGTCACTGTGCACACCCTTAGTTGCTTTTATCACAGCCTGCAAAACAGGTGGCCCATATGAACCTTTATAATAGACCAACATATTTATTCTTCAGTTCACTATGTGAGCCCCCCCATAAAAAGAATAAAACTAAGACTCTTTTGCTGCATAAAATTTTAGTACAGGACCATGGATTTTAAGGTACTCATTTTTTTTTTCACTATTACTACCACTGTTTTAACGTTTGAGCTGAATACAATTTAGGTACTAGGTACACCATTATAGTATAGAAGATTGCATGATGTTTGACCCGGTTACCATTAACATATTTTAAAAGTTTCATAGTCGATGAGATGATTCGACCATGTACGATATCGGCGAAAATATCAGAAGCTTACAACTTTTCACTCTCACGTAGTCCCTACTATAATTGGAGTTATTGAAAATAACCACACATGTATTTTACATTTTTAACATATTATATCATAAGCTTACAACTTTTCACTCTCATGTAGTCACAAGTGTAACCAAAACAAAAAAAGTTTCATAGTCGATGAGATGATTCGACCATGTGCGATATTGGCTAAAATATCAAAGTCAGTTTTGATTTTCAATTTGATAACGGTCTAGATATCTTGGCTTTTCAAGAGACATCAATGTAACCATATATTCAGGGATAAGTGATATGTTTTTAAAAATAAACTTAAGATCAGTTATAAACAACAATTTTTAAAAGCTTAGAAACATATCTTTTATATACTAACCAACATGGTACTCGCGGATGCAATGGTTTAGGGTGAACGGGGTGGGTGCGGGGAAGGGTGCGGTGTGCCCTTTTACCACGCGAAAATTACTCTACAAGAACAAAATTAATTTTGATAAACTTGTAAAGTAATTTTGATGCAGAGTAATTTTGATACACTTGTAGAGTAATTTTGATAATTACCATACAAGAACAAAGTTACTCTACAAGAACATTTTATAAAATTACTCTACAAAAGATCAAAATTACTCTACAGGATCATTTGTAGAGTAATTTTGATCTTTTGTAGAGTAATTTTATAAAACGTAGAAATGTTAGGTGGTTATTTTCGGACTTTGTTTGATAGCTTAGTAGGATCATTCTTGATTGGTATGATTTTGTAAGTTGTTTGTATTAGTACTTGTGTGCTAGAATAAGAGTTTAGCATAAAGTGTTTAGCATATGTGGTTATTTAACCCCTCCTTATAGTTATACATTGCCTCTGCCTCTGAGCCATATGGAACCTGAGAAAGACAACTACCCATAACCTAAACACGGAGCCATGCATAACACGTATTTTAACTTACCAACCATGATGAGAGCACCCACAACAATGGAGCAAGTTCATCCAACATTATTCCAAACCACCACCACTACAAACCTTCATTTTTCCTCCTAACAACAAACCACTCCAAACCTCCAGCTCATCACCTACTTTCTCATTTTATTTAATCTATATCTAATTTATATAATCAATTTTTTTATTATTAAATAAATTAAAATAATAACACTCGTAATAATTATTTTTATCATTAAAAAAATTTAAATTCGTAAATAATAAATTATTTTTACTATTTATTTAATTTTAATAACCTGTTACTATTCCAATGACTCTTTTTTTTTAACTGGTTACTGTTTCAGCGGCTCTTTTTCTAATCCGTTAATTTAAAATTTTACTCGTCGGGTAACTACTAATCAATTATAGTTAGCATTATCACTATATAAATATACCAAATAACTACAAGATATGTAAATAAAATACCAAAATGTATACACGAAAAAACTTAAATGCACAAGTGACGAAAATAGTGTATGATCATATATATACATATTTAAAAAATAAAAAAAAAATCATATCAAATATACAATCGGTTAAACGGACGTTAAATTGACCATACGTTTTTAGAAATTACTCCTATGATTGTAATATCTACAAAGAACATTTTACAAAATTACGCTACAAATGTATCAAAATTACTCTACAAGAACATTTTACAAAATTACTCTACAAGATCAAAATTACCCTACAAGATCATTTGTAGAGTAATTTTGATAATTACTCTATGAGTAAATAATTACGAAAATGCCATCGCGTTTTTCAGCAAAAAAACCTTCAATTCGTACGTTTTGTTCGTTAAAGTTACTTGTATTTGATCTTTTGTTCCTCTTCTCCAACACCCAACCACTTCTCATGGACTAGCCAACTTACCTATTTTGCGATCTCAAACCTTGGAGAGGAGTCTTTTCGGAAGCTTTTCTTTTTGACCATTCGTAGTGGTTCACCCTGTTTGGAGCATTTTCCACCATGTGGTGTCTCTGTTAGCATCGCCACTTTTAATCACAAAATGGTGTATTAATTCACCCCCACCCTTTTCAGTGATTACCTAATAATTATCTAGTAATTAATTATTTTAATCACAAAATGGCATCAACATTCTCCATTGTTACCTACATCTCATTACTTTTATAAAAACTTTGTAAAATGTCATTTTGACCCATATCAAGTTTTGCGTACTTATTTTTATGTAGGTCTATCGAATATAATACGTCAAGTCAAATACAATACGTTTTCATTAGGTGGTAAAAGTTTGAGTTACTACATGCTTCAACGCCGCCGCAGCGCGCGGTACTATTCTTTAACTTATATAAAAAAAAAAATTTCTTACATGTTTTTAAGTACGTTTCAGGATACAACTAAGTTGGTTTACATTTTGACGTTATTTTTCTCCGTAATGAGTCAAGTCAAATATAATACGTTTTCATACTTAATTTTATGTTCATTTTTAATTCGTCTACGTTTTGACGTAAGTTTTGTTCAGAAACGAGTTAGGTCAAATATTTGACTGTACAAATCCGGGTTACTTTAAGTTTCGACATCGCCACAACACTTGGCAGGTTACGACTTTACACCTCAACGTGGAGACGTTATACTCTTTTTATCTATGACTAACCACATTAATGTTACTACCGTAACATGTGTAACAAAGTAAAAAACGTGTCATGCCACGCGTGGGCACCACACATCAATGTTATTATCGCAACTCGTGTAACGAATTTACAAACGTAACGTTGGCGCTGCAACACGTGGCATGGATAAAATCTAGTTAATTAACACTTTTAAAAGAATGCAACTGTTGAAACTTCACACATTGGAAAAAAAGGACTTTTAAAGGAATGCCAACTGTTGAAATTTCAACACATTGAAAAAATCAAAAAGCTTGATATTTTTATTCCTAATACACATCTTTTTCCTATATCCCCAAAGAATATACAAAATAAAATTTTTTTGTCTATTGGGCTAACTGGCGAGCAGGCAAAATGTAATTCCATCATCCCCATCGGCAATTGACCAATGGAGAAGTCTTCTACACCACCTTTGCCACCCGGAACTTGAAGCCGTTAAAAGACTAAAGCAAGTAAGTCAATGTTGGACGGCTGAGAGTTGTTGATACATATTATGTGGACGCGACTTGGTTCGGTTCAACTCAGTTCGGTTCGACTCGGTTAGGTTCGGCTCAAGCCCGACGTCACGACATTCCTCCGTCGTGCGCCCCAGAGTTCGACATGCGAAGCACGAAGCGCCGCGAGCCGGTTCCCGCCGCCACATCATCATGACATCATCATGATGATGTCAATTGTTGACTAATGATTTATAAATCTGAATGTTGGGAATTGGTTACGTAGTTGTTATTGCCGTGCATGTGAAATGTATTTTGGGCCAATCAGAAACAACAAGCTTTGGGCCTCAACTGTTTTCAGCCCAAGCCCAGATCGACGAAACCCAGCTGATGTCGACGAAACAAGGCTGTTTCGTCGAGTTTCGTCGTGTGTTCATCTGATTCGCCGAGTTCGATTCCGTTTCGTGGTGTCTGTGGCTATATATAGTCAGTCTCTAGATAGAAAACATAGAGCACACACAGAACACACACACACGAGAGAGAGAGTTTACAGAATAGATTTGTAAACATTGAGCTTGTAACTGATCTTTTCATACGTATTAATACAGAGGTGTTAAACGTTGAATATTGTGTGTCGTTATATTGCGTGTTCGATCTCGGTTGGATTCCGCACAACCGGGGTGGTTTGTACACAAGGATTAGGCGACTAGATCCTCCCCTAGCCGGACCTACAAGTGGTATCAGAGCCTTGGCTCTTCTCCTTGTTAAAACCGAGTTGTTTTCGGGTGTGTTTCGGATTTTTGAAGTTCATTTTTTTTTTCTGAAAAATCAGCCTTAAACTTCGAAAATTCTGGTGTTTTTGCTGTTAGTTCCTATAAAAACCATTTTATTTTTCATTTTCACATGTTAAACCTTGGTTTTTAGTGAAGTTACGGGCAAAAACGGGTTTCGGAAAGTTGTCGGTTTACCGGAAAATGCAATGTTTCTGGGGTGTTCTTCATATCTTCAAGCAAGCTTCAAAATGTTCTTGATAATATTCTTGTTTGATCTGCATTTGGATTTGAATTAAAGTGTTTGTGTGTTGGAAATTGTAATCTGATTAAAATATAGTAAGTCATCATTTGGTTGGTAAATTGATATTTGTGTAGCCGAAAGTGGGATTGCTTTATGTCAGTGGATAGAAAGTCAATAATATTGATCAGTCGCACAAGATGAATTAGTTCAAAAAATCCATGCAGACACACATCATATTTAGTCGCACAAGACTTGATTAATCGCACAAGAGGAATTGGGCTCGCACAACAAAGTGGGCTTCTGTTTCGTCATTGGGCCTGGGTTGTTTCGTTGACTGGAAGCCCAAAAAGACAAAATTCAGTTTCGTTGTCCAACATATTAACCTGATTCGCCAAACAAGTATTGGGCCGTTTCGTCACATACTTGTTTCGCCGATACATTGGGCCTTAATTTGTTCTTGGGCCCGTTTCGTCATTATCATACAAATAGGCATATTTCTGTTTCGTTGTTCATTGGGCCAGTTTCGTGGAACGTTGGGCTTAGTCTTGTTTCGTCAACGATCATTCAAATTTTTCGGTTTCGTCGATCTTGAATTGGGCATTTGTTTCGCCGAACTTGACTTGGGTTTAAATTTATAAAATCTGTTTCGTCAAGTTCAAAGCCAACAGTCTGTTTCGTGGAACGTGTTTCGTCAAGACACTTGTGACATTTCTAACAGAAGCATTGATAACCCTTTGTTTTGAGAATTGTAAACAGGTACTTATCATACATCCAATATGACTTCATATTGGTCTTTCAAACGATCTATCACACCAACTGATATGTTCGGAAATCCAATACCTGTTCGATCTACCGGACCAACAGATCTGTATGGAAATCTACTTCTAGCTTCCTCAAGCCCAACGACGTTTGTCACAAGCACAAATTTGTATGGCACTCCGATACAAATTCCCGTAAAGCCAGCTCCGACCACAGACTTGTATGGAAATCCACTACCACCAGTTGCCTCACAGCGCCATCTTTCTACTGTAGCATCATCATCTCTTGATACAATGAACTGTAGTCAGACAAAAACGGCGTTGTATGCTGAAATTGTCAAAGATGCCAGCAATGGTGAATCCTCGGGAAATAATGACAGTTCTGAACATGACAGTAGTTCAGATGAAGATGTTTCAACTTCAGTTGAGGATGATACAACTTCAAGTTCAATTGAGGATGGATCTGAATGTGAATCATCTAGGGAGGTTATTGATTCTGATGCAGAAAGGCCAACATCTGAGAGTGATTCCAGTCAGGTATGTGTCGATGAACCCACTGCTGTTAATTGTGATAATTGTTCTAGATTAAGTGTTAAATGTGCTGATTTGGATGCAAATATGTCTGAGTTGCAAGGCAAACATGATGCTTTAAAAGCTAATTTGTTCGACTTGCAAAACAAACATGTTGATTTAGATGCTAAGTGGTGTGATTTGCAAAGCAAACATGAGGCTTTGCAAGACAAGTATGATGTGACATTCATTCACAACCAAAAGTTGACCGTGGATCTTTCTAAGTGCACAGAAGCCAACATGTTTTATGAAAACCATGAAAAGGAATTTAAAACGATGATTGAAACTTTAAGAAAAGATAAAACCGAACTGACAAAAATGGTTTCAAGAAAACAAACGAAAATAAACCTTTACATCAGTAGGCTTGAGATAATGCAAAAAGAGATGGCTTGTGTTAAAACTGAAAGTGAGGTGATCCGACTCAAGTTAGACAGCTATTTAAGCTCTAGCTATGTGTTGGATCACATCATAGATGTTCAGAAAGAGAAACGGGATGTCACATGCATTGGATATAAGAAATGTCCACCACCCATGAGAAACAATTATGATGCCCTGCCTGATGAGGAGTATAGAACTCACTTTGAACCATCTGTTCCTTTGGACGTTGAGGAATTTGCAACAGGACTCGGATACAAGAAGGAAGTATCGTCAGATTCGGATGTGTCAGCAGATACATGTGTGTCTTCTGCTGAACAGAATCAGGATCCTCCAGTTGTTGTTGAGGATGCTGATTCTTCTGATGATGAATCCGATGATACTCACTCAGCAAAGTCTGATGCGGTGATCAAAGAAGAGGACATACCTCTTGAGAATCACATTCTTTGTGATCCACCTGCTAAACCGTCTGTGATTGCTACAGCCAAGTCTGTTGAATCCTCATCTGGAAGCTGTGAAAGCGTGAACTTGCTTTACACATTGATTGGATCTGATAAAATATATTCAGACAAGGATTTCCCTATCAAAAATGTCAATCAATCTTTGATTGATAAAGTTTTCGAATATTCTACCAGTAAGTTTTTGGGAAAGTCGAGCCCAGGAGTTGTAGTAACTCAGTGTGCTCCTATCCCAAAATCCGAAGTTAGAAAGAAATATGGGAATCAAAAATTGCAAAAACAAAACAATCAACGAAAGCAAAATCACGCTGCCCAAGGAAATGGAAAAGGCAAACAGAGCCAAAACAAGAAAAAGGACAAGAAGGTAAACTTTGTGAGATCAAAGGGAACGGACAAAATTGAGACATTTGAAAACAAATCTAACTTAGATTTTGTTAAACAAGCAATAGTGTTGAAAAGAAATGAACCAAACAGTTCAAAACCAAGTACCTCAAGATCACAAAGTTCATCATCATCGGCAAGACGATCACATGATACTTCGGGGTTTGTTGAACGAAGATCATGTTTTGAATGTGGCAAAATTGGACATATCATTCGAAATTGTCCATATCTTCATAAACAAAAAGCCAAAGTTGATTCCCCCTATGGTAACAATTACCATAAAAGATCTGTTTCACCAAGACAGGACCCTCGTCTTGTTAAACAACGGGAAATGAAACAGAAAAAGAAACAACGACAAGAAGTTGAAAAGGTTTTAAAACCAGAGGTTGTCCAAATGCAGTCTGTTAAATCAAATGTTAAAAATGAAAAACAAAAACAGATTTGGAAACCAAAATTAGAAATTGTTTCAGGGGGAGCTACATCAATTCCGAATCATCGGGAAATGGATGTCACAATTCTCGATGATGACGGACGACCCAAGTCTGTGAAGGCTTGGTTCCCCTCTCCAACTAATCTCTGAATGAGTGTGCAGGATGTTCCAGGAGGAACTATTGATAGTCTTAGGATTGTTGATAGTGGAGCGTCCATGCACAAGATCGGCGACACCAGACTCCGAAACATCATTATATCTAGGAGTTGTTGCCTTTGATGGAGAGAAATGAGAAAAGAAAAGGAGAAAAGAAGACAAAAATGTCTGATGAAAGAATGTGGTTGAATGAAGTTGAAAAATTCGACAAGATGAAGATCATTCCAAAATTTGGTTGTTATGGTTTTTGATCGGGTCCTCAGGAAAGATTCCAATGAAAAGTATGCGCCTGTAGCACGTCTGAAGCTTTTCGAAGATTCATGGATTTTTCTTCCACAAGAAGTTCAAAGTCCACAAGATGAACGTGTAGGGTACTTTTCTCTACGGTGTGATTGAAGAAAATGTGTTTGTTGAACAAACCAACCAGGTGTGCGGATGCCTTGGCGTGGATTGAACAGCCGCACACTACTTCTCAAAGAGAAAGACAAAGACCTTCGCTGGTACAATGTGGAAGACCAGCCGGACCCAGAGGTCTATGATCTTGTTGCTGTGAAGAGATTTCTCAGCAGCTACTAAATCGACTTTGAAGTCCACACCGGGTGGATATCCAGTTTAGGAGAGCGCTCAGATTCCTTGCAATGAACGAAGCAATTGCAGGATACGGTTTTAAATTTCTAATCTCTCCTATACTTGTCGATATTTAAGCTGCTATATGAATTATTATCATCTCGTACAGCACTCCTTGACCTGACACGTTGATCTCGAATATCACTTCACACGTGATTGTTTCACTATGAAACTCGTCAATGTTGTCAAGGTCCACACCGATGACCAATGTGCCGACCTTTTTACCAAAGCATTTGACAAATCAAGATTTGACTTTTTATTATTGGTAAATGGCATTAAGGTCAAGCAAGAGTAAGACCAACATCGGAAAATCATTTTTGTAAATACCTTTGTGTTTTAAATTTATCTTAGTTTATTGATTTTAGGGGGAGTAAATCCAAAATTTGAAAATCCAAAAACATCGAAAAATTTCAAAAACACAAAAACAATAGAAAAACAAAAATGAGTTTCCTGGCGAGCAAAAGAGAATATGATAGTACATCAGTGGTCTGTCCAAACCTCTTTAAACCTAAACTGAAAAACAATAAGCAGCTCTATATAAGATGTATCGGTAGGCTCACAATCATTTTAAAGTGTGCAGGGTGATATAAATCTTAATCGACTGAAGACCAGGTGGGAACCACTCATTGGCATATGGTCTTAGTACCGAAATTTCGTTTGAGAGATTGCCGAGGTTCTGAGATATTCGGTCTTTATGCTGCTTATCATCTGGGTATCATGGTTGTATCTTTTAGCGAAAAATAACGGGGACGCAAGTCTAGATCTTCCATGATACCATACATACGTGTACATATTGCATACGACCTCAATAAGTGATCAACAATCACATGTCCAAACAAATAAGTGATAATATATCACATTTATCCGGGAGTCAAGTTCGTCTCTTTGCTGTACGAAAGTACTGACCTGTTCACGGACTTGCTCCTGTGCCCTCATGCATCTGAAAATCAAGTTCCTCATCAATAAGTGATTCTATCACATAGGGCTTGTTTTCAATCAAAATAAGTGAGTTTCTCACATCATATACGGTCAAACAGATGATAATCGGTATACTCACCGGTAAGATGAACCCTCGTGCATACCTTGATACGGGAATGTGTCGTGATGTGGATGAACACCGGTCGGTAAGTATAAATCATACCTTAACGTATCCCCTCGCCATGATTACATATGATAAGTTGAGCTTATGTGGACAACAATACCGATAATCGTTATAGGATGCTTATCTAAATGTTAACTAATTGAACAAAGAGAGTGTTTTGACATGACCGTACACTGATATGATTCTCTTACCCTCGAAACTCACAAAAAGAATGTCTGTAAATATTTATTTAATGCTTTCAGTTTCTGCATCTTTGTATATATTTATTTACTGCTTTCTGTCTTTTCATTCGAAATATTCAAAAATACCAAAAAGATTTTAGGTGTGTTTTAATATAAACTTTCTAAAAGCCAAAAAGATTTTATTTCTATTTTATTTTCGATCGTACGATGTTGGATCTCGAGTCTTCATTACCTGAAACCTGAACGAAAACCAAATTGACTAAATCTTCATAAACGGTCAGAATTTGCAAGTTTTGAAAGTTAAAAACTAAAATTGATAAATGTGTTAAACTTTCAAACTGTCGGACGGTGATTGACTGAACAATGGTCACATGTGTGTCGTTTGCTTATGATATTCCAAGCAGTTGTTCTCATTACGCGTTTAGATTTCTTGCATGTGCAGATTCTAAAGGCAAGGAGAACATGGTCGATGACAAGCTTCGGAATGAAGACACGACGTGAAGGCACTCAAATGATGAAGATGATCGAGTTGTCGCTGACCATCATCAACACCACAAGGATCTCAAGTACTGAAGATCAAGTCTTTCACGAGCATAACTCAAGGGGAAGTTTATGTTAAGGGGGAGTTTGTCAATACACTTCCTACATAAAACGGGGATTTTGTTGATACACTTTCTGCTTTCAAGACGTGAAGACTTTGAAGATCCTCCGACATGGAAGACATGGAAGATGAACCTCACGAGTAGCGTCCAAGGGGGAGTTTGTTGATACATATTATGTGGACGCGACTTGGTTCGGTTCAACTCAGTTCGGTTCGACTCGGTTAGGTTCGGCTCAAACCCGACGTCACGACATTCCTCCGTCGTGCGCCCCAGAGTTCGACATGCGAAACACGAAGCGCCGCGAGCCGGTTCCCGCCGCCACATCATCATGACATCATCATGATGATGTCAATTGTTGACTAATGATTTATAAATCTGAATGTTGGGAATTGGTTACGTAGTTGTTATTGCCGTGCATGTGAAATGTGTTTTGGGCCAATCAGAAACAACAAGCTTTGGGCCTCAACTGTTTTCAGCCCAAGCCCAGATCGACGAAACCCAGCTGATGTCGACGAAACAAGGTTGTTTCGTCGAGTTTCGTCGTGTGTTCATCTGATTCGCCGAGTTCGATTCCGTTTCGTGGTGTCTGTGGCTATATATAGTCAGTCTCTAGATAGAAAACATAGAGCACACACAGAACACACACACACGAGAGAGAGAGTTTACAGAATAGATTTGTAAACATTGAGCTTGTAACTGATCTTTTCATACGTATTAATACAGAGGTGTTAAACGTTGAATATTGTGTGTCGTTATATTGCGTGTTCGATCTCGGTTTGCTATCTCTGTTGGATTCCGCACAACCGGGGTGGTTTGTACACAAGGATTAGGCGACTAGATCCTCCCCTAGCCGGACCTACAAGAGTAAGCATTTTCAGTGCAAAATCCTAACATCTCGAAGTCTTATTTATGGAAAATACAACAACGTCGTAATCTCGTAGAAAGCGTGTTACCAGCCATTAAACATATCTTTTCCAAACTCTTTCTGGGAAGAAGAGATATCAATTACTAATCTGTATGTTTGACTATGATAAAGCTGTGATAATCCTCTCAATATATATGGCCATATGGGGATGCTATCCATCTGTTTAAGTTCATATCGATAACCATGTCTGTTCCTACAAGTCACGAGTTTTCATCCACATGGACCTTGTCCTCATCCTCATCTTCAGAGTCATCACCACTGTGCCGCCAGTTTACGTTTTCTGAGATTCATCTAGCTACTCAAAACCTTGATGATTCATTGGTCATAGGCCGTGGGGGTTTTGGCAAGGTTTACAAAGGAACCATCACTAACGGCACAAATATTTTGACTGTTGCCATAAAGCGTCTAGATTCAACTTCTACTCAAGGAGCATCAGAATTTTGGGCTGAAGTAAATATGCTTTCTAACCTAAGGCACTGTCACTTGGTGTCTTTCATTGGTTATTGCAATGATGGGCTAGAAATGATCCTTGTTTATGAATATATGCCAAATGGAACACTTGAAGACCATCTCCACAAGCGCCAAACTCCTCTATCTTGGGTTCAAAGACTCACAATATGCATAGGGGCTGCTCGTGGCTTAGATTATCTTCACACGGATACGGGTGTTAAGCATGGGGTTGTACATCGTGATGTTAAAAGTTCAAATATATTGCTATATGATAGTTGGGAAGCTAAGATTTCAGATTTTGGATTGTCCAAAATATGTCCAAAAAATCGGCAGACCACTTATGTCAACACTTGCGTAAAAGGTACGTTTGGATATCTTGATCCCGATTACTTTTACACAGGTAGGCTGACCAGAAAATCTGATGTATATGCTTTTGGAGTGGTATTGTTTGAAGTCTTGTGTGGGAAACAAGCAGTAGATAGTAGTATTGATGAGGAGCACTGGGGTCTGGCAGTATGGGCTCAAGAATCCATTAAAGAAGGAAGGGTAGAGCAAATTGTTGATACTGATATAAGGGGGCTAATATTTCCCAAGTGTTTAAAGGTGTTCTCAGAGCTTGCAAAACGGTGTTTGCATAAGCATACAAAACAACGACCTACAATGGCCGCAATTGTGGTCGGTCTTGAGTCTATTCTGGCCATACAAGAGAAAGCCAACAGTCCGTTACATCGTAAAGCGGAAAGAAGGATCCGATTTCTGTCTAATGACGAGAACTCAGGTATCATTTTTCTTTAAGTTTCATGTGTATGTTTATGTCTTGATTTTTTTGTCTAATACCCAAGTATTAGCCGATGCAATAGTTTCTTTTAACTAGCAACCATTGTCTACTTGCTAATTCAGGATACAATAAAACCTATATAAATTAATAATTTGTCCAGTCCCAACTTGGGATCAGTACAAAATTGGACCCCAATCGATATAATAATAAGATAATAACTTTTTTGAAATCCCACTGTATATATATATTGGTCCCAACGAAACTATAAATTAATAATTACTAAAAGATTCCAAATTCTAAGATTGTCTAGTAAAAAATGAATCTATTTGTTGTCTTGTTAAACTTCAAATCTATCTTGAGTTCATCTTTAAATCTCCTCATTACACATAAGAGTTGGGGCATTGTCTTCTCGTATTACAACAAAAAAATGTGAAGAGTTGTTGCCGCTTGCAAAGCAATTAAGAAATGTGCATTTAAACTTGTTTTTGTAATTTATTTTTTGGTCTCATGAATTAACTTTTTTGTATTAAAAACAATAATTTGTTTTTTGGTCTCATGAATTAACTTTTTTTGTATTAAAAACAATGAACTTGACAAATTTATTTAATTTGTGAATGTACATTGGACTTAGAAATTTAAAGGTCATACGAAAAATCACGCAAAATTAATAAATTATTAATTTATCGATATAACAAAACTCGCTAAATTAATAAAATATCTCGGTCCCAACATTATTAATTTATAGAGGTTTTGTTGTATCTTACTAGTCTATCTAACAACCTGTTACTTGTTAAACATGTAATAGGAGGTGGAAGTATGAAGTCATTGGAGTTGTACTTTGATACTGTTGGAGGTGAAAACCAAATGTTAATCATGTCTGTCCCTACCAGTTCGTCCTCAGAGTCGCCACAACTGTGCCGCCAGTTTACGTTTTCTGAAATTCAGTTAGCAACCCAAAACCTTGATGACTCATTGGTCATAGGCCGTGGGGGGTTTGGCAAAGTTTATAAAGGAACCATCACTAATGGGCCGCATATTTCGATTGTTGCCATAAAGCGGCTGGATTCAACTTCTAATCAAGGAGCATCTGAATTTTGGGCGGAAGTAAATATGCTTTCTAACCTAAGGCATTGTCACTTGGTGTCTTTGATTGGTTATTGCAATGATGGGCAAGAAATGATCCTTGTTTACGAATATATGTCGCATGGAACTCTTGAAGATCATCTCCACAGACGCCAAACCCCTCTATCTTGGGTTCGAAGACTTAAAATATGCATAGGGGCTGCTCGTGGGTTATACTATCTTCACACTGGTACGGGTATTGAGCATGGGGTTGTACATCGTGATGTTAAAAGTTCAAATATATTGCTACATGACAGTTGGGAAGCTAAGATTTCAGATTTTGGATTGTCTAAAATGTGTCCAAAAAACCGGCAGACCACTTACGTCAACACTGACGTAAAAGGCACGTTCGGATATCTTGATCCCGATTACTTTTACACAGGTAAGCTGACCAGAAAATCCGATGTATATGCTTTTGGGGTGTTACTGTTTGAAGTCTTGTGTGGGAAACGGGCCGTAGATAGTAGAATTAATGTGGAGCATTGGGGTTTGGCTATATGGGCTCAAGAATCCATTAAGGAAGGTAGGCTAAAGCATATTGTTGATACTAATATAAGGGAGGGAATATGTCCTAAATGTTTAAAGGTGTTTGCACAGCTTGCAAAACAGTGTTTGCATCAGGATCTAAAACAGCAACCTACAATGGCTGCAATTGTGGCCGGTCTTGAGTCTATTCTGGCCTTACAAGAGAAAGCCAACAATACATTACAACCTAAAGTTATATCCGCGTCACCTAAAGTGGAAAGAAGGATCCGGTTTGTATTTAATGACGAGAACTTAGGTATCATTTTTTCTTCCAGTTTCATGTGTTTAGTTTACGTCCTGATTGTTTCCAATACACACATATTAGTCTTTGCAGTAGTTTTATTTAATTGCCAACCATTGTCCACTTGTTATTTTTGGATATCTTTCTAGTCTGTCTAACAGTTTGTTACTTGTTAAACTTGTAATAGGTGAAATTATAAAGTCCTTGGAGTTGTACTTTGATACAGTTGGAGGTGAAAACCAGACGTTACTTCGGTTTGATTTTGATGCTATCAGTGTTGCAATTAATAACTTCTCTGAGGCTAATAAAATTTCACAACACACATCTGATGCCTTGTATAAGGTATCCATAATCACATATCTAATTACATGTTCTCCCGGATTTCCTGCTGTCTGCTATAATTCCAACTTGGTTTCTCTTTTCAGGGAAAGCTGCAAAATGGACAAATTATAACAGTTTTTGAACCTTCTTATGGTACCAGGCATAAAGAATATTCTATGAATGAAGCATCCACACTGGTAAAGCTTGAACATGAGAATGTGGCTAAGTTGCTCGGATATTGTATTGAAGGAACCAGATTCTTCCTTGTCTATGACTTTCCAGTGCATGCAATCCTTGATCACTTGATGTTTGGTATGAGTTTGCATGGTTCAACAGAAAACATGTGCTGTTGGCCTTTTTCTTCTCAAACTTATACTATCACCCAGTTTTTAAAATATATTAGTTTTTATTGATTAAACCTTGACATAACATCTGTTTTGTTATCTGTGGTTTTAGATCCGGAGTGTACTCTTTTGAACTGGGATAAACGGTACAAGATAATACTAGATGTTGCTAGGGCACTTCTTTACCTTCACCGGGATCTCCAGTCCGGGTCATACATTGTGATGTAAAACCTGGAAACATTCTTTTGGATGAAAGTTTAAGCCCCATATTGTCAAATTTCTGGAGCGCAAGATGTTTGGCAATCAACGAGACTAACTGTCATGTGTCCAGGATTCATGGGACCTGGTTAGTACCAAAGAACCACCCATTTTCATCTCATGCTCATTTAATTAATCAACTGCATCCAATACAAGTGATCTTTAATTTGGGTTGCGCTTTTGACCTATTTGATTGATTTTCCTATTGGAGGTGTTTAATCTAGTTTGTGACCGCCTTTAGAGCATTCACATTCCATCCTCCATATTTGTGTGAGTGGGTTCTCTATATTATATAGAGTGGTTGTGAGTGGAGGATAGATAATAGGGGTATTGGATTTTAATAATCCCAAGTTTCACTAATTAGCCGGTAATAATCCCAACTTCAAAAATAGCCTACAACAGTCCCAACTTGTAAGATTTTGGCCACCAATGATCCTTTGCTAACTGGGATATAACCCAGTTAGTTTTTTGCTGACTGGACTGCTGACGTGGCACCATCACCACCTCCGGTGACCTGCAACTTATTCCGTCGACCCGTTTTACCCCTGAAACCACCAAACGAGACCACCACCAATCATCTCCGACCTCCTGTAATCTTCTCCGCTGCTCAGAAGTTCAAAATACCCAACTCTGGTGACCTGCAACTTATTCCGGCGACCCGTTTTACCCCTGAAACCACCAAACGAGACCACCACCAATCATCTCCGACCTCCTGTAATCTTCTCCGCTTCTCAAAACTAACTGGGTTATAACCCAGTTAGCAAAGGATCATTGGTGGCCAAAATCTTACAAGTTGGGACTGTTGTAGCCTATTTTTGAAGTAGGGATTATTACCGGCCAATTAGTGAAACTTGGGATTATTAAAATCCAATACCCCTAGATAATATGTTTATTCATCAGTAAATTTGGATAAACACTATTCACCTTCTATAATTTTTTAATATTTTTAGAAATGGTTGAGTGGAGAAGAGAGAAAAGATAATGATACATTTAATTGAAAAATAGAGAGAAAAGATAATGATTTTTAGTATAATTATAAAGATGGAGGTAAAGAATCAATTCTGACTGCTCTCAGTAGTCACCAAATGGAGTAAACTGATTTAATCTGTGCCTTTTGACTGGACTAGTACCACTTGGGGCCCCTAAATCAGTGGTGGTGGGCTCAAAAGTCCAGACAACTGGCTCATTAGCAATGCTACCAATAAATGTTTTGTCATGACTAGTAATAGATAAGGATGTAATAGGAGGAGACCTTTTAAGGAACTCATAGTAATTGAGATTCTTAGCGGAGGTTGTGGGTTTAAACTCCACAAGTTGCAGTTTGGCTCTCTCAAAAACGAAAAGAATAAACTTTGTAAGTTAAAAAAAATTACTTTTGTTTTTGTAGTATCTAAAAGGAGTGTTGTTGCATTATTAATATGGAGCAATATCATCCCTTTCAGATGAGGAGCATCTTCAACTTTTGTTATAACTTGTGATATGTGCCGATGCTCATGCAATGCGATTGCGGATTGTGTTGGCAACAACAAACTCCATCTTTGTTTACTAATCTGCATGTTTGTTTTCTATTATTTTAGTGGTTACTACTTTACTTCTTAGTCATTTGTGGATCAATACATGTTAATGGAGAGCTTTATTATTACTAGTGTGTTGGTAATGTAAGGCAAGAGATAAAGCCTATGAATATGTTTTTTGTTAAGGAATGATGTTTTAGAAAAATGATCTAATCATCATCTTTGTCTATCCTCTAGTTCTTAGGAGATTAGCCATCTAGTATAGGCTTGTAACAACTTTCTATATTGAAGAAAAGTTGCACCCCGTTTAAAACAATATTCATGTTTGTGTCCCTCTGACTTCCTTTTAAATTGTGGTAATTTGTATTGTTGATCATGGCTAATACCTAACAGGATTTACATGGCACCAGAGTATATGCAAAAAGGAGATTTGTCAACCAAGGCAGATGTCTATAGTCTTGGTGTGATGGTTTTGGAATTTATAACTGGGCGTAGAGCGATCACTGGTATTCTGGATTATGTAAGTATGATTATGGATTATTGAGACTTGTGCTTGTGTAGCTTGTATTTCTACGTTTTCAATTCAAATCCAGGGTTTCCAAAATTACATACTTGACATGGATTTTAATATCAATGTATAACCAACTTTATTTCAATTAGTTAAATTCAATGTGATTTACGGGAAAGCTTTTTGGTTTTTGGTCATGTGATTTTGGATCTCAGTTTTCAACTTTTTTCACTTATTTGAGTTTGGAGAAATCAAATGGTCATGAAATGAATAGAGAATTTGGTTAATCTGAAAAAGATTGGTAGGGATATAGCTACAATCTAACAGACATGATGAATTGTTGTAGGTTGAGAGTAATTGGTTCGAAGGAACACTTTCAAACATAATTGATCCCAGAATTGATGTCAATTCAAGTTCTCTGACAAGATCTTTTGAGATTGGGTTGTTATGTGTTCAAGTGGATCCCTTGGATAGGCCAACAATGGAGGAAGTTGTTTCCATGCTGCTTGATAGCTCATCTCTCACTCTCCCTGTGGCAAAAATGCAAGCAACAGTGCAAGAAACGACTAGGAGAGAGTGCTTAAATTGTATTACTAGCTATCTCACTCTCCCCGAGGAAAAAATGGAAGCAACATTGCAAAAACAAAATAGGAGAGTGTGCTCAATTGATACTACTGCAGTTTTAGACTTCATATCTGAGTTGCGCCCTAGATAATGGGTATTGGATAACAGTTGATCATATTCTGCTCTATAATATAACAGATTTTTTTTTATGATATTGATGTCACTCTTTTTACATCATTAATTTAAATTTTGAATTTTAGAGTTCACCGAAAATAAATAAAACTGAATAGGTAAGAAATATTGTGCTTAATCAACGTGAGATACAATGAAATGGGAAAAATGAATATAATGTAGCAATTCGTTGGTGTAAAATAAATAAAAATCTTTTATTAACTTGAATTACTGAATAATAACAAAATGATACTGAAAATAAAATTACAATTACAACTGAAAAATGAAAAATAAGAACAGAAATACAAACAGGAAAAAAAACTGTTCTTGGCTGAGGATCGTGTTAGACACGGGTCCCTTAAAACAAATTTCGAGTCTCCCAGGAGAACTCGTTTGTTTCCAGGATACAACAGCCTAAGCAGTTGCACTGCCGGTCTTGACTCCAACCCGAAGGTGTACCTTGTTGCTTGAAGAAGAAGAAGATTCAGAGGAGAGAAAATTGTATCTGCTGTGAATTTCGGTGTGGTTGGTTCTGCAGCATGGTCCTCCTATTTATACTGTAGATGTTGAGAAGAAACTGAAAAACAAATTAAATGGGAGAATTAAACTGCATTAAACGTCTTCAGTGCACTTTAATTCGTCATTTAATTCTCAGTAAAAACCGTTGACTTGTCAGTTTCAAATGCTGAAATGTAACTGCACATTCATTAATTACTGGAAGCATATGCGCGCGCGCGCAAGACAGACTGGTGCGCGTGCGCCCTTCTAACTCATGCGCGCGTGCGCCATCAAAGTGCCACATTGCGCCTCATCGCTCACGCCACGCGCGCGTGTGCGAGTGCGAGTTAGGGTGCACCCTTCGCGAGTACACTAGAGTGTGCTTCCATGAAACAATAAGGATGGAGAGTTCCCACTTAAATACCCCTTTAAGTTTCAACTCTCCTTCTATGTGGGACAACGTGTCACTTTCCCAGTTTTTCAGCATTCAATGTTTCAAACACCAAACTTTGAGCACCGATATCTCATTCATCTTAGCTACGTTTTGGACGTGGTTTAGTTCGTTGCGAAGCTCTTCCAACATAGAACACAAACCCACAAATAAATATAGAAAACCCGCTCATTTTCTTATAATTATTTCTAGTCCAAAATTAGGAAAAACCATTTTCCTATTGAAGAAACACCGGATCTATTTGACCGGAGTCAATCAGATCTGGGGGTTAAGTCTCTGCATAAAAAGGGTTAATCCTCTCGCCGATTGCTGATGGGAACTACTTCACCGGAGAAACACTGCAAAACAGAAAGCCGTTAGACTCGCCACGGGGAGAATAGGGGTTCTCTCCGTGACCACCATCTGGCGTGAGAATCAGTACAGTGATCTTAAGAAGAAGATGAAGTAGTAAGAGTGAAAGTAGTGAAAAGTAGATGATGAGATTGTACCTGAATCCTCATATTTATAACCAAGATTTGGCGCCAAAAAGATCACGAAAGTAATCACGGAATTCTCTTTTCCGTTTGTTAGTTATCTCCCCATCCATGCACACAGATCATGATCTTGATCAATGGATGGGGAGATGCCACGTGGAAAGTGGTTCGCTTTAGATCTGCCTTTCAGTTGTTGCCATCATCGTGATTTCGATGAGCGTTTAGGAGGCTGCCACGTCATATTCGGTTATAACCGAATGGAGCCATGCACGATGAGCGTTTAAGGCCTTCTAGAATATCTACAGCTGTAAACCGTTGATCCTTTGCCACGTGTCCATTCTGTTGTAACAGAAAAGATTCCTTTTGTTTAAGTCCTTGTTTCCTGCGCACAATCTTTCAAGCTTAATTGTGCCCTTGCGCGAGCCCGCGCAAGGGTGTTAATTGAACATTTGTCTTTCCTTTCTCTGGCGCATCGTTACTAAAGACTGAACTTTCCCACATTTTTTCCAAGACACGTTGCGCGGCCGCGCAAGGTCTGTTTGAGATGAATTTGGAAACTAATTGTGGTATGGTCTTCTGCACTTGCGCAGGGTTTTTGGGACCATACCCCTTCAAGTCCCCCCAGTCCAGTGGTGCTCCTATGCGCAAATGGTAAGTAGGTGGAGCACTGGACTATAAAAATGGAGTGTGCGCTTTTTGCTTTAGAGAAGTAGCAAGGATGTTCGGCGCAAGGTATGAACAAACTTCTTTGAAAAGATATTTTCTTAAGTTGGATGACTTCGCGTCATGATGGCTATGCGCAAGGGTTTGCAGATGTTCACCCATATGTTATAGTGCTAAAAGCTACCTGGGATATCAGTTAGTTCGCCACCGGATCGGTTAATCACTAGTGTTGTCTTTGCTGCTTCTTCAGCATGTGTACTATGTATACCAGTTGAAAGAGGTCTTTTCAGATGCGGCAGAAATTTCAGACGATGAATACTTAGAGTCGGAATACGCAACTTTTGCTATCTATACTTGAACTTGCTGGGATGTTGATTCCCTTTTGTAATAATTTGGCAGTGTTCATGTAACTTTTTTGTTGATACATAATGTATGTTTCGGTTACAATATTTGCATGAGTACAATTAATTTGTTTAGGTAAGACAAATAAAGATGGTATAAAGCTCATGTGTGAACATAGGTCAGGACCTTGCGCAGTACATGTGACTGCGGACTGTTCATGAGACTTGTATTAGATTACCATAGTGTTTTTGTGCTTTCCCAAAGAAATTACAAGCATTTGTAACAAAACATGAAAAGGCGTAATGTAAGTAACAGACTTTGCATTAATAGATAAGGCGCAGGGGCCGATAAGTACAAAGCTGCTAAGATTACATTTAGGATAAATAAGATAATTAATGGTGATGCGTATGTAAGTAGCGATCCCTGTGTTGTGCATTGGTAAGGCATAGTGTGCCTTTCAAGTACAAAGGATGCTAAGATTACATGTAGCACCTATTGCGCGTTCCACAACCGCGGAACATCCGTGCCATCAATCCTGCGCAGGGTGTATGCTCCTTTTCCTAGGACTTCCTTGATCACATAAGGTCCTTCCCATTTAGGTGCGAGCTTCCCCAGGTGCTCGGCGTTCGATGCTTCGTTATCTCTTAGGACAAAATCTCCCGGAAGGAAAGTGCATATGTGTAACACCCCAAAAACGGGTTTGGTAACCAAACCATGTTAATATTAATGAGGGGTAAAATACCGTTAGTGGTGAAAATTTACCCGGTAAATTTTAGGATTTAAATAAACAAATCTAATATTAATTAAAAAGAGGATAAATATTTTGAGAAAACAAAGTATATTGTAGGTCCCTCGGAGGTTGAGGTTCAACCTAATCCTTGTTATGCTTAACACACTAGCAAGTGCGGAATCCAAGCTAGAGTGCAAACCGAGTTTTTATAAGAGAACACAAGCTACAAAGAGAAAGGTAGACACACGAGATATCAAAGTTTTCTCTTGTATTTCAGTGGACACGGTTACAGCCCTTGACCAAACTGAAAATACGCTCTCTACAAGACTAAGTTCACTCACTTCTCACACTTGTCTACTCTTGTCTTAAAAGAAGTGAACACATAACATGGATATATATATCCATCACAGCACATCTAGTCGAAGGATCAGATAGACTGATCGAAAGATCATCTATCGATCTGAAACAGCTCGAAGGATCCACATATACCTCGAAGGATGATATCCTTCGAGGTCCATCTGTATCCATCGAAGGTTTATCCTTCGAGCTCATCGAAGGATATAAACAATCCTTCGATGACTCATCCTTCGACCCAAACATCTTACAAACAATGTGCTAACTGTTTGGCCAAGTCAAACCAGGAGGATGGTTGACTTGGTCAAACTTACATCGAACACACATATTAACAAACCTAAGACGTAACTCAGACTAACACAAGACATCGTTTTGTATCATGACAAAATACAGACAAAGTACAGACACAAGTGCACCAACAAACTCCCCCTTGGCTGTAGCTTTGTCTCGATTTTCGTGTCTTCAAGTCTTTGACGTCCTTTCAAGTCTTCAATGTCGGAGGATCTTTTAAAGTCTTCACGTCTTGAAAGCAGAAAGTGTACCAACAAACTCCCCGTTTCATGTAGGAAGTGTGTTGACAAACTCCCCCTTAACATAAGCTCCCCTTTGAGTTATGCTCGTGAAAGTCTTGATCTTTACAACTTGAGATCCTTGGGGTGTTGATGATGGTCAGCGGCAACTCGATCATCTTTATCTTTTGAGTGCCTTCACATCGTGTCTTCATTCCGAAGCTTGTCATCGACCATGTTCTCCTTGCCTTTAGAATCTGCACATGCAAGAAATCTAAACGCGTAATGAGAACAACTGCCTGGAATATCATAAGCAAACGACACACATGTGACCATTGTTCAATCAAACACCGTCCGATAGTTTGAAAGTTTAACAAATTTATCAATTTTAGTTTTTAACTTTCAAAACTTGCAAATTTCGACCGTTTATGAAGAATCAGTTGTTTCGGTTTTCAATCAGGTTTCAGGTAACGAAGACTCGAGATCCAACATCGTACAATCGAAAATAAGATAGAAATAAAATCTTTTTGGCTTTTAGAAAGTTTAAATTAAAACACACCTAAAATCTTTTTGGAATTTTTGAATATTTCAAATGTAAAGACAGAAAGCAGTAAATAAATATATACAAAGATGCAGAAACTGAAAGCATTAAATAAATATTTACAGACATTCTTTTTGTGAGTTTCGAGGGTAAGAGAATCATATCAGTGTACGGTCATACCAAAACGCTCTTGTTGTTCAATTAGTTAACATTAAGATAAGCATCCTATAACAATTATCGGTATTGTTGTCCACATAAGCTCAACTCATCAGATGTAATCATGGCGAGGGGATACTTTAAGGTATGATTTATACTTACCGACCGGTGTTCATCCACATCACGACACATTCCCGTATCAAGGTATGCACGAGGGTTCATCTTACCGGTGAGTATACCGATTATCATCTGTTTGATCGTATATGATGTGAGATTCTCACTTATTTTGATTTGAAAACAAGCCCTATGTGATAGAATCACTTATTGATGAGGAACTTGATTTTCGATGCATGAGGGCACAGGAGCAAGTCCGTGAACAGGTCAGTACTTTCGTACAGCAGAGAGACGAACTTGACTCCCGGATAGATGTGATATTTTATCACTTATTTGTTTGGACATGTGATTGTTGATCACTTATTGAGGTCGTATGCAATATGTACACGTATGTATAGTATCATGGAAGATCTAGACTTGCGTCCCCGTTATTTTTCGGAAAAAGATACAACCATGATACCCAGATGATAAGCAGCATAAAGACCGAATATCTCAGAACCTCGGCAATCTCTCAAACGAAATTTCGGTACTAAGACCATATGCCAATGAGTGGTTCCCACCTGGTCTTCAGTCGATTTTAAGTTTATATCACCCTGCACACTTTAAAATGATTGTGAGCCTACCGATACATCTTATATAGAGCTGCCTATCGTTTTTCATTTAAGGTTTAAAAAGGTTTAGACAGACCACTGATGTACTATCATTTTCTCTTTTGCTCGCCAGGAAACTCATTTTGGATTTTCAAATTTTGGATTTACTCCCCCTAAAATCAATAAACTAAGACAAATTTAAAACACAAAGGTATTTACAAAAATGATTTTCCGATGTGGATTACTCTTGCTTGACCTTAATGCCGTTTACCAATAATAAAAAGTCAAATCTTGATTTGTCAAATGCTTTGGTAAAAAAAATCGGCACGTTGGTCATCGGTGTGGACCATGACAACATTGATGAGTTTCATAATGAAACAATCACGTGTGAGGTGATATTCGAGATCAACGTGTCAGGTCAAGGAGTGCTGTACGAGATGATAACAATTTATAAAGCAGCTTAAATATCGACAAGTATAGGAGAGATTAGAAATTTAAAACCGTATCCTGCAACTGCTTCGTGCATTGCAAGGAATCTGAGCGCTCTCCCAAACTGGATATCCACCCGGAGTGGATTTCAAGGTCGATTTTTGTAGCTACTGAAATCCCTTCACAGCAACAAGATCATAAACCTCCGGGTCCGGCTGGTCTTCCACATTGTACCAGCGAAGGTCTTTGTCTTTCTCTTTGAGAAGTAGTGTGCGGTTGTTCAATCCACGCCAAGGCATCCGCACACCCGGTTGGTTTGTTCAACAAACACATTTTCTTCAATCACACCGTAGAGAAAAGTACCTTACACGTTCATCTTGTGGACTTTGAACTTCTTGTGGAAGAAAAATCCATGAATCTTCAAAAAGCTTCAGACGTGCTGCAGTCGCGTACTTTTCATTTGAATCTTTCCTGAGGACCCGATCAAAAACCATAACAATCAATTTTGGCACATATTTCTTCATGTAACTTCATTTAACCACATTCTTTCACCATCATTCCTTCATCGGAATGTTTGTCTTCTTATCTTTTTCCTTTCTTTTCTCATTTCTCTCCATCAAAGGCAACAACTCCTAGATATAATGATGTTTCGGAGTCTGGTGTCGCTGATCTTGTGCATGGACGCTCCACTATCAACAATCCTAAGACTATCAATAGTTCCTCCTGGAATATCCTACACACTCACTCAGAGATTAGTTGGAGAGGGGGACCCAAGCCTTTGTGGACTTGGGTCGTCCTTGATCATCAAGGAAAGTGATTTCAATCACTTGATGATTAGGAAAAAGAACCTGTGGTGCTCCCCCTGATTGAATTACCTGCTTTTGCTTCCAAGCTGTTTGTCCTTTACCAGTATTTGAATTTATTGTTTTAGCATTTACTGGTTTTACAGTTTCAGATTTTGCTTGTACATGTTTTTCTTCTTTGACCTCTGATTTTAAGGCCTTTTCAATTACCTTTTGATTCTTTTGCTTTAACTTCTTTTCCCTTTCTTTCAAGACACGTGGGTCTTGTTTCGGGGAAACTGATCGTTTTCGGTAATCGATTTCTTGGGGAGCACTCGTTTTTTACTTCAGCTTTTGCACGTGTGGGCAATATCTTACAATATGCCCAACTGTCCCACATTCAAAACATGTTCTCCGCTCTACAAACTTCGGAGAAACATGTTGATGACCAGACGGAAAACCAGACAATGAACTTTGTGATCTAGACGTGCTTGGACCTAAATCACATCCGTTGGTGTGTTGGGTGTAATTATTCTGATCATTTCGTTTTAAAATTCTAACTTGTTTTACAAAATCAACGTTAGATTTATCCTGAAATGTTTCAAGTTTGTCTGAACCCGTGGATCCAACAAAGTTCATTTTCAGTTCTCGTTTCTTAACAGGAGCTCTTTTGTTTTGCACCTTTTGTTGTTGAACCTTAGGGTGCTCAACCTTTGATTGTTGAATTTTAGGTTGTGCAGCCTTAGGTTGAGTAGCCTTAGACTGGTCAACTTTAGGTTGTTGAACCTTTGGTTGTTCAGTCTTAGGCTGCTGAACTTTAGGTGCTTGAACATTCTTGTTCTGAGCCTTCTTTCCCTGTACCTTACCCTTTCCGGTGTTGACTTGTTGTTTTCGCTCAATTGGTAGTTTTTGGTTTCCGTATTGTGTTCTAATTTGTTCACACGGAATTGGATCACATTGAGTGATGGTAACTTTGCCACTTTTGTTCCCCAAAAACTTATCAGTGCATCCTTCAAAAATTTGCTCAATTAAATCTTGATTTACATTTTTAATTGGAAAATCTTTGTTAGAGTAGATTTTGCTATCTCCTTTGAGCGTGTACAACAAGTTATTCCCTTCACTGCTAGATACAAGGGACTCCATTGCTTTTGACATTTCAGTCTTACTCGGTTTCACTGGTGGATCACACAGGATGTGATTCTCGATTGGAATATCTGTTGTAACCGAGTTAGACTGTTGTTTCACAATTTCTTCAGATTCATCATCCGAAGAATCAGCATCCTCAACAATGGGAGGACTCTGTTCCTTAACACACGATGAATCTGTCACATTCTCAGATTCTGATTAACCCGAGGATGATGTACCAGTTGTGAACCCGAGGCCTGCTGCAAAGTCATCTAGATCGAGTGGCACAGTAGGTTCAAAACGGGGCATATCCTCGTCATCAGGCAATTTGGAGTAATTGTGATTCATTGAGGGAGGACATGATTTGAATCCAATACATATTTTATCCCCCTTTTTCTTTTGAACGTCAATGATGTGATCCAATACATAGCGGGAATTGGAATAGCTTTCCAGTTTCTGCTTAATTGTCTCACATTCACATCGAGTCGTTGCCAACTCTACCATTTGCTTTTCAATTGTGTCAATAAGATTATTGTTAGCATGTTGTTTTCGCAAAACAGCCTTTTGTAATTCTGAAACATCATGTCTTAATGACGCAATTGTTGCTTTAAATTCCTTTTCATTTCTGGTTAAAAACAAGTTAGCTTCAGTTGCTTTAGAAAGATCTACAATCAATTCTTGATTGTGTTTGTATGTGATTTCAAACTGACTTTCCTTTTCAGCATATTTAACATTTAAACTATCACAATTTTCACAACTTTCCGCACTTTTGCACATAATTAAAAGATTATCTTAGTTATTGTAGTAGGCCCCTCTTTTGAAGGTGACGTTACCCTCACCCCAGTAGTTTGAGTCAGCAGGGATACAATCCTAAAGGGGTGGATTATTGGAAGATAATGAATTAAGTTATTAATGCAGTATTGTGGTAGGCCCCGCTTTTGGCGGTGACGTTACCCTCGACTAAGTAGTCTGAGTCAGCAGGGATACAGTCCTAAATAGCCGGGTTATAGTATTAATAGTAGTTAACTTATGAGGGGATCAAAGAGTTTGGACCCCCGCCATCCAATACCGTGAAGTATTGAAGGAGGTCCTACTAAATTTGACCCAGGTCCATTGCAGGACCTCTAAACGCTGAACAATGGCAAGACCTTTACCAAACTGTTCCCTTAACCCCCTACCAGGTAGCCAACATACCTCCATATAGACCGTGGAGATATGAATGGTGAAAATCCTTTATTTTATATAGACAGTAAAATAATGCCAAGACACCACGGACAAACGATAAGGAAAGATCACCTTCAACATAAGTAACTAGTTATTAAAGTCATTAATACAAAACCAAATAAAAAGTGCAAAAGATTAGAAATAAAAAGTATTATACTAGACACTTTGTCTTCACCAAGTGATGTAAGAGACTTAGGCAAACATTGCCTTGATTGTCAAGAACTCTTACGATCAATCTTGGATCCCGAGACGACTCACACACTCTATGATGGACAATGGATGATGGTGGTGGATGATGGTGTTGTGATGGTGGTGGGTGGTGGATGAAGTGTGAGAGAGGTGGTGTGCCAAGGGATGAGTTGCAATGAAACCAAGCACTCCTATTTATAGGCAGAACAGAAGCCTGGGCACGGCCCCGTGTTCGCTGGGCACGGCCCCGTGCCCGTCTGACACTCTCTCTCTTCATTAATTGTAATTCGCAATTACAATTAATGCGCCTGCAGTACTTTCGGCACGCCCCCCGTGTCCGCTGAGCACGGCCCGTGGTGGGCAATAGAAGCTTCTATAGATTTGTCTTTTCTGCTGCTTCTTGGGCACGGCCCCGTGCTGGCTGAGCACGGGGCGTGTTCAGCCTTCTGTTTTCTCTATTTTGCTTTAGAAGGTGCCGTTGAGGGTTCGGGCAATCCACTAATGTTCCTTTTCTTGTATTTATGTTGGATTTAGCTGTCTTTTTGCTTCTTTTGCGTTTTTGAGCTCATTTAATCCTGAAAATACAAAAGGAAGACAAAAACACTCTTTTTCCAATATTAGTACTAAAAAAGGGTTAGTTTTATGCCTCATTTGATGTAATTTATATGTTGCATTTTACAAACATCATAAACCATGTGAATTTTTGTCCAAAACACTCCAAAGTCTTGTATAAACTCGGTTTTTAACAAGGAAAAGAGCCACGGCTCTGATACCACTTGTAGGTCCCTCGGAGGTTGAGGTTCAACCTAATCCTTGTTATGCTTAACACACTAGCGAGTGCGGAATCCAAGCTAGAGTGCAAACCGAGTTTTTATAAGAGAACACAAGCTACAAAGAGAAAGGTAGACACACGAGATATCAAAGTTTTCTCTTGTATTTCAGTGGACACGGTTACAGCCCTTGACCAAACTGAAAATACGCTCTCTACATGACTAAGTTCACTCACTTCTCACACTTGTCTACTCTTGTCTTAAAAGAAGTGAACACATAACATGGATATATATATCCATCACAGCACATCTGGTCGAAGGATCAGATAGACTGATCGAAAGATCATCTATCGATCTGAAACAACTCGAAGGATCCACATATACCTCGAAGGATGATATCCTTCGAGGTCCATCTGTATCCATCGAAGGTTTATCCTTCGAGCTCATCGAAGGATATAAACAATCCTTCGATGACTCATCCTTCGACCCAAACATCTTACAAACAATGTGCTAACTGTTTGGCCAAGTCAAACCAGGAGGATGGTTGACTTGGTCAAACTTACATCGAACACACATATTAACAAACCTAAGACGTAACTCAGACTAACACAAGACATCGTTTTGTATCATGACAAAATACAGACAAAGTACAGACACAAGTGCACCAACATATATAAAAGGGCCTGAGTTAACGGGACTTAAAATAAAACGGGTTATGACTTCCCGAACCCATTAAATTAACTAGGAATAATTAACCTAGTTAGTAATATGTGATTAAGTGATAAAGAGTGAGTTATAGCTTCAAGTGATAAGAAAACAAAACATAAGGGACTAATAATGCTAAGAATGAAACTCGGTTGTGTATATAGCGACCAGGAGCAAGGAGAAAGGGATTTCAAACCCTAGCTCAACAATAACTTCAAATTGGAGGACCAATTTAAGGCCAAACTCAGATTTGAAAGCACATAAACGATCACCAAGTCAAGGGGATCGAAAGGTATGTCGAATTTTTGACATTCATGAAGTTGTGAAAAGTCGATTAACTTTACAAGATGCGATTTAGGTATGAATCGTAGAAGTTATGGCTAGATTAGAGATGTATACTTGCTTAGGAGCAAAACCCTAAGTGAAAATTCTACATATATTGCTATGATTTGAATACTTAGGTGAATTACCACACTTAGATAAGTGGGTTTTAATGTTATGATGAAATTGATGATATAACTAGGCTTATAATCATCATGCATGATAATGTTAAGAAGGTGTTTGATTAAATCATGAATTTGGGTACATGATCATAAATGACATAAAATGGGTTAAGTATGTTGTGATGGAATCCATGATTAGAAACAACCCTAGTTAATAATTTGATAAACTAGTGTTGGAAAAAAAATAGAAATTCGATAATTACCCATACATATGTTAAATGGGTATTGTAACTAGATGATGAACACATGAATTGTCAATGTTGAAAATAGTGTAAAACCGACCTATGATAGAGTTCGGTAAGAAAAATAGTATAAAGGTTCATAAGGCATAAAGGTTATGGTCTAGAATGACTAACCTATCTACCTTATGAATATTATATGATAGTTGACGCTTGACAAGCTAGGTGGAGGCTTGGGAAAGAAGCGGGTCAAACGAATCGAGTACGTGGAAAAAGAGCATAACCGGATGCAATGTAGGTAAAGCTTACGCCCCTTTACATTATTTACAAATTACTTAATTGCAAGTATTGTATATGAATGCTATTAGGTGGTTGGTATATGATGTTCCGACATGATTTAATGAGAGTCGGAACAAGGGAAAATGGTAAGAAATCATGAAATATGGTAAAAGGGTAAAATGGTAAATTAGTCATGTAATGACGAGCAAATAAGAAACGGCTTTTAAGTAAAAACGAGTTCAAGGAGAGAACCGAGATAGGTTTAAAGGGATGAAGTGGTAATTAAATACCATCTCATACGGACAAATGGTCATTTAGACTAAATTGGTCAAATGGTGTTATTAACACCATTTGACAATAACATTTGACAATCGCTTGTTGAGTTTTGTGTTCACAGGAATTAACATAAGGCTCGCATTACTACTAACTAGTGATTAATAGTGAAAGGTTTGAAATGGGTCGATATTATGACCCGGGCCAGGTACGCATAAATAAGTCTATAGCTTAAAGCGCGATTTTTGGTCAAACAATTGGTGAAAGTCCTTCGTCGTAAATGAGGGACTAAAGTTGACCAAAACGCCCTTTATGGGTAAATCGGGCGAACGACCCTTATGGGTTGTTTAGAAATTTGTATATATATATATATATATGGTTATGAAATCCTTAAATATGTATAAAAGTAATAGGCATGAACTTGTTGGTCAAATGCCTAGGAAGGAGTCAATTGCGTAAATTGATTAATCGAAGGGTAAAAACTTGGGATGAAGGGTATAGCATGTTGAATCCACCACAAAATAGTTGTGGTGTAAGATAAGTAGTTAATTGATACGTGAATTGAAGTGCGAAAAGAAAAGAGCGAGCTGGATGCTTAAATGCTCAAAAGTCCTCTAAACGGGTCAAAATAAATTAAGAAGTTAAATGTGTTTAGGAGTTTAGGAAGATACAAAAGAAACGGAAAATGTAAATGCATACGCGAACCCCGTAAGGGGAGCGAAAACGTTAGTGCATGATAAGCCCGGGATGGGTAGGAATGTTCAGAAAAGATCTTTGTTATCATTCATGCAAGGCAAACCTAAAACTAAACGGGTCGAATAAGTATATAATGGGATTTATAAGCCGATTGTTTGTAAACCAGATTTTGATGCAAAGAAAGATGGTAAACGGGTACGTATTTGGATTGCGGTCGCGTAGGAACAAGAATCGGGTAAAACGGACGTGTAAATTGAAAGTTATGCCATTTTAAAGTTGAAATGTTCATGAAAACATAGCTGGGTATCTGCAGCAACAACCCAAGAAACCCGCTGTCGAAAATGGGTGCTAGCGTCGCGCGACAGATGAGAGGTTTTACCATCGCGGCACGCGACACCTGTCGCGGAGCACGACAAAGGAACACCAAACCCGTCGCGGCATGCGACGGGTGTAAAACCTGCTAATCCTTGTTATTTTATTTGTTTGGCTCATGGGACTTGTAGTAACTTGTTAATAAACTATCAAAACTAACTTCTATGTTGGTTTTGATTCTAGGTGAATATTAAATGCCTCCGGATGAAGATCAAGCGACGAGTAAGAACTGAACACACCTCTCAATGAAGCTTCCACATTTGATCTTGTTTTGTTTTATAAAAGTGGATTATGTAAACACTTTTAATGATGTTTTTGGATGTTGTAAACATGTTTAAATACGTATGATGTAAAAGTTTTTGTTAAGTGACATTTTTCATATAATATGCTTACTTTAATGTTATAGTAATGTTAAAAATTACTATGGGTGTTACAATATGCGAACCCACGCATTATAGTACTTTTCCAATTTTGACTTGTACTTGGCTTCATTAATGGTTGTATTCTCTCGTCTTTCTTCGAGGAGGTCCAAGTCAAGCCTGCATTCTTGTTCATTGTTTTGCTTCTCCATGGCTAGCATGCGGGGTGACGGAAGATCGATTTCCGCTAGGATCACGGCCTCTGTTCCGTTGACAAGGTTAGTCTTGGGCATGGTGCGATGAGCCCAAAGAATACTTGGTAACTCATCGACCCATCCTCTTCTTGCGGTTCCCAATCTTGCCTTAATGCCATCAACAATCTGCTTGTTGACGCTCTCAACTTGACCATTTGCATGTGGGTGCGCTACGGAAGCGAAGCTGTGTTCTATGCGCATCTCTTTCATCCATTTTTGTAAATCGTCCGAAGCGAAGTTGGTACCGTTATCTGTGATCATGCGTAGCGGTAACCCGAACCGGCATATAATATGTTCCTAGATGAACTTTCTGATAACTATTGCGGTGGTTGATGCCAGAGCTTTCGCTTCTACCCATTTTGTGAAGTAATCCACAGCAACTATGATAAATTTTACTACGCCAGGCGCGTCAGGAAAAGGACCTACCAGATCGATTCCCCACTATTGGAAAGGCCATGCTGCGGTTACCGGAACCAAAGGATTTTTGGGCGGAGGGTCTTTGGAGCGTGGCGTTGGCATGAAGCACATTTGCGCAAAATCTCGACAGCATCCAAGTGCATGCCAGGCCAGTAATAGCCTGCACTCATAATTTTTGCCACCACCATGCGAGGACCGGCATGGATTCCGCATAATCCTTCGTGGATTTCTCGAACCAACACCTGCGCATCGTTTTTGTCAACACATCGTAGAAGAGGACCCATATAAGACTTCCGGTACAGAATTCCATCGGCCATTTCATAATTCAACGCTTTGTTCTGAATTTTTCTTGCTTCCGCCTTTCCCTCCGGAAGAGTTCCATGCTGTAAGAACATAATAATCGGAGACATCCAAGATGGGTTCCCGATTTCTACCATGTTTACGTGCCGTAAAGGAACGGACGGGTTTGAGAGAACTTCGATGCGCACCTCTTTCGCCAAATGTTTGAAACTTGTAGCTGCTAATTTACTGAGTGCATCCGCATGTTTATTCTCGCTTCGGGTAATATGATTGACCTTGAAAGTTTGAAATTTATCTATTAAGGTTCTTGCTTGTTCAAGATATAAAGCCATTGTTTCACCCTTCGCGTTATAGTGGCCGTTGACTTGCCCAGCAACCAGCAGAGAATCAACGTGCACCTCTAAATTCTTGGCCCCCATTTAAATTGCTAGGCGAAGGCCTGCAACAAAAGCTTAATACTCTACTTCTTTGTTGGTGCTTTTAAAATCCAAACGAATGGCGTAAGTAAGTTCGTGGTTGTCGGGGCTGACTAGGCGAAGGCCGGCCCCTGCGCCGTCATCGTTGGAAGCACCATCTGTATGCAAGGTCCAAACCCTATCGTCAAAGACTGGAACAGGATTTTGTATGTCTTCACATTCTTGGATTTTATCAACCGGAAATTCAGTAACGAAATCTGCCAGAACTTGGCCTTTGACAGCTGGGCGCGGCTTATATAAGATATTATGTCCACCCAATTCAATGGCCCACTTTGCCAACCGGCCATCAACATCCGGTTTGGATAAAATTTGACCCAAATGATCATTAGTAAGAACGGTTATGACGTGGCCAGAAAAATACCTTCGTAGTCTGCGCGAGGCATGAACTAACACTAGGATAAGCTTTTCCATGATTGAATAACGGGTTTCTAGACCAATCAACATCTTGCTGATATAATAAATTGGAGTATGGAATCCATCTCTTTCCACCAACAACACTGCGCCTACTGCCACATCAGATGCAGAAAGATACAAGATTAATGGTTCTTCTTTTCGCGGAGCCATTAAAGTAGGTAACTGAATTAGGCATTCTTTCATTTCCTGAAAAGCTTTCTTGGCCTCCGGAGTCCATTGAAACTGGCTCTTCTTGACACAATTGCGCAATGTGCTTATGAACGGATAAGATTTGGCAGCATGGTTTGCTAAAAATCGGTTAAGTGCAGCCAGTCGTCCAGCTAAGCTCTGCATCTCTTTAATAGATGCTGGTGACGGCATATGCTGAATAGCCTCTACTTTTTCTGGATTAACTTTGAAACCATCTTTGGTCACGATGAATCCCAGGAATTTACCCTCCTCCATGCCAAACGAACATTTTACTGGATTCAACTTCAAATTAACTTTGCACAAGGAATCGAAAGTGCGCTTAATATTCCTGAGCATTAATTCTTCATCCGGACTCATGATGACAAGATCATCGATGTAAACTTCAACTGTTACGCCAATATCTTCTCCAAAGACTTTATCCATCAGACGCTGATATGTAGCTCCCGCATTGCGGAGGCCAAAAGGCATTTCTGTATAACAGAAAATAACCTTGTCCGTGCGGAAAGCAGTCTTGTCTTCATCCTCTTCTTTCATTTGCCCCTGGTGATAACCTTTGTAACAATCTAGGAAACATTTCCAGTGAAACGAGGCTAAGGAATCGACCTTTTTATCAATCTCTCTGGGAGAGAATAACAGTCCTTTGGACAAGCTTTGTTGAGGTCCTTAAAATCCACGCACATACGCCATCCGTCGTTGTGCTTTTGAACCATCACTGGGTTAGCCACCCATGTTTGATACCGAACCTTTCTTAATATTCCTGCGTTGAGCAGTTCAGCTACCTGTTCGTCCATTGCGCGAGTCTTCTCAGGGCCTAGACTGTGCTTTCCTTGTACTACAGGTTCCACTGAAGGACATTCAAACAGTGTTCCGCCGCCTCTCTAGGTACGCCAGTCATATCCGCCGGGGACCATGCAAAAATATCCATGTTTTCAAATAAAAGTTGTTTTAGCCTTGCGCGGATCGTCCGAGACACTGCCGGTCCTAGTAGGACGGTTTTCTCCGGGTACTCACTGTTAAGAACCCATTTCTCTGGTTCATGTCACACCCCGATATTTCCACGTATTACCGGTGGGCCTGGTGGGGAGTATCGTGACGTAGTTAATATCATCATAGTCAAATAATCACAGTTCAATGCACAGCGGAAGTCTAAAGTAATAATAATAAAAATCGATTCGAAAGTATAATAAAGTATTACACAACGGTTGTATATGGATCCACAGGCGGATCTTAAAACAAAAATATAAACATTGTTCAACAGACTTTAGACGCCTAGAACTTGCAAGATTCCTTATTAACGCCCTGAGCTCCCAGCCAATTACGCACAGTACCTGCCACTTAACCGTTTTGGAAAATACGTCAGTTTACATTGGTAAATAAAATTAACTGACTCTTTTGAAAAGTGTTTATGAAAATTGATTTAAATGCACAAGGCACAAATATCCTTTTATAACTTGGGACAATTATATGAAAATAATCTTGTATACAGGTTTACATGTTCGTTATACATTCAGGGCCCGATGTAGAAACCGAGTCAAGATTAACAGACACACCACAAGTATAGGCCCACAAGAGAGTGAGATACCGTTTTCCTTACGCAACTGTCAGACGTGGCTATTTCTTAATAATGATGCCAAGGATATCCGGGACATGGTCATTAACCCCCAAAGGCTTTTATTTCAAACAAGACAGATTAAAACGGGTTACCTCAATAATTTAACCACTAATCGATTAAACATTCGATACCCGACCAAGCGGTATTATTATAATACCGTATCCCAAGCCCGTATAGGGAAAATAAGTTAAAAGTATTTACCTGAGCTAAAATGTAATTTTTATCTTAGCCGTATATTCAAATCAGCAAGCACAAGTACCTCTACTGAGGCTCTCAATCTGGAACGAAGGTTTTTATTAACCTATTAGATTCCTAACGGGTCTTATTTAAATTGTAACTTAGACCGGTTAGTTTTAACGAAAGGTTTACGGTTCAAAACGCAAGATTAAGCGACGACCGGATTAGAATGTGATTTAGACCCGACAAGTATGAAGACTTTGATAATATGGGTAAACTAAACACATTCTGGATTTTCAAGCAAAAATGATAAGGTTTGACCTGTTTTGGTCAATTTATGCAAACTAGTTACATAAACCGCTCCGAATGCGTATAATGCATAACGGGTAACCAAATGAGTCATATACAGGTTTCATAAGTTAATATGCCTTAAATATGTTGTGATATCAGTAGGATATCTTCCATTATGCCCAAAACGGATTTAAAATCAATTTAAGCCCCGTAGGGGTATTTTGGTCATTTTAAAGTTTATAAAAGAGGTTAAATAGAAACCTGAGGTTCTGGTCTAAAATAATCAGTAAAAATATTTATTTTAATAAGTTATATCAGTAAGATATCATATATATGTGAAATTTATCATTTATGACCAAACTATGCACCGTAGAGGCATTTTGGTCATTTCACATAGGCTTTAAGTGTCAAATTTGGAAATCTGAGTTCATAAATTTTACTTACTGTTAAAGTGTAAAAATTTATTCATAACATCAGTAGGTAACAAGCCTTAGGTGCCAAATATGGTTTTAAACCATACTATGCGCCTAAATTGCATAAAAGTCGGTATTTGACGATATTCGGGTTAATTAAGGAAGTCTGAGATTTTGATCAGCCTTTACTGTTTAAAATAACTTTTTTAATATATAAAATCAGTAGAAAAAGGTTTGACATGTAAAGGATGTGTAAAACTCATTTTATTAGCAAAAAGGGCGTTATCGTCAATTACCGAGTCTATGTGAGAACTCTATGTTATGATAAGGTTAAAATTTAATAAAAAATCTTCAAAAATCCCTAAATATTATATTACATCAGTAGGTAAAAAGTTTGGTGACAAAATTTAGGTTTAAACAGGTTTTATGCCGAAAATGCCGTTTAATTAATAAAAAGGCTTTCATTTACGATATCGGGCATAACTTCTATTTTAGACCATGAACTGATGTCAAATTTTTAGGACATATTTATAAATCAGTAATAAAGGTTTTTGTCCTCTCACATTTTCAAAAATCTCGTTTTAATATCAAAAGGGCATAATGGTCAACTTTTAAGCATTTAACGGAAACATGCAATGAACTAGGATTTCTATGGAACCAGGTTGTATAACCTCAGTGGGTTATACTAACCTATAACATGGTCCTAAAGGAACCCTAAGGCATATCTAAACTAAGCTAAATCGGGTCAGAACTGAAAGTCAAAGCAAAAGTCAACTTTTGCGACTTTCGGTTGCGAACCGAGCCTAAACTTAGAATTGTCGGGTTGAACATGCCTAAGGACCACCCGTCAATGATTGTAAAGAAGCTTATTGGAAAGAGAGATTTATAGCTCGTCTACCAAAATTATTTGCAGAAAGAATAAGAGAAAAAATTAAAAAGGATTTTAATAACAATATTCCTTATAGAGATTTATCCTATGGTCAAATAATAAATTATATAAATCAAGAAGGATTAAAAATATGTAATGATTTAAAATTAAAAGAAAAAATAAAAAAGGATGGTATTCAGGGACATAAGGAATTAGGAAGCTTTTGTCAACAATATGGATTTGAACCATTTAAAACTCCTTCTAAAACAAAAAAGAAAATTCCTAAGCAATTTATCAAAAACAACTATAAAAGAAAACCATATATAAAAAATAAACAAAAATATTATAAAGACAAATCTAATTTTCAAAAGAAAAAGTAAGGTAAACAAGATATTGTCATTTGTTATAAATGTGGAAGATAAGGGCATTATTCTAAGGATTGTTATATTAAGAAAAAGATAAATGAACTAAACATTTCAGATGAATTAAAAGAATAGATAAATAAAATACTTATTTATGACAACTCAAGTGAAAATAGTATTTCAGGCTATAGTGATAATGATTTAAACTATATTGAAGATTCTAATTCAGATAGTAGTTCGGAAGATAATATGTGTGAATGCATTGGTCCTTGTATTTGTGAAATTGATGGTACAATAAATGTTATAACAAAAGATAATAAAGAACTATTCGAATTATTAGAAAAAATTAGTGATAAAGAAGTAAAACAAGTATATTTAAAATAACTAAAAGAAAAGTATAAATTACCTATAGAAAAAGAAGAAAAGGTGTATAATTTAAATGAAATATGTCAAAGATTTCAAACAAGTCAAATAAAAGAAAACCCTGTTACAATAACTGAATTACAAATAGAATTAAAAAATATTAAAAAAGAAATTCGAGAAATAAAATCACAAATTAAAGAATTAGAAAGGGGAAAAAATAAAGAAGAAGAAGAAAACGATAACGATACTGAAAATGTAGCAAAAATAAATAATTTAAAAGGAATAACTTCTCAAAAATGGTATACTAAATTAAATATCATAATCAATAACGAATTTCGATTAACATTAGTAGCTATGATTGATAGCGGTGCTGATATGAACTGTATTCAAGAAGGTTTAATACCCACAAAATATTATGAAAAACTACATATAGATTATCTGGAGCTAATGGAAAATCATTAAACATTAAATATAAATTATCAAATGCTCATATTTGCAAAGAAAACTATTGTTATAAGACTCAATTAGTTCTAGTAAAGGATTTAACATCTCAAATTATATTAGGACTCACATTCATAACCCAACTATATCCTTTCACAGTTGAAGAGAAAGGAATAAGTATTAAGGTCTTAAATAAAAAGATTTGCTTTGAATTTGCTCATCCGATTACTTCAAAACAAATAAATATTCTAAGTCTAAAAGAAAAACAAAAAGAGTTTTTAATTGAAGAAATTAATCATGCTAGGATAAAAAATCAATTACAAGACAAAACGATTATAAAAAGAATGCAAGAAACTGAGAATAAATTTAAAAATAATATCTGTGCCAATATTCCAAATGCTTTTTGGGAAAGAAAACAACATATAGTAAGATTACCTTATATAAAAGATTTTAATGAGAAAAATATTCCAACAAAGTCTAAAGCTATACATATGTCTCAAGAATTAGAAGGCTATTGTAAAAAGGAAATACAAGAATTATTAGATAAAAAATTAATTAGACAGTCTAAATCCCCTTGGTCTTGTTATGCCTTCTATGTTCAAAATAACGCAGAAATAGAAAGAGGAGCTCCTAGATTAGATATAAATTATAAACCATTAAATAAAGTTTTAGAATGGATTAGATATCCCATACCTAATAAAAGAGATTTATTAAAAAAGATTTATGATTCAAAAATATTTTCTAAATTTGATATGAAATCTGGATTTTGGCAAGTACAAATTGCTGAAGAAGATAAATATAAAACTGGATTTAATGTAGCATTTGGACATTACGAATGGAATGTAATGCCTTTTGGATTAAAAAATGTTCCTTCAGAATTTCAAAATATAATGAACGATATCATACTACCATTAGGAAATTATGCTATCGTGTACATTGACGACGTATTAATATTTTCAAACTCTATAGATCAACATTTTAAACACTTAAATGCTTTCTACAATATTATTCATAAAAATGGATTAGTAGTCTCACCCTCTAAAATGAGTCTATTTCAAACAGAGATAAGATTTTTAGGACATAATATTATTCAAGGAACAATAAAACCTATTAACAGAAGTTTAGAGTTTTCAAATAAATTTCCAAGTGAAATTAAAGATAAAAAGCAATTGCAGAGATTTTTAGGATGCTTAAATTATATTCATGACTTTTTCAAAGACTTAGGAATCATATGCAAACCATTATATGATAGACTAAAAAAGAATCCCAAGCCATGGACTCAAGAACATACAAATATAGTAAAACATATCAAAAATAAAATAAAATATTTACCTTGTTTACATATTCCCCATCCTAATGCAAAATTAATTGTAGAAACAGATGCAAGTGACTTAGGATTTGGAGGAATACTAAAACAAGAATTACATAATAAGGAAAATTTAGTAAGATATTATTCAGGTGCATGGAATGATACTCAGAAGAATTATTCAACAATAAAAAAGGAAATTTTAAGTATAGTTTTATGTATAAAAAAATTTGAAGATGATTTATATATGAAACCATTTTTATTAAGAATTGATTGTTTATCTGCAAAATATATTTTAGAAAAAGATATTAAAAATTTGATTTCAAAACAAGTTTTTGCAAGATGGCAAGCATTACTAAGCATTTCGATTTTTCAAATAGAATTCATAAAAGTAGAAATAATTCTTTACCAGATTTTTTATCAAGAGAATTTTTACAAGGAATATGAGCAACTCCGATTCTTCAAAAAAGATTATATTCTCAAAACAACAATTTTCAAAATCTCAATTATCAAGTTCTCCAAGTTCTCCATCAAGACCAACCCATTCACAACAAATTCCTTTACTACATAATATTCAAAATAGATTCGCCCCTTTAACCCCAGGACCTAGACCTAGACCTCCCTTTTCATCCATTATTCAAAATCTAGAATCAAAACCCATTATCCAATCTCCTTCTTTCACAAAACTTTCTAAACAGGCCTCTTCTTCAACCTCTTTACCAGCCACTATTCCTTATATTGTCAAACCAAATAAAAAGATTATCAAGATTCTAGAACCTCTGGAAGTCGAGAAAGTTAGTAAAAATTTTCTATCTCTAATCGACTTCATCTATCCAAGAGGATGTCATTTTTTCAAAGAAGAATACAAGACTAGAGAGTATTATCAAGCAATTTTAGTAGATTCGGAATCAGCAATTATTTGGCACAATTTTAATAATGGAGATCCTACCAAGATCGCTTATAGTCAAGTAAAAATTTTAAAGGTTCTATCTTTAGAAGACTGGAATTCTAAGCCCTATAATTCAAAAACCCTTTCAAATTTCAGCGCCTATCCTCAATACAACTATTATGATTATCAAGATGCATGGGAATATTCATTCCTACTAAGAAACTTTGACCATTCTTGGTTTTTCCAATTTGATGAAGATTTTTCAAATACTTATTCAAGATGGTTCGTTAAATGGTTTAAATATATGGGAATTATTCCAGAAGCTTTTCTCAAAGAAATTTCAGAAGCATTCTCAAGATTCGTCGAGTATTTTCAACATGATGGAACACCAATTTTTGAATATACTTTACAGTTTATGAGTGTATTCAGAATTCCATGGATCTGTTTATGGACTTACAATTTTCAAGAAGAAAGCCCTACAGAACTTTCTCCTCCATTACTCTTCAGACAATATAGATGTAAATGGTGGAATAAGTTTATCATCACAAAAGCAAATTCTCAAGCAGTTACCAAGTATTATAAGGAATTAACCATTCAATATGAAAAAAAGTTTAAAGTCTCCAGTTCGAGAAATTAAAGCCAACAATGAAGACCAAGAGTTTATTCAAAGACTTCAAGATTGCAATTCTCTAGAAGAGATGTTAAAAATAGTCAATGAAATTCGACAGTCTCCATCCCCTTCTAAACATTCATCCCTGGGGACTGAAGTTTTTCAAGATTCTCAAGACCCATTTGATATATATATATATATATATATATATATATATACCGACAATAGATGATGGAAGATTGGAAGAATATTATTCAATCCTTATCTTCAAAAGTGGTGCAAAATAATTCAACAAAAGGACAATCAACTTTTCTTATTTTCAAAAGTGATACAAATCATTCAACAAAGAGACAATCAACTTTCCCATTCTTCAAAGAAGGTGCAAATAATTCAACAAGTGGACAAAAAACTTTTCAACAAAAGCCATATCATACGGAAGCTATTTCAAAAATCAATAATGAAGACCCTTTTACTCTATCTATAAAAGGGAAGAAGATCAATGAAGGAAGAAACACTTCACTACATTCATCAAAACCATTTCTTATGTATGAAAAAACCCTCAAACCCAAAACTTGTATTATCAACCTATCTATGTTCAAAATCCTTAGATTTTCAAATTATAGTTGCTTCTCCCAATTGTAAAGAAATCATTTGTAATCAAGATTCTCAATCAATAAATTCAGGTATATTTTAAATTTACATTATGTTTATTTATATGTTTATTGATGTTGCCATCTCTTTAAAATAACTTATTTTATGCTTCATGTTTAATCTTCTTCATATCAATCGATCCTGGGGGCTGCTAAAATGAAAACCACCCCCAGTTGTAAGAACCGAGAGAATCACTTTCCAACCATTAGATCTTCAAGATTGATGGATGAGATTAAAAGTAATTAAAACTAATATTAAATACAGTTTGTCCTATTATGTTTTTAATATCTTAATTCAAAAGGGTAGTGTAGTAAATTTACTCTTTTTTGTCTTTTTGTCTTTATTGTTTTTTATTACTTTTTTTGTATTATTATATTAGTTGTTTTTTTAAAACAGAATTTTTTATTAAAAACCATTTTAGATCCAGATTTTTAAACAAAAACAAATTTTTGCACGCCGTTTTTTCACGCCGTTTTTAAGCCCGACTTTTTCACAAGCCGTTTTTTTACGTCAGGTTCCTGCTTTTACGCGCCGTTTTTTACGCCCCGCTTTTACGCGCCATTCTTTACGCCCTGTTTTTACGCGCCGTTTTTGCGACCGGTTTTTTACACGCCGTTTTTTTATGCCCGGTTTTACGCGCCGTTTTTTACCGCGCCATTTTTCACGTCCCATTTTTTCACGCCGTTTTACGCCCCGTATTCATACCCCTTATTTTGTCACACCCCCAAAATACCACATGCGGAATCCCTGCGAGGCGAGTGACGTACCAGGATCTAGCCACTAATCACATTGAACTCATAACAAGATTTCAAATAAAAAGCTTTCATTCATTTCAAATAAGTGTTACAAAATCATAATTTATAACTCGTTATGTTCAGCGGAAGCATAATACATAGTTTAACCAAAACCCAAGTGTATGTAATCAGCTACTCTCTTTTCAAGTTTCCATGTATCTCGACCCATGACCACTCCAGCATCCCAGACAGCAAGTTCCCATGTTCCACATATCTATAACCTGCGAGCATGTACACACGTATATCAGCCAACGCTGGTGAGTTCATAGTTTTACAAAAACGTTAGTTACCAAGTGTTTAATTCCGTTCATTGATTACAATGTTGATAATACGTCGAATACAAGACGGCTCCTGAATTATTTTGCCCTTTCCCCAATGCTCCTATCAAAGCATTGGGCATGACTGGGTCATTAGTTCACACCCGTCCTCTCAGGTACGGGGTGAGGGTGCCAAACCTAGATAGCGCTACCAACTAATACCCCGTTATCTCTCAGGTAACAAACAAGATGGGACTTAAAGGTGATAGGATGAGTGCATTATCCAACATTCCAGATTTTACCCACAAGACGTATTCCTCTCAGGAATACCCATTTGATTTACCCAAAAACCTATCCCTCTCAGGGATACCCAATGACTGTCCCAACCACCGGGACGCATGCTTAAGAGGAATGAACTCACCTTTGGTTGCTCGGTATGTTAAACTACCCGTCCAAGCTGGTCAACCCAAACCCTACCGTGGTTACCAATCAACATCAGTCACATAATCAACAAGTCACGTATTTGTACACAGTAAGTAACGTATTCGTACACAGTTTGCATTTATTACAAGGTTACCGTATATCATATGTCAAATACCCAGTTCCATACATTCTCACATCTCATGTGAATATCACATAATAACCTACAACAGATGGGTGTTTCTAACTACACAAGTTACCATCAGGATCCTTATTCTTAACCAACATTATCAATCAACATCAGTCTCACAATTAAACAAGTCATTACTTTCACCCAGTTTACATCTCTCACAAGATCACAGTATATCAGGTAGCAAATGCACATTTCTAACACACATTCACATCTCATGTGAATGTTACAAAGTATCACATAACATAACAGGTGAGTTTGCTATACACAATAATCAAACCAAGTTTCTTATTCTCATTGACACGCAACAAGGATCGTAAACACACACCAGTATTCATCATCATCAACATCACAGACACCTACTGTTCAACTTACACGACGAAATACCTTTGTGACGAAAGATCATCATTCGTCGGGGCGAGGTACGACGAAACACCCCATGTTTCGTCGAGATGTTTGTCGACGAAGAACCATATTTCGTCGAGATCAAGATGTCACGAAGGACCATATGTTTCGTCGAGCAAAACAGTTACAGGTCTCATCGGTTACAATTCTACGTGTTCTAGCACCCTAATCATCATCAATGGGTACAACATGATCATCGTCGATTTACATAATTTGATCATACACAAATCATGCAATCCTCGAACTAACCCAACAGTGATCATTAAGCCGAATACAATCATTATCATAAACACATCATGCAGTCACAGTTCATCAATTATGTTACCCTATTACCCTACCAAGTCTACCCATTTGTTAACACAGGAAAACCACCGAAGATTCTGTTCGTCATACATTCCAATTCATTAATCAGTATTTACACAACACAGTCAATTCAATATCATTGTAATTTAGACATCAACATCACTTGGTTATACAATCAATCATATTTACAGGACTCTAACAAACCCTAGATCTATAACAAAACTCATAACCATCAATATTAATCGACTCATAACAAGCAATGAATGATTAACAGATCAATTATTGTTTACGTACTAACCGAGAGATGAAGAGGGAGGTACTCAAAACGAGAGAGAGCTTCGAACCGGTAACTACCGTCGAGTAGGGAGAGAGTGGGGTTCTAGGGTTTGCCGTCACGTATGCAGAAAAGGTTTGATTGTGATAACATAAAACCTAAACAAGCTTACTGGGCTATGGGCCGAGAGCCTCTTTTCTGGCGAAACACCTCTTGGTGAAAAACCTCCTGATGAAAAACCTCTTGATGAAAAACCTCCTGATAAAAAACCTCCTGATGAAAAACCTCCTGATGAAAAACCTCTTGGGATCTCGGGTTGTCACATATTTACCCGTCGTTTTATCACCCGGTTTTTTACAAGCCATTTTTATGCCCCGTTGTTATGCGTTGATTTTTTTACAAAAAAAACTTTTGTCAGGATTTTTTTATAAAAAAACGTTTTTACGTGCCGGTTTTTTACGAGCCGTTTTTTACGCCCTGTTTTTACGACGTTTTTTACGCCCCCATATTCACGCCCCGTATTTACGCGTCGTTTTATGACCCGGTTTTTTTACGAGCCGTTTTTTACGCCCCGTTTTTACGCGCCGTTTTTTACAGCCCGTTTTTTACGTGCTCTTTTTTACGCGCCGTTTTTTACGCCCCATTTTTTTGCCCCGTATTTATGCGCCGTTTTTTACACACGTTTTTAATTTTTTTTTACGGTTTTAAACTTTTTTTTCGAAAACTTTTTTACGGTTTTAAACTTTCTTTTTACAAAAAAAAAATTACCAAAAAACTTTTTTACAATTTTTTTTTACAAAAACTTTTTAACAAAGAACAAAAATCTATATGAAATTTTTATTATAGTTTTAACCTTTTTTTTACAAAAACCTTTTTTTAAACACACGTTTTTTAAACTTTTTTTTACGAAAACGTTTTTTACGGTTTTAAACTTTTTTTTTTTACAAAAACTCTTTTTCCAAAAAAAATTTACAAATTTATTTTTTCATAAAAAACTTTTTTTACAAAAGACAAAAAGTTATACGAAGACTTTTTTACGGTTTTAACATTTTTTTACAAAAATCTTGTTTTACACACACGTTTTTGAACTTTTTTAAATTTTTTACTAATACTTTTTTTACGGTTTTAAATTTTTGTTAACAAAAATTTTATACAATTCTTTTTTACAAAAACTTTTTTATAAAATAACAAAAAGATAAGAGAGAAATGTGAAGAGAGAGAAATTGAAGAGAGAGAAATTGAAAAGACTTTTAAAAGAGACTTTAATGAGGAGAGAGAGATGATTTGATAGTTTTGATTAAATGACTATATTACCATTCTGGTTGTCATTATCTGATTGGTTCTCGTAGTTCTTACAACTGGGGGTGGTTTTTATTTTAGCGGCCCCCAATATATATATATATATATATATATATAGGGGTTAGTCAACGTACAATTGAACTTAACGTACGATGCGTACGTGATGAAAACATAACATGCGGATTTTAGTTATAACATGCAGATTTTATGACTAACATATGATGTTTTACAACATGCGAATTTTAGGCTATAACATGCGGCTTTTATGACTAACACCTGATGTTTTATAACATGCGGATTTAGGGTTTTCCAACATGCAGATTTATGGTTTTTGAGGTTTATAACGTGCAGAATTCTCATCGCATACGTTCGTACGTTAAGTCCAATTGTACAGTACACTTTATCTATAATTATGTCATTATTTTAGTAATAAAAATATAAGAAACATTTATTAGAAAAAGTAGTTTACTTTATAGAAAATAAATATAAACATAGGTGAGACAAATGATAGTGGTGAGGCCATGGACTTCAACCAATCAAATCAAATGCTTTGTTTTCTTTTTTCTTTAGATTGATTAGATTTTAAAGAGTGATAGGTTATTAAAAGTTGTAAAATTATTACACACTGTAGATAAAAAATATACGGCAGTATTACACTTAATTATTATAAATAACAATTATCAAACGTCCTTTTGCAGTAGCGAAAGTAAAGGTTTTTTCTTTTATTTTTATTTTCCTTTTCTTCTTTGGTTTTTTTAGGGTCAAACTATCTACACACCAAGTGTGTAGATAGTCACCTAAAAATGTGTTTTTTTTTTATATGCACACCTCTGCAGTGTCGAGCTGTGACTAAAACGCGGCGTTTTGGTCCGATTAACTAGACAAAGACTAATGGGTGTCTGACGGGTCTGTTGACCGGACCAAAACGCCGAGCTTTGGCCGCGTTTTGGTCCTGTCAACCAGACAAAAGACTGACCGGGTGTCAGTCTTTTGTCTGGTTAACGCGGCCAAAGCTCGGCGTTTTGGTCCGGTCAACAGACCTGTCAGACACCCGTCAGTTTTTGTCTGGTTGACCGGACCAAAACGCCGCACTTTGGCCACAGCTCGACACTACAGAGTGTGCATATAAGACAAAAATCAACTTTTTAGTGTGCAAATAGTGAAAGAAGTGTGCAAATAGGTACACCCTTTTTTGGGTTTAATCTGAATTCATCAACATTCTGCATTGTTACCTACATCTCATTAGTTTTATAAAAACTTTGTAAAATGTCATTTTGACCTATATCAAGTTTTGCGTACTTATTTTTATGTAGGTCTGGGAATATAATACGTCAAGTCAAATAGAATACGTTTTCAATAGGTGGTAAAAGTTCGAGTTACTTCACGCTGCCGCAGTACTGTTCTTTTAACTTTAAAAAATATTATTTTCTTAAGTACGTTTCAGGATATAACTAAGTTGGTTTACATTTTGACGTTATTTTTCTTGGTAATGAGTCATGTCAAATATAATACGTTTTCGTAGTTAATTTTATGTTCATTTTCAATTCGTCTACGTTTTGGTGTAAGCTGTGTTCAGAAACGAGTCAAGTCAAATATTTGACTGTACAAATCCGGGTTACTTTAAGTTTTGACGTCGCCACAACACTTGGCAGGTTACGACTTTACACCTCAACGTTGAGACGTTATACTCTTTTTATCTATGACTAACCACATTAATGTTACTATCGTAACGTGTGTAACAAGGTCAAAAACGCGTCATGCCACCCATGGGCACCACACATCAATGTCATTATCGCAACGCGTGTAACGAATTCACAAACGTAACGTTGCCGCCGCAACACTCAACGTGGGTAAAATCTAGTTAATTAACACTTTTAAACGAATGCAACTGTTGAAACTTCACACATTGGAAAAATAAAAATAAAAAGACTTTTAAACGAATGCCAACTGTTGAAACTTCACACATTGAAAAAATAAAAAAGCTTGATATTTTTATTCCTAAGGCCATGTGTAGTCATAACGCCCCTTTGTGGGCGTTATGCGACACGTGGCGCGCCACGTGTGCGGGTGGGCGTTATGCATTTTAAGCCCGTAGTCATAAAGCCCCTACCCATCATTACCTATTTAATAATTTTCAGTTTAATTAATTAATATAAAAAAGTTTGTTTGTTTCTGATTGGTCCAAGGTTTGAAAGCTCCATCCATAACCGCGCTATAGACATCGTGCCACCCCCAAAAATTCGATTGATGGCGCCCCCTGTGGCGGTGTGCCGGCGCTATACCGGCGCTATGAGGGCATACCGCCCAATTATGCCGCCCCACTACGTTCGGACTAATACACATCTTTTTCCTATATCCCCAAAGAAAAGATTATACAAAATAAAATTCTTTTGTCTGCTGGGCTAACTGGCGAGCAGGCAAAATGTAATTCCATCATCCCAGCGGCAATTGACCAACGGAGAAGTCTTCTACACCACCTTTGCCACCCTGTCGATGCGGAACTTGAAGCCGTTAAAAGACTAAAGCAAGTAAGTCGAGCATTTTCGGTGCAAAATCCTAACATCATGAAGTTTTGTGGAAAATACAGTGTTGCAAAAATCGCGACTAGTCGGCGATTAATCGGTGACTAGTCGCTAGTCGGACCTCTACTGAGTAATTTTTCACTAATCAGTGAAAAAATCGCTAGTCGGCCTAGTCGGTCCTAATCGGCCCTAGTCGGCCCTAATCGCGACTAGTCGGTCGGGAAAAATCGGAAAAAATCGGGAAAAAACAAAAAAAAATCGGAAAAATCAGAAAAAATCGGAAAAAATCAGAAAAAATCAGAAAAAATCGGAAAAAACACATATTCCGGCCAAAACCTCCCAGATTCCGGTCAAAATTTGTCCACTTAAAAAAATTACGTATAAAAATATATGTATAAAAACTTAAAATTATACATAAAAAGTCCGATCCGATTAATCCCGATTAATCCCGAGTAATCCCGAGTAGTCGCTAGTCCCTACCTCACCGACCCGCTAGCGACTAGCGAGTTCTCCAACCTTGGGAAAATACAACAACATCGTAATCTCGTAGAAAGCGTGTTACCAACCATTAAATGGTCCCCTAAAACAGATCTTTTCCAAACTCTTTCTGGGAAGAAGAGATATCAATTACTAATCCGTATGTTTGACTATGATAAAGCTGTGATAATCCTTTCAATATATATGGCCATATGGGGATGCTATCCATCTGTTTAAGTTCATATCAATAACCATGTCTGTTCCTACAAGTCACGAGTTCTCATCCTCATGGACCACGTCCTCATCCTCATCCTCAGAGTCATCACAATGCCGCCAGTTTACGTTTTCCGAGATTCAGCTAGCTACTCAAAACCTTGATGATTCATTGGTCATAGGCCGTGGGGGTTTTGGCAAGGTTTACAAAGGAACCATCACTAACGGCGCAAATATTTTGACTGTTGCCATAAAGCGTCTAGATTCAACTTCTACTCAAGGAGCATCAGAATTTTGGGCTGAAGTAAATATGCTTTCTAACCTAAGGCACTGTCACTTGGTGTCTTTCATTGGTTATTGCAATGATGGGCTAGAAATGATCCTTGTTTACGAATATATGCCAAATGGAACACTTGAAGACCATCTCCACAAGCGCCAAACTCCTCTATCTTGGGTTCAAAGACTCACAATATGCATAGGGGCTGCTCGTGGCTTAGAATATCTTCACACAGGTACGGGTATTAAGCATGGGGTTGTACATCGCGATGTTAAAAGTTCAAATATATTGTTAGATGACAGTTGGGAAGCTAAGATTTCAGATTTTGGATTGTCCAAAATATGTCCAAAAAACCGGCAGACCACTTATGTCAACACTGGCGTAAAAGGCACGTTTGGGTATCTTGATCCTGATTACTTTTACACCGGTAAATTGACCAGAAAATCCGATTTATATGCTTTTGGGGTGGTATTGTTTGAAGTCTTGTGTGGGAAACGGGCAGTAGATAGTAGAATTCATGAGGAGCATTGGGGTCTGGCAGTCTGGGCTCAAGAATCCATTAAAGAAGGTAGGCTAAAGCAAATTGTTGATACTAGTATAAGGGGGTCAGTATCTCCTAAATGTTTAAAGGAGTTTGCACAGCTTGCAAAACAGTGCTTGCATAAAGATCCAAAACAGAGACCTACAATGGCCAAGGTTGTGGTAGGTCTTGAGTCTACTCTGGCCTTACAAGAGAAAGCCAACAATACATTACAACCTACCAGCATGAATTTTTTTGCTAGATTGGCACCAAAAGTTACATTTCAATCATTTGAGAACTCAGGTATATTAATTTCTCTTCCAGGTTAAAGTGCTTAGTTTACCTCTTTCATTTCTCCAATGCGCTAATGTTCTTTTTAATTGAAAACAATGCCCTCTTGCTATTTGTTGATATTTTACCATTCTCATTACTAACAGCTTGGTACTTGTTGAACTTGTAATAGGAAGTACACGTTTAAAGTCCTTGGAGTTGTACTTTAATACTGTTGGAGGTGAAAACCAGACACTACATCGGTTTGATCTTCTTACTTTGAATGTTGCAACTAAAGAATTCTCTAGAGCTAATAAAATTCCACAAGTTGCATTTCAAGTATCCTTGTATAAGGTATCCATTATTATTTTTACTTAGGTTTTTATATATTTTTCCTTCACGATTTAGGAAAATTACATAAGAATGGCAGGTAGACGGGCAACAAGCTGCGCCGCAAACCCTTTTTGAATATAATTACATATTTTCCGGTATATCATGTTGTATGCTCTAAATTCCAACTTGGTTTCTCTTTTCAGGGAAAGCTGCAAAATGGCCAAAGTATAGCAGTCCTTCGTGCTCCTTTAAGTCAGAGATATGAAAACATATACATGAATAAAGCATCAATATTGGTAAAGCTTGAACATGAGAATGTGGCTAAGTTGCTTGGATATTGCATTGAAGGAACCAGTTTGTTCCTTGTCTATGACTTTGCAGCTCATGCAAGCCTTGCTTACTTGATGTTTGGTATTGATTTTTTTTTTTCAATTTTAAATGTACATTTCAAGCTTGAGATCGCTGCATGATTCAACAGAAAAGCAACAAGTGCTGATAGCCTTCTATTTTTTTTAATCTCAAATTTACTATCACTCTAGTTTTTATTGATGGATTAAACCATGTCATAACCTCTGCTTTGTAATCTGTATTTTTAGGTCCGGAGCGTACTCTTTCAAACTGGGATAAACAGTACAAAGTAATACTAGGTGTTGCTAGGGCACTTCTTTACCTTCATAGGGATGCTCCTGTCCGAGTCATACATTGTGATGTAGAACCTGGAAGCATTCTTTTGGATGAAAGTTTGAATCCCATATTGTCAAGTTTTTGGTGTGCAAGATGTTTAGCAAGCATGGAGATGGATTGTAAGGTGTCCAAGTTTTTCGGGACCTGGTTAGTACTAAAGAACCACCATTTTTCATCCCATGCTCATATGTTGATTTAAGATTTTTTTTTTTAATAATTCAATTGCATCCAACAAGTTGTCGTTTATTGGAATCGCCCTTTTTGACACAATTGCTCTTTGATTTTCATATTGGAGAAACCTAATTTATGTTTGCCATCAGTAACCGACTAATAGCACAATGGAGGAAATTGACTTATCTGGGACTTTTGACCTAACCATACTAGATGGATCCCCTAAATGAGTAGTCGTGGGTTCAAAAGTCCGTAGACAACTGGCTCCTTAGCAATGCTATGAATAAATGTTTTGTCATGACTAAGGATGTATTATGGGACTTTTTACAGAATTTGGTACAAATTGAGATTCTTACTAGTGGTGATGTTGAAAACTGAAAATTGAAAAAATATTGCATATATTTTGTAGCATGTAGAGGTGATGTTGCATATTAGGGTAGGTATTATGGAGCTACATCATCCCCTTCAGATGGGAGCATCTTAACTGATTTTCTATATTGAAGAGAAGTTGCATTCCATTAAAATGCTTTTCGTATACGCCCATGTTTGTGTCTCCATGCTCTCCTTTTGAAATTGTGGTAATTTTTATTGTTACTCATGGCTAATGATGGCACATGTGACAGGGGTTATATGGCACCCGAGCATGTGATACATGGATATTTGTCAATCAAGACAGATGTCTATAGTTTTGGCGTGTTGGTTTTGGAACTTATAGCTGGACATAGAGTGCGCCTTTTAACTGGGTGTAGAGCGGAACCTTATGAGTCACCTGAATATGTAAGTATGATTATGGTACATTTTGTAAGGCAAAAATAATACAAGCATTCCTGAATTTTTAAGTCAAACTGATCAGAAACACATAATTGACATGGATTTTAATGTCAATGTATAACTTGTTTTTTTAATAACATATCTTTTTGTGTGACTTGTCAGTTTCACGGGAAAGGATTTTGGTTACTGATCATATGATTTTGGATCTTAGTTTTTCACTTATTTGTGTTGGGTGATACCATATGGGCATGAAATGAAAATGAAGTTTGCGAATGAATAAAGAATTTGTTCAATTTAAAAACAGAAACATTATGGTAGGAGTATAGCTGTTTCAATCTAACAGACATGATGAATTGTTGTAGGTTGAGAAAAATTGGTTCAAAGGAACAGTTTCAAATATAATTGATCCCAGGATTGATGTCGATTCAAGTTTTTTGGAGATTGGGTTGTTGTGTGTTCAAAAAGATGCAAATGATAGGCCAACAATGGAGGAAGTTGTTTCCATGCTGGTTGATAGCTCGTCTCTCACTCTCCCCGTGGCAAAAATGCGAGAAAGGATTACAAGAGAGCGTTCAAATGGTGTTAGCAGTAGCAACACTGTTGACAATTCCGATTCTGATTACGGGTCAAAACGTGTAAAAATTACAAGTCGGGTTGGGTTGGCACGAAATTGGAAATTTATAAAAAAAAAAAAAATTGATACAAACAGTGTCTCATTCTGCCCATTTCCTATAAAGCTATATTTTCTAATTTACATGTTTGACCAGTTAGAAATTAAAAAAAAAAGAAAATATACTAGGATTGACTAGGGATGGGTCGGTACGGTACCTGTACCCATATCGAAAATACTGGTACTGAATTTGAACAAAACTAGGTACCGTCTATATTGTACACTAGTACGGGTACCAAATAGGTAAAATCAATACGAGTACCATAAATACCATAATACGAAATAAAACATAGTATGAAAATTCGGTACCAGTACCATTTTTTACTCGTACCCGTATCGATACCGAAAGTACCGAATACCGAAATCAATAAAACTGGGTACCGATACAAGTACCAAATACCTAAAATCATACGGGTACGGGTATTTGGGAAAAAAGTTCATCCCACGTATAGCAGTCAAAATTACAATCTCTAAAATTTATCATGTTCATGAAAAGAAGAAAAAAAAAAGATTACCTCTATATTCCGGGACATTAGCTGGTTGATGATTACCATAACTAAAGTTGTTAGCAAACGAAGAACCGTTTGATCTCTCAGTAGAAGACTTAGTAACTGAACCTTGAGCGGTTACACGAGTTGCATCGGTAAAATCCTTTAAACGTTCATCTCTACTACTTTTAAAGGAGTCTTCCTGCCTTATATTCCTAAAATGATTATAACTGCTATATATATTCTCTTCTGGGTGATTAAACACTTTATTTTTTTCGGGATCCAGTTCATAAGGTGCTTTATGATCCAACTTTCCGTCAGTTGAAGGTTTACTAAAATCACTTATAGGGTTCACGTCGGGTTCGGCTTCAACAACGTTTACTGTTTTCTTTTCATTTTTTCCAACTTGAAAACCTGAACCGGAATCAGATGAAGCGTCTGTTATCGCCTGAACGGAATCGGACACTGTCGGTTTTGTCTCCTGTAGGTCACCGTTAGCAGAATGGGCAGAATTACTAGCTGCAGCTTTTTTGGCTGCTGCTTTCTTCTTACGAAACTCCTCTAGCTGTAATTGCAAAGCAAGCAAAAAGCTTTAATTAACTACAAAATGTCAATGACACTAAAACCATCATTGAGTTTAAGATGCAAACAAAACGCCACTTTAGCAAAGCACGAAGCTTGTATCAGTACTAAACAACTTCATTGAAATCCAAATTTGAGCATTTGGATTGACACTTTAATGCAATGCAAACAAACTCCCTCCCATAGTTTTCAACAAAGCAATTCAAGTATAACCAACTCGAAATACACACCGTAAACATATGTATAATTAGAATGTGTTTCTTATGTTTTCCTCACATTTTTCTTTCATGCCAAGTTCCATGTACCAAATATGTGAACTTAAATAAAGTAATAAACCCAAAGCCCTAAGACCCAAAGCTTTGCCTTTAGTAGGATCGGTTTTACTATCCAAAAGGGGTTGCTGAGCAGCTTGTTGTCTGTTTACCTGTTATTTATCGTAATCGTCCTTCTTACGTTTAACATAAAGTTTACATAAAACTAAACCTATAATTGGCCAATTAACAATCAACAATCATATTAAAATCTAGATAACAAACAAGTCTATATTAGGTTTATTACACCATTTGACACCCAAAACTCATACATAAACTAATTCTTTCAAAACCAACCTCAAACTGAAAATTCCAACTACATTAACCAAATGACACAATAAAAATATCCAATAATTAAACAAAAAACAACAAATTACAAAAGGGGTTTGTTTGATAAAAGAACAACATACCCGCTTCTTGCCAGCTTCCAATTGCTGTTGCTTCTTCAATGAAACGGTGGAATTATCCGAAGCCATTCAATCGAGATCACAATCTGAAAAGGGGTGACCAAATAGGGATAATCGGAAATGGGGTTTTATGTAGAATTTGAAATCATGCAAAGGAGGATGTTGATGTTGATTACATAAGCATAAACCCTGATTGGATTGATTGATTTGCAGATAGAGGGTCCGATCTAGTCGGAGAGGGAGAGCCGGCTTGTCGATTTTGGGCATGTTGGTTTAGATCTCTCTCCCTCTCCCTCTACCGATCTTCGTCTCTCTCTCTCTCTTCTATCTTGTATTTTCGATTTATCTTACGTTAGGGGCTGTTTGGCTAAGCTTATTTTAGTGACTTATTTACTTATTGACTTTTTCAAAAGTTAAAAGTTGTTTGGGTTGGCTTATTATGTGAAAGGAATAAGTAAATAAGTCATTCCATTATGACTTATTTGCTATTCAAATAAGCAAAAAAATTATAAATAGCCCAAGATAAGCTTAGCCAAACAGCCCCTTACTCCAACGCCTTTTTTGATACAAGGATGGTAAAATGTAAATATGACCACCTCTTGGTTGGTTTTAGAACCGATATAAAATATAAAAATTGGATTTTAATAATCTTACATAATCAGATCTTCAAATATTAGACTGTGGGGTGTGGGGCTTGGGTTGGGGGAAAACGCCCAAGCCACCACCCCTTGGGGCTTGGGTTGGAAGCCGGGCGTGGAGCGGGCTTGGGTTTGATGTGGCGGCCTCCTATTCGCCTTGGGTTTTAAATTATATATATATATATATATATATAGTGTGAGGTTCATTGGGGAACACTAAAAAAGTGGGGAACCGGGGAACACTCTTAAAAATTTAACTTAACATGTTAAAAATTAATTTTTTAACATCTTTTTCGGCGCTTCTCCTTATGTATACTTGTAGAAGCATTTTTAATAAAAAAAATCAAAAACTAAAAATATTAAAAAAAAAACAATTAAAAAAAGGCTAAAAATTATTTTTTTTAGAAAAATTATTTTTTTACTCGACTAGTTTCTCCTCCTTTTTATAAAGAAAAACGCTGAAAAATTTTAAAAAAAAAATTATTTTTAACATGTTAAGTTAATTCTATAAGATATAACTGTTTTTTAAACATTTTTTTATATTTTTAGTTTTTGATTTTTTTTATCAAAAATGTTTCTACTTGTATTTATAAGAAAAAGCGCCGAAAAAAATTTAAAAAAATATTTTTTTTAACATGTTAAGTATAATTTTTAAAAGTGTTCCCCCGTTCCCCACTTTTTTAGTGTTCCCCAATGAACCCTCCCCTATATATATATATATATATATATATATATATATATATATATTTATATATATATATATATATTTATATATATATATATATATATATTTTTAATAACCTGCCAACCCACGCGGTGCACCCACGCCCCGCCATACCCCACGGACACGTCACTAGGCGGTGGGAGGGCTCGAACTCCACGTGTCAACTCATGCCCCCAACCCAAGCCCCACCATACCCCACGGTCTTATCACTAGCAGTTTCACTTTTAAAAAATTGTTTTTTTACTATATCTTCGTTTTAAGGTTTTTTTCTTAAATTTCAAATTAATGTTTTAGGACTTTTGATTTAAACGATGATACGAGTCGATCGATGTAAAAATTACCTTGAAACGGTGCTCCAAATGGCTTGATTTTTGTTAATTGAAAGTTTAAACATCCAAATTGAAGCACCATTTTCGTTGTTTGGAGCATTGTTTCGAGGTAAGTTTTACATCAATCCACTCGTATACTCGTTCTAATTAAAAGCCTTAAAACATCAATTTGAAATTCGAAAAAGAAAAACTTAACTGAGGTCCAGTGAGAAACAAAATAAAAGGTGGGACTGTGAATGGCAATATTTAAAGGTGAGATTATTATTGGTCAACCACCTAAAAGTGAGATTATTAAAATCCAATTTTTCTATAAAATATTTAAAAACCTAAGTAGTACGACGCATTGATACGTATTGCATAAAGATAATCAGAAGTTATGTGAGAGAATAACATAGGTGTATTACTTTCAAACATTTCTATGTATTTTCCATCTATTAATATTTATATAATATCAATTTGAAACATATGTAGGCATCAAGGATTGTATTATATGTTTCATGGGTTGTACTCTATTTTGATTCTTTTATCTTTAATTTGTTTTAGTTTAATCATAAATCACTTTTAAGCATATACAAATTAACATTTATAGGAATAAGGGGTTGTACTTATATGTTTGGTGGGTTGTACACACTTTTAGTTTTTTTTTTCTTTCTTTTTTATCTTTAATTTTTTACTCTTAACCCTATACATTTATATGTTTTACATTTTAACCAATCACTATTAACCCCATACAGATTTTTTGTATTACGTTTTGGTCAAATTTTGCGAGTTAACATGCTACAACGTGCGTGTATGATTCAATCTTTTGATGCGTAGTTTTCCTGTTTAACACCCCGTCACAGAACAACTTAGTTATTGTTTCATCGTCTACTTTTCGTTCGATTTTATATTTCTTTTTTTACACGAACCTTTCTGGTGTTGATGGTTGCTCACGGTGATATAATATTGGAGCTACTTAGCACGGTTTTACGCCCCCAACACAACATGGGGGTATATAATTTGCAACATATTTATGCATTATGATTTGTCACATAATTCTTAGTGGGTTGTATCCATTAAAGACAAATTTGTATTTCATTTAAATACTATAAATAATTTTGCAAGTTAACAGGGCACAACATGCGTGTGTGGTTAAACGATTTTATGTCGTCTATTTTTTTCCGTTTGACAGGTTAATCGTAATGCTCGGGTCCTAGATCGACTTAGTTATTTTTTATATGTTTTACGTTTTGATTTAATTTCTTCGTATTAACACGCTGCAACTTTATTATTGGTGGTCACTGATAGTAGTGTGGCATTGGTGTTCATCCCGCCGCATTTCGGATAACCAGTTTCAATAACCGAAAATAATCGAACCGAACCGATATGTTATAATAGTATGTCAAATCCATATATTTTTATGTTTAAGTGTTTAATCCATGATGATGCTAAGAATTATTATTAATTTTATTCTTGATTGTCAAATATTTATAATAAGAACATAACATGTTTATGTATCATTGTAGTAGATTATAAACCCGTGTATTACACGGTTGAATAAAAGAAATATCTCACATACCTAAAGATAATAGATATCATATAAAAATTGCTTAAAACCACCTATAATTAAGCAAATATCAATTTCTTTCTTTGAAATTTATATAAAAAGCAGAATAATTTTGAAATTAATTTACACAATTTAACAGAATATCACATATAATTATTGTTAATTATCATTAAATACATAAATTAAAACATATAATTTACACAACTTGGTTTACAAATAATTTGAAATAGAAAGCTACACATGAAGAATTAGCAAGTACTATTATATTTCAAACGTTAGCTTGAGCAGAAATTTCATCAATGATTTTTTACTTTAATATCATGTTTCTTTTGTGCAAGAAATAGTAAAGTTTAGTTTTTATCTTTAATTATGGCCGCAAAAAAAATATACTATGAAGTTATCGACTTTATTTCTTTGATTTTTTTCTTTCAGTTGCTATACCTAGTGTTGGTATTATAGCGAACCAAACCGATACCGATGGAAATTGAATCCTCCCACATCATACAAGAGATTCCAACAATTATTCCTTTAAATTGTGTGTGTGTGTATAATGCATATTCGAAGGGCAGAAATGGTCATTTTCCATTTACTTAAAAAGCACAAGCCTTTAAAGCATCATGTACAACAGTTTAATACATCAAGCTTCCCAAATTTATCACGCTCAAATCTGCCCCTCTGACTCATCAATCCCCTTCAAATTTTTTTGAATTCCCAAATGTCTGATGCAGTACTTTTTTCTTGCCTGGCGTGCTTTACTTTTCTATCAGATCTGACATTATGTAATTAGATTTCAAATTCAAACACAAAAAGAGTTTGATATCTCCCACCATAATTCTCTCCCCCTTTCTCTTACCACAAAACCCAATTGTCTCTACAATCGTTCATCATTCTATTCAAATGTACGGGGTCTCGAAGATGATGAGAGAGGGCTTGGTTGGTGGCCACATTGGTGTAAAAAGATGACAGTGAGGGATTTCGGCAGAGCCAAACTTCCGGCGACCTAGACTAGGGTTCGATCTGTAACGCCCTGCGCTTCGATACTTTAATCATCTCGGCAATTCTCGACATACTTCCTACCTCGTTAATTACCAACTTTTAAGTTCCCTATCTAATGTTTAATTTTGCTACATTTTCATTGCTTTAATTAACTAGGTATGCCACCCATTTTAACTTTCTCTCTCTCGCTCTCCCATAAAACTAGATGCTTCTCCTCCATCATCAACTGTTCCCCCACCCATCCTTCGACATCAATGACGAGGTATGACCCGGATTGGATAAACCGACCCGGTCATCACCTATTATTTTATTAATTATAAACATTTATTTTAGAATGTTCTATTCTGCATGGATAAATCACGTAACTAAATCTCCACTCTTTTGGGAAGATCATGCAAATCCCTAACTTATCGGAGCCCATCCTAAGTTAGGAAAAACCCTAATGGTAAACTATAAATAGAGGTAAATGTCTAAGGTATGAATCATCTTGCTCTCATCTTACTATCTCTACATTCATACTTTCTTTCTCCCAAAACCGAGACTTATTCTCACGCCGGAGGGTGGTTACAGGAATAACCCCATTCCTGTAACGAGTCCTAACGGTGTTCTGTTTTGTAGCTAGCAGTTCGGATCGCCAAGAGTTGAAGTCTTAGCCGGATATTACCGTGAAGGTTAGTGTTTCTTCATTGGCGCCATTCGTGGTACCTTTTCGGTAACAATTAGACTGAACCCCATGGCAAGCGATCAGAACGTAGCAGTTACCCCAAGTCAAGCGATGGTAGATAATAATTCGGTGTTAGGAATGGGCCCTATTACCACCATGCCAGCCTCGCCGGCTGTAACCAGGTCGCTTGACTTGGAGTTAGAAGCAGAAGGACCACCACCAGGTTTTACAGGCACCACCGCCGTTTCTTCTGGGACCACGGCGGCAGATTTGTTTTCCTACACTTCTCTGCAGTTCCAGTCAGTCGAACCAATTGCAACAGGCGTTAACATGTTCACCCCAGCAGCAACCACTAGTGCACAGATAACACGTCTTAACTCTATGCTAGTTATTACATCGGCAAGCCCAAGCACTGTTATACCGCAGGTGAGCATGCCTCAGTATTACCAACCTTCGATTACATACGCCATGCCACCCTTGTATTCCGCAACGTTAACAACGGCACTGTCTACACCGCCTCACCAACCAGTGGTCATGACGGCAGGAATTATGAACGCTCCAGTCATGCCGGGAAATCAGGCTTATTTCCCCGGGTACTATTACGCACCCCCATATGGGTATTTACCCCCATACAGCAATTCAATGTACGCTCCCCAGGGAGCAACACCAGGCCATGCTCAGCCAGTCGCCATACGCAGCTTACATGCCGCCTTAGTGGACTTTTCCAATGTCACAACCGGTTTACGGTCAAACCCCGCCGACAGCGGAACCTACTTACGACATAGGAAACGCATCTAGACCCCGATTTTCTCCAGGCGGAGGCCCCAGCACCATGCTCAACATCACTTCGGCTCAACTCCCTGTCACCCAGGGTACCATCCAAAGCGGAGTCATCCCTCCAGTACAACCCATTAATGTGGAAAAAGACGAACTCACCAGACCTTACAAACCAATGGATGCAACTTTCAAATCCAAATTCACCAGAAGAATAGCAGAAGCTCCTATCAAGGAAAAGCCCAAGATGCCTCAAACTGTAGGCAAGTACGATGGTCTAGGCGACCCTGACGACCATCTAAATCTATTCAAAAGCGCAGGGGAAGTAGCCTGTTGGCCTATGCCCCTTTGGAGTGTAAAATGTTTATACAAACCCTGGTAGGCGCGACTCGAGTCTGGTGGGACAGCCTGCCCATTGGGGAGATTGACAGTTTCGAAGATCTAGAGTCCAAGTTCATCTTGCAATTCAGCCAGCAGCACAGGCACACTAAGGACCGAAACGAGCTCCTCCACATCCGCCGGCGAGACAATGAAACGGTGGAAAATTTCATCGTTAGGTTCAATAAAGAAAGCATGGCAGTCCCGGGTGTCACAAATGATCTAGTGTGTGGAGCTTTCATACAAGGAGTAAATGATGACGAGCTATTAAGAACACTTCATGGAAGAGATGGGGTGCCTCCCACTATCGACGAAATCTTGAGGATAGCTAAGGTGTACGTGATACAAGAAAAGGCAGTAGCCGCCAGTCACGCGGCCAATAGAAAGAAGGAGGCTCAGAAAATCCATGAGGATAGGGAGCAGCGGGTTTCTAAAAGTAAAGGCAGAGGAGACCGATATCAAAGAGGTGATAGAACAGACTCGCGGTATGATAGGTCCCGAAATACCTACTCAAGGAATGAATCCTCTAAGCCGCGTTCCGATTACTCTAACCTGAGCAAAACGCCAGCGGAAATCCTAGCCTCTGAGAACCCCAAGTTTAATCCTCCAAAACCACTAAAAGACAATCCCAACAAAGATACCACCAAATACTGTGAATACCACAAAGGAAGCGGCAACGATACTAATGATTGTTTTCAACTGAAGAAGCAGATTGAATACTTCGTAAACGCGGGTAAACTAGCACACCTAGTACGAGACATCAAACAGGGCCCGCTGCCCGTTAAAGAAGAAAACGACAAGGCGGCGGGTAAAAGGCCGCGGGAGTTAAACATGGTATACGCGGATAAGGGAAAAGGAGCCAAGCGGAGTTTCTCCACGCTTGAAACCTGGATGCTGGCCACCATGACAATAGAGCCCCGAGTGGAAGATTTGCACCTCACTACTGACGCGTTAATCATATCGGCCGCGGTAGGGGATTATCACATGAGGAGGATCCTGGTAGATACTGGGAGTTCAGAGGATATCATCTACGAGCATTGCTTCAACAGAATGCAACCAGAAGATAGGAGGCTGCTTGAGTCAGTACACGCTCCTATTAAAGGCTTCACGGGGGAAAAGGTTGATCCCATCGGCCAAATTACCTTCCCAGTCACTTTTGGACAAGCCCCTCGGGAAAGAACCATTCTCCTTACATTCCTTGTGGTACGCGCTGAGTCTTACCACAATGTAATCATCGGAAGGTTCACCCTGGGAAAATTGGACGCTATCGTATCTACAGCGCGAGGGTTCATGAAATTTCCCACCCCACGCGGTATTGCTACCATATTTCGAGATAAGGTGGGAGAAGTATTGGACACCAAAAGATGCCGACAGGGGCCTACCGGCGCCATCGGTTCGGAAAGATGGGTATTAAGCACACACCATCCAGATCAGACAGTAACAATAGGGGATAGTCTCTCCCTAGAGGTAAAAAATAACCTAAAACAACTGCTGAGAAGAAACACCAACATTTTCGCTTTTGAGCATTCTAATATGACCGGGATACCCCGGGAGAGGGCAGAGCACAGGCTAGCGATGCTCCCGGGCATTAAACCCGTTGCACAAGGCAAGCGGAGTATGGCTCCAGATCGAAAAGCAGTGATAGTCAAAGAAGTACGAAAACTGGTTGAAGCTGGAATACTCAGAGAAACAAAGTACCACACGTGGGTGTCAAACCCAGTGATGGTCAAGAAACCAGACGGCACGTGGCGGATGTGCATAGACTTCAAAGATTTGAATAAAGCATGCCCCAAAGATGCTTACCCGTTGCCGGAGATGGATTTCAAAGTTGACTCCCTGGTCCCCTATAGGTACAAGTGCTTCTTAGACGCCTATAAGGGTTACCACCAAATCAAAATGTCCAAGGACGATGAAGAAAAAACAGCGTTTCATACTGATGTGGGTATCTTTTGCTATACCAAGATGCCTTTTGGCCTGCGAAACGCCGGAGCTACTTATCAGCTGCTCATGGACAAAGCTTTTGAAAAACAGATCGTCAGGAACTTAGAAGTATATGTCGACGATTTAGTAATCAAGAGCAGGGAAGAAAAACAAATGTTGGTAGATATAGAAGAAACTTTCCAAACGCTCAGGGAGTATAACATCAAGCTCAACCCCAAGAAGTGTTCATTTGGGGTCGAGGAAGGCAAGTTTTTGGGGGTAGTAGTTACCCGGGACAGTTTTAAAGCCAACCCGGAAAAGGTAGCCGCAATAACACGGATGCCCTCCCCCAGGACTCTGAAAGAAGCGCAAGCATTAAACGGGCGTCTGGTGGCCATAAATAGGTTCTTGGCAAGGCACGCCGAAAGGTCTCTGCCATTTATAAAAACACTGAAGGACTGCCTTAACAAGAAGAATTTCAAATGGACTGGCGAAGCGGAAGAAGCCCTGCAAGACATGAAGCGTTTCATCGAGAAACTACCCATGTTAACTGCGCCATATCCAGAAGAATTACTCAAAATGTACCTGGCAGCAGCACATAACGCGGTAAGCGCGGTACTCATGGTAGAAAGAGATGGGAAACAAACACCCATTTAATATATCAGCCGAGTCTTGGCGGGACCCGAAACGAGGTATCCAACTCTTGAAAAGTTAGTGCTTGCTCTAGTTCACGCTACCCGACGGCTACGAAGATACTTTCAAGGGCACAATGTACAGGTTTTAACAAACTACCCGTTACAGCAAATCTTGCACAAGCCTGAGATCTCTGGAAGATTGGCTAAATGGGCAATTGAGATGGGAGCATTGGACATTGAGTACCGAAAACAAACAGCAGTTAAAGGGCAGGTAATCGCTGACTTCCTGGCCAAAATTCCCGAGGGAGAAACTACACAGGACCCCGCTATTCGGGATATCCCAGAATCCAGCACAGCTAGACAAACCTGGAAGCTTTATACCGACGGATCATCCAGCGGGAAAGGCTCTGGAGCAGGTCTAATGTTGATAAGCCCGGATGAAATAAGACTGATGTGCGCCTTACGTTTTGGCTTTGAATGCTCCAACAATGAAGCAGAATATGAGGCGCTGCTTGCGGGTTTAAGGATGGCCCAATCCATGGGAGCTACAAGAGTGGATGCGTATGTTGATTCTTTACTGGTTAATAACCAGGTAAACGAAACGTACGAAGCCAAAGACGAGTCAATGGCGAAGTATCTAGCTAAAATGAAAGAGCTCATAGCTTCCTTTGACAACGTCACACTCAATTACGTTCACAGAGGAAAAAATCAAATAGCAGACGCTTTGAGCAAACTCGCCACTTCAGGCATGGAAAGAGAAGTAAAGTTAGAAACATTGCAAATGCCTTCCATTGAACCCCGGGATGTCTCCGCCGTTACAGCGGAAGAACCCTGTTGGTACACTCCCATACTAAAATTCCTTATAAAGGGGGAGTTACCTTCCGCCAGGGGTGAAGCACAAAAGATACAAACTAAAGCGTTGCAGTATGAAGTAAACGGTGGCGTCCTTTACCGAAAGTCATATTTGGGACCACTGCTACGATGTGTATCCCCAGCAGAAGCTAAGTACCTAATTTAAGAAATACATGCTGGTATATGTGGCATTCACGCTGGACCCCGGGCGGTGGTCGCCAAAATTCATAACGACAGGTACTATTGGCCCGGTATGCATGAGGACGCGGTGGAAGAACTCAGAAGGTGCCATAGTTGTCAAAAGTTTGCTCCCCAAACGCTCCGTCCAAAGAACAACTTAATACCAGTCACAGCCGCTTGGCCTTTCCAAAAGTGGGCAGTAGACATTGTGTGACCATTCCCGCTGGCCCCTGGAAAGCTAAAATGCCTTATCATGGCGATTGACTACTTCACCAAATGGGTCGAAGCCAAACCTCTGGCTAAACTAACCGCTGAAAACGCAAAAAAGTTCCTTTGGGAGCACATTGTGTGTCGTTTTGGACTGCCGCTGTATTTGGTGAGCGACAACGGAACGCAGTTCACGGATAGGGTATTGCAAGAATGGTGTGAAGAACTCAAGATTCAACAAATCTTCACATCTGTAGCAAATCGAAGTTTGTTGGATGGAATAAAAAGAAGGTTGGGTTACGATGGAAGCTCCTGGGTGGAAGAATTGCCAAATGTCCTCTGGGCACATCGAACAATGCCTAAGACAAGTAACAATGAAACTCCCTTCAGCCTAACCTATGGCGCGGAAGCAATGATACCCGCGGAAGTCGGTTTGCCCTCACTAAGGCGTCTTACTACTAACGATGATAACGACAGGTTCCTAAGGGAAGGCCTGGATATGCTCGAAGAAAGGCGTGAAGCAGCCGCCATCAGCGAGGCAAAATATAAGAAGACTTTGGAAAAATACTATAATCAGCGCATAGCTCATCACACCTTCAAGAAGGGTGAATATGTCATACGCGATAATGAGGCCGGTAGAGCGGAACCCACAGGCAAGTTGGGACCCAACTGGGAAGGTCCTTATGTCGTTCAAGAAGAGCTAGGCAAGGGAGCTTACCGTTTAGCAAGGCTGGACGGTACCGCGGTTCCACGTAGTTGGAACGCGGCTCAGTTGAAAAAATGTTATATGTAGTACTTTGCCTCTAACGGCGGGTATGGATGTTTTTTGGTCTTTTCTTCTGCAAACAAGTGTAATTCATCTATAACGATGTCTCGTTTAAGTTTTGAAGTAATAAAAGTTATTTTTATGTTTACTCATTACTTATACAATAAAATTTACCACCGCATTTATCCCGCACTATACGGTACAAACAATTACCATCGCATCTTACCTGCACATAACGGTAAAAAAGTATCCTTGACACGAAATATTTTTCATATAAGTCAAAGGGTCAAAATATACAACGCTAAGAGCGGGTATCTTGGTAATAGATATGTTAACCGCTACAAAAAGATAGGTATTTTGGTAATAAATACATGCAACTATCTTACAAAAACCAAGTACTTGTCCCTGTTGCTAAACACCAACATACGGGAACCAAAAACGAACATGTTCTAACACTTACTCCTTGGAACGGGTTGCCATCACCTCTGCAGGGGTATGCAACATCTCACCACTACATTCCAGCAAACGGGGATCAACGGCCAAGTCATCGATGTGTTCTTCAACCACCGGTAGAGCTACCATCCCCTGATCGTCAACAGGATTCTTAAAAGAACGACCACCACGGCGGCGTTCATACACCAAGTGGCAACGTTGAACACGATCAGCTGGGATGATTTTCATCAAGGTATCAGCTGATAATGAAGCCACATTCGTGTCAGCTGGTAAAGGGTCCTCATAAATGATACTCTTGCACGACCGACTAACCCGGGGCAAGACAACATCAGAAGGCAACCCTTCTCCCCTGATCATCGCCTCCGTCACCGGAATTTGGAGACGGACCAAACTATCGGCAACATCTAAACGCCAGAAAATATCAGCAAGTCTCTGTTTATAACTTCTCCGACTCATCTTTTCGAATTACCAAATCAGGAAAAAGAAGCTCAATTTATAGAGGGACAAACAGTTGTGACAGGGATGACGACAGCACAATTAATAAAAAACAATCATCACATGTCAAATCGCCACATTGCACAGGAATGGCGGTGTTATCAATCATGACATTAGCATTAAATGTCTGACAAACTAATAAGATATTTGCGCAAAAACCAAGTAAAACAGTGTTTATACAAAATGTCAAGAGGAAATAGAATACATGATAAAGGAAATGAAAGTGCTCATTCCTCTTCAGACTCCTCCGCAGGGTCCAGCATCAGGCGTAAGGAATCTATGCCATCCTCGTTCACCTTGTCCATCAAATCTGCATACGCGGGCAGCGGTTCGTTGTATGCCGCTTCAAGAGCATCTGCCATGTCACCCTGGAATTTGCCCCTCGCCGTATGAAAATCGGGAGTAATCTTTTCCGATTGCTGGCACTCAAAGTAGCCCTTGTAAACACCATCATGATGGCCAGACTGATACGCGGTGGCAGAAAGGCGATCTATCAACGCTGTAAAAGGCCCCGACTGACGAAGGTACTCAAACGCCCCAACTAGACCGTTGGTTATCAGCCAATTCCTATCGCCATGCAAGGCAGCCAGTTGGCTCGTTAAGCTATCCACCTCAGCGTTTGATCGATCCAGAGCATTTTCCACCTCTTTCAGGCGCGTGGCAGAAGATTGGGCAAGCGCATTCTTTTCTGAGACAAGGGAGTCGCAATGTTGCTGGAGTTTCCTAAGGTGCTCTTCCCGCTCCTCCAGCTCTGCTTGTTTAGCCCGAGCTTTAGCATTAGATGCTTCTACCTCAACGGTTAAAGCTTGGTATCGCTCCTGCACCTGAGACACAAAGTCAGTGTCAATTCGGAATTTTTCCACTTGAGCAGACATTTCAGATCTCACCTTTTGGGCTTCAGAAATAGCTTTACGTTCTAATTCCTCCTGCACACTCTTAGCGTGAGCAAGGACCCGGTCCTTCTCCGCTATATTGCGAGCCCATATGATCCGTTCCTCAACAAGGTGGGCGGTCACCCTTTTCAAATCATCCTCAGCCTTGTTTTTCTCTGACAAAAACCTTCTTTCCCTCAACCCAGCGGCTTGTAGCTGACTCTCTAAGCGCTACTTTTCGTCTTTTAACTCTTGGATAACAGCCCGCGCTTGGTGGAGCTCATTATTGTCATGCATCCACCTACGCCGGATCCCCGCAAGCCTCCGGGGTTGACTAACGGCGTCCACCATGGTGGAATTCATCAAATTCTCATTGTTCAACCCTTCAATATATGCCGAATCGGCCGGGGGGTAAGCCCGCTCAACCCAATGCTGAATCACGGGGGGAAAAATCAGTCTAGAAGACTCAGCAATTTTCCACCGGGGCTGGTAGCGCTTATCCTGCATATTGGGATCCCAGTTAGTGGTAGGTAAATAGAGATCATCACCCAAGCGTGCCCCATCATCAGCAATGCCACTGCTGGACCCCCCAGCATCGCTAGCAGCGGTGCCTCCGGCACTAGTCGCCTCATGAGCAGCGGAAATGGTTGGCATCTCTTTCTCGGTAGCAGAAAATATGCTGAAAGGAGAATTGAACAAGGAAGAGGGGGTAACACTGGAAGATAGTGGTGTGGACACTGGACTAATTGTCACAGTCACAGCAGCCGTCGGCGGAGGTGGCGGAATAATGCAGCTTACGGCGGCGGTAACACTCGCCTGAAGTATCAGCTCGGTAAGACTGGTTTCACTAGTAGCGGAAGGTGTAGTTCCCAGAGATGTTGATGGGGCAGGTGTCACACTCTCAACCTGCACCCCAGCGGTAGTACCTGCATCAAATCAGGCATTCAGCAAATGTAAAAAACACCGTCCACAAGTAACATCTCCAGACAAAATTACTCACCAAGGGGCAGGGCATAAGCGGCCTGCATAGCCTCAAAAGCAGTCAGAGCAGGAACAATTACAGTCTTGCATTTTTTTGAGACATGGGTTGGACTCGTCAGCTCGGCAGCATTCCCAGCGGGTGTGGTCACGCTCACTGAGGAAGCACCCACCCCTGCAGCTAGGTATTTCCTTCCGGTAATTTTAAGCTTGACTGGTTTCTTCTCTATGGTCCCATCTCCATTCCCCTACAACACGTATGTATGTTACTGTAAAATAGTAAATAATGTGTATGCAAGGGTAAAGGACTATGTACCTTCATCATCCCTCCGGAATGAAGGGTACAGCTTGACATCCCGCTATAGCAGGCTCATTCCCGCCATCACCAAGGCTCCATCAGGAATCACCGTGCACACAGATGGATGCTCGCACAGCCTTGTGTAAATAGCGTTGGATACATAAGCATCTTTTGGAGGGGCCTCATCTTGAACCTTGTCCTTTGGTCCCATCTCCCTCCACTGCATCTCTCCGAGAATGACAGTAGCGTCGATATAAAAGATTTTTTTCTTCCAGTCCTTGTCCTTGGAACTGGTCGGAATATCTCTCAAACAAGACACATCGGTGTCTCTTCTGTCGAAGGTAAAAAAAGGGGATTTCCATACGAGGACGAAAAAAGCCCTAAAAACCAAGAGTTCAGGAATGTGCCCTAAGGCAGTGCAGGAAAACTCAAATTGCCGGAGTTTCACCGACCCTAACGGGTGTAATTGGGAAATATGGATGGGATAATGGTCAAGGACTAACTTGCAGAACTTAGTAATCGGCAACCGAAAGTTGCAAAACCTAAAAAATCACTAAACAGGGTGATTTTACCTTGTTTCAATGGAAATGTCGTGTCCGTCTTTGATGGCAACACCGGATTCCACTCTCCCCTAATATTGTAGTCTCGAAGAAGATTATTAAACGAAGCCTGCCCCCACTTGATATACAGAGCGTCGGAACCTCTTGGGGCAGAAGAAGATGATTCGCCGGTCTTGGAGGCCATTTTTCGCGTTTCAAGAAGGTGAGGAAAGTGGTTCGTGCACAAGGAAGAAAATGAAGATAAACCCCTTAACTGGAACTCTATTTATACGGAAATGACAACTTTTCGAATTCGAAACGGCAAACTGACGGAAACACGCGTCGGAAGAGGGTGGTGACAGTTGTCACCTTAATGATAATTTAACTGTCACATCTTTTCCCATCGCCGCCATTTTTCAAAAAAGTATAACGGTACCCCACTTGAGAAACTTACACTTAAAGGGGGAAATTTTGACTTTTCCTTTTTTTAGTCCGATTTCATGAATTTCATTCCATAACTTCGGACTGGGGGGACATGACGAGGTATGACCCGGATTGGATAAACCGACCCGGTCATCACCTATTATTTTATTAATTATAAACATTTATTCTAGAATGTTCTATTCTGCATGGATAAATCACGTAACTAAATCTCCACTCTTTTGGGAAGATCATGCAAATCCCTAACTTATCGGAGCCCATCCTAAGTTAGGAAAAACCCTAATGGTAAACTATAAATAGAGGTAAACGTCTAAGGTATGGATCATCTTGCTCTCGTCTTACTCTCTCTACATTCATACTTTCTTTCTCCCAAAACCGAGACTTATTCTCACGCCGGAGGGTGGTTACAGGAATAACCCCATTCCTGTAACGAGTCCTAACGGTGTTCTGTTTTGTAGCTAGCAGTTCGGATCGCCAAGAGTTGAAGTCTTAGCCGGATATTACCGTGAAGGTTAGTGTTTCTTCAATCAACAAAAAGGGTTAAACCTGGTCGTCTTTCCATCGGTGGTGGTAGACGGGTTTCCATCTAGATGAGAGTCGGGATAATATTGGTATATAGAGAAACGAGGTGGTGGCGTAAAGGGTGTGGTGATATAGTGGTGGCGTTAAAGTGGCGGCTAAATGTAGGCTGCGATGGTGATTGGCGGTGGTCGGGTGTGGTGGCGCTCGGTTTCGTCTGACCAGAACCACCACGGCCGCAGGCTTTTGCATATCGATATGTGGTGGTGGTGGTGGTGGTGGTACGTTAGTGGTATTGGTGGTGGTACATAATGAAGAACTAGTTTATGTATCAGGATTATTTACTTAATTGGCATGACTGGTTAGACCACACCAAGTCAATGATGATGTGAAACATAATGAAGAACTAGAAGATTCTTCAAGATAATGATTAGCATGTAATGTTTTCTCTAAAGGGAAATTATATATTTGTAAAAATAAATGAGGGTGTGTATACCTAAATATTTTGGAATCGATTAAAGGATATGCATATCCCAACATGATACTATATATTTTTTTTAAATCGATGCATCGTCTAAATGGTTATCAAATCCACAACTTGAAGCTTGTGTGATTGTGGCTTAGCTAATGTGATAGCAAGCATATTAATCCAGATTAGTTTATTTATTTGATAATAGTGAATTTGATTCCCAAGTTATTAACGATCATTGGAATAAGTGTTATTGTGATCACTAAACGTCTACTATTGGTTACAAAGCCAATAATCATGAGAGGAGCAAAAGTTCATTTAGGTACAAGTAATTTTATATTTAGTACCATCAATTCACATCAAGCCAATAAGTTATAGTTCTCCCTATACAGTTGTTTTTTGGTCAGGAACCAAAGATGTCTCATCAAAGATTTTGGTTGTGCAATATATATTGAAACTAATCCACCACACCGCACAAAGATAGGACTTCTAAAAAGTTTGAGAATATGTTGGGTATAAATAATGGTCTATGATTAAATACTTAAAGCCATTAGTGAGAAATTCGTTTATGGCTCATTGGTTTTCACTTTAATGAATGAACGTTCCCAACATTAGGGGGAGATAACAAGCAGTTGGAAAGTGAAAAGTGAAATGAATTATCATGTCATCTTGATCCTCAGACTATAAACTATGAACTAGAAGTTTAAGGTATAATTCATTTACCAATATTAAAGAAAAAATTACCAGACAAGTTCACTGACCTAAATAGAGTGACTAAGTAAGTCAAATAATCAACTGCTTATGCTCCAGTTATATTTGTGTCCCAAGAGGACAACCATATATTTCTGTAATGAGTCTATTGCACGCCTAAAGCATGGTAGACTAGTTGATTCCAATAATAAAATTCCTCGAAAATTTGAGCAAGTAATTAAGATGGTCAAGTCGAGGTTATAGTAATAAGATCTCCTGAAGAGACAATAGACATGATGGTTCAAGAAGAACCCCAGGTACCTGAAAATAAAGAGATCTCGATAAGTTGTATCATGTCTAAGATATATATGGAATCGAAATAAAAATTGACGTCGTTATACTTTTGTATATAATGTAGCGCTTAAAATGATTAAATGATGAGGATCAAGATTTAAGTTCTGCCTATGAATAAATACTAAGAAATGATGGGCCAAAATGGAAAGACGCAAATAAGGCAAAGTTGAATTCTCTAATGACATGGAAAGTATCTGGACCAACAGTACATACAACTGAAGTTGTAATATATGTTGGACATAAAAGGGTCTTTTTTATGCGAATTATGTGAAAATCAAATTGAGTGATATAAGGAAAAATTGGTGGCACAATAATTTTCGCAAAGACCTATGATTGATTATGAGGAGACGTTTTCTCCAGTGGTGGATGTATTGACTTTCCAATATTTTATTAGTCTGGTAATATAAACAGAGAATTTATATTCGTCTTATGAATGTTATGTATCACTTGATGCTGAAAGTTTACATGAAAGTCCCGAAGGATTAAAGTATGTAGGTTATGTAAAGTAAGTTCTCGAGAACAATGTGATCATTGTATACATATTCTGATTTGAATAGGTTACATGATTATTTTACATGTTGGATATAATTGGAACTCCTGATGAGTTTCTAAAGCAATTGAGTGCTTAAAAGGTTAATTGACACATCTTAACGATGTAATACTTGTGCACCAAGAAACATACATAGAAAACTTGTACCCGGTGATTGAGATATCTCAATAAATAGTGTACACGCATGGTACAATATGGATTTTGGAGATAAAAGCAAGGGTTCATGACATTTTGCATATGATATAGATATCTATGTGTTAAATGAGCAAATTTATGTAGCAAAACTTCTAAAGAGCGAAAGCACATGCATATTTGGATAAGATGGAATAAATCCCCTCAAAGATTGATAATGCTAGAAGCATTAATGATGCCAAAACCTCAAGAACGCATTATATTGTAACACCTCGTAAAATCGTGTCCAATGATGTGTTGACACGTGTAATAAACCCTAATAAAGTCAAAGGTTGATTTTGAGGGACTATTTTCATCAAAATCGAAAACCTTGAATATAGAAGGACTGAAAGTGTCAACATGCTTAAACTAAGCCTCTGAGTGACCTTATATGGTATCCGTATTCTCAAATGAGCCACTTGTTGGACGAGAGGAGCCGTTTGCGTAATTATGTGAAAGTTTGCGCGTCGAAGGGTTAAAAGCATCAACATGTTAATTCTTACCTCTGAGTGACCTTTTAACAAACCAAGAGCATCATGATGTTCGATCCTACTCCCGGGAATGCCCAATATTGGCCATTCAAGGTTTTTATACCAATAAGTAATGTTACGCGCAAGTTTGCAAGTTATAGGGGTTAAAAGCGTCAACATGTTGAATTATACCTCTGAATGACCTTTTAACGAACCCGAAGCATTATGGTGTGCAATCATACTCTTGAGAATGCTTAATATGGGCTACATAGGGCTTTGATGCTATTAAATGTTGATACGCACAAGTTTGCGCGTTAAAGGGACCAAAAGCGTCAACGTCTAAAACTACACCTTTGAGGGACCATTTAAGCAAACTGGAGCGTTGTAATGTTCGGTCATATGCTCGGGAATGCCTAATATGGGCCATGGAAGGCTTTGATATCGTTAAACGATATTACGCACACCTTTGTGCTTTAAAAGGACTAAAAGCGTTAAATTACGAAACTACGCTTTCAAGTGACCTTTTAAAGGAACCGTGTCGCAACCCCCGATCCCTTATCTGTCCCAGGAACGGGCGGACGCAAACTCAGTAGTCGTGGTATCAGTTATTTAATCTTGCAGCGGAATTTACATCAGGACCATAGTTAGGAAATGTTTATCAGAGTAAAACCACCATATTTGATATTAATAATAACATGGGCAAAACCCAAGTTTCTTATTACAATACATTTATAGGGACAAACCCTATTTTATTGAATTTAAAACATCGTTTATTAGGTAACTTTTATAGCCACATTTTTCCCAAGCCTTCAGTGCTCTCCAGCTGGCTTTTCACTAATTGGCTGTTCACATTGTGTTACCTATAACGCGTTTTAAAAACATTTTTCAGTCGGAAATACTGGTGAGTGAATCCCGGTTTAATCAAGAAACATTTTATCAATTAAAACAGTATTGAGAGCGATCACATTGTTTATTTCTACACAATTACTCATTCAGTATTTGCCACTCGACCGGATCTGTGGCTATGGTCAAATTACCCATTGACTAACTCGTCGTCCAATGGTAATGTACTGTCATTCCGACTTACTACTACTACTCATAGTAATAAATTTTGTATACAAAACCCCATAATACCGGCAGTAATTGAAGAACTACAAAGACTCAATCACCGCTTAATCACATTGTAAACAATTAAGGTTTTGTAAAACATTCCAAAAAGGTTAACAAAAAGAGGATAAACTCACATTGCTATCTTAGACTTCTTGTAAGGGTTTCCTGGATATAATCTATAATTTATACAAATGTACATTGGTTAGTATCATAACCCTTTAAAAATATTGATGATACCCTCCCCGAGACGGCATTCCAACAACTACGTCGGGCAGAACCACGACAGTTGTTACGGAACCCTAAATCAATCGGGCAGCGTAACTATTACAAAATTGGGGTTATAATACTTACAACGGAGCAGAACCTCGCTAATTAGGGGTATAATACCCAACTATTATAACTCTTCTACAGAATTTGAGATTGAGAATTGAGATTGTGAGCGACGGAAAATGAAAACTGATGTGTTCTATTTATAGTTGCTGAATTCGACTCTCACGCGGCCCGCGTCAACGTATAGCTGATCCGGATCACCACCTAGCTTCGACACGATGATGACACGTGTCATCACCGGGCTGCGCCACATTTTGGGTCTCTCACGGCCCGCATTAACTTAAACGGGGTCTTACGCGGCCCGTTTGAACTTAAGAAGTCAACGAAGTCAGGTTCTAGCCCTTATACCGCCCACGTAAGTGGTTGAGGTGGGTCTACGCGGCCCGCCTTAACTTACTATTTCTTTTTTTTTAATTTATTTTATATGTTATAACATATTTCGGGCTTGGTTTTCACATACGGGGTGTATTATAAGACATATTGGGACTTTTTACAATATACTAAGGTATCAGAAATATTTATGAGGGTGTTGGTTTTACCGAGGGTTGTTAGATTCTCCCCCACCTTGTTTTAGAGCTCGTCCTCGAGATCTACTGAAACAAATACGGATATTTCTTTTGCATTTCTTATTCAAGTTCCCATGTGTACTCAGGTCCTCTTTTGGAGTCCCACTTTACTTTAACCAGAACTAGTCTCTTATGTTTGAGATTCTTGACTTTCCTGTCTTCAATTTGTAGAGGTCTTTCTACAAACTTGAGTTGTTCATTTACCTCTATATCCTTAAGAGGTACTAATAGTGATTTGTCAGCTAAACACGTTTTGAGATTAGATACATGAAACGCATCATGTATTCCTGCCATTTCCTCTGGCAGTTGTAGCTGATAGGCTACAGGTCCTATTCTTCTAATAATCTCAAAAGGTCCAACATACCTGGGACTTAACTTTCCCCGTTTGATGAATCTTACTATTCCTTTACAAGGAGAGACTTTCAACAATACTTTATCTCCTACTTCAAACTCCAAGGGTTTGCGTCGGTTATCAGCATAACTCTTCTGTCGATCATGTGCTGCTTTCAGTCGTTCCTTGACTTGAATAATCTTGTCAGTTGTTTCTTGTACTATCTCAGGTCCTGATAGTTGCTTTTCCCTAATTTCTGCCCAACAGACTGGGGTTCGGCACTTTCGTCCATAAAGTGCTTCGAATGGTGTAGCATTTATACTTGTGTGATAACTATTATTATAAGAAACTTCTATTAAAGGTAAGTGATCATCCCAATTACCTCCAAAATCAATTACACAAGCTCTAAGCATGTCTTCCATTGTCTGAATTGTGCTTTCACTTTGTCCATCCGTTTGAGGATGATAAGCTGTACTTAATTTTAACTTGGTTCCCATTGCCTTTTGGAAACTTGACCAAAAATGAGAGGTAAATCGGCTATCTCTATCAGAAACAATTGATAAAGGAATGCCATGTAAAGAAACAATTTCATTTACATATAGTTTAGCTAATTGTTCCATACTGAAAGTTTCTTTCATTGGTAGGAAATGAGCTGACTTGGTTAGCCTATCTACAATTACCCAGATTGTATCATTTCCTTTCTTTGTTTTGGGTAATTTAGTAACAAAATCCATTGTTATCAATTCCCATTTCCAAACTGGCATTTCTAATTACTGTAACAAACCTGAGGGTTTCTGGTGTTCAGCTTTGACTTGTGAACAAGTTAAACATTTAGAAACATAGGTTGCTATGTCCTTTTTCATTCCTATCCACCATAAATTTTTCCTTAAATCCTGGTACATTTTATCACTCCCAGGATGCACCGTGTATTTAGACTTATGGGCTTCTTTTAATATACGATAACGTAGGTTTCCTAATTTAGGTATCCACATTCTCTTTTTATGGAACCTCCAAATTCCATCTATTCCTTGTTCCAATTCTTTTAGCATACCTTTTAATTTTTCAGAATCATCCTTGATTACTGATTCTTGTGCTTCTCTTATCTGATTATTTAAATCTACTTGCATATTTAATTTAAGAGAACGTACCCTTTTTGGCTTTTCATGATACTTTCGACTTAAAGCATCTGCCACTACATTTGCTTTTCCTTCATGATACTGGATATCACAATCATAGTCACTAAGCATCTCCATCCAGCGTCTTTGTCTCATATTCAACTGCTTTTGCTTGAAGATATACCTTAAACTCTTATGATCAGTGAATATGGTAAACTTACTACCATAAAGGTAATGTCTCCAAATCTTAAGAGCAAAAATTATAGCTCCTAATTCTAAATCATAGGTGGAATAATTCTTTTCATGATTCTTAAGTTGTCTCGATGCGTAAGCTATAACCTTTTGTCGTTGCATCAATACACATCCATAACCTAATTTAGAAGCATCACAGTAGACTACAAAGTCTTCAGTTCCTTCTGGTAATGCTAATATGGGTGTATGGGTTAATCTTTGCTTAAGGATTCTAAAAGCTTCTTCTTGTTTTACTCCCCATTCAAACTTAACAGATTTACAGGTTAGCTTAGTTAAGGGAATGGCTATTCTAGAAAAATCTTGAATAAATCTTCTATAATAACCGGCCAATCCTAAGAAACTTCTAACCTCGGTTGGTGATTCAGGGATTTTCCATTTAGTAATTGCCTCAATCTTTGTTGGATCTACATGAATTCCTTCATGATTAACTAGATGTCCAAGGAATTGTACCTGTTCTAACCAAAATTCACACTTAGAGAATTTAGCATAAAGCTTTTCCTTTCTTAACAAACTTAAAAGTGCGTGCAAATGCTTTGCATGATCCTCTTTATTCTTAGAATAAATTAGAATATCATCTATGAAGACTATTATGAATTTATCCAAATATAGCTTACATATTCGGTTCATCATGTCCATAAATGCGGCTGGGACATTGGTTAAACCAAATGGCATGACAGTAAATTCATAATGGCCATACCTCGTTCTGAAAGCGGTTTTAGGAATGTCCTCTTCCTGTACCTTTAATTGATGATATCCTGACCTTAAATCGATTTTTGAGAAAAATCGAGCTCCTTGCAGTTGGTCAAACAGATCATCGATTCCTGGTAATGGGTACCGATTCTTAATTGTGACCTTGTTTAATTCACGGTAGTCAATGCACATACGCATTGATCCGTCCTTCTTTTTAACAAACAATATCGGCGCTCCCCATGGCGACGAACTTGGTTGTATAAATCCTTTTTCTAACAATTCGTCTAATTGTTTCTTCAATTCTTGCATTTCTGCAGGTGCCAAACGATAAGGTGCTTTGGCAATTGGTGATGTTCCTGGTAGCAGGTGAATTCTGAATTCAACTTCTCTGTCTGGAGGTAGTCCTGGTAATTCTTCTGGAAATACATCTGAAAACTGAGATACTACTGGAATATCTTTTAAATCCTTTCCTTTAGTGTTAGTGATTATAGAAATCAAATACACTATATAACCTTTTCTTATAGAACTTGCAGTTGTCATCACAGAGATGAATTTTGTGGATCTAAATGGCTTATTTCCTTTAATTGTGATCGTTTTACCTTTTGGTGAATTTACTTGGATTGACTTTTGATCACATAAAATACTGGCTTTATTGGCTATTAACCAATCCATTCCTAAAACAACATCGAATCCTGCCAGATTCATGGGATAAAGATTTGCAATAAACTTTTGATTTAAAATTTCCATGCTTGCTCCCTGCAAGATTTCAGAAATTCTAACGGTTTCTCCATTGGCTGTCTCTACTAAATATTCTTGTGGTAGTTTAGTTAATGACTGATTTAGAAATTTGCAAAATGATGTATTAATAAAACTTTGGTTTGCACTAGAGTCAAATAATACTTTAGCAAAAACATCATTAACTAAAAACGTACCAGCTATGACATCTGGAATCATCTTGGCTTCATCTGCAGTCAGAACAAATGCTCTAGCATTTTTAGTATTCTTGTTGTCTGGAGCTGGAGCTAATTTTGGACAACTTAACTTGATATGACCTTGTTCTCTGCAATTGTAACATACCCTGCTGTTAGCTTTCTTCCTGCAGTTTTCTTCCTTGTGTCCCGATATTTTGCAAAAGTTACAATATATGGAGCATCTTCCGGAATGCTTTCTTTTGCAATACCTACAGTAGGGTGCAGAGGTAGAACCTATATTTTTCCCACGGTTAGAATTTCCAGAATGAAATTCTTGTGTGAGCTTTTGGGTTAGGTTCCTTCTTTGATTTTCTTCTTGGGTACGAACTAATTCATCTGTCAAGGTATTTGCTAGTTCTACTGCTTCTTCTATAGTTTGAGGTCTAGCTGCCTTGACTACGTGTCTTATCTTTCCAATTAATCCCCAAATATAACGGGAGATTAATACTGGTTCTGGTGAAGCAAGAGTTGGCACTATTCTGGCATATTCAAAGAATATTTTAGTGTATCCCTTACTATCCATACCAGTCATCCTAAGGTTTAGGAATTTGTTTGCTGTTTGTTCCTTTTCATTAGGTGGGCAGAATTTCCTTTCTACCTTGTCCTTAAATTCTTCCCATTCCATATTGTAGGTTCTATCACTTCCTTTTGTTTGGAGGATTGTGTTCCACCATTCTAGTGCTGCATTCTTAAACAGATTAGAAGCAAACAATATCTTATCTTCTTCAGCACACTTGCTTATCCTTAAGACTGCCTCAGTCTTTTCTATCCAGCGTAAGGTTGCAATGGCCCCTTCGTTGCCCGAGAATTCCATTGGTTTACAAGACCAGAATTCTTTATAAGAACAACCATAAGGCATGGTTCTTCTTCTTTTTGGAATAGGCATTTGAATTAAAGGTCCATTGTTCACGCTGTGTTCTGGTTCAATTGGTCGTTTACTGCTATGCTTACTTTTATTATCAGCATCCTTAACAGTTTGAAGGATAAATGACATTGCATCTATAATTCCTTGTGCTACTATGTGTTGGATAGCACTATTATCCACTTGATTGTTATTGTTATTGATGCTTGGATTCTCATTAACCACGTTAATGTTACTCTGGTTATCATTATTCAGATTTCCTTGATTTCCTTCGTCAGCCATCTGAATTTTAAACATTTACCCCATATTAATATCACAACATAATATCTAATATAGTTAATCACATGATACGCAATCTAGCCAAAAGCGTCGATCATTGCGACTTGTACTCTATTCATATACTATTATGCATCTATTACACACTAGTACTGAAATAAAAATTACATTACCAACAGAAATAGAATCACACTAATAGTAATATTCACCCGTACACACAAATTTTATTTTTATTTTATTTTATTATTACTACTACCGTTTCCTCCATTCTCACATTCACGGATATGGATTTATCCAAAAATCCATATTGCGCTCATCGTATTTCCATACGAGACACTCTCCCACCTGACACATTCTCTCACTGCTTTCTAAAATTTCCTCCCCAAAAGTCCTAAGCTCTTGAACGTTTTCTGCACTCACTGGGGGTGCAGGTTCTAGGACTGGGTTTGGAATCTGGGGTGCGGGTTCCTGATGTGGGGGTGAAAGTGCCTGAAATCGGTAAGGATCTTCTAAGATCCCCCTAATATATTCATCATGGTAATAGGGATCTAAAGGGTCCATACCTGGGTATGCTCCTATATTCTGTATGGGTGTGTCTTCAGGAATAGGGTAACGTTGCACAAAGTCCCTATTATCGTCCCACCAGGGGTCGTAATTTGGATCTAGGGGGTTTGGTGCAGGTATCCTAGGGATTTCTTCTGGGTTAAAGTCATGCATCTCTACTTGGTTTTCAGGGTTTTCTATTTCCATGGGTTGATCTGGGTTTTGTGGTTGCGGGGCTACTAGTTGTTCCAGACTCGGGTCAGCAGCAGTTGTAGCTAGGATATGGAAATTGGCTAGGCTTCTATTAAGCATATCCTGTGTATGGGCATCAGTTTTTCGCTTAGCGGCTGCTAAAACTCTTTGCTGTTGCAACTTTCGCATTATTTTCCTACGAGTAAAGGCTTCCTTACTGAACCATCCTCGTTTCTTATGAGGGAATGGCTCTTCTGACTGAGCTTTAAAAGCAAACACTCCTTTTTCCTGATCAGCAGAATACCCAGAAAGGGCAGGCTGTGAAGAAGTACCTTCACTCTTAGGTGAATCAGACAGCCGACGACTCATGTCTGAGGGTCCTTGATCACTCATACTGAAAACTAACAAATAGTCAAACAACACATAACAAATAAATACAGTTATGCACGTATTTTCGTAATTTATTTCATAACACAAAATATAGAATTGAAGTGTCAGCAGAACACTTCTTTGGCTCAGACCAGTGGCTAGGCTCTGATACCACCTTCTGTCGCAACCCCCGATCCCTTATCTGTCCCGGGAACGGGCGGACGCGAACTCAGTAGTGGTGGTATCAGATATTTAATCCTGCAGCGGAATTTACATCAGGACCGTAGTTAGGAAATGTTTATCAGAGTAAAACCACCATATTTGATATTAATAATAACATGGGCAAAACCCAAGTTTCTTATTACGATACATTTATAGGGACAAACCCTATTTTATTGAATTTAAAACATCGTTTATTAGGTAACTTTTATAGCCACATTTTTCCCAATCCTTCAGTGCTCTCCAGCTAGCTTTTCACTAATTGGCTGTTCACATTGTGTTACCTGTAACGCGTTTTAAAAGCATTTGTCAGTCGGAAATACTGGTGAGTGAATCCCGGTTTAATCAAGAAACATTTTATCAATTAAAACAGTGTTGAGAGCGATCACATTGTTTATTTCTACACAATTACTCATTCAGTATTTGCCACTCGACCGGATCTGTGGCTATGGTCAAATTACCCATTGGCTAACTCGTCGTCCAATGGTAATCTACTGTCATTCCGACTTACTACTACTACTCATAGTAATAAATTTTGTATACAAAACCCCATAATACCGGCAGTAATTGAAGAACTACAAAGACTCAATCACCGCTTAATCACATTGTAAACAATTAAGGTTTTGTAAAACATTCCAAAAAGGTTAACAAAAAGAGGATAAACTCACATTGCTATCTTAGACTTCTTGTAAGGGTTTCCTGGATATAATCTATAATTTATACAAATGTACATTGGTTAGTATCATAACCCTTTGAAAATATTGATGATACCCTCCCCGAGACGGCATTCCAACAACTACGTCGGGCAGAACCACGACAGTTGTTACGGAACCCTAAATCAATCGGGCAGCGTAACTATTACGAAATTGGGGTTATAATAGTTACAACAGAGCAGAACCTCGCTAATTAGGGGTATAATACCCGACTATTATAACTCTTCTACAAAATTTGAGATTGAGAATTGAGATTGTGAGCGACGGAAAACGAAAACTGATGCGTTCTATTTATAGTTGCTGAATTCGACTCTCACGCGGCCCGCGTAAGCGTAGCCATAGGGCTACGCGGCCCGCGTCAACATATGGTCAACGTATAGCTGATCCGGATCACCACCTAGCTTCGACACGATGATGACACGTGTCATCACCGGGCTGCGCCACATTTTGGGTCTCTCGCGGCCGGCGTTAACTTAAACGGGGTCTTACGCGGCCCGCTTGAACTTAAGAAGTCAACGAAGTCAGGTTCTAGGCCTTATACCGCCCGCGTAAGTGGTTGAGGTGGGTCTACGCGGCCCGCCTTAACTTACTATTTCTTGTTTTTAATTTATTTTATATGTTATAACATATTTCGGGCTTGGTTTTCACATACGGGTGTATTATAAGACATATTGGGACTTTTTACAATATACTAAGGTATCGGAAATATTTATGAGGGTGTTGTTCTTACCGAGGGTTGTTACAAACCGGGAACTCCAAAATGCTTGATTGTACTCCCGGGCATACCTAAAACTAGTCACTAATAATATTTGTACCTCATACTAACTTAATATAACGGATACATAAAGTATTAGGCCATTTATGTCATATTTGGAAGTTAAAAATGAATAAGAAAGAGACAGGGACCTAAACTGCCCAACTGCCAAACTTGTAGCCCGGACTGGACTAGCTCGCGGGCCGCGAACGAGCTGTCCAGATGCTACGCGGGCCACAAGAGCCCTATATCTGCAGCTTATATATTTTTTTTATTTTGTTTTGCTTATTTACCACTCCAATCTATTCTAAACCAATCAAAACCGAATCCTTGGGCCTCAAGCTGGTTGTAGCAGTTGTTTTTACACCTGTGATGATCTTACATGTCCCTCAAACACTTGTCATAATCCTACAAATTCTCAAAACCTATAAATAGGAAGTGAGTTCATCCATTTCAAATTGCATCTATCATTTTTATTCTCTCTTCTCTCAAATTCTAGTGGTTCCTGACCAAAAAGGAAACTCATTCTAGTAGAAAAGATTGCTAGAACCTTTTGTAAGTGTCTTAGCCCCCTCTTTAGTTCAATTTTCTTAATTAAAAAACTGGAAAATCAAAGTTACGTAAATTAGCTTTGACTCTCGGTTTAAACTCAAATGGTCTAGCCATTTTTTGAAATGAATATGGTTATGTGGCCATAATCAAGTAGGTGTTAATCCCTCAAAAGGGCACCTCCTAATTATTTCATTTGCTTAGTTAATTGTCAGGTCAAACTATTCAATTAAAAAGTCAAACTGGACATATTTGTAAATAATAAACAAAACTAATAATGAAGAGGTTATAAATTATATTTTATCACTCTAATAACTTGGTAATTATTATTAGAACATGTCTAAGCATGTTCAACCCGACAATTCTGAGTTTAGGGTCGGTTCGCAACCGAAAGTCGCAAAAGCTTGACTTTTGCTTTGACTTTCAGTTCTGACCCAATTAAGCTTAGATCCTTTATGTTTTAAGCTTCTATTAGGACCGTATTATGTTGTAGTATAACCCTCTGAGGTTATATTACCTGGTCATTAGTATTTTGAATTATATGCTAGTTTCCGTTATTATGCTTATAAATGCCCATTATGCCCTTATGTTATAAAAACGAGATTTTTTGAAAATGTGAGAGGACAAAAAGCTTTATTACTGGTATATAAGTATGTCACAAAAATTTGACATCAGTTTCTGGTCTCAAACTAAAGTTATGCAACATATCGTAAAACAAAACTTTTTGTTAATTAAATTGCATTTTTAGCATAAATCATATTTAAGCCCAATTTTTGGCACCAAACTTATTACCCACTGTTATGATATAATTTTTAGCAATTTTTTGAATTTTTGGTTAGATTTTATACTGACCGTAATTTAGAGTTCTTATGTGAATTCGGTAATTGACAATAATGCCCTTTTCGTTAATAAAATGAGATTTACATATCAATAACATACCAAACCTTTTCCTACTGATGTTATATGATAAATAAAATATTTTAAATAGTTAAGGCTGATTAAAATCTCAGAATTTCATAAACATCTCGAATATCGTCAATTATCGACTTTTACGCTAATTAGGCGCATAGTATGGTTTAAAACCATATTTAGCACCTAAGACTTGTTACCTACTGATTTTATAAATAAATTTTAATACTTTAACAGTAAGTATAAGTTTTGAACTTAGACTTCCAATTTTGTCCCTAAAAGCATATGTGAAATGACCAAAATGCCCCTACGGTGCATAGTTTGGCCATAAATAGTGAACCTCACATATGTATGATATCTTACTGATATAACATGATAAAATAAATATTTTTACTGAATGTTTTAGACCAGAACCTCAGTTTGCTTTAAAACCTCTTTTATAAATATTAAAATGAACAAAATGCCCCTACGGGACTTAATTTGGTTTTAAATACTTTTTGGGCATATATGTTAACATCCTACTGAGGTATTAACATATTTTAAGCATAATAACATAAAGTACTTGTATATGGTTCATTTGGTTACCCGTTATGCATTTACGCGTTCGGATCGGTTAACGTAACTAGTTTACGTAAGTTTGCCGAAACGAGTTTAACCTTATCGTTTATACTTCAAAATCCAGAATGTACTTAGTTTACCCATATTATACAAGTCTTCGTACTTGTTGGGTCTAAATTACATTCTATTCCGGTCATCACTTAATCTCGCGTATTGTACCGTTTTAGATACTTTAAGCTAGCCGGTTGATGCGTGTGAAGTGTTATATATATTAGGTGTATATTTTAAGCCCCTTTAACACTTATTTTTAGCCAAGTTTTAAATTTATAAAACACGATATTTCACTAACACTAAACACACATATGGGCAAGTGCATCCATCGTGAGCGTAGTATAGTGTTGGTAAGATACCGAGGTCGTCCAAGGACACAAGAGCTTTTAGTACCGGTTTATCCTCAACGTCTAATCAAAATAAAAAGTTTAGAAAAATGTTTTAAACTAAGAAAAATAAAAACTAACTAAAAATGCTGAAAAATAAAATAAAAAGAAAAACAGATAGACAAGATGAATCACTTGGTTCCGACTCGTATCTAGTGTAACCTTTGATTATTTCCGCACTTTTGCACATATTTAAGAGATTATCTTAGTTATTGTAGTAGGCCCCTCTTTTGAAGGTGACGTTACCCTCACCCCAGTAGTTTGAGTCAGCAAGGATACAATCCTAAAAGGGTGGATTATTGGAAGATAATTAATTAAGTTATTAATGCAAATTATGGTAGGCCCCTCTTTTGGAGGTGACGTTACCCTCGACTAAGTAGTCTGAGTCAGCAGGGATACAGTCCTAAATAGCCGGGTTATAGTATTAATAGTAGTTAACTTATGAGGGGATCAAAGAGTTTGGATCCCCGCCATCCAATACCGTTAAGTATTGAAGGAGGTCCTACTAAATTTGACCCAGGTCCATTGCAGGACCTCTAAACGCTGAACAATGGCAATACCTTTACCAAACCGTTCCCTTAACCCCCGGCCAGGTAGCCAACATACCTCCATATAGACCGTGGAGATATGAATGGTGAAAATCTTTTATTTTATATAGACAGTAAAATAATGCCAAGACACCACGGACAAACGATAAGGAAAGATCACCTTCAACATAAGCAACTAGTTATTAAAGTCATTAATACAAAACCAAGTAAAAAGTGCAAAAGATTAGAAATAAAAAGTATTACACTAGACACTTTGTCTTCACCAAGTGATGTAAGAGACTTAGGCAAACATGGCCTTGATTGTCAAGAACTCTTACGATCAATCTTGGATCCCGAGACGACTCACACACTCTACGATGGACAATGGATGATGGTGGTGGATGATGGTGTTATGGTGGTGGTGGGTGGTGGGTGAAGTGTGAGAGAGGTGGTGTGCCAAGGGATGGTTTGAGCTTGAGCCAAGCACTTCTATTTATAGGCTGAACAGAAGCTCGGGCACGGCCCCGTGTCCAGTGGGCACGGCCCCGTGTCCACATCCTTCTCTTTCTTCATTTAATGTTGTTTTGTCTTTCTAGTTGACCACGCCCCGGTGTCCGCTGAGCACGACCCCGTGGTGCAGAAGAATCTTTATACTATGCAGATTTGCTGGATTGTGCGAATCTTATAGTTGACCACGGCCCCGTGTCCGCTGAGCACGGCCCCGTGGTGGGCAATAGAAGCTTCTACCACTTTGTCTTTTCTGCTGACACTTGGGCACGCCCCCGTGCTGGCTGAGCACGGGGCGTGTTCAGGCTTCTGATCTCTTGTTTTTCTTGGGAAGATGCTGTCGTGGGGTCGGGCATGCCACGTCTTGTTCCTTTTCTTGTATTTATGTTACATTTTGATGTCTTTTTGCTTCTTTTGTTAATTTGAGCTCATTTAATCCTGAAAATACAAAAGGAAGACAAAAGCACACTTTTTCCAACATTAGTACTAAAAAAGGGTTAGTTTTATGCCTCATTTGATGAAATTTATATGTTGCATTTTTAACACATCACCGGTCTAAGTCTACGACTTAAATAAGACCGTTAGCATTCTGAATTGGTTATATATTACCATCACTCCAGACTAGAGCCACCCAGTAAAAGCTACCTGCATTTAAATAGATTGGATATGACTAAGTTATTTTGCAGTGAATCAAGTATTAGCTCAGGTAAATACTTTTAACTTATTTTCTGTTATACGGGCTTGGGATACGGTATTATAATAATACCGCTTGGTCGGGTGTGAAATCATTTAATTGGATTGTGATTAATAGATTTGCATAACCCGTTTTTATCTGTTTTGTTTGATAACATAAACATTGGGGGTTAATACGACCATCTACTGGATATCCTTGGCTCATTTCATTTGAAAATGGCCACGACCTATGCACGGGGTGTAGGCATACACCTGACAGATGCAAATGCTAAATAACCCACATGTTGGGGATAACTCCTTTGTGGGTTTTATAAGTGGTGAGTCGGTTAATCATGACCGGCTTCTAAACCGGCACCATATGTATGACAAACATGTAAAACTGTATACAAGATTTCAATATAAATTGTCCCAAGTTATAAATGGTTTTGTGCCTTGTGCGCCTAAATCAATTTTCACAAACTCTTTTCAAAAGAGTTAGTTAATTGTATTTACCAGTGAAAACTGACGTATTTTCCAAAGACTAAGTGACAGGTACTACTCGAAATAGGCTGGTAGCTGCTCGGCATCGAAATAGAGGATCTTGCAAATCCTTAAAGATGCCTTAAAGTCTGTTAAACTTCATTTTATACAATTCTGTAAAGATCCACCTGTGGATTTGAAATTACAGGCTCGTCTATAATAAATACTTTAATATTTTCAGACAATTGGGTTTGTAATAATATTTTATATTCCAAGACTTCCGATGTGTTATTCTGTGTATGTTTGACCATGATGATATCAACTACGTCACGATACTCCCCACCGGGCCCACCGGTAATATGTGGAAATATCGCGGTGTGACAGGTTGGTATCAGAGCCAACGTTTGAGTGAATTAAACACTAGCCCTTAGTGTTTAATCTCAAATGACACAGTAGCATATTCCTTAGACCTTTTGAGTCTAGACTTAACATAAGGAATGCTCTCATCCATATTAAGTAAACATTGTTTTCGATTTTTTTGTGTTTTGAATATGTCGCCAAGCAGAGAAGCCGTGGATAGAGATTCTCCTCATCCGAAGCCAAGGAATGCTAAGCTTCGTATCACGGCTAGAATGAGCGTGCGACCGGTTTGGAGGAAAGACCTTTATGGACCTATTTCCAAAGTCAAACCTATTGAAACTTGCAATCAGACTTCCGAGTCCATACCGTACATCCCTGAGGCTCAAAATTTTGAAGTCTGTACCAGTGGAGTCCATACCAGGTGGTCCCTGAGGCTCCCGTATCGAAAATAATACCAGTGGATTCTAATGATCCCTATTTCTTACCTCCAAGTTTTGAAATCCTAGAATTGAATTGTACCACTTAAAACCCAATCCGTGATCCATACCATTCTTTAACCATAGAATCCTTGAATTCTACTTCTATAACGGATCCTGATTGGAATACTTACCTTATTCACTAAGGTCTTCAGTATCCCTACCATATATGGTAAACAAAGAAGAGAAACAGTCAAAATGGAGCAAGGAAGGCGTTAGAGAATCCTTCTTTCATAATATTCATTATCCTTTAAGTCCCTATAAGGACCTATCTCTTCTATATAGTCCCTGTGTGGACATACCTTTCAATTTAAAACCCTGTATGGGCATTTGCTATTTAGTCCCTTCGTGGACATTATATTTCAATAAAGTCCCTCAGTGGACATGCTATTTCAATACAATCCTTTCATGGACGTATGATTTCATTAAAATCCCTTTGTGGATACACTATTTTAAAAATAGTCCCTTTGTGGACTTGGTATTTCAATATAGTCCTTTCATGGACATTATACTCCATTATAGTCCTTTCATGGGCATATTATTTCATTGAAATCTTTATGTAAGACATATTATTTCATCGTAGTCCCTTCGTGGACATGTTCATTCATCAAAGTCCCTTTTTGGACACATTATTCCAATAAAATCCCTTGTGGATATGATATTTCATTATAGTCCCTCCAAGGACACATTGTTTCACTAATAAGTCCCAATGAGGACGTATCTTTCGACTTAAAGTCCCTGTGAGGACAATTGTTTAATAACGTCCCTTCATGGACATGATATATCATAATAATCCCATTATGGACATATCTTATAGTCCCTATACGGACTTATATTTTCTTTTTAGTCCCTGCGTGGACCAGAGTTGCTTTAAAGTCCCTGTGTGGACAAATGAATTACTAAAAGTCCTGATTAAGGCACTATTGTAGATTTCCTAATGATTTATGGAAAGTTTTTGAAAATTTTATATAGGTATTCATTTCGTCCTTTATCCGACGTTAGTTCCGAATTTTACTCAAACTTTATCGATCAGCTGAAAATTTCAAAAGATCCTCTTAATGGTATAACCTAGCCTATATGTCTATGAACATGACTATGATGGTAAAACCCTCTTAAGATAATTAATCTTTGTTAACATCTAAGAACATGTTAACACTCCTGGCAGTGTAGCTTGAGAAACCACACCAGCCGACAAGGTATTGGATTACGTCTAAGCCTTAAAGCTTATATGATCAAATTAGATCATGGCAAGTATCATCAATGTGATGATCATACCATAAACATCCATTAGTGGTGAAGTTCCTACGGGCTATACTTGTTGTCCAATAAAGACAACGACAGTTGTGGTTTACGACTCCCTGTCTAAAGATATTGGACTATGTCCAAGTATAATAGTCTATATGATCAAAGCGATCATGACTAAAATCATCAATATGATGATTATATTTAACATCCTTAGTGATGTGTTGCCTACGGGCTATATTATATTGTCAAATTGTGACAAGACAATTGTAATCTTTTATGATTCTTTGCCCAAAGGGGGTGAGCTATGCTCAAATCTCATAGTCTGTATGATCATTGTTATCCTGACTAATATCATCAGTATGATGATCATAATATTAACATCCCTAGTGATGAAGTGCCTACGGGCTGTATTTTACTCTATTGTCGATAAGACAAGGATAGTGGTGATATTTATGATCCCCTGTTCAAAGTGGTGGGTTATACCCAAACCTAATAGTCTATATGATCAATGTGATCATGACTAATATCATCAAATACGATGATTATATACAAACATCCATTAGTGATGTCAATTGGTTTACCTTTGTGCCAAAGTGAATCGTCTTTCAAGACGATGACAGTTGTAGTCTATGACTCTCTGTCCAAAGGTGAAGAACTATGTTCAATTCTTAAAGCCCCTGATCCAATAAGATTTCGGCCTATAAATTAATGTCCTTTGTGACAAACCAACGAGTTATATTTTAAAGTCATTCATGACAAGCCAATGTGCTATAATTTGTCGTTCGTGACAAGTTTACATACTAAATATTAACATCCCTGATGTCAGGCATTTTGTGCCAGATTTTATAATGTCCTTGTGACAAGGCTATTTTGTGCCATATCTAAATATCCTTTGCGACAAGGCCTTCACGCCATATGATTATTTATATCCTTCGTGACTAGGCTCTATGCCATATCGTTTTATGTCCCTAGTGACGGGCCTTTGTGCCGTGTACATTAGAAGTCCTTTAAGGCTAGCCTTCGAGCTATTCATAATCGTCCTTGTGACAGAGAAAGTTGTGACATTATGATCCCCTGTCAAACAGGTAATGGACACGGTCCGAACCTTAAACGCCATTGATGGTTCTCTTGTGACCTAGGCAAAATGAAATTGATATTCTTTCAAATAACATTCATTAAGAATGTTCGGAACATAATAGCCTATAAGGTTTATTGATGCCGTGGCTAATCTATGTCAGGTCATCAGGATGATGACTAACAATTGATTAATTTCATGGTTAGTACCAAGCTTCGAGTATGACAAACTCGGATGAGGTAGACAACAGTCGCGATACTAATGATGCGACAAAAGCTAATGATGCTACAAACATAAACCTCAATATTAATGGAGTTAATCTCCAAACTGTGATTGACACAGCTGTAAGAAAGGCCATAGAAAAGGTCATGAAACAGTTCAAAGAGCCGAGTGCTACTCGCTCCAAATCCCATTCAAACCACATTCAATTGCTCATGAAAAGATCTTTGTTCACACTTCGAATGTGAAGGATGAACCAAAGGAGGAGGATAACTCCCAGAAATCTAAGAAAAAGAGCAAGTACGGCTTAATAAGAACCAACAAAAGTTCAGTAAGAAGCCTGTATGTACGAATTGCTATAAAAGACACTGGGGACAATGTCGAATAGAACAAAGACCAAAGTAGTGTGGCATCTGCAAAGGAACTGGTCATCAGTCCCATGAATGTAGGGACATAAAGAATGCAGTCTGTTACGGCTGTGGTGAGAAAGGCCACATCAGAACTAGATGCCATAAAGCTGCCAAAGAAGATGCGGCTAAGCCTGGAGAGGCTAAGAAGGGAAATGCCTGAACTACCTAATGAATGCCAGAGGCAGTACATATTAATAATATCATCAGATACATTCCTTATCATTTATCAGTGATAATTTCTGCTAAGTGTCCTGTTTTTAATACAGGCAATAATAAGTCTTTCATAGACCATAAGCTTAGCAAACTTTTGATGATATTCATAAGAACTCCAGATACTAAGTAAGGTAGAACCTACCAATGAAACCTTAGAGACCGTTTCTTCTCTTTCTCGGCAACGATCCTTCTGTAAAATCTAAGAGTACTCTTTCTTTGAATAGAGTACGACAATATATGTTATTTTAATTATTTTCCTCATTGATTTCTATCAACTGCGAGTGCCAACTATGACTGATAAAAGCGCCATATGAGGATTGGCGTATCCCAGTGCGTCCCATAGATTGCGTCCATGCCTGATCAGTATGGAGGTTTAATGCATGGAACCACTAAGGTATTCCAATGGTCATATTGTACTAAAGTTAGCTAGTGGGATTCAAAGAAGATATCCATTATAGAAATGCCTAAGTAGGCGTCTCTACTAAAGGCATCCCTGTATTCATAAGACGGATGTGTCATTTGCATGGCACAATGTGACGGTAAGTGAACCAAGGTCGGAGATTGAAGCTACCTCTATCATATTTGGATAACATGATTTCTTCTCCGTAAAACTACCCTGTTTACCTCCTGAGAGGCAAGTGAAGTTAGGATTGACATCCTATTAGGAGCCGTATCTGTTACAAAAGCCCTAAATCGGTTAGCATCAACGGGAATGGAAGAACTGAGAGCTAACCAGATGAGTTTATGGAAAAAGGCTTGTACAGCCTAACTCATCATCTTAGGAGCTTTGATTATTGTTGATAAAGGAAGACACAATGCAATACGCTTGTGCATTGAATACTGCAACCTAACTAGGAAACGATTAAGAATCGTTATTAGCTGCCCAGGATCGTCGATTGGTTCGACTAACCATGAGAGTAGTCAATTCCTTAAGATTGATTCGGGTAGTAGTTGGAATGACTATCTCACCTTAATTAAGTTCTCCTATAACCAATGATGCGTGTGTGGTGTATATATAATTTTAAGTATATTTTAAGCCCTTTTTACACGTTAGTCAAGTTTTAAATTTATAAAACACGATATTTACTAACACCAAACACACATATGGGCAAGTGCACCCATCGTGAGCGTAGTATAGTGTTGGTAAGATACCGAGGTCGTCCAAGGACACAAGAGCTTTTAGTACTGGTTTATCCTCAACGTCTAATCAAATCAAAAGTTAGAAAAAAGGCTTTTAAACTAGAAAAATAAAACTAACTAAAATGCTGAAAAATAAAATAAAAGTAAAAACAGATAGACAAGATGAATCACTTGGCTCCGACTCGTGTTTAGTGTAACCTTTGATTATTTCCGCACTTTTGCACTTTTTAAGAGATTATCTTAGTTATTGTAGTAGGCCCCTCTTTTGAAGGTGACGTTACCCTCAACCCAGTAGTTTGAGTCAGCAAGGATACAATCCTAAAGGGTCGGATTATTGAAAGATAATTAATTAAGTTATTAATGCATATTATGGTAGGCCCCTCTTTTGAAGGTGACGTTACCCTCGGCTAAGTAGTCTGAGTCAGCAGGGACACAGTCCTAAGTAGCCGGGTTAAAGTATTAATAGTAGCTTACATATGAGGGGATCAAAGAGTTTGGACCCCCGCCATCCAATACCGGTGGGTATTGAAGGAGGTCCTACTAAATTTGACCCAGGTCCTTGCAGGATCTATACACTGAACAAGGCAAGACTCTTACCAAATTGTTCCCTTAACCCCCGACCAGGTAGCCAACATACCTCCATATAGACCGTGGAGATATGAATGGTGAAAATCTTTTATTTTATATAGACAGTAAAATAATGCCAAGACACCACGGACAAACGATAAAGAAGAATCACCTTCAACATAAGAAACTAGTTATTAAAGTCATTAATACATAAGCAAGTAAAAAGTGCGAAAAGATTAAAAATAAAAAGTATTACACTAGACACTTGTCTTCACCAAGTGATGTAAGAGACTTAGGCAAACATGGCCTTTGATTGTCAAGAACTCTTACGATCAATCTTGGATCCCGAGACGACTCACACACTCTATGATGGACAATGGATGATGGTGGTGGATGATGGTGTTGTGATAGTGGTGGGTGGTGGGTGAAGTGTGAGAGAGGTGGTGTGCCAAGGGATGGTTTGCAAATGAGCCAAGCACCCCTATTTATATCCTGAACAATAGCTCGGGCACGGCCCCATGTCCAGTGGGCACGACCCCATGTCCATCCTCTTCTCTGTCTTCATTAATTGTAGTTTGTCTGCATTAGTTGACCACGCCCCCGTGTCCGCTGGGCACGCCCTCGTGTGCAGAAGCGTATCTGTACTATCAAGATTTGCCTGGATTTTGCGAATCTTATAGTTGACCACGGCCCTATGTCCGCTGAGCACGGCCCCGTGGTGGGCGATAGAAGCTTCTATAGCTTTGTCTTTTATGCTGGAACTTGGGCACGCCCCCGTGTTCACTGAGCACGGGGCGTGTTCAGCCTTCTGTTCTCTTGTTTTACTTGGGAAGATGCTGTCGGGGAGGTCGGGCATGCCACGTTTGTTCCTTTTCTTGTATTTATGTTAGATTTAGCTGCCTTTTTGCTTCTTTTGTTCATTTGAGCTCATTTAATCCTGAAAATACAAAAGGAAGACAAAAGCACACTTTTTCCAATATTAGTACTAAAAAAGGGTTAGTTTTATGCCACAATTGATGTAATTTATATGTTGCATTTTGCACACATCAACCAATAGCATTATATAAGCATCAAGGCTGCTCTTTTGGAGACTTTGTATGGGAGAAAGTGACAAACGCCCGTTTGTTGGGCAGGAGTTGGGAAAACCCAATTATCAAAATCTGAAATTTGTCTTAAAGGCGACGGATAAGATAATATGAATCCGTAATCGTCTGAAAGCTGCCAGTAATCGGCAGAAGAGCAACACGAACAAGAGGCACAAATCTCTTAAAGTTCCAAGTAGGGAACAAGACTCTATTAAAAATACCAACATGGATGGGTACGATACGTTTCAGTATAAAGGGCGAGTCGAGCCCTGGATATTTAGGACCATTCGAGATCATCGAATGTGTCGGCAGTATATCTTATAAGCTAAACTTGCCTTAGGAGCTTAGTGAAATTCACAATGTGTTCCACATCTGTAACTTAAAGAAATGTCTAGCTGATAAACCGCTAGCAATGTCTTATAAAGACGTACAGATTGATGAAAGCCTGAGGTTATTGAAAGACCTATATCGATCAAGGATCGACAGGTTAAGAAGCTCCGAAAGGAAGCATGTACCTATTGTATAGGTCAATTGGGATGCCCGTAGAGGCCCCTAATATATTGCGGAAGTTAAGTCCATTATACGACAGAAAGTACTTCCATCTTTTTGAGCAAATCTTGGGGTCAAGATTTATTTTAAGGGGGTGAGGATGTAACACCTCGTAAAATCGTGTCCAATGATGTGTTGACAGGTGTAATAAACCCAAATAAAGTTAAACGTTGATTTTGAGGGACTATTTTCATTAAAATCAAAAACCTTGAATATAGAAGGATTGAAAGTGTCAACATGCTTAAACTAAGCCTCTGAGTGACCTTATACGGTATCCGTATTCTCAAATGAGCCACTTGTTAGACGAGAGGAGCCGTTTGCGTAATTATGTGAAAGTTTGCGCGTCGAAGGGTTAAAAGCATCAACATGTTAATTCTTACCCTTGAGTGACCTTTTAACAAACCGAGAGCATCATGATGTTCGATCCTACTCCCGGGAATGCCCAATATTGGCCATTCAAGGTTTTTATACCAATAAGGATGTTACGCGTAAGTTTGTAAGTTATAGGGGTTAAAAGCGTCAACATGTTTCTGAATGACCTTTTAACGAACCCGGAGCATTATGGTGTGCAATCATACTCTCGAGAATGCTTAATATGGGCTACATAGGGCTTTGATGCTATTAAATGATGATACGCGCAAGTTTGCGCGTTAAAGGGACCAAAAGCGTCAACGTCTAAAACTACACCTTTGAGGGACCATTTAAGCGAACTGGAGCATTGTAATGTTCGGTCATATGCTCGGGAATGCCTAATATGGTCCATGGAAGGCTTTGATATCGTTAAACGATATTACGCACACCTTTGTGCGTTAAAAGGACTAAAAGCGTTAAATTACGAAACTACGCTTTTGAGTGACCTTTTAAAGGAACCGGGAACTCCGAAATGCTTGATCGTACTCCCGGGCATACCTGAAACTAGTCACTAATAATATTTGTACCTCATACTAACTTAATATAACGGATACATAAAGTATTGGGCCATTTATGTCATATTTGGAAGTTAAAAATGAATAAGAAAGAGACAGGGACCTAAACTGCCCAACTGCCAAACTTGTAGCCCAGACTGGACTAGCTCACGGGCCGCGAACGAGCTGTCCAGATGCTACGATGGACGCGAGAGCCCTATATCTCCAGCTTATATATATATTTTTTTATTTTTTTTGCTTGTTTACCACTCCAATCTATTCTAAACCAATCAAAACCGAATCCTTAGGCCTCAAGCTGGTTGTAACAGCTGTTTTTACACCTGTGATGATCTTACATGTCCCTCAAACACTTGTCATAATCCTACAAATTCTCAAAACCTATAAATAGTAAGTGAGTTCATCCATTTCAAATTGCACCTATCATTTTTATTCTCTCTTCTCTCAAATTCTAGAGGTTCCTTGTCACACCCCGATATTTCCACATATTACCGGTGGGCCCGGCGGGGAGTATCATGACGTAGTTGATATCATCATAGTCAATACACACAATATAATAGCACACCGGAAGGCTTGGTGAATAAACTATTACAAACCATAATGTCTGAGTGTTCGAGTGACATAATATACAGACTGGAATGTAATAAGATCCACAGGCGGATCATAAACAAATACAAAGAAACAAAATAACAGACTGCAGGCATCTATGGATTTGCAAGATCCTCTTATGACACCTAATAGCTCCAGCCTATTACGAGAGGTACCTGTCAAATCAGTCTTTAAGAAAATACGTCAGTTTACACTGGTAAATACAATTAACTGACTCTTTTGAAAACATTTATGAAAATTGATTTAAGTGCACATGACACAAATCTTTTATAACTTGGGACAATTATTTAAGTATAATCTTGTATACAGATTTACATGTTTGTCTTACAATTGGGGCCGGTTGGAAGCCGGACGTGATTAACCGACTCACCACTTATAGAACCCACAAAGGAGTTATCCCCAACATGTGGGTTTATATTTTAGCATTTGCATCTGTCAGGTGTATGCCTACACCTCGTGCATAGGTCGTGGCCATTTTCAAATGAAATGAGCCGAGGATATCCAGGACACGGTCGTATTAACCCCCAATGCTTATGTTATCAAACAAGTCAGATTAAAACGGGTTATGTAAATTTATTAATCACAATCCGATTAAATGATTTCATACCCGACCAAGTAGTATTATTATAATACCATATCCCAAGCCCGTATAAGGGAAAATAAGTTAAAAGTATTTACCTGATGCTAGCAGTAAAATCCTAAAGCTTTTTGAAGGCACCTTCTACCGGAAGCTATTTAATCTGTATAGAAGGTTTATTAACCTATTAGGATGCTAACGTGTCTTTAATTTAGTCAAGGACTTAGACCGACTAGCTAGAAAGAAACCTTACGGTTCTAAACGCTAGATTAAGCGGAGACCGGAATAGAATGTGGTTTAAACCTGACAAGCTTGGATACTTGTATATTATGGGTAAACTAAACACATTCTGGAAGTTGAGACTTTATTGATAAGGTTAAGCCCGTTTCGACTATTTTATGTAAACTAGTCACATAAGCCGATCCAAACGCGTAAACGCGTAACGGTTAACCAAATGAATTATATACAGGTCTTAATCATTATTATGCTCAAAATATGTTAATACATCAGTAAGATGTTAACATATATGCCCAAAAAGTATTTTAACTAAAATAAGTCCCATAAGGGCATTTTGGTAATTTTAATGCCCATAAAAGAGTTTAATTGTGCAACTGAGTTTCAGGTCTGATTTAATCAGTAAAAATATGTACTTTTTATAAGTTATATCAGTAGGGTATTTTATCTATGTGAAATTTATCTTATATTACCAAACTATGCACCGTAGGGGCATTTTGGTAATTTTACATAGGCTTTAAAGGTCAAAATAGACTTCTGAGTTTAAAAACTTTGGCTTACTGTTTAATGGTATAAATTAACTTAAAACATCAGTAAGTAATAAGTTTTATAAAGCAAGAATAGTTTTAACTCATACTATGTGTTAAAAATGCTTAAAAGTCGGTTTAAAGGGTATTTGGTTTAAAACAGGAAATATGAGTTTTTGATCAGTTTATAAAGTTCAAAATACTTTATTTACTATATAATATTAGTAGCCAAAGGTTTCGCACTAAAAAGTTATGTAAAACTCATTTTATGCATGAAAAGGATAAAACCGACAATCACCGAAATCAAGTTATAATCCTATGTTATGCTCAGCCCAAAAATAATTAAAAATCTTCAAAAATCCCAAAATATTATTTTACATCAGTAGGTACAAAGTTTGATGTCAAAAATTGGGTTTATATAGGCTTTATGCTAATTACGCCATTTAAATAATAAAAAGTTCCTTAATTACGCTATTGAGCATAACTCTTATTCTAGACCTCCAATTGATGTCAAATTTTCAGGACATGTCTAAATATCAGTAGCAAAGGTGTTAGTCCAATCACATTGTTAAAAATCTCAGTTGTATATAAAAAGGCCGTTTATGGCATTATTAAGCATAATTACGATCAAGTGCATATAATTCAAACCAATAGGCACCATGCAATATAACTCCAGAGGGTTATACTACTAAGTAAAGTGGTCCTAATGGAAGCTTAAAACTTGGAAGAACTAAGCTTGAACGGGTCAGAACTGAAAGTCAAAGCAAAAGTCAAGCTTTTACCACTTTTGGTTATAAACTGACCTTAGACTATTAATTGCCGGGTTAGGACTGATAAGACATGATTTAATATTAATTACCAAGTCATTAGAATGTTAAAATATAATTTAGAACCTCTGGTTTATTAATTTTAATCATTTTCAAACATTCTGTCCAGTTTGACTTTTTGTCAAACTACTTTGACCCGACAATTGACCAGTCAAACGAGATAATTAGGAGGTGCCCTTTTAAGGGTTAATCACCTACACTAATGTGGTTCTATAACCACTTTCAATTTGATTAGTGGTTAAACCATATGTAATTAAAACGAAAGTCAAACTAAATTTACGATAAGTTTGACTTTAGAGTAATTAAGCTAAATTAAACGACTAAACAAGAAATTAGAGGCTTACTACTAGTCCTAGCAGTCTTTTCTACACTTGATGATCCTCTTCTTACTGATGGAAGCTCCAGAACAAGTCCCATAAGTGAATTGTTTGTAAATGTGTTTATGAACACAAGAGTAAGCTCCTTTATATAGCAAGGTCCATGAATCCAGATCATTTCCAGGTGTTATTGGAGGCCCTGGGATTACCCCAGGTGTCCTATCTAGTGAAATAAACCGACATATAGCTCCCTAGGTCGTTACAAACTAGGCTAAGGCGGTGGAACAGCCAAAACCCGCACCTGTCAAGATTTTTCTGATACTGGCACCCTGAGGCGGGGCGCGTAAGCCAAGGGGGAAGCTTACGCGGGCCGCTTGGACTGTCTGATCAGGTAAAACAAGTTTCATTGTTGGCAGATTTAGTCCCTGATTGTTTTTAACCCTTTTTAACTTCGTTGTTGACATGTAGGGCCATTATAGTCAGTATGTTGAGGCTCTAGGAGGAATAAATTAACTTCGTTAGGCTCCGGTTCGTTAAATACCTCTATGAAAGCAAGTTTTATCAAGTTGACACTTTTGGCCCAAAGTTTTGAAAACATGCGTAGCGATCTCGAAACCACGTGAAATTTATACCACTTATTCTTAAGAGTATATTTGAATGTTTCGAAGCCTCGGTTTCATTAAAAGGTCACTCAGAGGTCAGAATCGACATGTTGACACGTTTAACCCTTTTAATTTAATAATCTTCCGATTATTTTTATAAGCGGCTTCTTAAATCCAATTAATCACTCATTTAAGAATATATTCATCGTGTACGGTCATTCAGAGGCACAAGTTTGGCATGTTGACACTTTTAGTCATTGTGGTTTCATAGATTCACTGTTCGATAACTTTGATCCTTCAAACTCAATCTTTCACACCTTTAGAGTTTAGTACACGTGTCTTTATATAATTGGACACGTTTTTACGTGGTGTTGCATCGTCACCCCTTTAAAAGAAATCTCGACCCCGAGATTTACCGGAATAAGTTAGGGTACTTTTGTCGCATAGTGGACTCAACTTCCCACGTATATTCGGGACCTCTACTGGCGTCCCATTTGACCTTTACTATAGGTACATGCTTTCTTCGGAGCTTTTTAACTTGTCGATCCTCGATCGATATAGGTCTTTCAACAAATCTCAAGCTTTCATAAATTTACACGTCTTTATGAGACATAGCCAGTGATTCATCGGCTAGGCATTTCTTGAGATTACAGATATGGAACACATTATGGATTCCACTCAGCTCCTCGGGCAAGTTTAGCTTATAAGCTACACTGCCGACACATTCGATAATCTCGAATGGTCCAATATACCTAGGGCTTAACTTACCCTTCTTACCAAAACGCATCACACCTTTCCAGAGTGACACTTTCAATAGAACTTTTTCGCCTATCTCAAACTTTAGAGGTTTTCGCCTCTCATCAGCATAACTTTTCCGCCTATCCCTGGCAGCTTTTAGGCGATCACGAATCTGGACAATCTTGTCCGTTGTTTCAAGGACTATATCAGGTCCTGACAACTGAGTTTCTCCTACTTCTGCCCAACAGACAGGCGTTCTGCATTTCCTACCATATAATGCCTCAAAAGGCGCAGCCTGAATGCTAGTATGGTAGCTATTGTTATAAGAAAACTCGATCAATGGTAGGTGGTCATCCCAACTACCACCTAAATCAATAACACATGCACGAAGCATGTCTTCCAAAGTTTGAATTGTACGCTCACTCTGTCCATCAGTCTGAGGATGGTAAGCAGTGCTAAAATTCAAACGCGTGCCCAAAGATTGTTGGAAACTTTTCCAAAAATGTGAGGTATATCTAGTATCTCTATTAGAGATAATAGACACTGTAAGTCCCGTGAAACGGATCTTTCAATGATATCAAACAATCACCAAGTTTGTGCGGAATCCAAACTTGGTGAGATTCAAGAAAAACACGAAAATATGAAGAACAAACCAAATACGAAGAACACACCGAATCACTTTCAACACTTGCACACGATTCTATTACTTTAACAAGCAAAACCGTCTAGTACAAGTGCTCACAAAATCGCCTCTCTCTCTAGAGAAATTGTAACAATAAGGTTCTAAGGTTCCCAGAAGTTCAAACCCTAAAACAAGTTAAAAACTTGTTTATATACTAACTCAAGCCCAATTCCCTACATGGGCTCCCCTTGGGCCTGCTTGGCCCACATGGCCTAAAGCTTGGCCCAAGTGACCTATAAAGGTCCACAACCTAATATAAACTAACCCGGTAAGGCCCAGTTCATAACCATAGCTCGTTATATTAATTTGATGCGTCAGTCTCACACTTTAGGGCCTAACAATCTCCCCCTAGACTGATGCCATCAAATTGTCTTCATAGCATGAATTCAGCAACGTCTTCAACGAAGTCTATGGTCATCACTATGTTGCAGATGTTGTGGAAGTTCTTGACTTCTGAACTCTCAGCACTGGGTCTCTTTCTTCAACTTTTGTGGTTAGCTTCATATCAGGATCTTGATCAGCTTTGCTTGAAAATCTTGTTAAAAAGAATGTGAGAGGAGGATTCTCAACAACTCTTTTCTTCTTCAATCTTTTTCTTTCAAGCAGGTTCACAGGTACTTCTTCAAATGTACTTTCATTGTCAGACGGCGTTTCGTATCCGGTTCTTCTGACTCAGGTACATCTTGTTGTTGTGCTGCTTCAGACTTCTTCAGCAACTAACAGCATCTCAATCTTCATCAACCCCTGTTCTTGAATGAAATCAAGTTCTGCACATACTCACAAACTCATAAGCAAACATTTCTTATGCAACAGGGAGAGTACCATATGAACACTAGGTACATCCAAGAACTTGTACTCGGATTTCACAATTTAAATTCTTTCAACTTTTGATGATCAGTCAAATCTTCAAGAACGGTTACATTTTTTTAATTTTAAGAAAAACAATTAAAAACTCTATTTTTGGATTTTTGGTTTTATAGAAAAGCAAGACACTATTTTTGTATTTTTTAATTTTTCAATTTTTTTTAATTTTAAGAAATAAAACAAATAAAAACTCAAAATATAAACAACTACCATAATATACAATTACAATTGCAATGGGATCAAAATTCGTTCTCAGACAGACTAAGGAACACTTTTCAGTACGAGCCTAATCAAACTGGTATATGCGATTGCCAATATGTTTGTCCACTTAAACTTTAACGCTCAACTTTCAACTTTTCAACTTCGTGATATGCTTTAGATAATATTATACTATTATACCCGTGTGTCCCATTCCAAGGCATACCCCCGCGATCAAGGTAAGCACAACAATTCATCGTAGCAGGTAAGTATACTGATGTCATCCTTTAAGATATCCTGACTGTGTCTAGGTCTGCATATGATCTGTTTTATCATGTTTTGATTTCTTAACAATGAACACCCAAATAAATACTAATCAAATCCTAGAAATATAAACAGCACACTCTATCATGCAAGTATCTTCCCTACCACATATTTCACAAGTCCAATCTAGATTTCTGAAATCTTAACTGGGAATAGGTTGAGAAGAGAACAGAATAGATCTTAAGTAGAGATGGTATAATATACAGATCAAATGAGTTTTTCTCAATTTGATATAGGTTTCTTGGGTTTCTTTTGGGCACTTGAGGGCCTCTTTCGGGTGTATTAGATCTATAGCGCGACAACGTACAGCTAGGTCAGCATGTATCTGGATGCAGCAGAAGCTGTCGTTGCCTAGCACCTCCAGGTCAGCATATATCTGGATGCAGCAGAGGAGGTACACGACTTTTTTCAGAGAAGATTTCAGAATCAGATCAAAATTGTGTGTATCGGGACAACATACAGACATTCAAATAGAAATGAGCTAATTCCAAGTGACTTTCTTTCCTGGGTTCATGTACAATTTTAGTTCTGAACAGAAGAACAGCCAAGATATCCCCGGATGATACAACAATATAAAGACCCAAAACCTCAGATGTTGGCTATCTATCAACGCAAGATTTAAGACCATAAAATCATACGCCGTTGGTATGTTACCCACATGATACATAGTTCGTTATGTTTATATCACTTAGTATCTTTTATCATGCTGAGCGTCAAGCCTATCGACATATCGCAGTAGATCCTAGTCTTTTCAGCTATGGCACCTTACATGTGTTAGTCAAACCCTTTAACACGAACATTTATTTCACTTCCCATATCATGCAATCTCTCTTTTTGGCTTTTTCATTTTTCAAATGTTTTTGTATTTTCTCATTTTCTCCCCCTAAAACAATACATATTTACAGCAAACTCTTTTAGTATTTTTCCGAGTTTTCTCCTCCTAAACTCTATATCTATCTATATGTTCCTCTCCCCCCCTACATTTGTGCATAAATCTTGTATTTTTGCGCAAATTTACCATTTACTAGAGAAAGGACACATTATATACAAAGTATAAACTAAGAAAAAGAGAGAAACATATTTTTGCTTAACCGTTCTGTCATCAGATTGAAGACTAATCAAAATTCAAATCAAAGTACTGAATTTAAACGGTACCTTTTGCTGATCATTTCTTACTTCTTTTATCTCCTCCAAAGGAAACATATCATCTGTAAAAAAAATTTGAACTTTTTGCAACAGTTAAATGTTACCCGTTTTTATCTCTGGAACAACCGCTATCAACATTCCAGAGATTGTCAACAGTTCCTCCTTGGTTGTTCCTGAAAGGTAAGGAGATTAGTAAGACATGGGTACCCAGGCCATCGTGGTCCTGGGATTTCCTGAAGCATCAAAATAAGACACTTCTTTCAAACACAAGTCCCCTTTTGTCTCAAGGATTGGAGACATTGCCACGTTGGATTTGGGTTTCCAAATCTGTTTTGGTTTAACAAACATATTTGTTTCCTTCGGTTGAGCAACTTTAGCTGTTTCAGGTTTGTTAGTTTTAGAAACACATTTTTGTTCCTGAAAAGCTTTGCGTTTGTTTTTGGCAGCGATCCAATCCCCATCAGAAGGTTTAACCTTGGGATTCACATTCTTCATTGCCTTAGGTGAAGATACCTTCATTGGCTTAGAATGGTATTTATCCTTTGGTGTAACCCTCCGATTTTGCATATAATATGGTACGTAGGGACGATGTGTGCAGTTCCGAGCTATGTGACCAGCAATGCCGCAATTGAAGCATGTTTGTCTCTTCATGTAGAAAGCATTCTGATCAGCTGGATTTGCTCTTGCAGACCCTGAAGGACAAACCGGTCCTCTTCGTGTTGGATGCGCCTGCACATGACTTTCAGACGAAGACGAATTTGGGTGCTTATATTTGCTGTTTGCAGAACTCTTGTTGCTATGAGCACCATTCTTCGTCTTTTCTCCCTGATTGGATCTTTCATTCACCTTGTCACAAGCCTTATGAGGATTATTGCTGCCTTGTCCTTGATGAGCAGAGTTCTTATACCCTCGATTTTGATCTGCTCGTTTTGGCTCCTTTTGCGTGTTGTGAACCGGCTCACAAACATCAGCACACAAGTGAGTGTTGGCATTTTGTTTCACTTTTGGATGATGAACACAATTTCTAGCAATGTGTCCAGGAATTCCACAGTTGAAACATGTCTGTCGTTTCAATGTATGGAAATTCTGAGAGTTAGCAGCATTAGCTGTTTTGATGGGTCTAGATGACCGAGCTTGCATTGCTTGTATTCCATGTGCCTTTTCTGAGTTCTTCTGTACCTGTTGATCAGAACTAGCACAAGCATGAGATTCAGACGGATGATGTTTTTCGTCTTTTACAAGTTTATCAGGATTATTTTGAAAAGACGATTCAGTTTCCGTTTTAACTTCCTTTTCAGAAACATTTTCTTGTGACTGTTCATTTATTGTGACCACCTCTTCTTTTACAAAATCAGATTCAGTTTTAATTTCTGAAGATGTTGAGGTCTCATCAACATGTGTTTCATCAACACATGTATCATGTGAATCTGATTTAGGTTTGTTTTCACCTACAGTTTCCAATGGGGTCCCACTAGATTCAACATTAGGGACACCCACTGAGACAGATTCAGAAGAAGAATCAGGATACTCTTGATTTTCTTGAGAAGAAGTTTCAGTGGTTTCACTGAATGTGTCCTGAGGGACCTCACCTGTAACACTGTCAACAACTGAAATATTAGAAACATCACAATCATTAACTGAATAAAAACCATCATCAGACATATTGTTCAAAGGTTCAACACAAACATTATCAGCTTTGCCCAAAACATCAGGCTCACAAGACGAAACATAAGCAGAAAACGACGCAAATAAAGAACGACTAAAAGCCATGTCAGATTCAGTTGGTTCAGAATAAGGTTCAAAATAAGGTTCAGAAATATTTGAAATAACGACTGGTTCACTCCCATGAACATCTCCACACTTTACTTCAGAAATATCATCTGCACATGAGGATGAAACGTTAGGATCAATCGAGCCTTTTGAAACAAAATTTAATGGAGTAGACTTTTGTTTCTCAACTTGTCTGTCATGAGAAGACGACTTGTTGGTTTTGGAACCAAAAGTCATGTTACTCTCATTCATCATCTCCTCCTCAGTCATTGGCAGATAAGTGTAATTATCATTATATGGAGGAGGAGTCTGATTATAACCCAAACCACGCCCTTTCTTTTCTTTGTACGCAAGCTGTTGATCGCACAGGTTTTTAACTAGTTTGCTGGAAGAATCAAATTTTTTAATATTAAGCTCATTAAATTGATATTTGTCTCTGATATCTTCCAGTTCCTTAGTCACTGTGCACAGTTTTTCCTGAACGTATAAGAGTTGAGATGATTTTACACTTACATCATCCTTGAGTTTGATGATGTCTTTTCGCTGAGCTTCGATCTTTTCTTTGAAAAGTTTTTCGTTTTTCGATAAAGTAAAGTTTTTATTTTTTATGTCTTGATAATCTTGAATTAGCTCAGCGTTGTGCATTCTATAAACTTCAACTCTTTCTCTACATTCAGGAGTACAGAAAGCAGAAAGTATCTCTTCACGAGTAATTTCTTGAGCCGCAGGTTTGTGAAACACAAATACCATAATGTCAGTGGGTGGTTGATACTTTTGTTCTTCTCCTCAAAATACAAACCAAACGAGAACCCGTGTACTCGCTAACTCAAACCCTTTGCAATCGATTGAACCCGCTTTCTGAACTGCACCTCAAAACCTGTCAAAACCGTTATCACAAACCAAAACAAACCTTTTTTTTTTATATAAAAATATACTTACTATTATGATTATTATAATAAAAAAAAACAATGATTGACTAATGATTGATTATTATTATTATTATTAATTATTATATATAAAACAATGATTACTAAATGATTACTTATTATAATTATTATTTTATTATAATAAAACCAAAACAGAACTGCAGATCTTCTTCTTCGTTAACCCAAATATCCAAAACCCTAATTTCAAACTTCAGCCGCCAATGTGATAATGACGAGGATTATAACCGGCGATGATCGGAGATACGATGGTTGTTCAGAGATGGTGATGATGGCCGTAGATGGAAGACGACCGGAGTTGCAGGTTGTCGGAGGAGAACGATGACCGGAGACAGAGTTGCAGGTTCCGTGAAAGATTGTTGTGACTCAGATGATCAATGACTCGAGACCTTTGATGATTGCGACTCGAAAACAAAACGAGATGACTCGAGATCTCGGTTGCGACTCGGAACCGTGGATGGTTGCGAGTCAAAACCAAAGCAGGATGAGCCGAAACTGATGATGGTTGCGAGTCGAAACCAAACAGGATGAGCCGAAACTGATGATGGTTGCGAGTCGAAAGAAAGGTGATTGAGGTTGCTACTCGAGACCGGTGATGATGATGTAACTTCGGAGATGATTGCGACTCGGAGCCTTGTCAACGATACGAGATCTGTTGGATCAAAACCGTGGAGATGATGATGTAACTTCGGAGTCGTAGTGTGGGTGTTCAATGAAATCTGTGATGATGATGGTTCTCGATGAATAATAATCGAAGTTGTAGTGGTGAACCGGAGTGATGATGACTGTGATGTTGTTATCGATAAACTTGCAAACCAACAGTGATGATAAACGGTGGTCGGAGAAGAACCGGTAGCCGGAGATTATGAAGACGGTGGTGGACTCGAAGATAAAGATGATGATGATGAACTGTGAGACGGTTGCAAGTCGGAACGGTGGATGCGGTTGCGAGTCGGAACCGAGATTGCGACTCGAGACTGCTCGTGATGAGGATGACTCGAGACCTGTGAAGAAGATGGGACTCGAGACCGTGAACTTGTTGCGACTCAGAATTCACGTGTGGAGAATAAAGTTATGTCAACTATGTCAACTGAATTCACGTGAACTTTTCAAAAACATAGGAATTTTGAATCTTTTAAAAATTTAAAGATATTTCAAGATTTTAAAAGATTTAATTTTAACTTTTCAATAACACTTTCAAAACAGATCAAGGAGCCAAAATATGTATTATTTTCTAACAAAACCAGATGAACACTTTGAATACCGCGAAGAACACGAAGAACACCAAACCAAAAATAACGAAATTCTTGAATCTTTGATATCACACCGAGCCTAGAAATAGGTTCTAAAGGCTCTGATACCACTTGTAAGTCCCGTGAAACGGATCTTTCAATGATATCAAACAATCACCAAGTTTGTGCGGAATCCAAACTTGGTGAGATTCAAGAAAAACACGAAAATATGAAGAACAAACCAAATACGAAGAACACACCGAATCACTTTCAACACTTGCACACGATTCTATTACTTTAACAAGCAAAACCGTCTAGTACAAGTGCTCACAAAATCGCCTCTCTCTCTAGAGAAATTGTAACAATAAGGTTCTAAGGTTCCCAGAAGTTCAAACCCTAAAACAAGTTAAAAACTTGTTTATATACTAACTCAAGCCCAATTCCCTACATGGGCTCCCCTTGGGCCTGCTTGGCCCACATGGCCTAAAGCTTGGCCCAAGTGACCTATAAAGGTCCACAACCTAATATAAACTAACCCGGTAAGGCCCAGTTCATAACCATAGCTCGTTATATTAATTTGATGCGTCAGTCTCACACTTTAGGGCCTAACAGACACCGGTACTCCATGAAGAGCTACGATATTGTCTACATACAACTGGGCTAATTTATCGGAGCTATGAGTCTCCTTGATGGGTAAGAAATGTGCTGACTTAGTCAGTCTATCAACAATAACCCATATGGTATCATTTCCGTGCCTTGTTTTAGGTAACCTGGTTATGAAATCCATGGTTACCATCTCCCACTTCCATGTAGGGAGTTCTGGTTGTTGAAGTAGACCTGAAGGCTTTTGATGTTCAGCTTTAATCTGAGCACAAGTCAGACATTTAGCTACATGTGTGGCAATAGATTTCTTTAAACCTATCCACCAATAATTAGCTTTCAAATCATGATACATTTTGTCACCACCAGGGTGAACTGAGTACTTGGAGTTGTGGGCTTCCTGGAGGATTACCTCTCGAAGTCCTCCATGAATAGGAACCCAAATTCTTCCATTCATCCTGAGAATTCCATCCTTCCCAGGTGCTAACTGTTCAGCAGTTATACCTAAGTTTTCATTTGGAAGATTATCTTCCAAAACAGTATCCTTCTGTGCAGCTAATAGTCTGTCATTCAGACTATTCTTCAAGTCAATGCTCTTGGCATTGATCCTAATTGGTTTAACTCTTTCCTTTCGGCTTAGAGCATCTGCGACCACATTCGCTTTACCAGGATGGTAGCGAATTTTGCAATCATAGTCATTTAAGGTTTCCATCCAACGGCGCTGTCTCATATTGAGCTCTTTTTGATTGAACAGATGTTGGAGACTTTTGTGATCATAAAAGATCACGCATTTAGTTCCATACAAATAATGTCTCCATAACTTTAATGCGAATACAACGGCACCCAATTCCAAATCGTGGGTGGTGTAATTCTTCTCATGCACATTTAATTGTCGTGATGCATAGGCAATCACCTTGCCTCGTTGCATAAGCACACAACCCATACCGGTGTGTGAAGCATCACAGTATACGAAAAACTCTTCAATTCCATCAGGTAAGGTTAGCACTGGAGCATTGCTCAATTTCTTCTTAAGAATCTCAAAGGATTCTTGTTGTTTTGGACCCCAATCAAACTTAACATTCTTACGGGTCAAAGAAGTTAATGGTGCAGCTATTCTTGAGAAGTTCTCAATGAATCTTCTATAATATCCAGCTAGACCCAGAAAACTACGAATTTCGGTAGGAGTCTTTAGTGCTTCCCAATTCATCACAGCTTCTACCTTAGCGGGATCTACTTGGATACCACGCTCGCTAACAACATGTCCAAGGAATTGGACTTCGCGAATCCAGAATTCGCATTTAGAGAATTTTGCATATAGCTTTTCCTGTTGTAGTAATCCTAAGATACATCTAAGGTGCTTCTCGTGATCAACTTGGCTTCGAGAATAGATAAGTATGTCGTCTATAAAAACAATGACAAACTTATCTAAGTATGGTTTGCAGACTCTATTCATGAGGTCCATGAATGCTGCTGGCGCATTAGTGAGCCCAAATGGCATCACTAAGAATTCGAAATGTCCATACCTCGTCCTGAATGCCGTCTTAGGCACATCTTCAGTTCTAACCTTAAGTTGATGATACCCAGATCTCAAATCAATCTTCGAGAAGAAGCTCGCTCCTTGGAGCTGATCAAATAAGTCGTCGATACTGGGTAAAGGATAACGATTCTTAATCGTTACTTTGTTTAGCTCACGATAATCAATGCATAGACGCATTGATCCGTCCTTCTTCTTCACAAATAATATTGGAGCTCCCCAAGGTGAAGAACTAGGTTGTATAAAACCTTTTGCCAATAAGTCATCTAATTGAGTTCTGAGTTCCTTCATCTCAGTAGGTGCTAAGCGATAAGGAGCTCGTGCAATAGGTGCAGCTCCTGGAAGAATGTCTATCCTGAACTCTACTGTCTTTCAGGAGGTAATCCAGGTAACTCGTCAGGAAAGACATCAGGATACTCAGAGATGATTGGGATATCTTCGATCTTAGGTTTCGGATCATTCATAGTCACTTGTGCCATGTAAATGACACATCCACTCTTAAAACACTGTGATACCTTGAGAATAGACACATTGTTGGGCAACCCGTATTGTGTATCTCCTTGAATAGTGACGGATTCACCAGAAGGGGTTTTGATAATAACTAGCTTTTTATCACAGGCAATTTGGGCTTGGTTATGCGATAACCAATCCATGCCCAAAACTATATCAAATCCAGCCAATTTCATTGGCAAAAGGGATAGCGGGATATAATGATTCTTAATGGATATAGAGCATCCATCAAGAAGAGTTGAAGCTGTTTCTAAGGTACCATCGGCAAGTTCTACCTCATATTTTATGTCTAGAGTCTTAATAGGTAGATTTAATAACTTACAGAACTTATGGTCTACAAAAGACTTATCAGCCCCGGAATCAAATAAGACTCTAGCATAATTATTATTGATGAGGAAGGTACCTGTTATGACGTTATCGTCGTTCACTGCTTCCTTCGCGTTCATTTGGAAAACCCTTGCGTTGGTTTTCTTTGCCTCCTCGGGCTTCTTAGCATTCTTGGGGCAATTGGTTTTAATGTGCCCCTTTTCATTGCAACCGTAGCAGGTTGCATCCTTTATATTTCGGCACTCAACAGACTTGTGCCCTTTCTTTTTACAGATCCCACATGGTTTGGCTTGTGGGTCCTGGTTGCACTTCCCAAAGTGCCTCTTATTGCAGGTTTTGCATCTGGGCTTATCACTCGACTGCCCCTTCTTGGAATTAAAGTTCCCTTTTCCTTTTCTTGTTCGACTGAGGAGACTTATCTTCCTCTCTCTTCCTCTTCCCATCATCAGTGGTTTTCTTTGCCCTATTCCTCACAACATCCAAAGTGAGGGACAAAGATAGATCCACAGCAGATCTATAAGTGGTTGGCTTAGAGGCCTTAACATTCCCTTTTATTTCAGGAGCCAAACCACCGATGAAACGCGCAATGCGTTTGGGTTCAGGAGTGACTAAATACGGCACAAGCCTTGACATTGAATTGAAACTAGTCACATAGGATCTACAATCCAGATCCTTCATCACCAAAGTGAGGAAATCAGTCTCTATCCGTTCGACTTCATGCTGAGGACAATAGGTTTCCTTAACCAAATTAACAAACTTGTTCCATGACAGGTTGTACAAAGGAACCTTCCCAGTGGCTTGCTCTAACGCTTTCCACCAAGTAAGGGCATCACCCTTAAAGGATTGAGACACAAACTTTACTATATCCTCCTTAGCACATCCGCTAATGTCTATCACAGTCTCCATCTCGTCCAACCATTTCATTCAATCAATCGCTCCCTTTTCTCCCGTAAAATCTCTCGGTTTATAGGAGACAAAATACTTGTAGGTACAACCCTTGGTGTACCTGGGAGTCGGCTCAAGGATAACCTGTCTCTTGGGCTCACTGCCTTGATTGGATGAGTGTTGAGACTCACTTTTCTTATGAGTATGGGATTAAGAATAGGATCTTGAATGAGTTTGAGACCTAACAATACTAGGCTCTTTAAATTTAGCATCCATAGCCTGAGCGACTGCTGCAGTTATCATTTCTTGCAGCTCGGCACCAGTGATATTAATCCTGGTGTTGTTTCCTTCGGTGGGATGACTGTTTGCTTCATCTGAGCCAGCCATTTTCGGATACTATAACAAACAGTAATGATATATTTAACTTATGTAATAATTCATCATATTGATGATTAGATGGTCGTGGTATTATTTAACCATATTGACCATATAAAATAATAATAATCAAAAGATATAATTCTTTATATTTTTATTAGACAGGGGAATATAAATCACACTGTCAATGTCACGAAGACATATTCATATTACACAAAGCTCGTCTCGAAGGACATTTAGATGGCATAAAGCCTTGTCACAAGGACGATTATAATCATTGATTGCTTTAAGGGTCGAACAAAGTTCATCGCCTTTTTGACAAGAAGTCCATTAAAACTTTCATTGTCATTAGTACACATTTGCTTGTAAGCATACATTTCTAATGAATGTTGTGGTGTACACATCATATTGATGTTTATTAGCCATGATTCATGATGATCATATAGGCTAAAAATAGTGGCTTGGAAAAATCCAAGTACATTAGAAAGATTGTGTGGTTTCTTGTACCGCACAATTCAGGATTGTTAACATGTTTTCAGATGTTAATAGAGAGTCATTATCTTAAAAAGGTTGTACCATCATAGCCATTTACTATTTTGGCTAGGTTATACCCTTAAGAAAATTTATTGGCAGATCAATAAATTTGAAATGATATAGCATGATGTAATAAAATACATATTTAAAATAAAAAATAACTTCATTAACCATGAAACGATTACAACATTGCCCAAAAAGGGACTTGAGAAAAAACAACACAAACTGCCCACGCCGGGGCTAATGAAAACACTGCCCACGCAGGGGCTACTGAAACGGAAGTAAGTCCACGCAGGGACTTGGTACATGAAAACAAAATAAACGTCCTCGCAGGGACTTATTGAAATACAACATGAAACAACAATCTCCTTACTTCTTCTTGCCCTTGAGAAGGTTCATAAGACCCTTAACAAAACCATTGTGCTTTTTCTTGGTTTCATTGGCTTCATGTTCAACCTTGTCTAACCTCTCTAGAATTTCTTGAGTTTGCTGCTGCTGAAACGGAGGAGGTTGCTGGTATAGCGGGTATTGGAAATCCTGCGCCGGGTATCCAGTGGGATAAACTGGAGGGTAAGAAGAAGGGTTAAGATGATGGTATTGTGCAGCTGTAAGGTACGGATCATGAGTTCCATAATCCGATGGATAACTAGATGGGTTATAACCAGATGAACCCGGGTATGTCGGAATTGAGTTGTCAAAACCCAACGGTGGCTGCAGTGGTGTATGAGAGACTGGTGGAAGGTTGACTTCCGGCACCGTGTGTGAGGGTCCGCCCAATTGTGGGTCCTCTGGGATAGGAGGGTAAGAACTTGAGCCATGTGGAGATGCAAACCGTGGTCCCCCACGTACGGACATTCTAGCGTTTCTCCTTCGCCTTGGAGGCTCGGGAGGCTGTTGAGGTGGTTCCTCAACTGGTAACGGTGGTGGAGTAACAGCTTGGAACTGGGGTTCAGCCAAGGGAGGTTGGGCTGGGGAGTTATGGTATGAAGGTGTAAAGAACCAGTCAAACTATGCCATCCTCTCCTGGAATGAGTCGGGCCCATGGTACGGTGATCCCTGAAATGGGGAACCGCTTGAGATATGTTGGGATTGAACCCTATCAGAGGAACAGATAATTAAAGCCAAAACTGGATCAGAGCAGTGGATCCAGAATAAGCAGACGTTTACAGATTAGTTCATGCAAATCTCTCCCCTTGAAAGTGGCTTTGTATCTGCTGATCTCCTATCTACTGATCTTACCAAGTGCTGATCCACAACTGCTGACTTACATCTACTGCCAAGTGTTAAAGACTGATAGAAGACCAAAGCTCTGCTGACTCAATCTACCGCCTTGAGTCAAGTACTGCTGATCCGGACAAGCACTGCTGGGTTCACAGCAGTGGAAGGATGCAGCAGCTGTTTAAGTGTCTTTTATATAATGTAATGTAATAGCAGTAGTTTAGTACATCAGTGTTTATAGATCAGAGGTTAGAGTTTGTTAGGAGGTTAGATGTCACTTTCATGGTGACGTCAGCTAAGATGCTCAGTGGTTTGCAAGTGCCTATAAATAGTTCAGTACTTTGTACTGTTCTATTAGCTCTTTCACCACATCGTCTTCTTTGCACGAACAAACTACTGAGCTCTGGCTGAGGGGGAGTTTGCATTCATTCATCAATCATTGTAATCGTTGTTGAAATAAATTCAATCTTTCGATTCTCTGTGTAAAGATGTTTGATTAAAGTATTACTCTCGTTTGATTGTATGCAAAGTTTGCTTTCATCTTAATTCCGCTGCACAACTCTTCCATTTCCATCTTAATTCCAAACGAAAATACAATCAAAAAGAAACTCAGATCCAACAATTGGTATCAGAGCTTGGACAGTCAAATTTGATTTAACAATCATTTTGACGTAAATAGTTCAGCTCATAACAGTTGATACTGATCGTTTGTTCGTCCGTTGAAAAACAGAGCAAGGATTAATCACCATTAAAGTTGATTTCTCAGTGTCTGTAAAACAACAAGAATGACGTCACAATCTCAGGATGATAAAAACAACATCGGCTCACTTTTTAAACCACCTATGCTAAAAAGAAATGAGTACAACATCTGGCAGAGGAGGATGGGTCACATCCTCGCTCAACAAAGCACAGGTTGTTGGAGGTCTGTCACCTTTGGTCCTCATGTTCCTTCAGTGCCAAGCGCTGAAGATGCTAAAAAGTTCGTTCCAAAACCAGTTGAAAATTACACCGAAACCGATTTTCAAAAGATCGAACTAGATGCTAAAGCGTTTAGCATCATAGCATCAGCACTGCCCAATGAAATATATGCTGGACTGTTACACTGTAACAGTGCCAAAGAATTGTGGGACGCACTTAAAGAACAGTTTGGAGGTACTGAAGAAGTCATAGAAAACAATAGGGAAATCCTGAACCAACAGTATGAAACATTTTGTCATGTTAGAGGTGAATCACTGACTCAACAATTTGAGCGGTTTAGTTGTCTCATCAGTGAACTGAGGCTTGTTAATACTACCTTTACAAACTCGACTCAAAACAGCAGGTTCCTCAGGTCACTGCCCGAAAAATGGGACACTATAGCCTTTGTCACCAGAAATTCACCTGAATTCAAGGATCTGACCTTGACCCAACTCCATGGTCGACTCCTGACCTACGAAAGGGAGTTGAACCAGAAAAGGAAGTTACAAGAGTCAGGAAAAGCCGTTGATGATTATACATTCGGTAACACTGCTCTTCTGGGTCAAGAAGAATCTGGGAGCAGTGGTAAGGATCAGGGTTATGATCACTTCATTGACATAACTGCTGGTGCAAATTTTAACAACCCTGATCCTCACTCTGCAAGTTATGCATTCACTGCTAACGAAAACCAGATGTCAGACAATTTAAGTTTTGAACTAAATGATTTACAACATTTTGATCCCACTGATTTAGAGGAAATGGACATCCTGCATCAACTGGCTTTGCTAAGTGTTAGAACTAGCAAGTTCTACAAAAGAACAGGGCGGAAATTCCCAGGGTTGCATGGGAATCTAAGGGTTGGGTTGGATAAATCGAAAATCAAGTGCTACAAGTGTAATAGGTTGGGACATTTCGCTAGGGAATGTAGGAGTCAAACTACTGGTCCCATAATTACTCATCCTAGCTCAAATTCTAGACCTCAAAACCAAAACACTGTGCACTATGCCCAATATGCCCCAGCAGCTCAAGTGAACACTGCTCACTATGCTGCTGCCCCTGTGCCAGTACATTATGTCCAAACTACTGTTCCACAAATCCAATATGTTCAAACCCCTGTTCCACAGGTACAAGTGCAACCTGTTGCACCTCAAACCACTGCTCCAGCAGCAGCACAACCAGATCAACAAAGTTTTTTCACTCAAGGGTTTGTTGACTGGAGCAGTATGCCTGAAGACCTTAATGATGAAAATTTTGCACTCTATGCTTTTAATGAACCCTCACATGATGAGTTTTGTTTGATGGCATTGGAGTCAATACAGGAGGGGATTGAAGCTGAGGAGGAACAGCAGTGCTTTGAAACAGTGGAAGAGGTGACTGAAGCAGTGGTTACTGCTGTGGCTGGTGAACTACTGTTGGGAGAAAGTTCAGGTATCCTGATTGAACCAATGACAGATCCATGGTCCATAGAGGACAAAGAAGAAGAGAAAGAAGGAAAGGCTGGTGAAAAGAAGGTAAAAGCTGATGATGATGAAGATCATCAATGTGATTGTGCAATGATGGCAACTGCCAAGGGAGCTTCTGCATGCTTTGATAGTCTTTGGTATGTAGATAGTGGAGGCTCCAGGCACATGACAGGATGTAAAGCCCTCCTCAAAGACTTTAAAATCCATGGAGGGGGTGATATATCCTTTGGGAATAATAGTAAAGGGAAGGTTCTGGGGTCTGGTACAGTGCAATCTGGAAATGTAAAATTTGAAAATGTCAATCTAATAGACAATCTAAAATTCAACCTTCTGAGTGTGTCCCAAATGAGTGACAAGGGATTTGGGTCATTCTTCACAAAAGACTGTTGTAGGATTGTTGGACCAGAAATGGTCAAAAAGATTGAAGCAATAATCAAAACTGGTCAAACTAAACTTGTTGCTCAAAGAAGTGGCAATGTTTATGTTGTTGACTTGTCAAAAGAGTGTCCCGGAGCTGATGCCTGTCTGTTCTCAGCTGCCTCTAACAAAGAGACAGAACTTTGGCACAGAAGGCTGGGACACACAAATCTTAAGACAATCACAGAAATTTCAAAAAATGGTTTGGTGAGAGGCCTACCACAAAAATTGTTTTCATGTCCTGAACATTGCATTTCCTGTTTAAAAGGAAAACAGCATAAAAGTTCTTATAAGTCCATTGAAGAGTCCAAAACAACCCAGTGTTTGCAAATGCTACACATGGATTTGTTTGGCCCAGTTCAAGTCATGAGCCTTAAAAGAAAAGATATTGTTTGGTTATTGTTGATGACTTTTCTAGGTTCACATGGACTTTCTTTTTGCACTCAAAAGATGAAACTGCAGGCATTTTGCAAGACTTTGTAATACAGGTTGAAAAGCAATTTGACCTTCCAGTGAAAAGCTTCAGTAGTGACAATGGCACAGAATTCAAAAATAGGGAGTTGGATGCCTTCTGTGTGAAGAAAGGGATTGTAAGGCAGTACAACATCCCAAGAACACCAGAGCAGAATGGGGTAGTGGAAAGGAAGAACAGAACTCTGATTGAGGCTGCCAGAACCATGCTTGCAGATTCAGGTTTGCCATTAACATTCTGGGCAGAGGCAGTAAACACTGCTTGCTATGTTCAGAACAGAGTTTTAATAAACCCCAGGCACAAAAAGACTGCCTATGAAATTCTGTATAAAATTAAACCACTGATCTCATATTTCAAAGTGTTTGGCTGCCCATGTTTTACTTTGAACTTAAAAGATTCCATTTCAAAATTTGCAGCCAAAATTGATTGTGGTTATCATCTGGGATACTCAACCACTGCCAAGGCCTACAAAGTGTTCAATACACGGACCAAGGCAGTGGAGGAGACTTTGAATGTTAAGTTCAATGAACTTTCATCAATGAAAATCCCAGCAAATCCTGCAGATCTGTTTGATCTTGAAAAATTCACTTTTGAAAATACTGCTGTCAAGACTAACAGTGCAGGTCCATCAGAGGATACAACACCAGACTATGGGTATGAAATCATCATCCCTCAAAGGTCTGCCACAAAGGGAAAAACACCAGCTGTTCAAAACAGTTGTCAAAGCTCAACCACTGCTACCTCAACAGTTGTTGACCAAAGTAGCCCATCAACCACTGCTTCCACATCTTCAAACACTGCTGACAAAAGTCCTCAAACAGTGGATAAAAGTCAGCAGTTATCCACTTCATTACCTCCTATACCACCACCTTTTGAAACCACTGCCGGATCATCAAAATCCCCAGCAGCGGTTAGCTCAGATGATACACATTTGCAGCCTTCACCAACCAATGCCATCATACCATACCAAGGAGATTTAATCTTCTTGAGATCTCATCCACCTGATCAAATCATTGGCAACATAAATGAAGGGGTGCTCACAAGAAGCCAAACCCAAAACATTTGTCTTTTTGCTGGTTTTCTATCACTCCATCAGCCAGTCAAGTACCAAGAGGCACTGAAAGACAACAGCTGGGTAGAAGCCATGCAAGAGGAGCTCCAACAGTTTAAAAGACAACAAGTATGGGAGCTTGTACCACTGCCAGAAGAGGTTAGTCCCATTGGCACAAAGTGGGTCTTCAAGAACAAAACTGATGAAAGGGGTATTGTTGTCAAGAATAAAGCCAGGCTTGTGGTTCAAGGTTACAGACAGGAAGAGGGGATTGATTATGATGAAACATTTTCCCCTGTTGCAAGATTAGAAGCAATTAGACTGTTCCTGGCCTTTGCTGTCAACCACAATATGAAGGTGTTTCAAATGGATATCAAAAGTGCTTTCCTCTATGGTACAATTCAAGAAGAGGTGTATGTCTGTCAACCTCCAGGTTTTGAGGATCCATTTTATCCAGATCATGTCTACAGGCTAAACAAAGCCTTGTATGGCTTGAAACAAGCACCAAGGGCCTGGTATGAAACTCTTTCCAACTTCCTACTCTCAAATGGTTTCAAAAGAGGTACCATTGATAAGACATTATTTTTAAAATGGAGAGGGAAGGATTTAATGATTGTCCAGATTTATGTGGATGACATTATTTTTGGAAGCACATGTAACTTAATGTGTGAAAAGTTTAGAGAACTCATGACAGCTGAGTTTGAAATGAGTGCTATGGGTGAGCTGCAATGCTTTCTTGGTCTCCAAGTACAGCAATTGCAAAATGGAACTTTCATTCATCAAAGCAAATATGCTAAAGAACTTTTAACCAAATTTGATATGAATGATTGTAAACCATGCAGCACACCCATGGCAACAAATAAGCTGGTCATGTCTGATGAAAAAGATGAGCTGATTGACCAAACACTTTATAGAAGCATGATTGGGTCTTTATTGTACCTAACTGCATCTAGACCAGACATCATGTTTGCAACATGTGTCTGTGCAAGAAGTCAATCAGCTCCCAGAAAATCAAATCTCATTGCTGTAAAAAGGATCTTCAGATACATAAAAGGTGCTCCCACACTTGGTATCTGGTATCCAGCTAATGGGAACATCAAGCTTTCAGGTTTCTCAGACAGTGACTTTGCTGGATGTCACACCACAAGGAAGTCCACATCAGGAGGGTGCCAGTTTCTAGGTGATTGCTTAGTTTCATGGCAAAGCAAAAAGCAAGCAGCTGTTTCAACATCCACTGCTGAAGCTGAATACATTGCTGCTGCAAGCTGTACAGCCCAACTCCTGTGGCTTCAAAATCAGTTGCTGGATTTTGGTATCACTGCCTTAAAGACACCACTCATGTTGGACAGTCAGGCAGCAGAAAATATCATCAAAAATCCAGTTTCCCACTCAACCACCAAACATATCGACATCAGACATCACTTTGTGAGGGACTGCTATGAAAAAGGTTTGATTTCTCTGCATCATGTCCCAACTAAAGACCAGCTGGCTGATGTGCTCACAAAAGCACTTGATACAGCCACTTTTGAAAGCTTGGTCTCTAGGATTGGGATGCTGAACATGGAATAACAAGCAACATCTTGTTTTTCTATGAATAAAAGCAACAAAATGTTTTCAGAAAATCAAAACTCCATCCTTAAAAATAGTTAAAAATGAGATTTTTCATTAAGTCCTTAAAAGTCTGCCATTAACCACTGTTTGTTCAAAAGTCTGCTCTACTTCAAAAGTCTGTCCACTGCTGAAAGTCAACCCCTGCTCTCTCATTTGATAAACTCTGTTGTTCAAAAGCAGTGTCTTATCCACTGATATGCTATCCACTGATAGTAAAAATCACCCACTGCTTTCATTCCACTGCCTTCATCAGTCACTTTCACAAAAGTACTGTCCTTCACTTTCAACAGGGGTTGTCACGTGGACAGTACATATTGGTCAGACCTTTTGTAACGGCTGCCACCTCAGCATTCACTTTCTTCCCTATAAAATCCCCCACTCACCACCAAAACAGGGTTTTACTGTCGAATTGAATTCTTAAAAATTCTCTTCTCAAAGCAGTTTTTCTTCACATTTCCTCACAAATTTCTTCGATTAATCATCCTCAAAATGACAAAATCAAAGAAATCTTCAAAACCCTCATCTAAATCATCCTCAAAAACAGCCTCTCAAAAGGCAATCTCCACTGAAATTCCACACAAACCATCTCACAATCTCCTGGGTCTTCTCACAAAACCAGGAACCACCAATGTGTTCGATTCCATCATTGACATCATGGCAAAATCAAAGTACAAAACTTTGTTCATCGCCGATGCACCTATCTATTTGGCGACCCAAAGGGAGTTTTGGAAGAATGCAACCCTTGAAAAACAAGGAGACACTGCAACCACCATACACTCTTCTATAAAGGGTAAAGCTGTCCAAATCACGCCACAATCCATTTCAGAGGTCTTTCAACTCGATGATCAAGAAGGTAACATCTCTTTCACTAAAAACGAGTTGCAAACTGACTTCATTGAGCGAGGGTATGAAGCCACAATGATGAAGAAAATTACCTTAGAAAAAGGTTATTTTCCTTCTGCAACCAGATTTTTATTTCATACCCTCCTACTATGTGTTTCAAACAAAACCACTTCTTTCAATGAAATCCCTTTAAAGATTCAAAATCTGGGATATGCTATTCTTCAAGGAGAAAATTTTAACTATTCTCGGGAAATTTTTAAAGATTTGGTTAATAATGTTGAAACAAAATCATTCTTACTGTTTCCAAGGTTTTTAAGTTACTATTTTTCAAAGAAATTCAGTAAGGATGATTTAGCTGTAATAAACCAAGGTGATCCTACTCAAATAAACAGTTTAACTACTGAAACTTTTTCAAGGATGTTAGCACCTTGCAAAACACAAGCAGAGGTGCCTGAGCAGATTTTAGCAGTTACAACTGCTCCTCAAGTATCTGCTGCTGAGCCCACTGCTCAAGGTGATCAAAGCAGCAGCACAACTGTTTTGAAACCCACACCTACAATCACCAAAAAGCCAACAAAAAGAAAAACACAAAAACCCCCCAAACCCATTAAAAAGGCATCTCTGGAGGATGAGATACCAGAGCTCCTGCCAGTGACAACACAAAAGTCACAAGAAACCACTGCTGCTACTTCCTCACAGCAGTTGGTACAAATATCTCAACCCATAACCAAAACTCCTCCTGATTCTTCACAAAAAGAACAGGTTGTACAAATAGGGTCTCCACATCATGATGCTCTGGAAACACTCGTTTCTATCATCCACAGTCCAATGCCCGGGACACATTCTATTTCTAATCCACTCATCACATCCAAAATTCCTTCACCAATAAAACCACTGTTGGATGCAATTGATTTGAACCAGGCATTATCCAGTCCTTCTCAATCACCTATTAATGAGAATATACCTCAACAACTGACTGGGTCTGATGTATCAATCTTTGCTAACCCACCAACACAACCTGAGGAGGTTACACCCCATGAGTTACAAGTAACTCTTGGTGGTAATCCAAGTGAAGCAGCCACTACAATTGTTACACCCACTGGGTTACATTTGGACAGTGGTTACATTCATAAGACTTCCTTGGAGGCAATTCCTTTTATAGCACCTCTGCCAACCACCAGTGGATTTATTTATCCTACTGGCAACATCAAAAGGTTGTCAAGTGTTGAAGGAAGAAGACCCCAGTACCAAGAAAAAGGGGCATCAGTGGTTAATGTTTGGAGTATATTCCCTACATCTACCTCTGATAAAACCACTGCTAGTGGGAAATCAGATGATCCCATTAACTTGGGTGATGGTTTAAAGTACCCGAAATTGACGGATCGCATTGCAAAGCTTGATAACTCTGTTGCAGAACTCAAAAATATGCTACAACAGGTGTTACAAGTTCAGAAGGTACAATCAACTGCTGTTCCACCTCAAGCACTTGCTCCACAAGGGGCACCTGCTACAAATGAGCTCTGGAATCTATTTCAATCTTTTCTCCAACAACAAGCTCAATTAGCAGATCAGCAACATGAAAAACATGTACAACAGCTGAGAAATACAATGGAGTCAAGATTCAAGAACACTCAGGCTGACTTAAAGGCTCTCAAAACTCAGATCTTGCACACCACTGGCACTGCTCCTCCAAAAGTACGCTTCATTTATGACCTCCCAGAAGATAATGCCAAAAAGGGGGAGAAAATTAAGGAGTGGAAAAAGAAGGGTATAGAAGATGGTCTTTATCTTGAACCAGAAAATTCAAACATGACCAAAAAGATCCCTTTGCCAGATGGCAGCAAGAAGATTGATGTGACAACAAATGCACTAGCAGAAGCAGTTGCAAGTGTAAAAAGAGATAGAGAGGCCAAAAGGAAAGCTAGGGTGGACAGAATGGATCATCCAGATCAGGGTACTTCTGGGTCAAGGGATCATGAAAATCCTGTTGAGAAAAAGAAGAGGCCTACTAGAAAAGTAAGGCAACCCAAATCCATTCCTATCAGACGTTCAAAGTCTGCTCAAAAACCACCATACAAAACAGCTGATGCAACAGGAGTTACAAAAACTACTGCTTGCCAAACAGTTGTTCCATCAACACACACCACTTCAACACACACAACATCCACTGCTTTACCATCATCACCACCAAAAACAACACCTGCTGACACACAGCAGAAGACAGCAGATGTTATAACATCTGTTGTAATGACAACAGTGGTTGAAACACCAGTTGTTTCAACAGCTGTTAGTCAATCACAATCCACTGCCACAACATCTGCCACCACTGTTCCATCCAAAACATCATCAGTCTCTCCTAAACCAAAAAGGAGAAGGCTAATTTTAAAAGATGATGACACATCACCACCACAAACATCTTCAAAATCTTTAGCTCTTGTCACAATACCAAAACCTGTTCCTCTATCTTCAGTTCCAATGTACAAGCCCTTACCTCCTGCAGGTGTTCAATTTCCTCTTGAACTAGCAGCTGTTAGAGATGAAATAAAATCCTTCTACTATGAGGATGACCCTGCCAAAAGGAGGTTGCCATCAATAAAGGGATATCCTTGGCCTAAAAATGTTGATGAATACTTGGAAATCAAAGCCAAGCAAGCAGAGGATATCTCAAGAAGAAACACACAAGGGAAGTCTGACAAAGAAATTTCAAGAAATTATCAATATCTGCTCACACAAGTCAGATCCCTAGAGCAATTTGCAAAAAATGTTAGTCAACAAATTTCTGAAAGAGCAGCTGAATCTCTGAAGAAAGACTACATTGAAAGCATTATGGCTCACAAAAAGTACAAAGGAGAGAGATATATGTACAAAGAGTGGACTGTTCCTGAGCTTGAAGATGAAGCTGCAAGAATTCAAGACATGATAAAAGGGAAGGTCACTCACACTCCTCCTAACTGGGCAAAGTTTAGAAAGAATGTACCTGACAAACAGGAAGAGCTGAAGAGAATGAAAGAGGAACTGGTAGCAGCTGATTATAGTAACAAAAGACAAGTTGCTAGATGGAAAGAAGATGTGGTCAGGGCTACTTACAAAAAGTTGGAACAATTAAGAAAGAAAGACCCCACAGTTCCGCAAAATCCTGACTATCCTGAAGCAGCGGTTTCAAAAAGACCATCAAAGCTGCAAATCAGGAGATCCACAGCTCCAGTTGGTGCTGCCATCTACAAAAGAAGGCCACACAAACAGCTGATTGCTGAAACCATCAAAGAGTTAATGGAAGGTGAAGACCTAGGAAAAGAGGGTATAAAGAAAATGATCATGGAAACTCTTGGTTTGGATCAAACTGCAAGTACTGCTCAGCCAGTCATGAATAGGCCAGCCTCTCCAAATACTTCTGCAAATAAACATCTCCCAAGAAACCCACCAGGCTCAAAAATACAAAAGTGGGAAACTGACAAACAGACCTGCGTATTGACTTTGCTCAGGTCTGGTGGAGGAGTGGAGAAAATATCAAGGGAACAAGCTCTTGGCCTGAGTCTTGAAGATTTGCAGGATCTCTTTGATCTTCCACTCAGCAGGGATGATGAAGATACAGATGCCCTAGACTTTGAATTACAATTTAAAGGTCAGATAAGGGAGCTGTTGTTGAGGCAATAAAGATTTCCACAAATAATGAAGAGTTTTGGCATTATCTGTTCCAGGGGGAGATTGTTGGGATTGAACCCTATCAGAGGAACAGATAATTAAAGCCAAAACTGGATCAGAGCAGTGGATCCAGAATAAGCAGACGTTTACAGATTAGTTCATGCAAATCTCTCCCCTTGAAAGTGGCTTTGTATCTGCTGATCTCCTATCTACTAATCTTACCAAGTGCTGATCCACAACTGCTGACTTACATCTACTGCCAAGTGTTAAAGACTGATAGAAGACCAAAGCTCTGCTGACTCAATCTACCGCCTTGAGTCAAGTACTGCTGATCCGGACAAGCACTGCTGGGTTCACAGCAGTGGAAGGATGCAGCAGCTGTTTAAGTGTCTTTTATATAATGTAATGTAATAGCAGTAGTTTAGTACATCAGTGTTTATAGATCAGAGGTTAGAGTTTGTTAGGAGGTTAGATGTCACTTTCATGGTGACGTCAGCTAAGATGCTCAGTGGTTTGCAAGTGCCTATAAATAGTTCAGTACTTTGTACTGTTCTATTAGCTCTTTCACCACATCGTCTTCTTTGCACGAACAAACTACTGAGCTCTGGCTGAGGGGGAGTTTGCATTCATTCATCAATCATTGTAATCGTTGTTGAAATAAATTCAATCTTTCGATTCTCTGTGTAAAGATGTTTGATTAAAGTATTACTCTCGTTTTATTGTATGCAAAGTTTGCTTTCATCTTAATTCCGCTGCACAACTCTTCCATTTCCATCTTAATTCCAAACGAAAATACAATCAAAAAGAAACTCAGATCCAACAAGATACTTATTGGGTGGCCTGGTGTTCCTGTTTGCAAATCTGGGTCCGGGTCATCATCCATCTCCATTTCCTGAGAAAAGTGATCCTCAGGCCCCAAAGGGTTGTAGCCCAAAAAGTTGTTAACATAATCATTCGGATTAAATTGTGCGGGGGAGTAAGTAGAATCTGAATGATGAAAAGGATGAGATTGATAGGAGTGGTGTGATTGGTTTGAGTGATGAGTTCCCTGCGAAAGAGGGGAATGATGGGGTTCGATAGGAATGGGCAACCCAAAATAAGGAGGGTCAGATGGTGAGGATCCCAGCGAGACAGAATGTCTTGCTGGTTCAAAGCTATGGCTCCAATTATCCTTTGAGTCAGAGTCGGAAAGCGAGTCGGATGGTGTACGCCTATGGGACGGTCCCGAGCTGCCAGACGGTCCTCCACGCATGGGTCCTTTGCCTTTTCCTCTTACTCTTGGTGGCATTCTTCCAAGTGTTAACCTGTCAAAACAAGTAATTATAATAAAACAATAAAAGAAAGTTAAGAGTAAAATCCTAGGTCATTTGCCTAGACTCGAGAGTCTAAGAAATGTGCTTATTGTGTCATTGAGATTAAACACAAAAGGTTAGTGTTTAATTCACTCAATGTTGGCTCTGATACCAACCTGTCACACCCCGATATTTTCACATATTACCGGTGGGCCCGACGGGGAGTATCGTGACGTAGTTGATATCATCATAGTCAATACACACAATATAATAGCACACCGGAAAGCTTGGTGAATAAACTATTACAAACCATAATGTCTGAGTGTTCGAGTGACAGAATATACAGACTGGAATGTAATAAGATCCACAGGCGGATCATAAACAAATACAAAGAAACAAAATAACAGACTGCAGGCATCTATGGATTTGCAAGATCCTCTTATGACACCTAATAGCTCCAGCCTATTACGAGAGGTACCTGTCAAATCAGTCTTTAAGAAAATACGTCAGTTTACACTGGTAAATACAATTAACTGACTCTTTTGAAAACATTTATGAAAATTGATTTAAGTGCACATGACACAAATCTTTTATAACTTGGGACAATTATTTAAGTATAATCTTGTATACAGATTTACATGTTTGTCTTACAATTGGGGCCGGTTGGAAGCTGGTCGTGATTAACCGACTCACCACTTATAGAACCCACAAAGGAGTTATCCCCAACATGTGGGTATTATATTTTAGCATTTGCATCTGTCAGGTGTATGCCTACACCTCGTGCATAGGTCGTGGCCATTTTTAAATGAAATGAGCCGAGGATATCCAGGACACGGTCGTATTAACCCCCAATGCTTATGTTATCAAACAAGTCAGATTAAAACGGGTTATGCAAATTTATTAATCACAATCCGATTAAATGATTTCATACCCGACCAAGTGGTATTATTATAATACCATATCCCAAGCCCGTATAAGGGAAAATAAGTTAAAAGTATTTACCTGATGCTAGCAGTAAAATCCTAAAGCTTTTTGAAGGCACCTTCTACCGGAAGCTATTTAATCTGTATAGAAGGTTTATTAACCTATTAGGATGCTAACGGGTCTTTAATTTAGTCAAGGACTTAGACCGGCTAGCTAGAAAGAAACCTTACGGTTCTAAACGCTAGATTAAGCGAAGACCGGAATAGAATGTGGTTTAAACCCGACAAGCTTGGATACTTGTATATTATGGGTAAACTAAACACATTCTGGAAGTTGAGACTTTATTGATAAGGTTAAGCCCGTTTCGACTATTTTATGTAAACTAGTCACATAAGCCGATCCAAACGCGTAAACGCGTAACGGTTAACCAAATGAATTATATACAGGTCTTAATCATTATTATGCTCAAAATATGTTAATACATCAGTAAGATGTTAACATATATGCCCAAAAAGTATTTTAACTAAAATAAGTCCCATAAGGGCATTTTGGTAATTTTAATGCCCATAAAAGAGTTTAATTGTGCAACTGAGTTTCAGGTCTGATTTAATCAGTAAAAATATGTATTTTTTTATAAGTTATATCAGTAGGGTATTTGATCTATGTGAAATTTATCTTATATTACCAAACTATGCACCGTAGGGGCATTTTGGTAATTTTACATAGGCTTTAAAGGTCAAAATAGACTTCTGAGTTTAAAAACTTTGGCTTACTGTTTAATGGTATAAATTAACTTAAAACATCAGTAAGTAATAAGTTTTATAAAGCAAGAATAGTTTTAACTCATACTATGTGTTAAAAATGCTTAAAAGTCGGTTTAAAGGGTATTTGGTTTAAAACAGGAAATCTGAGTTTTTGATCAGTTTATAAAGTTCAAAATACTTTATTTATTATATAATATTAGTAGCAAAAGGTTTGGCAGTAAAAAGTTATGTAAAACTCATTTTATGCATGAAAAGGGTAAAACCGACAATTACCGAAATCAAGTTATAATCCTATGTTATGCTCAGCCCAAAAATAATTAAAAATCTTCAAAAATCCCAAAATATTATTTTACATCAGTAGGTACAAAGTTTGATGTCAAAAATTGGGTTTATATAGGCTTTATGCTAATTACGCCATTTAAATAATAAAAAGTTCCTTAATTACGCTATTGAGCATAACTGTTATTCTAGACCTCCAATTGATGTCAAATTTTCAGGACATGTCTAAATATCAGTAGCAAAGGTGTTAGTCCAATCACATTGTTAAAAATCTCAGTTTTATATAAAAAGGGCGTTTATGTCATTATTAAGCATAATTACGATCAAGTGCATATAATTCAAACCAATAGGCACCATGCAATATAACTCCAGAGGGTTATACTACTAAGTAAAGTGGTCCTAATGGAAGCTTAAAACTTGGAAGAATTAAGCTTGAACGGGTCAGAACTGAAAGTCAAAGCAAAAGTCAAGCTTTTACGACTTTCGGTTATAAACTGACCTTAGACTATTAATTGTCGGGTTAGGACTGATAAGACATGATTTAATATTAATTACCAAGTCATTAGAATGTTAAAATATAATTTAGAACCTCTGGTTTATTAATTTTAATCATTTTCAAACATTCTGTCCAGTTTGACTTTTTGTCAAACTACCTTGACCCGACAATTGACCAGTCAAACGAGATAATTAGGAGGTGCCCTTTTAATGGTTAATCACCTACACTAATGTGGTTCTATAACCACTTTCAATTTGATCAGTGGTTAAACCATATGTAATTAAAACGAAAGTCAAACTAAATTTACGATAAGTTTGACTTTAGAGTAATTAAGCTAAATTAAACGACTAAACAAGAAATTAGAGGCTTACTACAGGTCCTAGTAGTCTTTTCTACACTTGATGATCCTCTTCTTACTGATGGAAGCTCCAGAACAAGTCCCTCAAGTGAATTGTTTGCAAATGTGTTTATGAACACAAGAGTAAGCTCCTTTATATAGCAAGGTCCATGAATCCAGATCATTTCCAGGTGTTATTGGAGGCCCTGGGATCACCCCAGGTGTCCTATCTAGTGAAATAAACCGACATATAGCTCCTTAGGTCGTTACAAACTAGGCTAAGGCGGTGGAACAGCCAAAACCCGCACCTGTCAAGATTTTTCTGATACTGGCACCCTGAGGCGGGGCGCATAAGCCAAGGGGGAAGCTTACGCGGGCCGCTTGGACTGTCTGATCAGGTAAAACAAGTTTCATTGTTGGCAGATTTAGTCCCTGATTGTTTTTAACCCTTTTTAACTTCGTTGTTGACATATAGGGCCCTTGTAGTTAGTATGTTGAGGCTCTAGGATGAATAAATTAACTTCGTTAGGCTCCAGTTCGTTAAATACCTCTATGAAAGCAAGTTTCATCAAGTTGACACTTTTGGCCCAAAGTTTTGAAAACATGCGTAGCGATCTCGAAACCACGTGAAATTTATACCACTTATTCTTAAGAGTATATTTGAATGTTTCGAAGCCTCGGTTTCGTTAAAAGGTCACTCAGAGGTCAGAATCGACATGTTGACACGTTTAACCCTTATAATTTAATAATCTTCCGATTATTTTTATAAGCGGCTTCTTAAATCCAATTAATCACTCATTTAAGAATATATTCATCGTGTACGGTCATTCAGAGGCACAAGTTTGGCATGTTGACACTTTTAGTCCTTGTGGTTTCATAGATTCACTGTTCGACAACTTTGATCCTTCAAACTCAATCTTTCACACCTTTATAGTTTAGTACACGTGTCTTTATATAATTGGACACGTTTTTACGTGGTGTTGCATTCCTTGATCAAAAAGGAAACTCATTCTAGTAGAAAAGATTGCTAGGAGTTTTGTAAGTTGCATAGCCCCCTCTTTAGTTCAGTTTTCTTAATAAAAAAACCGGAAAGTCAAAGTTACGTAAATTAGCTTTGACTCTCGGTTTAAACTCAAATGGTCCAGCCATTTTTCGAAATGAATATGCTTATGTGACCATAATCAGGTAGGTGTTAATCCCTCAAAAGGGCACCTCCTAATTATTTCATTTGCTTAGTTAATTGTTGGGTCAAACTATTCAATTAAAAAGTCAAACTGGACAGATTTGTAAATAATAAACAAAACTAATAATGCAGAGGTTATAAATTATATTTTATCACTCTAATAACTTGGTAATTATTATTAGAACATGTCTAAGCATGTTCAACCCGACAATTCTGAGTTTAGGGTCGGTTCGCAACCGAAAGTCGCAAAAGCTTGACTTTGGCTTTGACTTTCAGTTCTGACCCAATTAAGCTTAAATCCTTTATGTTTAAGCTTCCATTAGGACCGTATTATGTTGTAGTATAACCCTCTGAGGTTATATTACCTGGTCATTAGTATTCAGAATTATATGCTAGTTTCCGTTATTATGTTTATAAAAGCCCATTATGCCCTTATGTTATAAAAACGAGATTTTTTGAAAATGTGAGAGGACAAAAAGCTTTATTACTGATATATAAGTATGTCACAAAAATTTGACATCGGTTTCTGGTCTCAAACTAAAGTTATGCAACATATCGTAAAACGAAACTTTTTGTTATTTAAATTGCATTTTTAGCATAAATCATATTTAAGCCCAATTTTTGGCACCAAACTTATTACCCACTGTTATGATATAATTTTTAGGGATTTTTAGAATTTTTGGTCAGATTTTATACTGATCATAATTTAGAGTTCTTATGTGAATTCGGTAATTGGCAATAATGCCCTTTTCGTTAATAAAATGAGATTTACATATCAATAACATACCAAACCTTTTCCTACTGATGTTATATGATAAATAAAATATTTTAAACAGTTAAGGCTGATCAAAATCTCAGAATTTCATAAACATCTCGAATATCGTCAATTATCGACTTTTACGCTAATTAGGCGCATAGTATGGTTTAAAACCATATTTAGCACCTAAGACTTGTTACCTACTGATTTTATAAATAAATTTTTATACTTTAATAGTAAGTATAAGTTTTGAACTCAGACTTCCAATTTTGTCCCTAAAAGCATATGTGAAATGACCAAAATGCCCCTATGGTGCATAGTTTGGCCATAAATAGTGAACCTCACATATGTATGATATCTTACTGATATAACATGATAAAATAAATATTTTTACTGAATTTTTTAGACCAGAACCTCAGTTTGCTTTAAAACCTCTTTTATAAATATTAAAATGACCAAAATGCTCCTACGGGACTTAATTTGGTTTTAAATACTTTTTGGACATATATGTTAACATCCTACTGAGGTATTAACATATTTTAAGCATCATAACATAAGGTACTTGTATATGGTTCATTTGGTTACCTGTTATGCATTTACGCGTTCGAATCGGTTTACGTAAGTTTGTCGAAACGGGTTTAACCTTAGCGTTTATACTTCAAAATCCAGAATGTAATTAGTTTACCCATATTATACAAGTCTTCGTACTTGTTGGGTCTAAATTACATTCTATTCCGGTCATCACTTAATCTCGCGTATTGTACCGTTTTAGATACTTTAAGCTAGCCGGTCTAAGTCTACGACTTAACTAAGACCGTTAGCATTCTTAATTGGTTATATATTACCATCACTCCAGACTAGAGCCACCCAGTAAAATCTACCTGCATTTAAATAGATTGGATACGAATGAGTTATTTTGCAGTGAATCAAGTATTAGCTCAGGTAAATACTTTTAACTTATTTTCCGTTATACGGGCTTGGGATACGGTGCTATAATAATACCGCTTGGTCGGGTATGAAATCATTTAATCGGATTGGGATTAATAAATTTGCATAACCCGTTTTAATCTATTTTGTTTGATAACATAAACATTGGGGGTTAATACGACCGTGTCCTGGATATCCTTGGCTCATTTCATTTCAAAATGGCCACGACCTATGCACGGGGTGTAGGCATACACCTGACAGATCCAAATGCTAAATAACCCACATGTTGGGGATAACTCCTTTGTGGGTTTTATAAGTGGTGAGTCGGTTAATCATGACCGGCTTCCAAACCGGCCCCATATGTATGACAAACATGTAAAACTGTATACAAGATTTCGAAGACTAAGTGACAGGTACTACTCGAAATAGGCTGGTAGCTGCTCGGCGTCGAAATAGAGGATCTTGCAAATCCTTAAAGATGCCTTAAAGTCTGTTAAACTTCATTTTATACAATTCTGTAAAGATCCACCTGTGGATTTGAAATTACAGGCTCGTCTATAATAAATACTTTGATATTTTCAGACAATTGGGTTTGTAATAATATTTTATATTCCAAGACTTCCGCTGTGCTATTCTGTGTATGTTTGACCATGATGATATCAACTACGTCACGATACTCCCCACCGGGCCCACCGGTAATATGTGGAAATATCGGAGTGTGACATATATGAAGTTGACAAAATACGTATGGACTAAATAGCCGAAACGAGTGTTGTACAACTCGAGTTATTCGCATAAAGAGGGATATAAGTTTGATTAAACTAGCCATGTTCTATGAACATTCTACTTTTAAAAGTTCACTATAATCGCAATTTACAGTAATGATGTCTAGGCATCATTGAGAGAAATTGTCAAGCTTTTAGAGGGAGAATTTTTGAATGACCTTGGCACGGTCTAATTATTACTCGAACTGCAGTTCGAGTATATATGTAATTGTATTTTACTAATCCCTCATGTACATCTAGAAGATGATGTTTGGATATTTTAGTATGGACATAGTTGAACCTTAAAGTATGTTAAAGGTTGTTAAGTCATTTGTTATAAGAAATGCCTATTATCATCTCCTACCAAAGTAGAGATTCTCATTCTAGAAGTACCATCGTTAAATGCATAAGTGCATTAATATGTTTTGCTAGCTATGTATGGTTATAATATCTTTCACTTTAGCTTATTGTCATGATATAACATTTGTCAAGCGAAGAGACATTGGAATGAGTTCAAAGAAATATTTCAGGTATAAACGATATTTGATTATATTTTATTAACCCATCAAAACAAGTTTGGTTAGTCTTGTAGATGCAGGAATGTAACGAAACACAGTCGTGGACATATGATAATTTTTGGAAGGAGGCACCTAAAGTCTCGTTAGAAGATTATACAACATTGCTCAACATAAAGGATTGCACATTAAGGGATCAAGCGACAAATCATTCGCTACAAAAGCTTTATTCGACTTTCAAGGAAGATAGACACACATCACTTAAAGGATACATGTTAAAATGAGGGGGAGACTTATTCAAGTTGCACTCTTTTTCCCTTGACTAAGTTTTGTCCCGTTGGGTTTTCTTAGTAAGGTTTTTAATGAGGCAACATACCTGACCCAAAAGTATCAGGGGGAGAAAATGCGCGCTGCACTCTTTTTCCTTAGCTGAGGTTTTGTCCCACTGGGTTTTCCTAGCAAGGTTTTTAACGAGATAGCATCACCAAGCGTATTAAAGAATGGTATATCATTATGTGGATAGTTTTGTCAAATGGATAGTCAAGGGGGAGTGGTATGAATTAATATTTATTTATTGTGTGACTATCCACTTGTGTTTATCATTATATTATGACTCCCCATGTACTTAACTCCCATCTCTTCATGTACTTAACTCTTATCTTGTAAGTCTATAAATAGAGGCATATGTGATCCATATTTTACATCAATAAGAAATCCATCTTCCATTCTCTTAATCTTCTCTATACATTGCTAGTAGGTCGTTGTTTCACAACAAATATTATAATGAGAAGTATACATTAAATTTAAACTAAATAATATTTAGTATGAGAGCTATCTATAATTAACTAAAAACATTAAACTAAATAATAATTATCCATAAGAGATTAAACTAAATAATATTTAGTAGGATGGTTATCTATAATTAATTAGAAGAGATTAAAATAAATAATAAAAATATAAAATATATTTAAAAAACCCGTAATAAATGTAATATTATAATGAGAATTATACATTAAATTTAAACTAAATAATATTTAGTAGTAGAGTGATCTATAATTAATTAAAATACATTAAACTAAATAATAATTATCCATAAGAGATTAAACTAAATAATCTTTAGTAGGAGGGTTATCTATACATAATTAATTAGAAGAGATTAAAATAAATAATAATTATCCAAAAGAAATTGCCTAATATGATAACAAGTGTCCACAAAATGGTTTCTTTTATTATATAGTATAGATAATCATTTTAATTTTATTACTATTTTAGTTAAGATTACATGTGTTTTTTATCGTTTGATTTAGTTATTCTTTTTATAAGTGTTTCACGTTTTGGTATAAATTTTGCGAGTTAACACGTTGCAACGCACGTGTGATATTCAGCACTTTTACATCTATTTTTTTTATTAGACAACTATGTGGCAATGCGCAGGTCCTAAGTGTAGTTAATTGTTTTTTTTCTATGTTTTACGGTTTCGTCTAATTTTACAAATAAACACGTTGTAATCCCTATGCGTGGTTCAACGTTATTAAGTCTATTTTTTGGTTTAACAGTTCCGCCGCAGTGCACTCGTCCCAAATTCTAGTTATATAAAAGATACAAAAGTGGTAAGAGAAAGAGGTAGTTATATGAGTGTTTTGTGTGTTAAATGCAAAGCAATATGTACAAATATATTTTATGGTTATTAATATATTATTGGATCGAGAAATGGTCTAATTTTTGTGTGCTTTCGGAGACATATGATAAAATTGGAACGATACAGAGAAGATTAACATGACCCATGTGTAAGGATGACATGCGCAAATCGAGAAATGAACCAATTTTTAAGCGACTGTGTTTGCTCATGAATAGCCAAATAGTAAACGGGTGCACATGTCAAGGGGAAACACAATGGTGAGAGACAGGAGAGAGTGAACAGAGGTCCGAACTCCTTTCTGAGGAAAGCATTCCAATCTTTCGGTATGTGGCCAAGAAGAAGGATGCTAGGGGAAATCGTTTTGGATTCGTCAGGTTTGAAGGAGTATCTAACTTGAAGGACTTGTTGGTTAACATGAACAAGGTTAAGATCTTTGAGGCCAGGATAAATATGATAAGAACCATCGTAGATTTACGTTAGGGGTCTTCACTAGTCCCCCGAAACCACCTTTCAATGGTGTTCTGAGTTACAGGCGTGCAAATGTCATTGCGAGGGCAACTTATAGGGATGTGTTTTTCTCAAATACTCTCATTTCCGTCAAGCATCAGGGAAACAGTCTCTTTGGATGGCAAAGTGCACTCATACCTCAAACATTGCATGGCCCGTTCTGTGCTCGGAGTGGCAAAGGATCTTCATGCCCTCTGTAATACGAGATTGATGCGAAACAAGGGGGTTTTGCGAAGGCCTATTTATTGTATGTTGAGGGTCTCAAGGTGTTAGTTCCTTTTAGTAATCGTTTAGAAGCCTTGAGATTCTTGGAGGATAATACCAGTTAGTGAGAGTAGGTTTTCTTGTCTTATGTGGAATGGAACACCCAAGTTGTTCCTTTGACTGCATTACTGGTTTGAAATTTACAGGTGTCCCTATTAACATTCGAGACAAAGTTACATTTTAGTAAATTGAGTTTTAATAATATTGGCAAAATATTTTTCAAAACTTTTCCTTTTTTTCTTCATTAAGCAAATCCAAACAACCCTAGAATAATTATCGACAATGGTTAAAAATATTTGAACCCTTCCCTACTAGTAACCCTATAAGAGCCCCACACATCTAAATGAACCAATTCCCCTAAATGAGAGTGTGGGAGGCACTCCTCTAAGTGGGGAGTGACCTCTCTTACACACACCCAATCAGCACGTGCCACGTCAACTCCCCTCTTAAGTCCCCATTTTGCACTCAAACGTTGGCATCACTACACTCACACAATTATTTTTTTATAAAAAAAGAAGAAAAAAAATGATTGGTGGAAAAAGGGTGGACCCACATTAACAATCAATCACCCCCTCTCTCACTCCTCTCTCTCAATCGGTGAGCACACACCGAGCTATGAAGTCCCCACGCGGTAAAGTTTGGATGGTGGCGGTGTACCCGCACGACATTTGAAGTCCCCGCATGGGGTCACCGAAGGTGCCCCGTGCACCCTTAGGGTCTGTTTGGTATGGGGTAATGGAATAGATGAGAGAATGGAATGGACAAGGTAATGGAATGGACAACGGAAAGAAATGGATCATTCCATTCCATTGTGATGTTTGGTTACTCATACATGAATAGAATGAATCATTAATATGTACAATTTGATAAACAAAAAAAGATGAAGTAACGAAACACAACTGTATTAAAAACGACAAAAATATAATTGCCTCAATAATAATAATAATAATATATTAATGATAAAAAAATTAATAATAGATTTTTGATATATATTAATATTAGTATGAATATTAATAAATATAAATATAATAATAATAATAATAACAACAACAACAACATATTTCTTTCCATTCCTTGAAGGAATGGAAAAAAAAACACCTACATATCAAGGAATGAAAATTATTATATTTGGAAGGAGTTACATTCCTTTGGAATGCTCCATTCCATTACCACATGATAACCAAACATGTTTCTTTTCATTCCATTAGAATGATCCATTCCATTCCACATTTCATTCCTTCATACCAAACGCTACCTTAGCGTTCGTATCAAAGAATAGAATTGGAATTTAGATCCTATTCCTTATGTTGTCCGTTCCAACAAAGGAAGGAATTGGTATCTCAATTCTATTCTTGGTTGTGTTCGGTTAGGAAAGGAATTGTAATTTGAAATGAATTCCTTCAAGCCTAAGGTAACAACATCGAAACTTCAATTAAACATCAATTTGGTAGAAACCGTGTTCCCAACCACCAATCTGACCTCAATGAAATGATGTAGACCCATAAAAGAAAATTTGTTTCTCTCTCTAGGAGAAACAAGGATAAGGGTGCTTAATTAACTGAATTCAACACATTATTAATCGGATTAATCATTTTCTCTTTTGCATATAACCTACTTCATATCTATAACTGTAGTTTCGTATTATCCTTCTGTTTCGTATCTACTATTACTATGTTTTTCCCTGCTAGTCACGATGTCGAATCCTCATCATCATCCTCAGAGTCGCGGCAACTGTGCCGCCAGTTTACTTTATCTGAGATTCAGCTAGCAACCAGAAACTTTGATGAGTTATTAGTCATTGGCCGTGGTGGGTTTGGCAAGGTTTACGAAGGAACCATCTATGAGCCAAATCTTTTGACTGCTGCCATAAAGAGGTTGGATTCAACTTCTAATCAGGGAGCATCCGAATTTTGGGCAGAAGTAAACATGCTTTCTAACCTAAGGCATTGCCACTTGGTGTCTTTGATTGGTTATTGCAATGATGGGCAAGAAAAGATCCTTGTTTACCAATATATGTCGCGTGGAACCCTTGAAGACCATCTCCATAGACACCAAACCCATCTATCTTGGGTTCAAAGACTCACAATATGCTTAGGAGCCGCTCGAGGGTTAGATTATCTTCACACTGGTACGGGTATTAAGGATGGAGTTGTACATCGTGATGTTAAAAGTTCAAATATATTGTTACATGATAGTTGGGCAGCTAAGATTTCAGACTTTGGATTGTCCAAAACATGCCCGAAAAACCAGCAGACCACTTACGTTAACACTGGCGTGAAAGGCACGTTTGGATATCTTGACCCGGATTACTTTTACTCGGGTAAGTTGACCAGAAAATCTGATGTATATGCTTTTGGGGTGATATTGTTTGAAGTTTTGTGTGGGAAACGGGCAGTTGATCCAAGTATTCATGAGGAGCAATGGGGTCTCGCAGCATGGGCTCAAAACTCTATTAAAGAAGGCAAACTAAAGCAAATTGTTGATACTAGTATAAGGGGCTCAATATCTCCTATATGTTTAAAGGATTTTGCAAAGCTTGCAAAACGGTGTTTGCATATGCATCCAAAACGGCGACCTACAATGGCCGAGGTTGTGGTCAGTCTTGAGTCTGTTGTGGCCTTAGAAGAGAAAGCCAACAATACATTACAGTCCACGGGCATACAATTTTTTGCTAAAAAGGCTCTCATGGTTATATTTCCATTTAAAGAAAAGAACTCAGGTATCATTTTCTCTTCCAATTTCATGTGTTAAGTTACTTATTGATTTTGTCCACTACAGAAGTATTAGGTGAATAAATGCAGTAATGTAGCCTGGTGCTATTTGTTGATATCCTACCATTCTTCTATCTAACAACTTCTTGAAGTTGGAATAGGAGGTCAAAACCAAACGTTACATCGGTTTGGTTCGGAAACTATCAATGTTGCAACCAAAAATTTCTCTGAAGCTATTAGAATTCAGCAGCGGAACAAGAATCCTTTCTCGTATAAGGTGAAGATAAACATCTATCTAATTACATGTTTTCCAGGTTTTTCTGTAGTCTGCCTGACAGTCCAACTTTCTTTCTCTTTACAGGGAAATTTACAAAATGGACAAGGTGAACAGATAGTTGCAGGGTGGCCTTCTTGGCTTACTGAGGTGGCAGGTGAAGCTATCAACGGATGGTTGCCGCGTAGAGCAGATACGTTCGAGAAGTTGGATAAGGTATGCGCATCGTGTTTCTTTATTGTCAATAACTAAAGAGTAAGGATAAGTCGATACTTGCTTGATGGTATTCTTTACTGTGTTTATAGCTTTCTATTCTTGCAGATTGGTCAAGGAAGGTATAGCAACGTATACAAGGCTCGCGATCTAATAAGCAACAAAATTGTTGCGTTGAAAAGGGTGCAGTTTGATAATCAAGATTCAGAGAGCGTTGTTTTTATGGCAAGGGAATTCCTTATCTTGCGAAGGCTTGATCATCCGAATATAATTAAACTTGAAGGATTAATAACTTCGCAAACTTCATGCAGTTTATATCTTGTTTTCGAGTATATGGAACATGATCTAACTGGACTTGTAACACTACCAGGGGTCAAGTTCACGGAATCACAGGTACTTAATCATATTCGACATCTAAGCAGTTAATGCTGTAAAATATCGGATATCGGTTATCGTGGTGGGATACCGGTAATTTTAATATCATGCAGATATTATATACTGTATATAGCAATTTAAGACTTAAAACACCAACATTTAACACTAACAATTAACAATTAAGACTTAAAAACAATAATAGCAGCAATAAGAAGAAAGACGAATGGTAGAACTAAGAAGAAAGGTACTGATATCGGGAATGTCGGTGATATATCGGTCGGAAATATCGGTCAATATTGCCGATAATGTCGGTACCGATTTCTACCCGATATCTGACACCGATATTTTACATGGAGACCGATAACTGTTATATCACCGATATTAACCACATAGTTCGACATTTTATAATATATTTTGGTTATGCCAATATTTCAATAATCACTGAGTTTATTTCTTTAATTTTTTCATTAATTTGCAGGTTAAATGTTATATGAACCAGCTGCTAAACGGACTTGATCATTGTCATAGCCACGGTGTCCTGCACCGGGACATAAAGGGGTCGAATCTTTTGATCGACAATAATGGAATCTTAAAAATTGCCGACTTTGGGTTGGCAAATTTGTTTAAACAAAGTCAAACTGTACCATTGACCAGCCGGGTTGTGACTCTGTGGTATCGACCACCAGAGTTACTACTCGGAGCAACTCATTATGGAGTCGGTGTGGACTTATGGAGTGCAGGATGCATTCTCGGAGAATTATACGCTGGTAAACCTATCATGCGCGGTCGAACTGAGGTACTATCAATTTTTAAATTATAGATCCAGTTAAAAAGTGTTAACATACCTGTTTCCTGTTTTAGCTAAGGTTTTTGATTACCAGTTTAACTGAACCGTGTAGGTTGATCAACTGCATAGGATTTTTAAGCTTTGTGGTTCACCGTCTGACAGCTACTGGATAAAGTCAAAGTTACAGCACTCAAAACCGGTCGAGCCTTATAAAAGACGTATTTTAGAAGTCTTTAAAGATTTTCCTCCAGCTGCTATTGGCCTTATGCAGACTTTACTTGCAATAGATCCCCAAGAACGAGGAACCGCAGCACTGGCTTTGAAGAGTGAGGTAATTCTCATTTGAGTAATGTACACGGATAGTCCTTGTGGTTTCCCAAAATTTTGGATTTGGTCCCTAGCTTTCTAAAAGTACACGGATGGTCCCTGTAGTTTGCACTTTGTGATGCATTTAGTCCCCAACCAACAAGTCTAAAGGTTTCAGGAGGTCCAAGTTAGTGACTAAATGCGTTACAAATTGCAAACCACAGGGACCATTCATGTACTTTTGGCAAAAAGTTGAAGACTAAATGCATTACAAAGGGCAAACCATAGGGACCATCCATGTACTTTTAGAAAGCTAGAAACCAAATCTAAAATTTTGAAAAACAACAACAGAGACTATCTTTGTATTTTACTCTTCTCATTTTTTAATAATGAATACAATGTGCAGAATTTGTTAAAAAAAAATTTGTGGTTAGGTGAGTTACGTAATATTTATTTTCCTTTAACAGTTCTTTACGACAAAACCACTTGCGTGTGATCCTTCGAGTTTGCCGCAATATCCTCCCAGCAAAGAAATTGACGCGAAAAGGAGAAAAGAAGAAGCTAAAGGGTATGCGCATATACGTAACATTTTTTTAAAATATGTTAAGCACGTACTTCGACGCAACTATTCGGATTACCTAATTTCAAATATGGTTAACCGAGTTGAATGATATTGTAGACAAAGGGCAGCAAGAATGAACGGTCAAAAGTTTGATAAGGAAAGTGGGGGAGCGCAAGAAACCGGTGCGGTGCCAGCTCATGAGGCCAATGCTGAGCTGGCCAGATCAACTCGGGTACCTGTATCTATAGAGCCGCCCAAGGGTTTAATCGACGGTGTGAAACGCTCTCCACCAATGAGGGGTCTTATTTAGGGCAGTTGGCAGCAGGTGTAAATTCCGCTCGAAGTAAAGCTGTCGGATATAAAGACGTTCCCCAAAACATGGGTGGTCCGTGCAGGGTAGGAAGCGGGAGAGCTAGTATGAATGAAGCAAATATGGTAATTATTAGTTATTTCTGGTTAACGGTTGTCAAACTAAAATCATGTTTAAACCGGGTGTTGTTTTCTTATCTATTTGTTATTAGGACGGTGACGGATACAAGGGAAACAAGATCCAATTCTCGGGACCGTTGGATTCGTCAAACGTGGATTCAGATGCTTAAGGATTATGACCGCCATATCCAACAAGCTGTTAGGAGAGCACACCTTGAGAGGACCAGGCTCAGCGAAGTTGAGGCTGAAATGGCTAGAAACACGGTGTATCCGTCTAGCCGGATAGCCAAGTAAAAACTCCACCGGTCCGTAGAGAGGGTGCGGTCAACAGAATCGTTTGTGTATAGCAACTATTGATTTAAGTTGACTATTTTATTTTCTTTTTGGAATGTTTGGGTCCGTTGGTATCTTAGAAAATATAAGAACAAGCAGTAAGTAACATGTTTTTGAGGCAGGATGCTTTTTTTAGAGAAATGCTAAATAATGGTGTAAAGAGCAACCGGTATGCTAACTGCTAACCTTTTTTGGTCCTAATTGGTTGTGGGCTCGAAAAGGTACTGGTTCGATGCAATGTCTCCGTTTAGCGTTGGTTCCAAGCAATGTCTTGGACGTTTATTGGTTCCAACTTGTCCCCTATCTTCCCTGGAGTCGACTACAATACCTATCGGGAGCTACTAAATAGACCCCTCCTTTTATTAGATACACCCTCTTCTCTCACATAGTATCAAGTAGGGGGGGTGGTGTATTTAGACACACCCTACCTATTAGACTATTTCCTAGCTTCTATTTCGTATTTGATTAGACAAAATTACAGAAAACAACCTTTATGTTATTACCCAAATTCCCAAATTGTACGTCGTACATTTCACTATGAAATCGGCAAAAACCAACCTTTACGTTCATGTTTTGCTACAGATTCAACCTTTACGACAAACGTCGTTTAATTTCTTGGTTAAGTTACCTCACATGCAAAGCATGTAAGGGTATTATGGTCTTTTCAAATTCATATCCCACTCTCTCTATATATCTTCTATCCACCATGAATCGATCTGAAACATTCTTTCTTACACTAAAATCCTTGAATCCTTCACAAAAGACCAACTCCTCAACATCCTACAAACCGTTGTCGTTCGTGACACTGCTGCCCTCTCCGCCGTTCGCTCTGTCGCCGACTCCGATCCAACTCACCGGCTGAGATCAAAGCCATTAACGCAGCCGCATCGGCGATCCAGTCGGCTGAGATCAGAGAGACTCAAGATTCTACAGTTCAGATAAAGAAAAAGTTAACAATTCAATCTTTTTTAGTTGATTTTGCTTTTTTGAATATTTCCTTGATGGGTTTTGTTCTTTGCTTTTTAGTTGGGTTTCAGGTATGCTTGCACTAAAGCGTTTTATTTTGTTTAAAAGGATTGTTATGGGTGAATGCTGCTCATATTTGGATTTATTACATGTTGCCTCTAAATCCAGTTTCTCATCCTTGAATTTTGGTTCTGATGATGGATTGTGTATTTTGAATTTGGGTTTCAAAGGTAGAGTATGGTGTTTCTGTTGATACACTTATGTGGATACGGCTCGTTTCGGTTCGCCCGCGTTACGGAGTGAAGGCCGAGGTCAAGATATCCTCCTATCTTGACCCGGTACATCGTGTATCTCGTACAAGAGGGTAAACAGTTGCAATGTGCAAACTATTTTTCTGTTTTTGTTGTTTGTATCTGCTGATTTGTATCTGCATGTATGCATGCCTTCCAAATTGTTGTTGCTGCACACTCTTTCACGAAGAATATGCAGCCCCACGAAGGATCATGCATGAAACTGACGAAGAACCAATCCAATTAGGTCTCACGAAGAATCCCTGCTATGAAGATTCTCCTCTAGCGAAGAATCAAAGAGACGAAGACTGCATGGCGAAGAATCCCTTGTGTTGCCGAAGAATACTTCGGCGAAGACTCTCCACGAAGAATCATCTACTCTTCGTGGATGTCCATTCTTCGTGGGCTGATCATAAGTGCGGTGGCAAAAGCTCTATTTTCTAGTAGTGAGTTCGTAGGTCCTACATGTTGGGCCCAGCTATTCTTCATGGAGGAGTGGATAAGGTTTATTATATAAAGGCCGCAGTAGCAACAGAAGACATAGACAGAACACATAGAGAGCACACAAACAGAACATAGAGTGATTATTCAGAGAGTTTGAGAGTTTCTATTGTAAATCTTTGTGTTGTTACTCTTCTGAATCTAATACAGGTTTGTTTAAACGTTGAATCTTATCTTATATTCTCGTGTTCTTTGCTCGGTTTCATACCCGCTTGGTTTCCGCACAACCGGGTGTGTTCGGTAACAAGGATAGGTTTAACTAGATCCTCCGCTAGTGGACCTTCAAGTGATATCAGAGCCAAGGCTCTCATCCTTGTTAAAACCGAACCGGGTGTCGTTTTTTCGAACATCTTTCTTGAACCGTTTTTCTGAAAAGTTTGTGTTTTGAAAGTTTTATGGGTTAATCTCTGAAAAACTTGTTTGTTGTTGTTAAAAATTTTCATAAAAACCTTTTTAATCTCATAAAAGGATTAGGTTTTTCTTAAATTTTTTGGCAAACTTGTGTTCGAAAAACTTTCCGGTGAACACTTTGGCCGAAAAACTCATAGATTTCATTGTGTTCTTGAAGTTTCTGGGTTTGGTTTGTAGTTGATTTATTGAAAAACTTAAAATATTATTTGTTTGACAAAGTTGGTAATCAAATGATGTTTTTTTGAAATTTGTGTATGTCCAAAGTATGGGTGTTTGACAACTTTGGCTTACCTACTTACTGCTACAAAGATAAGATAACATTTTGGTTGAAAATTTCTCACCAACTAAAGTTAACGAAAACTCCCAGCGAAGAATCCCAGCAACAAAGATTCATTGATTCGTCGTGAACCTTAAGTCTTCGTGGGACTTAACTCTTTGTAGACATTAATCTTTGTGAACCTTTAATCTTCGTGGAACTTGTTTTGAGTCTTCGTGGACTTAAGACTTCGTGGGACTTGAGTCTTCATGAACTTGAGTCTTCGTGGTTTCATAGTTACATTTTTCACAGAAGACTTTCATTTCACACCAAAACTTGTTTAATTTGGTTTTTAAGCATTTGTCATTAAATTTCAACCAAATATGAGTTCTGACTGGTGGGGTTGGAAACCGGATCCCAATGCGGATATGTATACGAGTAAAGGTTCAGGTCCAGTTCCTTCATGGGCTCAGACTCCCACGTCTTCGTCATCAGCACAATCGAGTTCAATTACAGCAAATCAGTGGGCCTTTGTTACAAACCAAAACCAAAGTATTCAAAATCTTCTTTTGAGCGAAAATGAAACCGGTAGTAACAACCGCCCACCAAAGCTCATGCATTTGAACGATTATCCCATTTGGGAAGAGAGATTTAATACGTATGTTCTTGGGCAAAACACGGAGTTGTGGTTGTCCTTTACCACGGAATTCGATCAAGCACTTGAAGAAGCCGGTTCAAATGCCGCAACGTTTGCAGATCTTTCTGGCGATGATAAAAAGGCATATGATTTAGAAAAGAAAGCATTTCCAATTCTAACTCAAGTCTTAAACAAAGATATTTATCCTCAGTTTGTGGGATTCAAAACGACAAAAGGTTTATGGGATGCATTAAAGGCGAGAGGTCAAGGAAATGCGTCGTCACGTAAACTGAGACACGATCTGCTCAAAAAGGAGTTCGACGGCTTCATGTGTATGGAAAGGGAGTCGTTGGGAGACATGTCAAGTCTATTTTATCATTTGCTGAGTGAGATGGGTAATTTTAAGGTCGTGGCAACTCCGGAAGAGGTTGTCACAAAGTTTGCCGATGCATTGCCAGCTCAATGGAATGGTTTCTTGGAGATTCTGAAATATAATGGCACGCTAGCCACAACCAACATCCATGATTTCATTTAACTCTTAGAGAAAAAGAATCAAGAGGAAATCAGGAAGGCAAAAAGAGTGCCGGTACCACAAAATCCTGAGATGTACTATGGAAATTGTGGAGGTGCCAGCACGGTTGCTAGACCTGCTCAACATGCTCAGCTACAAACGGCGTTTATCTCGAGCACCGATATGTATGGAACACCACAACCAGCATCCTCAGAGCAAAGCTATCAGTCTACTGGAGTACCGTCATTTCTTGATCCAAACTACAAAGGTCAACAACAAGCCTATTATGGAAACACTTCATCAACAGTCAATGCTGGTCAGTCAACTAATCCAAATACAGTTCGGCTAGATACTTCAAGTTTCTCGAATGTAAGTGTTGAGGTGGCAAAGGAACATATGGAGCTTCTAAACACTTTGGTGAGCGCGTACTGTGGGTTAGTAGCAGGGTAAATTGGGAACATCAATTTGACTCAGGAAGATTATCAACAATTCGATAAGGATGAAATGGATTTGATGGATATGAAGTGGGCATTTGCTAGTGTAGTGAGGCGAGCAAAAGACTTCATGGAAAGAACTGGTAGAACCAGCTTGGAAACCAAGAAGGACACCAAGTATGGGTTCGATAAACAAGCGGTCAAGTGTTTTAACTGTGGTGAACGGGGTCATTTCAAATGTGAATGTACGAAGCCAGCTCAGCATGGGAACCAGAATCCGTTCAGAAATCAAGGCAATCAACAAAATCAGAATCAGACTAGGAATAATGAAGGTGCCTTAATGCCTACAAACAATTCTCATCAAGCAGGTCCATCAAACAACAACCAAGCTCTTGTGGTACAAGTTGATGAAGGTTGTGACTGGTCAATTCAACTGGGTAGCGGTGATCAGGGTGGAACAGCTTGTTTTGCTGAAGTTGTCAAGGATTTAAAATAAGCGTGTAGTGGAGAATCTTCAGATGAAGACATTTCTGGTTATAGTGGAAGCTCAGATGAGGAAACCTCAAGTCCAGGCGAAGACGGCACTGATGAAATGTCACATGAGTCCATTGATGCAGATGTTGAGGAGCTTTTGAGTGAAGCTAAAGCAGGGAATGATCAAAGATCAATTCTGGTGGATCAAGCTGCTTATTCTTCTTCTTCTCATCATTCAGCCTTCATGGCTAATGTTGTCGGTTCGTCAAGTCAGGTATGTGTCGATGAACCTAAATCTGATAAATGTGATAATTGTGTTGATTTAGGTGCAAGATTGTCCGACTTGCAAAGCAAATATGATGATTTGCAAAGCAAGTATGACGTGACATTTATCCACAATCAAAGTTTGACCGTGGATCTTGGGAAATGCACAGAGGCCAACTTGTTCCATAAAAATCATGAAAAAAGAATTTAAGAAAGTAATTGACACATTAAGGGAATATTAGACCGAGCTAGTAAAAATAGTTTCAAGAAAACAAACTGCTATAAATAAATACATCACTAGGCTCGAGGAAGCACAAAAGGAGTTGGTCTGTGTCAAGTGTGAAAATGAGGCGATCCAGCTTAGGTTAGATAGTTACTCAAACTCTAGGTATGTGCTGGATCACATCATTGACATACAGAAAAAGAAGAATGATGTCACGTGCATTGGATATAAGAAGTGTCCTCCACCTGTTAGACACAATTATACCGCAATGCATGATGAGGAGGATAAACCTCAATTTGAGCCATCTATTCCCTTAGATGTTGAGGAGTTCGCAGCTGGACTTGGTTATAAAAAGGAAGTATCATCAGACTCGGATGTATCAGCAGATACGAAAGTATCAACTACTGAACAAAATCAGGATCCTCCAGTCATTGTTGAGGATGCTGATTCTTCAGATGATGAATCCGATGATACTGACTCTGCACAGTCTGATGCGGTTATCAAAGAAGAGGACATACCTCTCGAGAATCACATTCTATGTGATCCTCCCGCAAAACCTGCTAAGACTGTTCGGGTCGAGTCCACTTATGCACAAGAGTCTGAGAGTATGAATTTGCTATACACTCTAGTTGGTGATGATAAAGTTTATTCAAACAAAGATTTTCCGATTAAAAATGTAAATCAATCTTTAATCAGCAAAGTTTTTGAAGATTCGACAAGTAAGTTTTTTGGAAAGTCGAGTTCACGAGTTGTGTTAACACAATGTCCTCCGATTCCAAAAGCTGAAATTCAAAAACAATATGGCAATCAGAAATTACTAACAGAGAAAATTCAGCAAAATCACACTAAACCAAAAGGAAAATCGACAACTCAAGGTCAAAAGGAACAAAACCAGAGAAATAACAAAAGGGTGAACTTTGTGAAGTCGAAGGAAACTGATAAAATTGAAACATTTGAAAATAAATCTAACATAGATTATGTTAATCAAGTTAAAATTTTGAAAAGAGATGGTCAAAACAATTCAGGACCAAGTACTTCGAAATCACAGAGTTCCTCAACGAGACATCAACATGATACTACGGGGTTTGTTGAACGAAGATCATGTTTTGAGTGTGGTGAATTTTGACATATCATTCGAAATTGTCCATATCTTCATAAGTTAAAAGCTAAAGTTGATGTTCCCCGTGAGCAAAATTACCAAAAACGATCTGTTTCTCCAAAACAAGACACCCGTCTTGTGAAAGAAAGGGAGAAGAAACAGAAATGCAAGCAAATCAAGGTAATTAAAAAGGCTCTTAAAACTAATGTGGTTCAAAAACAATTTGTTTCAGTCAAACCAGAAATTTCAAAAATTTCAAAAACTTCAAACAATAACGAAGTTAAAGTTTCAAACAATCAGACTGGTAAAACTCAACAGACATGGAAACCTAAATTGGCTATAAACTCAGGGGGAGCATCACCATTTCCAAATCATCGCGAAGTTGAAATAAGTTTTGTCGATGAAAATGGAAAACCCAAGTCCACGAAGGCTTGGGTCCCCATCTCCAACAGATCATTTGAGTACATGTGCAGGGTGTTCCAGGAGGAACTATCAGTAGTCTATGGATTGTTGATAGTGGGGCATCCAGGCACATGACCGGCGACATGAGACTTCTCTACGACGTCAAATCTATTAGAGGAGGTTATGTTGCTTTTGCTGGAGATAAAGGCGGATATATTACTGGTGAAGGAATGGTATCCCACGAGGTTGTCAGTTTTGACAAGATCAACTTTGTGCAACAGCTTGATCACAATCTTCTAAGTGTTTCTCAAATCTGTGATAAGAAGTTTTCAGTGCACTTTGATGCTAATGGATGTTATGTGCTGAAGCCTGGTTTCAAGATTCCCAAAGACTGGATTCTCTTATCTGCACCAAGGATTAATGATCTATATGTCCTTGATATGAGCCAAGCAATTACAATGTCTGCTCAAGTAACATGTTTTGTTTCCAAAGCCAAGGAAAAGGAAACAATCTCTTGGAACAGACGGATGGGACACATTCACCTAAGGAAAATGAATCATCTGGTGAAGAATGAGTTAGTAAATGATGTTCCCGTCAAAAACTTTCACTTGCAAGACGTCTGTGTTTCGTGTTCGAAAGGAAAACAAAGTAAGAAATCGCACCCAATAAAGAAGATCAACACAGTTGCAGTGCCGCTTGAACGCTTGCACATGGATTTATTCGGTCCTGTCAATCACAAAAGCATCAGTAATGACTCGTACTGCCTCGTAGTGACAGATGATTATTCAAGATTTTCTTGGGTGGCGTTTATGGCACACAAGAGTGAAACTTTCGAAATTATCAAAAACTTGATCACTACGATTGAGAATTTGTATACTTTGAAAGTAAGACGCATGCGCAGCGACAACGGAACCGAGTTTAAGAATCATGCCATGGAGGAGTTCTGTAGATCCAAAGGTACTCTTCACGAATTCAGTGCTAGATACACTCCTCAACAAAATGGCGTCGCTGAGCGTAAGAATAGAACATTGATCGAAACTGCAAGGACTATGTTGGTAGAGTCACAGTTGCCCATTCCTTTCTGGAGTGAAGTTGTGGCCTCTGCATGCTACACCTTGAATCGAGTCCTTACAGTAAAAAGACACAACAAGACCTGCTTTGAACTTCATCACAAACGGAAACCAGATTTGCAATTTCTTGAACCGTTTAGGGATCCTTGCACTATCATCGATCCGGATGGAAAGTTTGGGGCAAAAGCAATTGAGGGATACTTTCTAGGGTATGCCACCCCAAATTTAAGAGTTTGGAATCTTGAAACGAAAAGGATCGAGGAATGGTCTGAAGTCAGAGTACAAAGGCACACATTGCCAGTCATATGTCCTGGTCAGCCATGGATGTTTGAGTACGATGACTTTTTCAATTTGATCAATATTGAGGAAGAAGTTGTAGATGCTGCGGCATAGATGTTTTTTTAGAGTGACAACGCAACAGATTCACCGTTGGTTTGTCCAATTATTGTCAACAATCAAGGATCATCATCAGTTAACAATAATGCTCTCGAGAATGAGGATTTTCACGATGCTACTGAACTGAACGAATCTTCAGAGGATTATGAATTTCTCAATGCAGACCAAGAAGCTCCTGCAATTGTTGTGCATGGTACTTCTGAGGCTACACCTCCTGAGGACTGCCCTAAAACAGCTGAAGCTACTGCACCATCCTCTTCGCCAGTTTAGGGTATTGATTTGGTTGTTGATCTCAACTTCAACAATCTGGGTATAAATGTTCCAGTTCTAGATAATCCAGAAACAAGAATCCATAATACCCATCCTCAACAAAACATCATTGGTAATGTTCAAAGTGGTGTACAAACGAGGAATCAGTTGAGAAACAACAACAATGCTGGCTTGTATGCAGCGATCAGAGAATCGGGTTTGCAGAATGATTGGTCCTTTGCGTGTTATGTGTCACAAGAAGAAACAATGTCTTGGAAAGAAGCGTTAAAGGATAATTCTTGGGTGGAAGCTATGTAGGAGGAACTGCAACAATTCCAGAACCTTGGTGTCTGGAAACTGGTTGATAAACCTGAGAACTACAAGAAGATTGGCACCCGTTGGGTTTTCAAATGCAAGAAGGATGACCGTGGAGTAGTCATTCATAACAAGGCGAGATTAGTTATTCAAGGTTTCCATCAGGTTGAAGGGATAGACTACAACGAAGTTTACGCACCGGTTGCACGTCTTGAAGCTATTCGGATCTTTCTAGCCTATGCTTCCTTCAAAGGATTCAAGGTTTACCAGATGGACGTGAAAAGTGCATTCTTACATGGTGTGGTTGAAGAAAAGGTGTATGTCGAACAACCTCCGGGTTTTGAAGATCCTATTCATCCCGATCGGGTTTGGTTGCTCAACAAAGCTCTCTACGGATTACATCAAGCACCGAGAGCTTGGTATGCAACCTTATCTAACTATCTGCTGGAGAATGATTTTCGCCGGGGTCTTATTGATTGCACTATCTTCATCAATGAAAAGGATGGAGATCTTCTATTGGTTCAGGTATACGTAGATGATATTATTTTTGGTCCAACTAACGATGTTTTGTGTAGGGACTTCGAGCGTGTTATGCAGGAGAAATTCGAGATGAGCGCCATGGGGGAAATGAATTTCTTGTTGGGCCTACAAGTTCAACAAACGGATCCTGGGATATTCATCGATTAGACTAAATATGCCGGAGACATCTTGAGCCAGTTCCAGATGTCCGAAGCGACGCCCATTGGTACCCCACTTCCGCAGAATCACGGGATTACTCCGGACTTGAAGGGTGAAAGCATTAACTCTTCATTTTATTGCGCAATGATCGGATCTCTTATGTATCTCACAGCCTCGAGGCCCGACATAATGTATCCTACGTGCCTGCTCGCCCGATATCAAGCCAACCTGAAGGCCTCACATCTAGCAGCTGTAAAAAGGATTTTCCGCTATTTGAAGGGTTGCCCGGACACCGGTCTCTGGTACCCTAGGGATGATAGCTTCGACTTGATTGCATTCAGTGATTCTGATTTTGGTGGCTGCAAAATCGATGGCAAATCCACAACGGCTGGATGCCAGTTTTTAGGAAATCGCCTGGTCACATGGCAGTGCAAGAAGCAGACTTGCGTCGCTACATCAACACGTGAAGCTGAATATATTGCTGCCTCAAGTTGTTGCTCCCAAGTCCTGTGGATACAACAACAGATGCACGACTACGGTTTTGAATTCCTATCTACTCCTATTTTCATTGATAATTCTGCTGCCTTACAGATCACTAGAAATCCTGTGCAGCACTTAAAGACCAAACACATCGAGATCAAATATCACTTCATACGTGATTGTTTTGATAAAAGACTTATCGATGTTGTTAAGGTCCACACTGATGACCAACGTGCCGACCTTTTTACCAAAGCATTTGACAAATCATGATTTGACTATTTATTAATGGTAAACGGCATTAAGGTCAAGCCTGAGTAAACCAACATCGGAAAATCATTTTTGTAAATATTTATTTGTGTTTTCTTAATTTCTCGTACTTTTTGCATTTTAGGGGGAGTAAAAACGAAAAATATTTAAACATTAAAAAAAATCAAATTTCAAAAATACAAAAACATCGAAAAATTTCAAAAACACAAAAAACAATAGAAAAAAAATGAGTTTCCTGGCGAGAAAAAGAGAAAATGATAGTACATCAGTGGTCTGTCAAAATATCTTTAAACTTAAAATGAAAAAAGATAAGCAGCTCTATATAAGATGTATCGGTAGGCTCACAATCATTTTAAAGTGTACAGGGTGATATAAACCTAAATCGACTGAAGGCCGTGTGGGAACCGCTCATTGGCATATGGTCTTGGTACCGAAATTTTGTTTCATATATTGACGAGGTTCTGAGATATGTGGTCTTTATGCTGTTTATCATCTGGGTATCATGGTTGTTTCTTTTACCGAAAACAACAGAGACGCAAGTCTAGATCTTCCATGATACCATACATACGTGTAAATATCATACAAACATGTATATAATACATGATGCATATGACCTCAATAAGTGATAAACAATCACATGTCCCAATCAATAAGTGATAAAATATCACAGTTTATCCAGGAGTCAAGTTCGTCTCTCTGTCGGTACGATGGTACTAACCTGTTCACGGACTTGCTCCTGTTCCCTTCATGCATCAAATATCAAGTTCCTCATTAATAAGTGATTTAATCACATAGGGCTTGTATTCATCCTTGAATAACTGAGTATCTCACATCATATACGTTGAAAACAGATGATAAAGGGTATACTCACCAGTAAGATGAACTCTCGTGCATACCTTGATACGGGAATGTGTCGTGTGTGGATGAACACCGGTCGGAAGTATAAATCATACCTTAACGTATCCCCTAATCGTGAGTACATCTGATAAGTTGAGCTTAAGTGGACAACAATGTCGATAATCTTTATAGGATGCTTATCTAAATGTTAACTAATTAAACAACAAGAGCGTTTTGCCATGACCGTACACTGATATGATTCTCTTACCCTCGAAACTCACAAAAAGATTGTCTGTAAATATTTATTTACTGCTTTTCGTCTTACATTTGAAATATGCAAAAATACAAAAAAGATTTTAGGTGTGTTTTAATATAAACTTTACAAAAGCCAAAAATATTTTATTTCTAATTTATTTTGATTGTACGATGTTGGATCTCGAGTCTTTTCCTACTGGAATCCTGATTGAAACCTAAAACAACTGCATCTTCATAAACGGTCGAAATTTAGCAAATGTTGAAAGTTAAAATCTAAATTGATCAAATTTTACAACTTTCAAACTGTTGTCGGTCGGTAGTTGATTGAGAGTTGGTCACATGTGTGTCGTTTGTTTATGTTAACTATGCTCCAAGCAGTTGTTCTCATTACACGTTTAGCTTTCTTGTATGTGCAAATGCGACATTCGAAGCAGCTAAAGGAGAAGAGAACGTGTTATATGACCAGCTTCGGAATGAAGACACAACAAGGATGCTATCAAAGGATCAAGGTGATCGAGTGGCCGATGACCACTCATCAACTCCGCAAGGATCTGAAAATTTGAAGATCATTGTTGCACGAGCAACGTTCAAGGGGGAGCTTGCTGAAACACTCCCTGTCTGTGACACATGAAGGCATTAAAGATCCGTCGACAATGTAAATACGAACCATCATGAGCAGCATCCAAGGGGGAGTTTGTTGATACACTTACGTGGATACGGCTCGTTTCAGTTTGCCCGCGTTACGGAGTGAAGGCCGAGGTCAAGATATCCTCCTATCTAGACACGGTACATATTGTATCTCATACAAGAGGGTAAACAGTTGCAATGTGCAAACTGTTTTTCTGTTTCTGTTGTTTGTATCTGCTGATTTGTATCTGCATGTATGCATGCCTGCCAAATTGTTGTTGCTGCACACTCTTTCACGAAGAATATGCAGCCCCACGAAGGATCATGCATGCAACTGACGAAGAACCAATCCAATGAGGTCTCACGAAGAATCCCTGCTACGAAGATTCTCCTCTGGCGAAGAATCAAAGAGACGAAGACTGCATGACGAAGAATCCCTTGTGTTGCCGAAGAATCCTTCGGCGAAGACTCTCCATGGAGAATCATCTATTCTTCGTGGATGTCCATTCTTCGTGGGCTGATCAAGAGTTCGTAGGTCCTACATGTTGGGCCTAACTATTCTTTTTGGAGGAGTGGATAAGGTTTGTTATATAAAGGCAGCAGTAGCAACAGAAGACATAGACAGAACACATATAGAGCACACAAACAGAACATAGAGTGATTATTCAGAGAGTTTGAGAGTTTCTATTGTAAATCTTTGTGTTGTTACTCTTCTGAATCTAATACAAGTCTGTTTAAACGTTGAATCTTATCTTATATTCTCGTGTTCTTTACTCGGTTTTGTGACAACCCGAACTTTCAAGGTCGACATCGCCTAATCTAACGTCCATTGGTTTGGTATTATCCCTTTCATGTTGCGAAGGAATATTTGTATGAACGTATAGTGGATGTACGTTATGATTAAACTTTTGGATCTGATCTTTGGTAAATATGGATGTACGAGTTACTGTTGCATAAGGTTATCATTCACATAAGCCAAGTCACACAACACACCCAAGTCGCACACTTGGGTTAAGGGCCGAACACCCCTTATATGTTTATTGCTCTCGGCCCAGCTCCTATAAGCCCAAACCGAGCCCCAACCCACCTTCTTCTTTTGTATGCGTGAATGTATATGGAGGAGCACATGTTCTTTTTTTCAAAACTATTGCAAACCCTAGGCTGCTATTAAATAAGTGACGGCAGAAATCCCTCCAAGGCATTCTCTACTTTGATCGAAGTTTCCCTAAGCTTGTATGGCACCATTCTAGCACACGGCACCATCATTTGGAGGTTGGTAGATCCATCTTGTCTAATTCTTGATTTACTATTCTTGGTTAAACGTAAACTTGTTGCTGATTTCCGCGAGTGATCGCGTATTTGTATGATTTAGGTTTGTTTTAGAAAATCTTGTTGATGATGAGAATCAGGATAATAAAGTCAAGGTGGATTCTTATAATAGCAATCTGATATGATCTGATCTAGGACTGTTAATGATGCCAACTGATAATGATTGATAGTATAGGGTCGATAATTTGTGGTAAATTATACGAGGAAGATGATTATGTTATTAAGTTGTTTATGCTATGTCTAAATCACTCATGTTGTAGATTAATGATCTGGTACTTGCATGATGATTAAAGTTCAGTGAAATTGTGAAGAATAATGTCCACGAATGGGTGTGTAGGTTGAGAATACGTAATACAATCATGTTGTTTATATTGACTCGAAAACGGAAAATGATGTTAATTGATAACTGGTGGCTTAGCAATGATTAGGGTAATGTAAATTCATGAAGAAGGGTAATGATCATGGCTGCCAACATAGATGAAACGGTTACGGAAAGTAGGAATTAGATCCTATAAATTCGAACGGTTACAAGCTGACCAATCACGTACAAATCGCACATTACATGTAACACATGATTGATCGCACAAGATAACTCGGGTCGCACAATATACCCCAATCGCACAAGAGCACTTAGTCCCACAAATCATTGGGCCTTGGGTGCATTAGGCTGGTCGCACAAGTGCTTGGGCCGCCCACCCTAACTGGGCCACAGGTTAAATGTGGATCGCATAATTTGATTTGGATCGCACAACCTCCTTTGGGCCGGTGCAACTAGGCCACACACACACATGTACATAGTTTATAATTTGGCCAAACTGTAGGCGATCAGTTATGAAATCGCACAATATGATAGGAGTCGCACGCACAACTTGAGTCGCACACTTGTATATTGGGCCTTTACTCTAATTGGGCCGCACACAGAATCGGACAACATGATAGGCTGTGTAACTGTTACTCGAACTACAAACTTGTGTTAGGAATGTGTATGTGACATGATTTTTGACAATGTGCTATGTGATGATTATTTCCATTGCATGCAAGTTATTGGATGCTATGGTCTGTGATGTGGTTATAAGTCATGAAATTTAAATGTAAGCGTTATGAGGCACGAGTGACTGTTGTGTGTATACGATGACTAGGTTTTGATGGGCTGCATGAATAACTGATATGACTTGTGTGATGATATGTGTAATTCTTGTACGCTACTGGTGTGACATGTGTAGAGTATGTGATTTATGTGTTCATGAAACTGACTGTCTTTGGTAACCACGGTAGGGTTTGGTTGACCAACTTGGAACAGGTAATGTAACGTAACATACCGAGCAATCTAAGGTGAGTTCACTTCTCTTGAGCATGCGTCCTGGTGGGTGGGACAATCAATTGGGTATTCCTGAGAGGAATAAGTCTTTTTGGGTAACACTGGGATGTTGGATAATACACTCATTCCTATCACCTTAAGTCCCATCTTCTACCGAATAGTTACCTGAGAGGTAACGGGGTATTAGTTGATAGCGCTATTAGGCTTGGCAACCTCACACCGTACCTGAGAGGACGGGAATGAACTCTGGAAGATCATCTCCACAGACGCCACACCCCTCTATCTTGGGTTAGAAAACTTAAAATATGCATAGGGGCTGCTCATGGGTTAGACTATCTTCACACTGGTACAGGTATTGAGCATGGGGTTGTACATCGTGATGTAAAAAGTTCAAATATATTGCTACATGACAGTTGGGAAGCTAAGATTTCAGATTTTGGATTGTCTAAAATATGTCCAAAAAACCGGCAGACCACTTACGTCAACACTGGCGTAAAAGGCACGTTTGGATATCTTGACCCAGATTACTTTTACACAGGTAAGCTGACCAGAAAATCCGATGTATATGCTTTTGGGGTGTTACTGTTTAAAGTCTTGTGTGGGAAACGAGCAGTAGATAGTAGAATTAATGAGGAGCATTGGGGTTTGGCAGGCTAAAGCATATTTGATACTAATATAAGGGAGGATATATCTCCTAAATGTTTAAAGGTGTTTGCACAGCTTGTAAAACAGTGTTTGCATAAGCATCTAAAACAACGACCTACAATAGCTGCAATTGTGGCCGGTCTTGAGTCCATTCTGGCCTTACAAAAGAAAGCCAACAATACAATACAACCTAAAGTTATATCCGCGTCACCTAAAGTGGAAAGAAGGATCCGGTTTGTATCTAATGACGAGAACTCAGGTATCATTTTTTCTTCCAGTTTCATGTGTTTAGTTTACGTCTTGATTGTTTCCAATACACGTATATTAGTCTTTGCAGTAGTTTTATTTAAGGGTGAGGGTATTGATACATCCCTACTTTTTAAGTGCACATCCCCCCAGAGGTGGCGTATAGGGCAATACGGGGAGTATATAGTGTGAAAGCAATTAATGTGCCAGAAAAAGTGTTTTGACGTCACACCCCGATATTTCCACGTATTACCGGTGGGCCGGTGGGGAGTATCGTCACGTAGTTGATATCATCATAGTCAAATTATCACAGTTTAATACACAGCGGAAGTCGAAAGATAAAAACATTACAAACCGAATGAAAGTAATATCATTTATTACAAAAACGGTTGTAAGGGATCCATAGGCGGATCAAAGTTAAAAGGAAAATTATTCAGCAGATTTATAAACATCTAAGCTTGCAAGACTCTTTGTTGATGCTAGGAGTAGCCAGCCTATTCCACCTAGTACCTGCACTTAGCCTTTTTGGAAAATACGTCAGTTTACACTGGTAAATACAATTAACCGACTCATTTTGAAAATGTTTAAGAATATTGATTTGAATGCACATGGCACAAAATATCTTTTATAACTTAGGATAATTATTTAAAAATAAACTTGTTAAAGAATTACATGTTTATTATACATTCAGTAGCCCGGGCTGAAAACCGGGTTAAAGATTATTAGACACACCACATAATATATCCCACGGCGAGTTATTCTCGAACAGGTGGGGACATTATTTTAAATACGCACCGGCAGGTGTATGCCTACACCCTGTGCTTAAGTCGTAGCTATTTCAATGAATGAGCCGAGGATATCCAGGACATGGTCATTAACCCCCCAAAGGCTTAGAATAAACAAAACAGATTAAACGGGTTATCTCAATAATTTAACCTTCATACGATTAAAAATTCAATACCCGACCAAGCGGTATTTTATATACCGTACCCCAAGCCCGTATAAGGGAAAATAAGTTAAAAGTATTTACCTGAGCAAATTATACAATTTATCCCAGCCGTACAAATCAGCAAATGGAAGTATCTTTTACTGGTCTCCTAAATCTGGAACGATGGTTTTAATTAACCTATTAGATTCCTAACGGGTCTTACTTTAGACCGGTTAGTTTTAAAGAAAGGTATACGGTTCAAACGCAAGATTAAGCAAAGACCGGATTAGAGTGTGGTTTGACCCGACAAGTATGAAGACTTGTATAATATGGGTAAACTAAACACATTCTGGATTTTGAAGTGAAAACGATAAGGTTTGACCCGTTTCGGTTAATTCATGCAAACTAGTTACATAAATCATACCGAACGCGATAAATGCATAACGGGTAACCAAATGAGTCATGAACAGGTTTCTTAAGTTAACAGTAGGGTATTGCTTATATGTGAAATTTATTATTTATAACCAAACTATGCACCGTAGGGGCATTTTGGTAATTTCACATAAGCTTTAAAGGTCAAATTTGAAAATCTGAGTTCAAAACTTTTTCTTACTGTTAAAGTATAAAAATTTATTGAAAATATCAGTAGGTATCAAGTCTTATATGACAAAAATAGTTTTAACCCATACTATGCGTTTAAAACGCGTAAAAAGTCGTTTTTAAGCGATTTTCGGGATATATAAGGAAATCTGAGTTCCTGATCAGTTTATAAAGTTCAAAATATTTTATTTATCATATGAAATCAGTAGCAAAAAGTTTGGTATCAAAAAAGTTATGTAAAACTCATTTTATTAGCAAAAAGGGTATAACCGTCAATTACCGAATCAAAGCAATAACCCTATGTTATGATCAGTTTAAAAATAAATAAAAATCTTCAAAAAATCCCAAAATATTATATTACATCAGTGGGTAAAAATTTTGGTGTCAAAATTTGGGTTTAAATAGGCTTTATGCTAATAGTGTCGTTTAATTAATAAAAAGCTTTCAAATTACACTATTGAGCATAACTCCTAATTTAGACCTCAAACTGATGTCAAATTTTTAGGACATGTTTATAAATCAGTAACAAAGGTTTTTGTCCTCTCACATTTTCAAAAATCTCGTTTTAAGGTCAAAAGGGCATAATGGTTAACATTTAAGCAATTAACGGAAACATGAATATGAATCGGATTAATTAGGAACCAAGTTGTATAACCTCAGAGAGTTATACTAACCTATAACCTGGTCCTAAAGGAACTCTAAGGCAGGTCTAAACTAAACTAAATCGGGTCAGAACTGAAAGTCAAAGCTAAAGTCTATTTTTGCGACTTTCGGTTCCGAACCGAGCCTAAACTCAAAATTGTCGGGTTGAACATGCTTAGACATGTTCTTACATTAATTACCAAGTTATACAAGTGTTAAAACAGGTTTCATAGCTTCTACATTGTTAATTACAAGTTTATTTGCAAAATAGTTTTCTGTTGACTTTTTATAATTAAGTTTGACCCGACAATTGACCTAGTTAGAGTGGAAATCAGAGGGTGCCCTTTTAAGGGTTTATTACCCACATAATTACCAACTCATAGCCACTTTCAATTCGGAAAATGACTGGACCATTAGTGATTAATCACTGAGTCAAAGCTTAATTACGACGACTTTGACTTTAGGTCATTAAGCTAATAAAACATGAATTAGGAAGGCTAAGAACACTCACAATGGTCCTTAGAACGAATTAGGAGATGATGGAAGCTTGCTTGAAGTTCAGAGAGCTCCAGAGAGAGTGATGTGTAACAACCGTAAATTTATTTAGCGATTTCCGTAAATAATAACAGATTACTGAGTATTTATATTTAAACATTCATGCTCAAATTACGGGTTTATTAAAACTTTTCTAAACTTGAAAGCAAAACAACATAATATAATTTAATTCATCGTTTTAGAATAACGACTAAACAACATTGCGGAAGCTTCATTTAACGCGTGTTCGGTTCTTGCTCGACGCTTGATCTTCATCCGGGGCTCTCGACATTCACCTGTGTTCAAAACCAACTTAAAAGTTAGTTTTGATAATTAGATAACTGGTATCACAAGGAAAATGGTGTCGAATAATCGAATTAAAGAAAAATCAGGAAATCCCAATATTAATCCCTTGATCCTAGAAACAAGGACTTGAATCCAGTCTCCACCGTAACTTACGGTGGACACCGTAAGTTACGGTGGCCCCTGATTTAAAATGCCCCCACCGTAACTCAGTAGGTATCTGCCGTAAGGTTTTCAGCCCCACCGTAACTTACGGTGCCCACCGTAAGTTACGGTGGCCCCTGTATCAGCCCCTCCCATTTTGCCGTTTTTGACACGAAAACTTTCGTATCTTTCAATCCACTTGTCCGTTTGACCTACCGTTTCTTCCTACATGATTCTAATTTGATCCTTCATCATATGGAGTTAAAATCCAACATCCGGATTAACAAAATGTAAGACTTTTAAGTCTTCGGCTTATTACCCTTTTACCAAATTTTGACCCGTTCGCGATTTTATCAAACAAACATGTTTACTTGATCTATAAACTCATGAGAATCATAATTTCAATATCTCCTATCAAATTAATCATAAATCATGGGTTTCTTACTTAGTTAGAACCCGTTTACGCACAAGTGCTTATTTTGACCCATTAAGGGTATTTAAGCACTTTAAAGCTTAAAATCGCTTTCATTCATTTCTAGCATCATATTCCTACATTTCTTATCAAGTAATCTTCCACCACAACTATACGTGTGGTGGATTAAATGTGGATATCTATATGTTCCTAGTTTTACCCCTCGGATTATTGTTTTACGTCAAAGACTCATATAAAGTCATTCGACCCAAGAATTTACATCTTTCACTATCTTTTCTTATTCTAAGCATTTATTTAATCATAAAACTCATTTCCGAACCCCTTTTAAGGGTCGTTTGTTCGAATTAGCCTATAAGGGCAATTTGGTCAATTTTCATCCTTCTTTTACTACAAGGAACTTTTAAATACTTGCTTGACCCAAAATCCGACCTTTTAACTATAATCTTGTTTATAAACCCATGTGCTTCTAAAACACTATAACCATAATTCAATTTATTCGGTTTACCTAAAAGATAACCGAATAACTATACTTTAACCATGTCTAACTCTTATAGAATCTCAAGTTCTACATGATGATTTGAATCATTATACATACCTGCCTCGGATCAATATATTGACCCGTTTCAATACCTTGACTTAGTAGCCGCTAAGCAATAGCGATGTGCGTATCCACTTGATATTTATTCCTATAAACATGTAACTCGACAAACCATTAGTCGATGTTGTCAAAGGGTGATAATTTCACCTTTTGACTCGTTTATTTACCTAGTGATCTTCGTCACTTCAACTAAATGCCAATTTCATGTATTATGCTAATTTAAAGTCTACTAGCGAAAAATACGAAATCAAGCATAACGTAACGGAATCATAGTTACGTACCTTTTTAAGCATCCTTTTCAAACGCGTATTTCCACCGGCTTGTCCACTTGACGATCCGGATTCCTCGCCTAAAGAGTTCAATTCGCAATCCGTTTAGAACCCTTTTTCAATCATGTATCGCACAATTTGCTAAATCATCACAAACGCGTTTTAACTTCAAATTTCAATTTCGAGCCTTCTTTAGGGCATTTTTACAAACACTTGACGGGCAGAATTTTACATCTTTTATTTTCTAATTCATGGCTTGCTACTTAGCCTTGATTAACATCAATTGAGCTATTACTTATAGAATTACACATCATATTTTCAGAAATCAGTTTCTATGCATCAATTTACACTAGATTAGCATTCTACACCCTAGTGTTCATCATTTTCTCACAAAACCCATGAATGACCTTCAATGTACTCATGAAATTTCCAGAATTTAGGCATGATTTCACATGTTATTGTCTAGGTTTCACTCCTAGACACTATATCATCCCTATTCTATCCAAATAGCAAACATGCAACATCAAATTTCAGATTTCCCAAATTCATGAGAATTTCAAACAGGGAATTAACATCAAATTTTACATACCTTACAACCCCCTTGCAATGGGGATCAATAATCTATGCTCGATTTTCGATTTTAACTTGGTTTGAGCCTTCAATTTGTGAGATTAGTGAGTTGTTAGGGTTTTGAGAGTGGGGGTCGCCCTCCTCCTCCTGTTGATCGAACCAGGCACCTAAATGGTGTGGTTGGTTTTATTTTTATTAAACTTAATAATATAAGTTTAGATTTTAACAACATAGGCCCCTCTACTTTTATTTAGTTTATAACTTGATATGTTGTTCTTTCATTTAATTACAAGACTTGTACTAGGTTATTTATTACCTAGTTACTTTATCTTGTTCTCAACCCGTTTTATTTTAAGTCCCGTTAAATCTCGGGTCTTTTATATACTTTGCTTTCTCAAAGTATTTCTCATCCTTTTAATAAATATTAGATTTAGTTATTTAAATCCTAAAATTTACCGGGTAAGTTTTACCACTAACTGTATTTTACCCGTCCTGTAGTATTAACGGAGTTTGATTACCAAACCCGTTTTCGGGGTGTTACAGATGTGAATAATTTTCAAGTGTGCAAGAACAAAGTTGCAACAAAGGCTCCTTATATAGGAAATTAGAATGCATGAGATTAATCCAACAAGGTCTATAGGTGATTCCTGATCATCACAGGTGTCCCCTATACATGAAAACCTGTTGGTGCAGCCCCTGAATTCAAAAACCATGCATATAAGTCGGTGTAACCTGCTGAAACAGACAACTGTGCATGTTTTCTGCATCTGCAGGTTTTAGGCGGCCCGCGTAAGACATAAGAGAGTCTTACGCGGCCGGTATGAGTGCCAGATCCGGTCAACAAGTTTCAATATTTGCAATTTAGGCCCCTGGTCCTTCTAAACTTGATTTTAACTTGTTTTTATTGCACTTTTAACCCCCAAGCTTGACATTTAAGGGCTCTAAGTCATAAACAAACTCCGTTAAGGTCCCGGTTAGTTATACGATCACCGAATAAGTCCTGAATTTCAACATTGACGTTTTTAACCCCTTATTTACGAATGTTAACGTATCTTCCTCATATGATATCGAAACCTTGTGAAATTTTTATCACTTATTCTCGGGAGCATATTTAATCGTTACAAAGCTTCGGGTTCGTTAAAAGGTCACTCAGAGGTATAAATTAAACTTGTTGACACATTTAACCCTTGCGGTTTGTAAACTTTCACTTTCTTCCACAAACGGCTTCATATGATTCATAATTCATTCGTTTAAGGGTATAAACATTGTGTAGGATTATTGAAAGGTATAATTATTGAATGTTGACACTTTGAATCCTTTTACACATATACTTTCTTTGTTTGTCAACTTTAGTCCCTCATATTTAATCCATTACACGTTTAAAGCTCATGACACGTGTCTTCATTATATTGGTCGTGATTTTACGAGGTGTTACATCCTCACCCCCTTAAAAGAAATCTCAACCTCGAGATTTACTAAAATAAATGAGGGTATTTCTGTTTCATTGTGGACTCAACTTCCCACGTGTATTCGGGACATCTGCGGGCATCCCATTTAACCTTTACAATCGGTACGTGTTTCTTTCAAAGCTTCTTAACCTGTCGATCCTCGATCAAAAAAGGTTTTTCAACAAACTTTAAGCTCTTATCAATATGCACATCTGTATGTGGCATGACTAGTGATTCATCAGCTAGACATTTCTTCAGATTGCAGATGTGAAATACATTATGAATTCCGCTGAGCTCTTCAGGCAGGTTTAACATGTAAGCCACAGTTCCGACACATTCGATGATCTCGAATGGTCCTATGTATCGTGGGCTTAACTTGACTTTCTTGCCAAAATGTATTACCCCATTCCAGGGTGATACCTTAAGTAGAAATTTGTCACCTACCTCGAACTTTAGAGGTTTACGCCTCTTATCTGCATAGCTTTTCTTCCTATCCCTGGCAGCTTTGAGACGATCTCGTATCTGTACAATCTTATATGTCATCTCTAGGACTATATCAGGTCCTGTTAGTTAGACATCTCCAACTTCAGCCCAGCAAACGGGCGTCCTACACTTTCTTCCATACAAAGCTTCAAAAGGTGCAGCTTGAATACTTGAATGATGGCTATTATTATACAAAAATTCAATCAATGGAAGATGATCATCCCAACTTCCACCTAGATCAATAACGCAAGCCCTTAACATATCTTCAAGTGTTTGTATAGTACGCTCACTTTGACCACCCGTCTGAGGATGATGCGCAGTGCTGAAGTTTAATCGAGTGCCTAGGGACTGCTGAAAGCTTTTCCAGAAATGCGATGTATATCTCGTATCCCTATCAGAGATGATAGACACTGGCACTCCATGAAGAGATACAATCTTGTCCACATACAGCTGAGCTAACTTATCTGAGCTGTGTGTTTCCTTAATAGGCAAGAAGTGGGCCGACTTGGTCAACCTGTCGACTATAACCCAAATAGTATCATTTCCTCGGTTTGTCTTTGGTAACTTTGTGATGAAATCCATAGTTACCATTTCCCACTTCCATGTGGGAAGTTCAGGCTGTTGCAGCAAACCTGACGGCTTCTGGTGTTCTGCTTTAACTTGCGCGCATGTCAGACATTTAGCCACATAAGTGGCTATAGACTTCTTCAAGCCTATCCACCAATAATTTGCCTTTAAATCCTGGTACATCTTATCACTACCAGGATGAACAGAATATTTGGAGCTATGTGCTTCTTGAAGGATCACGTCCCGAAGTCCTCCATAGATTGGAACCCATACTCGTCCATTCAATCTTAGGATCCCATCCTTACCATATGCTAACTGTTCAGCAGTGACTCCCAGCTTTTCATCTGGATAGTTAGCTTCTAATACGGCTTCCTTTTGAGCGGCTAATAATCTTTCATTCAAACTGCTTTTCAATTCAATGCTTTTGGCATTGATCATAATGGACTTAACCCTTTCCTTTCTACTCAATGCATCGGCGACCACATTCGCCTTGCCTGGATGATATCGGATTTCACAATCATAATCATTTAAAGTCTCCATCCATCGGCGCTGTCTCATGTTCAGATCCTTCTGGTTAAACAGATGCTGAAGGCTCTTGTGATCAAAATAGATCACACACTTGGTACCATATAAATAATGCCTCCAAAGTTTTAGTGCAAACACAACTGCACCCAATTCCAAATAGTGGGTGGTATAATTCTTCTCGTGCACTTTTAATTGTCGGGAATCATAGGCAATAACCTTGCCCTTCTGCATTAGCACACATCCCATGCCAGTGTGTGATGCAGTGCAGTCAACCACAAATTGCTCAATTCCTTCAGGCAATGTCAACACAGGAGCATTGCTTAACTTCTGCTTAAGAATATCGAAGGATTCTTGCTGCTTAGGACCCCAGTCAAACTTGATATTCTTGCGAGTCGGTGAAGTTAGGGGTGCTGTAATCCTTGAGAAATTCTCAATAAAACGCCTATAATATCATGCTAGACCCAGGAAGCTGCGAATCTCTGTGGGCTTCTTCGGCTCGTGCCAATTCATGATAGCTTCAATCTTAGCGGGATCCACCTGGATACCACTCTCACTAACCATATGTCCAAGAAACTAGACTTCACGAAGCCAAAATTCACATTTTGAGAACTTGGCGTAGATCTTCTCTTGCTGAAGAAGTTTAAGAATACATCGAAGATGTTTCTCATGATCAGCTTGGTTCTTTGAATAAATAAGAATGTCATCAATGAAGACAATGACAAACTTGTCTAAGTAGGGTTTGCAAACGCGATTCATGAGGTCCATGAACACTGCTGGTGCATTAGTGGGCCCGAAAGGCATCACCAAGAACTCGTAGTGACCATAACGAGTCCTGAACGCAGTCTTGTGCACATCTTCATCTCTGACCTTCAGCTGATGATAACCTGACCTCAAGTCAATCTTGGAGAAATAACTTGCTCCTAGAAGTTGATCGAATAGATCGTCGATCCTGGGCAATGGATATCTGTTCTTTATTGTAACCTTGTTAAGCTCGCGATAATCGATGCATAGATGCATCGATTCATCCTTTTTCTTCACAAACAGGATCGGTGCTCCCCAAGGAGATGAGCTAGGCCTAATAAATCCTTTTGCCAACAAATCATCCAGTTGAGTTCTCAACTCTTTCATCTCAGTCGGTGCTAACCTGTAAGGTGCCCATGCAACATGTGCTGCTCCAGGTAAAATGTCGATTCTGAACTCCACTTGCCTATCTAGGGGTAAACCAGGTAGTTCTTCAGGGAATACATCAGGGTATTCAGAAATGATTGGGATGTCTTCGATCTTCGGGTTTGGTTCATCAATAGTTACTTGTGCCATGTAGATGACACAACCCTTCTTCAAACACCTTGACGCCTTAAGCATAGACACCTGCTTAGGCAACCCATACTGAGTATCTCCCTGTATGGTAAGTAGCTCACCATATGGAGTCTTGATAACTACTTGTTTCTTGTCACAAACAATCTGGGCTTGGTTATGAGATAACCAATCCATACCTATCACTATGTCGAAACCAGCTAATTTCAAAGGAAGCAAAGACAACGGAAAGGAGTGGTTCCTAATGGATGTAAAACATCCATCTAACACGGTTGAAGCGATTTCTATGGTACCATCGGCCAATTCTACTTCATACTTTATGCTCAGGGTTTTAACAGGCAGATTTAATAACTTACAAAATTTATTATCGTTGATAAGAAAGGTACCTGTTATCACGCTGTCATTCTGGATTGCCTCTTGTGCATTCATTTGAAAGACCCTAGCATTTGTCTTCTTTCCTTCCTCAGGTTTCTTGGCATATTTTGGGCAGTTGGACTTGATGTGCCCTTTCTCATTACAATTGTAGCAAGTAGCATCCTTTATCTTCTTGCAGTCTAATGTCTTATGCTCACTTGACTTGCAAATCCCATAAGCTCTTGGCTGTGACTGGGACTTTGATTCATATCTGCCCTTTCCAAGATGGCGTTTCTTGCAGATCTTGCATTTAGGCTTTTCGCCCGACTGCTGGTCATCTTTCTTAAACCCTGAACTCTTTTTGTAATCAGAGTTTCCTTTGTGCTTCTTGTCTGAACGGTGTGAGTTATCATCCTCACGTTTTCTCTTCCCAGCATCAGAATGCCTAAGCGATCTCTGGCTGACCGCATCAAGGGGAAGAGATAGTGACAAATCAGCTACAGACCTAAAGGTAGTCGGTCGGGACGCTTTCACACTAGCTTTAATCTCCGGGGCTAAACCCCCAATGAAACGGGCTATACGTTTTGGTTCCGGCATCACCAAGTAAGGAACCAATCGAGACATGATATTAAAACTCGTAAGATATACCTGACAGTCCAAATTTTTCATAACTAATGTTAGGAAGTCAGTCTCGATCTTCTCAACTTCATGTTGAGGACATAAAGTATCCTTGATTAAAGCAACAAACTGATCCCAAGTCAGGTTATATAACAGAATCTTTCCAGTAGCTTGGATCAATGACCTCCACCAAGCTAGAGCTTCTCCTTTAAACGATTGCGACACAAACTTCACTATATCTTGCTCTGCACAACCACTGATATCAACCACGGTATCCATCTCGTCTAGCCACGTCATGCAATCAATGGCTCCTTTTTCCCCAGTGAAATCCCTGGGCTTGCAGGAGACGAAATACTTATAGGAACAGGTCCTTGCACGTGGCTCTTGATCAAATACAATCTTCTTAGATGGGACACTATGTTGATTTGAGGAGTGTCGAGCATCATCCTTCTTTGACTCATGATGTTTAGAAAGTGGCTTACTATGAGCCTCAGAGTGAGCCTTAGGGTGTGATTTGGAATGGGGTACTGATAAGGTTTTGCTATGTGTACCACTGGATTCCCTAAGTTGCTTATCCACTTCTTTAGCAACAGCATTATCAATCAATGCTCGAAGTTCCTCCCCAGTTATGTTGATCCTGGCAGTGTCATGGTTTTCTAGTGGGTGACTGTTGACTTCTTCAGACTCTGCCATGTAGCTTGATTGCTACATAAAATGATGACAATGATTTATTCAAAGGTTATTTGTGGGATCATCCCTTTGCTGATTCATTAACCATGGCAATTATAAACCATATTTGGTTAACTTATTAAACATATTTATTTAGGATTTTCATTATAATTTATCCTAATTATAAAGTATTAAGGGTATTATTAATGGCACATAAGGCCTAGTCACAAGGACAATTTTAAATTATAAACCATGATTTCAGAGAATCGAGGTATTAAGGTTTGAACGTAGTTCATTACCTTTTATCGAAAGGGAGTCGTAGACTACAACTGTCTTTTGTCTTATATGACAATGACTATGGCTCGTAGGCCCTACATCACAAATGGATGTTTAAAATGATGAAGGAGGAATTTGGAAGAATCCAATATAAGGATGACTTATGTGATTTTACCGAATCACATTTGCTAGGAGTGTTAACCTGTTTTCAGATGTTAACAAGGATTTTGAATCTTACAAGGAACTACCATCATGGCCCAGTCTTAAAATGACACATGGCTAGGTTTTGCCTTCAAGATTTTCTTTTAATATTAAAAAGGTAGATCAATATTAAATTGGAATGACATATCTTGGATTTATTTATTTCATATATATTATATTTATTCATATAATGATAGAAATTTAAATTCAAAAATTCCACTAAAATTAAAAAGAGTACATATTTGCCCTAAATGGGACTTTAACAGAAATAACTTGCCCACGCAGGGGCTAAACTGAAAATACAAGTCCTCGCAGGGACTAGGTACATAAATAGATGTCCACGCAGGGACTTGATTAAAATAAGGAAATTACAATACAATTAAATAAATAAGGAATCTTCAAAAATCCCTTTTCTTCTTTCCCTTGATTAGATTCGCCAGACCTTTGAGAAATCCACGGTGGTTCCTACGCTCCTCTTGAACATCCCGTTCCACCTGGCTCAACCTCTGTAGAATCTCCTGTTGCTGCTGGGGCTGAATCAACGGCGGCTGCGGTGGCTGCTGATGCGGAGGTTGAGGAGGTGGTGGGTGTTGATACCCATAAGGTGGGTACCCGGTTTGGTAGGAGGCTGCGTAAGGCCCTTCAGGATGATGAGCATTATAGTTGGCTGCTACTAGGTATGGGTCAACATCGGGGGCATTGTAGTAGTTGAACCCCGGGTAGGCAGGCTGTTTAAAAGGGTTATACGCCGCTGTACCGGCGTATGAAGGAATTGGGTTGTCACAACCCAATGGTGGTGGTGCGACTGGCGCAGAGTCCACCTCGGAAACGGGGTTTAAAGGCCCACCCATCTGTGGGTCTTCATATAGTGGCGGGTAGTGACTGCCACTTGAATGCTGAGGGGTGCTGAAATGGAAATCCCCTCCTTGCACGGACATCCGTGCACCTGTTCTTCTACGCCTCGGTGGCTCCGGAGGCAGCTGCTGCTCAAGCGGTGGTGGTGGCGGTGGCATGACCACCACAAAACGCGAATCCTCAGAGGGATCCTGCTGCTGTTGTTGTTGTTGTTGGTTGAAGGAAGGAGTAAACACCCAGTCATATTGGGCAAACCTTGCCTCGTAACCTTCTGGACCACGATAAGGTGATCCATGAAAGGACGACCCATCTGAAATCTCGATGGGGTGAGTAGGTGTCCCAGATGGTGGTTCGACAGGATCTGGGTCATCATCCATATCCATTCCCCGAGCTTTAGGGAAATGGTCTTCAGGGCCCAATGGGTTATGACCCATTAGTTCTTCACTCTGGTTTGCCGGGTTGAACCGGCTCTGAAAATAAGGGGTCGGGTCCTGGAAAGCCCGATGCAAGGTTGACCACCACAACGGTAACAAACAATGGTGTGAATCTTCGAGACAGATCGCCTCGCGGGCTCCAAATAGGTCCTCCAAACCTCTTGAGGACTTGTGCTCAAAGTGGCTGACGGAGTTCGCCGGTGTGAAGGCCCGGCCTCATGATCGTTGGGGGCGTTGAATGGCCCCTTGCCTCGTCCTCCTCTTCGGAACCTTGGCGGCATATTGTTGATCCTGTCAAAAAAAAAAAACAAGAAACAACAAAGGAAAACAATAAAGGACAAAATAAAATAAATCAGGATTTGTCCTAAGTTCTTTGTCTAGACTCGAAAGTCGAGGAATATGCAAACTGTGTCATTGAGATTAAACACAAAAGGCTAGTGTTTAATTCACTCAACGTTGGCTCTGATACCAACCTGTCACACCCCGATATTTCCACGTATTACCGGTGGGCCCAGTGGGGAGTATCGTGACGTAGTTGATATCGTCATAGTGAAATTATCACAGTTTAATATACAACGGAAGTCGAAAGATAAAAACATTACAAACCGAATGAAAGTAATATCATTTATTACAAAAACGGTTGTAAGGGATCCACAGGCGGATCAACGTTAAAAGGAACATTGTTCAGCAGATTTATAAACATCTAAGCTTGCAAGACTCTTTATTGATGCTAGGAGTAGCTAGCCTGTTCCGCCTAGTACCTGCACTTAGCCTTTTTGGAAAATACTTCAGTTTACACTGGTAAATACAATTAACCGACTCATTTTGAAAATGTTTAAGAAAATTGATTTGAATGCACAAGGCACAAAATATCTTTTATAACTTGGGATAATTATTTAAAAAAAAACTTGTTAAAGAATTACATGTTTATTATACGTTCAGTAGCCCGGGCTGAAAACTGGGTTAAAGATTAATAGACACACCACATAATATATCCCACGGCGAGTTATTCTCGAATAGGTACGTACATTATTTTACATACGCACCGGCAGGTGTATGCCTACACCCCGTGCTTAAGTCGTGGCCATTTCAATGAATGAGCCGAGGATATCCAGGACATGGTCATTAACCCCCCAAAGGCTTAGAATAAACAAAACAGATTAAACGGGTTATCTCAATAATTTAACCTTCACACGATTAAAAATTCAATACCCGACCAAGCGGTATTTTATATACCGTACCCCAAGCCCGTATAAGGGAAAATAAGTTAAAAGTATTTACCTGAGCAAATTATACAATTTATCGCAGTCGTACAAATCAGCAAATGCAAGTATCTTTTACTGGTCTCCTAAATCTGGAACGAAGGTTTTAATTAACCTATTAGATTACTAACGGGTCTTACTTTAGACCGGTTAGTTTTAAAGAAAGGTATACGGTTCAAAAGCAAGATTAAGCGAAGACCGGATTAGAGTGTGGTTTAGACCCGACAAGTATGAAGACTTGTATAATATGGGTAAACTAAACACATTCTGGATTTTGAAGTGAAAACGATAAGGTCGTTTCGGTTAATTTATGCAAACTAGTTACCTAAACCGTACCGAACGCGATAAATGCATAACGGGTAACCAAATGAGTCATGAATAGGTTTCCTAAGTTAATATGCCTTAAATATGTTGTGATATCAGTAGGATACCTTCCATTATGCCCAAAACGGATTTAAACTCAAATCAAGCCCCGTAGGGGTATTTTGGTCAATTTAAGGGTTACAAAAGAGGTTAAATATAAATCTGAGGTTCTGGTCTGAAGTGATCAGTAAAAATAATTATTTTTTCAGGTCATAATAGTAGGGTATTGCATATATGTGAAATTTATTATTTATAACCAAACTATGCACCATAGGGGCATTTTGGTAATTTCACATAAGCTTTAAAGGTCAAATTTGAAAATCTGAGTTCAAAATTTTTGCTTACTGTTAAAGTATAAAAATTTACTTAAAACATCAGTAGGTATCAAGTCTTATATGACAAAAATAGTTTTAACCCATAGTATGCGTTTAAAACGCGTAAAAAGTCGTTTTTAAGCGATTTTCGGGTTACATAAGGAAATCTGAGTTCCTGATCAGTTTATAAAGTTCAAAATATTTTATTTATCATATGAAATCAGTAGCAAAAAGTTTGGTATCAAAAAAGTTATGTAAAACTCATTTTATTAGCAAAAATGGTATAACCGTCAATTACCGAATCAAAGCAATAACCCTATGTTATGATCAGTTTAAAAATAAATAAAAATCTTCAAAAATCTCAAAATATTATATTACATCAGTGGGTAAAAAGTTTGGTGTCAAAATTTGGGTTTAAATAGGCTTTATGCTAATAGTGTCGTTTAATTAATAAAAAGCTTTCAAATTACGCTATTGAGCATAACTCCTAATTTAGACCTCAAACTGATGTCAAATTTTTAGGACACGTTTATAAATCAGTAACAAAGTTTTTTGTCCTCTCACATTTTCAAAAATCTCGTTTTAAGGTCAAAAGGGCATAATGGTCAACATTTAAGCAATTAACGGAAACATGCATATGAATCGGATTAATTAGGAACCAAGTTGTATAACCTCAGAGAGTTATACTAACCTATAACCTGGTCCTAAAGGAACTCTAAGGCAGGTCTAAACTAAACTAAATCGGGTCAGAACTGAAAGTCAAAGCTAAAGTCTATTTTTGCGATTTTCGGTTCCGAACCGAGCCTAAACTCAAAATTGTCGGGTTAAACATGCTTAGACATGTTCTTACATTAATTACCAAGTTATACAAGTGTTAAAACAGGTTTCATAGCTTCTACATTGTTAATTACAAGTTTATTTGCAAAATAGCTTTCTGTTGACTTTTTATAATTAAGTTTGACCCGACAATTGAGCTAGTTAGAGTGGAAATCAGAGGGTGCCCTTTTAAGGGTTTTTTACCCACATAATTACCAACTCATAGCCACTTTCAATTCGGAAAATGACTGGACCATTAGTGATTAATCACTGAGTCAAAGCTTAATAACGACGCCTTTGACTTTAGGTCATTAAGCTAATAAAACACGAATTAGGAAGGCTAAGAACACTCACAATGGTCCTTAGCACGAATTAGGAGATGATGGAAGCTTGCTTGAAGTCCAGAGAGCTCCAGAGAGAGTGATGTGAATAATTTTCAAGTGTGCAAGAACAAAGTTGCAACAAAGGCTCCTTATATAGGAAATTAGAATGCATGAGATTAATCCAACAAGGTCTATAGGTGATTCCTGATCATCACAGGTGTCCCCTATGCATGAAAACCTGTTGGTGCAGCCCCTGAATTTGAAAACCATGCATATAAGTCGGTGTAACCTGCTGAAACAGACAACTGTGCATGTTTTCTGCATCTGCAGGTTTTAGGCGGCCCGCGTAAGACATAAGAGAGTCTTACGCGGCCGGTATGAGTGCCAGATCCGGTCAACAAGTTTCAATAATTGCAATTTAGGCCCCTGGTCCTTCTAAACTTGATTTTAACTTGCTTTTATTGCACTTTTAACCCCCAAGCTTGACTTTTAAGGGCTCTAAGTCATAAACAAACTCCGTTAAGGTCCCGGTTAGTTATACGATCACCGAATAAGTCCTGAATTTCAACGTTGACGCTTTTAACCCCTTATTTACGAATGTTAATCATTACAAAGCTTCGGGTTTCGTTAAAAGGTCACTCAGAGGTATAAATTAAACATGTTGACACATTTAACCCTTGCAGTTTGTAAACTTTCACTTTCTTCAACAAACGGCTTCATATGATTCATAATTCATTCGTTTAAGGGTATAAACATCGTGTAGGGTTGTTGAAAGGTATAATTATCGAATGTTGACACTTTGAATCCTTTTACACATATACTTTCTTTGTTTGTCAACTTTAGTCCCTCATATTTAATCCATTACACGTTTAAAGCTCATGACACGTGTCTTCATTATATTGGTCGTGATTTTACGAGGTGTTACATTTGATAAGCCTCTCGTTGCCCTATGAGAGGCGTATAAGGTTGTGGTAGTTGAAGCATTAAACCCTATACGCCTCTCACGACTTTTGATGAATTTAAGGTATAATTACTGACATGCAGAGGAGTTCAGTCTGAAAAAGCGTGAAAGTGACCCATATGACCCTTATCGACCTATACGACCCTTATCGACCAAAAAGGTTTATTTACCCAAACAAACGGGATTTATGGCTTTCAAAAATTTTCAAACTCACAAAATTCCGATGAAATGATGAAAATTCTTAAATAAAAACGTTGGTTGAGACCGTGAAGCATAAAGATGTCGTTTTGGGACATTGGTAATTTTTTTCGCGAAGATTCGAACCAGTCGTACGTCTCCGAAAGCATTTGGTTATCCGGCATTGATCGAGGTGAGGAGGAGGTTGTGTCCGTGACTCGTTGTGATGACAGGGGTGTCCGACCCGTGTTACCTGACTTGAACCAGGTGTTTGTAGATAAGGGGGAACCATCTTACATTGCCCAAAGTTATCCGTGACACGAATACGGGACTTACCATTCGTATACGGAAAACCAACACAAGTTAGAGTATGAGGAAGGTGCTAAGGAGTATGAGGAAAATGATAACGAAGTCGAAGAAGGTGCTAACGACTTTGAGGAAAATGATAACGAAGTCGAGGAATGTGCTAAGGACTTTGAGGAAAATGATAACGAAATCGATGAAGGTGTAATGCACTTTGAGGAGGGTGTTGACGATGACGAACCTGCTAACGAGGAAGGTGTTCACGATGACGAACGTGCTAACGAGGAAGGTACTAATGACAAGAAAAAAACAAAAAAGGTATGACATAACCGTCAATTACGTGTTATATAATGTTGATATAATTTTAGAGTGAAAAAGATGATTTTGTATACGTGTTATTCGTTATATATAAATTTTATTAGGTAGGAGAAATCTAGAAAATGTTTGACCCGTCCCGACCTTAACCCGAACCCGACCCGAAAATTGTGTCATACAAATTAACCTGATTTTGTTATCATTTTGGTGAAATATTATAGTTATATATAATTTTTATTAGGTAGGAGAAATCTAGAAAACGTTTGACCCGTCCCGACCTTAACCCGAACCCGACCCGAAAATTGTGTCATACATATTAACCCGATTTCGTTATCATTTTGGTGAAATATTATATATGTTCTGGTGAAATATTTTGTTAAAAATAGATTACTTAGTGTCACACCCCGACTTTCCACGTGTAACCGGCGGGCCCGGTGGGGAGTATTGTGACGTGGTTGGCAACATAATAGTCAAACAACACAATTATATAAATGCACAGCGGAAGCAAAAGAGAAATATATTACAATCCGAATATAAAGTAATATCCAAGTATCACAACGGAAAGTAAAGGATCCACAGGCGGATCAAAATAAAATGAAAACTGTTCAACAGACTTTGACATCTAGAGCTTGCGAGACTTGAGTAATGATGCCTGGAGTAGCCAGCCTATTTCGTCTAGCACCTGCACTTAGCCTTTTGGAAAATACGTCAGTTTACACTGGTAAATACAACTCAACTGACTCATTTAGAAAAGAGTTTGAAAATTGATTTGAATGCACTTCGGCAAAAATATCTTTTATAACTTGGGACAATCATTTGTATATAATCTTGTATACAGGTTTACTTATTTGCCGTCCATTAGCACCGGTTAGAAGAGCCGGTTTAAGTTAACTGACACGCCACAGGTATAATGCCCACAAGGTTGATTCCTTTACGTGGATTACCAGTTTTTACATAATGCATCTGTCAGGTGTACGCCTACACCCCGTGCTTAGGTCGTGGCCATTTCGTAAAATGATGCCAAGGATATCCGGGACATGGTCATTTAACCCCCAAGGGCCATACATCAAATAATACAGAATAAAGCGGGTTATGTAAATACATTAATCACAATCCGATTTAAATGACTACATACCCGACCAAGCGGTACTTTTATAGTACCGTATCCCAAGCCCGTATAGGGAAAATAAGTTAAGAGTATTTACCTGAGCAAAGTATCAATCAATTACAGCAAATGCAAGTACTTTTACTGGGCTCCTAATCTGGAACGAAGGTTTATAATAACCTATTAGCTTTCTAACGGGTCCTTAATTAAGCCTTAGCTTAGACCGGTTAGTTTCAATGATACGGTTCGTACGCACTAGAAATCGAAGACCGGATAGAATGTGATTTAGACCCGACAAGTTTGAAGACTTGTTTAATATGGGTTTATTATACACATTCTGGATTTTGAGATAAAACCGATAAGGTTTGACCCGTTTCGGCTAATTTATGCAAACTTGTTACATAAACCGAACCGAAGGCGTAATAAGCGTAACGGGTAATAATGAGAGCCATTTACAGGTTTCCTAAGTTAATATGCTCCAAATATGTTGTGACCTCAGTAAGATATCATTTATTATGCCCGAAATGAATTTAAACACAAACTATGCCCCGTTGGGGTAGTTTGGTCATTTAAAGGTTATAAAAGAGTTTAAGTGTTTGCCTGAGTTACAGGTCTTATGTAATAAGCAAACATACTCAATTTAATGTGTTATAACAGTAGGGTAAAGTATATATGTGAAATTTATCAATTATAACCAAACTATGCACCGTAGGGGCATTTTGGTAATTTCACATAAGCCGAAAAGCTCAAAACTGAAGTCTGAGTTTAACAACTTTTGCTTACTGTTAAAATATTATAGTTTACCTCAAATATCAGTAGGTATCACCCTTAGTATGTTTAAAATGGTTCTAGTACATACTAGGCGTTAATAACGCTTAATTAGGCGATTAGAAGCCGTTTCCGGGTTCTATATAGAAACCTGATATTTTTATTATTCCAGAGGGTTTAAAATAATTTATTTATCATTTAGAATCAGTAGCAAAAGGTTTGGAGTCGTTTAGATATGTAAAACTCATTTTATAGCCTGTAAGGGCACAACCGACAATTACCGGATTAAGCTTACGACTATAAGTTATGCTCGGCCTAAAATTAATTAAAAATCTTTGAAAATCCCAAAATAATATATTACATCAGTGGGTAATAAGTTTGATATCAAAAAGTGGGCTTAACTAGGCTATACGCTAATTACGCCGTTTTATTAACATAAAGCTTCTTAATTACACTAATGAGCATAACTCTCAATCTACACCTCAAACTGATGTCAAACTTTGCATACAAGTTTATATATCAGTGACTAAGGTTTCTACTCTTTTATATTTCCAAAAATCACGTTTTATGGTAATAAGGGCATAATGGTCAACATATGAGCAATTAACGGAATCATGCTTATTAATCGGTTACTAATGAACCATGGTGTATAACCACAGAGGGTTATACTAGCATGTAACCTGGTCCAAATGAAGCTCTAAGGTATTTCTAAAACATACCATAACGGGTCAGAACTGAAAGTCAAAGTAAAAGTCAAACTATGCGACTTTCGGTTCCGAACCGGTTCTAAACAGGAAATTGTCGGGTTGAACATGTTTAGACATGTTCTTACACTAATTACTAAGTTATATTAATGATCAAAGAGGTTGTATGTGTTCTACATTGCTAATCATGCATAAATTAGAATTTAAGTATCCTGTTGACTTTTTATTAACTTGTTTGACCCGACATTTGACCTAGTTAGAGTGGGAATTAGGGGGAACCCTTTTAAGGGTTTATTACCCACATAATTACCAACTTATAACTACTTTCAATTCGACTAATCACTGAGCCATTAGTGATTAATCTTTAATTCAACCGTTAATTACGACGGTTTGACTTTTAGCTAAATAACTAAGCTAAACTCAACTAAAGAAGGTTAAGCATACTTACAAGTGTCTAATGGTCGACTAGGAAGGCTTGGAAGGTGCTCTTGTGCTCCACAATGATCAGGAATGCAAGAATGAAAGTGTGAAGCATGTTTGCAACTTAGAGGCCCTTTTATAGTGTTTCAATCACCACAAAATGTTGACACACAAGTCTACAAGTGACCATAACTCACTAACAAGTGTCCCTAGATGTTTAGGGGTGGTTTAGGGGCCAAGCATGAAGAGGCAAATTGATTTAATGGAGGATACAAGGCTATGGCAGACAAGAGATCAAACAAAATCAAAAAGTTGTCCAGATAAGGCAGTCGCGTAGCGTGACTGCATATGAGGTTAGTGCTCGCGCTACGCGAGCCCATGGTGTCATCCAACAAAATTTTCCTTAATTGCAGTTTTGGTCCCTGGCCCTTCTAAAGGTCGCTTTCATGTCTTGTTTTGCACATTGAGCCCTTGAAATTAACATATAAGGGCTTTAAGACATTTACCCACTTTGTTAAGTCCCCGGTTAACTTTATTGTTACCCGAAGAGTCCTAACTTTCAACGTTGACGCTTTAACTCCTCGCACACGAATTTGATCATAACTTTCTCATACGATAACGAAACTTTACAAAATTTATATCGTGCATTCTAGTGAGCATAATTAACCGTTACAAAGCTTCGGGTTTGTCAAAAGGTGACTCAGAGGTATAACTTAAACATGTTGACACATTTAACCCCTGTAGTTTGTAATCTCTCACTTTTAGCTTCGTATGATCCATGATTTATTCGTTTGAAGGTATGAGCATCATGTAGGGTTAATGTGTAATATATTTATTCACTGTTGACATTTAGAACTCGTATATTCACATACTTTCTATGTTTTTCAACTTTAGTCCTTCTGTAACATTCTTTCACATGTTCAAATATATGACACGTGTCTACACATTATAGGACGTGAATTTTCGAGGTGTTACATCCTCACCCCCTTAAAATAAATCTCGACCCGAGATTTACTGAAATAAATAAGGGTACTTTTCTTTCATTGTGGACTCAACCTCCCACGTATACTCGGGACCTCTACGGGCATCCCATTTGACCTTTACAATAGGCACATACTTCCTTCGAAGCTTCTTAACCTGTCGATCTTCAATCACCAATGGCTTTTCCACAAATTTTAAGCTCTCATCTATATGCACATCTGTATGTGGTATAACCAGTGATTCATCAGCGAATCACTTCTTCAGATTGCAGATGTGGAACACACTGTGAATTCCACTGAGCTCTTCAGGTAAGTTTAACTTATAGGCAACTGACCCGACACGTTCGATAACCTCGAAAGGTCCTATGTATCTCGGGCTTAGCTTGCCTTTCTTACCAAATCGCATCACTCCCTTCCAGGGTGATACTTTAAGCAACACTTTGTCGCCTACTTCGAAGTTAAAAGCTTTACGCTTTGGATCAGCGTAGCTCTTCTGCCTATCTCGGGCAGCTTTGAGACGGTCACGAATCTGGAAAATCTTGTCCGTCGTCTCGAACACTATCTCCGGTCCTGATAATTGGACATCTCCAACTTCCGCCGAACAAACGGGCGTTCTACACTTTCTACCGTATAAGGCCTCGAAAGGCGCAGCCTTTATGCTGGTGTGGTAGCTATTGTTGTAGGAGAATTCAATTAGTGGTAGGTGGTTATCCCAACTACCACCCAAATCGATCACACATGCACGTAGCATGTCTTCCAACGTTTGGATGGTACGCTCACTCTGTCCGTCAGTCTGAGGGTGGTAAGCCGTACTGAAATTCAAACGTGTGCCCAAAGATTGTTGGAAACTCTTCCAAAAATGTGACGTGTATCTAGTATCTCGGTCAGAGATAATAGACACAGGTATGCCATGTAAGGCTACAATCTTATCCACGTATAACTGGGCTAACATGTCGGAGCTATAAGTCTCCTTGATGGGTAAGAAATGTGCTGACTTAGTCAGTCTATCAACTATAACCCATATTTTATCATTTCCTTTCCTTGTCTTAGGTAACTTGGTAATAAAATCCATAGTTACCATTTCCCACTTCCACGTAGGAAGTTCAGGCTGTTGTAGCAAGCCTGACGGCTTTTGATGTTCTGCTTTGACTTGCGCACAAGTCAAGCACTTAGCTACATAGGCAGCTACAGACTTTTTCAAGCCTATCCACCAATAATTTACCCTTAGATCCTGGTACATCTTATCAGCTCCAGGGTGAACGGAGTATTTGGAACTATGGGCTTCCTGGAGGATGACATCTCGAAGTCCTCCATAAATTGGAACCCATATTCGTCCATTTAATCTTAGAATTCCGTCCTTGCTAAGAGTTAACTGCTCCTCAGTTACCCCTACCTTTTCGTTAGGATAGTTAGCTTCCAACACAGCTTCCTTCTGCGCAGCTAACAACCTTTCAGTCAAACTGTTCTTTATCTCCATGCGCTTGGCATTGATTCGGATGGGTTTCACCCTTTCCTTTCGACTCAAAGCATCAGCGACTACATTCGCCTTGCCGGGATGATATCTGATTTTACAATTATAATCATTCAAAGTCTCCATCCAACGGCGTTGCCTCATGTTTAAATCTTTCTGATTGAATAGATGCTGGAGGCTCTTGTGATCAGAATAGATCACACACTTAATACCATATAAATAATGCCTCCACAGTTTTAGTGCGAATACAACGGCACCCAACTCCAAGTTGTGGGTGGTGTAATTCTTTTCATGCACCTTTAACTATCGTGATGCATAGGCAATAACCTTGCCTTTTTGCATAAGTACACACCCCATGCCAGTGTGGGATGCATCGCAGTAAACTACGAATTCTTCAATTCCATCAGGTAACGTCAATACAGGAGCGTTGCTCAACTTCTGTTTAAGGATATCAAAGGGCTCTTGCTGCTTAGGGCCCCAAACGAACTTTACTTTCTTCTTAGTCAAGGAAGTTAGGGGTGCAGTAATCCTTGAAAATTTTTTAATGAAGCGCCTGTAATATCCTGCCAATCCCAGGAAGCTACGAATCTCTGTAGGCGTCTTTGGCTCTTGCCAGTTCATAACAGCTTCCACCTTAGCGGGATCCACTTGGATACCATGCTCACTAACCACGTGTCCAAGGAATTGGACTTCTCGAAGCCAAAATTCACATTTAGAGAATTTGGCATAGAGTTTCTCCTGATGCAGGAGTTTGAGAATATAGCGAAGGTGTTTCTCATGGTCAGCTTGGTTCTTCGAATAGATAAGAATGTCTTCGATGAAAACGATGATGAATTTATCTAAGTAAGGCTTGCATACGCGATTCATGAGATCCATGAACGCGGCAGGTGCATTAGTGAGCCCAAAAGGCATCACTAGGAACTCGTAATGACCATAACGAGTCCTAAATGCAGTTTTGTGTACGTCTTCATCTCTAACCTTCAGTTGATGGTAGCCTGACCTCAAGTCAATCTTCGAGAAATAACTTGCCCTTTGTAGCTGATCGAACAGATCGTCGATTCTGGGCAAAGGATACCTATTCTTTATCGTGACTTTATTAAGCTCGCGATAATCGATGCACAGACGCATCGATCCATCCTTCTTCTTGACAAACAAGACTGGTGCTCCCCAAGGGGACGAACTAGGTTTGATGAAACCTTTGGCCAGCAATTCATCCAGTTGCGTTCTTAATTCCTTCATTTCCTTGGGCGCCAACCTATAAGGTGCTCTAGCAACTGGGGCTGCTCCGGGGATGATATCAATTCTGAATTCCACTTGCCTATCTGGTGGTAAGCCAGGTAGATCTTCAGGAAAAACTTCTGGGTATTCAGAAATGACGGGGATGTCTTCGATCTTCGGTTTAGGCTCATCAAAAATTACTTGTGCCATGTAGATGACACAACCCTTCTTTAAACACTTGGAAGCCTTGAGCATAGTCACTTGCTCAGGCAGTCCATATTGGGTATCTCCCCGAATGGTAAGTGATTTACCAGACGGAGTCTTAATCACCACTTGCTTTTTGTTACAGACAATTTGGGCCTGGTTATGAGATAACCAGTCCATACCCAATACTATGTCAAAACCGGCCAACTTAAAGGGAAGTAGAGATAGGGGAAAAGAGTGGTTCTTAATGAATATCACACATCCATCTAACATAGTGGAGACGGTTTCTATGGTGCCATCTGCTAACTCTACCTCATAATTTATACTCAAGGTTTTGACAAGTAAATCCAGCAATTTGCAAAATTTATGATCTACGAAAGACTTATCAGCGCCTGAATCAAAGAGTACTCTTGCATAGACATCATTTACAAGGAAAGTACCTGTGATTACGTTGTCATCTAGAATCGCTTCTTTGGCATCCAATCGAAAGACCCTTGCATTGGTCTTCTTGACCTCTTCAGGCTTCTTGGCATACTTAGGGCAGTTGGTCTTAATGTGCCCTTTCTCATTGCAGTTGTAGCATGTGGCATCTCTTATCTTCTTGCACTCTATCGTCTTGTGCTCTTTAGACTTGCATATCCCACATGCAGGTGTTCCTGACTTAGAATTGGACTCAATTCTGCACTTTCCAAAGTGGCGTTTCTGGCAAGTCGTGCACTTTGGTTTTTCCTCTGTTCGCTGACTGTTCCTTCCAGACCCAAACTTCTTAGAATCAGTGTTTCCCTTGTGCTTCTTCTCTGACCCTCGTGAGTTATCATCCTCACGCTTCCTCTTACTTTCTTCAGATTTCTTTAGCGATCTCAACTTGACCGCATCTAAAGTAAGGGACAAAGAGAGATCAGCTGCTGACCTAAATGTAGCAGGTCTTGAAGCCTTAGCACTGGCTTTGATTTCTGGGGCTAAACCCCCAATGAAGCAAGAAATTCGCTTGGGCTCTGGTGTTACTAGGTAAGGAACCAGTCTGGACAGGGTATTAAAACTGGTGAGGTAAGCTTGACAATCTAAGTTTGTCATCACCAATGATAAGAAATCAGATTCAATTCTTTCGACCTCATGTTGAGGGCAGTAGTTTTCCATAATGAGGGTAACAAACTGCTCCCATGACATGTTGTAGAGCGGGATCTTCCCAGCAGCTTGAATGAGAGACCTCCACCATGCCAGTGCCTCTCCTTTGAACGATTGGGATACATACTTTACTACATCCCTTTCAGCACAACCGCTGATGTCCACCACCGTGTCCATTTCATCCAACCAAGTCATACAATCTACTGCTCCTTTCTCCCCAGTGAAATCTCGGGGTTTACAGGAAACAAAGTACTTATAGGTACAAGACTTGGTACGTGGTTCATTATCGAACACTATCTTCTTGGATGGAACACTGTGTTCATTTGATGAATGTCGATCATCATCCTTCTTTGGCTCCTCTTTAGAGGGCGGCTTGTAATGAGGCTCTGAACGAGTTTTAGGGACAGACTTAGAGTGGGGTACAGATGAGGCTCGACTATGCGTCCCACTATACTCCTTAAATTGTTCTTCTACAGCTTTAGATACAGCTGTGTCAATCAGTGAACGAAGCTCTCCTTTGGTTATATTAATCCTATCATTATCGTCGCGGTTTTCCAAAGGATGACTATTTATCTCGTCAGAGTCAGCCATGTAGTCTTAGTTGCTCAAAAAGAAAAATAAGGGCAAGGTTTATTTAGAAGCCCTTACAGTACTATCGTTCTTAAACGATTTATTAACCATGCTTTTAATACACATTTTAGTTAATTTGTTAAATATAAAAATTGTTCAGGATCTTTATCATAATCCTAAATTATAAGTTAATAATAGCACAAAAGGCCTAGTCACGTAGACAAGTTAAATTTATAAGCCATGATTTCAGAGAATCGAGGCATTAAGGTTTGAATCAAAGTTCATTACCTTTTCTTGACAGGGAGTCGTAAGCTACCACTGTCTTTAGTCTCAGAGGACGTTAATCATAGCCCGTGGGCACTTCATCCATAAGGGATGATTATATAAATAAGGGAATTTAGAATAACCCAATTAAAAATGACTTATGTGATTTTATCGTGTCACATCTTGTCAAGCATGATAATATGCTTCTAGATATAAAAAAAATTTGAATCTCTTGAATAGGTTCTACCATCTTGGCCTTGTCTGCAGTGACATTCAGGCTAGGCTTTACCTTCTAGATTCTTTTTAATAATAATTAACGCAGAACAATTTTCTAAATTGAACTGTTAACAAGGATCTGAATCTAATTGTGGAACTACCATCTTGGCCTTGTTTGAATATGACACGAGGCTAGGTCTTGTCCCTTTTTAGATTTTGCCATTTTATTATAATGGTAGATCTTATAATATAGGAATGATATTTTAAACATAATCGTTCCTTTAAAATTTAAACAAGTATATGGTTGCCCTAAATGGGACTTCTTAAGAAAATGACTTGCCCATGCAAAGGCTAATCAGAAAAATAACAAAGAAGTAATTAAAAGACAATGAAACGAATTTGGATTACTCCTATGTTCTTGTCTAGACTCAAGAATGTGCAACTGTGTAGCTGAGATTAAACACAAAGGCTAGTGTTTAATTCATTCAGTGTTGGCTCTAATACCAACCTGTCACACCCCGACTTTCCACGTGTCACCGGCGGGCCCGGTGGGGAGTATTGTGACGTGGTTGGCAACATAATAGTCAAACAACACAATTATATAAATGCACAGCGGAAGCAAAAGAGAAATATATTACAATCCGAATATAAAGTAATATCCAAGTATCACAACGGAAAGTAAAGGATCCACAGGCGGATCAAAATAAAATGAAAACTGTTCAACAGACTTTGACATCTAGAGCTTGCGAGACTTGAGTAATGATGCCTGGAGTAGCCAACCTATTTTGTCTAGCACCTGCACTTAGCCTTTTTGGAAAATACGTCAGTTTACACTGGTAAATACAACTCAACTGACTCATTTAGAAAAGAGTTTGAAAATTGATTTGAATGCACTTCGGCAAAAATATCTTTTATAACTTGGGACAATTATTTGTATATAATCTTGTATACAGGTTTACTTATTTGCCGTCCATTAGCACCGGTTAGAAGAGCCGGTTTAAGTTAACTGACACGCCACAGGTATAATGCCCACAAGGTTGATTCCTTTACGTGGATTACAAGTTTTTACATAATGCATCTGTCAGGTGTACGCCTACACCCCGTGCTTAGGTCGTGGCCATTTCGTAAAATGATGCCAAGGATATCCGGGACATGGTCATTTAACCCCCAAGGGCCATACATCAAATAATACAGAATAAAGCGGGTTATGTAAATACATTAATCACAATCCGATTTAAATGACTACATACCCGACCAAGCGGTACTTTTATAGTACCGTATCCCAAGCCCGTATAGGGAAAATAAGTTAAGAGTATTTACCTGAGCAAAGTATCAATCAATTACATCAAATGCAAGTACGTTTACTGGGCTCCTAATCTGGAACGAAGGTTTATAATAACCTATTAGCTTTCTAACGGGTCCTTAATTAAGCCTTAGCTTAGACCGGTTAGTTTCAATGATACGGTTCGTACGCACTAGAAAGCGAAGACCGGATAGAATGTGATTTAGACCCGACAAGTTTGAAGACATGTTTAATATGGGTTTATTATACACATTCTGGATTTTGAGATAAAACCGATAAGGTTTGACCCGTTTCGGCTAATTTATGCAAACTTGTTACATAAACCGAACAGAACGCATAATAAGCGTAACGGGTAATAATGAGAGCCATTTACAGGTTTCCTAAGTTAATATGCTCCAAATATGTTGTGACCTCAGTAAGATATCATTTATTATGCCCGAAATGAATTTAAACACAAACTATGCCCCGTTGGGGTAGTTTGGTCATTTAAAGGTTATAAAAGAGTTTAAGTGTTTGCCTGAGTTACAGGTCTTATGTAATCAGCAAACATACTCAATTTAATGTGTTATAACAGTAGGGTAAAGTATATATGTGAAATTTATCAATTATAACCAAACTATGCACCGTAGGGGCATTTTGGTAATTTCACATAAGCCGAAAAGCTCAAAACTGAAGTCTGAGTTTAACAACTTTTGCTTACTGTTAAAATATTATAGTTTACCTCAAATATCAGTAGGTATCACCCTTAGTATGTTTAAAATGGTTCCAGTACATACTAGGCGTTAATAACGCTTAATTAGGCGATTAGAAGCCGTTTCCGGGTTCTATATAGAAACCTGATATTTTTATTATTCCAGAGGGTTTAAAATAATTTATTTATCATTTAGAATCAGTAGCAAAAGGTTTGGAGTCGTTTAGATATGTAAAACTCATTTTATAGCCCGTAAGGGCAAAACCGACAATTACCGGATTAAGCTTACGACTATAAGTTATGCTCGGCCTAAAATTAATTAAAAATCTTCGAAAATCCCAAACTAATATATTACATCAATGGGTAATAAGTTTGATATCAAAAAGTGGGCTTAACTAGGCTATACGCTAATTACGCCGTTTTATTAACATAAAGCTTCTTAATTACGCTAATGAGCATAACTCTCAATCTACACCTCAAACTGATGTCAAACTTTGCATACAAGTTTATATATCAGTGACTAAGGTTTCTACTCTTTTATATTTCCAAAAATCACGTTTTATGGTAATAAGGGCATAATGGTCAACATATGAGCAATTAACGGAATCATGCTTATTAATCGGTTACTAATGAACCATGGTGTATAACCACAAAGGGTTATACTAGCATGTAACCTGGTCCAAATGAAGCTCTAAGGTATTTCTAAAACATACCATAACGGGTCAGAACTGAAAGTCAAAGTAAAAGTTAAACTATGCGACTTTCGGTTCCGAACCGGGTCTAAACAGGAAATTGTCAGGTTGAACATGTTTAGACATGTTCTTACACCAATTACTAAGTTATATTAATGATCAAACAGGTTGTATGTGTTCTACATTGCTAATCATGCATAAATTAGAATTTAAGTATCCTGTTGACTTTTTATTGACACGTTTGACCCGGCATTTGACCTAGTTAGAGTGGGAATTAGGGGGAACCCTTTTAAGGGTTTATTACCCACATAATTACCAACTTATAACTACTTTCAATTCGACTAATCACTGAGCCATTAGTGATTAATCTTTAAGTCAACCGTTAATTACGACGGTTTGACTTTTAGCTAAATAACTAAGCTAAACTCAACTAAAGAAGGTTAAGCATACTTACAAGTGTCTAATGGTCGACTAGGAAGGCTTGGAAGGTGCTCTTGTGCTCCACAATGATCAAGAATGCAAGAATGAAAGTGTGAAGCATGTTTGCAACTTAGAGGCCCTTTTATAGTGTTTCAATCACCACAAAATATTGACACACAAGTCTACAAGTGACTACAACTCACTAACAAGTGTCCCTAGATGTTTAGGGGTGGTTTAGGGGCCAAGCATGAAGAGGCAAATTGATTTAATGGAGGATACAAGGCTATGGCAGACTAGAGATCAAACAAAATCAAAAAGCTGTCCAGAAAAGGCAGTCGCGTAGTGCGACTGCATATGAGGTTAGTGCTCGCGCTACGCGAGCCCATGGTGTCATCCAACAAAATTTTCCTTAATTGCAGTTTTGGTCCCTGGCCCTTCTAAAGGTCGCTTTCATGTGTTGTTTTGCACATTGAGCCCTTGAAATTAACATATAAGGGCTTTAAGACATTTACCCACTTTGTTAAGTCCCCGGTTAACTTTATTGTTACCCGAAGAGTCCTAACTTTCAACGTTGACGCTTTAACCCCTCGCACACGAATTTGATCATAACTTTCTCATACGATAACGAAACTTTACGAAATTTATATCGTGCATTCTAGTGAGCGTAATTAACCGTTACAAAGCTTCGGGTTTGTCAAAAGGTCACTCAAAGGTATAACTTAAACATGTTGACACATTTAACCCCTGTAGTTTGTAATCTCTCACTTTTAGCTTCGTATGATCCATGATTTATTCGTTTGAAGGTATGAGCATCATGTAGGGTTAATGTACAATATATTTATTCACTGTTGACATTTAGAATTCGTATATTCACATACTTTCTATGTTTGTCAACTTTAGTCCTTCTGTAACATTCTTTCACATGTTCAAATATATGACACGTGTCTACACATTATAGGACGTGAATTTTCGAGGTGTTACACTTAGACTTGTAAATGAACCGAACGAACATGAACGAGGCATGTATACTGATTAAAAGTAGAAAATGTATGACACGAAATTTCATTCAAACCCAAAAATGTGTCATACATATTAACCCGAACCCGATGTTGAACCCGAGTTTTTTTATTGTTTTTTCGACAAATTAATATATTAATTTCATTTATGTGGATTTGTAATGAACCTTTTTTTTGAGGTATTTGGGTCACTTGAAGAATTGAAGAATTGGGTATACAAAAGAGAAGTTGCGAAAGGATACGTCATTGTGACCCAACGAACGATAACAAAAGGCGAAGGTTCATCAGCAAGGACAGTGAAGATATGGTTACAATGCGATCGTGGCGGCGAACCCAAAAGTAAAGCAACAGTTCGGCGTTCCGGTAGCAAAAAGGTTGCCTGTCCTTTTAGTCTGATAGGGAAACTAGACTCAAGTAATGGTAATTGGAGCCTTGTGGAGAAGAAAAACATTCACAACCATGAGCCTGCTGAATTTCTCGAGGGCCACGCGTTTGCTAGAAGGCTGACCCCGGACGAAGAATCACTGGTGGAGAGACTTTATCTGCAAAACATGGAGCCTACAAATATACATTTAACCATAAGAAAACAGTACCCACATAGAGTGTGCATTCTACAAGACGTACAAAACATGATTAAAAGGATTAAACTCAAAATGTACGGCGATCGAACTCCAATGCAGATATTGGAGAGCATGTTGCAAGAAGAAAGGTACGTTTATTTCACCAGAGTGAATCCCTCCACAAACGTGGTCGAGGAGGTTTTTTTCGTTCATCCAGACTCGTACAACATGTGGCGTGCATTCCCACATGTGTTGATGATTGATGCTACCTACAAGACGAATGAGTATAAGCTTCCGTTTATTCAAGTTGTGGGTGTGACATTGACACACAAGTCTTTTTGTGTGGCTCATGCGTTTGTCTCTAAAGAAAAAAAAAGATAACTTCTTATGGGTCCTGGAGAAGCTCAAAGAATTGTTGGTAGATTGCATGGAGCCACGTGTAATTGTAACAGATGGGGATCAAGCTTTGATGAATGCTTGCGATAAAGTATTCCCAAAAGCTTCCAAATTGCTATGTAGGTGGCACATCTCACAGAATATTCTAAAACACTGTCGGGCAAAATTTACGGATGAAGACTGGAAAATATTCAAGCTTTCTTGGTCTCGACGGTGTAGTTCTCCTACTCTGACGCTATACAATTATAACTTTGAGCGGCTTTTCACGTGACTGATTAACGACGGACGATCAGGTACATATTATATTAGTTTACATACATTCATCCATACATATATACATACAAACATTACAAATCATTGTATTCAATTTTTTTTCAGATGTTCTGGATTATTTGTATGATGTGTGGCTGAAAGATTATAAAGAAAAGTTCGTTTCAGCTTGGACTAACACAGTCCCCAATTTTGGTCAACATACAACCAACAGAGTTGAAAGCCAGCATTCTAAGTTTAAGAGATATATTAGGGCCAAACAACTCACTCCATAGACTTGTGTGTCTTGTTGGCAAAGTTGTAGAGTCACAAAAGATACAAATAAAACTTAGTTTTCAGGAGAGCAGGTCTGTGCAAATGGGGGACCATAGATTTCCATTTTTTGACAACCTACGCGGTAATGTTTCCAAAAAAAGCCTTAGAGCTGTTGGTTGTCGAGAGGAAGAAGCTACATGCGTTGAGGGTAGGAGGGGGGACTTGTGGCCACCATCTTTCTACGGGTTATGGGTTGCCATGTGCTTGTCAGATGGAGTGGTGGGAAAATACAGGTAACATAACAACTATAACATATGCTTCGATCCATAGAATATAATCATCATTATACTTCATGTTTTAACAATGATTCTTGAAAAACAGATTGCAAAATTCAACTTGCCGCGATAGATAAATTCTGGACAAAACTTGATTTTTCGACAGAAAATCTTAATCAAGACGAGTGTAATATTCAGGCGAAAATGGATAGACTCACACAACAACTACAGACGCATCCACCTCTAGTGTTAAAAAGTATGTTGTCGAAGATGAAAGCGGTGTTGAATCCAAGTATGACTGACCATCAACCGCCTGAGGTACAACAAGATACCCGGGGCCGCCCAACTACGAAAGCAAAACAACAAAAGAATGAAGACCTTGCGAGACGTAAAGATAAACAACCCGAATCACAGAGGAACGACTACACTCAAAAGCCAAATGTGCGACGTAGTCGTTCAAAGAAAAGCAAAGAAGAAAAAAATACACTTCCGATTATAGATAAAGACTTTCCACTGTTGGCCGGGCACAGGTACATACGTATATACATACATATATTTAGAATTCTTTTTCAATTTTTTATTTTTTTAAATATTTTTTAGTTTTTTTATTTTTTTTTTTGCCAATTATAGGTACAAAAACATGATAGAGCGTTTTAAGGATTGGCTTCCATCTAGCTATCGGAGATATATAACACATATCGAAGATGCCCAGCCAGACGGTAACTGTGGGTTTCAATCCATAGCTATGGGTTTGGGGTATGACCAGAAACAGTGGAAGTGGGTCCGCCAAGAGCTACTCGACGAGATGTTCATTAACAAAAAGCGTTGGGGGCATATACTCGAATCATTGGACAAGGGATGTTACGAAAATGTGTATCGATCGATAAATTGGTTAAATGTTGAACCTGCACCTATGGCATGCTGGATGGTGTTGCCCTACACAGGGTTGTTGGTGGCTCAAAAATTTGGGGTGATTGTTCAACATTTAAGCAACGCTGTTTGTCAAACTTACTTCCCGATGTTCGATGGACCGCAGGTTTACCCGGACCATTCCATTTTAACAATTGCTTATGTCGAAAATGGCCATTTCATCATGGTTAAGTTAGCGGATGATAGCCCGATGACAGTACCAAATGGACTTTGGAATATATACCGAAGTATGGAAGCTATGGAATGGGAGACAATGTACATGTCTCGTATTGCACAGGGTAGGGCGTTACTACGTAGTAATAGAACTCGACAAAAAGAAGTTATTGACTTGTATTAGGTGTAGCATCCGTGAAACATAGTGTACTCAACGAATTTATTAATGTTTCTCTTTAATATTATTTAAATATATTGTAACATCCGTCAAATATAGTGTACGCAACAATTTTTTTATAAATTTTTTTTTAATTAAAATGCTTCATATAAAAGAAAGGAGTACAAAATAAAAGAAAGTTATTGTTTTAAAGGGATTTAAAATTGTTGACTCAAACTAAAAATGAAATCTGTTATTGTTTTTTTTTAACAAAAGGAATTAATTTTAATATAAATAAATGAATAATAAAAAATGTCAAAAATGCAAAAAGCGGCCATAAAACAAGTTTCGACGCGACTCGAACTCGTGACCTCCTAGTTAAATGCACCCGTCCCTTCCACTGGGACAAGTGTCTCACCCATTGATTATCCCGATTCTTTTTTCTCTTATACTAAGTTTCATAGATTCAAAAAGGAAAGTACAACTCCTATACACCGCTCATTGAACCATACGGCTCTCATTGACCACAAACACTTTCCCAACTTCAATAAAGGGGTAAAACAGATCTAAAATTTGAAAACTCACACACTAAAACACCAACACACACACAAACGCTCTGGACCACACGATGAAGGTTAGTTTGTATTCCAAATTTTATTGCTTAATCTTCAACCTTTTTTTCATTTTTTGGTTTTATTTCCGCCGTTTGTGGTGGTGTTGGGTTTGACGGTGGTGGGGGATTGACGGCGGTGGGGGATTGACGGCAGTGGGGGATTGGTGGCGGTGGGGATTGACGGCGGTGGGGGATTGACGGTGGTGGGGAATGACGGCGGTGGTGATTGAAGGCTGTGGTTGTGGTGGTGGTGGTTGTGGTGGTGGAGATTGACGGCTGTGGTGATGGTTAGGCGGGTGTGGTAGTGGCTGTGGTGTTGGTGGTGGTGTGGTGGTTGTGGTGGTGGGGATTGACGGCTGTGGTGGTGGTTAGGCGGGTGTGGTAGTGGCTGTGGTGGTGGTGGTGGTGGGGATTGACGGTTGTGGTGGTGGTGGTGGTTGTGGTGGTGGTGGTGGTGGTAGTGGTTGTGGTGGTGGTTGTGGTGGTGGTGGTGGTGGTAGTGTAACCCTACCCGACCCCCGGCCCGACACGTTTGCCGGGTCTAGACTTATATCATCGTTTTTTTTAAATGTGCATATGTTATTTTTATTATTATATTTATTATTTTTAACAATATATTTTTGGATGTCGGGTCTAATGCTATAATTGTATGTTTTATTAACAGGATATCGAAAGTCGGTGTTTTAATGGTGGTGGTAGCGTAATCCTTATGGAAAAGTACACTGCGTTCATATTCCAGATTCATGCACCGGAACGTCCACTAACGACAATGTTTCTGCACCCACAATCTCGAGGGAGAACTCCTACTGTATGGATTGGTGGAAGCAGATATTTACTGGTGACTGTGAGGGTGTGATTCATGCACTGGAATGTCCTGGAACGTCCACCAACGACAATGCTTCTGCGTCAGCAACCTCGAGGGAGAACTCCTTCGGTATGGATTGGTTCTTTTTGCTATGGAACCGGTTACTAAGATTTCTTCTGCAACAACGAGGGAGCGCCAGATCAGGTCGGAGGTTCTTCATGTGGTAATGGGGAAGCGGAAAGCACGTTTACCGTGGAACGCATCCTTAAACTTGATAGAAACAATATGGTGACCGAATAGAGATCTGAATAACCGATACAATTTACAAGAATTTAAGAATATGTAACAGTTAGCGATTTAGGGTTTAGGGTTTAGGGTTTAGTCGTTACATTTTGTATTAAAATGACATGTTTTGTGTATTAATATAAAACGATATTTCGTGTATTTATTGCGTTATGGTTAATAAATGACAAGTGAAAAATAATTAAAGATATAAAAATTGATAAATAAAAAACTTGACATTTTATAATACACACAATTTATTTCATAAAATATCGTCATGGATCAAAGACCCTACCTGACCCCCGGCCCGACCCGTTTGCCGGGACTAGATATAACATCGTTTTTTTTAATGTGCATATGTTTTTTTATTATTATTATTATTATTATTATTATTATTATTATTATTATTATTATTATTATTATTATTATTTATTTGTTATTATTATTATTATTGTTATTATTATTATTTATTATTAATGGTATTATTATTATTATTGGTCAATAAGCAACTCAATATGTGCATATGCTTTATTATTATTATTATTACTATTATTATTACTATTATTATTATTATTATTATTATACGATACGTCGGGCCAAAACGTATTTAAAGCTATGGAATGGGTGATACGTCGGGCCTAGGGCTGTAAACGAACCGAACGAACACGAAAAATGCCTTGTTCGTGTTCGTTCGTTAAGGAAATAAATGTGTTCACGAACGGTTCATGAACACTTACCGAACGAAATTTTATGTTCGTGTTCGTTCATTATGGAAATGAGCGTGTTCGCGAACGGTTCACGAACACAAATAAATTTGGCAAACGCGACGAAGGATAAAGATAGATGGCCCAGAGAGTAGCACTCGAACTTGAATCCCTTATTGTGGCACGGAGGTCAATCGTATTCACCGATGTAAATAATAATAAATGAAAGGAAAATGATGCATAAACAAGGTGAAAGTGAGTTTCCTAATTTAATTGTTAGGGTAATAAAATAAATAAAAGTTTAATAATATAAAAAGTACAAATAAAATATATGAAAGTACAAAGATCTTCAATTAAAATACAAACATACAAATATAAACGAATGCAAATCAACGAATGTTCACGAACACGTTCACGAACACCTTACCGAACGTTCATGAACACAATCGAACGAACTAGACCTCTGTTCATGTTCGTTCATTTAACTAATCGAACGAAATTTCTTGTTCATGTTCGTTCGTTTAGTAAACGAACGAACATAAACGAACTTCCCGCCGAACAGTTCACGAACTGTTCGCTGAACGTTCGGTTCGTTTACAGCCCTAGTCGGGCCAAAACGTATTTACCCGAACCATTCCATTTTATCGATCGCTTATGTCGAAGATGTCTATTTCATCATTGCTAAGTTAAAGGGATGATCGCCCGATGTCGGTACGAAATGGACTTTGAAATACCTCACTGACGTATAAAAGCTATGGAATGGGTGACAATATACATGTATCGTATTACACAGGGTAGGGCGTTAGTAGATAGTAATAGAACTTCACGAAAAAGAATTTGTTAACTTGGCAAAGGTGTAACATCCGTGAAATATAGTGTATGCAACAATTTTTTTATAAAAAAAATATTAATTAGGGTGTTTTATAACATAAAAACCCTTAATTACCACACAATTTTTTTAAAAAAATTAATTGCATATGAGTCATATAGGGCAATGAGACTCATATACAACTCCTATAAGGTGCTCATTGACCAATAAGTCTCCCCTGATGGACACCTTATAAGTGTCTCAATGACCAATAAGCCTCCCCTGGTGGTTTCCACTTTTATCAAAGGTGGAATGGTTCAACCAGGGGAGGCTTATTGGTCAATGAGACACTCATAAAGTGTCCACCAGGAGAGACTTATTGGTCAATGAGCACCTTATAGGAGTTGTATATGGGTCTCATTGCCCTATACGACTCATATGCAATTAATTTTTTTTTTAAATGTGTGGTAATTAAGGGTTTTTATGTTATAAAACACCCTAATTAATATTTTTTTATAAAAAAATTGTTGCATACGCTATATTTCACGGATGTTACACCTTTGCCAAGTTAACAAATTTTTTTTCGTGAAGTTCTATTACTATCTACTAACGCCCTACCATGTGTAATACGATACATTTACTAACACCCTGGCATTGATCTTTTTGGTGAAAATTTAGGGACATGTTTATAAATCAGTAATAAAGACCCTGGCATTGATCTTTTTGGCTGCTTCAGGCTTTTTGGCATATTTAGGGCAGTTGGTCTTGATGTGCCCTTTTTCATTGCAGTTATAGCACGTCGCATCCTTTATTTTGTTGCAGTCTAATGTCTTATGCTCCTTGGATTTGCATAACCCACATGCAGACGGTTTTGACTGAGACTTGGATTCAAACCTGCACTTTCCAAAGTGACGTTTCTGGCAGGTTTTGCACTTTGGCTTTTCATCTGCTTGCTGGCTAACTTTGTTGGACCCAGACTTCTTCTTGTGGTCCGCGTTACCCTTATGCTTCTTCTCAGACCGTTGTGAGTTATCGTCCTCACGTTTTCTCTTACTTTCTTCAGAGTTCTTAAGCGATCTCAGTCTGATCGCATCTAAAGTAAGGGATAAGGATAAATCAGCTGCTGACCTAAAAGTGGCAGGTCGAGACGCCTTCACACTGGCTTTGATTTCTGGGGCTAAACCCCCAATGAAACGGGCTATATGTTTTGGTTCCGGGGTAACCAGGTATGGAACCAAACGTGACATGGTATTGAAGCTAGTAAGGTAAGCCTGACAGTCTAGGTTTTTCATTACCAGAGATAAGAAGTCAGACTCAATCTTTTCGACCTCATGCTGAGGGCAGTAATTCTCTTTGATGAGAGCAACAAACTGATCCCATGACAGATTGTACAACGGGATCTTCCCAGTAGCCTGAATTAGAGACCTCCACCAGGCTAATGCTTCTCCTTTAAATGACTGAGATACATACTTCACAACATCCTTATCAGCGCATCCGCTGATATCAACCACAGTGTCCATTTCATCGAGCCAGGTCATACAATCGACGGCTCCTTTCTCCCCTGTGAAGTCTCTAGGCTTTCAGGAGACGAAATACTTATATGTACAGGACTTACCACGTGGTTCTCATTTGAGCTTAATCTTCTTCGACGGAACGCTATGCTGATTTGAGGAGTGATGATCGTCATCCCTCCTTGATCCATCATGTTTAGGAGGTGGCTTACTCGGAGCCTCAGAGTGGGTCCTAGGTTTAGAATGGGGTACTGATAAGGTCCTGCTTCGAGTACCACTTGACTCATTAAACTGCCTATCCAAGGCCTTGGTAACAGCATTATCAATCAATGCTTGAAGTTCTGCACCAGTTACATTGATCCTGGTAGTATCACGATTCTCCCTTGGATGACTGTTGACTTCTTCAGACTCAACCATGTAGCTTAATTGCTACATAAAAGGATGACAATGATCTCTTGGAGGTATATAATGGATTTGTCATCTTGTCAATTTGTTAACCATGGTATTAAAGAACCATATTGGCTAATTTGTTAAGTATTTTATTCAGGATTTTTCATTAATAACCCTTAGTTATAACTAAATATAATAATGGTACAAAGGGCCAAGTCACATGGACATTTTTAATTTATAGGCCAAGATCTTATGGGATCGAGGTATTAAGGCTTGAATCATAGTTCATTACCTTTCTTGAGAGGGAGTTGTAGGCTACAACTGTCTTTTGTCTTATATGACAATAATTATGGCCCATAGGCATTACATCACAAATGGATGTTTAAATAATAAAGAAGGAATTGGAATAATCCAATATAAGAATGACACGTGTGATTTTTACGAATCATATCAGCCAGGAATGTTAACATGTTTTCAGATGTTAACAAGGATTTGAATCTCTTTTTAAACAGGTTTTACCATCATGGCCAAGCCTTATAATGACATGCAGGCTAGGTTATACCCTTAAAGATTCGTATTTAATATTTAAAGGCAGTCCTTATAAAAGGAATGACATATTTTAGATTTATTTATTTATTTCATACATATTACATTTATGCATATAATGACAAATAAATTTTAAATGATAACATGCCACTAATAATTTAAAAAGAGTACATTTTGCCCTAAATGGGACTTAACAGAAGTACTTGCCCACGCAGGGGCTAAACAGAAAAGACATGCCCACGCAGGGGCTAACAGGAAATACAAGTCCTCGCAGGGACTGATTACAGAAACAGATGTCCACGCAGGGACTTGATTAAACATTAAAGAAGTTCTAATAAACAAATAAAGGATTTAATGACCCTTTTTGCTCTTCCCCTTGATTAAGCTCGCCAGACCCTTGAGAATTCCTCGGTTTTGCCTACGCTCTTCCCGAACTTCCTCCTCCACCTGACTCAACCTTTGAAGAATCTCCTGTTGCTGCGGTGGCGATATCACTGGCGGCTGCGTGGGCTGCTGATACTGCGGAGGTTGAGTAGGTGGCGGTTGTTGATACCCATAGGGTGGGTACCCATAGGGTGGATATCCAGCTTGATATGGGACTCCAAAGGGCCCCTCGGGATGAAGAGCATTGTAGTTTGCTGCCGTAAGGTATGGGTCAACTTCGGCGTAGTTGTAGTTAGTATGGGCTGGCTACTCGAAAGGGTTGTATGCCGCTGCACTGGTATATTCAGGGATTGGGTTGTTATAACCCACTGGTGGCGGTGCGACCGGCGCAGACTGCACCTCAGAAACGGGGTTAGAAGGCCCACCCATTTGTGGGTCTTCATATAGTGGCGGGTAATGACTGCCACTCGAATGCTGAGGGGTGCTGATCCGGACTCCCCCTCACACGGACATCCGTGCGGTTGATCTTCTACACCTCGATGGCTCCGGAGGCTGTTGCTGCACTGGTGGTGGTGGCGGAGTAACCGCTACAAAGCGTGAATCCTCTGAGGGGTCCTGCTGCTGCTGCTGCGGTGAGTTGTGGTAAATGGGAGTAAACGCCCAGTCGATTTAGGCAAATCTTGCCTTGTAGCTGTCGGGACCACTATAAGGTGATCGAAGAAAGGGTGACCCATCCGAAATCTCAATGGGGTGTGTAGGTGTTCCGGTTGGTGGTTGGACAGGTTCTGGATCCTCCTCCATGTCCATGGAGAAATGGTTCTCCGGTCCCAACGGGTTATAACCCATTGGCTCTTCAACTAGGTTTGCCGGGTTGAACCGGCTTTGTAAGTAGGGTGTTGGGTCGTAGAAGGGTGAGTTGTGGCTTTGGGGGGTATAAAAGAATGGTGTGAGTTGTGGGGCTCATTTTCCGATTGAGGCCCGTAAGAATTTTGGTAAGAAGGTGAGGAGCTCAGCAAGACTGAACGCCTCGCGGGTTCTACATGGGTCCTCCAGTTTTCCTGAGTACTTTTGCTTAATGAGTCCGATGGAGTTCGCCGGTGTGAAGGCCCGGCCTCATGATCGTTAGGGGTGACGAATGGCCCCTTGCCTCTTCCTCTACCTCGGAATCTTGGCGGCATAGTTGTAGGTCCTGTCAAAACAAACAAAAGAACGACAAAGAAATATAAAGGACAAAGTTAGAAATAAAAACAAATTTGGATTAGTCCTAAGTTCTTTGTCTAGACTCGGAAGTCGAGAAATGTGCAAACTGTGTCATTGAGATTAAACACAAAAGGCTAGTGTTTAATTCACTCAACGTTGCCTCTGATACCAACCTGTCACACCCCGATATTTCCACGTATTACCGGTGGGCCCGGTGGGGAGTATCGTGACGTAGTTGATATCATCATAGTCAGACAACACAATTTAAATGCACAGCGGAAGCAAAAGATGAATCACATTGTAAACCGAATAGAAAGTAATATCAAAGTATTACAAACGGACTGTAAAGGATCCACATACGGATCAGAATTTTGCAAATACAACTAATTAGATAGCGGTAAGTGGGTATCGAACACAGGGAGTTTGTGGAATATGTGTTATTTAAAAGAGTATCTAACTTTGACTAAGTTAATCTAATTGCCAGAAAAGTAAAGTTCAAGAGTTTATGTGAGTGAATTGGTTTTAGACTAAATTAAACTAATTAAATTGAAAGAGAAAAGATTTGGTTGTAAACAAATTAGAGACAAATGATCATCTTCAGTTTCCGGTTTTGCTTTAACATTTATGCTATCATTCCACTAGAAAGAACTACATAGACATAGTTCATGTGTGATTAGTTGCAGTGATGAAAGGGAACTAAGTACTCAGATTCCTAGAACGTGAGGTTGTTACCCGATGATCAATCAACCCTTACCCTTACCCAAGCCTAACTATACCCATGATATCTCGATTGCCAACGGCTCCAAGAACGTATGGTTTCTAATTAGTTTAGCACAAGAATCAACAATTTACTAGCAATCAATCACACACCATAACAAGCAATTCAATAAAGAAGAAATTGTTATTCTAGAAATATAAAATTCAAGCATAAAGACTTACAAAACCTTCCACCAAAGATGATCATAGAGTACTTAGCCACTCATGGCTTGAAACAACATCATCACAAGAGTATTATTGTTCATCAAGATCAAAGCAACAAAACTAAAGATTAAGATAGTGTTCTTCCAACTCTAGTCTCCAAAAGTTAGCCAAAATTCGTCCCAAAACAACTGGTAACCGAAACATATGATGAGACACACTTAAACCCCATGAAAATGCCAATTAAATGCATAAGTTACAATTTTGGATCAGTCAGCGCCGTAAGCTACGCCAGATGACCATAGCTTACGGCAAGCAGTGGGTCAACAGGTCAAATCAGTGCCGTAAGCTACGCACCGTAGCTTACGGCGGCCAGCATTTCTTTACGGTAGCTCTCTTCTGATCTACGGCAGGGGTTTCTTGAAAGAGATGGGACCGTAACCTATGGCCAGATGTCGTAGGTTACGGCGCTGAGCTTTGTTTCTTTTCTATTTCTTCACCAAATCTTCACTTCTTTCACTCTTTGACTCCACCAACTTCTAGCAACCAATCATGCCTTCTCAAACCCCGCATTTTGAGCACTTTAGCACCTGCATCATCAAACATACGGAATGTGCATTGTATTAAACCTTTTAAGGGTTGTCCTACGGACCACCCATCACATCCCCACACTTACCCGTTGCTTGTCCCAAGCAACCTATTCAAAAACTATTTTCAAAAATACGCGATCAACATAAACCAAGCAAAAACATGTTGTCCTTTTACCAACCCTTCTTAACTCCCAAACAACACACCCCTCGCTATATCTCTCCTCTCGGCAACAAGTATGCACTAGCATCTGTAAGCTAGACACACAAAGGCAAACGAGTGATTGCACAACTATAGGCTTGTACCTAAATCGGTCCTCCTCCTACAAGTGCCAAACATGAATGCAAATCAAAGGGGCTTTTAAGATTGTAACGAGGCTAGGCGCATGGGTAGGAAATGGAATATATATGAAGTAGCAAAAACTTAACCCGGTTTTTTATTACACAATGAAACAAACTAACAAATACCAAACTTAAACTACTATGTACAAGACAACTAAACATCATTTTTTTTTCTTTTTCATTGTTTTTTTTCTTTTCTTTTTTTTCTGATTTTTTTTTAGACTAGTAAACATTCCACATAACATCAAACAAGATTACATACTACTAAACAACCACTAACACTATAAGACCGGGTCAAGTCTGGTAAATTTTTAGGTAACTAGCTAAGGGGTAACAAACGATAGGCTTTTAGGCACAAAATTGGGCAACTAAATGTCCAAACCCCCGCCCCTCTCGCAACCATGCTCATATATATAATTAATGAGGTCCAACCCCCCAAATCCCACACTCGCACTCAACAAGACGAGGCTACCTAATTACCCTTATCCTTTTTACATTCACATTCAACTAAGGACTCAAACCGTATTAAGGCACAAGTTCTAATGCACCACCACCCGTTACCACTCTCATCAAAGACAAGTATTATTTATTTACATGTGTGGCTTTAACTCTCACCAAGAACAAAAAGGTATTAAGGGTTGCCGGTGCATCATTTGGGGTTAGTCCAAGGTGTTCAAATTCTCACAATGTTTTGCTTGATTTAAAAATTTTCAAAAACTTCAAAATTTCCCCCATCCCCACACTTGGGATACATTGACCCCAATGTATGGTTTTAAGAGGATTTGATCGCTTAAACTCTTAAACACCAACTAAAAGCTTATACACTCAAACTACAAATTTCTTTTTGGTATTTTTCATTTTATATATATATATATATATATATTTTAATATTTTTCTTATATTCTTAAAAACATCAACACCACCAACTAGCACAACCCAACACAAAACATCAAACTAATACACCCCCAAACCTCCCATCCATAAACAAAAGCAAACAACTAACTACCAATATTTCAAAGCTAAAGAACACAACAAGACTAAGGAAAGAGTACATTGACCTGGTGAAGTTTGCCACAACAGATGTTGTAGATAATCCGACTTCCTATCACCACCTTCACCCAAATATCCGTACATCTTCCCCACACTTGAATGTCGCCATGGCCCTGAAACATAGAAAGATAAAAACAGCAAGATCAATATAAAACCCCGGGTTACCTCCCGAACATCGCTAAGTTTCAAGTCTTCAGCCAGACCAAGCCACCCCCATTTATGGTCACTCAAAGAATCAGTTCCTGCCACTTCCATGACTACATCGTGCCATTGCGTAGAATGCATCCGTCTCGTTTCGACTCGGTGGGTAATCAAATACACTCTTGCTTGAACCCATATGCTTTTCTTCACGGTCCGGTGGGTGATATATTCTCATTCTTTGAAACACATTTTTCATACAATCACTAGACTCACCACCCTTCCCCTTAATGGACTCATAACTAATCACTCTAGTTTGAACATCAAAGGACAACTTACGCTTCTTTTCGGTCATGGTAATAATCCCGTCTCTACAATTAATTTGAGCATTTGCTGTGTATAGAAACGGTCTACCTAAAATTACCCTTTGTTGTGATGCCATTTTGGTAAAAGCATAGTCTAGAACTATAAAATCCACCAGGTATTCAAACTATCACAACTAAATCTTAACATTCCTAACCATTCCCCGTGGACGCCTCCAACTTTCATCCGCCAAGCTCACCATGGTGTCTATATCTTCAAGTGGACTAAAGTCGTACATATCGTATAGATCGCCTGGTAGCACACTCATACTCGCCCCATAATCCAATAATGCATGGGGAATTTTTTATTTTCCCACTCGGATCGGCACAAGTGGTGCTCCATGCTCTTTGTCCGTTTCAAACTTGGCATCCCTTCCTATACCTGCACTCACTTGACAAGAAGATGTTAAAAATGTTTCATTGAATTCACTATTAGGAACGGTGCTTACCACATTGATATTAACACTTTTAATGTTTTTGGGATTTATCACCGTGTCACTTGGTAGCTGGCATTTTGCTTTCTTCAATATCGTCACTTCACTTGCAAGTTGACCCATTTGGGTGGTCAAAGTTTGAATCGCTTTATCATGGGCCTCGTCCTTTTGCATCCGAACCTCATCACGTTGATTCATTCGTTGCATTTCAACTTGCATCACCTTCAACATCTCCATTACTTCGTTTCCACCCGAAGAGCCTTGACCCGTTTGATATTGCCTTTGAAATCCTTGGTTTCCTTGGAAATTCAGGTTAACTTGATTTGAAGGGTTCCCATACCGAAAGTTTGGGTGGTTTCTTAAACCGGGGTGGTAAGTGTTAGAATTCATGTTGTAGTTCCTACCACCCCCTCCTTGACCTTGTACCGCATGAACTTCCTCATATTGCCCCTCCACCATTCCTTGGCAATTTTCAGCCGCATGACCTATTTCATTGCAAATAGCACAAACATCATAAATATGGTTAGAGGTTTGAACATTACCATCGTCAACCGCATGTACTTGTGTTCGGGTAACGGCCGGTCGTGCTCTCCTTGATGCTTGAGCTTTCCTCTTTGAAGTAATTGCCATTTGCTCCAAAAACTCCCAATCGTCTTGCTCATAATTCGTACCAAAAGTGCCACCAGTAATAGACATTAAGTCTCTAGCATCTTCGGCACTCAACTCCTCGTGGAAAGCATTCATTAATTCCCAAAGTTCAATTCCATGGTGAGGGCAATTCTTGATCATCATATTGAAACGCTCAAAGGCTTCATGAAACATTTCGCCTTGTTGTTGCTGAAAACTCCTCAATCCCTTCCTAGCATCATTGGTCTTTTGAGCGGTGTAAAATTCATCTAGAAATATTTGTTGCATCTCCGCCCAAGTGTAAATAGATGCTGAAGGCAAAGTGTAGAACCACTTCTTTGCCTTGTCCTCCAAAGAAAATTGAAACAAAACTAACTTGACATCATCGGCCGAAAAACCTTGACTCCCAAGAGTATTGCAAATTGAGTCATAGGCCTCCAAATGGAAATAAGGCTCCTCCGTTGCTAGACCCTTATATTTCGGCAAACTTTGCAAGGAATTTGTTCTCACTTCAAAAGTCCTCCCTTGATCATTGTGAGGAATAACTACCGGTGAAGGATTTTGAGTGATTACCGGCCTAAAATGCGCTTCAATGCCTCTTGCATGATCTCTAATATGCCTTCTTGGCACACCCACCCGAACCCTTGGTCGAATAGGACCCATTGGTCTTTGCATAGGCTCTTGTGGTACATAAGGTTGAAATTGTTGTTGTGGCATCGGTGGGTGTTGAATTGGCCTTTGGAATTGTGGTTGTACGTTTTGCGGACAAACTTATTGCAATGGTATAGGGCGTTGCATTTGTGGCCTTTGTGGCCTTGGCCGAATGTGTTGTGGCATAATTTGTTGTTGTTGAAACCCACCAACACTTGGCATTCTTTGAGTTTGCCCTGGCACATAAGTAAGTTCTCCTTGATCCCCATCACCCATATGCGCATATCCTTCGTCCTCATAACCCTCAAAATCCTCATATCCTTCTTCATATCCATCTCCTCCAATACCCGTTAATTGCCCAAATGGAAGAGTCGAATATTGAAAACCCGACTGGTTCGATGGTCTAAACGTAGAAGTAGCATGAACGACAGTTGAACCTTATGGTAATGTATAGGTTGCGGATGATTGACCTGAAACTGGGAAGAAATGGGAAAATGGTGGAATTGTAGTAGAAGGGTTAAAGGAAAGTGAAGGTTCTCCTTGAGTGGTAATGGGTTGGGTGGTGTTAGTTGGTGTTGCATCATGAGGTGAAATAGGATTGGTAGTGGTGTTTGGTATGGTAGTGTTTGGTGAAGGTTGAGTGGATGATGGTATGAAAGGTGGTATAAGTTCACCCGTAGTGGGTGGTGGTTGTGGTGGATCCATGTATCGAATTGGTGTGATTGGTGTAGTTGGTGTTGTTGGTGAACCACTAATTCTATTCTCTCTTAGCAAAATTCTGTTTCCTCTTAATGTTCGCTCAGTTTCTGGATCAAATGCCAATGGTGAAAGCTTGTGAGAGCTCCTAGTACGCATGCACCTGTAAATACCTGCACACTAACACACCTAGCGTAAACCAGAAAAATAACAAACTAAAAAGGATCAAAAATAACACACGTTGCGCACTACTCCCCGGCAACGCCGCCAAAATTTGACGTGATGTCGTGGTCACAATCAAATTTAATCCAAATACAACTAATTAGATAGCGGTAAGTGGGTATCGAACACAGGGAGTTTGTGGAATATGTGTTATTTAAAAGACTATCTAACTTTGACTAAGTTAATATAATTGCCAGAAAAGTAAAGTTCAAGAGTTTATGTGAGTGAATTGGTTTTAGACTAAATTAAACTAATTAAATTGAAAGAGAAAAGATTTGGTTGTAAACAAATTAGAGACAAATGATCATCTTCAGTTTCCGGTTTTGCTTTAACATTTATGCTGTCATTCCACTAGAAAGAACTACATAGACATAGTTCATGTGTGATTAGTTGCAGTGATGAAAGGGATCTAAGTACTCAGATTCCTAGAACGTGAGGTTGTTACCCGATGATCAATCAACCCTTACCCAAGCCTAACTATACCCATGATATCTCGATTGCCAACGGCACCAAGAACGTATGGTTTCTAATTAGTTTAGCACAAGAATCAATAATTTACTAGCAATCAATCACACACCATAACAAGCAATTCAATAAAGAAGAAATTGTTATTCTAGAAATATAAAATTCAAGCATAAAGTCTTACAAAACCTTCCACCAAAGATGATCATAGAGTACTTAGCCACTCATGGCTTGAAACAACATCATCACAAGAGTATTATTGTTCATCAAGATCAAAGCAACAAAACTAAAGATTAAGATAGTGTTCTTCCAACTCTAGTCTCCAAAAGTTAGCCAAAATTCGTCCCAAAACAAGTGGTAGCCGAGACATATGATGAGACACACTTAAACCCCATGAAAATGCCAATTAAATGCATAAGTTACAATTTTGGATCAGTCGGCGCCGTAAGCTACGCCAGATGACCATAGCTTACGGCAAGCAGTGGGTCAACAGGTCAAATCAGTGCCGTAAGCTACGCACCGTAGCTTACGGCGGCCAGCATTTCTTTACGGTAGCTCTCTTCTGATCTACGGCAGGGGTTTCTTGAAAGAGATGGGACCGTAACCTACGGCCAGATGCCATAGGTTACGGCGCTGAGCTTTGTTTCTTTTCTATTTCTTCACCAAATCTTCACTTCTTTCACTCTTTGACTCCACCAACTTCTAGCAACCAATCATGCCTTCTCAAAACCCGCATTTTGAGCACTTTAGCACCTGCATCATCAAACATAGAGTGGTTACCAAGTTCAAGCAATTAACCGAATAAAGCACGGAATGTGCATTGTATTAAACCTTTTAAGGGTTGTCCTACGGACCACCCGTCAAGGATCCACAGGCGGATCAAAATATAAAAAGATCATTGTTCAACAGACTTTAACATCTTAAGCTTGCAAGACTCTTTAGTGATGCTAGGAGTAGCCAGCCTATTCCGTTTAGTACCTGCACTTAGCCTTTTTGGGAAAATACGTCAGTTTACACTGGTAAATACAATTAACTGACTCATTTTGAAAAGAGTTTAAGAAAATTGATTTGAATGCACAAGGCGCAAAATATCTTTTATAACTTGGGACAATTATTTAAAAATAATCTTGTATACAGTTTTACTTATTTGTCGTCCGTCGGGGCCGGTTAGAAGAGTCGGACAAGATTAACTGACACGCCATAGGCATAATACCCACAAGGTTAATTCCTTAAAGTGGGTTACCAGTTTTTACATATGCAACTGTCAGGTGTATGCCTACACCCCGTGCTTAGGTCGTGGCCATTTCAATGAATGATGCCAAGGATATCCGAGACATGGTCATTAACCCCCCAAGGGCCATATACCAAATAAAACAGATTAAAACGGGTTATGTAAATATATTAATCACAATCCGATTTAAACACTACGTACCAGACCAAGCGGTATTATTATAATACCGTATCCCAAGCCCGTATAGGGAAAATAAGTTAAAAGTATTTACCCGAGCAAGTATATTTCACAAACAGCGAGTAGAAGTAGCTTTTACCGGGCTCCTAATCTGGAATGAAAGTTTTAATAACCTATTAGATTCCTAACGGTCTTAATTAAGTCTAAACTTAGACCGGTTAGTTTTAAAGTAAGATATACGGTTCAAAACGCACGATTAAGAGAAGACTAGATTAGAATGTGGTTTAGACCCGACAAGTTTGTATACTTTTTTAATATGGGTAAACTAGACACATTCTGGATTTTGAGAAAAAAATGATAAGGTTTGACCCGTTTCGGCTAATTTATGCAAACTAGTTACATAAACCGCACCGAATGCGAATAATGCGTAACAGGTAACCGAATGATTCATGAACAGGTTTCCTGAGTTAATATGCCTTAAATATGTTGTGATATCAGTAGGATACCTTCCATTATGCCCAAAATGAATTTAAACTCAATTTATTCCCCGTAGGGGTATTTTGGTCATTTTAAAGCTTATAAAAGAGTTTAAATATAAATTTGAGTTTCAGGTCTGATATATTCAGTAAAAATACTTATTTTTATAAGTCATAACAGTAGGGTATGGCATACATGTGAAATTTACCTTTTCTAACCAAACTATGCACCGTAGGGGCATTTTGGTAATTTCACATAAGCTTTAAAGGTCAAAATTTGAAATCTGAGTTTAAAACTTTTGCTTACTGTTAAAATATAAAAATTTGCTTAAAACATCAGTAGGTATTAAGTCTTATATGAGAAAAATGGTTTTAATACATACTATGCGTTTTAAACGCGTAAAAAGACGGTTTTAAGCGATTTTTGGGTTTTTAAAGAAAAGCTGATATTTTTATCATTCCAGAAGACTCAAAATATTGTATTTATTATATAAAATCAGTAGCAAAAGGTTTGGTATCAAAATATTATGTAAAACTCATTTTATAGGCAGAAAGGGCAAAACCGACAATTACCGAATCAAAGCTATAACCCTATGTTATGCTCAGCCTAAAAATAAATAAAAATCTTAAAAAATCCCAAAATATTATTTTACATCAGTAGGTAAAAAGTTTGGTATCAAAAATTGGGTTTAGATAGGCTTTATGCTAGTTACGCCGTTTAATTAATAAAAAGCTTTCTAATTACGCTATTGAGCATAACTCTTAATCTAGACCTCGAACTGACGTGAAAATTTAGGGACATGTTTATAAATCAGTAATAAAGATTATTGTCCTCTCACATTTTCAAAATTCTTGTTTTAAGGTCAAAGGGCATAATAGTCAACATTTAGGCATATTACGGAAACATGCATATGAATCGGATAACTAGTGAACCAAGTTGTATAATCACAGAGGGTTATACTAACATGTAACCTGGTCCTAATAAAGCTCTAAGGCATTTCTAAAATATACTATAATGGGTCAGAACTGAAAGTCAAAGCAAAAGTCCACTTATGCGACTTTCGGTTCCGAACCGAGCTTAAACTGAAAATTGTCGGGTTGAACATGTTTAGACATGTTCTTACATTGATTACCAAGTTATATGAGTGATAAAATAGGTTTCTTAGCTTCTACATTGTTAATTATGTGTTTATGCGAAAATTAGCTTTCTGTTGACTTTTTATAATCAAGTTTGACCCGACAATTGACCTAGTTAGAGTGGGAATCAGAGGGTGCCCTTTTAAGGGTTTATTACCCACATAATTACCAACTCAAAGCTACTTTTAATTCGAGAATTGACTGGACCATTAGTGATTAATCACTAAGTCAAACCTTAATTACGACGGTTTGACTTTGGGCCATTAAACTAATTAAAACTGAATTAAGAAAGGTTAAGGAAACTTACTGAAGTCCTATGCACGACTAAGGATCCTTAGGAAGTGGTCTTGAGCTCCAGGAAATCTCCAGAACAAGTGTTTGGAAGCTTTTCAAGTGAAGTGCTCAATGTGAGTTCACAAGTTGCAACAATTGTAACACCTCGTAAAATCACGTCCAATGATGTATTGACACGTGTAATAAACCCTAATGAAGTCAAACATTGAATTTAAGGGACTAATTTTTCGAAAAATCGAAAACTTTGATTATGAAAGGACTGGAAGTGTTGGCATACCTAAAATAAGTTTCTAAATAACCTGTTACAATATTTATATTCACAAATGAGCCACTTGATGATCGAGTGTAGCAGTTTGCGTAATTAATTGGAAGTTTGCGCAATGAAGGGTTAAAAGCGTCAACAGGTTAATTCTTACCTCTGAGTGACCTTTTAACAAACCGGGAGCTTCATGATATTTGATTATACTCTCGGGAATGCCAATTATTGGCCGTCTAAGGTTTTTATGTCTATAAGTAAAGTTACGCTCAACCTTGCAAGTTAGAGGGACTAAAAGTGTCAATATGTTTAATAATACCTCTGAATGACCTTTTAGCAAACCCGAAGCATTGTGATGTTTAATAATACTCTCAAGAATGCCTAATATGGATTAGATGAGGCTTCGATGCTATTAAGCGATGATATACGCAAGTTTGCGCATTAGAGGGACCTAAAGCGTCAACTTTTGAATCTACGCCTTTTGATGACCATTTAAGTGATCGAGAGCGTAGTAATAATTAAACTCATGTTTGGGAATGCCCATTATGGGCCATCGAAGGCTTGGATATCATTAAACGACATTTTGCGCTACTTTGTGCGATTAAAGGACTATTTGCGTCAAACTGCAAAAGTATACCTATCCGTAGGGTATCGAACCTTCCGGAATATGATCGTAAGTTAAACATACCCTAAATATCCCTTACCTAGCTTAGAAATAGGCTAGGAGGTGTTTCGTGCGCAAAAATAAACTTTTAAGCCATGCAGGGACTAAAAGTGTCAAAAAGTGCACAAGTTTGCATTTTCGCGCATATCTTACATTCTGAATATATCCGGACACCCAAAAATTTATGTAACCACTAAAATATATTATTTTAGTGTTCGGCTTGATAAAATTCCATTCGTCGCGTAATTTGGATCGTTTTTCGCGTCCGTTCGTGTTTCGTCGTAATTAGACGAACAACGTGACCGTACGGCCAAACGAACCGACATCCGACATGTTTTTGAGCATGTTTCATGTCCCCTATGTTTAGGCACCATAGTAGGGCCTTGAAATGAGGATAACAGGCCTTAGACGTGTCAGAAACACACTTATATGCATACAGGGACCAAATCTGCCAATTCTGAAACTTGGTTTGCTGATATGGGTACTAGGCGGGCCGCGTAAGACTCCCTATCAGTCTACGCGGGCCGTGTAAGTCCATCAGAACTGAAAAAATCATTTTACAGCCTGTTCCAGCTGTTTCCAGGTGTTGCAAGTGGTTTTTAAGCTTCCTATGGGCTGTTTTGGACGCCCATAGATTGTCAAAACAGTGGGTATAAGGTGTACGGTCCAGATCAAAGCTCGTTTATCGATGAACGATCTCAACGGTCTTTAAAAACCTATAAATACCTTTCCCCACTTCATTACAACTTGCACCTCTTCCATTCTGATCTTGTTCTCTGATTCAAGGAGGATTCTAAGCTTGTGGGGACCTCCATTCAGTCCTTTGGACCCTTCGTAAGTGTTCCTTCGTGCTTAGTTCATTAGTTTGGCGTTTATAGCCGAAAAGTCAAACGTTTACGATAAACACTTTGACTATTAAATGGTTGAGACATTGTTCGCAACGAACATGGCTACGTGACCGTAATTAGGTAGGTCTTAAACCCTTCAAAGGGCACCTCCTAATTACCACGTTTACTCAGTCAATTGTCGGGTCAAACTTCTTAATAAAAAGTCAAACGAGTCAGTTTTTACAAATAAATTCATAACTAATAATACTGAAGTTATGTAACATGTTTTAACACCTAAATAACTTGGTAATTAATATAAGAACATGTTTAAGCATGTTCAACCCGACGATTTTGAGTATAGGTTCGGTTCGGAACCGAAAGTCGCAAAAATAGACTTTTGCTTTGACTTTCAGTTCTGACCCGATTTAGCTTAGTTTAGATATGCCTTAGGATTCCTTTAGGACCATGTTATAGGTTAGTATAACCCTCTGAGGTTATACAACTTGGATCCTTAGTTATCCTATTCATTTGCATGTTTCCGTTATATGCCTAAATGTTGACTATTATGCTCATATGACCTTAAAACGTGATTTTTGAAAATGTAAAAGAATAAAAACCTTAGTTACTGATTTATAAACTTGTCCCTAAAATTTGACGTCAGTTTGAAGTCTAAATTAGGAGTTATGCTCAATAGCGTAATTAGAAAGCTTTTTTGTTAATTAAACGGCGTATTTAGCATAAAGCCTATCTAAACCCATTTTTTTATACCAAACTTTTTACCCAATGATATAATATAATATTTTGGGATTTTTGAAGATTGTTATTTATTTTTAGGCTGAGCATAACATAGGGTTCTAGCTTTGATTCGGTAATTGTCGGTTTTGCCCTTTTGGCCTATAAAAGGAGTTTTACAAATCATTTTGATACCAAACCTTTTTCTACTGATCTTATATGATAAATAGAATATTTTAAGCCTTCTGGAATGTTAAAATATCAGATTTTCTTATAAAACCCGGAAATCGATTAAAACCGCCTTTTTACGCGTTTTAAACGCATAGTATGAGTTAAAACTATTTTTAACATATAAGACTTAATACCTGCTGATGTTTTGAGTAAATTTTTATAATTTAACAGTAAGCAAAAGTCTTGAACCCAGATTTCCATATTTGACCTTTTAAAGCCTATGTGAAATTACCAAAATGCCCCTTCGGTGCATAGTTGGGTTAAAAGGTGATAAATTCCACACATAGGCAATACCTTACTGATATATCTTTTTAAATTAAGTGTTTTTACTGATATATCAGACCTGAAACTCAGATTTATATTTAATCTCTTTTATAACCTTTTAAATGACCAAAATACCCCTACGGGGCATAATTTGAGTTTAAATCCGTTTTGGGCATAATGGAAGGTATCCTACTGATATCACAACATATTTAAGGCATATTAACTTAGGAAACATGTTCATGACCCATTTGGTTACCCGTTACGCACTTTTCGCGTTCGGATCGGTTTATGTAACTAGTTTGCATAAATTGACCGAAACGGGTCAAACCTTATCATTTTTATCTCAAAATCCAGAATGTGTTTAGCTTACCCATACTAAACAATTATACAAACTTGTCGGGTCTAAATCACATTCTAATCCGGTCTTTGCTTAATCTTGCGTCTGAACCGTATATCCTCCTTTAGAACTAACCGGTCTAAGCATAGGCTTAATTAAGACCCGTTAGGAATCTAATAGGTTATTAAAACCTTCGTTCTAGATTTAGGAGCCCAGTTAAAGCTACCTGTACTTGCTTGGTGGTATACGGCTGGGATAAATTGTATAAATTTGCTCAGGTAAATACTTTTAACTTATTTTCCCTATACGGGCTTGGGGTACGGTATATAAAATACTGCTTGGTCGGGCATTGAATTGTTAATCGTATGAAATTGAAATGACCCGTTTAATCTGTTTTGTTTGCTTAAAAACCTTGACCATGTCCCGGATATCCTTGGCATCATTCATAGAAATGGCCACGACCTAAGCACGGGGTGTAGGCATACACCCGCCAGTGCATATATAAATAATAAGGTATAACTGCCGGTTTCAAGAATAACTCGCCGCGGGACTATATCATGTAGTGTGTCTATTAATCTTTAACCCGGTGTCAACCCGGGCTACTGAACGTATAACGAACATGTAATTCTTTTACAAGTTTATATATAAATAATTATCCCAAGTTATAAAATATTTTGTGCCTTGTGCATTCAAATCAATTTTCCTAAAACAATTTCAAAATGAGTCAGTTAATTGTATTTACCAGTGTAAACTGACGTATTTTCCAAAAAGGTTAAGTGCAGGTACTAGACGGAATAGGCTGGCTACTCCTAGCATCAATAAAGAGTCTTGCAAGCTTAGATGTTAAAATATGTTGAACAAATATCTTTTATTTGATCCGCCTGTGGATCCTTTACATTCCGTTTGTAATACTTTGATATTACTTTATATCGGTTTGTAATATATTCATCTTTTGCTTCCGCTGTGCATTAAATTGTGTTGTTTGACTATGACGATATCAACTACGTCACGATACTCCCCACCGGGCCCACCGGTAATACGTGGAAATATCGGGGTGTGACAGGTTGGTATCAGAGCCAACATTGAGTGAATTAAACACTAGCCTTTTGTGTTTAATCTCAATGACACAGTAGCACATTCCTTAACTTCTGAGTCTAGACTTGAACTAGGAATGATCTCATCCCTGTTATATGTATGCATTGTTTTCAATACTTCTGTATCTCCGGATCGTGTCGCCGAGCAAAGCTGCCATTGGTGGAGGCTCTCCAAATCCGAAGTTTAAGAATGTAAGGCTTCGCACTACAGCTCGAATAGGCGCACGACCTGTATGGAGGAATGACCTTTTGAACCCATTAATCATATTTCAAATTCTTTACCCAAGACTTTGGAAACTTCAAATGAGAAGCCAACATCGGAGGAGTTCGTACTTGCTGTCCTTGAAGGTCCTATTCCAAAGATAATACCTATGAAATCAAAGGACTCATATTTCTTACCTCCAAATCTTGGAATCCCAGACTTGGAATATACCTATCCTGATCTATTTCATGATCCATATTGTTGATTACCTATAAAATCCTTGGATTGCACTCTTGCAAAGATTCCAAAATAGAAGATTTGGATTACCCACCAAAACTTTCGGTATTCATACCTCACGCAGAGAACCAAGGAGAAAATTTCTGGAAATAAAGTAAAGAAGAAACTCTTTCGTTGCTTTTCATTTCTTTATTAGTCCTTATAAGGGCATACTTATCTTTCAGTCCCTTCATGGACAATATTATTTCTTTCAAGTCTCGTTTAGGGCAATTCTGTACCTCTTTTAAAATCATTGGAATGTTTTGTCTAAATTTCATTTTATCATTATATATGAATATAATGTATGAAATAAATCAAAATATCATTTCTTTTATAAGATCTACCATTATAATAAAATGGCAAAATCTAAAAAGGACAAGACCTAGCCCATGTGTCATTATAAGACAGGGCCAAGATGGTAGTTCCTCAATTAGATTCAGATCCTTATTAACATCTCAATTTAGGATTGTTCTGCGTTAAATATTAAAAAGAATCTTAAGGGTGAGACCTAGCCACGTGTCATTTTAGACATGGCCAAGATGGTAAAACATATTCAAAAGATTCAAATCCTTGTTAACATCTAAAAACATGTTAACATTCCTAACAACAGTGATGCGATAAAATCACTTTTTGAAATTGATCTGCCAATATATATATATATTAAAAAGAATCTTAAAGGGTATAACCTAGCTTGAATGTCATTAAAGACCTGGCTATGATGGTAAAACCTGTTTAAAAGAGATTCAGATCCTTGTTAACATCTGAAAACATGTTAACACTCCTGACAACGGTGATGCGACAAAATCACACTTGTCATCTTTATATTGGGAATTTTCCAAACCCCTTATTTAGCCTAAATGATCAATAGGAATCATGGCTAATAAACGTCGAACATGATGTACACATCAAAACATCCACTTGGGATGAATACCTACGGGCAAAGATGTATACATGAAAAAGATAGTTTTATTTCATAACTTCTTGTCAAGACAATGAACTGTGAAATTTTCCGATCCAAAGGATCATTGATTATGTTTTAAAATTTTCCCTAGTGACAAGGCCTCTACGCCATCAAAAAGTCCTTTGGAACAAGCCCTTGTGCTATATAAAATGTCGGTACGACATTGACAGTCGTGACTTATGTCCCCTATCTAATAAATATGAAGGATTATATTCCGTTTAAACGCCAAGGATGGTTTATTTAAAAACCTAGGCAAAACATAATCAAATAAATTTAATACTATCTATTGGCCTATATGATTTATTTGCACCATGGCTATTTAATCATCAAACTCGACGATGCGTTATATAATTAAACAAATTATTACTACTTGGTCTGTAGCCTTCAAAGCTTCACCATGGCTGACTCATCTGAAGCTCACAATCATCCAGTTGATCAGAATAATGATGCAAGACTGAGCTTAACGGGCACCGAGCTACAGGCTATGTTAGATACAGCCGTAAACAAAGCCGTGGGCCGAGTATTAAGGAATCATAAGCGAAAGTGCGATAATACCCCAAATAAGGGTTACAAAAAGGGTAAGGCCGATTCAAACCAGTCCAAACCAAATGAGGCAAAACCCAAATGTAAAACCTGCGGGAAGAAGCACTTCGGAAAATGTTTCCATGAACGGACCAGGGGATGTGGCATCTGTAAGGAGATGAATCACAAGACTCATGAATGCAAGGACTTGAAGGACGCCACATGATATGGCTGTGGCGAGAAGGGGCACATAAAGACCCGCTGCCCAAAGAAGGCGACTAAAGGGAAATGCACTTTAGAGTCACAAGCTAAGCCTTGTGGAATCTGTAATAAAGAAGGGCACAAAACTTTGGAGTGCCAAGACATAAAGGACGCAATCTGCTATGGTTTTAATGAAATAGGGCACATCAAAACTAATTGCCCAAATAAAACCAAGAAGCCTGGGGAGGCTAAGAAGACCAAAGCTAGGGGCTCTCAAATGAATGCTCAGGAGGCCGTTCAGGATGACAATGTCACAACAGGCATTTTCCTTATCAAGGATGTTTATACTAGAGTATTATTTGATTCAGGTGCAGATAAGTCTTTCATAGACAATAGATTTTGTAAATTATTAAATCTGCCTGTTAAAACTCTAAGCGTTAACTATGAAGTAGAATTGGCCGATGGTATCTCAGAGACTGCTTCAGCAGTATTAGATGGATGTTTTATATCCATTAGGAATCATTCTTTTCCGCTGTCCTTATTTCCGTTAAAATAGAGGGACTCGATATAGTGATAGGAATGGATTGGTCGTCTTGTAACCAAGCCCATATTGTATGTGATAAGAAGCACGTAGTTATCAAGACTCCTTATGGTGAGCCTTTGACAATTCAAGGAGACACATCGTACGGATTGCCCAAGCACTTGCTAAATTTGGTAATTAATACCAAAGCTTTGAGCATGGAAAACTCAGAAGAGACAAACAAAAGTCGCGATGCTAGAGATGCGACAAATGTTAATGGTGCACCAAATGTGAACCTCCATGTTAATGGAGTTAATCTCCAAAACAGTAGTTAACGTTTCTGTTAGAAAGACTATGAGAAAAGTCATGAAAAGGTTCAAGAAGCCAAATGCTGCTTGCTCTAAAACACATGTCGCTGCTCATAAGAAGAGCTTTATTCATACTTCATATGCGAAGAATAAACTAAACAAAATCATTTATGGCAAGGAGCCCCATTCCTTTTAGGATGTACTTAAAAGTACTTCGTCTCTTGGAAGTCAAGAGACTTCAGTAGTAAAAAGGGGCCATCGATTGCAGGAAATTGTTGGATGAAGTAGGAACCATTAGGTGTATCGGCGGTTATGCTGAAAAAGGACACGGTGAGGTATGCATCACAGTCATTCGATGGCAATACCCTTAATTAGTGAGGACATTAATGAAGTCCACAAGAAAGATCCTCTTATACATTATGGGATGGTCCAAGTTTTAAGAGCCTTATTAGAAAAACCTATTATCCGCTTCACGAAATGGAAAAAGATGGAATAAGAATTTTCTGACTCTCACCATAAAAGTTCTAGACTGTCAGCAGTATGTTACAAACTTTAACTCATTCATTGAAATAGTGCCCTATTCAGTTTACCCAAAAAAATCTACGCTTAATGCAAATAATTATTTGTGGTTAGCATCGGCAATAAGAGGGCACATTAAGGTTTCAAAGCCTGCTTATTATAAACCCATTATGGATCTACCTCAGCTACTCACGTTATTTAGATTAAGAAACAACCAGTCAAAGCTGAGTCCGCCCTAAAATTTGTCTAAGATCTTACAGCTAAGTTTAAAAGGATTAAGAATGGAGGCGTTTAACCCTCCTGATGAATGATTAGAGGCAGTTCACATTAATAATGACACCAGATAAATCCCTTATTGTGATTTTATTGATAGGAGATACGTTTGGTTTCAGGTGCGGTTGAGCCTCTCATAAGACCATAAGCTTAGCAAACTTTTAGAAATTTTCCCGTAAGAACCCCAGATATTAAGTGTAAGGTAAAACATACAGGCAAAATCATAAGAACCATTTCTTCTGTTCCTGTCAGAAACCTTCGGTCGTAGAATTCTAGAAGTATCCTCTCGCTAGAAGAAGTGCGTCAGCATATATAGTTGATATCTCTTTTGTGTATACCAGACGGTATGACAAAAGCACCACATGAGGATTGATGTATCTTAATAAGTTCCATAGATTGCTTCCATGCCTGATCAGTATGGAGGTTTAATGCATGGAATGGCAAGGATATTCCAATGGTCATATGGTACTAAAGTCAGTAAATAGTATTCAAAGAAGATATCCAGAATGGAATTGCCCAAGTAAATGTCTTCGATTAAGGAATTCGTGGACTCGTAACATAAATGTGTCACTTATCTGACACAGAATATGATAGATGAACTAGAGCCTGAGATTTGGAAAATATGTAACCTCCTTGTGTCTTAATTATCTTCTCCTAGGACTACCCTGTTTACCAATTGAAAGGCAAGTAGAGTTAAGATTTATATCCCATTTAGGGCTGTATTATTATGAAATCTCCAAGACAGCTAGTACCATCATTGGAAGAATCGAAGCCCTGATTAAGTGAGTTTTAAAAATAGAAGATTCATATAGCCTAACCCAATATTATGAGAATTTGGTATAATTAATTAAGAAAGACGGATCATTTTGCCTATGCATTGATTACCGCAACCTTAATTAGGTAGCAATTAAGAATCGCCATCAGCTGCCCAGGATCATCGATTTGTTCGACTAGCGGTGAGGATTAGCTATTCCTTAAGATTAGTTTTAAGCAGTGGTTGGAATAACCATCTCACCTTAAATAAACTTTTCTATAATAGTTGTTATATAAGTATCAAGACTACTTCTTTAGAGACCTTGCATAGATGGAATGTTAAACATCTATTGTTAGACAAAAGATTAGTAAGTCCAATTATCAGGATCTGAAAGTTGCCTTGGAAACAACGAATAAGATCATACAAATCCATAATCATTTGTAAGTTGCCAGTGTCCGGCAGAAAATCAAGGATTAATGAAAGTAGCAACCCTCCTAAGTTCTTGTTAAGGAATAAGGTTCAACAAAAGATATCACCCTGGAAGGGTGTGCCAATTTGTTAATTATCAGGCTAGTTAAGCTCTGAATATATAGAATCATTCGAGGGAATCGAATGTATCAAGATCAAATAGCTTATAAGCTAAAACCTATTTAAGGAGCTTGGCGGAGCTCGCAATGCATTACACACTAATGATTTAAGGATGTGTTTCACCAATAACTCGAGGAGAATTATCACATAATGATATGCAGATTTATGATATGATGAGAAACCTGTATCGATTGAGGACGACAGGTTAAGAAGCTCCAAAAAGGATACATGTACCTATTATAGAGGTCAACTTGGGAGCTTGGAGAGGCTCCAGATATGCTATAGAAGTTAGGTCCATTAAGAGACAAAAAGTACTTCTAGCATTTTAGCAAATCTCGAGGTCAAGATTTCTTTTAAGGGGGTGAGGATGTAACACCTCGTAAAATCACGTCTAATGATGTATTGACATGTGTAATAAACCCTAATGAAGTCAAACATTGAATTTAAGGGACTAATTTTTTGAAAAATTGAAAACTTTGATTATGAAAGGACTGGAAGTGTTGGCATACCTAAAATAAGTTTCTAAATAACCTCTTACGATATTTATATTCACAAATGAGCCACTTGATGATCAAGTGTTGCAGTTTGCGTAATTAATTGGAAGTTTGCGCAATGAAGGGTTAAAAGCGTCAACAGGTTAATTCTTACCTCTGAGTGACCTTTTAACAAACCAGGAGCTTCATGATATTTGATTATACTCTCGGGAATGCCAATTATACCTCTGAATGACCTTTTAGCGAACCTGAAGCATCGTGATGTTTAATAATACTCTCAAGAATGCCTAATATGGATTAGATGAGGCTTCGATGCTACTAAGCGATGATATACGCAAGTTTGCACATTAGAGGGACCTAAAGCGTCAACTTTTGAATCTACGCCTTTTGGTGACCATTTAAGAGATCGAGAGCGTAGTAATAATTAAAATCATGTTTGGGAATGCCCATTATGGGCCATGGAAGGCTTGGATATCATTAAACGACATTTCGCGCTACTTTGTGCGATTAAAGGACTATTTACGTCAAACTGCAAAAGTATACCTATCCGTAGGGTATCGAACCTTTCGGAATATGATCGTAAGTTAAACACACCCTAAATATCCCTTACCTAGCTTAGAAATAGGCTTGGAGGTGTTTCGTGCGCAAAATAAACTTTTAAGTCATGCAGGGACTAAAAGTGTCAAAAAGTGCACAAGTTTGCATTTTCGCGCATATCTTACATTCTGAATATATCCGGACACCAAAAAATTTATGTAACCACTAAAATATTTTATTTTAGTGTTCGGCTTGATAAAATTCCATTCGTCGCGTAATTTGGATCGTTTTTCGCGTCCGTTCGTGTTTCGTCGTAATTAGACGAACAACGTGACCGTACGGCCAAACGAACCGACATCCAACATGTTTTTGAGCATGTTTCATGTCCCCTATTTTTAGGAACCATAGTAGGGCCTTGAAATGAGGATAACAGGCCTTAGACGTGTCAGAAACACACTTATATGCATACAGGGACCAAATCTGCCAATTCTGAAACTTGGTTTGCTGATATGGGTACTAGGCGGGCCGCGTAAGACTCCCTATGAGTCTACGCGGGCCGTGTAAGTCCATCAGAACTGAAAAAATCATTTTACAGCCTGTTCCAGCTGTTTCCAGATGTTGCAAGTGGTTTTTAAGCTTCCTATGGGCTGTTTTGGACGCCCATAGATTGTCAAAACAGTGGGTATAAGGTGTACGGTCCAGATCAAAGCTCGTTTATCGATGAACGATCTCAACGGTCTTGAAAAACCTATAAATACATTTCCCCTCTTCATTACAACTTGCACCTCTTCCATTCTGATCTTGTTCTCTGATTCAAGTAGGATTCTAAGCTTGTGGGAACCTCCATTCAGTCCTTTGGACCCTTCGTAAGTGTTCCTTCGTGCTTAGTTTGTTAGTTTGGCGTTTATAGCCGAAAAGTCAAACGTTTACGATAAACGCTATGACTATTAAACGGTTGAGCCATTGTTCGCAATGAACATGGCTACGTGACCGTAATTAGGTAGGTGTTAAACCCTCAAAAGGGCACCTCCTAATTACCACGTTTACTCAGTCAATTGTCGGGTCAAACTTCTTAATAAAAAGTCAAACGAGTTAGTTTTTACAAATAAATTCATAACTAATAATACTGAAGTTATGGAACATGTTTTAACACCTAAATAACTTGGTAATTAATATAAGAACATGTTTAAGCATGTTCAACCCGACGATTTTGAGTATAGGCTCGGTTCGGAACCGAAAGTCGCAAAAGTAGACTTTTGCTTTGACTTTCAGTTCTGACCCGATTTAGCTTAGTTTAGATATGCCTTAGGATTCCTTTAGGACCATGTTATAGGGTAGTATAACCCTCTGAGGTTATACAACTTGGATCCATAGTTATCCTATTCATTTGCATGTTTCCGTTATATGCCTAAATGTTGACTATTATGCCCATATGACCTTAAAACGTGATTTTTGAAAATGTAAAAGAATAGAAACCTTATTTACTGATTTATAAACTTGTCCCTAAAATTTGACGTCAGTTTGAGGTCTAGATTAGGAGTTATGCTCAATAGCGTAATTAGAAAGCTTTTTTGTTAATTAAACGGCGTATTTAGCATAAAGCCTATCTAAACCCAATTTTTGATACCAAACTTTTTACCTACTGATATAATATAATATTTTGGGATTTTTGAAGATTTTTATTTATTTTTAGGCTGAGCATAACATAGGGTTCTAGCTTTGATTCGGTAATTGACGGTTTTGCCCTTTTGGCCTATAAAATGAGTTTTACAAATCATTTTGATACCAAACCTTTTTCTACTGATCTTATATGATAAATAGAATATTTTAAGCCTTCTGGAATGATAAAATATTAGCTTTTCTTATAAAACCCGGAAATCGATTAAAACCACATTTTTACGCGTTTTAAACGCATAGTATGAGTTAAAACTATTTTTAACATATAAGACTTAATACCTACTGATGTTTTAAGTAAATATTTATAATTTAACAGTAAGCAAAAGTCTTGAACCCAGATTTCCATATTTGACCTTTTAAAGCCTATGTGAAATTACCAAAATGCCCCTTTGATGCATAGTTGGGTTAAAAAGTGATAAATTCCACATATAGGCAATACCTTACTGATATAACATATTAAATTAAGTGTTTTTACTGATATATCAGACCTGAAACTCAGATTTATATTTAATCTCTTTTATAACCTTTTAAATGACCAAAATACCCCTATGGGACAAAATTTGAGTTTAAATCCGTTTTGGGCATAATGGAAGGTATCCTACTGATATCACAACATATTTAGGGCATATTAACTTAGGAAACATGTTCATGACTCATTTGGTTACCCGTTACGCACTTTTCGCGTTCGGATCGGTTTATGTAACTAGTTTGCATAAATTGACCGAAACGGGTCAAACCTTATCATTTTTATCTCAAAATCCAGAATATGTTTAGTTTACCCATACTAAACAAGTATACAAACTTGTCGGGTCTAAATCACATTCTAATCCGGTCTTCGCTTAATCTTGCGTCTGAACCGTATATCCTCCTTTATAACTAACCGGTCTAAGCATAGGCTTAATTAAGACCCGTTAGGAATCTAATAGGTTATTAAAACCTTCTTTCCAGATTTAGGAGCCCAGTAAAAGCTACCTGTACTTGCTTGGTGGTATACGGCTGGGATAAATTGTATAAATTTGCTCAGGTAAATACTTTTAACTTATTTTCCCTATACGGGCTTGGGGTACGGTATATAAAATACCGCTTGGTCGGGCATTGAATTGTTAATCATATGAAGGTTAATGCATGGAAATGACCCGTTTAATCTGTTTTGTTTGCTTAAAAACCTTTGGGGGTTAATGACCATGTCCCGGATATCCTTGGCATCATTCATAGAAATGGCCACGACCTAAGCACGGGGTGTAGGCATACACCCGCCAGTGCATATATAAATAGTAAGGTATAACCACCGGTTTCGAGAATAACTCGCCGCGGGACTATATCATGTGGTGTGTCTATTAATCTTTAACCCGGTGTCAACCCGAGCTACTGAACGTATAACGAACATGTAATTCTTTTACAAGCTTATATATAAATAATTATCCCAAGTTATAAAATATTTTGTGCCTTGTGCATTCAAATCAATTTTCCTAAAACATTTTCAAAATGAGTCAGTTAATTGTATTTACCAGTGTAAACTGACGTATTTTCCAAAAAGGTTAAGTGCAGGTACTAGACGGAATAGGTTGGCTACTCCTAGCATCAATAAAGAGTCTTGCAAGCTTAGATGTTAAAATCTGTTGAACAAATATCTTTTATTTGATCCGCCTGTGGATCCTTTACATTCCGTTTGTAATACTTTGATATTACTTTATATCGGTTTGTAATATATTCATATTTTGCTTCCGCTGTGCATTAAATTGTGTTGTTTGACTATGACGATATCAACTACGTCACGATACTCCCCACCGGGCCCACCGGTAATACGTGGAAATATCGGGGTGTGACAACAATGGATTTATTTATAGCCAAGGAAGGGTCATGGAGATTGATCCAGGTGTTATGGCATTTATAGAGATGAAAACAACTGTCTAGGGACGTGTTTCAAGCAGCTAGAGGGTGGCAAACTCGCGGAATATAGCAAACATGCAAGCTGCCACGTTAAACAAACTTTTTCTGAGCTGGCTGGCCGTCGCGCCGCGTGATGGAGGAGTACCCAGGTGTTGGCGCAGCGCCAGCAGGTAGCTGATCTGATCAACAAGTTTCAAACAAAGACATATTCACCCCCTGGACTTTCTAAAGCGTAATTTCTTTCGTTTTAAGCACTTTTAACCCATGAAATTTATATTTCTATGATCCATGAGATATAACCAAACATTTTTAGGTCCGGTTTCATTAAACGATAACCGAAAACACAAGTTTTGCCTCGTTGACGCTTTTAACCCCTTAATTACGAAAGTTAACGTATCTTCCTCATACGATATCGAAACCTTGTGAAATTTTTACCACTTATTCTTGGAAGTATAATTAATTGTTACAAGGCTCCGGGTTCACTAAAAGGTCACTCAAAGGTATAACTTAAACATGTTGACACTTTTAACCCTCGCGTCTTGTAAACTTTCGCATTCTTCCGCAAACAGTTTCATATGTTTCATGATACATTCGTTTTTGGGTATAAACATCATGTAGGGTTTTTAAAAGGCAAAATTATCAAATGTTGACACTTTGTATCCTTATATACATATACTTTCTTCGTTTGTCAACTTTAGTCCCTCATATTCAATTTGTTACACGTTTAAAGTCCATGACACGTATCGATACTATATTGGACATGATTTTACGAGGTGTTACAAGTTTGGTGCGGGATAGGTACCTGGATTCGATGAGATGGCCGGGGGTAATTGTTTGGGTATTCCCTATATGGACTACCCGAACAATTCTACGGAGTATAAACGTTTTAACAGGTTGCGACAAATGAAGGTGGGTCAGCAGAGGTCGTTGTCATGGGAGGATTTATGGGAGGTCGAGGAGGAGGAGAGAGCCCGGGGTTTGATCAGGGAGAATTCCCCGTGGGATCGCATGTTTTCGGTGGCGGCTTGGCCATCTTATAGGACCATGATGGTGGAGTTTCTGTCCACATTCGTGTTTCGTCCACGGCCGGCTGACCGGCCCAATTCGGATATGGATGATCCGAACGTGAAACCACCGCCTCCCGAGGTATCTTTCTGTTTGTTCGGGCAGCGACAAAATATGTCACTGCGTCAGTTTGCTGTTGCCACCGGGTTCCATACCGATGATGAGTTGGTTCACGACATCTATACCACCGCAATTTGGGCTATGCCTGATGATCAGTTGTTTGCTTGGTGGCCCACTCTATGTCCTGAACCCTTCGGTAACAAGGCTCGAGTTTCTGCGATTCCTGACCCACTCGTTCGCCACATACACCGCTGCATTGCCACGTCGATCTCTGCGCGTGGAAAAAGCAATGAGTGGGTCACGAAGGTGGATCTGTTCTTTCTGTACTGCTTATATACGGGCACACCGTGCGCCCTCCATCGCTGTCTGGCGGAGTATTTCGCCTCGTACAGCAAACGGCAGAGGCGTAGCCGTTTGATTGGAGGGGCGTTTATCACGCGTATTGCCTAGCATTGCGGTCTGTATTACCCATTCCTTGAGGATATGTCGGCCCCAACACCACACGAGCCCTTATATCTTAGGACGATGAGAGGGATGAAGATTGCGGTGAACTTTCCGGATCTCGGGCATCGGTTTGTTGACGATCACCAACAGATTTTTGAACCCCAACCGATAGTCCACCAAGCACTGCTCGAGGCTGGGGAGGTGGAGATGCCGCATATTGCTGACGTGCCTGTTATGGATGGAGACATGGAGCCTCAGGTTGACCAGGGGCATCCGCAGGAGCCGCCACAAATTCCACAACGCGTTTATCATGCAGTGCGGTTGCCTCAGTCCACCCAACGTCTCCTTGAGAGGCTGGTGGCGGGTCAGGATGATATGATGGCGAGCTGGACACAACAGTTTCAGCGGATGGACAGGCGGATGGACCGGATGGAGGATTTGATGGAGTGGGTGATGGCTAGTGAGGCCGAGAGACGTACCCAGGCGGGGTTGGCGGTTCGACCCCCGCCACATCCACGAGTGTATCCGGGTATCGACATGGAGGCAGGTCCGTCCGGGACGCAGGCAGGTGGTGGGGATGATTCTGACGATGAGGACATGGAGGATTAGTATTTGTATTTGTTGGGTGAATTTTATTTTGTTAAACATTTGTGGGCATGTATGAACAAATATTTATTTCTTTTTGTTTATTTTGGTTGTGTTGGGCATGTATGGACAAGTATTTATTTCATTTTGGTATGTTTAAACATTTGTAACTTGATGAATGTTTGTTCGTTTTGTTATTTATCCTTAGTTATTTATGCTTAGTCGACTTATTATAAAAAAAACAATATTTTTTTAAAAAAACTTAATATATAATAATATTAAAAAACGACATTTATAACTGTAGATACATATTATGTGGACATGACTCGGTTCGGTTCGGCTCAAGCCCGACGTCACTACATTCCTCCGTCGTGCGTCCCAGAGTTCGATACGCGAAGCACGAAGCGCCGCGAGCCGGTTCCCGCTGCCACATCATCATGACATCATCATGATGATGTCATGATGATGTCACTTGTTGACTAATATGTTACAATATTCATATTTGAGAATTCATGTACGTGCATGTACATGAATTTTGGGACAATCAGAATGTTTGGACTTCTACCCACATGGGCCGAACCCCATACCAAACAACATGTGCAGAACATATATATATACCGAAATCAGTGTTTTCGGTAAGGGTGTGACAAAAAAAAGAGAGGTGAGAACCCGATAGATGATGTCACTTGTTGACTAATATGTTACAATATTCATATTTGAGAATTCATGTACGTGCATGTACATGAATTTTGGGCCAATCAGAATGTTTGGGCTTCTACCCACATGGGCCAAACCCCATACCAAACAACATGTGCAGAACACATATATATGACGAAATCAAGTGATTTCGGGGGGGGGGGGACACAAGGGAGAACCCGAGAGAGAGAGAGTTTTAGTGTGTTAACCGGATATTGAACTATCTTGTACTTGAACTCCTCTCTTTGATATACAAGTGTGTTTTACATTGAATCTACGTGTCTTGTATCTCGTGTTCTTGTCGATCTCTATCTCGGTTTGCTTTCCCGGTTGGATTCCGCACAACCGGGTTGGTTTGTACACAAGGAGTAGGCGACTAGATCCTCCCCTAGCCGGACCTACAAGTGGTATAAGAGCCTTGGCTCTTCTCCTTGTTAAAACCGAGTGCTTTCGGGTGTTTTCCGGGTTTTTGAAGTTTGTGTTTTTCTTGAAAATCTGCTTGAAATTTCGAAAATCTTCATATTTTGCTGAAAGTTCTTATAAAAACCTCTTTATTTCTCATTTTCACATGTTAAAAATTGGTTTTTAGTGAAGTTTCAAGCAAGAATTTGTGTTCGGAAATTTGTCGGTTCACCGGAAAACTCATAAGTTTGCCGGAAAATTCAAATTTTTCTGGGTTGTTCTTCATATATTCATCTCATCTTCATATCTGTTCTTGAACATTATCCTTGTTTGATCTGATTTGGGTTTGAATTATTGTTGTTGTTAAATATAATATTGAGGTTGAAAGTTGTGTACAAAGCATGATGATGTTTAAATTGAAAATTGTGTAGCCGAAAGTGGGTGTAATATGTCAGGAGGATAGAAAGTCAATATGTTTTAGTCGCACAAGATTTGATTGGCTCGCACAAGATTAAATAGTCGCACAAGATTAAATAGTCGCACAAGAAGGTGGGAACGCACAAGATTTGATTCGCACAAGAAGTTGGGCTCACACAAGAAGTTGGGCTCGCACAAGATTTGTTTAGTCACACAAGCAATTAGGCTCGCACAAGATTTGTTTAGTCACACAAGAAATTGGGCTCGCACAAGATCTGATTAGTCGCACAAGAACTGGGCTCGCACAACAAAAAATTGGGCTTCTGTTTGGGCTCCTGTTTCATCGACATTCAACATCTGTTTCGTCTTTTAAATCAGTTTCGTCGCTCAACTTTATTAAATCTATTTCGTCGCTTAACATCTGTTTCGTCAAACATATCATATATCCAGTTTCGTCGACATTAGTAAACAATTTGGTTTCGTCGATCAGTATTCTTTTTCGTCGGGTTTCTAACAAAAGACTGTTTCGTGGAACGTGTTTCGTCGTGAGTGTGTTGTTCAGATTTAACAGAAGGGTTGCAAAATTGTTTTAACTGTCTGTTTCTTGTGATTTAAAGTGGAATTCTTCTTTGCATATATAACATGAATCCGAGTTGGTGGGTTACTCCGTCTATAGATGAAGGAAAATATAGAAGTACGGGTTTGTCGCCATCATGGGCCGAATCTCCCGCACCCGCATCTAATACGGAAATTTGGTCTTCGTCCAAATCCTCCGCACCGAAAATTACGGCAGAAATGTGGGCATCGGTTACTAACAAACTTCAAAGTGAACCAAAAACGGCGTTTGTCACAAGCACAAATTTATATGGAAATCCGATACAAGTTCCTGTAAAGCCAGCTCCAACCGCAGACTTGTATGGAAATCCATTACCACCAGTTGCTTCACAGTGCCATCGTTCTACTGTAGCACCATCATCTCTTGATCCAAGGAACTGTAGTCATACAGGAACTGCGTTTTATGCCGAAATTGTAAAAGATGCCAGCAATGGTGAATCATCGCGAAACGATGACAGTTCTGAACATGACAGTAGTTCAGTTGAAGACGTTTCAACTTCAGTTGAAGATGTTACAACTTCAAGTTCAAGTTCAAGCGAGGATGGATCTGAATGTGAATCATCAAGGGAGGTTGCTGATTCTGATGCATATAGGTCAACATCTGAGAGTGATTCCAGCCAGGTATGTGTCGATGAACCAACTGTCGTTAATTGTGATAATTGTGCTAGCTTAAGGGTTATGTGTTGGATTAGATGATAATATGTCTGAGTTGCAAAGCAAACATGATGCTTTAAATGCTAAATTGTTTGACTTGCAAAACAAACATGTTTCTTTGGACGCTAAGTGGTGTGATTTGCAAAGCAAACATGAGGCTTTGCAAAACAAGTATGATGTGACATTCATCCACAACCAAAAGTTGACAGTAGATCTTTCTAAATGCACAGAAGCCAACATGTTTTATGAAAACCATGAAAAGGAATTTAAATTGATGATTGAAAAATTAAAGAAAGATAAAACCGAGCTGACAAAAATGGTTTCCAGAAAACAAACTGACATAAATTTGTATATCACTCGTCTTGAGATAATGCAAAAAGAAATGGCTTGTGTTAAAACTGAAAGTGAGGCGATCCAGCTTAAGTTAGACAGTTATTTGAGCTCTAGCTATGTGTTGGATCACATCATTGATGTTCAGAAAGAGAAACGGGATGTCACATGCATTGGATATAAGAAATGTCCACCACCTGTTAGACACAATTACGATGCACTGCCTGATGAGGAGTATAGAACTCACTTTGAACCATCTGTTCCTTTAGACATTGAGGAATTTGCAACTGGACTTGGATACCAACAGGAAGTATCATCAGATTCGGATGTGTCAGCAGATACTTTTGTAACTGCTGAACAAAATCAGGATCCTCCAATCATTGTTGAGGATACTGATTCTTCTGATGATGAATCTAATGATACTGACTCAGCACAGTCAGATGCGGTAATCAAAGAAGAGGACATACCTCTCGAGAATCATATTCTATGTGATCCTCCCGCAAAACCTGCTACGGCTGTTCTGATCGAGTCCACGTCTACTTCCTCACAAGAGTCTGAGAGTGTGAATTTGCTGTACACTCTTGTTGGTGATGATAAAATCTATTCTGACAAAGATTTTCCTATTAAGAATGTTAATCAATCTTTAATTAGTAAAATTTTTGAGGATTCAACAAGTAAGTTTTTGGGAAAGACAGGATCACACGTTGTGGTAACACAGTGTCCTCCTATCCCAAAGGCTGAAGTTCGAAAACAATGTGGCAATCAGAAATTACCAACAGTGAAAAAGCAGCAAAATCGCACCAAACCAAAAGGTAAATCACCGACTCAAGGTCAAAAGAAACAGACCAAGAAAAAGGACAAGAAGGTGAACTTTGTGAAATCAAGGGGAACGGATAAAATTGACACATTCGAAAACAAATCTAACTTAGATTTTGTTAAACAAGTTAAAATTCTGAAAAGAAACAGTCAAAACAATTACGCACAACACACAAACGGTTGTGATGTAGGACCAAGTACCTCAAGATCACGAAGTTCATCATCAAGCTCCTACAGTTATGATACTCCGAGGTTTGTTGAGCGGAGATCATGTTTTGAATGCGGTGAGTACGGGCACATTGTCAGAAATTGTCCATATCTCACGAAAGGAAAGGCAAAGGTTGATGCCCCCCATGGTAACAGTTGCCATAAAAGACCTGTTTCACCAAGACAAGACTCTCGTCTTGTTAAACAACGAGAAAAGAAACAGAAAAAGCAACAAACAAAAGAAGTTGAAAAGGATTTAAAACCAGAGTTTGTCCAAACGCAGTCTGTTAAGTTAGAAGTTAAAAATGAAAAACAAAAACAGATTTGGAAACCAAAACCAGTAACTGTTTCAGGGGGAGCTACGTCAATTCCGAATCATCGGGAAATGGATGTTACAATTCTCGATGATGACGGACGACCCAAGTCTGTGAAGGCTTGGGTCCCCCTCTCCAACTAATCTCTGAATGAGAGTGCAGGATGTTCCAGGAGGAACTATTGATAGTCTTAGGATTGTTGACAGTGGAGCGTCCATGCACAAGATCGGCGACACCAGACTCCGAAACATCATTATATCTAGGAGTTGTTGCCTTTAATGGAGAGAAATGAGAAAAGAGAGGAGAAAAGAAGACAAAAATGTCTGATGAAAGAATGTTGTTGAATGAAGTTGAAAAATTAGACATGATGAGATATGTGCCAAAATTGGTTGTTATGGTTTTTGATCGGGTCCTCATGAAAGATTCCAATGAAAAGTACGCGCCTGTAGCACGTCTGAAGCTTTTCGAACACATATATATGACGAAATCAAGTGATTTCGGGGGGGGGGACACAAGGGAGAACCCGAGGGAGAGAGAGTTTTAGTGTGTTAACCGGATATCGAACTATCTTGTACTTGAACTCTTCTCTTTGATATACAAGTGTGTTTTACATTGAATCTACGTGTCTTGTATCTCGTGTTCTTGTCGATCTCTATCTCGGTTTGCTTTCCCGGTTGGATTCCGCACAACCGGGTTGGTTTGTACACAAGGAGTAGGCGACTAGATCCTCCCCTAGCCGGACCTACAATAACTAATATTCGATTACATGTCTCACATAAACTTACATACTAACAATGAAAAATAACAAGACAAACAACACAAAAAAAATCCAACTGATTATCAAACAACGTTCCCTCTTACGAACAACCCTTGAATGAATATCTTCAAATTCCGCTTCTTGCAATTAATAAATTCGAACCTCCTCTCTCAAATACTTGACTTCGTTTTGAAGCACAACCTTCGTATCCATCAGTTCTTTGATGAACACACATGCCCGACGACACATGGGAGGATCGACCCACACAAAGAAGTTGCACTTAGAACGCTGACATGAAAAAAAATAAATCACTAATATACAAGGGTTAATGGAAAAAAATACATTAAAAACATACCATACCGTGACAAGTGTAAAAAATACATTAAAAACATACCATACCATATCGGGTATATAGTTCGGGTAAACGGGTATGTCGTTTCGGGTAATCGGGTCGGGATTAAAAACATACCATACCGTGACAAGTGTAAAATTGACGTCCAGGATTAGCTTCAGTCCAAGATGTTCTTAGTGCAGCCGTCCTACCACATTTGCAAACAACCATTGTGAATTTGTGATTGTGAAGATGGTGTATATTTCTGTGGCAAGTAAGGATGACAAAAATACCCGACATTTGCAACCAACATATACAAGCTTTAAAAAAAACAAACCAATATGCCGCTCATAGGCCCATACGCGCTTATTGTGGGTACGGAGGCTGACAACTTTTCAGCTCATATGCCTCGTATAGCCCGATGAGACCCATATCCACCTACTTTTTCTGAAAAGTTGACAGGACATTTATGACACCCCACTTGCATACGACTCTCATCGACCCATACGGGTCTCATTGAAGTTCAGTTTCATTTATTTTTATAGTTTAACCGAACAAGTACATATCCAAAAGTTATTTTTTGGACGAGTTATGGACCACACGATGACAATCCGGAAGGGGACCACACGCGTCTCTCGTATAGTTTTCGCTCTCGTATCGGTCTATACGGTCGGAATATTCAAGGTTTGTTTTTTTGTGGTTTTATTTTGGTCGTTTGTGGTGGTGTTGGGGTTGTGGTTGTGGTGGGTAGGTTGTGGTGGTGGAGGTGGTGGGCTAGCTGTGGTGGTGGTGGTGGTGGTGGGCCGGCTGGGGTGGTTGTGGTGGTGGTGGTGGGTCGGCTGGGTGGTGGTGGTGGGTCGGCTGTGGTGGTGGTGGTGGTGGGTCGGCTGTGGCGGTGGTGGTGGTGTTGGTGGGTCGGCTGTGGTGGTGGTGGTGGTGGGTCAACTGTGGTGGTGTTTTGTTTTTTTTTTAATTTTTACAATATATTTTCGAATGCCGAGTCTAATGCTAAATTGTATTTTTTATTAACAGGATATCGAAAGTCGGTGTTTTGACGGTGGTGGTAGCATAATCCTTATGTAGAAACTACGTTCGTATTTCATATTCATGCACTAGAACGCCGATCTAGGATTACGTGTTATCGGAGCAGCCTGTTGCCTCGTCAGCTCCCAGTGACGCTAGCCAACGCAGTTTGCCCTGTGACATGTCCTTCCAAGAGAGGAGTTCATTAGTGTTCTCAAGAGCCTTCCACCAACGGGAATGCCACTTCGCTCACCATCCTGGCAAGACGCGGAAGACTGGACGGTGGTTAATAAAGGAAATCCCAACTCCACCGCTCCAACCTCCTGATCCCTTGTGCCATCTCAGTGTGGTAGATGTGAAGCAGAATCCCGTTGGAAGGTAGGGTTCGGTACGCAATTCCAAGACAGTCGGCCTGTCTTTGAATTGTGTATGCTGCACCCATCGTTTTGTTGTACAGGAATTCAAGAATATGTAACAATTAGCGATTTAGGGTAGTCGTTACATTCTGTATCAAAGTTACATGTTTTGTGTATTAATATAAAACGATGTTTAATTACATTTTGAATTACGTTTCTTGTTGCGTTATGGTTAATAAACGACAATTGAAAAACAATTAAAGACTTTCAGAAGTTGACATTTTTTAACATACACATTGCGTTATGGAAACAATTAAACACATAATAATAATTGATAAATAAAAAAGTTGACATTTAATAAAACGTTATAACATACCCATTTAATAAAATTTGACATTTAAAAGTTTGACAATTAAAAACGTAATAATACTCATTTAGTAATATTAAATAAAAGTCGTTTAATAAAAATTTGACATTTAAAAATTTTGACAATTAAACACATAATAATAATTCATAAACTAAAAACTATGTTATAATATATACAATTCGTTTTGTAAAAAAAAAAAATTGACATTTAATAATACTTATAAAAAGTTGGCATTTTATAATATACACAATTCATTTCATAAAAATATGAAGTTTTTAATAATAATACTTAATAAAAAAAAACATATGCACCTTTTTTTATTAAAAATATACACAATTCATTTCATAAAAATATGAAGTTTTATAATACTAACACAATTTTTTATAACAACATTTTATAATACAAATATTAATTTTCTTATATAAATATTTCACAACTTCCCCATACAAATACCCTATCAAAATAAAGTTCCTTACATCCCAATCATTGGTAATCATTGGCTGACACCCAATGATTGGCATTAATTAGATGGTAGGGACCATTTTCAAACGTATTGGGCAATGAGAGGCATATTGGTGGGGTCAGTTTGAGGCGTATTGGGCAATGAGTGGCATTTAGGGTTAGTGGATGTGTAAATACTTTTTGGGGGATGTGTGGATACCTCCACCGTTATTTAATTGGCAACCATTGTCTACTGGTTATTTTTGGATATCTTTCTAGCCTGTCTAACAGCTTGTTACTTGTTAAACTTGTAATAGGTTAAATTATAAAGTCCTTGGAGTTGTACTTTGATACAGTTGGAGGTGAAAACCAGACGTTACTTCGGTTTGATTTTGATGCTATCAGTGTTGCAATTAATAACTTCTCTGATGCTAATAAAATTTCACAACACACATCTGATGCGTTGTATAAGGTATCCATAATCACATATCTAATTACATATTATCCTGGATTTCCTGATGTCTGCTATAATTCCAACTTGGTTTCTCTTATCAGGGAAAACTGCAAAATGGACAAATTATAACAGTTGTTGAACCTTCTTATGGTACCAGACATAAAGAATATTCTATGAATGAAGCATCCATACTGGTAAAGCTTGAACATGAGAATGTGGCTAAGTTGCTCGGATATTGTATTGAAGGAACCAGATTGTTCCTTGTCTATGACTTTCCAGTGCTTGCAATCCTTGATCACTTGATGTTTGGTATGAATTTGCATGGTTCAACAGAAAACATGTGCTGTTGGCCTTTTTCTTCTCAAACTTATACTATCACCCAGTTTTTAAAATATATTAGTTTTTATTGATCAAACCTTGACATAACTTCGTTATCTGTGGTTTTAGATCCAAAGTGTACTCTTTTGAACTGGGATAAACTGTACAAAATAGTACTAGATGTTGCTAGGGCACTTCTTTACCTTCACAGGGATGCTCCCATCCGGGTCATACATTGTGATGTAAAACCTGGAAACATTCCTTTGGGTGAAAGTTTAAGCCCCATACTGTCAAGTTTCTGGGCAAGATGTTTAGCATTCAACGAGACTAGTTAATGTTATGTGTCCAAGATTCATGGGACCTGGTTAGTATTGAAGAACCACTCATTTTCTCATTTGTTGAAGTATCAGGGTGTTAATTTTTGTTTTTTTAATTAATCAGTTGCATCCAACAAGTGTTCTTTTAATGGGATTACCATTTGACCAGAATTGCTCTTTGATTTTCCTTAGTAGTAACAAAATGGAAGAAACTGATTTAATCTGTGCCTTCTGACCTAACTAGTACTACTTGGGTCTCCTAAACCAGTGGTTGTTAGGGATGAGCATTAAGTACCTGGTACCGGTACCGAACCGGTACCGTACCGAACCGAACCGGTACCGGGTATATTCGGTACCGGTACCGGTTCAGTACCGGACCGGTACCGGTTCGGTACCGGACCGGTACCGAGCTCATCCCTAGTGGTTGTGGCTCAAAAGTCCAGAGAACTGGCTCATTAGCAATGCTATCAATAAATGTTTTGTCATGACTAGTAAGGGCACCCGGGGCGCCGCGTGGAACTTTGATGTTCACGCGTTATAGCGCATTATACACCGCCGCCACCATCAACATTTCACGCGTAGAATTTCGAATTTATGACCGGTTGAGGATTTTTTTTTATAAAGTGGGGTTGGGAGATGCTGTAGATTTTTTTTGAGTTTTTTAATTTGAAATGGTTAGTTTTTTTTAGTTTGTAATTTAGGATTTATTTAATGTACTTTTTATTTAAATGAAATTGTTATTGTTAATTTATAATCTATACATATAATAAAAGAAACCATCTTTGGGACACTTGTCATCATATTAGGCCATGTACTCATTTAATTTAAATATCTTCTAATTAATTATAGATAATCTCCTATAAAATATTATTTAGTTTAAGACTTTAATCTCTTTTACCTAATTATAGATAACTGAGAGAGATAAAAAAGATATCCTTTTAATTTTAAATGGTTGATAAAAATGATTATGAAACATAAACGATACTGATGATAGAAAGAGTCATAATCTATACATATACGTTACTGATGATAAAAAGAGTCATACTAGATTATATTATTATTTAAGATATAGATACTATTAAATAATTTATTTAGAAAATATACCATTAAATATTAATCAAAATCTAAAATTACTCAGAAGTTAACCTGTGTAATACATGGGGTTTTTTAAGATATAGTTTTTTGATTATTTACTATACAAAATTACATTTATTGAAGATATAACTTTTTGATTATTTACTATACCAAATTACATTTATTCAACCCGTATAATTCACGTGGTTTTTAAAAGATATAATTTTTTATTATTTGGTATATAAAATTAGATTTATTCAACCCGTACAATACACGGGGTTTATCAAGATATAATTTTTTTATAATTTAATATATAAAATTACATTTATTTAATCCGTCTAATAAACGAGGTTTTTAAATATACATTGTTTTATTATTTAGTATATAAATTTATATTTATTTAGCCCGTGTAATACACGGGGTTCTCACCTAGTTTAAAAAATAAAGAAAAAACCATCACTAATGATGGAATCAAGCTCAATGACGTGGCGGACAATGATTTAGTGTTGTGAGTGATGGAAAACCATCACTAGGAGAGCGCCCCTACCCCTAAGAGTATGTGTAATGAGACATTTTACTACGGGGAAGAGGGCCATGGCGCCCCATAGCGCCGCCCAACACCGAAACTGGGGGGCGCCATGGGGGTGTTTTTTGAAGCAGGCATGATACATATAGCGGCGTGAGAGGAAGAAGATTTAAAAAAAGGACTGTTGCAACGGTCATAAAATAAAAAAAAGGGAAAAATTTACACAAATGTAATCAAGTTTGCCAAGTGTTTCAGCTAAATCATCCAAACTTTTTTTTGTTTTTCTAAAGTAACTAAATTTTAATTTAGTGTTCTAATATTGTGTAATTACCAGGTCAGGTTACTTTTTTTGTTCTCTTATTTTTTTATTTTTTTAATGCTTACATGGATATCATTTTTATAAAAGGGTAAATTAATTTTTTGTCTTTTATGTTTGTACCAGATTAAAACAGATAGCCTTTAACTTCAATAAATACAATCACAGTCCTTTTTTTGTCAAACTCATAACACCTTACGTCCTTTATCACTAAGGTGTTGTTTGTTTTTTCTGTAGGAAAAGGTCTGCAGTCTGCGGACCACATCTGCAGGCATCTGCAGAAGAAGAGGGTTTGTTTTTTTTTATATAAAAACCTCTTCTAGGTTTAAAACACACACAACACACAGTATATCTCTCTCTACTCTCTCTCTCTACTCTCTCTCTACAATCTGCACCACCGCCATCATCACCACCGCCACCACTTCACCACCGCCATCATCACTTCACCACCGCCATCAAGTATGAAGGAAAAACATAATCTGGATGCAAGGTAAGTAAAGCTTACACCTTTTATTGAATACCTATTTGTTTTATAGGTTATGAATAATAGAAAGCCATGTTTGAATTATGATGTTCCGATGCGACATTATACGGGTCGGAACAAAAGACACTAATAATAAACCATGTTAAATGGTTAAATAGGACTAATGCGATGATTTAGTCATGCAATGACTAATAGATAATGAGTTTTGAATGGTTACCTTATAGGGTAAACCAACTAATAGATAATGAGTTTTGAATGGTTACCTTATAATGAGTTTAATAATGAATACAATGTGCAGAATTTGTTTTTTTTTTTTTTTTTTTTTATTTAATTATACAGATGGGTCCTATGGTTTATAGCTAGTTTCACCTTTGGGTACTAACTTTTTTTTAACAGGTTTAGGTTTTATGGTTCCAATTTTGTAACACCTTTGGGTACTAACACCAAAATTATCAATATAATGACTAAAATACCCTTCCATTCTTTATTAATCAATGTAACACCTTTGGGGACTAACACCTAATTTTATTTAAGTTTAAATCAATTTTACAAAATCTATTTTTTTATTTTCATCTTTTTATTATATCTTTTAATTAACATAAAATCTATTTATTTTTTTTATTTATAAATATAAATTAAAAAAGTCAGAAAACGTCCGCTCCATTTTTTATTTATTAATAATATTACTAAATAATACTAGATAAATATCTAACTAATATTATGAATATATACAAACTCTTTAAAATATAAATTAAATAATGAAAGAAATGATATAATAAGTATATATTAAAATCCATAGCAATCTTGAAACACACGAATATAATATCTGAAAATTAGTTAAATTAATATATCATGATATGTAGCATAATCGAGAAAAACTGTTTAAAAATAACTACAACTAGTTTAATATATTTTGTAGTAAATCGTAAAAATGTATAATCTAATCTGATTTGTTTGTACGATCAATTACTTAGTACATTTTGAGACGGTGTGATTAAACCATGACATCTCTATTTTATTTGTGGATCTATGTGCTTAGAAAACACTTTAGTTCCGATGAGATACAGTCTTTTATTATTTTTGTTATTGGTTTTATATTATTTAATCCCATATATATTATAATTACAAAAATTAAAACTAAGTTTTATACATTAAACACGTGTAATACACGAAGTTTTAACCTAATATCTTAATAATAATTTATTTGCACATTACCGACTATTATTATACCTATTTAATTTTTAATTATTTAAGATTTTGAGCAACTTCTATCGTGCTAAATTATTTATCATTTCTTAAAAAATTATATATAAATATTTACTTATAAAAAAAATAAATAGATTTTGTGTTAATTAAGAGATATAATAAAAAGATGAAAATAGAAAAAATATTTTGTAATATTGATTTAAACTTAAATAAAATTAGGTGTTAGTACTCAAAGGTGTTGCATTGATAAAATTAAAAAGAAATGGAAGGTATTTTAGTAATTATATTGATAATTTTGGTGTTAGTACCCAAAGGTGTTACAAAATTAAAACCATAAAACCTAAACCCGTTAAAAAAAGTTAGTATCCAAAGATAAAACTAGTTATAAACCACACGACCCATTTGTGTAATTAACTTTTTTTTGTGGTCAGGTGAGTTACGTAATATTTATTTTCCTTTAACAGTTCTTTACGACAAAACCACTTGCATGTGATCCTTCAAGTTTGCCGCAATATCCTCCCAGCAAAGAAATTGACGCGAAAAGGAGAGAAGAAGAAGCTAAAGGGTATGCGCAAATACGTAACATTCTTTTAAAATATGATAAGCACGTACTTCGACGCAACTATTCGGATTATCTAGTTTCAAATATGGTTAACCGAGTTGAATGATATTGTAGACAAAGGGCAGCAAGAATGAACGGTCAAAAGGTTGATAAGGAAAGTGGGGGAGCGCAAGAAACCGGTGCGGTGCCAGCTCATGATGCCAATGCTGAGCTGGCCAGATCAACTCGGGTGCCTGTATCTATAGCTCCACCCAAGGGTTTAAACGACGGTGCAAAACGCTCTCCACCAATGAGGGGGTCTTATTCAGGGCAGTTGGCAGCAGGTGTAAATTCCGCTCGAAGTAAAGCGTCAGATATAAACTCGGATCAAGCGGAAAGATAAAAGTGCTGAAGCTCTGATCCACTTTCAGAACACACTTTGGGTATTTCATAATTTTCCAAAATTCAGCATTCAACAACACTACAAGAAAAAGATCCTATAGGGACAACAATTTTTTAGCCTGTAGGGATGACATGTCCTCTCTATAAGCCTTTTTCACCTGTAGAGAGGACATGTTGTCTCTAAAACATATTGTCTCTACAGCTCCGTCCCTATAGGTCACCCAAGTCCTTTCTATAAGTGTCGTTGCTATAGATGAGTTTGTAGAGGCGACATGTCGTCTCTACAGGGGTTTGCTAAAAAATAATAAAAAAATATATTAATATTTACCAAATAAAAAAAACATTTTCTTAAAATATTTTTAAGCCCTTTAGAGACGACATGTCGTCTATATAAATTTTTTTTGAAAAAATAAAAAAAAACATTTAAACCCTATAGAGACGACATCGTCTCTGTGGGATTTTCTTTTAAAAATCATTTTCATCTATAGAGAAAACATGTCGTCTCTATAAGATTTTTATTTTTTTTAATATTTTCACCTATAGAGGCGACATGTCGTCCCTATAGGGGTTTTTTCTTGTAGTATATAACAGTAACAACACTCCAACAACATAGATCCAATAAAAAAAAGATGCAGCAGATACATCGGTGGTGGATGCGGTTTCCCGGAATTCAACTCCGATTACAATTTGTGGAGTTTACTCAGCCTGGAAATGTAACTCCAGTGTTAATTGACCAACGGCCACCACGTCAATGCTGAACTTGAAGATCCTTAAGAGACTAAAGCGAGTCAGTCAATTGAGGTAAGACTTTTAGGTCAAAATCCTAACTAAAATTACGTTGTATTATTCTGTGGAGGAGGGTACATTAATGGCCGCCGCCCAAGGGTTTAAACAACGGTGCGAAACGCTCTCCACCACCAATGAAGGGGTCTTATTCAGGGCAGTTGGCAGCAGGTATAAATTCCGCTCGAAGTAAAGCCGTCGGATATAAAGACGTTCCTTCTCAACCAACAAAATATCTACACGTTCCCCAAACCATGAGTGGTCCGTGCAGGGTAGGAAGCGGGAGAGCTAGTATGAAGGAAGCAAATATGGTAATTATTAGTTATTTCTGGTTAACGGTTGGCAAACTAAATTCATGTTTAAACAAGGTGTTGTTTTCTTATCTATTTGTTATAAGGATGGTGACGGATACAAGGGAAACAAGATCCAATTCTCGGGACCGCTGGTTTCGTCAAACGTGGATCAGATGATTAAGGATCATGACCGCCATATCCAACAAGCTGCTAGGAGAGCACACCTTGAGAGGACCAGGCTCAGCGAAGTTGAGGCTGAAATGGCTAGAAACAAGGTGTATCCGTCTAGCTGGCTAGCCAAGTAAAACTCCACCGGTCCGTAGAGAGGGTGCGGTCAACAGAATCATTTGTGTATAGCAACTGTTGATTTAAGTCGACTATTTTATTATCTTTCTGGAATGTTTGGGTCCGTTGGTATCTTAGAAAATATATAGGAACAAGCAGTAAGTAACATGTTTTTGAGGCAGGATGCTTTTTTTTAGAGAAACTAGTTGATGCTCCGCCCGCGTTGCGGGGCGATGGCCGAATAATTCTCAATCAATTAAAAAAACACTATTATAGTTTTGTTAGGAAAAAAAACTAAAACGATGACAAGACCATAGTTCTGAGCTCAGGGCAAAACTGTAGTTTGTCAGGATTAATGAGCGAGTGTTAGGCAGCTCCTTGACATGGAAAAAAATTAAATCCAGTCAACCAATTAAAAAAAACACTTTTATAGCTTTGCTAAAAAACTAAAACGATAGCAATACTGTAATTTGAACAGAGGGCAAAGTTGTATTTGTTGACTTGGGTAAAATCGTAATTTGCCAAAAGTTAAAGTGATGACAATACTATAAATTTGAACCACATACAAAATTGTAATATAACTTTGCACTAAGGACAAAATCGTAATTTTAAGCTGGGGACAAAACTATATTTTTAATTTGAACAGGGCAACATCAAAATTTTGAACTGAGGGCAAAATCGTAATTTTGAATTGGGGGCAAAAGCATACTTTTATTTTTAGCCGTGCAAAAACATAATTTAAACTGAAGGCGAAATCATATTTTTTGAAACTGGGCGAAAATGCAAAATCGTCATTTTTAGTTTGGGGCAAAAGCAAAAATTATTTTGAACTGGGGCAAAAAATGTAATTGTAATCTGGGGATAAAATCATAATTTTGAACCGAGGGCAAAATCGTAATTTTGAGCGAGGGACAAAAACATAATTTTATTTTGAAGTGGGGGCAAAAACCTAATTATTTTTTTTTAAATTAAGGACGAAAACGTAATTTTAAAACGAATATAAAACAATTAAATGGTTGGTCGAATAGGGAAGTATCCCATACATGAATCGGAGAAGAAAAAAAAAAACCTTTGCAATCATTTTACACTTCGTCAAGAAAGTTGAGGGGTAGCCTGTGCACCCCCTCAACCATGTTTAAATCCGCCCCTGATTAATGTAATTTCGTACCAACTGTGTTTCTAATCACCAAATTGACTCTTAAAACGTTAAATATTAATCAGTCTGTATGGTTGGCTATGATATCCTTTCACAACACAAACAATAGTAGAGATGGCAATGGGGCTGGTTTGAGACGGGTTTAGTCAATCCCAACACCAAACCAGATTAGATAAGCGTGTCCCAAACTCCTCTAAAAAACCTATCAAGTTTCTATCGGGTAATTAGCCGTCGGGTAGTATGAGGTATACCTACGGGTTTCGGGTAAATTCATTAATTTAAAAAATTTACCCGTCGGGTAACTAATAATCAATTACACTTAGCATTATCACTATAAAAATATACCAACTAATTACAATATATATAAATAAAATACCAAAAAGTATACACAAAAAACTTAAATGCACAAGTGACAAAAATAGTGTATGATCTACATGTTTAAAAAAAATCATATCGAGTATACAATCGGGTAAACGGGTATATCACCAAATCCCAAACCCGTGAAAAAAATAAAAGCTAATCGCAAACCCGGTTCCATACCTAATTACTAGACCTAAACCCGTCCGTAATGTGTTAGCTTCAGGTTCGATTGTCATCGCTAAGCAATAGTTAGTTGGAAAAATGTAACTATGTGGTCCCCCAGTGGCAATTTGATCAATCAAGAAGTCTTTTGGACCACCTTTGGCTAGCTTGTCAATGCTGATAATTAAGAGACTAACTTAACTCAATGTAGGATGACCTGGATGTAAGACTTTTTGGGCCAAAATCCTAATATCACGTTCAGGGGCGGATCTAGGCCACTTTTGTGGGTTCCCAGGAACCCATTCGTTTTAGAAAAAAATGGGAAAAATTAGTGAGAACCTCGTATGATTTGGAAAAAATAGTGAGAATTGGTGAGAATCTACCAAAAGGAACCCAATGGAAAAAGTTCTTAGATCTGCCACTGACCACGTTGCACTATTTGTGGAAAATACAATGATATCATAATTTCCTAGAAAGTTTGTTTCCAATCAATAAATTGACACACAGACCAGGATATCAATAATCAATATGTATGTTTGACTATGATAAAGCTATATGAATCCTTCAATACTATCCATCTATGAATGTGATAACATATTTAGGATACTATCTATTCTCTTTTCTTTCTTCATATCTATACCTCTATAATCATGTCTGCCCCTACCAGTTCATCCTCAGAGTCGCCACAGCTGTGCCACCAGTTTACGTTTTCCGAGATTCAGCTAGCTACTCAAAACCTTGATGATTCATTGGTCATAGGCTATGGGGGTTTTGGCAAGGTTTACAAAGGAACCATCACTAACGGCACAAATATTTTGACTGTTGCCATAAAGCGTCTAGATTCAACTTCTACTCAAGGAGCATCAGAATTTTGGGCTGAAGTAAATATGCTTTCTACCCTAAGGCACTGTCACTTGGTGTCTTTCATTGGTTATTGCAATGATGGGCTAGAAATGATCCTTGTTTACGAATATATGCCAAATGGAACACTTGAAGACCATCTCCACAAGCGCCAAACTCCTCTATCTTGGGTTCAAAGACTCACAATATGCATAGGGGCTGCTCGTGGCTTAGATTATCTTCACACGGGTACGGGTGTTAAGCATGGGGTTGTACATCGTGATGTTAAAAGTTCAAATATATTGCTACATCAGAGTTGGGAAGCTAAGATTTCAGATTTTGGATTGTCTAAAATATGTCCAAAAAACCAGCAGACCACTTACGTCAACACTGGCATAAAAGGCACGTTCGGATATCTTGATCCCGATTACTTTTACACTGGTAAGCTGACCAGAAAATCCGATGTATATGCTTTTGGGGTGGTATTGTTTGAAGTCTTGTGTGGGAAACGGGCAGTAGATAGTAGAATTCATGAGGAGCATTGGGGTCTGGCAGTATGGGCTCAAGAATCCATTAAAGAAGGTAGGCTAAAGCAAATTGTTGCTACTAGTATAAGGGGGTCAGTATCTCCTAAATGTTTAAAGGAGTTTGCACAGCTTGCAAAACAGTGCTTGCATAAAGATCCAAAACAGAGACCTACAATGGCCAAGGTTGTGGTAGGTCTTGAGTCTACTCTCGCCTTACAAGAGAAAGCCAACAATACATTACAACCTAATGCTATATCCGCGTCACCTAAAGTGAAAAGAAGGATCCGGTTTGTACAGGGCCTGCCCAATGGGCTTCTACCACCATAAAACAAGGGCCTCAATTTTTAAAAAGTTTGTATATATAGTATGTGGATTAGGCCCAAATAGTGAAAAAAATTAAACCAGTTTTTAAATAAAAGCCCCAATTAATGCTATCAGTTTTTAAAGAGAGGCCCAAAGCCCAATTGTTCCAATTAACGCTCGTTTCATAAGTATTAATTTGAGACCTTATACTTATTTTTTTGTAAAGATCAGTTCTCAAACTTGCAAATACATATTTTAATTAATTTATTTTTTCACATAAGCAACTTTTTTCATATGATTTGGTGTCCAACTTGCACCAATTAAAGCTAGAAAATAAATTTTATCTAAATATATATAATATTTTTACAAAAAATCTAACTTTCAAAAAAAATATTAATAACTCCGTCAACTGTAAACTCTCTACTTAATAATTTTGTTGGTTTCAAGCCGGGTAAAGAAGAAGGGTTTTTAGTTTGTATTTTTAGTTGTTTGCATAGCTTTTTTTGTGAAATTGTACAAATTTAAAGGGCCCCAACTTTGTATTACGCTTAGGGCCTTCAAAAACGTTGGAACGGCCCTGGGATTATATCTAATGACGAGTGTTGGGTTTACTCGGGTTTGTTCGCGGGTCATTGGTTCGGCACATTGTCGAGTCAAGTGTTCGTTTACAAGTTATGCAAAGGGTCAACAATAGGCTGCATGTTAAAAGGGATTATACCCATGTATAGCTGCACGTTCTATTAATAATGGACCTGGTATTGGTTGACCGAATTACATGCAAGTTGGGTAGAGTAGTGGTCACAATTTATACCGATTCATTAGGAAGAAATAGTTTTTTTTTTTTCATTCCCACGTTGCAAGTGTATTATGGCTATTTAAAGCCTCTGTGTTCATTAAAATAGAATATAACCTTCTTTCATTTGTGAATACAACTTTCCTCCTGTTATCATATTTTCATATACACATATATACGTAAAGTGTGTGTTGTGAGTGTGTAGAGTTTGGGACCTGAACCAACAACGAGAACTCAGGTATCATTTTTTCTTCCAGTTTCATGTGTTTAGTTTACGTCTTGATTGTTTCCAATACACATATATTAGTCTTTGCAGTAGTTTTATTTAATTGGCAAACTTGTTATTTTTGGATATCTTTCAAGTCTGTCTAACAGCTTGTTACTTGTTAAACTTGTAATAGGTTAAATTATAAAGTCCTTGGAGTTGTACTTTGATACAGTTGGAGGTGAAAACCAGACGTTACTTCGGTTTGATTTTGATGCTATCAGTGTTGCAATTAATAACTTCTCTGATGCTAATAAAATTTCACAACACACATCTGATGCGTTGTATAAGGTATCCATAATCACATATCTAATTACATATTATCCTGGATTTCCTGATGTCTGCTATAATTCCAACTTGGTTTCTCTTATCAGGGAAAGCTGCAAAATGGACAAATTATAACAGTTGTTGAACCTTCTTATGGTACCAGATATAAAGAATACTCTATGAATGAAGCATCCATACTGGTAATGCTTGAACATAAGAATGTGGCTAAGTTGCTCGGATATTGTATTGAAGGAACCAGATTGTTCCTTGTCTATGACTTTCCAGTGCATGCAATCCTTAATCCTTTGGTGTTTGGTATGAATTTGCATGGTTCAACAGAAAACATGTGCTGTTGGCCTTTTTCTTCTCAAACTTATACGTCATTCTAGTTTTTAAAATATATTAGTTTTGATGGATAAAACCTTGACATAACTTCGTTATCTGTGGTTTTAGATCCAAAGTGTACTCTTTTGAACTGGGATAAACTGTACAAAATAGTACTAGATGTTGCTAGGGCACTTCTTTACCTTCACAGGGATGCTCCCATCCGGGTCATACATTGTGATGTAAAACCTGGAAACATTCTTTTGGATGAAAGTTTATGCCCCATACTGTCAAGTTTCTGGGGGAGCAAGATGTTTAGCAATCAACGAGACTAATTAATGTTATGTGTCCAAGATTCATGGGACCTGGTTAGGCCACAGGGGGCGGTCCAATATATAACGCGTGATACAATGTTCAACGCGTGGAACAATGCAAATTCCCACCCCCACCTCTTGCTATAACGCGTTATAGCACCACGGGAATCGATTTTCGTTATTTTCTTCACGCGTTATTCTTTTGTTTTGTGAGGGTAGTTGTTGGTTGGGGGGAAATTGTTGGGTGTGGTGGTGAGTGATGACCACCCCCACTAAAAAAGGTTGTGAGTGATGGAAAAATAGTTGCTGACATGGCGGAACATGATTGGATATTGTGAGTGATGAAATTTTATCACTAGTGACCACCCCTCCTCCCCTTAGTATTGAAGAACCACTCATTTTCTCATTTGTTGAAGTATCAGGGTGTTATTTTTTGTTTTTTTAATTAATCAGTTGCATCCAACAAGTGTTCTTTTAATGGGATTGCCCATTTGACCAGAATTGCTCTTTGATTTTCCTTAGTAGTAACTAGTAACAAAATGGAAGAAACTGATTTAATCTGTGCCTTCTGACCTAACTAGTACTACTTGGGTCCCCTAAACCAGTGGTTGTGGCTCAAAAGTCCAGAGAACTGGCTCATTAGCAATGCTATCAATAAATGTTTTGTCATGACTAGTAAGGGCACCCGGGGCGCCGCGTGGAACTTTGATGTTCACGCGTTATAGCGCATTATACACCGCCGCCACCATCAACATTTCACGCGTGGAATTTCGAATTTATGACCGGTTGAGGATTTTTTTAATAAAGTTGGGTTGGGAGATGCTGTAGATTTTTTTTGGTTTTTTTAATTTGCAATGTTTAGTATTTTTTAGTTTGTAATTTAGGATTTATTTAATGTAATTTTTATTTAAATGAAATTGTTATTGTTAATTTATAATTTAAAAAATAAAGAAAAAACCATCACTAGTGATGGGCACCCCTAGTAAAATCATCACTAGTGATGGAATCAAGCTCAATGACGTGGCTGACAATAATTGAGTGTTGTGAGTGATGGAAAACCATCACTAATAGAGCGCCCCTACCCCTAAGAGTATATGTAATGAGACATTTTATAACGGGGAAGAGGGCCATGGCGCCCCATAGCGCCGCCCAACACCGAAACTGGGAGCGCCATAGGGGGTGTTTTTTTGAAGCAGCCACGATACATATAGCGGCGTGAGAGGAAGATTTAAAAAAAAAGGACCGCTGCAACGGTCATAAAATTAAAAAAAAGGGAAAAATTTACACAAATGTAATAAAGTTTGCCAAGTGTTTCAGCTAAATCATCCAAACTTTTTTTTGTTTTTCTAAAGTAACTAAATTTTAATTTAGTGTTCTAATATTGTGTAATTACCAGGTCATCAGGTTACATTTTTTGTTCTCGTATTTTTTATTTTTTTAATGCCTACATGGATATCATTTTTATAAAAGGGTAAATTACATTTTTCGTCTTTTATGTTTGTACCAGATTGCACAGATAGACTTTAACTTCAATAAATACAATCACATTCCTTTTTTTGTCAAACTCATAACACCCTACGTCCTTTATCACTAACTAAGTTAAACTTTTTAGTTAAATATGACATATAGCTTGCACATAAGGGTAGGTTAGTAATTTCACTATTATATACTTAAAATATATTTAAGAGTTAAATGCTTGGTTGGTCCCTGTGGTTTTCAAAAATTGCAGACTTGGTCCCAATGGTTTACTAATTACACGCGTGGTCCCTGTGGTTTTCAAAAATGCACTCGGTTGGTCCCTAGCCCTAACATCAGTTAAATTTCTCAGTTAAGTCCATGTTAAATGACCAAAATACCCTTGCTTATTAACTCTCTTTATAATTTAAATAATCCCTTTCACCACATCATCTTCCCCAAACAAACCTGCAATTTAGGGTTTCATCTTCATCCACACATCTTCATCCACACATCCTGCAACCCACCGCCTCCACCTTCCCTTCGACTCAGCACCACCGCCTCCACCTTCCCTACGACCGGAGCTTCCTCGTTGCCATAAACCCACCACCACCGCCGTCACCTTCAACCCACCACCTCCATCTCCACCTCCATCGACACCTTCAACACACCGCCTCCATCTCCACCATAGCGATCTCGCAATCTCCTGCACCCACGGCTTCACAAACCCGCCCCAATCCTCCGGTATCAGGTTGTACATGGCGGCGCGTGGCTTCCCTTTTAGCTTCAAAGATTCCAGATACGGGATTGTGAGCTCGAAGATGACGTCGGAGCTGATGTGGGTTCGGTGGTGTTTATGGTGTTTATTGATTTGGGTTTTGGAGTTTGTGATTTTGTGAGAAATTTGCAGTTGGATTGAGAGAATTTTGGGGACGAATGAGAGACTAGAGGAGAGAAAGTTGGACTGACTCGGCCATGGTTGACGGATCTGGTGGTGGTGGTCGGGTATTGGTGTTCGGAGGTGGTGGTTGTGGTGGCCAAAGATGATGGTTACTGGTGTTTGAGAGAGAGAAGGGGGTTGTTGAAGAAGATGATGGTGGTGGTGTTACAGGTTGAAGAAGATGATAAGCAAGGGTATTTTGGTCATTTAACATGGATTTAACTGAGAATTTTAACTTCAGTTAGGGCTGGGGACCAAGCGAGTGCACTTTTGACAAGTTCCGGGACCACGAGTGTAATTAGTAAAGCATTGAGACCAAGTTTGCAATTTTTACAAACCACATAGACCAACCAAGCATTTAACTCTATATTTAATAAAATAAACAATCCAAATCTCATCCTCTATTGTCTCACCCATCTTTCTCTCTTTCAAACCAGCCCCACCGCCACTGTGACAACCACCAACCCCACCAGATCCACCACACCACCGCCTCCATGTAGATCCAACACACCGTCACAGCGCCACCATTCAGTTCCGCCACACCGCCACCTCCATCCAAATCGCCACACCGTTGTCTCAAAACGACGGCGGCAAAGTCGAACAACCCCCCCGGTTAAGTTTTTACTGATTTAAAGATATTTTTGAAGCAATTCCGATAAAGCCTATGCTATCAAAAACCAGCAAAACAGAGGGACGAACTTTGAGCAAGTTTGGTGTAGTGTATATTCCAAAATATAGAAGAAAATGGGGATGGTAATGGCTTGGAATGGTTACATGCTTCCTCCTCAAACTGAAATTGCTCCTTCACGCCGCTTTGTGGGTCACCGGAAACTCTGTTTTAACAGAATTTCAGCGGTCTGTACTTCCTCAGGCACACATCACGAGGATACCTCGCATTTTCATCAACACGTAATAACCATATACGTTCTCCTTAATTACTTACAATTGCTATTTGATGATTGATTTCTTACTGTTATGATTGTAATTCTGAATTGTGAAATTGATTGGTTTGGGGATTTGATTTTGAGAGAAAACCTAATGCAAATGGGAATTGGGGGAAATTTTAGAATTTGGAAACCCTAATTGGTATAGGTAGAATGATGTACTGGCTTCACTACCTTAATTTAACAGCTAACCTGTGTTCGGATTTGAATACTATGCCTTCAAAATGATGAAATTTAGGGTGAGATTATGTGACTATTATTTATATCGAGTGCTTGATTATTTGATTATTTTAGACCCTTATTTTATATGAACATTGGTTGTGCAGCTAATGCATTAGGCGACCCTTCTGTGACAATTGAACAAGTAACACATGTATATTTGATGTAACTTTACGGCCTCAACTTAACGTGGTGGGGGTTGGTTTGAGAGAGAGAGAAAGATGGGAGAGAGATATCTGAGACAGAGGTATAAGATGAGATTAGGATTTTGTTTATTTTCTTAAATATATTTTAAGTTTAATAGTAAAATTATTGAAGTTAAAGGCTATATGTTGCAATCTGGTACAAACATAAAGGACGAAAAGTGTAATTTACCCTTTATAAAATCGTAACATAACTAGTTTCGATAAACACCATGAACGATATTTCAAACTTTCAATCGATCAAACCCTTCGATGACGACTACTGGCTTTGCAATTCAACCTTCAAGATTGTGTTTACCGATCCCCATACCTTTCACCAACGAGTAACCTTGTGTGACGATATGGTGAAAACCGTTTACCGTCTTCGACACCGATCTGGAGGTCGTTGGTGAGTTAACAAGTGCGATTTTCTCGAAATCTGTCATTTTGATTGTTGTGTGAGGTTAGAGATTCATGTACGGATAGGCTGAAATGGGTGAATTGAATAGAATTTGCAGGTATTTTTTTGTTGTGTGAGGCAACAATGGAGATTCATGTACGTATAGGGTGAAATGGGGTGAATTAATTTGCAGGTTTTATTGTAGGGAAGATGATGAAGATTTGTAAGGGTGTGGGATTCAAGGATGTTGTTTTGATTTTTATTGTTATTTAATGTTGATTTTTGTTGGATCTGTCTCTTTTCATTTTTTTATTGTGGAGTAATGTTGATTTTTTATATTTTAGAGCATTGGATAATTAGATTTTGGAAAACATGTTAAAGAACCTGACACGTCATTATTTGTAACCTGATAACCTGCTAATTACATAGTATTAGAACATTAAATTAAACTTCAATCACTTTAGAGAGACAAAAAAAGTTTCGATGATTTGATGATTTAATTGAAACAGTTAACAAACTTGATTACATTTCTATAAAGTTACCCAAAAAAAAATTTAATTCATTTTGAATATCTATAAATACTCCCCGTATCTCCTATTTTTTTAAAATTCATCACACTCTCATTCCCTCTTCTCTACCTTTTTTTATAAAAATCAAGAAATTAATCCCACTTTCTGTCTAAAAAAAATAATAATGGGTTCCCCATCGGAAGATTCGTTCACCGATATTTACTGAAGATTTTTTTCACCAGAAGAAATCGCGGAGGAGGAAGAAGCGGTTACGAGTGCAGATACTCTTGCGATACAAGCAATGCGAAAAGACAGTATTTTAAAAACTACAAGAGTCTTCGCGAAAGGACATCAAGAGGTGTTTTGGGGTTCTTCAACAACGATGGCATTTTATCAGAAATCCTTGTCGTATGTGGCATAAGGATAGAATACGAATGGCCATGTATGCTTGCATTATTATGCATAATATGATCATAGAGGATGATGGAAATGCGATATGCCAAAACTATTTTCCGAAAGATGTAGTTGAAGGAACCCAGGCAACAATGGAAGAGAGACTCGTAAATGCTCAATTATTGTGATCCAAGGATATACATAACGCGTTAAAGGCGGATTTGGTCGAGCATGCTTGGGTGATTCGCCCAATTCGACACGATGGTGACGTCGAAGAAGATTCCGAGGAAGAAGAATTTAAGGAATTCGAAGCCGGGAAGTTTGAAAACATAGGTTTGGATGCCGGAGAAAACGAAGAGGAAGAAGGAGAGAACGACGATCAAGACGAAGAATAAATATATTGTTTTTTTTATTGTAATGTTTTTTAAAATTTAATAAAAGTGTTTTTCTATACCCAATAAGTAGGGGTGTTCAGAATTTGTTTCGAATTCGAAAAATTCGAAATTCGTTAAAATTCGATTCGATTATCAATAATTCGTTTCGATTATAAGAATTCGAATTCGAATTCGATTATAAGCTGGAAAGATAAAACTGCAGCTCTGATCCACTCTCACTCTCAGAACAAATTTTGGGGATATTTCAAAATTTCCAAATTCAGCGTTCAACAACAGTAACGACGATCGATCAACTCCAAATCTCCAACAGTAACGACGATCCACTCTCAGAACTATTGGCCAGCACGTCAATGCTGAACTCGAAGACCGTTAAAGCGTGTCAGTTGTGGTTAGACTTTTCGAGCCAAAACCCTAATTGAAATCACGTTGTCCTATAGTGTGGTAAATACATTAATATCATAAATTTTGTAGAAAATGTGTTTTGAAATCACCAAATTGATGTCTATTACATTAATCAATATGTATGCTTGACTATGATATTCATTCACAACAGACAGGACGGGAATAATAGTATTACAATTAGTAGTAATTTATATATAAGGTCAAACAAATTACACCAAGATAGCCGGTAAGCGGGCAACAAGCTGCGCCGCTACCCCTTTTTGAATAGCGAAACCTAACCTAGTAAAAACGAAACCCCGATCTCTATGAGACGAAATGTTGCTGTGAACAACCCGTTGGACCCGTTCAAGAAATCTGATGGCTTCTGGGGCTAGCGAGCCAAAGGTATCAAAGGCAAAAGGGATAAAGGAATGTTGATTATCCTCGCAGGCTTTTGCATGTTTGTCCAGTTTCTTCGCTGCCGCCTTTGCAATCGCCTGACCAGGGACAAAACCTGTATCCCGAAAGCCTACAAGGGGGGAAACCCCGGTAAGATCAACACAAGCGTGTTTACCTGCATCCCACCCGAAAACTAAAACGTCCGCGGGGCGCAATGTGGTCCGCCACCGGCAATTTGATCAATTTGATCAATGTAACTATGTGGTCCGCCACCGGCAATTTGATCAATTGAGAAGTCTTCTGGACCACCATTGGCGAGCTTGTCAATGCTGATAATTAAGAGACTAACTTGACTTTTGGGGCAGAAACCCTAACATCACGTTGCACTATTTGTGGAAAATAAAATGATAGAAAGTTTGTTTCCAGTCAATAAATTGACACCTAGACCAGGATATCAAAAGCTATATGAATCCTTCAATACTATCCATCTATGAATGTGATAACATATTTAGGATACTATCTATTCTCTTTTCTTTCTTCATATCTATACCTCTATAATCATGTCTGCCCCTACCAGTTCATCCTCAGAGTCGCCACAGCTGTTCCGCCAGTTTACGTTTTCTGAAATTCTGCTAGCAACCCGAAACTTTCGTAAGTCATTGGTCATAGGCCGTGGGGGGTTTGGCAAGGTTTACAAAGGAACCATCACTAATGGCCAAAGTATTTCAATTGTTGCCATAAAGCGGCTGGATTCAACTTCTAATCAAGGAGCATCGGAATTTTGGGCTGAAGTAAATATGCTTTCTAACCTAAGGCACTGTCACTTGGTGTCTTTCATTGGTTATTGCAATGATGGGCTAGAAATGATCCTTGTTTATGAATATATGCCAAATGGAACACTTGAAGACCATCTCCACAAGCGCCAAACTCCTCTATCTTGGGTTCAAAGACTCAAAATATGCATAGGGGCTGCTCGTGGCTTAGAATATCTTCACACAGGTACGGGTATTAAGCATGGGGTTGTACATCGTGATGTTAAAAGTTCAAATATATTGTTAGATGACAGTTGGGAAGCTAAGATTTCAGATTTTGGATTGTCCAAAATATGTCCAAAAAACCGGCAGACCACTTACGTCAACACTGGCGTAAAAGGCACGTTTGGGTATCTTGATCCCGATTACTTTTACACTGGTAAGCTGACCAGAAAATCCGATGTATATGCTTTTGGGGTGGTACTGTTTGAAGTCTTGTGTGGGAAACGGGCAGTAGATAGTAGAATTCATGAGGAGCATTGGGGTCTGGCAGTATGGGCTCAAGAATCCATTAAAGAAGGTAGGCTAAAGCAAATTGTTGATACTAGTATAAGGGGGTCAGTATCTCCTAAATGTTTAAAGGAGTTTGGACAGCTTGCAAAACAGTGCTTGCATAAAGATCCAAAACAGAGACCTACAATGGCCAAGGTTGTGGTAGGTCTTGAGTCTACTCTGGCCTTACAAGAGAAAGCCAACAATATATTACAGCCTACCAGCATGAATTTTTTTGCTAGATTGGCATCGAAAGGAATATCAATATCTCTTCCAGGTTCAAGTGCTTAGTTTACCTCTTTCATTTTTCCAATGCGATAATGGTCATTTTAATTGGCAACAATGCCCTATTGCTAATTGTTGATATTGTACCATTCTTATTACTAACAACTTGGTATTTGTTGAACTTGTAATAGGAGGTAGAAGTTTAAATTCTTTGGAGTTGTACTTTAATACTGTTGTAGGTGAAAACCAGACACTACATCGGTTTGATCTTCTTACTTTGAATGTTGCAACTAAAGAATTCTCTAGAGCTAATAAAATTTCACCAGATGCATTTGATGAACCCTTGTATAAGGTATCCGTTATTTTTTTTACTTAAGTTTTTATATATTTTTCCTTCACGATTTTGGAAAATTACATAAGAATGGCAGGTAGACGGGCAAAAAGCTGCACCGCAACCCCTTTTTGAATATAATTACATATTTTCCGGTGTATCATGTTGTATGCTCTAAATTCCAGCTTGGTTTCTCTTTCAGGGAAAGCTGCATAATGGCAAAAGTATAGCAGTCCTTCGTACTCCTCCTCTGTCAGATATGGAATCTGAAAACAAATACATGAATGAAGCATCGATATTGGTAAAGCTTGAACATGAGAATGTGGCTAAGTTGCTTGGATATTGCATTGAAGGAACCCGTTTGTTCCTTGTCTATGATTTTGCACCTCATGCAAGCCTTGCTGACTTGATGTTTGGTATTGATTTTTTTTTTTCAATTTTAAATGTACATCATTTAAAGCTTGAGATCGCTGCATGATTCAACAGAAAGCAACAAGTGCTGATAGCCTTCTATTTTTTTTTAATCTCAAATTTACTATCGCTCTAGTTTTTATTGATGGATTAAACCATGTCATAACCTCTGCTTTGTAATCTGTATTTTTAGGTCCGGGGCGTACTCTTTTGAACTGGGATAAACAGTACAAAGTAATACTAGGTGTTGCTAGGGCACTTCTTTACCTTCATAGGGATGCTCCCGCCCGAGTCATACATTGTGATGAAAAATCTAGAAGCATTCTTTTGGATGAAAGTTTGAATCCCATATTGTCAAGTTTTTGGTATGCAAGATGTTTAGCAAGCATGGAGACGGATTGTAAGGTGTCCAAGATTTGCGGGACCTGGTTAGTACTAAAGAACCACCATTTTTCATCCCATGCTCATATGTTGATTTAACATTTTTTTTAATAATTCAATGGCATCCAACATGTTGTCATTTATTGGAATTGCCCTTTTTACACAATTGCTCTTTGATTTTCATATTGGAGAAACCTAATTTATCTTTGGCATCAGTAATCGACTAATCGCAAAATGGAGGAAATTGACTTATCTGGGACTTTTGACCTAACCATACTAGATGGATCCCCTAAATGAGTAGTGGTGGGTTCAAAAGTCCGCAGAGAACTGGCTCCTTAGCAATGCTATGAATAAATGTTTTGTCATGACTACTAATAGAAAAGGATGTATTAAGGGACTTTTTACAGAATTTGGTACAAATTGAGATTCTTACTAGTGGTGATGTTGAAAACTGAAAATTGAAAAAATATTGTATATATTTTGTAGCATGTAGAGGTGATGTTGCATATTAGGGTAGGTATTATGGAGCTACATCATCCCCTTCAGATGGGAGTATCTTAACTGATTTTCTATATTGAAGAGAAGCTGCATTCCATTTAAATGTTTTTCGTATACGCCCATGTTTGTGTCTCCCTGCTCTCCTTTTGAAATTGTGGTAATTTGTATTGATAATCATGGCTAATGACGGCACATGTTACAGGGGTTATATGGCACCCGAGTATGCGCTACATGGATATTTGTCAATCAAGACAGATGTCTATGGTTTTGGTGTGTTGGTTTTGGAACTTATAGCTGGACGTAGAGTACTCCTTTTAACTGAGTATACAGCGGACCCTTATGAGTCCCTTGAATATGTAAGTATGATTATGGTACAAGCATTCCTGACTTTTTAAGTCAAACTGATCAGAAACACATAATTGACATGGATTTTAATGTCAATGTATAACAACTTGTTTTTTTAATAACATATCTTTTTGTGTGACTTGTCAGTTTCACAGGAAAGGATTTTGGTTACTGATCATATGATTTTGGATCTTAGTTTTTTCACTTATTTGTGTTGGGAGATATCATATGGGCATGAAATGAAAATGAAGTTTGCGAATGAATAAAGAATTTGTTCAATTTAAAAACAGAAACATTATGGTAGGAGTATAGCTGTTTCAATCTAACAGACTTGATGAATTGTTGTAGGTTGTGAGAAATTGGTTCGAAGGAACAGTTTCAAATATAATTGATCCCAGAATTGATGTCGATTCAAGTTTTATGACAAGATTTTTGGAGATTGGGCTGTTGTGTGTTCAAAAGGATCATGCAGATAGGCCAACAATGGAAGAAGTTGTTTCCATGCTGCTTGATAGCTCGTCTCTCACTCTCCCTGTGGCAAAAATGCGAGAAAGGATTACGAGAGAGCGTTCAAATGGTGTTAGCAGTAGCAACACTGTTGACAATTCCGATTCTGATTAGGGGTCAAAACGTGTAAAAATTACAAGTCGGGTTGGGCTGGCACGAAATACTATTTGTCAGAAAAAAATTGGAAATTTATAAAAAAAAAGTTGATACAAACAGTGTCTCATTCTGCCCATTTCCTATAAAGCTATATTTTCTAATTTACATGTTTGACCAGTTAGAAATTAAAAAAAAGAAAATATACTGGGATTGACTAGGGATGGGTCGGTACGGTACCTGTACCCATACCGAAAATACTGGTACTGAATTTGAACAAAACTAGGTACCGTCTATATTGTACACTAGTACGGGTACCAAATAGGTAAAATCAATACGAGTACCATAAATACCATAATACGAAATAAAACATAGTATGAAAATTCGGTACCAGTACCATTTTTTACTCGTACCCGTATCGATACTGAAAGTACCGAATACCGAAATCAATAAAACTGGGTACCGATACATGTACCGAATACCTAAAATCATACGGGTACGGGTATTTGGGAAAAAAGTTCATCCCACGTATAGCAGTCAAAATTACAATCTCTAAAATTTATCATGTTCATGAAAAGAAGAAAAAAAAAAGATTACCTCTATATGCCGGGAGTGACATTAGCTGGTTGATGATTACCATAACTAAAGTTGTCAGCAAACGAAGAACCGTTTGATCTCTCAGGAGAAGACTTGGTAACTGAACCTTGAGCGGTTACACGAGTTGCATCGGTAAAATCCTTTAAACGTTCATCTCTACTACTTTTAAAGGAGTCTACCTGCCTTATATTCCTAAAATGATTATAACTGCTATATATATTCTCTTCTGGGTGATTAAAGGCTTTATTTTTTTCGGGATCCAGTTCATAAGGTGCTTTATGATCCAACTTTCCGTCAGTTGAAGGTTTACTAAAATCGCTTATAGGGTTCACGTCGGGTTCGGCTTCAACAACGTTTACTGTTTTCTTTTCATTTTTTCCAACTTGAAAACCTGAACCGGAATCAGATGAAGCGTCTGTTATCGCCTGAACGGAATCGGACACTGTCGGTTTTGTCTCCTGTAGGTCACCGTTAGCAGAATGGGCAGAATTACTAGCTGCAGCTTTTTTGGCTGCTGCTTTCTTCTTACGAAACTCCTCTAGCTGTAAATGCAAAGCAAGCAAAAAGCTTTAATTAACTACAAAATGTCAATGACACTAAAACCATCATTGAGTTTAAAATGCAAACAAAACGCCACTTTGGCAAAGCACGAAGCTTGTATCAGTACTAAACAACTTCATTGAAATCCAAATTTGAGCATTTGGATTGACACTTTAATGCAAACAAACTCCCTCCCATAGTTTTCAACAAAGCAATTCAAGTATAACCAACTCGAAATACACACCGTAAACATATGTATAATTAGAATGTGTTTCTTATGTTTTCCTCAGATTTTTCTTTCATGTCAAGTTCCATGTACCAAACTATGTAGTTAATATCCCGATATATCAAACGATATATCAGTGATATATCGGTTATCAGTCCCCTGCCAAGATAGCGGTACAAAATATTGGTTAGAATATCGATTCCGATAATATCAGCGATATTGTCCGATATATGAAATCACTGATTTTCCCGATGTCAGTAGTTCAGTACCATTCTTCTTATTTCTACCGTTCATTTTTCTTCTTATTGCTGCTATTAGTGTTTTAAGTCTTAATTGTTAGTTGTTACTATTAAATGTTAGTGTTTTAAGTCTTAGTCAGTTCTTACTTGTTGCAATTGTTAGTGTTAAATTGCTATATATATAAATTTAGCATGATATTAAAATTACCGGTATCCCACCGATATCCCACCGCGATAACCGATATCTCAAATATCGGTCCTAGACCGATATCCGATATTTTACCGCATTAACTACTTAGGTACCAAATATGCTTCATATTTAAACTTTTAAGCACCAAATATGTGATATTAAATAAAGTAATAAACCCAAACCCCTAAGACCCAAAGGGGTTGTTGCGCAGCTTGTTGCCTGTTTACCTGCCATTTTATCGTAATCGTCCTTCTTACGTTTAACATAAAGTTTACATAAAACTAAACCTATAATTGGCCAATTAACAATCATATTAAAATCTACATAACAAACAAGTCTATATTAGGTTTATTACACCATATGACACCCAAAACTCATACATAAACTAATTCTTTCAAAACCAACCTCAAACTGAAAATTCCAACTACATTAACCAAATTACCAAATCACATAATCAAAATATCTCATAATTAAACAAAAAATAACAAATTACAAAAGGGGTTTGATAAAAGAACAACATACCCGCTTCTTGCCAGCTTCCAATTGCTGTTGCTTCTTCGATGAAACGGTGGAATTATCCGAAGCCATTCAATCGAGATCACAATCTGAAAAGGGGTGACCAAATAGGGATAATCGGAAATGGGGTTTTGTGTAGAATTTGAAATCATGCAAAGGAGGATGTTGATGTTGATTACATAAGCATAAACCCTGGTTGGATTGATTGATTTGCAGATAGAGGGTCCGATCTAGTCGGAGAGGGAGAGCCGGGTTGTCGATTTTGGGTATGTTGGTTTAGATCTCTCTCTCTCTCTCTCCCCCTCTACCGATCTTCGTCTCTCTCTCTCTCCTCTGTTTCTTGTATTTTCGATTTATCTTACGTTACACCAACGCCTCTTTTGATGCAAGGATGGTAAAAATGTAAAGGGTGGTATTATTGACACACTTTAATATCATCAATACGTATCGTATTGTATAGTTTAAATTTAATTTTCAAGTTCAGTCAAAGATTGACATTGTCTTCTCATTAGGACCAATAAGCATCGACTAATACGCAGGTCTATATGATGTATATTAGTCATAGGTTGTCTATCAAAGCTGACATATAGGGTTCACATGCAAACCCTATACAGATCGTATAGGCCTATATGATTCGTATTATAATACGAGGTTACTTTTTGTCACTCAAGAGTGACATAAAATGATTTAAAGAACATTGCGTCAGCCCTATACGGGTCGTATAGGCCTATACGACCCGTATTGGTCCGTGAATTTGCATTCTTCTAGGCCTTTATAAACGATGAAGGAAGACGAACACGATTCATATTTGATTTGTCTTCTGTGAATTTGTCTTCGTTTTTTCTTTATATTCGTTAACACCATGTCTTGGTTCAACCTTAATTACATTTTCAGCGAGTCGTCCGACACAAACACGAGCACGTTTATTCCTGAAAGCAGTGTGGTATAGCATTTTTTAAACTTGTTTTTTTTTTTTTTGTTTATGAAATACTTAGCACACCGTTTGTATTATGAGGGGTTTGTTGTCCCTGATTCTTACGATAGGAGAGGAAATGATGATCACGTGAAGGAGGTCGTGTCCGGCTTTCGTCCCCATCATAATGAATCGTTGTTGCCAGACCTCAACGAGGTAAGTATTTACTTACTTTTTCCTATTCGGCGTTAAACTTACCATTACCTTTTACCCGTTGGTTTTTTTAGCTTGTTGAGCCCCGCCAACCGTAGTTGGTTTGCTTGGTTACGTATAATGTAAATATCACATGTCGTGAATACGTCAACATAAAAAATAATACAAAATACAACTAAGATACGATACAAGGATTATACAATATCATACGACATGTCGCGATGAAATATTAAAAAGTTAAAATGTGATATGATACGCCACGATATGCTATATACGATATGTAACGATAAAAAAATAAAGAGTTTAAATTCATTAAAACAAAAATAACCAACAATAAACACCAAAAACCAAACACAACACATCAAAAAATCAAACCTAAAAAATTCAGGGCCTTAATACGCATCGTATAGGCCTATACGATGCGTATAGGCCAGCCGCCAGACAACCACTGCACCTGTTAGTCTGCCATGACTTAACTTTATCCAATATAGATTGTATAGGCTTATACGATACGTATTGGACTTCCAAAGTGTGCGGATAGCCCAACCAGTATGCCAATAGAATCCCCCAATGTAAATATTGCTGGAAAAGTGAAGTTAGATTTGAACCATTGTCATCGTCTGATTTGAAACAGAAGTTGAAATAAGATCTGGCATCACCATTATCACCATATTCTGAACCAGGGATTTAAGGAGATGGGGTGGCTGTGATGGTGGTTAATTCTTTGAAATATGGGAAGAAATAGGGCAGTTGTGATGGTGGTTGTTCAATGTTTGTGCGTCAGTGATAATGGTGGGGCAAGTTTCGATGACAATGGTGTAGTTGTGATGATGGTTGTTATTTTTTTGAAACGGGGGGAAGAAATAGGGCAGTTGTGATGGTGGTGGTTCAATGTTTGTGCGCCGGCGATGATGGTGGGGCAAGTTCCGACGACTACGGTGAGAGAGTTAAAGAGAAGGTGAAACATCCCTTGTCGGTTCCTTGTTTTTATGCGCTCGTTTTTCGGTTAAAAAGAGAAAATGGTTGGGGGTGATGCAAAGTTAGAGAGATAAAGGAGATCTGATGCATTTATTTATGAAATACCATTTTTGCCGTTGCCTTAAATAAAACCTAACCGAGTAATTTAACTCAGTTTGGTGTAAAGGACTTAAAGTGTTATATAACATGTGTTTTTTTGGACATAAAATGAAATTAAAACTTTTAAAGGGCACATTTCAAAATTCAGATAATTCAAAAAGTGAAATTTACTCTTTTAAATGAGAAATCTAACATAGGTTGCTACTGATAAGGATCATCTGAGTTTAAAAATTGCAACCACTAAAATCACATATTATCTCGGGCCAAGTTTGTACAAATTACAAACCACAAGGACCCACAGGCATTTAACTCATTATATGATTACTAGTAGGGTGCCCGCGCGATGCGGCGGGGGCGACACTTTGGATCGCGGCACTCGTTGCTGGTAGTTTTCTTATTTGTATATGATAACATTATTGTGGTGGATATATGTCATAAGTGTTACACATGGGAGCCTAACACCTATAATGTCTTGCAATGTTCGATCAACTGCCTCTATCGCCTAACGTTTCGCCATCGATGCCTCATCCCATATAATTAACTTGGAGGACCTAATTAGTTGACTTATAATTCCTAAAATTTTGGGACATATTTTACTATTTATCTACTAAATATCGTAAATTAGTATTAAATAAATATCGTAAATTAGTATTAAATAATTCCTAAAATTTTGGGATATAGTTTACTATCTATCTACTAATATCTTAAATTAGTATTAAATAATTCCTAAAATTTTGGAACATAGTTTATCTTCTATCTACTAAATATCTGTTATAAAAATTAATAATAAATAAAGTATAGAAAAACTGTTTTAAACATGTAAAGATTCGTTTGTTAATAAAAAATACTAAACAAATGACAAAAGTATATTAGTTCAATCGAGATGTAAATTATAAGTGCAATAAAATAACACAAAACATAAACTTCAAATATAAAATAAACTTTATTATTCATGGGATAGTCTAGATCAAACAAAAACAACTGAAAATGAAAAAAAACATAAAAACACTTGATATATTTCATCTAATTTCTCTTCTTTTTTGATCCGTTTTTCTTGTTTGTGCTCGAATCAGCAGTATCATCTAATTCATCTTCTTTCTCATCGTCCTCAGAATCATCTAAATTTATAACCTCGACCCATTTCCATTCAGAGAGTCTCTTAGATCTTTTCTTTTGATTCTCATACTTCCGATCCTTAAAAAACAAAAAGTTAATAAAAAAGTTAAAAAATGATTAAATAAATTTTATAAAAAAACAAATATTGAATAAAAAAATTTAAAAAAGATTAAATAAATTTTAAAATTACCTATTTACTAAATTGACGTTGAAGATTAGACTTTTATGGACTAAACATTGCACCATAAGAAATAATTTCAACACTATTATCACCATCATCCTACAATAAAACACCAAATAATAACATAACGAACTTGTTAATATGAAAGATTATATGCGAAAATATTACTTAAAAACTAACAAAAGCTTGTTCGACAACTTGGGTGTTTAAATTGGTGTGTTGAATCTGAAAAATCAAATAAGTTAGTGTTCACATAAAAGTAAATAAAAGAAAACAATTATTCATTATTGCGATATAACAAAACTTATCATAGAACCGACCTTAGATTTTTCAATATCGCATGCTTGTTTTTTCGCATCAAGTGAATCCAGAACTGGCTCCATATTTTAAATCTGTTTAGCAATAGAAATGTAGAATTGTGAGTGTTTGCTATGTATTTATAGTAGTCCATTAGGGTTTAGTTTTAGATTGGTCATCCACTTATTTAGGAAGTTTGTTGTGAGTTTTAAGTTTTTAAAATAAGATTCACATATCCTGTTTAGTTTGTTGTGGCATGTTTAATAGGAAGTTTGTTGTGAGTTTTATCTATACTATATTAAACATGTCACAACAAACTGACTCTGTACAAGTAAAATTAGGGAATATTTTAGTTTATTAATGTCGTTCAAAACAAAAAACTTGGGTAAAAAACAAATGTTAATGCACGGTAGCTAGGTAATGGTCCAAGCTGGCTTGGGTAAAAAACAAATGTTGGCTTTAATCAATTGTACATTTACGCATCGGCTATTTGTACTTTATGAACGCACGGCGAAACTAAAAAAGACAACTATCGAAACGTTTAAAAAAATATGCAGATCGTCATGGTACCTTCGGATTTTTTTAAAACATTACGGGTTGTAAGATATCGCAGGAATACATTAAAGAATTAAAGGGGGGGGGGGAAGTGTAACTAATTACCCATAATTATGTTAAATGTCAAGGATTTAAATGTAATAGATTGAGGGACTAAAAAATAATTATGGTTTAAAAGACCACTTTACCCTCATTCTAGGGGTTTATTTATAAATAATGGGGGAAGAAGTTCTTAACTTTTGGGAATCATTCCCTCATGTATTATAATATAGTATAGAGTACTTTATGAACGCACGGTGAAACTAAAAAAGACAACTATCGAAACGTTTAAAAAAATGTGCCGATCGTCATGGTACCTTCGGATTTTTTTAAAACATTACGGGTTGTAAGATATCGCAGGAATACATTAAAGAATTAAAGAGGGGGGGGGGGAGTGTAACTAATTACCCATAATTATGTTAAATGTCAAGGATTTAAATGTAATAGATTGAGGGACTAAAAAATAATTATGGTTTAAAAGACCACTTTACCCTCATTCTAGGGGTTTATTTATAAATAATGGGGGAAGAAGTTCTTAACTTTTAGGAATCCTTCCCTCATGTATTATAATATAGTAAGATATATGATTATAAATAAACAATGTTGTCATTTTATGATATTAATCTGATTTAAAAAAAAATCAATGTCGATTAAAAACAATTTTTTTAAGGGATGATATCTTTGAATCGTTTATTAAAAGTAGGATTTTATAAAAATCTTTACTAATTTATTTAACAATCATTAAAATTTAACAAGAATAGAAGTCCTTACTCGGTTTTAGAATTCACATTTAAAACCTTACATAAAACAGAGCATACATAAATTACAACCATAATCTCATATTAGTTAGTTCTGATTTATTATTAGTTTAATTTAAAAAAAATTAATAAGAATAGAAGTCTTTAAATTTTAGAATTCGATTTAAAACCTTACAAAAAAAAAAAAAAAAATAAAAAAAAATAAACAAACATACAAAAATTACAGGGGAAAGATCCACTAAAAAGTGAATTTTGCCTAAGTAGCCTAAGAAGTATTGTGATGATGACATGTGACACTTCTAATAAGTAGAAATGAAGGGCATTTTGGTCCTTATAAATAGGAGTGGAAATGACATGTGACACCTATTTTGTTTTTTAAAAATACAAAAAAAAAAAATCTAGTACAAAAAAATCTAGCACAAAAAATCTAGTACAAAAAATCCAGTACAAAAAAATATAACACAAAAAATGTAGTACAAAAAAATATAGCACAAAAAAATATAGTAAAAAAAAATATAGCACGAAAAAATTCAACAAAAAAAATGTAGTACAAAAAAATGCAGCACAAAAAATTGAGGAAAAAAATTTAAGACAAAAAAATTCAGCACAAAAAATTTAGCAAAAAAATATAGTACAAAAATCCAGCACAAAAAATGTTATACAACATAGAAATACAACACATTTTAGTGGGTTTTTTTAGTTTACATATTTTATATAGCAATATGGTACTCAAATTAAAGATAAAAAAAACGCTCAATTTTACGGTGAAATTTTTATGAAAAAATAATGTCGTATAAAAAAGTTATGAACGTTTAAAAAATGGAGGTGGAATATGCATGTACCTTGCATGTGGAGAGAGAAAGTCCATAAATAGGATTTTCCCAAGATACCCTTGCACTACTCGTTTCTTCTACACTTTTATCTTAACCATTGATTTGAAAAATGAATGGTTAAGATTTCTTCTCATCCTACTTAGACAAAATAAACTTTTTTTTTATTTGATCTTACCCCTAAATTACAACCATAATGGACATTGCACAATTGAAGGACGCTTGGTTCATGGCTTCATGCCTCTGTGCCCCACAACCAATTAGGCCAATCCACCCCAGGCCCATTGGTTCATGCCTATGTGCCCCAAACCAACTGAACTGGGTTGAGCCTCACCTTGGGTTTACAACCCACCTCCTCATACCAACTAACCCACACCTTACAGTTTACAACCGCCCCCATCTAACAGAACTCAACCCAATGGACCCCGCACAATTGAAGGATGCTTTTCAAGCCTTGACTCTGTTGACGATGCTAAGGCTGCTTTTGAGAACTGGCATATGGACACTAATGCCTTGTCCTACATCACTGGCAACTAAGTATGCTAACTACTCCTAACGTACATTGTCCTATTACATTAATTTTCGTTGGTAATGGTAATCGCATGCCAATCCATGGATCCGACCACACCACCCTTATCTCCTCAACCAAACCTTCACAACTCAAAAACTTACTTTATTCCCCTGACATTGTTAAAAAACCTTATTTATGTCAAACAAGTCACCAAGGATAACAATGTTTCTGTTGAGTTTGATCGATTTGGTTGAGTTTGATCGATTTGGTTTTTCTGTGAAGGATTACCAGAGTGGCAAGATCCTGAGTCGATGCAATAGTTCAAGTCCGCTTTACCTGCTCACGCATAATGCTTTTGCATCTGCATTTCTTGTTTCATCATCAACTGACTTTTGGCATGATCGTCTCGGTCACCCGGGGATTCATATTATGATTTTTTTGTTCTAGTAATTTGGTATCTTGTTATAAACGTTAAGTAGTTCTTTACTTTGTCATTCGTGTCAATTATCGAAACAAAAACAAAAACAAAAACAAATACGATTACCGTTGTCAATTTCTACTACTCTTTATTACCTTTTGATATTGTGCATTGTGTGACCTTTGAACCTCCCCGATTACAAGTAAATCTAGGTAGAAATATTATATGGTATTAGTTGATGTTTTTACCAATTATACTTAGGTGTTTCCGTTAAAATATAAGTTTGAAACATTTGAAAAATTCCCTAATTTTCACATGCCCATCAATTCCTTTCAATGTGACCTTAGACCGAAGGGAGTGGGGCGTCCTTTAGAGGGGGCGTCTTGCGACACGTGGCGCCACGTCAGATCAGAGGATTTTGAGCAAGAAAGGGGGCGTGGTGTATGGGGCGGCTTGGGGCGTCTTGGAGGGGGGAATTCTTGGAATTTTGTGCATGCTCAACGGCTTGTGTGAGGGGCTTGGCGACGAGAAGAGGACGCCCAAACTTGGAACGCCCAAGTGGACGCCTCCGGGGGCGGTGTAACCGGCGACTAGGGGCGACGTGGGAGGGGGAGACGCCCCACTCCGTTTAGTCTTAAGGGGTGAGTTTGATAACTACAATTTAAAAAAATTGGCACTCAAACAGATTCTCGTGTCCCCACACTTCCCAGCAAAATGGGAAATTTGAACGCATGATTCACCACCTGAAGGGGTATGGTCCCAAAAAAGCCGCGCAAACCTTTAATCAGGTCGCGCGAAGGACCATACTCCTTATTCAACACATTTCTTATTGCCAACCTAGCGCGGGCTACTTCACCATTCTTTGATCCGGCGCGAGGTCTGAGCAATAGGAAGCTCCACTTTCAACACTTAGCATTCTGAAAGAGCATTCAGTAACCCATACCCTGCGCGGGGTAGTTACGTGTTCAGCAAGAATCACGTGTGACTACGGCGCAAGGCTGTTTCAGATAGTACACAAGGTACAAGTGGCAGATTGAAAGGGCCAATCGGCGTCCTTCTGGTCCTGCTCAATCGTGCTCCACGATCGTCTGACAAGCAGGAGACAGAAAGTACTTAAGGACTCCTACGTGGCACCAATCACAGGGCAGAGACAGCTGCCCCACGATCTCCACTTACCTGCTTATGGCAGAGGGGCAGCCAAGCCGACAACCATGACACGTGGCTCCAATCACGGTGCGCCAGCACCAAGGAGCTCCCAGAAGCAACTAACGGTCGACACCAGTGAGACAAAGAGCATATCCTCTATGTTGTCGCCTTCCGGCCCAAGGCCCATCAGCCCACATCCTCGTACACCTCTCCGGCTATAAATAGAGACCTCAGTCCACAGGTTAAACACCCTATTCCCTCAACTCTCACTCTTAACACTCAATTATCTCCTCAAAAGCAGTCGCTTATTCTCACGCCGGAGCCCGGTTAAGAGGGAAACCCCCATATTCCCCTCTTAACGAGTAACGGTGTTCTGTTTTGCAGGATTAGAAGATCATTAAGAAGCTCAGAGAGCCATAAGAAGATTAACCACTATGATAGAAGCATAAACCAAACTGATTAATAACCAAATTAGTTACGTGTTTCTTCATTGGCGCCCAACGGTTTTCTATAAATCACTTTCATCTTCTTTTCTGAGTTTTCTAAGTTGTTTTGCCTTCGATCATGGCTGGTCAAGGAATCGTGGCTGACTTCGGTTTGGGAACAAACACAAATGCAATGTTGGGGGAGGACAACCAAAACGTCCAAGTCCAACACATAGAAGAAATCGGTGAAATCGAAGTAACCAACACTGGGGGACCCCGCGGGAGCATCACTCGCATCACTCAGACGGTAACCCCAGGAAACAATGGTGCTGGACCCTCAAATCCAGCTCCACCTCAGAACATTTCGGCGCTACTAGGGCTACCCGAAGGCGAAACTCCAGCCTCGTGGTACGCCAAGCAAATTGCCACCATTAATGCGGCGTATCAATCTTTGAGCGCACAGCAAGCAGTATTAACGGCAGAACCGTCCTTGGTTACACCTCAAGGACAGAGTCAGGGGGCGCGCCAGATACCCCCACAGCAAAACATCCAAGGAAGAGCTAACAGACCTCCCCCTACGAGAAGGCCAAGCGTGCATGACACGCGCGATACGCGGGGAGAGACAAAAAGCTATTATGACTATCCGTCACATGTCCAAAGAGGTCCAGTTCATAGCCGGCTCACGCCGCGCAACATGAACAATGAATGGGATGATACTGACCCGAATGATCCAACTTGGCAGAATGATGAGAGTTCGTGAGTCTTCAATTGCTTGCAGAAGAACCATGAATACTACAAACCAAGACAACACGTGGGGTACACTGAAGAGGCAGAGCGAGACTTTCGCCTCGCCTATCGACCAGCTGAAGCTGCAGAACATTCGAAATTCATCCCAAAGATCGCTCTTGCGCCGCTATCAAGAGAAAAATTGCCTCCCACAGTCGGAAAGTTCAATGGACTGACTGATCCTGATGATCACGTCAGAGTATTCACAAGTGTTGGTTGCATGGGAGGATGGAATATGCCAATGTGGTGTCATTTGTTTATCCAGACGTTTACCGGGGCTGCTCGCGCTTGGTTCGACAGCCTACCGCCTAGGAAAATCAAGTCATGGGTTGATTTCAGGACACAGTTTGTGAATCACTTCGGCCAGCAGTACGTTACCAGCGAGACACAGCTGAGGTAACAGATATCTGGCGCAGAGAGAACGAGGGTTTAGAAGATTTCATCACTCGCTTCAACAAGGAGTGTTTGGAAATTGGTGGCGTAAGTGAACAACTCATGCGCGCCCACTTCAAGAAGGCCATTCGCTGTGATAGTCTCATCAGAACTATCACTGGGAAAGATGGAATGCCCAAAGAATGGGATAAGCTCATGGAAGCCGCGAAAATAGTCGCGCAAACTGAAGAGTCACTGGCCGGTAATAAGAACTCTTATACTGAAGATCGATTTTCCAAGGGAAACTCGCGCGATAACAACAAGCGCAACAAGCACAAAAGTAACGATTGGAAATTCGGAAGATCAAGGGGCCTAAGAGAGGCCGCGCTATAGAGAAGATGCGCGCGAAACAATTGATAGAATCGGGTATCGAAATGTAGTCAGGGATGATAACCGAGAAAAGCATTGGACTCCGCTCACGAAGACACCAAAAGAGGTGTTAATGACGGAGAATCACGATTTCAAGGCTCCAAGGCCTATGAAGAACAAGAAGGGCCAAGACCCGAACCTGTACTGCGATTTTCACAAGGATACAGGCCATCTTACAGATGACTGTATCAGCTTACGTCAAGAGATTGAGAAAGCGCTGAAAAGCGGAAAACTAGGCCATCTGGTATAGAACGTGCGGAAAGAGACACGTCAAACGAGTTATGGATGTTGTACACTGATGGGGCCTCAAACGAGGATGGCGCGGGAGCCGGATTGCGCCTCGTTAGCCCGGAGAACCATGAATTTACATACGCCATCAAGTTGGATTTCAAGAACACCAATAATGAGGCGGAATATGAGGCATTCTTGGCAGGCTTGCGCCTCGCCATAAAAATGGGAGCTCGAAATCTACAAGCACATGTCGATTCGCTTTTGATCGCCAGCCAAATCAACGGAATTTATGATGCAAGAGGCGAAGTTATGGCCTTGTATTTGGACCAGGCGAAATAATTACTCCAACAGTTCGAATCATACAAGGTAGTTCACATCAATCGCTCAGAAAACAAACCAGCAGACGCCCTGAGTAAACTTGCTTCAACCTCTTTCCAACATCTTGCCAAAGATGTAAGAATCGAGGTACTCAAAAACCCGTCAGTTCTGCTGCGACAAGTAAACGTGGTCGAAATAGGGCAGCCATCTTGGATAACCCTTATAATTCAGTATTTGCAAGAAGGAATACTCCCTGAGAGCAAAGCAGAGGCAAGGAATTCAGAACAAGGCCTTGCATTATGAGATGAATGGAGGTATCTTATACCGGAAATCCTTCTTGGGGCCACTTCTGCGCTGCGTGGACCCCCAAGACGCGAATTACTTGATCAGGGAAATTCACGAAGGGATCTGTGGCATCCATGCAGGACCACGCATGGTTGTCGCGAAGATTATGAACGCGGGATATTACTGGCCAGGGATGCATGTCGACGCCCTGAAGGAGCTGCGCAAATGCGACTCCTGTCAGCAACATTCTCCAAAAACCCTGCGCCCAAAGAACGATCTTATCCCCTGTATCCACTGCTTGGCCTTTTCAGCAGTGGGGGATTGATATGGTGGGACCTTTCCCATAAGCTCCTGGCGTTGTCAAGTTCATAATCGTGGCCGTCGACTACTTTACGAAATGGGTGGAGGCCAAAGCCCTCGCCTCAACTACTGCAATGATGGTGCGAAAGTTTATTTGGGAACACATCATCTGCAGGTTTGGCCTGCCACTCAAGATTGTAACTGACAATGGCACCAACTTCGCGTCAGACGACCTCCAAAAGTGGATGAAAGAGATGAAAATTGAACACACTTTCTCTTCCGTTGCACACCCCCAAGCCAACGGCCAAGTTGAAAGTGTGAACAAGAGTATCGTCGATGGGATAAAGGCCCGACTGGGCACAAAACGAAGAGGCTGCGTAGATGAGCTCCCGAGTATCCTGTGGGCTCATCGAACCATGCCGAAAACAAATACCGGCGAAACCCCTTTTAGCCTAGTCTATGGCTCAGAGGCGGTTATCCCGACAGAAATTGGCCTGCCCTCTCCGCGCTTGACAGCAGTCAACACAATCGATAACGAGGCAGAGCGTCGTCTTGACTTGGATTTGCTAGAAGAAAGGCGCGAAATTGCGCGAATTAAAGAAGCCAAGTACAAGACACAATTGGAAAGGTATTACAATGCTAGAGTACGCATTTGCACCTTCATTCCAGGAGAGTATGTCTTCAGAGACAATGAAGCTTCAAACGCTGAACGCCCCGGAAAACTAGCACCCAAATGGGAAGGCCCATACTTGGTTCACGAAGTGCTAGGAAAAGGGGCATACAAATTGCGCACCCTGGATGGACACATCGTCCCGCGCACATGGAATGCGCAACAACTGCGCAAGTGCTATATGTAACTATTCCAGGCCATGCGCCCTTTCTCACTCATGTTGGCCCCGCGCCTTTTTAATTTCCTATGTTGGCTAAACGCCCCTTATGTTACTTATATGCGATGTATGTTGGCCTAAGCGCCTGTTTCTCAATTAATGAAAGCATACGACATGTTTTCCTTTATCGTGAAGACTCTTACGTTACAAATGCATGTTAAACTTTTGATTACCACGAAAACACTTCAGTGAATTACGAGCTCTTGAGTTATGCCTCCAAGGTCCTCCGCGAACATAGCGCGAGACCGGGCAGTTACACTCGCACAAGAGCCACACTTACATTTATTCGCGCTAACTTAACCAAAGTTTCTAACAACAGTGCAATAATAGTAACGGGACAGAAAATAAACATAAACATCATATTTAATAAGCGCAACCGCGCAACAATTGCAAAAAAAAAAAAAAAAAAAAACCAACTATCATTCATTTGATCCAAAACAAGCGCGACCACGCAACTGGTTACAATCAAAACCTAAAGATAAAAATTACAAGGCTTAAGGCCTGTCAACACTATCTATTCAAAGCCATCACCATCGCCATCATTGCCCGCCGTTTCCTCATCAGATAATTCAACAGTTTCTGGTGGGTCGAGAATAGCCTTTAGACGGTGGCACCAGTCATCATGCTCTAGAGCTTTTGCGACCAAGTCAATCACAGGCAGTGACAGGTGATCGTAAGCACTTTCGGCACGTGCCAACTCAGCGTCAGCCTGGTCAGTCACTGAGCAATGACTAGCGTCAAACTCCTGTCCAAACACCTCTTCAGCATGTTGCGCACATTCAAGATAGCCTCCACGATGACCTACCGCGCGCGAGGCATCTATAAGAGCAGCAACAGCGCGATCCAGTTCTCCAGCGTTAAGGACAGAGTTGGCAACCTACATCGAAGGCAATGGATTAGAAGCAACTTTTAGCAAATAAAACTTAAGGCAAAAGAAAGCATACCAGGACTACTCCTCTGCCGCGCATCCACTCGGCCTCAGAGGCAAGAGTATTAACGATGCTCTGAGCCTCAGAATAGTTAGTCTGCGCTACATTGAGGGCCGCTGTACTAACGTCTCGCGCCTCTTCAGCTTTTTGCTTGGCCTCCTCAGCAGACGCAGCTTTACCCTTCTCGGCCTCGAGGTCAATCTCCAAGGACTCACTTCGATCCACCTGCTCTTGCAGGCGACGCTTCAAATCTGCAATCTCAACGTCCTTGGCCGTAAGATCTTTATCCTTACTAGATAATCGCGCATGCAGTTCAGCCTACAAAAGGAGACAAGGATTAAGCAAATCTACAAGCAAAAAACACAAGGACAGAAAGGCTCAACAATTGACAAACCTCGGCATGCTCCTTAGCAGCTTGTATTTCTTCGACCTTGCTGGTCAGTTCAGCAACCTTACCCTCGAGCTCAGTAATCTTATTTCGAGCAGCATAAGCGCGCTGGATGTCCTTCTCACATATCTTCTTCCATTCAGCCTTCTCTTTCGCCAGCAGATCCTCGGCAGCTCGAAGCTTGCCCCTCAGGCCCTCGCGCCCCCATTCTTCTGATTTCTTATCAGCCTCAAACTTGCCCTTCTCTTCATCAAGCTTGGCGTTAGCCTTCTCAAACTCCTTCACCTGCCTCACAAGGCGCTGGCGATAGTTCTCCCAATCCGACCGCTCCCTAATCATGGTGCGCCACTCACGCACAATTTGGTGGCTGGCAGAGAGAGTATTGGCCTCCCCAACCACATACGCTTAATACAGCTCATCGTGAGTCCGCGCCTTCTGTCGGTTAACTTCTCCAGGAGGGAAGGAATTCAAGAACCAGTCGCGACAAGGGGCAAACTCCTGAAAAGTGTCCTTCTGTTTTAAATTCCAAGGAGCTCGGTGGGGAGCATTACCACGTTCCTCCTCGGTGTAAGTCTTATAATAGATATCACCGAGGGTATCCTTTGGGCCGATTACTTGTGGGTTATACCCCCCACCACCACCAGAACTCGCGCCACCAGAAGCACGTGTACCAAACCCCCCAGTAGAAGTTACCCTAGTAGAATGGAGGGTGGCATCAGGCTGCGCAGTCCGGATAGGTTTGTCAACCTCCGGTTCTTTCCATTTTTATTGATGCGCCGCATCATGAGGGGTGGTAGCAGCGGTCCCGGTCTCCTTCGACTCATTACCGGCAGGCTTACCAGAGGTTTTCCTCTTCTCTTTCTCAGCAGCACTCTTTTTCCTCTCCTCTTCAGCCTTCTTCCTCTTTTCTTCCTCGGTTTTCTTCTTCTCTTCTTCAGCCCTTTTCCTCTTCTCTACCTCAGCCTTTTTCTTCTCTTCCTCAGCAGTTTTCTCATTCTCCCCCTCAGCAGCCTGTTTATCCTTCTCAGACTCTACCACAGAAGTCTTGAAAGGTTTGATGGTAACCTTAGGCCTTTTTTGCGCCGGCTCTGAGGGATCTGTAAATGCGACACCCTTCTTCTCAGGGGTCTTCTTCTTGGCCTCTGCAGAAGCTAAGTGTTAAAAAGAGGAAGCAACAAAGAGCAAGAAACTAAGGAAAACTAACCAGAAGAAAATCTGTAAAGGGAACGCAAGTTGCTCTGCTTCCCAATCAAGGGAACCGCACCAGCCTTCGGCGCAACAGACCCACCAGCAGTGGTCTCAGCTCTACTTCTTTTCCTACTTACCCACTTGGCAGCAGGTTCTTCTTCTTCTTCTTCTTCTTCTTCCTCTCCCTCTTCATCATGCGCAATGGACGAGGGAGTAGCCCCAGCATCTGCGCTCCCTGAGCTTTTTGAGCCGCCAGCTCCAGTTTTCTTCTCGCCTACGCGCGACAAACCTTCAAGTGAGTCACTGATAATCACATAATCTTCCAAGTTACTCTGAAGAAAGCGTAGAGTACCTTTTTCAGCAGCACCAGGCGCCGTACGGCTACTACCACCTTTCTTGCTGGTCACATCAGCATCGATGGTGATAACCTTCTTCTTTTTGGTTTTCTTCTTCTTATCCTCAGGGTCAATTCCCAAGTCGCGCAACACACCTGCAAAGATGGTAGACCAGGAACTTAACTCTCCATTGGAAGATCCGACAGACTCCTCGCTGGAAAGATACACAATCTCTTTCCCAGCAGAAGTCAAAGCGCGCAGAGGTCGAGGGTTAGGTATATGTGCACCTTCGGTTGCAGTAGGTGGATCGACGAAAGCATCAGCAACTGGATACATGAAATAACCTTTAATCTGATCATACCAGTATTCCTCCCCTGCTCTAAGCGGGCGCACGCCCATGGACCCACCAAAGGTGGGGAAGGCAGCTTGCCACAGATGCGCCTCTACACGCGAAATCACCTAATTAAGCACAGGCTACAAAACAAGAAATTAAAGAGATTAAAGTAACTAACCTCTATCTTCAAATTTTAAAATTGGAACGTCCTTGCTATCTGCCGGCCACTGATCACTCATCCGCGCCGCTACCAAGACGTTCTCACCAAACACTCGGTTTGGGGTGGCAGTAAGCTTCTGATACCAAGCCTCATTCTTGGAAATCGCCCAATCTTCCTTCAAGATCGGTTCGGACCATGCGCGGAAGGTCATGGCAATTGGTATCACCTCCTCGCGAATGAAAAAGAATTTTGGTTTCCAGTCATGGAAACTTTTAATTAGGAGGATTCAGAAGTATCTTCTTCGCGGCCCCTCGACTGGCATACGAGTAGAATCCCATATTTCTGATCAATTGGTAAAAGACTCTGAATCTTTCAACAGTACGCTCAATATCATAAGATCGACAAAGAAACTCGAAATGTCGAACCCTGACCATTCCAGGAGGACTCATTTGTGAAATATGGAACCCATAGAACTGAAGAACGTGGGCCATGAAGTTCGTCGCCGGCAACCGGAAGTTGCCTTGATGAAAGAAATCCTCAAATAACGTGACATAACCAGGCGGTGCATCGGCGGCCGTCTGATTCTGACCGGGATATCTGGCATCCCATTCCAGTGGGAATCGGAAACTCCGTGTAATTTGCTCGAATAGCCCTAAGTCCCATCTAAGGACGGGAACAGGACCTTCTTCTCCGGGATTCACTTCCTGATGTTCTTCAGCCATGAATGCGAGATAAACTTCGAGAATTTCGGAAAAAGCTTGAAGATGTGATGAAGAACCTTGAAGACCTGCTAACGTGTTCTTCAAAGATTTGAAGATTCAAAGAATTCGAAAGCAAGAAGGGAGAAGAGATGATAACAGAAGAGGAGAAAGTGAATTGCTTCCACCCCTCATCGAGTATATATACCCATCGCATTTAATGCGATGGGTAAACGTGCCGAATTTGACGCGCACGTGACCAATCAGAAGACGCCACGTAGGGCGAGAATCCCGGAGTGACGGTTACCACGCGCGCATGGACCTCACTCTCCTGACGGAAAGTGGAACCGTCAGAGACAACTTGATGACAGCCGTGTCAGCGGTCAACTCAAACGTCACCATCAGCGAAAATCCTCACCAAACCATCAGAATTCAAATTTCGAGGATTTTCCCGCCCAAATTTCCAGAAACTTAATGCAGAAGTTACCCAGGTCGCGCAATATGCATGGTTACCCAAGGCATCCGCGCGCTTTCAACACAAAACAAAGAATCATCTGCTGCCAGATATATAGTCGCGCCGTAACAACTGTCAAAACATTTGCACGCGTGCGCCTACCAATCAAAAAACAAGCATTTTCTGCAACTTTCTTTTTCTAAGTCCAGAGCTCCAACCACTTGCCTCGCGCATGGTGCAGCACTGGACTGGGGGACTTGAAGGGGTATGGTCCCAAAAAAGCCGCGCAAACCTTTAATCAGGTCGCGCGAAGGACCATACTCCTTATTCAACACATTTTTTATTGCCAACCTCGCGCGGGCTACTTCACCATTCTTTGATCCGGCGCGAGGTCTGAGTAATAGGAAGCTCCACTTTCAACACTTAGCATTCTGAAAGAGCATTCAGTAACCCATACCCTGTGCGGGGTAGTTACGTGTTCAGCAAGAATCACGCGTGACTACGGCGCAAGGCTGTTTCAGATAGTACACAAGGTACAAGTGGCAGATTGAAAGGGCCAATCGGCGTCCTTCTGGTCCTGCTCAATCGTGCTCCACGATCGTCTGACATGCAGGAGACAGAAAGTACTTAAGGACGCCTACGTGGCACCAATCACAGGGCAGAGACACCTGCCCCATGATCTCCACTTACCTGCTGATGGCAGAGGGGCGGCCAAGCCGACAACCATGGCACGTGGCTCCAATCACGGTGCGCCAGCACCAAGGAGCTCCCAGAAGCAACTAACGGTCGACACCAGTGAGACAAAGAGCATATCCTCTATGTTGTCGCCTTCCGGCCCAAGGCCCATCAGCCCACATCCTCGTACACCTCTCCGGCTATAAATAGAGACCTCAGTCCACAGGTTAAACACCCTATTCCCTCAACTCTCACTCTTAACACTCAATTATCTCCTCAAAAGCAGTCGCTTATTCTCACGCCGGAGCCCGGTTAAGAGGGAAACCCCCATATTCCCCTCTTAACGAGTAACGGTGTTCTGTTTTGCAGGATTAGAAGATCATTAAGAAGCTCAGAGAGCCATAAGAAGATTAACCACTATGATAGAAGCATAAACCAAACTGATTAATAACCAAATTAGTTACGTGTTTCTTCACCACCTTAATGAAATCTTGTTTTGCTTTCTTACCCATGCCTCCCATCAAATTTCTTGGTTGAGGCTCTCCACACTGCTTCCTATCTTCATAATATTATACCCTCTCCTGGTCGTCGGTTTTATACACCTGTGGCGTCTCTTTATGGTTGTCATCCTTTGTACGATCACCTTCGAGTTTTGGGATGCGTTTGTTACCCGAATCTATTGGCTATTAACTTCAATTAGCTCTTTCTCTCTATGTTCTTCTCTTTTTGTATTCCTCACCAGGATAGCTCACTACCATGGTATCATTGTCTCACCTCACTACTGGGAAAGTGATCCTCTCTCGCCACGTCACATTTGACGAATCCGGTTTCTCTTTCTCCAAAACGAACGCCTGAACCACATCCCAATCATGATTTTTTGGAGACTAATATTTCTCCTTTATTTACTACCCACACCATCCACCACTTCCCTACGTCCTCCACCATCCCTTCCCCTATCCACTTCTCCACTGATCTCCATCACAACAAGCTCTACTACTGCTGCTCCCATTTCTCGTCTCCGACCCTTGCCAGTCACCCAAACATACAAGTAATAAGCCTCCACCACACCGAACCCAGTCCCTACTGTACCTGTACCCAACCCAGATAAGATAACTATTCTAAACACAAGATATGCTAAATATATATACACAGACACACATGAATAGTTACAAGTTCAACAAGTAACAAGCTTTTAGAAGAATGTTAAGATATTAACAAATAGCACGAGGCAAATTTTTGCCTATTGAAATGAACATTAATGAATTTCTTTGGCTAATTCTTCTTTACTGGTAAGAATTCAAGTGGTAAACTACGTACACGAGATTTCGAAGAAAAAATGATACTTGAGTTCTCATAATTGGGTGGAAACATAACTTTCGGTGCCTTTCTAGCAAAAAAATTCATGCCGGTATGTTGTAATGTATTGTTGGCTTTCTTTTGTAGGGCCAAAGCAGACTCAAGACCGACCACAACCTCGGCCATAGTAGGTCGTTGTTTTGGGTGCTTATGCAAACACCGTTTTGCAAGCTGCGCAAACACCTTTAAACACTTTGAAGATATTGCCCCCGCTATATTAGTATCAACAATTTGTTTTAGCCTACCTTCTTTAAGGGACTTTTGAGCCCATACTGCTAGACCCCATTGCTCCTCATCAATACTTTGGTCTACTGCTCGCTTCCCACATAAGACTTCAAATAGTACCACCCCAAAAGCATAAACATCAGATTTTCTGGTAAGCTTACCCGTGTAAAAGTAATCGGGGTCAAGGTATCCAAACGTGCCTTTTACAATAGTGTTGACGAGAGTGGCCTGCTGGTCTTTTGGGCATATTTTGGACAATCCAAAGTCTGAAATCTTAGCTGCCCAATTGTCATGTAACAATATATTTGAGCTTTTAACATCACGATGTACAACTCCATGCTTAATACCCGTACCATTGTGGAGATAATCTAACCCACGAGCAGCCCCTATGCATATTGTGAGTCTTTGCATCCAAGATAGAGGGATTTGGCGTCTGTGGAGATGGTCTTCAAGGGTTCCATTAGACATATATTCGTAAACAAGGATCATTTCTTCTCCATCATTGCAATAACCAATCAAAGACACCAAGTGACAGTGCCTTAGGTTAGAAAGCATATTTACTTCAGCTCAAAATTCCGATGCTCCTTGATTAGAATTCGAATCCAGTCGCTTTATGGCAACAGTATAAATATTTGTGCCGCTAGTGATGGTTCCTTTGTAAACTTTGCCAAACCCCCCTCGGCCTATGACCAGTGACTCATCAAGGTTTTGGGTTGCTAGCTGAATCTCAGAAAAGGTAAACTGCCGACACAGTTGTGACAACTCTGAGGATGAGGATTTAGCCACCTTAGACATAATAATAAATATGAATCAGGAGGATAGTATCCCAAAATTTTAATAGATATGAAATACAGAAGTAGGATTATATTGCTGCGGAGAAAATGATTTATCCAATCTATAATGCAGTGAATTCATCAAAGTCAACTAAAAAAATGGTGGTTGGGAACTCAATTTCGTAGAAATTGAGGTTTGATTAAATTAAGATACTGTTACTTCTAGATAGTCATACATACATTCGCACCTTTTAGCTTATTGGTGATGAGTTTGACGATCGCTGGTAAAACCTAACTTCATGATGTAACACATGTCATACATCATGAAGTTACTTCTAGATAGTTATTCTGGAGAGAGTGAGATGAAAACGGACAGACTGTAGGGATTTGCTACTTCGCTTTTGTCCGATGAACATCGCACGGTGGGTTTGGGGGGGGGGGGGGGTTGTAGGTTAAGCACAGGCACAAATTTGAAGTTGAAAAGAAAGAAGCTTTGAAGTTGAAGCGGTGGTGTTGGCTGCTGGCGGTGAGGGTGAGGGTTTTGATCTGGAGAAGAGGGAGAAAGGGATAGATTTATTTATTTATTTTATTTTGTTTTTTTTTTTTTGAGTAATTTATCATTTTAGTTGCTGAGGTTTAACCAAAATTGTAACTTTAGTTAAAATAGTTTTTTTTTTTTTGAGTAAACTGTCATTTTGGTCCCTGTGGTTTGGCTAGTTTTGCCACTTTAGTCCAAATCTCAAACTTATTACATCTGGGGCCCAGTGGTTTGCATTTTGTTGCCATTTTAGTCCAAAACTCAAAATGTCTGATTTTTGACTGATTTACTGACCCTTTTTTGTCCTGTTGTGGAGGGGTAGTTTGGGCATTAAAGTTTCATTAATGTATTTCATTAATTAAAAAAACCACATAATAATAAAAAACCCCTTATATTACCACACAATACATAATCATCTTCAACCTTCCTACGAGTTATCAAAACCCTAACCAGTTATCAAAACCCAAAAAAAACCCTAACTCACAGGAGATCGAAGATTGACAATGGTGGTTTGCACTTGTGGAGCCTCAACGTCACTGAGAACGTCATGGACAACACAAAACTGTAACACCCTAGTTACTAATTAACGATTTACCATGCAAATACCAACAATTAGATGTGTAGTTAAGCCTACACATACTATAAAAATACGAGTTTATTAAAACTTTTACAAATCGTGAGTTATTCTACATAACGTGGTTGAATTCGTTGTTTAAAATTTACAAAGTGTGAAAGTGCGGAAGCATGTGTCTTATTCGTGTTCGGTTCTTCGTTGAGCTTGATCGTCTTCCGGCATCCAAAGTGTACCTACATTTCAAAAACATGAAATGTTTTAGTCTTACGGGCTTTAAATCGTATCCAAACGAGTCCGGGAAACCATTGAATCCAAAAACAAAATTTTGAAAATGACCTCCACCGTAACTTACGGTGGCACCGTAAGTTACGGTGGCACCGTAAGTTACGGTGGCCTCCGAAATAAGAATGTTCCTACCGTACAACAGTAGGCAACTACCGTAAGTACTTCAACTCCACCGTAACTTACGGTGGCACCGTAAGTTACGGTGGCCCCTGCATTCAGCCTTTCCATTTTGCCGTAATTGACACGAAATCTTTCGTATCTTTCAAACCGCTTGTCCGTTTGACCCACCGTTTCTTCCTACGTGATTGTAATTTGATTCTCCACCTTATGGATTTAAAATCCGACTTCCGGATTAACAAATTTATAGAGTTTTAAGCTTTTGGCTTAAACTAGAATTTACCCATTTTAACCCATTCATGTATTTATCAAACAAACTTATTTGTTTGATCCCAATTTCTCGTGAACCTTCTAATTTCTATATCGTCTATCATATTTGGCTCAAACCACGGGTTTCCTACACATTTTAAACCCGCTTATACTCAAGTGCTTATTTTGACCCGTTAAGGACATTTAAGCACTTTTACGCATAACTCACACCCATTTCTTTCTAGCATTTTATTTCCACATTAGTTATCAAATGGCCTTCCATCACGTCTATATTTATGATGGTTTTAAAGTGACGATCTATCCATTCCGAGTTTTACCCTTCGGATTATCAATTTACGGCAAAGACTCATATAGAGTCTTTTGACCAAGGATTTACATCTTACGCTATTATACTTATTCTAAGTATTAACTTGATTATAAAACTCGTTTTCAAGCGACTTCTAAGGGTTGTTTGCTTAATTTTGCTTACAAGGGCGTTTTGGTCATTTTTAACCCTTCTTTTACAACGAAGGGCTTGCTTAAGCCATGTACGCCCAAAATCTCATTTTTAACCAAATCTTGTTTTCAAAACACTTTGTCTATAATTTAAATCCTTCGGTTTACCTTTTAAGGTAACCGAATGTCCCTTTTTACTTTGCCTAACTCTCATAGATCTCCAAGTTCTAAATGAGGAGTTGATCTATTATACATACCTGGCCCGGATCAATTTATTAACCCGGTTTTAATACCTTGCTTTATATTCGCTAATTAAAAACGATGCGAATATCCATTGGATATCTATTCCTGTAAGCATATAACTCGACAAAAGAATCATTAGTTTATATAGTCAAAAGGTGTTGTCTACACCTTTTGACCCGTTTGGCCGAATTGACCGTTTATCTTCGCGGGATGATATTTATTATCACCTCCTCTACATGACTCGTTCCGTTTAACACGTATGGTCATTTTAACTTATAAACCGTTTATTACTTTCGACATAATATGACCGAATTATCGATTTACTTCTTTTTAACCATTATTACGGTTTCTTTCATCTTTGATTATCTTGTTCCGTTTGACTACACGACGGAACATCATATTTCAATTCTTTAGATATCTCATTCGTAATTTATATGATGAGAAAATATTCCACAATTTAAGACTAGTGTAAGCTATACTTACCTTGCATCCCGAATACGCTTTTCCTTTATGCTTGACTCGTTCGACCCGCTTTCTCCCCAAGCTTCACCTAGCTCGTTAGGCGTCAAACTATCATCATAGTTCATAAGATGGTTAGATTAGTCATTATCAATTATGACTACTCCATCTAACGGGTCTTATGTCGGCTTTATCACTTGATTAAATCATTGGTTAGTTTGACTTCCTAGAAGTCAATTGATCTATCTACATACTCAAATGCACACTTCACATGGAATTTCAACATTTTAGCTTCGTTTAGGCATTTTAACAAACACTTAGTGGGCATAATTTTACATATTTACTAACTAGTTCATAACTAGTTATTTTTACCAAGATTTACACCACAAATCAAACCTCTATGTCTAGTGTTCATGAACCACACATCATATTTTCAGAAATCAGTTCCTATGCGTCAATTTACACTAGATTAGCATTTTACATCCTAGTGTTCATCATTTTCTCATAAAACCCATGAATCACCTTCAATGTGTTCATGAACTTTTTCAGAATTTAGCCATGATTTCACATGTTATTGTCTAGGTTTTACTCCTAGACACCATATCAACCCTAATCTACTCAAATAGCAAACATGCAACATCAATTTTCAGATTTCCCAATTTCATGAGAATTTCTAACAGAGAATTAACACCAAATTTTACATACCTTGTAACCCCCTTGTGATGAGGATCACTAATCTATGCTCAATTTTCGATTTGGACTTGGTTTGATCCTTCAATTTTGTTGATTTGTTGAAGTTAGGGTTTGAGCTCCCATGGAGTTTTCCCCTGGTCGCATACGTATGTGTGTGTATTGATTTCTATATTTTTTTTATAAGTGTTTTAATAAAACACTATTCTACTTGCCCATGTTTAGTCCCTCAAGTTTAGAGATTTATAAATGAAACTATAACTCATAGTTTATTATTTAATTACCCATTACTAACTAGGTTAATTTTACCTAGTTAACTTGGTGGGTTCCGGGAGTTAAAAACCCGTTTTATTTTAAGTCCCGTTGAATCTCGGGCCTTTTATATACTTTGCTTTTTCTCAAAGTATTTCTCATCCTTTTAAATAAATATTAAATTTATTTATTTAAATTCCTAAAGTTTACCGGGTAAGTTTTACCACTAATTGTATTTTACCCGTCCTGTAGTATTAACGTGGTTTGATTCCCAAACCCGTTTTCGGGGTGTTACAAGTCTACCCCCCTTAAAGAGGTTTCGTCCTCGAAACCTTTTCTTACATAATTAATTGAGTTTAAACTCAATGTATTCGATCCGAGAAATATTTTAAACATTACTTATACTTTTTAACCAATCGTTAGTATTACCCGAAAAGTACGGTAACATCTTTTTGGTTTCTAATTGTCCGACATAGTGTAATTTCGAATAACGTAATCTCGTTATTTCCACTAGTTTAGTTGCTTAGTGATATTCATCACTTTCATATACTATCGAATCCTTTATGGATCCATTACTTTGACCCGTTTAAAGGTCTTTAGTGAAATCTTTCACTTTTAGTAACAATTTCTTTTCCGTTCTTATTTACGCGGGGAATCATAACTAGTTCCCTTGCTTTACACTATTGACCCGTAGGTTCTTTCACTTAGCCTCATAGGCTATTTCTTTAAATTTTTCACCTTTTTAAGGTGAGACATTAACAACTCGTTTCCTTCTCTTTATGACCCGAGGGTCTTTTTGGTCCCGTAGACCTTAACACTATGTTTAATCCCGTAGGTTATGATGATCCCGTAGATCACCTTTTATTCTTGTCTATATTCAAATGTATATATGCATATATAGCTTCAAGGCATCTCTTATTATGTTTGAAATCGTTTATTTTCGCTCTTGAACTTCAATTGACCTTGACCATCGTCTAAGGCTTCATTTGTTTACTGCCGGACTAATCCTTCGACTTTATGACTTCTGACGTTATTTACGCGTCAGTTTGTTCTACGCTTACCGTTTCCCGATTCATACTTATACTTCTATACAACCCATTACCCGGGTTCTTTTATCTTAACGTTCTTAACGCCCATAACCCTTTACATAAGTTAGTTAACATCTCATACTTTTACTTATTCAGTCCGCGCCTACTTACATTAGCAAGCGTCATCATTTATTTAATTCGTTTGACTTGTTCGTGTGAAATTTCATCACTGGTGAACGTTAAATTTCATTCTTTGTTCGACCCGTTCGACTTTTAACTAGTCGAACGTAATTTTTATCAAAATTTATGTTTGCGAAAATTCTCGTCATCTTTTAGTCATGACTCATATTCCGAGTCTTTTGACTTTCTATTTCGCGTTCCTGTTTCTCAGTCTACGCATGCGTTTAAATCCTTACCCACCAACCGGGTGTTTTACCGAAGTCGTTATTATTGCAACCCTTACGGTATGCATTATGACTTCATTTCGCTTTTATATTCCTACTTTGTTCTCAAATTTGGTGTTTTACAAAATCGGCCCGTTAAGAGTCATATTTGCATTCTCCGGGTTCGAGTGTAAGCACACCCCTCCCAATTGCATACCTTAATTCTTTTACATTAATCTTTGTCCCTTCACTCGGGCTCATCATCCTAATGTAATACGCTTCCGTCACCCGGCTGTGCGTTTACATTATTATCAAATATTTTGATCATTTGATTCATTTGGGTACCTTTAAGTTAGTCCCATTCACCCCGCCCTTACTACATCGGATGTAAACATGTCCGCCATAAGAAGTTCATGGTATCATATGCCACTACTTACTTGGCCAGAGTAAGCGATTAACACATGACACACATGACCTTTTTATAGTTTTCACATCACGCCCTATGTAAGTAACGCCTCTATTTGTTTCTCTTGGAAACAATATCCCGAATACATTTTCTATTCGGGTTTTTTTTTCCAAGTTTTTAATCTACATAAGCAACTTTCAATTTCTACTTATTTGTTGCATATTACTATTTGTGCGATTATTTAAAATGTGCACCTGGTAATGTTTGCCCCGACGGGCGTTCCTTGCCATTAACCTTGTTCGCGCTCGTTACGCGATTTAGTCCTCGGTGAGCATGCTCCTCTTGTCATACTTCGGACCGTTCCATCATCATATCCACAATTCGTTTGACTCTCGTCGTCTTCAAACGCGAGTGTCCTTCAATTAAAACATTCACAAAAGTTAGTATCGTCAACTTCAATAATCGCCCGTATTATAATACAAGGCTTTTTCTACTATACGCGTCAACGCGCGTATTTTCGTCAACTATATCAATCATTTTAATTGGGGTAACGTGTATCACACGATAGCCCTATGTGCTGTTTACAACACTTTATCATGCTAAACTATTAACATACATGAACTTACCGGATTTGCGATCAAGCCTCGAACCGAACACTATTCTTTATCAAGAGCGTAAGGTTTAAGTCCCAGCATGGTTCTCCCCACCATACTTGAATCTCTTAAACCAGTGCTCTGATACCAACTTGTAACACACTAGTTACTAATTAACGATTTACCATGCAAATACCAACAATTAGATGTGTAGTTAAGCCTACACATACTATAAAAATACGAGTTTATTAAAACTTTTACAAATCGTGAGTTATTCTACATAACGTGGTTGAATTCGTTGTTTAAAATTTACAAAGTGTGAAAGTGCGGAAGCATGTGTCTTATTCGTGTTCGGTTCTTCGTTGAGCTTGATCGTCTTCCGGCATCCAAAGTGTACCTACATTTCAAAAACATGAAATGTTTTAGTCTTACGGGCTTTAAATCGTATCCAAACGAGTCCGGGAAACCATTGAATCCAAAAACAAAATTTTGAAAATGACCTCCACCGTAACTTACGGTGGCACCGTAAGTTACGGTGGCCTCTGAAATAAGAATGTTCCTACCGTACAACAGTAGGCAACTACCATAAGTACTTCAACTCCACCGTAACTTACGGTGGCACCGTAAGTTACGGTGGCCCCTGCATTCAGCCTTTCCATTTTGCCGTAATTGACACGAAATCTTTCGTATCTTTCAAACCGCTTGTCCGTTTGACCCACCGTTTCTTCCTACGTGATTGTAATTTGATTCTCCACCTTATGGATTTAAAATCCGACTTCCGGATTAACAAATTTATAGAGTTTTAAGCTTTTGGCTTAAACTAGAATTTACCCATTTTAACCCATTCATGTATTTATCAAACAAACTTATTTGTTTGATCCCAATTTCTCGTGAACCTTCTAATTTCTATATCGTCTATCATATTTGGCTCAAACCACGGGTTTCCTACACATTTTAAACCCGCTTATACTCAAGTGCTTATTTTGACCCGTTAAGGACATTTAAGCACTTTTACGCATAACTCACACCCATTTCTTTCTAGCATTTTATTTCCACATTAGTTATCAAATGGCCTTCCATCACGTCTATATTTATGATGGTTTTAAAGTGACGATCTATCCATTCCGAGTTTTACCCTTCGGATTATCAATTTACGGCAAAGACTCATATAGAGTCTTTTGACCAAGGATTTACATCTTACGCTATTATACTTATTCTAAGTATTAACTTGATTATAAAACTCGTTTTCAAGCGACTTCTAAGGGTTGTTTGCTTAATTTTGCTTACAAGGGCGTTTTGGTCATTTTTAACCCTTCTTTTACAACGAAGGGCTTGCTTAAGCCATGTACGCCCAAAATCTCATTTTTAACCAAATCTTGTTTTCAAAACACTTTGTCTATAATTTAAATCCTTCGGTTTACCTTTTAAGGTAACCGAATGTCCCTTTTTACTTTGCCTAACTCTCATAGATCTCCAAGTTCTAAATGAGGAGTTGATCTATTATACATACCTGGCCCGGATCAATTTATTAACCCAGTTTTAATACCTTGCTTTATATTCGCTAATTAAAAACGATGCGAATATCCATTGGATATCTATTCCTGTAAGCATATAACTCGACAAAAGAATCATTAGTCTATATAGTCAAAAGGTGTTGTCTACACCTTTTGACCCGTTTGGCCGAATTGACCGTTTATCTTCGCGGGATGATATTTATTATCACCTCCTCTACATGACTCGTTCCGTTTAACACGTATGGTCATTTTAACTTATAAACCGTTTATTACTTTCGACATAATATGACCGAATTATCGATTTACTTCTTTTTAACCACTATTACGGTTTCTTTCATCTTTGATTATCTTGTTCCGTTTGACTACACGACGGAACATCATATTTCAATTCTTTAGATATCTCATTCGTAATTTATATGATGAGAAAATATTCCACAATTTAAGACTAGTGTAAGCTATACTTACCTTGCATCCCGAATACGCTTTTCCTTTATGCTTGACTCGTTCGACCCGCTTTCTCCCCAAGCTTCACCTAGCTCGTTAGGCGTCAAACTATCATCATAGTTCATAAGATGGTTAGATTAGTCATTATCAATTATGACTACTCCATCTAACGGGTCTTATGTCGGCTTTATCACTTGATTAAATCATTGGTTAGTTTGACTTCCTAGAAGTCAATTGATCTATCTACATACTCAAATGCACACTTCACATGGAATTTCAACATTTTAGCTTCGTTTAGGCATTTTAACAAACACTTAGTGGGCATAATTTTACATATTTACTAACTAGTTCATAACTAGTTATTTTTACCAAGATTTACACCACAAATCAAACCTCTATGTCTAGTGTTCATGAACCACACATCATATTTTCAGAAATCAGTTCCTATGCGTCAATTTACACTAGATTAGCATTTTACATCCTAGTGTTCATCATTTTCTCATAAAACCCATGAATCACCTTCAATGTGTTCATGAACTTTTTCAGAATTTAGCCATGATTTCACATGTTATTGTCTAGGTTTTACTCCTAGACACCATATCAACCCTAATCTACTCAAATAGCAAACATGCAACATCAATTTTCAGATTTCCCAATTTCATGAGAATTTCTAACAGAGAATTAACACCAAATTTTACATACCTTGTAACCCCCTTGTGATGAGGATCACTAATCTATGCTCAATTTTCGATTTGGACTTGGTTTGATCCTTCAATTTTGTTGATTTGTTGAAGTTAGGGTTTGAGCTCCCATGGAGTTTTCCCCTGGTCGCATACGTATGTGTGTGTATTGATTTCTATATTTTTTTTATAAGTGTTTTAATAAAACACTATTCTACTTGCCCATGTTTAGTCCCTCAAGTTTAAAGATTCATAAATGAAACTATAACTCATAGTTTATTATTTAATTACCCATTACTAACTAGGTTAATTTTACCTAGTTAACTTGGTGGGTTTCGGGAGTTAAAAACCCGTTTTATTTTAAGTCCCGTTGAATCTCGGGCCTTTTATATACTTTGCTTTTTCTCAAAGTATTTCTCATCCTTTTAAATAAATATTAAATTTATTTATTTAAATTCCTAAAGTTTACCGGGTAAGTTTTACTACTAATTGTATTTTACCCGTCCTGTAGTATTAACGTGGTTTGATTCCCAAACCCGTTTTCGGGGTGTTACAAAAACCCAGGTCGTCGTTTTCATCGGTGTAACAAACCATCAAGCTGTGGATTCGTTGCTTGGGCTGAGCCACCGAAGATTGAGAATCCGGCTGTGATGATTCCTGCATTGTTGGTGTAACACCCCGAAAATTTACGTCCTATAATAAGTTGACACGTGTCATAGGTTTGAACGTGTAAAATAAAGTTCTTGGAGGACTAAAGTTGACAAACAATGAAACTATGTAAGTATAAGGGTTCAAAGTGTCAACAAGGAATAAATATACTTTGCAATAACCCTACATGATGTTTATAACCTTAAACGAATAGATCATGGATCATACGAAGCGAATTGTGAAAGAAAGTGAGAGATTTCAAACTACAGGGGTTAAATGTGTCAACATGTTTAAGTTATACCTCTGAGTGACCTTTTGACAAACCCGAAGCTTTGTAACGATTAATTATGCTCACTAGAATGTACCACAAAAATTTCATGAAGTTTCGTTATCGTATGAGCAAGTTGTGATAAAATTCGTGTGCAAGGGTTAGAACCGTCAACATTGAAATTTAGGGCTTTTCGGGTGATCACAAAGTTACCCGAGGACTTGACAAAGTGGGTATAAGTATTAAAGCCCCATATATAAATTACAAAGTCTTAGCATACAAGAAACAGCTTGAAAATGACCTTTCGGGGGACCCAGGGACCAAATTGCAATTAAAGAAACATGTTAACCTGATCCGGATGGGCCAGGCGGCCCGCATCAGGATTAACAAAAGCCCAAGCGGGCCGCGTCCGACCTGCAGGTGCAGAAAAAACAGGCAGCTGCCTGTTGATGCATGTAACCGACTCCAATCTCATTTTTTCGAAACCTTGGGCTGCCTAAGATGGTTTCTAGCCTATAGGGCACTTGTGGATGATAATGCAACACCCCTAGACTTATGTGTTGATCATCTAAGAGTGTTTGAAGCCTTATATCAAGACCCACATGTTACCACATTGTTCATTCATCACCTCTGAGAATTTCTGGAGCATTCAAGCAGGCCACAAGCACTCTAATTCGTCCATTAGTTGTGTGTAAGTATGTTTAACCCTTCCTAATTCATTTATACTTAGTTTATAGCCTAGAATCAAACCGTCGTAACTACGGTTTGATTTATCGATAAATAACAATCGGTCCAGAGTTTAGTCGAATCGAAATTTGTTATAAGTTGGTATTTATATGGGTAATAAACCCCTAAAAGGTCACCCACTGATTTCAATCTTAACTATGTCGTTTGTCGAGTCAAACTTCTTCCGAAAAGTCAACAGAAATGTTAATCGTATAATTAATGTTACAGAAGGCGTGTAATCTGTTTTATCAGTCATACAACTTGAAAATAAGTATAATAACTTGTCTAAACTTGTTTGATTCGACAACTTTATGTTTTGAACCGATTCGGAACCGAGAGACGCAAAAGTTTGACTTTTGCTTTGACCTCAGTTCTGACCTGATTTATATAGGTTTAGACATGCCTTAAAGTTCCATTAAGACCTAGTTACATGTGTGTATAAGCCTCTGCGTTTATACCACTCGAATCCCTAATCGTCCGATGTTTCCGTTAAACGCCTAAATATTGACCGTAATGCCCTTATGACTATAAAACAAGATTTTTGGAAATGTGAAAGTGCCATAATCTTAGTTACTGATTTTTAGACTTGTACCTAAAATTTCACATCAGTTGGAGGTCTAGATAAGGAGTTATGCTTAATGACGTAATTTGGATACTTCTAACTAATTAAACGGCGTCATTAGCGTAAAGCCTATCTAAACCAAATTTTGGACACCAAACCTTTTACCCACTGATGTGATATAATATTTTGGGATTTTTAAAGATTTTTAATTATTTTTAAACTGATCATAAGCTAGGTTTATCGCCTCGATTCGGTTAATACCAAAAATACCCTTTTCGGCCATAAAATGAGTTTTACAAATCCTTTTAACGCCAATCCAATTGCTACTGATTTTAAATAATAAATGGAGTATTTTGAGCCTGTTTATTTGATCAGAAAACTCAGAATCGTATTTTAACCCGTACATCGCTTAAAACGACTTTATACGCGTATTTAACGCATAGTTTGGGTTTAAAACTATTTTAGTATATAAGACTTATTACCAAAGGTTATAACCTGTTAAAATAAGCTATTTTACTGATCAACTCAGACCCGGATCACAGGTGTCTAATTAAACCCTTTTATAATCTTTAAAATGACCAAAATGCCCCTGAGGGGCTTATAAAGAGATTAAACTCGTTTTGGGCATCATGGGTGATATCCTACTGATATCACAACTTATTTAAGGCGTGTTAACTTAGGAAACCTGTTTAGTACTCTTATGGATACCCGTTACGCTTCATACGCGTTCGGTTCGGTTTATGTAACTAGTTTACATAAATTAGCCGAAACGGGTCAAACCTTATCGGTTTTATCTCAAAATCCACAATGTGTATCATATACCCATATTAAGTAAGTCTTCAAACTTGTCGGGTCTAAATCACATTCTATCCGGTCTTCGCTTAATCGTGCGTACGAACCGTATCTTTAAAACTAACCGGTCTAAGCGTAAGCTTAACTAAAGACCCGTTAGGATTCTAATAGGTTATTATAAACCTTCATTCCAGATTAGGAGAACCAGTAAAAGATACTTGCACTCGCTGATTTTGATCTATACTTACTCAGGTAAATACTTTTAACTTAATTCCCTATACGGGCTTGGGGTAAGGTATATAAAATACCGCTTGGTCGGGCATTGAATATTTAATCTTATTATGGTTAAATTATTGAGATGACTCCGTTTAATTTGTTTTGTTTACTTAAAGCCTTTGGGGGGTTAATGACCGTGTCCCGGATATCCCTGGCATCATTTTACGAAATGGCCACGACCTTAGCACTCAGGTGTAGGCGTACACCTGTCAGTGTCTCATAAATAAAGTGGTGTGTTTATTGATCTTTAACCCGGCTCGATCCGGGCTACTGAACGCATAAGGAACATGTAAATCCTTTACAAGTTTATATATTTAAATAATTATCCCAAGTTATAAAATATTATTCGTGCCTTGTGCCTTAAATGCATTTTCTTAAACTCTTTTCAAAATGAGTCGGTTGATTGTATTTACCAGTGTAAACTGACGTATTTTCTTAAAAAGGTTAAGTGCAGGTACTACGCGAAATAGGCTGGCTTGTCTCCTAGCATCCACATTAAGTCTCGCCAGCTTGGATGTCATAAACTGTTGAACATTTGTTTCCTTTTATTTTGATCTACCGGTGGACTTATATTCGACTGTTTGTGATACTTAATATTACAATATCGTTTGGTTGAATTAAATCTATACTTTGCTTCCGCTGTGCATTTAAATATTGTGTTGTTTGACTATTATGTTGCCAACCACGTCACGATACTCCCCTACCGGGCCCACCGGTAACACGTGGAAATTAGGGGTGTGACAGGTTGGTATCAGAGCCAACATTGAGTGAATTAAACACTAGTCTTTTGTGTTTAATCTCAATGACACAATTGCACATTCTTAAATCTTCGAGTCTAGACAAAGAACTTAGGAATAATCCAAAATGTTTTTATTTTATATTTTAATTTGTTCTTTTATATTGCCTATTGTTACCTTTGTTTATATTAACAGGTACAACAATGCCGCCAAGAATTAGACGAGGAGGTCGGGGAAAGGAGCAAATCAGGGCCCCTAACGACCATGAGGCAGGGCCTTCACATCGACGAACTTCTTCTTCTTCTACAAGGAATGTCGATGCGAGGGAACTATGGAGGACATATGAAGAGTCTGCCAGACGATCCTTTTCGCATGCCTCAACACCTCCGTATCATGACTCTCATGGGCCCCAGTCCGAGAATGAACCCCACAACTCGCAACATTCTTTCGGTGAACCTACTCCTGTATTTCAGGGTCAGTTTAATCCGGCGGACTACTTACCAGAACAATCTTTGCAGTTTGAAGCACAGCAGTAGCAGCTGGTGTTAATGGGCCTTTGCACTTGCCAATCTTGTTATTCACCACAACAATCTTCTTCATAAGGTACTCTCTGATATACTCAAGGCAGGTTATTATAGGCTTGTCCCTACCTTGAATCAATTGCCTATTGAATACCTCACAGATGTTATTGAGCAAAATATCATACCTAGCCCTGCCTGGAATATGTTCAATTCAATTAATTAACATGATCAAAACAAGTCAACTGAAAACAATTCAAGTGGTAAATTACATACCTGTGAAGTAGGCTCTGACCCAATGTTTGCTTGGAATTTCTTTTAGCCAATCATGTAGTCCTTTGTCCTTATCAAGAACTGCCTTCATAGCCCTTTCAAACTTAGGAACTGTTGATGCAGATGCACAGTTCCACAACAGGTTTTTGTGTTCATCACCACCCCATTTTGATTTCATATTTTCATGTATATGTCTCAGGCAATATCTGTGCTCTGAGCTTGGATACACTTTCAGTATAGCAGGTATCAATCCCTAGCATCATAGTTACAAAAAGGGTTAACATTGTAATAAGAAAATGCAAAAACAAGTAAATCATTGAACAATAGGGTTACCTTTTGCCTGTCAGTTATGAAGGTGAAATTACTGTTAGGTTCCAGTTCAAGATCATCACCTAAACACTTAAGAAACCATGTCCAGCTTGCAGTTGTTTCAGCCTCCACCACTGCATAGGCAACAGGATAAATCCCATTGTTGCCATCCACTCCTACTGCTGTGAGAATCTGGCCAGGGAATGGCCCTTTCTAAAAACATCCATCAAGCCCTAGTATAGGTCTCCCTATCAATTTAAATCCATCCTTTAATGCACCTAAGCAAACATATATCCTCCTGAATTGCCTTGTTGGACTTCTAGGATTGCCACAAGGTTCAACATCTATCTTAACTGTGCTTCCAGGATTAGATCTGAGAAGCTCCTCACAATAATTCCTGAGATTTTCATACTGAGCCCTATAGTGACCCTGCACTTTTTCTGTTGCCTTCATCTTAGCCCTAAAAACTTGGTGCAAAGTCACTTCAACTTGATATTTCCTTTGAAGATCTTCCTGTAGAGCTTTAAGTGGTATCCCAGGATTGTTTTTCACAGTGTGTTGAATTTTTTTGGATAACCAGGAAACTGTGCACATTCTAACGTCTCTGGTGTTCAGACATACATGTTCTTTGTTTAGGGTTTTAACAACCCAAGAGCCTGCCTTTTTTACTTTAGAAACATAAAGCATCCAAGGGCAAGTAGGTGGTGTATTCTTTTTAGGGTTAGGCCCAGGCCCATCTTCATTTGTTGTTCCCACTTGTGAGGGCCCACCTCCATCATTTATTTCACAACTACTCAGTTTTGGAATCCCACCCACACATATGACACGGAATCTGCTGTTGTCATTCCTTGTAATATGGAGTTGTCTCCTAGTGTCAATTGCATGATTCTTGACCAACATTTTAATACTATCCTTATCAGGAAATGACTGGCCAATATAAAAGGGACATTCACCAGATGTTTTAGACCTTCTTTTGTCTTTCCTAACACTCCTACAAGCTCTTTGAAGAGCTGTGTCACCATCTGAATCAGTTAAACTTTCAAAGCCATCTAAATCAACCGGATCATCATCCTCATCTACATCAACTTGCTGTTCATTTTGTTCACTAATGTCAGCATCTACTTCAGCATAATACTCTTTCATATCAACACTATAATCTTCCACAACATTATCTTTATCAATGATGTAATCTGGATCATCATCTTCCTCATCCTGAACCTCCTTATCAGTTCTATCTTTCCTATTCTTAGCCTTTACGCTTTTCCTATGAAATGACTTTACACGTTTGCTAGGGGTGGTATCTACACCTTCTGACTTTTCACCCTCACCTGCACTACCTTCACATGATCCTTCATAACTACCATCAACACTCTCACTTTCACTATCTTCATCCTCCTGATCACTATCCTCACTGTCTTCATCCTGCTCATCACTAAGGTCTACATATTCAGGTTCCTTTGGAACATCCTTTTTTGAAAACCTGTTAACATGTTGAATATACACCTCTAGCACCTTGTTTTTTTCAACATAACTAATCATTCTCAATACATCACTATCAGTGCCTAGAGGCCTTAAACCTAACACTAAATCTTCCCCTGGAACCCTAAAATGGTAAACCACAACATCATCTTCTGAATAACTAAATGCTAACAACATATCATTCATCACTATCAATGAAAACATATCGGAATTCACATTATCAACGTAGTCTACCTTACCCCCGCCATATTCAAAATCATCCTCGTCAGTGAAATCACCACCATGGTGCACTTTCAGGGTGAATAAATCGGGATGATTTGCTGTGGAATAAGAAAAAAACTTTCAATCAGAAACAGGGGTTTTCAAATCCAGTTTATCAACGTCAAATACGTACCGTATTTTACTTCTGGATCAAAATGGACGCCTTCTTTTCGAACACAGCAGCTAAAATCATCCCCATCGTCGTCCATCGGAATCGTCTTGGCAAGAATGCAGATCGCCGGAGTTTAATTTAGGGTTTGAGAAGATTGAACTGAGAACAGGGGTTGAAGATGATGATGTATTGTCTGAAATAATAAGATAATAAGGGGTTTTTTTTTATTATTATGTGGTTTTTTAATTAATGAAATACATTAATGAAACTTTAATGCCCAAACTACCCCTCCACAACAGGACAAAAAAGGGTCAGTAAATCAGTCAAAAATCAGGCATTTTGAGTTTTGGACTAAATTGGGAACAAAATGCAAACCACAGGGCCCCAGAAGTAATAAGTTTGAGATTTGGACTAAAGTGTCAAAACTGGCCAAACCACAGGGACCAAAATGGCAGTTTACTCTTTTTTTTGTCATTTTAGTTCAAATAGTTTTGTTTTCTGTCATTTTAGTCCCTGACTTTTGTCATTTTTTGCCATTTTCATTGACCACCACCCACCCCATCACAACCTTCTATCATCGTCACCACCTGCCTGCACCGTCACCACCCACCATTTCCACCACCATCACCACCCACCATTTCCACCACCAACCACTTTTCCGCCACCCACGTCATCAACTAACACCACCGCCATCATTGTAAAACCAACAACCACCGCCATCATCTTCACTGTAAACCAGCACAACACCATCCCCATACCATCGCACCTACAAAAAAAAAAAAAAATATGATTTGACCAAAATTCACCTAAGTTAACTAAATTTTTTGAATAGAGTTAGTGGGTTGGATAAAAATGATAAAAATGACAAAAGTCAAGGACTAAAATGGCAGAAAACAAAACTATTTGAACTAAAATGACAAGAAAAAAACTATTTGGATTAAAGTGGTAATTTTGGTCAAACCTCAGGGACTAAAATGGTAATTTACTCATTTTTTATATAAATACAATATATAATATATGTATATTTTTGTTTAATATTATATTTATAGTATATAATATTGTGGATTATTTTTGTAACTTCACACGCTCTTCATTAAAAATTTAATGTACTTCAACTGGCAAAGCTATTAGAGATAATGTGTTGTTTCCTAGAGAGCAAGGGTTCGAGCCCTGTCAAAGACGAATTTGATGTAATTCAAGCCGTTAAAAAAAGAACTAATACGAACATTCCTACGTTTTTTAATCAAACCCAAGTCTTCCAAAATATATATTTGACACGGATATAACATCAATGTATCACCAACTTCTTTTCAAGCAATAACATTTAAGAAATCTTGTGCTTAATCAAATTACACGTGAATTACAATGAAAGTGGAAAGATGAAAATAGAAATTCACTAAATTTTATGGATATTCAAAATCATGCGAGAACAGTGTCGTCGGTTTCATTATTGCTTCATTCTCGCTAGCTCCAATGTGTTAAACATAGTAACCTATGGCACAAGCAAGGATAAACAAATAATCTATCATGACAGTATAGGGTCAAGACTCGGGCCACACATAGGATAAGTGCCAGTTAGTTGTTACAAATAGATACACATTACCATGAATTGATGTGATGATCTATTTGGCTAAATTTAGGGTGCCAACGTCACAGTAAAATGGATTTGAGCTTAGGTTATTAACATCAATTAACAGTGAAAGAACAAGATATTCCAAAAACATAAGGTGTACTTTTTATGGGAGTTAACCCCTAGCCCAGTTGGTCCCATGTGGTGGGGTTGGGCCGGTTTTCCTCCTTGGAGGTCACCGGTTCGATCCACGACTGCGGCGTTATGGGGGGAGGACGTCCCAATGATGGATCGTTCCTACCGAGGCATGGTGCGGTCCTGAGGGCAACCCGGTTTTACCCAGCTGTTACCCCAGTTAGGTTCTCGTGTGGGGGCAGCATGGTTTCCGGGCGAAGGTCAGTCTGCGCGGCGGCCGGGGCTCGATCGAACATCGCGTCCGAGAGGCGGGGCTGACGGGGGATTGTCTTCGACAAGACCCCGGTGACCTAGGTCCTGTACATAGAAAGTCACCCTTCAAAAAAAAAAAGCTTCTAGTGATGACAATCGATTTGAGCAATGTTGTCTACTTTCATGGATTTGGTGAATCACGAACCCGACTACTGGATAGATCTGTCATTCTATTCATCATCATCCCGGTGCATGTATATGAGCATAAAATTCATCTATGTATCATATGTTGGATCTTAAAAGCGTTCTATGCAAAAATTTCCAAATTCGAGTTTTGGCTTGAACAAGTGACATTCGTTGTGGATCTAGGTAAAGGTTGAGGTTATGACAAAGTGGCGTTCCTTGTGACTCGCTTTATGAAAAAAAAATGTAATGTTTTAATTATCAATGAAAATTCTAAGTTTAAATCAAATTTATATATTACTAGGTTATAACCCCGTGTATTACACGGTTGAGTAAATAAATTTATATATTAAATAATAAAGCATTATATCTTTAAAAATTTCCTTTATTGCACGGGTTGAATAAATATAATTTTATATATTAAATAATAAAAAGTACCAAATAAAAAAAATTATATCTTTAAAACCACATGTATTACAAGGGTTGAATAAATGTAATATTGTTTACCAAATGATAAAATAATACATCTTTAAAAAATTTCATTTATTACACGAGTTAAATAAATGTAATTTTATATACCAAATAATAAAAAAGTTAGTAAATGTAATTTTGTATAGTGAAAATAAAAATATTTAATATATTAATACAAAGTTTGGTTTTCATGATAAATAATTTGTTTTATTTAAAATGTTTTAAATTAACAATTTACAATTTCGGATAATATTTTATTAGAAAAATAGAAGGATGGTATTCGAAATTTAAAGTAGGATAAAATTTAATATTAGCTCATTATTCATTTATTTATTTAATTAATTAATATAAGATAAGTTTGGAAGTGAGGCGAGAAAATCATAAAATAAATACCTACAATGAACGACATGTGTCACACATTAATCTTGTTTTATTATATAGTATAGTATAGATAAAAATTTAGATTGATATAAATAGATTATTTTGTTGTAGCAAAATTTGTTAATGAAGTCTCAATAAATTTAACCCATTATTTAAAACTTCGTAAATGTATAAATGATACATAATATTAGTTAGAGTAAATTACAATTTTGGCCCCTGTGGTTATATCACTTTTACCCTTTTAGCCCAAAAAAGAATTTTTTAACATCTAAGCCCCCAACGTCTTTTTTTCTCCCTAACACTAACCCCATCCATTAAATGTTAGGGGCCAAAAGGGTTAGAAAAAAGACGTTAGGGGCCAAAAAGATTAGAAAAAAGACGTTGGAGGCTCAGATGTTAAAAATTCTTTTTGGGCTAAAAGAGTAAAAGTGATATAACCACAGGTGTCAAAATCGTAATTTACTCTATTAGTTAAATAAATAATATTATAAATGAGAAGGAGATTAAACTAAATAATAATTACCCATAAGAAATTAAACTAAATAATATTTAGTAGGAGGATTATCTATAATTAATTAGAAAAGATTAAACTAAAATAATACTTATCTATAAAACATGGCCTAATATGATGACAAGTGTCCCAAAATGGTTTCTTTTATTATATAGTATAGATATAGATTTAGTTACAATTGATTTAAAACATAATAATAATAATAATAATCGTAACTAAAATCTAAAATGATGTAACATAATATTCCATGTGAATGTGATATGTAAAGGGTCGTATTATTGGCACACCTTGGGGATTAAGGAGCTGTTTGGTAGGCTCTTAATGACCATTCAGATGCTACCTCTTAATGGTTTAAAACCTCTGAATGAATAAGAGGTAACCTCAAGTCTGAATGGTTAAGAGGTAACCTCTGAATGGTAAATCATCATATGTCACATTCTTCTACCTTCTCATTGAAAAAATTCTTAATGGTTCCATTAAGAGGTAGCCTCTTAATGACCATTCAGAGGCTACCAAACAACCCCTAAATCGATACCCTCAATACGCATCGTATAGGTCTATACGATGCGTATTGAGGTGGGTTCAAACTTCTATGTCTGCCAAAGGCTGTCAATGTCCCCTTACCAAAAAGTAATACGTATCATATAGCCCTATACGATGCGTATTGAAGGTGTCGATTTAATTTTTTTAATTTTTGCATGGTAGCTTCCTGTCACGCGGTAGCTTTCCGTCACGCGAACAAAAAAGCAGCACTTTGTACATTTGTCGGTCTTCAAACATCTAGAAAACATTATTTGAGAATACCCCTGAATTTATCGAAGCTGTAGAATGAGATTCTCCACTGTTGGGTTATCATCTTTCAACCCCATTTTCCCTAAATTTATCGATTCTGTTTTTAAACAGGGATGTAATGCAATAATTCAACTCAATTGAATAGACCGACACTTGCTTCATAGGACTCACTTGAATCGTCTCGGATGTAATAACAGTACGTTTAGCATCCGTGCCTGCTTGAATTGCAGAAAGCAAAGGATAACGAAGATGAACATTGTATTTATCACGAAAGTACTGAACAACCGAGATAACAGCTTCAGTTTCATCAGCTGCATTTGGAACAGAAGAGTTGAAAAAACTGCAATTGGAATTGATCTTGGAAAAACATACTCTTGTTACTATATGACATATGATAAAAGCGCTTCTCTAGACAATCTGGGATTATCTTCCGCAAATTGGGAACCACATATTTGCTTCAAGATTTACGTCTGATGTCTAAATTTGATCACATTTGACTTCATCTGCGGCAGTCCAATGACTTTCTTCCCACGTGTCTGCACCGTGATCTTCATATTCTTGGTTCAATACCAACTCATCTTTAGTAGTGTTTGTTTGAGAACCTGATTCAGATACACAACGGTTCTCCAATTCTAGATCAGCAAGCAAATACACAACGGTTCCCCAATTCCAGATCAGTAATATAAGGAGAAGCGTTGAGATAACGGACATCCATCAAGCTAAAAAAGAAAACTTGTGTTTCCCATAGTCACAAACAAGGCGGTCTGTCTGCACCGTGATCTTCATATTCTTGGTTCAATACCAACTCATCTTTAGTAGTGTTTGTTTGAGAACTTGATTCAGATACATAAATCTTGAAGCAAATATGTGGTTCCCAGTTGGTTACAGAAACCACTAGCAGAAGAACCCGACACGTCTTCATGTTACGGAGAATGTTCTCGAAATTGAATGAAAAGGAAAAAAATTGTTGAAATCGAAGAAAAGAGTAAAAAAGATGAATTAAGGCGTGCATTTGGAACAAGAAGTCCAACAATCCGTTCATTATCTGTTGTTGTCTAAACAATATGAATGCACGCAACGAATTTGACAACTGTGACAGCTTATTAAAAGTATAAATCACCTCCAATCATTTCCTTGTCAAATCACACACTATAAAGTTTAAACTTATCGTGTGTTGTAGTTTGGAAAGATGACCGAATAGACATCTGAATAACAAAGTGTGGAGAACTTGTTTGCGTTATCCTTCAACATAAGCTGAAATACGCTAAAATACGTTAACATACGCTAAAAACGCCAAAAAATACGTTAAAATACGTTAACATACGCTAAAATAAGCCAAAATACGTTAAAATACGCCAAAATACGGTAAAATACGCTAAAATAAACCAAAATACGTTAAAATACGCTAAAATACGTTAAAATACGCCAAAATACGTAAAAATACCCTAAAATAGGTTAGAATAAGCTAAAATACGTTATAATACGCTCAAATACGTAAAAAATACTGTTAAATACGCAACAATATGTTAGAATACGTCAAAATACGCAAAAATACGTCAAAATATGCGACTAACGATATTTCCACACATGTATACATATAACACGGCACTATGGAGTACAAGTAGATTTCAAACAAAACTGTACGTAATCATAGAATAAGATATTCGCACGCAACCGAACAGCACCGAAACGACTTATGTTGAAGGTATACGTCATAAAACGACAAAATATGTGAAAGTTAGGCAAAAAATGAGACGTATACGCGTCGAACCGAGGGAAACACGATAAAACTAAATTTGAAATAATGCCATATACGATCGTATAGGCCTATGTCGTATCGTATATCAGCTTAATACGCATCGTATAGGCCTATACAATTCGTATTAAACTTTGAATTTTCTCAAAAAATACCCCTGAAATTATCAGAAAAACAGGGGTATTTCAGTAAATTTATCGATTAATACGCATCGTATAGGCCTACACGATGCGTATTGAACTATAAATTTCTCAAAAATGTTTTTCAAATCAAGGGTTCCATCATTACAACCACTTATTTTCAACGGGGATGTAATGCAATGATTCCTCTCAATTGAATAGACAGACACTTGCTTCATAGGACTCACTTGAATCGTCTCGGAAGTACTTAACAACAGAAATAACAGACTTCAAAAGAACCTTCAAAAGTTAGAGAATATACAGACTTCAAAACTTAAACATATTTTTATTAGCTAGTATACTTGCAAGTTGCAAACAAGAATATGCGTTGACTTATTTATGTGACAGTCAACAAGCGTATCGTCGTTGTGGAGAACAACCTCATTTAAAAGCAAGATAAGAAGGATGAGATATCGGCAGTTAGCTCGAAGAAACATTATTTGAGAATACCGAAATAACAGACTGTTCGTTTGCAAATTCAATCTTCATTGCTTCATTAAAATTAACAAACGATTGCATCTTTCAAACGCAACGGAGATAGCATTGTTTTCCTTATCCGTCTTTCAAACTCAACGGAGATAGAGACTTTGAAGAGACAATCCCAGATTGTCTAAACACACAAAAGTAGCCCCTCGATCATTCAACACGTGTGATCCAGAGGTCGGTCTCGGGTGGGCATAAGATCCGTGGGCCCTATTGTCGGATCTGTGACTCCATGGAAGATGTGATTAAGGTAAGCGTGCCGTATCATGTGTCATAAAACGGAACATAATCCCAGAAGACGTGTCGGGTTTGTAGTTCCCATAGCCACCGTTTCCGTAGTAAAAAACGGTTGTGGTTTGCACATTCAATCTTCATTGCTTCATTATAATTAATAATGCGGTCTCGATTGAAGATGTAATTGCAAGACTGTTTGTCGGGCTTCCAATGCTTACACAGGGTGATGAACCACTAGTTTGTTATTTTTTATAATTTTACAGACGATTTAGAGAAACAGAGAATACGTTACGAGATTCTTCGAGAATTAGAAAAGGAGAAAATACGGAATGACAAGGGTGTTGGTGTTGATCAACTCAGTAGATATGAAATGTTGGTTTTTGTCCCATATCATTTTGTCATCGACCAACTGTTCGAAATCCCTTTCGTTTTATTTTTTTAAAATCAGTTTAATTCAAAACCGCACCTATAACCGTTGTTCAGTACTTTCGTGATAAATACAATGTTCATCTTCGTTATCCTTTGTCGATGATAAACTAGCTAGTGATTCTCTGTTTCTGTAAATCGTGATAAATACAATGTTCATCTTCGTTATCTTTTCTCCCACGTGTGATCCAGAGGTCGGTCTCGGGTGGGCATAAGATCTGTGGCCCCTATTGTCGGATCTGTGACTCCATGGAAGATGTGATTAAGGTAAGCGTGCCGTATCATGTGTCATAAAGCGGAACATATTCCCAGATTGTCTAAAGAAGCGCTTTTATCATGTGTCATATTAGAGTAGTATGAGTCTGAGTCCATTGTGGTTCGTGAATGTTTCGAATCATCATAGAAGACGTGTCGGGTTTGTATTTCGCATAGCCACCGTTTCCGTAGTAAAAAACAGTTGCGGTGTGCACATTCAACCTTCATTGCTTCATTATAATTAAAAATGCGGTCTCGATTGAAGATGTAATTGCAAGACTGTTTCTCGGGCTTCCAATGCTCACACAGAGTAAAAATGCGGTCTCGATTGAAAATGTTCTCTGGCAAGTACTGAACAAAGAAGCGCTTTTATCATGTGTGATCCAGAGGTCGGTCTCGGGTGAGTTGTGGTTGATTTATAGGAGGAGGTTATGAAACGAATATATGTTTATGCGAATTTAAAGAACAATACTGACAAGGGTGTTGCTCTTTTCTCCCACTATGCAAAGTTGAAAAATCTCACCATAATACGTTACGAGATTCTTCGAGAATTAGACATGACACATGATAAAAGCGCTTCTTTAGACAATCTGGGATTATGTTCCGCAAATTGGGAACCACATATTCGTGTGTAAAAGCTTGGAAAGATGACCGAATAGAGATCTGTATACACCCTTGGTATTTGTTTACCACATGACACATGATAAAGCGCTTCTTTAGACAATCTGAGATTATGTTCCGCAAATTGGTAACCACATATTCGTGTCTAAAAGCTTGGAAAGATGACCGAATAGAGATCTGAATATCCCCTTGGTAGTTGTTACCATATGACACATGATAAAAGCATAGCCAAAAGAACCCTTACCTGCCACATAGGGTTTCTTCATCACCTATAACAATGTCGATAAACGTTGATCAGAACACGCCGCTTAAATGGTTTTAATATATTTCATCTTGGACTATCTAGTCTAACACATAATAATGGATATGATCGTGTCAAGATCTTTATCTATCATGTCATCGACCAACTGCTCGAAATCCCTTTCGTTTCTCGGGTTCGCATTCGACACAAGACACCAAAAAATAAACTTAAAAAAATCAGTGCATTGATACGCATCGTATAGGCCTATACGATGCGTATCAAGCCCGCCGCCAGACATAACCTGCACTTGTCAGTTTGCCATGTCTTTTACTTTATTTCAATACACAATCGTATAGGCCTATACGATGCGTATTGAATTGAAAAAGTGTGCGGATAGACAGGGGGTGTGCCAATAGATTTCCCCTATGTAAAAGACATTTTCACCATCATGTTATAAGGTGTGAAAACTATTGTAATAGGATGAAAGTTTTCCACAGGTGAAAAGTTTTACTTTTAACTGTCCAGATGGCCTTACCATTTACCAGCCCGGCCCACTAATTAACGGATATACGTTTTCAAATAAAAGAGTTAATTACTTAGGATGGTTCATGTGCTTAGGATGGTTCATTTGCTTTGCACTGATTGCAACTTTGGTCCTCAACTTTTTGAAATTTTATAAATGCTCATGGTGGTATGCATTTTTAAATATCGTGTAGCCTGATAGGCTAGGGGGCCAAAACTAATAATTAAAAAAGATTAAAGCTAAAAAAAGATGGGATTATTACATATATCCTATTTAAAACCCTAATTACATATTTACCCGACTCAAAATTTATATTACATATTTCCCCTCCTTTCATCAAATGACAAAACTACCCTTTTAAACATAAAAAAAAACCCTACGATTTCCTGCCTCACTTTTCGATAGGGCTGTAAACGAACCAAACGTTCAGCGAACAGTTCGTGAACCGTTCGGCGGGAAGTTCGTTTATGTTCGTTCGTTTAATAAACGAACGAACATGAACAAGAAATTCCGTTCGATTAGTTAAATGAACGAACATGAACAAAGGTCTCGTTCGTTCAATTGTGTTCGTGAACGTTCGGTAAGGTGTTCGTGAACATTCGTTCATTTGCGTTCGTTTATGTTCGTATGTTCGTGTTATAATTAAAGATTTTTATACTTTCGTATATTTTATCTATACTTTTTATACTACTAAACTTTTATTTATATCATTACCCTAACAATTAAACTAGGAAACTCTCTTTCACCATGTTTATGCACCATTTCCCTTTCTTTTCTCATTATTTACATCGACGAATATGATCTACCTCCGTTCCACAATAAGGGATTCAAGTTCTAGTGCTACTATCTGGGCCATCCACCTTTATCCTTCATCGCGTTCGCCAAATTTATTTGTGTTCGCTTGTGTTCGTGAACACGCTCGTTTCCTTAATGAACGAACACGAACATAAAATCTCGTTCGGTAAGTGTTCATGAACCGTTCGTGAACACATTTATTTCCTTAACGAACACGAACAAGGCCTCGTTCGTGTTCGTTCGGTTCGTTTACAGCCCTACTTTTCGAGGGTGTTTGGGTTTAGCTTATTTTGGAGCAACTTATAACTTATTGACATATAAAAGTTAATAAGTTGTTTTTATAGTGTTTGGGTTAGCTTATTTAAGATGTTTTTTTTGTGTGTTGAGAAATTGTTTTTGAGAAGTTAGTATTTGTGTAACGCCCCAAAATCTGAATTTTTATATTCGCTAGTATGCTTGCTATGTAAAACATAAAAAAATGACTAGGCTATTTAACCTAGTTAAATAGTTAGTCAAAACAAATAAGGAATGAAACTGGGTCAATTATGAACAAGTAACAAACATGAGGGGTTAATTTGGAAGGAATGGAAAGGTAAAACATAAAAAAAAATTAAAACCCCAAACACACACCTAGGCGTGTGTAGGAGTTCGACCAGAGAAGAAAAAGGAAGGGGGAAACCCCTCTTAAACCCTAAATCAATAAATTGAATGGATTTTTGGCCAAAATCGGATTGCATGAACCTTAATAGTGATCATCTAAGCAAGCTTTAGCCAAGGTATGTTTCAATTTTCAGTTTTGGTGAACAACCATTAAGTGGGTGTTGATGAGTATGTGAGTTTGATCTGAATTAGGATGGATGCTTGCTAATGTTATCATGTTTAAGTTGAATAATGGTTGAATTTTAGTTATCTTGGTGATTTAGGATGAAACCCTATGTGTATGAGTATGAGAAAGATTGTGATGGACATGAGAATGTTAGTAGTTTTGATTATGTTGATACACTAGATGTTATGTAGTAGGTTTTGATAGTAAACATGATGTAGAATTTGGTGACATTGTGATCTTGTTTGAATAAATTGAATCATGAGATGAACATTGGAAAGAACACGCCTAAACTACTTGTACTATGTGCTTAGAATATAGTATGCACACCAAGTGTATGATGAAATTTCTAGGTGAAGTTAGAATGTGAGATATTTAGAAAAGATTTGGTGAAAACTAAATCTGTCCAGAAAGTTACAACCGAATGTAATCTGCTGTAACTCGGTCAAATCTTGTCAAAAACTGATGTTTATTAAGTTTGTGATGAACTCCCAGGAAAAACCTTTCAAACCCAACTATAATTGCATTTTTTCGACGAAAAATGAACGTTTTATGAATTTTTCCGTATCGAAAATCCAGGCTGCGTTTTCTGACAGAATTTGCAGCCCATTATGAATGTCATAACTCAATTTAGGAATTGAGTTATGATCTCAAATTTTTACTGTAGGTAGCTTCAGGAGGTTATAAAATTCTCCAACTGGAATTATGTCAATCGGATAATCGAGGATTTTTAAATAAATTTTTCTGTGGCACGTCACACAGTGGCGGACCCAGAAATTTTTTGCTGGGGGTGCGGTTGAGGTGTTCAACCATATTTTCAAGTGTGCGGTCGGGTTTTTTTTGCCTAAAATATACACTAAATTTTTTTTTTCAAGGGGTGCGGCCGCCCACCCTGGACAAAGGCTAGGTCCGCCCATGACGTCACATAAAAAGATCGTAATTTTTGCAAGCTCGTAAGTACAGTAAACAGTCATCCCAAGACAACCTATTTTCAGTGAATTGAACTATTGCAATATTAGTGAATGATCGATTAATGAAAGTCAAACAGTTGCATGATCCGAAAGCTGAATGTATGTATGCTCATGTATGCTAGTTGTATTATGAATGATGTGATAATGGATATATGCCATATGTATGTTAGTAGTTGCCCAATAAAAGTCAATGTGACATAGGAACGAAGACAATTGATAAGATGAATGATCATGTATACTAACAATGTTGTAATAAAATGGAATGAAAGGATATGCATCGCATTAGCAAGGAATCAAGCGAGGAAAGCTAACGAGTCAAGAGGAGACAAGGGAAGTGAAAGCGAGAACGGACGCTCAAGGTAAGTGAATTTCGATTCACTTCTTAGTACGTATAATAAATTTTGATACTTATGAATATGGAATATCATGAAGGATTATGTAAAAATCGGAAGTATTAAGTGTTGGTGCACTTGTGTCTGTACTTTGTCTGTATTTCGTCATGATACAAAACGATGTCTTGTGTTAGTCTGGGTTACGTCTTAGTTTGTTACAATGTGTGTACGATGTAAGTTTGACCAAGTCAACCATCCTCCGGTTTGACTTGGCCAAACAGTTAGCACATTGGTTGTAAGATGTGTGTGTCGAAGGATGAGTTTTCGAAGGATTGGTTATATCCTTCGATGAGCTCGAAGGATAAACCTTCGAAAGATTTAGATGAACCTCGAAGGATATCATCCTTCGAGGTAAATGTGGATCCTTCGATAGGATTGTGTTCGATAGATGATCTTTCGATCAGTCTATCTGATCCTTCGACCAGACATGCTGTGATGGATATATATACCCATGTAAGGTGTTCACTTCAAGAGAACACTCAGAGCAAAAACACATACACACGAGAGTTAGAGAGAGTTTGCAGAATACATTTGTAAACCTTGTGCTTGTAACCGTACTCTTCATTCGTTTTAATACAGTGGTGTTAAACGGTGAACTTTGTGTGTCGTGTATCTATGTTCTCATATAAACTCCGGTTTGCATGCTAGCTTGGATTCCGCACTTGCTAGTGTGTTAAGCATAACAAGGAATAGGTTTGACCTCAACCTCCGAGGGACCTACAAGTGGTATCAGAGCCGTGGCTCTTTTCCTTGTTAAAAACCGAGTTTATACAAGACTTTGGAGTGTTTTGGACAAAAACTCACTTGGTTTAGCACCCGTTTTTACTGTTTTTCTCGCATTTCCAGACGTTAAAACGTGTTCTAAACTAACCGGGTGTATTAGAGGTCGGTTTGGGTAACTTAAAAATCTGTTTTTGAGAAGTTTGGCAATTTCCGGCCAAATTCCGGCTTACTCCGGTGACCGGTTTCTGGATAAAAATCGTGTTTTTAAGTAATATTTTATTGGTTCAAATCTTGTTTTGGTAAAAATGATGGTCTGACCATACTTTCTGCCGAAAGATTTCACCAACCCATCACCTTTTCACCAACCTGTCACTCTTTAGTCAACTGTGTCAGTTCAGTTCGAAAGATATCCTTCGAAGTCGAAAGATCATCTTTTGATCAAAGGAGGTTCGATAAATAATCATCCTTCGAACATCCTTCGAAGTCTGTGACTTATCCTTCGTTCCAAGGAATCTTTTCGAAGGATATATCTTTCGTTCTACAGCACTTTTTCGAAAGATAAGGATCCTTCGTTTGGAGAATCTTTCGAAATCATTGTTCGAAACTCTACAGTGATCTTTCGAACACTGTTGATCCTTCGAACAATTTCTGTTCCTTCGATACTTGTCTGTTTAAGTCTAACAAGTTTGTGTGTTTCAGGTCTTTCGATCAAGGATCCTTCGGCTGGTTGTTATCTTTCGAAACATTAACATAGTTTGTGAAAATTAAATTTTTAAAAGGAAAACTTGTTTTTCAAATTTTAAATATATTTTCACTTAATATATTAATTTTTATAAAATGGGAACAAACGGTCAGTGGGATCCAACCGCGTGGACTCTAACATCTTTGACTCCACAATCATCAGCTACGCAATCATCAGCTACGCAATCTGCGTCAGATTTCAACAAAGCATGGATGCAGGCTATTGCCCCACCTCAAGCTGCAATGATAACTGCAAATCAATGGGCATTGGTCACAAATCAAAGCAACAGCATTCAATCTATGATGCAGAACGACAGTGAAACTGGTACAAGCACAAAACCGCCAAAGCTAAATCACATCAATGATTGGGGATGGTGGAAAGAAAGGCTGAGAACTTATGTTCAGGGGCAAGGTCAAGATCTATGGATGTGCTTCTTCACCGCATTTGACCATGATTTGGAAGTTGCAGGATCTAATCCAGAAACTTACAGCACTATGTCTGATGATGATAAGAAGAAATTTGAGTTAGAAAAGAAAGCATTCATGATTCTCACACAAGCTCTTCACAAAGACATTTACCACCAGTTTGTTTACTGCACGACTACTAAAAGCTTGTGGGATATGCTCACGTTACGATGTGAAGGAAATGCTCAATCTAGAAAGATCAAGCAAGAATTACTGAAGAAAGAGTTTGAAGGTTTCACGTGTATGGAGAATGAGACTTTGGCAGAGTTATCTACAAGGTTCCATCACTTGTTGAGCGAGATGTTTGGTTTTAGAGTCACTACCACTCCACAAGAAATGGTGAAGAGATTCGCTGATAGCTTACCAGCAAAGTGGAGCAGTTATCTTGAAATTCTCAAAGAAAATGGTGTTCTAGACACAATCAATGTTTATGAGTTAATTAAAAAATTGGAGAACAAGGATGTAGAAGAAAAGCTTAAGGCAAAAAGAACACTAACTCCTCAAAATCCAGAGATGTACTTTGGGATTGCAGGAGGTATCAGTGGAGAAAAACCGGCCTCTCAACATGCGAAGCTTCAAACAGCCTTCATCTCAAACACCGGACCTTCAACAACAGATCAGTTTGATCCTTCAGTTTACACGATGTTTTCAAGACCGAATGTGCAACCGACAGCTCAGCAGCAACAACCACTACAGCAAGGGTTTTATGGAAGCTCCTCAAACTTTCAAGCCACCTCCAATCCGAACACAGTCAGATTAGACACTTCCAACTTTTCAAAAGTCAGTGTCGAAGTAGCCAAGGAGCATATGGAGATGTTGAACACCTTGGTTAGTGCTTATTGTGGATTAGTTGCAGGTCAGATTGGGAATATCAATCTAACCAATGAAGATTATCAGCAAGTGGATAAAGAAGAGTTTGAAATGATGGATATCAAATGGGCTCTTGCTAGTGCAATTCGAAGAGCAAAGGAGTTTATGGAAAGGACGGGGAGAACCAACTTGGAAAGCAAGAAAGACACCAAGTATGGGTTCGACAAGCAAGCTGTAACGTGCTTTAACTGTGGTGAACAGGGTCATTTCAAAAGGGAATGCACAAGACCAGCTCAGCATGGAAACCAAAATCCTTTCAGAAATCAAGGCAACCAGCAGAACCAGAACAGGAACAATGCTCGTACGTTGATACCTGTCAACAACCAAAGCCAAGCAGGGCCATCAAATGCCAACCAGGCACTTGTGGTTCAAATAGATGAAGGTTGTGATTGGTCGCTTCAGTTGGGAAATGATGCTCCAGATGGAACAGCTTATTTTGCTGAAGTTGTCAAGGATCTTAAACACGCCAGTGGTGGAGAATCTTCCACCAATGGTGATGAATCTTCTGTAGATGAAGACAGCTCCGGTTACAGTGGAAGTTCAGATGAAGAGTCCTCCACTTCAGGCAATGATCATGTGGATGAGACATCAAGTGCGTCAGTCGATGCAGATATTGATGAGCTTTTGGAAGAAGCTGCAGCAGGAACTGAAAGAAGATCTAACTTGGTGGATCAAGCTGCTTACTCTTCGTCTTCTCTCCATTCAGCCTTTATGGCTAATGTCGACAGTTCATCAGGTCAGGTATGTGTCGATGAACCCACTGTAGTTAGTTGTGATAACTGTGATAGTTTGCGTGTTAAAAATGCTGATTTAGAGGCCAACATGTCTGAGTTGCAAGGCAAACATGACGCTTTACAAGCTAGTTTGTTTGACTTGCAAGACAAACATGTTTCGATGAAGGATAAGTGTTGCGAATTGCGAAGCAAACACGAGGGTTTGCAAGAGAAATTTGAAATCACACACAAACACAATCAAGAATTGATTGTAGATCTTTCTAAAGCAACTGAAGCTAACTTGTTTTTAACCAGAAATGAAAAGGAATTTAAAGCAACGATTGCGTCATTAAGACATGATGTTTCAGAATTACAAAAGGTTGTTTTGCGAAAACAACATGCTAACAATAATCTTATTGACACAATTGAAAAGCAAATGGTAGAGTTGGCAACAGCTCGATGTGAATGTGAGACAATTAAGCAGAAACTGGAAAGCTATTCCAATTCCCGCTATGTATTGGATCACATCATTGACGTTCAAAAGAAAAAGGGGAATGCAAAAAGTATTGGTATTGGATTCAAATCATGTCCTCCCCCAATGAATCACAATTACTCCAAATTGCCTGATGACGAGGATATGCCCCGTTTTGAACCTACTGTGCCATTCGGTCTAGATGACTTTGCAGCAGGCCTCGGGTTCACAACTGGTACATCATCCTCGGGTCAATCAGAATCTGAGAATGAGACAGATTCATCGAGTGTTAAGGAACAGAGTCCTCCCATTGTTGAGGATGCTGATTCTTCGGATGATGAATCTGAAGAAATTGTGAAACAACAGTCTAACTCGGTTACAACAGATATTCCAATCGAGAATCACATCCTGTGTGATCCACCAGTGAAACCGAGTAAGACTGAAATGTCAGAAGCAATGGAGTCCCTTGTATCTTGCAGTGAAGAGAATAACTTGTTGTACACGCTCAAAGGAGATAACAAAATCTACTCTAACAAAGATTTTCCAATTAAAAATGTAAATCAAGATTTAATTGAGCAAATTTTTGAAGGATGTACTGACAAGTTTTTGGGGAACAAAAGTGGCAAATTTGCCGTCACTCAATGTGATCCAATTCCGTGTGAACAAGTTAGAAAACAATACGGAAACCAAAAACTACCAATTGAGCGAAAACAACAAGTCAACTCCGGAAAGGGTAAGGTACAGGGAAAGAAGGCTCAGAACAAGAATGTTCAAGCACCTAAAGTTCAGCAGCCTAAGACTGAACAACCAAAGGTTCAACAACAAAAGGTGCAAAACAAAAGAGCTCCTGTTAAGAAACGAGAACCGAAAATGAACTTTGTTGGATCCACGGGTTCAGACAACCTTGAAACATTTCAGGATAAATCTAACATTGATTTTATAAAACAAGTTAGAATTTTAAGACGAAATGATCAGAATAATTACACCCAACACACCAACGGATGTGATTTAGGTCCAAGCACGTCTAGATCACAAAGTTCATGGTCTGGTTCTCCGTCTGGTCATCAACGTGTCTCTCCGAAGTTTGTAGAGCGGAGAACATGTTTTGAATGTGGGACAGTTGGGCATATTGTAAGATATTGCCCACACGTGCAAAAGCTGAAGTAAAAAACGAGTGCTCCCCAAGAAATCGATTACCGAAAACGATCAGTTTCCCCGAAACAAGACCCACGTGTCTTGAAAGAAAGGGAAAAGAAGTTAAAGCAAAAGAATCAAAAGGTAATTGAAAAGGCCTTAAAATCAGAGGTCAAAGAAGAAAAACCTGTACAAGCAAAATCTGAAACTGTAAAACCAGTAAATGCTAAAACAATAAGTTCAAATACTGGTAAAGGACAAACAGCTTGGAAGCAAAAGCAGGTAATTCAATCAGGGGGATCACCACATGTTCTTTTTCCTAATCATCAAGTGATTGAAATCACTTTCCTTGATGATCAAGGACGACCCAAGTCCACAAAGGCTTGGGTCCCCCTCTCCAACTAATCTCTGAGTGAGTGTGTAGGATATTCCAGGAGGAACTATTGATAGTCTTAGGATTGTTGATAGTGGAGCGTCCATGCACAAGATCGGCAACACCAGACTCCGAAACATCATTATATCTAGGAGTTGTTGCCTTTGATGGAGAGAAATGAGAAAAGAAAGGAAAAAGATAAGAAGACAAACATTCCGATGAAGGAATGATGGTGAAAGAATGTGGTTGAATGAAGTTGAAAAATTCGACATGAAGAGATATGTGCCAAAATTGGGTGTTATGGTTTTTGATCGGGTCCTCAGTAAAGATTCAAATGAAGAGTACACGCCTGTAGCACGTCTGCAGCTTTTCGAAGATTCATGGATTTTTCTTCCACACGAAGTTCAAAGTCCACAAGATGAACGTGCAGTGTACATTTCTTAACGGTGTGATTGAAGAGAATATGTTTGTTGATCAAACCAACCGGGTGTGCGGATGCCTTGGCGTGGATTGAACAACCGCACACTACTTCTGAAAGAGAAAGACAAAGACCTTCGCTGGTACAATGTGGAAGACCAGCCGGACCCAAAGGTTTATGATCTTGTTGCTGTCAACAGATTTCTCAGTAGCTACAAAAATCGTCTTTGAAATCCACACCGGGTGGATATTCAGTTTGGGAGAGCACTCAGATTTCTTGCAATGCACGATGCAGTTGCAGGATACGGTTTTAAATTTCTAATCTCTCCTATACTTGTCGATATTTAAGCTGCTTTGTGAATTATTATCTCGTTCAGCACTCTTTGGCCAGACAATGTTGTCATGGTCCGCACCGCTTACCGACATGCCAACTGATTTTTCCAAAATTCGCTAAATCATTTCTGATTAAAACTTAATTTTGGTAAACGGCATTGAGGTAAAACATGAGTTAACCAACATCGGAAAATCATTTTTGTAAATATCTTTGTGTTTTAAATTTTTGTCTTAGTTTGTTGATTTTAGGGGGAGCAAATCCAAAATTTGAAAATCCAAAAACATTGAAAAATTTCAAAAACACAAAAACAATAGAAAAACAAAAATGAGTTTCCTGGCGAGAAAAATAGAATATGATAGTACATCAGTGGTCTGTCTAAACCTCTTTAAACCTAAAATGAAAAATGTTAAGCAGCTCTATATAAGATGTATCGGTAGGCTCACAATCATTTTAAAGTGTGCAGGGTGATATAAATCTTAAATCGACTGAAGACCAGGTGGGAACCATTCATTGGCATATGGTCTTAGTACCGAAATTTCGTTTGAGAGATTGCCGAGGTTCTGAGATATTCGGTCTTTATGCTGCTTATCATCTGGGTATCATGGTTGTATCTTTTACCGAAAAATAACGGGGACGCAAGTCTAGATCTTCCATGATACTATACATACGTGTACATATTGCATTCGACCTCAATAAGTGATCAACAATCACATGTCCCTCAAAATAAGTGATAATATATCACATTTATCCGGGAGTCAAGTTCGTCTCTCTGCTGTACGAAAGTACTGACCTGTTCACGGACTTGCTCCTGTGCCCTCATGCATATGAAAATCAAGTTCCTCCTCAATAAGTGATTCTATCACAAAGGGCTTGTTTTCTACCAAATAAGTGAGTTATCTCACATCATATACGGTCAAACAGATGATAATCGGTATACTCACCGGTAAGATGAACCCTCGTGCATACCTTGATACGGAAATGTGTCGTGATGTGGATGAACACCGGTCGGTAAGTTTAAATCATACCTTAATCGTATCCCCTCGCCATGATTACATCTGATAAGTTGAGCTTATGTGGACAACAATACCGATAATTGTTATAGGATGCTTATCTTAATGTTATCTAATTGAACAACAAGAGCGTTTTGGCATGACCGTACACTGATATGATTCTCTTACCCTCGAAACTCACAAAAAGAATGTCTGTAAATATTTACTTACTGCTTTCAGTTTCTGCATCTCTGTATATATTTATTTACTGCTTTCTGTCTTTACATTTGAAATATTCAAAAATTCCAAAAAGATTTTAGGTGTGTTTTAATATAAACTTTATAAAAGCCAAAAAGATTTTATTTCTATCTTATTTTCGATCGTACGATGTTGGATCTCGAGTCTTCATTACCTGAAATCTGATTGAAAACCGAAAATGACTAAATCTTCATAAGCGGTCGAAATTTGCAAAGTGTTGAAAGTTAAAATCTGAAATTGATAAATTTTGTTAAACTTTCAAACTGTCGGACGGTGTTTGATTAAACAATGGTCACATGTGTGTCATTTGCTTATGATATTCCAGGCAGTTGTTCTCATTACGCGTTTAGATTTCTTGCATGTGCAGATTCTAAAGGCAAGGAGAACATGGTCGATGACAAGCTTCGGAATGAAGACACGACGTGAAGGCACTCAAGTGATGAAGATGATCGAGTTGCCGCTGACCATCATCAACACCACAAGGATCTCAAGTTGCAAAGATCAAGACTTTCACGAGCATAACTCAAGGGGGAGCTTATGTTTAGGGGGAGTTTGTCAACACACTTCCTACATGAAACGGGGAGTTTGTTGATACACTTTCTGCTTTCAAGACGTGAAGACTTTAAAGATCCTCCGACATTGAAGACTTGAAAGGACGTCAAAGACTTGAAGACACGAAAATCGAGACAAAGTTACAGCCAAGGGGGAGTTTGTTGGTGCACTTGTGTCTGTACTTTGTCTGTATTTCGTCATGATACAAAACGATGTCTTGTGTTAGTCTGGGTTACGTCTTAGTTTGTTACAATGTGTGTACGATGTAAGTTTGACCAAGTCAACCATCCTCCGGTTTGACTTGGCCAAACAGTTAGCACATTGGTTGTAAGATGTGTGTGTCGAAGGATGAGTTTTCGAAGGATTGGTTATATCCTTCGATGAGCTCGAAGGATAAACCTTCGAAAGATTTAGATGAACCTCGAAGGATATCATCCTTCGAGGTAAATGTGGATCCTTCGATAGGATTGTGTTCGATAGATGATCTTTCGATCAGTCTATCTGATCCTTCGACCAGACATGCTGTGATGGATATATATACCCATGTAAGGTGTTCACTTCAAGAGAACACTCAGAGCAAAAACACATACACACGAGAGTTAGAGAGAGTTTGCAGAATACATTTGTAAACCTTGTGCTTGTAACCGTACTCTTCATTCGTTTTAATACTGTGGTGTTAAACGGTGAACTTTGTGTGTCGTGTATCTATGTTCTCATATAAACTCCGGTTTGCATGCTAGCTTGGATTCCGCACTTGCTAGTGTGTTAAGCATAACAAGGAATAGGTTTGACCTCAACCTCCGAGGGACCTACATTAAGCTAAGTAATGCTCGAATAGGACGAAGGTTGTTAACTAAGCCTGAAGTAATTTGGTGGGACTGAATGGGTCGAATAATTCGTAATTGAATATTAAGCCGAAAGAATATAAGTTATGGATTTCCTTAGTCCGGATCTTAGATTTTGAGTCCTAATGTTAGAAGACCAAATTACGGTTATGGATTTCCTTAGTTCGGATCTTAGATTAGACGGGTAGTCGGTTTGAAAGATATGGATGTTTTTGTGCATTATATGTTGAAAATATTGAGCTGCCAGATGCAGCTCAAGAAAAACTAACATTCTGTCAAAACCGGTCTGTCGCACTACGCGACCGCAAACAGAGAACAACGTCGCGCCACGCGACATAGGTCGCGGCCCGCGACATAATGAGCTAAGTCTCTCGCGGCCCGCGAGAGACCACTGAACTGGCAAAAATTCTTATTTTGTTTGTTTTGGTCATGGAACTTGTTTTAATTGGTATTCAAGGCCTCATAACTAATGTTTAAGATCATTTTGGTTATAAGTAAATGTTATGGGTCTCCGGATACTATAAGTAAGGATTTACCTTCGTGTTAGTGTAAGGAAATTTATAGGTTAACGTGTCTAGGAACGAGTAAGTTTTTAGGTCGATATGTACAAAACTTATATTATGGAAAGTTGTGAATATGACATGTTAGTATAAGTTCATGTGTATAAAAGTAGTAAACAAGTAGTCGTATATATGTATGCATGTGTGAATGTAAGCATGTATATAGGTGTATATGATTGTATGTATGTAGGTAGGAAGGTATGCATGTATGAATGTAAAATGCTATGAATGTAAGATGCTATGAATGTACGTAGGAAGGGTTTCAAGATGTCTGGGTATTGACGATTACTAATGATGTGCCTTGAGTTGGAATGAAATGCAGGTATGAAATCGTCGGGTTCATGAGGAATTGAAGCCGGACTTGGATTAAGAGTATCTAAGAGAATGCTTGGATATATCCATGTTTAGATTATGGAATGTTATACGATTTTCAATTATATAGAATAATATTGTATGGTGTGTTAATGACTAATGGTTAAGTTGTATATGATGTCCACAGGTATCACACGGATTTCCTCTACCGCTAACGAAGATAAGCTGACGCAGATCGAGTCAAAGCGCAAGGATTGTACGGAAAGAACGGTCACGTAGTTTAAATTATGTAACTTGCGAAGTGTTAATTAAACGTGAATGTTGTAAATTCCTTCTAGTGAATGTTTGATATTTTTGTAATTGAGTTTTCACGTAAGAAATGTATTTAATAAAGAAAGAAATTTTAAGGCTCGTATTTTCTGTTGCGTCGTTTTAAGGTTAAACGTGTTAGGGTCTTACAAGTTGGTATCAGAGCCCTGGTTTGAGAGAAAACAAGTATGAGGAGGTAAATACTTGAACTCAAACCCTTGTGATCTTGTGACAAGGAACCCGTACAATCCAAGACTCGATCAAGATCTAAAGGTAGAAGCGAATGTGAGTAAGTATCTAAGTATGCATATAAAGAAAACTAACAGTATGTTATGTGTAAGGTAAGCATAATTGTTTGAAGAGGATGATCCGCGAATGCGGTCTAGGACCGACACCAAGGCATGTAATAAGACAAATTTGAACCCAAGTACGTAAATTCAATGTGAGGGTATATGTAATGGTAAAACTTATTAAGGGAAGGAAAATTCTAAATGAAGGACAATGATAGTATAGTAATGAAGTTTTGTAAATGTTACACGTGCAGAAACTTAATTCTTCGGACATAAGGCGATGATTACATGAAGGCACGAAACTAGTATGTGGATTGCGTACCTGGCCAGTACGCAAGAAAACATATGACGTTCGTGAGGACGTGATAATTGTTGCAGGTATGTTCGGAAGGACTGGGTACTAGGCGGTTGTGTGAATGTAAGGAGTAGTAAGACTCTCAAGAAATTGAGAGTATTAAATGCGAAAGAAAAGTATGAAAAAATATGTTTGAATTTGCGAGACGGATTCAAAACATAGAAGCAATGAAAAGTATGAATGATATGTTTGAATCCGTTCACGGATTCAAACATAGAAGGAATGAAGGATACGAATGATATATTTGAATCCGCGAGACGGATTCAAAATGTAGAAGAAATGAAAGGTATGAATGATATGTTTGAATCCGCGAGACGGATTCAAAACATAGAAAGGAATGAAAAGTAGAATGAAAAGTTTGAATCTGTAAGAAATTATGGATCAAACAAGTAAGAATGAATGATAAGAATGAAAAGTCTGAATTCGTAAGTAAGTACGGACCAGGCAAGTAAATTTTCTTTAAAGCGGATATTATCCAAGTTATGTTTTAAACTTATATATATATATATATATATATATATATATATAGAGAGAGAGAGAGAGAGAGAGAAAGTATAATGTACAAAAGGCCTTATCATACTTCACGTACGCGACAAATCTGACCGTCTGATTTTGTGTCATTATCACGCATGGAGCAGATTATCACGCATGGATCAATGTTTTGTGATTATCACGCATGGGAAACATAATAACGCATGTGTATAATAAGCATGTGGGTAATTACGCATGTGGTAAACTAATCACGCAAGTATCAAACACTGAAAATAATCACGCATGGATCTGATGGTTAGTATTGTCGCGTACGTGAAGTATGATAAGGGCTTTTGTATGTTAACCGCTCTCTCTCTATATATATATATATGCAAATACGTGTATGCGAGAATGGTTGAAGAACAAATGAGTCATACGGGTCAAATGGTGATCGCCATTTGAACCCGGTATTTAATGTTTTAATTTGTTAAGTTTTATACTTATAGGTGAGCATAATGAATGGGCACGCAATGTCGCAAATTGGAGAGAAATGACTATCATAAGGTATGAATAACAAAGCAATGGATTTGACTTGTGTCAGGTATGTATAAAAAGGGTTATACTTTTAACAGGATAACTGATACGCATATGTAAGAATGTACTTACAATTAGACTCCCGAAAAGTCAAACGAAGTAAGATGATAATTAATAAGGCAAGTAATATAAAAATAGAAAGAAAATTTTGGTCCCCTAAATAAGTAAGTATAACCGCTGAAAACGGTTGCTGTAGTAAAATTTTAGTTGAAAGAAAGAAATTTTGGAATAAGTTACATGTTAGATATGTTATTAAATGACTCATTAGAGAGTTAGAATGAACGACGGGCTACGACCCGGACAATAACATAAGAATGGACGGTAAGGGTTGGTTTTGACAAGAATACTGAAATAATGTAATGCAGTCTTTACAAGTATGCATGAATGGAAAAGAAGTAAGAACGTGTACTTCGATACGTCTGCGATAAGTAAGAAGTGCCAGTTTGACCTTGAAAAGTCAAACTGCAAAGGTTGACAAAATAACCAATAAAATGAAAAGACTGTATGCAAGAAATGGAATGTGATATGTTTAAAACATGTACGTAAGAAATTGTGAAAGAGTCGTAGGCGAACAAACACCATGTGGAATGCAAATATGAAAAGTTATGTGCTAATCGTTAATTTTTACAGATAAGAATGATGAAATCTATACTACCTTATTAAGTAAACTAGGTTTTCTACCCTTATGGTAATTTTACATTGTGTACACATCTTCAAGCAACATGTACAAGAGAGCCAAGCTATTTTAGAGGGGGTAAACTTGCCCATTGTCCAAAAATTTAAGACACTTTAAGGGTATTTTAGAGATTTTGGCACTTGACATGTGAAAAGTCTAACTTAATTGATTAAATTTATAGCCATATCAATATTGAAGTATTGAAATTAAGACTCCTCCCATCTCTATTCTTTCGATTGATAACTTGAATCACTGAAACGACACATGATTAAGACTCTATCAACAGTCATCAGTTACAAAGATCCAAGTTAATGAATGAAAACCCTTTCACCTTTCTTCAATCCAAACCAAACGTATAAGATTTACCTCCCCCCTTAACAAAGCCATTGCTAGCCCCTTTCCTTATTTATGCACCCAGTAAACAATTAGAGAGATGGATTTGAATGCAATGCGAACACATTTGACTTGATCACAGAGAGAAAGGCTGTATTTATTATGATTCCTCCGCCCCCTTTAAAGAACGAACATGAGCCAGCCAACATGTTTTCATCATATCTTCCAAACGCAAACGACGTTTGAATTCACAGGTTAGATTCCAGCTAGCTATTTCTTCTTTCAATTATTCATCTGCTTTCATTTTCATGATTGTTTGTAGCTATCGGATTTTGAATCTATCAGTTGATTTTGATTTTTGGTAAGTTGATTAGGAAAGGAAGGTTACAGACAAACATTTGGATTTGTGATTAAGTTTGAGGGATCTGATCTGATCTTTTGATTTTGTTAGATTGGATTTGCACAAACTAACTGAAGAAGAATGAGTCGCCAAACATCAGCAGCAATTGGGAAAACATCATCTTCTGCTTCTGCTTCTGCTTCTGGTACCTGCCCAGCCCTTGTAAAAATTTATAAGACTGTTGGTTTAAAATCATAAATAAATAAAGGAATGTTTTGGTTGAAAGGAGAAATATAAGTATAATTAATTAGTAAATTTATATTTTTCCTTTTCCGTTTGACCATCTCCCACGGGCATTGTTGTGGGTGGGGATTTCGTAAGCTCCCCATTTCTAATCAATCACCATTGTTTTGTTGGATATCTTTAAGGAGTTTGCGGTTAAGTTTATCCCTTCTTTTCTGCACATTTTGCCATTTTTATTATTACTTTTTTACTTTTGTTTTTTTTTCTTTCAATAAAAGCAAGATATATAAATATATATGTAATTTCTTGAATATGACAACAACGGTTATAACATTAAATAGTTGGTCTAACATATTAAACAACATGTCCTGATAATGTAGGTAACAGACGGTTGAAAGAACTACTGCAGCAACGTGATAATCGAACTTGTGCTGATTGTGGTGCCCCTGACCCTAAGTGGGCGTAAGTTTTTATATTTGTACCCTAATGACTTTACTTTTTATGAATGCTTTGCAGCATATAAGAAACCTATAAAAGGAGTCACCGGCGATGATTCCGGCAAGGATAAAAGGAGTCATCGGATGATATTAAAACATCCGTCACTGTTTACCTTCCTTCAATATGAACCGGGTTTCTTTCTTTTTCTTGAATATCATACGTTGTTGTTATTTATATATGGTAGTATTCCATTTCACCTATTTACCTGGAATGTTATTTATATGTACAAGTTTAGAACATCACTCCGACATGTTTAGGGGTCAAATAATCAGTTATGTACAATAATTTTATATACCAGCTGCCACAAAATTAGATTTTATTTATCTAAGCCAAAGTTATATTAATCTAACCTGAATGAGTTTTACTTTCATTTAACAAGCTGTCTATACTTTTTCATGAAAATGACATGTATTTGTTAATTAGTTAAATAATCAGAAATTGTCAAAAATTCAAACATGTGATTATATGATTAATATCAGTATTATTGTTATTACTAAATCTTCCAACATTAGAGACACATCCAAACACTATTTTCTATATCCCATTTTATTACAACTGACAATTTTATTATGATTATTCAATGCTACATAATCACATTCAAAACATGGCATATTTAACCCCCCCTCTTCCCTTTTTCCTGTTGAACATATGTTAAATTGTAATCTTCTTATGAAAGCTGCTAACTTGTCATTTGTAATCTAATTTTATTTATTCAGTTTGGTTTAGATGCTAAAGGTTGGCATCGAACCATCATGTGGTGCATATGATGGCCTCATTAGAGTGCTTGTTAAAATTCAGTTTGGTTTAGATGCTAAAGGTTGGCATCGAACCATCATATGGTGCATATGATGGCCTCATTAGAGTGCTTGTTAAAGAGAGAGGTTTCCATGATGGCATAGAAGTGGTATTGATGCTTATTTACCTTTATCTTTTTTCATGACGTGTACAATTTTGTTTTGCCCCCTTCATTTGGTTTGTCATTTTTTTGCAGCTAGATTTGATGAAACAAAAAAATTTGAAGCCACATGATTCAACAGTTGCCGCTATATCAGTTGGGTGCAATGAAAGCATGGAATTGGATTTGAACCGGATGGCTCAATCTAAAAGTGCATATCCTTACAATAAGCTGCTTGAAGCATGTGACCCACTGGTTAGTAAGCAACATTATCTGCATACACCCCCTATATTTGGTAAAATGAAATAGTTAAAGGTAGCTCCAAATATTAAAATGTACTGGGCAGGGAAGGGGATTACAACCATTCCAGATAGAGGCGTATATCGTTATATATACCTCTTATATCCGTTATTGCAATATTTAAATTTGCTAATTTCTAATGTCATGTTATTCTCCACACGTTACTTTGCTGGTGTGGAATTTTTAATGTTTTTCAAGTTTTTTACTTTCTATTTTGTGTTTATACTTTTTAGTAGCAAGTATATTATCCATTATTGCAGACTATAACGTCGATCGAGACTCTCTGCTGGAGCTATAGCTGGTATTGTGGCTGGTTCTTGCATATTTATTGGACTAATTTTGGTTGTGCTTTGGAAGACAGGTTATTTAGGTGGAGGTGATAAAGAAGATAAGGGTAACAACCATGTATAAAGGCTCCTACTAGACCTATTCAAACACCATCACTTGCTGCTGTTGTGCCTTTAAAGGCGAAAAATCATGATGAACTCAAGAGAAAAAGGTTTCTTTACTCGAGGAGTATTTAAGTCTCCGTATGCTAGATGAGACATCACAATGCTTTAAGGAATTGAAAGCACTAGAATATCACTCTCACTTCGTGAAGGAAGTGGTTTCTCTGGTCTTGGAGAAAAGCCCACCTTGTGTTAAACCACTAGCAAAGCTCCTGGACTACCTTTTAGACAAGGTTCTAACCCAAACTGATCTGATTACAGGGTGCACCTCATATGACTTATTGCTGGATGACATTGCAATTGATTAGCCAAAAGCACGATTGTGTTTGATGTTTAAAGACGATGGAGGACAGAGAGCCAACCTTAGGTTAAAATGCTTAATATGTGCTTTGAAAAAAGTCCCTTGTTATGGATGCTTAGTGAGTTGGTGGAGCTAGCAAACCACAAGAGTTCATGAACCAATTTTATTTTTGCATGTTTGCCTCTTAATGAATTGCTGAATATTTCCATCGCTTATTCAACCATATTTTTTTCTCATGGTATATTGTTTTGTATCATTAAAGTATATTGTTTGAAAATGGAATTGGATTATAATATCTTGGACAAACCTTATTAGTTTAGAAAGGTTGTATGCATTAAAATCGACATTGGGCGAGTTTTGACCCGTTTTTTTTAAGATACAAATATATTTACGCATTTGACTTGTTTCTCTTTAAATTGATACTAATCTTTTTTTTTTGAAAGAAAATGAATCAGAAGGTTTTATACATTGAAAGTATCTTGCAGTTATTGTTGAATGGGATACAATGTTAGAAATCCGGAATGGGTTGTGGTTCGTAATAGGCGTCATTATTGAATATGATATTAGTCCGGACACCCGCCGCAACACGCGGGCATTCCCACTAGTTATTAGTATAATGATAGTAATAAAGCTGTTGGAAGGATGCTCACGAGTGAGAGCATATTTCACAAATGAATGAGACCAAATTCTGGTACCGAAGGTACCTGTAAAGAAGCGGATCGATCCGGCTCCCGGATCACTGATTTACGCAATGAAGGCAAGGTTAGTAAAATGTTTAATTCTTGATTGATAAGCAAGAATATGTAAATTTATTGGTACGTGTGAGTGAAATAAATGGCAGGTTAATTATGGTATGGTATGAAATAATCGACTTGTAATGGTCAGCCTAAGGAAGTACTTATGTCATTAAGAGTAAGATCTAAAGGCCTTGAATGAAAATTTGGACTAATTGGTTAATGCTCGTATGGTGCCCTCGCACGACATACCAGATTAGTATAATAAAGTGATGCGAATGATTAAATCTGGGGTTAGACATAAAGTTGTAAGTAGTTCAAGTGACGGTAGGAATGTAGATTAATGTTTAATCCTCGTGACGAGTATGGATAAGTGAGTATGAAAATGATAGTTATGTTAGTGTATTAATATCCGAACGTCTACGGTAATGCGTACTAATATATGCTCATCTCCCATGAGGATATGAAAAAAAAATTAGGAGCAACGTTAGTAATGGAATGTAGTGGTTGCCCTAGATAAGCGGGAATGGAATAATAAGTATCCAGTGATAACGTCTAATTCAAATGAATGTTAGTAAAATTGAGTAAGTAAATGGTCCAAATTATTATGTGTTAGTGAAAGTACCTAGAAAGTTTGCTAAAAATATGACACCGAGTTAAAACCACAATAAGTATTCGTAGGGCTAATGCTAAAATGTAATATTTTCTTTATTATATGAGGGAGGTAAAGATAGTATGACCCACTACGAATGATAAATGCATGAAAGTTCAACGCCTGATTTGTAGGGCGAGAACAAGATATATACTTATGGTTGTAAGCGAATCCTACCTCTTATATAAGTCGCAAGTGCTTCTGTAATATAATGAGCATCATGGATAAGAAAGGAATAGATTAAGAGTAGAATTGGTCAAGTAGGGATGAGAAAGGTTTCGGGGAAGAAACCTCCTCTAAGGAGGGTAGACTTGTAACGCCCCAAAATCTGAATTTTTATATTCGCTAGTATGCTTGCTATGTAAAACATAAAAAAATGACTAGGCTATTTAACCTAGTTAAATAGTTAGTCAAAACAAATAAGGAATGAAATTGGGTCAATTATGAACAAGTAACAAACATGGGGGGTTAATTTGGAAGGAATGGAAAGGTAAAATATAAAATTAAAAGTAAAAACTAAAACCCCAAACACACACCTGGGCGTGTGTAGGAGTTCGACCAGAGAAGAAGAAGGAAGGGGGGAACCCCTCTCAAACCCTAAATCAATAAATTGAATGGATTTTTGGCCAAAATCGGATTGCATGAACCTTAATAGTGATCATCTAAGCAAGCTTTAGCCAAGGTATGTTTCAATTTTCAGTTTTTGGTGAACAACCATTAAGTGGGTGTTGATGAGTATGTGAGTTCGATCTGAATTAGGATGGATGCTTGCTAATGTTATCATGTTTAAGTTGAATAATGGCTGAATTTTAGTTATCTTGTTGATTTAGGATGAAAGCCTATGTGTATGAGTATGAGAATGATTGTGATGAACATGAGAATGTTAGTAGTTTTGATTATGTTGATACACTAGATGTTATGTAGTAGGTTTTGATAGTGAACATAATGTAGAATTTGGTGACATTGTGATCTTGTTTGAATAAATTGAATCATGAGATGAACATTGGAAAGAACATGCTTAAACTACTTGTACTATGTGCTTAGAATATAGTATGCACACCAAGTGTATGATGAAATGTCTAGGTGAAGTTAGAATTTGAGATATTTAGAAAAGATTTGGTGAAAACTAAATCTGTCCAGAAAGTTACAGCCGAATGTAATCGGCTGCACCTCGATCAAATCTTGTTAAAAACTGATGTTTGTTGAGTTTGTGATGAACTCCCAGGAAAAACCTTTCAAACCCAACTGGAATTGCATTTTTTCGACGAAAAATGAACGTTTTATGAATTTTTCCGTATCGAAGGTTCAGGCTGCGTTTTCTGGTAGAATTTGCAGCCCATTACGAATGTCATAACTCAATTTAGGAATTGAGTTATGATCTCAAATTTTTATTGTAGGTAGCTTCAGGAGGTTATAAAATTCTCCAACTGGAATTATGTCAATCGGATAATCGAGGATTTTTAAATAAATTTTTCCGTGGGCTGCAGTCAGAAAGTGACGAATCTGATTGCTGCTTAGTAAATGAATTTTTATAATTTTTTGGTAGAGAGTTAGACTCTAAAAATTTAACACAAGGATAACCCCTTCGAAGGGCACGTCAAATAAAAAGATCGTAATTTTTTCAAGCTCGTAAGTACAGTAAACAGACATCCCAAGACAACCTATTTTCAGTGAATTGAAGTATTGCAATGTTAGTGAATGATTGATTAATGAAAGTCAAACAGTTGCATGATCCGAAAGCTGAATAAATGAATGTATGTATGCTCATGTATGCTAGTTGTATTATGAATGATGTGATAATGGATATATGCCATATGTATGTTAGTAGTTGTCTAATAAAAGTCAATGTGACATAGGAACGGAGAAAATTGATAAGATGAATGATCATGTATACTAACAATGTTGTAATAAAATGGAACGAAAGGATATGCATCGCATTAGCAAGGAATCAAGCGAGGAAAGCTAACGAGTCAAGAGGAGACAAGGGAAGTGAAAGCGAGAACGGACGCTCAAGGTAAGTGAATTTCGATTCACTTCTTAGTAGGTATAATAAATTTTGATACTTATGAATATGGAATATCATGAAGGATTATGTAAAAATCGGAAGTATTAAGCTAAGTAATGCTCCAATAGGACGAAGGTTGTTAACTAATCCGGAAGTAATTTGGTGGGATTGAACGGGTCGAATAATTCGTAATTGAATATTAAGCCGAAAGAATATAAGTTAAGGATTTTCTTAGTCCGGATCTTAGATTTTGAGTCCTTATGATAGAAGACCAAATTACGGTCATGTGGGAAGAAATGGGAGGTTAGACGGGTAGTCGGTTTGAAAGATATGCATGTTTTTGTGCATTATATGTTGAAAATATTGAGCTGGCAGATGCAGCTCAAGAAAAACTAACATTCTGTCGAAACCGGTCTGTCGCGCTACGAGACCGCAAACAGAGAACAACGTCGCGCCACGTGACATAGGTCGCGGCCCGCGACAAAATGAGCTAAGTCTCTTGCGGCCCGCGAGAGACCACTGAACTGGCAAAAATTCTTAGTTTGTTTGTTTTGGTCATGGAACTTGTTTTAATTGGTATTCAAGGCCTCATAACTAATGTTTAAGATCATTTTGATTATAAGTAAATGTTATGCGTCTCCGGATACTATAAGTAAGGATTTACCTTCGTGTTAGTGTAAGGAATTCTATAGGTAATCGTGTCTAGGAACGAGTAAGTATGTAGGTCGATATGTACAAAACTTATATTATGGAAAGTTGTGAATATGACATGTTAGTATAAGTTCATGTGTATAAAAGTAGTAAACATGTATTCGTATGTATGTATGCATGTATGAATGTAAGCATGTATATAGGTGTGTATGATTGTATGTACGTAGGTAGGAAGGTATGCATGTATGAATGTAAGATGCTATGAATGTAAGATGCTATGAATGTACGTACGAAGGGTTTCAAGATGTCTGGGTATTGACGATTATTAATGATGTGCCTTGAGTTGGAATGAAATGCAGGTATGAAATCGTCAGGTTCATGAGGAATTGAAGCCGGACTTGGATTAAGAGTATCTAAGAGAATGCTTGGATAAATCCATGTTTACATTATGGAATGTTATACGATTTTCAATTATATAGAATAATGTTGTATGGTGTGTTAATGACTAATGGTTAAGTTGTATATGATGTCCACAGGTATCACACAGATTTCCTCTACCGCTAACGAAGATAAGCTGACGCAGATCGAGTCGAAGCGCAAGGATTGTACGGAAAGAACGGTCACATAGTTTGAATTATGTAACGCGCGAAGTGTTAATTAAACGTGAATGTTGTAAATTCCTTCTAGTGAATGTCTGATATTTTTGTAATTGAGTCTTCACGTAAGAAATGTATTTAATAAATAAAGAAATTTTAAGCCTCGTATTTTCCGCTGCGTCGTTTTAAGGTTAAACGTGTTAGGGTCTTACAATTTGTAACTTATGACTTATATAAGTTAAGAAGTCCTTTTTGAGAAGGAATCCCAAACACCCCCACCGGCCAACCATCGTAACCGGCGAAGAGAAGAGGAGGCGACCGCGCAACCAACCTGTCACACCCTCAAATTCCCCATGCGGAGTTCTAGCGCGAGGCGCGTGACAAACCAGAATCACAGTCATTAGTCATATTGAACGACCACTATATGAGTTTAAAAATTTTCCTGTTTGCTCATTCATGAGAAAATATTGTTTAAAGAATTGAGTTGCGGAAGCGTAATGTTGGGATTGAACCCTACCAGAGGAACAGTTGATTAAAGCCAAAACCGGGTCAGAGCAGTGGAACCAGAATAAGCAGTTGTTTGCATCAGCCTTTCCCCTTGAATGTGACTCAAACAACTGCTGATCTCTAAAGTACTGATCTACATATCCACTGCTGGGTACAACAACTGATAGAGACTAAAGAACTGCTGATGACAAAGTGCTGCTCAACAATCTACTGCCTTAAGTCAAGCACTGCTGAAGACCAAGGCCCTGCTTGGAATGAAGCAGTGGAATGAAGAAACAGTTGTTTACTTTGTTTATTGTAATATTGTCAGTGGTTAGCTAGCAGTAGTTTGTACAGATCAGTTGTTTAGAGTTTGTTAGTTGTTAAACGTCACTTTCATGGTGACGTCAGCAACGATGCTTCAGTGGTTTGCTTGTGCACTATAAATAGAACAGTACTCTGTACTGTTCCATTGGCTCATTCTATCCTTCGTCATTTCTGCACAAGCAAATCTATTGAGCTCGAGCTGAGGGGGAGACTTTTGCTTACATGCAAGTGTAATCAGTGACTGAAATAAATTTAATCATCCGATTCATTGTCATACATGTTTGCTTAGAATTGTTCTCTTGTTTGATTGTGTGAAAAGTTAATTCATCTTATTCCGCTGCAAATCATTTACAATTCATTTCCATTTTTTTTAACAAAAACACAATCAATCCAAACTCAGATCCTAACAATTGGTATCAGAGGTTAGGACAGTCAAATTCGATCTAACAATCAATTTGACATAAAAGTTCAGCTCGAAATCGTTGATACTTTGAATTGTTTGCTTGTTTCGTTGAAAGAAAGAGTAAGGTTTAATCACGTTAAAAGTTGATTAATCTGTACCTGTAAAACAACCAGGATGACTTCACAATCACAAGATGTTAACAATAGCATCGGTTCATTCTTCAAACCACCCATGCTGAAACGTAATGAGTACAACTGTGACACCTGTGTCACTTCAACTATCAAACAAATTCCAAACCAATGAAACATTGTATTTCATACTTGGGATTTGTAAAAATATGTGTATCGTTTGCACATATCAACTCTTGTTCGATTACAAAGCACTAAATCGCTTTCTGGAAGGTTATACGCGCACTGATGCGTAAATATAACCAGTTTAATGCAACAAACACTCCGGAATAGTGACATAGGCTTAACATACCCTAAATAACCTCTACATAACTTAGAAATAAGTTTTGGAAGGTTTGGTATGGCAAAATCAAGTCTATTCGCTTACAGGGACTAAAGTTGACAAACTGCGAAAGTATGCCAATTTGAACTGTAACAGACCTTCCGGAACATGACCATAAGTTAAACATACCATAAATATCCTTTACATAGCTTAGAAATAGGCTTTGAGGTGTTCGGTGTGCTAAAATAAACTTTTGGGTCATTCAGGGACTAAAAGCGTCAAAAAGTGCACAAGTTTGCATTTTCGCGCATAACTTACGTTCTGAATACATCCGGACATCCAAAAATTTATGTAAGCACTAAAATATTTTATTTTAGTGTTTGGCATGAGAAAAATCCATTCGTTGCGTCTTTTGTATCGTTTTTCGCGCTTATGCGCATTCCGTCGTAATTAAGCGAACATCGCGATCGTACGGCTAAACGAACCGACATCCGAGATATTTTTGAGCATGTTTTGAGTTCCCTATACTTTAACTTCATTTTAGAGCCTTGAAATGAGGTTAACGGGGTTCAAACGCATCGAAAATAGCTTAAACGGGCTGCAGGGACCATTTCTGCCATTTTTGAAACTTTAAAGAAACTGATAGGCAGTGGTGTAGCGCGAGCACCTCATGCCTATGCAGTGGCGCTACGCGACTGCCTCATCTGGACAGAAAACTTGTAGAAACATCGAATGTGGTCCGTTCCACTCTTGCACATGGTTTTGGGCAATACCATGGGCTCAAATGGTTTTCTAAAACCAGGGTTTGTAGGTGTATGGCCAAGATCAAATCACGGTTAACGAGGAATGATCTTAACGGCTCTACGAATCCTATAAATACCCCATGCCTTCAATTGCCAAAACCCACAAGAATCTTGATTTGAGAAGCTCTAAGTTGGAACCTTTGTTTCATACCTGAGCTACTTGGATCGAGATTAGCATTCGGGGACCCTTTGTAAGTGTTCCTTCGTTCTTTTATTACTTTTCGAGTCCGAAAGTCAAACTTTGTTTGACTTTCTGCATTGACCAGTTTATGGTCAATGCGAAGTTCGTTTGAACTTCGCAACGTGATTGTAATCACGATGGTTATAGTCCCTTGTGACTATGCCTACTGATTACCACGTTGTCTAGGCTCAGTGACGAGCCGTAGTTTCGGTCAAAATGCGCGTTCGTTCGTATTTTGTAACCAAACTACTCTTAGGTATCAAAACCGTTTGTTTTGATACCAAACTTGTTTTCAAACTTAGCTCGTCACTTTTAGTTTTGTGCTTGTCTGGGGTCGTAAGGGTAAGCGATCTAATAAATCGCTTATACCTTTGAACCCGACCCATTTTGGTCGATCATTATGATCCGACCAAACACATTAGGTGACCATAGTATATAGGGAATAACCTTCCGAGGTTATACCTTATGGTCACATCGTTTGAGTAGTTGTATGATAGGTAGTTAATATGCCTTAGGTAAATTACCAGAATACCCTTTTCATGTATAATTGGTATTTAAGCATATGTAACCTAAACTTTTGTCACATAACTGATTATGTAACATGTTTAGGCATATAACACTTGTCATAGGACTAGTTAGGCGGTCCGAACGCGTTTCACACGAACGACGCGTTAAAGTAGCATAAGCTACCTAAACGGGTCGTAATGGGTCGTAAGCACTTATGTTAGGTTTCATTTAGTATGTAGGCTTTGTTAAACCATATGATACGAGTCTCCATACTCGTTTGGTTTACGAACCCTCATTCTATCTAAATCCTCCGATATAGGTCCGGTTTATTAACATAGTTACCTATATTAGGTGCCGTTTGATATCCGCGATCTCTAGCATTGTTTGGTTGTTACTCAAGGACTACTAAGCAATATCAAGTGAGTACATAGACCCCTCTTTTACTGTTTTCCAAACTGTTTTGGGGTGAAACACATGTGCCTACTTGTTACTTTCATGCTTTCCTGTTTTCACATCATATACTTGCTATGTTTATTAGTACATTTATAGTACATGATTTCATTACAATTCATGCTACGAGTGCCCATTGTGTGCATTACTTAGTACATCGTTTTACATTACATTTCATGCTACGTGTGCCCATTGTGTGCATTACTTAGTACAGCTGATTTCATCACATGCTTACGTTTTGACATTTGATTATACATAAACATTTCTACAATTGGTTTAAACATAGACATCTTACATTGATTGGTTTGGTTTGAGTAAGTGATTTAAGTAACGAGGCGTGTGTAATATGATACAAGCATGGTGGATACGCCGCTGGTACTTCCTATATATAAGTGTTTGTATGGTATTACATATCGTAGCGTTATTTGCATCATTTCAATTTGAGACATAGAACATTTTATACAAATAACATATTTTTCACAAGACATTGATTTACAAACAACTTATCTAATACAAACTCATTTTACATGGTTATTAATTTAACCATACATATTCTCTTATTTATACATATCATCTGATCTTATCGTTTTTCAAATGATTTACAAGACAAAGCAAATTACAAGGTTCATGACTAAACATTTTCTCAAACATAAGTCATGAATTCTATTTTCACAAAACCTATGTATCTCACAGGCATTTTTATGCTGACGTACCTATTTTCACATGTGTTTTCAGGAGATGATGCATAGGACTTATCAAGACATACTTAGGCGGACCTGTGCCTTAGTGACTTAAAACGAGACAAGAACTAGTTAAATTTTGTTATGTACTCTTTGGTTCTTGTGTAAAACAATGTAACTCTCTTGTTTGATTAATAAAACGAAACTTCAATTGCCATGGATTTGAAACATTTAATTCTGTTTCAACACTCCCCGACATTTCCGCCACGTTTTGTATGTTCTACGTGGTCGGGGTGTGACAGAAAAGATGGTATCAGAGCTAATGGTTATAGGGAATTAGGTTATTAGTAATGCTTTGACCTAGTCTAGAACCTTTCTAGGACCCTAACGCGTGTTTACTTGTGTTTAGTCATAAAACAATACCGTCACCTATCCTTAGGCGACGACCACAACAAGAACATAAATTTCAAAACCGCTTTGAAAAGTAATCATCTGCTCTAGGATGATTGATTACTAGGTTTTGAACCCTCTATTGTAAGGTTTTGAACCCTCTGTTATATGGTTTTGAACCCCTTTGGGTTTTCAAAATCTTGTCAAAGTTTTGGGTCCTAAATAGTGTGAACACGTGCAAACTGGAAGAGTGGGTGCCTGTACCCTGAGTTTTCTGTCTAAGGCTAGAGTGTTCGTACAAATCCACATAATCGGACCAGTCACTCTTACCTGGGAACTCTTGGGGTGAGTGTCCACTTATAGGCGAGCATGTCTTCGCGATACACTATGAGGATCTATTTGCTTTGATTCAGCCTTTGTGTTGTTTGTTTTCGTGGTTCAAACAATTGACCAATCAACCATGATTTCGGTCAGAAATTGTAACATCCTATTCTTACCCAATGCCATTTCATTTGTTTTCTCTCTTGTTTCCCTTTTAGAATGCCTCCTCGACGCGAAAATCCGGTATCTATTGAAGAGCTGGCAGCTGTCATTACGCAGCAAATGACTGCTGCAATCCCGAACATCGTCACTCAATGTCACCAAGCTCTCAACAACAATAATGCCCCCTGCAGTTTCAAGACGTTCAACTCGGCCAAGCCATCAAAGTTTTCTGGGTCTCAAGGAGCGACTGCACTTCTGCAATGGTTCGAGAGTCTAGAGAGCACCTTCAGGCATGTACAATGTCCAAACGAGCGAAAGGTAGACTTCGCATCTAGTGTCTTTGAGAAACGAGCTTTGACATGGTGGAACGGTGTGATGAGAGATAGGGGTGCCGAAGTGGCACTGGCTCAAACGTGGGAAGAACTTAGAGCACTGATGATGAAGGAATTATGTCCTCGTCACGAGATCAGGGCCTTGGAAAGGGAATTCGACAATCTTGAGCAAGACAGCGGTGAACATCGAGCATACACTGATCGATATGAGGAGCTGAGCCTGTTGTGTCCTACCATGGTTACGCCTTTGGATAAGGCGATCGAAAAATACATTGATGGTCTCCCTGACTCAGTTCAAGACATTGTTACTGGTAGTAACCCCACTACGGTTAGGCAAGCCATTGAGCTAGCTGCAACCTTGACTGAATCTCAGATCAGGAAACGAAAGCTTTTCCGAAAGGGTGACAAGAAACCGGTCGAGGAATCGAAACCAATCGAGAAATCAAAGACCATGGATGAACAGACTGGATCCCCTAAGAAGTCAAAGAAGCGAAAGGCTTCTCAGAACTTCGCCATGGTTACTCACAATGATCAAGCCATCCCCAACCAACCTGCTCAACCCCCTGCTAGGAAGCCATACAATGGAACTTCACCCTTGTGCAACCAATGTAAACTTCATCATCATGATAATGTGAAGTGCCGCGAATGCCAAATTTGTGGACGTAAAGGTCATACAGCAAAGGTTTGCGTAGCAGCAGTTGCACCAAATCAAGCTGACAACAATCCTGCTCAAGCTCGCTTTCCAACAGGTTCTTGCTACAAATGTGGCGAGATGGGTCATTTCCGAAGAAATTGCCCAAAGCTTGCTAATGCAAATCCAGCACAGGGATGAGCATCTGACCGACTAGAAGACAACACCCTTTAGAAATAATCACGTCTTATGAATTATTTCTTTTGTTGTCAAGGTCCATGAAACAGTTGTTATCATTGTTTATAAATAAATCTTTTATTTACATTGCAATGTATTTATGTGGTTGTATGTATAAACAACATATCCCTTACAATACCGACACTCAAGGAATCGTATTTCTTGAAAAGCAAACTGCCCCCCAAGATTTTTTTTCTATTTTATGATCTCTTGCGTTTTCCACGAAATTCCTAAGTACCCGTTTCTCCCAAGGAAAACGAAGTACAAGGCGCAAGTTACAACACTGGACGAATACCCAAAGTACCTCTATAAATCTTTAATAGGGTACCTAAGGGTATTTCCGTAAATCCTAAAATTGTTATGTTCCTTAATTCGAATATTACGTTTCTTTGAAAACAAAATCGAATTTTGGGAGATCTTCCTATCTTTTCAGATAGATCCCAAAGGACATTGAAGTCCATTGACTGGTTTCCATATCCATTTTCAAACGATAAGAAGTTAATAACAAATTAAACAACTATGTGATTATGTGCTTATGTGTTCCCTTTTATGCTTTGTGTAGTCCAAGTTTTGTTATCCGAATCCTCGTAGAATCTTCCATATCATTCGTATAAGGGATTCATAGAAGGATACCCAAAGGTACTATATTAAATCCTCAATGGGCTTTTACGTGATAGTAAAGACCCTTGGATTATATTGTACTATTCCATAATTAGACCCATTGAGTGGTCTAGTTAAACAGATTGATCCAAAAATCTGGTTAGGAATATCATGTGATGATATAGCTGAAAGGACTCCTTGGTGGCCTAATTAAAAGGATCATTAGTCGATCTAATTAAAAGGACCCTATGGTAGTCTAGTCACACTCATCACAGGTTTGATTTTCCTCCCCTTCACATTACAAGACAAATTGTGCGGACTGTGCAAGGAATTGCGTAATTATGGATGCATAAATAATTATGAAATTCAGTGCACAGAAACCACAGCGAGTTTTGTCATGTGTCTAGAGTGGACTCGTTCCGTTCATTTTCGTTTCTGAAGAAATTGTTGAAAAGGACTCGTTCCGTTCGTTTTCGTTTCTGAAGAAATTGTTGAAAAGGACTCGTTCCGTTCGTTTTCGTTTCTGAAGAAATTGTTGAAAAGGACTCGTTCCGTTCGTTTTCGTTTCTGAAGAAATTGTTGAAAAGCACTCGTTCCGTTCGTTTTCGTTTCTGAAGAAATTGTCGAAAAGGACTCGTTCCGTTCGTTTTCGTTTCTGAAGAAATTGTTGAAAAGGACTCGTTCCGTTCGTTTTCGTTTCTGAAGAAATTGTTGAAAAGGACTCGTTCCGTTCGTTTTCGTTTCTGAAGAAATTGTTGAAAAGGACTCGTTCCGTTCGTTTTCGTTTCTGAAGAAATTGTTGAAAAGGGCTCGTTCCGTTCGTTTTCGTTTCTGAAGAAATTGTTGAAAAGGACTCGTTCCGTTCGTTTTCGTTTCTGAAGAAATTGTTGAAAAGGACTCGTTCCGTTCGTTTTCGTTTCTGAAGAAATTGTTGAAAAGGACTCGTTCCGTTCGTGTAACACCCATCTAATTATACTTGAATTTAATTATAAATCATAGCGTTTTATAACAAAATACCAGTTTATCACTACATTCATAAGTCAAATTGATACTTGACATTAAGCTTAGTCAACTAGTAACTAAGTTAAATCATTTCAAAAGTTATTTACCAAGTGTTTACAACCCATAAACCAAATCTAGTACGATTTAAAAAAAAAAAACATAGCGGAAGCTTCAAAAGTCGTGTTCGGTTCTTCGACGTTGCTTGACCGCCATCCGTAAGATCCACCTAGTTACCTATGATCAAAACCTTTAAAACGTTAGTTTTGAAGGCTGTTATAAAAATACATAAACCAAGATTCAACATCAAATTTAAAATAACAAAATTCTAAACATTTCTGGTTCCACCGTAACTTACGGTGTCACCGTAAGTTACGGTGGGTTCTGGAATGTTTTGGTCCGCCGTAAAACAGTTTAATCCCACCGTAAACATCTGGACTCTACCGTAAATTACGGTACTACCGTAATTTACGGTAGCTTCTGGAAATCCAAGATTTTGTTTGTTTTGTTCTTTGCACTCAAACCCAAACTCTCGGATTTTTGCTTTTCTAACAAATCAATACATTAAACCTCGTAGTTTTAGCATGCTATATATTGACCCATATCAAAGATCATTTAATCATATTTCGAAGCAATAACCATGCTTTACTTGATTTTTTGACCCGTTTGGCTAGTCTAAGAAATCTTCCTTTGTTACAACCACCAAACGAGTTCTAATCAAATTTGACCTTTTATTCACTATTGCGTCATTATTACTTCAACTCAAAACAACTCTTATTCTATAACACGACTATTAGTGTGAAAATCATCAAATTTACTTGATGTAACGGGTCAAGTTACATACCTTTAAAGCAAGCCCTTCAAACATGCGTCCACACCGGTTTGCCCGCTAGAAGTCCCGACTTCGTTTCCTATAGAGTTCAATCACTTTATGTTTAGAACTCTATGTTTTGTATACATAACGCACATTTTGTCATACTTCATAATTATGCGTTTTTAACTTAACAATTCAGTTTCAAGCCTTCTTTGAGGCATTTCAACAAACACTATAAGGGCAGAATTCTTACGTCATTCAAATCCATGTTTATAGCTTGCAAATTAGTTAATTTAACTTTAACAAAGCCTTCATATAGCATTTAAACATCATGCATTTTCTGAAATCATTTTCTAAGATCAAATTACACTAGAATAATCATTCTAAATCCTAGTGTTCATCATCATATTGTAAAACCCACAACCCACCTTCAAAGTGTTCATGGAATTTCCTGAATTTGGTCATGATTTCATATGTAGTTGGCTAGGTTTCACTTCTAAACACCATATCAACTCTAATCTAACCAAATAACACACATGCAACCTCTAATTTCAGATTTTCCAAAATCATGAGAAATTCAAGTTGAGAGATTTCATCAGATTTTACATACCTTACAATCCTCTTGTGATGAGGATCATGATTCTAAGCTCAATTTTCGATTTTGACTTGGATTAATCCTTCAATTTGCAAGATTTATGAAATTTTAGGGTTTTGGAGGAGTGGGGATCGCCCCCTGCTTCACTTGATCGACCAGACACACCTAAAATGGTGTTTTTGGTGTGTTTTGTTATAATTCAGCATTTAACTTTCAATTTTGGCAAGTTTAGTCCCTCACTTATCATCTAACTTTAAGTACTAGTGTTTCTAACTTTAGAGTAAGTTGTTTCAAGACTATCAACTAACTGGGTTATAGTTTCCTAGTTAGTTAATTCTTGTTAAATTAACATTACATATTAAACGCAAAGTTTTATATTTTTGGGGTGTTACAAGTCCACCCCCCTTAAATAGGGTTTCGTCCTCGAAACCGTAGTACGTACCAAATAACGTAGGGTGGAGACGTCGCATTTCCTCTTCGGACTCCCACGTAGTGTCCGAACCTTTCCTATGCTCCCATTTGACTTTGATTTGGTCAATTTGTTTATTTCGTAGAAGTTTGACCTTCCGGTCTAAAATCTCCACCGGTCTTACCGCATAATTCAGACTATTATCCACTTCGATGTCATCGTAATGGATATAGGTTGTTTCGTCTGCTAGGCACTTTCTTAATTGTGACACGTGGAACGTGCCATGGATCCCACTTAGTTCCTCCGGTAGCTCAAGGCGGTAAGCTACCTTGCCAACTCTTCCGATAATTTTAAATGGCCCAATAAACCTCGGGCTTAGCTTCCCCCTTTTTCTGAATCTAATAACGCCCTTCCATGGGGAAACTTTTAGCATGACCATGTCACCAACCTGAAATTCGATTGGCCTATTTCTTTTGCCAGCATACGCCTTTTGCCTGTCTTGAGCTGCTTTCAAGTGTGCCCGAACTATATCGATCTTTTCATTCGTGGCTCGCACTATATCTTGATGAGCGAGTTCACGTGGACCCACTTCGCCCCAACATACTGGGGTTCGACACTTCCTACCATAAAGCATTTCGTACGGTGCCATCTTAATACTAGATTGGTAGCTGTTATTATATGAAAACTCGACTAACGGTAGGTGAACATCCCAACTTCCTCCAAAGTCGATTATAATGCCCGTAGCATATCCCCCAATGTTTGTATCGTTCTTTCACTCTGTCCATCCATTTGAGGATGGTACGCAGTGCTAATGAACAATTTGGTTCCCATTTGCTCTTGGAAATCTCGCCAGAAATTTGAAGTAAACCGGGTATCCCTATCAGATACGATGGATACCGGCACCCCATGACGCGCTATGATTTCATTGGTATAAACTTCTGACATCTTTTCTGACGTATAAGTCTCACGAATCTTGATGAAGTGAGCACTTTTCGTCAATCGATCCACCACTACCCATATGGCATCAAAACCACGATTTGTCTTAGGTAACTTGGTTAACAGGTCCATTGTAATATGTTCCCATTTCCAAACCGGAATTTCTAAAGGTTGGAGTTTGCCGTATGGTTTCTGGTGCTCCGCCTTGACTTGTAAACATGTCAAGCATTTTTCCACATACTTCGCCACATCCCTTTTCATTCCGGGCCACCAATAATTTTGTTTCAAATCATTGTACATCTTGGTCGCACCCGGATGAATTGAATAACGAGATTTATGAGCTTCATTAAGTAGAAGCGCCTTCACTCCACAAGTATGTGGGACCCATATCCTCCCGGATCGAGTCTTCAACCCATGATTCCCATCAGACAAATCTTTCAATTGACCGATTATTCTTTCTTTCTTCCAATTTTCTTCTTTTACTGCTTCTAACTCCGCCTCTCGAATTCGTTCAAGTATTCCCGAGGTCACCACGAGTTGCATCGACCTCACTCTTATTGGGAGGTAGTCCGCTTTTCTGCTCAGAGCGTCCGCTACCACATTTGCCTTTCCGGGGTGATAATGTATCTCACAATCGTAGTCTTTCACCGTTTCCAGCCACCGCCTTTGTCGCATATTTAACTCCTTCTGATCAAAGAAGTATTTCAAACTCTTGTGGTCGGTGAATATGGTGCACTTCACCCCATACAAGTAGTGCCTCCATATTTTTAATGCAAATACCACTGCAGCCAGCTCGAGATCGTGCGTGGGATATTTCTTCTCGTGTATCTTCAATTGTCTCGAAGCATAGGCTATTACCTTGCCCCGTTGCATCAACACGCAACCGAGCCCCGATAGTGAAGCATCCGAATAAATCACCATATCTTCAACTCCGTCCGGCAATGTCAATACCGGAACTTGAGTTAACCTTTCTTTCAGCGTTTGAAACGCTTTTTCCTGATCGACACCCCAAATGAACTTTTCTTTCTTTCGTGTTAGCTTTGTTAGCGGTGACGCAATCTTGGAGAAATCTTGAATGAATCTCCTATAATATCCCGCAAGTCCCAAAAAGCTTCTAATTTCAGAAGGGTTCTTTGGGGGATTCCATTTTGACACGGCCTCTATCTTTGACGGATCCACCAATACTCCGTCGGCACTTATGACATGGCCAAGAAATTGTACCTCTCGTAACCAAAAGGCACATTTAGAGAATTTTGCATATAACTTCTCTCGTCGAAGGGTCTCGAACACTTCTTGTAAGTGATGTGCGTGTTCAGCTTCACTTTTCGAATACACTAAGATATCATCGATAAACACGATGACCGACTTATCCAGCATTGGCTTGCAAACCCGGTTCATGAGGTCCATGAAAGCCGCGGGTGCGTTTGTTAGCCCAAATGACATCACGAGGAATTCGTAATGTCCGTATCTCGTGCGGAAAGCCGTCTTCGGCACATCTTCTTCTTTGACCTTTAGTTGGTGATACCCCGATCTAAGGTCAATTTTTGAAAACCAGTTCGCACCTTGTAGTTGGTCGAATAAATCATCTATCCTCGGGAGCGGGTATCGGTTCTTTACCGTGAGTTTGTTTAACTCCCGGTAATCAATACACATGCGCATGCTCCCGTCTTTCTTTCTCACGAACAACACCGGTGCGCCCCAAGGAGACACACTCGGCCTTATGAACCCCTTGTCAAGCAGGTCTTGGATTTGAGACATCAACTCTTGTAATTCCGACGGTGCAAGTCGGTACGGGGCTTTCGCTACGGGTTTCGCGCCCGGAATCAATTCGATCCCGAACTCTACTTCCCGTTCAGGCGGTATCCCCGGTAAATCCTCCGGAAACACATCTCCATAATCTCGTACTACCAGTACGTCTTCAATCTTTCGTGATTCTTTTTCGGGCTCATTAGCGTATATCATGAATGCCTTGCATCCTCGCTTCATAAGCTTGCGAGCTTTCAACATTGTGCACACTATAGGGTTGCCTCCCTTCTCGCCATAAATGGTAACGTGTTTCTCGCTCGGAGATGTTAGTTTTATCTCCTTACGAAAACACACGACCTTTGCATGGTGTTGAGATAGCCAATCCATCCCAACGACTACTTGAAATTCTCCCATTGACATCGGGATTAGGTTTATCAAATATTCTTCATCGTCAATGCTCATTTTACAGTTTTCACATACATCACAAACAATAAAGCTCTTGTTATTACCTATCTCTACTTCTAAGGGCACAGGTAATTTTGTTAGAACAAATGAAGGATGTCGAATAAATCCATATGAAACAAAGGATTTATTCGCACCCGTATCAAATAACACGCGTGCAGGAATTGAATTTACAGCAAATATACCTGAGACCACGTCAGGTTCAACCTTCGCTTCTGCGGCGGTCAATTGAAAAGATCTTGCCTTTGCTTTTGGGGCTTCACCTTTCTGGTTTTGCTCATCCTTCTTTCCAACCAGTTCCGGGCATTCCGACTTTTTGTGACCCGTTCGATAACAATTGTAACAAACTGTCACTTTCTCCGGGCATGATATAGCCATATGTCCCGTTTTCTTGCATATGGGACAAGGCTTATCCTTGTAACGGCATTCGCCTTTATGACCCTTTCCGCAGATTTTGCAACTTGGCGACCCGCCTTTCGTATCAGATTTCTTTGCGGTTTCGTTTGTTCGTGCCTTCTTAGTAGGGCTTGGGTTTACATCTTGTGCTTTCTGTTCACCCCGTTCAATGCTCTTCTTCAGTTCGATCTCCCTTTCCCGAGCAGCATTTATGATCTCGGTAAGGGTCTCGTATTTTGAAGGGGTGATAAATTCCCTATACTCAGCACTCAACATGTTATGGTAGTAGTAGATCTTTTGCTCTTCATTTGTCACTAGATCATTGGAAAATTTCATCTTATCCATAAACGTTGCCGTAATCTTGTCTATGGTCTCGCCCTTGTGCCTAAGTTGCATGAACTCCTCCTTGATTTTATTCATAACCGCCTTGGGGCTATGATGCTTAAGAAATGGCGTCTTGAATTCTTCCCAAGTCATGACCTTAGCAGCTTCAATACCGATCTCTCTCTTTTTGTTATCCCACCAATCTTTCGCTTGACTCCTCAGTTGACCCGTACCATAGGCTACATAGTCACCTTCGTCACAATGGGTTCTCTCGAATACCCCTTCGATATCACTTAGCCATCGTTGGCACACTATTGGGTCAACCTCCCCATTATATATTGGTGGTTTACAAGCCATGAATTCCTTGTATGAACAAGGCTTTCGTCCTCCATGCTTTTCCTTTGCTAAATTTGAATCATCTTCCAATTTCTTGATTCTATCTTCAACTATTGATAAAACTGTATTTTGAATTTTATCAATAAAGCCCGACAAACTGTTTTCGATCGCCTTTCCAACCTCTTCGGCAATCACTTCCCTCATTTGTTCGGTGACTCTTGGCACCGCATTATCATTACTTCCATCAGCCATCTCTATTTCTGAAATGTTTACATAGGTTGTTAAACATTCCATTTATAACACATGCTTTACTTGTTTTGATTTAATCAAGTTCATAACTTGATTTAATCGTTCTTGTTTTGATTCAACCAAGTTCATAACTTGATTTAATCATTCTTGTTTCGATTCAATCAAGTTCATAACTTGATTTAATCATTCTTGTTTCAATTCAATCAAGTTCATAACTTGATTTAATCATTCTTGTTTCATGCATTTCTTGTTTTTGAGTGAGCTTACACACTCTTTTCATGCATATTTGTTCATTTCTCATTCTTTACGTAGTACATAATTTATTAACAAAATAAGTTAGTTCTTACCGGACGATCGATCAAGCTTGAACCGAACACTTCTTGACAACCTTGAGCTCTGATACCAACTTGTAACACCCATCTAATTATACTTGAATTTAATAATAAATCATAGCGTTTTATAACAAAATACCAGTTTATCACTACATTCATAAGTCAAATTGATACTTGACATTAAGCTTAGTCAACTAGTAACTAAGTTAAATCATTTCAAAAGTTATTTACCAAGTGTTTACAACCCATAAACCAAATCTAGTACGATTTAAAAAAAAACATAGCGGAAGCTTCAAAACTCGTGTTCGGTTCTTCGACGTTGCTTGACCGCCATCCGTAAGATCCACCTAGTTACCTATGATCAAAACCTTTAAAACGTTAGTTTTGAAGGCTGTTATAAAAATACATAAACCAAGATTCAACATCAAATTTAAAATAACAAAATTCTAAACATTTCTGGTTCCACCGTAACTTACGGTGTCACCGTAAGTTACGGTGGGTTCTGGAATGTTTTGGTCCGCCGTAAAACAGTTTAATCCCACCGTAAACATCTGGACTCTACCGTAAATTACGGTACTACCGTAATTTACGGTAGCTTCTAGAAATCCAAGATTTTGTTTGTTTTGTTCTTTGCACTCAAACCCAAACTCTCGGATTTTCGCTTTTCTAACAAATCAATACATTAAACCTCGTAGTTTTAGCATGCTATATATTGACCCATATCAAAGATCATTCAATCATATTTCGAAGCAATAACCATGCTTTACTTGATTTTTTGACCCGTTTGGCTAGTCTAAGAAATCTTCCTTTGTTACAACCACCAAACGAGTTCTAATCAAATTTGACCTTTTATTCACTATTGCGTCATTATTACTTCAACTCAAAACAACTCTTATTCTATAACACGACTATTAGTGTGAAAATCATCAAATTTACTTGATGTAACGGGTCAAGTTACATACCTTTAAAGCAAGCCCTTCAAACGTGCGTCCACACCGGTTTGCCCGCTAGAAGTCCCGACTTCGTTTCCTATAGAGTTCAATCACTTTATGTTTAGAACTCTATGTTTTGTATACATAACGCACATTTTGTCATACTTCATAATTATGCGTTTTTAACTTAACAATTCAGTTTCAAGCCTTCTTTGAGGCATTTCAACAAACACTATAAGGGCAGAATTCTTACGTCATTCAAATCCATGTTTATAGCTTGCTAATTAGTTAATTTAACTTTAACAAAGCCTTCATATAGCATTTAAACATCATGCATTTTCTAAAATTATTTTCTAAGATCAAATTACACTAGAATAATCATTCTAAATCCTAGTGTTCATCATCATATTGTAAAACCCACAACCCACCTTCAAAGTGTTCATGGAATTTCCTGAATTTGGTCATGATTTCATATGTAGTTGGCTAGGTTTCACTTCTAAACACCATATCAACTCTAATCTAACCAAATAACACACATGCAACCTCTAATTTCAGATTTTCCAAAATCATGAGAAATTCAAGTTGAGAGATTTCATCAGATTTTACATACCTTACAATCCTCTTGTGATGAGGATCATGATTCTAAGCTCAATTTTCGATTTTGACTTGGATTAATCCTTCAATTTGCAAGATTTATGAAATTTTAGGGTTTTGGAGGAGTGGGGATCGCCCCCTGCTTCACTTGATCGACCAGACACACCTAAAATGGTGTTTTTGGTGTGTTTTGTTATAATTCAGCATTTAACTTTCAATTTTGGCAAGTTTAGTCCCTCACTTATCATCTAACTTTAAGTACTAGTGTTTCTAACTTTAGAGTAAGTTATTTCAAGACTATCAACTAACTGGGTTATAGTTTCCAAGTTAGTTAATTCTTGTTAAATTAACATTACATATTAAACGCAAAGTTTTATATTTTTGGGGTGTTACAGTTCGTTTTCGTTTCTGAAGAAATTGTTGAAAAGGACTCATTCCGTTCATTTTCGTTTCTGAAGAAGTTGTGGAAAATGACTCGTTTCGTTCATTTTCGTTTCTGAAGAAATTGTGGGAAACGACTCTTTCCATTCATTGTCGTTTCTGAAAATTTTCCATCGAAGGGAAATGAATATCCCTGATTCTTCCTTCATTTCCATTTCTGAAAATTTCCATTAAATAGGAATATCAGGATATGCCTTATCCTTGAAGGTTATTTAACACAAAGTCACAGACATGCTCCTACAAATAAATTTCGGGACGAAATTTCCTAAAGTAGGGGAGACTGTGACACCTGTGTCACTTCAACTATCAAACAAATTCCAAACCAATGAAACATTGTATTTCATACTTGGGATTTGTAAAAATATGTGTATCGTTTGCACATATCAACTCTTGTTCGATTACAAAGCACTAAATCGCTTTCTGGAAGGTTATACGCGCACTGATGCGTAAATATAACCAGTTTAATGCAACAAACACTCCGGAATAGTGAAATAGGCTTAACATACCCTAAATAACCTCTACATAACTTAGAAATAAGTTTTGGAAGGTTTGGTATGGCAAAATCAAGTCTATTCGCTTACAGGGACTAAAGTTGACAAACTGCGAAAGTATGCCAATTTGAACTGTAACAGACCTTCCGGAACATGACCATAAGTTAAACATACCATAAATATCCTTTACATAGCTTAGAAATAGGCTTTGAGGTGTTCGGTGTGCTAAAATAAACTTTTGGGTCATTCAGGGACTAAAAGCGTCAAAAAGTGCACAAGTTTGCATTTTCGCGCATAACTTACGTTCTGAATACATCCGGACATCCAAAAATTTATGTAAGCACTAAAATATTTTATTTTAGTGTTTGGCATGAGAAAAATCCATTCGTTGCGTCTTTTGTATCGTTTTTCGCGCTTATGCGCATTCCGTCGTAATTAAGCGAACATCGCGATCGTACGGCTAAACGAACCGACATCCGAGATATTTTTGAGCATGTTTTGAGTTCCCTATACTTTAACTTCATTTTAGAGCCTTGAAATGAGGTTAACGGGGTTCAAACGCATCGAAAATAGCTTAAACGGGCTGCAGGGACCATTTCTGCCATTTTTGAAACTTTGCTGAAACTGATAGGCAGTGGCGTAGCGCGAGCACCTCATGCCTATGCAGTGGCGCTACGCGACTGCCTCATCTGGACAGAAAACTTGCAGAAACATCGAATGTGGTCCGTTCCACTCTTGCACATGGTTTTGGGCAATACCATGGGCTCAAATGGTTTTCTAAAACCAGGGTTTGTAGGTGTATGGCCAAGATCAAATCACGGTTAACGAGGAACGATCTTAATGGCTCTACGAATCCTATAAATACCCCATGCCTTCAATTGCCAAAACCCACAAGAATCTTGATTTGAGAAGCTCTAAGTTGGAACCTTTGTTTCATACCTGAGCTACTTGGATCGAGATTAGCATTCAGGGACCCTTTGTAAGTGTTCCTTCGTTCTTTTATTACTTTTCGAGTCCGAAAGTCAAAATTTGTTTAACTTTCTGCATTGACCAGTTTATGGTCAATGCGAAGTTCGTTTGAACTTCGCAACGTGATTGTAATCACGATGGTTATAGTCCCTTGTGACTATGCCTACTGATTACCACGTTGTCTAGGCTCAGTGACGAGCCGTAGTTTCGGTCAAAATGCGCGTTCATGCGTATTTTGTAACCAAACTACTCTTAGGTATCAAAACCGTTTGTTTTGATACCAAACTTGTTTTCAAACTTAGCTCGTCACTTTTAGTTTTGTGCTTGTCTGGGGTCGTAAGGGTAAGCGATCTAATAAATCGCTTATACCTTCGAACCCGACCCATTTTGGTCGATCATTATGATCCGACCAAACACATTAGGTGACCATAGTATATAGGGAATAACCTTCCGAGGTTATACTTTATGGTCACATCGTTTGAGTAGTTGTATGATAGGTAGTTAATATGCCTTAGGTAAATTACCAGAATACCCTTTTCATGTATAATTGGTATTTAAGCATATGTAACCTAAACTTTTGTCACATAACTGATTATGTAACATGTTTAGGCATATAACACTTGTCATAGGACTAGTTAGGCGGTCTGAACGCGTTTCACGCGAACGACGCGTTAAAGTAGCATAAGCTACCTAAACGGGTCGTAATGGGTCGTAAGCACTTATGTTAGGTTTCATTTAGTATGTAGGCTTTGTTAAACCATATGATACGAGTCTCCATACTCGTTTGGTTTACGAACCCTCATTCTATCTAAATCCTCCGATATAGGTCCGGTTTATTAACATAGTTACCTATATTAGGTGCCGTTTGATATCCGCGATCTCTAGCATTGTTTGGTTGTTACTCAAGGACTACTAAGCAATATCAAGTGAGTACATAGACCCCTCTTTTACTGTTTTCCAAACTGTTTTGGGGTGAAACACATGTGCCTACTTGTTACTTTCATGCTTTCCTGTTTTCACATCATATACTTGCTATGTTTATTAGTACATTTATAGTACATGATTTCATTACAATTCATGCTACGAGTGCCCATTGTGTGCATTACTTAGTACATCGTTTTACATTACATTTCATGCTACGTGTGCCCATTGTGTGCATTACTTAGTACAGCTGATTTCATCACATGCTTACGTTTTGACATTTGATTATACATAAACATTTCTACAATTGGTTTAAACATAGACATCTTACATTGATTGGTTTGGTTTGAGTAAGTGATTTAAGTAACGAGGCGTGTGTAATATGATACAAGCATGGTGGATACGCCGCTGGTACTTCCTATATATAAGTGTTTGTATGGTATTACATATCGTAGCGTTATTTGCATCATTTCAATTTGAGACATAGAACATTTTATACAAATAACATATTTTTCACAAGACATTGATTTACAAACAACTTATCTAATACAAACTCATTTTACATGGTTATTAATTTAACCATACATATTCTCTTATTTATACATATCATCTGATCTTATCGTTTTTCAAATGATTTACAAGACAAAGCAAATTACAAGGTTCATGACTAAACATTTTCTCAAACATAAGTCATGAATTCTATTTTCACAAAACCTATGTATCTCACAGGCATTTTTATGCTGACGTACCTATTTTCACATGTGTTTTCAGGAGATGATGCATAGGACTTATCAAGACATACTTAGGCGGACCTGTGCCTTAGTGACTTAAAACGAGACAAGAACTAGTTAAATTTTGTTATGTACTCTTTGGTTCTTGTTTAAAACAATGTAACTCTCTTGTTTGATTAATAAAACGAAACTTCAATTGCCATGGATTTGAAACATTTAATTATGTTTCAACACTCCCCGACGTTTCCGCCACGTTTTGTATGTTCTACGTGGTAGGGGTGTGACAACAACATCTGGCAGAGAAGGATGGGACACATCCTTGCTCAACAGAATACTGGATGTTGGAGATCGGTTATTTTTGGACCACATGTTCCAATGGTGCCGAGTGCTGAGGATCCAAAGAAATTTGAACCTAAGAAAACTGAAAACTATACTGATTTAGATTTTCAGAAAATTGAACTGGATGCCAAGGCATTCAGCATCGTTGCATCCGCACTACCTAATGAGATTTATGCTGGGCTGTTACACTGTAACAGTGCCAAGGAATTGTGGGATGCATTTAAGGAACAATTCGGGGGAACTGAAGAAGTAATTGAAAATAACAGGGAAATTTTGAACCAACAGTATGAAACCTTTTGTCACATTAAGGGTGAATCATTAACTCAGCAGTTTGAGCGATTTAGCTGTCTCATGAGTGAGCTAAAACTTGTTAATGTTGAATTTACCAAATCTGCACAAAATAGCAGGTTCCTTAGATCACTACCTGAAAAATGGGATACAATAGCTTTTGTAACTAGAAACTCTGTTGAGTTCAAAGATCTGACCCTGACCCAACTTCATGGTAGACTCCTGACCTTTGAAAGGGAGTTAAACCAGAAAAAGAGGTTGCAAGAGTCTGGTAAAGTTGCAGATGACTACTCATTTGGCAACACAGCTCTTTTGGGTCAAGAAGAGTCTGGCAGCAGTGAGAATCAGAGTTATGATCACTTTATTGACAAACTGCTGGTGGAAACTTCAACTCTGATCCTCACTCATCCAACTTTGCTTTCACAGCAAATGGAGAGAACCAGAACTCTGATAATTTGTGCTTTGAACTCAATGACTTACAGCACTTTGATCCAACTGATCTTGAAGAAATGGATATTTTGCATCAATTGGCTTTGCTTAGTATGAGAACAAGCAAATTCTATAAAAGGACAGGGAGAAAATTCCCAGGGTTACATAGGAATTTAAAAGTGGGGTTGGATAAGTCAAAGATCAAGTGCTATAAGTGCAATAGGCTAGGTCATTTTGCTAGGGAATGTAGGAGTCAAACCATTGGTCCAATTATTACTCATCCCAGCTCAAACCCTAGACCACAAAACCAAAGCACTGTGCACTATGCCCAATATACCCCTGCAGCCCATGTAAACACTGCTCACTATGCACACCCTACAACCCCTGTTCCTGTGCACTATGTCCAAACCACTGTGCCCCAAATATAGTATGTCCAAGCCCCTACTCCTCAGGTTCAGGTGCAACAAGTTGCACCTCAACAAGCTGCACCAGCAGTGGTTCAACCAGAACAGCAAAGTTTCTTCACACAAGGCTTTGTTGACTGGAGCAGCTTACCTGATGAATTAGGAGATGAAAATTTTGCTCTATATGCTAATGATGTTGTTACTAGTGATGAATTTTGCTTTGCAGCAATAGAGACAATACCAGAAGGGCTGGATGCTGAAGAGGGACATTCAAGTACTGAAACAGTGGATAAAGTTGCTGAAGCAGTGGTTACTGCTGTTGCTGAAGAAATACTGTTGAAAGAAAGTTCAGAACCCCTATTGGAACCACTGATCAGTCCCTGGTCTGAAGAAGAAGAAGAAGAAGAAAAGAAGCATGGTGAGGAAGAAGAGAAGATAGCTGATGAGAAGGAGACTGAATGTGATTGTGCAATGATGGCTGCTAGCAAGGGAGCTTCTACATGCTTAGATAGTTTGTGGTATGTAGATAGTGGAGGCTCCAGGCACATGACAGGATGTAGAGCCCTTCTCAAAGAATTCAAAACTCATGGAGGGGGTGATATATCTTTTGGTAATAATAGTAAAGGGAAGGTGATGGGTTCTGGTACTATACAGTCTGGAAATGTTAAGTTTGAAAATGTCAATCTAATAGACAATCTAAAATTCAACCTTCTTAGTGTGTCTCAAATGAGTGACAAAGGGTTTGGGTCATTCTTCACAAAAGATTGTTGTAGGATTGTTGGACCAGAAATGGTTAAAAAGATTGAAGAAATAATAAAAACTGGAAAAACAAAACTTGTTGCTCAAAGAAGTGGCAATGTTTATGTGGTTGATATGTCAAAAGAGAGCCCCAGAACTGATGCCTGTCTGTTCTCAGCTGGCTCTAACAAAGAGACAGAACTTTGGCACAGAAGATTGGGGCACACAAATCTCAAAACAATCACTGAAATTTCAAAAAATGGCCTTGTAAGAGGTCTACCACAAAAACTGTTTTCATGTTCTGAGCATTGTGTTTCCTGCCTAAAAGGAAAACAACATAAAAGCTCATTTAAGTCCATTGAAGAGTCCAAAACAACCAAGTGCCTGCAAATGCTGCACATGGATCTGTTTGGCCCAGTTCAAGTCATGAGTCTCAAAAAGAAGAGATATTGTTTGGTTATTGTTGATGACTTCTCTAGGTTTAAATGGACTTATTTCTTACACTCAAAAGATGAGACTGCAGGCATTTTGCAAGACTTTGTTACACAGGTTGAAAAGCAATTTGACCTTCCAGTAAAAGTCTTCAGGAGTGACAATGGCACAAAATTCAAAAATAAGGAGTTGGATGCCTTCTGTGTGAAGAAAGGGATTGTAAGGCAGTACAGCATCCCAAGGACACCAGAGCAAAATGGGGTAGTTGAAAGAAAGAATAGGACACTGATTGAAGTAGCCAGGACCATGCTTGCTGATTCAGGTTTGCCCTTGACTTTCTGGGCAGAGGCAGTAAACGCTGCTTGCTATGTCCAGAACAGAGTTTTAATAAACCCCATGCATGAAAAGACTGCTTATGAAATTCTATATAAAATCAAACCACTGATCTCATACTTCAAAGTATTTGGCTGCCCATGCTTTATTTTGAATTTAAAAGATTCCATTTCAAAATTTGCAGCCAAAGTAGACAGTGGTTACCATTTGGGATACCCTACCACTGCTAAGGCCTACAAAGTGTTTAACACAAGGACCAAAATAGTGGAGAGACTTTGAATGTGAAGTTCAATGAACTTTCATCAATGAAAATCCCTGCAAATCCTGCAGAATTATTTGATCTTGATAAATTTACCTTTGAAAATACTGCTGTCAAGACAAACAATGCAGGTCCATCTCAAAATCCCTCCACAAGAATATGGATATGAAGTTGTGATCCCACAACAGAAATTCAAATCCTCCATTGGGACATCAGGTGTTCAAAACAGCTGTCAAAGTCCAACCACTGCTACCTCAACAGGTGTTGACCAAAGTAGCCCTTCATCATCTGCTTCTACATCTACAACCACTGTTGGCCTAGATCTGCCATTAGTGGATAAAAGTCCAACAAGTGCCACACCACTTCCACTAATTCCTCCACCTCCATTTCAAAAAGAGGTTGAGTCCTCAAAGTCCTCAACAACTGTTAGCTCAAATGATTCACATCTGCAGCCTTCACCAACAAATGCCATCATTCCATACCAAGGAGATTTAATTTTCTTGAGATCTCATCCACCTGACCAAATCATTGGCAACATCAATGAAGGGGTGCTCACAAGAAGCCAATCCCAAAACATTTGTCTTTTTGATGGTTTTCTATCACTCCATCAACCTGTCAAGTACCAAGAGGCACTAAAAGACAACAGTTGGGTAGAAGCCATGCAAGAGGAGCTCCAACAGTTTAAAAGACAACAAGTATGGGAGCTTGTACCACTGCCAAAGGATGTGAGTCCCATAGGCACAAAGTGGGTCTTCAAAAACAAAACTGATGAAATGGGCATTGTTGTCAAGAATAAAGCCACGCTAGTGGTTCAAGGTTACAGACAGGAAGAGGGGATTGATTATGATGAAACTATTGCCCCTGTAGCAAGATTGGAAGCTATAAGACTGTTCCTAGCCTTTGCTGTCAACCACAACATGAAGGTGTTTCAAATGGATATCAAAAGTGCTTTCCTCTATGGTACAATTCAAGAAGAGGTTTATGTTTGTCAACCTCCAAGTTTTGAGGATCCTTTTTATCCAGATCATGTCTACAGGCTAAACAAAGCCTTGTATGGCCTGAAACAAGCACCTAGAGCCTGGTATGAAACTCTTTCCACCTTTCTACTCTCAAATGGTTTCAAAAGAGGTACCATTGATAAAACACTGTTTCTAAAATGGAAAGGGAAGGATTTAATGATTGTCCAAATTTATGTGGATGACATTATTTTTGGAAGCACATGTAATAAAATGTGTGAAGAGTTTAGGCAACTCATGACAGCTGAGTTTGAAATGAGTGTAATGGGTGAGCTGCAATGCTTTCTTGGTCTCCAAGTTCAGCAAATGCAAAATGGAACTTTCATTCATCAAAGCAAATATGCTAAAGAACTTTTGAATAAATTTGATATGAATGATTGTAAACCATGCAGCACACCCATGGCAACCAATAAACTAGTCATGTCTGATGAAAAGGATGAGCTGGTTGACCAAACCTTATATAGAAGCATGTTTGGGTCCTTATTGTACCTAACTGCATCTAGGCCAGACATCATGTTTGCAACATGTGTTTGTGCCAGGAGTCAATCAGCCCCTAGAAAATCCAACCTTATTGCTGTAAAAAGGATATTCAGATACATAAAAGGTGCTCCCACAGTTGGTATCTGGTATCCAGCTAATGGGAATATCCAGCTTTCAGGATTTTCAGACAGTGACTTTGCTGGATGTAATACCACAAGGAAGTCCACTTCAGGAGGGTGCCAGTTTCTAGGCAATTGCTTGATTTCATGGCAAAGCAAAAAGCAAGCAGCTGTTTCAACATCCACTGCTGAAGCTGAATACATTGCTGCTGCAAGCTGTACAGCCCAACTCCCGTGGCTTCAAAATCAATTGCTGGATTTTGGTATCACTGCTTTGAAAACACCACTCATGCTAGACAGTCAAGCAGCAGAAAATATCATCAAAAATCCAGTTTCACATTCAACCACCAAGCATATCGACATCAGACATCACTTTGGGAGGGATTGCTATGAAAAAGGTCTGATTTCTTTGCATCATGTTCCAACTCAAGATCAACTGGCAGATGTACTAACAAAAGCATTAGATACATCCACCTTTGAAAGTCTGATCTCGAGGATTGGCATGCTAAACATGGAATAACAGGCAAAATCCTGTTTTTCTATGAATAAAAGCATTAAAATGTTTTCAACAAATCAGAAATTCATCCTTAAAAATAGCTAAAAATGAAAATTTTCATAAATCCTTAAAAGTCTGCCATAACCACTGATTGGTGCAAACATCTGTTTGTTATTTGCTATCCACTGCTGAAAGTCAACCTCTGTTTCTTCATTTTCATTGGTAACCACTGTTGTCAAACTTTAGTGTTTTAAAACCACTGAAACCAGTTATCCACTGGTAGTTAAAGTCACCCACTGTTCTCATTTTACCTTTGTAAACCACTGGTATTGACTCATCAGTGGTTTCCTAAACAACTGTCTTCCATTATTCATCTTTTCATCAGAGGTTGGCACGTGGTCAGTACTTATCCGTCAGATCTTTGTAACCGCTGCCACGTCAGCATTCACTTTTTCACACTATAAAACCCTGACCAAAACCCCAAACAGGGTTTTCACTGTCGAATCGAATTCAAAATTCCTTTCTAAAAACAGTTTTCCCCAAAATTTTTTCACAACCCTCATCGTCTTCATTTCATCTCTTTCAACTCTATTTCAATCATGATGAAAAAAGCCAGTAAATCCATACCAAAGGAACCAACCAAGGTTGAGATTCCGTACAAATGGTCTCACAATTATTTGGGTATCTTTGAAAAACCCAGTGACACCAACGTCTTCGATTCCATCATCGACACACTTTCATCCACAAAGTACAAAACTTTGTTAACTTGCGATGCAACCGTCTACATAGATACTCAACGAGAGTTTTGGAAGAATGCTACTCTTGAGAAGGTGGACAAAAAGGTTGTTGCCATAAATTCCACAATAAAAGGTGTAAAAGTCTCTATCACACCTCAAGCTATCTCTGAAGTTTTTGAGCTCAACGATCTTGAAGGTAAAAGTTCTTTTCCTAAAACAGAGTACCAAAGAGATTTTATTGAAAGAGGGTATGAAGAAGAGATGAAAAATGATACTTTACAAAAGGGCAGTTTTCCATCTGCTACAAGGTTTTCATTTCATACCCTCCTTATGTGTGTTTCAAACAAAACCACTGCCTTCAATGAAATCCCATTGAAGATTCAATATCTGGGTTATGCTATCTTCTTACAAGGAGAAAATTTTAATTATTCCCAGGAAATCTTCAATGACTTGGTCAAAAATGTTGATAAAAAGGCTTTTCTCCTATTTCCAAGGTTTTTGAGTTATTATTTTAATAAAAAGTTTTCAAAAGATAATGCCCATGTACTTATACAAGGTGCTCCTTTTAAAATAAACAGTTTAACTGCTGAAACATTCACAAGAACGTTAAAACCTTCAAAAACACAAGCAGAGGTACCTGAGCAGAATTTAGCAGCTACCACTGCTCCTCAGGCACCTGCTGCTGAGCCCACTGCTCCAGGTGATCAAAGCATCACAACCACTGCTTTGAAACCCACACCTGCCATTACCAAAAAGCCCAAAAAGAAATCATCCAAAAAGCCCCCTAAACCCATTAAAAAGGCAACTCTGGAAGATGAGATCCCAGAGCAACTGCCAGTGACAACACAACTGTCACCAATAACCACTGCTGCTACTTCCTCACAGCAGTTGGTAGAAAGATCTCCACCATTGCCTAAAACTCCTCCTGCATCCTCACAACAGGATCAGGTTGTAAGCACAGGGACCCCATATTATGAAGCTCTGGGTCCAATTGGATCCATATTCCTCAGTCCTGATCCCAAGGACATGTCTCTTTCAACACCCATACCTTCACCCCTCAAATTACCACAATCCATGTTATCCTTGTTGCATGCAGTTGCTATAGCTCAGACACAAACCAGTTCCTCTCAATCACCTATCACTGAGAGTACACTCCCACAAGTGACTGGGTCTGATGTTTATACCTCTGCTATCCCAGCAACAAATGAGGAGGTTACACTACAGGAGTTACCAGTAATTCCTGTCAGTAGTTCAAGTGGAGCAACAACTACTAGTGTTGGACCCACTGGTCTACATTGGGCCAGTTGTTACATCAATAAGACTCCCTTGAAGGCAATTTCTTCAGAGACAACTAGGGCAACCACTGGTATGTTTTCTTTAACCACTGGTGAGTTGTTCAAAGTGTCCACAAATGAAGGAAGAAGTCCCCAGTACCAAGAAAAAGGGGCATCAGTAGATGACTTTTGGGATACATTCCCTAAGTCTATTGCTGATACAACCACTGCTGGTGGGAAATCAGATGATCCCATTCACTTGGGTGATGGTTTAAAATATCAAGAATTGACGGAGAGAGTGGACAGAATTGAATAATCTGTTGCAGACATCAAAACAATGCTGCAACAGTTGTTAAATTATCAAAAGTCTACACCCACTGCTGCACCAATTCATACTCCATCTGCATCTACTGTTCCATCCCCTGATACTCTTTGGGAGTTGTTTCAACCACTGCTCCACAAACAAAGAGAATATGCTGACTTGCAACATGAGCTTCACATTCAACAAATCCGAAATGTCATAGATGCAAGATTTAAAGTCACACAAACTGACATCAAAGCAATAAAGGCTCATTTGTTCCAAACCACTGGCACTGCTCCTCCTACCATATTCTATCTTGATAAATCTCCTCCAGCTGATGCCAAAAAGGGGGAGAAAATGAAACAATTGAAAAAGAAAGGGTATGATGATGGTCTGTATATTAAACCAGATAATTCAAGCATGCTTGCAGACATTCCCAGGCCAGATGGTTCTAAAAAGATTGATGAATCCTTGAATGCCTTAGCTGAAGAAAAAGCAAGGATGAAAAGGGACATGGAAGCAAAAGGTGCATCAAGGTTTAAAAAGGAGAAGGAAGCTTTGATGGAAAAGGAAGTTCAGGGTACTTCAAAGCTCAAGAATAGACCAAATATTCCTAAGCTACAAAGAAGGCCTGCTAGACAAGTAAGGCAACCCAAATTCACACCTTCCAAAGCCACCAAAAACACTCCTAAATCACCTCCTAAAAGCTCTCCTCACAACACTTCAAAGCCAACAGATGTTGAGACACCTGTTGTATCAACTGCTGTTGTTACCTCAGTGGTTTCAGCAAATGTTGATCAAACAACTACCACTTCAACACACACCACTCAAACACCTGCTCTCACTAAATCAATCACCACCACTTCAACTACATCACCACCCATCAAATCACCACCTGCTACAGAGCAGAAGACTTCTACTAACACATCAGTAGTTGTAATGGCAACAGTGGTTGAAACACCAGTTGTTTCAACAGCTGTTAGCCAACCACTTTCCACTTCAATAACAACCACTGATACCACAAGTCCATCTCCAGCCTCTCCTAAACCAAAAAGGAGAAGGATAATACTGGAAGATGATAAGCCTTCAACACCACCAACAACATCACAATCTTCAAACCTTGCCATAATACCAAATCCTGTCCCAATATCATCTGTTCCATTGACTACTTCAAGCTCTGCACTTGTCTCTGCCAGTGTTCAATACCCTTTGGAGCTCCCAGCTGTTAGAGAAGAAATAAAGTCATTTTATGCTGAGGATGATCCTGCCAAAAGACATCTACCATCTCTTCAAGGGTATCCCAGACCAAATAACATTGAAGAATATCTGAAACTAAAAGCTCAACAGGCAGAAGACATTTCCAAAAGAAATACTGAAGGGAAAACAGACAAAGAAACTCAAAGAAATTATCAGTATTTGCTTACACAAGTCAGAACTCTGGAACAGTTCTCAAAAGACTTGTGCCAAAATTTGTCTGAAAGAGGAGATGAAAGTCTGAGGAAAGAATTTCTTGATCACATCATAAAATTTAAGAAATACAAAGGGGAAAAGTATATGTACAAAGATTGGTCAAGCAAAGACCTTGAAGAAGAATTGGAAAGAATACATAAGATGATCAAGGACAAGGTGAAGCAAACTCCTCCTGTTTGGTCAAAATATTTGAAGAATGTACCAGACAAAGTGTTAGAGCTGAAGAGGATGAAAGATGAACTAATCACTGCTGATTTTGGGTCAAGAAATCAGGTAACAAGGTGGAAAGAAGATAAAGTCAGGGCCAGCTACACAAGGTTGGAAGAATTAAGGAAGAAAAATCCAAAAATTCCACAAAAGCCTGACTATCCTGAAACAGTGGTTCCAACTAAGCCACAAAAGTCACAAATCAAGAAAACTACTGTTCCACCTGTAGCTTTCCTTTATCAAAGAAGGAAACAAAAACAGATGGATAAAGAAACAACAGAGGATGTAGCAGCAGGGGATTACCTTGTGAAAGAAGGGATTAAGCGAATGATAGAAGAAAGAAATGAAGCTGCACAACCTCAAACTACTGCTCAAATGGTTATTACCAGGCCACCATCTCCTAACTCATCTGCAATAAAACCTCTCCCAAGAAACCCATCAGATTCAAAAATACTAAAGTGGTTGTCTGATCAAAAGACCCACGTATTGACTTTGATCAGATCTGATGGTGAAGTGAAGAAAATATCAAGGGAACAAGCACTAGGCCTAAGTGTTGAAGATCTGCAGGATCTCCTTGATCTTCAACTGTGCAGGGATGAGGATGATACAAATGCCCTGAACTTTGAGTTACAACTTAAAGGGCAAATAAGGGAACTGTTGATGAGGCAATAAAGTTTCACAATAATGAAGGGTTTTGGCATCATCTGTTCCAGGGGGAGATTGTTGGGATTGAACCCTACCAGAGGAACAGTTGATTAAAGCCAAAACCGGGTCAGAGCAGTGGAACCAGAATAAGCAGTTGTTTGCATCAGCCTTTCCCCTTGAATGTGACTCAAACAACTGCTGATCTCTAAAGTACTGATCTACATATCCACTGCTGGGTACAACAACTGATAGAGACTAAAGAACTGCTGATGACAAAGTGCTGCTCAACAATCTACTGCCTTAAGTCAAGCACTGCTGAAGACCAAAGCCCTGCTTGGAATGAAGCAGTGGAATGAAGAAACAGTTGTTTACTTTGTTTATTGTAATATTGTCAGTGGTTAGCTAGCAGTAGTTTGTATAGATCAGTTGTTTAGAGTTTGTTAGTTGTTAAACGTCACTTTCATGATGACGTCAGCAAAGATGCTGCAGTGGTTTGCTTGTGCACTATAAATAGAACAGTACTCTGTACTGTTCCATTGGCTCATTCTATCCTTCATCATTTCTGCACAAGCAAATCTATTGAGCTCGAGCTGAGGGGGAGACTTTTGCTTACATGCAAGTGTAATCAGTGATTGAAATAAATTTAATCATTCGATTCATTGTCATACATGTTTGCTTAGAATTGTTCTCTTGTTTGATTGTGTGAAAAGTTAATTCATCTTATTCCGCTGCAAATCATTTACAATTCATTTCCATTTTGTTTAACAAAAACACAATCAATCCAAACTCAGATCCTAACACGTAACAATTACAAAATCAAGAAAGCTAATGTAATTTAAAGCCGAGTCTATTTGTTTGGTAAAATCAATGCGACTCCATAATGTATCCTAGTCCTGATGTGTGCTACCTTAGCAACCTGAGAAAGACATGCAAGAACAACTGTCAACACATAATGATTAGTGAGTTTACAGGTTTTAGGTTACAGTTATAAAGTAAGTTGCTTCGCAAGAGTTTTCCACTGTTTCAAACCCGAAACAGTAAGTTGAAGTGTTTAGCGGTTACTTGTTATATTTGTAGGTAGCTAACCTAAGTTACGTCACGAAAGAGTTCGAAACCGAAGCTGACTGTTGTTGCCTCTGTTTGCCAGGTCTATCACTGACCATGGCGATAAGTTAAGCCAATTCTACACCCGTTGACCATTACCGGTCTAGCTAGCGCGACTAGCTCGAGTGGGGCTTGTCGGGCCCAGTAGTACTACTCAAAATTCCCCGCTATCCACCCAATACTAACGGTCCAAGGTTTGTGAGGACTTTATGTGATAAATGTTACTTAGTGACCATAACTAATATAACAAAAACCCTAACAGTTGTGACGTTACTTTACCGTAACATTATGACATTACTTAATCGTAATGTAGTGCATGCTTTCTCCCCCTATGTTTTTAAAAGATATAAAAGAGTAGGGGACGTGAACTCACCTTAGGGTGCATGTTATATCCAAAAGTAGTATGTATCAACGACAAGAACTGGCATAACATGACAATATTCACCAAGACATCCCCAATAATTTTAACACATCATAAGTAACCAATACTAGAGTAAAGTTGTTTCATGCGTGACCGAGTTCTATCGATACACTAAACCTATGACCCGATGGTATACTCATTACTACGAGTAAGTTAAAGTGCCCTCATAGGCGTGTATAAAAATACACATATATTTATGCGAAGATACATATATAATTTAATGTGTATCACTACTAGAAAAAACATCTTTCTTGACACGCATTGTGCGTCATTAAAGGGTGTTTATGACACGCAAAAGCGTGTCGTTGATTGAGAAGTCATAAAATTAACATGACATGAATTTGTGTGTCATGTTTTCATGACACGCATTTATGACACGCACTTTATGACATTATTTAATGACACACGTTTATGACACATTATGAAACATATTTATGACATTCATTTACGCGTGTCATGCTTTTAATCATTTAAAAAAATTATATAAATTAATAATTTACCCTGTATACATATATAATAACAAAAACAATAAATATATTTCAAAAACAAATACACATATATATACCAAAGGTCCAAAACAATTCATTACATAATCATTTGTCAAAAATACTACAAATATTTTAACGTTAACAAAAAAATTGTTTGTAAATACATTCATCGACGCCTAAAATACGGTTTGTCACTTAAAAATAGAGGTAGCTGCATAAGTCGACCAATCATCGCGAATGCTATCCGTATCCGTAAACGAGTATTCTTCTACTCCTTCCCCAACCTGAGACAACATTTAAATAAAATAAATCTTAAACCAGAATATAAATCTTACTCTAGAATTTAAGCATTTGTTTGGATATTTAATTTCAAGACTATATCTAAAGCTATGAATTTAAACATTTTTTTTGGAGATATAACTACATATTTCTCTAAGATGCAGGCTAAAATATGACTAAACTTACATTGTCATTATCAAGTATTTCAACTCATTCGTAAGCTATCTCCTTCATGAACATAGTAGACACATTCAGTACTTCCCGGCCAACATGGAAACTACACAATTAAAAATATGAAGAAGTGTGAAACCGTTACGATTTAAGTTTAAAGTAAAGGGTTTATATATTTTAAGTATCATTTCAACCACAATTTAAATAAGGGCTTAAGTGCTCACCCTAGTGTTGGCCCAGTTGAGTTTAACCCTTATACTGGCACCACTTCATGTAGCATACACGGCCATTGTCCTATAAAAAAAATTCAAAAAATTTCTAAGTATATTACAACTCTTTTATCATACATTATGATAATTTGTATTAATTAGATGTTAGTAATTGGGTTGAATATAATTTTGTGATTAGGTTGTTAATTTCTTCTCACTTTCCATCTTCTTTAGTTTTGTGATCTTTAGCTGAATGAACAACACTAAACCTAACAAAGTCAAAACCTAAAGATTAATTAAATCCTCCTTAGATAATAATACAAGAAAAAATCATAAGAATAAAATATCTAAAATAACCTTTGTAATAAAATACAACTACTTATGTGTGTTCGAACTTCAATCTATCAATGCTCCAAGTTACCTTTAAACTAGATACTCTTACCCATCTCAAAAATATTATAATCAAAATATATTTCATCCCACCACAAATTGCATAGCTTCTAACCTAACTTTTCTAAAGGCACCCTTTATGAAATGTAAATTCTAACTGAAACTAATGCAGGCTTCAACTATATAGAAAATAAAACGTAGACATCATATTCATATGAATTAGATCAACTCCAAACTCAAAACAAACCTGCAAAAACCGAACCGGTGGATCGCCCCCACTCTTCGCAAGTTAAAACTAATACGTGTGTTTGCTTTTAAAAATCATGAAAAAATGGGAGACACAATGACATGATAGATGAAAAAAAAATGTGATATTTATTTAACTCTAAGCTAAAGGCATGACTTATTTTCCTTATATAACAACATAATTTATGCTAATGGAATGGATCAGGGGTACCTTTATCCAAATCTTTTGGTAAATTGATGATCTCAATTGCATCAAACGAGTATTTCTACAGTAACAATGTAAAAAATATCATGCTCAATATACAATTACTGTTAGTAAAAATAAAGAATAATATAAATTAATAGCACATGGCACGCTAAGCTTAACATATACATCACATCCTATGCAAAGCTCCTCGGAGATATAAGACACCTTTGATTGAGAAGTGATGCGAATTATGTGGTGGAATGCTTGCATTTCTTTTGGGAAATGTAAGTTCAACTACCACTTGGTGCATAGTGAGGCACTAGTGGGCAATGATAGAAGACACAGGGAAACCTGGGTTTGATTCTTGAGTCAAACGGGTTTTACCAGTAATTTCCCCATCGTGCTTACGGGCAAGTGGGTTACCGGGTTTTCCACGGAATTGGTGATGGACTCGGGTTACTCTCGGAGTACTCTATTTGGTCTAGTGGGTGCCCCGAAAGTGTTCGGGAGTTAAAAAAAAAGATTGAGAAGTGACCTTAATACATAGCTTACCTGCCCAAAAAGCATAAACATTAAGAGGTGTCTCTGAACCTATAAATCGTAGATGCATAACCATTTAAAAAAATTATCACAATTAAATATAAATACTTCTTACCAGAATAAGATTTTTCTTGAAACAGTACATGTAGATCACCCCACCAAAACCCAGCAGGAAATATTGATTAAATGACACAACTGCAAAAATTATAACGACACAAAACCAATATATTTACATAATTGTACTCACCTTTCCACAAGATTCAGTCTCTCCAGCTATCATCGTTTAATTGAAATGTTTCGAAGAACCTTCCATCCCCATACACATAACTAAAGAAATAAAAATACATACTTAGTAAAACAAACTTCTGGTAAATCGACACACACAATATAGACAAAATAGAAGCACCAAATCATCAAATGAGCAAATAGAAAACAATATTTACTTGTTCTCAATTCCTCCTTGTACAATAATAAAATATGGTAAAGGACACTTATAAGTAAGACATATCCATCAACCCAAGCTACAGAAAACCAAGTTCTCTTTTAGAGAGAACGGGCAAATAGTGAATGCGTTTACCACAAGCAGTTAATGATGATATATCTAATAGCATCCCTTCATCAACTAGGAATAATAAAACACCCAAAAATACAAGTTAACTAGTCTGGACAAATCATAACCTGAAAAACAGATTTCTAAAGCTTAAATTTTAGGGAGGAATGGCGTTGTTCGATATACCCTGAAAAACAGATTGCTGAATTAGGATCAAAGGGCGTTCACAATAGGAAGAAGTGTGGTGGTCAGCCATTCACGACGATGTAGTGGCCATTCAAAGATCTGGGAGCCGATCAAGATTGGTAGAGAGGATGTGAGCAAGCAGGTTAGATTTGGGGGTTAGGGATATGAGAAGTCTAAAATTTTGAATATGTTATGGAGGGAAACCTAAACTATTTTGGGGAACTTTGAGGAGGAAACCAAAACATAAAGAACTGAATAAATAAATTGTAAAAAGCTGTATTATATAAAAAGATATATAAGGAGATTTATGTATTATCAAGCTTTAATTTAAATAGCCTTAAGCATAAATATAAAGAACTAAAATCTTTTATTTATCTAATTGATATTGTTTTTATTTATGTATATTGAAAATATTGTTTTTAATTTTATCATACAATTCGATGGCATACTTCGGGGAAGGATCCACTAAAAAGTGGGTTTTGCCTATATTAGGGATGGCAATCAAACCCGAACCCGCTAGGTAAACCCGAAACCCGACACATTTGGGACGGGTTTGGGGTCGGTTAATCGGGTTTGGGACGGGTTTGGGAATAGTTTTTATTTTTTTCGCGGGTTTGGGACGGGTTTGGGATTTAGTTATATACCCGTTTACCCGACCCAATTACCCGATAAAGTGTACCCGTTTACCCGATTGTATACCCGATATAATTTCTTTTATATTATTAAATATGTATATATATGATACATCCATTTTTTTACACATATAGGTATTCAATTCCGTATACATTGTAGTTATTTGATATATATATTTATAATACCAATACAAAATGTAACCGGTTAATAGTTACCTGATAGATACCCAATGGGTTTTGAGATGAGTATACCCAACGAGTAATCTTTTTAAATTAACGGGTTTACCCGAAACCCGCGGGTATACCCGATACCCGATGGGTATTTACCCGCTAGAACCCGACGGGTTTTGGGACGGGTTTGGGACAAGCATATCTAACCGGGTTTGGGTTTGGGATTACCTAAACCCGTCCCAAACCCGACCCATTGCCATCCCTAGCCTATATAGCCTAAGAAGAATTATGGGGACGACATGCGGCACTCCTTATAAGTATGATGAAGGGATTTGTTGGTCCTAACTTTTAATGATGCTAGACCATGCTTAACTAAACCACGGATAGAGATGTACAACAATAAACAGTTTGTGCCCATCGACTTGGAAACTGGCCTAGTAAAAAAAACTGGTGTGCCAATTTTGGGACTAACCCGACATGGCAGTTTGGTACAGGTTTGGAATTTTTGTGTTAAACCCGATCCGAATCAGTGGGTGGGGGTTTCATCCCTAAAATCAATTCTTAATCCGAACTGGTTTTAGGCCAAACAAGTTTGAGGCCAACCCAAAAAAACGTGTTGGTTTATAAAAGGGACCAGTTTGGGTCCAAATCAGGTTTTTTACACCTCTAATCACAGATGTGTTAACGGACCACACCGAGCCTTGATAGTTATCATGATTAATATTGGAACATGATGGGCATTAATATGTTGTATTGGGTCTTAAGGATGTGAGTCATACTATATCATAATCTATAATAATACTTTAAATAAGTCTTAGTAGACATATTGAGGCTTAATATTCGTGATGACTCTTGATGGAGCAGATGGAATCTACTAGGCTATATTGAGCTTTAACAGGAATTACACTATATTGTAATGGGTAATAATAAATCATACATATATTAATACATCATGTGGGCCTTATTAGTCTCGATAGCTTCTAACTTATTATCTCGGCTTGTATTATGTCATATGGATTCTATAAATTTGTTGAATTTGTAAACCATGACAATTTTTCTTGACACACGGTTTCAAATGTCATAAAATAGTCTTGTTTTTTGTACGACGCTAAAATATCACACACAAAAAGAAGTGTCATAACTTTGTTGAATTTTATAAACCATGACATTTTATTCTTGACACAAGCTTTCGAATGTCATAAAATGGCCTTGTTTTATTTTTATGACGCTAAAAAGATGACATACAAAAAAGAGTGTCATAAATTTATTGAATTTTGTAAACATTGACATTTTTTCTTGACATGCGTTTTTGAATGTCATAAAAAGAGCGTGTGTTATTGTTCGCGTGTCAAGAAAGATGTTTTTTCTAGTAGTGTATGGATACGTATATATATTTATACCAAAATATATCCTAATAACTTTAGGTGTTGGTACACATAGTCGAATGATAAACCAAGGGTTATACTTGTTTCTTGTTTATCTTGTCGAGATTAATATATATATATATATATATATATATATATATCTATCTATTTTAAGTCATTCATTCAATACGATAATATTTTGAATGCTAATGTTTGTTTGATATAAATTATATTATGTTTCGCACCTTGTACTAAACGTTTCAAACAAATATAATTGATCATACTTACCATTGTTTTTTTTTTAAATTTGATTTATAATTTCGTATTTTTAGATTTTTACGAAAGTCGGACACCCGACAACACAAGTTGTCGACAATCTCAATAAACAAGTGTCCGAATAACATAAATGCATTTGTATACCGAAAGTATCGTGTCCAAATTTATATATAAACTGTCCGAAAGTTAAACTAAATATCTCGGTTCAAGTTTATCTATAAAATACATTCTACAATATACATGTTTTCATACACCCCGAATGTTCGACGTTCCGCGTAGAAATAATATATTTACAATTCAACAATTTGCTAGTTGGGTCGGGTCTAGAGCTCGACTATGTTACACGCAGTAGACATTATTTAAACAAATATATGTATATATACAAATAGATAGTTGGTTACCCAAATATACCTCCCCGAATGACCCGTTCGTTAAGCGACACACACACACACTTCAACGCCGCAGCAGCGCGCGGTACTATTTTTTAACTTAAAAAAATATTATTTTCTTACATGTTTTTTTAAGTACGTTTCAGGATATAACTAAGTTGGTTTACATTTTGACATTATTTTTCTCGGTAATGAGTCATGTCAAATATAATACGTTTTCGTACTTAATTTTATGTTCATTTTCAATTCGTTTACGTTTTGACGTAAGCTTTGTTCAGAAACGAGTCAGGTCAAATATTTGACTGTACAAATCCGGGTTACTTTAAGTTTCGACGTCGCCACAACACTTAGCAGGTTACGACTTTACACCTCAACGTGAAGACGTTATACTCTTTTTATCTATGACTAACCACATTAATGTTACTACCGTAACGTGTGTAACAAAGTCAAAAACGCGTCATGCCACACATGGGCACCACACATCAATGTCATTATCGCAACGCCTGTAACGAATTCACAAACGTAACGTTGCCGCCGCAACACTCAGCGTGGATAAAATCTAGTTAATTAACACTTTTAAACGAATGCAACTGTTGAAACTTCACACATTGGAAAAATAAAAATAAAAAGACTTTTAAACGAATACCAACTGTTGAAAGTTCACACATTGAAAAAATAAAAAGGCTTGATATTTTTATGAGTAAATTACAAATTTTGTCCTTTATCTTTACACCAAATTACAGGCGCTGTCCTTTAGCGCAAAAGTTGACAAGTTTTGTCCTTAATGTTCCAAAATCTTGCACGTTATATTCTTTAGGCCAAACCCAGTTAGATTTTTTGGTTAAATCTAATCATTTGCCTTGCACATGAGGGCATTGTTGTCATTTCATCTTATCAGGGACTATTGAAAAGGATATTTGGTGTGTGATGGAATCACTTTGTTCATCGAAAGCCTTTATGTGCAAGGCACATGATCAGATTTAACCAAAAAATCTAACTGGGTTTGGCCTAAAGGATATAACGTGCAAGATGTTGGAACATTAAGGACAAAACATGTCAACTTTTGTGCTAAAGGACAGCGCATGCAATTTGGTGTAAACATATAGGACAAAACTTGCAATTTACTCTATTTTTATTCCTAATACACATCTTTTTCCTATATCCCCAAAGAAAAATTATACAAAATAAAATTCTTTTGTCTACTGGGCTAACTGGCGAGCAGGCATGTAGTGTTTGGATAATGTGTTTTGAGAATGAGTTTTAGTGGTTTGAAAAGAAGAAAAGGAAAAGTTAGATGGTTGCAATCTTTTCAAAAAGGGATATGGAAATGAAGAAAAGGAGAAGCGTTCCCGAACACCCTCAAAAGGAGAAGCAATCTTTTCAAAAACTAGTTGACCAATGGAGAAGTCTTCTACACCACCTTTGCCACCCTGTCGATGCGGAACTTGAAGCCGTTAAAAGACTAAAGCAAATAAGTCAAGCATTTTCGGTGCAAAATCCTAACATCATGAAGTTTTGTGGAAAATAAAACAACATCGTAATCTCGTAGAAAGCGTGTTACCAACCATTAAATGGTCCCCTAAAACAGATCTTTTCCAAACTCTTTCTGGGAAGAAGAGATATCAATTACTAATCCGTATGTTTGACTATGATAAAGCTGTGATAATCCTTTCAATATATATGGCCGGGATGCTATCCATCTGTTTAAGTTCATATCAATAACCATGTCTGTTCCTACAAGTCATGAGTTTTCATCCTCATGGACCTCGTCCTCATCCTCAGAGTCATCACAATGCCGCCAGTTTACGTTTTCCGAGATTCAGCTAGCTACTCAAAACCTTGATGATTCATTGGTCATAGGCCGTGGGGGTTTTGGCAAGGTTTACAAAGGAACCATCACTAACGGCGTAAATATTTTAACTGTTGCCATAAAGCGTCTAGATTCAACTTCTACTCAAGGAGCATCAGAATTTTGGGCTGAAGTAAATATGCTTTCTAACCTAAGGCACTGTCACTTGGTGTCTTTCATTGGTTATTGCAATGATGGGCTAGAAATGATCCTTGTTTACGAATATATGCCAAATGGAACACTTGAAGACCATCTCCACAGGCGCCAAACTCCTCTATCTTGGGTTCAAAGACTCAAAATATGCATAGGGGCTGCTCGTGGCTTAGATTATCTTCACACGGGTACGGGTGTTAAGCATGGGGTTGTACATCGTGATGTTAAAAGTTCAAATATATTGCTATATGATAGTTGGGAGGCTAAGATTTCAGATTTTGGATTGTCCAAAATATGTCCAAAAAATCGGCAGACCACTTATGTCGACACTTGCGTAAAAGGCACGTTTGGATATCTTGATCCCGATTACTTTTACACAGGTAAGCTGACCAGAAAATCTGATGTATATGCTTTTGGAGTGGTATTGTTTGAAGTCTTGTGTGGGAAACAAGCAGTAGATAGTAGTATTGATGAGGAGCACTGGGGTCTGGCAGTATGGGCTCAAGAATCCATTAAAGAAGGAAGGGTAGAGCAAATTGTTGATACTGATTTAAGGGGGCTAATATTTCCCAAGTGTTTAAAGGTGTTCTCAGAGCTTGCAAAACGGTGTTTGCATAAGCATACAAAACAACGACCTACAATGGCCGCAATTGTGGTCGGTCTTGAGTTTATTCTGGCCATACAAGAGAAAGCCAACAGTCCGTTACATCGTAAAGCGGAAAGAAGGATCCGATTTCTGTCTAATGACAAGAACTTAGGTATCATTATTTCTTTAAGTTTCATGTGTATGTTTATGTCTTGATTTTTTTGTCAAATACACAAGTATTAGCCGATGCAATAGTTTCTTTTAACTAGCAACCATTGTCTACCTGCTAATTTGGGATACAGTAAAACCTCTATAAATTAATAACATCGATAAAATTAATAATTTGTCCACTCTCAACTTGGGATCAGTACAAAATTGGACCCCAATCGATATAATAATAAGATAATAACTTTTTTGAAATCCCGCTGTATATATATTGGTCCCAACGAAACTATAAATTAATAACTACTAAAAGATTCTAAATTCTAAGATTGTCTAGTAAAAAATGAATCTATTTGTTTTTTGTTGAACCTCATATCTATCTTGAGTTCATCTTTAAATCTCCTCATTACACATAAGAGTTGGGGCATTGTCGTCTCGTGTTACAACAAAAAATTATGAAGAGTTGTTGCCGCTTGCAAATGTAACACCCCTAAAATATAAAACTTTATATAAGAATTATAAAGTATAAATAAATGAGAATTTACTAACTAGAAATTTTAACCTAGTTAGTTACAAGTTTAGAAATAACTTATAGTAGGGTTAAAAGCAGCCAAATTATATGTTGATCAAAGTGGAGGGGCTTAAGTTGTTGAAATTGAAACTTAAGTTTTAATTAAACAAATAAAACAAACCAAACACCCCAAAAGAGGTGTCTGGTCGTACAATCACAAGCAGGGGGCGATCCCCACTCACCAAAACCCTAAAACTTCACTAAACTTGCAAATTGAAGGCTTAATCCAAGTTGAAATCGAAATTAAAGCATAGATTATTGATCCTCATCACAAGAGGATTACAAGGAACGGGCGCATGAGCATCAAGCGGACAAGCGGGTGGCGAACCACGTTTGAAAGGCCTACTTTGAAGGTATGTAACTTGATCCGTTACATTTGATGAATTGTTGTTAAACTACGCGTTATTAATAAAATTGTGTTGGTTGTAGCAATCATGTATGTTACTTAAATCCGTAGGTTAAGAATTGGTTTGTAGTCGTTTGGTAGCCATCAAAATGGAGAGTTTCCGTAGATGGACCAAACGGGTCGAATAATGGTACTTTGTAGTATTAATATTGTAAGTAGAAAGAAGTGGCGGAAATGGTCACAAGAGCACGAAGCCATAGGTTTGGTAATGAAGTGCCCGTGACAATAAGCCCCGGAGTTTGGGTAATAAGCGCCTTAGGTTTACTAGTTAAATGGTAGTAAAATGGCTAAGTTAGAATGGGTCGAATAATTGTAAATGGACATATAGTCTTTCGGTCCGTAAACAAATTTTTCGGTATGAAATTTGTAATAGGCATGTTGGTAACGAAATTACAGACGCGTAGGAAAAAGAATCACCTAAAACGGACTTACGAGTCAAAAGTTATGGCTATTTAAAGTTGGAACTTGATTGAACTTGGAGCTGGGAATGTGCAGCATCAGAAAAATAAACTTGCTGTGAAAACAAGGGCCTGGCGTGACGCGAGGGGGCTTGACATCACGCGAAGCCCTCTTCCGAATTTTTTTTTTCTTGAATGTTGACCTTTGGAACTTGTTTGTATCCATTGTAAATTGATCAAAACTAACATTTGTTATGGTTTTGATCTTAGGTGATGTTGGAAAGTAACCGGAAGATGATCGAGCTAGATTTTGAAGAACCGAACATTACATACAAGCTTCCGCAATGTTTTAAATCTTTAATAGACTTTGTTTATGGGTTGTAAACAATTGTTAAACAACTTTTGGAATGTTTTAACTTAGTCATTGGTTGACTAAGGTTTATGCTACTTATGAACTTCTTTTATGAAATCTATATCAATTAAGCATCTTTTACTTAAAAATGGTATAAATTATTATTATATTTAAGAAAAATAGACGGGTGTTACAAGTTGGTAATCAGAACTTAAGGTTGTCAACAAAGTGTTCGGTTCAAGCTTGATCAATCGTCCGGTAAGAATTAACTTATTATTTAACAGATTTTATCTTATGTAAGAAATGAGAAATGAATGGGTATGCATGGGAAGAGTGTGTTAACACACTCAAGCCCGGAAAGTGCATTAAATGTGAACGGTTAAAGCAAGTTGAGAACTTGGCTAAACCGAAACAAATAAAGCAAGGTTATAAATGAAATGTTTAATGTTTAATGTAAACATTTCAGTTTCAAGATGTCGAAAGGAGGTAATAATGATCCGGTGCCGACAAGCACCGAACAAATGAAAGAGATAATTGCCGAAGAAGTAGGAAAGGAAATTGAAGGCAGTCTATCCGGGTTTATAGACAAAATTCAAAGCACAGTGTTGTCGCTTGTTGAAGAGCGAGTTAAAAGGTTGGAGGATAGTGTCAACCTTATGAAAGATAAAACGGGAGAACGCAAAGGATGTTCGTATAAAGAATTCATGGCGTGTAAACCGCCAATCTATAACGGGGAAGTTGACCCGATAATTTGCCAAAGATGGTTGGGCGACATTGAAGGGGTGTTTGAAAGGACCCGTTGTGACGAAAGTGATTTCGTTGCCTACGGAACAGGTCAGTTGAGAGGACAAGCCAAGGATTGGTGGGATAATAAAAAGAACGAAATAGGGGCCGAAGCGGCAAGGGCCATGACATGGGAAGAGTTTAAGACACCATTTCTTAAACATCATAGTCCCAAGGCTGTCATCAATAAAATCAAGGAAGAGTTCATGCAACTTAGGCACAAGGGTGAAACCATAGACAAGATTACGGCGATGTTTATGGATAAAATGAAGTTTAGTAGTGAATTGGTGACAAACGAAGAACAGAAAATATATTACTACTATAACATGTTGAGCGCTGAATATAGGGAGTTTTTGACTCCTTCAAAATACGAAACCCTTACCGAAATCATAAACGTTGCACGGGAACGGGAAATCGAGTTAAAGAAACAAGTTGAAAGGGGTGAGCGCAGGGCGCAAGATGTAAATCCAAGCCCTACAAAGAAAGCTCGAACTGGAGAGTCGGGAAAGAAAGTGGATGCGAAAGGCGGGTCGCCAAGTTGTAAAGTATGTGGAAAGGGGCACAAGGGTGAGTGCCGCTTCAAAGACAAGCCGTGTCCGGTATGTGGGAAGATGGGGCACACTGCATCGCTATGTCCCGGAAAAGTTTCCGTTTGCTACAAGTGTTATTGTGACACTCTGGATTTTCCCGAACAACCTTCTAGTTCAGTATTTCGTGTACATATTATTAATTGAAAGGCGTGGATTACTTTGATGTGCTATGTGTTGATAACGTGTATGTAGTATATATATATATGTATGTATGAATATGGGTGAGCCGAGACCACAATGGACCCAACTCGAGACCACTCGGTTTCGAGTGAACTAAACCGGTTGGGTCACTAAGCCGGTTGGGGCGTTTGGGCCACAACCCTTAACCTACTCAAAAGCCCATTAGGGTGCACCACTTTGTATAAAACCTATGTCATCATTCTCTTATCCACACTCTCTCCCACTCACACTCTCCTTCATCCTCTCAACAAAACCCTAGCAACATAACCATCTCCTCCTCTCGGATTCAAACCGGGAAGCATCGAAGGCCCTTGGATCGGCTCATGTTCTTCACTTGAGGATCCCCTTTCGTCAAACCTACTCACCTTCACACACTTAATCTCCCACCGGTTAGTTGTTTCTTTGCAAAATAGATGAAAATATTAGATAAAGGTGCTTGTTTGATGACAATATGCATGATAAGTGTTGTTGTCTTGAATGATTGAGATAAGTAATGTTGTGCAACCATTTATACCTTAATATTCCTTCCTATGTTGAATGTGCAATTCGTCTTGATGTACCTTATATAAATCTATATGAATACGTGTGTTAAGATGATCGGATGATTGAATGACAATGCTCTTCTTGAAACAAGCATGATCGGTCTTTATTGTGAGTATGTATATTGTCCTAGGAAATAGTATAGGAGGTTTTGGTCCATTTTGATAAATGATGAACATGGTTTTTGAAAACTAATGAAATAATGAAGAACAGTTTGAGTGTTGATATGAATATTTGAATATGTGTGTTTTGATACACTTGATTAAGGCTTTAGACAAGAAAACATGTTAGTATAATATTATTGGATAGTACAAGAATGGAACATGTTTGTGCAATATGTAACACCCCTAAAACGGGTTTGGTAATCATACTCCGTTAATACCAAAAGACGGGTAAAGTACCGTTAGCAGTAAAGTTAACCCGGTAAATATTTGGATTTAATAAGAAATCCTAATAATTTAAATACAAGCGAATCAAAGAATTAAGGAATTGACTTTATAAGAACCCGAGTCAACGGGACTTAAAATAAAACGGGTTTTTAGCTCCCGGAACCCACCAAGTTAACTAGGTAAAATTAACCTAGTTAGTAAAGGGTAATTAAATAATAAACTATGAGTTATAGTTTCATATATGAATCTCTAAACTTGAGGGACTAAACATGGGCAACTAGAATAGTGTTTTATTAAAACACTTATAAAAAAAAATAGAAATCAATACACACACATACGTATGCGACCAGGGGAAAGCTCCATGGGAGCTCAAACCCTAACTTCAACAAATCAACAAAATTGAAGGATCAAACCAAGTCCAAATCGAAAATTGAGCATAGATTAGTGATCCTCATCACAAGGGGGTTACAAGGTATGTAAAATTGAGCATAAATTTAGGGTATTCGAAATTTGTTGATGCATGCTTGTTGTATGGATGAAATAGGAACCTTGTAGTGTTTAGGAGTAAACCCTAGACAAGATATGTTGAAATCGTGCCAAATTTTAGTAAAAAAATCAATGAACACCATTGAAGGTGATTGTTGTTAGGGTTTTTGATTGCTAAAATGGTGTTATGATGTCAAGAACTTGCTTAAAGTGAAAGCTGAATTCAAACGACTCTTGATCAGAATTTACAGCCGACTTGTATCGGCTGTAACCTGGACAAAACGTGATAAAAACATGTGTTTCTTGAGTCTAAAATGTAATTCCAGGAAATATCTTTAAAACCCCACTGGAATCGCATTTTTTCGACGAGAATTGAGCGTTTTATGAATTTTTCCGTATCAAAGGTTCAAGCTGCGTTTTCTGGCAGAATTTGCAGCCCATTACGAATGTCATAACTCAATTTAGGAATTGAGTTATGGTCTCAAATTCTTACTGTAGAAAGTTTTAAGTGATTAAAAGAATCGCCAATTGGAATTTCGTCAATCGGATAAACGAGGAATTTTAAATGAATTTTTCCGTAAGCTGCAGTCAGAAGTGACGAATCTGATTGCAGCTTAGTAAATGAATTTTTATGAATTTTTGGTAAAGAGTTAGATCTTGAAATTTTAACACAAGGCCTAACCCTCTGAGATGTACGCCATATAAAAAAATCATAATTTTTGAAGACATGTAAACAGGTTAAACAAGTCACCAAAAACAGCCCATTTTCAGTGATATGAAATGCCTAAATGAAATCGCGGCCTACTAGTTAGTATGTGAAATTTGATTTCGTTAAGAGTTCGGATGAAATATGCCTAAGTGAGTTCATTGAACCAAATGTGCATTTGAATATGTTGATAAGTCAATTGACTTTTAAAAAGTCAAACTGACCAATGATTAGATCGAATGATAATTTTGATATGGACGAATGATAAATTCGACATAAAACCCGTAGGATGGAATAGTCGTAAATGATTATGACTAAACTAATCGTCTTACGAACTATGATGATAGTTTGACGCTTGACAAGCTAGGTGGAGGCTTGGAAAGGAAGCGGGTCAAACGAAGCAAATAAGAAGTAAAAGCATGTTTCGGATGCAAGGTAAGTAAAACTTACACCTACTTGTAGTATACGTGTTTATTTTATAGGCGATAAATACAACAAAGGATTTGGTTCGAATTATGAGTTCCAACATGAAACGAATTGGGTTGGAACGAATAGAAACATTTTAAACCATGATTAATGGTGAAAAAGGCAAAATGGTAAACTAGTCATGAATTGGTTAATAGTTTAAGAGTTTACTTAAAGTTACCTTATAGCGTAACTAGCAATGGAAAATGGGTAAAAATGGAAATTTAGGCAAGTATTGACTAAAGTAAAATAAGTTTCAAAGGACACCCATAGCATAAGCCGAATGGGTTAAAAATATAGGAAATTGACTTTAGAAAGAAAGGGATCTAGTGAGAAAATCCGAAATGGTTCGGATGTGTGATTTGTAAATAAAAACCATGTTTTTGTTACATATGAAAATGTTGTGTTATATATAGATCGAACGGGTCAAATGGTGGGAATAACGTCATTTGACAAAATCAACTAATGTGGTGGTCAAGTCATGTGTTACAGGAGCGAATAGTAATTTGGATAATTGCGTCGCCATAGAATATCGGTAATAAAAGCAAGGTGTTGAAACGGGTCACTAGGTTGACTCGAGCCAGGTACGTATAAATACGATTGTGGTTAAACATACATTTTTTTTGGGTCAAATTGTAGCAAATGCCCTTCGTCGTAAATGAGGGGCTAAAGTTGACTAAAATGCCCTTGTTGGGTAAACCGGGCAAACGACCTTTAAAGGTTGTTGGAAATAAGTGTTTTGGTAGATTAAATCCTTAAGATAAGTATAAAAGGGATGTATGGGACCTTAGTGCATAAATACCCTTAACGGGTCAAAATAAGCATACAAACGAAAACGGATTTAATTTGTTTAATAAACCAGGGATTATAATCTAGTATGGTAAATAACATTAAGTTGAAGAAGTATATGAGATATAAAGGTCAAATACACAAGTTTGATGATGAAATCACGAACGGGTCAAAAGTTGGCAAAAAGGGTAATAAGCCAAAGACTTAAAAGTCTGAAATTTTGTTAAACCGGATGTTAGATTTTAACTCCATATGATGGAGAATCAAATTACAAACACGTAGGAAGAAACGGTAGGTTAAACGGACGAGCGGATTGAAGGATACGAAAGTTTTCGTGTCGAAAACGGCAAAAAGGAAAGGAATGATGCAGTGGCCACCGTAACTTACGGTGTCACCGTAAGTTACGGTGGACATGATTTGGTTACGGTAAACACCTACTGTTGTACGGTTGAATAATTGAAACACAGAGGCCACCGTAACTTACGGTGACACCGTAAGTTACGGTGGAGGTCAGAAATAAGTTTTTGTTTTGGGTTTAAGATATCCATGTTGGATTTTCCTAATTTCCCCGTTGTATTAGTTTAATTAATTATCAAAACTGACATTTAAGTTGGTTTTGATCACAGGTGAATGTCGAGAGTCCCGGATAAAGATCGAGCATCGAGCAAGAACCGAACACACATTAAACAAAGCTTCCGCAACATTGTTTTGTCGTGATTCTAAACGGCGAATTAAATCACATTATGTATATCACTTAATTTGTAAAAGTTTTTAACAAACCCGTATTTCCGATGTATATATAATCATTAATTACATGATTATTTTCGCAAAATATACGTTAAACCTTGATTTATAAGAACAGGTGTTACAAGTTGGTAATCAGAGCTCATGGTTAAAGAGTAAATTGTGTTCGGTTCGAGGCTTGATCGCAAATCCGGTAAGTACATGTATGTTAATAGTTTAGCATGCTAAAGTGTTGTAAACAACACATAGGGCTATCGTGTGATACACGTTACCCCAATTAAAATGATTGATATAGTTGACGAAAATACGTGCGTTGACGCGTATAGTAGAAAAAGCCTTGTATTATAATACGGGCGATTATTAAAGTTGATTTTACTAACTTTTGTGAATGTTTTAATTAAAGGACATTCGCGTTGAAGACGACGAGAGTCAAACGAATTGTGGATACGATGAGGGAACGGTCCGAAGTATGACAAGAGGAGCATGCTCACCGAGGACTAAATCGCGTAACGACCGCGAACAAGGTTAATGGCAAGGAACGCCCGTCGGGACAAACATTACCAGGTGCACATTTTAAATAATCGCACAAATAGTAATATGCAACAAATAAGTAGAAATTGAAAGTTGCATATGTAGATTAAAAACTTGGAAAAACCCGAATAGAAAATGTATTCGGGATATTGTTTCCAAGAGAAACAAACAGAGGCGTCACTTACATAGGGCGTGATGTGAAAACTATAAAAAGGTCATGTGTGTCATGTGTTAATCGCTTACTCTGGCCAAGTAAGTAGTGGCATATGATACCATGAACTTCTTATGGCGGACACGTTTACATCCGATGTAGTAAGGGCCGAGTGAATGGGACTAACTTAAAAGTACCCAAATGAATCAAATGAGCAAAATAATTGATAATAATGTAAACGCACAGCCGTGTGACGGAAGCGTATTACATTAGGATGATGAGCCCGAGTGAAGGGACAAACAAGCATGAAAAATGATTTAGACAAGTATTGGGAGGGAGTGTACTTACGCTCGAACCCAGAAAACGCAAGCATGAAAAATGATTTAGACAAGTATTGGGAGGGAGTGTACTTACGCTCGAACCCAGAAAACGCAAGCATGAAAAATGATTTAGACGAGTATTGGGAGGGAGTGTACTTACACTCGAACCCAGAAAACGCAAACATGTAAACTGATTTAGACAAGCATTGGGAGGGAGTGTACTTACACTCGAACCCGGAAAATGCAAATATGTCCCTTAACGGGTCGTTTTTGTAAAACGTCAAACTTAAAGACAAAGTCGGAATATAAAAATGAAGCGAGGTCTTAATGCACACCGGGAGAGTTGCAATAATAACGACTTCGGTAAAACACCCGGTTGATGGGTAAGGATTAAACACATGCGTAAACCAAGAGACGTGAATGCGGAAAAAAAAATCAAAGGACTTGGATTACGAGTTATGACTATAAAATCTCGTATATAGAAATTGTGAGTAAATATGTTCAACTATTCGAAGTCGAATGGGTTGAATAAAGAATAAAGTTGATTGTTTATAAGTGATGGATTTCACATTAATAGGTCAAACAGGTTGAATACAATATAACGCCGAATGGCACAAATGAGCGCTAGCCAGATAAAGGTAGCGTTAAATGCAAGAGAATAATGAGCCCGGTATTGGGATATAACCAAATAAGAATAAATTATGGACTGTCAATATCCTGGTATTGATAATTGACAAAAGTTAAAGAGAAGATCCTAAAACTAAAACTTCGGTTTTAGTAAGAAATAATGTTTTTACAAACATAAATTCTGATAGGAATTTAAATAATAAGTATGAAAGATACAAGTCTTGACACTGATAGGCGCAAGACAATATATTCGAAAAGTGATATATTTTCGAAAATGAAAGGTTGATACAAACTAAACACGATGTGACACGATCATGGTTAGGAAATGTAATGTGAAGTAAAATCACGTTATAACCAAGCGAGCGGTGAAAAGTAACGGGACTAATAAGTCTAGTTAGTAAGACCGGTTAAGGCCAGTAATTCAAATCAATAAAAAAAAAATTGGTTTGCTTGTAAGCGGTGGATTCGGTATAACTGAACCGAATAAATAAATCTGAAAACAAAAGAAATTATTGCTAAAAGTGAAATATTTCACTAAAGACCTTTAAACGGGTCAAGGTAACGGATTCACCAAGAGTTCGATAATATATAAAAGCGATGGAAATCGCTAAGTTAACTAAACTAGTAGAAATAACGGAATTACGTTATTTCAAGTTACATTATGTCGTAGGAGATATGTAGACAATTAGTAACCAAAAAGATGTTACCATACTTTTCGGGTAATACTAACGATTGGTTAAAAAGTATAATTAATGTTTAAAATATTTCTCGGACAGAATACATTGAGTTTAAACTCAATGAATTATGTAAGAAAAGGTTTCGGGGACGAAACCTCTTTAAGGGGGTAGACTTGTAACACCCCTAAAACGGGTTTGGTAATCATACTCCGTTAATACCAAAAGACGGGTAAAGTACCGTTAGCAGTAAAGTTAACCCGGTAAATATTTGGATTTAATAAGAAATCCTAATAATTTAAATACAAGCGAATCAAAGAATTAAGGAATTGACTTTATAAGAACCCGAGTCAACGGGACTTAAAATAAAACGGGTTTTTAGCTCCCGGAACCCACCAAGTTAACTAGGTAAAATTAACCTAGTTAGTAAAGGGTAATTAAATAATAAACTATGAGTTATAGTTTCATATATGAATCTCTAAACTTGAGGGACTAAACATGGGCAACTAGAATAGTGTTTTATTAAAACACTTATAAAAAAAATAGAAATCAATACACACACATACGTATGCGACCAGGGGAAAGCTCCATGGGAGCTCAAACCCTAACTTCAACAAATCAACAAAATTGAAGGATCAAACCAAGTCCAAATCGAAAATTGAGCATAGATTAGTGATCCTCATCACAAGGGGGTTACAAGGTATGTAAAATTTGGTGTTAATTCTCTACTTGAAATTCTCATGAATTTAGGGTATTCGAAATTTGTTGATGCATGCTTGTTGTATGGATGAAATAGGAACCTTGTAGTGTTTAGGAGTAAACCCTAGACAAGATATGTTGAAATCGTGCCAAATTTTAGTAAAAAAATCCATGAACACCATTGAAGGTGATTGTTGTTAGGGTTTTTGATTGCTAAAATGGTGTTATGATGTCAAGAACTTGCTTAAAGTGAAAGCTGAATTCAAACGACTCTTGATCAGAATTTACAGCCGACTTGTATCGGCTGTAACCTGGACAAAACATGATAAAAACATGTGTTTCTTGAGTCTAAAATGTAATTCCAGGAAATATCTTTAAAACCCCACTGGAATCGCATTTTTTCGACGAGAATTGAGCGTTATATGAATTTTTCCGTATCAAAGGTTCAAGCTGCGTTTTCTGGCAGAATTTGCAGCCCATTACGAATGTCATAACTCAATTTAGGTATTGAGTTATGGTCTCAAATTCTTACTGTAGAAAGTTTTAAGTGATTAAAAGAATCGCCAATTGGAATTTCGTCAATCGGATAAACGAGGAATTTTAAATGAATTTTTCCGTAAGCTGCAGTCAGAAGTGACGAATCTGATTGCAGCTTAGTAAATGAATTTTTATGAATTTTTGGTAAAGAGTTAGATCTTGAAATTTTAACACAAGGCCCAACCCTCTGAGATGTACGCCATATAAAAAAATCATAATTTTTGAAGACATGTAAACAGGTTAAACAAGTCACCAAAAACAGCCCATTTTCAGTGATATGAAATGCCTAAATGAAATCGCGGCCTACTAGTTAGTATGTGAAATTTGATTTCGTTAAGAGTTCGGATGAAATATGCCTAAGTGAGTTCATTGAACCAAATGTGCATTTGAATATGTTGATAAGTCAATTGACTTTTAAAAAGTCAAACTGACCAATGATTAGATCGAATGATAATTTTGATATGGACGAATGATAAATTCGACATAAAACCCGTAGGATGGAATAGTCGTAAATGATTATGACTAAACTAATCGTCTTACGAATTATGATGATAGTTTGACGCTTGACAAGCTAGGTGGAGGCTTGGAAAGGAAGCGGGTCAAACGAAGCAAATAAGAAGTAAAAGCATGTTTCGGATGCAAGGTAAGTAAAACTTACACCTACTTGTAGTATACGTGTTTATTTTATAGGCGATAAATACAACAAAGGATTTGGTTCGAATTATGAGTTCCAACATGAAACGAATTGGGTTGGAACGAATAGAAACATTTTAAACCATGATTAATGGTGAAAAAGGCAAAATGGTAAACTAGTCATGAATTGGTTAATAGTTTAAGAGTTTTCTTAAAGTTACCTTATAGCGTAACTAGCAATGGAAAATGGGTAAAAATGGAAATTTAGTCAAGTATTGACTAAAGTAAAATAAGTTTCAAAGGACACCCATAGCATAAGCCGAATGGGTTAAAAATATAGGAAATTGACTTTAGAAAGAAAGGGATCTAGTGAGAAAATCCGAAATGGTTCGGATGTGTGATTTGTAAATAAAAACCATGTTTTTGTTACATATGAAAATGTTGTGTTATATATAGATCGAACGGGTCAAATGGTGGGAATAACGTCATTTGACAAAATCAACTAATGTGGTGGTCAAGTCATGTGTTACAGGAGCGAATAGTAATTTGGATAATTGCGTCGCCATAGAATATCGGTAATAAAAGCAAGGTGTTGAAACGGGTCACTAGGTTGACTCGAGCCAGGTACGTATAAATACGAATGTGGTTAAACATACATTTTTTTGGGTCAAATTGTAGCAAATGCCCTTCGTCGTAAATGAGGGGCTAAAGTTGACTAAAATGCCCTTGTTGGGTAAACCGGGCAAACGACCTTTAAAGGTTGTTGGAAATAAGTGTTTTGGTAGATTAAATCCTTAAGATAAGTATAAAAGGGATGTATGGGACCTTAGTGCATAAATACCCTTAACGGGTCAAAATAAGCATACAAACGAAAACGGGTTTAATTTGTGTAATAAACCGGGGATTATAATCTAGTATGGTAAAGAACATTAAGTTGAAGAAGTATATGAGATATAAAGGTCAAATACACAAGTTTGATGATGAAATCACGAACGGGTCAAAAGTTGGCAAAAAGGGTAATAAGCCAAAGACTTAAAAGTCTGAAATTTTGTTAAACCGGATGTTAGATTTTAACTCCATATGATGGAGAATCAAATTACAAACACGTAGGAAGAAACGGTAGGTTAAACGGACGAGCGGATTGAAGGATACGAAAGTTTTCGTGTCGAAAACGGCAAAAAGGAAAGGAATGATGCAGTGGCCACCGTAACTTACGGTGTCACCGTAAGTTACGGTGGACATGATTTGGTTACGGTAAACACCTACTGTTGTACGGTTGAATAATTGAAACACAGAGGCCACCGTAACTTACGGTGACACCGTAAGTTACGGTGGAGGTCAGAAATAAGTTTTTGTTTTGGGTTTAAGATATCCATGTTGGATTTTCCTAATTTCCCCGTTGTATTAGTTTAATTAATTATCAAAACTGACATTTAAGTTGGTTTTGATCACAGGTGAATGTCGAGAGTCCCGGATAAAGATCGAGCATCGAGCAAGAACCGAACACACATTAAACAAAGCTTCCGCAACATTGTTTTGTCGTGATTCTAAACGGCGAATTAAATCACATTATGTATATCACTTAATTTGTAAAAGTTTTTAACAAACCCGTATTTCCGATGTATATATAATCATTAATTACATGATTATTTTCGCAAAATATACGTTAAACCTTGATTTATAAGAACAGGTGTTACAAGTTGGTAATCAGAGCTCATGGTTAAAGAGTAAATTGTGTTCGGTTCGAGGCTTGATCGCAAATCCGGTAAGTACATGTATGTTAATAGTTTAGCATGCTAAAGTGTTGTAAACAACACATAGGGCTATCGTGTGATACACGTTACCCCAATTAAAATGATTGATATAGTTGACGAAAATACGTGCGTTGACGCGTATAGTAGAAAAAGCCTTGTATTATAATACGGGCGATTATTAAAGTTGATTTTACTAACTTTTGTGAATGTTTTAATTAAAGGACATTCGCGTTGAAGACGACGAGAGTCAAACAAATTGTGGATACGATGAGGGAACGGTCCGAAGTATGACAAGAGGAGCATGCTCACCGAGGACTAAATCGCGTAACGACCGCGAACAAGGTTAATGGCAAGGAACGCCCGTCGGGACAAACATTACCAGGTGCACATTTTAAATAATCGCACAAATAGTAATATGCAACAAATAAGTAGAAATTGAAAGTTGCATATGTAGATTAAAAACTTGGAAAAACCCGAATAGAAAATGTATTCGGGATATTGTTTCCAAGAGAAACAAATAGAGGCGTCACTTACATAGGGCGTGATGTGAAAACTATAAAAAGGTCATGTGTGTCATGTGTTAATCGCTTACTCTGGCCAAGTAAGTAGTGGCATATGATACCATGAACTTCTTATGGCGGACACGTTTACATCCGATGTAGTAAGGGCCGAGTGAATGGGACTAACTTAAAAGTACCCAAATGAATCAAATGAGCAAAATAATTGATAATAATGTAAACGCACAGCCGTGTGACGGAAGCGTATTACATTAGGATGATGAGCCCGAGTGAAGGGACAAACAAGCATGAAAAATGATTTAGACAAGTATTGGGAGGGAGTGTACTTACGCTCGAACCCAGAAAACGCAAGCATGAAAAATGATTTAGACAAGTATTGGGAGGGAGTGTACTTACGCTCGAACCCAGAAAACGCAAGCATGAAAAATGATTTAGACGAGTATTGGGAGGGAGTGTACTTACACTCGAACCCAGAAAACGCAAACATGTAAACTGATTTAGACAAGCATTGGGAGGGAGTGTACTTACACTCGAACCCGGAAAATGCAAATATGTCCCTTAACGGGTCGTTTTTGTAAAACGTCAAACTTAAAGACAAAGTCGGAATATAAAAATGAAGCGAGGTCTTAATGCACACCGGGAGAGTTGCAATAATAACGACTTCGGTAAAACACCCGGTTGATGGGTAAGGATTAAACACATGCGTAAACCAAGAGACGTGAATGCGGAAAAAAAAAATCAAAGGACTTGGATTACGAGTTATGACTATAAAATCTCGTATATAGAAATTGTGAGTAAATATGTTCAACTATTCGAAGTCGAATGGGTTGAATAAAGAATAAAGTTGATTGTTTATAAGTGATGGATTTCACATTAATAGGTCAAACAGGTTGAATACAATATAACGCCGAATGGCACAAATGAGCGCTAGCCAGATAAAGGTAGCGTTAAATGCAAGAGAATAATGAGCCCGGTATTGGGATATAACCAAATAAGAATAAATTATGGACTGTCAATATCCTGGTATTGATAATTGACAAAAGTTAAAGAGAAGATCCTAAAACTAAAACTTCGGTTTTAGTAAGAAATAATGTTTTTACAAACATAAATTCTGATAGGAATTTAAATAATAAGTATGAAAGATACAAGTCTTGACACTGATAGGCGCAAGACAATATATTCGAAAAGTGATATATTTTCGAAAATGAAAGGTTGATACAAACTAAACACGATGTGACACGATCATGGTTAGGAAATGTAATGTGAAGTAAAATCACGTTATAACCAAGCGAGCGGTGAAAAGTAACGGGACTAATAAGTCTAGTTAGTAAGACCGGTTAAGGCCAGTAATTCAAATCAATAAAAAAAATTGGTTTGCTTGTAAGCGGTGGATTCGGTATAACTGAACCGAATAAATAAATCTGAAAACAAAAGAAATTATTGCTAAAAGTGAAATATTTCACTAAAGACCTTTAAACGGGTCAAGGTAACGGATTCACCAAGAGTTCGATAATATATAAAAGCGATGGAAATCGCTAAGTTAACTAAACTAGTAGAAATAACGGAATTACGTTATTTCAAGTTACATTATGTCGTAGGAGATATGTAGACAATTAGTAACCAAAAAGATGTTACCATACTTTTCGGGTAATACTAACGATTGGTTAAAAAGTATAATTAATGTTTAAAATATTTCTCGGACAGAATACATTGAGTTTAAACTCAATGAATTATGTAAGAAGAGGTTTCGGGGACGAAACCTCTTTAAGGGGGTAGACTTGTAACACCCCTAAAACGGGTTTGGTAATCATACTCCGTTAATACCAAAAGACGGGTAAAGTACCGTTAGCAGTAAAGTTAACCCGGTAAATATTTGGATTTAATAAGAAATCCTAATAATTTAAATACAAGCGAATCAAAGAATTAAGGAATTGACTTTATAAGAACCCGAGTCAACGGGACTTAAAATAAAACGGGTTTTTAGCTCCCGGAACCCACCAAGTTAACTAGGTAAAATTAACCTAGTTAGTAAAGGGTAATTAAATAATAAACTATGAGTTATAGTTTCATATATGAATCTCTAAACTTGAGGGACTAAACATGGGCAACTAGAATAGTGTTTTATTAAAACACTTATAAAAAAAATAGAAATCAATACACACACATACGTATGCGACCAGGGGAAAGCTCCATGGGAGCTCAAACCCTAACTTCAACAAATTAACAAAATTGAAGGATCAAACCAAGTCCAAATCGAAAATTGAGCATAGATTAGTGATCCTCATCACAAGGGGGTTACAAGGTATGTAAAATTTGGTGTTAATTCTCTACTTGAAATTCTCATGAATTTAGGGTATTCGAAATTTGTTGATGCATGCTTGTTGTATGGATGAAATAGGAACCTTGTAGTGTTTAGGAGTAAACCCTAGACAAGATATGTTGAAATCGTGCCAAATTTTAGTAAAAAAATCCATGAACACCATTGAAGGTGATTGTTGTTAGGGTTTTTGATTGCTAAAATGGTGTTATGATGTCAAGAACTTGCTTAAAGTGAAAGCTGAATTCAAACGACTCTTGATCAGAATTTACAGCCGACTTGTATCGGCTGTAACCTGGACAAAACATGATAAAAACATGTGTTTCTTGAGTCTAAAATGTAATTCCAGGAAATATCTTTAAAACCCCACTGGAATCGCATTTTTTCGACGAGAATTGAGCGTTTTATGAATTTTTCCGTATCAAAGGTTCAAGCTGCGTTTTCTGGCAGAATTTGCAGCCCATTACGAATGTCATAACTCAATTTAGGAATTGAGTTATGGTCTCAAATTCTTACTGTAGAAAGTTTTAAGTGATTAAAAGAATCGCCAATTGGAATTTCGTCAATCGGATAAACGAGGAATTTTAAATGAATTTTTCCGTAAGCTGCAGTCAGAAGTGACGAATCTGATTGCAGCTTAGTAAATGAATTTTTATGAATTTTTGGTAAAGAGTTAGATCTTGAAATTTTAACACAAGGCCCAACCCTCTGAGATGTACGCCATATAAAAAAATCATAATTTTTGAAGACATGTAAACAGGTTAAACAAGTCACCAAAAACAGCCCATTTTCAGTGATATGAAATGCCTAAATGAAATCGCGGCCTACTAGTTAGTATGTGAAATTTGATTTCGTTAAGAGTTCGGATGAAATATGCCTAAGTGAGTTCATTGAACCAAATGTGCATTTGAATATGTTGATAAGTCAATTGACTTTTAAAAAGTCAAACTGACCAATGATTAGATCGAATGATAATTTTGATATGGACGAATGATAAATTCGACATAAAACCCGTAGGATGGAATAGTCGTAAATGATTATGACTAAACTAATCGTCTTACGAATTATGATGATAGTTTGACGCTTGACAAGCTAGGTGGAGGCTTGGAAAGGAAGCGGGTCAAACGAAGCAAATAAGAAGTAAAAGCATGTTTCGGATGCAAGGTAAGTAAAACTTACACCTACTTGTAGTATACGTGTTTATTTTATAGGCGATAAATACAACAAAGGATTTGGTTCGAATTATGAGTTCCAACATGAAACGAATTGGGTTGGAACGAATAGAAACATTTTAAACCATGATTAATGGTGAAAAAGGCAAAATGGTAAACTAGTCATGAATTGGTTAATAGTTTAAGAGTTTTCTTAAAGTTACCTTATAGCGTAACTAGCAATGGAAAATGGGTAAAAATGGAAATTTAGTCAAGTATTGACTAAAGTAAAATAAGTTTCAAAGGACACCCATAGCATAAGCCGAATGGGTTAAAAATATAGGAAATTGACTTTAGAAAGAAAGGGATCTAGTGAGAAAATCCGAAATGGTTCGGATGTGTGATTTGTAAATAAAAACCATGTTTTTGTTACATATGAAAATGTTGTGTTATATATAGATCGAACGGGTCAAATGGTGGGAATAACGTCATTTGACAAAATCAACTAATGTGGTGGTCAAGTCATGTGTTACAGGAGCGAATAGTAATTTGGATAATTGCGTCGCCATAGAATATCGGTAATAAAAGCAAGGTGTTGAAACGGGTCACTAGGTTGACTCGAGCCAGGTACGTATAAATACGATTGTGGTTAAACATACATTTTTTTGGGTCAAATTGTAGCAAATGCCCTTCGTCGTAAATGAGGGGCTAAAGTTGACTAAAATGCCCTTGTTGGGTAAACCGGGCAAACGACCTTTAAAGGTTGTTGGAAATAAGTGTTTTGGTAGATTAAATCCTTAAGATAAGTATAAAAGGGATGTATGGGACCTTAGTGCATAAATACCCTTAACGGGTCAAAATAAGCATACAAACGAAAACGGGTTTAATTTGTGTAATAAACCGGGGATTATAATCTAGTATGGTAAAGAACATTAAGTTGAAGAAGTATATGAGATATAAAGGTCAAATACACAAGTTTGATGATGAAATCACGAACGGGTCAAAAGTTGGCAAAAAGGGTAATAAGCCAAAGACTTAAAAGTCTGAAATTTTGTTAAACCGGATGTTAGATTTTAACTCCATATGATGGAGAATCAAATTACAAACACGTAGGAAGAAACGGTAGGTTAAACGGACGAGCGGATTGAAGGATACGAAAGTTTTCGTGTCGAAAACGGCAAAAAGGAAAGGAATGATGCAGTGGCCACCGTAACTTACGGTGTCACCGTAAGTTACGGTGGACATGATTTGGTTACGGTAAACACCTACTGTTGTACGGTTGAATAATTGAAACACAGAGGCCACCGTAACTTACGGTGACACCGTAAGTTACGGTGGAGGTCAGAAATAAGTTTTTGTTTTGGGTTTAAGATATCCATGTTGGATTTTCCTAATTTCCCCGTTGTATTAGTTTAATTAATTATCAAAACTGACATTTAAGTTGGTTTTGATCACAGGTGAATGTCGAGAGTCCCGGATAAAGATCGAGCATCGAGCAAGAACCGAACACACATTAAACAAAGCTTCCGCAACATTGTTTTGTCGTGATTCTAAACGGCGAATTAAATCACATTATGTATATCACTTAATTTGTAAAAGTTTTTAACAAACCCGTATTTCCGATGTATATATAATCATTAATTACATGATTATTTTCGCAAAATATACGTTAAACCTTGATTTATAAGAACAGGTGTTACAAATATGATTGGATAGTACCATTAAACAGATTCTAGAAGGTTTTCGGTCATCAGGTGTGCGAGTCGAGACCTCCTGTCTCGACTCGAGACTGTGGAGATTGCTACTCGAGACCGTCAAGTGGACAACTCGAGACCAGGAAATGCGCCTCATGAGTCGAGACCAACACGGTTACGACTCGAGATCTCCTGATCTCGACTCGAGACTGAACTCGAGACCTTCGAGGTTGTGACTCATGCATGCACCACTCGAGATCTTCCGGGTGCGACTCGAGACCTTACACTCTCGAGTCGAGACCACATGGTCTCGACTGGGCTGCCTGTTTTTGTTATTGGGCCCAAGTGTATTAACTGTACATGCTTGTTACTAATTATGGGCTACGTGTTAACTGTTAACTGTTGCTGTTAAAGAATTTAGACGGGCCCAATGACTTATTGGATAATTATATGTTGCGCATGCTATGTGTTAGATACGTGTAGATTATACGTGACAACTTTGTACCCAAATCTGACCTATACTGGTAACCATGTTAGGACGTGGTGACCAACGTGTTTGACCAAGTGAATTAAACTGCCGAGCAACCCAAGGTGAGTTCACAACTTAAAGCATGCATTCCCGGTGGTTTGGGAAACGGACTTAAAAACAACACCATCCCCTTGTAAGGGATACAAACTTACTTTTCTTCCCTTGTTACTGGGATACAAACTTACTTTTCTTCCCTTGTTACTGGGATACAAACTTACTTTTCTTCCCTTGTTACTGGGATACAAACTTAGTTAATTATTGTTTATACGGTAAAGCAACAAGCAACACTAAACGAAACTCTATCACTTAAGTCCTCACTACATAATACCGATTAATCGTCGGGGCCTGGCGAACGGGTTATTAGTTGATAGCGCTATTTAGGTGTAACCAGCCTCACACCGACCCTTGTTACTGGGAACGGGAGTGAACTAATGTACTCTGGCAAACCGTCAATGATGATAGAAGATTGACAAACGGGGAACTGCGGAAACGTACGGTTAAGTAAGTATTCGGTATTGTAAAACAGTTTAGTCGCTTACCTATGGGGTAGCTCCCCATCGCATGTATAAACGGATAAATTAACTAGTGAAACAAGTTTTTGGAAATTAAAAACTGGACAACTCGTGAACTCGCCAACATTTTTGTTGATACCCTACTGCATGCTTTGCAGGTACCCAGTGACTCAGGAGCTTGCTACTTGGGGATGTGTAGTGGTCGTCTAACCCATGCGTTGGGTTCTAAATAAACTTGAACTATGAACCTTGTTTTAAATTGTTTGCCTATGCTTCCGCTACTTACTTAGACTGTTACTTAAACTTAAACTTTTGAACTTTAAACTGCGATGTTTACTAACTATTGTGGTTGGTGAACATTTTTACTACTAACCAATGCTCAGTATAATTGGTGGCTGGATCCCGGTCAGTCACGCCTCCAAGCGGTGGTACTCCGCATGTGGATTTTGGGGGTGTGACAGATTGGTATCAGAGCCATTGGTTATAGTGAACTTGGTTTTAAAAAGGAAGTCTTTTTGAGAAAAACCAGACTATAACCCGTGACTCGTGACGACACTACACTCCAAGTGCAAGACTCAACGCATTAGACCTCATAGCTCTCACTTATGTTTACTTGCTGTTTGTTTAAGTGCTTATGTGCTAATATACATATTAGTGTGCCTAGCTAGATGTATACACAACCCCCCCCCCCCCCCCCACATTCTTGTTTCACTACGACGTCTTTTCTCACTCTGTGTCTTCTGAACATCAAGATGATGACCGGACTCGATGGAGATAGCGTAACCCTGAAAAGGGACCAGCTGGCGGCCCTGGTAGACGCTCGGGTCACTGAAGCCTTGGCAACTAACCCAGAAGGACCATCCACATACACCCGACCCCGAGTTGGCACCCTCAGGGCGTTCTTGGAATGCAAACCACTTCCCTTCGATGGCACAGAAGGAGCAGTAGGTCTTTTTGACATTGGTTCAGGAGAATCGAGTCTGCGTTCGAAGAAGGTGAAAGCCCATGTAGCAAACGAGTAGAGTACGCCACTAGCACGTTTCTAGGAAAAGCGTTTTCATGGTGGAACGCGCAAGTCCAGATGCTCGGATTGGCAGATGCAAATGCCACTCCCTGGGATGATTTCAAGGATCTAATCAGGGAAGAATTCTGTCACAGGGATGACATGCAGAAGCTGGAAATGGAATACTATGGGTTAAAGATGGTTGGCTCAGAGATCGAAGCGTACACGAAAAGATCCAATGAGTTGGCTGCTTTGTGTCCTAACTTATCGCAGCCTCCCTACAAACGAATCGCACTCTACCTTAGGGGCTTAGTCCCAGAAATACAGGGTTCAGTGATCGCAACCAAACCCCCTACAATCCAACACGCCATCCGTCTAGCACATCATTTCACAAACCAAGCGATGGAAGAAGGCAGGTTGCCCAGGCGTTTAACTGCTACAGCTAATGCTTTTGATTTCAGCAAACGCAAGTGGAATGACTACCAAGGTGGGAGTCCCAGCACTCTACCACCTCAAGCTCAACAAAGGAGGGTCATTGGGAGCGAGGGCCCTGACCCGCGAACGGGTGGTTACCAAAGAAAACGAACCAAGTGTAACAAGTGTGGTCGACATCACAACGGGCCCTGTGCGAAGAACAAGTGTCAGCGATGCAACAAGATGGGGCATGAGGCCAAGGATTGTAGGAGCCCTCATCCCGCAAGGCAGAACCAACCGCAGCAGCAGCAGCATCATGGGAACATCAAGGGTTGTTTCCAGTGCGGAGCCGAGGGGCACATTAAGAAGAATTGTCCCCAGCTAAACCAGAACAACAACTAAGGTACGGGGGATAACAACAACAACGCCAACAATGCTGGAAATGGTGCAAGAGGAAGAGCTTTGGTGATTAGAGCTGGAGAAGCAAGGAACGACCCCAACGTGGTGGCGGGTAAGTTCCTACTTAATGATTGTTATGTTTCCATATTATTTGACTCTGGAGCAGATGCTAGTTAGGTATCTCTACGTATTAGTAAAAAGCTTAAGTCCACTCTTACGCCGTTAAGCTCTAAGCACATCGTTGAAATAGCTAATGGTAGAAACCTCGAGGCCTCACACGTTATTCGTAACTGCCACCTTGTGATGTCTAGTCAGACCTTTTCCATCGACCCTTTTCCCATCGCTCCTAGGAAATCGTTTGTATTCCACGTCCTTCGGGCAAACCCCCATCGTTCAAGGTGACAAAGGCGGAGAAGTCACAGGTATCTTTTCATTCTTAAAAGCCCAGAAGTGCTTACGAAAGGGGCACACCGCTATCTTAGCACTTGTTGCCGACACGCAGAAGAGGGAAAACAGGATTGAAGATTTTCCAGTTGTACGCGACTACCCTGAGATATTTCCTGAAGAACTACCTGGACTCCCTCCTCACCGTCAGGTCGAATTCCAAATCGAGCTAGCTCCCGGAGCAGCACCCATAGCTCGCGCACCTTATCGACTGGCTCCCACAGAACTGAAGGAACTCTCTACGCAACTACAAGAACGGTTAGACAAAGGATTTATCCGTCCTAGCTCATCGCCCTGGGGAGCGCCAGCGTTCTTTGTTAAGGAGAAGAATGGCACATTCCGTATGTGCATCGACTATCATAAGCTGAACAGGGTTACCATCAAGGACCGTTACCCACTCCCACGTATCGACGACCCGTTCGAGCAGTTGCAAGGATCAAGCTACTACTCTAAGATCGACCTGCGATCAGGTTATCATCAGCTGAGAGTCCGTGATGAAGATATCTCCAAAACTGCATTCAGAACCCGTTATGGTCACTATAAATTTCTCGCCATGACTTTTGGAATGACCAACGCGCCTGTGGTTTTATGGGTCTCATGAACTGAATGTACAAACCCTACCTCGACAAGTTCGCGATTGTGTTTATCGACGACATCTTAATCTACTCAAAAAGTCAAGAGGAGCATGAACAACATTTGCGTCTTACCCTCGAGCTCATTCGCAACGAACAACTGTACGCCAAGTTCTCGAAATGTGATTTCTGGCTTAGAGAGGTCCGTTTCCTTGGGCCCATGGCCAATAAGGACGGAACTCACGTCGACCCAGCTAAGATCGACTCTATAAAGAATTGGCCTACCTCTAAGACACCGACCGAAGTTCGCAAATTCTTGGGATTGGCAGGATACCAACGTGGATTCATCAAGGGATTTCCGAAGATCGCTCAACCCCTCGCGACTCTCACCAGAAGGGCATTGCTTACAAGTGGAATAATGCTCAAGGGTCTGCCTTTCAGACGCTAAAGGAAAACCTTTGTAATGCTCCTATCCCTTCGTTACCTGAAGGTACGGACGACTTTGTGATTTATTGTGACGCGTATATTCATGGGCTCGGTTTCGTGTTGACGCAACGCGAGAAAGTTATCGCCTATGCTCTCGACAACTTCAGATTCACGAAAGGAACTACATGACGCACAACTTGGAACTCAGAGCAGTCTTCTTTGCACTCAAGATATGGAAGCATTACTTGTACGGTACCAAGTGCACGATTTACTCCGATCACAAGAGTCTCTAGCATATCTTGGATCAGAAGGAGTTGAACATGAGGCAACGTAGATGGGCAGGACTCCTTAACGACTACGAATGCGCAATTCAGTATCATCCCGGCAAGGCCAATGTGGTGGCTGATGCCCTCAACAGGAAGGAAACCAAACATAAGCATGTTCGTGCTTTACAGCTCACCATCCACTCGAACCTCCCTAATCGGATTTGAAATGCTCATGTGAAGCATTGAAAGAAGAAAACATCAGGGCTGAAACCCTACAAGGATCAAGGAAACGTCTAGAACAAAAAGGAAGACGGTGCTTACTACGTGACAGGGCGTATATGGATCCCACTTTATGAAAATCTGCGTGAACTTATGATGGACGAAGCACACAAATCTCATTACTCGGTACATCCTGGTTCAGATAAGATGTACCACGATCTCCAGACTACGTATGGGTGGCCTATTAGGAAGGCCAATATAGCCACCTACCGTCAGGCTTGTTACAACAACCAGAACTGCCAAAATGGTAATGGGAGCGCATCCCCATGGATTTTGTCACAGGCTTACCAAGATCTCAGTACGGGAACGACACTTACCATTGGTGGAGTTCTCCTACAACAATAGCTACCACACCAGCATTCAGGCAGCACCCTTTGAGGCATTGTACGGTCGTAAAGGCCGGTCACCCTTATGATTGGGCGAAAGATGGCGAAAGCCAAATTACTAGCCCGGAACTCATGATCGAGACGACGGAAAGGATCGCCCAGAACAAACAACGCATGGCGGCAGCTCGTGACTGCCAGAAAAGTTACGCTAATAAGCGTAGGAAACCGCTAGAATTCCAGGTCGGTGACCGGGTTCTACTTAAAGTCTCACCCTGGAAGGGTGTGGTTCGTTTTGGAAAACGGGGCAAGCTTAATCCGCGATATCTCGGACCATTCGAAATTACCGAAAAGATCGGTAAGGTCGCTTACAGATTGAATCTGCCAAAGGAACTGAGTGCAGTGCACAACGTCTTTCACGTGTCTAAAATGAAGAAGTGTCTGTTAGATGAAACACTCATCATTCCTTTCAAAGGAACTCACTTTTGATGAACAGCTACACTTTACTAAGGAACCGATTAAGATCGCGGGTCGAGAGATCAAAACCCTCAGACGTAGCCAGATACCCCTCGTACGAGTTCGTTGGAACTCGCGCCATGGCCCAGAGTTTACCTGGGAGCGGGAAGACCAGATGAAGCACAAGTATCCCCAGTTGTTCCCAAATGAAACTCCCAGCACTGAAGCTACAACCGAATTTCGGGACGAAATTCCAAACTAACGGGGGAATGATGTGACACCCCGTTGAAATATTCTCACTTATACTAGCTTGACAGTGACTGCCTTAACTTTCGGGACGAAAGTTCTTAAAACTTGGGGATAATGTGACACTCTGGATTTTCCTGAACAACCTTCTAGTTCAGTATTTCGTGTACATATTATTAATTGAAAGGTGTGGATTACTTTGATGTGCTATGTGTTGATAACGTGTATGTAGTATATATATATATGTATGTATGAATATGGGTGAGCCGAGACCACAATGGACCCAACTCGAGACCACTCGGTTTCGAGTGAACTAAACCGGTTGGGTCACTAAGCCGGTTGGGGCGTTTGGGCCACAACCCTTAACCTACTCAAAAGCCCATTAGGGTGCACCACTTTGTATAAAACCTATGTCATCATTCTCTTATCCACACTCTCTCCCACTCACACTCTCCTTCATCCTCTCAACAAAACCCTAGCAACATAACCATCTCCTCCTCTCGGATTCAAACCGGGAAGCATCGAAGGCCCTTGGATCAGCTCATGTTCTTCACTTGAGGATCCCCTTTCGTCAAACCTACTCACCTTCACACACTTAATCTCCAACCGGTTAGTTGTTTCTTTGCAAAATAGATGAAAATATTAGATAAAGGTGCTTGTTTGATGACAATATGCATGATAAGTGTTGTTGTCTTGAATGATTGAGATAAGTAATGTTGTGCAACCATTTATGCCTTAATATTCCTTCCTATGTTGAATGTGCAATTCGTCTTGATGTACCTTATATAAATCTATATGAATACGTGTGTTAAGATGATCGGATGATTGAATGACAATGCTCTTCTTGAAACAAGCATGATCGGTCTTTATTGTGAGTATGTATATTGTCTTAGGAAATAGTATAGGAGGTTTTGGTCCATTTTGATAAATGATGAACATGGTTTTTGAAAACTAATGAAATAGTGAAGAACAGTTTGAGTGTTGATATGAATATTTGAATATGTGTGTTTTGATCCACTTGATTAAGGCTTTAGACAAGAAAACATGTTAGTATAATATTATTGGATAGTACAAGAATGGAACATGTTTGTGCAATATGATTGGATAGTACCATTAGACAGATTCTAGAAGGTTTTCGGTCATCAGGTGTGCGAGTCGAGACCTCCTGTCTCGACTCGAGACTGCGGAGATTGCTACTCGAGACCGTCAAGTGGACAACTCGAGACCAGGAAATGCGCCTCATGAGTCGAGACCAACACGGTTACGACTCGAGATCTCCTGATCTCGACTCGAGACCTTCGAGGTTGCGACTCATGCATGCACCACTCGAGATCTTCCGGTTGCGACTCGAGACCTTACACTCTCGAGTCGAGACCACATGGTCTCGACTGGGCTGCCTGTTTTTGTTATTGGGCCCAAGTGTATTAACTGTACATGCTTGTTACTAATTATGGGCTACGTGTTAACGGTTAACTGTTGCTGTTAAAGAATTTAGACGGGCCCAATGACTTATTGGATCATTATATGTTGCGCATGCTATGTGTTAGATACGTGTAGATTATACGTGGCATCTTTGTACCCAAACCTGACCTATACTGGTAACCATGTTAGGACGTGGTGACCAACGTGTTTGACCAAGTGAATTAAACTGCCGAGCAACCCAAGGTGAGTTCACAACTTAAAGCATGCATTCCCGGTGGTTTGGGAAACGGACTTAAAAACAACACCATCCCCTTGTAAGGGATACAAACTTACTTTTCTTCCCTTGTTACTGGGATACAAACTTACTTTTCTTCCCTTGTTACTGGGATACAAACTTACTTTTCTTCCCTTGTTACTGGGATACAAACTTAGTTAATTATTGTTTATACGGTAAAGCAACAAGCAACACTAAACGAAACTCTATCACTTAAGTCCTCACTACATAATACCGATTAATCGCCGGGGCCTGGCGAACGGGTTATTAGTTGATAGCGCTATTTAGGTGTAACCAGCCTCACACCGACCCTTGTTACTGGGAACGGGAGTGAACTAATGTACTCTGGCAAACCGTCAATGATGATAGAACATTGACAAACGGGGCACTGCGGAAACGTACGGTTAAGTAAGTATTCGGTATTGTAAAACAGTTTAGTCGCTTACCTATGGGGTAGCTCCCCATCGCATGTATAAACGGATAAATTAACTAGTGAAACAAGTTTTTGGAAATTAAAAACTGGACAACTCGTGAACTCGCCAACATTTTTGTTGATACCCTACTGCATGCTTTGCAGGTACCCAGTGACTCAGGAGCTTGCTACTTGGGGATGTGTAGTGGTCGTCTAACCCATGCGTTGGGTTCTAAATAAACTTGAACTATGAACCTTGTTTTAAATTGTTTGCCTATGCTTCCGCTACTTACTTAGACTGTTACTTAAACTTAATCTTTTGAACTTTAAACTGCGATGTTTACTAACTATTGTGGTTGGCGAACATTTTTACTACTAACCAATGCTCAGTATAATTGGTGGCTGGATCCTGGTCAGTCACGCCTCCAAGCGGTGGTACTCCGCATGTGGATTTTGGGGGTGTGACAGTTATCAACCCGGCCACAAGAAGTCTGAATGCTCCGAGTTGGTGGGAAAGAGAGACACAAAAGAGTCTCCAACAGAAGCTCCCAAAGCGAAGGCAAGGTCCTTTCAACTTACCGCGGCTGAAGCAAAAACAAAACCCGATGTGGTTTCTGGTATATTCACAATTAACTCAATTCTAGCACATGTATTGTTTGATACGGGTGCGAATAAATCCTTCATTTCTGATGTGCTGAAAATGGGTTAATTAAAAACAACTAAAATTACCCTAATTCTAGACTCTCTAAACCCTAAACCACACGACCGGCAAGTGTACCGATCGATGCAGTATAGCCTAAGGAAGTCCGAGTATCGTACCCAAGAGACTCTACTGATTACGCTAATGACTCTATCTAGACTTGGACTGACACGACTCAAACTATTTTGTTTATTAATTTGGGGGGGGGGGGGGTTTCTAAAAATCCTAAATAATGCAAATAACGACTAAACTAGATTAGCTAAACGAACTAGACACGAACTCACATGAAGGCTGAACTCAAGGATGATGAAGGAACTACCTAGACAGGAATCCTGATTGCTTTTAGTTATGATTATAATTGGAAGTTGTCTGCTATGGAACCGGGATCTTAAAATTCTCACCTCTCGGGAAATCTAAGGACCCCTAACCCTTCTCAAGAGCACGCTAAGATCCCCTAAAGGTTGTTAAATTACCGGTTATTAGACTCCTTTACAAGACATCTAATGGGTTTATAAAAGTATCCTACAAGGCTCACTCCCTTACGAGACTTAAACCTAGGATAGGTTTGTTTTCTCAACTAGACTTGCTAGACAGCAGCCAAAAGGTTAACTTCCTAAGAAGGACCCACCTGACGGTTTAATCACTTAGACCTAGCAATAATCTCGCACCTTACAGCTATTGATGATTAGTAGAACACTTGATTTTATAAAAATACCAATTATTACTTCTAAGGTTTATTGGCCAATTTAACCCTAAAGATTCAAGATTTATTACGTGATATAGACAGTCACCAAAATCTAAAACCTAGCACGACTCTATTATGTGATAAAGACCGTCACCAAGATTCATGCGAAGCAATAATCAATAATTAAATAACATCAAGCATGCAAACACATCTAACTGATAGAACAAACCGTTTACAATTTATAAACTATCCATAGCATTCAAAAATCCAAGAATAATCAAAACATATGCAATCATTCAACCATGTCTAGGTAGTAACAAGAAATCTAGCCGCTAAACATGTTCAAGAATACGATAATAAACTTGTTTAAATCTGAATTCATCATTACAAATCAAGAACAAGCAAACCGAATGATAAACAAGAAGAGATAACCCGAATATCTTCCAATCCGAATGCTCCTGAGCTTCTCACGATGATTCTTCACGACCCGAACCTTCAAAACCTCTGGAATCAGTCTCCAAGATCGCCTCAAAAACTCTAAAATTCGTAGTCCGTTCGGCTGTTGTTGTTGATGATCATTTATAACCAAGAAAACCCTAATTCTGCTGCTGATTCCAAGTCGGTTTCGCGAACATAGCTTCCATGCGGCCCGCTTAAGAGTTATGTTAAGTTGAGGCGGGCCGCGCACGTCTCTAATTTCTGAAATTCTTGTTTTAAGTTGATGCGGCCCGCCTGTAGATGTGTTATAAGTTAAAGCGGCCCGCCTGAGACCTTCAGAACTGCATTTTCGCTTCGTTTCACTCCCGAGCTCCTCGATTTCCGTTCCAGACTTTCGCCTCTCCAGATTTTCAGTCGTTTCTGCTCCTTTTGGCTGTAAAGACCTGGAAAATACAAAAACATCAAAAGTATATACATTCTACTCTAAAAACGGACAAAACCGACTATCTAACGACTAAAACCTGACGCGAATAAAGATGTATTTTACAATACATCAAATATCCCCACACTTAACTTTTTTTTCGTCCTCGAAAAAGAATTATGCAAACGGAATCATAGTCGGAATAGTCGAACGGGCCAAAAGTATAAGTTATTTTATTAAAACCGAAACTCGTGTTAGCCGCGATTGCAAGTATACTTGTCCTCTTAAACCCAACCCGGTTCCAAGCCCTTATCATGCAATTTAGTTCAAGTTCGGTCAATCTACCTAGGGTCTCACGCTAAGAATTGCAAGTCCACCTAATCCCCCCTCAAGCTTATAGGACAAAAGGAACAACCACTGGGTTATTTCCTAACCGCCTTATACCAAGATCCAAAGAGTTTAGAATCAAATCTATTTTTTTTCTATCATACGAGCTTAGACTTTGCTTTTTGCTCTTTTTTTTTCTTTTTTTTAATTTCCGACTATTTATGACTCAACTAACTAAACTAACGACTCAAGACTCAAATGTCCCATCCCCACACTTAAATATTGCATTGTCCCTAATGCAAGGATGAAAACACGACTCCTAAAACCTAAAAACGAAAAATAAAATAATAAAATACAAAGTGTACAAGTGGAACGACTTAGTTGAATAAATATGTGAGACTGTCAGTATGCCAATCGATACCACATATGCCCTCCAATCCAAAACGCGCTCAACAAACTGTATAAACTCGGACACGCGAACGGAAGCGGCACAAACAAACGACCTAACAAATCAATTCAACTAAACCAACATAATATATATATCATCATATCCACAATCATCCATCAATGTCAACCAACCCCCAAAACCCTACCAACCTGTATATAATATCAAGTACAGACCAAAATATGAGGATCAAAACAACATAAAATAAGAATAAAAGATATAAGCTCCATAAGCACTGCTGTGTATCCTCATGCTCCTCCTGCTCCACCCTGCTGTATTGTTTGATACGGGTGCGAATAAATCCTTCATTTCGCATGGATTTATTCGACATCCTTCATTTGTATTGACGAAATTATCTGTGCCCTTAGAAGTTGAAATAGGGGACAACAAAAGTTTTATAGTTTGTGATGTTTGTCGAGGCTGCAAATTAAGTATAGACGATGAGGAATACTTGATAGACCTAATCCCGATGTCAATGGGAGAATTTCAAGTAGTTGTTGGGATGGATTGGCTATCTCGGCACCATGCAAAGGTCGTGTGTTTTCGTAAAGAGATAAAACTAACATCTCCGAGCGGGAAACACGTCACTATCTATGGCGAAAAAGGAGGCAACCCTATAGTATGCTCAATGTTGAAAGCTCACAAACTTATGAAGCGAGGATGCAAGGCATTCATGATATACGCAAATGAGCCCGAGAAAGAATCACGGAAGATTGGAGATGTATCGGTAGTACGAGACTATGAAGATGTGTTTCCGGAGGACTTACCGGGGATACCGCCTGAACGGGAAGTAGAGTTCGGGATCGAATTGATTCCGGGCGTAAAACCCGTAGCAAAAGCCCCGTACCGACTCGCACCGTTGGGAATTACAAGAATTGATGTCCCAAATTCAAGATCTGCTCGACAAGGGATTCATAAGGCCGAGTGTGTCTCCTTGGGGCGCACCGGTATTGTTCGTGAGAAAGAAAGACGGAAGCATGCGCATGTGTATAGATTACCGGGAGTTAAACAAACTCACGGTAAAGAACCGATACCCGCTTCCGAGGATAGATGATTTGTTCGACCAATTACAAGGTGCGAACTGGTTTTCAAAAATTGACCTTAGATCGGGGTATCACCAACTAAAGGTCAAGGAGGAAGATGTGCCGAAGACGGCTTTCCGCACGCGATACGGACATTACGAGTTCCTCGTGATGTCATTTGGGCTGACCAATGCACCCGCGGCTTTCATGGACCTCATGAACCGGGTTTGCAAGCCAATGTTGGATAAGTCGGTCATTGTGTTTATCGATGATATTTTGGTGTATTCAAAAAGCGAAGCTGAACACGCACACCACTTACAAGAAGTGCTAGAGACACTTAGACGAGAAAGCCTGTATGCGAAATTCTCTAAGTGTGCCTTTTGGTTACGAGAGGTACAATTTCTTGGCCACGTCATAAGTGCCGACGGAGTATTGGTGGATCCGTCAAAGATTGAGGCCGTGTCAAAATGGAATTCCCCGAAGAACCCTTCGGAAATTAGAAGCTTTTTGGGGCTTGCGGGATACTATAGGAGATTCATTCAAGATTTCTCCAAGATTGCATCACCGCTAACAAAGCTAACCCGAAAGAAAGAAAAGTTCATTTGGGGTGTCGATCAAGAAAGAGCGTTTCAAACGCTAAAAGAAAAGTTAACTCAAGCTCCGGTACTGACATTGCCGGATGGAGTCGAAGACATGGTGGTTTATTCGGATGCTTCACTATCAGGGCTCGGATGCGTTTTGATGCAACGGGGCAAAGTTATAGCTTATGCCTCGAGGCAATTAAAGATACACGAGAAGAAATATCCCACGCATGATCTCGAGTTGGCTGCGGTGGTATTTGCCTTAAAAATATGGAGGCACTACTTATATGGGGTAAAGTGCACCATATTCACCGATCACAAGAGCTTGAAATACTTCTTCGATCAGAAGAAATTAAATATGCGACAAAGGCGATGGCTAGAAACGGGGAAAGATTTCGAATGTGAAATACACTATCACCCCGGAAAGGCAAATGTGGTGGCGGATGCTCTGAGCAGAAAAGCGGACTATGTCCCAATACGAGTAAGATCGATGCAGCTTGTGGTGACCTCGGGTATACTTGAATGTATTCGAGAGGCGCAATTAGAAGCAGTGAAAGAAGAGAATTGGAAGAAGGAAAGAATAATCGGTCAGTTGAAAGACTTGTCGGATGGGAATCACGGGCTAAAGACTCGATCCGGAAGGATATGGGTTCCAAATACTTGTGGGGTGAAGACGCTTCTACTTGATGAAGCTCATAAATCCCGATATTCAATTCATCTGGGTGCGACCAAGATGTACAATGATCTGAAACAGAATTATTGGTGGCCTGGAATGAAGAGGGATGTGGCGAAATACGTGGAAAAATGCTTGACATGTCTACAAGTCAAGGCGGAGCACCAAAAACCATACGGCAAACTCCAACCATTAGAAATCCCGGTTTGGAAATGGGAACATATTACAATGGACCTATTAACCAAATTGCCTAAGACAAATCGTGGTTTCGATGCCATATGGGTAGTGGTGGATAGATTGACGAAAAGTGCTCACTTCATTCCGATTCGTGAGACTTATACGTCAGAAAAGATGTCAGAAGTTTACACTAATGAGATAATAGCACGTCACGGAGTACCGGTATCCATCGTGTCTGATAGGGATACCCGGTTCACTTCAAATTTCTGGCGAGATTTCCAAGAGCAAATGGGAACCGAATTGTTCATTAGCACTGCGTACCATCCTCAAACAGATGGACAGAGCGAAAGAACAATACAAACATTGGAGGATATGTTACGGGCGTGTATAATCGACTTTGGAGGAAGTTGGGATGTTTACCTACCGTTAGTCGAGTTTTCGTATAATAACAGCTACCATGCTAGTATTAAGATAGCACCGTACGAAATGCTCTATGGTAGGAAATGCCGAACCCCGGTATGTTGGGGTGAAGTGGGTCCACGTGAACTCGCCCACCAAGATGTAGTACGAGCCACTAATGAAAAGATTGATGTGGTTCGGGCACACTTGAAAGCGGCCCAAAATAGACAAAAGGCGTATGCTGACAAAAGGAACAGGCCAATCGAATTCCAGGTTGGCGACAAAGTTATGCTGAAAGTATCGCCGTGGAAGGGGATCATACGATTCAGAAAAAGAGGAAAGTTGAGCCCAAGATTTATTGGGCCATTCAGGATCACTGAACGGGTTGGTAAAGTAGCTTATCGTCTCGAATTACCCGAGGAGTTGTGTGGGATTCATAGCACATTCCATGTGTCACATCTTCGAAAATGTCTAGCAGACGAAACTGCTCGTATCCACTACGATGATATCGAGGTGGATAACAGCCTCAACTATGCAGTAAAACCAATTGCGATTTTAGATCATAAAGAGAAGAGTTTGAGGAACAAAGTGGTTAATCAAGTCAAGGTCAAATGGGAGCATAGGAAAGGTTCGGACACTACGTGGGAGTCCGAAGAGGAGATGCGACGTCTCCACCCTACATTATTTGGTACGTACTTCGGTTTCGGGGACGAAACCCTTTTAAGGGGGGTGGACTTGTAACACCCCGAAAATATAAAACTTTATATAAGAATTATAAAGTATAAATAAATGAGAATTTACTAACTAGAAATTTTAACCTAGTTAGTTACAAGTTTAGAAATAACTTATAGTAGGGTTAAAAGCAGCCAAATTATATGTTGATCAAAGTGGAGGGGCTTAAGTTGTTGAAATTGAAACTTAAGTTTTAATTAAACAAATAAAACAAACCAAACACCCAAAAGAGGTGTCTGGTTGTACAATCACAAGCAGGGGGCGATCCCCACTCACCAAAACCCTAAAACTTCACTAAACTTGCAAATTGAAGGCTTAATCCAAGTTGAAATCGAAATTAAAGCATAGATTATTGATCCTCATCACAAGAGGATTACAAGGAACGGGCGCAGGAGCGTCAAGCGGACAAGCGGGTGGCGAACCACGTTTGAAAGGCCTACTTTGAAGGTATGTAACTTGATCCGTTACATTTGATGAATTGTTGTTAAACTACGCGTTATTAATAAAATTGTGTTGGTTGTAGCAATCATGTATGTTACTTAAATCCGTAGGTTAAGAATTGGTTTGTAGTCGTTTGGTAGCCATCAAAATGAAGAGTTTCCGTAGATGGACCAAACGGGTCGAATAATGGTACTTTGTAGTATTATTATTGTAAGTAGAAAGAAGTGACGGAAATGGTCACAAGAGCACGAAGCCATAGGTTTGGTAATGAAGTGCCCGTGACAATAAGCCCCGGAGTTTGGGTAATAAGCGCCTTAGGTTTACTAGTTAAATGGTAGTAAAATGGCTAAGTTAGAATGGGTCGAATAATTGTAAATGGACATATAGTCTTTCGGTCCGTAAACAAATTTTTCGGTATGAAATTTGTAATAGGCATGTTGGTAACGAAATTACAGACGCGTAGGAAAAAGAATAACCTAAAATGGACTTACGAGTCAAAAGTTATGGCTATTTAAAGTTGGAACTTGATTGAACTTGGAGCTGGGAATGTGCAGCATCAGAAAAATAAACTTGCTGTGAAAACAAGGGCCTGGCGTGACGCGAGGGGGCTTGGCGTCACGCGAAGCCCTCTTCCGAATTTTTTTTTATTTTTTTCTTGAATGTTGACCTTTGGAACTTGTTTATATCCATTGTAAATTGATCAAAACTAACATTTGTTATGGTTTTGATCTTAGGTGATGTTGGAAAGTAACCGGAAGATGATCGAGCTAGATTTTGAAGAACCGAACATTACATACAAGCTTCCGCAATGTTTTAAATCTTTAATAGACTTTGTTTATGGGTTGTAAACAATTGTTAAACAACTTTTGGAATGTTTTAACTTAGTCATTGGTTGACTAAGGTTTATGCTACTTATGAACTTCTTTTATGAAATCTATATCAATTAAGCATCTTTTACTTAAAAATGGTATAAATTATTATTATATTTAAGAAAAATAGACGGGTGTTACAGCAAAGCACTTATGAAATGTGCATAAAGTTGTTTTTGTAATTTATTTTTTTGTACCATGAATTAACTTTTTGTATTAAAAGACAATGAACTTGACAAATTCCATTAATTTGTGAATGTATATTGGACTTAGAAATTTAAAGGTCATACGAAAAACCACTCTAAATTATTAAATTATTAATTTATCGATATAATAATACTCGCTAAATTAATAAAATATCTCGGTCCCAACATTATTAATTTATAGAGGTTTTGCTGTATCTTACTAGTCTATCTAACAGCTTGTTACTTGTTAAACATGTAATAGGAGGTGAAAGTATGAAATCATTGGAGTTGTACTCTGATACTGTTGGAGGTGAAAATCAAACGTTAATCATGTATGTCCCTACCAGTTCGTCCTTAGAGTCGCCACAACTGTGCCGCCAGTTTACGTTTTCTGAAATTCAGTTAGCAACCCAAAACCTTGATGACTCATTGGTCATAGGCCGTGGGGGGTTTGGCAAAGTTTACAAAGGAACCATCACTAATGGGCCGCATATTTCGACTGTTGCCATAAAGCGGCTGGATTCAACTTCTAATCAAGGAGCATCTGAATTTTGGGCGGAAGTAAATATGCTTTCTAACCTAAGGCATTGTCACTTGGTGTCTTTGATTGGTTATTGCAATGATGGGCAAGAAATGATCCTTGTTTACGAATATATGTCGCATGGAACTCTTGAAGATCATCTCCACAGACGCCAAACCCCTCTATCTTGGGTTCGAAGACTTAAAATATGCATAGGGGTTGCTCTTGGGTTAAACTATCTTCACACTGGTACGGGTATTGAGCATGGGGTTGTACATCGTGATGTTAAAAGTTCAAATATATTGCTACATGACAGTTGGGAAGCTAAGATTTCAGATTTTGGATTGTCTAAAATGTGTCCAAAAAACCGGCAGACCACTTACGTCAACACTGGCGTAAAAGGCACCTTTGGATATCTTGATCCCGATTACTTTTACACAGGTAAGCTGACCAGAAAATCCGATGTATATGCTTTTGGGGTGTTACTGTTTGAAGTCTTGTGTGGGAAACGGGCAGTAGATAGTAGAATTAATGAGGAGCATTGGGGTTTGGCAATATAGGCTCAAGAATCCATTAAGGAAGGTAGGCCGTTGGAAATCAAAGGGGATGATCGGATGAAATGATATGAATACAATGATGGATATGAAAAGTAAATCTTATTGATGGTGGTGTATGATTACGTATAACCAACACACACAAGTTTGAGTTACAAATATTAATATATATACATGCTTAAACGGTGCCTTCAACCATTGCGTCTTTTGAGAACCGGTTGATGGTTTAACCGTTTATAACTGCCATACATAATATTCCCTAATTAAATATAATAGTAGTTAACTATATTAAGTCTAGATTATAATAAACATATTTTAACATTTCCCCCTAATCTAGACTTCATATCTTCTTCTTGTTAGCTTCCTTTAGCAAATAATCTTCCGGCTTTACGTCACATGTCTTGCTAAGATGACCATATCTTCGACATTTATAACATTTATATTGAGACAATGGTTTCTTGTGAGTTTTGAATCTTTGGGTCGATCCTACTTCCTTCTTTTCTTTGAAACCCATCTGTGTTGATGATGATAATTTGAAGGCATTTTCAGCAGAAGGTTCTTCATATTGTCCCATCCGTAGTTCATGTGACTGTAAGGTACCAATTAAGTTTTCTGGTGAGAATGTGTCCATATCCTTGGATTCCTCGATTGCTACTGCCACACATTCAAACCTCCTTGTTAAACTTCTTAGGATTTTCTCCACAATCCTTCTATCATCTATGGTTTCTCCATTCAGTTTTAGTTGACTTGTAATCAAGACAACCCGGTTATAATAATCTTCAACAGATTCTATTTCCTTCATCCGTAGGTTGTCGAATTCACATCTTAAGGTTTGTAACCTTACACTCTTGACTCTATCATCTCCTTTATAAGTTTTTTGCAGTGTATCCCATGCTTCCTTTGAAGACTCTGCCATAGATATCCTTTCAAATATTATATCGTCTACCGTTTGGAAAATAAGGAATAGTGCCGTCTTGTCTTTTAATTCTTTTGGTTCCTTTTGGTTTGATGATGAGCCAGATTCTTCATATCCATTTTGAATAATATTCCATAGATCTTGTGATTGGAATAATACCTTCATTTTTATGCTCCAATGATAGTAATTCTTACCATTTAGTATCGGTAATTGAAGGTGCAAACCATTGTTGTATGATGCCATTATTCCCAGAATTTGGTCTTCCCTTGGTTTCCCTTTCCTTTAACCACTGAGGTTATTTTTGCTTTTTCGATTTGAACCTACACAGGTTCGTATCGGATCCACATAGGTTCCTTTTTATAAGCCCACACAGGTTGTTGTATAAACCCACATAGGTTTATGCAAATGAATCTATATTAGTAATTAAATATTCCCTTTGATAAAATCTAGAGAAATCCCTTTAATAATTCCTTTATGAATTTTGTCTCCACGTGCACAAGTAATAGCCACACAAACTTCCTCTTGACTTCTTTGCCGACCTTCGGTTTTGATAAAGATGTTGCCGACTTGATTAAATTGAATTCACGATTCCTTTCTTTTACATCTGGATTTCCTTCAATATGTCTTTCTTGATTGAAGATTTGTTTTTGAATATTTTGTTAATACCGATGGTCAATGATGATTTTTTTTTTTTTGATATGAACGTAACAGTTGTGTGGATTGATTCTTACTTGATTACGATTGCAACTCTCTGATTCTTGTGCAGTTACAGATCACTTTCTTCGAATAACGATCTTTCTTTTCACGGGAATGTTTGATCTTTGCCCCAATACATTCCGATTTCTTCTTTTTATCTGCCCAGATTTCTTTTCACTATCTTCTCTTTTGTCTGATTTTAATCCCGAAAGTTGTCGATATTGTTAATCTGATCGTCTTCCTTTTCTGATTCCGTTCCGTGTGCAGCGGTATTTTATGATACTCTTCGTCCAGATTTATTTAAATAAAACAGAGTAACGATTTCTGATATAGTTTGCAGCGGAATTCTTCTTCTGGATCTTTTGTGATTGCAGCGGAATCGATTCTTTCTTTGTTTGATCAGATTCTTGGTCCTAATTTCTTCAATTCGTTGTTCTTGATTTCCAGATTGTCACTTGAATTTGATTCTTGATTACCGTGGCTCTGATACCACTTTGTTGGAAATCGAAGGAATTGATCGGATGAATTGATATGAATACAATGATGGATATGAAAAGTAAATCTTATTGATGGTGGTGTATGATTACGTATAACCAACACACACAAGTTTGAGTTACAAATATTAATATATATACATGCTTAAACGGTGCCTTCAACCATTGCGTCTTTTGAGAACCGGTTGATGGTTTAACCGTTTATAACTGCCATACATAATATTCCCTAATTAAATATAATAGTAGTTAACTATATTAAGTCTAGATTATAATAAACATATTTTAACATAGGCTAAAGCATATTGTTGATGCTAATATAAGGGAGGGAATATCTCCTAAATGTTTAAAGGTGTTTGCACAGCTTGCAAAACAGTGTTTGCATAAGCATCTAAAACAGCGACCTACAATGACTGCAATTGTGGCCGCTCTTGAGTCCATTCTGGCCTTACAAGAGAAAGCCAACAATACATTACAACCTAAAGTTATATCCGCGTCACCTAAAGTGGAAAGAAGGATCCGGTTTGTATCTAATGACGAGAACTTAGGTATTATTTTTTCTTCCAGTTTCATGTGTTTAGTTTACGTCTTGATTGTTTTCAATACACATATATTAGTCTTTGCAGTAGTTTTATTTAATTGCCAACCATTGTCTGCTTGTTATTTTTGGATATCTTTCTAGTCTGTCTAACAACTTGTTACTTGTTAAACTTGTAATAGGTGAAAGTATAAAGTCCTTGGAGTTGTACTTTGATACAGTTGGAGGTGAAAACCAGACGTTACTTCGGTTTGATTTTGATGCTATCAGTGTTGCAATTAATAACTTCTCTGAGGCTAATAAAATTTCACAACACACATCTGATGCCTTGTATAAGGTATCCATAATCACATATCTAATTACATGTTCTCCCGGATTTCCTGCTGTCTGCTATAATTCCAACTTGGTGTCTCTTTTCAGGGAAAGCTGCAAAATGGACAAATTATAACAGTTTTTGAACCTTCTTATGGTACCAGACATAAAGAATATTCTATGAATGAAGCATCCATACTGGTAAAGCTTGAACATGAGAATGTGGCTAAGTTGCTCGGATATTGTATTGAAGGAACCAGATTCTTCCTTGTCTATGACTTTCCAGTGCATGCAATCCTTGATCACTTGATGTTTGGTATGAATTTGCATGGTTCAACAGAAAACATGTGCTGTTGGCCTTTTTCTTCTCAAACTTATACTATCACCCAGTTTTTAAAATATATTAGTTTTTATTGATTAAACCTTGACATAACATCTGTTTTGTTATCTGTGGTTTTAGATCCGGAGTGTACTCTTTTGAACTGGGATAAACGGTACAAGATAATACTAGATGTTGCTAGGGCACTTCTTTACCTTCACCGGGATGCTCCAGTGCGGGTCATACATTGTGATGTAAAACCTGGAAACATTCTTTTGGATGAAAGTTTAAGCCCCATATTGTCAAGTTTCTGGAGCGCAAGATGTTTGGCAATCAACGAGACTAACTGTCATGTGTCCAGGATTCATGGGACCTGGTTAGTACCAAAGAACCACCCATTTTCATCTCATGCTCATTTAATTAATCAACTGCATCCAATACAAGTGATCTTTAATTTGGGTTGCGCTTTTGACCCATTTGATTGATTTTCCTATTGGAGGTGTTTAATCTAGTTTGTGACCGCCTTTAGAGCATTCACATTCCATCCTCCATATTTGTGTGAGTGGGTTCTCTATATTATATAGAGTGGTTGTGAGTGGAGGATAGATAATATGTTACTATTCATCAGTAAATTTGGATAAACACTATTCAGCTTCTATAATTTTTTAATATTATTGGAAGTGGTTGTGAATGGAGGAGAGAGAAAAGATAATGATAAAGTATAAAAGTATCATTTAATTGAAAAAGAGAGAAAAGATAATGATTTTTAGTATAATTATAAAGATGGAGGTAAAGAATCAATTCTGACTGCTCTCAGTAGTCACAAAATGGAGTAAACTGATTTAATCTGTGCCTTTTGACTGGACTAGTACCACTTGGGGCCCCTAAATCAGTGGTGGTGGACTCAAAAGTCCAGACAACTGGCTCATTAGCAATGCTACCAATAAATGTTTTGTCATAGTAATTGAGATTCTTAGCGGAGGTTGTGGGTTTAAAGTCCACAAGTTGCAGTTTGGCTCTCTCAAAAACGAAAAGAACAAACTTTGAAAGTTAAAAAAATTACTTTTATTTGTAGTATCGAAAAGGAGTGTTGTTGCATTAATAATATGGAGCAATATCATCCCTTTCAGATTAGGAGCATCTTCAACTTTTGTTATAACTTGTGATATGTGCCGATGCTCATGCAATGCGATTGTGGATTGTGTTGGCAACAACAAACTCCATCTTTGTTTACTAATCTGCATGTTTGTTTTCTATTATTTTAGTGGTTAGTTATCTGGTTGTTTACTACTTTACTTCTTAGTCATTTATGGATCAATACATGTTAATGGAGAGCTTTATTATTACTAGTGTGTTGGTATGTAAGCATTGGCGGATCTAGAAAATCCTTATCGGGGTAACGTTTCAAAGAAAAGAGGGGTAATGAAATCGTAAAAACGTCAAAAAAACGTCAATTTTTCCAAAATTTACACTACCGTCGGATTGTCAAGGGGTAGCGGAGGCTACCCCTTATTATAAGGTAGGTCCGCCAATATATGTAAGGCAATAGATAAAGCCTTTGAATATGTTTTTTGTTAAGGAATGATGTTTTAGAAAAATGATCTAAACATCATCTGTCTATCCTCTAGTTCTTAGGAGATTAGCCATCTAGTATAGGCTTGTAACAACTTTCTATATTGAAGAAAAGTTGCACCCCGTATAAAACAATATTCATGTTTGTGTCCCTCTGACTTCCTTTTAAATTGTGATAATTTGTATTGTTGATCATGGCTAATACCTACACTTATGACAGGATTTACATGGCACCAGAGTATATGCAAAATGGAGATTTGTCAACCAAGGCAGATGTCTATAGTCTTGGTGTGATGGTTTTGGAACTTATAACTGGGCGTAGAGCGATCACTGGTATTCTGGAATATGTAAGTATGATTATGGATCATTGAGACTTGTGCTTGTGTAGCTTGTATTTCTACGTTTTCAATTCAAATCCAGGGTTTCCAAAATTACATACTTGACATGGATTTTAAGGGTGTTAGACCGTGGGGTATGGTGGGGCGGGGGTTTGGGGCATGGGTTGACACGTGGAACTTGAAGAACTCAATACACAAACCCAAGTTGTAGGGGGTATGGTGGGCGTGGCCGGGCTGGCGTGGCCAAGCCACATCAATTTCTTTTTTAATATATATATATATATAATTATCAAAATAAAAAACAATCATTCTTCGTCGTCTTCGTCGGTTTCGAACCTAGGAATCGTTGAAACATGATCCACCAAATCAGATCGAAGGTTGTGATGTATATCCCTTGACTTGATCAAAAATTCATTTGACGCTTTATCTTCGTCTGTAACTGTTATGTGCAGCCATTTGGACCCTGTTAAACTTTAATCTCTTTGGATCTATGGTACCGTGTCTTGTGAACGATTTTACGAAAACCCCCCACTCTGGGTAAATCCCATCAACTAGGTAGTACCCATACACGTACTCAACCCCGTTTACAAAGAAAGTTCCTTTGGGTCCTATACCATTTACCCGATCATTGAAAGGGGGCGAGTGGTTTATGATGGTAATATCATTATGTGAACCTGGCATACCGAAGAACGCATGCCATATCCAAAGATCTTGGGACGCAACCGCTTCAAGCATGATGGCTGGCATCCCGTGAAATCCACTCGTGTGAGCGCCTTGCCATGCGGTAGGACAAAGTTCCCAAGGCCATTTCATACAATCTAAACTACCTAGCATCCCGGGTAGCCCATGATAATCTGCGTGATGTTCCAATATTTGTTGCATGTCACTGAACGAGGGCTTTCTCAAATATCTTTTCCTATAAAGTTCTAAAATACACGAACAAAAGTTGTGAAGACTTTCTCTAGCTACACGTGCAGACATTTTTAAATAGTCATCCATAATGTCCGAACTATTGCCGTACGCTAACTGCCTAAGTGCGGCCGTGACCTTTTGCCACGTGCTAAATCCTAATTGCCCGGTTACATCCGGTTTTTGTTGGAAATAAACATACTTCTCCTCAAGATCTCTGGATATCCTTAAAAATAAGTTTCTACTCATACGAAAACGACGCCTAAACATTTTTCATCATACTTAGGTTCCGCTGAGAAGTAATCGCTTACCAACAAATTGTTAGCGGTGCGCCGTTCACGAGCGATGTACCTCCTCCGTTTAGGTTGCGGAGTCACTTCCTCATCGTCTTCGTCTTCCACGATAGCTTTCACCACCGTCGCGATCGTTTGTAGAAATATTTCCGCACCATCGTCAGATGATGATGACGATTCACTTGAACTTGAAGAACTCATGGCAAGATTGTGTTTTATGTGTTTGATATTGTGTGAGAAAAATGTTAAATATGGTAAGGTATTTATAAAGGAAAAAAAAAATTTAATGCCCCAACGGCTAGTTTGGTTTGGCCATTGAGAGCCTGCCATGTCATATTCATAGACCCACCCCACGCCCGGCTTTAAACTCCCGCCCCTTGGGCCACGCCCCAACCCAAGCCCACCCGGGGTGGTGGCTTGGGCGTTTTCAGTCAACCCACGCCCCAACCCAATCCCCATACCCCACAGTCTTAGGAGTGGTTAAACACCTTAGAGTGGCAAACAAAAAAAAAACAACCAATCAGAGTGCGTCATGTCAATCAGTCAAAAGTGTTTAAACTTTGCTGAAAAGTGTTGGCAATGGTTTAAACACTTGCTGAAGTGGTAAACTTTTTTTATTATTTTTTTTTGTACACTAGTTTATTTAATATTTAAGTTAATACATTAAATTAAAAAAACAATAAACTTACATAAATTAAATTAAAAACATCAAAATTACATTAAATTAAAAAAACAATAAAATTACATTAACTTGAAATAAATTAAACTAGTCTTCGTCGGAATAGACCAAAAGGTGAGGTAAATCTTGACTTGCGAGATGATCTATGAGATCGTGTTTTAGTCTCCAATGCGTGTCTTCATCCATCAACTCGCCCAACACCGTATCGTCTAGAGCGGGCTCGACCGGAGGATCCCGAATGTGCACTGGTGCTATCGCCTTTCCTTCATCTTTCAAAATCATGTTGTGTAAAATAATACACGTGTACACAACACTCCTAATTTTTTTAACGGATCTTGCACGCATCGGTCGACTCAATACACCCAATTTCGCCTTCAAAACACCAAAAGCCCGTTCGACGTCTTTTCTTGCCGCCTCATGTTGCCTCTTGAATTTCTTTTGGTCTACTTCGTGAGGGTAAGGGATCGACTTCACAAACACGGACCACGAAGGGTAGATTCCATCCACGAGCAAATAACCACGTTTGTATAAATGGTTGTTAACATAAAATGGACATTTTGGCGCGGTTCCATTTCGTTCCGTTAAAAATAAAGGAGATTGTTGTAGCACATTGATATCGTTTTGAGAACCCGGTGGACCGGCAAAAGCTTGCCAAAACCATAAGTCTTGAGAAGCAACCGCTTCGAGCATAACAGTGCCATGTCAAGGCTATCGAACATACCTGGAAGGTGATGTTTTTCCTCATGAGCTTGGTATAAAAGTGCCATGTCGTGGCTTGTCGGTATATGTAAGAACTCGGGACCGTATATTTTGCAAACCGTGTCGCAAAAATATTCTAGGCACTCGCGGGAAGTTCTATCAGCCATATGCAAGTACTCGTCGTTCTCGTCTGGTGCGTTACCAGTTGCGAGTTGTTTAATAGCCGATGTCACCTTTTGCAACGCGTAAACCCCTTCCTACCTCGCGCATCGGGGGCCTCTTCAAACCACGGGTCGTTCTCTTCCACGTCGGCCACAATTTTTAGAAACAAACGTTTCGACATACGGAACCTATGTCGAAAGATATCTTCGTTGTACTTCGGGTCTTCGACAAAATAATCCGCCATGAGTGTCTCATGCCCCTCCTCACGTTGACGTTCAATATATCTCCTTCAGTTAGATGTGCCCGTGTCTTGAAGTTCGGCTTCTTCGATGAGATTTTGAAAAAAAAGAATGCTACTATCGGATGAATCGTCGCTACTCATGGGTGGGAACCATAACGGGAGTTCATCCGCCATTTTGTTTTGTAAATGTTTGGGAAGAATTGGTGGTATTTTTTGGTTTGGTTGGATATAAATTTGAAGGTATTTGGTTATGGTTTGGTTTGTTATTTATAGTTTAATTTTTAAAAGAAAAAATAAATTTTTTATTTTATTTTAAACGGTAATATTACCGTTAACTCGCCCCCCAACGTTCAAAATTCTCCTTCCCCGCGTCGGCATGCACTCCCCGCACCACACAATTCACCGCCTCGGCAAAGGGTTGGCGGCGGTGTTTGCCGCGCGGCAAAACCCTTTGCCGATACCACTCCTAACACCCTAATATCAATGTATAACCAACTTTATTTCAATTAGTTAAATTCAATGTGATTTACGGGAAAGCTTTTTGGTTTTTGGTCATGTGGTTTTGGATCTTAGTTTTCAACTTAATTTTTTCACTTATTTTAGTTTGGAATGGTCATGAAATGAATAGAGAATTTGTTTAATCTGAAAAAGATTGGTAGGGATATAGCTACAATCTAACAGAGATGATGAATTGCTGTAGGTTGAGAGAATTTGGTTGGAGGGAACACTTTCAAATATAATTGATCCCAGAATTGATGTCAATTCATGGTTGGAGGGAACACTTTCAAATATAATTGATCCCAGAATTGATGTCAATTCAAGTTCTCTGACAAGATCTTTTGAGATTAGGTTGTTATGTGTTCAAGTTGATCCCTTGGAGAGGCCAACAATGGAGGAAGTTGTTTCCATGCTGCTTGATAGCTCATCTCTCACTCTCCCCGTCGCAAAAATGCAAGCAACCGTTCAAGAAACGATTAGGAGAGAGTACTCAAATTGTATTGCTAGCTCATATATCATTCTCCCTGAGGAAAAAATGGAAGCAACATTGCAAAAACAAAATAGAAGAGTGTGCTCAATTTTTAGCGACAGCTCATCTCTCACTATTCCTATGCAAAATAGGGCAACAATGTCATCTTTTTACCAGACATGCCCTATTCATGATTTTGATACTACTGCAGTTTTAGACTTCATATCAGATTTGAGCCCGAGATAGTGGGTATTGGATAATAGTTGATCATATTATGCTATAATATAACAGATTTTTTTTATGATATTGATGTCACTCTTTTTATATCATTAATTTAAATTTTGAATTTTAAAGTTCACCGAAAATAAATAAAACTGAATAGGTAAGAAATATCGTGCTTAATCAACGTGAGATACAATGAAATGGGAAAAATGAATATAAATCACACCAGAACGGTGTCGCTGCATTGATTATTTCTTCATTCTCGTTTGCTCCTATGTGTTTGACATATTAATCTATGGTGCAAGAGAGGATAAACAGATAATCTGTGGTGATGGTCATGGAAATGGTCAATACTCATTACTCAGGGAACAATGGAAATGGTAAGAAACAAATACCCTTTACCATGAATTGATGATCTATTTGGCCAACTTTAAGGCGGTGCCAAACTTTTATTAAATCAGATACGCTCCTTGTGATGCCTGTCGATTTGAGCAATGTTGTCTACTTTCATGAATTTGGTGAATTATGACTTCCATGACTACTTGGATAGATTCGTCCTTGACTCATTGTATTCATCAACATCATCTTGGTGTATGTAATTTAGAATAGAGTTAAATGCCATTTTAGCCCCTGTGGTTTGAGTCATTTTGTCAGTTTAGTCAAAATGTTTCATTTTTCGCCTATGAGTCCAAAAAGGTTTTACCGTTGCCATTTTAGTCCATTGGGTTAACTTTATCCATTTTTTCAGAGTGAATTTCAAGGATTGTCCTTTATCTTTAAACCAATTTTCAAGCGATGTCCTTTATGTTCAAAATTGTCGAGTTTTGTCATTTATGTTTTCATATCATACACGTTTTGTCCTTTACGCCTAACGCAGTTAGTTTTTTCAGTTAAATTTGGTCATGTGCTTTGCACATGAGGGCATTTTTGTCAATTAAAAGGTTGCAGAAGCTTTGAGCTGTAAATCTGCCGTTGAGCTTACCTTTGAATTGACAAAAATGCCCTCATGCGCAAAGCACATGACCAAATTTAACTGAAAAAACTAACTGGGTTAGGCGTAAAGAAGAAAACATGTATGGTATGAAAACATAAAGGACAAAACTCGTCAATTTTGAACATAAAGGACAGCGCCTGAAAATGTGTATAAAGATAAAGGACAATTCTTGAAATTCACTCTTTTTTCTGTTAACGAGAAGGGCAATTCGGACATTTTATATGGCCGAATTGCCTTTCTAGTTAACAGAATTACATATAAAATGACCGAATTGTCCATCTCGTTAACAGAAAAAATGGATAAAGTTAATCCAGTAGACTAAAATGGCAACGATGAAACCTTTTTGTACCTACAGGAGAAAAATGAAACCTTTAGAATAAATTGACAAAATGACCCATGCCACAGGGCTAAAATGGCATTTAACTCTTTAGAATAAGGGGTGAGCATGAAACTCATCTATGTATCAGATGCGGGATCTTACATGGCGCTTTATGCAAAAATTTCAAAGTTTGAGTTTTGACTTGAACAAGTGACTTTCCTTGTAGATCTAGGCGAGGTTGAGGTTATCAGGGTGTTAGGAGTGGTGCGGCAAAGGGTGTCGGCAAAGGCCTTTGCCGCGCGGCAACACCGCCGCCGAGCCCTTTGCCGCTCGGTTTTTTTGATCAGGCGGTGGAGGAAAGCCGATGCGGGAATCATGAGAGAGAGGGTAGTGAGAGAGAGAGAGGGTAGTGTGGGGTGGGGTGGGGTCCATTCTAATCTCAACCAATCACACCTTTTTCCTTTTTTCTTTTTAAATAGTTTACCACTTCATCAAGTGTTTAAACCATTGCCAACATTTTGAGCATAGTTTACCACTTTGACATGGCACACTCTTATTGGTTGATTTTTTAGTTTGTCACTCTCAAGTGTTTAACCACTCCTAACACCCTCAGTCTAAGCCCTACCACAACATCAGAAGTTCAAAGCATTCAAGGACTTTCTGGTTCATACCAAAAAATTGTGGAGCATAAATCAGATAAATATTTGTATTTAGGTTGTGATATTTGTAAATATCACTCTTTATTTTGGAGATCTAGTTTCCATCTGAATCTCTTGTAAACTTGTATACCTTTTGTAATTTTATATACTAAATAATAAAGTAAAATATCTTTAAAAACTTCATTTATTACACCGGGTTAAATATAAATAATTTTATATATTTAGTAATACAAAAGTTATATCATTAAGAAGTCTGTGTATTGTATGGGTTTAATAAATGTAAGTTTATATACCAAATAAAAATGTTATTTCTTTAAAAACCAATAAATCTAATTTTATATACCAAATAAAAAAATCATATCTTTGAAAAAACTATAGATATACTCGATGCTCGATAGATAAAAAAAAAGGGTTGAAGGAGGGAACCCTTGGCCCCAGTACCCTTTTTGGGTACTCATCATCCCACCCCACAAGGGTTATGATGCCGACAAATAGCCTTGGTCACTACCTCCATGATATGGGCACCACAAGGATTGAACCCGCGTCATTACAACTTCCCATTTCAGCGTGACTTTCATCGGCTGCGGGTACCACTGGGCTATAAGCCCATTGGTGATGCTCGATAGATAAGATGATTGCAGAGATAGTTCTTGAAAAGAAGATACAATGGTCAAACACGTTATTCAAGAAGAAAATCAGTAGCCATTTTAGTAATAAATGTTAGTACCAGTTCTGACAATTTGATTTATAAATTATGTATTAAAATCGATATAATAATTTTCTTTTAATAATGATAAGAAAAATAAATAATATATTAATACAAAGTTTGGTTTTCATAATAAATAATTTGGTTTATTTATGTAATAAAATCGATACAATAATTTTTTTAATAATGAAAATAAAAACAAATAATATATTACTTTAAAGTTAGGTTTTCGTGATAAATAATTTGGTTTACTTAAAATATCTTAAATTAACAATTTAAATTTGAGAATAATATTTTGTTAGAAAAATAGAAGGATTCTATTCGACGCCCAAAAAGGTTGGATAAGATTTAATATTAATTTATTATTTAATTAATATAAGATAAGTAAGAAATAGAGGTGAGAAAACCAAAAAGTAGATGTCTCCAATTGATGACACATGTCACATGTTGATTTATTTTATTGTATAGTACTAGCGGTAAGACCCGTGTGCAAACACGGGTGGTTTCTTAGAAAACCATACATAACACATATTGATAGAACATATAGATATATGTATAGATATTGTACCAAAATGTGTTATCTTTTATACCTAAAAGACAACTATAATTACATATAAAAGATGTCTAACAAACTTAATAAAATATGTCTAAAAGATGTCTAACAAACTTAATAAAATTCATCAGTTACATATGATTATTTTCATTCTCTTATTCAAAAAAGAGAGTATCCACCCATTGACAATGTAAACTGTTATAAACATAAGTACACATAAAAGATGTCTAACAAACTTAATAAAATTCGAATACAACTTAAGTTTTAACAAACATTAACTAAGAACATACGATCACCTGCCTAAACAACACACATCAAACCTCAGTCAAGAATTTGTTACGCAACAACATGTCCTTTGCTACGTGTTGTGATCTGGTTAAATATGCTACTGGAGACAATGTATCAGCAGCTGCTGATCCAACAATCTCCCTATACAACAGATGATACGAAAACCCTTCTTTATTACTGATTTTTATTTCTCATCAAGATCTCCCTGATTTGTCCTTTGAATTGTAGTTCAAATTCCAGGGAGAACATGTCTTCTTCATCATCCCTTTCAAGTTGAAGGTCCAACAAATCTTGGAGATCGTATGCATTCAGATTATATGCACTATCCATTTTAATCTCTTCAACACTACCATCTGATCTGATCAAAGTCAATACTTGGGTTTTTGAGCATGACTTCCACTTTACTATTTTGGGATCAGTTGGTTTTCTTGGACAAAAAATTATTGAAGATGAGTTTGGTGATTGTGGTCTGCTAACTAAATTTGCAATTGGTTCATACAAATCAGATGATGAGAGAAGTGTTGGTGCATATTTCGTACGTCTGCCACTGTGCGAATAGTTAGATAGAGCGCGTGTTGAATATTGTATAGAATAGGATTAGTTGGACACGATTTTGATAATGTAAAGGTCCATCCGGACGGAGGGCAATCCAGACGGATCGACATAGTTGGTAGTTGTCTATAAATAGGAACTTGGGGTTCCCATTTGGACAAGCTTTTGGTTCCCAGAGGGGAGATGCTGTCCAACTGGTCTCATGGTGCTGTAACGTTGAATAATCAATAGAGACCAGATTGTAAGTGACTGCTCGGTGTCGTATCTATCTTCTACTCTTTTCTTAGTTGTAATAAACGCACCGAACACGTCATTTTGGGACCGAGGCTCCGTCAAACTCACCGGTTCCTGGATAAGCAGTGGTATCAGAGCTACGGTACCGATTTAATCGATCTAACAGTCGGTTAAATCACCAAAAGCTCATCAATTTTGGGTTAAACGGGAGTTTTGATGTTAAACAGAGAAAATCATCAAAATAAAGGTCAATTCACGAATGGATTTTGGAAATGAAGACATCATTCTGTTTGGAATTGATTCGCGCACAATCCTGTGAAGTTTCATCATGAAATTCACACAAATAAAGATTCTGGATAAAAAAAACGTGATTTGGAGTGTTCTTGAGCAGTTAAGACATATCCGATCGAATGACCATCCGATCGGATGACCATCCGATCCATATCACTATCTTGCTTGAAGGCTTATTGAAGGTTTAACTACTTTCAATCGAATGACCATCCGACCGGATGGCCATCCGATCCAACATACCATCTTGTTCATTTTGTCCTTTGATCGAATGACCATCCGATCGGATGACCATCGGTCAACATGCCATTCGACCAGATGATCAAATGCCTAAAAAAGGCATTTTTTTGATCGCAACGACGAGGAGAGTCTTTAGAAAAAAATTGGTGATTGATAATTTTTTCGGGTTTTTAACGACCAAGCTGGGTTGTTCGGGGACACCGTCTGGGGCTTTAGTAAACATATTTGATGATGCGATCACAGATTGTGGAAATTAGTGGGGTAGTCATGATACTAGTGCAGAATGTTTATCATTCAGGGTATCTGACTATTTATGGGCCAAATCGAAAAATCCGCAACGATGAAAAACTGATGTTTTGAAGAATATTGTAATATTTTCGGCATAGTCGAGTTTTTCAGAGATAAGAGAGGACTGGATTGCCTAGTTTGAGGGGGAATTCAGTGATAGAGACGTCAGAATTTTCAAAAATGAGGGGGAATAAAAATTTCAATGTCCTATGTTGAAATTCCAGCATTTTTTGAAATTCGTAACACTGCAACAGTATTCAGGTAGTTTCGACTTCAGATTGTCAGGGAGAATGTGAATCTGATCGTGGGTGTAAGCTTCCAAGATCAAGATGATCCGAGGTGTTGATATCTGATCGTGGACGAAAGCATCAGAGATCTGAGAGTGATCGTGGATGATAGCTTCTGAGATCTAGATTATCCGAGGAGATGAATCTGATTGTGGACGAATGCTTTGTAGATCGGATTACATTACCAGATGATTTGTTTTCCGATGAAGATTTGCTGATTGTGGAGAATATCTTTTACACGGATCTGTCATTCTTACGGTGCATTAGCGTGGATCACGGTAAACGGGATATCAGATCTTTAGGGGGAATCACGGATTTGAAGTTAACCAGTGGAGTATTTGAAGTTTCTATCAATTGCAGGTTGAGTTTTTGTACATTCTTAGATCGAGCAAGCGAAATGCGAGATCGTAGTGCTGACACGACTTATCAAAAACTGAGCTCGGATGTGGTTAAAGTTGAAACAGAGGATGCTGCATTGACTAGTTTCAAGTTGGTGATTGTTCGTGAAGGTTGCAGTTTAGCACATCAGAGGAGAGTCGTGAACTGTGCAAAAGACCTGAAGATTCATTTCAGGGGGAATTAGTGCTCTATACTAACAAAAGCAAACCCGAATCATCAATCGAGGGGGGATCTATTGTAAGATTTCAAGATGCCTGATTGAAGTTGCAGAAAAGTTGAAGTTACAGAATATTCAAACACGGCTCAAGGTTCTAAACGTTTTATAGACGATTCGACACTGACAGCCGAGGGGGAATCTGTTGGTGCATATTTCGTACGTCTGCCACTGTGTGAATAGTTAGATAGAGCGTGTGTTGAATATTGTATAGAATAGGAATAGTTGGACACGGTTTTGATAATGTAAAGGTCCATCCGGACAGATGACCATCCAGACAGATGACCATCCGGACGGATGGACATAGTTGGTAGTTGTCTATAAATAGGGACTTGGGGTTCCCATTTGGACAAGCTTTTGGTTCTTAGAGGGGACAAGCTGTTCAACTGATCTCGTGGTGCTGTAACGTTGAATAATCAATAGAGACCAGATTGTAAGTGACTGCTCGGTGTCGTATCTATCTTCTACTCCTTTCTTAGTCGTAATAAACGCACCGAACACGTCGTTTCAGGACCGAGGCTCCGTCAAACTCATCGGTTCCTGGATCAGCAAGATAGTTTTTCGGAGTATCGATTTTTAGAGACAGAGCATCAGTTGTAGGATAGACTGGGTTTTGAAGAACATTTGAATCTTCAGCTCTAAGTTCTTCCAGCTTTTTGTAGGTCTCAACTATCTTCAGTTTAAACCATCTGGCAATGGATCTAGCTGGACCATAACCAGCAGCCACAAGCTCTGCTCTCATTCTTTTAAACTTCAATGCCTCATCTGAATCCACTGTTTTGACTTTCTTCCAATTAGGTGGAGTTGGCTTTACCAGAGGATCATTGTGCATTTTTGTGATTCTATCGATCTCTTCTCTAAGAGCATCTGCTAACCAGTTTTTGAATTGATCTTCAGTTACCTTATATGGTTTGTACTTCATAATGTGTGCAACATAAGCGTCCCTCAGTTTCATCTGAAGTTCAGGAATTACTGGCCTCTAAGACATGGATTTGCTCACGTCCCTAGCATAGTCTTCAAGTTTTACGACTTTGCTAAGCTGAAATGATAAAAACCTCTGATATTCCCTGTCATCCATCCCTATGCTTTTCTCTCTTGCTATAACCTCAGCCTGTGATACTTTTAATTTCAAATACTCATCTAAGTTTTGAGGCTTCTTATAGCCATAAAGATATGGGAAGGATCTTTTAGATGGATCCTCTATTGTGAAGAATAATTCAATTTCAACTTTAACAATGACTAACTCGAGCAGATATTGAGCTTCCGGAGGAATGACTGATGTTAGTGTAGCAATTGTAAGAGATGAAGTAGGTTCTCTGGGTGGAAATGACGAGCATGGACTGTTTTGAATGGAGGCAGATGATACAGGGATTGCTGATTTAATCTCCTCATCATCTTCTAACACAATATGAGTTTTTCTCTTACGTGTGGAGATGAATTCTGGTGAAGGAGAATGTTTTGGTAGTGAAGATGAATGTATGGGAAATCTTTGTGACGTTGGAGGTGGTTGGATTGTGGTTGGTGTAGTGAAAATGATCATGGCAGATGTTTGACAAACTTCTGCTAAAACAACTGGTGTCTCAGCAGCTGTTTGGTAAATATCTGCTGATAGTTTTGTTATATCAGCATCTATTGACAGAATGGGTGATGATGGTGTTGAAGCTATTTTCTCCTTCTTTTGTGGTGGTTTTTTTGGAGAATGTATGGATTTAGGTTGAGCAGGGGATATAATTTCTGTAGGATTAGCTTTTGAATCTGGTGGCAACTTTCTCAGTGAATCTTTCTCCCCCTTTTTGGCATCATTATCATCATCATCTTTCTCAAAGATTGATGTAGGGGTGGAGCTAGTAAGTTTCAACAGATGTTCCTTAATGTTTATAATGTCTGCTTGTGTGTCTTTATACCTGGCATCAATCAAATTTCTGATAAATTTCAAACTGAAATTGCGGTTACTTTCAGCCAAATTCCTCTGAGCTTGAAGGGTGGGTTGCATAGAATTCCAAAGCTCATTGGCAATTTCCTGTGTGCTAGGTTGACTTTTAAAAAGCTCTATCATCTGCTTAATCAATTCTTTCATTTCAGCAACATCTGTTTCAATGGTAAACACTCTAACCGTCAAATCCTTATAACTTAATTCATCACCTACTTTAATAGGATCATCTGAATTCCCACCTGTAGTGGTTGTATTTGTTTTGATAATAGGAGAAGTCTCCATATCATCAGAAACAGATGCCCCTTTTTCTTGGTTCTAGGGACTTCCCACTGAAGCAGAGATTAGAGTTGTAACCTCATCAATGGTTGCCTTCAAGGGAGTCTAAATGATGTAACCACTGTCCAACTGATCACCAATGGGTTCAACAGTTGTAGTGGCTGCTCCACTTGAAGTACCATCAAGAGTTTTATAATACTCAACGGGGATAACCTCCTCAACTGTTTGTAGGATAGCAGATTGAATTGGTTCAGACACAGTAATTTGTTGTGCTCCACTCTTAGTAATGTGTGCATTAGAGGAACTGTTTTCATTCTGAAATTCAATTGCTTCAAATAGAGGTAATATTGTTGATGGAACTTGAGAAGAAGGTTGTGGTGTAGAAAGCGTGATTGCCCTGGGAGAGGGACTTTTAAACATACTTTCATATGAAAGGTCTACTTCATGTTGTGGTGTCCCTGTGCTTACAACATGATCCTTTTGTGAGGATACGTGAGGAGTTTGGATGGGTTGAGATCTTTCCAACAAATGTGAGGAAGTAGCAGCAGTGGTTTCAATTGACATTTGTGTTGTCACTGCATTAACCTCTAGGATCTCATCTTCCAGTGGAACCTTTTTATTTTGTTTGGTTTTGGTGGGCTTTTTGGATGTGACATGTTTCTTTTTGCGTTTTCCTGGTGTGTGTGTGTGTTTCACAACACCGGTTGTGGTGTCATGATCACCAGGAGCAGTTGGCTCAACAATAGAGGTTTGAGCAACAGATGTGGACGCATCTAAAACAGGCTCATCCCCCTTTGTTTCTGTTCTTGAAACTTCTGACTCTTTATCCATAAGTCTAGTAAAATTTTTACTTGTAAGACTATTTATTTGAAAAGCTACACCTTGTTCAAAATATGTTTGTGACACTTCTTTTCGTAGGTAGTAGCTTAGAAGTCTTGGATACAACAGAAAAGCATTACTACAAACACCTTTTTTCAATTTTTTCACATTTTTCACATTATTCAACAAATCAGAAAACAGTGCTTGTGATAAATTGTAATCAGATTTTGTTAAAATAGCATAACCCAAATACTGAATGTTTAAAGGTATCTCATTAAATGCGGTGGTCTTGGCTGTGAGACAAGTTAAAAGAGTATGAAACAAAAATTTCATTGGCGGAGGGAAGTTTGGTTTGTACATAGTAACTTCCTTTAATTGTGCATCATACCCTCTTTCAATGAACTCTGTATGAAGTTCAGATTTTTCAAAGTTGGTCTTACCTCCCAACTCGTCCAATGCAAATGTAGTGGAAATTGTGAAGGGAGAAATTCGTACCACACTTTTCCCGACCTTAGATGTGATGGCAACTGGATTATTATCTTTAGCCTCTATTTCAGCATTAAACCAAAATTGTCGGAGTGTTTCTGTATGAACCGGAGCATCAGCAGTAAAGATTGATTTGTATTTTGATGACGTTAAAAGGTCAATTATTGAGTGAAAGCTGGTATTTTTGCTGGTTTTCTCGAAGATGGGGAGGTAGTTGTGAGGGTTTTTGATGTTCAGAGACATGATCGGAGAAGAAGGTGATTTGGGGATGAAACATGGTTTAAGTTGGAGGGTTTTTGATATGTTGGAAACTGTTTTTGAGAATTTTGAATTCGAGACGACAGTGGTAGAAGCTCGATTTAGGGATGAAACAGCTTTTATATAGAGAGAAAAAGCGAAGGTTGACGTGGCAGTAGTTACAAATATCTGATGGTTAAGATCTGTCCACGTCAGAACCTCTCTTGTGACAACCGATGACAGTTGTTTGGAAACCTCTGTTGGTCGACTACAGAAGTTGGGAACAGTGTGAGTCAAACAGTCGTTAGATAAACAAAAGTTATGAGAACAGATGATAACTTTCAGCAGTTGTTTTATTTTTAGCTAACATCTGTCCAACTCAGAACCTCTCTTGTGATAATGGACGACAGTCAGCAGTATAGTAAATCAACAGTCGTTAGGATAAACAGAATTTATGACAACAGACTGTATCTTTTAGCAGTGGATCTATTTTTAGACAAGCAGAAGTTTCAAAAACAGTTGTTTTCAACAGTTGTAACTCAACAGTCGTAAGTCTAACATCTGCTATTACCCCAACCACTGTTAGTATCAAAACCTCTGTTGAGCATTTTAAGATTGAATATCATCTGTTATTCTTTTAACATCTGTTGGCCCATAGCAGACCTTTGCGTCTTCAGACATTCATTCATCAGCAGATGCTCTCTTTTTTCAGACTTTAGCTGCAACACACCTTTTACAACAACAAATATCGACTCTTTGTAATTAGGTCTTACCGCAAATTCTTCCAAAAAACTGTTATTGATGAACAAATATTCTAGATTTACACATCAACATCAATATCAGTCTGCCATCCTTAGATGTTATTCAAAATTATATAATAATACTTAGGAATGACTGAAATAATTAAAATGAAGATGCGACAACAAAGATTAATAGTATTAAAATTTATTCAACAGTGGTAAATCAACAGTCGTTAGCATAGACAATTGTTTCATAAGAGCGTTCGAATATATGACAACAGCAACATGCTTATACAAAGGTCTACAATTACAATTTCACATACTGTGCAACATCTAATCTAATGGACTAACAAACTCCCAACATCTGCTATTTAACCTAACCACTGTTACTATAAAAACCTTTTGTTGGCTCAACATATTTTGAATAGTGTCACACCCCAAAATACCACATGCGGAAACACCACGGGACGTGTGACGTACCAGGATCCAGCCACCAATCACATTGAACCACAACATAGTATTAAGTAAAAGTTTCCATTTATTTCATAAAGTAATTCCAAAACACAACTTAAAACAAATACGTTCAGCGGAAGCATAATGTAAATAGTTATTCAAGTGTTTCCAAAATAAATGTGCAAAACCAATGAACATGTATCCAAGAGCTACGACCCATGACCACTCCAGCACTCCCAGACAGCAAGTTCCAACCATGAATCTAACGACCTGCAAGCATGCAGACAAGTGTGTCAGACGACGCTGGTGAGTTCAAAGTTTGTTAACACGTTTAGTTACCAGATATGAGTTTAAAACGTTTCAGAGATTCGATGTTGTTAATAACTCAATTACCGCAGATGGCTCCAGATTATTTGCTCTTCCCCAATGCTCTATCAAACATTGGTCAAGTGGTTAAGGTAATTAGTTCACGACCGTCCTCTCCGGTACGGTGTGAGGGTACCAAACCTAATAGCGCTATCAACTAATAACCCCGTTGCCTCCCCGGCAACCTATTCGGTATATGATGGGACTTAAATGATAGATATGAGTGTATTAACCAACATCTTGAGTTTAACATTCCAGTTAAACCAATTACCCAATATTCCTCCCCGGAATATTTACCCGATGTCCCTCCCCGGGACGCATGCTTGAAAAAGAGCAGTGAACTCACCTTAGATTTGCTCAGTATAATAAGTTACTCGTTCTAGTTAGCCAACCAACCCTACCGTGGTTACCAAGTGAAGTCAGTTTCATAATCGCTTAAGTCACGTAATTTCGCAGTTTGCATTCATCTCAAAGATTATCACATAACACATAGCATACACTCATCCTCATACATTCATCATCATACACATATACACTGCATAAACTGTTATGTTCATTTGTTTACGTGTAACATCTTCCACGAAGAACCATACTTCGTGGTGCACCATTATGGCGAAAGACCCTCTCGGCGAAGAACTATCCTTCTTCGAGGATACATATGACGAAAGACCCTAGTGTTTCGTCAATATCCAGTCAACGAAGAACCAAGTTCTTCATCGAACCGTGTTCTTCGTCGGGGCGTCTTTCATTGCTGCCCTCAACAGTCAGTTGATTTTCCATATTTTCAGCCGTAATTGTTGTTAACAATTTGACAGTTTCCCCAATCAGATCAAACGACACTTTTACATCATGACTGTGTAATCTACTCATGAATAATCATCCAAAACATACAGGGCTCAATCATTATACAAACCATACTAAATAATCCATAACGTTTCTAAAACATAACAGATCCTAACATCCTATGACCGCACACAATCAACATATCAGTTTATCATGAGTTCATGCATCAGAATCATCAAACCCCATCACTAGTAAGAATATATATACAAACTCTCAAGCCCTCAACATGAAAGTGCTAGAATACAATATCATTGTTGAAACCCTAATCAAGTATATAACAAAACAATCATCAGAAGTATAACACACTAATACCAGGGGAACACTAACCGTGATATTGATTAGATTGGTTTGATCTAGACACAGAGACTTCGAACTATTGGAAACAGCCGTCCAGTATGTTTAGGGTTTGATGTTTACGTTTTACAGTTTATGAAGAGTCATGCAATAAAATAACACAGCCCATTCTGGGCCTCGAACAACCTAGGCCGAAGCCCCTTCTCGGCGAAGGACATGCTCGGCGAAGAACCCATTCTTCGTCGAGACTAAAGGTGGTGAAGAACTCATTCTTCGTCGAGTAAGACTTGTGGCGAAGAACATTAAATAAGCTTCATTTAACATTTCACATTTAACAACCAAGCATTACACATTAACATTTATCATTCAAATAACTACCCACGACACCACATACAACAATTTGTAAAAACAGGATTGGGAAGCAAGCGATGTGTATAGGAAAGACCTTGAAATCTCAGGTTGTCACATCATCCCCAACTTGAAAGAAATTTCGTCCCGAAATTTGACAAGTAGTTCAAAGCAGTACGGTGCTAGATCAGGATGACTGTGGATTTTCCCCAGGTGCCACATCATCCCCAACTTGAAAGGGAATTTCGTCCCGAAATTCACCAGTTGTAACAGGATCAGACTGGTCAGTTGGGAATAGATGAGGATACTTGAGCTTCATCTGATCTTCGCGTTCCCATGTGAACTCTGGTCCACGTCTTGAGTTCCAACGAACTCTCACGATCAGAATTCGACTATGCTTACGGACCTTGACTTCCGGTCCATAATTTCGATAGGTTCCTCGACAAACTGCAACTTGTTGTCAATTTTCAGCTCTTGAAATGGTACCACAAGTGTTTCATCAGACAAACACTTCTTTAGTTGCGAAACATGGAAGACATCATGAACATTACCCAACTCAGCAGGTAACTCAAGCTTGTAGGACACTTTGCCGATCCGCTCCAGGATTTTGAATGGCCCTACATAACGCGGATTAAGCTTACCACGTTTCCCAAACCGTACTACACCCTTCCAGGGTGAGACTTTTAACATGACACGATCGCCTATCGCGAACTCCAAAGGTTTCCTACGCTTGTCGGCGTAACTTTTCTGACGGTCACGCGCCGCCGCCATACTATTTCTAATCTGGACAATCTTTTCTGAAGTTTCAAGTACAAGTTCCGGGCCTGTGATCTGACTGTCACCCACCTCAGCCCAACAAAGAGGTGAACGACATTTCCGTCTGTACAATGCTTCAAATGGAGCTGCCTGGATACTGGTATGGTAGCTATTGTTATAAGAAAACTCTATCAAAGGCAAGTGTTTCTCCCAACCCTTGCCAAAATCAATCATGCACGCTCGCAGCATGTCTTCAAGTGTCTGGATGGTTCGTTCACTCTGACCATCCATCTGTGGGTGATAAGCAGTGCTCATGTCGAGACGTGAGCCAAACAATTTGTGCATCGACTGCCACAAATCTGAAATGAAACGCAGGTCACGATCCGAGATGATAGAGGTTGGCACCCCGTGCCTAGAAACCACCTCTTTTAGATAAACAGCGGCAATTTGTGAGAACTTATCCGTTTCCTTGATTGCTAGAAAGTGCGCTGACTTCGTGAGACGATCAACGATCACCCAGATGGTAGCGTTTCCGTTTTGAGTTCTAGGCAATCCTGTGACAAAATCCATCGCAATTTGCTCCTATTTCCACATTGGTATCTCTGGTTGCTGAAGTAGGCCTGCGGGTTTCTGATACTCTACCTTGACTTTCGCGCAAGTCAAACACTTACTCACATACGTCGCGATGTGGGCCTTCATCTTCAGCCACCAGTACAAAACTTTCAGGTCCTGATACATCTTATCCGAACCTGGATGAACAGAGTATCGAGACTTGTGCGCTTCGTCCATCACAAGCTCTCGAAGATTACCAAACAAAGGGACCCATACACGTTCCATGAAATAGAGAATACCATCAGATCTCTCTACAAGTTGTTTCTCCATGCCCCGCAGGTATTCTGCTTCAATGTTTTCCTCTTTCAACGCCTCAGTTTGTGCAGAACGGATCTGGTCAGGTAGTGTTGGTCCCCTCTGGCGGCCCTGTTCGAATAGTGCGACTTTCTTCGCTCGTTGAGACGGGTGTTTGTGAAGTGTATAAACATATAAAGAGTAAAAAATATAGACAATGAGAGTGATATATCTTCAATGGTTAATTCTTATTAAACAAAGAAGAAGGGGTCGATCCGAGAATAAACTCGAATCTAAATGTCACCCCCTGGGCCAAACCAGGGGGTAAACTCTCATGAGAAACTCTATATGAAATATTACAATACAAGACACACATAATTCCTTCGTAGGAATTATGTATTTATAGAGACTTTCATAAGCCTATTTCAAATGTGATTGGTTGTTGGTATGTGTGCCCATCCAATTGCATGTGCCTTATCTTTTTATCCACCAACTTTCTGATGAATCCTTCAACATTTGAGAATATATATTTTCTGATGAAAAAGCTTTTTCATAAAGGAAAAGTTCCTTTTTCCTTTTCTGATGATTTCTTTTCCAAGTGGAAATATTCCTTTTCTCTACACAAGGAAAAGATTCCTTTTTACCAGAAAGTTACTTTCTAGCTTTTTCCCATGTGAATCTTTTCTTTTGAAACCATTTCTTTTTTTTATGGAATCCTTTTTCATAGAAAATATTTAATGTGTTAATAAGATTAACACAATTCTTTGACTTTGTATCTTGTAAACTCCATAATGTCGCGCTAACACTTTGAAGTCTTGTGACCTTTGTCGTGATCTTTCATCAAAGAATTAGAAGCTCCAATGTTTAGTGCTTCTGGGACGGTTCGTCGGTCGATTCGTGTTGACGGAATTAATTCTAAGTACCTTAATCTATTTTTAACAACAAATACAATAAAGTTTCCTAACAGGTAGGTTAGAATGGATGGTGAGCTGCAAGGCGAGGACACGTTTGGGTTTCGATTCCTTTCGACTGAGGGCATCAGCTACAACGTTAGCCTTACCCGGATGATACTTGATTGCACAGTCGTAGTCGTTTAAGAGTTCTACCCAGCGACGCTATCGCATATTTAATTCCTTCTGGTCAAAGATATACTGAAGGCTCTTGTGGTCGGTATAAATAGTGCATTTAGTACCGTACAGATAATGCCTCCAGATTTTGAGCCAAACACCACGGCCCCCAACTCTAAGTCGTGAGTCGTGTAATTCTTCTCATGAACCTTCAGCTGCCAAGAAGCGTAGGCTATCACCTTCTCGCATTGCATTAGCACACAGCCAAGACCTTGAATATAAGCATCACAATACACCACAGAATCCTCGGTACCTTCGGGTAAAGACAAGATTGGTGCACTGCAGAGTTTTTGTTTCAACGACTGGAAAGCATCTTCTTGTTTCGTTCCCCAAGAGTATACAACGCCCTTCTATGTAAGTGCGGTGAGAGGTTGAGCGATCTTCGAGAAGTCTTTAATAAATCTGCGATAATACCCGGTGGACCAAGAAATTGTCGCACCTCTGAAGGATTCTTTGGTGCCGCCCAATTTCTGATAGCATCAATCTTTGCAGGATCCACGTGTATTCCCGATTCATTCACAATGTGGCCAAGGAAGTGTACCTCCCGAATCCAAAAGTCACACTTAGAGAATTTCGCGTAGAGTTGCTCCTTCCTCAGAGCTCCAAGATAAGACGCAAGTGTCGCTCGTGGTCCTCCTTGCTCTTCGAGTAGATCAGAATGTCGTCGATGAACACGATAACGAAATCTTCAAGATACGGTTTGCACACACGGTTCATGAGGTCCATGAAGACCGCTGGTGCGTTCGTCAACCCAAACGGCATAACCAGAAACTCATAATGCCCATACCGTGTTCGAAAAGCCATTTTAGGGATATCCTCCTCTCGGACTCTCATCTGATGATAGCCCGATCTTAAATCGATCTTCGAGTAAAAACTTGACCCTTGCAACTGGTCAAACAGATAGTCGATGCGTGGAAAAGGATAGCAGTTCTTGACAGTCACCTTGTTGAGTTCCCGATAATCAATACACATACGAAAGGACCCGTCTTTCTTCTTTACAAACAGAACTGGGGCTCCCCAAGGCGAAGAACTGGGTCAGATAAAACCTCTATCCAACAGTTCTTGAAGTTGATTAGATAACTCTTGCAACTCCCTAGGTGCAAGACGATAAGGAGCGCGAGCAATTGGGGCCGCTCCTTGTAACACCTCGAAAATTCATGTCCAATAATATAAAGACACGTGTCATGTAAGACAAACGTGTCAGGAACCCGGATCAATAAAAGATGTATGGTAGGATTTAAAAGGGCGACATGTTATTAAAACACCTCTGAGCGACCCAAGTTATGAATCCCAAGACCTTAAATCGTGATGATAAACATCTAAGATATTTAGCCGGTTATTCCTAAATAAATAAATCCCATTTTACGGAAATTGAGTTCTTTAACATGTTACTACAAAGTTCCTAATTAAAATTCTTGTTTAAAAAGAATTAAACTTCATATATATATACATGACCAAACCTCCATAAGGATCCAAGTTGTGTAAATGCATGGCTAGGCATGCAAAGACTGATCAAGTGGTCCCATGATGATTAAAAAGACCCAAGACTCGGACTAGGAAAGTTGCATGGTCAAAACCTTAAAGTTTGCAAGTTTTTGGCTTCTGGTCATCGGATACGGACCGTAAGGCCTTAGGCTTACGGTCCGTAAGCGCTGCAACTGGGCGATATAAACCAAGGTCGGTTACGGACCGCAAGGCCAAGGGCTTACGGTCCGTAAGAGGTGCTTACGGTCCGCAAAGCTTGTAGCTTACGGTCCGTAAGAACGTCGCTGGCAACCGATTTTGGACAGTTGCCTGTTCAGCCTGTTGCACCGCCTCATTTAAGTGGTTTTTGAAAACAGGGGCTTGGCAACTGGTTTTGGCATCATAGGGACACATGGATACATCTGAGTTTAGTCCTAGACTATTGTGGCAAGATCTTATGACTTGTTCTTGAGTATATAAGGAGTTGAAGTTGCAACAATTGGACTTGCCCATTTCATTTGCATTCAAGCATTTCTCTAGAGCTTCTCTGATCAGCAACAAGCTTTCGTTAGGATCCCTAATCATACTTAGGACATTTGTAAGTGTCCTTAATCCTTCTTAATTCAGTTTAGCCTAGTTAATTAGCCTAAAGTCAAACCATCGTAATTAAGGTTTGACTTCGTGATTAGTCACTAATGACACAGTGATTAATCAAATTAAAATTACCTTTAAGTAGGTAATTATGTGGGTAATAAACCCTTAAAAGGGTACTCTCTGATTCCCACTCTAACTAGGTCAATTGTCGGGTCAAACTTGATATTTAAAAGTCAACAGAATACTTATTTTCAAATTAATACATAATTAGCAATGTAGGATCCATACAACCTGTCTTATCATTAATATAACTTGGTAATCAATGTAAGAACATGTCTAAACATGTTCACCCTGACAATTTTCAGTCTAGGCTCGGTTCGGAACCGAAAGTCGCATGATTTGACTTATGCTATGACTTTCAGTTCTGACCCGTTTAAGCATTGTTTAGAAATGCCTTAGAGCTTTATTTGGACCAGGTTTCATACTAGTATAATCCTCTGTGATTATGCAACTTGGTTACATAGTTATCCGATTCATATGCATGTTTCCGTTAAAAGCTTAAATTTGACTATTATGCCCTTTTCACCTTAAAACGTGATTTTTGAAAATATAAAAGAGTAGAAACCTTAGTTACTGATTTATAAACTTATCCTTAAAATTTGATATCAGTTTGAGGTCCAGAATAGGAGTTATGCTCATTAGCGTAAATATAAAGCTTTTTATTTATTAAACGGTATAATTAACATATAGCATATCTAAACCCAATTTTTGATGTCAAACTTATTACCCACTGATATAAAATAATATTTGGGGATTTTTAAAGATTTTTATTTATTTTTAGGCTGAGCATAACCTAGAGTTCTAAGCTTGATTCGGTTATGACGGTTTTACCCTTTTACGCTATAAAATGAGTTTTATAAGACCTTTCGGCCCCAAACCTTTTGCTACTGATTTTTAATAATAAATAAAGTATTTTGAGCCTTCTGGAATGATAAAACATCAGCTTTCATTTGAAAACCCGGAATTAGCTCAAAACCGTCTTTTTAGGCATTTTTAACGCATAGTATGTATTAACACTAGTTTAAACATATAAGGTTTGATGTCTACTGATATATTCAGTAAATTTATGTATTTTTACAGTAGGCAAAAGTTGTAAGCTCAGGTTTCCAGTTTTGACCTTTTAGGCTTAAGTAAAATTACCAAAATGCCCCTTCGGGGCATAGTATGGTTAGAAATGATAAATTTCACATAAAGGTTATACCCTACTGATGTAACTTAGTAAAATAGGTATATTTACTGATTACATCAGACCCGAAACTCAGATTTATAATTAAACTCTTTTATAACCTTTAAAATGACCAAAATACCCCTACGGGGCGTACTTTGAATTTAAATTCGTTTTGGGCATAATAGAAGATATCTTTCTGATATCACAACATATTTGAAGCATACAAGCTTAGGAAACTTGCATATGACTCATTTGGTTACCCGTTACGCACTTTTCGCGTTCGGATCGGCTTATGTAACTAGTTTGCATATATTAGCCGAAACGGGTCAAACCTTATCATTTTTGTCTCAAAATCCAGAATGTGTTTAGTTTACCCATATTATACAAGTCTCCAAACTTGTCGGGTCTAAATCACATTCTATTCCGGTCTTCGCTTATTCATGCGTTTGTACCGTATCTTCCTTTTTAAAATAACCGGTCTAAGCTTAAGCTTAATTAAAGACCCGTTAGAAATCTAATAGGTTATTATAAACCTTCGTTCCAGAATAGGAGACCCAGTAAAAGTTATATGTACTTGCTGATTTGATACGGCTGGGATTAAATATATATTTAGCTCAGGTAAATACTTTTAACTTATTTTCCCTTATACGGGCTTGGGGTACAGTATATAAAATACCGTTTGGTCGGGCATTCGACCTTAATCGATTGGTGGTTAAGTATTATCGAGATGACCAGTTTAAAAATTTGTTTTGTTTGCTTAAACGCCTTTGGGGGGTTAATGACCATGTCCCGGATATCCTTGGCATCATTTTACAAAATGGCCACGACCTAAGCACGGGGTGTAGGCGTACACCTGACAGTGCATAAATAAATAATGTGGTGTGTCAATTAATCTTTAACCCGGCATGATCCGGGCTACTGAACGCATAAGAAACATGTAATTCTTTACAATGATTATATATAAATAATTATCCCAAGTTATAAAAAGTTTTGTGCCATGTGCATTCAAATCAATTTTCTTAAAACGTTTTCAAAATGAGTCAGTTAATTGTATTTACCAGTGTAAACTGACATATTTTCCCAAAAAGGCTAAGTGCATGTACTAAACGGAATAGGTTGGCCTCTCCTAGCATCATATAGAAGTCTCGCAAGCTTAGATGTCTCTGTTGAACAATAAATTTCCGTTTTATTCGATTCTGCCTGTGGATCTGTTTTGACTATCTTGTGATACTTAATATTACAATATATTCGGTTGAAATAATATCTATCTTTTGCTTCCGCTGTGCATTATTATTATTTGTGTTGTTTGACTATGATGATATCAACTACGTCACGATACTCCCCACCGGGCCCACCGGTAATACGTGGAAATATCGGGGTGTGACACTCCTAGTGTAAGATCAATCTGAAATTCCACTTGACGGTGAGGAGGTAAACCAGGAAGTTCCTCAGGAAACACATCAGGAAATTCACGAACAACTAGCAGGTCTTCGATCTTCCTCTCTTCAGACGGAGTATCAGTAACAAGTGCTAGAATAGCAGGATACCCCTTTTGTAGACACTTCTGAGCTTTCATAGCTGAGATGATACCAACCATCGCACCACTGCGATGCCCTTGAACCGATAGAGCTTCTCCACTGGGGAGGGGAATACGTACGATTTTCTCTTTACAAAGGATGCCAGCACAGTGTTTGGACAACCAGTCCATACCAACCACTACGTCAAAACTACCGAGGGTAACAGGAAGGAGGTCAATGTCAAACACTTGACCCACAAGATCTAGTTTACACCTAAAAAGGACATGCGAAGCTTCAATCGTCTTACCATCTGTTAATTCTACCACATGCTTAGCTTCTAGAGGTGTTGGAGTTAACCCTAATCGTTGACTGAACTCTAAGGACACATAACTCCAATCGGCACCGGAATCAAATAACACAGAAGCAAAGAGGTTATTCACAGAAAACGTACCAGTCACGACATTGTCGTCGTTCCTAGCATCACCAGCACCAATATTAAACACCCTTCCACGAGCACCATTGCCCCTATTGTTGCCGTTGTTGTTCCCAGCATTGTTATTGTTATTCTGACGGTTTTCGTTATCATTGGCGTTTTGATTCAGTTGAGGGGAATCCCGTTTAATGTGACCCTCGTCCCCACACTGGAAACACCCCTTCCTATTGCCTTGGTTCTGATGGGGCTGCTGCCTCTGCTGTTGCTGATGCTGTTGTTGTTGCTGCTGATTCTGCTGCTGCTGTTGCTTTGGGAACGGAGCTCTACAGTCTTTTGCCATATGGCCCACCTTATCACACCTATGGTAAGCTCGGACACACGGTCCATGATGATGATAACCACACTTGTTGCACTTTGGCTTCCTACCAACGTAGGAGCCTTGGCTCGGATTGCTGCTCTGGCCTTGGTTAACTGAGGACGACTGACTGAAACTACGATTATTGCTGTTGTCAGGCCTTTTCTGCGATTGGCTTGCACTGGTCGCTTTGTCAGCATCGTTCCATTTACGCTTGTTGTCACTAGCAGGTGTGGTAGCTGTAGCAGTAGGGGTAGTAGCAGAAACACGTGGCGGTAGCGAACCACGCTCGACCTCTTGGTCGGTAATCTTGTGTGCTAAACGGATGATCTAAGGCAGGTTGTTAAGATTTGCAGTAGTGACCAAACTCTTTACTGATGGTGCTAGGCCCTTGATGTACAGTTCAATTCTTCGAGGTGGGGGTCGAGACAAGTTAGGGCACATGTTTGCTAGCTCATGAGATCGTTTCGTGTAAGCCTCGATCTCGGACCCCTCCATCTTTAGATTGTAGTATTCATTCTTGAGTTTCTGAATCTCATCACGAGGACAGTACTCCTCTCGCATCAACTCCTTGAAATCGTCCTAAGTAGTTCCATTAGCCATCTCGATGCCCAGCATCTGCACTTGAGCATTCCACCAGGTTAAGGCACCATCTTCCAATGTGCCAGTAGCATACTTCACCCGGTCCCCCACGGGACAGTTACACATAGCGAACACTGACTCAGCTTTCTCGAACCAAGGAAGTAGCCCCACAGCCCCTTCAGTCCCACTGAATGTCTGTGGCTTACAATCCATGAACGTCTTAAACGTGCAAGCAGGCGGATTGTTTTGCTTCTGATTCGCTTGCTGACCTAAGGACGAAAGAAAATACAGCACACGGGAAAGAGTTGTGTACGCGACACAAGAATAAAGAGTATTTGGCACATTTCGTACCAGCTTGATAGGCTGCCAAATCCTCAGCTACACGTGTGTTAATCAAGTTTGTCAACTCGGCCTGAGTCATCGCAATGTGACCACGTCCATGGCCTCGTCCGCTCATGATTCTATATAAGAAAAGGGAAAAGGTTAAGGGTCGAGATAAGGTAGGAGTCAAACCTCACAATGACTTCTACAGACTACTGAGTTTACATCAGACAACAGAGCGGAACCCCTTTCACACTCGTTAAGCCTCACTGGGACTCACATGCTGTAAGGACCTGCAAAAATCTCCTAAAACGACCCGTAAGTGGAAACCCGGACCCCTAAAACCCTAATCCTCATGAAAAACCAAGAAAATCAAATTTTATTGGTCGCTCGCGGGCCGCGTAAGCCTTAAGGGAAGCTTACGCAGGGCGCGAAGCATGGAGGATCACCGGATAAACGAGTGTTTTAGGATTATTACGCTGCTACGATTACAGGGTAATAATCCTAAAACAGCAACCATTCTGCTTATAAACGAGTGTTTTAGGATCACCGGATAAACTGTGTTCGAAAAATACTTCAAAACAGCAACCATTCTGCTTATAAACGAGTGTTTTAGGATTATTACGCTGCTACGATTACAGGGTAATAACTCGATCACTGCTACGATACAATGTCTGATTGATTGAAACCGATCCGATGGATGTTTAAGTGCTGCCCGAATTCGGGCTATACTTTGTCATTCGTCGTGAGGGTTTTGATTTCGTGAGTTTATCGTAAATGTTGTATTAAGTTACTAAACTAGTTTCGTGTGCATTGTTATTAAACTAGGTTACCAGGCTTAATCAGTAGGCTTACTCTGCCCATCTAAACTCGCAATGTGAGTCATTCTCTTTTTTTTACCAAATTGTTTCCAAAACCCTATTTATTTTCAAAGTTATAATTACAGGGATTAAATCTTTGTAGTCTTCAATTACAGCCGGTATGTGGGGTTTTGTATACATTACTTAATAAGCGTCACCATTGGACAACGGGTTAGCCAATAGGTGATATGACCATAGTCATAGAGACAGGTCGAGTGACAAATACCGTTGGGTAATTGGTTGATATAAACATTGTAATCACCCTTAATACTGTAATTTATAACAATGTGTCGTTTTGTACAAATTGAATGACTCGCCAATATTTCCCCGCTGATAAAATCTTTTAAAACATGTTTCAGGTAATTTACTGTGAACCAAGAAAGGTGCTGCGTAGCACTCCCAGCTTGGATAAGAATGGCTCAGTAAAATGAATAAACATGTTTTTTTTGTGTAAACAGGGAATTTCCCCGTGAAATTCCTTTATTGTAAACTACGGGGTTTGTCCCAAAGTGTGAAATAAAATAATTGGGCAATTTCAGTTAAACGATCCTGTTACAATTTCCGCTGCCAAATTAAACACAAATACCACGGGTTTCTGTCCCGCGGCTTCTGAACCAGGTAAACCGGGACGGGGGCCGTGACAGAAAAAGGTGGTATCAGAGCCACCGATCTAAGCCAATTAAGTATTTAGAAATACTTAATTTTCCAATTTGCCATTCTGTGATTTTGTGAAAATATTTTTTTATATAAATAAAATTTTAACTTAAATTTGTGCATTTCTTCATGTGTGCTAACAGCATGAATGAACTGTCGGAGGCACTCCGAAACTTTACTATCCATACCACCGATATGGATACAACAGGAACCCAATCCGGCTATCAAGCAGATACTGAGGAACCACCAGTATTCCAGGCGCAGCCCTAGGAGAAACCTAAGCCTAAAAAGAGGAGAAGAATTCTGGACTGGAAACGCGGACGATGGAAGAAGCCACCTGCCCAACGGGTAAAGAAGACAGAGGATCCCAAAGGGAAAGGAAAGGAAATAGGGGAAAACTCGGGTCAGGCCCAGCAGATGCCACCTTGGGAAGAACTTGATCGCAAACTTGCAAACTGTGACCTCATCGGACCAGCCGATGAGACCCTTTTAAATTTCCCAGCCCAATCACAACTTCCAATTAATTTGGAACCTGCAATTCCGGACCCTATTGTCAACCACCAACTTCTACCCAGAGAATTGGAGGAATGGTGGACGAGCGACTGGCAATTTCAGAACTTCATGAATAATCCTAATGTTTATTTTCCGCAGTTTGATCCTGAACCTGCACCATACCCACCTATGAGCACCGAAAACTTAGCTTAACTCCGCCATTATGGCGAGGAATTGGTGGACGCAGGAAATAGGATTCGGGAAGTGGGGGAGAAGATCTCATGGAAATACGACGAGAGGGAGCGTCGTTTCTGAAAGGCCAGCTGACTGTGGTGGTGGCATGTTTGTGTAATAATAATAATATAAATAATATAATAATAATAATAATAATAATATAATATTGTATAATAATAACTAAAAATAAAACTTTTGTAAAATAGATGGTTTGTAGTAATGTATAATGGTATATGAAAATATATATAAATGTCGTGAAATCGACGATTTTGGCTATATGTGTGTTACCCTAATTGTGTTAGGATTGCCTTATTATGTTTAAGTTGATATCCATGGGTTAATAATAATTTGTATATATGATTAATGATTCAGATGGAAAACGCAGAAAACCAACCGGCAAACGAAGTTAACCAATCTGAACAAAATAATGAAGACCAATTTCTTAATAAGCAAGATATAGAAAATATCGTTGCTCACGGAATAGCCAACGCTATCCCCGCAATCATCGCTGCTATTAAGAATCCCGTTGAACCTTCGCAAGCCAACCACAGCAAACGTAACCGCAACGACGACTTCAGTAACAGTGTAAATGGAGGCGGTGATAATAATAATAATGATGTGGTTCAAGCCCCATTTCTTAAGAAAATGAAAGCTGCAACACCTGGTTGCACTTACAAAGAATTTCTTGCCTGTAAGCAAGTCGAATTTGCAGGCAATGAAGGGGCAACTGCCGCACTGCGTTAGTTGGAGAAAACCGAAGCAGTAATTAAAATAAGTAAATGTTCTGAGGAGGACAAGGTTATGTATGCATCTCACCTTTTCAAGGAGGAGGCGTTAGAATGTTGGAACACGGTGCTGCAAGCCAAAGGAAGTGACGTGGCTTATGCTATGAGTTGGGAGGAATTTAAGGAAGTGGTGGAAAGAAAATTTTGTCCCGACTATGAAAAGGAACAAATGACGAACAAGTTCCTGAGCCACCGGATAATAGACATTTACTGTCGTGGGTATACTTTGAACTTTTTTGAGTATGCTAGAGTTGTACCCACTCTGGCTTCGCCAGAACCGGTACTCATTTCTCGCTATATTTGGGGTTTGATTAGCGAGATTCGTGATATCGTCAAAGTTGTGAGACCCCGCACAATTGACGATGCTGTTGAACTGGCCAACACCTTGTCAGAAGGATTAGTACGCACAAGAGAAGAAAACAGGAAGAAGGAATTGGCCCAAAAGATTACCCAAGGATTTCGTATGGGTAATAATAGTAATAATTTCAAGAAAAAGGGAACTGGGCTATCTACCACACCTCCATTCTGCAGAAACTGTCGAAAGAAACATTTTGGTAAATGTCAAGAGAGGTGTAATTTTGGCAAGGCACAAGGGCATCGAGAGGAGGAGTGCCGGAGGAAATCAATGATCTGCTACAATTGCGGAGAAGCTGGACATCTTAGATCAGAATGTCCTAAATTAGTCAAGCCAGCTGATAATAAGGCCAAACCTGCTGAAGGAACTAATAAGAGAAATGCAAGAGCCTTCCAGCTAACCACGCAAGAAGCAGAGCTAATTCCCGATGTTATAGCTGGTACGTTTCTTGTAAATGATATCTACGCAAAAGTATTATTTGACTCTGGTGCAAATCAAAGTTTTATAAATACTTCGTTTTGTCAAGCTCTTAACCTACCTATAACCAAACTTAGACAAGTTTTTACGATAGAAAAGGCAGATGGTAATTCTGTCAAAATAGATAAGGTTCTACAAGAAGGAAAGATAGAACTCTCAGGCCATAAATTTTCTGCAAACCTGTTGCCTATGAATTTAGCTGGATTCGATGTCGTGTTAGGAATGGATTGGTTAGTAGCCAACCATGATCGAATCCTTTGTGATAAGAATTCCATAGAAATACGTACGCCAACAGGAGAAGTAATTACGGTTACAGGAGATAAGCCGCGGAAACCAATGAAGTTCATTTCAGTAACGAAAGTTGTTAGTTATGAACGAAAACAGGGAATAGTGTATATGATTTCGATAATCATGAACACTAAAGGTAAGGAACTTAAGGAAATTCCAGTAGTGTCAGAATACCCATATATATTCCCAGAAGAACTACCTGGATTACCTCCAGAGAGGGAAGTAGAATTTAGAATTCATCTAATTCCCGGAACTACACCAATAGCTAAGGCACCTTATCGTTTAGCACCCACAGAAATGTTAGAATTGAAAAAGCAGTTAGATGAATTGCTAAGTAAAGGTTTCATACAACCTAGTTCATCCCTGTGGGGAGCACCTGTGTTGTTTGTGAAAAAGAAGGATGGTTCAATGCGAATGTGTATCGATTATAGGGAATTGAATAAGGTTACAATTAAGAATCGATACCCATTACCTAGGATTGATGATCTTTTCGGTCAACTTCAGGGAGCTAGGTATTTTTCTAAGATAGATTTGCGCTCCGGATATCATCAGTTAAAGGTACAAGAGGAGGACACACCTAAAGCGGCCTTCAGGACTAGGTATGGTCATTACGAGTTTACAGTCATGCCCTTCGGATTAACAAATGCTCCTGCAGCATTTATGGACATGATGAATAGAATCTGTAAGCCGTACTTGGATAGATTCGTAATTGTCTTTATTGATGATATACTTATTTATTCCAAAATCCAGGACGAGCATTGTGAGCACCTGCACGCAATCTTAACTTTGCTCAGAAAGGAAAAGCTTTACGCCAAATTCTCGAAGTGTGAATTTTGGCTACAAGAGGTGCAATTTTTAGGACACATGGTGAATCACGAAGGTATTCACGTAGATCCCTCCAAGATAGAAGCAATTACCAAGTGGAAGGTCCCACAATCAGTTACGGAAGTTAGAAGTTTTCTGGGATTAGCTGGATACTATAGGCGATTTATTAAGGATTTCTCTAAGATAGCTGTTCCATTAACTAAGTTAACCTGTAAAACAGTTAGGTTTGAATGGGGACCTAAGCAAGAAGAGGCCTTTAAGATTTTAAAGCAAAGGTTAACAAATGCCCCAATTCTTGCTTTACCAGACGGAATGGAAGATTTTGAGGTTTACTGTGATGCTTCTAAGTTGGGATTAGGATGTGTGCTAATGCAACGCAAAAAAGGTATTTGCGTATGCATCCAGGCAGTTGAAAAAGCACGAGGAGAATTACACGACTCATGACTTAGAGTTCGGAGCAATAATTTTTGTCCTTAAGATTTGGAGACATTATCTGTATGGAAGTAAGTTTACCGTCTATACAGATCATAAGAGCTTGAGATACATATTTGGGCAAAAAGAATTAAACATGAGGCAAAGGAGATGGATGGAAATTCTAAGTGACTACGACTGTGATATTCAATATCACGAAGGAAAGGCAAATGTAGTAGCAGACGCCCTAAGTCGTAAGTAGCATGAGAAACAAAGGCGAGTTCGTGCTCTTAGATTAAATCTACAGTTAGATCTAATGGAACAATTGAAGAATATTCAGGAAACGGCAATCAAGGATGATGCTGAAGGAATGAAAGGACGAATAAAGGAAATAGAACAAGGGACTGATGGAATTTAGAGATTCCATAAGAAAAGGATTTGGGTACCTAAGCAAGGAGATTTAAGAGATAAGATTTTAGAAGAAGCCCATAAATCTAGGTATACCATGCATCCTGGTAACAACAAGATGTACCAAGATTTAAGAAATAATTTCTGGTGGATAGGAATGAAAAAGGACATAGCTAGATATGTTTCTAAATGTCTAACTTGCTCACAAGTTAAGGCAGAACACCAGAAACCTTCGGGATTACTCCAACAATTAGAAATGCCTGTATGGAAGTGGGAACTAATAACAATGTACTTTGTTACTAAGTTACCCAAGACCAGGAAAGGTAATGATGCAATCTGGGTGATTGTAGATCGATTAACCAAATCAGCTCATTTTCTACCCATGAAAGAAACCTCTAGCATGGAAAGACTGGCTAAGTTGTACGTAGACGAAGTAGTATCCCTACATGGAGTTCCACTATCCATTGTGTCGGATAGGGACAGTCGTTTCACTTCACATTTTTGGACCAGTTTCCAACAAGCAATGGGGACGCGATTAAATTTAAGTACTGGGTATCATCCTCAGACTGATGGCCAGAGTGAAAGGACGATCCAAACTCTCGAAGACATGCTCAGGGCATGTGTAATAGATTTCGGTGGAAACTGGGATGATCATTTACCACTAATAGAATTCTCCTATAACAATAGTTATCATGCAAGCATCAATGCTGCCCCATTCGAAGCATTATATGGACGGAAATGCATAACTCCCGTGTGCTGGGCAGAAATAGGAGAAAGCAATTATCAGGTCCCGAAATTGTGCAAGAAACCACCGACAAAATAACTCAAATCAAGGAAAGACTAAAAACGGCTCGAGATCGCCAGAAAAGTTATGCCGACAATCGACGCAAGCCGTTAGAATTTCAAGTCGGAGATAAGGTACTCTTGAAAGTTTCTCCATGGAAATGGGTAGTTCGGTTCGGTAAGAAAGGAAAGCTGAGTCCAAGGTATATGGGACCATTCGTAGTTGTCCAACGCATAGGACCAGTTGCCTATCGCTTACAACTACCAGAAGAACTGGCTGGGGTACATGATGTATTACATGTATCCAATCTTAAGAAATGTTTATCTGACGAATCCTTGGTAGTACCTCTACAAGATATAGAGGTAAATGAAAAGCTAAAATTTGTTGAGCAACCACTCCAAATAGAAGACAGAAAGATTAAGTTTCTCAAACACAAAAGATTGGTGCTAGTCAAGGTCAAGTGGGATTCGAAAAGAGGACCTGAGTATACGTGGGAGTTGAATCAGAAATGAAGTGAAAGTACCCTTACCTGTTTCAGTAAATCTCGAGGACGAGATTTTAAATAAGGTGGGGAGGATGTAAGGACCTGCAAAAATGTCCTAAAACGACCCATAAGTGGAAACCCGGACCCCTAAAACCCTAATCCACATGAAAAACCAAGAAAATCAAATTTTATTGGTCGCTCGCGGGCCGCGTAAGCCTTAAGGGAAGCTTACGCGGGGCGCGACAGCATGGAGGATCACCGGATAAGCTTTAGGCCACGTGTCTGACATGTGGTAGACCTACGGCGTGACACGGCAGCCCTAGCCGTAGCTAGGGTGGCCCTCGCGGGCCGCGTAAAAGTTCTCTTCAGGTTTACGCGGGCCGCGAGAGACTCATTTTTCAGCTATAAATTTGACGTGCATGGGGCATTCAACTGTGTTCGAAAAATACTTCAAAACAGCAACCATTCTGCTTATAAATGAGTGTTAGAGGATTATTACGCTGCTACGATTACAGGGTAATAACTCGATCACTGCTACGATACAATGTCCGATCGATTGAAACCAATCCGATGGATGTTTAAGTGCTGCCCGAATTCGGGCTATACTTTGTCATTCGTCGTGAGGGTTTTGATTTCGTGAGTTTATCGTAAATGTTGTATTAAGTTACTAACATAGTTTCATGTGCATTATTATTAAACTAGTTTACCAGGCTTAATCAGTAGGCTTACTCTGCCCATCTAAACTCGCAATGTGAGTTATTCTCTTCTTTTTACCAAATTGTTTCCAAACCCTATTTATTTTCAAAGTTATAATTATAGGGATTAAGTCTTTGTAGTCTTCAATTACAGCCGGTATGTGGGGTTTTGTATACATTACTTGATAAGCGTCACCATTGAACAACGGGTTATCCAATGGGTGATATGACCATAGTCACAGAGACAGGTCGAGTGACAAATACCGTTGGGTAATTGGTTGATATAAACATTGTAATCGCCCTTAATATTGTAATTTATAACAATGTGTCGTTTTGTACAAATTGAATGACTCGCCAGTATTTCCCCGCTGATAAAATCTTTTTAAAACATGTTTCAGGTAATTTACTGTGAACCAGGAAAGGTGCCGCGTAGCACTCCCAGCTTGGATAAGAATGGCTCAGTAAAATGAATAAACATGTTTTTTTGTGTAAACAGAGAATTTCCCCGTGAAATTCCTTTATTGTAAACTACGGGGTTTGTCCCAAAGTGTGAAATAAAATAATTGGGCAATTTCAGTTAAACGATCCTGTTACAATTTCCGCTGCCAAATTAAACACAAATACCACGGGTTTCTGTCCCGCGGCTTCTGAACCAGGTAAACCGGGACGAGGGCCGTGACACATGCACCCCACATTATTATTATGTGTGCACCCATAATAACAATGTAATTTGCATGTTCATCTCAGCTCCTCCCAAACTCGTGCTAAAAGGTTCCTCAAATTCGAGTAGCAAGACAAATGACATCACAAAACATAATTCATGAAGGTCTAGAGGAACGTCGTCCTGTGACTCTATCAACCAAAATACCATATAACGTAGACAAATAACACAATGAATTCAATATGTAGTGCTAAGTGTGTGCAATCACATGCAACATCGTACACAAGTGTACACTAGATATGCTATGCAATAAGTAAACGAGAGACGAACCTTGCAATCTGGAGCTGAGTGTCATGGTCGATTTCGAAACTGTTCGGTTATAGTCTGGTTTTATAAAAGCGTTTTAAAACCTAGTTCACTATAACCAGTGGCTCTGATACCAAACTGTCACACCCCAAAATACCACATGCGGAAACACCGCGGGACGTGTGACGTACCAGGATCCAGCCACCAATCACATTGAACCACAACATAGTATTAAGTAAAAGTTTCCATTTATTTCATAAAGTAATTCCAAAACACAACTTAAAACAAATACGTTCAGCGGAAGCATAATGTAAATAGTTATTCAAGTGTTTCCAAAATAAATGTGCAAAACCAATGAACATGTATCCAAGAGCTACGACCCATGACCACTCCAGCACTCCCAGATAGCAAGTTCCAACCATGAATCTAATGACCTGCAAGCAAGCAGACAAGTGTGTCAGACGACGCTGGTGAGTTTAAAGTTTGTTAACACGTTTAGTTACCAGATATGAGTTTAAAACATTTCATAGATTCGATGTTGTTAATAACTCAATTACCGCAGATGGCTCCAGATTATTTGCCCTTCCCCAATGCTCTATCAAACATTGGTCAAGTGGTTAAGGTAATTAGTTCACGACCGTCCTCCCCGGTACGGTGTGAGGGTGCCAAACCTAATAGCGCTATCAACTAATAACCCCGTTGCCTCCCCGGCAACCTATTCGGTATATGATGGGACTTAAATGATAGATATGAGTGTATTAACCAACATCCCGAGTTTAACATTCCAGTCAAACCCATTACTCAGTATAATAAGTTACTCGTTCTAGTTAGCCAACCAACCCTACCGTGGTTACCAAGTGAAGTCAGTTTCATAATCGCTTAAGTCACGTAATTTCGCAGTTTGCATTCATCTCAAAGATTATCACATAACACATAGCATATACTCATCCTCATACATTCATCATCATACACATATACACTGCATAAACTGTTATGTTCATTTGTTCACGTGTAACATCTTCCCCGAAGAACCATACTTTGTGGTGCACCATTATGGCGAAAGACCCTCTCGGTGAAGAACTATCCTTCGTCGAGGATACATATGACGAAAGACCCTAGTGTTTCGTCAACATCTAGTCAACGAAGAACCATGTTCTTCGTCGAATCGTGTTCTTCGTCGGGGCGTCTTTCGTCGCTGCCCTCAACAGTCAGTTGATTTTCCATATTTTCAGCCGTAATTATTGTTAACAATTTGACAGTTTCCCCAATCAGATCAAACGACACTTTTACATCATGACTGTGTAATCTACTCGTGAATAATCATCCAAAACATACAGGGCTCAATCATTATACAAACCATACTAAATAATCCATAACGTTTCTCAAACATAACAGATCCTAACATCCTATGACCACACACAATCAACATATCAGTTTATCATGAGTTCATGCATCAGAATCATCAAACCCCATCACTAGTAAGAATATATATACAAACTCTCAAGCCCTCAACATGAAAGTGCTAGAATACAATATCATTGTTGAAACCCTAATCAAGTATATAAAAAAACAATCATCAGAAGCATAACACACTAATACCAGGGGAACACTAACCGTGATATTGATTAGATTGGTTTGATCTAGACACAGAGACTTCGAACTATTGGAAACAGTCATCCAGTATGTTTAGGGTTTGATGTTTACATTTTGCAGTTTATGAAGAGTCATGCAATAAAATAACACAGCCCATTCTGGGCCTCGAACAACCTGGGCCGAAGCCCTTTCTCGGCGAAGGACATGCTTGGCGAAGAACCCATTCTTCGTCGAGACTAAAGGTGGCGAAGAACTCATTCTTCGTCGAGTAAGACTTGTGGCGAAGAACATTAAATAAGCTTCATTTAACATTTCACATTTAACAACCAAGCATTACACATTAACATTTATCATTCAAATAACTACTCACGACACCACGTACAACAATTTGTAAAAACAGGATAGGGAAGCAAGCGATGTGTATAGGAAAGACCTTGAAATCTCAGGTTGTCACAAATAGCATCTGTTGTTCTTTAACATCTGGTCTCCTATACAGACCTTTCCTTCTTCAATCTTTCATCATCAGCAGATGTTCTCTTTTACCACACTTTAACTACAACAGACTTTTTACAACTCCAAATATTGACTCTTTGTAATTTGCAGGAGCACAGATTCTTCAAAAAACTGCTATCAATGATCAAATTTTATACCTTGTTTTATCTTTGCACTCATCTGCTCACCATTAAACCAACCATTGATCCTATTAAACCTCTATTGACTTACCAAACATCTGTTCAGACACATTTCAACATCAACATAATGTAAATCAAACTCAAACACTAAATAAGTAAAACTAAAACGCAACAACATAGATTCATAAGATTAAAATTTATTCATTTATTCATGACATTAAAAGTCCAATAATTACATAACATACTGAACAACTAAACTTTCAAATCTAACAATAACAGCAAGAATTAAGAAATTTTAGCTTCAACTCCATTGATTGCTAAACCTCTCGATGTATGTCCTTCAGCATCGCCATGAACTCCACGTCTCTATCACCGCACTCTATATTACTGACAACACAAAGCTCACGAACGGAAGTTGAAGGTATCCACATCAGATTTCTGGAAACCAGCTCTCTCGTGAACAGGCCAACTTGCAATCCATCAAAACATCTCTTCAGCTCTTGAAGAGTAGCCCTATCTTCAAACACTTGTTCCTCGATTTGCCTGACAAAACGCTGCTTTAAATAATTTGATTTTGCAGAAGTGAATGACGCCATCTCAATAAACTATATTACTCGACTTTCCTAAAAGTATGATATCTTCGTAGGAAAACGTGATGAAAAACAGGTGAAGTGGCTATGATTTTATATACTAAAATATCTAACAGTGAAAGAAATCACACTTAAAGTCATTGTACATTTAATAATCTAATCAATCAAAACGTGTAGATTTAATAGAAACATATTAATGTATATTTCAAAACAACAGTCTTTTAATGCAAAACATTTTCAAACCCCAACTTTCATGGGAAAACTGTAAAATTAAATATCAAGAAACCCAAGGGATAAATTTTCGAACTTCAAAGAACAAAAGCAGATTATCATAATTACAATTAACCTCTTCATTTACCATGTAGACGCGTTTTTAAACTCTATAAAAGACCGATGATTACTTTCGATTCAAAACATCAACAAATTGTCCTACAAATCACCGTCTGTCAAAAATTTTTCCAAATCAGAAAATCCAACAAAAAATCTACATGGCAAACTTCAGCTTCTACCACTGGTCAGACACCAGCGATGTTAAAACACAATTCTCGATGTGGTCACTCAAAGAAAAAAGAACTGACGAAGAACTAAACAGGAAAGTCGACATAATCAATGACACTAATTACAACAAAACCTGGAACAGCATAGCATTGCTCGACGAAGTCCTCCACTCTCCTCCATCAGATTTCCAGAAGAATGCAGAAGAATTTCTGACACAACTACTAAAACAGGATCAGAAAATCTGCAACATGCTAACTGATCTAAAAAAACAAAAGAGAGCATGAAATCACATGGAGAAAGGCCAGAGTCTACGAAAGCCTAGCAAGTGTTAACTCTAGCATGTAATAGTTTATAAATATTTCATTAAATTTCTATTTTTCTATGTAATAGTTTAATTTAATAATCTCAACATGCATCTTAACATATTCTAAAATGTTAGTGTCAATAAAAACTCTCAACATCATCAACAGTTGTTTGTTCATAATCACTTTACACTACAGGTAATCAAAATAAGAAACAAACCTAAAATGCAAAGGTCTCCTCTCAACTGTTGTAGCACATCTAACTTTTCATGATATTGCACGAATCTATACTTTGTATAAAAGAAGAAAATCTCGCTGACATAAGAAAAGTTGACTTTCGATTTAACGAAAATCGAACAATGCAACTCTCCCATCAAAGAAGATAGCACATGCAACTTTTCACGATATTGCAACAATGATACTGCAACATCGATGTTGAAAGGTTGATGTGTGAAGGGAAGCTTCATTGAAACGACGATGTTGGAACAATGATACTGGAACGATAACATGTAAACAGAAGTTCAAACACATGATATTGTAACAATGATATGTAAACAGAATCAACAAACATTCGAACAAAGAAGTATAATCGGAGATTAGCCGGCTGAATCACGAGAAATATGCATTTGAGAGAGAGATATGCTCGCATATATGAGCGAGAGAGATAGAGTTGAAATTTGAATGTGGAGCCAGATTCATATATCTTATTTATAGGATTCGAATATATGGTTTGAATTTTGAATTTTGAATTTTGAATATGGAGCCCGAATTTTGAATTTGGACAGAGGTTTACTTTGGGAACAGAGGTTTGATTGTAAGGTGAAGGGCAGAGGTTTGAATATAATTTTAAATGATTTTATATATTAGGCTTTATGATGCAGTAATGATATAAGAAAAGCATTGTTGGACAGCCTCTCTGGCTGACACATCAGCTTTTCTTATGTCATTGAGATTTCTCCTTTTATAGAAAGTATAGATAGTATAGATATAGAGTATTCATTAATAAAGATCATTGAATTTCTTAGAATTACATGGTATCAGAGCGTACGCTTTATACCCTAGACCACCGTCGTTTTTTTTTAATATTGTATAGTATAGTATAGATATAGATTATTCGTTAATAAAGATCATTGAATTTCTTAGAATTACATGGTATCAGAGCGTACGCTCTATACCCTAGACCATTTTCGGGTTTTTTTTTCTGAATATCAATCCCATCTTAGGGTTTCGACCCTACCCCCTCGCCGACCACCATTTTCCGATCCTGTCTCTTTAGTAGTCACGACGGGTGACAAGAGGCGGCAAAACATGAAGTGGACGAACGGGTAAGGTTGAAGCAAGAGACGGCAGAACTAGAGGAATGGAAGACAATGATAACTGATATCAACACGTATCCGGAAGAAGACCGTCACGTTGTGCGTAAAATAAAAGAAAAGATCTCAAAAAATGGAATTCTTAGGATTTTTAATTTTTAGCAATTTTGTATTTTTTTTAAATTAAGGTTTTTTTAAGTTATGTAAATTTTTGTAAGTTATGTAATGTTTTTTAAGTTATGTAATGTTTTTTATAAGTTATGTAATGTTTAAAAATATGTTAATTTTTTGAAAAAAAAAATAAAAAAGGGGAGGAGGCCCATCCTCCACACCCTTGGTTAGGGCTGTAAACGAACCGAACGAACACGAACAAGGTCATGTTCGTGTTCGTTCGTTAAGGAAATTAACGTGTTCACAAACTGTTCACGAACGCATACCGAACATAAGTTTATGTTCGTGTTCGTTCGTTAAGGAAATTCAATTGTTCACGAACAGTTCGTGAACACTTGTCTCGAACACAAACAAACGAACGCAGGAAAATAAAAATGAACGCAAACGAACATTTAACTTTAAAATAAAAAAATGAAAACATTGTTATCCTTAAACATTGGATATAAGTAGTTAAATACAACCATCAAATAATAAATCAAAACACAAGAAGTCTACCACACCACCAAACGATGAATAAAGTTTAACTAACTTAGACATAATTATCCCAAAAAATGTCTAAGAATGTCCAAATTTTAGCTAACTTAGAAAAAAATAGGGTTTCAAGTTTTCAATACATTTAGATAAAAGGTTTATTATTTAATATTTTTTTAATATAATCAAACGAACATATTACCGAACGTTCACGAACGCAGTCGAACGAACGAGACCTGTGTTCGTGTTCGTTCGCTAAGCTAACCGAACGAAATTTTTTGTTCGTGTTCGTTCGTTAAGCTAATCGAACGAACATAAACGAACTTCCCGCCGAACGGTTCACAAACTGTTCGCTGAACGTTCTGTTCGTTTACAGACCTACCCTTGGTCCATCCTTAGAGGGGCATCCTCCTTAGGTTATGACGTGGCGGGTGACGTGGAGGGCCATCCTCAAAGGATGGGGGCTCCTCCCCACCCCATAGTCTTAGAAATAGTGTAATGATTGGACAATAAAAGCATATTAATTACGATTTGGTCATTTAAAACAATTACGTGCTTTAGCTTTTTTTGGAATGACGACTTTCTTATATTAGGCTACCGCGCTCACCAAATTCTCATTACTGGACAATGGAGACGAGTATTTTCAAAATACTAAACTGACATTAATAACACAAATCATGTGCTTCTTCTATGGAACTTTAATTAAGTTAACATTAAAAAATAAATGACGAATGTGTCTCAAGCTTTCCCTTTAGAGGGAAGGGGGTGGGTGCGGGAAAGAGTTCGGTGACCTCGTTTACTGATCGCCAACACCGCCGCCGTCACCAAGTTTACCGCGCGGTGGCCCTAAAATCGGTGACTAGTCACCGCTTGATTGTATATGACCGTTGTTGGTTTTTTGAACGTTGGAGGAGGCAACGACTTGATTTATAGCCGTTAATATTTTTTTTAAATTAATTTACAATATTTACACAATATAAACCAATCCAAATCACAATTTATCTCAAATAATTTCATACCAAATTCTCACCAACCCTTTTTCTCATTTCTCCAAAACTAATGGCGGATGACATACCATTTTTTTCACCCGATAGCAGTGACGATGAGTTAGCTTCAACCGATAGTAGCATAAGTTTTTTTTCGAAATCTCATCGAGCAAGCCGAACTACAAGACACAGGCACATCTAGCAAAAAACGATATGTTCGTCGTGATCGTGAGAGCGGCCACAAAACCTTTATGGCAGATTATTTTGTCAACGAGCCAAAATACAACGATGATATTTTTCGTTATAGGTTCCGTATGTCAAAACGTTTGTTTCTAAAAATTATGAGCGACGTGGAAGTGAATAACTGTGGTTTGAATAGGATGTGGATACGAGAATGAAGAAGGGTTTTACACCTTTGCAAAAAGTTACATCGGCTATTAAACAACTTGCAACCGGTAACCCTTCATACAAGAACGACAAGTATTTACATATGGCGGAAAGGACTTCCCGCGAGTGTCTAGGATATTTCTGCGAAACGGTATGTAAAATATACGCTCCCGAGTTCTTATGTAGACCAACAAGTCACGACATGGAGCTTTTGTACCAAGTTCATGAGGAGAAACATCACCTTCCTAGTATGGTCGGTAGCCTTGATTGCACCCATTTTGTTTGGAGAATGTGTCCCACATAGTTTCGGGGCTAATATATGAGAGGAGATCACTAATACCCAATAGTTATGCTCGAAGCGGTGGCCTCTCAAGATTTGTAGGTTTGGCATGCTTTTTGCGGTCCTCCAGGTGTACAAAACGATATCAATGTGCTTCAGCAATCTCCATTATTTCTTACTGAACAAAATGGAACTGCGTCAAAATATCAATTTTATGTTAACAACCACTTATACAAACGTGGTTACTATCTCGTGGATGGAATCTACCCTATATGGTCCGTGTTTGTCAAATCATTTCCATATCCTCACCTACTAGACGAAAAGAAGTTCAAGAAGCAACACGAGGCGGTAAGAAAAGACGTGGAACGGAATTTTAGTGTTTTGAAGTCAAAATGGGGTATACTGAATCGGCCAATGCGTGCTAGGAGTGTGAAAAAAATTAGATATGTGATGTATACGTGTATTATTTTACATAACATGATTTTAAAAGACGATGAAAATGCGATAGCACCGGTACACATTTGGGATCCTCCAGTCTAGCCCGCTCTCGATGACAGTGTGTTAAACGAGCTTATAGATGAAGATACGCATTGGAGACTAAAACATGATCTCGTTGAGCATCTCGGAAGGCTAGATTTACCCCACCTATTGGTGGAATCTGACGAAGAGTAGCAATTTTATTTAGTTTAATTTATTTTAATTAAATGTAATTTTAATTGTTTTTAATTTAGAGTAATGTTTTTTTTTTTGTTAAAATATGTTCAATTTATTAATACTAATTTATAAAAAAAAGAAAAAAAATATTTTACCTTTACCCAAGAGAGGTGACCACACCTTATGTTTTTGGGCAAAAGGAGACTTAGAGAGAGGAGTTGACATGACAATGGATGATTGGCTGTCACACCCTGACTTTTACGGAAGCGTGATTTGGTGTGACTTGCTTAATATCATTGCATTCAACCATAACAAACAACTATATGATAAATCCAAGATGTTCATCCATTGATTAAGTTTTGAAACATTACAACAACATTGATTTAACCCCCAAAAACAAGACTTCGTATTCAGAATACAACACCAACAGGTTTTAAGTTCCATAAGGACTTTTCAAAAGACACTAAAGTTAACCAAGCTTTGAAACATGTATCCTATCCAGGATAGGATACACACTCTAAACCATTCGACACCGGATGACATCTTTTATTCCAGACAACACTTGAAACTTTAACGCCCGCCAGATCCATACTTAGTTTCCTGAAATACATGTAGTTTGAAAACATCAACAAAAGTTGAGCGAGTTCATGTGTGTGTTTGTGAATAACCTTTGAAGCATTTGTAAGTATGTTTGTATGTACTTGAAAACCCGGTATGAAAGCAATAAGGAAACAGATCAATTAATGTGTAGCTAATACATTAATATACGTGACATGGTGCATGAAGACTCAAACCTAGCAGACTTTGCACCGGGCCTCCGGCTGTAAGACATAGTCACCACATGATCCACTCGACGGACTCATGGGTGGGACTCGCTACACCCAAATAGATCTATTACTCATGTCCCTCGGTCCTAACGCGATGATTAATGGTCCTAGGTTACTCGCCTACCCATTCACATGATCTAACAGTATTTTCCTTAGCTAACCATACCTTTTGTAGTCGTTGTATCATTTGTAACATGTATTTCACCCCCGAAGTTATCAAACCGATAACAGTTAAAAGAAAAGGGGGACATGAACTCACAGTTTTGCGTTCCTTGTATCCGATGTAACTCAAAGCTTCCTCTAGAACGCACGACTACCTACATGCATACTACGGTCCATTAGACGAGCGGGTCGTGCCTTGACTTAGTATTATTGTCTTTGAGTTACGATTCTTTGTGTATTCGATATTATTCCAAGTTATATAATTATTTGTTAAAATAATTAATATTTTAACTTAAATTATATTTATTAAATTTTGGAATAATTGTTAAGACTATATATATCAGCTTAATACTTTCCAAGTATTTATACTTGTATTTTCCTTTCCCAAGGATGGGGGTATTTGTATTCTTGTACTTGTATATTTTTGCCATGTATTGGGGTCGTATTCCGGTGTGTATTTATACGTATGAGAATACGTATTTTTATTGTATTCATTAAGTATTCTTTATACTTAATTTCATATCAATTATTCCGGAATATTATCTGTTATGAAGATTCAATATATATTTCGAAAATATATATACTTGAAGGAATATTACTTAGAAAAATTATTTATAATTTTTCTTTGGCAAACATATTTGTATTTTCTCATAAGTTAAAAAATAATATATTTTCATGTCCAACATAGAAAATATATATATAACTCATTTTTCTCCAAAAATGATATTCTTCATATTTATTTGAGGAAATACATCTTTCATTTCGAAATATTGTATTTCATGTTTGTATAAGAAAATATATATATTTCTCAAAAATAATATATCTTCTAAACATTTCAAGAAAAATATATAATTCACCCTTGTCAAAAACAATATATTTTTCCTTGTCAAAATATGACATATTTTTGTAGTAATTGTAAAAATCATATTTTTGTTTCCTTGGTGTCCAAAATATTGTTTACCAAAATATACTTTGTGAATAAATTTCCTGGAATATTTTTGTAAGTCTTATTCCATAGTTCGGTTTCACCAATATTTTGTGTAAATGAGTATATTTATTCGTTGGAATTTTGGTAATATTTTGGATAGTAATTCTTGGTATTTTTGTGAGTTATGTTATTTCAAGTCCTAAAATAATATAACTAATACACAAAATATACAAATAATCACACACATTGTGTCCTCTAAATATATATATTCCTAAATACATATTTAGTCACTTTTATTTATGAAAACCAACCTCTAATATTTGTACTTTTGTAACAAAAATTATGGCAAAGTTTTGTAGGAAACTCATGGTTTAAAATACACTTGTAAATATTTGTTTAGAAATATTTTTCTAAGTGTTTATATTTTTAGAAAATTTTGCCATAGTTTCCCCTAAAAATGGAGGTTTCTATGCATTCAAGCATATCATTTTCTTTTGTAAAAATCAACACAATCAATCCACAAACAACAATAAACAACCTTTACTTACTAATTTGCCAAAAATAAGTAATAATCAACCACTTCATGAACTTGAATATTTGTAAAATTTTGTAGTAACTTACTAGTGTTCTTAGTAAGTCTTGTTACCCTTTAAAATATGATTAGTTCTTTAAAAGCTTCATTTTTTAAGAAGTTAAATGTTTACAACTTCTTGTCACATTTTCTAAAAATGCTTCTTTATGAAATTTTCTTATTTCACAAGTGTTTCTACACTTGTTCAACCACTAAAAATAGAGTTTGTTTTTGTAAGAACCAAGATTTACTAAAACTTATATTTTTAACTTGGTTTCTTTGAAAGACCATTCATAAATCTTTAGATCTACATGATTAACAACTTACTTTGTTCATTATTTTTCAAGAAAACCACTTAGTCATTCAAGTTCATGATTCATATGTGGATGATCCATCATCCTACCATATATCTACTTTCACATCTTGCTAGATTATGTTTTTAATCATGATCTAGCAAGATCTTATGATGATCAACATCATTTCTACAAACAATCAATGATCAATAAGCATAACAACTCATATTCATCAAGATTACTTCATTAACCAAGCTTATGTTCATGTTTACTTCTTATGATCTTTAGTGTTCTTCATATTTTTTTATTATAATTCTTCTTTAACCACTAAAAATGGAAGTAAAATGGATAGATCAAGACTCTTACCACTAGCATAAGGCTAGGGATGATTCAAGAGAAGAAATCAAGAGGATTAAAGCAAACAAGAGAGGTCCTTCAAGCTTCAAGGCCACCAAGCTTCCTAACTTAGCTTCTTACACCATTGTATCATCTTAGGAAGGTTGGAAGTGATTGAAAAATAGTGTTAGTGTGGGGGTTGATCATGGCCGTGAGTTATGGAGGATGAAGGAAGAAGATGTGGTGTGAAGATGGTGAATGAAAGTGATTATCCTTTTGGTCTTACTTATAACCTCCACCAACACATAATCTAGTGTATAATGTGTTTAATAAAGTGGGAACATGATCTTATTAAATAACAAAATAAAATCTCTAGTGGGCCATGCTTAGTTGGCCGATTATAGGTGGGGGGGTCTAGGTATAGGTTTAACTAGATTAGTTACTTATAAGTTGAAATCCAAGTATTAGTTAGGCTTTCTAGTTAGTAGATATTTTTAGGAGGTGTTATGATGTTTGGGGACCATAACTAGCTTGGTAGTGTTAAAACAGTGCTTCTAGTGTAAATTTGATGTTTCGGGTAGTGTCCAGTTGTTCGGTTGGTTATTGGTTCGTTAAAGTGCTAAACTTTGCAGTTTAGGGTGCTTTATGTATCTTTTTGTGACACTTTTGATTCCCGACACCTAGGAAAGCATTCAGGACCATTTTACCATGTTTCTGCATAATATTAATGTGTTAAAATGCTGAATTTTGCTGAATTCAGCACTTTTGGTGAGTTTTAGGCATTTTCCGGCACTTAAACTTATCACTAGGAAGGCAGTTTTATGATCCTTACTTTCCTACACACTATACTAGTGTAGTACTTTAGTTTCTGGCCCATTCTGGGTCTCAATACACTGTCTGTCTATGTACTGAACTCCGTCAGCATTTTCCTGATTTGTCTGATAACTGTGCTAACTGTATTTAATGCATCAAATAAAGTTCTCATGCAATAATGATATGACATTAAGCAATATGGGATGCACATGTATGTATAAAGCAATAATCAGAAAATAATTCAGATCATTAATTGTAATTCAGCACAGTCATTAAGCACTAATCATGGTTAATTAATTGTACGGATACCTGAATTATTGACAGTTGTCACATTCTCCCCCTGTTAAGAAAATTTCGTCCTCGAAATTTATACTACCTTAACTCCTTAGGGTTACGTCATGCTTGTATGGATATGAATAACACCACAATAACTAACCACAACACCGAATCAAGACCTATTGAATTAGGTGAATCCAAGTACATCTTTCTATATTAAGAATTCAATGGTTAAAAGGTATCTCTCTCAGAATTTGACATCAAGGGATCCGAGTGATATAGATGTAACATCTGGTGTTACTTACATCACAGGGGTCCAAATAAAATAGGAGTTCTGACCAATAGAATTTCAACAGTTTGTTTACAACATGCAAACGAATTTTAGAAACAATAACATGTTGGGATTGAACCCTACCAGAGGAACAGTTGATTAAAGCCAAAACTGGATCAGAGCAGTGGATCCATAATAAGCAGTGGACGTATACAAGTCTCTCCCCTTGAAAGTGATTCTAACATCTGATGGTCTCTATCCACTGTCCGTATACAAGTACTGCTCTACAAACAACTGCTGATCATGTTAAAGACTGATGAAGACTGAAGACATGTTGATCAATCTACTGTTATGGGTCAAGCACTGCTGATGATACAAGTACTGCTAGAGTCACAACAGTGGAAGGAAGAAGCAGTAGTTTAGTCTTTCCTTTGTAATGTATTGCTATCAGTAGTTAGCTAAACAGTGATTGTATTAGATCAGTAGTTAGAGTTTGTTAGGAGGTTAGATGTCACTTTCATGGTGATGTCAGCCAAGATGCTTCAGTGGTTTGCTCGTGCCTATAAATAGAACAGTACCCTGTACTGTTCTATTGGCTCTTTCAACACTTGTCTTCCTGTATGAACAATTCATTGTGAGCTCAGGCTGAGGGGGAGTTTGTATTACATGCATGCAAAGTTGTAATCGTTGATTGAAATAAATTTAATCATTCCGTTCAATGTTCAAACACGTGTGTTGAAAACATTTCTCCTGTTTGATTGTGTGCAAAGTTTATTTCCATTTATTTCCGCTGCAATTACTTGTTCATCTTCATTAATCTCTAAACAAAAACACAATAAAAAAGAAACTCAGATCCTAACAATTGGTATCAGAGCTAGGACAGTCAAATTTGATCTAACAATCATTTTGACATAAATAGTTTAGCTCATAATCGTTGATACTTTCAAATTGTTTGTTTCGTTGAAAAACAGAGTAAGGGTTAATTACAATCAACGTTGATCAATCAGTACCTGTAAAACAACCAGGATGACGTCACAAGCACAAGATGCAAACAATAGCATCGGTTCACTCTTCAAACCACCCATGTTGAAACAGAATGAATACAACATCTGGGAGCGTAGGATGGGTCACATCCTAGCTCAACAGAATACCGGATGTTGGAGGTCGGTTGTCTTTGGACCACATGTTCCAATGGCGCCAAGTGCTGAAGATCTAAAGGTCATGGTTCCTAAGAAAATTGAGAACTATACGGACCAGGATTATCAGAAAATTGAACTAGATGCCTAGGCATTTAGCATCGTTGCATCCGCACTACCAAATGAGATTTATGCTGGGCTGTTGCACTGCAACAGTGCCAAGGAATTGTGGGATGCACTTAAGGAACAATTTGGTGGTACCGAAGAAGTAATTGATAACAATAGAGAAATTTTGAACCAACAGTATGAAACATTTTGTCACATCAAGGGTGAAACATTAACACAACAGTTTGAGCGATTTAGCTGTCTCATGAATGAACTAAAACTTGTTAAAGTTGAATTTGCTAATGCTACACAAAATAGCAGGTTTCTTAGGTCACTCCCTGAAAAATGGGACACAATTGCTTTTGTTACAAGGAATTCTGTTGGGTTCAAAGATCTGACACTGACCCAACTTCATGGTAGACTCCTGACCTATGAAAGGGAGTTAAACCAGAAAAAGTAGTTGCAAGAGTCTGGCAAAGTTGCAGATGATTACTCATTTGGCAACACAGCTCTTCTGGGTCAGGAAGAGTCTGGCAGTAGTAAGGACCAGAGTTATGATCATTTTATTGACATAACTACTGGTGGTAACTTCAACTCTGATCCTCACTCATCCAGTTATGCTTTCACAGCAAATGGAGAAAGCCAGAACTCTGATAATCTATGTTTTGAACTCAATGATTTACAGCATTTTGATCCAACTGATTTAGAGGAGATGGATATTCTGCACCAACTTGCTTTGTTAAGTGTTAGGACTAGCAAGTTTTACAAAAGGACAGGGAGAAAATTTCCAGGGTTACATGGGAACTTAAAAGTAGGGTTGGGCAAGTCTAAAATCAAATGCTACAAATGCAATAGGTTAGGTCATTTTGCTAGGGAGTGTAGGAGTCAAACAACAGGACCAATTATCACACACCCTACCTCAAACCCTAGATCACAAAATAACCAATCCACTGTGCATTATAATCAATATACCCCTACTGCTCATGTAAACACTGCTCATTATGCACACCCTGCAACCCCTGTTCCTGTGCATTATGTCCAAACCACTGTCCCTCAGATACAGTATGTCCAGGCCCCAGCTCCTCAGGTTCAAGTACAACCAGCTGCACCACAACAAGTTACACCAGCAGTGGTTCAACCAGATCAGCAAAGCTTTTTCACCCAAGGCTTTGTTGACTGGAGTAGCTTACCTAATGAGCTTGGTGATGAAAATTTTGCTCTCCTTGCTCAAAATGATGTTTCTAATGATGATTTTTGTTTTGTAGCAGTGGAGTCAGTGCAAGAAGGGCTGACAGCTGATGAAGGACAGTCAAGTAATGAAACAGTAGATGCAATTACTGAGGCAGTGGTTAATGCTGTGGCTGATGAAATACTGTTGGAAGAAAAAGTTGAAACTCTGTTGGAACCACTGACCGACCCATGGTCTGAAGAAGAGGAGAAGAAGCATGGTGAGAAGGTAGAGAAGGTGGCTTATGAAGAGGTTACTTGTGACTGTGCAATGATGGCTGCAAGCAAGGTATCACCCCAGGTCCTTAAAAACCTTTGTTCAGACAAATGCATCATAGCATTTGCCAACATTAAGGAGGTGAATGAAAACCTTGTTGATAAATTGCTAACCTGTGAAGTACAATTTGAAAAATCCTTAAAAGAATTGAAAAACAAATTGTCAGAAAAGGATAGTGAGATTTGTAGTCTTAAACAAGAGCATAGCATAGCATAGTCAAGGACCAACTTCAAACTATGATGGAAAAATATCAAGTTTGAAAAAAGGAGTTGGAATCCACCCAAATAACATGTGAAAAATGGGTGGAATCCTGCAAAGGCTATGAAGTTATGCTTGAAAAACAGATCAAAAGCAATGTAAAATTTGGTGTTGGTTTTAGAAAGCATGACCAGGTTGAAAACAATGCTGTAAATGTATCTGGTTCTGTTGAAATCATTCCTACAAACAAGGATGGCCAAGAGGTTAAAATAACTGACAAACTTGGTAATAAGATCACTTTGGAAAGACCTGTGGAGACCTCAACTTTTGAGGAAATTGAGAAATACCAATTTAAACCCACATGGTCTGATGAGTGTGATATCCTTGAAAACTTCAAACCAATGGATTTCACAACCACTGATGGTGTAAAAGCTCCCAAGGCAAAAGTGATTCCTCTTAAGGACATCCCAGCAGTTGTTCAAAAATCTGTTGCTAAGGAGTCTGAAAAGAAGAAGAAAAGGGAAAAGATTAAAAACTTGTTTTGTGATTTTTGTGAAAAGAAAAATCATTTGACCAAAGATTGTTTTCACTTAAAAGCTTATGATCTTAACAAAACAAGCACTATTGAGCCTTCACAAAGCTGCACCATCTGTGGTAAATCAAACCACAAAACTCAGGAATGTGTGTATCTCAAATCCTTTGATGTAAAAAAGAATGAGTACACTGCAAAAACATCCTTGAGTTCATCAAGTTCATCTGTCAAATTCACCAAGAATCAACCACTGTTTGTGCCTGTCCAAACAGCTGTTACCAAACAGCTGAACCAAACCTCTGTTAAAAGAGATATTCAGGTGACTGATGCACCCCCTGCCAACCAATACAGAAGAGGTAAGGGACAACCACCATACCCTAGGGTCCCACACGTTTATGAGGCTTACAAAAGGCCTTCTAAACCAAAAGTGAGCAGGCATCCCTTTGGGTACCAGCAGATGATAGGGCAAGACCCCCAGTAGTGGTTAGAGAAAAACAGTACCAAAACTGTCCAAACCCCTTAGCTAACCACTGTCCATCGACCTGAACTTAACCTTGACACTGTTGAGACCCCATCCAAAGCCTTATTGGCTTTGGAAACCCTAATGAACTAACCTTTTACTACATGTGCAGGGTGCTTCTGCATGCTTAGATAGTCTGTGGTATGTAGATAGTGGAGGCTCCAGGCACATGACAGGATGTAAAGCCCTTCTCAAAGATTTCAAAACTCATGGAGGGGGTGATATATCCTTTGGCAATAATAGTAAAGGGAAGGTTCTGGGGTCTGGTACAGTTCAGTCTGGAAAAGTTAAGTTTGAAAATGTCAATATAATAGACAATCTAAAATTCATCCTCTTAAGTATCTCTCAAATGAGTGATAAGGGCTACGGCTCATTCTTTACAAAAGAGTGTTGTAGGATTATTGGACCAGAAATGGTTGAAAAGATTGAAGCAATAATAAAAAATGGAAAAACCCAACTTGTTGCTCAAAGGAGTGGCAATGTTTATGTGGTGGATTTGTCAAAAGAGAGCCCCAGGACTGATGCCTGTCTGTCCTCAGCTGCCTCTAGTAAAGAGACAGAATTATGGCACAGGAGATTGGGGTACACAAATCTCAAGACAATCACTGCTATTTCAAAACAGGGGTTAGTAAGAGGCATACCTCAAAAACTGTTCACCTGTCCTGAGCATTGTGTTTCCTGCCTAAAAGGAAAACAACATAAAAGCTCATACAAATCAATTGAAGAGTCCAAAACAACCAAGTGCTTGCAAATGCTTCACATGGATCTGTTTAGCCCAGTTAAAGTCATGAGTCTTAGGAAGAAAAGATATTGTTTGGTTATTGTTGATGACTTTTCTAGGTTTACATGGACTTACTTTTTACACTCAAAAGATGAGACTGCAGGCATTCTGCAAGACTTTGTGACACAGGTTGAAAAGCAGTTTGACTTGCCAGTAAAAGTCTTCAGGAGTGATAATGGCACAGAGTTCAGAAACAAGGAGTTAGATAATTTATGTGTGTCAAAAGGAATTGTAAGGCAGTACAGCATTCCAAGGACACCAGAGCAAAATGAGGTTGTTGAAAGAAAGAACAGGACTTTGATTGAGGCTGCCAGAACCATGCTTGCTGATTCAGGTTTGCCATTAACTTTTTGGGCAGAGGCAGTAAACACTGCTTGCTATGTCCAAAACAGAGTTTTAATCAACCCCAGACATCAAAAGACTGCTTATGAACTACTGTATAAAATAAAGCCATTAATTTCATATTTCAAAGTTTTTGGTTGCCCATGTTTCATTTTAAACTTAAAAGATTCTATCTCAAAGTTTGCAGCTAAAATTGATTGTGGTTATCATCTGGGATACTCAACCACTGCTAAGGCCTACAAAGTGTTTAACACAAGGACCAAAACAGTGGAAGAGACTTTGAATGTAAAGTTCAATGAACTTTTATCAATGAAAATCCCAGCAAATCCTGCTGAATTATTTGATCTTGATAAATTCACATTTGAAAGTGTTGCTGTCAAGACTAACAATGCAGGTTCATCAGAAAATCCTCCATCAGACTATGGGTATGAAGTCATCCTTCCTCAACAAAAGTCTGCCTCAATGGGAAGAGCAGCAAATGTTCAAAACAGCTGTCAAAGCTCATCCACTGCTACCTCAACAGTTGTTGACCAAAGTAGCCCTTCTTCATCAACCACTGTTGACAAAGGCCATCAAACAGTGGATAAAAGTCAACAAGTTTTCACACCTGTTCCTCCTATTCCTCCACCTCCATTTGAAGCCACTGCTGGATCATCAAAGTCACCAGCATTGGTTAGCTCAGATGACTCACATCTACAGCCCTCACCATTAAATGCCATTGTTCCATACAAAGGAGATTTATTCTTCTTGAAGTCTCATCCACCTGACCAAATCATTGGCAACATCAGTGAAGGGGTGCTCACAAGAAGTCAATCCCAAAACATCTGTCTTTTTGCTGGTTTCCTATCTCTCCATCAGCCAGTCAAGTACCAAGAGGCATTGAAAGACAACAGCTAGGTAGAAGCCATGCAAGAGGAGCTCCAACAGTTTAAAAGACAACAAGTATGGGAGCTTGTGCCACTGCCAAAGGATGTAAGTCCTATTGGCACAAAGTGGGTCTTCAAAAACAAAACTGATGAAAGGGGTATTGTTGTCAAGAATAAAGCTAGGCTTGTGGTTTAAGGGTTCAGACAGGAAGAGGGCATTGACTATGATGAAACATTTGCCCCTGTAGCAAGACTTGAAGCTATCAGATTATTCCTGGCCTTTGCTGTCAACCACAACATCAAGGTGTATCAAATGGATATCAAATGTGCATTCCTCTATGGTAAGATTCAAGAAAAGGTTTCTGTTTGTCAACCTCCAGGCTTTGAGGATCCATTTAATCCAAATCATGTCTACAAGCTAAATAAAGCTTTGTATGGCCTGAAACAAGCACCAAGAGCCTGGTATGAAACTCTGTCCACCTTTCTACTTTCCATTGGTTTCACAAGAGGTAAAATAGACAAAACACTGTTTTTAAAATGCAGAGGAAAGGATTTGATGATTGTCCAGATTTATGTAGATGACATCATCTTTGGAAGCACATGTAATAAAATGTGTGAAGAGTTTAGGCAACTCATGACAGCTGAGTTTGAGATGAGTACAATGGGTGAACTCCAGTGCTTTCTTGGTCTCCAACTAAGGCAACTGCAAAATGGCACTTTTATCCATCAAGGCAAATATGCCAAAGAACTCTTAAAGAAATTTGAGATGGATGATTGTAAGCCATGCAGTACACCCATTGCAACCAATAAAATTGTCATGTCTGATGAAAAGGATGATTTGGTTGATCAAACTTTATATAGAAGCATGATTGGGTCTTTATTGTACCTAACTGCATCTAGGCCAGACATCATGTTTGCAACATGTGTTTGTGCAAGATCCCAATCAGCCCCTAGAAAGTCAAACTTAATTGCTGTAAAAAGGATATTCAGATACCTAAAAGGTGCTCTCACACTTGGTATCTGGTATCCAGCTGATGGAAATATCGAGCTTTCAGGTTTCTCAGATAGTGACTTTGCTGGATGTGACAAGTCAAGGAAGTCCACTTCAGGAGGGTGCCAATTCCTAGGCAGTTGCTTAGTGTCTTGGCAAAGTAAAAAGCAAGCAGCTGTTTCCACATCCACTGCTGAGGCAGAGTATATAGCTGCTGCAAGCTGTACAGCCCAACTGCTTTGGCTTCAAAATCAATTGCTGGATTTTGGTATCACTGCCCTAAAGACACCTCTCATGTTGAACAGTCAGGCATCAGAAAATATCATCAAAAATCCAGTATCCCATTCAACCACCAAGCACATAGACATCAGACATCACTTTGTGAGGGATTGCTATGAAAAAGGTTTGATTTCTCTGCATCATGTTCCAACTAAAGATCAGCTGGCAGATGTGCTAACCAAAGCATTAGACACATCCACCTTTGAAAGCTTGATCTCTAGGATTGGCATGCTGAATATGGAATAACAGGCAAAATCCTGTTTTTCTATGAATAAAAGCATTAAAATGTTTTCAGAAAATCAAAAATCCATCCTTAAAAATAGCTAAAAATGAATTTTTCATTAAATCCTTAAAATTATGCCATAACCACTGTTTTGTTCAAACATCTGTCCCACTAAAAGCTGTCCACTACTGAAAGTCAACCCCTGTTCTCTCATTTCCTTGGTAATCACTGTTGTTCAAAATCAGTGTTTTCATCCACTGATATGCTATCCACTGCTAAGTTTAAATCACTCACTGCCTTCATTATAACCGTTGCAACCACTGATATTTGCTCCATCAGTGGTTTCCTAAACAACTGTCTTCCATTATTCATCTTGTCATCAGAGGTTGACACGTGGGCAGTACATAGCGGTCAGATCATTTGAAACCGCTGCCACATCAGCTTTCACTTTTTCCCTTATAAAACCCTGATCAAAACCCCCAATCAGGGTTTTACACTGTCGAATTAAATTCTAAAATTCCTTTCTCAAAGCAGTTTCCATCCTTCTCTTTCAAATTCCTCATCGTCTTCTTCATCTTGCAACCTACTCATGTCTTCTTCCACTCCAAAATCATCATCTTCATCTTCTAAAAAGGTCACTCAAATGGCCACTGGACCTATTGAAATTCCATACAAAGCTCCTCACAATTATTTGGGTCTACTCACAAAACCCACTAACACTGAAACCTTCAATTCCATCATTGACGCTCTTTCATCTTCAAAGTATAAAACTTTGTTGACTGCTGATGCTCCGATTTACCTAAAAACCCAGAGAGAATTTTGGAAGAATGCCACACTTGAGTCTCAAGGTGAAACAATCGTAGCCATCAATTCCTCAACAAAGGGTAAAAAGGTTCAAATTACACCAAAATCCATTTCAGAGGTTTTTGAACTCGATGATCAGCAAGGTAAAACTTCTTTTCCTAATTCGAGTATCAAAATGATTTTATTGAGAGGGGGTATGGTGCAGAAATGAAAGGGACACCTTACAAAAAGGTAGCTTCCCTCCTGCACCAAGATTTTTATTCCATACCCTCTTGATGTGTGTTTCAAATAAAACAACTGCTTTTAATGAAATACCACTAAAGATCCAATACCTGGGTTTTGCTATTTTACATAACGAAAATTTTAACTATTCCCAGGAGATCTTTGATGACTTGGTCAAAAATGTTACTAGCAAATCATTTTTACTATTTCCAAGGTTCCTAAGCTATTATTTTGAAAAGAAATTTGGAAAGGATGATGCTCATGTGCTCATCCAAGGTGACCTTTTCAAATAAATGGCTTAACAGCTGAAACTTTTACAAGATTATCAAAACCTTCTAAAACAAAAGCAGAGGCTCCTGAGCAGAATTTGGCAGCTACCACTGCTCCTCAGGCACCTGCTGCTGAGCCCACTGCTCTAGGTGATCACAGCAGCAAAACAACTGCTGTGAAACCCACACCTAAAACCACCAGAAAACCAAGACAAAAGAAAACACAAAAGCCCCCCAAACCTACAAAAAGGGCAACTCTGGAAGATGAGATCCCAGAGCAACTACCAGTGACAACACAAAAGTCACCAGAAACCACTGCTGTTACTTCCTCACAGCAGATGGTAGAAAGATCTCAACCCATGCCTCAAACTCCTCCTGCTTCTTCTCAAAAAGAACAGGTTGTACACATAGGGACACCACAATATGATGCTCTAGAATCACTTGATTCTATCATCCACAGCCCACTACCCGGGGAAAATTCGCTTTCTACACCCATCCTTACTGCCACAATTCCCCCACAAACAAAACTTTTGTTGGATGCTCTTGATTTAAACCAGACACAAACCAGTCCTTCTCACTCACCTGTCAATGAGAATATACCTCAACAAGTGACTGGGTCTGGTGTTTCAATCATTGCTAACCCACCAACAATACCTGAGGAGGTTACACCCCTTGAGTTACAAGTAACTCTTGGTGGTAGTTCAAGTGAAGCAACCACTACAAGTGCTGAACCCACTGGTTTGCACTTGGACAGTGGTTTCATCAATAAGACTTCCTTGAAGGCAATTTCTTCTCTGGGAACACTTGTGTATCCAGTATTTACTGGTTCACTAAAAAGTGTTTATCATTTTGAAGGAAGAAGTCCCTAGTACCAAGACAAAGGGGCATCAGTGGATGATTTTTGGGATACATTTCCTGAGTCAACCACTGTTACAACCACTGCTAGTGGGAAATCAGATGGTCCCATTAAGTTGGGTGATGGTTTAATGTACCGAGAATTGACGGCTAAAGTTGACAAACTGGATACACCTGTTGCAGAAATTAAAGACACGCTGCAACAGTTGTTGAAAGTTCAAAAGGTACCACCCACTGCTGCTCCAGCTCAAGCACCTGCACCACCACCTACACCTACTGCAAATGAGCTCTGGAATTTATTTCAACCCTTGCTCATCCATCAAAGACAATTAGCTGATCAGCAACATGAGATTCAGGTTCAAAAGATCAGAAATGTCATGGAAGCAAGGTTTAAAGTCACACAAGCAGATATCAAGGCTATCAAGGCTCATTTATTGAACACCACTGGCACTGCTCCTCCCTCTATCATTTTTGTGGACAACCCTCCACCAGCTGATGCCAAAAAGGGGGAGAAACTAAAGCAGTTGAAGAAAAAGGGGTATGAAGATGGTCTTTACATTGCACCTGACAATTCAAGCATGCTTGCAGACATCCCCAAGCCAGATGGGTCTAAAAAGGTTGGTGTGACTATAAATGCCATTGCTGATGCAAAAGCAAGGGTTAAAAAGGATATGGAGGCAAAGGATAAAGCCAGGTTTGAGCAAGAGAAAAGAGCTTTTATGGAGATGAATGAGCAGGGTACTTCTGAGCCAAAGGATGAAGAAAATCCTGTGCAGAAAAGAAAGCCTACTAGAAAAGTGAGGCAACCCAAGACCACACCATCCAGATCCACAAAACACTCTTCCAAACCTTCCAAAAGCTCCAAACATCAATCTCCAAAAATAACAGCTATTGTAACACCTGTTGTATCAACAACTGTTGGTACTTCAGTGGTTTCAGCAGTTGTTAACCCAACAACCAACATTTCAACCACAACCACTGATCCCACTACAACCACTGCCACATCAAAAATACCTTCACCACCAAAACAGCCTCCTGCCAAAAGGCAGAAGACAGCTGATGACACATCATCAGTTGTAATGACAACAGTGGTTGAAACACCAGTTGTTTCAACAGCTGTTAGTCAGCCACCATCCACTTCAAACACCACCACTCAAATCATCACTTCAAAACCATCCAAAACACCACCAGCCTCTCCTAAACCCAAAAGGAGAAGGGTATTACATAATGATGATGATTCTTCACCTCCACCAACATCTTCACAACCATTGTCACTTGCAATAATTCCAAACCCTGTTCCACTCTCTTCTGCCCAAGTCTTTAACCCAACCACTGCCATTGTCTCTGCAACTGTTCAGTATCCCTTAGAGCTTGCAGCTGTCAGAGAAGAAATAAAGTCTTTCTATTCAGAAGATGATCCTGATAAAAGGAGTTTGCCATCTATTGAAGGATATCCAAGACCTAAAAATATTGAAGAATACTTGAAAGTAAAAGGTCAACAAGCAGAGGATATTTCCAAAAGAAATTCAAAGGGTAAAACTGACAAGGAAATCCAAAGATACTACCAATTTCTTCTTACTCAAGTCAATACTTTGGAAAGATTTTCAAAGAACCTCTATCAGCAACTATCAGAAAGAGATGATGAGACACTAAGAAAAGACTATATTGAGCACATCATGGCCTTCAAAAGGTACAGGGGTGACAAAGCTCAATATAAAGAATGGGACAGTGGGTGAGCTCAAGGAAGAGTTAGCAAGAATTGAGAAAATGAACAAAGATAAAGTCAAACATACTCCTCCTGTTTGGGCAAATTACAAAAAGAATGTACCTGATAAAGTGTTAAAGCTGAAGAGAATGAAAGAGGAACTGATCACTGCTGATTTTGGGTCTAGGAATCAAGTGACAAGGTGGAAAGAAGAAAAGGTGATTGCTTCTTATCAAAGGCTGGAAGAATTAAGAAAGAAAAACCCAAACATTCCACAAAAGCCTGTTTATCCTGATGAAAAGGTCTCCACAAGACCACCAAAGCTGCAATCAGGAAATCTACTGCTCCACCTGGTGCCTTCATTTATCAAAGAAGACACAAACAGATGGAAGCAGAAACACCAGAGGATGTAGCTGCTAGTGATGATTTTATAAAATCAGTCATTAAGTAGATGATGGCTGAAAATGCTGAACTTGCTCAAGCTCAAAGCACTGCTCAGCCAGTCATAACCAGACCACATTCACCAAACTCATCATCAATAAAGCCTCTCCCAAGAAACCCACTGGACTCAAAAGTACTAAAGTGGAAATCTGATAAACAGACCCACGTATTGACCCTGATCAAGTCCAGTGGTGATGTGAAGAAAATATCAAGGGAACAAGTACTGGGCCTGGGTGTTGAAGATCTGCAAGATCTTCTTGATCTTCCACTGTGCAGGGATGAGGATGACACAGACTCCTTGAACTTTGAATTGCAATTTAAAGGACAAGTCAGGGAGCTGTTGATGAGACAATAAAGTTCCACAATAATGAAGAGTTTTGGCATCATCTGTTCCAGGGGGAGATTGTTGGGATTGAACCCTACCAGAGGAACAGTTGATTAAAGCCAAACTGGATCAGAGCAGTGGATCCAGAATAAGCAGTGGATGTATACAAGTCTCTCCCCTTGAAAGTGATTCTAACATCTGATGGTCTCTATCCACTGTCCATATACAAGTACTGCTCTACAAACAACTGCTGATCATGTTAAAGACTGAAGACCTGTTGATCAATCTACTGTTATGGGTCAAGCACTGCTGATGATACAAGTACTGCTAGAGTCACAACAGTGGAAGGAAGAAGCAGTAGTTTAGCCTTTCCTTTGTAATGTATTGCTATCAGTAGTTAGCTAAACAGTGTTTGTATTAGATCAGTAGTTAGAGTTTGTTAGGAGGTTAGATGTCACTTTCATGGTGATGTCAGCTAAGATGCTTCAGTGGTTTGCTCGTGCCTATAAATAGAACAGTACCCTGTACTGTTCTATTGGCTCTTTCAACACTTGTCTTCCTGTACGAACAATTCATTGTGAGCTCAGACTGAGGGGGAGTTTGTATTACATGCATGCAAAGTTGTAATCATTGATTGAAATAAATTTAATCATTCGGTTCAATGTTCAAACATGTGTGTTGAAAACATTTCTCCTGTTTGATCGTGTTCAAAGTTTATTTCCATTTATTTCCGCTGCAATTACTTGTTCATCTTCATTAATCTCTAAACAAAAACACAATCAAAAAGAAACTCAGATCCTAACATAACATCCGCTAGATGAACTCAAAATCAACAACTCGAATACGATAGTAACATGAAAATGATCCGTCAACTTTCAAACAAATGAATGAATAAAACTGGTGTGTTGACAGTATTGAATAGCAAGAATTCACCGAAATGAAATACAATCGAAGCCGGTGTACCATAGTCTTAATTCATAGTTGCACTAAGAATGTTTAAAAGACGAGTTGAGTAAAAATGTGGGTAGATGCGTGTGAAACGGTTGACCATGACTAGCACAAGGTACAAGTTTGTAACGATACCACAAGGTGTCGTAATTAACATAATTCAGTAATAGCGGTGACCGAACAAGTTCACCGTGTTTGAAATCAAATGAAAGTGTAATGAAGCGAATCTGAAATTGGATTGAAACAACGTCATAGGGTTTTCAATCGAATATGGAACATCAAAGAACTTACTGTTTTCAATTGAAGAAGAAAAAGTGATAAACACTACGAAGCATTCGATTGCTAATGAAAGAACCGTTAGGAGGTACACTGGAATATAAAATGAATCTATGTACCATTATCTTAACACACAACTGTGTTAAGACTGCTTTAATCATGATGAAGCAGAACGGATTTAGAGAAAATCAACAAGTAAACAATTAAATTCGTGTATGAGATACGTAAACGAGATTAACGCAAGCTTCAATTTAGTGAAAACATCACCGCAAGGTGTCGAAAGCAACAAACGATTTAAGGGAGTCGTAGGCCAAACAAGTCTACTACGACTCGAAACAAAAGAAGCACTTGCAAAAATGGATTTGAATATGATGCCCTCAATACATCATATGATGTCTGGAATTGAAGACGCGGAATGGACAAGTTCAAGCAATTGAACTTGGTTTTAGCGAAATTTGACAATAAATACATGTATCGACAAGGGAATTTCGTTATGGTTACAAGGATAAACCATGTATATAACTTGAAAAGAAATGAAATTTCAAGAAAGTGTGTTGACTTGAAAGCAAAGGAGCCAACAATTTCAATAATGTAGGTCATATAAATCAATAGTTAGCTTTAAGCAAAACAACATTTGAACTTGAATGAGACGCTCATTCGAAACGAAACCACATGCATAACAAATGGTGCATGCGTAACATATGAATTCCCAAGAAATGAAACAATGAGTATTCGCTAAAATGAGGGAATGATCACGTATCAAGACAAAGGAGTGTTTGCTTTAATGAAGAAAATTTGTCGGGATGCAACTACCATTAAGAGGAGTAAAGACGCAAGAATCTACTCGCTAGAAGCAAAAGTGGAAATTTCAATGAAACAAATTTGAGTACTCTATCTATTCGGTTAACTGAGATGGCACATATGGTAAATTAATGGTGTTTTCCCAAGTTAATAGACGTAGTTCTTAAGTGATAACCCTTAACAAGTTTCGACATATGCTCCTGGCAGTTGATGCACATACGAAAGCTATCGTTCCTTCTTCTTTGATGAACAACATTGTAGCTTCCCAAGGTGAGAAGCCTGGTCTGTTAACTTCCTTCTCTAGCAACTCCTGAAGCTGCGCTGACAATCCTTGCATCTCTGAAAGGGTAAATTGATAAGGTGTCTTAGCTACAGGCGTGGCGCCTGGAACCAAGGCAATGTGGAATTCGACTTGTCACTGAGGGGGTAATCCTGGCAAGTCTTCGGGGAAGACTTCAGGATATTTCCTTACCTTAGGGGTATCTTCGAGATTCGGTGCTTTGGCTTCTTGGCCCATGACATGAGCCAAGGAAACAACGCATCCTTTACGTAACAACTTTCGTGCCTTCAAGCAACTAATAATCCGAAGTGGTGTATCCTGCTTCTCTCCATGAATCACGATCGTCTCTTCACTCGCCATCGGGCTGCAGAAAATCTCCTCGTGACATACGATCTCAGCTTGGTTACTCGACAACCAATCCACTCCAACTACTATGTCGAAACTTCCTGACTATATTGGAAGTAGATCAAGCATAAACTCACGTTCTCCAAGCCCTATCACACAGCCTCAATTCACTTCCCTAGCTTCTACTTGCTTCTCACTAACTAGTTCTATCGGATAAGGGATGTCTAACTTACTTGCTACTAAACCAAGTATACTCTTAAACTCTAGAGATGCGAAGCTAAAATTGGCAACAGTATCTAGCAGCACAGATGCATAACGTTGACCAATATGGGACGCACTGATGACCACATTTGGATCCCGGCGTGCTTCCCTAGCTCCGCTGTTGAGCTTTCATCCACGTGCCTGAATGTTTTTAGGGCAGTATTTTCTGAAATGCTTTTTGCTTCCACAGTTAAAACAACCTTGAGCATGCTTTTGTTTGTCACTCGTCCTGCCTTGATAGTCGTTGTTGTCGTTGTTTCCTTCATGATTCTTGCTGCCATCTTGGCCTTCATTTCCACGTTCAGTACCATGCCTACAAGTCTCCTTGGGATGCCCCTTCTTGCCACAGTTATCACATTTTCCATATTTGCATCGCCCGACATGGTAACGTAGACAATTGTCGCACTTTGGTAGGAGGCCCATATACTCTTTTCCCTTTTTGGCCTTCTTCTTGTTATTCGTCCGAGTACCCTTCTTGAAATTTGCGAGCTTCCTCTTGTTATCTCCAGATGGCTCCACAGGAATCTCCTTTTTCTCCTCCGAGGTGGAAAATTTTCCTAGTCTAACCGCTTCTTCAGTGAGCGTCACACTTAAGTCGATAGCATAGGTGATTGTTGGAGGTTTAGATGTTGTCACCAGGCTTAGAATCTGAGGTGCCAATCCCCCGATAAAGGGTTCGATCCTTTTAAACTCTGGTTCCACCAGGTATGGAACAACTTGCGATAAATCGTGAAATCTCTGCACATACTCGACTATCTTTGGACCTTCCATTTTCAAGTTCCAAAGTTCAGTCTCCAACTTCTGGACTTCTTCCCTCGAGCAATATCTCTTACGCATCAACTCTTTCTGTTCGTCCCACATCAAAGCATACGCAGCAGTCTCACCCAATGTCTGAACCTGAAGGTTCCACCATGACAGAGCCCCATCCAGAAACAATCCAGTTATGTACGTGATCTGATGCTCGTGGGCGCATTTACTTAATCGCAAAACATAATCCGTCTTCTCAACCCAACGCACAAAAGTTATGGCACCCCCAGTGCCGTCGAAATCCAGGGGCTTGCAGCTCAAGAACTGCTTGTAGGTGCAGCCTGCGACATGAGCAACATCATTCACATAAGGCATTAGCAAAGCACCCTTGGAAATGTCCAAACGTTTTGTAATGCGTCTTAAGTGACTAACCATTACTGTTGGGTGGGTTATTTCCTGAGCTACCTCCGCTGCGTTCGGAGCGAAGGGCCTCGTGCTGTGCAATGGCCTGTGAGATGCGCTCTTGTAATTCTGCCTCTGTCGTCGGCAGAGGGTTGTTGGTATCGGTGTTCCTTTGAAGCGACATCTTCTAAGAAGAAGATCGGCTAGGTCAGGTCTTATTAAGGACACAAGCACATAAGCCTGCACTTAACGAATAAGACCTAGGAGGTGTGTATATATATATATATAAGCAATCGTCGTGGCAAGCAATCATATAACATCACAATTATAGCACAAACATGTAGATGGGAATGTATTTAATGAGAACATAACAAGCAAGCACATAGCATCATATTTATAGCACACACATGCAGCTCAACAACGTGCTTAGAGAAAACATAGCGACTGAGCTCTCATTATTTACCGATCGCAATCGCATTGTCTACAAAGTGTATCACATTAAAAGGGACACAGGGTCACCCTACCCTTGTCCAATAGGTTTATCAGTGTATCAAAATCACGTGGTCAAAAGTGGTCTTCAAAAGTCTCCATAATCTCGGCTCATTAGTAGTGTCTTTACCCCAAAGTAATTGCAATCCGCATAAAACCAAAAGCCAACTATACTGACGACTGAGGTGGAGAAGGGAAGAAAAGCAAACTGCTAACGCGTGCGAGCTCCTCCTCGAGCTTGTATACACGTCGAAGTAAGTAACTGATCTGCTGCTTGATAGCGAAGAAACGATCATCCAAAACAGGGTGGAGGACGTGGTGTCAACTCAAGCTCCAAAACTCTACGACTCAAAACCTCAAACTGCAGCTGAAGTGACAGGAACAACTTATCTCGTGTGTAACCTCCATAATGTGAGGGATGGTAGGGGTCTGAAATCAGCATCGAGTATGGTAGGAACCATCGAAATGGCTCGTCCAGCGGTGAAGAAACGAAAGGAGCAAACGGTGCATCCTGAGGGATCTGCGGAAAGCTGCTGAAGCAAAGGGATCATCGCGCGGGTGCTGAGCAGAAGTACCTTCCCTTGGACGGGGTGTGGGTATGTCCTGAAGGAAAATGATAGGCATGTCGGTGCAATGGACGTCGGTCTCCATAGGGGGAAAAGGAGCAACATCGGCGGGTGCAGGAACAAATGTCTCAACAAAAGAGAAGATCATCAGGTGCAGGTACTGGGTCAGGTATAAGGGGTGCAATGCCAGGTAAACCAAAAGAAATAGGGTCATGGTCAAGCAAGGGCTCAGGATCAGCAGGTGCAACCTCAGGCTGACCCAAAAGGAACAGGAGCTGGCTCAGGAGCAGGCTCTGGGTCGTGTGAAGGTGTGAGATCTCGGGTAAGTAATAGTGCAGCAGTCATAGCTGTGTCGTCGTCCGAGTCGGTAGCAACGCGCTGCAATCCGGCCGTCTGCAAGGCTGAAGGTGTCACAGACTCAAAGGAGTCTGAAATCGAGTGCAAACTAGTATCAGAGGATAACTCAATAACAGGAATCCCCAGAAGTGAAATAGCAACAACGTCCTCGTCTAGCTCTTCACCACCATGGGCGTTGTCAGGAGGATCTTCAACAAACTAATCAACTTCATCATTAAACGAATCGTCAAAAGGTAGATCCTTGGGAGGAATGACCACGAGAGGTACGACATCGAGGATCGGAGTCATGATGGGCTCACCTTCGGAATGACCAGTGATGGGGTGGTCATGGGATGGAACAGGGATGGCAAAAGGATCCTCGTCAGGGAAGCCATCAGCAAGGGGTGAATCATCACCAAAGTCTGGTAACGCGAACGGCTGGAAGTCGTCCTCGTCCTTGGTCAGCATGTCAGGGTCACTCTCTGTGTCTGGCGTAAATATCTCCGGCGCAGGTGCAAGCTCATCATCTGTGGCGGTGGCCATAGGTTCGTCAACATCTGACAACTCGCTCTCTGAAGAAGGTGACATGTGTGCCGGTACATAATAATCATAGCATGTATATTCATAGTAATCACTAACACTTAGTGTATTGCAAGCAAAGACAATTCATCATGTAATCATGTATTCACATTTTTCTTCATGAAACTTTCTATCCTTCCTAGTCTCCCAGACTAAACCAACCAGTCTCCCAGACTATACTACCTAGTCTCCCAGACTAACCACCCAGTCTCCCAGACTGAACTACCTATTCTCCCAGACTAACCACCCAGTCTCTCAGACTAAACCACCTAGTCTCTCAGACTGTAACACCCAGTCTCTCAGACTGAAACACCCAGTCTTTCAGACTGAAACACCAAGTCTCCTAGACTGAAACACCCAGTCTCTCAGACTGAAACACTCAGTCTCTCAGACTGAACCACAAACATAAACCTTAAAATGTGTTTCGTGTATTTTCTTTGTAAAAATGTTTGTTTCTTGGATCTGGTCGCTTCGTTTATGCAAGGAAAACATGTTGGAAAAAAACTATTTTCGTGAGAGCCCTAATGATTGTAGTCTAGACTCGAGAAGGAATCCTAGTTCGCTACAATCGAAGCTCTGATACCAAACTGTCACACCCTGACTTTTGCGGAAGCGTGATTTGGTGTGACTTGCTTAATATCATTGCATTCAACCATAACAAACAACTATATGATAAATCCAAGATGTTCATCCATTGATTAAGTTTTGAAACATTACAACAACATTGATTTAACCCCAAAAACAAGACTTCGTATTCAGAATACAACACCAACAGGTTTTAAGTTCCATAAGGACTTTTCAAAAGACACTAAAGTTAACCAAGCTTTGAAACATGTATCCTATCCAGGATAGGATACACACTCTAAACCATTCGACACCGGATGACATCTTTTATTCCAGACAACACTTGAAACTTTAACGCCCGCCAGATCCATACTTAGTTTCCTGAAATACATGTAGTTTGAAAACATCAACAAAAGTTGAGCGAGTTCATGTGTGTGTTTGTGAATAACCTTTGAAGCATTTGTAAGTATGTTTGTATGTACTTGAAAACCCGGTATGAAAGCAAAAAAGGAAACAGATCAATTAATGTGTAGCTAATACATTAATATACGTGACATGGTGCAGGAAGACTCAAACCAAGCAGACTTTGCACCGGGCCTCCGGCTGTAAGACATAGTCACCACATGATCCACTCGACGGACTCATGGGTGGGGCTCTGTAACGCCCCAAAACCCGAATGTTTATATTTGCCGTATGTTCCTATAGGACATGTCATGAAATAAATAACTAGGCTATTTAACCTAGTTAAGGGTATGGTCAAAAGTATTAAATGACGAAAGTTGTGCCAATTATATTTAAGTGGCGAACACGAGGGGCTAAATTGTAAACATGAGAAACTCATGTTTTATAAAACAAAAACATAACACACAACACACACACATCATGTGTGTGTGTGTGCGTGGAATGCTCTGGAGAAGAACAAAGGGGTGTAAACCCTAGTTCTTAAAGAAGCTCCAAATTGAAGGTTGAATCGAGGCTCAAAACACACACAGACCTTCAAATATCTTCTAAACCAAAACGTTTATTTGAAATTCAGTTTGGTTGTCTGTAAGGTTTCACTCAATGTAATGGACAAAAATCCTTAAGTGAGGATATTGTCCATTTCATTGAGTAAAATCTTATTGACATTATCCTCAACTTCCATCCAATTTATAACGCCAAAACATACAAAAACATTATTGAGGTTTGTTGTCAATAAAGTTTAGTTGTTTGGGGTGGAAAACATTGTCAGTTATCTTTCTTAATGGAGGATTAACAATGTTGTCCATCTCATATAGCAAAACATTATTGATTTTAGCATGATCAAATTTTGAGGTTTAAGATGCTTTTATTTAGTGGCGTTCTTTTTATCGGTAAAACGCCAAAATTAAAAAATCAAACATCGTTCACTGGAAAATTCAAGATTGTTGACTGAAGGGTGTAAACTTAATAACATTTTGCTGCATGAGATGGACAAATCTTCAAGAAAAAGATGCTGATGTCAGACTTTGTGCTTCCGAACAGGCACAAAAAAAACTACTTGAAAAACAAAAAAAAAAACAAAATAAATCATACGAACGTCGAACCAGCCAGTTAAGATGATTCAAAAAAGAAGAAAGAGACTGGTGACAGTGAAGATTTGGAAGATCAATTGTTTATATATTCTTTTTTTTTTAATTTTCTTTTTCAGTTGATTGTTATATAATAAAAACGCCATATATAATAAAAACGCCAAACAACCAAATGCTTGTTAAAACCACAGTTGAAAATGCAACTAGAAACAGTAACTACAAAACAGTAAAAATGAAGAGACGGAAAATTTATTATATTAGAATCTAAAACGCCAAACTTAAAAGACGTGACGTGTTACAGACTTCAGAGTTAAAAGTTTATCAAAAACAAAAATTACAAACAGTAACTGAAACGACGAATAGTTTATTATAATAATGCACCGCCTAACCTACGCCGCCAAAAGAAATCCTATAAAATAATACCTCTCAGCAACTTCCATTTAATCAAACCAAAAAAAAACGCCAATACTACTAAATACCACTCACTGTAAAACGCCAAAAAATTAAAAAAAATGAAAGATAGCTAATATGCTTTCTTGGATATTCAGTATTGTTCTTTCTGAAGTTTCACTGAATAGATTGTTAGGTGAGGGGAGTAACTCAGTAAGATTTTGCTGCATGAGATGGACAAATCTTCAAGAAAAAGATACTGATGACAATCGAATGTCATTTTGTGTTCTTTGTTCTTGAATAAGGCTTGGATGAGGAGAAGAGATCAATGACGCTGAAGAGGGGGATGATTATAAAGATGAATATCAAGATGAAGAAAAAGCGAAAAACCCACCCACACGTCATAGATCTATGTGCCCCAACATCCACAAAAAGCCACTTCAACAGACGAGCAGGCAAAATAATCAAACCGATGGGTTTGTTAAGTTTTACATAAAACGTCATATATTTGGTGACAGTTCTTGTACTATTAAAGAAGAGAGAGACTAATGACAGTGAAGATTGTGAAGAGAGATCCGATTAGTATTTGTAATTTATTTTCTTCGCTTCAATTTTTTTCCCTGTGGTTGTAATATAATTTTACAATTGTAAAACGCCAAGATAGCACAAACGCCAAAATGTATATAAAGAATAATAGAACAATGGGCCATCTTATTTAAAACGCCTTGAAAAACGGCATTCATATAGATTTCCTGACCCCCTTCATATAGATTTCCTGACCCCCTGGGGTTCCAATGGCATACGATTTGAAAAAAAAGACCATAAACGCCATAAACGCCAAAATGTTAATACAATGAAACCATTAAACGCCATTAATTATTGAATTTTGCTAACGCCAAAAATCTTAAACCCCAAAAATAAAACAATATTGTGAAAAGCGGAACTGGAAAAGCAAAAGATAAAATGACAAAACAGCCCATACGCCCTAATTATATCGCGCGCCACGTGTTAGGCCAGGATGCGTTCTCACCGTTCTCACACTTTTGATCGTTTTCTCCTGATCCCGTTCCTATATATACATATATATATATATATGTATATATATATATGTATATAGGGTGGGGTTCTAAAGTGAACACTAGTGTATTTGCGAACTGAGTGAACAAATCCTAGCCATTGATCTACACACGTGTATGGCCAGGATCTCATCATCAAAATCAAATCATAAAATACACTAGTGTATTTCAACATCAAATCCTGGCCATTGATCTACACACGTGTATGGCCAAGATTAGTTCACTCAGTTCGCAAGCTACACTAGTGTTCACTCTTGAACCTAATCGTATATATATATAGGGGATGGTTCAAATGAAAACCACTTTTATTGTGAAAACTCGAAAACTAACTAAAAAAAGCCTAAAAAACACACCAAAATTTTTTTTTCAATTTTTTTATAAAAATCGCAAGTTTTTTAATATAAAAAAAATTCAAAAAAAAATAAAATAAAATAATTTTTGTAGTACACATGTGTAATATTACACTATTACACATGTGCAGTACAAAAAAAAAATTGAAATTTTTTTTATATATAAAAAATGGCGAAAATTGTTATGAAAAAAAAATTTGGTATGTTTTTTTGGCTTTTTTAATTAGTTTTCGAGTTTTCACAATAACTAGTGGTTTTCATTTGAAACTTCCCCTATATATATATATATAGGGTTTATAGGGTTAGGTTCATTAGTGAACAACCCCTTGTTTGTGAACCTACTGAACTAATCTTAGCCATTCATTAATTTTTTGGATAAAAGGATAGGATTGTAATTTAACATTTAATTACTTATTAATTCATTATTCTTTATTAATGCATAATTAGTTACATGTTGCTATAATTAAGCTAATTTAAATTATCTTTTAATGTATTCCAAGATTCTAGTATTCCTTTTTGAGAACACATTTTCGAAAATCAATTCATAGCAACATAACATGATCGACATTTGTTTTTATATTTCATTCGTTTCAAAACAGTTCCGTAATCGTACGCAAGTGTATAAATTGATTTGTTTCATAAATATTGTTGTTTTATGTGTTCCACTTGATTTTACACATATGTATCATGTAGCTTTCGTATTAATCGTTGATACACATGTGTACACTTGTTTGGTTTTAATTAATTTCACAATTTTATATGAATTTACTTGTGTGCATGCATATTATACTATATGTTGTCAATATACACAAATGTAACCATTTTTTAATATAATACACATATGTATAAAAGCTTGTACACATGTGTATAAACTAACAGCTGTGTATTTTGTATAAACTTATAGTTTGCGAGACTGTACACATGTGTATAAACTAACATCTGTATATCTTGTATAAACTTATACTAGCGATACTGTACACATGTGTATAAACTAGCAACTATGTAACTTGTATAAACGGAAATTAGCGAGGTTTTAGGGATTTTTCATTATATTGTTAAAAGAATGCAATTTACAAATGACAAAAATACCCTCATGTCATTTATTTTAAAAGGAAGTTATAACATTATAATTACAATCTTGCCATTAATAAAAAGCTCTAGATCTTCTTAATGAATGGCCAGGATTTGTTCACTTCGTTCACAAATATTCTAGTGTTCACTCTAGAACCTCATCCTATATATATATATATATATATATATATATATAGGATAAGGATCATGTGAGAAGTAGTAGGCTAATTGAGAAACTTGAGAAGCATTCTGGACCACACATTTTCCCTAAGCAAAAAAATGCAAAAAAAGATTAAAAAAAATGCAATTTTTTTTTTTTGGGAAAAATCGCAGCTTTTTCTTTAAGGATTGAATTTTTTATTTTAAAAAAAAATTGGGATTTATACACATGTGTATATTGTTAATCTTTTAACTATACATATATGTATATTGTCAATTATACATATATGTATATACATGTTTAAAATTGAAAAATAAGTGTTATTTAGGGTTTAGCATTAGTATTTAGGGTTTAGCATTAGGGTTTAGGGTTTAGCTTTATGGTTTAAGGTTTAGCTTTAGGGTTTAGCATTAGGGTTTAGCATTAGTATTTAGGGTTTAGCTTTTGGGTTTAGCATTAGTGTTTAGCATTAGTGTTTAGCTTTAACTTTTGGGTTTAGCTTTATCTTTAGGGTTTGCATTAGGGTTTAGCATTAAGGGTTTAGCTTTAGGGTTTAGTTTTAGCTTTAGGGTTTAGCATTAGGGTTTAGCTTTTCGGTTTAGAATTAGGGTTTAGCTTTAGGGTTTAGCATTAGGGTTTAAGGTTTAGCATTAAGGTTTAGCTTTAGTGTTTATGGTTTAAGGTTTAGGATTTATAACACATATTTTTTCAATTTTAAACATGTATATACATATATGTATAATTGACAATATACATATATGTATAGTTAAAAGATTAACAATATACACATGTGTATAAATCCAAAAAATTTTTTTTTTTTTTTAATTTGCATTTTTTTCACCATTTTTTTTTTTTTTTTTGCATTTTTTGCTTAGAGAAAATGTGTGGTCCAGATTGCTTCTCAAGTTTCTCAAATAGGGTGGACTTCTCTTAGGATCTCTACCCTATATATATATGTAGGATTAGGTTCAAACGTGAACAAATTTCCAAGAGTGAACCGCGTGAACTGATCTGAACCATTGATTCCATATACATTTAACAAGGGTAAGATTGTAACTTTATATAAATATTGAATTTAAATTATTGTCTTATTAATTTCAAAATCCTAACATATTTAAATCATCATCAGTTACCAACATTTTCGACATCTACAAAACAATTACTTATTTTAAATATGTTAGGATAATCTTAACTTATTTTAATATTGTCATTGTTTTTGGTCATAGTAGCAAGATTCGAATTATAGTTTTAGTCTTTTTTTGGTTGAACTAGAGTTTTTAGTCATCTTTTTTATTGTGTATAACTCTTAGCTCCGTAGTACACATGTGTACTGCTGTGTTCTATACATTCCAACACGATAGTACACATGTGTATAATACATGGTATAGTACACATGTGACCCGCAACATTGTTGTCTTATCTCCGTAGTACACATGTGTACTGCTGTGTTCTACTGTTCTATACACACATGTGTATAATACATGGTATATTTACCGGATTTACTCTCTTATTATTGGAAATAATTTCATTTCCTAGTTTTAAATAAGCAAAATAATATAATTACACTTCTACCCTTTTAATTTTAATAAAACAATAAAATCTAACCTATTAATTACAATCATGCCACCCCTTTAAATAATCAAGATCATATTAATCAGCGGTCAAGATTTGTTCACGCAGTTCACTCTTGGGAGGTTGTTCACGCTGGAACCTTACCCTATATATGTATATATGTATTGACAAAACATGATTTTATGGTTTGATCCTGTTTTTGCAGGATATTTACTTTGACGATGACACTACTATGATGATATGGCCTTCATCCGACTCGCCTAATCAGAACTTGATTATATGTTTGTAGTCTTTGTAAGAAATTCTTTATACAACTTTCGCTTACGAGCTTTTTGGTAAAGATACTTTTTTTCCGATTGTGTGTATATGTGTTATGTTTTGTATGGTGTAGGTTGAAGGGTTGTATTTTGAGGCTAAGCTACAGATACAATTTGAGGCGGAGCTGCATAGGCGTTGTTCCATGGCGGCAGTTTTAATACGTTTGATGGCGGTGCAGGTGAACCGATTGTAAGGGTTCCAGTAGAATTCATGTTCCCCAAATTCTGTAACCGTATAATTCATTCGTTTTGACTTATTATGTTTAAATAAATTTACTTAGGTTGAAACGAAGCACAATCTTCGTAGTAGGTCTATTGATTAAAGATTTAGAGAAAATTTCACTTTTTGTCCTTTATGATTGTACTGAATTTTAAAACGTGCCCTTTAAAAGTTTTAGTTTCAATTTATATCCAAAAAACACATGTTTTATATCACTTTATGTCCTTTACACCAAACTGAGTTAATTTACTCAGTTAGGTTTATTTAATACAAGGGTATAATTGTCATTTGAAGTTTTTACTTTATTCATTTTTGGAGAAACCTTAAAATACACACATAAAAATCAAATACCATCAATCTACCACATCCACTCCCTCGTTCTCTTCCCGCAGGATTGGTCGTCGGCCAGCTTTAGGAGCCGGCACTCCGGCGCCGATCATCGGCCAGACACCCACTTCCACTCTATGCCTCTCTCCTGAACCCGACTGCCGGAGGCAGATTCTTTTGTCGGTGAACCCGCACACCCCTGCCCCATCTGCTTATCCTCGAGTAAACGGCCGGCCACCACCAACCGGTGGTGGCGTACGGCGGCACGAACGCAGAAGAGAGAGAGAGAGCCGAGAAGACGAGAAGAGAGACAGAGAGAGCCAAGAAGATGAGAAGAGAGAGAGAAATCAGAGGAAGATGGGGGCGGCGCCGCCGCTACGGCGGCGGTGACGGACGATCTCTGTGTTTTCGGCTGCTTCCACTTCCTGCCGGACACTTTTCCTATTCTCCTCCTTCTTCTTTCTCTTCTCAATCTTATTATTCCTAATCTCCTCTTTCAACTCTGTCATCTTCTCCTTATACGCCTTCTTAATCTCTTTCTGTTTCGCTCTCTTTTCAGACGTTGATTTCTTCAAGCTAACCCTAACCGCCAACGATCTCTGTGTTTTCGGCTGCTTCCACTTCCTGCCGGACACTTTTCCGGCAATCACGTCGTCGTGTGTTTTAAATTTTTTAACACTTACCTTGTCGTGGCATCCATAGATCTTACGACCTGGATTTTTGGAGGTTTTTGATGTTCGAATCGCTGCTTCCTTTCCACACCCACAAGGCACCATTATCGACACCTTGAAAGAAAACATGAGAAAGAAGATGCAGATGATAAGATGGATTTGAAACCCTAAACTAGTTGAGGAAGAAGATGCATACAGGGGTTAAAAATGGGAGATGGATAAAGTAAAAACTTCAAATGACAATTAAACCCTTGTATTAAATAAACCTAACTGAGTAAATTAACTCAGTTTGGTGTAAAGGACATAAAGTGATATAAATCATGTGTTTTTTTAACATAAATTGAAACTAAAACTTTTAAAGGGCATGTTTCAAAATTCAGTACAAATATAAAGGACAAAAAGTGATTCGTTGTTTAATAAAATGTGGTATGGCATGGTTTTCTAAAAACAATCTGTGTTTACACATACTTTCAACCAAATATCACTATTTAAAATAGTAGTTCTCACTTTTTATGGTGAAATGTAGTGACTACTTTTGATTATTTGTATAGGCTGATTATTTCTTTATTGTAAATCAGAGTTCAATGCATCAACACACAAGATTTGTGAGAATAACTCATAACTATTTTAATATTAATCAAACGAAAAACTAAACCAAAAATTACAATATCTATACACCTATGTACACTTTCTATTAAAATGTGGTATGCATGGTTTTCTAAAAACATGTATTTGCACACGGGTTTCACTACTAGTGAAAAAGAAAAGGTAATGACAAATATATAAAAAATATTATTTGATTTAAAAAGAAGAATAAAATGTAGTTTTTTTTAGTGTAGAGTGTAATACTCTGAGCCATATACCGAACCAGATTATTATTAATTAAAATTCATGTGAGTACGTCGTCGTAAATTTCGTGAAACAGTTGACCCAACTTCCGATTGCAGTAGGCCAAAAGATTTTCCCGGATGATTCCATTGCCAAAGTCCCGAATGACTATGACCAGTGGCTCTTCAAAGTGTTTGGTAATGTCAACCCTTTCCCGCTTGGCGACAAAGTAGTCAATTTCGACAAATTATTATAAGTGGGTCAATGTAAGGTAACAACATCGATAAAATCAATTTGGTAAAAAACCGTGTTCCCAACCACCAATCTGACCTCAATGATGTAGACCCATAAAAAAAAACTGTTTCCCTCTCTAGTAGAAACATGGATAAGGGTGCTTAATTAACTGAATTCAACACATTATTGATCGGATTAATCATTTTCTCTTTTGCATATAACCTACTTCATATCTATAAGACTAAAGGGTATGGTGAGGCTCATCCCCACGAGGATGAGCCGCCACGTAGGCGCCACGTAGGCGGCTCGTGGGGGATGGGCCTCCTTCACATTTGAGGGGGATGGAGGATGGGGCTACCCCACTTCATTATTTTATAATTTTCTAAGTGTTTTTTTTATTAACTTAATATAAAATTTATAAAAGTTAAAAAATACAACATAAAACAACATAAATAAAGTCATTTCATAACATAAAAAAATTACATTTCTTAAAAATAAAAAAAATAAAAAAACATTTTCGAAAAATAAAAAAAAATTACATTTCCTAAAAACAAAAAAAAAATTACGATACGATTAAAAAACTAAACAACCTACGACGTCCATTTTTTCTTCACCTCTTCTTTCATCCTCCGATAAACCTCGCGTTCATCCTCCGGAACCGAGTCGAGATCCAACCTCATAATCCTAAAATCCTCCGCTCGAGCATAGTCGGCCGACACGGTTTTCTTGTGAGTGTATTTTTCGGTCGCGAACTCTTTGAACGAACGGAATTCGTTTATCAAGTCGTCCATTTTCGCCGATGCCTTCGAGCCGCCCCCTCCGCCCGAGCCGCCCCCTCCACTCGAGCCGGCCCCTTTGCGCTTTCCGGCCGCCTCTTTTTTTGCTTTGTCCCTCCCGGTGGGACGTTCCGACTCGTGAACGGGCAACACATCCTCGTCATCTTCCGGTTCGTCGTTTATGTCGATCTGACAACGAGCGGTGGAGCCTCCCGCACTATAACTTCCGGACTCGGAAGTTTTAGTCCGTTTGGCGGTTGCGACCTCATTTGGAACCGCCTTCCATTTTTGTTCTTTCCTTACAACGTTCCATGCTCGGAAGTGCGGGAAAGGCGTTGAATTTTGAGAGTCCCACTTAGCGATAACAAGGTTAAGAATGTTCTCGTCGTTACTCCCGCTAGGAGGACAAGTGTAAATTTGGTTATAAATTCCGTTAAAGTTATTGATGATCTTGCTCATTTTACACCACTTGCCCGAGACGGATTCGACATCACGAGCCGGGCCATGCTCCATAATCGCGTTAAATCTAGCCGTTGTCTTCTTCCAAAAACTAGTACCCGTTTGGTTGTTTCCTAAATTTTAAAAAATAATGTATTAGTAAAAATAAAAAAAAAACTTTTAAAATTTAAATTAAAAATTTAAACTTTGGTTCATACCGAGTATCGGGCAAGTAGAGGACTTAACAAACGCCATTGCTAGCGCCTCCTCCTCTACTTTCGTCCAAGGTCTCCCCTTTGCTCTCGAACCGCTTTTTGGTGCGGTTTCGGGTATGTTTTCAACCTTCTTCCCCTTCCCCTTGTTTTTTTTTCGGTTGAGCTCTTGCGGTGGCGATTCGGGGACGACTTCTTCATCATCATCATCGTCAAGTTGAATCGGTTGGGAAGTTGGCGGTTGCGATTGGAGTTGTTCAAACGAGTTGCGTTGCATGATTTGTTGTAGTGCTTGGTATTGTTGGAGTTGTTGAACTTGAGACATTTGTGAGAATGCGTTGGGTGTTTGTTGGAAACCCGAAAAAGGAAATTGCGGAGCCCCCCACGAATGATCCATAGTCGAAGTGTAAGCGGGAGTCGAAAAAAAGTTAGGTTGGTTCGGGTTGTGATTATTCGGGTTGGGGTTGTTTGGGTTGGGGTTGTTTGGGTAGAAAGGATTCATGATTAGAGAAAATGGTATAAAAAATATGGAGTGTTTTTTATAAAAAAAGGAAGAGAATTGGAGAAGAATGGGAGTAGAATGGGATAGAATTGTATAAAAATGGATGAGATAGAGGGTATTTAAATTGAAAAAGGAAAATTTTTTTTAATATAAAAGAGCCGTTCATCAACGGCTATAACATTCAAAATTGGCCCGTCTTACCCGGCTGTGGGGAGCCGTTTGTGCCGAGCCGAACCTCAGGGGGGCGGTGTGGGGGACCGGTGCCGGTCCTAGCCGGGCCTAGCCGGCCCCCATATGTCACGACCCCCGACCCACCCTGGACGGAATCGGGAGCCGCGAACAGCCCAGTGGTACCGGTGATTATTTTGAAAAATATTGCAGCGGAAATTTCATCAGGACCGTGAGTTAGGAAAAATATCAGAGTTTAGAAAACACCGGATTTTATTTATTAAATAGATGGGATAAACCCATGTTTTACAAAGGTAGCTTTAATAAGGGATAAACCCAATTACATAAAACAATATTTCTTAATTTGATTTAATTAATGAAATAAGCCACTTCTTGAAGCCTTTCAGTGCCGTATCCATCTCTTAAACCAATCTACTGTAATTACCTGAAACGCGTTTTAAAAAGGTTTTGTCAGCAGGAAATACTGGTGAGTTCATTCATTTTATAAAACATATTTGTTATACTTCACAGCATTAAGAGTTTTTATATTTGCTTCTTTAAGATTGGCAAAGACTTAATCACTGCAAAGTATAACTAGAAAACCGTTATTATAAGTTACAGTATTAAGAGCGATTACAATTGCCTCTATCTTTTATATTACTGATCCAGTTGTCACGTTACCGGACTTGTGACTGTGGACATATCACTTGTAGGGTCCTTTCACCCCAAGTGATAAATAATTAGTAGCTATGTGCACATCCCCCCACATACTGGCAGTAATTTCAGATAACAAAGACTTAATCCCTGTAACTATAACCTTGAAAATATTTATAAAGTACTTTGATAAAAAGAGAATGACTCACATTATAAGCATGCAGATTCATACGGGCAAAGTTTAATCTACAGATAAGCCTTGCTATTGCAGACAGGCAGAACTTAGCCTATTGATTAGCCTTGTAACCGAGTGCACACGAACTAGGTAAATAACTAATACAGCATTTACGATAACTCACGAGATTAATCCCTCACAACGAATGACATAGTGCGATACTTAAACATCCATTGAATTAACAACGAATGACAAAGCATAAACCCTAATGTGGGCAGCACTTAAACATCCATTGGATAGTTTAATCGATCGGACATTGAATCGTATCAGCGATCGAGTTATTACCCTGTATTGTAGCAGCACCCCGCTATACTAATTAGTGATTTTGAGACTGTTTCGACTATATCTCAGCGTACGTTTTGAATTTGATCGTCGCTCAAATGTCAGAATTCAAGTCCCAAAGCCTGCTATTTATACAAGAATTTGACCTGGCTTACGGACCGTAAGCCTTATCCCTTACGGTCCGTAAGGGACACCTTTTCACGATAGGTTTGCCACGTGTGTGTGTAGGCTTGCTGAGTTGACAGATTCATAATTTTAAATTTTGACAACGTTTTATTTAGATAATCGTAACTAGGGTTTACCCCCCTGAGTTTTAGGGGCCCTGATCCTGATTCTGATTGTTCTGAAAATTTTAGGGATTATGCAGAATTACTTGGGTGTCTCAATTAGGGTTTCCTATTGGACAATTAAAATAATAATTAAGACTTTTTGATATGGATTAGGGTTTCAGGGGTCCGGGTTTTTACTTGTGGGGCGTTTTAGGATACTTTTGGGCGAGTCGTTACATCCTCCCCACATTGTTTTAAATCTCGTCCTCGAGATTTGGGTTATGATATTTCTTTTAGACTTATGTTATAATTTAGTTAATATGAACAGTTCTAAGATGTTCAATTGAGTACGTGTTTTACAATAAATAGGGCTCAAGGGTTTAACTGAATTAGTTTCATAAATTGATGACAAACGAATGAGATGAAATGATATAATTTCCAAGGTGACTATGTTCAAGCCAAAAGATATATGATCAATAGAGATTTAAAATGAATGTGAAGGACTTTTAGAATTAATAAAATTCTTTGTCAAAAGAAAGCTTACTTTGATTGGTAACTGAGGAAGATTTAGAATCGACAGGTTCCAAATGAAATAAAAGCATGAAAATGATTTGTTAAATATTAAATTATGAAAATGATTTGTTAAATACAACCCGATATGTCTACGTAAAAATTTCTTTTTTAATAGGGTATACCTATACAAACACCAATATAGGCCCACTTACAAAACTATTCTTATGTTTTAGATTAGTTATTAGCCCATTAGCATTAGGTTTAGACCTTTATTGAGCCCAATACTCAATTTCGTTAAGGCCTAATGGCACGTTTTTTGGAGCTCGAACAGGGTACACGAATTCTCAGGGCCGGCCCTGTTGGCAAGGTTTACAAAGGAACCATCTATGAGCCAAATCTTTTGACTGCTGCCATAAAGAGGTTGGATTCAACTTCTAATCAGGGAGCATCCGAATTTTGGGCAGAAGTAAACATGCTTTCTAACCTAAGGCATTGCCACTTGGTGTCTTTGATTGGTTTTTGCAATGATGGGCAAGAAATGATCCTTGTTTACGACTATATGTCGCGTGGAACCCTTGAAGACCATCTCCATAGACACCAAACCCATCTATCTTGGGTGCAAAGACTCGCAATATGCATAGGAGCTGCCCGTGGGTTAGATTATCTTCACACTGGTACGGGTATTAAGGATGGAGTTGTACATCGTGATGTTAAAAGTTCAAATATATTGTTACATGATAGTTGGGCAGCTAAGATTTCAGACTTTGGATTGTCCAAAACATGCCCGAAAAACCAGCATACCACTTACGTCAACACTGGCGTAAAAGGCACGTTTGGATATCTTGACCCGGATTACTTTTACTCGGGTAAGTTGACCAGAAAATCTGATGTATATGCTTTTGGGGTGATATTGTTTGAAGTTTTGTGTGGGAAACGGGCAGTTGATCCAAGTATTCATGAGGAGCAATGGGGTCTCGCAGCATGGGCTCAAAACTCTATTAAAGAAGGCAAACTAAAGCAAATTGTTGATACTAATATAAGGGGGTCAATATCTCCTATATGTTTAAAGGATTTTGCAAAGCTTGCAAAACGGTGTTTGCATAAGCATCCAAAACGGCGACCTACAATGGCCGAGGTTGTGGTCAGTCTTGAGTCTGTTGTGGCCTTAGAAGAGAAAGCCAACAATACATTACAGTTAGACCTGGCAAACGGGTCGGTTCGGGTCATGGGTCAAAACGGGTTCGGGTCAAAACGGGTCAATTACAAAAAAGGGTTGTTTTGGTTCGGGTCGAAACGGGTTCGGGTCGGAACGGGTTCGGGTCAGAACGGGTTCGGGTTGAAACGGGTCCGGGTCAGAACGGGTTTCGGGTCAGATCGGGTCGGGTTGGTTAAACATTGCTTTCTTTAAAAAAACGGAGAAAACATGATTGAATCTTGCAACATCTAACCTACAGCACATGCAAATTAAAATCATTCAATATTGCCAAGTGCCAATTAACAGAGCTAGTCATGCAGTTGTTCATCACCTGAGCCACTGAACCTCAAATAAAAAACAAAAAAGAATTGAACATTTGGTCATGGTAAAGACAGCGATCAACCTAATGCAAAACAGAGGAACATCAAATAGATGAACAATGATAGCCCACTCATGCAAGCATTTGTACCACACTTAATCAGGTCGAAACGGTACGGGTCGAAACGGTTCGATTCGAAATGGTACGGGTCGAAACGGTACGGGTCGAAACGGTACGGGTCAAAACGGTTCGATTTGAAATGGTACTGGTCGAAATGGTACGGGTCGAAACGGTTCGATTCGAAACGGTACTGGTCGAAACGGTACGGGTAGAAACGGTACGGGTCGAAACAGTTCGCGTCGAAACGGTACGCGTCGAAACGGTACGCGTCGAACGGTTCGCGTCGAAACGGTACGCGTCAAAACCGTTCGCGTCGAAACGGTACGAAACTCGTCCCGACCCGAAACTCGTCTCGCGCAGAAACTCGTGTCGGCCCAAAATCCGTTGCGATCCGAAGCCCGTCCCGTGCAGAAACCCGTGTCGGCCCGAAACCCGAACCGACCCCGTTCTGTCCAAAACCTGTGTCGTGCCGAAACCCGTCTTGGCCCGAAACTCAATTTGAACTGAACCCGTTCCGATCCAAAACCCGTCTCGTGCGGATGGTTGTGTCGGCTCGAAACCCATTCCGATCCGAAACCTCCCACGTTTCTTTAAGACACTAACCCACATCGACCCATTTCTTTAATGTTGTTGACCCGCTTTGACCCGAAAATAACAAGATGGAATTCCAAGTGACCCATTGTGACCCATTTAGTTAAAATATATTACCCAAACCAACCTATTTAATTTTAAAAGCAACCCAAAGTAACCCACTTAGAAGGCTTTGGGTCAAGATTGCCCCCTCTAATTACAGTCCACGGGCATACAATTTTTTGCTAAAAAGGCTCTCATGGTTATATTTCCATTTAAAGAAAAGAACTCAGGTATCATTTTCTCTTCCAATTTCATGTGTTAAGTTACTTATTGATTTTGTCCACTACAGAAGTATTAGGTGAATAAATGCAGTAATTAATGTAGCCTCGTGCTATTTGTTGATATCCTACCATTCTTCTATCTAACAACTTCTTGAAGTTGGAATAGGAGGTCAAAACCAAACATTACATCGGTTTGGTTTTGAAACTATCAATGTTGCAACCAAAAATTTCTCTGAAGCTATTAGAATTCAGCAGCGGAACACGAATCCTTTCTCGTATAAGGTGAAGATAATCATCTATCTAATTACATGTTTTCCAGGTTTTTCTGTAGTCTGCCTGACAGTCCAACTTTCTTTCTCTTTTCAGGGAATTTTACAAAATGGACAAGGTGAACAGATAGTTGCAGGGTGGCCTTCTTGGCTTGCTGAGGTGGCAGGTGGAGCTATCAACGGATGGTTGCCGCGTAGAGCAGATACGTTCGAGAAGTTGGATAAGGTATGCGCATCGTGTTTCTTTATTGTCAATAACTAAAGAGTAAGGATAAGTCGATACTTGCTTGATGGTATTCTTTACTGTGTTTATAGCTTTCTATTCTTGCAGATTGGTCAAGGAAGGTATAGCAGCGTATACAAGGCTCGCGATGTAATAAGCAACAAAATTGTTGCGTTGAAAAAGGTGCGGTTTGATAATAAAGATTTAGAGAGCGTTGTTTTTATGGCAAGGGAAATCCGTATCTTGCGAAGGCTTGATCATCCGAATATAATTAAACTTGAAGGATTAATAACTTCGCGAACTTCATTAAGTTTATATCTTGTTTTCGAGTATATGGAACATGATCTAACTGGACTTGTAACACTACCAGGGGTCAAGTTCACGGAATCACAGGTACTTAATCATATTCGACATCTAAGCAGTTAATGCGGTAAAATATCGGATATCGGTTATCGTGGTGGGATACCGGTAATTTTAATATCATGCAGATATTATATATATAGCAACTAGGTTATAACCCGGGAATACTCCCGGGTTGTTAATCTATGTTTCTAAAAAAATAAATATTTACATATATATGAATAAATGAAAATTTCATGATGAATAGGGTAGATTAATCAATGATACGAACGTCTGTAGAAGTAAACATTTACAAAATGTAATACTGAGAAAAACATTTATAAACCCTAATACTAAACACTTTAAGCAGCAACTCTTCATTAACTTCTACTTTAACACGTGCAAGACGTCATTCAGGAATACGGACCAAATCTTCTGTGCCTCTAAAAACCATCATATCAAATTTTGACTCCGTTACATCCAAAGTGGATCCAGGATGGGTCCACTGCAGAAACCTGCCATTATAACTCTTTAACGGACGGTCAACAACAGGGCAAGCTTACCGTTGATAACGACGGTTCATGGTTAATGATGCCCAACCACCAAAGATGGTGATTAACTTTGGCCCACACCAGATCTTCCACATGAAATTGGTTCTCCATTGATGGTTCTTTCTATGATTCGCTTTGATCGATCTTTCCTAATCTGAAAATCACAAATTTCAAACCTTTATTTTCTCTCAATGCCCAAATCTCTCAGCCTCGAGATATCCGTCTCGCTGTGTTGCTCTATGCTCTACTCATATATTATTTGGCACCCAATACCATGCTTGTTAGGAGGAAAAATTCATGTCAATAACTACAATAAATGAATAAAAAATCAGTGAATTAACCAACTGAAAAGAAAAACATCAGTTTAAATACAATACAAAAAAAAACATCAATTTAAATACAATATGTTTAGTAATCATAAAACCAATAAACATACCAAAAATATAGGATCATCGTCCTCAATCAGCTTTAAGAATGAATGATTGTTGTTACTCGGATCCATACCTGCAAATTAATTATGAACGGTTTTAAACACGCAAAACGGTAAACTATTTATAGAAACAAACTCATAAGAGCGGGAAAAAATATAAAACAAAAAAAAAGCAACGGTTTCAAAAATTGTAAAACAATTTATTTATAGAAACACAATCAATATTCCGGAAAAACATATCAGACCATAAATTAAATAAAATATGCAAAATCTTTAATGGATTGGTAATTAATACAATACAAAATTTACTACTAACAAAAAAATACAGTCAAAATAAATCAGCATAATCGATGAAACCTCCTAACATTATACCGGATTAAAAGTTAGCAAAAAAAAAAAAACAATAAAACTAAAGTTACCTGTAAAATTGATCAGCCATGACCTGCAAAGTTAGTGATAATTATAAATTTAAAAACCAAAATACAGATAGAAAACATTATTCAACATACTGATTCTATAATATATACTACTTACAATAACGTCTTCCTCAGGTGTGATTTTGGATATAAAGCTGTTTTCATGAACAAATGATTTAAACACCGAAAGAAAGAATGATGATGGTCCAAATGACTGAAACATAAGATAGTCATTTTTTTCTTATACAACTATCCCGAACAACTTTGGTTAAGCCATCACCAAGTACAGGGCCCAATTCAGTTTTTTTCAGTCTTACAAATCATAACTTGTTTCCATCAACAATCTTAACAGATTCTTTGTAAGGTGGTTGCTCTCCCCACATCATTGAAGCAAAGTCATTAGGTATTTGCTATGAGTTTAAGACAAAAAATGAGAAAAAGATAAACATCAGTTTACTTAAAATTTGATTATTTGATTAGTAACTATAAAACAAATAAACATACCAAAAATAATGGGTCATCTTCCTCAATAAGCTTTAAAAATGAAGGACTGTTGTTACTCAAATCCATATCTGGAAATAAATTATGAAGACTTTTTAAAAAATACAACGGTAAACTTTTTATAGAAACAAACTTATAATATCGGGAGAAACTTCTAAAACAAAACGTAAAAACAAACGGTTTCAAAAAAATTTAAAAAAATTATTTTTAGAAACACAATCAATATTCCAAAAAAACATATGAAACACTAAAAATTTATGGACCAGAGAAAAAAGATCAATCACAATCATGGACCAGAGAAGAAGCTCGAGACCACTGATTCAATTCATACCTTAATTGTCGAATGAAGAATGTTGTCTGGAAAAAAACTCACCACAAAATCATCAGATCAACTGGAATTTGATCTTCTTCTCCACTTATGAGGAATTGATAAACCCTAACAGATAATCATAAGACCGATTTGATGAAAAATGAGAAATCAAACAATGTAAAAATAAAGAACACAATCAATTCTTTAATCTGAATGGTAACTGATCATTATGTGATTATTAAGTTTTCTCATTGATAAGATGTTGATGATAAAGTCGATTAGATCAAAGATGATACCTGATTAAGACTTCAAAACAAAACATTGTAGGAATCGGTCTTGATCATATGAAAAAACAAAATGCAACCATCATTAATAACATCAAAATCAACGATTTAAGATAAAATATATGAACAATATGAAAAGGAAAAAGGTTAGGGTTAACTTTTACAATCGACCGATGAATATCAATCTCATATTATAGATCCTTTGAATATGTAAGATGATTGATTAAATTAAAAAAAACAAAGATTTATTAGATTTACAATATGAAAACAAAGAGGGAATGACAAAATAACATACCTAAGATTAAGAACGATCAGTGAAGAAGGAAGAAGCAGAATTAGGAAATTGGTATGTAGGGTTTGTGAAAAAATGAGGTTATGATAAATCGTGGTTGTAAAGATAATATATAAGTTATCATACTAAAAATAAATCACTAAAATTTAAATTTGAGGTTTCAAAAATAAATCACTAACGAAATTTAAAATTGCTCAAAATTTAAAATTTAAAATTTGAATTCCGGAAATAGAAATAGAAACCTTAATTCCGAAAAATTATCATACTAAAAATAAATCACTAACGAAATTTAAAATTGCTCAAAATTTTAAATTTAAAATTTGAATTCCGGAAATAGAAATAGAAACCTTAAAATTTTAAATTTGAGGTTTCAAAAAACGTAACACAATTTATTTATAGAAATAGAAACCTTAATTCCGGAAAATTATCATACTAAAAATAAATCACTAACGAAATTTAAAATTTGAATTCTGAAAATTAAATCACTAACATCCAATCCCGTAAATTATCATACTAAAAATAAATCACCATTTATATATAGAAATAGAAACCTTAATTACGAAAAATTATCATACTAAAAATAAAGGAAATAACAAAATCTTTAATGGATTGATAATTAATACAATACAAAATTTATTACTAAAAAAACAAAGACATTCAAATTTTAAAAAATATCATAGTTAGATTTTCAAAAATAAAAAATAATAAAAATAACTAAAAAATTATACAGATTAGCATAAACGATTTAACCTATAACAATTATCGGATCAAAAAACACCAAAACAACCATAAAATTAAACTTACCTCTTCTGTTCGACGAAGATTTAAACCAAACGCTTTAGGGTCACCAGAGAGTCAAAATGTGGACTTTATTAGGATGTATGGAATTGAGAACATAATATTGTATACAAACCTGGGAAATCCCTAATTGCAAGAAGAATGGTTAAAGAAGTCATTTGTGTGGGCCTTGGCTGGTTTCCACTTTCCCAAATTATTTACAGCTTCACTCTAACCTGTTTAACACAAAACAATTTTAACATCAGTAGAACCATATTTACAACAATAAGTAAGAGCAATGAGAAGCACAATGAAATCAGGCCATTGTTTGATTGACCCTTGTTGACCTTAGGCTTCTTTAATCATCATCATCATCATCATCATCATATCCCACCAATAGCAAAGTTAAGGTAGGGCCTGAGGAGGGTAAGATGTAGACAGCCTTACCTCTACCCCGTAGGAATAGAGAGGCTGCTTCCAGTGAGAACCCCGGCTTGATAGTAGTTTTGTATCAAGCCTTGGACATAAGGCACATAACACTCAGCAATTGAGACAAACGCCGATTAGTGCATGTACCCCTTGTCTTTCGGCTATAAGCGCCACCACATGATGCATGATTAACCATCCCCTCTTTTAACGTTATTTTCACGAAATTAGTAAAATAACGTTAAAATTAGAGCACTTTCACTTTTGCCCCCCCGAGCGCCCACACATATATGAATTACTTGAGCATACCGCAAGCGGAGCATAACCCTCTAAATATACCTGATATTAAAATTGTAGCACCTATAAATTTCTATATGTACAGTAGCTACATATTCTAAGAATGCTTATGTGAAATTTATTTTATAATAGATTACTTAAAAGATAGAAATAATGATTATTTTATAATCTATATTAAAAAATAACTTTTAAATATCACGTGAGATGCCACTTGGAATATACAACTCTAAAAAATTCCAAAAACAATTTACTCTAAAATTGAACCTATAATTTTTTTGGTAAAGAAAATTGAACCTAATTTAAAATGGAAAAAAGAACAAATGAGGTATACCTGGTGATTGATAAGTGCAACAACGAAGGTATTTCCAAGGATGATAAAAGGTGTGACAACTAATACTCTACATAATAAAAGGTATGAATGTTAGTTAAGTTACTTTGAAGTAATATACAAAGAGAAAAACATGCTGCAGATTGTAAAACACACATACTTTATAGCCACTGCTTTGTTCAACCCAATGTAGGCATGTTCCATGTTTAACACATTTTAGGGCTCTACTAAAATCAATGTTGGAATGATTAATCAAATATAACACAATTAATTAATTATAAATTGAATTAGGTATGACCAAAGGGAAAAAAGAAAATCACTGGTTTATAAAGTGCTTTTTAGCTTTGTTTTGCATTTGACCTGTGTGCTTCATGGGACAGGTGGATGATATTTTGAAGGTGATCTAAAGATGCTACCTTTAGAAGTAGATATAATGTTAAATAAATAAAATATTATGAAATGCTATATGTCTTGGGTAGGTCTGGTTCACAGTAAGAATTTTCTTACAACTTCAAACATCAAAAACATATCAACTCACATAAAACTTTTGTAAATATATGTGGTGATAAACCAAACAGTATACCTATTGTAGAGTTGATTTTATCCAATACTTGTTGCGAGTTTGAGGCAATGAATGCCAACACATGCCGTGCCTTATCACCTCATATTAATAATCAACACTATCTAAACACATAAAACTTTAGTAAAGATTTAATTGAGCCGTTGTTGGAAAACTATAACGACCGGAAACAGTTGCAATCATGACTGCAGAGACTGATCTAACAACAAATGGAACATGCAAGTGAAGAGGGGACTAACCAAAAGTCGGCCGGAGCGTCACCGTAAATCTAACGCCATCGCCGGAGGCGGCGCCTTGGTCTTCAAAACACCATCATTGACGCTTTATATTCGCACGCAGAATTCCTTGGTAAGTCTTTGTTTTCTTGAGCCTCCAATTAACCCCTAACAAAAATTGGATTTGAGTGAAACTCATCATTTTCATTCAAAGGTTCTAAATTCAGTTCATTAAGGTACCTGCGGGATGACTGCATGATGGTTACATCTTTTAGAGGTATTTTTTTTGCTCGAAACGAACCGGGTCGGGTTGTCCAAATCCTTTTCTCATGTCTTTAACAAATGCATAAAATAGAAATACAAAAACTAAATTAGTTCAACGATAGAACAATTGAATTGAATGAACATGCTTATGTTATTCTTAAAGAAGTCATGAACTACAAACCAATTCTACATTTATAATCAAGAATCGAAAGAAGAGTGGCGATTCTAAAACACATAGTACATGGGCTGCATAAAAATAAACCTCTTCAGATACGTAAAAATTTAAATAAAAAACAACGAATGACACTTGTAAACTATCAAAACAACGCACCTCAGTCTGATTGACAGGTTCAGATAAAACAACATGAGTATCCTTCCTGCATAAGAGTTTAAATAACCATAAATAAAGATCTATGCATCAACAAACAATACAACAAATAAGATGTATTCTATTTATAAAAGCAAAAACAAAAATGACACACTTTTGAAGCCTATCAAGAATGAACACCAACAACTTTCTATCTGGCAAGGTTGTTGTAGGTCCAGGCTCTAATGGTGACCTTGCACATAAACTAAAATCAAATATTAGTAAACAAAACACCCCAAAAATTGCCTCAGATTAAAGAATATAAAAAAAGGGCTTATGATTATGTGATTGCTTTCAATTGTAATCCAACAGATCTAGATTTTTTAATTCTTTTTCTGGTTGAAATTATGTCGTAGATCTACACAAAAACAGAAGAACTTACTTGGCGATTAGGGTTTGTTGATAGAATCAACCACCAGATGGATCAAAGAAGTTGAAGAAGGAGAAGGATGAACGGGATCCTGTAGCGTGAAGGAGAAGAATGTTTGGTATTTAGGGTTACTGATTGATTGAACAACATACCTGTGATTATCAAGATCAATTGAAGGAACAGACGGACATACGAAGCATATTTTGTATTTTGATGAAGGATTCTTGAAGGAAAGAACATGATGAACAACTTTGGTGTTTAGGGTTTGTGGAGAATCTCAAAAGCGTGAGAAAGAAGAATGAGTAATAAAAAGGATATAAAGGATCCGTTTGGATCATTAGGTCACCCAAATACCCACCCAAGCAATACGGATCCCGCGTGGATGTTAGATTTTGGTTTGTGTTTTCTCAAAATTGGTTTGTTTACAAAGAAATTACATCATTTCCCTCCCAAAATCAAAGACCATTCAACAAATGGATGCCACATCATCAAATTGGCTTCACCATCACATGACAAATAGCCCACATCATCTCATTTATTAATATATATAGATTTAAGACTTAAAACACCAACATTTAACACTAACAATTAACAATTAAGACTTAAAAACAATAATAGCAGCAATAAGAAGAAAGACGAATGGTAGAACTAAGAAGAAAGGTACTGATATCGGGAATGTCGGTGATATATCGGTCGGAAATATCGGTCAATATTGCCGATAATGTCGGTACCGATTTCTACCCGACATCTGACACCGATATTTTACATGGAGACCGATAACTGTTATATCACCGATATTAACCACATAGTTCGACATTTTATAATATATTTTGGTTATGCCAATATTTCAATAATCACTGAGTTTATTTCTTTAATTTTTTCATTAATTTGCAGGTTAAATGTTACATGAACCAGCTGCTAAACGGACTTGATCATTGTCATAGCCACGGTGTCCTGCACCGGGACATAAAGGGGTCAAATCTTTTGATCAACAATAATGGAATCTTAAAAATTGCCGACTTTGGGTTGGCAAATTTTTTTAAAAAAGTCAAACCGTACCATTGACCAGCCGGGTTGTGACTCTGTGGTATCGACCACCAGAGTTACTACTCGGAGCAACTCATTATGGAGTCGGTGTGGACTTATGGAGTGCAGGATGCATTCTCGGAGAATTATATGCTGGTAAACCTATCATGCCCGGTCGAACTGAGGTACTATCAATTTTTAAATTATAGATCCAGTTAAAAAGTGTTAACATACCTGTTTCCTGTTTTAGCTAAGGTTTTTGATTACCAGTTTAACTGAACCGTGTAGGTTGAGCAACTGCATAGGATTTTTAAGCTTTGTGGTTCTCATTTGAGTAATGCATACGGATAGTCCCTGTGGTTTGCACTTTGTGATGCATTTAGTCCCCAACCAACAAGTCTAAAGGTTCAGGAGGTCCAGTTAGGGACTAAATTCGTTACAAAGTGCAAACCACAGGGACTATTCATGTACTTTTGGCAAAAAGTTGGGGACTAAATGCATTACAAAGGGCAAACCATAGGGACTTTCCGTATACTTTTAGAAAGCTATGAACCAAATCTAAAATTTTGAAAAACCACAGTAACTATCTTTGTACTTTACTCTTCTCATTACCCTATGCATTAAATTCTGAAGTCAATGAACAGTAAAATGATGAAATAGTATCGGGTATCGGTCCCGGTACCCGATTTTAGCAAATAGGGTGTATTTTCGGTACCGGTTCGGCACCGGTATTCACCGATTTTTACCCTAAAAATGAAGAAATAGTATCGGGTACCGGTACCCGCTTTTACCAAATAGGGTGTATTTTCGGTACCAGTTCGGCACCGGTATTCACCGATTTTTACCCTCAAATACCGGTGCTGTACCAGTACCGACCGGTACCGAACTGTACCGTACCAGGTATATTCCGTACCGGTACATACTTTTGGGGATTTCGGTAACCGTATTTTCGGTACCGGTTGGTACCGAGCTCATCAAATCCTGTAGCAACGTAGCAATGCAAGTAATTACATAGTTTAGATTACTTTTCATGCACACAGTAAGTAAACTGTATTTCGTTTGAATGAGGTTTTACATACACAACTTATTTTGCTTTATTTTTTGTCTTTTTTCTGTAATGAATGAATTGTAGCATGTAAAATTAACTTGGATATTTAGATTATTGATGAGCAAATCGTATCAAATCCAGTAATCAAACCGGTATCGTATCGGTACCAAATTTACTATACCAAATCATTTTCGGTACCAATTTGGTACCCACCTTTTGGCGTTTTCAGAATTGTTACTTTCGGTTCGACACCGGTCTAGCACCATACCTGTATTTATTGATTTTTACCTTCAAATACCATACCGTATTGTACCGAGCATTTTCGGTGCCGGTACCTAATTTCGATGATTTTCCGGATCGGTACTTTCAGTGTCGTTACAGGTACCGAGCTCATCTATATTTTAACGTGCTAGCACCGTAATAACTAAATTGAAAACTACCGAATTTCCAACGTGTAGGACGTGTGAGTCCTATTATTATATATTAGGTTATTTAAAATCGTTTTTTTAGGACGGAGTGACCATCCTTACAACGTCATTTTTATTTATGTTTTGATATTCTGTATCTGCTGCTGATACGTGTTTTGCAGACATTGGTCTCCGCCGCAACGCGCGGGCGGAAAATCAACTAGCTTTTTTAATAATGAATACAATGTGCAGAATTTGTTAAAAAAATTTGTGGTCAGGTGAGTTACGTAATATTTATTTTCCTTTAACAGTTCTTTACGACAAAACCACTTGCGTGTGATCCTTCAAGTTTGCCGCAATATCCTCCCAGCAAAGAAATTGACGCGAAAATGAGAGAAGAAGAAGCTAAAGGGTATGCGCATATACGTAACATTTTTTTTTTAAATATGTTAAGCACGTGTGATCCTTCAAGGCAACTATTCGGATTACCTAATTTCAAATATGGTTAACCGAGTTGAATGATATTGTAGACAAAGGGCAGCAAGAATGAACGGTCAAAAGTTTGATAAGGAAAGTGGGGGAGCGCAAGAAACCGGTGCGGTGCCAGCTCATGATGCCAATGCTGAGCTGGCCAGATCAACTCGGGTACCTGTAACTGTAGCGCCTCCCAAGGGTTTAAACAACGGTGCGAAACGCTCTCCACCAATGAGGGGGTCTTATTCAGGTCAGTTGGCAGCAGGTGTAAATTCTGGTCGAAGTAAAGCCGTCGGATATAAAGACGTTCCCCAAAACATGGGTGGTCCGTGCAGGGTAGGAAGCGGGAGAGCTAGTATGAAGGAAGCAAATATGGTAATTATTAGTTATTTCTGGTTAACGGTTGTCAAACTAAAATCATGTTTAAACCAGGTGTTGTTTTCTTACCTATTTGTTATTAGGACGGTGACGGATACAAGGGAAACAAGATCCAATTCTCGGGACCGCTGGTTTCGTCAAACGTGGATCAGATGCTTAAGGATCATGACCGCCATATCCAACAAGCTGCTAGGAGAGCACGCCTTGAGAGGACCAGGCTCAGCGAAGTTGAGGCTGAAACAGCTAGAAACACGATGTATCCATCTAGCCGGATAGCCAAGTAAAAACTCCACCGGTCCGCAGAGAGGGTGCAGTCAACAGAATCGTTTGTGTATAGCAACTGTTGATTTAAGTCGACTATTTTATTATCTTTCTGGAATGTTTGGGTCCGTTGGTATCTTAGAAAATATAGGAACAAGCAGTAAGTAACATGTTTTTGAGGCAGGATGCTTTTTTTAGAGAAATGCTAAATAATGGTGTAAGTAAAGAGCAACCGGTGTGCTAAATACACCCCTCCTTTTATTAGGTACTGGTTTGATGCATTATCTCCGTTTAGCGTTGGTTCCAAGCAATGTCTTGGAAGTCTATTGGTTCCAACTTGTCCCCTATCTTCCCTGGAGTCGACTACAATACCTATTGGGAGCTACTAAATACACCCCTCGTTTTATTAGATACACCCTCTTCTCTCACATATTAACATGTGGGCCCTGGGGGTATATTTATACACACCCTACCTATTAGACTATATCCTAGCTTCTATTTAGTATTTGATTATCATTATCATTCTATACATGAAATTTCCTTGACGTCTCCCTCAATTTGGGTTTAGGTCCATTAATAATCATCCCATGATGGGATTGGGCTTATAGATGTTTGGCCCATTAGGAATGGATCTAACAACTTTTCAATAAAAAGGAAATTAGGTTCTTTTCTTCTCAGAAGCTCACGCTCTCTACCTTATCTATCTGTCACACCCCGATAATTTCACATATTACCGGCGGGACCGGCGGGGAGTATCGTGACGTAGTTGATATCATCATAGTCAATACACACAATATAATAGCACAGCGGAAGGCTTGGTGAATAAACTATTACAAACCATAATGTCTGAGTGTTCGAGTGAAAGAATATACAGACTGGAATGTAATAAGATCCACTGGCGGATCATAAACAAATACAAAGAAACAAAATAACAGACTTCAGGCATCTATGGATTTGCAAGATCCTCTTATGACACCTAATAGCTCCAGTCTATTTCGAGAGGTACCTGTCAAATCAGTCTTTAAGAAAATACGTCAGTTTACACTGGTAAATACAATTAACTGACTCTTTTGAAAACATTTATGAAAATTGATTTAAGTGCACATGGCACAAATCTTTTATAACTTGGGACAATTATTTAAATATAATCTTGTATACAGATTTACATGTTTGTCTTACAATTGGGGCCGGTTGGAAGCCGGTCGTGATTAACCGACTCACCACTTATAGAACCCACAAAGGAGTTATCCCCAACGTGTGGGTTTATATTTTAGCATTTGCATCTGTCAGGTGTATGCCTACACCCCGTGCATAGGTCGTGGCCATTTTCAAATGAAATGAGCCGAGGATATCCAGGACACGGTCGAATTAACCCCCAATGCTTATGTTATCAAACAAAACAGATTAAAACGGGTTATGTAAATTTATTAATCACAATCCGATTAAATGATTTCATACCCGACTAAGTGGTATTATTATAATACCATATCCCAAGCCCGTATAAGGGAAAATAAGTTAAAAGTATTTACCTGATGTTAGCAGTAAAATCCTAAAGCTTTTCGAAGGCACCTTCTACAGGAAGCTATTTAATCTATATAGAAGGTTTATTAACCTATTAGGATGCTAACGGGTCTTTAATTTAGTCAAGGACTTAGACCGGCTAGCTAGAAAGAAACCTTACGGTTCTAAACGCTAGATTAAGCGGAGACCGGAATAGAATGTGGTTTAGACCCGACAAGCTTGGATACTTGTATAATATGGGTAAACCAAACACATTCTGGAAATTGAGAATTTAATGATAAGGTTTGACCCGTTTCGGCTATTTTATGTAAACTAGTCACATAAGCCGATCCGAACGCGTAATTGCGTAACGGGTAACCAAATAAATTATATACAGGTCTTAATCATTATTATGCTCAAATATGTTAATACATCAGTAAGATGGTAACATATATGCCCAAAAAGTAATTTAAACCAAATTAAGTCCCATAAGGGTATTTTGGTAATTTTAATGCCCATAAAAGAGTTTAAATATGAAACTGAGTTTCAGGTCTGATTTAATTAGTAAAAATATGTATTTTTATAAGTTATAACAGTAGGGTACTTTATATAAGTGAAATTTATCTTATGTAACCAAACTATGCACCGTAGGGGCATTTTGGTAATTTCACATAAGCTTTAAAGGTCAAAACAGACTTCTGAGTTTAAAAACCTTAGCTTACTGTTTAATTATATAAATTAGTTTAAAACATTAGTGGGTAATAAGTTTTATATGCCAAATATAGTTTGGACCCATACTAGGTGCTAAAAACACTTAAAAGTCGGTTTTAAGGGGTATTCGGTTTAAAATAGGAAATCTGAGTTTTTGATCAGTTTATAAAGTTCAAAATACTTTATTTATCATATAGAATCAGTAGAAAAAGGTTTGACATCAAAATGTTATGTAAAACTCATTTTATGCACAAAAAGGGTAAAACCGACAATTACCGAAATCAAGCTATAATCCTATGTTATGCTCAGCCTAAAAATAAATAAAAATATTCAAAAATCCCAAAATATTATTTTACATCAGTAGGTAAAAAGTTTGATATCAAAAATCGGGTTTAGATAGGCTTTATGTTAATTACGCCAATTAAATAATAAAAAGTCCCTTAATTACGCTATTGAGCATAACTCCTATTCTAGACCTCCAATTGATGTCAAATTTTCGGGACATGTCTAAATATCAGTAGAAAAGGTGTTAGTCCATTCATATTTCTAAAAATCTCAGTTATATGTAAAAAGGGCGTTTAAGGCATTATTAAGCATAATTACGATCAAGTGTATATAATTCAAACCATCAGGCACCATGCAATATAACTCCAGATGGTTATACTACTAAGTAATGTGGCCCTAATGGAAGCTTAAAACTTGGAAGAATTAAGCTTGAACGGGTCAGAACTGAAAGTCAAGCTTTTGCGACTTTCGGTTATAAACTGACCTTAGACTATTAATTGCCGGGTTAGGACTGATATAACATGTTTAATTATTAATTACCAAGTCATTAGAATGTTAAAATATAATTTAGAACCTCTGGTTTATTAATTTTAATCATTTTTGACCATTCTGTCCAGTTTGACTTTTTGTCAAACTACTTTGACCCGACAATTGACCAGTCAAACGAGATAATTAGGATGTGCCCTTTTAAGGGTTAATCACCTACACTAATGTGGTTCTATAACCACTTTCAATTTGATCAGTGGTTAAGCCACATGTAATTAACACGAAACTCAAACTAAATTTACGATAAGTTTGACTTTAGAGTAATTAAGCTAATTAAAACGACTAAACAAGAAATTAGAGGCTTACTAAAGGTCCTAGCAGTCTTTTCTACACTTCAAATTCTTCTCCTAGTGTTTGCAAGCTCCAGATGCAGGTCCTTTTGAAGTTGTTGCAAATGATGCGCCAAGAACACATGAACTAAGGTCCTTTATATAGCAAAGTTCATGAATCTAGATCACTTCCAGGTGTTATTGGAGGCCCTGGGATCACCCCAGGTGTCCTAGCTAATGAAATTAACCGACTTATAGCTCCTTAGGTCGTTACAAACTAGGCTAAGGCGGTGGAACAACTTAACCCGCACCTGGCAACACTTTTCTGATCTGGGCATGCTGAGGCGGGCCGCGTAAACCATAGGGGGGGGGGGGGGGCTTACGTGGGCCGTTTGGACCGGCTGATCAGGTAAAACAAGTTTGAATGCTGGCAGCTTTAGTCCCTGATTGTTTTAAACCCTTTTTAACTCCATTTTTGGCAACCAAGGCCCTTGTAGTTAATTTTTTGAGGCTCAAGGATGTATAAACTAACTTCGTTAGGCTCGGGTTCGTTAAATATCTCTATGAAAGCAAGTTTCGTCAAATTGACTCTTTTAGCCCAGAGTCTTGAAAACATGCTTAACGATATCGAAACCACGTGAAATTTATACCACTTATTCTTGAGAGTATATTTGAATGTTTCGAAGCCTCGGTTTCGTTAAAAGGTCACTCAGAGGTCAGAATCGACATGTTGACACGTTTAACCCTTATAATTTAATAATCTTCCGATTATTTTTATAAATGGCTTCTTATATCCAATCAATCACTCGTTTAAGAATATATTCATCATGTATGGTCATTCAGAGGCACAAGTTTGGCATGTTGACACTTTTAGTCCCTGTGGTTTCATAGTTTCACTGTTTGACAACTTTGGTCCCTCAAACTCAATCTTTCACACCTTTAGAGTTTAGGACACGTGTCTTTACATTATTGGACACGTTTTTACGTGGTGTTACATCCTCACCCCCTTAAAATAAGTCTCGACCCGAGATTTACTGGAATAAGTGAGGGTACTTTTGTCGCATAGTGGACTCAACTTCCCACGTATATTCGGGACCTCTACGAGCGTCCCATTTAACCTTTACTATAGGTACGTGCTTTCTTCGGAGCTTTTTAACCTGACGATCCTCAATCGATAAAGGTCTTTCAACGAATCTCAAGCTTTCATCAATCTGTACGTCTTTATGAGACATGGCTAGAGATTCATCGGCTAGGCATTTCTTGAGATTACAAATGTGGAACACATTATGAATTCCACTCAGCTCCTCAGGCAAGTTTAGCTTATAAGCTACACTGCCGACACATTCGATAATCTCGAATGGTCCAATATACCTAGGGCTTAACTTACCCTTTTTACCAAAACGCATCACACCATTCCAGGGTGATACTTTTAGTAAGACTCTATCGCCAACCTCAAACTTTAGAGGCTTTCGCCTTTCATCCGCATAACTTTTCTGCCTATCCCTGGCAGCTTTCAGGCGATCACAAATCTGGACAATCTTGTCCGTCGTTTCAAGGACTATATCAGGTCCTGATAACTGAGCCTCTCCTACTTCCGCCCAACAAACATGCGTTCTGCATTTCCTACCATATAATGCCTCAAAAGGCGCAGCCTGAATGCTCGTATGGTAGCTATTATTATAGGAGAACTCGATCAAAGGTAGGTGGTCATCCCAACTACCACCTAAATCAATAACACATGCACGAAGCATGCCTTCCAATGTTTGAATTGTACGCTCACTCTGCCCATCAGTTTGAGGATGGTAAGCAGTACTTGTAACACCCCGTGTTTTCACAAGTCAAAGTCAAAGTCAAGGTCAAAGTCATAGACCGATTATACGAATTTGACTTGTAGAAATCTCTTTGTTTTATTTGTATTATGTGGAGTAAGTGTTGTTAATTGCAAGCCATTGATGTGTGTAAAATGCAACATATAAATTACAGCAAATGAGGCATAAAACTAACCCTTTTTAAGTACTAATGTTGGAAAAAGAGTGTTTTTGTCTTCCGTTTGTATTTTCAGGATTAAATGAGCTCAAATTCACAAAAGAAGCAAAAAGACAGCTAAATCTAACATAAATACAAGAAAAGGAACATAAGTGGACTGCCCGACCCCTCAACGGCATCTTCCCAAGCAAAATAGAGAAGGCAGAAGACTGAACACGCCCCGTGCTCAGCCAGCACGGGGTCGTGCCCAAGAAGCAGCAGAAAAGACAAACCTATAGAAGCTTCTATTGCCCACCACGGGGCCGTGCCCAGTGAACACGGGGGCGTGGCGAAAGTACAGCAGGCGCATTAATTGTAATTGCGAATTACAATTAATGAAGAGAGAGAATGTCAGACAGGCACGGGGGCGTGTCCAGCGGACACGGGGCCGTGCCCAGCCTTCTGTTCAGCCTATAAATAGGAGTGCTTGGTTTCATTTCAACTCATCCCTTGGCACACCACCTCTCTCACACTTCATCCACCACCCACCACCATCACAACACCATCATCCACCACCATCATCCATTGTCCATCGTAGAGTGTGTGAGTCGTCTCGGGATCCAAGATTGATCGTAAGAGTTCTTGACAATCAAGGCCATGTTTGCCTAAGTCTCTTACATCACTTGGTGAAGACAAAGTGTCTAGTGTAATACTTTTTATTTCTAATCTTTTGCACTTTTTATTTGGTTTTGTATTAATGACTTTAATAACTAGTTACTTATGTTGAAGGTGATCTTTCCTTATTGTTTGTCCGTGGTGTCTTGCCATTATTTTACTGTCTATATAAAATAAAAGTTTTTCACCATTCATATCTCCACGGTCTATATGGAGGTATGTTGGCTACCTGGTCGGGGGTTAAGGGAACGGTTTGGTAAAGGTCTTGCCATTGTTCAGCGTTTAGAGGTCCTGCAATGGACCTGGGTCAAATTTAGTAGGACCTCCTTCAATGTTTCACGGTATTGGATGGGGGGGGTCCAAACTCTTTGATCCCCTCATAAGTTAACTACTATTAATACTATAACCCGGCTATTTAGGACTGTATCCCTGCTGACTCAGACTACTTAGTCGAGGGTAACGTCACCGCCAAAAGCGGGGCCTACCATAATTTGCATTAATAACTTAATTCATTATCTTCCAATAATCCACCCTTTTAGGATTGTATCCTTGCTGACTCAAACTACTGGGGTGAGGGTAACGTCACCTTCAAAAGAGGGGCCTACTACAATAACTAAGATAATCTCTTAATTATGTGCAAAAGTGCGGAAATAATCAAAGGTTACACTAGATACGAGTCGGAACCAAGTGATTCATCTTGTCTATCTGTTTTTCTTTTATTTTTATTTTCAGCATTTTAGTTAGTTTTTATTTTTCTTAGTTTAAAACATTTTTCTAAACTTTTTATTTTGATTAGACGTTGAGGATAAACCGGTACTAAAAGCTCTTGTGTCCTTGGACGACCTCGGTATCTTACCAACGCTATACTACGCCCACGATGGGTGCACTTGCCCATATGTGTGTCTAGTGTTAGTAAAATATCGTGTTTTATAAATTTAAAACTTGGCTAAAAAAAGTGTTAAAGGGGCTTAAAATATACACCTAATATATATAACACTCGATAACGCATCAAGTTTTTGGCGCCGTTGCCGGGGACACAAGGATTTTAGGAAAGCTTAAAATCGACGGCCTAATCAGTTTTTCAAAACCTTTTAAAAAACGGGCCCACATTTTTCTGCATTTTAGTTTAGTTTTGCATTTACAGTAGGATTGAAGACGGGCCGTGCTCGCTGAACACGGGGCCGTGCTGCATATTTTTCATAAAACACTCAGTAACAGAAGCTTGAACACGGGCCGTGCTCACTGAACACGCCCCGTGCTCAACGAAATCAGTAAATTTAATTAAAACGCACAGATACAGATTCTGAACACGGGGCCGTGTCCACTGAACACGGGGCCGTGTCCAGCCTCTGTTTCCGTTTTTCTTTTTGTTTTCTGATCTCGGGACTTGGTTGTGGTCTGCTGAGTGATTCTTATGGATCAATACTCAGGAGGCTACAACTACACCTATGAGGAGGAGGATTATAGGGGTAACTATTGCACTAATTGTCGTAACGCACGCTCGGTTCAAAATAGTCACTCATATCAACCATCCAATTCATACACCTACTATGAGGAGCCCAGGTACGAGCCATCGACTTCATACACATCTTATGAAGACCAAAGGTATGAACCTCCTCCCTCATACTCATATTTTGATGAACCAAGGTATGAGCCCCCATACTCATACTTTGAGGAACCAAGATAGGAGCCACCACTTTCATATGCTTACTATGAGGAACCATGGCGTGAACAACCCACCTCATATGAGTATTATGAAGAACAAAATTATGAACCTTATCCATCATATGCTTACAATGAAGGACAATGGTGTGAACCATCTACTTCACATGGGTATTATGAGGAGCAAAGGGTCAAACAACCGGATTCAAGCTTAGAAAATTCCGATTCTTTTTCTATAACCGAAGTGACTGATAGGATATTAGAACACATTAGAGTTATCGATCGTTGTATAAAAGAATCTCGCGCAAGGGAAGAGGAGTCCCGCGCAAGAGAAGAATTAAAAAATGAAACGATAACTGAAAGCGTAAAAATGGAAGAACAAATAAGTGAAAAACCGACACATGAGTTAAACAACGAAAAAGGTGAGTCCGACAACGTTAAAATTCAAGAAGAGTCTAATTTTGAAGAAATTAATCTCTTGTCACCTTCTTTTGAAAATCATTGTTTAGTACCCACTCATGCTAAGTTTTTAAAAGAGTTAAACACTAACACTAAAATTGACGAAACGGTAAGTGTTAAGTTAACTAATGATCAAACCTCACTAATAAAAGAAGACCCATTTGAAATTAACATTACACCGGTTCCATGTTTCTTTCAAAATTCGTTTATTAGTAATGTCACAATCGATAAAGATCTTTGTGTTAACATAATGCCTAATTACATTTTCGAAAAATTAAGTATTAGTGATTTTTCTCCACTTCAAATACCCATTTTTCTATCCAATCGGAAAATAATAAAATCAATCGGTGTAGTTGAGGATGTATTGGTTCAAACAAATCAAATGGTAATCCCGACCGACTTTGTCATCCTCGATGACACTCCTCTAGTGTTGGGACGACCATTTGTAAAAACTCACGAAGCTTTGAAAAACCGGAAGTTCAACAATCTACCTCTTCAATTAGGGGCATTTAAAAAGAGTGTCGATCTTGAGCGGTCAATGAAATATCCATTCGGCAATAATGACCCCCTAATTGAAGATGAGCCAGAACCACCTGATAAGGTGGGTCTAGCCAAGGACCCTTATAAACGTGGCGCACCACGGAGGCATTCCGCGGAACTATCCGTAGTTTTAATTTAGATTAACTTTTATATTTTCTAGTTTAGTTTTAATTTTCAGGAATAAAACACAATCGGGATGGTGAAGGATACTAAGGGAAGCTTGAACCAACAACCCATGCACAAAACAGAGCCTCCCGACAATTTTTCTTCATTACAGCAAGTTCAGCACGGGGCCGTGCTCACCCCAACACGCCCCGTGCCCAAGGTTCTGTAGAAAATGCCCAGTTCAGGTACCTGGACACGGGGCCGTGCTCACTGGACACGCCCCCGTGCCCAGCCTTCTGTTTACTTTTGGTACTGGCAGTCTGGACAATGGGCCGTGCTCAGCCAACACCACCCCGTGTTCAGCTACCCAGTACCATAAAATCTTGTTTTTAACCCCTTTTTACACATTCAATCAACCTAAAAACTTATTTTTGGGACACATTGAGGACAATGTGTAATTTAAGTGTGGGGAGGATGCTAAAACCTTGAATCTTGCAAGTCCTAAATACAAGCCTTACACAAAACTCTATTGGAACCGCTAGTCACCCCAAAATTTTTTTCAAAAATTTTCATTTTTTTTACTTGTCTAGGTTTAACTCGGGAAATTCAAGTTCTTAAAAAGGTTATATTTTTACGAATTTACAACCGATAGCGTCGTGATAAAAAGAACCAACATAAGAAAATTATGAAAAAGCATGGCAAACTTAGTTAAAATTTAATTTTATACTTGGTCACATAAAAACCCATTCCCACAAAAGTGAGTTTTGAGCCTTTATTGAGCATACAATTACATATCATTAGACTAAATGCTCATTTTTCGTTTCTTGTGTGAATAGCCGCTTGGTTCTTACAACTCTAGAACTTGCCACGACGATACATTCCCGGTCCTTACCAACTTAAACCCGAGTAAGTAAATGATGGAGGCATTAGGACTAACCCTTTTTATTTCTACACCATTATTTTTCTTTTTTTTACCACCTACCCAAAATCCCCCTAGTTAGCCCCTTTGAGCCTAAACCTTTTCATTTCATAACCCAAACCAAACACCCTTTCACCCACCAAAACCTTTTTCATTTTTAACCCTTTGTTTTAGTAACTAGCTCGGTTTTTCGTATGACTCTTCCAAAAAAAAAAAAAAAAAAAAAAAAAAGGGTGTTGATGATGAAGCAAAAGGAAATAAACAAACAAGTTCATCAAAAATAACTTTTTTTGAATAATAGCTTCATCAAAAATAAGAGTTACAAAAAAAAAAAAAAAAAAAGTCTTACGAAAACCGACGCTTGTTACGTTTTTAGCCTTTTCCACTAACCACTAACCCAACCACCTACCTTTAACCCAAGCCTAACCCTTCACCCAAAAGTCCTCTTGATATTTACAAAGGTATAAAAGTTAAAAAGGATGAGGATTGATTGCTTGGCAAGCCTATGGTAGGAGTAAGTTCCATACCGCTCTCGAGTGATCCACAAAAATACATTTTCGGCCGAGTGTTGAGTGATCCCCGTGAGGTATGTGAACTTGTATATAAATAGAATTTTAAAAAAGGCATGTTATGCCCTAATAGATAATTTCTCTTATGAAAAGTTTTAAATAAATCATGACGAATAGAATTGTAAATAAATAAAAATAAAACTACATAAAGAATCTTGGAAATCCCGACACTCTACGACAAGCCCAAAACCTTCTCTTCTAACCATTCCATTTGGGAGTGTAAGCCACATATTAAAGAGTTTTGCTTGAGGACAAGCAAAAGTTCAAGTGTGGGGGTATTTGATGTGTGTAAAATCCAACATATAAATTACATCAAATGAGGCATAAAACTAACCCTTTTTAAGTACTAAAGTTGGAAAAAGAGTGTTTTTGTCTTCCTTTTGTATTTTCAGGATTAAATGAGCTCAAATTCACAAAAGAAGCAAAAAGACAGCTAAATCTAACATAAATACAAGAAAAGGAACATAAGTGGACTGCCCGACCCCTCAACGGCATCTTCCCAAGCAAAATAGAGAAGGCAGAAGACTGAACACGCCCCGTGCTCAGCCAGCACGGGGTCGTGCCCAAGAAGCAGCAGAAAAGACAAACCTATAGAAGCTTCTATTGCCCACCACGGGGCCGTGCCCAGTGAACACGGGGGCGTGGCGAAAGTACAGCAGGCGCATTAATTGTAATTGCGAATTACAATTAATGAAGAGAGAGAATGTCAGACAGGCACGGGGGCGTGTCCAGCGGACACGGGGCCGTGCCCAGCCTTCTGTTCAGCCTATAAATAGGAGTGCTTGGTTTCATTTCAACTCATCCCTTGGCACACCACCTCTCTCACACTTCATCCACCACCCACCACCATCACAACACCATCATCCATCACCATCATCCATTGTCCATCGTAGAGTGTGTGAGTCGTCTCGGGATCCAAGATTGATCGTAAGAGTTCTTGACAATCAAGGCCATGTTTGCCTAAGTCTCTTACATCACTTGGTGAAGACAAAGTGTCTAGTGTAATACTTTTTATTTCTAATCTTTTGCACTTTTTATTTGGTTTTGTATTAATGACTTTAATAACTAGTTACTTATGTTGAAGGTGATCTTTCCTTATCGTTTGTCCGTGGTGTCTTGGCATTATTTTACTGTCTATATAAAATAAAAGATTTTCACCATTCATATCTCCACGGTCTATATGGAGGTATGTTGGCTACCTGGTCGGGGGTTAAGGGAACGGTTTGGTAAAGGTCTTGCCATTGTTCAGCGTTTAGAGGTCCTGCAATGGACCTGGGTCAAATTTAGTAGGACCTCCTTCAATGCTTCACGGTATTGGATGGCGGGGGTCCAAACTCTTTGATCCCCTCATAAGTTAACTACTATTAATACTATAACCCGGCTATTTAGGACTGTATCCCTGCTGACTCAGACTACTTAGTCGAGGGTAACGTCACCGCCAAAAGCGGGGCCTACCATAATTTGCATTAATAACTTAATTCATTATCTTTCAATAATCCACCCTTTTAGGATTGTATCCTTGCTGACTCAAACTACTGGGGTGAGGGTAACGTCACCTTCAAAAGAGGGGCCTACTACAATAACTAAGATAATCTCTTAATTATGTGCAAAAGTGCGGAAATAATCAAAGGTTACACTAGATACGAGTCGGAACCAAGTGATTCATCTTGTCTATCTGTTTTTCTTTTATTTTTATTTTCAGCATTTTAGTTAGTTTTTATTTTTCTTAGTTTAAAACATTTTTCTAAACTTTTTATTTTGATTAGACGTTGAGGATAAACCGGTACTAAAAGCTCTTGTGTCCTTGGACGACCTCGGTATCTTACCAACGCTATACTACGCCCACGATGGGTGCACTTGCCCATATGTGTGTCTAGTGTTAGTAAAATATCGTGTTTTATAAATTTAAAACTTGGCTAAAAAAAGTGTTAAAGGGGCTTAAAATATACACCTAATATATATAACACTCGATAACGCATCAGCCATCGACGTATTATTCAAGCAACTTACGACTGTGAACTATAGGCAGTAACAATGCGATAAAGTTAACCAACTGATAATCAAGCTATGCTAATCGAATCGACAACGAATCGCAACTCGAGTTACGTATTTTAATTATTGTTATACGTGTGTGTGTACCTTACGTGTTACCTGTGCATGTTTATTTATGTTGTGTTGTGGTAATCAAGCGAACTCAATCGAAACTCGAATGAAATCGAATACAATCGAACTCGAAACTCAATCGAACTATGATATTTAGTAGTTGGGACTAAAAGTAATTTGACTAGGAAACCATATCGAATCGAAATCGACTCAACGAAAATCGTCGCATCAAACACTTGAACCAAGCGCCATCCGGCCGGATAGCCATCCGACCGGATAGCCACTATGTCACAAAGCAGGTGTCATCCGACCGGAATGTCATCCGACCGGATCGTCATCCGAGCGGTGTGTCATCCGATCGGATAACCCTTTCCTCTTTTGGAATCCTATAAATACCCTTGTCACTCTCCACACTTACTACTTTTGGCAAGTGACGTCTGAACAGCACGCTCTCCTCACCTTTTCTCCGATTTCTCTCGATTCCGGTAAGATCTCGCCTTAAATCTTGTACTTTCTTGATCTACACGCACTCCTACACCTTTCTATCTTTTAAATCTTAACTTTTACCCGTGAAATCACTAGATTTCGGGTGTTCTAGGATGATGTCAGCATGTGTTCTTCAAGAACTTCATGTTTTGGCCTCGATCCACCAAGAACAACTTAGATCTAACCGATTTCCACAAAGATCTTGTAAAGATCTCGACACAAGTGTGGTGAAAGAGGATTGAAAGATGATTTCCGACTTTCTTTCAACTCTTTTGCACTCAAATCACTCAAAACCGATAGAATCGGGTTCTGATCTAGTCTTCTACTCTATCATAGTGTTGTACTAGCTCAAGATCCAGATCCTACCCACGAGACTACCGATTTCGGGTTAAACAAAACAACCATCTAGAGCCGGTAACTGACCGAGCTAGGGTGATTCCTGTTCGGTTTAGTCATCTGGGTCAAAATGGGAGTTCTGTTGGTTAACACGTTGTCAAAATGTCTCGACATAACGACAAACAATCAAAACGACCAAGTGTAGGACGAACGGATTACCGTCCGAACGGATCACACTTGGGTCCCACCTTTAAAACAACCTTATCTGAAGTTTGAGTATCGAACGAATTGCAATCCGATCGGACGACCATCTGACTGGATTACTCTTCGGATCATGAGATACTAAGGCTTTAAGGACTTAAACAATTTTCAACATGTTCATTAACAGGGTTGCCACCCGATCGGATGGACATCCGATCGAGTGACACTTCTGTTGAGAACTTGTCTTCACTAAGAAGTCTCACCATTAAGTTACCGTCCGACCGGACCACCGTCCGACCGGATGACCATTAGGAAACATTTTAGTTCCGATAAGATACAGTCTTTTATTATTATTATTGTTATTGGTTTTATATTATTTAATCTCATATATTTAAAATTACAAAAATTAAAACTAAGTTTTATACATTAAACAAGTGTAATACACGAAGTTTTAACCTAATATCTTAATAATAATTTATTTGCACATTACCAACTATTATTATACCTATTGAATTTTTAATTATTTAAGATTTTGAGCAACTTCTATCGTGCTAAATTATTTATCATTTCTTAAAAATTATATATAAATATTTACTTATAAATAAATAAATAGATTTTATGTTAATTAAGAGATATAATAAAAAGATGAAAATAAAAAAAGTAGATTTTGTAAAATTGATTTAAACTTAAATAAAATTAGGTGTTAGTACCCAAATGTGTTACATTGATAAAATTAAAAAGAATGGAAGGGTATTTTAGTCATTATATTGATAATTTTGGTGTTAGTACCCAAAGGTGTTACAAAATTGAAACCATAAAATCTAAACATGTTAAAAAAAAAAGTTAGTACCTAAAGGCGAAATAGGTATAAACCACAGGACCCATTTGTGTAATTAATTTTTTTTTTTTGAAACGTATACTTCATTAACGAAACGGCCGACCCCAACCGGGCCGACAAAACAAACAAAACAAGGACAACTACATAGAGCACCACTCCCCCCAATCAATCCCTTTGTTTTTCGATCTATTTGAAAACCATAAAAAGCTAAAGCCTTGACTTCGCTCAAAATGCTATCTATCTTAACCGGAGTGTTTTTTTTTTTTTTTTTTTGAAAGGTAAATTTCATTAACACACACCGGCAAACCTCAAAACCAAGGCCGCCAAACTACAAAAACAACATCGTAATCTTGTAGAAAGCGCGTTACCAACCATTAAATGGTCCCCTAAAACAGATCTTTTCCAAACTCTTTCTGGGAAGAAGAGATATCAATAATTAATCCGTATGTTTGACTATGATAAAGCTGTGAGAATCCTTTCAATATATATGGCCATGCTATCCATCTGTTTAAGTTCATATCACGAACCATGTCTGTTCCTACAAGTCACGAGTTTTCATCCTCATCGACCTCTTCCTCATCCTCAGAGTCATCACAACTGTGCCGCCAGTTTACGTTTTCCGAGATTCAGCTAGCTACTCAAAACCTTGATGATTCATTGGTCATAGGCCGTGGGGGTTTTGGCAAGGTTTACAAAGGAACCATCACTAAAGGCGCAAATATTTTGACTGTTGCCATAAAGCGTCTAGATTCAACTTCTACTCAAGGAGCATCAGAATTTTGGGCTGAAGTAAATATGCTTTCTAACCTAAGGCACTGTCACTTGGTGTCTTTCATTGGTTATTGCAATGATGGGCTAGAAATGATCCTTGTTTACGAATATATGCCAAATGGAACACTTGAAGACCATCTCCACAAGCTCCAAACTCCTCTATCTTGGGTTCAAAGACTCAAAATAAGCATAGGGGCTGCTCGTGGCTTAGATTATCTTCACACGGGTACGGGTGTTAAGCATGGGGTTGTACACCGCGATGTTAAAAGTTCAAATATATTGTTAGATAACAGTTGGGAAGCTAGGATTTCAGATTTTGGATTGTCCAAAATATGTCCAAAAAACCGGCAGACCACTTACGTCAACACTGGCGTAAAAGGCACGTTTGGGTATCTTGATCCCGATTACTTTTACACTGGTAAATTGACCAGAAAATCCGATGTATATGCTTTTGGGGTGGTATTGTTTGAAGTCTTGTGTGGGAAACGGGCAGTAGATAGTAGAATTGATGAGGAGCATTGGGGTCTGGCAGTATGGGCTCAAGAATCCATTAAAGAAGGTAGGCTAAAGCAAATTGTTGATACTAGTATAAGGGGGTCAGTATCTCCTAAATGTTTAAAGGAGTTTGCACAGCTTGCAAAACAGTGCTTGCATAAAGATCCAAAACATCGACCTACAATGGCCAAGGTTGTGGTAGGTCTTGAGTCTACTCTGGCCTTACAAGAGAAAGCCAACAATACATTACAGCCTACCAGCATGAATTTTTTTGCTAGATTGGCACCAAAAGTTATATCTCCATCATTTGAGAACTCAGATATATTAATTTCTCTTCCAGGTTAAAGTGCTTAGTTTACCTCTTTCATTTCTCCAATGCGATAATGTTCATTTTAATTGGCAACAATGCCCTATTGCTAATTGTTGATATTATACCATTCTTATTACTAACAGCTTGGTATTTGTTGAACTTGTAATAGGAGGTAGAAGTTTAAATGCTTTGGAGTTGTACTTTAATACTGTTGTAGGTGAAAACCAGACACTACATCGGTTTGATCTTCTTACTTTGAATGTTGCAACTAAAGAATTCTCTAGAGCTAATAAAATTTCACCAGATGCATTTGATGAACCCTTGTATAAGGTATCCATTATTTATTTTACTTAAGTTTTTATACATTTTTCCTTCCCGATTTAGGAAAATTACATAAGAATGACAGGTAGACGGGCAACAAGCTGCGCCGCAACCCCTTTTTGAATATAATTACATATTTTCCGGTATATCATGTTGTATGCTCTAAATTCCAGCTTGGTTTCTCTTTTCAGGGAAAGCTGCAAAATGGCCAAAGTATAGTAGTCCTTCGTACTCCTCCTCTGTCAGATAAGGAATCTGAAAACAAATACATGAATGAAGCATCGATATTGGTAAAGCTTGAACATGAGAATGTGGCTAAGTTGCTTGGATATTGCATTGAAGGAACCAGTTTGTTCCTTGTCTATGACTTTGCACCTCATGCAAGCCTTGCTGACTTGATGTTTGGTATTGATTTTTTTTTTCAATTTTAAATGTACATTTCAAGCTTGAGATCGCTGCATGATTCAACAGAAAGCAACAAGTGCTGATAGCCTTCTATTATTTTTTTTAATCTCAAATTTACTATCGCTCTAGTTTTTATTGATGGATTAAACACTGTCATAACCTTTGCTTTGTAATCTGTAATTTTAGGTCCGGAGCGTACTCTTTTAAACTGGGATAGATGGTACAAAGTAATACTAGGTGTTGCTAGGGCACTTCTTTACCTTCATAGGGATGCTCCCGTCCGAGTCATACATTGTGATGTAAAACCTGGAAGCATTCTTTTGGATGAAACTTTGAATCCCATATTGTCAAGTTTTTGGTGTGCAAGATGTTTAGCAAGCATGGAGACGGATTGTAAGGTGTCCAAGATTTGCAGGAACTGGTTAGTACTAAAAAACCACCATTTTTCATCCCATGCTCATATGTTGATTTAAGATTTTTTTTTTAATAATTCAATTGCATCCAACAAGTTGTCATTTATTGGAATTGCCCTTTTTACACAATTGCTCTTTGATTTTCATATTGGAGAAACCTAATTTATGTTTGCCATCTGTAATCGACTAATCACAAAATGGAGGAAATTGACTTATCTGGGACTTTTGACCTAACCATACTAGATGGATCCCCTAAATGAGTAGTGGTGGGTTCAAAAGTCCGCAGACAACCGGCTCCTTAGCAATGCTATGAATAAATGTTTTGTAGCATGTAGAGGTGATGTTACATAATAGGGTAGGGATTATGGAGCTACATCATCCCCTTCAGATATTGAAGAGAAGTTGCATTCCATTTAAATGCTTTTCGTATACGCCCATGTTTCTGTCTCCCTGCTCTCCTTTTGAAATTGTGGTAATTTGTATTGTTAATCATGGCTAATGACGGCACATGTGACAGGGGTTATATGGCACCCGAGTATGAGCTACATGGATATTTGTCAATCAAGACAGATGTCTATGATTTTGGTGTGTTGGTTTTGGAATTTATAGCTGGAAGTAGAGTACACTTTTTAACCAAGTATAGAGGGTTCATTTTAACTGATCTGGACCCTTATGAGTCCCTTGAATATGTAAGTATGATTATGGTACAAGCATTCCTGAATTTTTAAGTCAAACTGATCAGAAACACATAATTGACATGGATTTTAATGTCAATGTATAACAACTTGTTTTTTTTTTAGTAACATATCTTTTTGTGTGACTTGTCCGTTTCACGGGAAAGGATTTTGGTTACTGATCATATGATTTTGGATCTTAGTTTTTCACTTATTTGTGTTGGGAGATATCATATGGGCATGAAATGAAAATGAAGTTTGCGAATGAATAAAGAATTTGTTCAATTTAAAAACAGAAACATTATGGTAGGAGTATAGCTGTTTCAATCTAACAGACATGATGAATTGTTGTAGGTTGTGAGAAATTGGTTCGAAGGAACAGTTTCAAATATAATTTATCCCAGAATTGATGTCGATTCAAGTTTTATGACAAGATTTTTGGAGATTGGGCTGTTGTGTGTTCAAAAGGATCATGCAGATAGGCCAACAATGGAAGAAGTTGTTTCCATGCTGCTTGATAGCTCGTCTCTCACTCTCCCTGTGGCAAAAATGCGAGAAAGGATTACGAGAGAGCGTTCAAATAGTGTTAGCAGTAGCAACACTGTTGACAATGCTGATCCTGATTACGATTATAATACTGGTCCAGATGAGGATTTTATATCAGAACTAGTCCCTCGATAGTGCATTTCTAAAATGTTTTACTACATAAAATTGTGTGTGCATCGCACTACCAAACTTCCTATTTTTAGGTAAAAAGAAGCTTGTGTTTTATTTCTATTTAATGTCAAAAGTGACCTGAAACTGGTTTATATCAGAACTAGTCTCTGACTGCTTACGTTTGTCCTCATCCGAACTATCACAATCCTCAACAATGGGAGGACTCTGAGGGGGCGTTTGGTTCGCGGAATGACTTGGAATTGGAATTTGTATAGGAATTAGAATTTGAAGGAATTGGATTTGGAATTTAAACATTCCAATTGGAATTTAAACATTCCAATTGGAATTGTAAATTGTTGGAATTGGAATGAAATTGGAATCTCAATTCCATTTTTGTTATGTTTGGTTGTCAAATGAATTGGAATCAATCACCCCGGCACCCACAACCACCAATTCGGATCGAAACGGTTCGCGTCAAAACGGTACGGGTGGAAACGGTTCAATTAGAAACGGTTCGCATCAAAACGGTTCGATTCGAAACGGCATGGGTCGAAACGCTTCGCGTCAAAACGGTACGCGTCGAAACGGCACGGGTCGAAACGGTACGGGTCAAAACGGTACGCGTCGAAACGGTTCGAGTCGAAACGGTACGCGTCGAAACGGTTCGATTCGAAACGGTACGGGTCGAAACTGTACGGGTCGAATCGGTTCGGTTCGGTTCGAAACGGTTCGCGTCGAAACGGTACGCGTCGAAACGGTTCGCGTCGAAACGGTACGGGTCGAAACGGGTCGCGTCGAAACCGTTCGCGTCGAAACGGTACGGGTCGAAACCGTTCGCGTCGAAACGGTACGGGTCGAAACGGTCGAAGATTCCAATGAATTTACTTTAATTCCTTCACATATAGGTAGGATTTTGAATTCCTTTAGTTAAAGGAATTTGAAGGAATTCATGCCTAATTCCAATTCCAATGTCAACCAAACACATGAAGATTAGAATTGGGATTCCAATTCCATCAAATTCTGTGAACCAAACATATTAAGAGATGGAATTCAAATTCCAATTCACTTAAATTCCATTGAATTCATGCAAACCAAACGCCCCCTGATTATTCACAGACTTTGAATCGTTGATTTCATCTGATTGACTTTGACTTGAGGATGCACCCTTAGTAAACCCTAAACCGGCTGTAAATTCAGCAAGATCTAAAGGAACGGTGGGTTCAAAATGTGGCATATCCTCGTCATCTGGCATTTTGGTGTAGTTGTGTCTAACCGGAGGAAGACAAGCCTGATAGCTAGTGCATTTTACATCACCTTTCTTCTTTTGAACATCGATGATATGATCCAAAACATATCTCGAGTTGGAATATAGTTATTAAAGGCGCTAGGCGCCCTCAAGTCGCATAGGCCTCGCCTAGGGCCTAGGCGCAAGGCGCAAAAAAGCGAGGGCCTGAGAAAAGAAAAGCGCACGATGAAAAAAAATGAAAAATATATTATGTATTAGAAAAATAATAATATTCTTCAAAAAAAAATAATAAACAAAAGCTGTTATATAATATTTAATATCATATATTTTGTACCAAAAGTTCTAAAATATTTAGTGTACTGGTGTAGAAAAGTAGTTTGCCTTAGATAAAAGTAGAAACCTAGCTAGAATTTTGCCGGAATTTAGAGAATTTGGCCGGAAAACATTGGAAATCTAGGAATCTCGTTGAAATCTACACCCGGGCCATCACCTGGAGAATTAAAGCGCAATTGCCTCGACTGAAAGCGCAATTGCCTCGCCTCACCTGGAAAATGGGCCTAGGCGCAAGAGGCGATAGCTTTTAACAACTATGAATTGGAGTAGCTTTCCAACTTGAGTTTGATTGCATCATGTTCACTCGAGTTGGAGTAGCTCTCTTTGTTTCATCAATCATATTAATATAGTTATTAATACCAATTTGCTTATTAAGAATGGTTTTCTTAAGTTCAGAATTATCTTTCCTTAAGGTTTCAATTGTCGTTTTAAATTCCTTTTCATTTTTCTTAAGAGTTGTGTTTGCCTCGGTGCACTTTGTCAAATGTACAATCAAACTCTGATAATGTTTCTTGGTGTGATCAAATTTACCTTCTAGTTCTAAGTATTTACCTTTTAAAACCATACATTCAACACACTTAGACAAGATAGGTTTATTGAAACTTACGTGACTGGATTGGCAATCCAAACGAGCCATGAAGGCAGCACGGAAAGTAGAAGATCCAACTTCTGAAAGATGCTTGGAAAAATCATCAGATGAGCCCTCAATTTTCTGCTCCAAAGCTGCTTCCTTGCTACCCGTTGATTCAGTTTCAGCAATCACATCATCTACATCACTATCAACATCTTCTCTCAGCTTCAGATCTTTTTGTTTGTAGCTAGTGATTAGTTTTGATGTATAGTTTTCGGTTTTGGTTTAAAAGAATTAAGTTAATGATTTATTTAATTTTGTGTAAGTTGACCAAAGTTAAACGACATCCTCATGTCGTTTGACTTGGTCTGTCTGATCCAAACGATATGCTTGTAACCAAACATTGGTTGTTGTTTGACTTAGTCAAACAGCATTGGTTATAACTTGCATGGTTGTTTTCGTTTGGGATCAGTTACATTTGAAAGTGTTCCTTGGAACCAATTACTCTTAACCTACAACAATTCATCATGTCTGTTAGATTGAAACAGCTATACTCCTACCATAATGTTTCTGTTTTTAAATTGAACAAATTCTTTATTCATTCGGAAACTTCATTTTTCATTTCATGCCCATATGATATCTCCCAACACAAATAAGAGAAAAAACTAATCAAAATCATAATATAACGTTACCAGATAGATCATCCATATTACACATCACTTTAAAAAGTTTAAAAGCATTACGATCAATAATTATCAAAACTGCCTTTAGATAACACAACCACTTCTAAATAGTTATAAACCTATAATTCAAAAATCCTAATCCTCTTTGTTATATTCTTTGTTAGCATTTCTCCTTCATATTACCAACTTAAAAATATCACATCCCTTCACAAGTTTTCAAAACATTAAAATACAACATTCCAAAAGTATAAAACAATATAGAGTAAATTGTTAAAATCGTCCCTGAGGTTTGGGCATGTTTGCCAGTTTCATTCAAAACAACTTTTTTTGTATCATTTTGTCCTTCACTTTTTGAGATTTTTTTGTCATTTTCATCCAAACATCTAATTTAGGTTAATTTTCTAGCATATATTGGATGACAATGACAAAAAATCTCAAACCTCAGGGACGATTTTGGCAAAAAAGTTAGACGTTTGGATGAAAATGACAAATTAGCCCAAAAGTGAAGGGCAATATGGTACAAAAAAAACTGTTTTGGATGAAATTGGCAAACGTGCCCAAACCTCAGGGGCGATTTTGACAATTTACTCAACAATATAAAAATAAAACTAAAGGAGCAATAATCTAGCAGTACCCGACGACTCTCAATAAGGGAGATCGCCAGTTGTAGTCACGCTCATGACAAAAATGTTATGCACGAGCCATGAGTTTTACTATAATAGGTCACGAGCGTTGTCTGTGATCATGAGTGTGAGTACACTAATCTGCCTATAAGGCTATGGGGTGTGGGGGGCGTGGGTGGTTCGCGTGGATTGAATCACGTTTACCACGACCCTCCCATTTGATGATTTTGAGACAAATGTACATTAAAATAAATAAGGGGATAATGGTCTGGGTGATGACCATACCCTTAGGGTAGTGGTTTTGAATGATGGATTAGAGGTGAATGATATGACGACGGGTCATGGTGGTCATGAGGGTCATAACCACACCCTTTAGCCTAAATGCACAATATAACCAAGCTTTGTTCGATAATAAAAGTAAATAAAAGAGTAAATTGCCAAAATCATCCCTGAGTTTTGGACATGTTTACCGTTTTCATCCAAAACATTTTTTTTGTACCATATAGTCCTTCATTTTTGGGATTTTTTGTCATTTTTATCCAAATGTCTGATTTTTTTGCCAAAATCGTCCCTGGGATTTAGGATTTTTTGTCATTTTCATCCAAATGTTTGATAGAAAAATAAAGCAAATTAGATGTTTGGATGAAAATGACAAAAAATTACAAAAGTGAAAAATTATATTATACAAACATGACCAAAACTCTGGGACAATTTTGGCAATTACCCTATATATTAAATTTTGAAGTCAATTAATAGTAAAATGAAGAAATAGTATCGGGTATTGGTACCGGTACCCACTTTTACCAAATAGGGTGTATTTTCGATACCGGTTCGGCACCGGTATTCACCGATTTTTACCCTCAAATACCGGTGCTGTACCAGTACCGACCGGTACCGACCGGTACCGAACCGTACCATACCAGGTATATTCGGTACCGGTACATACTTTTGGGGATTTCGGTAACGGTATTTTCGGTTCCGGTTGGTACCAAGCTCATCAAATACTGTAGCAACGTAGCATTGCAAGTAATTGCACAGTTTAGATTACTTTTCATGCACACAGTAAGTAAACTGTATTTCGTTTGAATGAGATTTTATATACACAACTTATTTTGCTTTATTTTTTGTCTTTTTTCTGTAATAATTGAATTGTAGCATGTAAAATTAACTTGAATATTTAGATTATTGATGAGCAAATCGTATCAAATCCTGTAATCAAACCGGTATCGTATCGGTACCAAATTTACTATACCAAATCATTTTCGGTACCAATTTGGTACCCACCTTTTGGCGTTTTCAAAATTGTTACTTTCGGTTCGACACCGGTCTAGCACCATACATGTATTTATTGATTTTTACCTTCAAATACCATACCGTATTGTACCGAGCATTTTCGATGCCGGTACCTAATTTCGATGATTTTTCGGATCGGTACTTTCGGTGCCGTTACAGGTACCGAGCTCATCCATATTTTAACGTGCTAGCACCGTAATAACTAAATTGAAAACTACCGAATTTCCAACGTGTAGGACGTGTGGGTCCTATTATTATATATTAGGTTATTTAAAATCGTTTTTTTTTTAGGACGGAGTGACCATCCTTACAACGTCATTTTTATTTATGTTTTGATATTCGGTATCTGCCGCTGATACGTGTTTTGCAGACATTGGGTCCCCGGCATAACGCGCGGGCGGAAAATCAACTAATTTACTAAAAAAAAAAAAAACCTCAAACAGTGTTGTTGACTTTTCAAAAAGTGTGCGTGTGAATCGGGTTACATTCACCCTTTTCTGCCGTCCACTCTTCCATTCCATATTCCACAACTCTCTTTTCCTCGTTCTTTCTCAACTGCTTCTTTTTTAGGGTTCAACCACCGTCACATTCCACCGATGAACACCGCATCACCACCGTCGCCTGCAGGTGGCTCGATCACGCATCAAGCCGATGTTGCCGTTAATGATCATGATCACACCTCAGAAGAGGATGTCTGCAGTATATGTCTCGACTCTTTTGACTCGCATGATAATCCCCCCACTGTATATACTCTGCATTCTCTCTAATTATTATTGTTGTTCTTATGAATCATTAATCTGAATATATCATACTTTGATTGTAGTGTAATTTTCTGGTGATTACTTTCTACGAAGAGTTCGAATCAATTTTTATTTTAATTTATTTTATCATTATTATTGTTATTATTTTTTTATATAAATTCATGTGTTTTTGGTACATAATTTTTTAGCAAAATTTTACTGTTAGGAAATTGTATAGAAAGTAATGTGGGAGTATTGGTCGATCTGTATTTACAATATATGATCTGCTTTGGAGGATAGGGTAGATGGGGGTATATCGATCTTTGGTCGAATTAGTCATGAGATATAGGTTTTAGTATATGGTATGATCATGTTAAACTGTGAGTGAATATGAGTATTTTCATGGGTGGTACTTTCTTGTAAAGTTTTTTTCATAGCACTACAAGGACATGAACAAACATATGTTGGTAGTAAATCGTTTTCCTTTGGTTGCGTAGAAAGCTATCCTATTGTTATCTGAGTGTCATATGTTTTTAAATATTAAATAGATGCGTTTAGAACTTTTGATAATCCTGGTGGGAATTGCGATTTTGTATAATAAGTTGTATCTTTATGGTCTTTTGCTGTGTTCAGGTAACCACCTGCAAGCATGAGTTTCATCTCCAGTGTATTCTTGAGTGGTATAAACTATAAAACTGCATTTTTTCTAACCTTAAATGATCACATTGTTTGCTTTATGACCCTTACACTTTTGGTTGTTCGTGCTATTTTCATTGCGTTAGGTCACAAAGAAGTAAAGAATGCCCGATATGTTGGCAGGTGATTGTGTTGAAGGATCCATCCAGGTATAAAATGCCATTGCGATAAAATAGATTTATGCAATCGTATGAAAATTCAAACTTTGATCGTATATTCTTTTTTTACAATTGTATTTTTACATAAATAGTTTAACTGTTCTGTTGTTGCACAATATAGTCAAGAGCTTCTGTCTATGGTTGAGGATGAAAGACGCATAAGGTCTGTGCGCAGGGTTCGTCATGTGTACGAGGATCCCGAGGTTGATCATGTACGTTCTATACTTCTATGGTCAATGTATATACTTTTAGGGTTCTTTCACTCTATAAATTTTGTTTTAATTCCCTCCGAGGTTTATATGTGGCCTGTTATTTCAGGATGTTGAGTATGCTGGTTCTGAATTTGAAGAACAAGTTATTAGAAATTTTGAGGCAGCTACAAGAAACATGCATTACAGTAGAAGAAGGAACAACCATAGACTTTTAGGAGTCGGTCCTTCACAAATTCATCCTTCGGTTCCTAGGGATGATGTGTCAACTGGACCGGAAGTGTATACTTCACTTGAGGATTTCCATAGTTTAGGGTACGCTTCGTTGCAGAACAATTTAGCTAGTTCTAGCTCGATGTCTACTTCCATTGATCAAACTTCACCATCTGCGGGTTCACTTATTAATAATGCGACATCTCAGACTCCTGACAACAGGTATTGCACAGTAAAACCTGGGTATATTTTTCAATATATGCTTTAAATGCTGTTCTGTTTATAATGTTTTTTAAACGTCTGTGGGGTTGGGTAACGGGTCAAATGGGGTAGGGTCAAAACTCAAAAGTCAAAACAACTAATTCTTTGATTTGGGTACAGTTGACACAAAACACTTTTGTTCAGTTTTTAATTGATAATTGTGTAAGTTACAGTTACAGAAACTGTATTATGTCAAAAATAATTTAAATAATTTGAACAAAACGATTTAGGAGAGTGTATGCATTAAACGTTACACTTCGACGACTCTTGACTCATTTGACTCAGTTTCCCCTGTAGCCAAGTTTTTTTCTTTTAACCTTTTAACCTATTAGAGATCAAACATGACTAGATCTGACCAAATGATAATTTTGGGAAAAATAAATCTTCAAACAATAGAACTTTGTTTTGTTCTGGCATTGCTAAAGTGGCAAGTTTATTCAGTTGTGCATTTGTAGAGTGTTTTTTTTTCGGAGTTCTTTATTCAGTTGTGCATTTCTATCTGGACGATGTTGCAGCGTTGTTGATAGCCAGTCACCAAATGGTAGCCCGGGAAGACCATTAGCTGCTGATATTCATGCATTTTCAGAGTCTGTAAAATCTAAGTTTTCTGCTGCTTCAGCCAGGTATGTTAAATTGTGTTAAATTGTTGACTAGTTTATTGACCCGAGGAAACGTAAATTAGATCTAGCGCCATTTTTTATCTAGCGTATTATGTCAGCAATTGGATATGGAAATAGAGGTAAACTGTAATTCTTTTTATTTTTATTAGTAAAAGGGTGTAGATATAAGTTATCTAGTGAAATTCATTATTAAATATAAAAGATATGCTTTTTCACTAAATGTCTTATTTTCATTTGTCGTCTTCTTTTTTTTTTTACCGACTAACTCGCACACACTCTTAACCTATTTTAAAATTTACACCTTTTGTCCACCACCTTGATAACACTAGGCTAGAAGCAATTTGGATATTAAAGTGTATTTTTAAATATGTATATTTAAGTTTTTATATTGTATATAATCACTAACTCGTGATACAACATATACAAATAAAAAAATGGGAAATGTCAACTAACAATAGTTAACGGGGTACTTGGGAACTATTTTGTAACTCAAAAGAATAAATAATAAATAAAATTAAGTTTATAATAGAAAGAATATGTTACAATTTTTTAATTACTTAACAATAATAGTAAGGATATTTATGTCCTTTGATTAAATAAATGATCATCCATTTACAGTTTAAGGAAATTGAAAGCCAGTTACCGTTCTAATCGGATCGCATGACCCATCACCTCTTGTAGGTACAAGGAATCAATCTCAAAAAGCACTCAAGGTTTAAAGGCAAAATTACTTGCTAAAGATAGTTCAGTTAAAGAATTAAGCAGAGGAGTTCAGAGGGAAATGAGTGCTGGAGTTGCTAGAATCTTTGGACGTTTGGATTCTACTCTAAAAAGAAATAACGATGGAAACTTTTTCAAAGGAAAACGTACTCAAGATAATTCTGCTGAGACTGTTAGAGATTTGAGCGCGGGTGTAGAAACTATGCATCTCTAAGTTGCTTCTGGGTGTGCGGAAAGGAAGTGATAATAGCAAAGTGACGTACACTGATGAACGAATCTGCCATCGTGTTACTTAATGGTTGGTTTGTTTGCGTCCTGCAATAACTATATTTAGTATTGTTCCAAGTCCCACTTATGTTCCAAAAACATTGGTTGTCTTATAACTTTTCCGTCTTTGTTTACGATTACTATGACAAGATGGGTGAAGAGATGGAAAGAGATTTGTTGGTGAAATCCTTCTCTCTTTTCCCATTTGTATTGTCTTTGCATGAGAATATTCTTCTATTTGAGTTCACAAATGTTGCCTGTTGCAACTAAAGTGGATGATGATATGTGACCAGCAATCTTCACGTGTGTCTAAAAAAATCATTTTGATTCTAGTGTTGCTTCTTTCAATGATTTCATGAAACTTCAGTAAAGGTTGGTAAATATAAAGCCGTAGACAGTCAAATATACAGTTTGGGCTGGTAAAACTACAAGTAGATTGAACAAACTCTAGCCATAGTTATGTGTTTAGCCGAGTAGGATTTGCAATTCAAAAGGGGGTGGCGGCGCAGCTTGTTGCCCGTCTACCAACCCATGATTTGTAATTTGCTATACTAAGTTTATATCAATGAAAATGTATTACAATTAAAAAAAAAATTAGTAAAACAATTGGTAAATGTGATTTTGAGTCTTGAAATCCGGTCAAGTTATGGTTCAACTTGTTTGATTGGTAATCGGCTAGTTTAAATGGAGGCGGTTTAAATGGGCTTAACCAGACCGGTTAAGTAACTTGTTTCCGCTCCAACAGCATGTTTGGTCAAGTTATGGAAATGCGTTATTTCTGTTCACGGTCCATTACTAAAACGATAACCAACTTGAAGATGTATGGTTCCAATTCCATGCACACATGGCAGGGACCACACCACTTTTTCAGTCCAACATGGCACCCACATGATCAGGTAAATCCAGAAGCTTCTAGAAGCTTCTGGAAGACGTCAAGATGGCACCAAAGATGCTTCTTCCGACAGAAAGGACGACACATGTCACCAGTAATCGAGCGCCATGTAGACCTGCAACAAATCTGGGGGCAGACCGATAGCGGCAGTACGATTTCTCCAGCATGGACGAAGATCGGCGCGCCACGTGGACCACTATCCTGACCACAACAGAGGAGACCAAGGGGATATTCCCCTTGGTCGGACAGCTGGCGCCTTATAACAGCTGGCAAGGTCGCTCCTCCCTCCTTCACCCTCCGGCTATAAATAGGACCCTTCATCATTCAGGTTATCCATTCTGTTCTCCTTGCATTTTCACCTCTAACACACACTCTTTATTCCTCAGAACAGTACTTATTCTCACGCCGGAGCCCGGTTAAGAGGGAAACCCTCATATTCCCCTCTTAACAAGCTAACGGTTTGTTGTTTTGCAGGATTCCAGTCACAAGCGAGTAGAAGAGGAGATTGAACCCACATAAGAGACAATCCTGCTAGTTAACCATCGGTGTTAACCAGTGTCTCAACATTGGCGCCCACCGCATTTTTTGCAAAGCACTCTCATCTCCTTTTTCTTCAAAAAGCTCTCTAAATGACTGAACCAACCCCTTCACCTCACGTAGACGGAGAAATCTCTTCCTTTGAACTACTTTCAGACACCGCTCACGTCCAAAGGGTTCAAAGGAACGAGACGATCCGAGAAGGGCAAGTAAACAACGAGATTCCCGATATCTTTGGAAGCACTTCCAGAGTTATCCATCAAAGAACAAACGGAGCTACTTTTCAACCTCCACTCGGGGTAGTTAATCAAACACCCACAGAAGTTCCAACACCAACCCATGGAGCTGGTCCTTCAGCACCATCGGGTCAGACACAGTTGAACTTCTCGGCACTTTTAGGGCTACCTGAAGGAAAAACTCTGGCTTCCTGGTATGCCGAGCAAATGGCGTATTTGAACCTTGTGTATACGCAACTCAACGCACAACAGACCTTGCTCCAAGCGCAAGCAAATCAATCCGCTTTTGTTACTCCACCACAAAGACCTCCAGGCACTCACATGCCTCAACAAACAAATGCGTGGAACCCAAACCCAGAGAAAACGCCCAACATCAGAAGGCAAAGCGTGCACGATACGCGCGACACTTACGGCGAAACGGAAAGCAACTATGTGCAATACACACACCAGCAGAAGAAGCCAGTGCACAGCCGCTTGGGCCCGCGCAACATAAACGATGAATGGGATAGCTACAACGAAGAAGATGACCCGACGTACAAAAAAGAAAGCACGGTATTCAGCAGATTACCACCAGAGCACGAGGCGTATAAACCCCACAAGCGCGCGGGGTACAATCCAAATGCAGAACGTGATTACTCGTTGAGTTATCGCCCAGAAGGCATAGCTGAAAATTCTAAATTCATCAGAGAGATTGCAACAGCCGATATCGACAAGACAAAACTACCACACAACGTGGGCAAATACAATGGCTTAACAGATCCGGACGACCACCTCCAAGTCTTCAACGGCGCATGGTTAACAGGTGGTTGGACATTACCAACTTGGTGTCATCTTTTCGCACAAACCTTCGTCGACGCGGCGCGCGTCTGGTTTGACAGCCTACCAACAGGAAGAATTAAATCATGGATCGATTTTCGAGACAAGTTCCTCGCGCACTTCTCCCAACAGCGCAGGCACACTAGAGATCCAGCTGATTACTTAAATATATGGAGGAAAGATCATGAAAGCATAGAAGATTTCATCACCAGATATAACAAGGAATGTCTGGAAATCGGAGATGTAGGCGAGAAGATGATGCGCGCACACTTTATGAGGGCAGTAAAGTGTGATGACCTGATCAAACGATTGAAAGGAAGAGATGGAGGCCCCAAAGATTGGGATACCTACATCGAAGCAGCAAAAACAATTGTGCGCACCGACAAACAATTGACCGGCGATGACAACCGTCAATACAATTACAACCAAAATGATCGGCAAGGCCAATCATGGAAAACATCCGGCTACAGAGAAAGAAGCCAGATAAGAGAAGACGCGCGCAATACAATCAACCAGATTAGTCATCATAAAGAGGTTAAAAGAGAAAACAGGGAAAAGCAGTGGACACCCCTGATAAAGACCCCTTCCGAGGTCTTATCAACCGAGAAGCACCAGTTCAAACCTCCTTTACAGATGCGCAACAAAAGGGGCCAAGACCCAAATCTTTTCTGCGAATTCCACAAAGATACAGGTCACCTGACCGATGACTGCTTTAGCCTAAAGCAGGAGATAGAAAGAGCTCTGAAAGATGGAAGGCTCACCCATCTGGTAAAAGGAGGAAAGCGTGATAATCGCCAAATTCAAAGAAGGGAAGAAGGCCCAGACAACAAAAAGCTTCAAAAACTGGAAAATCACATGGTCCAAGGAGGTCCACGAAGACTGCGAAAGAATTACAACAAGCGAACACAAGATGATTCTTGGCGCGAAAAACAAGTTATTTTCCCCATAGTGCGGGGGGGGGGGGGGGGGCAAGAGAGAGGAGACCTATAGTCATTTCTGGGGTGATCGGTCATTACCAGACCGACTACAGTTTCATTGATCCAGGGAGCACCGCAGATATCATCTACGAGCAATGCTTTAATCAATTCGATCAGGAGGATAAAGCGCGTTTAGAACCAGTAGATTACCCACTGACTGGTTTCTGCAATGAAGCCGTTTTTCCTCTCGGCCAAATATCATTCCCGGTGTTGCTCTAGGATGGAAGGAATTCAAGAACAGAAGAAGTTAGATTCATGGTGCTGCCAGCAAGCTCAAGACATGATATCCTCCTGGGAAGAGAATCCCAAGGAGATTTCAGTATGATCTGTTCAGGGCCACATTCAGCTGTTGGGTTCCCAACAGAGACAGGGATAACAATAATCTACGCAAGCAAAGAGGTCCTCGCAACTGATGAAATCAGACCAGCAAAAACAAGCAAAACCACACCACGCGCAGAACCCGAAAAATGGATACTGAACGACAAGTACCCAGAACAAACTGTAACCTTAGGCCCAGAAATGTCAAATCTCACACGCGCGGCGCTAAAAAAGCTACTATTTGAGAACATGGACGTGTTCGCCTGGACACCGGCCGACATGGTGGGCGTTCCACGACACATAGCAGAACACAGGCTGAATGTATCTGAAAACGCCAAACCAGTGGTGCACACAAAGCGTTATCTGGGAGACATAAAGCACGACACCATGCAGGAACAGATCACGGAGTTACTAAATGCAGGCATCATTAGAGAAGTCCGCTATCAAACCTGGGTAGCCAGCCCAGTGATGGTTCCTAAGGGAAACGGTGGTTGAAGGTTGTGCGTAGATTATAAAGATCTGAACAAAGCGTGCCCGCGCGATTGCTACGCCCTACCAGAGATTGACGAGAAAATCGATTCACTGGCGACTTTTAGATGGAAATGCTTCCTTGATTGCTATAAAGGATACCATCAGGTACAGATGGCCATCCAGGATGAAGAAAAGACTGCATTCCGCACACCAACAGGGTTGTATTGCTATACAAAAATGCCTTTTGGTCTAAAGAATGCAGGTGCAACTTACCAAAGATTAATGAACGAAACATTCAGTGACGCAATTGGCAAATACATCGAGGTATACATGGACGATTTGGTCATAATGAGCAAAGAAGAGAGTATGATGCTGGCAAACATTCAAAAAACGTTCGACACATTGCGCGGAGTGAATATCAAGCTAAACCCGACGAAATGTTCCTTTGGGATGTAAGAAGGAAAGTTCCTGGGTTTCATTGTTACAAAAGATGGGTTTAAAGTTAATCCTGAAAAGGTGCAAGCGATCGAGCGGATGCCCTCACCGTCGACGATAAAGGAAATGCAGAAGTTGGCCGTACGGTTAGCAGCACTCAACCGTTTCCTTGCCAATCATGCAGCGAAATCTTACCCATTTATCAAAACACTCCGCAACTGTGTGAAGAAAAATCAGTTCTAATGGACGCCTGAAGCTGAGCACGCCTTCCGAGAAATGAAAGATTGCCTTATACGATTACCAACACTGACTGTACCAATAAAGGGCGAACCCTTGGTGATGTACCTGTCAGCATCAGAAAAAGCGGTAGGAGCCATCTTACTGGTAGATCGACAAGGTATACAAACTCCATTCTATTACGTGTCTCGCACCTTGAATGACCCAGAAACAAAATACGTCATAATGGAAAAGCTGGTCCTCGCATTGGTCCACGCGTCCAGACGATTGCGCAGGTACTTTGCTAACCACGTCATCCACGTCTTAACAAATTACAACATCGGCAACATCCTCGCAAGACCCGAGATATCAGGAAGATTGGCAAAATGGGCCATAGAACTGGGAGGCCACAATGTGGTTTTTAGGCCAAGACCAGCAATCAAGGGTCAAGTATTGGCCGACTTTCTGACAGAGGTGCCAGACGAAAAAGACAGGGAATGCAAAGCAATGGAAAAAGCTGAAAGGCAACATTCGGAAGAACCATGGCTACTATATACAGATGGCGTGTCTAACGAAGACGGCGCAGGCGCAGGACTTAGATTGGTAAGTCCGGAAAAACATGAGTTTACGTACGCCATCCGGTTAGACTTCAAGCGCACAAATAACGAAGCCGAGTATGAAGCTTTTCTTGCCGGTCTGAGGTTAGCAATCAAAATGGGAGCCAAACACATAGAGGCGCATGTAGACTCCATGCTCGTTGCGGGGCAGATCAATGGCCAGTATGACGCCAAAGGAGATGTGATGGCGCTATACCTGGACCAAGCAAAAACACTGCTATAAACTTCAATTCCTACAAGGTGCATCACATTAACAGGAGCAAGAATAAACCAGTAGATGCACTGAGTAAGCTCGCGTCCACCAGTTTCCACCACCTGGCCAAGGACGTGCGCATTGAAGTTCTAAGCAATCCATCGGTACCACTAAGGCAGGTGAACCTCATCCAACTGGGAACAACATCTTGGATGACGCCAATTATCATGTATCTCCAGTCTGGAATACTGCTAGAGAACAAGGCCGAAGCAAGGAAAATCCAGTACAAGTCCGAACACTACCAAATGGCTGATGGCATTCTGTACCGGAAATCGTACCTCGGACCGTTACTGAGATGTATCGATCCAGAAGATGCAAACTACCTAATTCGCGAAGTGAATGAAGGTATCTGTGGCATTCATGCCGGGCCCAGAATGGTGGTAGCGAAGGTAATGAATGCGGGTTACTACTGGCCCGGAATGCATCTAGATGCAGTCAAGGTTTTGAGAAGATGTAGCGGTTGTCAGAGACATGCTCCGAAAACAATGCGCCCCAAAAATGAGCTGGTCCCCATAACAATGGCATGGCCGTTCCAGCAATGGGGGATAGATATGGTTGGCCCTTTCCCAGAAGCCCCAGGAGCAGTGAAGTTTATCATAGTCGCAGTAGACTATTTCACGAAATGGGTGGAAGCAAAGGCGCTGGCATCAACCACATCTATTGTGGTGCGAAGGTTCATCTGGGAACAGATAATTTGTCGTTTCGGGTTGCCACTGAGAATCATAACCGATAATGGAACAAATTTCGCTGCAGAAGATCTTCAAAACTGGCTCAAGGAGTTGCACATAGAGCACACCTTTTCCTCGGTAGCGCATCCGCAGGGAAACGGTCAGGTTGAAGCAGTAAACAAAAGTATCGTGGACGGTATCAAAGCCCGGTTAGGAACGCAACGGAGAGGTTGGGTTGATGAGTTGCCCAGCATACTCTGGGCTCATAGGACCATGCCCAAGACAAGTAACGGGGAAACACCGTTCAGTCTGGTCTATGGGTCGGAAGCTTTGATACTGGCAGAGATTGGCCTGCCATCCCCAAGAATGATCTCCATGAACATGATTAACAATGAGGAAGAAAGAAGGTTGGATCTAGACCTTCTCGAAGAAAGAAGAGAGATGGCAGCAATCAATGAAGCAAAATACAAAACCAAGCTAGAAAAATACTATAACAGTAAGGTCCGAATTTGCACGTTCAACCCCGGAGACTATGTCCTAAGAGACAACAAGACGTCCAACGCCGAGAGACCGGGAAAATTAGCCCTCAAGTGGGAGGGACATTACCTTATAGATGAAGTCCTCGGGAAGGGAGCGTACAAGCTACGCACACTTGAGAACAAAGAAGTCACAAGAACCTGGAATGCTCAGCAACTAAGAAAATGTTATATGTAGACGATCACAGTTTTTGTCTCTACTTGTAATGGCCGCGCGCCCAACACATTTCACTTAATACAAGAAGTGTTGGCTATCTTATTTCATGCGAATTTTTGTTACAACTGCATATATTACTTCGGACATACACAAAAACATCAATGGCTTAGAAATAGGAAACGTTGTAGACCTCCAAGGCTCGTCACAACTAAGTGCATAGCCGGGTCACAAACACAACTAAAGCCTATCACGCCAAATAACACTTCGTGCCCATACAAACACGAAAGCATCGTACACACGGTAAATTAAACATTGTAAGACCCTCAAAGCTGAGCACAGTTGGGTCAACACAATAACCTGTAAAACGCTCACTTCGTATACACGAATCAGACTAATGCGCTTAATGACAGAACAAACGTCATAGAGTCTCCCCCAAGCATAACACAATATTGTGTAACGCTAGGGTAACTAACACGGCATAACCTGTCTCAGCCATCATTCATTCGTGATACCTAATCCAAGTAATTACACATGCACATATTGTAACGATAGCAAAATTCACAATAAATAAAGAGCAAAACCCACAGTTAGCATAAAATACATCAAGTGTACCAAAATGTTAACAGACATAGCAACAGAAAGTAAGAATGTTTACAGACCATAACGTTAATTGTTCAGATAAATTGTCAGATGATTACAAGGCTATCAAGCCCACACACGGCACGCAGGCTGGAAACCTTCATTCTTGGCGACTAGGACCTGTATCACCACCTTCAGGGTCTTCATCACCAATAGCCCTTTTCAACAAGGCGAGTCCGTCGGGTTTTCGGGATAATTTTGCAGCAGCCTTGACGACGGCGAATTCAAGTGATTCGAACTCATGTCGCTTCTCAGCATAGCGAGCAGCATAGTCAATCTTGTTCAAATCAAAGTTTTTCAATGCCTCTTTCTTCTCAGCCGCTGCCCTCCCTTCAGCATAACCCTCTTTTCGACCATGATCATAAGCAGCTTCGCCAAGTTTATACATGTACTTGGCAAGCTCATCCGATCCGGCGATACGTTCAGAAATATGCAGAAAGTAATAAAAACATAAGCGAAGCAACAATGAACAAATAAAAGCAACTAAATGTACAGCAAATTACCAGAGGCACCGCACGCGCAAGTAGCCACTTGCAATCAGCAGAGACCTCCTCACCAAGAAGTTCAGAAGCTTTGCTCTCGGCAACCTTCTCAGCAGCAAACTTCTCCAGTTTGGCTATGCGCTCGACATACTCTTACTCTCTTTTCTGATGAGCGGCGCGCTCTTGCTCAGCCTCATCGCTGATCTTAGTTTTCTCCCCTGATAATCTAATAATGGCATCGCGCTGGGATTGCAGTTCCTTATTTGTACGCTCGCAAGCAGCCTCCCAGTCTTTTTGCTTATTAGCATTCAGCTGTTTTTCTTTGGCAAGTTTCTCCTCAGCATCAGAAACCCTCCATGCCAAACCTTTCTTCTCAGCATTAAATTTTTCCCTCTCTTCAGCAAACGCCTTCTTGGCAGCCTCAAATTCCTCACTATCTTCTCCCATCAATTGCCATTCCCGCGCAATCTCTTGAGCAGTAGCAAAAAAGTTGACCCCAGCATGAATATGGTCATCTAAGAGATCCATCCGATTGCGTTTGTTCTGAAATAATCTTTCAGCAGGGGGGAGAGACAAAGAAAAGAACTCTTGACAGTTACTCAGGTCAGTCATCCGAGACCCTTGAACCAGGTTCCAACGGGGAGTGTGAGGGAGATCAGCACATGCTGGATTATGGGTATACCAGGACCCAGTTCAAACATTTTCATACTCAGGACTCCGGGGAACCCCCGAAGTACCACCACCACCAGAACCCGGTGGACGTTTAGTATAGATGGTATGGCGAGGTGTAGCCTCACTCGACTCCGCCTCAGGGTCAACACCTTCACCACGACCATCACCACCAGCACCACCTGCATCACCACCAGCACCTGCAGTACCACCTTCTCCAACTTGTTCAACTTCTGCATCACCTGTTTCCTTTTTCTCGCCCAGATCATCACGGGGAGGAGACAAGTCGAAAGTTCTAGAAGGTGGAGAGGTAGGAGGAGTAATCTTTGAAATGTCAACCTTACGGGGAGCCTTACCCGATTTAGCACCTGTTACAAAGCAACCAAGATAGTAAAAAACAAGAAAGAGAGGTAAAGAACAAGCGACACAAATGAAATACTTTGTACCTTGGGAACCAGAAGCGACAAATATCTTCTCCAAAAGGTTACCATGTTTGGCACTAAAAACACTTAGGTCAACCTCTGACTCTGAAGGCGCAGGGGGAGTTTCCTTTCGAAGTTTAGATTTTTTCCCGGCAAGCGCAGCAGCAGCTTGTTCATCAAGCTCTTTCTTCTTGTCTTCGAGTACCTTTTTCTTCTTCACGATCTCCGTCAGAGTAGCATCGTCATCGGAATCACGTTCAACACGCTTATCTCCTGCGTCTAAACCAGAGAGCGTGTCAGAAACGACAACATAGTCCAGTAGATAGAAGTTAGAAGGTCGCTTACGAAGTGCCTCAGCTACAGGTTCCTCGACCTTCTTCTTCTTCTTCTTAGACGTATCCACCTTTTTCTTCTTCCGGCTTTCAAGCTGTTCAGCAGCATCAATGGGAACATCAACATCATCGCCAGCAGGATCGTTTACAGGCTTGTTCATAGCCCCTTGTGACGGACCTGCACGCGAGGAACGAGGGATTAGACCTTCTCGCGACCTATCAGAACCCTCACTCGAAAGGACGATAACCTCCTCCCGGGTGGGACTAAGTGCATCGTCAACATCATCCCCACCATCTTCACCTAAAATGGTGTTAGCATAAGTAGCAAAGCTTTCACTGGAAGGGTGCAAGAAGCGATCTCTTATCTGATCTAACCAAACAGGCCTTCCCTCAGGAAAATACGCAACGACCATAGCTCCACCAGCTTTAGGATCAAGCATGTTCATCAAACTATACCCAATTGAAAAGTATAGCAAGCATGATGGAGTACATGACAAATAAAAGAAGAATATAATGATAAGTCAAAACCAACAATACCTTTCCCTTGATAGCCATAGACAGGAACCCCCCCTAGGGTTCTGAGGGGCCCACAACATACTCATCCCCGCTCCTACCAACGCCCTCTTCTCAAGCTGGATAATAGAAGTAGCTTTCCGAGTCAACGTCTTGTACCACTCCTGCTCAGCAAAATCTATAGAGACGTTCACGCGAGGAACTCCTTCACTCTCTGCTCGGTAATGCATATTGACAGGGATGACTCCACGAAGAATATAGAAAAACTTCTGCTTCCAATCATGCAGACTCTTTGGTGGGTTAGTGCTACCAGGACTAACCCCACTGGTCCGGGAGTTGAAGGAATAGAAGCCACCAGTATAACTTACAAAATAAAACACGTTAAACATCTCGAAAGTTGGCTCAATGCGGTTGGCCCTACATATGAATTCGAAATGAGTAAGTCGAGGTAACCCTAGGGCGTTGATCTGAGAAATATGTAGCCCATAGTTTGTCAAAACTTCCGTAGTGAACTTCGTCATAGGGAGACGGAAGTTACCCTCCCGGAAAGAAGCAGCATACAACGCCACATACCCCGGGGGAGCGTCCAGAGCAGTGGAGTTGGGAGTTGGAAACTGAGCACCCCACTCAGAATGAAAACCCATGTCACGAACAAGATTCTGAAACTCATCTTCCCTCCAATTTATCTCCGCACAATCCGGACCAGGAGGATTCTGGGGCTTGTTTTTCCTTTTCCGTGAAGGATTACCGCTGGTAGACATGATTACGAGAGAAAGAGAGAAAAATTTCGAGATAAGAAAGAATAAAGAAAGGAAGAGATCTGGAGAAGATGAGAGAAAAACGGAGTTTGAATTTCAAAAGTGAAGGAAAGATAGGAACCGCCATCTATTTATACCCATCGCATTAAATGCGATGGGTAGTGAACCATCAGGAAGACAGGCGGACAGCTAATAGGGAGACGACACGTCACAGGAGAGATAAACCGTCGCTTACTTTTCGGGAACGTGGGCGGCAGACGCCTGACACCCTGACGAAAAAGCAACTGACACATCTGAAAAGGCGACTGTTCACCTCCGAAAAGACAGCGACGTCAGACGGTCATGTCAGTTGTCTTCAGTCCAAGAAAAGAAACTTCTCTTAGAAGGAACCATCATACGCCACGCGCCGTACGTCCACTTGGCTCAACTTTGTAAAGTTGCCATCATACGCCATGCGCCGTGCGTCCACTTGGCTCAACTTTCTAAAGTTGCCATCATACGCCATGCGCCGTGCGTCCACTTGGTTCAACTTTGTAAAGTTTCCATCATACGCCATGCGCCGCGCGTCCACTTGGCTCAACTTTGTAAAGTTGCCATCATACGCCATGCGCCGCGCGTCCACTTGGCTCAACTTTATAAAGTTGCCATCATACGCCATGCGTCGTGCGTCCACTTGGCTCGACTTTGCAACAGTGCCAACCATACGCCATGCGCCACGCGTCCAGTTAGCTCACTTTGCAACAGTGCCAACCATACGCCATGCGCCACGCGTCCAGTTGGCTCAACTTTTCAAAGTTGTCATCACACTCTGCGCCTTGAAAAGAAAAACAACAACCATTACCCATACAAGTCCAGAATCCCTCCTAGACGATCACCTCACCTAGAAGGCACACTGGACTGGGGGGACTTAAAGAGGTATGGTTCCAATTCCATGCACACATGGCAGGGACCACACCACTTTTTCAGTCCAACATGGCACCCACATGATCAGGTAAATCCAGAAGCTTCTAGAAGCTTCTGGAAGACGTCAAGATGGCACCAAAGATGCTTATTCCGACAGAAAGGACGACACATGTCACCAGTAATCGAGCGCCATGTAGACCTGCAACAAATCTGGGGGCAGACCGATAGCGGCAGTACGATTTCTCCAGCATGGACGAAGATCGGCGCGCCACGTGGACCACTATCCTGACCACAACAGAGGAGACCAAGGGGATATTCCCCTTTGTCGGACAGCTGGCGCCTGATAACAGCTGGCAAGGTCGCTCCTCCCTCCTTCACCCTCCGGCTATAAATAGGACCCTTCATCATTAAGGTTATCCATTCTGTTCTCCTTGCATTTTCACCTCTAACACACACTCTTTATTCCTCAGAACAGTACTTATTCTCACGCCGGAGCCCGGTTAAGAGGGAAACCCCCCATATTCCCCTCTTAACGAGCTAACGGTTTGCTGTTTTGCAGGATTCCAGTCACAAGCGAGTAGAAGAGGAGATTGAACCCACATAAGAGACAATCCTGCTAGTAAACCATCGGTGTTAACCAGTGTCTCAACACAACTTTTAAGCGTTGGAATAAAAATTATGATCGTTGTCAAAGGCGGTGTTATGCTCCACCTTGGCTGAGCGGGGTGCAGGACGACCATACCTCATGGTCTTGCTTAACCATTATGAGTAATAAACTATATCATCCTTTTCTTTAAACAGTTTTGATCAACTAAAAGTGCAAGTAAACAACAAAAGAGAGTAAATTTCAAGGATTGTCCTTTATCTTTATACCAATTTTCAGGCGTTGTCCTTTATGTTTAAAATTGACGAGTTTTATTCTTTATGTTTTCATATCCTACACGTTTTGTCCTTTAGGCCTAACCCAGTTAGTTTTTTCAGTTAAATTTGATCATATTGCACATGAGGGCATTTTTGTCAATTCAAAGGTTGCAGAAGCTTTGAGCTGTAAATTTGCCGTTGAACTTACCTTTGAACTCACAAAAATGCTCTCATGTGCAAAGCATATGACCAAATTTAACTGAAAAAACTAACTGGGTTAGGCCTAAAGGACAAAACTCGTTAATTTTAAACATAAAGGACAACGCCTGAAAATTGGTATAAAGAAAAAGGACAATCCTTAAAATTCAATCTAACAAAAGATAAAACAAGATTTATAAATAACACCAATGAGGGAAAAACAGTTCACGCTAGTACTTTATGCTTTAAACTAGGTTATATACCCGTGAGTTTCACGGGTTATGGGTTGTGTTAAAAAAATTTATATTTACAAAAGAATTTTTTTATATGATTTCTTATAAGTGGATAACCATTCATGTTTGGCAAACATTACCAACAAAAAAAATGTACCATAGATTGAATGCATTTCACTGTTGGGATCCGAGTGAATGTGGATCGGTTTTTTTTGTTCGGATCATACAACTTTCACTGATGGATATCTTCCTATAAAATAAACACACCAACTCCATTATTGGTCTTTTTCATCACTGACTTTCCTTTTACCTTTCAAACCTTACCTCAAATCATCTGGATCTCAGCTTCTCCGTTAATATTCACACGACACTTCTCCATTATCACCCGTGGTACCTACGGGTTCGGATATTTAAATTTTATTAAAAACAACTTTATATATATTTTCAAATATGAATAATGCGTGATGAATAAGGTGTATTAATTAAACGTTAACAATGTTTTCAAACTTAAAAGTACTTATCAAATATAAGACAAAGAAAACAAACTTGATCATATTCGTTTATATGATTATTAAAATAATATTAAATTACTAGAACCCAACTTCTTGCTTAACATATGCAACACGTTGTTCTTGAGGACGAATCAAAACTTATTGTGAAGTGAGAACTCTCATATCAAACTTTGACTAAGAAATCACATCAAATACAATAAAGTGATCATCTTTGATTGGCATATCTTATTTTGATACGATCCCATCCAATAGTAGTGATGTAAATAAAACTCACTCTCGCTTCACTCTTATGGAAATAAAACTCACTTCACTCCTATAGAAATAAACAGATGCAAAACACCCATTTATGTAAACAAATAAAATGCATGAGAAAATAATTAATATTTGTGGAGATTATAACATAAGACGAAACAGAGCTCTCTATTCCGTAACATACAAATAATGGGAAAGTTAAATATATATTAAATTTAACGAAATAAACATATTACATGTAATAATGAAGATGAATAATATTATATTTACAGTTTACGAATCTATAAATACAAATGCCCATAAACCCGGACACGTCTCACATAATTTGTTTATCTAAAAGGGTTTGTAAACAAATTGGCATGTAGAATTCTAAAAACTGATTCTTTAAATGGAGTCCAAAAGTTGTCATTTACCATTGTATGTCTCCACTTTGAGTTAGCCCATTAGTAAGGGTCAATATCACCTACACAAGTCACAAACATCACTAAACCAACATAAATGAATAAATGAAAATTAAACTGTCCCATATAATAACCATAAACAAAAAAATATCATCTTTATATAATACCATCTATCATGAGACTCATCCATACAAAATTTCATTTTGAATCTTATGCACATAGATATCATATTACTGACTAATTTATGTACTTTGCATAAGAAACAACAAAGTCCACTTGATTAAACCAAAATTTCATGGCTGGAATCTTGCCGAAATTTAAAGAATTTCCGCCTTGCCTTGCCTAGAAAATGGACCTAGGCGCAAGAGGCGATGTCTATTAATAACTATACTAAGAAATATCAAAATATAAGAAACTAACTGTAAAAACACATTTTATTGAATCAAGAGAGACCCGTGTATTACACGGGTTGAGTAAAAGAAATTTTAAACAATTATTTAACAACAATCATATCTTATTTTTATAAGTTTCGAAAAATGCATACACACTACATAATCAATGAGAAAAAAAAACACTACTTAGGCTAACCAGTGTGAAATAAAGCCCCTAGGGGCTTTATCACGCCACATCAGCGGCACGTAGGTTTTAGAGCAACAATGACGCGCGTTGCGCCGGCGGGACAAAGTGTTAGTATCAAATCAAACTCGCCATGTACACGACATATTTGGTGACTTTATGAATAATTCCAAGCATATGTTTATCAATTTCAACAGAATCATGTAGATGTATGGATAACAAATTATGAAATCAAAACTTTGTTTCATTCATAATGAATTTGTTGGCTTATAAATAGAATCCCCATAAGAGCACAGACTGTCATTAAAATGATAGAAAACATTCAGCACCCCTAACATTAATTTCTCTCCTAACTACTTTAGAAATAAACCTTAACAAATGATGAAAACTTTGACATATATAAAGATTTTTTTTACTCGTATAGGCACACCTGGGCTGTATTTAAAAGCCCAAATCCCTAACATTGATTTCTTTCCTAACTATTTTAGAAGTAAACCTTAACAAATGACGACAACTTTGACACATATAAAGATTTTTTGTTACTCGTATAGGCACACCTGGAGCCGTATTTAAAAGCCCAAAATCCAACGACCAGTCTTTCACTATGGCCGCGCAAAAGATCTACTTTTGAATCATCAAATTACGTGATTTCTTCCATCTTTTCATAAAGGCCATTCAAAATTGAATTTATTTCTTTTACTTGAGGATGGTTGTTATCAACAGTAAGAAATGCATGAATGCTCCCCTTCACTTCCACCCAACCACACCCAGGATCAACTTTAACCCCTTTTTCTCTCATTGCCATTTTCAACTTTGCAACTTCATCCCCATTTACCATTATCAGCATAAAAATTACACAAAAGTGTATAATACCCGACATTTATCCATTCATGTAGATCAATCTGATTTTATAGGCATTTCTCTAATAAACATGAAAGCTTCTTCAAGTTTTAATGCACGCGAAAGTAAATCAACTACGCAAGCATAATGTTTGAGGTCAGGGACAATACCATAATCTTGAAATACTCTAATGCGTGTTCTACCATATAACCGGATCTACCACATACACATAATAACAAAGAATAAATGTAAGTGGGTCAGGTTCTACATCTGATTTGATCATTTTGTAAAATAAGTCAATAAGATGAAGTTGATAATATTAAAAAAGAACAAACTCCTTACCAATGGTCAGCATCAGGATCAAGAGACAAGGCTGCCCTTAAGAGATAGGGAAGCAAGCTGACCTAAAGGGCTGCTTCTGTTGCTTCTTCAAGATCAACAATCTTTGTTCTCCAAACCAATGCACCTTAAAAACAAAAACAAAAAATTAAATTAAGAAAACAATAAGAGTAAAGATTGTGATTCATGAAACTGTTGTGATATGTATACCATGAAAAAAGCAAGAGAAGAATCCAAACAGGTTTCCTTATAGCAACAAACTACATCAACATCCAACAGTACCAACTCCATCACCAAACTTTTGATTATTGGTCATTAACAATAATAATAGAAGCGTATATGAATTACGATTAAAAACAATAAAAATTATGAACGGTTGTCGGAAATTAGAATCGGAAATCCAGACCTATACCAGATCTTCTTCCTTATCAACTACACAGAACGCAATCGAATCCTCACGATGCCGGTTTCTTGGACCCGCTCTGCTGGGCGAAACCCAGGTTGCGGAAGATCTATGCCGGTGATGTGAAGCGTGGGCGGGCCACCGGCCCGCATGGACAGATTCTTGATAAAACATGGCCATTGGAACCCGTATAAGATCCCGAAATCGATAATGTGAAGCTTATATGCCCCTTTAGAAAGCTTCTCAATCGACCCGTTAGCTAAAATATTCGACATCCGGTGAAAAGGGCATTACATTAAGTAAGTATGGTAAGCTTTCAAGATCTGTGCAGCTGATATCTTTTTCAGACTCGCCGCTCGGTAAACCTCGGCCCCGTTTCCCGCTAACCGGGCTTCGATCGCTATCACGAAATAATACGCCAATCTTTCCGTTGAATCACCATTTGGTCTACAATGCTGCTTGATTCGGGTCAACAAATCACAAACCGAACTGGGATTGTTGTTTGTGATTGCTTGAGCACATTGATGTAAGATTAAATATATTATGGTTTAATATTTAATCATGTAGCCATTATAATCATTTACATAATATAGATCAAAATATATAACAACCTATTAATAATTAGTTGGTAATTGTTGATGGACCATATTACCCTTGTTAACTAATTAGGTTTCCTCCTGGGTGCTTATATAAGGAGACTTATGTAGAGGTCAAAGGGTTACATAGTTAGACACAAGACCCCATAATCATAACATCAATAATCGACCTCCCTCTCCATAACCGATTCCCTTGTCGGTTTTCTTAGTCACCATCATCAGTCAGCACCCTAAGGAGGAACCAGATCACACTGACACATATGTCAAACTCAATGGGATCATCTCTGACTGGATTCTCCACTGCACTGTCTGCTGTAACAGGTATGTTTTCATGTTTTCTATCATGTATAAACAGAACTGAACCAACATGTGGTATCAGAGCAGATGTTGATTAGTCGGTTCTGTTTTCGTATCCATCAATTCTGGGATAGAAATCTGGAAAACGGAATTTTTGATAACTTAATGAACTTTCACAGCCGGTTTCGAGTCAAATATGACCACTCGAAATCCCTGTTTTCGGAAAAGGATTAATTATATATTCACTCGAAACCAATATGGGTAATCTTATAACCGAAATCTGTTTTAGAAAAGCCTTAAAATTCAGGTTTCGGGTTCCAGAATTTATGTTTTAATTTTTTAGGGTTCATCATGTTCTTAGGAAAATTCAAAAATTTTGTTATGTTTTGGAATGTAATTAGGATTGATGAGTGTTTTTCCCTGTTTGATCCAATTTAATCTGTTAAGTTTATTCGAAAACTATTAAAAGATATACAGTTATAATTTTCGAAATATTTTTGATAAAATTAGATCATCTTAAAATAGGAAACACTATCACACAATCCCTTAAATTTCGAATTTTCAGTTATGTTTTGCATTAACAGCTGTAAACCGGAAGTTTCGAGATCAATTTTAACGACCCGAGACCAAGATCTCGACTCGAGACCACGAGATCTCAACTCGAAATCATAAATGTTCTCAAATATTCACAACTCGAGACAACGATTTCGACTCGAGACCATAAGGTCTCGACTCGAGACCACTAAAGGTTTCAACTAAGGACTTCAATCTTCATCACTCGAGACCATGGTTGCGACTCGAGACCTCATCAAGGAACCGAGATCTCATAAAACATACTAGTCGAGACCATGATTACGACTCGAGACTGAGATTGCGACTCGAGACTGAGGCTGTGACTCGAGACTGAGATTGCGACTCGAGACCTTAATGAGTCGAGACCTCATAACTGAGTCGTGATCGCACTCGAAACCTCATTATTTTAGGATGTTTAATGTGAACTAAGATTTAGCTTGGGGCTCCGCCCCGAACCCCGTGCGGGGGCACGCTGTCCCCCTAACAGGTGGTTTGCTATTAAATAATTGGTTTTGTAATTACTTAGTTAATTAATCAGAATCAGATAATGTTTTGCAAAACCAAAATGGCTTAACTTGAATGAGCTTCTGATGTATCATTTCTGGCCAAAGCTGACTTGATACATCTACTTATTGTTCAAGTATTACGAAAGCTATGCTAAGTGTGCATCATAAACATGAATGTCTTAATATCTGGCCAAAGCTGATTTAATTCTTTCATAGATGGCATACTTAACAAGTGCATAACTAAAGTGATTGTTTCAATTTCTGGCCAAAGCTGATTTGTTACAACCACTTTGCACATATGCTTAAATGATTACACTTCTGGCCAAAGCTGATTTGTCTTCGTTTAAGTAGAATTTTAATTAAGTCTATTATTTTGATGTTAGTAATAGACAATATCACAGCTTCATAATGTAAAATGGTCATTATTTATGCCTTCCTTAGTTTAACATGCCCTTAGATCACATTAGAAATTCTTCCTTAGTATCATAACTTGCTCATCTTATTTCCACTATCAGCACCAAATCAGGGGATTCCACCTTTGACTGGTGATAACTTTGCTGCATGGAAGGATGCTCTCATGCTTACGCTTGGGCTGCTGGATTTTGATTATGCTTTAAGAGAGAATAAGCCAGCGGACCTTACCACTACTAGTACTGCTGCTGAGCAGATAGTTCATGGAAAATGGACTAGGTGTAACCGCATGTCTCTCATGTTTATGAAGCAGTCCATCAGCAATGCAATTAGAGGAGCTATTCCTGATTCTGAAGATGCTAAAACCTACTTGGAACATGTGGAGGTGCAATTCAAGGGGACTTCTAAAGCACACGCTAGTACTCTTATTCTCAAGCTGGTGATAACTAAGTATGATGGGAGGAGCGGCATTCGCGAGTACATCATGATGATGAATGACATGGCCAATAAGCTGAAGGGGCTGGAAATGAAGATCAGTGATGGTTTCCTTGTTCATTTTATCATCACTTCGCTTCCTTCGTCCTTTGAAGCATTCAAGATCAATTACAACACTCAGAAGGACAAATGGACGATGAGTGAGCTGGTCGCTATGTGCGTACAGGAGGAAGAGCGTATGAGGATGGATCACCCTATTGATGTTGCTAACTTCACCACCTCCAATCCTAAGAAAAGGAAGAACAATCATCAGAGGAAGGATGCTTCTAAAGTCCAAAGGCCCAATCCTAATACAAGTGCACCCTCCAGCTCTAAGAACTCCTTAGGCAGAATCCGCTGCAAGTTCTGTAAAAAGGCAGGACATATGCAGAAGGAATGCCCTGACTTTAAGGAGTGGCTGGCTAAGAAAGGTAACGATTATTTTATGATACTTGAGTCCTATAATTTAAGTGTTCCTGCTAATTCTTGGTGGTTTGATTCTGGTTCTATGGTTCATGTTACCAATTCAACTCAGGGATTCCTTTTAATCCGGAAGCTGGAAAGAAACCAAAGAACGCTTAAGGTTGGGGATGATCGAGAATTAGAAGTGAAGGCCATTGGAACATTACAATTATTTATGAAAACTGGTTTATGTATTAAACTTTATGATACCTTATATGTTCCTGAGGTAACTCGGAACCTTGTATCAGGACCAAAGTTAGACATGGAGGGTTTTATTGTTTCCCATGGTCATCGCAAACTCTCTATCCTCTATGATTCTGTTCTTTATGATACTGGTATTCTGGATGGTGGTCTCTATAGATTAGAACTAGATGATAATTTTTCCAAATCTTTGTTGTCATATAACATTAATGAATCACTCACAAAGATGAAAGAGAAACGAGACTTAGAGACTTCATCCATGTTGTGGCATCAGCGTTTATGTAACACCCGTTCTTATAAATCAGAGTTTAACGTATATTTTGGGAAAATAATCATGTAATTAATGATTACATATACATCGGAAATACGGGTTTATTAAAACTTTTTCATATCATACGTTATTCTACATAATGTGATCAGGTTCGTCGTTTAAAATTTACAACGAAGCAATGTGCGGAAGCGTGTGTCTATATCGTGTTCGGTTCTTCGAGGAGCTTGATCGTCTTCCGGCATCCCGAAGTGTACCTACATTTCATAAACATGAAATGCTTTAGTCATACAGGGCTTAACACGTGTTTAAACGAGTCCGAGAAACAATTGAAAACAAAAACAAAAATTTTTCAACCTGGCCTCCACCGTAAATTACGGTGGCACCGTAATTTACGGTGGCCACTAGTTTGACATGCCCCTACCGTAAACCAGTAGGGGGCCGCCGTAAAACTTTTCATCTCCACCGTAAATTACGGTGGCACCGTAATTTACGGTGGACCCTGCATCTAGTTTTCCATTTTGCCGTAATTTGACACGAAATCTTTCGTATCTTTCAAACCGCTTATCCGTTTGACCTACCGTTTCTTCCTACATGTTTGTAATTTGATTCTCCATCAAATGGGTTTAAAATCCGACTTCCGGATTAACAAATTTATAGAGTTTTAAGCTTTTAGCTTAAACTAGAATTTACCCATTTTAACCCATTCATGTATTTATCAAACAAACTTGTTTGTTTGATCCCAAATTCTCGTGAACCTTCTAAGTTCTATGTCGTCTATCATATTTGACTCAAACCATGGGTTTCCTACGCATTTTAAACCCGCTTATACTCAGGTGCTTATTTTGACCCGTTAAGGACATTTAAGCACTTTGACGCATAACTCACACCCATTTCTTTCTAGCATTTTATTTCCACATTAGTTATCAAATGATCTTCCATCACATCTATAATTGTGATGGTTTTAATGTAACAGTCTGTCTAATCCGAGTTTTACCCTTCGTATTATCAATTTACGGCAAAGACTCATATAGAGTCTTTTGACCAAGGATTTACATCTTACACTATTATACTTATTCTAAGTAATATCTTGATTATAAAACTCGTTTTCAAACAACTTCTAAGGGTTGTTTGCTTAATTTTGCTTACAAGGGCGTTTTGGTCATTTTTAACCCTTCTTTTACAACGAAGGACTTGTTTAAGCCATGTACGCCCAAAAATCAAATTTTTAACCAAATCTTGTTTTCAAAACACTCTGTATATAATTTAAATCCTTCGGTTTACCTTTTAAGGTAACCGAATGTCCCTTTTTACTTTGCCTAAATCTCATAGATCTCCAAGTTTTAAATGAAGAGTTGATCTATTATACATACCTGGCCCGGATCAACTTATTAACCCGGTTTTAATACTTTGCTTTATATTCGCTAATTTAGAACGCTGCGAATATCCATTGGATATCTATTCCTGCAAGCATATAACTCGACAAAGAATTATTAGTCTATATAATCAAAAGGTGTTGTCTACACCTTTTGGCCCGTTTGGCCGAATTTACCATTTATCTTTACGAGATGATATTTATTATCATCTCCTCTACATGACTCGTTCCGTTTAACACCGTACGGTCATTTTAACATATAACCGTTTAGTACTTTCGACATAATATGACTGAATTACCGATTTACTTCTTTTAAACCATTATTACGGTTTCTTTCATCTTTGATTGCCTTGTTCCGTTCGACTACACGACGGAACATCATATTTCAATTGTTTAGATATCTCATTCATAATTTATATGATGAGAAAATATTCCACAATTTAAGACTAGTGTAAGCTATACTTACCTTGCATCCGAATTACGCTTTTCCTTCATACTTGCTTCGTTTGACCCGCTTCCTTTCCAAGCCTCCACCTAGCTTGTCAAGCGTCAAACTATCATCATAATTCGTAAGACGGTTATATTAGTCATCATTAATTATGACTATTCCATCTTACATATTTTCTATCACAATTACCATTCGATCTTATTAATGGTCGGTTTGACTATTTAAAAGTCAAATCACCAATTAACACGTATGATTGCACTATCAAGTTCACAAGACTCAATTAGGCACATTATCAACACTTAATTCTCATTTAGGAATTTTAACAAACACCTAATGCGCATAATTTTACATATTTACTAACTAGTTCCTAACTAGTTATTTTTACCAAGATTAACATCAAAAATCACCACTATCACTTATGATCAATTACTCAAACTTGCAAATTGTTCAAGTATCTTGTTCCTACTAGCAACTATGATGATTTTAAACATGTGTACATCATCATCTTTACTACATAATCAAAACCCACTTGACACATGAGTGTATGATTATGAATTCACAACCATGAACATCAATTCAACAAGTACATGACTAGGGTTTACTCCTAGACATAGTTTCATCACTAATTTCGTCCAAACAACAAACATGCAAGCTCAGATTCGAGTTCTCTAGGTTTGCTCAGAATTTCAACTAGAGATTTCTCAAGAAATTTACATACCTCATGACTCCTTTTTCAATGGAGATCACTAATTCATACTCGGATTTTGATTTGGACTTGATTTGCCCCTTTAATTTGATGAAATTGTGTTGATTAGGGTTTGACCCCTTCTTGGTCGCCCCTGAGCTCGATCCAGAACACACACTGTGTGTGTTTGTGTTTGTTTTTATTAAATAACTTTTCTGGTTATCCCGCTTTAACCCCTCGTGTTTGGTTCGTTATTAAGTAAGCCACAACCTACTTATTTCTTTTAACAATTTTCCCCACTTATTAACTAGGTTAAATATTCCTAGTTAACTTAGCGGGTTCGGGAATATTTATGACTAAGTTTATTTTAGGTCCCGTTAACCCGGGCCTTTTATCGATTTCATTTCTTTAAAAGCTTTTATTGACTTTTTGTTTAATAATAGGATTAATTATTTAAATCCTAATATTTACCGGGTTACTTTCACCACTAACGGTATTTTACCCGCTCTTTTGTATTAACGGGGTTTAATTACCAAACCCGTTTTCGGGGTGTTACAAGTCTACCCCCCTTAAAGAGGTTTCGTCCTCGAAACCTTGCTTACATAGTTCATTGAGTTTCTAAACTCAATGCGTTTGACTTGAGTAATCTCTTAAGCATTACTCATACTTTAACCAATTGTTAGCATTACCAGAAAATTATGGTAATGTCTTTTTGGTTACAGAACCTCTACGTATCTCATATGACATAATGTAACTTGAAATAACGTAATTCCGTTATTTTTTTTTCTAGTTTAGTCAACTTAGCGATTTCCATCGCTTTTATATATTATCGAACTCTTGGTGCATTCGTCACCTCGACCCGTTTAAGGGTCCTTAGTGAAATATTTCACTTTTAGCAATACTTTCTTTTGTTTTCAGATTTATTTATTCGGTTCAGTCATACAGAACCTTCCGTTTACAAGCAAACCAAATCTATTTAAATGACCTTGACGGGTCTCACTAATTAGACTTATTAGTCCAGTTACTTTTTACCGCTTGCTTGGTTATAATGTGATTCTACTTCACATTACATTTCTTGACCGTGATCGTGTTACATCATGTTTAATTTATATCAAAATTTCCTTTCCGAAATATCACTTTTTGAATAAATGTCTTGCGCCTATCGGTGTCAAGACTTGAACCTTTCATGCTTAATATTCAATTTTCCTATCAGGATTCTCATTCGTAAATACGTTATTTCTTACAAAAATCAAGGTTTTAGTTTAGGATCTTCTCTTTATCTTTCGTCAATTTCCCGTAACCGGACATTGACAGTCTGTAATTTATTCTTTTACAGTCTTAGTTTTATGCAGGGATTTTCAACTGGTTCTCTCGCTTTGTTAAGTAACCCGTAGGTTCTTTCACGTAGCCTCGTAGGCTATTTCCTTAGGTCTTCACCCCCTTTTTACTGAAAACACTAAGGTTTATTTCCTTTTCTTTTCGTGACCCAAGGGTCATTCTGGTCCCGTAGACCTTAACACTGTGTTTAATCCCGTAGGTTATGATGATCCCGTAAATCATCTTTTATTTGTATCTACATTCAAATGTATATATATATATATTCATATATAGCTTCAAGGCATGTCCTGCTATGTTTAAAATCGTATATTTTCGCTTATGAGCTTTAGTTGACCTTAACCGTAGTCTAAGGCTTCATTTGTTTATTTCCGGGCGAAATTTTCTGACTTTGTCCTTACGTTTGACGTTTTACAAAAACGACCCGTTAAGGGACATATTCGCATTTTCCGGGTTCGAGTGTAAGTACACTACCTCCCAATGCTTGTCTAAATCATCTTACATGCTTGCGTTTTCTGGGTTCGAGTGTAAGTACACTCCCTCCCAATACTTGTCTAAATCATTTTACATGCTTGCGTTTTCTGGGTTCGAGTGTAAGTACACTCCCTCCCAATACTTGTCTAAATCATTTTACATGCTTGCGTTTTCTGGGTTCGAGTGTAAGTACACTCCCTCCCAATACTTGTCTAAATCATTTTACATGCTTGCGTTTTCTGGGTTCGAGTGTAAGTACACTCCCTCCCAATACTTGTCTAAATCATTTTACATGCTTGCGTTTTCTGGGTTCGAGTGTAAGTACACTCCCTCCCAATACTTGTCTAAATCATTTTACATGCTTCTTTGTCCCTTCACTCGGGCTCATTGTCCTAATGTAATACGCTTCCGTCACTCGGTTGTGCGTTTACATTATTATCAAACATTTTGCTTATCTGATTCACTTGGGTACTTTTTAATTAGTCCCGTTCACTCCGTCCTTACTACATCGGATGTAAACGTGTCTGCTATAAGAAACTCATGGTATCATATGCAACTACTTACTTGGCCAGAGTAAGCGATTAACACATGACACGCATGACCTTTTTATAGTTTTCACATCACGCCCTATGTAAGTAATGCCTCTATTTGTTTTTCTTGGAAACAATATCCCGAATACATTTCTATTCGGGTTTTTCCAAGTTTTTAATCTACATATGCAACTTTCAATTCCTACTTATTTGTTGCATATTACTATTTGTGCAATTATATTTAAAATGTGCACCTGATAATGCTTGCCCCGACGGGCGTTTCTTGCCTTTAACTTTGTTCGCGGTCGTTACGCGATTTAGTCCTTGGTGAGCATGCTCCTCTTGTCATACTTCGGACCGTTCTTCATTATATCCACAACTCGTTTGACTCTCGTCGTTTTCAAACGCGAGTGTTCTTCAATTAAAACATTCACAAAGTTAGTAACGCCAACTTCAACAATCGTCCGTATTATAATACCAGGCTTTTTCTACTATTCGCGTCAACGCGCGTATTTTCGTCAACTATATCAATCATTTTAATTGGGGTAACGTGTATCACACGATAACCCTATGTGTTGTTTACACACTTTAGCATGCTAAACTATTAACATACTTGTACTTACCGGATTTGCGATCAAGCTTCGAACCGAACACTATTCTTTGTCAAGAGCATAAGGTTTAAGTCCAAGCATGGTTCCTCACCACCATACTCGAATCTCTTAAACCAAGGCTCTGATACCAACTTGTAACACCCGTTCTTATAAATCAGAGTTTAACGTATATTTTGGGAAAATAATCATGTAATTAATGATTACATATACATCGGAAATACGGGTTTATTAAAACTTTTTCATATCATACGTTATTCTACATAATGTGATCAGGTTCGTCGTTTAAAATTTACAACGAAGCAATGTGCGGAAGCGTGTGTCTATATCGTGTTCGATTCTTCGAGGAGCTTGATCGTCTTCCGGCATCCCGAAGTGTACCTACATTTCATAAACATGAAATGCTTTAGTCATACAGGGCTTAACACGTGTTTAAACGAGTCCGAGAAACAATTGAAAACAAAAACAAAAATTTTTCAACCTGGCCTCCACCGTAAATTACGGTGGCACCGTAATTTACGGTGGCCACTAGTTTGACATGCCCCTACCGTAAACCAGTAGGGGGCCGCCGTAAAACTTTTCATCTCCACCGTAAATTACGGTGGCACCGTAATTTACGGTGGACCCTGCATCTAGTTTTCCATTTTGCCGTAATTTGACACGAAATCTTTCGTATCTTTCAAACCGCTTATCCGTTTGACCTACCGTTTCTTCCTACATGTTTGTAATTTGATTCTCCATCAAATGGGTTTAAAATCCGACTTCCGGATTAACAAATTTATAGAGTTTTAAGCTTTTAGCTTAAACTAGAATTTACCCATTTTAACCCATTCATGTATTTATCAAACAAACTTGTTTGTTTGATCCCAAATTCTCGTGAACCTTCTAAGTTCTATGTCGTCTATCATATTTGACTCAAACCATGGGTTTCCTACGCATTTTAAACCCGCTTATACTCAGGTGCTTATTTTGACCCGTTAAGGACATTTAAGCACTTTGACGCATAACTCACACCCATTTCTTTCTAGCATTTTATTTCCACATTAGTTATCAAATGATCTTCCATCACATCTATAATTGTGATGGTTTTAATGTAACAATCTGTCTAATCCGAGTTTTACCCTTCGTATTATCAATTTACGGCAAAGACTCATATAGAGTCTTTTGACCAAGGATTTACATCTTACACTATTATACTTATTCTAAGTAATATCTTGATTATAAAACTCGTTTTCAAACAACTTCTAAGGGTTGTTTGCTTAATTTTGCTTACAAGGGCGTTTTGGTCATTTTTAACCCTTCTTTTACAACGAAGGACTTGTTTAAGCCATGTACGCCCAAAAATCAAATTTTTAACCAAATCTTGTTTTCAAAACACTCTGTATATAATTTAAATCCTTCGGTTTACCTTTTAAGGTAACCGAATGTCCCTTTTTACTTTGCCTAAATCTCATAGATCTCCAAGTTTTAAATGAAGAGTTGATCTATTATACATACCTGGCCCGGATCAACTTATTAACCCGGTTTTAATACTTTGCTTTATATTCGCTAATTTAGAACGCTGCGAATATCCATTGGATATCTATTCCTGCAAGCATATAACTCGACAAAGAATTATTAGTCTATATAATCAAAAGGTGTTGTCTACACCTTTTGGCCCGTTTGGCCGAATTTACCATTTATCTTTACGAGATGATATTTATTATCATCTCCTCTACATGACTCGTTCCGTTTAACACCGTACGGTCATTTTAACATATAACCGTTTAGTACTTTCGACATAATATGACTGAATTACCGATTTACTTCTTTTAAACCATTATTACGGTTTCTTTCATCTTTGATTGCCTTGTTCCGTTCGACTACACGACGGAACATCATATTTCAATTGTTTAGATATCTCATTCATAATTTATATGATGAGAAAATATTCCACAATTTAAGACTAGTGTAAGCTATACTTACCTTGCATCCGAATTACGCTTTTCCTTCATACTTGCTTCGTTTGACCCGCTTCCTTTCCAAGCCTCCACCTAGCTTGTCAAGCGTCAAACTATCATCATAATTCGTAAGACGGTTATATTAGTCATCATTAATTATGACTATTCCATCTTACATATTTTCTATCACAATTACCATTCGATCTTATTAATGGTCGGTTTGACTATTTAAAAGTCAAATCACCAATTAACACGTATGATTGCACTATCAAGTTCACAAGACTCAATTAGGCACATTATCAACACTTAATTCTCATTTAGGAATTTTAACAAACACCTAATGCGCATAATTTTACATATTTACTAACTAGTTCCTAACTAGTTATTTTTACCAAGATTAACATCAAAAATCACCACTATCACTTATGATCAATTACTCAAACTTGCAAATTGTTCAAGTATCTTGTTCCTACTAGCAACTATGATGATTTTAAACATGTGTACATCATCATCTTTACTACATAATCAAAACCCACTTGACACATTAGTGTATGATTATGAATTCACAACCATGAACATCAATTCAACAAGTACATGACTAGGGTTTACTCCTAGACATAGTTTCATCACTAATTTCGTCCAAACAACAAACATGCAAGCTCAGATTCGAGTTCTCTAGGTTTGCTCAGAATTTCAACTAGAGATTTCTCAAGAAATTTACATACCTCATGACTCCTTTTTCAATGGAGATCACTAATTCATACTCGGATTTTGATTTGGACTTGATTTGCCCCTTTAATTTGATGAAATTGTGTTGATTAGGGTTTGACCCCTTCTTGGTCGCCCCTGAGCTCGATCCAGAACACACACTGTGTGTGTTTGTGTTTGTTTTTATTAAATAACTTTTCTGGTTATCCCGCTTTAACCCCTCGTGTTTGGTTCGTTATTAAGTAAGCCACAACCTACTTATTTCTTTTAACAATTTTCCCCACTTATTAACTAGGTTAAATATTCCTAGTTAACTTAGCGGGTTCGGGAATATTTATGACTAAGTTTATTTTAGGTCCCGTTAACCCGGGCCTTTTATCGATTTCATTTCTTTAAAAGCTTTTATTGACTTTTTGTTTAATAATAGGATTAATTATTTAAATCCTAATATTTACCGGGTTACTTTCACCACTAACGGTATTTTACCCGCTCTTTTGTATTAACGGGGTTTAATTACCAAACCCGTTTTCGGGGTGTTACAGTTTAGGCCACATCTCAAAAGAACGATTAAATCGTCTTGTAAAGGATGAAGTCTTACCTCCTCTCGATTTCTCTGATTTTGGAACATGTGTCAAATGTCTTAAAGGTAAAATGACATTAGCGAATAAGAAAGGTGTCACTAGGAGCTCTAATTTATTATAACTCATTCACACTGACATTAGTGGTCCCTACCAAATCGCTGGCATAACAGACATACTTCATTTATCACTTTTATTGATGATTATTCTCGTTACATGTACTTGTATCTAATTAAGGAAAAGTATGAATCTCTTACAACTTTTAAAGATTATAAGGCTGAAGTTGAAAAGCAATTAGATCGTCAGATTAAAGTTGTGAGATCAGATAGAGGCGGTGAATATTATGTAAGACATACTGATGTGGGACAAGCTCCTGGTCCATTTTATGAGTTTTGTAAGGGCCAGGGGATTGTGAACCAATACACCATGCCTGGTACACCTCAGCAGAATGGTGTCGCTGAAAGAAGAAATCGTACCCTTATGAACATGGTGCGCAGTATGTTAGCCAACACTAATTTACCATTATTCCTCTGGACTGAAGCATTAAAAGCAGCCGTTCATATACTCAATAGAGTTCCTTCTAAGTCTGTCCCTAAAACTCCTTATGAACTTTGGACAGGAAGGAAACCGAGTGTTAAATATATGAAAGTATGGGGCTGCATTGCTGAAGCAAAACTTTACAATCCTTTCCTAAGGAAACTTGACCCTAAAACAGTTACCTGTTTCTTTATCGGGTATCCTGATAATTCTAAGGGTTATCGTTTCTATTGTCCTTCTCATGTCACCCGTATTGTTGAAACTAAGCGTGCCGCGTTCCTGGAGGATTTCAAGGTCAGTGGGAGCAGTACCAACCCTTATGAAGAATTGCAAGAAGTACAAGACGCGGGGGGGGGGGGGGGGGGGGGAGATTCGTCGCTTGCCATTACTCCGATTACTCCTCTTGTACCCAATGCAACTACTGTACCCGAAGCTACTGCACCAACTCCAAATTCACCTCTACAATCAGAACCTATTATACCTCATGACGAAGGCACATCAAACGCTCAAAACCAAGACAACGTTGAACCCGATAATCCACTCAGGAGGTCATCTAGGCAAAGAAGGCCTACTAATTGGGATGATTATGTTACCTACCTGACTGAAATGGATCCCGGAAAGCTCAATGATCCTATCTCTTACAATGAAGCCATTAGCAGTGATCAGTCTTCTGAATGGAATAAAGCAATGATTGATGAGCTTGATTCCATGAAGAAAAATGACGTTTGGGATTTGGTAGAATTACCCAACGGTGTCAAACCCGTAGGATGTAAATGGGTGTTCAAAACAAAACTGGATCCGAATGGTAACGTTGAACGCTACAAAGCGAGATTGGTTGCAAAAGGCTACACTCAGAAAGAGGGAATTGATTATCAAGAGACGTTTTCACCTGTCTCTCGTAAAGATTCTTTAAGGATCGTCATGGCCCTAGTAGCTCATTTTGATTTAGAGCTGCATCAGATGGACGTTAAAACCGCTTTCCTTAACAGAGACTTGGACGAAGATGTTTACATGAAACAACCTGAAGGCTTTAAACCTGAAGGTCAGGAGCATCTAGTCTGTAAGTTGAAGAAATCCATTTACGGGTTAAAACAAGCATCACGTCAATGGTACCTCAAGTTTGATGAAGTCATGAAGAAACAAGGTTTTATGAAGAATCAAGTGGATCAATGCACCTACCTCAAGATGAGTGGGAGCAACTTTACTATACTTGTCCTTTACGTAGATGATATTCTATTGGCAAGTAATAGTTTAGACATGTTGCATGAGTCGAAGCGGTTACTCTCGCATAACTTCGACATGAAGGATCTTGGAGATGCTTCTTACGTCATTGGCATTGAAATTCACCGAGATAGACACAAAGGGATCTTAGGATTGTCCCAAAAGGCTTACATAGATCGTGTCCTTACACGTTACAATATGCAACAGTGCAAACCCTCCATCGCTCCAGTAGTTAAGGGAGATGTTTTCGGTTCATTCCAGTGTCCGACAACAGAGGTTGAGAAGGAGCAAATGAGCCAGATACCTTACGCGTCAGTAGTCGGGAGCCTGATGTATGCTCAAGTCTGTACTCGCCCAGATATCGCTTATATTGCTGGAATGCTAGGCCGTTATCAGACTAATCCTGGCCTAGATCACTGGAAAGCAGCTAAGAAGGTACTTCGATATCTGCAAGGGACGAAAGACTATAAACTGACTTATAGAAGAAGTGATCATTTAGAAGTGGTGGGCTATTCTGATTCTGACTTTGCCAAATGCAAAGATGATAAGAAATCCACTTCGGGCTATATCTTTATGTTAGCAGGCGGCTCTATCTCTTGGAAGAGTCATAAACAACAGTTGACCACAACTTCCACAATGATGGCAGAGTACATTGCTGTTTATAATGCAACCTGTCATGGAATGTTGCTTAGAAATCTGATCACTGGACTCAAAATCGTTAATTCTATTTCTAGACCATTGAAGCTTTACTGTGATAATTCAGCTGCCGTTAGTTTCTCGAACAGTAACAGTTCGACTGGAGCTGGTTTATATCTCGATACAAAATATCTATTCTTATGTGAACGAGTTGAGGAAAATAATATTTGTATCGAGTATATTAGTACTAAAGATATGCTTGCGGATCCGATGACTAAAGGTCTCCCTCCTAAGGTTTACGAAGAACATGTTCGGAATATGGGATTTAGTAAAGACCTTATTTAAGCATATTGTACTAGCTTATGTTTATGTTAATGAAATTTCCTCAGTTTGATTTTGTATGTCTCTTAGAATATGTTCAACCGGTATAATGGCATATAGACAAATAAAGTTACAAATCAAACAAAGGGCTTATGCATATTTTGATCAAAACGATTAGGTTTTAAATTAAGGCTATAGTATGATTAATGGGGGTCCTGAGTCGCATAATGATTCAACGGTTGTATTTCTCTGCTATAGTACTTGTTTAAGGCTAAATTGAGTGTTAACTCCTGATCAGGCTTATCTAATACTCATAGTAAATGATTACTCGGCTAAGTGGGAGAATGTAAGATTAAATATATTATGGTTTAATATTTAATCATGTAGCCATTATAATCATTTACATAATATAGATCAAAATATATAACAACCTATTAATAATTAGTTGGTAATTGTTGATGGACCATATTACCCTTATTAACTAATTAGGTTTCCTCCTGGTTGCTTATATAAGGAGACTTATGTAGAGGTCAAAGGGTTACACAGTTAGACACAAGACCCCATAATCATAACATCAATAATCAACCTCCCTCTCCATAACCGATTCCCTTGTCGGTTTTCTTAGTCACCGTCATCAGTCAGCACCCTAAGGAGGAACCAGATCACACTGACACATATGTCGAACTCAATGGGATCATCTCTGACTGGATTCTCCACTACACTGTCTGCTGTAACAGGTATGTTTTCATGTTTTCCATCATGTATAAACAGAACTGAACAAACAATTGAGTCAGCAAATCCCTTAAATCAACAACAATCTCTTGAGTGATGGTGTTCGTCTTTCCTCGCGGTCGTCCTCTTTTCGACGTTTCGTTCATCTTTTTGGCTAATTCAGTTGAACTAAACTGTGGCTCGTGATCATACAGCAACAGATCTTCATCGTACGGTTCAGGTTGATCGGATTCAGGATCCGAGGCAGTTGCCATTTTCGTTCCTCGTTCTTCTTCTCGATCAGGGCTTCTCTTTCTGCTATAATAACCCTCACAGATAGTAATAGTACTGCTATCTTCACTGCTCGTGGCTCCGATGAAACTATCCAACGAATTCGTGGGCTGATTGTTGACGAGAACATCGTACAACGATCTCTTCCGTAAATGTTGTTATTATAGCAATTCAAAAGGGGGTTGCGGTGCAGCTTGTTGCCCGTTTACCTACCACTTGTTTGTAATTTGTTACTTTGGGATTTTAATGAAAAAGACAAAACTCACGCTATATCAAAACCCAGATGAGATTATGATGTGAATGGGTGTGAAGAGAGTGGGGATTATGTTAGTTGATCTGGGTGTGAAGAGAGTGGGGGTTTTAAATTTTGAATTCTGGGATGAGGTGAAGGAGTTTTGCAGACTACTTTTTGATTCAGAGATTTGTCTCTTTGTTGTTGCAACATACATCAGTTTTATAAAAAAATAAAAAATCTCAGAAAATTACACATAGGATGAAATTAAATGGGAGGCTTGTGAGATTGACACATAGGACATGAATGCTAGAATTGTGACACCTCAGCTTTTTGTAGTTTGCTTTATTATAGTAGAAGATTGGAAGTTGAAAATCGACATCGTATTTTATGTGGGATTAAGAAATTCACAGCAATTTCTTAGTTCCCACCACAGCATGAAGTTTTGGTTTTGCCTGCGATCGTGAAACTCATCACCGTCAAGTTCGACAGCGGTGCTGCAGAGGACTTCTCCGATGATCGTTAAAATATCAAAAAGTGGGTCAATGCAGGACGAGCTAGAGGAAACTTCACGCTGAGCAACAATATCTAAACTTAATTAAATCCCAATTTCATAGAAACCGTGTTTCCAACCACCAATTTGGTCCCTGCGATGTAGACACTTAAACCAATTATTATCTCTCTTTACAAGAAAAAGAGAAAAAAGGATCAAAGGACTTTAGTTTACTTGGATGAATTCAATACATTACTAATAGGATATATATTATTTATCATACAACACTCCCTACTTCATATCTATAAATGTGTGATTACATAGTTGGAGATACTATCCAAACTACCCTCCTGGTTCATATCTATTATTATGTTTGTATCGTCATCCTCAGAGTCGCGGCAACTGTGCCGCCAGTTTACGTTATCTGAGATTCAGCTAGCAACCAGAAACTTTGATGAGTTATTGGTCATAGGCTGTGGGGGGTTTGGCAAAGTTTACAAAGGAACCATCTATGAGCCAAATCTTTTGGCTGCTGCCATAAAGCGGCTGGATTCGACTTCTAATCAAGGAGCATCGGAATTTTGGGCTGAAGTAAATATGCTTTCAAACCTAAGGCACTGTCACTTGGTGTCTTTAATTGGTTATTGCAATGATGGGCAAGAAATGATACTTGTTTACGAATATATGTCAAATGGAACACTTGAAGATCATCTCCACAGACGCCAAACCCCTCTATCTTGGGTGCAAAGGGTCACAATATGCATAGGGGCTGCTCGCGGGTTAGATTATATTCATTCTGGTACAGGTATTAAGCATGGACTTGTACATCGTGATGTTAAAAGCTCAAATATATTGTTGCATAACAGTTGGGAAGCTAAGATTTCAGATTTTGGATTGTCGAAAATATGTCCGAAAAACCAGCAGACAACTCATGTCAACACTATCGTAAAAGGCACGTTTGGATATCTTGATCCTGATTACTTTTACACTGGTAAGCTGACAAGAAAAACTGATGTGTACGCTTTTGGGGTGGTACTGTTAGAAGTTTTGTGCGGGAAGCGAGCAGTGGATACAACTATAGAGGAGGAGCACTGGGGTTTGGCTAGATGGGCTCAAGACTCCATTAAAGAAGGCAGGCTAAAGCAAATCGTTGATACTAATATAAGGGAGACAATATCCACGAAATGTTTGAAGGACTTTGCAAGGCTAGCAGATCGGTGTTTACATAGCCATCCAAAGAAACGACCTACAATGGCGGAGATTGTGGCGGGTCTTGAGTCTATTCTAGCCTCACAGGAGAAAGCCAACAAAACATTGCATGGTGGGGGCATGACAATATTTGGTAGAAGAGTACCAATGTTTGTCTTTCCATCCAATGGTAACAACTCAGGTATCATTGTCTCTTCCACATTTCGGTGTTTGGATTACCATTCTTCGAATATATCCATATGTAACATCTTGTTATTTTTTGCACATGTAGTAGAAAGTACAAGTTCAAGCTCCTTAAAGTTATTTTCTGATTTTGTTGGAGACGAAAGCAGAATACCGTACGAGTTTGATTATGATACTATTTGTGTTGCAACTGATAACTTTTCTGACGCTAATGTAGTTCCGCAATCTGCATTTGCTTCCATGTATAAGGTATCCATAATAACATATCAAATTACCGATTCCAAAGTCTTCAAAAACTCTTAACTAGTTGGTCTTTTCAGGGGATGCTAGAAAATGGACAGAGAGTCGGAAGTGTAGGACCTTATTCCAGTTCTGATTGCCAAAGAGCTGAAGATGTATTGTCCTTACTGGTACAACTTCAACATGAGGATTTGCTTAAGTTGCTTGGATATTACATTAAAGAAGCAAAGCCGTTCTTTGTGTTTGAGCTTGCAGTAAATGGAAGCTTGGATCGCTTGATATATGGTATGATTTTTCATTTTAGAATATGTATATCTCATGCTCATTGTCACTGCATGTTCGACACAAAGCGTACTACTACAAACATGTATTTTGTGATTTTGTCTTTGTAGATCCTAACTGCGATGTTTTGGGGTGGAATGAGCGGTACAAAATACTACTAGGTGTTGCAAGGGTACTTCTTTACCTTCACAAGAATGCTCCTATTCGAGTCATACATGGTGATGTCAGACCTGAAAACATTCTTCTAGATTAAAGCTTAGAGCCCAAACTCTCAGATTTTAGATTTGCAAGATGCTTGATTAACGAGACTGATTGTGTTGATATGGATGTGATTCATTGGACCTCGTAAGTACATGCTTAGAAACTATGACTGGTTTTTTAAATGTTCCTTTGTTGAACTATTCATGGGATCCATCTAAAGAAAGTTTCTTATTGGTTCTTTGAGAACTGCATAAACACATGTACCTATTGCTTTAAATATGATACATAAAGCAGTTATGTAACCTCATAACACACACACACTCTCTCTCTCTCTCATAATATTTGGCATGCACTATATACAAGTGTTTTCGAGCCGGGGGTCTCACTGGAAGCAGCCTCTCTATTCCTAACGGGTAGAGGTAAGGCTGTCTACATCTTACCCTCCTCAAACCCTACCTTAGCTTTGCTATTGGTGGGATTTACTGAGTATGATGATGATGATGATGATGATATGTACAAGTGTTTATGCAGTCTCGTTGTTATCTACTTAAATTGATTAGGTATACAATGCACCCCTTTATATACGTATGTTCTATTCTGAAAAACATATTGGTGTAGTAGTTTAAATGATTTTTCCTTCGGTTTTGTAAGGTCTCAGCATGGTCGTTTGTCAACTAAGTCCGATGTCCTCTGTTTTGGCATGTTGATTTTGAAAACTATAAGTGGATGCAGGACGTACAATGGCATTCCTGCAGCTAATGAAAACTTCCTACAATATGTAAGTGTGATTGTGGATGATCATATTTAAAATGACAATTTTAATCCATTTACTTATGAGTTGGCCAAATTTATTATCATACTGTTGCATTATTATCCTACTTTCTATTGTCATTTTTTTGGTGGAACATTAGGTGTGTAACTGTAACTACATGCTTGTTGATTTTATCATAGGCTTGGATGAATTGGTGGAAAGGAACATATTCAGATATCGTTGATCCTAGAATTGATGCAGATTCAAGTTCCATAAGAAGATTTATCCACATTGGGTTGTTATGTGTTCAAGCGAATGCAATTGACAGACCAACAATGAAGGATGTCAACAGCATGCTGCTTAGCAGTTCCTTTCTTACCCTCCCTATTCCTAAAAATCCGCATATTATGGAAGATGAGTGGGCTTGTACAAATGGTCATGAAGTTTTATCGATTAACTATGGTTCCGAGACAGTTAGAGGAATTGGTATTGGAGCCAGAACGGTTCCTGCACAAGTTTTAGAAGAAGATTTGGCTTGTACAGATGGTCAGGAAGTTTTGTCGTCGAATAACTATGATTTTGGGACAGCTGAGGAATTCATTTTGGAGCTAGAACCCCGATAAAAGTGTTTTACGTGTATGAACAGGGTCCGTCGTGTATATTAATTGATAGCAAGTAGCACAAAATATAAGCGAAAACGACAAGGCATTTGTACCAAGAGTTTATGCCTAATGTATGCTTCAATGTTATTATTTCAATCCTTGCATATTGATGGTGGTGGAACTGCTAATGATAATGGTTCAAAACTTCATATGGATAAATCACAAGACTTACCTAGAAGTAAAGTTTTTCTTAAGTATACTCAGTATTTACTGCCTCCTAAATTAGTCAATATAAAAAAAAGAATTATTATAGTAGATAAAGGTTCCTGTAAAAAAGACCAAAAGTGTGAGAAGGATAAGAAAGAATCTACACCATTAGATCTTTGATCTAATGGTTTAGATTAATAGGGACCAAATTGTAAAATTTGTTTTATTTTTTTGGACTGAATTGAAAATTATAGGGGTAATAAAGTCTTTATATCCATTCAAAATAGGAAACTGTAAATATCCCTACAATTTCGATCTCTCTCTCTACATCGCACGACCAGATGCTCTCTCTCTCTACAATTTCAATCTATCTCTCTACATCGCAGTGGAGCGGCGGCGGCGAGCGGCAGTGGTGGTGCCGGAGCGGCAGTGGTGGTGCGGCAGTGGTGGTGCCGGAAGTGGCAGTGGTCGTGGTCGTGCGATCTCTCTCTCTACATCGCACGACCAGATGATCTCTCTCTCTCTACACGACAGCGGCGGCGGAGCGGCTGTGGTGGTGCCGGAAGTGCAGAAGATGATATAGAGGTGTAATGATTATTGAATGGTGTTATATATGTGCTGAATGGTGTCATATTCTTTATTGAATGGTGTTATATATGTGCTGAATGGTGTTATATACTTTATTGTATGGTGTTATATATGTGCTGAACGGCTATATTTACGTTATTCAGTTCGTTGCAGATAAGATCAAAAATATGACTCATTAAGTTGTATTTTATTCCTCATATTTTGGGGGCAATTGTTAGGGGTGTATTTTCTAAGCCTAAGGATCACGGATCCTCAAGTGCAGCCAGGATCACGGATCCTCAATTCTGTTTGAATTAAGGATCCTCAGCATACGTTGCAGGATAAAGGATCCGGTATCCTCATTGTTATCCTAACACTAACGGTTGTTTCCTCTACGTTTAAATTTGTTTTGCAGGAATGAACGAGTGAACTTAGTCTTTACGATATTCCTGGGGAATATGCTTTAATATTCTGCACGTGCATAGCTAAAATGACCGTTATGGAAGTCGTGGGTAGCTTGCACAATTTGCGGGATGTTAGTTATTTAGTTTATTTCTATTTTTAAAGGGGATAACAAGCTTGATAGTTAGAACAATTAGCGAACACACACACTCTCGCAAGCTCTCTGCAACTCATTGGCGATTACTTACATTTTGCACACTAGTGATCCTTGTAACAAGCTTGTTATCATCCCGAGTTGTAACCTTTACTTGTTTAAATATAGTTGGTGATCGGTAGTTTCCATCACCCGAGGTTTTTTATGCCGGAGATCATATCTTGATCAAGGGCTTTTTCCTCGTACAAATCCTTGTGTCTCTTGTTCATTTCATATACAAGTTATCCATACATTTGTTCATTGATTCAAGCATCATACCTCACAAAATAAGATTTGGTTGCATTATCCTAGCCTGATTTTTTGAGCAAAACAGTTTGGCGCCCACCGTGGGGCAATTGGTGCTTCATTTCTAAGAAATTTTGTTCATTTCGGTCATTTCGGTTCATCACCTTCAACCACATGGCTTCTTCAACGAAGAACACTTCGAGTTCCATATCGGCAGTCACTTCTTCACAGGGCATCCCACCTTTGCCTCCAGCACCTTTTGGATCCCAAAAGAATGTTGAAAATCCTGCGAAGAAACAAACCTCCGTTTTCTCAAAACCACCAACTTCTGCTGTATCTTCTAGCCCTTCTAACAGTGATCTTTATTCTTTGATTTTGCAGATGAGGGACTACATGCAACAGCAGGACAAAACCAATGACAGGATCCTTCGAGAGATCAATGATATCAAAAAATTGAAAAGACCATCGGAGGATCACTCTCGTTTGATGCCAAGATCGCTGAATTTCGACACTCCAGTCATAACTACCCAATACTCTGTAGCAACTGACGTCCAGTTTCAAGATGGATCATTGGGAATGCGTTTTGGATCATCGGCAGTAACGCAGGCTCAGGGATCTTACTTTCAGCCATCAGGATCTTTGTTTCAGCATCAAGGATCCTTCTTCAGTTCCGGAGGATATTTGGGAGCACAGACAGTTCAAGGATCCTCATTCCAGGGTCAAGGATCCTCTCAGATTCAAGGATCCTCCCTGGTTCAAGGATCCTCCCAGGTTCAAGGATCCTCCCAGGTTCAAGGATCCTCTCAGATTCGAGAATCCTCCTCTCAGGTTCAGAGATCCTCATCTCAGGTCTTCGGATACATGGAGTATCCTCCAAGACCCCCAGTCACAGCACATCAAGGATCCAACATCTTTCAGGATCAAGGATTCTTGAGGAGTGTTCAACCTGGAAGTTCAGATGTTCATCTAGGAGACTTCATCCCTATGCAGACCATTGCCTCGTCTGGTCCTTCAATCATACTAGAAACTCGTCAATATGGATTCACATCTGGAATCCCAAACTTGAATCCTTCAGGAGGTAACACTTTGAATAATTTTTATAACACTAACCATGGCTTTATGCAGGATACAGGTATCAATCAAGCTATGGCTAGAGAATTACAAAAACTGAAGGATATGATATCCAGCGTTCCAGAAGTGGTTAAGCCCATTCCTGAAATTGCAGACGGAAGCCACAGGATATCTCGTTTTGCACCCCCTATTTGTGATGCTGAGATACCGAAAAGGTTTCAAATTCCAACCATGAAGCTATATGATGGCTCAACGGATCCAGAAGAGCATGTAGCTCAATATAGAGAAAGGATGGAAATCAACCCCATCCCCGAGAGGTTAAAAGAAGCATGTCTCTGCAAGGGTTTTGGATCCACACTAACAGGATCAGCTCTTAAATGGCTGCTAAGTCTTCCCCCTTACTCTATTACTTCATTTGCTAATCTAGTTAACCTGTTTAATAGCCAATTCTCATGCAGTAGGAAATTTGAACGTTTAACTAGTGACCGATATAGGGTAACACAAGGTCAAAATGAATCACTTAGAGATTATATCACTAAGTTTAGTAAAGAATCCTTAGATATTCCAAATTTGGATATTGCTACGGCTGTAGAGGCCTTTAAAATGTGTTTGCTTAGGGATTCATTATTCTATGATGATCTTGTCATGACCCCATGCAGGAATCTTGATGAAGTGAGAACCAGGGCCCTTAGATTCATCCGATTAGAGGATGATAAAAGGATCCAGGAAAGACTGGCAGGATCCTCGAAGCAGGAGAAACAAGGATCCTACTTCAGGAACAACAAGTCCAAATCTTATAACAAGTCTGACAACCAGAATGTGCATGCAGTAGAACAGGAAAAGGATGATGAGGATTATCCTCCCATTTCTGAATATTGTTTTTCTGTTGATAACAATGAACTGATTCTTGCACTGCAGAATTTAGGAGAAAAAGCAAGATGGCCCAGAAAAAGTGATAAGCCACCTGCAACAAAAGACAAGTCCAAATGGTGTGCATATCATGAGGATTTCGGACACCTCACTGAAGAATGTATTGCACTTAGAAAAGAAATCGGTTATTTGTTAAGCAAGGGGCACTTGAAGGAGCTTTTGGGAAGAAAAAAGTCAAGGATCCAGGATCCTGAAAGGATTCCAGAAAGAGCTCCTGCTCCTCCGGCAGATGCACAAGTGATAAACTTCATATCCGGTGGATCAGACATATGTGGCACTTCCTTTTCAGCAGCCAAAAGGCATGCCAAGGAGACCAAGATGGATAATGGGGACAGACCCATCCGAACCTCTACTGTTACACAGGAAAAAGTTATAACATTTGATGAGGATGATCGAGTGGATGTTCAGGATCCTCATCATGATGGTCTTGTTATTACTTTATTTATATCTAATCATTTTGTCCGCAGGATCTTAATAGATGTAGGAAGCTCGGTGAACATCATTCAGCTTGATGTCCTCAAAAAGATGAATATTCCTGAATCAGAGATCATCCCAAGATCCTCAGTTCTTGTGGGGTTCAGTGGAGAAACCAAGAATACATTGGGGGACATTAAGCTTCCCATCTACATAGAGGGACTTAATTCTTTTCAAAAATTTTGTGTTATAGATTGCTTATCCTATTGCAATGTTATCCTTGGCAGGCCATGGATACATGACATGAAAGCAGTTGCATCTATATATAATCAGTGTGTAAAGCTTCCTAGTCCATGGGGGTGATAAAGATTGAAAGTGATCAACAAGAAGCAAAGAATTGCTATACCTCATCAATGAAACCAGCCTCAAGACCAAGGGAGCAATAGCAATTAAAGCATCCTCCAAGATATGTCCTGGAGCCAAGAGAACAAGATGTGAAAGATATCCTTATGGATCCTGATGATCCTGAATCCAAAGTCTTTATAGGATCCGGGATCCTCAACGAAATTGAAGAGGATTTAGTATCCTTCCTCAAAAGGAGAAAAACTACCTTTGCCTTGAAGCATGAAGATATGACAGGTATCTCTAAAGATATTATTACTCACAAGCTTGGTATTGACAGGTCATTCAAGCCCATACACCAAAAGAGGAGAAAGTTTGCACCTGAGAGGAATGCCATTATCCAGGAGGAGGTAGACAAGCTGCTCCGAGCAGGTATGATTAGAGAGGTTAAGTATCCAAGATGGTTAGCCAATGTGGTTGTTGTTCAAAAGAAAAACGGAAAGTGGAGGGTATGTGTCGATTTCACTGATTTAAACAGGGCATATCCCAAGGATCCTTTCCCATTACCCCACATTGACTCCATGGTGGATGCTACCGCAGGTCATGAATTGTTGACTTTTATGGATGCTTCCTCTGGATTTCAATAAATTCAGATGGAACCATCTGATCAAGAGGACACAGCCTTTATGACCCCGACTGGTATCTATTGTTATATTGCTATGCCATTTGGACTAAGGAATGCAGGTGCTACTTATCAAAGGCTAGTCAATACGATGTTTAAGGAACAAATAGGACACACTATGGAAGTCTATATAGATGACATGGTGGTTAAGTCCAAGAGAGCTGAGGATCACCTTAGAGACCTGGAGGAAGCGTTTGATATCCTTGACAAATTCAATATGAAATTGAATCCCTCAAAGTGTCACTTTGGTGTCAAAGCAGGCAAATTCCTAGGTTACATGGTAACAAAAAGAGGCATAGAAGCAAGTCCAGAGCAAATTAAGGCAATTGTGAATATCAAATCTCCTGCCAATGCTAAGGATGTACAAAGGTTGACAGGAAGGATCGCAGCCTTGAACAGGTTCATATAAAAGTCATCAGAAAAGTGCAAAGAATTCTATGACATTTTGAGGAAGAACAAGAAATTTGAATGGACTGAAAAGCATGAGAATGCCCTCAAAGCCCTTAAGGATTACCTATCCTCAGCTCCTGCCTTGATGAAACCAGAAAAAGGGGATATATTATCCTTATATCTAGCGGTATCCTCTAAAGCGGTAAGTGCAGTCCTTGTTAAGGATCACGAAGGTACACAACATCCTGTCTATTATGTAAGTAAGAGTTTGCTTGATGCTGAATCCAGGTATTCACATTTAGAGAAACTTATCCTTGCTTTGATTATGGCATCCACTAAACTAAGACATTATTTTGAAACTCATGCCATTATTGTTAAGACTAACTTTCCAATTAAGAATGTTCTCAGGAAACCTGAAATGTTAGGAAGGATGGCCAAATGGGCAGTGAAGCTCAGTGCTTATGATATAAGATATGAACCAAGGACTGCCATCAAATCCCAAGCCTTATCTGACTTTGTGGCAGATTTTAGTAGTGACTTACAAAGAGAAGCTGAGTTAGAAGTTCAGCAGCTTGAAGAGACTAAGGATCCTTGGATACTCTTCACCGATGGAGCCTCTAATGTCAAAGGAACAGGACTTGGAATACTACTAAAATCGCCACAGGGGGACATAATACCCCACTCAATAGCTTGTGAGTTTCAAACTACTAATAATGAGGCTGAATATGAGGCCTTGATAGCTGGTTTGCAAATTGCCAAGCATATGAGGATCAGGTATCTTGAGGTACATGTAGATTCATTGCTAATTACTAATCACTTTAATGGATCTTATGCTGTTAAAGGTGAACGACTAATCAAATACCTAGAGATAGTCAAGGAATTGGCACTCTCTTTTGTTTCTTTCAGTTTGACACAGGTACCTAGGGAAGAGAATGCAGAAGCTGATGCATTGGCTAATCTTGTATCATCATTGAAGATTCCAGAGGATATCAAAATTCCTATCATCCATATTTTGGCTCCTGCTATTGAGGATCACATAGCTATGGAGATAGAAGAGGATCTTGCAGTCGTTCCTAGTGATAATACACAGTCTCATTTAGGATCATGGATCCTTCCAATTATGAGATATATACAACATGGAGAGATTCCTACAGGAGAAAACCCCAGGGCTTTCAAAATCAAGGTATCTCAATTTACAATATTAAATAACATCTTATATAAACGATCTCTTGCAGGACCATATGTAAGGTGCATAGAGGATCCTGAAGTTCAAGAAGTCCTAAAGGATTTTCATGAAGGAGATTGTGGAAATCACACCGGGGGCAGGGCATTATTCTCAAGGATCCTTAGGACAGGATACTATTGGCCTATAATGAAGAAGGATGCTGTGGATTATGCCAAAAGATGCGATGCTTGTCAGAGACATAGCAATATCCTTCATCAACCAGCAGAGCTCCTGCATCCTATACCCTCTTCTTGGCCATTCATGAGATGGGGAATGGACATAGTTGGTAAACTTCCCAAAGCACCAGGAGGAAAAGTGTTCATGCTTGCCATGACTGACTACTTCTCCAAGTGGATAGAAGCTGAAGCCTTTGCTCAAGTCAGAGAGAAAGAAGTGATATCCTTTATCAAAAGAAACATTATTACCAGATTTGGTATTCCTTCTGAAATTGTTTGTGATAATGGATCCCAATTTATTGGGAGTAGAACTACTAACTTTTGTGACAGCTGGGGGATTAAGATGATAACATCAACACCAGTCCACCCACAAGCTAATGGTCAAGCAGAATCATCCAACAAGATCATCATCAACAACTTGAAAAAGAAGCTTGGATCCAAGAAAGGAAAGTGGGCAGAAGAACTACCTTATGTACTATGGGCTGATAGAACAACTCCCAAGAATGCTACTGGCCAAACTCCATTTTCTTTAGTATTTGGAGCAGAATCAGTGATCCCTACAGAAATGGTGGTTCCTACTGCAAGAACAAGCATCCGTGATCCTGAAGGAAACGTTGAAAACTTGGTTCAAGACTTGGATACCATAGAAGAAATCAGGGATTTGGCAAGGATAAGAATGGCTAGTTATCAGCAAAGAATGGCTGGAACCTACAATAAGAATGTCAAGATCAGAAAGTTCCAAGTTGGTGATATGGTGTTGAGGAAAGCATTCCAAAACACCACAAATCCTGCTGATGGCAAGTTAGCACCAAAGTGGGAAGGCCCCTATCTTATTGAAGCTGAAGCAGGAAAGGGGGCATATAGATTGTTAACAATGGAAGGTGATTTGCTACCAAGAGCTTGGAATGTTGTCCATCTGAAGAGATACTTCATGTAATAAGGATCCATGATCCTTAGCTATTTTCGTATCCGATATCCTGAAGGATCCTTAGAGGATAGATTATCCTCACTCTGGTAATGATCTGATCTCAACTTATCTAATTCTTTAATTAATTTGTTTACAAGGAGAAGGATCCTGGATCCTTTATCCTTCTTTCACTTAGTTCTGAGTTTTGCAGAAGGTTGATATATCCTTAACAAAGGATTAAGTATCCACAGAAGTCTCCAGTTATTTGGGCTTGACCCCAGTTATTTGGGCTTGACCCCAGTTATTTGGGCTTGACCCTAGTTATTTGGGCTTGTCCCCAGTTTTTGGGCCTGTCCCCAGCTTCGCCAGTAACGCATGATGATCTTGGTGCAGTTCAAGGCAATGGGACCAGTACCCGCTTTAGGGGCTGACAATTTCATTGTACTGGCTGTATTCAGGATCCTACGTATAATGGTAGACGTACCATACATCTGTTCCTAAGGTTTCTAACGTTTTCACATTAGCTAAGGTTTTGGCATTTTCATGTCACTAAGTTTGGATAGTCGCCAGTGAGGGCCATACTCCAGTTTACACAAGATCCTTTGGGCTTGTCCCCTGTTTTTTGGGTTTGTCTGTCTTTTGGTTATCCTGATTTTATATTAAAGATTTAGGATCCTAACTTGGATTCTCAGGTATGATCCTTAGTCACCTTAATTTCATTCTTTATCTATTTAAATTACCCTTATACTTTGACAACAGGACATATGATCCTAAAATTTTATCACTTTTTCAAACTTTCGATTATAGGATATTTGATCTTTGATCATATCCTAAACTTTTTGACATAATCTAATATATTTTCATTCTTAACTTGTGAATTTAAAGAAATATATAATAACAACTAAAAGGTAAAAAGGCACAACATATACAACACGAGATAGCCAAAAAGTTAAGGTTTTATTTATTTATCAAAAGTTAAACCCCTTTAAAGGTTGTCAAAATTGCCTACCCCGAGCATCTACCAGCAAAACGTGGCCCGTCTGTTAGGGTAGGCAAAGGGTGTCCTTAGTTAACGGTTCATGAAGTGCAGGAAATAAAAGATGGCAGGATAACACGTGGTTTCTTCCCCCAAACAGAGGATCCATCCACCACCCATTATCCTACCTATTATTCTAAGGATCCATGATCCTCAATCCTAAAAACTATTGTCTAAAGTTATTACAGACCAACATTGTTTATCACCAAAACACCATCAAACAAAAACAACTACCAAACCATAAAAAATGGGATCCGGCCACGTCTAGAAATTTCCATCATCACCCATTTGTGCAGCTTACTCCTTTGCTGCTTCACCACCAGCCGCTGATCCTTCCGCCTGATCCTTCAACCCGCTGCCACTAGCTTCGATTGCCAGGACCTCTCCAGCCTCCTCTTCATCATCCAATTCAGCCAGCTTAGCCTTCCAGCCTTCCTGGTCCCAGGCAGTCCTGTCGAAGTTAGTATCCTCATCTTCCTTTGCCATCTGCAATTTGATCTTGAGCATGGCAATGGTGGCAGAAAGCTTAGCACCCTCCATCACTTCAGCCTTCTCCTGATCAGCTGTGACATGGGCCATGACCAGTTCCTTCTTCAGCAGCTTGATGTCACTCTCAAGAGAGGCAATTGTGTGATCCTTAGCCAGGAACAGCTTTTGGAAGTCCAGCTGCTTTTGTTCAGCCTCTTCAGCATAGGAATCTATGAGCATCTGGATCTCAGCAAATTTCTACAAAAGAATTACACATGTCAGGATACGTTATCCTCAGTGTGGGAGGATCATATTTAAGGATCAGTGATCCTTACCTCAGAGACATATTCTCCAAACTGGTGCTGGATGAGAGGCAGACCTTTAAGGGTGTCAGCAGTTTTCTTCTTCTTTCCACCTTTGCCCTTGGTGCTGACAGTCTTGGGAATTGGGACGCTAGGGCTAACAGCAGCTTGTTTCTTGCCAGACCGGGAGGAAGCATAGGCGTCAAGATCACTAACACTGAAGCGAGAGTCTGATTTTGAGGACTTTCCGGCGCCTACAAACAGCAAACAACAGATAAGTATCCTTATTCTATATTTATTTAATATTTAATCATACGTAAATGTGAATACTTACTTGACATGGTGACTGAACCAGAGGATACTTCTTGTGAATCCTTTGTTTTGGCCTGGAACGTTCTAATAGCAGGGTCAAGATTCCAAAATGCAGCGATTCTTTCCTTTGTTGCAGGAGACTCAATGAGATGAGAGACTGAGATAGCTGCACAATAGAGACAGAGAAGGATCAGTTATCCTTAAAAGAAACAGAGTCATCCTATGATCCTTCTATAAGGATCCTATATCCTACCATGGGTGGTCCACTTCTTGGGAAGGTCTTTCCCGTCTGGGATAGAGTCCCTCCTAACAAAGAAAAAACGGTTTTTCCAGTTGGTATCGTTTTTTGTGGTCTTGAGGATTGGGTGAGGATCACCAGGTTTATGTTTGAATAAGAAGCGATGTGAGCCGTGATTGACAAGATTATACAACTCGGCCAACTCAGACATTCCTATCTCTATCCCCTCTTGCTCGATGATATTCTATAAAGTGTATAGAACCCTCCACATCAACAGCATGGCCTGAACATAGCACATGCCGGTGAGTGCAAAGAAGGATTCGGTAAAGGCAGGGAAAGGATAGGAGAATCCTATCAAGAATGGGGTGGCCGGAAAAGCAACCCAAGTGTCGAAGACAGAATCACTTTTCGCAGAAGGATCGAAAGGTTTAAAGACAGTATCCGCCCGAAAACAATGGCGAATCCGGTCAATCACTGGGTCGGTGAAGTGGCAGAGTTCCTTCGAAGGATTTGGGATAATGCCTTGGCTTTTCAGGGGACTATCCTTCTTTGGATCCTTGGCCGGTGAGGATCGAAGAACCATCTTCATCACGGATGTTCAGAAAAAGAAGATCAGAATAAGCAAATGAAGAGAGAAGGAGAAGAGAGATACATGTTCCGATCTTTGAATGAGGATTTAAAGGGAAGTATCGCTCGAATTTAAATACAAATTGATCCTTATCTCTAACCTATATATAATGATGATTCTGTAGGGTGTCACTTCGCTGACGCAAGATGTGTAACGGCTAGTCCTGCTCTAACGGCTATATTTACGTTATTCAGTTCGTTGCAGATAAGATCAAAAATATGACTCATTAAGTTGTATTTTATTCCTCATATTTTGGGGGCAATTGTTAGGGGTGTATTTTCTAAGCCTAAGGATCATGGATCCTCAAGTGCAGCCAGGATCACGGATCCTCAAGTGCAGCCAGGATCACGGATCCTCAATTCTGTTTGAATTAAGGATCCTCAGCATACGTTGCAGGATAAAGGATCCGGTATCCTCATTGTTATCCTAACACTAACGGTTGTTTCCTCTACGTTTAAATTTGTTTTGCAAGAATGAACAAGTGGACTTAGTCTTTACGATATTCCTGGGGAATATGCTTTAATATTATGCACGTGCATAGCTAAAATGACCGTTATGGAAGTCGTGGGTAGCTTGCACAATTTGCGGGATGTTAGGTATTTAGTTTATTTCTATTTTTAAAGGGGATAACAAGCTTGATAGTTAGAACAATTAGCGAACACACACACTCTCGCAAGCTCTCTGCAACTCATTGGCGATTACTTACATTTTGCACACTAGTGATCCTTGTAACAAGCTTGTTATCATCCCGAGTTGTAACCTTTACTTGTTTAAATATAGTTGGTGATCAGTAGTTTCCATCACCCGAGGTTTTTTATGCCGGAGATCATATCTTGATCAAGGGCTTTTTCCTCGTACAAATCCTTGTGTCTCTTGTTCATTTCATATACAAGTTATCCATACATTTGTTCATTGATTCAAGCATCATACCTCACAAAAGAAGATTTGGTTGCATTATCCTAGCCTGATTTTTTGACCAAAACAATACCCATGCAAACTATTGCTTCGCCTGGTCCCTCAATCCTACCAGAGTCTCGCCAATATGGATTCACATCAGGAATTCCAAATATGAATCCTCCAGGAGGTAATACTTTTAATAATTCTTATAACACTAACCAAGGCTTTGTGCAGGATACAGGTATCAACCAAGCTATGGCTAGGGAATTGTAGAAACTCAAGGATATGATATCCAGCGTTCCAGGGGTGGTTAAGCCCATTCCTGAAATTCCAGATGGAAGCCACAAGATATCTCGCTTTGCACCACCTATTTGTGATGCAGAGATACCAAAGAGATTTCAAATACCAAGCATGAAGCTCTACGATGGTACAACTGATCCAGAAGAGCATATAGCTCAATACAGGGAGAGAATGGAGATCAACCCCATTCCTGAAAGATTAAAAGAAGCATGCTTATGCAAGGGTTTCGGATCCACCTTAACAGGATCAGCTCTTAAAAGGCTGCTAAGTCTTCCTCCTTTCTCTATTACTTCATTTGCTAATCTAGTTAATTTGTTTAATAACCAATTCTCATGTAGTAGGAGGTTTGAACGATTAACTAGTGATCTTTATAGGGTAACACAGGGTCAGAATGAATCACTTAGAGATTATATCACTAAATTCAGTAAAGAATCCTTAGATATTCCTAATTTGGATATTGCTACGGCTGTAGAAGCCTTCAAAATGGGTTTACTTAAGGATTCACAATTTTATGATGATCTTGTCATGACCCCTTGCAGGAACCTTGATGAAGTGAGAACCAGGGCCCTTAGATTCATCCGATTAGAGGATGATAAAAGGATCCAGGAAAGGCTGGCAGGATCCTCAAAGCAGGAAAAACAAGGATCCTATTACAAGAATAACAAATCTAAACCTTACAACAAGTTTGATAATCAAAATGTGCATGCAGTGGAACAAGAAGAGGATGATGAAGATTATCCATCCATTTCTGATTATTGTTTTGCTGTTGATAACAATGAACTAATCCTTGCCATGCAGAATTTAGGTGAAAAAGCTAGATGGCCTAGAAAAAATGATAAACCGGCTGTTCCTAAGGATAAATCCAAGTGGTGTGCCTACCATGAAGACTTTAGTCATCTCACTGATGAATGCATAGCACTTAGAAAAGAGATTGGTTACTTGTGGAGCAAAGGATACTTGAAGGAGCTGTTGGGGAGAAAGAAGTCAAGGATCCATGTAACAACCCTCGGTAAAACCAACACCCTCATAATATTTCCGACACCTTAGTATACTGTAAAATGTCCTAATATGTCTTATAATATACCCCGTATGTGAAAACCGAGCCCGAAATATGTTATAACATATAAAATAAATTAAAAACATGAAATATTGAGTTGAGGCGGGCCGCGTAGACCCACCCCAATAACTCACGCGGGCGGTATAAGGGTGTAGACCGGACTTCGTTGATTTCTTTAGTTGATACGGGCCGCGTAAGCTTAAGCTTACACTTACGCGGGCCGCTAGAGATCATCAAACGCGGATGCATCCTGAGCTGACACGTGTCGACATCGTGGCGGACCTACACATCGACTCAGCCAAGCTATAGGTTGACCAGGTGTTGACGCGGGCAGCGTAAGGCTTAGCCTTACCTTACGCGGGCCGCCTGAAAGTCGATTTCAGCACCTACATAAAGGAGGCCTCGGATCTCATTTCAGTTCGTTCATTTCTCAATTCTCAATCTCACTTTCTGAATTAGAGGCATTATAGTCGGGTATTATATCCCTAATTAGCGAGGTTCTGCTCCGTTGTAAGTGTTATAACCCCAGTCTCATAACAGTTACGCTGCCCGATTGATTTAGGGTTCCGTAACAACAGTCGTGGCTCTGCCCGACGTAGTTGTTGGAATACCGTCTCGGGGAGGGTATCATTAATATTTTCAAAGGGTTATAATACTAACCAATGTACATTTGTATAAATTATAGATTATATCCAGGAAAACCCTTACGCGAAGTCTAACATAGCAATGTGAGTTTATCCTCTTTTTGTTAACCTTTTTGTAATGTTTTACAAAACCTTAATTGTTTACAATGTGATTAAGCGGTGATTGAGTCTTTGTAGTTCTTCAATTATTGCCGGTATTATGGGGTTTTGTATACAAAATTTACTACTTGCGAGTAGTATGTCGATACGACAATCCGTTACAATTGGACAACGAGTTAGCCAATGTGTAACTTGACCATAGCCATAGATCCGGTCGAGTGGCAAGTACTGAATGAGTAATTGTGTAGAAATAAACAATGTGATCGCTCTCAATACTGTTTTAATTAATAAAATGTTTCTTGATTAAACTGGGATTCACTCACCAGTATTTCCCACTGACAAAATATTTTAAAACACGTGTTTCAGGTAACACAATGTGCAAGCCAACTGGGAAAAAGCCAGCTCGAGAGCACTGAAGGCTTGGAAAATAAGTGGCTATAAAAGTTACCTAATAAACGATGTTTTAAATTCAATAAAATAGGGTTTTGTCCCTATAAATGTACTGTAATAAGAAACTTAGGTTTTCACCCATGTGATTATTAAAATAAAATAAGGTGGTTTTACTCTGATAAAATATTTCCTAACTACGGTCCTGATGAAATTTCCGCTGCTAAAATAATAAATATTGATACCACTGCCACTGTGTTCGCGGCCGCCCGTTCCCGGGACAGATAAGGGATCGGGGGTTGTGACAGAAGGTGGTATCAGAGCCTAGCCACTGGTTCAAGCCAAAGAAGTGTTCTGCTGACACTTAAATTTTAAATTCTGTGTTAGGAAATAACTTATGTGATTATGTGTTTTATATTATTTGACTATTTGTTAGTTTACAGTATGGGTAAGCAAAGAATTTCGGGCATCTATCGTCAACTAGATAGTTCACCAAAAGATAAGGGAACCTCATTTCGACCAAATCCCTCAGGATACTCAGCAGATACTGAGGAAGGAATATTTATTCGTAAGGCACAGTCTGAGAAACCATTTACCACTAAGAAGAGAAATAGGATTATTAGAAAGAGTCAAGAGAAAATAAAGAGAATAAAGAAATCACAACCAAAGGAATTGATAATTACTCAGGAAATAAATACTCAAACTCAGGAAACAGGCAATAACCTACCATGGGAAGATGAATTAGATGGACAATGGGTAAATCTCCATATGTTAGCCACTACAGCGGTAAATGCCAACTTATATTAAATAGTTGGACCACCAAACCAGTACTAACATCCATGCCACCTATGAGCTATAAATTTTAAAGGAACTTCGCCTATTGGATAAACAATTTAGTAGAGACAGGAGATAGAATAAACCTTATATAAAAGCATGTTGAGCCTAATACTCCTATAACTTAGATAGACTAAAATAAGTTACAGATGCATAATCACTAGTATATTTTGAATTCCAGTTGTGGTTTGTAATAAACATATATATATATAAGTCGCAAGGTTTGCCGTTTTTTTTATCAATCTATTTTTATACCCAAATGTTGTACTAGAAATTTATCTGTGATAATTAATATCACCTACTCAAATAATATCATAATATGTATACGTTAAAATAGTTAAAAGAATCATGAAATATTTTATTTAAAAATAGGAGTTGATCAGTTAAAATAATTACACGATTTATTATTAATACATGTTTTAATATTGTCATATATATATATATATATATATATATATCATTAGATCTGATATATAAATGTACAAATGTAATCATTTGTATACCTATAAAAATGTATTTAGTTACCTTTAATTGTTAATATACATCAAACTAAGTTAACAGTTATGTTTATAACTCTCTTTTAAAACCAATCATTTACTTTGATTTAAAATACATCTGGAAATATATAAAGCTTTACAACTTTGTGGTCTTAATAATATTGTTTCAAAATGATTTATATTTAATAAATAAAACCAAAGCTATTAAATTAACCGAAAGGATTTTAAGAAGTAAGAAAATTTTTCAAAAGATTGCTTTAATGGATCTGGCCAAAGCAAGTTTTGAAACCCAGGTGCACCAATTTACCACTTCATTTTATCCTTTCTGATTTATAACTAGTTGACCATAAAACTTCATACTTTCATAATTTTATGAAATAACTGATGTTGAGATTACTTGTAAAGATTTCTATTAAAATACTTAGCAATAAAATAAATGGTTAAATGAATATGATGGGTATTCATGATTAAATAAAATCATTTAAAAAATTTTTTTTGTTAGACTACGTAGAAAGGCCTAACTAAACGATGAAAGAAATTCTATCATTCTTTAATATTAAGGTATGTCTAGAATAGGTCTTATACATGGAAATAGTTAATATAAGATTATAAGATTAACCAGTCATATTAGTTATAGGATTGTGTATCCTAAATTATAAAGAAAAGTATTCGAGTCAATGGCTAAGGTATAATAATTAAATAATACAAACTAGTTATATAATAGGAAATTCTTTGAATTAATATTATATGAATGCATTACAGGAAATTTTAAAAACTTTATATTAATATATATATGCAAGACACGGTTTTCTTGATAGTATCTATAAACAAATATCTTTTGAAAAAGGGATAAGTTTTTTTTTTTAAAGAAGGAAACCTATATGTTTATTCAAAACCTATTTCACCCATCTTTAATTCAGGAAATACCTTAAGGATATTTGTAATAGCACCATCTCTTAAAATTAACAAAGGGTCCAGAACGGATTTCATATAAAGTTCTTATCTTTATTTTCTAAATACCTATCCAGTCATGAGTTTTGGAAATATAATTAAATTAAGAAAGTATAGAGAAAAGCCATCCCACTAAAGGGAGACACAATATATATGTATTTCTCTTATAAAATATACATATCTGTATCTACCAACATGAAATACGAATAGTTATAACTATAAGTGTGCTACACAAAATATGCATGCATGACTGCTTAATACTGTAATAATTATATCTGAACATGTTTGTAATTCAGATGTCAAAGGAAATAACATGTGATCAAGAAATTCGGACTGGTAATGAAAATTTTTGGGACAAAAACACTCTAGAAAATATAATAGCTCAAGGAATATCAAATGCCATACCCTCAATCATTGAAGCTATTAAGATTTCTGTGCCTATAAACAAAAATCCTACTATCCACTATAAGCATACCCATCACTTCAAACCTAACCCTAATATCAATGGAAGTTACGATAATCATATCAAAACTCCATTTCCCAAACGAAAGGAAACCACAACTTATGGCTACTCCTATAAGGAATTCTACTCTAACAAATGCTCCAAGGATAAAGGAATGAAATCAGAAACTGCACAGCCTACCTACAACAGCAAAAAGCACGCAAGGAAATACCATTCTAAGAAGATACTCCGTTGTAACTACTGCAAAAAGGCTGGACATACAGAAGAAAAATGTAGAAAGAAAAGGGAAACCAATGTATGTTATAAATGTGGAGATCCAGGTCACTTCCGTTACCACTGCCCAAAACTATCTAAGGCACCCGACAATGAGGCCAGAAACCTAGATGAAGTTATGGAGGACGCATAAAAATCTACCAACACCAGGGACAACATCAAACTTTCAATACGCTTTGTCAGTACTAAAGTATTAAATTGACTTTTGATTTTGATCCAAGTTTTATAATAAGAAGTCTTTATTTCTCTTTCATAAAGCCAATACTCATTTGTCTCATTTCTTGACAAATCCATATGCTGCTCATACATTGCTTGGCATGCATGAAAATTCATTTCAAAAGATCATTTATTCTTGAATTTTAATACTTCGTTACATTCATTCTGATAATCTATAACCTAAATGTTGACTTTTGATAATCAAGCCAACAAATTTCTTGGACAACTCCTTTTCTTTTCAAACATTACTTACCCGATTGAAACTATTCTTATCAATACATATATCCATTATTGGAATATATCTACACCAAGCTCAAATTATTTGAATTTGCTCTTGTACATTCGATTCAAAATCCCATATGATGAATTGAGATCATCATATTCAATAAAAATTCATTTGTTTAAATCATAGTACATCTATTCAAAGTTTACAACTCTAATCCATCATTTATTAATACATGACACCTTGCGGTGGCGATTTCTTTGAAACTTGGACTTATTTCATTTTCACATTTGAGGTACGAAATTGTCTATTTATTGACTCATTATCCTAAACTAGTCTTAATACGATTTTGTGTTAAGATTCTTATTCCAATGTACCTCCAACATTTCCTTTATTTTTGAATTGATCCTATAATATTTATTTCTTTCGAACATCCTATCTTTTGAATATCCCGATTCACTTCATTTGAAATTTTCAGTTAATTTCGAAAACGGTGAGTTCATTTGGTCACCATAATTATTTAATTTTTTCTTTCTCAGTAACTAGAACACCTTGCGGTGTCTGTATAAATTTGCAGCCTGTGCTAATAATAAGCCCTAATCATACATCATTCGTTTGACTTATCATCCAATCTTGATACAATTATGTGTTAAGACTATGATACACTAAATTCTATTGTATTATCCAGTGTACCTTTGCTATTTAAATAAACGTCGCTGATTTTGGGTTGACTATTGACAAATCATTTTTCATACTTCTATCTTCAATTGAGATTATTGATTCAACGTTCTTTTTAAACAAACAAGGTAAGTTCTCTTTTGACATTGAATCTTATTATCCCTAAAAGTCGTTTATATTCAAATCATATGTCCCCATTGATCTTGTGAACTTAAAATTATATCATGTTCAGTTAAATAATTCCTGGAACTAATCAAAACAATTATGTTTCTTAAATTCTTCAAGGTTCTTAGAAAAATCTCACTAAGGATTCGTCTGCTAAGCAATTTTTTTTACATATATCATTTTTGTCAGTTGTAAATAATAAAGCTACGAGCTCTACTTGATTAACAGATGGTCCAATATAACTGAAACTTGGCTTCCTCTTGCAACAAATCTGACTACCCTTTCCATAAAGAAACTTTAACTACTTAGAAAAATTTTATCTGTTAACAAACATAACTCTTTTGACAATCTCATATTGCTTTAATCATCTTGTCTATTATTCTTACACTACCTCAAGACCAGATAAGTTGATTTTTTGCTCAAAAGACAATGTTTCAGAACTTTCATCCACTAGATACTTCCCAAGACGTTTTGACACTATTGTTGATAGCTACAAGACTTGATCTAACTCCGAGGATATTTCATAACCCAAAATCTCGAGGACGAGATTTAAAACAAGGTGGGGAGAATGTAACAACCCTCGGTAAAACCAACACCCTCATAATATTTCTGACACCTTAGTATACTGTAAAATGTCCTAATATGTCTTATAATATACCCCGTATGTGAAAACCGAACCCGAAATATGTTATAACATATAAAATAAATTAAAAACATGAAATATTGAGTTGAGGCGGGCCACGTAGACCCACCCCAATAACTCACGCGGGCGGTATAAGGGTGTAGACCGGACTTCGTTGATTTCTTTAGTTGATACGGGCCGCGTAAGCTTAAGCTTACACTTACGCGGGCCGCTAGAGATCATCAAACGCGGATGCATCCTGAGCTGACACGTGTCGACATCGTGGCGGACCTACACATCGACTCAGCCAAGCTATAGGTTGACCAGGTGTTGACGCGGGCCACGTAAGGCTTAGCCTTACCTTACGCGGGCCGCCTGAAAGTCGATTTCAGCACCTATATAAAGGAGGCCTCGGATCTCATTTCAGTTCGTTCATTTCTCAATTCTCAATCTCACTTTCTGAATTAGAGGCATTATAGTCGGGTATTATACCCCTAATTAGCGAGGTTCTGCTCCGTTGTAAGTATTATAACCCCGGTTTCATAACAGTTACGCTGCCCGATTGATTTAGGGTTCCGTAACAACTGTCGTTGTTCAGCCCGACGTAGTTGTTGGAATACCGTCTCGGGGAGGGTATCATTAATATTTTCAAAGGGTTATAATACTAACCAATGTACATTTGTATAAATTATAGATTATATCCAGGAAAACCCTTACGCGAAGTCTAACATAGCAATGTGAGTTTATCCTCTTTTTGTTAACCTTTTTGTAATGTTTTACAAAACCCTAATTGTTTACAATGTGATTAAGCGGTGAGTGAGTCTTTATAGTTCTTCAATTACTGCCGGTATTATGGGGTTTTGTATACAAAATTTACTACTTGCGAGTAGTATGTCGATACGACAATCCGTTACAATTGGACAACGAGTTAGCCAATGTGTAACTTGACCATAGCCATAGATCCGGTCGAGTGGCAAGTACTGAATGAGTAATTGTGTAGAAATAAACAATGTGATCGCTCCCAATACTGTTTTAATTAATAAAATGTTTCTTGATTAAACTGGGATTCACTCACCAGTATTTCCCACTGACAAAATATTTTAAAACACGTGTTTCAGGTAACACAATGTGCAAGCCAACTGGGAAAAAGCCAGCTCGAGAGCACTGAAGGCTTGGAAAATAAGTGGCTATAAAAGTTACCTAATAAACGATGTTTTAAATTCAATAAAATAGGGTTTTGTCCCTATAAATGTACTGTAATAAGAAACTTGGGTTTTCACCTATGTGATTATTAAAATAAAATAAGGTGGTTCTACTCTGATAAAATATTTCCTAACTACGGTCCTGATGAAATTTCCGCTGCCAAAATAATAAATATTGATACCACCGCCACTGTGTTCGCGGCCGCCCGTTCCCGGGACAGATAAGGGATCGGGGGTTGTGACAATCTAGGATCCTGAAAAAGTCCCAGAAAGAGCTCCTGCTCCTCCTGCCGATGCACAAATTATCAACTTTATATCTGGAGGATCAGATATATGTGGTACTTCCTTCTCAGCAGCCAAGAGGCATGCCAAAGAGACGAAGATGGATAATTGGGATAGACCCATTCGATCCTCGATCCTTACACAGGAGAAAGTTATATCCTTTGATGAGGATGATCGTATTGGTATTCAGGATCCTCAACATGATGGTCTTGTTATTACTTTATTTATATCTAACCATTTTGTTCGCAGGATTCTCATAGATGGGGGAAGCTCAGTAAACATCATTCAGCTTGATGTCCTCAAAAAGATGAACATTCCTGAATCTGAAATTATCCCAAGATCATCAGTTCTTGTGGGATTCAGTGGAGAAACCAAGAATACATTGGGGGACATCAAACTTCCAATATACATAGAGGGAGTTAATTCTTTTCAAAAGTTTTGTGTTATTGACTGCTTATCCTGTTGCAATGTTATCCTTGGCAGGCCATGGATACACGACATGAAGGCAGTTCCATCTACATATCATCAATGTGTCAAACTCCCTACTCCTTGGGGTGTGGTGAAAATTGAAAGTGACCAACAAGAAGCTAAGAACTGTTATACTTCATCGATGAAGCCAGCCTCGAGACCCAGGGAACAATAGCAATTAAAGTATCCTCCAAGAGAAGTCCTGGAGGCAAGAGAACAAGATGTTAAGGATATCCTGATGGATCCTCAGGATCCTGAATCCAAAGTTTTTATAGGATCCGGGATCCTCAACGATATTGAAGAGGATCTAGTATCCTTCCTCAAAAGGAGAAAAACTACCTTTGCCTGGAAGCACGAAGATATGACATGTATCTCTAAGGATATTATTACTCACAAGCTTGGTATTGACAGGTCATTCAAACCCATACATCAAAAAAGGAGAAAGTTTGCACCTGAAAGGAATGCCATTATCCAGGAAGAGGTAGACAAACTGCTCAGGGCGGGTATGATTAGAGAAGTTAAGTATCCAAGATGGTTAGCCAATGTGGTTGTTGTTCAAAATAAAAATGCAAAGTGGAAGGTATGTGTCGATTTTACTGATTTAAATAAGGCATGTCCCAAGGATCCTTTCCTATTACCCCACATTGACTCCATGGTGGATGCTACAGCGGGTCATGAGTTGTTAACTTTCATGGATGCTTCATCTGGATTCCAACAAATTCAGATGGAACCATCTGATCAAGAGGATACAGCCTTTATGACCCCTACTGGTATCTATTGTTATATTGCTATGCCATTTGGACTAAGAAATGCAGGTGCTACGTACCAAAGGCTAGTGAATATGATGTTTAAAGAACAAATTGGACACACTATGGAAGTCTAAATAGATGACATGGTGGTTAAGTCCAAGAAATCTGAGGATCACCTTGGAGATTTGGAGGAAGCATTCAATATCCTTGACAAGTTCAATATGAAATTGAATCCTTCCAAGTGCCACTTTGGTGTGAAAGCTGGCAAGTTTCTAGGGTATATGGTGACAAAAAGAGGCATAGAGGCAAGTCCAGAGCAAATCAAGGCAATTGTGAACATCAAGTCTCCTGCCAATGCTAAGGATGTTTAAAGATTGACAGGAAGGATCGCAGCCTTGAATAGATTCATCTCAAAATCATCAGAGAAATGCAAAGAATTCTATGACATTTTGAGAAAGAACAAGAAGTTTGAGTGGACGGAAAAGCATGAAAATGCTCTCAAGGCCCTTAAGGATTACCTATCCTCAGCTCCAGCCTTAATGAAACCAGAGAAAGGGAATATATTATCCTTATACTTGGCAGTATCCTCTAAGGCAGTAAGTGCAGTCCTTGCTAAGGATCATGAAGGTACACAGCATCCTGTATATTATGTAAGTAAAAGTTTGCTTGATGCTGAATCCAGGTATTCACATTTAGAGAAACTTATCCTTGCTTTAATTATGGCATCTACTAAACTACGCCATTATTTTGAAACTCATGCTATTATTGTTAAAACTAACTTTCCAATTAAGAATGTTCTCAGGAAACCTGAAATGTCAGGAAGGATGGCTAAATGGGCAGTAAAGCTTAGTGCCTATGATATAAGATATGAGCCAAGAACTGCCATTAAATCCCAAGCCTTAGCTGACTTTGTGGTAGATTTCAGTAGTAGTCTACAAAGGGAAGCTGAGTTAGAAGTTCAATAGCTTGAAGAGACTAAGGATCCTTGGATACTCTTCACAGATGGGGCTTCAAACATCAAGGGAACCGGACTAGGCATACTACTAAAATCGCCACAGGGGGACATAATACCCCACTCCATTGCTTGTGAGTTTCAAACTACTAATAATGAGGCTGAATATGAAGCCTTAATAGCTGGTTTGCAAATTGCCAAGCATATGAGGATCAGGTATCTTGAGGTACATGTAGATTCATTATTAATTACTAATCACTTTAATGGATCCTATGCTGTTAAAGGTGAAAAACTAATCAAATATCTAGAGATAGTCAAGAAATTGGCAGACTCTTTTGTTTCTTTTAGTTTGACACAGGTACCCAAAGAAGAAAATGCAGAAGCTGATGCTTTGGCCAACCTAGGATCATCATTGAAGATTCCTGAGGATATCAAAATTCCCATTATCCACATCTTGGCTCCTGCTATTGAGGATCACATAACTATGGAGATAGTAGAGGATTCTACAATCATACCTAGTGATGATACACAATCACATTCAGGATCATGGATCCTTCCAATCATGAGATACCTACAACATGGGGAGATCCCTACAGGAGAAAATCCTAGAGCATTCAAAGTCAAGGTATCTCAATTTACAATATTAAATAACATGTTATATAAACGATCTCTTGCAGGTCCATATCTAAGATGCATAGAGGATCCTGAAATCCAAGAAGTCCTAAAGGATTTTCATGAAGGAGATTGTGGAAACCACACTGGGGGCAGAGCACTATTTTCAAGGATCCTTAGGACAGGATACTATTGGCCTACTATGAAGAAGGATGCTGTGGATTATGCCAAAAGATGTGATGCTTGTCAAAGACATAGCAAGATCCTTCATCAACCAGCAGAGCTCCTACATCCTATATCCTCTTCTTGGCCATTCATGAGATGGGGAATGGATATAGTTGGTAAACTTCCCAAGGCACCAGGAGGAAAAGTGTTTATGCTTGCTATGACTGATTACTTTTCCAAGTGGATAGAGGCTGAAGCCTTCGCTCAAGTCAGAGAAAAAGAAGTGATATCCTTTATCAAAGGAAACATTATTACTAGATTTGGTATTCCTTCTGAAATTGTTTGTGATAATGGATCCCAATTTATTGGGAGTAGAACTACTAACTTCTGTGACAGTTGGGGGATTAAGATGATAACATCAACACCAGTCCATCCACAAGCTAATGGTCAAGCAGAATCATCCAACAAGATTATCATCAACAACTTGAAGAAAAAGCTTGTATCCAAGAAAGGAAAATGGGCAGAAGAGCTACCTTATGTGTTATGGGCTGATAGGACAACTCCCAAGAATACCACTCGTCAGACTCCATTCTCCATAGTGTTTGGAGCTGAATCAGTGATCCCTATAGAAATGGTGGTTCCTACTGCTAGAACAAGCATCCATGATCCTGAAGGAAATGCTGAAAACTTGGTTGAAGACCTGGATACCATAGAAGAACTCAGGGATTTGGCAAGGATAAGATTGGCTAGCTATCAACAAAGGATGGCTGGAGCTTACAACAAGAATCTTAGGGTCAGGAAGTTCCAAGTTGGTGACATGGTGTTGAGGAAAGCATTCCAAAATACCACAAATCCTGCTGATGGTAAGTTAGCACCAAAGTGGGAAGGCCCCTACCTTATTGAAGCTGAGGCAGGAAAGGGGGCATATCGTTTATTGACAATGGAAGGTGATTCACTACCAAGAGCTTGGAATGCTGTCCATTTGAAGAAGTATTTCATGTAAGAAGGATCAGTGATCCTTGGCATTCCTCATTTCCGGTCTACATGAAGGATCCTTAGAGGATATGTGATCCTCACTCTGGTAATGATCTGATCCTAGTTTACTTAATCCTTTATTTTATTTAATAACAAGGGAAAGGGTCTGTGATCCTTTATCCTTTTCTCACTAAAGTTCTGAGTTTTGCAGAAGTTTATACATCCTTGACAGAGGATCAAGTATCCATACAAGTCTCCTAAGTTTTATGGGTTTGTCCCCAGTTTTTGGGCTTGTCCCCAGTTTAAGGTATCTAATACCTTCTACGAATCAGGTTCTAACACCTTCGCCAGTAGCGCTCGATTATCCTGGTGCAGTTAAAGGCAATGGGACCAGTACCCGCTTTAGGGGCTGACAATTTCATTGTACTGGCTGTATTCAGGATCCTAAGTATAATGGTAGACGTACCATACATCCGTTCCTAAGGTTTCTAACGTTTTCACGTTAGCTAAGGTTTTGACATCTTCATGTTACTAAGTTGGGATAGTCGCCAGTTTGGGCCATACTCCAGTTCACACAAGATCCTTTGGGCTTGTCCCCAGTTTTTGGGCTTGTCCCCAGTCTTTGGGCTTGTCCCCAGCTATTGGGCTTGTCCCCAGCTATTGGGCTTGTCCCCAGTTATTGGGCTTGTCCCCAGTTCATTGGGCTTGCCCCAAATATTAACTCTTTCATTTACAAAATTGGCTTAGTCCCAAGTTATCTCATGTTTCAGGTTTCTAAAGCTAAACAGTTAAGGATCCAGGATCCAAACTTTTTATCAAGCTTTATCTTTATTGATCACAGTTGTAAGTGTTAAGGATATAAGATCCTAACTTGGATTCTCTGGTATGATCCTTATTTACTTTAACTATTTGTTTTGGTCAAAAATTACCGAAGCAATTTAGTGATCAAATTAGTTAAGTGAGGTAGTGTGCTAAAAAGTGTGTTGAAAATATGCTGGTTAAGTTATTTGGAAAAACAGTATTCAGGATACGGCTCAGGATATTGAGCTGTATCTACGATCAAACAATGAGCAAACAATGAGCAAAAAGTAAAGGGGATGACACGAGATGTACGATGAAAGCCCTTGATCAATCTAGATCGCCGGCATAAAACCTCGGGAGCTGACAATCGCAGCTGCCTTGTTCTTCTTATTGCTTTAAACTTCAGGATACAGTGCAGGATATGGACCAGATCGCTATGTGTTACAATGTTTTTGTGCGAGAGTGAAAGTTTTCTAGAGAGCAAGTGTTAGAGTGTAGCAAGTGAAAATGTGATGTCCTATTCGATCTGGTATACCCACCTATTTATAGTAACGAATTACAAACAATAATCCCTACAAATATGGGGTACTCCGAATATTCCATTGTGAACGTTGTGGACCGAGTAATACGGCTTCAACGTCTTTATTTGAACGACTTGGACCGAGTCTTCCGCGGAATGAGTCCTTGTAAATGTTGCTAGCTTCTAACCCACGTACCTGCACATAATCCGTTAGTAATCCTGAGGATACCATTCAGGATGTTACCAATATCCTGAACCAGCATCCCGGATGTAAACAGATACTATATAACCAAGATATAAATCAAGATATTTTTCAGGATATGGGCTCAGAATTTCACCCATAACAATTGTCCCCAAAAATGTTACCGTTTGTAATCCTGCACTAACGGTTACATTTTTCACGAAGACCGAGGTAATTAATGGATAAGACCAATGATGTGACCGTTTTCAACAACCCAGCCTATATTTACTCATCATACCCTATATCTTCTCATCCTCATCTCTTTTTTAATCATAATCGGCAAGGAAAAGGTAACATTCTCTCCCTCATCTCCATATTCATCTTCATTCTCCGGTGAAAAATTCAGGTGACCAAATGCCTAGACAAACAAGATCTAGTTCAGGCGACTCGGCTCCCACGTTCATCCAACAGAACCTTCTCCAAGAACCGGAGAAGGAGTCATGCACCTTTGATAGTGCCCACCTGTCGGCCTTGAAATCCTCCGGTATCTTCCCGGCAGGAACCGTATTTCGACCTTTTGACCGAGAAATCCGGTCAGATATGGTCTCCAATGAGTGGATATGCTTCAATGCCTTCCCCTTCACCTTAGGGTTACAATTCCCCTTTCCGGATTTCATCATGGAATTCTTTACCATTACCAAAATTTCTTTTAGTCAAACAATGCCAATGCTTTGGCGTGTTCTGTCTGTTCTTGACCAGATCAAGAGAAACCACATCCATGATCTTTCTATCCATGATCTCCCCCTAGCCTACATGCTTAGATGCCATGGATCATCTAGATTTCTGTTTTACTCCACTTCCGGCGACCCACTGATACTTCGTGCCACCAGGAACGAAGATGGTTGGCAATCTAAGTACTTTTTTGTAAAAAGAGACTCCATTCCTGGTGGAACGGAATATCCGGTGAAGTGGTTGAGAAAGGGTAGGACTTAGGGTTTAGGAACGATCCTGTTTCTTATCCTGTCTCATATCCTGAACTAATTGATTTTCTTTTTCACGTTGTGTATGCAGCTGATTTCAGGAAGATTGCACCTCCTCTTGCTGATTCTCAAAAAAGAATAGACGCCATTAGACTCCTTCCAGAGGCTGAAAGAAGTTTCAACCCATCTCCACCAACTCCAAGCCCTCTTTCAAGTGCAAACATGTCTGGTAAGGATCCTGCAAAATATCCTGTACATACATGTTTTCATTTGATATTCTTAGGAGAAATTTAGAATTTTACTCCCTGTATGCAGATTCCAGCAAGACTCTGGTCTACCTAGACCTCGACGAACTTGACAGCTACCCTACTCCAGTCACGGTTAAGAAAGAAACTCCTGCTGCTACCAGCTCCAAGCCACTCCCGGCTCCCAAGGCTAACCCAAGGACTCGTGCTTCTACGGCAAAAAAGAGGAAGGGCGCTGAAGTCAGTGCCCCAGGTCCTGAGGGGTTCTCGTATGAGGATCTCAGTTTTTCTGATTCCTTGGAGCCGATGACATCCTTCCTCAACAAGGTTACACCCTTTGATTATATCTTACATACCTATCCTGCATACATATCCTAATAGGATATCCTGGTTAATATATTCTGACTCATACCTGAAATTGTTGTGCAGGGCCTCCAGCATCTGCTCCACCTTTACAATGATGCCTGTGGCACTGCTGCACTCTATGAATCCAGGATTAAAAAGCTTGAAACTACTGTTGCCGACCAAGGTGCCATTGCTGAAGCAAAGACTCGGCATTATGAGGACAAGCTGAAGAAGGTCACTCAGGATGCCGAGCTCAGACTTGCCACCGTTCAAATGGACCATGAACAAGCCATGGTCTCTTTCCGGGAGGGAATCAAGGCTTCCGCTATCGTCTCTCTGTTACAAGCACGCATCAAGATGGCCTACGAGGCCAAGGAGACGGGCCTTGTATGTCCATCCTGGCCGGTTGAATCGTGGGTGGCCAAGCTGAAGGAGCTCGGAGGCAAAGCTGTGCCAATTCCTGCTGAAGCCAGTGAATCTTCCAAGTCAGCAGAGGTGGTGAACCAGGCTGGAGATAAGAAGGATGCTGGAGAGGATGCTGGTTAGGATACTGCTCAGGATGCTGAAGCTGAAAAGGCAGAGAAGGTTGGAGAAGATGCCGCTGTGTGAGGGCATTCAGGTGGGCAATGATGGATATACGTGCCAAGGCCGGAGCCCACCTTTTTAAATTTGATTGTTGGCCTGTAACCTCAAACAATTTACTTTTCCTGCATTTTACTTTTCTGCACTTAAACAATGTGATGGCCATTGGTGGAGGGATCCTGAGTTTCAGGACGAAGCCCTTGGCCATCATCGTTAGTGTTAGGGGTGGATTTCTAAATGACCCGTGATCCTCAAATGTTATCCTGTTTAGTGATCCTTACTTCTGTGACAGTTAGTGATCCTCAGAAGTGCTTCAGGATCAGGATCATGGATCATTCTAAGGATCCTTATACTAATGATTGTTCACTTTGAATTCGATATTGTTTTGCAGGAGTGCCGGATTGGACTTGGTCATGGCGACATTCCTGGAGAATATTCCCTACAATTCTGCACGTGCTGGATCAATTGTGAACGTTATGGAGAACGTGGGGAGAAGGCACGAAATGCGGATAGTTAGTTAAGCTAGTTATTTTCTGATTTAAATGGGGTAGCGAGCTAATTAGACACAACTTTTTGCTATTTTTGGCTACACACACACTTACAACCGCTCACAACAGCTCTCGTTCATTCACTTAGCAATTTCATACACTTTTTACACAAGAACACTATAGTGATCCTTGTATTTAGCTCGTTATCATCCGAAGTTGTAACACATTATTTGTTTAATTTGAGTTGGTGATCGGTAGTTTCCATCACCCGGGGTTTTTTGTGCCGGAGATCAACTCTTGATCAAGGGCTTTTTCCCCGTATAAACCTTGTGTCACTTGTCATTTATTTTTCATAGTGATCCTTATTGCTATAAACCAATTCAAGCATCATACCCCATGACAGAGAGTTTGGTTACATTATCCTCGTCTGATTTTTTGACCAAAACAGTTTGGCGCCCACCGTGGGGCAATTGGTGCTTCATTTCTAAGAAATTCTCATCTTTGTGATCATTCCGGTTCATTGCATACGAGCAGATGGCTTCATCATCAAAGAATACCTCCAGTGCGATGTCTGCAGTCAATTCATCCCAGGGCATTCCACCTTTGCCTCCACCACCTTCTGGACCTCAGAAAAATGCCGAGAAGAAACCAACTCCCATTTTCTCAAAACCTCCAACTTCTTCTGCTTCTTATACTCCTACTACTAGTGACTTGTTTACTCTGATTTTGCAGATGAAGGAGCATATCCAGCAGCAGGACAAGACTAATGAGAAGATCCTTAGAGAAATTGGAGACATCAAGAAACAGAAGAAATCGGCAGGGGATCATTCCCCACTAATGCCCAGATCTTTGAATTTTGATACTCCGGTTATAACTTCTCAGCCTTCAGTGCTTCCAGACGTTCAATATGTGGGAGGACCAAAAGGAGTGCATTACGGGTCATCAGCAATGACTCAGGCTTCAGGGTTACACTTTCAACCATCAGGATCCCATCCTCAGCACATAGGATCCTTTGCAAGCTCAGGAGAATACTTAGGAGCGCAGCAGAATCAAGGGTACTGGCCGTTCCAAGGATCCTCCCAGGTTCAGGGATCCTCCTATGTTCCAGGATCCTCCCAGGTTCAAGGATCCTCCCAGGTTCAAGGATCCTCCCAGGTTCAAGGATCCTCCTATGTTCCAGGATCCTCCCAGGTCCAAGGATACTCACAGTTTCAAGGATCCTTCCAGATCCCGGGATCCTTGAGGAGTTTGCAATCAGGAAGTTCCGACATCCATCAGGGAGATTTCATTCCAATGCAAACCATTGCTTCTACTGGTCCATCGGTCATTCCAGAGCCTCAACAATATGGATTAACATCCACTCTTCCTAACTTGAATCCAATGGGAGGTAACACTTTTAATAATTCTTATACTACTAACCATGGCCTTATGCAGGATACAGGTATCAATCATGCCATGGCCAGAGAATTGCAAAAGTTAAAGGACATGATATCAAGTGTCCCAGGAGTAGTCAAGCCTATCCCAGAGATTGCAGATGGGAGCCACAAGATATCTCGCTTTGCACCACCAATCTGTGATGCTGAGATACCCAAGAGGTTCCATGTGCCTACCATGAAGTTGTATGATGGTTCAACGGATCCTGAGGAACACGTAGCTCAGTACAGGGAAAGGATGGAGATCAATCCCATCCCAGAAAGGTTAAAGGAAGCATGTCTATGCAAGGGATTTGGATCCACTCTTACTGGATCGGCTCTTAAATGGCTGCTAAGTCTTCCCCCTTACTCTATTACCTCATTTGCTAATCTAGTTAATCTGTTTAATAACCAGTTTTCTTGTAGTAGAAAATTTGAGCGTTTAACTAGTGATCTGTATAGGATAACCCAGGGTCATAATGAATCATTAAGGGATTATATCACTAAATTTAGTAAAGAATCCTTAGATATTCCTAACCTGGATATAGCTACGGCTGTTGAAGCCTTTAAAATGGGACTGCTTAGGGATTCGTTATTCTATGATGATCTTGTTATGACACCATGCAGGAATCTAGATGAGGTAAGAACCCGGGCACTCAGGTTCATCCGGCTAGAGGATGACAAAAGGATCCAGGAGAGGTTAGCAGGATCCTCAAAGCAAGAGAAGCAAGGATCCTCATTCAAGAACAACAAGTTCAGATCCTATAATAAATCTGATAACCAGAATGTGCATGCTGTTGAACAAGAAGACGATGATGAGGATTATCCTCCAATCTCTGAATATTGTTTTTCTGTTGATAACAATGAACTAATCCTTGCGATGCAGGGTTTAGGTGATAAAGCTAGATGGCCCAGAAAAAATGATAGACCAGCTGCAACCAAAGATAAGTCAAAGTGGTGTGCATACCATGAAGATTTTGGGCATCTCACAGAAGAATGCATCGCATTGAGAAAAGAAATTGGATACTTGTTGAGCAAGGGGCACTTGAAAGAATTATTGGGGAGAAAGAAGTCAAGGACTCAGGATCCTGAAAGGATCCCAGAGAAAGCTCCAGCCCCTCCAGCCAATGCACAAATTATAAACTTTATTTCTGGAGGATCAGACATTTGTGGAACATCCTTCTCTGCAGCCAAAAGACATGCGAAGGAAACCAAGATGGATAATGGAGATAGACCCATTCGAACATCCAGTGTCTCCGAAGGAAAAGTTATAACTTTCGATGAGGATGATCGTGATGACATCCAGGATCCTCATCATGATGGTTTGGTTATCACTCTTTTTATTTCTAACCATTTTATTCGCAGGATCCTGATAGATGGAGGAAGCTCTGTGAACATTATCCAGCTTGATGTTCTCAAGAAGATGAACATCCCTGAATCTGACATCATACCAAGATCCTCAGTGCTCGTGGGATTCAGTGGAGAGACTAAGAATACTCTGGGGGACATTAAACTCCCAATCTATATCGAAGGCCTACACTCTTACCAAAAGTTTTGTGTTATTGATTGTTTATCTTGTTGTAATGTGATCCTTGGCAGGCCTTGGATACACGATATGAAGGCAGTCCCGTCCACTTATCATCAATGTGTGAAGCTTCCTAGTCCTTGGGGAATAGTGAAGATTGATAGTGATCAGCAAGAGGCTAAGAACTGCTACACCTCATCAATGAAACCAGCATCAAAGTCAAGGGAGCAATAGCAATTAAAGCGTCCTCCAAGGGATGTCTTGGAGGCAAGTGAACAGGATGTAATGGAAATCCTTATGGATCCTGATGATCCTAAATCTAAAGTTTACATAGGATCAGGGATCCTTGGTGAAATAAAGGAAGACCTCATATCCTTCCTCAAAAGGAGAAAGACTACCTTTGCATGGAAACACGAAGACATGACAGGTATATCTAAAGATGTAATCACTCACAAACTTGGCATTGATAGGTCCTTCAAACCAATCCATCAAAGGAGAAGGAAATTTGCACCAGAGAGAAATGCCATTATCCAGGAGGAGGTAGAGAAATTACTCCGAGCAGGTATGATTAGAGAGATCAAGTATCCAAGATGGTTGGCCAATGTGGTTGTTGTTCAAAAGAAAAACGGAAAGTGGAGGGTATGTGTCGATTTCACCGATTTAAATAAGGCATGTCCCAAGGATCCTTTCCCATTACCCCACATTGACTCCATGGTGGATGCAACTGCGGGTCATGAACTGTTAACTTTTATGGATGCTTCATCTGGATTTCAACAAATTCAAATGGAACCATCCGATCAAGAGGATACAGCTTTCATGACTCCAACTGGTATATACTGCTATATTGCTATGCCGTTCGGACTAAGAAATGCAGGTGCAACTTATCAAAGGCTAGTGAATATGATGTTCAAGGATCAGATTTGACAAACTATGGAGGTTTACATAGACGATATGGTGGTAAAATCAATAAAGGCTGAGGATCACCTAAGAGACTTGGAGGAAGCATTCAATATCCTTGATAAATATAATATGAAACTTAATCCTTCAAAATGTCACTTTGGTGTTAAAGCAGGTAAATTCTTAGGATATATGGTGACAAAGAGAGGTATTGAAGCCAGTCCAGAACAAATCAAAGCAATAGTGAACATCAAGTCCCCTACAAATGCTAAGGATGTTCAGAGATTAACAGGAAGAATTGCAGCTTTAAACAGATTCATATCCAAATCCTCAGAAAAGTGCAAGGAATTCTATGATATCCTAAGGAAGAACAAGAAATTCGAGTGGACTGAGAAGCATGAAAGTGCCTTAAGAGCTCTTAAGGATTACCTATCCTCGGCCCCGGCTTTGATGAAACCAGAAAAAGGAGATGTGTTATCCTTATATCTTGCGGTATCCTCAAAAGCAGTAAGTGCCGTCCTTGTTAAGGATCACGAAGGTACACAGCATCCTGTCTATTATGTAAGTAAAAGTTTACTTGATGCTGAATCCAGGTATTCACACTTAGAAAAACTTATCCTTTCATTAATTATGGCATCTACTAAATTAAGACATTATTTTGAAACTCATGTTATTATCGTCAAAACTAATTTTCCAATCAAGAATGTCCTCAGGAAACCTGAAATGTCCGGAAGGATGGCTAAGTGGGCAGTGAAGCTTAGTGCATATGATATAAGATATGAGCCCAGGACAGCCATTAAATCCCAAGCATTAGCTGACTTTGTGGCAGATTTCAGTAGTGATTTACAAAAGGAAGCTGAATTAGAAGTCCAGCAGCTAGAAGAGACCAAGGATCCTTGGATACTCTACACTGATGGATCCTCAAACATCAAGGGAACAGGGCTTGGAATACTACTAAAATCACCACAGGGGGACATAATACCCCATTCTATAGCTTGTGAGTTCCAAACCACCAACAATGAGGCTGAATACGAAGCCTTGATAGCTGGCTTACAAATTGCTAAGTGTTTTGGTCAGAAAATCTGATGAGGATATTGCAACCAAACTCTTTGTTTAGGGGAATGATGCTTTAAATATGTAATAGCGATGAGGATCACTTCAATGTAAAGTGCACAAACAACACAAAGATTTATACGGGGAAAAAGCCCTTGATCAAGAGTTGATCTCCGGCACAAAAAACCCCGGGTGATGGAAACTACCGATCACCAAGCTAAAATAAATGGTTAAATGTTTACAACTCCGGATAGTAACGAGCTAGGTACAAGGATCACTACGGTGAAATGTGTAAAAAGTGTATGAGATTGCTAAGTGTATGAACGAGAGCTTGTATGAGAGCTTGTACGAGTGTGTGTGACTGCAAAAAATGACTAAGTGTTTTCTACTAGCTCGTTACTCCCTTTTAAAATAGAAATAACCACCTAAACTAACTATCCGACTTTCGTGCCAAGCCTCCACGTTCTCCATAACGTCTATTTTCGGTCAAGCACGTGCAGAATAGTTTAGGAATATTCTCCAGGAATGTCGCCAAGACCTGGTCAAGCTCGTTATACCTGCGAGGTAGTACAAAACATGAGTAAACAATCGTCAGTACGAGGATCCTTAAAGTGATCCATGATCCTGATCCTGAAGTTCTTCTGAGGATCACCACCTGTCACAGAAGTAAGGATCACTAGTTAGGATAACGAATAAGGATCACCAATTGTTAAAAATTCCTCCCCTAACAATTGCCCCCAAAATATAAGGAGTGAAATTGTAAAATTAGCGAGTTATGTTTTCTTGATCTTATCCGTAACAAACTAACGGATATATAGCCGTTAAAATAGAACTAGCCGTTGCGATGATGATGTCACGGAAGTGACAATCCTGCAAAATCATAATTATAAATAGAGATATAGCTAGGATCATTATGCATTTAAATTCGAAAGAAACTCCCTTTATAATCTCGGTTGAAGATCAATCAGGTATTTCTTTCTCCTCTTTCTTCCTCTCTTACTCTGTTTTTCATCTTTATCTCCGTCACTTCGAAAATGTTGCTCCGAAGTTCTCCGGCCAAGGATCACAAAAAGGATAGCCCTTTGAAAAGTCAAAAGATCATCAAAGACTTAGTGAACGAGAGGTGTTGCTTTAATGACGCACAAGTAGATAACATCCGTCACCGTTTTCCGGCGAATGTCTTTTTCAAACCCTTCGATCCAACTGTTCTGAGCGACTACGTTTCTGATACATGGGTTGCCTTTCCAGTCACTCCATTTGCTATAGGGTACACCTATCCTTTCCCGGAGTTCACAAAATCCTTCTTTTCCCTTACCGGCATATCTTACATTCAAGCCATGCCGATGATTTGGAGGGTTTTATACACCCTAGAGAGGATCATTAAGCAGGAGGGTCTTGATTTAGGAATGTCAGAACTGGCGGAGTTGTATGATCTTACTACCTTCGGTTCCCACCGTTATTTGTTCAAACGAAAACCCAGTGCAGATCATCCTCTTCTCAAAGTCACCAAGAACGACAAAGATTGGAAGCGTCGCTTCTTCTTTGTAAGAAGGGATACCATTTCAGATGGAGAACACTTACCAAGAACATGGTCCACCCATGGTAGGCCGGAGGATCCTGGGAAGGATCACCAGATGATCATGTTTTTGTAATATGATCACTAACCCTTTCTTTGTCTTGTGTCATGCAGCCATCTCTGTTTCACATCTCATCACAACACCCGCAACCAGGGAAAGGCTTGCTGCTTTCTGGGGACTCGATCCTGAAACTAGAACCTTCAAGACAACAACCCAAGACTCCCAAGAAATATCCTCAGGTTCTGTCACAATGTCAAGTAAGTATCTTTGTTTGAAAATTTATATAAATAGTGAAACATAAATATAATGGAGATACTTATCTTGTTTTGGTTATGTAGGTGCTGGAAAATCTGCCAAAGCTGCTTCAAGGTTCAGTGTCACCGATCTCACCACTGTTAAATCCTCCAAGAGAAAGGTTCCTACGAGCCCGACAGCCTCAATCCCCAAGGCACCCCTCAAAGGGAAGGGAATCAAGAAGAGAAAGACTTCCGAGGCTGAGGATTTGCAGGGCCTGCCCTTAATTCGCCACCAGTTCCTCGAGTACTTCAATGATGTAAGGATCACTGTCTCGGCTTGTATATCCTGCTGATCTAAGGATCACTTGCTCTTGAACCGCTTTATCCTTTTCTTTTGCAGAAATTTGCTGAGATCGAGGATTACGTCGGCCATGTTGAGGATCAAGATCAGAAGATTGCCGACCTCCAGCAGGTTGCTGTGCTCAAGGATCTTGCAATTGCTGATCTTCAGAAGGAACTCAAGGATACCAAACAGAAGATGGCCAAGGTGCTGGTTAACTTTGATTATGAAAGGCAGGAGATCACGGATGATGCTAAAGTTTCTGCCGCCATAGCAATGTACAAAACCAAGCTTCAAATGGCCTTGGAAGCTTAGGATCCTGCCTTCGACAAAGGCAACTGGGAGATTGAAGAATGGAAGGCAAGGCTGGCTGAATTGGGTGATGAAGAGGAGGCTGAGGAGATTCTGGCAATTGAGGCTAGTGGCAGCGGGTTGAAGGATAAAGCTGAGGATGCAGCGGCTGGTGGTGATGATGATGCAGCGAAGGTTTAGGATGCATGATTGGGCGATGATGGATATACGTGCCAAGGCCGGAGCCCAATTTTTAAGTTTGGTAATAGTTTTCTTTTTTGTGGTTGTGATGTTTTAAAACAATGGTGGGTCTGTAATAACTCTAAACAATAGTTCTTAGGTTTAAGGATCATGTATGATCCTTTGGACAATAGGCAGGATTGCAATTGGTGGAGGGATCCTCTGTTTGGGGAATGAAGCCATTGTGATCCTGCCGCCTTTATATTCCTGCACTACTTTTGAACTCATTATCATGGACACCCTTTACCTACCCCAGCGGACGGGCCACGTTTTGCTGGTAGATGCTCGGGTAGGTAATTTTGACAACCTTTAAAGGGTTAGCCTTATGTTAATAAATAAAAACTTAACCTTTTGTCGCTTATCTTGTGTTGTTATCCTTTTTAGTATGTTACTTTCCAACTGTTGTAATGTTCATTCTGTTTATATTTATCAAGCCTTGAAAAATTAGAAAATATATCCATAAAGTTTAGGATATGATCAAAGATCACATATCCCATAACCGATAAGTTCTAAAAAGTGATATAGTTTAAGAAACACAAGTTCAGTTGTCAAGTATAAGGGTTATTTAAAAGAATAATGAATAAAATCAAAAGAGTTAAGGATCATACCTGAGGATCCAAGTTAGAATCCTAACCATAATAAGGATAACTATAAGATAAACCTTAGAGTGAAATAAGGATCAAGGATCCCTAGCTGCCTACCTTCAAGGACCTGAAATAGAGCATAACTTGGGACTAAGCCAATATAAGAAAAGAGTTAGCAACTGGGGACAAGCCCAAGGATAACTGGGGACAAGCCCAAGGATAACTGGGGACAAGCCCAAGGATAACTGGGGACAAGCCCAAGGATAACTGGGGACAAGCCCAAGGATCGTGTGTAAACTGGAGTATGGCCCTAACTGGCGACTATCCAAACTTAGTGACATGGAGATGCCAAAACCTTAGCTAACGTGAAAACGTTAGAAACCTTAGCTAACGTGAAAACGTTAGAAACCTTATGAACGGATGTATGGTACGTCTACCATTATACGTAGGATCCTAAGCATAGCCAGAACAATGGAATTATCAGCCCCTAGAACGAGTACTGGTCCCAAAGCCTTGAACTACACCAGGATCATCGTGCGCTACAGGCGGAATCTGGGGACAAGCCCGAATAACTGGGGTTAAACCCAAAGGATGGATTGCTTCTGCGGATAACCAACATTATGCTATGGATACCTGAACTTTCAAAACTTGAACTCACATGAGAGATGGATAAAGGATACATGATCCTTATCCTTATATGAGAAAATAAAGAAATGAAATAGTTCAAGATTAGGATATTACCTGAGTAAGGATCACCGATACTTTGAGGATCCTTTAAGGATATCCCTATCGTGAGGATCACCTATACCACAAGGATCCTGCTTACATGAAATATTTCTTCAAGTGGACAGCATTCCAAGCTCTTGGTAGCAAATCACCTTCCATGGTTAGCAATCTATATGCCCCCTTTCCTGCTTCAGCTTCAATCAAATAAGGGCCTTCCCATTTTGGAGCCAATTTTCCATCAGCAGGATTGGTGGTATTCTGAAATGCTTTCCTTAACACCATATCTCCAACTTGAAACCTCCTGATCCTGACATTTTTGTTGTAAGCACCAGCCATTCTTTGTTGATAACTGGCCATCCTTATCCTAGCCATATCCCTGATTTCTTCAATAGTATCCAGGTCTTGGGCCAAGTTTTCATCATTTTTCTCAGGATCACGGGTACTTGTTCTAGCAGTAGGAACCACCATCTCTGTTGGGATCACTGATTCTGCCCCAAACACCAAAGAGAATGGTGTTTGACCAGTAGCATTCTTGGGGGTTGTCCTATCAGCCCAAAGCACATAGGGTAGTTCTTCTGCCCATTTCCCTTTCTTGGATCCAAGCTTTTTCTTCAAATTGTTGATGATGATCTTGTTGGATGATTCTGCTTGGCCATTAGCTTGTGGGTGGACTGGTGTTGAAGTTATCATCTTAATCCCCCAGCTGTCACAAAAGTTAGTGGTTCTGCCCCCAATAAATTGGGAACCATTATCACATATAATCTCGGAAGGAATTCCAAATCTAGTTATAATATTTCTTTTAATGAAGGATATAACTTCCTTTTCTCTGACTTGGGCAAAAGCTTCAGCCTCTATCCACTTGGAGAAGTAATCAGTCATAGCTAACATGAATACTTTCCCACCAGGTGCCTTAGGGAGCTTTCCAACTATATCCATACCCCATCTCATAAATGGCCAAGAGGAGGATATAGGATGCAATAATTCAGCTGGTTGATGAAGGATATTGCTGTGTCTTTTGCAAGGATCACATCTTCTGGCATACTCCACAGCATCTTTCTTCATGGTTGGCCAGTAGTATCCTGTCCTCAGGATCCTTGAGAATAAAGCCCTGCCCCCAGTGTGGTTTCCACAATCTCCTTCATGGAAGTCTTTTAAAACTTCTTGAACTTCAGGATCCTCAATGCATCTCAAGTATGGTCCTGCAAGAGATCGTCTATACAACATATTATTTATAATTGTGAATTGAGATACCTTAGATTTGAAAGCCCTAGGGTTTTCTCCTGTAGGAATCTCTCCATGTTGTAAGTATCTCATAATTGGTGAGATCCATGATCCTGATCCTGAATAGGATTGAGTATCCTCACTAGGGATAACTGCAGAATCATTTCCTATCTCCATAGTCTGGTGATCCTTGATAGCCGGGGTCAGGATATGGATAATAGGAATCTTGATATCCTCTGGAATCTTCAAAGATGATCCTAAGTTAGCCAATGCATCAGCTTCTGTATTTTCTTCCCTTGGTACCTGTGACAAACTAAAGGAAACAAAAGAGAGTGCCAAACTTTTGACTATCTCCAAATATTTGGTTAGCTTTTCACCTTTAACAGCATAGGATCCATTAAAGTGGTTTGTAATTAACAAAGAATCTACATGTACCTCAAGATACCTGATTCCCATATGCTTAGCGATTTGCAAACCAGCAATTAAGGCTTCATATTCAGCCTCATTGTTAGTGGTTTGGAACTCACAAGCTATAGAATGGGGTATTATGTCCCCCTGTGGCGATTTTAGTAGTATTCCAAGCCCTGTGCCTTTGACATTTGAGGATCCATCAGTATGAAGTATCCAAGGATCCTTGGTTTCTTCTAGCTGCTGGACTTCTAGCTCAGCTTCTTCTTGTAAATCACTACTGAAATCAGCCACAAAGTCAGCTAATGCTTGGGATTTGATGGCTGTCCTAGGCTCATATCTTATATCATATGCACTTAGCTTCACTGCCCACTTAGCCATCCTTCCTGACATCTCTGGTTTCCTGAGGACATTCTTAATTGGGAAATTAGTTTTAACAATGATAACATGAGTTTCAAAATAATGTCTTAACTTTGTAGATGCCATAATTAATGCAAGAATAAGCTTTTCAAGGTGTGAGTACCTGGATTCGGCATCAAGTAAACTTTTACTTACATAATAGACAGGATGTTGTGTACCTTGATGATCCTTAACAAGGACCGCACTTACTGCTTTTGAGGATACTGCAAGATACAAGGATAACACATCGCCTTTTTCTGGTTTCATCAAAGCCGGGGCCGAGGATAGGTAATCTTTGAGGGCTTTTAAAGCATTTTCATGCTTCTCCGTCCACTCAAATTTCTTGTTCTTCCTTAGGATATCATAGAATTCTTTACATCTCTCGGAAGACTTGGATATAAATATGTTCAAGGCTGCTATCCTTCCTGTTAGCCTTTGAACATCCTTAGCATTGACCGGAGATTTGATATTCACTATTGCTTTGATCTGTTCCGGGCTAGCTTCAATGCCTCTCTTTGTCACCATATATCCTAAGAATTTACCTGCTTTAACACCAAAATGACATTTTGAAGGATTAAGCTTCATATTATATTTGTCAAGGATATCAAATGCTTCCTCCAAATCTCTTAGGTGATCCTCAGCTCTTATGGATTTTACCACCATATCATCTATGTAAACCTCCATAGTTTGTCCGATCTGATCCTTGAACATCATATTCACCAGCCTTTGGTACGTTGCACCTGCATTTCTCAATCCGAACGGCATAGCAATATAGCAATATATACCAGTTGGAGTCATGAAGGCTGTATCCTCTTGGTCGGATGGTTCCATTTGGATTTGTTGAAATCCAGATGAAGCATCCATAAAAGTTAACAGTTCATGACCCGCAGTTGCATCCACCATGGAGTCAATGTGGGGTAAAGGGAAAGGATCCTTGGGACATGCCTTGTTTAAATCGGTAAAATCGACACATACCCTCCACTTTCCGTTTTTCTTTTGGACAACAACCACATTGGCCAACCATCTTGGATACTTGACCTCTCTAATCATACCTGCCCGGAGCAATTTTTCTACCTCTTCCTGGATAATGGCGTTCCTTTCCGGTGCAAACTTCCTTCTCCTTTGATGGATTGGTCTGAAGGATCTGTCGATGCCGAGTTTATGGGTGATAACATCTTTGGATATACCAGTCATGTCTTCGTGTTTCCATGCAAAGGTAGTCTTTCTCCTTTTGAGGAAGGATACGAGGTCTTTTTTCATTTCGCCAAGGATCCCTGATCCGATATAGATTTTGGATTCAGGATCATCGGGATCCATGAGGATTTCTACCACATCCTGCTCTCTGGCCTCCAAGACATTCCTTGGAGGATACCTTGATTGCTATTGCTCCCTTGACTTCGAGGCTGGTTTCATCGATGAAGTATAGCAATTCTTAGCCTCCTGCTGATCACTATCAATCTTTACTATTCCCCAAGGACTGGGGAGCTTCACACATTGATGGTAAGTAGACGGGACTGCTTTCATATCGTGTATCCAGGGCCTGCCAAGGATAACATTACAACAAGATAAACAGTCAATAACACAAAATTTTTGATAAGAGTGTAAGCCTTCAATATATATTGGGAGTTTAATGTCCCCCAGGGTGTTCTTAGTTTCGCCACTAAATCCCACGAGCACGGAGGATCTTGGTATGATCTCTGATTCAGGGATACCCATCTTCTTTAGAACATCAAGCTGGATAATGTTCACTGAACTTCCTCCGTCTATAAGGATCCTGCGAACAAAATGGTTAGATATGAAAAGAGTAATAACTAAACCATCGTGATGAGGATCCTGGATATCAACACGATCCTCTTCGTCGAAGGTTATGACTTTTCCTTCGGAGACACTTGATGTTCGAACTGGTCTTTCTCCATTATCCATTTTAGTTTCCTTTGCATGCCTTTTAGCTGCTGAGAAGGATGTGCCACAAATGTCGGATCCTCCAGAAATAAAGTTTATCACTTGTGCATCTGCTGGAGGAGCTGGAGCCTTCTCAGGGATCCTTTCAGGATCCTGAGTCCTTGACTTTTTTCTTCCCAACAACTCTTTTAGATGCCCTTTGCTCAACAAATATCCAATTTCCTTTCTTAATGCAATGCATTCTTCTGTGAGGTGCCCAAAATCTTCATGATATGCACACCACTTTGATTTATCCTTAGTTGCAGCCGGCCTATCATTCTTTCTCGGCCATCTAGCTTTATCACCTAGGTTCTGCATAGCAAGGATTAGTTCATTGTTATCAACACTAAAGCAGTATTCAGAAATTGGAGGATAATCTTCGTCATCCTCTTCTTGATCAATAGAATGCACGTTCTGGTTATCAGATCTGTTGTAGGATCTGAACTTGTTGTTCCTGAATGAGGATCCTTGCTTATCCTGCTTTGAGGATCCTGTTACCCTCTCCTGGATTCTCTTGTCATCCTCTAGCCGAATATACCTAAGGGCCCGGGTTCTTACCTCATCTAGGTTCCTGCATGGTGTCATAACAAGATCATCATAAAATAACGAATCCCTAAGCAATCCCATTTTGAAGGCCTCAACAGCCGTGGCTATATCTAAGTTAGGAATGTCTAAGGATTCTTTACTGAATTTGGTAATGTAATCCCTTAATGATTCATTATGACCCTGGGTTATCCTATATAAATCACTAGTTAATCGTTCAAATTTTCTACTACAAGAAAACTGATTATTAAATAAGTTAACTAGGTTAGCAAATGAGGTAATAGAATAGGGAGGAAGACTTAGCAGCCATTTGAGAGCTGATCCAGTAAGAGTGGATCCGAATCCTTTGCACAGGCATGCTTCCTTTAACCTTTCTGGGATTGGATTGATCTCCATCCTCTCCCTGTATTGTGCTATGTGTTCTTCAGGATCTGTTGAGCCATCATACAGCTTCATTGTAGGCACATGGAACCTCTTGGGTATCTCAGCATCACAGATTGGTGGTGCAAAACGAGATATCTTATGGCTCCCATCTGCAATCTCTGGGATAGGTTTGACTACTCCCGGGACACTTGATATCATATCCTTTAGCTTTTGTAATTCTCTGGCCATGGCATGATTGATACCTGGATCCTGCATAAGACCTTGGTTAGTAGTATAAGAATTGTTAAAAGTGTTACCTCCCATTGGATTCAAGTTATGGAGAGTGGATGTTAATCCATATTGTTGGGGCTCTGGAGTGATCGAGGGACCAGTAGAAGCGTTGGTCTGCATTGGAATAAAATCTCCCTGATGGACATCTGAACTTCCTGTTTGCAAGATCCTCAAGGATCCTGGCATCTGGAAGGATCCCTGAAACTGGGACGATCCTGGAATGAAGGAGGATCCTTGAACCTGGGATGATCCTGGAACGAAGGAGGATCCTTGAACCTGGGATGATCCTGGAATGAAGGAGGATCCTTGAACCTGGGATGATCCTGGAACGAAGGAGGATCCTTGAACCTGGGATGATCCTGGAACGAAGGAGGATCCTTGAACCTGCTGCACTCCTGAACTTGTGAGGGATCCCATATGCTGAGGATAGGATCCCGCTGGCTGGAAAAGTGAACCTGATGCCTGGGTCATTGTTGTTGTTCCGTAGTGCACTCCTTTTGGTCCACCCACATATTGAATGTCTGGAACCACCGACGGCTGAGAAGTAATCACCGGAGTATCAAAATTCAAAGATCTGGGAATCAGTGGGGAACGATCCTCTGCCGTTTTCTTCTGTTTCTTAATTTCGTCAATCTCCCGGAGGATCCTTTCGTTGGTCTTATCCTGTTCTTGTGCATGATTCCTCATCTGCAAAATCAAGGCATAGAGATCATTAGTAGTAGGATTAGTTGAAACAGAAGAAGTAGTTGGTTTTGAGAAAATGGGAGTCGGTTTCTTCGCAGCATTCTCAGTATTCTTCTGGGATCCAGAAGGTGGTGGTGGCAAAGGAGGAACGCCTTGTGAAGAGGTGAATGAGGGCATCAAGTTTGAAGCATTCTTCGATGAGGAAGCCATCTGCTTGGTTGTAGTGAACCGAATTAAGCACAGAAATGCGTATTTTCTTAAGGACGAAGCACCAATTGCCCCACGGTGGGCGCCAAACTGTTTTGGTCAGAAAATCTGATGAGGATATTGCAACCAAACTCTTTGTTTAGGGGAATGATGCTTTAAATATGTAATAGCGATGAGGATCACTTCAATGTAAAGTGCACAAACAACACAAAGATTTATACGGGGAAAAAGCCCTTGATCAAGAGTTGATCTCCGGCACAAAAAACCCCGGGTGATGGAAACTACCGATCACCAAGCTAAAATAAATGGTTAAATGTTTACAACTCCGGATAGTAACGAGCTAGGTACAAGGATCACTACGGTGAAATGTGTAAAAAGTGTATGAGATTGCTAAGTGTATGAACGAGAGCTTGTATGAGAGCTTGTACGAGTGTGTGTGACTGCAAAAAATGACTAAGTGTTTTCTACTAGCTCGTTACTCCCTTTTAAAATAGAAATAACTACCTAAACTAACTATCCGACTTTCGTGCCAAGCCTCCACGTTCTCCATAACGTCTATTTTCGGTCAAGCACGTGCAGAATAGTTTAGGAATATTCTCCAGGAATGTCGCCAAGACCTGGTCAAGCTCGTTATACCTGCGAGGTAGTACAAAACATGAGTAAACAATCGTCAGTACGAGGATCCTTAAAGTGATCCATGATCCTGATCCTGAAGTTCTTCTGAGGATCACCACCTGTCACAGAAGTAAGGATCACTAGTTAGGATAACGAATAAGGATCACCAATTGTTAAAAATTCCTCCCCTAACACTAAGCATATGAGGATCAGGTATCTTGAGGTACATGTAGATTCTTTGTTAATCACTAATCACTTTAATGGATCCTATCCTGTTAAAGGTGAAAAGCTAATCAAATATTTGGAGCTAGTCAAAGAATTGGCACTCTCTTTTGTATCCTTTAGTTTGACACAGGTACCAAGGGAAGAGAATGCAGAGGCAGATGCACTAGCCAATTTAGGATCATCCTTGAAGATCCCGGAGGATATCAAGATCCCTATTATCCATATCCTGACCCCGGCTATCGAGGATCATGTGACTATGGAGATAGGAGAGGATTCTGCAACTATCCCTAGTGAGGATACTCAAACTCATTAAGGATCATGGATCCTCCCAATCATGAGATATTTACAACATGGAGAGATTCCTACAGGAGAAAACCCTAGGGCTTTCAAAATTAAGGTATCTCAATTCACAATCTTAAATAATATGTTATACAAACGATCTCTTGCAGGACCATACTTGAGATGCATTGAGGATACTGAAATCCAAGAAGTTTTAAAAGACTTCCATGAAGGAGATTGTGGAAACCACACTGGGGGCAGGGCGTTATTCTCAAGGATCCTGAGGACAGGATACTACTGGCCGACCATGAAGAGAGATGCTGTGGAATATGCTAGGAAGTGTGATCCTTGTCAGAGACACAGCAATATCCTTCATCAACCGGCTGAATTATTGCATCCTATATCCTCTACTTGGCCATTCATGAGATGGGGCATGGATATAGTTGGTAAGCTCCCTAAGGCACCTGGTGGAAAAGTGTTCATGCTTGCTATGACTGATTACTTCTCCAAGTGGATAGAGGCTGAAGCTTTTGCCCAAGTCAGAGAAAAGGAAGTTATATCCTTCATTAAAAGGAATATTATAACTAGATTTGGTATTCCTTCTGAAATTATATGTGATAATGGTTCCCAATTCATTGGGGGTAGAACTACTAACTTTTGTGATAGCTGGGGGATTAAGATGATAACATCAACACCAGTCCACCCACAAGCTAATGGTCAGGCAGAATCTTCCAATAAGATCATCATCAACAATCTAAAGAAGAAGCTTGGATCCAAGAAAGGGAAATGGGCAGAAGAATTACCTTATGTGCTTTGGGCTGATAGGACAACTCCTAAGAATGCTACAGGCCAAACTCCATTCTCTTTGGTATTTGGGGCAGAATCAGTGATCCCTACAGAAATGGTGGTTCCAACTGCTAGAACCAGTATTCGTGATCCTGAGGAAAATGATGAGAACTTGGTTCAAGATCTGGATACTATAGAAGAAATCAGAGATTTGGCAAGGATAAGGATGGCCAGTTATCAGCAAAGAATGGCCGGTGCCTACAACAAAAATGTTAGGATCAGGAAATTCCAAGTTGGTGATATGGTACTAAGGAAAGCATTTCAGAATACCACCAATCCTGCTGATGGAAAGTTGGCACCAAAATGGGAAGGCCCTTACTTGATTGAAGCTGAGGCAGGAAAGGGGGCATATCGATTGCTAACAATGGAAGGTGACTTACTACCAAGAGCTTGGAATGCGGTCCATTTGAAGAGATATTTCATGTGATAAGGATCCATGATCCTCACATGATAAACATCCTTAAAGGATCCTTAAAGCACAGATGATCCTCATTTTTGGTAACATTCTAATCTTAAACTATTTCATTTCCTTACTTTCTCACACAAGGATAAGGATCTTGCATCCTTTATCCCCATTTCACGAGATTTTGAGTTTTGAAGGTTCAGGTACTCTTAGCAAAAGCATGATTATCCACACAAGCAACCAGTTACTCGGGTTTGACCCCAGTTGTTTGGGTTTAACCCCAGTTTCGCCAGCAGCGCATGATGATCCTGGTATAGTTCATGGCAGTGGGACCAGTACTCGTTTTAGGGGCTGATAATTCCATTGTACTGGCTATACCTAGGATCCTACGTATAATGGTAGACGTACCATATATCCGTTCTTAAGGTTTCTAGCGTTTTCACGTTAGCTAAGGTTTTGGCATTTTCATGCCACTAAGTTTGGATAGTCGCCAGTTAGGGCCATACTCCAGTTAACATACGATCCTTGGGCTTGTCCCCAGTTATCCTTGGGCTTGTCCCCAGTTATCCTTGGGCTTGTCCCTAGTTATCCTTTGGGCTTGTCCCCAGTTGCTAACCTTTATCTTATAATGGCTTAGTCCCAAGTTGTGTTCTATTTCAGGTCTTTGAAGTTAAACAACCAAGGATCCTTGATCCTTACCTTTTACTAAGGTTTGTTCTGTGGTTATCCTGTTTATAGTATTAAGAGTTAGGATCCTAACTTGGATCCTCAGGTATGATCCTTAACTATTTTGATTTTATTCATTGATTATTTGAATAACCCTAATACTTTGACAACTGAACTCATGATCCTTAAAATATACCACTTTTTGGAATTTTTCAACTATAGGATATTTAATCCTGTATTATATCCTAAGTTTTTTATCTAAGTTGTTCAACTTTTCTTACTCAGACAAGTGTAAATCAAAACAATTGAAAAATAAAACAACACCAAGGATATCAACACAAGATAAGCCAAAAAAGATTAAGGTTATTTTATTAACAAAAGTTTAACCATCGAAGGTTGTCAAAATCACCTACCCCGAGCATCTACCAGCAATACGTGGCCTGTCCGCTGGGGTAGGTAAAGGGTGTCCATTGTCTAAAGGTCTTGGTAGTGCAGGAATTAAAAAGATGGCAGGATCACAACGGCTTCATCCCCCAAACAGAGGATCCCTCCACCAGTTGTAATCCTACCTATTGTCCAAAGGATCATACATGATCCTTAACCCTAATAGCTATTGTTTAGTTATTACAAACCATCATTGTTTTAAAAACATCACAACCACAAAAAACTAATACCAAATTTAAAAATTGGGCTCCGGCTACGTCTAGGAATGTCCATCATCGCCCAATTGTGCAGCCTACACCTTCGCTGCATCTTCATCCCCTCCAGCTTCGGTATCCTTCACCAGATCCTTCCCACTACCTCCAGCCTCGATCGCCAAAACCTCCTCAGCCTCCTCATCATCTTCAAGATCAGCCAACCTTGCTTTCCAGCCCTCAACATCCCAGCTGCTTCTGTCGAAGTTAGGATCTTGAGCTTCCTGGGCCATCTTTAGTTTTGTCTGATACATTGTGATGGCAGCAGAGACCTTTGCACCTTCTATGAGATCATGCTTCTCATAGTCAATGTCGATCAGGATTTTAGTTGTCTTAGTCTTGGCATCTTGAAGGGCTTTTTCAAGATCAGCAATCTTAAGATCCTTAAGCACTGCAACTTGTTGGAGGTCAGCAATCTTCTTATCCAGCTCCTCGACGCTTCCCACATAATCTTCAATCTCAGCAAATTTCTGCAAAGAAAAAGACAGAGCAGTTCAAGATCAGATGATCCTCAAATGAATAGGATACCTAGGCAGAATTGATGATCCTCACGTCATTGAAGTATTCAAGGAACTAGTGGCGGATCAGTGGTAGGCCTTGTAGGTCCTCTGTGTCAGAAGTTTTCCGCTTCTTGCCACCCCTTCCTTTAGTGGGTGCCTTGGGAATGGAGATGCTAGGACTGGCAGTGGCCCTCTTCTTCCTGGATCGAACAACATCAAGGTCGGCAGTGTTGAATTGGGAAGCAGGCTTGGAAGATTTTCCGGCACCTACACATTTAAAGCAAGATACGTATCCTTATCCTATTTCAATATAACTATTTGTTTTAATATTTAACTATACAAAAAGCAGGATACTTACTTGACATGGTGATGGAACCTGAGGATACTTCTTGTGAGTCTTGGGTGTCTATCTTGAATGACCTTATTTCAGGATCAAGCCTCCAAAAAGCAGCAAGCCTATCCTTGGTTGCGGGTGTTGTGATGAGGTGCGAAACAGAAATAGCTGCATAACACAAGACAAAAAGGGGTTAGTGATCCTTACACAAGAGCCAGTTTATTTGATGATCCTTCTCAGGATCCTCTGTCCTACCATTGGTGGACCACTTCCTGGGTAAATGCTTTCCATTTGGAATGGTATCCCTCCTGACAAAGAAGAAGCGTCGTTTCCAATTTGTGTCATTCTTGGTGGCCTTAAAAATGGGGTGTTCTTCGCCGGGTTTTCGCTTAAACAGATATCGATGGGATCCAAACGTCGTGAGATCATACATCTGTGTCAGCTCTGACATTCCTAAATCAATCCCTTCCTGCTCTATGATCCTCTCCAGGGTATATAAGACCCTCCAAATCATCGGCATGGCTTGGATGTAAGAGATGCCGGTAAGAGAAAAGAAGGATTGTGTAAGGTCTGGAAAAGGATAGGTGTATCCTATGGTGAATGGAGTAACTGGAAAGGCAACCCATGTTTCAGAAGCATAGTCGCTCAGAACCGTGGGATCGAAGGGTTTGAAAAAGGCGTTCGCCGGAAAGCAATGACGGATCTTATCTATTTGGGCATCGCTAAAGTAACACCTCTCATGAATTGAGTCTTTGATAATCCCTTGACTCTTCAAGGGGCTATCCTTCTGGTGATCCTTGGCGGGGGAAGACCGGAGCATCATCGATGTTGGTAAAGAAAGAAAAACAGAGTAAGAGAAGGAGAAATAAAAGAAGAGATACCTGATTAATCTTCGACCGAGAATATAAAGGGAGTTTCTTCGGATTTAAATGCATATTGATCCTATCTCTAACTCCTATTTATAATGATGATTTGTAGGATTGTCACTTCAGTGACGTCAGATTTGCAACGGCTAGTCCGTCTCCAACGGCTAGTTATCCGTTAGTTTGTTGCGGATAAGATCGAAAAAATATAACTCGTTTATTTACGATATAACTCCTTATATTTTGGGGGCAATTGTTAGGGGTGGATTTCTAAATGACCCGTGATCCTCAAATGTTATCCTGTTTAGTGATCCTTACTTCTGTGACAGTTAGTGATCCTCAGAAGTGCTTCAGGATCAGGATCATGGATCATTCTAAGGATCCTTATACTAATGATTGTTCACTTTGAATTCGATATTGTTTTGCAGGAGTGCCGGATTGGACTTGGTCATGGCGACATTCCTGGAGAATATTCCCTACAATTCTGCACGTGCTGGATCAATTGTGAACGTTATGGAGAACGTGGGGAGAAGGCACGAAATGCGGATAGTTAGTTAAGCTAGTTATTTTCTGATTTAAATGGGGTAGCGAGCTAATTAGACACAACTTTTTGCTATTTTTGGCTACACACACACTTACAACCGCTCACAACAGCTCTCGTTCATTCACTTAGCAATTTCATACACTTTTTACACAAGAACACTATAGTGATCCTTGTATTTAGCTCGTTATCATCCGAAGTTGTAACACATTATTTGTTTAATTTGAGTTGGTGATCGGTAGTTTCCATCACCCGGGGTTTTTTGTGCCGGAGATCAACTCTTGATCAAGGGCTTTTTCCCCGTATAAACCTTGTGTCACTTGTCATTTATTTTTCATAGTGATCCTTATTGCTATAAACCAATTCAAGCATCATACCCCGTGACAGAGAGTTTGGTTACATTATCCTCGTCTGATTTTTTGACCAAAACAGTTAGTACGTTTTGCTTTTGAACAATATAACAGTTGGAGGTGGATGGGTCTCGGTTTGAGACGAAATCTTCAACTGTCGGGTAAATATCCTTAAAAACTGATTGTGCTTTTGGTGGATGGATCTCGGTTTGAGATGAAACCAAAAGCACAAACTTTTGCTATGGTAATATAACTTCTCTTTTGACTTTATTATTGTTGTTATTGGTGTATAAATTTTACTTATGAAAACTGTTTTGTTTGAACATTTTTGGGAATATATTATAAACGTATCCTGAAAGATATCCTGATCATTTATAAACGTATCCTGAAAGATATCCTGATCAGGATACTGAAACACAACCTATAAATTATCCAAATAAAAAGGAGAGATCATACCAGAGATTCTTAGAGAATCAATTTCAATCCTCCATCATAAATATGTCCCCAGTGCACACTTATAAACTTGGATCCATCCTTTGAATAGTATAATGTATGTCCCCTGTGTTCAATACAGAAATACAAATGTATTCACACCTTGTCTCGAATAAATTCCGAATACCCCAGGGCAAAACCCCTGATATCCTGAAATGAATCCTTAGCATACTTGGGATAAACCCTTAATATTCTGGGGATAGACCCTGAGTTTCATGCGCTACAGGCGAGAGTGTATAAACTCCGAATCTTTGAAAGGTGAAAACCTTTAAACCTTAGAGAGTATGAAAATACCCTTTCGTGAGAGAGGGTGATCAATCCTCATATACCTTCAGGATCCAGGATATAGCCAACAGTAACGAAATTGTCAGCCACTTTTACATGAACTGGTCCCGCCACCTTGAACTATACCTGGATAACTTGCGCTCCAGGCGAGGTGTTTAAACCCAATTCGAAAGAAAGGTGAATACCTTTAAACCTTTGAAGGGATCAGGATCCCTTATACGTGAGAGAGGGGACCAATCCTCTAATCTTTCGAGTTATCCTGAGTGCATATCCTGGAGCTATATCCTGAAACATATGCTGCAAAACAACTATAAACTAAGGTGGGTGTTAGCTTGGCTAACACCCCTCCGATGCTTAAGTCAGTATTAGGTTCAAGATAATAAACAAATATAGTTAGAATACATACCATTCTGAGATAGAAATTAAATTCTACTCTTACTTGAAATAAAGCTTTAAATGTATTGCATTCCAGGATCTTGGTAGCATATCCCCTTCCATATTCTTGAGTCGATATGCTCCTTTCCCTGCTTCTGACTCTACTTTATATGGTCCTTCCCATTTTGGAGCTAGCTTGCCATCGACAGGATTAGTGGTATTTTGAAAAGCCTTTCTTAGCACCCAATCACCAACTCGAAATCTTCTAGTCCTTATGTTCTTGTTATATGCTCTGGATATTCTTTGTTGATATGCTGCCATTCTTAGTCTTGCCGCATCTCTTTTTTCATCTATAGTGTCCAAATCTTGACATAAGGCTTCAGGATTCTGTTCAGGATCCTGTAGGATAGATCTTGCGGTAGGTATCGCCATTTCCGTTGGGATCACTGCTTCCTCTCCAAATACCAATGAAAACGGGGTTTGGCCGGTTGCATTCTTTACCATTGTCCTATCAGCCCACAAAACAAAGGGTAACTCTTCTGCCCATCTTCCTTTTTTGGCTCCAAGTCTCTTCTTTAAGTTGTTGACAATTATCTTGTTTGAGGATTCAGCTTGTCCATTCGCTTGAGGATGTACCGGAGTAGACGTGATCATTTTGATTCCCCAACTCTTGCAAAAGTCAGTAGTTCTCTTGCTTATAAACTGGGACCCATTATCACAAATGATTTCAGCTGGTACCCCAAACCTGGTCAGGATATTCCTCTTTATGAAGGATACTACTTCTTGGTCTCTAACTTGAACAAATGCTTCAGCTTCAACCCACTTAGAGAAATAATCCGCCATTGCTAACATAAAGACTTTTCCTCCCGGAGCTTTTGGTAACTTCCCTACTATATCCATCCCCCATTTCATGAATGGCCAAGGGGAAGCTACAGGAAATAATGGTTCAGCTGGTTGATGTAGTATGTTACTATGCCTTTGACATGCATCACATCTTCGAGCGTATTCTGCAGCATCTTTCCTCATTGTTGGCCAATAATATCCTGTCCTTAATACCTTCGAGAACAATGATCTGCCCCCAGTATGGTTACCACAATCTCCTTCATGTATATCCTGAAGTACCTCTTTGGCTTCAGGATCTTCCAAGCACCTCAAATACGGTCCTGCAAGAGATTTCTTATATAAAACATTATTTATAATAGTAAATCGTGATACCTTCATCCTAAATGCTTTAGGATTTTCATCTCCGGGGATGTGTCCTTCCTTGAGATATCTTATGATTGGAGCCGTCCAGGATTCAGGATCCTTTTCAGGATACTCTGCTCCAGGATCCTGAATACCCGCTACTTCTTTATCCTGAGGATTCGTTGCAGGATACAAGATATGTAATATCGGTATTTGAGTTCTTTCCGGTATCCTGATCGATGATCCCAGATTTGCTAAGGCATCTGCTTCAGCATTATCCTCCCTTGGTACCTGTTCAAGTGTAAAAACATCGAAATATCCTGCTAATTTTTTGAGAATATCGAGGTATTCGATTAATTTCTCACCCTTAACTGCATAGGATCCATTAAAATGGTTAGTAATTAACAAAGAGTCAACATATACCTGCAAATTTTTTATACTCATGTTCTTAGCGAACTCTAATCCTGCAATTAAAGCCTCATACTCTGCTTCATTATTAGTAGCAGGAAATTCACATCTTATAGCCTGGGGTAATATGTCCCCCTGTGGCTATTTTAGTAGTATTCCCAAACCTACTCCTCTTACATTAGATGCACCATCAGTATATAATGTCCAGGATCCTGAGGATTCTCCTAACTGTTGAACTTCTAGGTCTACCTCATCCTGAATGTCACTACTAAAATCAGCCACAAAGTCAGCTAAAGCCTGAGACTTTATGGCATTTCTAGGTTCATATACTAAATCATAAGCACTCAACTTTACTGACCACTTAGCCATCCTGCCTGACATCTCTGGTTTCCTAAGCACATTTTTGACAGGATAATTTGTTTTAACATGAATCCTATGTGTCTCAAAGTAATGTCTAAGTTTCGTTGATGCCATAACTAATGCTAGTATCAATTTTTCTAAATGAGAATATCTAGTTTCAGCATTTAACAAGCTTTTACTAACATAATAAACAGGATATTGCTGACCTTCATGGTTCTTTACAAGGACGGCACTTACAGCATTCTCTGATACTGCGAGGTATAGGGATAATGGTTCACCATTCTCAGGCTTCATCAGTAGAGGTGCAGTTGAAAGATATCTCTTCAAATCCTGCAAGGCTGCTTCATGTTTCTCACCCCATTCGAATTTCTTGTTCTTCTTCAGGATATCATAAAACTCCTTGCATTTTTCTGAGGATCTTGAAATAAATCTGTTTAATGCTGCCACTCGCCCTGTTAATCGTTGAACATCCTTCATATTGGAGGGTGATTTAATATCCAAGATGGCTTTAATCTGCTCCGGGCTCGCCTCTATGCCTCTTTTGGTCACCATATATCCTAGAAATTTTCCTGCCCCCACTCCAAAATGGCACTTAGCAGGATTTAGCTTCATGTTATACTGATCCAGGATATCAAATGCTCCTTTAATATCCTGGAGGTGATCCTGAGCTTTCTTTGATTTTACCACCATATCGTCAATGTATACCTCCATGGTGTCCCCCAGTTTGTCTTTGAACATCATGTTTACCAATCTTTGGTATGTTGCACCTGCATTTTTCAAACCAAAAGGCATAGCTGTATAACAATAAATACCTGTTGGTGTCATGAAGGCAGTATCCTCCTGGTCAGAAGGTTCCATTTGGATCTGCTGAAATCCTGAGGATGCGTCCATTAAGGTCAACATTTCATGCCCGGCAGTAGCATCTACCATTGCATCAATGTGAGGGAGAGGAAATGGGTCTTTAGGACAAGCCTTGTTCAAGTCTGTGTAGTCCACACACACTCTCCATTTCCCATTTTTCTTCTGTACCACAACCACGTTTGCTAGCCACCTTGGGAACTTAACTTCTCTGATCATCCTGGACTTCAATAATCTCTCAACTTCCTCTTGGATAATCGTATTCCGCTCGGGAGCAAATTTCCTTCTTTTCTGATGAACAGGCTTGAATGATTTATCAATTCCAAGCTTGTGAGTGATAATGTCCTTGGATATGCCTGTCATATCCTCATGCTTCCATGCAAACGTCGACATCCTGCATTTCAAAAAGTTAGTTAACTGTTCTTCAATATCCTGAGGGATATTGGTTCCTACGAGCACTGAGATATCAGGATTATCCTGATCCAGGATAATTTTCTTCACATCCTGCTCCGAATCCTCCACGATATCCTGGGCCCGCATCTTTAATTGCTATGCTGTACTAGGCTTGGTTGAGGATTTCATCGAGGATGAGTAGCATTCTTTCGCCTCCTGCTGATCACTATCAACCTTGACAACTCCCCAAGGGGTAGGGATCTTGATGCATTGGTGATATGTTGACGGCACAGCCTTCATATCGTGAATCCATGGTCTTCCCAGTATGATGTTGTAGCAGGATAGGGAATCCATCACACAAAATCGTTGTATTGAGTTGACTCCTTCAACATATACTGGCAACTTTATCTCTCCTACTGTGTTTCTAGCCTCTCCACTGAACCCAACAAGCACGGTGGACTTTGAAGTGATATCCATTGGAGATACATTCATTCTCTTCAGAGTCTCTAGTTGGATTATGTTGACGGAACTGCCATTATCAACCAATATCCTGCGTACAAAATGGTTAGCCACATATAATGTTATTACCAAAGCATCATGATGAGGATCCTGGACAGTATCCCTGTCATCAGCATCAAATGTGATCACTTTGTCAGTTGTAAGCGTAGTCATCCTGACAGGTTTGTCTCCCCTTTCGGCCTTAGCTTCTTTTGCATGTCTTTTTGCCGCCGAATACGAAGTCCCACAAATGTCGGATCCTCCCGAAATAAAGTTGATTATCTTGGCATCCGCGGGAGGTGAAGCTGCTCGCTCAGGATCCTTCTCAGTATCCTGACCCTTATTCTTCTTTCTTCCTAAGAGATCTTTCAGATATCCCTTGCTTAGAAGATAGCTTATTTCTTTCCTTAGAGCAATGCAATCCTCAGTCACATGTCCGAAATCTTCGTGGAAGGCACACCATTTTGACTTATCCTTCCAATCATCTTTTTGTTGGTTTTTCCGAGGCCACCTAGCCTTGTCTCCTAAACCCTGCATGGCATACATTAATTCAGGAATGTTAACAGAAAAGCAATATTCAGATAATTCAGGATATTCTTCAGGATCCTCGTCTTCAATAGCATTCACTTTCTTGTTTTCATTTCTACCATATGGCTTAGGGCGATATGGCTTAAATGAGGATTCTGACTTCCTGTTAGTTGACTCATAAGTGTTAGATGAGTTCATCCTCTCTTGCATCTTTCTGTCGTCCTCCAATCGAATATATCTTAGGGCCCTGTTCCGAGCTTCATCCAAGTTCCTGCATGGGTTCATTACAAGGTCTTGGTAAAATTGAGAATCCTTTTGCAGCCCCATCTTGAAAGCTTGCACAGCTGTTGCAACATCAAGATGCGGAATGTCTAAGGATTCCCGGCTGAACTTGTTCACATAATCCCTTAGGGATTCTTGATGCCCTTGTGTTATCCTGTAAAGGTCACTTGTTAGTTTTTCAAAACTCCGACTACAAGAAAACTGACTATTAAATAAATTCACTAAGTGAGCAAAAGATGTAATCGAATGTGGAGGAACATTCAAGAGCCATTTCAAGGCTGATCCTGTTAGGGTAGAACCAAAACCCTTCCATAAGCATGCTTCCTTGAGCTCCGGAGGGATAGGGTTAATCTCCATTCTTTCCCTATACTGGGCAATATGCTCTTCAGGATCCGTGGTTCCATCATAAAGCTTCATGTTGGGGGTTTGAAATCTCTTTGGAATCTCAGCATCACAGATAGGATATGCAAAGCGAGATATCCTGTGGCTGTCTTGGGACACCTCCGGGATTGGCTGGACCACTCCAGGTACACTGGATATCATGTCCTTCAACTTTTGAAGTTCCCTAGTAAATGCTGATGTTACACCTGTATCCTGCAATGATCCACTATTGTTAGCAGCATGAGTATTATTATTATTTGACACGTTACCCGTCTGAGGATTTTGCCCGTATCCTGAAGCATATCCTGAGCTCCTCATGGTTGACATCCTGACCGAGGAGGGTATTTCAGGAGTGTGATTCTGAGGAAGGCTGGGCACAATATTCCCCCTGTTATCCTCAGTGTACACAGCTGAACTGAAGTTCAAAGTTCTGGGTTGTAACGGAGTGGCAATATCCTCAGCAGATCTGCTCGAGCCAGACTTCAGGAGTTGTATTTCCCTCAACAGCATTTGGTTTGTTTCCTGTTGCTGCCTCATTTGTTCCTGCACACTTCCAAATAAGGTTAGAATTTCATCATTAGAAGCTAAAACGGGAGCAGATTCCTGAACACTGTTAGGGGTCATTTTCTTAACAATGTATCCTGACCAATATCCTGCCTTTGTTTGTTTATTTGTAATCAGGATGCTGGAAGAGGATATTGCTGACATCTTGGGCGATATCCTGAAGCTTGTTGAATTAACCACGTGCAGATGAAGGGCAGAGGCTTGCTAACGGTCACAAGGACTTCTTCTCCTCAAGACTCGGACGAATTTGTTGAGAAAGAGACGTTGAGCCCGAAAGACCAGGTCTGCAACGTTCCAAGAGGGAATATTCGGTGAATCCCACGAGTTTAGGGTAGTTAGTTATTTTATCTTTACTATAAATAGATGAGGTCGGATCAGCTTAGAACACACATCATTTCACACTTACACTCTCGAACACAATCACTCTCTAGCTGATAGCAAACATCACACTTGTATTTCATTTTCGTTGTAACACCTAGTCGATCCGTACCACATCCTGCACTGTATCCTGATTTTTGAAGCAATTGAAGAACAAGGCAGCTGCGATTGTCAGCTCCCGAGGTTTTATGCCGGCGATCTAGATTGATCAAGGGCTTTCCTCGTACATCTCGTGTCACTTCCTTTACTTTTTGCTCATTAATTGCTCATTGTTTGATCATCGATACAGCTCAATATCCCGAGCCGTATCCTTAAACTGTTTTTGCAAGTAATTTAATTAACACATTTTTGACATTTACTTCTAGCACACTACCTCACTTAACTAATTTGATCACTTAATTACTTCGGTAATTTTTGACCAAAACAATTTGGCGCCCACCGTGGGGCAAGTGGTGCTCTCTTTACTAAAAATTTTTGTTAAATCGCTAATCGGTTTTTTATTTTCAAAACTTTTTGCTACATTGTCCACAATGGCCTCACGATCAAACATGAGTTCCTCTACTGTGTCTGCTATGACTTCTGCTACTACCGGTTCGGTGCTTCCACCACCTCCTCCAAGGATTCCTGCCTCTACACAATCTCAAGATGTTATCCCAACTCGGAGTGTCCAGGGATCTGCTCCCGTTTTAGCTTCTAATGATGAAATTTTAACCTTATTTGGAAGTGTGCAGGAACAAATGAGGCAGCAACAGGAAACGAACCAAATGCTTTTGAGGGAGATACAACTCCTGAAGGCTGGCTCGAGCAGATCTGCGGAGGACAACGTCACTCCGTTACACCCCAGAGCGTTGAACTTTAGCTCAGCTGTTTATACCGAGGATAATAGGGGGAATATCGTGCCCAGTCTTCCTCAGAATCATACTCCTGAAATACCCTCCTCGATTAGGATGTCAACCATGAGGAGCTCAGGATATGCTTCAGGATATGGGCAAAATCCTCCAACTGGTAACGTGTCTAATAATAATAATACTCATACTACTAACAGTGGTGGATCTTTGCAGGATACGGGTGTAACATCAGCACTTACCAGGGAACTTCAGAAGTTGAAAGACATGATATCTAGTGTACCTGGGGTGGTCCAGCCGATCCCGGAAGTATCTCAAGATAGCCACAAGATATCTCGTTTTGCATACCCTATATGTGATGCTGAGATCCCAAAGAGATTCCAAACTCCCAACATGAAGCTTTATGATGGGACTACGGATCCTGAGGAGCATATTGCCCAGTATAGGGAAAGAATGGAGATTAACCCTATCCCTCCGGAGCTCAAGGAAGCGTGCTTGTGCAAGGGATTTGGTTCTACTCTAACAGGATCAGCCTTAAAATGGCTGTTAAACGTTCCTCCTCACTCAATTACTTCATTTGCTCATTTGGTTAATTTATTTAACAGTCAATTTTCTTGTAGTCGGAGTTTTGAGAAACTAACCAGTGATCTTTACAGGATAACTCAAGGGCCTCAGGAATCCTTGAGGGATTATGTGAACAAATTTAGTCGAGAATCCTTGGATATCCCACATCTTGATGTTGCAACAGCTGTGCAAGCTTTTAAGATGGGATTACAAAAGGATTCTCAGTTTTATCAGGATCTTGTAATGAATCCCTGCAGGAATCTCGATGAAGCTCGTAACAGGGCCTTGAGATATATCCGTCTGGAAGATGACAAGAAGATGCAAGAAAGGATGAACTCATCCAACACTTATGAATCAACTAATAGGAAGTCAGAATCCTCATTTAAGTCATATCGGCCTAAGCCATATGGTAGAAATGAAAACAAGAAAGTGAATGCTGTCGAAGATGAGGATCCTGAAGAGTATCCTGAGTTGTCTGAATATTGCTTTTCTGTTAATATTCCTGAATTGATGTATGCTATGCAGGGTCTAGGAGACAAGGCTAGATGGCCTCGAAAGAATCAACAAAAGGCTGACTGGAAGGATAAGTCAAAATGGTGTGCTTTCCACGAAGATTTCGGACATATGACTGAGGATTGCATTGCTTTAAGGAAAGAAATAAGCTATCTTCTAAGCAACGGATATCTGAAGGATCTCTTAGGAAAGAAGAAGAATAAGGGTCAGGATACTGACAAGGATCCTGAACGAGCAGCGTCACCTCCCTCGGATGCCAAGATAATCAACTTCATTTCGGGAGGATCTGACATTTGTGGGACCTCGTATTCGGCAGCAAAGAGACATGCAAAGGAAGCTAAGGCCGAAAGGGGAGACAGACCTGTCAGGATGACTACCCTCACGACTGACAAAGTGATCACTTTTGATGCAGATGATAGGGATACTGTCCAGGATCCTCACCATGATGCTCTGGTAATAACGTTATATGTGGCTAACCATTTTGTACGCAGGATATTGGTTGATAATGGCAGCTCCGTCAACATAATCCAACTAGAAACTCTGAAGAGAATGAATGTATCTCCAATGGATATCACTTCAAAGTCCACAGTGCTTGTTGGATTCAGTGGAGAGGCTAGAAACACAGTGGGAGAGATAAAGTTGCCAGTATACGTTGAAGGAGTCAATTCGATACAACGTTTCTGTGTGATGGATTCTCTATCCTGCTATAACATCATATTGGGAAGACCGTGGATTCACGATATGAAGGCCGTGCCATCAACGTATCACCAATGCATCAAGATACCTACCCCTTGGGGAGTGGTCAAAGTTGATAGTGATCAGCAGGAGGCGAAAGAGTGCTACTCCTCCTCGATGAAATCCTCAGCCAAAACTAGCGCAGCATAGCAATTAAAGTCACGGGCCCAGGATATCGTGGAGGATCCGGAGCAGGATGTGAAGAAGGTTATCCTGGACCAGGATAACCCCGATATTTCGGTGCTCGTAGGGACCAATATCCCTCAGGATATTGAGGAACAATTAATTAACTTTTTGAAATGCAGGATGTCTACGTTTGCATGGAAGCATGAGGATATGACAGGCATATCCAAAGATATTATCACTCATAAGCTTGGAATTGATAAATCATTCAAGCCTGTGCAACAAAAAAGAAGGAAGTTTGCTCCTGAGTGGAACACAATTATCCAGGAGGAAGTTGAAAGATTATTAAAATCAAGAATGATCAGAGAGGTTAAGTTCCCAAGGTGGCTAGCAAACGTGGTTGTAGTACAGAAGAAGAATGGGAAATGGAGAGTTTGTGTAGACTACACAGACTTGAACAAAGCTTGTCCTAAAGACCCATTTCCTCTTCCCCATATTGATGCAATGGTAGATGCCACTGCTGGGCATGAAATGCTGACCTTCATGGACGCATCCTCAGGATTTCAACAGATCTAAATGGAGCCTTCTGACCAGGAGGATACCGCCTTCATGACGCCAACAGGTATTTATTGTTATACAGCTATGCCTTTTGGTTTGAAAAATGCAGGTGCAACATACCAAAGATTGGTAAACATGATGTTTAAAGACAAACTGGGGGACACCATGGAGGTGTACATTGACGATATGGTGGTAAAATCAAAGAAAGCTCAGGATCACCTCCAGGATATTAAAGGAGCATTTGATATCCTGGATCAATACAACATGAAGCTGAATCCTGCTAAATGCCATTTCGGAGTGGGGGCAGGAAAGTTTCTTGGATATATGGTGACGAAAAGGGGGATAGAGGCAAGCCCGGAGCAGATTAAAGCTATCCTGGATATAAAATCACCCTCGAATATGAAGGATGTACAAAGGTTAACAGGCCGAGTAGCAGCTCTAAACAGATTTATCTCAAGATCCTCGGAGAAATGCAAAGACTTCTATGATATCCTAAAGAAGAACAAAAGATTCGAATGGGGGGAAAAGCATGAAGCAGCCCTACAAGATTTGAAACGGTATCTCTCAACCGCACCTCTGTTGATGAAGCCGGAAAATGGTGAACCACTATCCCTATACCTTGCTGTATCAGGGAATGCTGTAAGTGCCGTTCTTATAAAAGACCATGAAGGTCAGCAGTATCCTGTTTATTATGTTAGTAAAAGTTTGTTAGATGCTGAAACTAGGTATTCTCATTTAGAAAAATTGATACTAGCATTAATTATGGCATCAACGAAACTTAGACATTATTTCGAGACACATAGGATTCATGTTAAAACCAACTATCCTGTTAAAAATGTGCTTAGGAAACCAGAGATGTCAGGCAGGATGGCCAAGTGGTCAGTAAAGTTAAGTGCTTATGATTTAGTATATGAACCTAGGAATGCCATAAAGTCTCAGGCTTTAGCTGACTTTAGTAGTGACATTCAGGATGAGGTAGACCTAGAAGTTCAACAACTAGGAGAATCCTCAGGATCCTGGACATTATATACTGATGGTGCATCTAATGTAAGAGGAGTAGGATTAGGAATACTACTAAAATCGCCACAGGGGGACATATTACCCCAGGCTATTAGGTGTGAATTTCCTGCTACCAATAATGAGGCAGAATATGAAGCTTTAATTGCAGGGTTAGAATTGGCTAAGAGCATGAGTATCAAAAATTTGCAAGTATATGTTGACTCTCTGTTAATTACTAACCATTTTAATGGATCATATGCAGTTAAGGGAGAGAAATTAATCGAATATCTCGATATTCTCAAAAAATTAGCAGGATATTTCGATGTTTTTATACTTAAACAGGTACCAAGGGAAGATAATGCTGAAGCAGACGCCTTAGCAAATCTGGGATCATCGGTCAGGATACCTGAAGGGACACAAATACCAATAGTACATGTCTTATATCCTGCAACGAATCCTCGGGATAAAGAAGTAGCTGGTATTCAGGATCCTGGGGCGGAATATCCTGAAGAGGATCCTAGAACCTGGACGGCTCCAATCATGAAATATCTCCAAGAAGGACACATTCCTGGAAATGAAAATCCTAAGGCATTTAGGATGAAGGTATCACGGTTCACTATTATAGATAATATTTTATACAAGAAATCTCTTGCAGGACCATATTTAAGGTGCTTGGAGGATCATGAAGCTAAAGAAGTACTTCAAGATATACATGAAGGGGACTGTGGTAATCATACTGGGGGCAGATCATTATTCTCGAAAGTATTGAGGACAGGATACTTTTGGCCAACAATGAGGAAAGATGCTGCAGAGTATGCTCGAAGATGTGATGCATGTCAAAGGCATAGTAACATACTACATCAACCAGCTGAACCACTATATCCTGTAATTTCCCCTTGGCCATTCATGAAGTGGGGGATGGATATAGTAGGAAAGTTACCGAAAGCTCCGGGAGGAAAAGTCTTTATGCTAGCAATGACGGATTACATCTCTAAGTGGGTTGAAGCTGAAGCATTTGTTCAAGTAAGAGACCAAGAAGTAGTATCCTTCATCAAGAGAAATATCCTGACCAGATTCGGAGTACCAGCTGAGATAATCTGTGACAATGGCTCTCAGTTCATAAGTAAGAGGACTACTGACTTTTGCAAGAGTTGGGGAATCAGAATGATCACATCAACTCCGGTACATCCTCAAGCAAATGGACAAGCAGAATCCTCTAACAAGATAATTGTCAACAACTTAAAGAAAAGGCTTGGAGCCAAAAAAGGAAGATGGGCAGAAGAATTACCCTTTGTTTTATGGGCTGACAGGACAACGATAAAGAATGCAACAGGTCAAACCCCATTTTCGTTGGTGTTTGGAGCAGAAGCAGTGATTCCAACGGAGATGACAATACCTACTGCAAGATCTATCTTAAGTGATCCTGAGAAGAATCCTGAGGCCTTGAGTCAGGATTTAGACACTATAGATGAAAAGAGAGATGCAGCAAGGCTAAGGATGGCAGCATATCAACAGAGAATATCCAGGGCATACAACAAGAATGTTAGAACCAGAAGATTTAAGGTTGGAGATTGGGTATTAAGAAAGGCCTTCCAAAATACTACTAATCCTGCCGATGGCAAGTTAGCTCCAAAATGGGAAGGACCATATGAAGTTGAATCAGAAGCAGGGAAAGGAGCGTATAGACTCAAGAATATGGAGGGAGATATGCTACCGAGATCTTGGAATGCTATACACCTTAAGCTCTATTTCAAGTGAGTCTAGAATTTAATTTCTAACTCAAGATGGTATGAATTCTTACTTCTTTTTAATATATTTTTATATTATTAATTCTTTTGAACCCAATACTGACTTAAGCATCGGAGGGGTGTTAACCAAGCTAACACCCACCTTAGTTTACATTTGTTTTGCAAGATATGTTCCAGGATATAGCTCCAGAATATGCACTCGGGATAACTCAGAAGATTAGAGGATTGGCCCCCTCTCTCACGTTTAAGGGATGCTGATCCCTTCACAGGTTTAAAGGTATTCACCTTTCTTCCGAATTGGGTTTAAACACCCCGCCTGGAGCGCAAGTTATTCAGGGATAGTTCAAGGTGGCGGGACCAGTCCATGTAAAAGTGGCTGACAATTTCGTTACCATTGACTATATCCTGAATCCTAACGGTATATGAGGATTGATCACCCTCTCTCACGAAAGGGTATTTTCATACTCTCTAAGGTTTAAAGGTTTTCACCTTTCTAAGTCTTGGAGTTTATACACTCCCGCCTGTAGCGCATGAAAAATTGGGATTTTCCCCAGGATACAAAGGATTTATCTCCAGTACATCCTTGGGTTATGCCCTCGGAATGAGAAAAATTGCTTATGCAATGCAAACTGACATTAAATAGATTTCTAAGCTACTTGAAGACATTGTACACAGGGGACATCCCTGCCAAGATGGTGGTGTAAGGCTAAAAGAATGAAGTTTGCGACTAATGCATTAAGTACCTTGCACTGGGGACATCTTCATTGGAAGAGTTGCAAAGGGATTGAAGTTCGGTAATAGGTTTATATCCTATGTCTGGTATGGTCTTTCCTTTGCAAGTCTCATTTAAATTTTTAATAACATCATGTTAAATATCTTGACACATATCCTCAAAGTCCTTTTAAGGATATTTGGCTGGGATGTTTGAAACTAGTATTGGTTTGGAATTTTGATCATCATCAAAACTTGGTTTTGAAGAGATAAGCTATTTTTTACTTTCTAGAAAACTTTTTAAGATAAAGGAATGTCTGGAAGATCTATTTAATAAAAGGCTTTTGCAGTATGTTTTTGAGCATACCAATCAGGATATTTTGTGAAATAACAGTATGAGATTTTTGTAAAGCTAAAACTTACACTAAATAATGCAAAGTAACAGAAAAATAAGTCAAAAGATAGTTATATTATTAACAAGTCAAAAGTTGTGCTTTTGGTAAGGCCCATCCGTCAAAAGCACAATTAGTTGTTACCATAATTTTGTAACGGTTGCAGGATCTGTCTCAAAACAGGACCCGTTCACCTACAACCGTTACTGTGTTCAAAACAAGTTATACTAACTGATGACCAAGGGCTTCGTCCTAAAACCTAGGACCCATCCACCTTTGGTCATCACATTGTTCTAGTGCAGGAAAAGTAAATTGTTCAAGGACAGGAAAAGTAAATTGTTTATGCAACCACAACCATGAAATTAAAAAGTGGGCTCCGGCCTTGGCACGTATATCCATCATCGCCCACTCTGCTGCCTAAGGGGCAGCACCTTCTTGAACAGCAACCTCCTTGCCAGCATTCACCCCAGCATCACCCTCAGGATTCTTCTCAGCACCATCATCAGCATTGGCCACCTCCTCTGCCGTCTTAGAAGGCTCTTCACCAGTATGTTTTGCAGGATGAGCAACGGGATGACCTCCAAGGCCCTGTAGTTTCTCCTCCCAAGCCTTTACATTCCAGGAAGGGCATTCAAAACCCAGATCCATGGCTTCATAAGCCATCCTTATCCTGGCTTGGAGAAGAGAGACGACCACCGAAGTCTTTAGGCTATCCCGGTATGAGCTCATGTTCTGCTGATATTGGAGAAGAGCGGCGTCCAGCTTGGCTTGAGCATCCTCATTAGCTTTGTGAAGGGCGGCTTGATGTTCCTGAGTCATTGCCTTGTATTTGTCCTCATAGTGCTGGGATTTGGCAGCTGCGATGGTCCCTTGATCAGCTATGGTGGCTTGAGCTTTCTCCAACTGAATCTGCAACATCTTGTTAAGACCGGTAGCATCTTCGTATAAATGCATGAGGCGATCCAGACCCTATAGATAAAGACGCAGGTATTAATATAGGCAGGATAAAGACTAACATACTTGTGCAGGATATTGGAAAGAAAGTTCTACCTGTTTGAGAAATGAGGTGGCGTCATTGAACCCATGATTCTCAAGAGAGAATGTTTCAGAAACAGCTGGGGAGTCAGTCTCCTTTCTCTTCCGGGAACTGGATGCCCTGGTCCTGGATGCCGGAGGGCCTTTGGGAGCAGAAACAGTTTTCGAGGAGGTAGGCTTTGGTGTAGCAGACGACTTTGGCTTGGATTCTTGTTTGGCGGGTTCAAGGCTGGAATAGCAATCCAGTTCATCGAGTTCGAAAGCATCAAGGTTGACGACTGGTGCTACATAAGGGAAGATACTCTTAAAACTCATCATATTTTTTAATATAATTAACATATGAAAATATGCTTACCAGACATTTCTGAGTTTGATTTTTGATGAGGATCTGTGAGAGACAGGGAAAAACTTCTTTCGCTGGCAGGAAGACGGTAGATTTCCTTGATCTTGGATTCGGATTCCGCGCTAGGAGGCACTAAATCTCTGAAATTCGCTGCATAAAAACATCAGAATATAAGTCCGGGATACAGTTTGAGAATATAATTGGGGATATTCCTAAAACCCTAAATCCTACCCTTGGTTAACCATTTAACCGGTAGGTCGAAACCCTTATCAATGGAGTCTCTTTTGACGAAAAAGAATTTTCGTCGCCATCGATCCTCGTTCTTGGTGGCTTTAAGGACCAAAGGACTCTTGATGGAGAATAGAAGATAACGGTGGTTGTCGTGGGATCTTAATCGGTATGCTACGGGAAGGTCCTCAACAAGAAGGTTGGGGTAATGACGAGATTTGATTTGATCCAACACTATCAAGATTCGCCAGACCATTGGCATAACTTGGGCATAACTAAGGCCGGTGAGGTCGAAAAAACTGGAGATAAAGGGTGAAAATGGATACCGGAGTCCAAGGGAGAAAGGATAAGCGAAAAAACAAACCCACTCATCGGATGATGCATCCGATCGGGCTTCCTTGTCAAACGGGCGAAAGACCGTTCCGGCGGGAAAGGCACCGGAGTCTTGGAGAGCAGCAATGTCAGCATTATTGAAACAGCAAATCTCCTTCGCTGGATCAGTGATAAGGTTTTGACTTATCAGGGTTGAGGCAGACCGGACTGAGCGGGATTTCGTTCGTGGTGCCATTGAGCAAATCATGAAAAATTAAGGAGAGAAAATTAGAAGAGAAGTTACCTGATGCTTGCTTGAAGATAAGGATGACCGAGACAAGGAGTCCCTTGGTTAATATAGGATGAGTATAAGGGGGTAAAAAGTAAATAATGCCTTGGAAGTTGCACCGCTGTCATTTCAAGAGTCTAGTCATATTAATGGCCTTGAGTTATGAAGTAAAGTTTTGAAATATATCCGTTGGATTGGTATCCCAACTGATATATTTGGGGACAATTGTTAGGGGTCATTTTCTTAACAATGTATCCTGACCAATATCCTGCCTTTGTTTGTTTATTTGTAATCAGGATGCTGGAAGAGGATATTGCTGACATCTTGGGCGATATCCTGAAGCTTGTTGAATTAACCACGTGCAGATGAAGGGCAGAGGCTTGCTAACGGTCACAAGGACTTCTTCTCCTCAAGACTCGGACGAATTTGTTGAGAAAGAGACGTTGAGCCCGAAAGACCAGGTCTGCAACGTTCCAAGAGAGAATATTCGGTGAATCCCACGAGTTTAGGGTAGTTAGTTATTTTATCTTTACTATAAATAGATGAGGTCGGATCAGCTTAGAACACACATCATTTCACACTTACACTCTCGAACACAATCACTCTCTAGCTGATAGCAAACATCACACTTGTATTTCATTTTCGTTGTAACACCTAGTCGATCCGTACCACATCCTGCACTGTATCCTGATTTTTGAAGCAATTGAAGAACAAGGCAGCTGCGATTGTCAGCTCCCGAGGTTTTATGCCGGCGATCTAGATTGATCAAGGGCTTTCCTCGTACATCTCGTGTCACTTCCTTTACTTTTTGCTCATTAATTGCTCATTGTTTGATCATCGATACAGCTCAATATCCCGAGCCGTATCCTTAAACTGTTTTTGCAAGTAATTTAATTAACACATTTTTGACATTTACTTCTAGCACACTACCTCACTTAACTAATTTGATCACTTAATTACTTCGGTAATTTTTGACCAAAACAAACACTGCGAGTAGGGATAATATCCTGAGGTCGTGAAGAGGCTGGCATCCTTGGAGGAGGTGGTGGAAGCACCGAACCGGTAGTAGCAGAAGTCATAGCAGGTACAGTGGAGGAACTCATGTTTGATCTTGAGGCCATTGCAGACAATGTGGCAAAAAGTTTTGAAAATAGAAAACCGATTAGCGATTTCACAAAGATTTTTATTAAAAGTAGCACCACTTTCCCCACGGTGGGCGCCAAATTGTTTTGGTCAAAAATTACCGAAGCAATTTAGTGATCAAATTAGTTAAGTGAGGTAGTGTGCTAAAAAGTGTGTTGAAAATATGCTGGTTAAGTTATTTGGAAAAACAGTATTCAGGATACGGCTCAGGATATTAGGTTGTATCTACGATCAAACAATGAGCAAACAATGAGCAAAAAGTAAAGGGGATGACACGAGATGTACGAGGAAAGCCCTTGATCAATCTAGATCGCCGGCATAAAACCTCGGGAGCTGACAATCGCAACTGCCTTGATCTTCTTATTGCTTTAAACTTCAGGATACAGTGCAGGATATGGACCAGATTGCTATGTGTTACAATGTTTTTGTGCGAGAGTGAAAGTTTTCTAGAGAGCAAGTGTTAGAGTGTAGCGAGTGAAAATGTGATGTCCTATTCGATCTGGTATACCCACCTATTTATAGTAACGAATTACAAACAATAATCCCTACAAATATGGGGTACTCCGAATATTCCATTGTGAACGTTGTGGACCGAGTAATACGGCTTCAACGTCTTTATTTGAACGACTTGGACCTAGTCTTCCGCGGAATGAGTCCTTGTAAACGTTGCTAGCTTCTAACCCACGTACCTGCACATAATCCGTTAGTAATCCTGAGGATACCATTCAGGATGTTACCAATATCCTGAACCAGCATCCCGGATGTAAACGGATACTATATAACCAAGATATAAATCAAGATATTTTTCAGGATATGGGCTCAGAATTTCACCCATAACACTATTATACTTGATTTATCTATGTTACCCTTGTACTTTGACAACAGGATTTATGATCCTAAAATTTTATCACTTTTTGAACTTTTCGATTATAGGATATTTGATCCTTGATCATATCCTAAACTTTTGACTTAAACTAATTTTTATACTTTCACTATCAACTTGTATGTTCAAGGCAATGTGCAATAATAACTAAAAGGTAAATAAACACAAAATGTACAACACGAAATAGCCAAAAGATTATAGTTTTATTTACCAAAAGTTAAACCCTTTTTAGGTTGTCAAAATTGCCTACCCCAAGCATCTACCAGCAAAACGTGGCCCGTCCGCTGGGGTAGGCAAAGGGTGTCCATATTAACAAGGTCTATATGCAGGAAATAAAGGTGGCAGGATAACAAGTGGTTTCATCCCCCAAACAGAGGATCCATCCACCACCCATTATCCTACCTATTGTCCAAAGGATCCATGATCCTCAATCCTAAAAACTATTGTCTAAAGTTATTACAGACCAACATTGTTCACCATCAAAACACCATCAAACAAAAACCATAAACCATAAAAAAATGGGCTCCGGCCACGTCTAGAAATATCCATCATCGCCCATTGTTGCAGCCTACACCTTCGCTGCATCACCACCAGCCGCTGATCCTTCCGCTTGGTCCTACACTCCACTGCCACCAGCCTCCGATGCCAGGACCTCCTCAGCCTCCTCTTCATCATCTAGCTCAGCAAGCTTGATCTTCCAGCCCTCTTGGTCCCAGGCAGTCCTGTCAAAGCTAGGATCCTCAGCTTCCTTTGCCATTTGCAATTTGATCTTGAGCATGGCTATTGTGGCAGAAAGCTTAGCTCCTTCCATCACTTCTGCCTTCTCCTGGTCAGCTGTAACTTGGGCCATGACCAGCTGCTTTTTCACCAAGTTGAGCTCCTTCTCGAGGGAAGAGATGGTCTGATCCTTAGCCAGGAACATCTTCTGGAAGTCCAAGTGCTTTTGTTCAGCCTCTACAGCACAGGAATCCATGAGCATCTGGATCTCAGCAAATTTCTGCAAAAGAGTAGTATATGTCAGGATCCGTTATCCTCAGTATGGGAAGATCAGATTTAAGGATCAGGGATCCTTACCTCAGAGACATATTCTTCAAACTGATGCTGGATGAGAGGCAGACCTTCAAGAGTCTCGGCAGCCTTCCTTTTCTTTCCATCTTAGCCCCTTATGCTGGCACCCTTGGGATTTGGGATGCTGGGACTGGAAGCAGGTTGTTTCTTGGCAGACTTGGAAAGAGCAAAAGCATCAAGATCACTAACACTGAACCGGGAAGCTGATTTTGAAGATTTGCCGGCACCTACAAATGCAAAATACATATAAGTATTCATACCCTACAACTATTTAAACATTTATTCATATATGGATTGGGATACTTACTTGACATTGTGTAGGAGCTGGAGGATGCTTCCTGTGAATCTTTTGTTTTGGCCTGAAAAGTTCTTACTGCAGGGTCAAGCTTCCAAAATGCTGCAATTCTTTCTTTTGTTGCAGGTGATTCCAGGAGATGAGAAACTGAGATGGCTGCACAACAGAAACAGAAAAAAGGATCAGTTATCCTTAAAATAGACAGAGTCCTTCTATGATCCTTGTATAAGGATCCTATATCCTACCATGGGTGGTCCATTTTACGGGAAGGTCATTCCCGTCCGGGATTGAGTCCCTCCGCACAAAAAAGAAACGATTTTTCCAGTGGGTATCATTTTTTGTGGTTTTGAGGATTGGATGGGGCTGACCAGGTTTATGTTTAAACAAGAATCGGTGTGAACCATGGCTTACAAGATTATACAACTCAGCCAATTCCGACATGCCTAGTTCTATCCCTTCCTGTTCTATGATGTTTGCTAGAGTGTACAGAACTCTCCACATCATCGGCATGGCCTGAATGTAGCACATACCGGTGAGTGCAAAGAAAGATTGGGTAAGATCAGGGAAAGGGTAAGAGAATCCTATCAAGAAGGGTATCGCAACCCCCAATCCCTAATGCCTCGGGAACGGGCGGCCGCGAGCCAGTTTTGGTGGTATCGTTGGTTTATTCAATTTGGCAGCGGAATTTACATCAGGATCGTAGTTAGGAAATATTTTATCAGAGTAAAATACCACATTTTCATACTATTAAACAAATGGGATAAACCCAAGTTTTAAGTACACAATTCCATATGGATAAACCCTATTTTATTTCATAAAAACATCTATTTTATTTAGGTAACTTTATTGCCACTTTTTCAAGCCTTCAGTGCTGTCCAGCTGGCTTCTAATTGGCTTTCACATTTTGTTACCTGAAACGCGTTTAAAAACATTTTGTCAGTGGGAAATACTGGTGAGTGAATCCCAGTTCAATCAAGTTTAAATAAAAACCATTGTACAGTATTGAGGGCGATCTCGCAATTATATTTGTTTCCAAGTTATACTAATTATCACCCACGGTACTGTCATCTGACTTATGGTCATGTTACTCCTATCCAGGTTGTAACAAATTTTGTATACAAAACCCCAAATATACCGACGATAATTGTATCCTTACAAATACTCAATAACTATTATTCGCATGGAAAAATATTTAAGGTTTTGTAAAAGCAGTTCACAAAATAGGTTTACAAAAAAAGGATAAACTCACATTGTTGTCTTAGATTATTCTTTAGGGTTTCCTGGTGACAATCTATAATTTAAACAAATGCACACGTGTTAGTATAATAACCCATTTTAACATTAGTAATACCCTCCCCGAGACGACATTCCAACGACTACGTCGGGCAGAACCACGACAGCCGTTACGGAACCCTAGATCAATCGGGCATAGTATCTAATACGTATCCAGGGGTTATAATACTTACAACGGAGCAGAACTTCGCTATTTAGGGGGTTATTATACCCGAGTATAGTGCCTGCTATGTGAAAATCGAGAGAAAGAAAAGAAATCTGAGCGACGTAAACTGAAGGCCTAAGCTCCAGCTTTATAGGGGCTGAGTTTGGGTTTCTGGGGGCCCGCGTAAACATAGGCTAAGGCCTACGCGGCCCGCCTCAAACTCAAAAATTAGATTTTTAATTATTTTTAATACTATTCAAGGTATTCGGGGTCCGTTTTCGCGTATGGGTGTATTTAGAGACATATAGGAGTATTTTAAAATATATTAGGGTATCGGAAAAATATTCAGGAGGGTTGTTATATCCTCCCCACCTTGTTTTAGAGCTCGTCCTCGAGATCTACTGGAACAAGTGTGGATATTTCCTTTGCATTTCTGATTCAAGTTCCCATGTATACTCTTGGCCTCTTTTGGAATCCCATTTCACTTTGACCAGAACTAATCTCTTATGCTTGAGGTTTTTAACTTTTCTGTCTTCAATCTGTAGAGGCCTTTCTACAAACTTAAGTTGTTCATTTACCTCTATATCCTTAAGAGGTCCTACAAGTGATTCATCGGCTAAGCATTTCTTGATATTAGATACATGAAATACATCATGTATCCCTGCCATTTCCTCTGGCAGTTGTAGCTGATAGGCTACAGGTCCTATTCTTCTAATAATCTTAAAAGGTCCAACATACCTGGGACTTAGCTTTCCTCTTTTGATGAATCTTACCACTCCTTTCCAAGGAGAGACTTTTAATAATACTTTATTTCCTACTTGAAATTCTAATGGCTTGCGTCTGTTATCTGCATAACTCTTTTGTCTATCACGTGCTGCTTTTAGTCGTTCCTTGACTTGAATGATCTTGTCAGTCGTTTCCTGTACTATCTCGGGTCCAGATAGTTGCTTTTCCCCAATTTCTGCCCAACAGACTGGGGTTCTGCACTTTCGTCCATAAAGTGCTTCGAAGGGTGCAGCATTGATACTTGTGTGATAGTTGTTATTATAAGAAAATTCTATTAAAGGTAAGTGATCGTCCCAATTACCTCCGAAATCAATTACACAAGCTCTAAGCATATCTTCCATTGTCTGAATTGTCCTTTCGCTTTGTCCGTCTGTTTGAGGATGATAAGCTGTTCTTAGATTTAACTTGGTTCCCATGGCTTTTTGGAAACTTGTCCAAAAATGAGAGGTAAAACGGCTATCTCTGTCAGAAACAATTGATAAAGAAACAATTTCATTTACATACAGTTTAGCTAGTTATTCCATACTGAAAGTATCTTTCATTGGTAGGAAATGAGCTGACTTAGTCCGTCTATCTACAATCACCCAGATTGTATCATTACTTTTCCTTGTTTTGGGTAATTTAGTAACAAAATCCATTGTTATCAATTCCCACTTGCAAACTGGCATTTCTAACTGTTGTAACAAACCTGAGGGTTTCTGATGTTCAGCTTTAACTTGTGAAAAAGTTAAACATTTAGAAACATAGGTTGCTATGTCCTTTTTCATTCCTATCCACCAGAAATTCTTCCTTAAATCCTGGTACATTTTATCGTTTCCTGGATGCATCGTATACTTAGATTTATGGGCTTCTTCTAATATACGGTGACGTAGGTTTCCTAATTTAGGTATCCACATTCTCTTCTTATGGAATCTCCAAATTCCATCTGTTTCTTGTTCTAATTCCTTAATCATACCTTTTAGATTTTCAGTATCATCCTTGATTACTGATTCTTGTGCCTTTTTAATCTGCTCATTTAAATCTACTTGGAGATTTAATTTAAGAGAATGTACCCTTTTTGGCTTTTCGTGATATTTCCGGCTTAAAGCATCTGCCACTACATTTGCTTTTCCTGCATGATATTGGATATCACAACCATAATCACTAAGTAACTCCATCAAGCGTCTTTGTCTCATATTCAACTCTTTTTGCCCGAAAACATACCTTAAACTTTTATGATCAGTGAATATGGTAAACTTACTACCACAAAGGTAATGTCTCCAAATCTTAAGGGCAAAAATTATAGCTCCTAATTCCAAATCATGGGTTGAATAATTTTCTTCATGATTCTTAAGTTGTCTAGAGGCGTAAGCTATAACCTTTTGACGTTGCATTAATACACATCCATAACCTAACTTAGAAGCGTCACAATAGACTACAAAGTCTTCAGTTCCTTCTGGTAACGCTAATATGGGTGCATGGGTTAGTCTTTGCTTAAGAATTCTAAAGGCTTCTTCTTGTTTTGGTCCACATTCAAACTTAATGGATTTACAGGTTAACTTAGTTGAGGGAATGGCTATTCTAGAAAAATCTTGAATAAATCTTCTATAATAACATGCCAATCCAAAGAAACTTCTAATCTCGGTTGGTGACTCAGGGGTTTTCCATTTTTTTAATTGCCTCGATTTTTGTTGGATCCACATGGATTCCTTCATGATTGACTAAGTGTCCAAGAAATTGTACTTGTTCTAACCAAAACTCGCATTTAGAAAACTTAGCATAAAGTTTTTCCTTTCTTAATAAACTTAGAAGTGCGTGTAAATGTCTTGCATGTTCCTCTTTACTCTTAGAGTAAATGAGAATATCATCTATGAAGACAATTATGAATTTATCCAAATATGGCTTACATATTCGGTTCATCATGTCCATGAATGCAGCTGGGGCATTGGTTAAACCAAATGGCATGACAGTAAATTCATAATGGCCATACCTTGTTCTAAATGCGGTCTTAGGAATGTCCTCTTCCTGTACCTTTAATTGATGATATCCTGATCTTAAATCAATTTTGGAGAAAAATCGAGCTCCTTGCAGTTGATCGAACAGATCATCGATTCTTGGTAATGGATATCGATTCTTAATCATGACCTTGTTCAGTTCACGGTAATCAATGCACATCCGCATGGATCCGACTTTCTTTTTAACGAATAAAATCGGCGCTCCCCATGGCGACGAGCTTGGCTGTATGAATCCTTTTTCTAGCAATTCGTCTAATTGTTTCTTCAGTTCCTGCATTTATACGGGTGCCAACCGATAAGGTGCTTTGGCAATCGGTGCTGTCCCTGGTAGCAGGTGGATTCTGAATTCAACTTCTCTATCCGGCGGTAGTCCTGGTAATTCTTCTGGGAATACATCTGAAAACTGAGATACTACTGAAATATCTTTCAGTTCCTTTCCTTTAGTGTTAGTGATTATGGAAATCAAATACACTAATGATCCTTTTCTTATATAACTTGCAGTTTTCATCACAGAGATGAATTTAGTGGATTTAGATGGTTTATCTCCTGTAATTGTGATCTTTTCACCCCTTGGTGAATTTACTTGAATTGACTTTTGATCACATAAAATACTAGCTTTATTGGCTATTAACCAATCCATTCCTAAAACGACGTCGAATCCTGCCAGATTCATTGGGTAAAGGTTTGCAATAAACTTTTGGTTTAAAATTTCTATTCTTGCTCCCTGCAAGATTTCAGAAATCCTAATAGTTTTTCCATTTGCTGTCTCTACTAGACATTCTTGTGGAAGTTTAGTTAATGATTGATTAAGAAGTTTGCAAAACGAAGTATTAATAAAACTTTGATTTGCACCAGAGTCAAATAATACTTTAGCAAAAATATCATTAACTAAAAACGTACCGACTATCACGTCCGGAATTATCTTGGCTTCATCTGCAGTCAGAACAAACGCTCTAGCATTTTTAATGTTCTTGTTGTTCGTAGTTGGAGCCAATTTTGGACAATTTGGCTTGATATGACCTTTTTCTCCACAGTTGAAGCATAGTCCATTACTAGATTTCCTCCTGCAATTTTCTTCCTTGTGTCCTGGTAACTTACAGAAATTGCAGTGAGTGGAGCATTTTCCCGAATGCTTCTTCTTGCAAGCCTTACAGTAAGGTGCAGAGGTAGAACCTATATTCCTACGGTTGGAATTACCATAGCGGAATTCCTGGGTAAGCCTGTGTGCTAGGTTTTTCCTCTGGTCTTCTTCTCGTGTACGCACTAATTCATCAGTCAAGGTGTTTGTTAATTCCACGGCTTCTTCTATAGTTTGAGGTCTAGCTGCCTTGACTACATGCCTAATCTCTCCAATTAATCCCCAGATATAACGGGAGATTAATACTGGTTCAGGTGATGCAAGGGTAGGTACTATTCTAGCATATTCGAAGAATAACTTGGTATACTCCTTACTATCCACTCCGTTCATCCTAAGGTTTAGGAATTTGTTTGCTATTTGTTCTTTTTCATTGGGAGGGCAGAATTTCCTTTCTACCATATTCTTAAATTCTTCCCATTCCATGTTGTAAACCCTATCACTTCCTCTGGACTGAAGGATAGTGTTCCACCATTCTAAGGCTGAGTTCTTAAATAAATTGGAAGCAAACATTATCTTATCTTCTTCCGCACATTTGCTTATTTTTAAGACTGCCTCAGTCTTTTCTATCCAGCGTAAAGCTGCAATGGGTTCTTCATTGCCCGAGAATTCTATCGGTTTGCAGGACCAAAATTCTTTGTAAGAACAACCATAAGGCATGGTTCTTCTTCTTTTGGGAATGGGCGCTAGAAGTACAGGTCCATTGTTTACGCTGTTTTCCGGTTCAGTCGGTCGCTTACTGCTATGTTTACTTTTATTATCCACTTCCTTAACCGTTTGAATAATAAATGGCATCGCATCTATTATTCCTTGTGCCACTATGTGTTGGATGGCACTATTATCCACTTGGTTTCCATTGTTATTGTTGTTCGGATTCTCATTATTCAGATTATCGTCATTCTGAATATTATCATTCTGGTTTTCCGGGTTATTATCCAGATTTACTTGATTTCCTTGGTCAGCCATCTGAATTATAAACATTTACCATGCATTAATATCACAAATTAATATTTAATATAGCCAATCACGTGACACTCATTTTGGTTAACCACCGTTGATCATTGCGACTTTACTCTATTCATATAATATGCATCTAATACACATCAGTACTGAAATTAAATTACAATACCAACTGAAATAAAAATTACACTAATAGTAGTAGGCATCAGTAGTTTTTTTTCATACACATACACACATATTTTATTATTATATTATTATTATTACTACCGTCTCCACCATCACATTCAAGGATATAGATTCATCCAGAAATCCATATTGCGCTCGTCGTACTTCCAGACGAGTCGCTCTCCCACCTGTCTCATCCTTTCACTACTCTCTAAAATTTCCTCACCAAATGTCCTAAGTTCTTGTACGTTTTCTGCACTCATTGGGGGTGCAGGTTCTAGGACTGGGTTCGGAATCTGGGGTGCAGGTTCCTGGTATGGAGGTGTAGGTGCCTGGAATTGGTAAGGATTTTCTAAAATCTCCCTAATGTATACATCGTTATCGTAATAGGGATCTAGAGGGTCCAAACCTGGGTAGGCTCCTAAGTTTGGCATGGGCATGTCTTCGTGTATCGGGTAGAGTTGCACATAATCCCTAACGTCATCCCACCATGGGTCGTAATTTGGGTCTAAGGGATTTGGTGCTGGTACCCTAGGTATCTCTTCTGGGTTGAAATCATGCATCTCTACTTGATTTTCAGAGTTTTCTATTTCAATTGGTTGGTCGGGAATTGGTGGTTGTGGTTGGGGTGCTATTATTTGCTCCAAATTAGGGTCAGCTGCAGTGGTTGCTAAGATATGAAAATTAGCTAAACCCCTATTAATCATGTCCTGGGCATGGGCATCTGTCTCTCTTTTGGCTGCTGCTAGTGCTCTCTGGTCTTGTAACTTTTTCATACATTTTCTACGCTCATGTGCTCCCCTACTGAACCATCCCCTCTTTTTCTGAGGAAATGGCTCTTCAGACTGAGCCTTAAATACGAATATTCCTTCTTCTGTATCAGCAGAGTACCCCGAGAGGGCAGGCTGAGAATAGGAGGTGCCTTCGCTTCTAGGCGAACCAGACAATTGACGGTATGCATCAGATGGTCCTTGGTCGCTCATATTGTAAACTAACAAATAGTCAAATAACACATAACAAGAAAATACAATTATGCACGTATTTCTACAATTTATTTCCTAACAGATTGAATTTTGATGTCAGCAGAACACTTCTGTGGCTGAATCAGTGGCTTAGCTCTGATACCACCTTCTGTCGCAACCCCCAATCCCTAATGCCTCAGGAACGGGCGGCCGCGAGCCAATTTTGGTGGTATCGTTGGTTTATTCAATTTGGCAGCGGAATTTACATCAGGACCGTAGTTAGGAAATATTTTATCAGAGTAAAATACCACATTTTCATACTATTAAACAAATGGGATAAACCCAAGTTTTAAGTACACAATTCCATAGGGATAAACCCTATTTTATTTCATAAAAACATCTATTTTATTTAGGTAACTTTATTGCCACTTTTTCAAGCCTTCAGTGCTGTCCAACTGGCTTCTAATTGGCTTTCACATTTTGTTACCTGAAACGCGTTTAAAAACATTTTGTCAGTGGGAAATACTGGTGAGTGAATCCCAGTTCAATCAAGTTTAAATAAAAACCATTGTACAGTATTGAGGGCGATCTCGCAATTATATTTGTTTCCAAGTTATACTAATTATCACCCACGGTACTGTCATCTGACTTATGGTCATGTTACTCCTATCCAGGTTGTAACAAATTTTGTATACAAAACCCCAAATATACCGACGATAATTGTATCCTTACAAATACTCAATAATTGTTATTCGCATGGAAAAATATTTAAGGTTTTGTAAAAACAGTTCACAAAATAGGTTTACAAAAAGAGAATAAACTCACATTGCTGTCTTAGATTATTCTTTAGGGTTTCCTGGTGACAATCTATAATTTAAACAAATGCACACGTGTTAGTATAATAACCCATTTTAACATTAGTAATACCCTCCCCGAGACGGCATTCCAACGACTACGTCGGGCAGAACCACGATAGCCGTTACGGAACCCTAGATCAATCGGGCAGAGTATCTAATACGTATCCAGGGGTTATAATACTTACAACGGAGCAGAACTTCGCTATTTAGGGGGTTATTATACCCGAGTATAGTGCCTACTATGTGAAAATCGAGAGAAAGAAAAGAAATCTGAGCGACGTAAACTGAAGGCCCAAGCTCCAGCTTTATAGGGGCTGAGTTTGGGTTTCTCGCGGCCCGCGTAAACGTAGGCTAAGGCCTACGCGGCCCGCCTCAAACTCAAAAATTAGATTTTTAATTATTTTTAATACTATTCAAGGTATTCGGGGTCCGTTTTCGCATATGGGTGTATTTAGAGACTTATAGGAGTATTTTAAAATATATTAGGGTATCGGAAAAATATTCAGGAGGGTTGTTATAAAGGGAGTGGCCGGAAAAGCAACCCAGGTGTCGGAAATGCAGTCGCTCTTCACTGAAGAATCAAACGGTTTAAAGACGGCATTCGCCGGAAAACAATGGCGGATCCGGTCAATCTCTGGATCAGTAAAGCGGTAGAGTTCTGCCAAAGGATTTTCAACAATGCCTTGGCTTTTCAAGGGGCTATCCTTCTTGTGATCCTTGGCTGGAGAGGATCGAAGCTTCATTGTGGCTTTGAGATTTTAAACAGAAAATCAGAGTAAGAGAATGAAGAAAGATGGAAGAAGAGAGATACCTGATTAGTCTCTAGATGAGGATTTAAAGAAGGAGTAACGCACGAATTTAAATGTCTCTTGATCCGTATCTCTAATTTCGAATTTATAATGATGATCTGCAGGTTGTCATATCGCTGACGCAAGATTTGCAACGGCTAGTTCTAATGAAACGACTATATTTACGATAGTTGGTTCGTTGCAGATAAGCCTGGAAAATATGACTCATAAAGTTGTATTTTAATCCTCATATTTTGGGGGCAATTGTTAGGGGTGGATTTCCATAACCTAAGGATCACGGATCCTCAAAGTGCAGCCAGGATCACGGATCCTCAGTTCTATTTGAATTAAGGATCCTCAGAAGACGTTGCAGGAATAAGGATCCAGGATCCTCATTGTTATCCTTACACTAACGGTTGTTTCCATTATATTTGAACTTGTTTTGCAGGGACATACGAATGGGACTTGGTCTTGCTGAGATTCCTGGAGAATATGCTCCTGTATTCTGCACGTGCATGGCTGATTCGACCGTTAATGAAGTCGTGGGAAGCTAGCATATTTTGCGGAATGTTTGTTAGTTAGGTTTATTTCCATTTTTAAGGGGATAACAAGCTGGAATTAGTAAGAACAAGTTAGCGAACACACATTCGAGAACTCTCTGCAATATATTGGCAATTTCACACTTTTTGCACACTAGTTATCTTTGTAACAAGCTTGTTATCATCCCGACTTGTAACTTTTACTTGTTTAATATAGTTGGTGATCGGTAGTTTCCATCACCCGAGGTTTTTTATACCGGAGATCATATATTGATCAAGGGCTTTTTCCTCGTATAAAACCTTGTGTCTCTTGTTCATTTCATTTACAAATTGTTCATATACTCGTTCATTCATTCAAGCATCATACCTCACAAAATAAGATTTGGTTGCATTATCCTAGTCTGATTTTTGACCAAAACAATCGTAATCAGTAAATTGCTATTATCATCAAAACACGTTTAAGAGAAAAGTAAACTGAATGAAAAACAAACAAACAACATTGAATCTATAAACATCATCCAGATTGCCTTCATTGAATCTATAAACATCATCTACAACAAAACAAAAATTATCACCACAAACAAAACCAACCAAAAAAGATGAAACCTTTATCAAACTACAAATTCTTGAAATTACCAATCACGACTAAGAACAAACAGACCAAGAACATCTTTAGGGGTGGTAAAAGTACCTTATCTTTCTGAGTGAATAACAATCGAGAATTGAGAGTAACCGCCCTGATCTGTAGGAGAAAGTTGCTTCAACCATAACATCTTCTCAGTCAGTCCGTATCAATGGCAACGATGATTCAACCAAATTCGCAGACTAAACTACAAAACATAAAACGTAACCAATTCATATAATCTTTCATATATCTAAGGCATCTATTATTCAAGAAACAACTTACCTTACAACCATGATCTTTTGAATTCTACCATATTAGGCAAATATCCCATGTCCATTGAATCTCTACTGGCCTAAACATCATTAATCATAAGCCAAAAGTAGCTAAGAAAGTTATACCTCATCAGAAATTATGAAAGATCATGTCCTTATATGAAGAAGAATACTGAGAAGAATACTAAGACATACCTAAATCGTCGGAAACGTCTTCTCCGTCTTCAAAAATGAATCTGAAGGTAAAACATGTGAAATCTATGTAAAACATACACAAATCAAAAAATCTTAACTTAATCCAAATTGAGAAAAAAGTTACCCGGGTTTGTTGAAACTGTTTGGCTTCCAAAACTGTTAAAGGAGAAAAATAAATCAAGATTAAACAGTTTGATTGAAATGAAGGAACTTGATCCTTAAATCTAAAAGTCTAAAACATAAACTACAATGTTAAATCAAACATAAATGAACAAATCTTCATTGATGATCTGTATACTTGAATTAGAGCAGTGAAGGCAGCAAAGATTTGGATGAAACACAGGAAAATGTTAATCGATTTGGATAATTAGGGCATGAAAAAGTAATATCTATAGAGAAAATGGTACCAAACAACAACCTTAAAAAAATCAGATGAAACATTTTCTAATTTATCGACAATGGAACACTGTCTCTTTATCTTCAAACTCATAAAAAGAAGTAAAAATAAACTGTGATAAGAAAAATTAATATGATTAAAATATAAAGTATTAAAAAGTAACAATTACATATAAAAAAGAAAACTAATCAGACACTTAAACTCTAATAGCAAGAATCAAGAAACTTTAACTTTAACTCCATGGAGCACTGAACCTCTCGATGTATGTCATTGATCTTTCTCATGAACTCCAGGTCTCTATCTCCACACTCTATATTACTCGCAACACACAGGTCACGAACGGAAGTAGTCGGCATCGCCCTCAGGTCTCTCGAAACCTGGTCTCTTGTCAGCAGACCAAGTTGCAGTCCGTTAAAACACATCTTCAACTCTTGAAGAGTAGACCTATCAACAAAAACTTGCTCTTCGATTTCTTTAATAAAGCGTTGCTTGAAATCGTCAGATTGTGCAGAAGTATATGACTCCATTTTAATGTATTTATAAGAACTAAGGCAAAAAAAAAATAACAGTTGCTCTTCTATTTCACTGAATGAATCTGGGTATGATGAAACAACATTTGAATTGGCAATGGTATTATATAGAATATGTAACAGCCCAAAGGTCAGATTTAAATGCAACCATTAAATAAAAATTTATATTTAAAAACCATGTACATTTAATGATTTAAGAGGGAAAACGTGTATATAGGAGACTTCTCTTCATTTACCCTATCAAACATTTTAATGAAAAACCTTTGAAAAATGAGTTTTCATGGGAAACCAAGTAAAATTAAATATCTAGAAACCCAAAGAACAAAATTTAAACATTCAAAAAAAGGTTATCATAATTAGCAGACGTCTCTTGATTTACCCTATCAAACATTTTAAACACTATAAAGGATCATGATTAGTTTACTTGAAAACATCAACACTTCATTTTTTAAAAACCGTTCATCATAAAACAAACCATCCAAAAACACTCACACTCTTTCTAAATGGCAAGCAAAACCTTCTACCACTGGTCGGATACTAACGCTGTTAAAATGGAATTTTCAAGATGGTCACTCCAAGAACAGAGAAAAGATGAAGAACTCAACAAAAAAGTTGCTATGGTGAGTGATAAATATTATAAGCAAACCTGGAGTAGCATTGCACTGCTGGATGAAGTTGTCTGTTCTACTCCATCAGAGTTTAAAGAAAAAGCAGAAGAGTTTATCACACATCTGCTGAAACAGGATCAGAAGACCTGTGATATGCTAGCTGATCTACAAATTAAAACAAAAAATGAAATTGCATGGAAGAAGGCGAGAGTCATAGATATCCTAGGAAGTGTTTATTGTAATGTGTAATTTTTAATATTTTTCAAAATCAGAATTTTGTAATACTATTTAATATCGAATGAAGAAAATTCAAACCTTTACCTGAGGAGCTGCTTCAATTAACAGAAGGATTTAACATTAAAATTGATACAATTAACAGAAGGATTTAACATTAAAACTGTTAAAGGGGAAAAATGAAGGAGAAAAATAAATCAAGATTAAACAATTTGATTGAAATGAAGGAAATTGATCCTTAACTGTTTGTTTTCCTTATCTGCTCATCTATATATATGATTGTTTCATGCACAAATCTGATTGAAATGAAGGAGCTTGATCCTGTATGCAGAGTTCATAGAATTAGTTCATATGTGGAAAGTATTGTTAAACCTTACTCGTATATTAAGATTGATCTTCAATGGCCAATATGACAACTTTAAAAATACATATATAAGATTAATCGTACCTTAAACACTCTTTTTTCAATGGCTGCTTCGATATCTCTTTAGCTTTCACTGTTGCAAATCCAAGCGAGTCTGCATAACGACAACTAATTTCGAGAAACAGGAAGTGTTTTAATGTAATCTAATTTACTCTTTACACTACCCTATATCGTCAAAATTAGGATGCATTACCTTCTTATCTCGTCAAGAATCATCCAAAAACTCTTCTGAGTTAATCTAAAAAAAGATCATGATATTATTTTTAACATATTATGTGTGAAAACAAAAAAAAGATCATGATATTATTTTTAACAATGGACACACCTGAAAAAACAACACTGAATCCATCAAATTTTGCAATCATCTCACTTATGAAATTTCCTCTGTTCCTACAAATCAGTTGAAGTTATACCCAAAATTAACAAATTACAATACAATAGCAGACCATAAACGACCTAAGAAAACAAACTAAAGCCCCAAATCAAAAAAATTAAGTTGTCACATACCTGAAAAAGCCAACCAACGAAGTATTACAATGCGGAAGAAGAAAACAAACCAATATAACTGAGCCTGCAACGCAAACACATTCAACAAACAAAACGAATGGCAAAGAACCTCTGAATTGCAATAAAAGACTAACCAGATGAAACAGGACAGAGAACATGCAATAACAGTTGTTTACTCACCAAAACCTTAATAGCTCAACAAAGTAGGTACCTTTTAGTCTCAAATGCAACCGGAATCATGACCAATAGGTTTTCGATTTCAATCCTAAAAACGTCTGATTCAAATTAGCTAATTTAGGTGGATCAATAGAAGATTTAACATGTAAATTGAAGTGAATCTGTGAATTGAAATCAACGTACCTTATAAGCTTCGTAGATGTAAGATGAGAGGTTTGATTTGAGAAATTTGGTGATGGTTGAACAGATTGAAGGATCAGAAAAACCTAATTTACAGAAGAGTGTAGAACTTTATAGCGATGAAAGAGAAAGAAGGCAGTGGGTTTGAATTTTGAAATCAGAGAGAGAGAACAGCTTGCAAAAGAATCAGGGTTTAATTGGGGAGAAGGTTTGGCCAAATGAATATGTTGCAGAGATCTTAATTATTCTCGGTTATTATTTAAAAATTTTAATTAAGTTAATTATTTTTTATTTTCTTAATTAAGATAAAATCGTTTTATTGGTTAACTTATGTATGTATGTGTGCATGTATGTGGTCATGTATGTGTTTTAGAAAAAAGATGACATCATTTTTTAAAGAATTGGCATCACCCTTTTTAAAATACCTGCCTATGATTGGGGGAGGGCTGTTTTATGACATCAGCCTTAATCCCCATTTATTAGATAAGTAGATTTAACTATTTATAAGTTAGTCAAAATGAAAAGAGAAGTGATGATGCGTCCACTAGAGTTAATTTTGACCCGTACATGGATATCACATGTATAAACTTGAAACCATTTTAGGGGTGTTCGACTGGTAGTGAATGAGGAGCTGGTCTAATCAGGATCCTATCATGAACTCGCTTCTTGAAAACATGTTATAGATCTTAGGTACTATGCAGTTAATATCGGTGAACTCGCTGCAGAATAGATATCAACTGAAGAGTCAATAAACTGTATGGATGTTAACTGTCACTTATTTAAGTTAGTCAAAATGAAAAGAGAAGTGATGATGCGTCCACTGGAGTTAATTTTGACCCGTACATAGATATCATATGTATAAACTTGAAACCATTTTAGGGGTGTTCGACTGGTGGTGAATGAGGAGCTGGTCTAATCAGGATCCTATCATGAACTCGCTTCTTGAAAACATGTTATAGATCTTAGGTACTATGCAGTTAATATCGGTGAACTCGCTGCAGAATAGATATCAACTGAATAGTCAATAAACTGTATGGATGTTAACTGTCACTTTTATTGAGATACAAGGTACATTGTAATTTTTTTATCAGTAATATAATCTTTTTTCTTTATGAATAGATGTGCCCCTCACTATGTGGTGCCCCTAATTTTGTGAGTTTGTTTCAACTTCATATTTGTAAGACGTTCTTCATGAAGAGAGATAATTGGATTGTTAATTTCCTCTGTGCTCTGTGCTCTTGAGAATTAGTTCAAGAATCTTCATATATTTATACTGCAGTCACAAATCTTCTTACTATTGTTATTCGTAATAATATTCATGTTAATAGCAGAAAGCAAGAGCTAAAAGTTAGTTTGTTAAATTCTCATTGCAGTACAAGCAATTTAAGTAGGTTCGACCTTCAATTGCGGTCCAGAAGTGCATACTATGGTTTAGACTTGGTTTATTTTTTTAGCCGACTGATTAAGTACGTGAAACGAGCCCTACCTCTTATAATAACTTAACAACTCGAGCACATTAATGACTGCCGAATGCGACTGTGGAAGTGCAGTTTGGGAGCAGTTGACCGTGCGCACAAAATTTACGTCTATGCATCTTGGCTGGCAACCCGCGATGGCAAGATATTCTTCAACTTCTTAACAAAGATGAACAGATTTGTCACAAATCAGGGGTGGGTATCATTTTTCAATCATAAAACCATTAAAGGAAATAGATTACTATTGAAATAATTTTCAAAATGTATTTTTTTAGGTGAGCACGGATTCACTAAAAAGGATTCAATGAGAATGGTGGTTGATTTCAAACTTGAGCATAATGTCACAAAGCTTGTCATGGGAGCAACTGTAGATAGTCATTATTCAACGCCAGTATTACATCTGTATTTTTCTTGATTTTTGATCTGATACATCTGCTGTTAATTTTGTACCAGATTCAGCAAACCATTTGTGAGCAACCACATCACTTTATCTGTAATTCTATACTGATTTTACTTTAAATTTTTGTTGATGAATAGGTTTTTGTTCGGATTTAACTGTTGCTAAGCTGTTTCCGCTACAGATTATTCGACTAACAGAGTAAGCACGTCTCGATCTTATCTACTTAGTTAAGTACTAATTTATTTCGATTTCTTCTCCTTCACATATGCCTAAATTCTGTTACATCACTTTATCGGTAGTTTTGGACTGATTTAACTCTAAATTGCTGTTGATGAACATGTTTTCGATCGAATTTCAGCTCCGATTCTTCGTTGACCGGAGTAAGCATGTCTCCATCTAGCCTTAAGATTGTGAAGGGAAATCGAGGGTGAGGACACGCAGGACCTTTATTTAGCAGAGGTTAGGGTTTTACTTCCTAATATCATTTCTAAAAATCACCTTTCGTTATAATGTTATATATAAATTGATCAGCTTTTTTACCTTTTGTTGTAATTAGGAAAGAGGCATCCTCTTTCATGACAAACCTGATCTCGATGAGGAAACTAAATATTCATCTGTTTTTCGTGTGGCTGATGATATCGAAGATAAGAAAAATGAAAATCATTATCCAGATGTTGGTTGTAGGAAAAGGAAGAGATATGATGCTATTATTAAACACAACAGGCCCAACCAGTTTCAAACCATTGTTGAGTTCTTATTGGTTTTTGCAGTTGAGGAGGTACGAAGAGGTGATTCAGATTCTTACATCTGATAAAGCAGATACACCCGCTTGAAGCCTCGAAGATTCAAACATTTTTTGGAGATCTTGGTTAGATGATTCTCAATGTTCATTTTTTCGGTATTTGGTTTTGGATGTTAATACTGATGACTTTATCATTCTCTGCGATGAAGGAACATCAATTATTGAAAGACCGTAAGAAGAATATCAAAAAGCAACTCGTGTTTGTGGGGAAAACGGTTCGATAAATTCATCACAAGGTGTCTCAAATCAAAACAATAGCAAAGGAGACTCGTCTCCTGTTAAAGAAAGCCAGATAGAAGAAAAGATCAGGTGATTATATTATTGTTTGTTTGAATAAATAGGCCTTAGGTTTTGAGGATAAAATTGTGGTTGTGATTGTGATTATGGTTTTAAGGATAAAATAGGCCCTTGAAACCTCTGTTTGTTGTCAAACATGTATTTGGCAAAGGTCTGATTTATATTTTAAAACCTCTGTTTGTTATGAACAGATGTTAGAACATAAAACAGTGGTTCATACATCTGTTGACTTTGATCAATAGTTGGATGAAAACAGATGTTTGAAACCACTGTTTTGTTAAAACAGTGTTTTGTTAAAATAGTGTTTTGTGAAGAAAACAGTGGTTGAAACCACTGTTGGGTTAAAACGGTGGTTTGCAACCACTGTTGGCTTAAACAGTGTTTTGAAACCACTTTTGAAACGACTGTTAGGTTAAACAGTGTTTTGAAACTACTGTTAGGTTAAACAGTGTTTGAAAGGACTCTTGGCTTAAACAGTGTTTTGAAACGACTCTTGGCTTAAACAGTGTTTGAAACGACTCTTGGCTTAAACAGTGTTTTGAAACGACTGTTAGGTTAAACAGTGGTTTCAAAACACTGTTTTAACGATGTTAGTGTCATTTAGTTAAGAATGAGTGCGAAATGAGCCGTCTGGTAACCCTATTTTCTAATTATGCTATATAACAAATTAACTTGAAATAACAAATCTATTATGGTTTTTTGTTTTCAGGCTATACTGGACAAAGTTTCAACTGTACCATTGCCACTATGTTTGAAGCTGAATATGCATTTGAATAATGAGAGAAGAGTTTGCTTTGGTTTTGATCAGGAAAGATGATATTTTAGAATTTTTATTTCTTGCTTTCTACGTGTTGGTCGAATTTGAAGTCTAATGGAAGTTAGAGGTTAAGTTAATTGCATTTTAGATATAAGACATCAACTGGAAGGAGGAATTTGATGTTAAAGGCTTCTCATTGTTTTTGTTACTTCTATAATATATAGTAATCTGATTCAGTTTTTAACTATTGTTGACTATATGGCAGAATATATTGAGCAGGGAAAGTGTAGGATCGTTTTGTGACCCGAACGAGTCGTTCAGAAGAGATATTATCAGTTTCAGAGGCGGAAACTAAGAAACCGACTTTGAAACAACTTGAATATCACTTTAAATCTCTTATATATTGATTTATCAACGATTACAAGCACAAAATATACCGGCAACACTTCGGTACAAGTTACAAGGCTCTGATCTGTTCGCTTCAAATGAGACTACATGATGCCTATTTATAGTTATTCTGCTTTCGCTTGAAGACATACAAGTCAACTTCAAGCGAACCCTATATCATTTGTCTTCAAGCGAAACCTTTTCATTTTGTCTTCAAGCGAAACTTCATGTGCTTTCCGAAACTGTTTTGTCTCTTGAGTTATAATGTATCATGATGATGTCACCATTGTGATGTCATCTTTAAATATGATGACATCATGATTGATCAATCTTCGTAACAAACCCGAGACTCGATATAAGACGAAGTCGACAGATGTGTGCACTAACAGAAAGCCTTTAGGGGCATGCATGGTTTTCTAAGAAACGACCCGTGTTTTCACACGGGTCTTACCGCTAGTACTATATAATAAAAGAAACCAATTTTGGGACACTTGTCATCATATTAGGGCATCTCTTATAGATAATTATTATTTTAATTTAATCTTTTTTAATTAATTATAGATAATCCTCCTATTAAATATTATTTAGTTTAATATCTTATGGATAATTATTATTTAGTTTAATCTTCTTCTCATTTATAATATTATTTAGAGAAAATTACGATTTTGGCCCCTGTAGTTATATCACTTTTACCCTTTTAGCCCAAAAAAGAATTTTTTAACATCTGAGCCCCCAACGTCTTCTTTTCTAACTCTTTTAGCCCCTAACACTAACCCCACCCATTAAATATTAGGGGCCAAAAGGGTTAAAAAAAGACGTTAGGGGCCAAAAATGTTAGAAAAAAAGGCGCTGGGGGCTTAGATGTTAAAAAATTCTTTTTTTGGCTAAAAGGGTAAAAGTGATATAACCACGGGGGCCAAAATCATAATTTTATTATTTGATGTATAAATTAGATTTATTCAATTCGTACAATACACGAGGTTTTTTAAGGATATATATATTTTTTATTATTTAGTACAGAAAATTACATTTATTCAAACCGTGTAATACGTATATTTTTAAAGATGTAATTTTTTTATTATTTGGTATATAAAATTACATTTATTCAACCCGTGTAATAAATTGGGTTTTTTAAAGATGTATTATTTTATTATTTGGTAAACAATATTACATTTATTCAACTCGTGTAATACACGTGGTTTTAAAGATTTATAGATATAACTTTTTATTATTTAATATATAAAATTGTATTTATTCAATAAAGAAGGTTTTTAAAGATATTTTGTTTTATTATTTAATATATAAATTTTATTTATTCAACCCGTGTAATACATGGGGTTATAAATAAAAGAAACCACTTTGGGGACACTTGTCATCATATTAGGCCATTTTTTATAGATAATTATTCTTTTAGTTTAATCTCTTCTAATTAATTATAGATAATCCTCCTATTGACTATTATTTAGTTTAATAACTTATAGATAATTATTATTTAGTTTAATCTACTTCTCATTTATAATATTATTTATTTGAATTAATTACAGTTAATTATTGTATTCGTCCCTGTGATTTCACTACTAGAAAACTAGGTTTTTCTGACCGCAATTTTGGTCGCAAACCAGTCGCAATTGCCTTGTTGCGACCGTTTTCCGACTGAAACTGCGATCGGAAAAACACCCGTCGCAATTGCTCTACTCCGACTAACTTGCGACTGCTGCTATCTTTTGCGACCCGGGTTTTGCGACTTTAATAATGGTCACAAATATTGCGACTGCTCTTGGTTTTGTGGGACTTTGGTTGCGACGATCTTGATGCGACCGTATTCCGACCGCATGCCTTTTACATACTGCGATCGTTTTCCGACCGCATGCCTTTTACAAATTGCGACCGTTTTCCGACTGCTTGCCTTTTGAAAAAGTACGACCGTTTTTGCGGTCGCAATTTTTATTAATTATAGCCATTTTCTATTTTAACCTGCATATAATATCAATTTTAAAATTTACATATTATCAAATTTTCACAGTTATATAAAACATTCCACTTAAAACATCAAATACCAAAGTTATCATAACAAAATACATATTCAAAACAAAGTGTTTATACGTTTTGAAACCTAAGTCAATGATTATCGATTTGAAACCTAGCTTTTAGCATCGCTTCAATGTTTGCCATTCTTTCATTCATAGCCTCTTTCTCCGCCTTATCTTTCTCTTTTTCCACCACCAATCCCGCAATAATATCGTTCAGCATTTCTTTTTCTTTCACTATATCGTGGGTAATCACGTTCAACCTTTCGATCTAATAAAAACCAATGCAAAGTGAAATATTAATTACCAGCATAATCACAATTTATGAAACTAATTATATTATTTATTTATTTATTTATTATAAAGAGTAAATTCACTCAAATCAGCTCAAAAGAACTAGTTCAACTTAATGTTTGATCAATTTTAAGCAATTTATATGTTGTATTGAAGTCTCACCTCCATCTTTTACGGCAGTAACTGTCAACCCAGCACTAGTGCTTCCTAACCCAGTAGTGATAACGGATCTTTTGCTCAACTTAGCAGCAAATTTCAAGAATTGAGACTTTCCTGTACCTAAATACTTAAATAAAGGGAAAGTCAAAAATATAATAAATATATAACGCCATATTCAAATCGGTTAATTAATTATTCAGTTTTCACCGCAAACCGGTAACCAATTGCTTCACAACAACTATCTGTTAGCAAAAAATATAATAAATATATAACGCACAAAGATATACAAGAGATCACTGAAAATGAAGTTTTAGGGGAGAATGACATCAACTCAAAGCTGTATTTAAAGATTATGTGTAGCATACTGGCATGATTCTTATTATCAAAAAGAACTAGTAAATTATGCATTACATATCTTCACTAAGGGAATAAAACTTAACTCGCTGATCAACAGTATGCATATCAATTTTTTTTTTTGGAAGGTGACTTTCTATGTACTGGACCTATTGGTCACCGGGTTCATGTCTAAGACATTCCCCCGTCAGCCCCGCACTCTCGGACGCGATGTTCGATCGGGCCCCGGCCGCCGCGCAAGCTGACTTCCGCCCGGAAACCATACTGCCCCCACACGAGAGACTCGCTGGGGTAACAGCTGGGTAAAACCGGGTTGCCCTCAGGACCGCACCATGCCTCGGTAGGAACGGTCCATCATTGGGACGTCCCCCCCCTAAAGCCACAAGTGGGAGTCGAACCGGTGACCTCCCAAAGGAGGGCCGGCCGACATAAACCCAATGGGAATTACCACTGGGCCACGGGGAGGGATCCTAACAGTATGCATATCAATAACATTGTTTAAAATACACAAAAATAATAAAAAATTAAAAATTAAAAAACAAAAACGATATTATTCAGGAGGTGCTTTGTACACAACTTTACTTCATACACAACAAACATCTAATTTTTAACATCTTTATCCTCACATATATGAATTGAAAAATGGATAAAACTGAACCTTCCGATCTGAAGGGTTAACCATGGCCGAAGGTGACTCGTGACTGCTATTAAGATTTAATATTCCACTTATGTGTTTAAAAAGTTGCTTTGGGGCAAATTATGAATGAAACCAAGAGTCTAAAATCTGAATGCAAAGATGCTCTAGTAAGAAACGAAAGGAATCAAGGACATTTTATAAACGGAAGCTAACAAGGATAATAACGAGTTTTTACCCTATACATTGATGAATAATTTTTTGCTTTTTCTATTTTTTCTTTTATCTGCAACCGTTTAAAGCGGTCGCAACTTTTGTTTTTTATATATTTCTCTTATTTGTGACCGTTTTATACGGTCGCAACTTTTGTTTTTTTTTTATTTGCGATTGCTTTAAACGGTCGTAACTTTTGCTATTTTTTATTTTTCTCGTATTTGCGACTGTTTTCCGACCACAAAAATACGGTCACAAAATTTGCGACCGTTTTGCGATTGAATCTGCATTGGTCATTAATTTTGCGATTGTTTTGGTTTTAGTCACAAATAGGTAGCTAATTTTGCGACCGTCTTATGTTAGTCGCAAAATTTGGTCGCAATTGCCTAGTTTTCTAGTAGTGTTTGTCAAAAATCACTATTCAGTCAATTAGTTTAAAATTACCATTTCAGTCCCTATGGTTTCACTTTCGTAACTATTTCAGTCCATGTCGTAACCATTTCAGTCCCAGTAATTAACAGAATAATGGATTGAAATTGTTACGAACTTGAAACCATAGGGACAGAAATGGTTACGAAAGTGAAACCACAGGGACTGAAATCGCAATTTTTAAACTAATGGACTGAAATAGTGATTTTTGACAAACCACAGGGACGAAAACAGTAATTAACTCAATTAATTATTACTTTTATATTTATCTATTTACTTCAAATTCAAACTTAGTTATCTAATTTGATCTTAACTATATATTTGAATGTTTTGTTTAGTTTGGTATCAAATAGATTTTACGAAACTTGAAATAAAATTAACTAATATTATTTATTATTTATATATTTACGGAGTTTTAAATAAAGGGTTACATTTATTGAGACTTCGTTAACAAATTTTGCAACAACAGAATAATCTATTTTTATCACGAAAACCAAACTTTGTATTAATATATTAAATATTTTTATTTTCACTATACAAAATTACATTTACTCGACCCATGTAATACATGAGGTGTTTTAACATATAACTTTTTATTATTTGATATATAAAGTTAGATTTATTCAATTCGTACAATACACGGGGGTTTTTAAGGATATATATATTTTTATTATTTAGTATAGAAAATTACATTTATTTAAACCGTGTTATACGCATATTTTTAAAGATGTTATTTTTTTATTATTTGGTATATAAAATCACATTTATTCAACCCGTGTAATAAATGGGTTTTTTTTAAGATGTATTATTTAGTAAAAAAATATTACATTTATTCAACCCATGTAATACACGTGGTTTTAAAGATATAACTTTTTTATTTGGTATATAAAATTACATTTATTCAACACGTACAATATGGTTCTTATAGATATAAATTTTTATTATTTAATATATAAAATTATATTTATTCAACCCGTGCAATAAAGGAGGTTTTTAAAGATATATTGTTTTATTATTTAGTATATAAAATTTATTTATTTAACCCGTGTAATACACAGGGTTATAACCTAGTTCTTCTATATTAGTAATTGTGTCACAAACTGCTGGAATGAAACAAACAAAATCCGATACCAAAAAACCGAAAAGTAAGCCATGAAGGTGAAAACCCTAGCTATGAGTTTTGCAAAATTCTAAAATTTTTACAGTAGACTTGGGATGTCAAAAGAAGGTTGTGGATCAATAATTTTTTTAAGTGTCTAGCAATTTTTAATAATTTAAGGGTGTACCTATCTACACACCATTTTGCCTATTTACACACCAAAAAATGTGTTTTTTTGTCCTTATATGCACACCCTGCAGTGTCGAACTGTGACCAAAACGCGGCGTTTTGGTCCAGTTAACCAGACAAAAACTGACGGGTGTCTGACGGGTCTGTTGACCGGACCAAAACGCCGAGCTTTGGCCGCGTTTGATCCTATCAACCAAACAAAAGACTGACACCCGGTCTGGTTGACATGACCAAAACGCGGCCAAAGCTCGGCGTTTTGGTCCGGTCAACAGACCCGTCAGACTCCCGTCAGTCTTTGTCTGGTTAACCGGACCAAAACGCTGCGTTTTGGCCACAGTTCGACACTGCAAGGTGTGCATATAAGGACAAAAAACACCTTTTAAGGGTGACTATGTGTGTAGATAGTTTGGCCCTAATTTAATAGCATAAATAACCATCAAATATAAATAACCTACTTAGATTACCCAGAAAATTCCCAAATTTTTACGGTAATTTTTTTTAATTATAACAAGCTTATAAACCAAATATCAAGTTAAAATTAATTAGGGAACCATGGTTTTGATTAATGGATTAAATTTACATTTTAAATACATTTATTTACATTTTCTTAAACGAAATACTAAAAAATAATAACTCCTAGAAACTTGTAAGGTAAAAAATGATTTCTGAAATTTGTGGAGTTATTTGAGCCTTGAAAGTTTTTTACTGAATTTAGAGTCTTTACGGGTGTTTAAAAGGACTTTTATTTAAAAACATCTATAAATTATAGAAATGAAATGCTACAGATTTTTAAGTTCAAAATCGTATATTTTGATGTTCCAAAACATTTTTGAAATTAATCCAAGGGTTTGGAGCCATTTTGGCCAAAAACGAAGAATAACGAATAATAATGGTAAAACCGAGAAGTGTCGGGAAACATAACTGACAAGCCTTAAAACTTGTCACACTTTTTATAAGATAATTATCTACATCCCAAGGCTATTTTAATGTGAAGTATTTATAACATGAATACTTATAATTCTTTAAAGTATAAAACCCTGGTTTTAAGATTAAACGTTAAACATTTTTGTTGTACTAACAAACACCAACTAATAACATTATCAACACTATGTGCACTTTGTTTAAGGGGAGTCCTGGTCATGTGTCGGTCGGATTAGATCCGATATCTTATTTGGGCATAAACTTGTAGGTAGATGAGTGGCACACTTGTTCCACGACTCCAATGAGCATTACTGAACAGTGAGTAACACGGCCCCGTTTTAAACTGTTTTTATATTGTTTTCGGGGGAAATGAATGTTGTAAATTATGAATTGTTTTTCATACTTGTACATACATACATAGCTACATGAGATATATCATTACCACGGAAAGTCCTCTACTTAGGATAACCATTAACTAACATAACCATGGATATTGTGAATATAACTATTTAGTTTGACAAACTCTTCAAGGTTGGTCACACTAACTTGTCCGGAATGGTAAATGAATGCATGATATCCATAACGTACTCTGTGTTTGTGGTAAACACTGGTTTAGTCGACGGTGGCACCGTTGGTCGGTGACGGAGTGTGGAGGTGGTGGTGATGAAGGGTGAGAGTGGTAATGGAATGAAAAAAAAAAAAACAAGGGGGTGAATGAAATGAATTTGAGGTTTTTAGAGAAAATGAAATGCCTTATGTAACGAATGATTCCATTACCTTGACCAATCAAACACGTTTTTTTTCATTCTCTCACAACAATACATTTCATTTTGTCTAGCATTCCTTCATACCAAACAATACCTGATTTATTTCGTAGGTATTTGATAATATTTTTTAAAGTAACGTCCATGGATGGTCCCAGTGGTTAACCATAACTTTGGATTTAGTCTTTAGTTTTTCAAAAGTACATGGATGATTTATGTGGTTTACACTTTGTAACGTATTTAGTCCCCAACTTTTGCCAAAAATACATAGATGGTCTATGTGGTTTGCACTTTGTAACATATTTAGTCCCCAACGTTTAGTGACTAAGGGCATGTTTGGATAAACTTTTCCATTTCTCCTTATTGACCTTTTAATTTCCTTATCTCCTTTTTGGAAAAGTCACAACCAAGTGACTTTTTCATTTCTCCTTTTCAATGCCTAAAAAGCTCCATTTTCACTACCCAAATACTATTTCATAAAAACTCATTTTCCAAGAAGTCAATAAGTCATAATGAGGTAAAATAAGCTCATCCAAATATGGCCTAAATGCGTTACAAAGTACATACCACCACGACCATCCGTGATAAAAGTTAGAGACCAAATACGTTACAAAATGTAAACCACAAGAACCGTCCATGTAATTTAAAGTTTAAACAAGCTAGGGACTTAATTAAAATTTTGCTTAACCACATGGCCTACTTCACTCTATTTTTTATATCCTAATTTCTCTATATACTAACCTTTTATTCAATTATTTTAACATATAATTTTGAGAAAAATGTTCGGGTAGTCCCTATGGTTTGCCCATTTTCCACCTTTAGTCCCTAACTTTCTAAAATTACAGCTATAGTCCCCAACTTTTGCAATTTCGTTCCCGGATAGTCCCTGACGCGGATGGATGTTAGTTTTTGGCGTTAAGTGGATGTGAAATGACCAAAATACTCTTTACTAAAAGAAACATTAATTAATTATAAACACTTATAAAGATAAGTAGGGCCACCTTCTTCATCTCTTGACACCCACCCACCACAACCTAGCAGCCATCACCAAAACCCTTCCCCATTTATCAAAACCTGCAACAGCCGACAACCACCGTCTTGGCACTTATACCATTCCAAATTAGGACATTGTGCAACATTTCTATCTAACTATGAGACGACTAATAAGCACCATACCTTGCCTCCTCTGTGGCCCATCAGTATTCTTCCCGATTGTAACAATATTGTCTTCAACACGGCCAAAGTATGTCGTTCAATTAGCTTTCGACTAATACTGGTGTGACTTTGTTGGCTAACATCTTACAAACTATGCAGATTGGAGTTCAATCGGCACGAATGACGATGTTACCAACGAATTGCCAGGTTTGTGATTGGGGATTCTAGTCTCCCCGACACCACCACCACCACGACGGTGAGAGAAAGAGAGATGGCAGAGATAGAGGGGTTAGATTTTTGTTGCGACGGGGTGGTTCGGTTGGTGGAAAGTGGTTGCAGGCGACAAAGGTGGGGGTGGTTAGGGTTTGCTGTTGCGATGGAGGTTGGTGGTTGTTGGGGTTGCAGGTGGTCGGTGGTTCATAGTGATGGCGGCGATGATGGTAGATGGTGGTGTGGCTGCTGATGATGGTGGTGATTGAGCTGGCTTTGTCTGATGGCGGCAGTGATGGTAGAGGTACGGTTATGGTGGTTGCAGGGGTTTTAGAGATGGAGATGGGGGATGTTGACTTTGACTGATATTATTATTTAACAGTAGGGTATTTTGGTCATTTCACATCCATTTAACATCAAAAACTAACCCCATCCGCGCCAGGGACTATTCGGAAATGAAATTACAAAAGTTAGGGACTATAACTGTAATTTTAGAAAGTGAAAAAGGATTAAAAGTGAAAAAGGACAAACCAGGCATTTTTGTCTGTAATTTTAATTTTCAAAGTACTGGTATTGTGTGACTAGGGTTTTAGAGGAACCTGGAAGCCAAGTGTTCTGCTACCCCCAATCTTCCCTGAGTCAACACACTGTTCTACACCTCCTTCGTTTCTCGAATCGGATCCTAATGTAAGTGCATTTCATCTCTTTCACTCTGTATAAATGAATTCTAGATGCTTATACGTCGTTTATTGTGCTTCACTTTAATCGGTTTAGAAACTGCTTTATGAGTTTTTGCAGCATTTGAAATCAATTTACTAATCTATTATCTATATATCAATGTTTTCATCATAGAAAGGGGAATAATAACTCACTACTTGATAAATTTGATATGTATTCAACTTATTTTGCCTCTAAATGCATCTGTTATTTGAAATTTAAAATCCCTTATTCCTCTGCTGCTGGTTTAGAATCGATTGTTGAGTTCGTTGTTTTAAATTATTGAAATCTACAAGTTCGTTTATGTTAATGATCATTGATTATTCATTAATATGACATTACATATATCGGCTTAAAAATGTATCTTTTTGTTGAAAATTGTAATCTGTTATTTCTCCGCTGCTGGTTTAGAATCAATTGTCGAGTTCCGTTGTTTTAAATTATTCAAGTTTACCAGTTCGTTTATGTTAATGATAATTAATTCGTTAATATGGCGTTACATGTACAGCTCTTGGGGTTGAGAATAGTCATCATGGCTTACCAAGGAGGTAACCTAAAGTCTACATCTATAAATGGAGTGAAGATGTATACAGTAGCGGCTCAACACCGCTCCCTGGCCACTTGGCTCCCGCCGAAGAAGCTTAGAGCTCTTCGCAAGGACAAAAGTACGGTTTTTATTCATTCATATTATCTGCAAAAGTTTGAATGTGACTTTTTGGTACTAGTCAGTGTTTAACTGAAAATCCATATTCATATCACAGTTTTGTAATCCTGTTTGCACTTTATTTTCAACAGTTTTTCAAGAACGATTTTCTTGTTTATCATCTTTAACAGCTTTCTTTCGCTGTGTATAGATTACATGGAAAGGGTGGATTTGATCCAAGATTTAAGATTTGAAACTGCAACAACTAGAATTAAAGCTACCCCGGATGGCGAATTTCTCATTGCTTCAGGTTATTGGGAACTTGTGATGTATTTTTCATGTTCCGTTTGGCTATTTCTATATCATGTGGTAGAATTGTTTTATCATATTTGCTGACTGGTTGAGAGTTTTAGGTATTTACCCACCGCAAGTCAAAGTATACGAGTTAAGGGAGTTATCATTGAAGTTTGAAAGGCATCTGATATCAGAGATTATCAATTTCCAGGTATCTTTTTTGCTTAAATTATTAAAATCTGTATCTCTTTCTTTGTATTATACTTTAAAATCTGATATTTATTTTCACTTTTAAACAGGTGTTGAGTGATGATTATTCAAAGCTTGCATTCCTTTGTGCCGATCGTTCTGTTAATCTACACGCTAAATACGGAAGTCATTACAGTTTACGCATTCCAAGGTTCTTAACCATCTCTCATAACACATTTTTCTATTTACATTAATGTGTATTTCTCTTCAATCTTATTCAATCCGTTCTTGTGTGAGTAGGATGGGAAGGGATATTATATACGATTGTTGGTCATGTGATTTGATATGTGCGGCTTCTTCTCCCGATCTATACAGAATTAACTTAGAGCAGGTTATTTGCCAAACACATTCACTATTTATCTGTTATTATGAGATGTTATTAAGAGTAAAATGCTATTTTCATCCCTGAGGTTTGGCCAGTTTTGCGACTCTCGTCCAAAGGCTTGTTTTTTTGCATCTGCATCCAAAAGGTTAGAAATTTTGACATTTTCATCTGGCTCGTTAACCCCATTCATTTTTCTCCGCTAAGTCAGGGGTATTTCCGTCTTTTTGTTAACTTAAAGGGTAATTCAATCTTTTTCACCTTATGTAAAAAGACCGGATTGCCCTTTAAGTTAAGAAAAAAGACGGAAATACCTTTGACTTAACGGAGAAAAATGGATGGAGTTAACGAGCCGGATGAAAAATGGCAAGATTTCAAACCTTTTGGATCCAGATGCGGAAAAACAAACCTTTGGACGGGAAGTCGCAAATTTGGCCAAACCTTAGGGATGAAAATGACATTTTACTCTATTATTAATCTTTTTTTGTTTATAATTGGAGCTAACATAAACCCTTTTTACGCAGGGACGATTTCTATCTTCTCTTAACACACAATCCCCAGCACTAAATGTAGTCTCAAGAAGGTGAGTTAGGCCTCGTAGATGATATTGCATTTTGCTCATTCTGTAGTTAAAACGTTTTTATATTATATTTTTTGTAATTATTTTAGCAAGTATCATGGGCTAATTGCTGGTGGCGGTGAGGATGGTGCCGTTGAATGCTTTGACATGCGAATAAAATCTTCGGTTGCCAGGCTCAATGCAGTTACGTCTGTAACCGAGGGTGATGAGGTTGTTTTCTTGTTTTTTCATGCAGATTAAAACTTTAATTTGTTATATGATATGCCACCATTACAATTTGATGAATAATTTTATTGACGGGTTGTAGTCGTAAGAGACTATGACCAGTTATTTGGCTTGATCTATTTCTAAAAAGTCCTATACGGTCTTTTCTAGATCTAGCAATTGAGGACTAGGCACTTCGGAAAACATGTAGACCGTAACTAGTGTAATTTAAATGCAAAAATGCTAAATATTATTATTATTATTTAGTAGAAATTCATTTATTGTAGCGTAGGGTTGTGGTTTGGAGTTAAACACTTATCGAACTCTTGTATCATGTAGGAGGTTACCGCCATAGAGTTCGACGGAGATGGAGGCTATCACATGGCTGTTGGAAGCAGTGGTGGAAAGGTATTCTCAAAATCTCACTGTCAAATTTCCATATTTTACATTATGTTCTATCATGCCGAACACAATTGTTGTATGATTGGTTAGTCTTTCCTTGTCAAATTTGTAATTAAAAAAAAACTTAATTTTACTATTTTTCAGGTGATGATTTATGATCTGCGCTCATCATCTCCTCTTCGAGTAAAAGATCACATGTAAGCTAGCATTTCAGGCTTTTACAATTTTAACGGTGCTGTATTTTTTTTTTATTAATTTGGCAAAATATATATAGGTATGGAAGCCCTATATTGAATATCAAATGGCATCAAACTCTCAACTCCGAGAGGCCAAAGCTAATTACTACTGATAAGCATATTGTTCGGATCTGGGACCCAGAAACTGTAAGTGTGTATTATACATATATAGATAATGAGTTAAGTACATGGACGGTCCCTGTAAAATTTTGAATTTAGTTCCCAGCTTTATTAAAGTACACGGATGGTCCCTATCGTTTGCACTTTGTAACGCATTTAGTCCCCAACTTTTGCCAAAAGTACCTTGAGTGGTGTATCTGAACCTATAAATTGTCGGGCATAATTAAAAAAGAATTAGCATGTCGTGAACGTACAACTTCATGATTGTTTATTGTTAATACATTATTAAGAATCTAAGAATCATATTAAACATACACAATTAAAATGACGGGGTTTTTCGACTTTTCGTTGGTCTTAGGGTGAAGGAATGACCAGTATTGAACCAACCGGTGGAGCCATAAACGATATGTGTGTGTTCAATGAAAGTGGACTAATGCTATTGGCTCTAGACACCAGCCAAATCCCGTCTTATTTCTTACCATCTTTGGGACCCGCTCCAAAGTGGTGTTCATACATGGAAAACCTAACGGTATGTATTTGAAATATTGATATTAGATTAAATTTCTGTTTTTTTGGAGCTTATCATAAACATGTCTATATGTAGGAAGAGCTGGAGGAGGATGCACAAACAACTATTTATGATGATTACAAATTTTTGACAAAGGAGGAGCTTGAGAAGTTGAATCTGACCAATTTAATTGGCACAAATCTTCTACGAGCCTACATGCATGGGTTCTTTATCGATTTCCGCCTCTATAAAAAGGTGATTTAAGAAAAGAAAAAAATATGTTGGATACTACAAATTGTTGTGTTTTTTTAAGTAGGGGAGGGATCATGAGAAAACTCACGAAAACTCTATCTGACCATTACTAAACTCTAAATCCTAATCCCTAAACCCCAAAAAACTAGACCCTAAACCCTAAAAGCTAAACCCTAAAGGCTAACGGCTAAAAGCTAAACCCTAACCTCTAAAAATTAAACCCTAAACCCTAGAAAAAAATCAACACAAATATCAATCGTTTGATAGATTTTTCTCACGAAGAAAGAGTTTTCTCATGACCCTGTCCTTTTTTATGTAGCCCTCTTTTTTCTGGTATTTATTATTTGTTGTAACTTTTTGTGTTGAAACGTATTTGTAGGCCCAGGCAGCGGCTAATCCAATGGTATACGAAGAGTATATAGAGAAACGAAAGCGGGAGAAGGAAGAGCAGGAACGCAGTACTCGGATTACGGTTAGTTTGTTTTTGTGGTCGACTTTTTTTTTTTAATTATGCCGATGAGTGTTTTTTCACGTATGTGTGATTTTGGGATTATTGTCTTTTCTTTCAGATTAAGAAGAAGCTGCCTAAGGTTAACCGGAGTCTTGCAAAACGTCTTCTAGAAGATGAGGAATTAGAAGCCACTAAAAAAGAAACCGATGTAGTCGACACCAAGAAGCCAAATAAGAAAAAGAAGGGACTCACTTCCGATGTTCTACAAGATGACCGGTTCAAATCTTTGTTTAATAATGAGGTATGAGATTATCTTTTCCTTAAAAAAATTAAATGCTTCTAGAATTAACGTTTGCCTTAAGAAACTGATTTTAATTGTTAGATTTGTTAATTGAGATTAGGGCTGCAAACGAACCGAACGATCACGAAGAAGACCTTGTTCGTGTTTGTTTGTGAAGAAATATATGTGTTCACGAACACTTACCAAATGAGATTTTATGTTCTTGTTCGTTTGTTAAGGAAATGAACGTGTTCATCTTCGTTTATTAATTTTAGGCAACGAACGGAAACGAACACAAACTAATGATCATGAACACAAATGGAAACAAACGAACACAAACATGCATTCATGAACAGAATACATAATACACTGACCCTTATTAGATATTTTATTTATCGGAATTTTGAAGTATTTAAATAAAATATAAAAACTAAAAACACCAATCTTACTATACTAATAAATGAAAATCTATTTGGGACACATGTCACTTTCTCATACCTCTTACTATTATTTTTTTATTTTCTATTAAATAATAATTTTTAAATTTATCTCCTCTGCTAAAAAATAATATTACAATAAAGAAAATATTAAAGATATCAATAGTGAGAAGATAATTATCATCAAAAATATTATCTAAAAATATATTATCATCAACAATATTACGTTATATTATTTTGGTTTTAAAAATATATCTAAAAACAATTTGTAGCATTAATTTAAATTAATTAGAAAAACGCAATCACACATATTTAATTTATATCCATCTAGGTTAATCAATAGAATAGTTTTTAGCATATAATTCTAACATATTATATTGTATCTAGGTTAATTAATAACACAATGTTTAGCATATAATTCTAATATATATTTTTGAACGGCTAAATTTTTGCCACCAATGGGATTCGAACCCTCACTTTGAGCCAAATCCTTATCCAACACCTTAATACTACTATCCTTATCCAACACCTTAATACTACTAGGCCAAAGGTCCTTTGATGATTATAATATATTCTATTGTATTTTTTTCTCTTATAATCAGAGGAAGGGGTATAATTCTAAAGTAGTCTAAAACTAGCTAATACTGCACTGTCACATCAAATCTATCTATAAATGTTTGTTTTTATTAAGATCATATTAAATAATAATAATAATAATAATAATAATAATACTTCTAAACAAAAAATTAGATAAGAGTAAATCTTTGTTTTTTTATAAATAATTTGTAATAAAAATTTAGATAAGGATAAACGTTTGTTTTTATTATGAGTATATATATATATATATATACTTTGGAGTTCATTGATTGAAATTATGGTAAATTAGGAATCAAAGGTTCCCGTTTGATATATAAACTTACATTTATACAAAATAAAAAAAAAACAAATCTTGACGACTGTTTGTGTTATCATATGACATTATATTTTATTCAACACGTGCAATATACAAGTTTTTTTTAAAGATACATGTTTTTATATTTATTATATAAGATTACATTCATGCAACCCGTGTAATACACGGGGTTCTAACCTAGTGAACTATCAAACATAAACGAACACGTTACCGAACGTTCACGAACATACATGAACGAACGCGGCCTCTGTTCATGTTCGTTCATTTAACTAAAGGAACGAAATTTCTTGTTCGTCTTCGTGAACGAACACAAATGAACTTTCCGCCGAACGGTTCTCGAACTGTTCGCTCGTTTGCAGCCCTAATTGAGACCCTTTTTTGTTATCACTCAATGATCCATTTTTTGTAATAATCTTTTCAGGACTTCGAAGTTGATGAAAACTCTATGGAGTATCGCGCTTTGCATCCTTTAGCTGCACCTGTGCAGCAATCGCTAGTGAAGGAACATTTCGACCCGTTTATCGAAGAAGATGAAGATCAAAGTGATTCCGATGCATCAGAAGAACATCAGTCTTCGGCTGATGAACATACAGATAATACAAGTAAAGATGCAAAGAAAACTCGTGCTCCAAGGTAATCATCATTTCTGTTCATGGGTGATTCGGGTTCTTTATATCCCTAACGGGTCAAACAGATGTATGTTTAAAAAAATCTAAAAACGTGCAGATTGTATGAAGTGAAGGATGAGAGGCATGCAGAAGCGTTTAGAAACCGCAAGTCACTTGCCAAAGAGGATGCTCTGCCACTGGAAGAGAGGGTAAAAGCTTTAGAAAATAATAAAAATTCAAACGGTTTCAACAAGGTTAAAGCGGGCCCCGGTGGGTCACGTGAGATCTCATTTATAGCAAGAAGCAAGGGGAAGTATGAGGAAGATGAGTACGATGATGATAATCCGCGTGAAAAAAGAAGGGGGATACAGTCACTGGGGTTGAAGTCTGATAGATCAGGGTTTCAGGGCCAGGGCCGTGGAGGAGGTAGAGGCGGTAGAGGGCGGGGAGGAGGCGGCAGAGGGAGGGGAGGAGGTGGTAGAGGGAGAGGTAGAGGAAGGGGTCGGTGGTGAAATTGGTTGTTGAGTAGTATGTATGAATGTGAACAAATGTAATTTGTATACAAGAATTACGAGTAAAGACGGGATTCATTTTTGCATGGTTAGATAATGTGATTTTAGTTCCAGTGGGATATGTGTTACGTTTACATATTTTATTTGAAAAAAAGATACCGTGCTTAGGGCTGTAAACGAACCGAACGTTCAACAAACAGTTCGTGAACCGTTAGGCGGGAAGTTCGTTTACGTTCGTTCGTTTACTTAATGAACGAACATGAACAATAAATTATGTTCAATTAGTTAAATCGGACACGAACAGATGTCTCATGCGTTCGTGAACGTTCGGTAATGTGTTCGTTAACATTCGTTTATGTTCGTTTGTTTATGCTCAGTGGTAAAGCTTGAGATTTCCGACCCGGGGGGGGGGGGGGGGGTCGAAAACGTATATACACAAAAAATTATATAAAATCGAGAGGTCGAAAACGTATATACCCAAAAAATATTCTATACGAAAACTACATACTCGCCACTACTGAGCGAAAAGTTCAGGTAGTCGGCCGCTCCCACAAAACTACACCCTTGTACCACGCCACACTATCGTGCCCACTACACTTAAGTTAGTTTTTTTTTTTGGTTTCAATTAATAAAAGAAACAGAAGTACACTAAAATCCTTGTAATGAATGACTGAATGAGGAAAAAATGGTGTTATAATCTTTCCCCAATCTAGTAGAAACCATATCAAAAAAATTCAGAACTCCCAACTTTAGTAGTACTTACCGGTTTCCACATGAATGAATCTCTAATGAAGTATGTGTACTTCACTTAAAGTAGTGCAATTTTTTTTTACAAATAATACTCTGAATAGGGGAGAAACACCCACGTTGAAGATACTGAAAATCCTCAATTCGAAACGTTTTCAACATGACTTAATCAAGATAAATTTTGACATCAATACCATTGTCAATAAGGGATTGAACAACTGCTCGGATTTTACCTTCAAACTTATCCCTTTCTCTTGGCGTGTATGAAGCTGTGTACACATCAGCCTCTCTTGCCCGTTGAGACAATATCCGCCCAATTGCCAAACACGCGGGAATATCTGACCGTGATTTAAGTGCGGCTTTGATGTCTTTTGAGTTGGTGCCAGCAACTGCAACTTGTTTGCTTGTTACCCTGTGAGTAATTGAAGCTGAAACAAACCGTTTTGAGATGAAAACATCCAGTGTGAATGGCTCCATGTACGCTACTGTACGCTGTTTGAAAGATATGTGCTTGTTTGGATTCTTTGACTTCTTTTCCTTTTGGTAAGTATACGGGCGACTGTTGTCATCATCCAAGAAATCCTCTACCCCAAAAAAGCTTCTTGGTCCGAAACGAGCCTGTAAGTCAGTTTTTAACAAAACAATGATAATGTAATTTTACAAAAGTTTCCAAGCTAATCAATATATTTATCAGAGGCCTTTTCGGGTCCACGGTTTTCAATCTATAAGACCTCCTAAATCACATTTTTCCAAGAATAAATATATGAGTTGTGGACAAAGTAAATAATCGTAGAATATGACTTGTAAATCGTTGTGGACAAAGTATTTTAATCAACCCGTTTCAACCTATTAGCATATAAATTTGGTATTGAAGTGTAATATGTACCAAATATTTTACAATAAAACAGCATATATGCTCAACCTATACATAGAGTTTATAAGTATTAGTGTAAGATATTTGGTAAATACTACACTTCAATACTTAAAATAATACAACCCATTGGGCCTCTCAACCTGTTTATTGGTTCAAATGAAATAAATATTCTGAGTAACATTTTGAAGTTCCTAAACTTGATCTAAGAATTGAACAATTAGCATTGTTTGTAAAGAAAAGAAAAGAAAAGATGATAATTATCAGAGCATACCTGAGCACTGTGAATGTGTCTGGCAATAGCCTTTAAACATAGTTTGGCCGTGTCATCTCCATGCATAGAACATGCCCGTTTAAACATGACTACCACCCAAAGAGGATATCTAGTCATTGCAAGTAAAAGTTAGCTTATGTTTTCTCTATGGTTAGGGTAAATTCTCAGTAAAACAATCAGCACAAAGCAATACGTATGTATGTTATTGCAAATCATGTCCTTTGTCTTCAATAATTACATTAATCATGCCTAATGTTCACAAATCCTAACATGTTATATCCTTTAACCCAAACCCAGTTAATTTTCTCAGTTAATTTTAGTCACCTGAGGGCATTAATATCCTATTTAAAACCCCCAAATAACCCTAATCTCCCCTCTCGTGGGAGATTAGTTTCACCCTCCACCTCCCACCACCACCAGCACCACCCTCCCCACCACACCACCTGCCACCACCCTTCTCACCACCATCACTAGCTACTCCTGCTCCTCGATCAATCTCAAACCCTAACACATTCAGTTCGCACGATAAAAACAAACAAAAACCTAACTAAAACAACAAAGTGTTAAAATCACAATACATAAACTCAAAATCTCAAACCCTAACACATTCAGTTCGTACAATGATCCAGATTATCAACCAGCAAATGTATACTCACTGCACAACTATACAAAACAATTTAGAAACCTTAACTCGTAGCGAAAATATGATGATATTGTACCTCGCGTCATAACCAACTGTGTAACTGACAGATCGAGCGAAAAGCAAAGAAATTTTACCAAAAATTGAAGACGAAATTGAATTCAAAAGAAGAGACAGAGTGTACTCTGAGATCTAAAATCGCAGTGTCGATTGATGTTATTGTTGAGATGTGTGGAGGTTTAGGGCATGTTTGGCTAAGCTTTTTGAAAACCACTTTAGTGGGTGTTTAGGGTTCCTTCTTTTGAAGAAAAAAAAGGACTTTTGAAGGGGCAAAAGTCCTTTTGAGAAGTGTTTGGCTTTCTATTTTAAGGGCAAAAGTCCTTTTTTGAAGGCAAAAGTCAGGATTACCTGACTTATTTTTGCCAAAAGGACTTTTGGAAAAGTCACCAATAAGTTAAGCCAAATATGCCCTTATTGGCTTTTTGAAAAAGTCAGCATGGAGTGACTTTTTAGAAAAGTCACTTTTCCCCTCACATACAACCTCGTTGCCAAATATCATTTTGGAGCTTATGACTTTTCAAAAAGCCAATAAGTGAATAAATTGTTTCAAAAAGCTTAGCCAAACATGCCCTTAGTGCCATTTGAGTGGAGAGAGAGAGAGGGGGCGAGTGACTGTGGTTTGACGGCGCTCCTTCTCATCATCCACCTCTAGCCATTGCCGTCTTCGCCGATTTTATATGTGTTCGTGGACTGTTCGTGAACACGTACCTCTCCTTAATGAACAAACACGAACAAAAAATCTCGTTCGGTAAGGTGTTCATCAACTGTTCGTGAACACATTATATCCTTAACGAACGAACATGAACAAGGCCTTGTTCGTGTTCGTTCGGTTCGTTTACAACCCTAACCGTGCTGAGTTGGTTGTACCATGCATTAGAAATTTCGTATCAAATACCGGTACCGACCGAGCATCTGTATGGTATTCGGTTTTAAATTTAACTCAATATCGTTATCGGTACTATTTGGTACGGCCATCAACTACGGATTTCATGAGCAGTTTGCACTGATTATCCAAATTTAAATTTCAGAAACGGTCCACAAACATGTACATGTATAGTTTTATATAACGTTATATATTATTTATTTTATCATATAAATATGCGTTTAATACATTAACAAAAAATGATAAAATTAATAGGTTTGTTTGGCCGTCTAGGCTTGCGAGTCTACTTGAGCTCGATAAGCGAAGCTCGGACTTGTTTATTAAACGAGCTCATTTAAGCTCGATTTGATTCCAGCTTCTAGCCAACCGATCACAAGTAACTTATGAGCGGCATGACCTGTTTATACCCCTACGAACAATTGAAATGTCGTGAGAAATGAGAAGTGGACCAACGCCATCTTCGATAATCTGTCCTCTTTTTCGGTTGGTTGTGTTTCAAACTTTCAATAATTCGCGTGCCACACTTACACTAGTCGAACAGTCCCTAGCGTGATTAATCCGACAAACATGCCGGCTGCAATATGGGCTTCAACAGGACATCCAGCAAAACACTCCTCATCGCTATAAACCTTACATTTAACGAGAACCAGCATAAGCATAACATGCCGAATTCACAACACCTAACATACATCCTTAGATTGAAAAACAATCGATGCCGACTAATCAAAAATGTCATTTTTCTACCTTCCATTAAAAATGACTTACATAGAACTCACAAGCACTGTTTTCACGCTATGACACAAAATCACAACTCCTACAGACAAAAGAGGACCCTAAACTCGAGCCTGTGTAGCAAAACCACATTATTTGATGATGGCCGGTCTATTTGACTTTCGTTTTGGTCTTGAGGTACCAACTCTTTTAGGAATTTCTGTTGTCAATGCATACATTCTCACTGGAAATAGTTCATCTGGAAATCCCTTTTGATCCTGAAGCATATATAATACACATAAGCAAAGGGTCCACCATTGGTCAAACATCAAAAATACATTCCAACTAAAATCTATAAATATTATGTAATAAAAAATAACTTCAGCACAATTTTTATAAAATAGGGAAAGACAAATTTGCAATAAAATAACAACTTTTATAAACCATTCAACCATGTCATCTTTTACCATTAAAAAACAGGTAAATAAAAAAAGTTAGAAAATGAAGTGAGCATTTAGCCAACATGAAAACTTCGAACGATAACTGGAATTACCTTCATCTCGTAGATGTGAAGACCACACCGATTAAAGAGTTCCTTGAAGTACACGTGTGACCTTGTAAGGCTCTTATCTTCATTATCCAACACAAATCCTGAATCCATGAATGTCAAGACTCGGCAGTCGCTAACGTAAATATTTCTAAAGAACCTAAACCCTATGCTCAAACTAAAAAACAAAAGTTTCTATTGTTTTACAGATTATAACAAAAACAGGACCAACTTCAACGATTTCTTGCAACCATTATTTTCTTTTTACGAGTAATCGAGAAAATATTATATTTAGAAACTTTAAAGGGAAAGAATGTATAAGGGAATTTACATAATACACGTATCATAATATGAAGGTAACATAAACAGAGATGACATAAAGAAAACCTACCAGATCTTGCAAGATTTTCTTTCAAAACAAAAAATCCACCAGGTTTAAGCCCAGCCTACAAATAAATAAACACACGTGTCAGAACAACAGCAATTTAACCCAAATGTATTGGTAATATAGATAACTACAGAATATATTAATTTATGTGTAACTAGTGCAGTAAATACGAGTACAAAACTATATTTAAAAAAATGAGGTATTATAGAAAAAGGCTAGTGATAAGATCCCAAATTATCATTTATTAGTAAGTATTAGCCGTGTCTAAATTATAATCATAAATAAGTCTTAAAAATACTAGTTCGGTTTAATGTTATCTAATTATATTTGTTTTTGCCTAAATTATAACCAACTTCAACGAAGCCTTGTATAGTACAACTTGTATTTAACAAAAACAAGGACCAACTTCAACGAAGCCTTGTATAGTACAACTTGTAATTATATTTGTAATTTTCATTATGTAGAATTTGATAACTGACTTGGTATTTGAAAACTAAAAACATGCACAAAGCCTTGTATAGTACAACTTGAAGTCTTGTACAGCATAAGCAGGGGAAAAAAGATGTGATTATACCTTTGCTCTCTCGAAGAATGACACAAAGTCGTCATCAGCGAGATGGCCGATGCACCACTGAATCCATATGACATCATACCTTCCTGCATCTGGAGTGAATTCCTAAGATATTTCAACAACAAATTTTTAGAGCTTATCGCCATGGATGTACAGCTTTAATGACAAAATGACAAACTTAGTATAATATCTTGCTCATGAACATTGTGAATTTCCGTCACTGTAACCTTGGTTTTAAAAAGCGCGCCCTAGGCGCGCCTAGGCGCAAGGCGCAACAAGGCGCAGGGTCTGGGGCTTTTTTGCTTCTCGCCTTGTGTAATTACAGGAAGCGCCAAAAAAGCGCATTTTTTGATGTTTTTTTGTGGGCTTTTTAGCCTGAGGCGCGCGCCTCATGTACCTTAGGCGTTTTACTGCATAAAACTGTTGTACTTTGGGTTTTTTGAGTTGTACATGTAATTAAAATGGTATAAAAGCCTTACTTATAGCTATATTTTGATTAAAGGAAGCTAAAAACCTATGGGATATGTATGGGATATATAAAAAAAATTATATAAACATCTTGCGCTTCGGGTACGAAAAGCCCACCGCTTTTGCGCTTTGCGCTTCGCGCCTCAATTTTAGACCTCGTCGCTTTTGTGCGCCTCTCGCTTTTTAAAACCAAGACTGTAACAAAGATAATACCATAGTCACAGAATTCGTCCCTGAAGCCACGAATTTCGTATTGGTACGTTTCGTACCATACGGAATTCGTATGAGTATCGTACGGTTCCAATTCGCGAATTGCAGACATCAATTCAGCGTATTTTATACATCAATTCATCGAATTTCAGACATCAATTCAGCGTATTGCGCTAATGAATTCATTCAATTCCATTTTCTAAAGTAGCGAATTTGTAGGTATAATACGTATTAGGGTTTGGAAACGGCGCGTATGAATAGAATTGGCGGGATTATAAAAAAGCGGGAGACACAGAGAATACGAATGGATGTTTCCGTAATTCTGATCAATTACCAAAACCCAGAAATCCATAATCATGTTTATATATATACTGATTTCTTACTCAATTTCACTGATTTCATCCTCAATTTCACACATTCACAATCAAATGGCTTTTTTGGGGAAAAAAGCAATTAGTAATTTTTGCTTTAATTTGTGTATACCGAACCGGACGTAATAGTACACCGAACCGAATCGTACCGGATCGTACCGAAATGAACCTACCCCCCTCCGAACCGAATTCACACCCACTAGCGAATCGCGAACCCGAACCGCGTACCCGAACCGGAGCGAACCGCGAATTAGGTGACATTGGATAATACAGTAGCATTAGGAGTATAATAGCCCCGAAAACCGAGGCGATAGCCTCACATTCACAAGGGGCCAGATAATATATAAGATATATAAATTAATCTTAGAAGTTAGAAAGTTTTTACCACATTGTTAATTCTTGAATACCATAAAAATTGGATACTAAAATGAATTACACACAATTTAATAATATTAAAAAAAGAGTAAACTTCCGTTTTGCTCCCTGTGGTTTGGTCACTTTAACGGTTTTGCCCCAAACCTTTAAAAATAGCCATTTTACTCCCTGATGTTTTGGTTTTGTTGTCAGTTTGCTCCCTGCGAGGAGCAAAATGGAAACACAAACAATTTGGATGGAGTTAGAGGCGGGGAGCAAACTGGCAAAAAAACTGAAACATCAGGGAGCAAAATGGCTATTTTTAAAGGTTTGGAGCAAAACTGTTAAAGTGACCAAACCACAGGGAGCAAAACGGAAGTTTACTCTTAAAAGAATTATGAAATGCCCTATTTATGAGATTTTTTTTTCTTTATGTACAACCAAAGGGGTTCTATCTATATGAGCAGAACCAATTAAGCTCTATGCATTAAATCAAAGAAGCTCAAGAAACAAGAACAATAACAAATAAATCAGAAAAAAGAACAAAAACCTTAACATTTGAGCCCTTAAATTTGAACCCTAAACCCCAACCCCAAAATTTGAGCCACCAAAGTTTTGAGCCATAAATTTGAGACGAGATATGCACCATAACGAATCCAACATAGTTGTTAGTAGCGAATAGCGACAAATAGCGACAAGGGGCCTATATGCTACATAGCGAATAGCGACAAATAGCGACCGCTATTTTATAAATAGCGATACACTAGAAAAAGAATTTTGAAAATTTGTATACGTATATTATATCAAAATACCTTGGTATATATGCTATTTTACATGTATGTTTAACAAAAACCTATAAATTCAGCTATTTTATAACTATATCTAATTGCTATTTACATCAAAAAAAAAACTAACTGTCGCTATTCACGCTATTGGTCGTTATGACCCAGATAGCGACACTTGGTCGCCTCTCTACATAGCGCGCTATAGCGGTCGCTATAGCCGCTATTGACAACTATGGAATCCAAAAGGCGTAAACGCGCACACATACACACACACATATAGTATTTAACTATTTATCCATACCTGCAGTGGGGTACAATAAAAGTTAACGGCTTTGTGGTCCCCAGATACCATCATATTTTCAGGAGACAAATTCTTACGAGCAGCCTCCAAGAAATGTGACACAGGCTCAAGAAGGTCAACCTAGAAACAAATATATTTCAACTAACGGGTGACAAGCATGTGCTGAACATTAAATTCAAATTCTATAATTTCTTTTGAGCATAAACTTATTCTTTGGTTATTTAAAAGATAAATGAAGGGTAAGACAGTCATTACCTCATTGAAGTATCTTATAAGAAGATTCTTAGTCACCCTTCCAATTCCAGAACCACAATCTGCACAGCAGTTTTAGCCATAAGTAAGAATCTTTGATATAGTGGCGGACCTACCTTATAATAAGGGGTAGCCTCCGCGCTCCGGCGGTAGTGTAAATTTTGGAAAAATTTTACGTTTTTTTTTTTGACGTTTTTTCGATTTCGTTACCCTTTTCTGAAACGTTACCCCTATAAGGATTTTCTAGATCTGCCACTGCTTCGATAAACGGTAAATTCTAACCGGAAACCGATAGGGAAGACATAAGGATAATAATAGAAACTAAAACATTAGAAGCCAAAATTTATGTTTTGCTATACAAAGATAATTAAGAAAAATATATAAGGAAAAAATCAAGTATTATTAACTAAGAAACAAAACAGTTCAAAAGATGTAGGTTGCCCCATATGATCGTGTTGACAGTGGCATAAATAGAAATTTAAGAAACATAGAGACGAATTTCTAGTGATTTGGAACCTTACTCCAATCAATTTATAGGGGAAGTACACGGGGCACTAACTTGTTCTTTCATCCAGAATAAAGAAAAATAAATAAAGTGCATAGTCTAGGGGTGTTCACAGTCCAGCCCGACCAGTTTTGACGAAAATTTTAAGCTGGGTCGCTAACTACGATTTTGGGAAACGACATACCGAACCAGCCAGTTTTAATGTTCCAATTTTGGTGGTTTTCCGTTTTTTATTGTCTTTCCAAAATCATTGGTTGATACTAAAATTTCAAAAAATGATAAAAGATGGTTTGTGATTATAATACAGATACCAAACATTTAAAACATATCAAAATAATAAAGATTAAAGGCTAGTTCGGTTTATACGACCGGTTCCAAGTTCCAAACTGAACCAAACCGCTAAAACCATCAAAACCGAACCATGAACTAAACACTTTGGATCTCAAACCGGCCGACTTGCTTCAGTTTGGGTGGTTCGGTCGGTTTCAATAATTAATGAACACCCCTAGGGAATACAATCTCGCACAATCACACGATCTTCCCTTCTTTGACCTACCTGAATCAAGTCAAGTCAACGAAGCAAGCTCAAGGACCATTTTCTTTGTTCTAGAATCACACTATCAGTTCCATTGTCATAATAATTGTTCTAAAATCACACTATCAGTCCTGTTTTTCTAACAAACATTCTAAAATCACACCCATTTCTTCAACTCAATTAATCACAACCACAATTGAATAAAAAACAAGGGTAAGAGAACTAACCAAGAGCTACAAGATGCTGATTTCTACCAGCATCAGGAAAGAAACGAGCCAAAAGGGTATTCAAAAAAGCCTCACTTGTACTAATATCAGGCTCATTCACATGCCCATATCCACCCAGCACACCTTCCACCGATGCTTCCACACCCTTCAAACCACAAATTCAAGATTCACCCTTTTTCAATTCTAGTCCCTTTTTCACACAAAAGCTTTCAACTTTCTTTAACAAAATGAAAAAAAGATACGAACTTACTTGCCAGTAGCCAACACCGTTTTGGTACCAATCATGCTTTTTTTGTGAATCACCAACTTCTTCTTTCCACATTTCATCTGGGTTCTTGAATTGGCGGCCGTTACTGTCTAACCCACTGATCTCCATCTGGGTTTTGGTGTTGGGTCTTGCCCTAACTCTGCAACTGCCGTTAGCTTGATGAGTAGCAGCTAATAAAGGGTTTACACAGAGGTTAATGGGTGCTGCAAACATGTGTTTTTGGGGGTTTGGGTTTAGGATGTTTTTGTTTCCGGGCCTCCTGGGCGATAGACCTAGCCTACAATGTTTTTCTTTCATTTTTAATTTTTTGAAAGGTGTGAATTATTCGCGAATGTCGGGAGGTCTAACATACGTTGTCTTAATCGGGTCCGCGATAGAGATCTCACTCGCACAATAGATTCCCAATTTAAACCCCTCAATGAGAAACCCCTATCACCCAGACTCGAATTTGAGACCTGGAGGGGAAAACTCACTCGGGCCCACCATAGGTGGAACTTAAATATCCGTGGCCACCACTAGAGCACTAGTGATGGTTGTTTCATTTTTTTTAAATAATTATTGGTTTAGTGGGATCACTCGCGCTACGCTTGCGGGAGGCTGAGCTGGTTATGGTATCGATATTTGCAGGGGCGTAGGGCTAATCGTGTTTCAGCATGTTTAACAGGTCTTTGATGACGCGAATATCACAAGTTCTAAACGTGAATACGACTCGTTTAACTACTTTATATCTCATGTCTATAACACACTTTTACGTTTTATGTACCAAGAATGAGAAATGTTGGATCTTAGCCTTCTAATTTTGATTATTTTAAAAAAGATAAAAAAAATCATTTTAAAGTAAACAGATCTAATCGTGTCATATACAGATATCCAATTGTCAGCCCTAGATATTTGATAACTTTATTAAATGGCAAAAGAGTAAAGTACAACGAGTGTAAATAGAAGTTGGCTAGATGACAAATTATAAATGACAAAAGAGTAAAATAAAAGGGTGACAAATCAATAAAGTATAGGGTGTAAGTGTAACAAAAGCACTAACGGACAAGAAAATCACTATTCGTGATTTAGTTTTGTGTAAACAAAAGTTGACTAGATGACAAATCATAGATGACAAAAGAGTAAAGTAAAGGGATGTAAATGAATGTTGACTACATGACAAATCAATAAATTATAATGGTGTAAGTGTAACAAACATACTAAAGGATAAGAGTAAATGGCATGTCTGGGGGTTTAAACCCTAAATTGTGAAGGAGAAAGACACGTATGAGGGGCACTTGGTACTTTGTAATCAGGTTTATAAACTCAAACCGTCATGATAGACACCTAATGAACAACTGGAGATCTATATAAAATAGCTGGCAATCCTACTCTTTTTACAAGAACTTATACAACGGGTACTACATATACTGCAGTACAACACATAATGCACAACAATGTTTTAAATTAATAATAATAATAATAATAATAATAATAATAATAATAATAATAATAATAATAATAATGATGATGATGATGATGATAATGATATTCGTTTAAAGCTTTTACTTTCAGGTTTTGGTAAAACTAAAATAGTTTCATTACTTTTAAAGGCCATGATTGGAAAACCACAATGGTTAGATCGTAAGCGGTAAATACTATCGGTTTAGTTACGAGTTAATGGACTAACATAAAGAAAATTGATGATTTTAAGTGGATTAAAAATACCAATGGAAGCTAAAGCAATACTGGCCAAAACGAGTGGAAAGCCATTGATTCTTCCATTATCCCTTGTCTCTTTTAAGATCACATGTTGCCGGAGTAGTCCGGTTTTCAGAACATTAACACTGTGTTCCAGAGTTTATTAACGGAAGGAAAGGAAAGGAAACAAAAAGAAAGTAAAAATATTTTGTGTTCCAGAGTTTCATTTAAGGAAGGAAAAGAAAGGAAAATAAAACATTTCGTGTTCCCGAGTTTCATTTAAGGAAGGAAATGAAAGGAAAATTAGGCTAAATTCTTTAATTTTTCTTTCCTTCCGATTTGGGAGGAAACGGTGGGAAAGACATCTTGTTTTTTCCTTTCTCATCATTTCCTTTCTCACTTTTACTTTCTTTTCTTATCCCTCGTTAAGTTAACTCGGGAACAGAGCGTAAAGATTTTAAGAGTAAAATGCCCGCATAGTCCATCTGGTTTGGTGAAATTTCACTTTTAGTTCCTAACTTTTGGAAATTACACACATGCTCCCTGTGGTTTGTCAAGTTGTTACCCGGATAGTTCCTAGAGTGGATGGCGGTTAGTTTTCGCCGTTAAGTCCATGTAAAATTACTAAAATGCCCTTACTCAAGAAAAACAATAATCTTTTTATTTATTTGTGAGACCCACCCACCACCTACTTATCTTCAACCTCCACCCTCAACCACCTACTTCTTCTTCAACCTCCACCCACTTCCATCAACACCCTCCACCGACACCTCTAATCCCCACCAATGTTGCAGAAATCGGCCTAGGCGGCCGATTAATCGGAGCCTAGGCGCTAGGCGGTGGGTTACTGCCTAAATTTAAGCTAGTCGGTCAAAAAAATCGGTTATGGTCAAAATCGGTCAAAGTCGGTAAAAGTCGAACAAAAGCGGACTAATCGGGCCCATGTTTTTTGACCCAAAAAACCCAATTTTTGAAACCTGGCCCATGGTTTAAAGCCCAAATTTTAGTTATAAACCTATTTCAACATTTAAGTTTAGATATTTTAACATTTAACCCCCTCTATCTTTTATTAGTTTACATATGGTTCCTAAACTTTTAAATTTATTAATAAAAAGTATAAAGTTATCTCCTAAACTTGTAAATTTATTAATAAAAAGTATAAAGTTATCTATATATATATATATAAAAATTTGTAAAATTATATTTAAAAAGTCCAATCCGATTAATCCCTATTAATCCCGATTAATCCCTAGGCGGTACCTTACCGCCCGACTAGCGCATTCTACAACATTGATCCCCACTTTCTCTCTTTGTCTTGGATAACCAGTAAATTTATTATCCCAAGTCCCTGATTGATGGACAAAATATTACTAATTTATAATATTTGTTGTTTTGAGTCACAATCACGTGTCCCAATACTTTTTGTTTATTCTACTTGTGTCCTTTTGGTGGATGTTTTATAGCTAACCCATGTGTGTAAACGAGTCGAGTAACCCGTGAGCTAATTCAAACCTTCTCGTAAAAGCTTAAATCAAGTCAAACCTAAACGAGTTTAGCCTAAGATGAACCATGCTTGAACCTTATACATAGAACTCGACCACGAGCAAATCTCATTTACACCCCTAGCTCGAACTTTGATCTTATATGCAGATTCACCTGGTTTACTGAGTTTGTATCAAGCCATGGGATTATGGGAATGATCATTCACATCGAGATGAAGTTTGATCATATATACACTTGATACTAGGGTTCCGGATGTCGGATGATGTTTCATCTTTCATTTAACCTTTTGTTTTGTCATCAACTAAACTAATGATGTTTTAGACATGTAAGTAGCAGTAAAACAAACACATAAACAATATATCTAATCAGGCATCGTTATGTTTGAAACAACAAAGATTAACACAATAATTAATCTTATTTAACTAATCACATTTGGTCTTAATTACACTCAACATTCCATCTCATTTAAGAGCTTTTTATCCTGCTTCTGCTTAAAAACAAGAATCTCCTTATTCCCAGAAACAGTACCCACGTACTCTTTGTGATTTTTTCCTTTATCATCAACAGCAACGCTGAACTTAGCACGGTTTTTAAGATTTGGGCGCGTAAACCTTTGAAGAATCCTAGGAACCCTTCCTTGTTCCATATGGCATGGAGTGCCCCAGATACCGTTTTTCTTGATCTTACTTCTGGGTCCTCGTGTGTATCTTCATCTGATTCTGCAGCCTGAATCATTACCTTGCATCTGCGTGTAGTACAGGTTTCAGTTCAACTTTTATATGTTTACAAGTTGACTTTCTGGTCAAACAGTTATAAACTCGACTCAAAGTGACTTTTATAATTCAATTCTTTAGTGGGCTAATTCCATTAATAAAAACCAACTTTGGTCATAATTTAGGGCTGGGAAAACCAGGTCAGAATTGATGACCTGGAGCTTTGACTACATTGACTTTATTCTAACTGTGTCAACTGTCAAGTGGTTATCGTTATTCATTTACCTTTGACCGAGTTGACTTTTTGGTGGTTTTTTCTAGCCTCAAAAAAAGCTGGTTACCCAAAAAGATTTTATACAAAAATCGTAAATTGTTTGAAATTGGTGACATAACTGATATATCAATTTATCAGAAAGTATAGTTTGACTCCAAAAGTCAAAACTGACCTTCAGTTTGTATAATCAGACCCACAAAGAAGAATTTACCTGATAGCTGGGTATGTCAAGCAGGTAGCAGCACATTTTGACACTGCCCCCAACAGAAAAGCATTAAGGGCAGAAAGTGACTGCGGGTTACCAATCTGTCCCGCCAATAGTCTTTGTTTCAATTGATCAAATGCAGTGTACTGCAAACAAAAAAACGGTTATAGATAACATCATTCATCAAGTAAATTCTTTTTTTTTACTTTTGACTTTTGAGGTCCTTATTTACGTAGTGAATACTACCACCTTTTGTAGGGGCCGGCAAAATGCCATATTTGATGCTCTTTCGGTCCAAATGAATAGGGAATGTTGACTTTTAAGGTCAAACACACTACTTATAAAATCTGGGGTAACATGCCATTTTCGTCGTTTGGCCAGTTTTGCGACTTTCGTCCACAGGTTTATTTTTCCACATCTGGATCCAAAAGGTTTGAAATCTTGCCATTTCCGTCCGGCTCGTTAACTCCATTCATTTTTTTTCCCTTAAGTCAGGGGCATCTCCGTCTTTTTTGTTAAGGGCAATTCAGTCTTTTTCAGGGGTATTCTATCTTTTAACATAAAGTGAAAAAGACCGAATTGCCCTTTAAGTTAACAAAAAGGACAGAAATACCCCTGACTTAATGGAGAAAAATGGATGGAGTTAACTAGCCGGATGAAAATGGCAAAATTTCAAACCTTTGAACGAAAGTCGCAAAACCGGCCAAACCTTAGGGACGCAAATGGCATTTTACTCTAAAATCTAAAACCGTTAAGGATAATTGACTGTACGTTAATACCTCGGTAACAAATTACCTGAATTGCTGGATTTATTGTGAGCAAAATTGATATGCCGAGACCATCAAACGCTTCTCCCCACGTTTCCTCTGAAAGGGTCTTCCATAGCCCTTTGGACTTGCCAAAGTCACTTGTTTGCATCCTTGATGCAGCTGTATCCAACGGCTGAAGAAACACCCCAGATTTAGTCATCAATGTTAGGTAACAACAACCCATAATATGATTGCATATTCATGTTCATATATATGTTTATTAGGGGTATCAATTTCGAGCCATATACTTATGAGCAAATCGGTTTATGTATCATTTCTAATGAGTCAAAGGGTAAAGTATATTATAAGATGTACTAATGGGATTCGTGATTAACTTGGGTTATGGCAACGGTACAAGCACCCGCAGCAGCAGCAATAAGCAAGTTAGCCTTGGTACCAATAGACTTGTATCCAGACCTCTCGATATACGTCCTCCTAAAGAAGCTATACCCATAAAAGTATATGAATGATGAAACAAATGATTGCAGGTTCTTTGTCCCTAACCCTTGAAACAACGAAAGAACCTGACGTTTCGAAATCGCTTCCCATAGAACATCAGATAGGTTCCTGTTCAAAATATGAACAACATAAGATTTACATTTAGCTAAAATGAATATTCACACCATGCGAAGTGGTTTAACTAAAAAGTGAAAAAGTGACTGTCACGTATATAGGGGGATCTCACTAACTTTTTCCTCAAAAATTGTGTAATGGTTTCACATGTAAATTAAATACAAGAAAAAAATGAAGTGTGTGTGCAATTGTGCATGATTGGTGAAAAGTTGGTGGACCCCATGCTCTCATCCCCTCACGTCCGTTACCAACCTAACGCCAGCCTCCTTAGGCTATCCGTTACCGTTTCACAATTTTTTACTGCCACGTCAAAAAGTAACTGTCACATCACTGTCATGTATGCATGAGCTCTCTCACTCACTTTTTTTTCACCTTTAGTGTGTAATGGCTTCACAGGTTTTCTCTATCCACCACCCATTAAAATAATATTTAAATTAAAAAGTTAAAAAGGAGATTAGGTGGTGCATCCTAATTGGCCACATGAAACCCTCCCCTTCCTTCACGCCGTGTATGCCCCAACGCTCCCCTCTCTTCATGCGGGTCACACCCCTCTTAGGGCGGTGTACCACGCCCATTTGCCCATAACGCCAGTCGCCCATGCCACACGGAATGGGCGTTATTCCATCCATATTAACATATGGTCTTGGACTATGTGTTGTGGAATAACAATCCCACTCAATCACTAGCAAAACGTGATGCCATCTCAGTGCCACCTATGCAAGGGGCGATAACTAAACCATCCAAATAACTAGTGTTTTGGAATAACTAAGATTGGGCCCCACAGGCCACATGGGAGGCCGAACCATTTTAATTCATAGTCGCAGCGGGGTGTGTGTGTGTGGGGGGGGGGGGGGGGGGGGGGGGGGGGGGGGGGATGCTTATCAATACACAGGTGTCACTGTCAGGAGTTCATCACGTTGATCAAATTTAATTCATACAAAATCCTAACTTTAATTCACACATAAATCAATTGAAGTAGAACTCAACAGAACCACCCTGAAGATAAAAGTACAGAGAAGTAACACAATCAAAGGCCAAAGTTGAAGAAATACCTGTATTTTCTGAGATTGGGGGTACGTAATTCAGCTTGATACTTGGTTTTGCAGGTATCTAAAGGGTACAAGATGGTGGTGCTAGCGAGAGATCCAATAGCGCCTGCTGTTGCATCTACTAACGATTCCATATCAAAACCACCCATTGATGATTATGGTCAACAAGTTTTGTGGTAACTGATTACAAATATCTTGGAAAATCGATGCAAGTAGGTGGGGAATTTAATCTTGGGAGGTGTGGAGTGATGATGAGGCATACGTAACCTTGCGATTGAGAACATGGGGGGAATGAATGGGGCTCTGATTAGTAGAGTACAAGATACAAACAAGTCGCAATCCACTATTATTCAAGTCAACAAAATTTTAATATCATTCTGCAATATAATTTTAGCTTTTATCTCTATCTCTATCTCTATCTATATCTCTATATATAATAAAGGAGTAAAGTTGGGACACGTGTCCCCTTTATATTTATCTAAACACGTGTCAACCCCACTTTATATTTACTACCCTGTTCATCATTCACACTATCCACGTCTCATTCCCGAACCGGGTTTTTTTGGTGGTTTATGGTATTCTTCCTAACCCTAAACATTTCTCCCAAATTTCAGCCGTCTCTCTTGGTTTTCTCCTTTATACAATCCATCCAAAAGCTGACCTGCCATAGACCACTTCTTCATCCTGTTTTTCGCGTAAGATTCCTTTCATCTCGTCTCAGATCTATTAATCCCATTACCAACTGTTGTTCCATCTACTCATGATAATATCGATTGAATTTCATGTGATTTGCTTTAACGGTCATGAATTTATGATTTTCTTTAACTTAATCGCATCAGATTTGATGAGGTTCATATGATTTACTCTAACGATGATGATTTTGTGATGTTTTTGAGCTTAATCGCATCAGATATGATGAATTTCATATGATTTTTCTTCGGTGATGAATTTTGTGATGTTTTTGAACTTAATCGCATCAGATTTGGTGAATTTTATATGATTTGCGCTAACAGTGATGAGTTTTGTGATGTTTATGAACTTTAATTGCATCATAATTGTGTTTTTAGTTTATTTAGGTATGATGTATTCTTCACGTCTAATTGCTGTGTTGTTAGTTTATATTATTAAAAACTGTTGTTACATCTACTAATGATAATACAGTTTGAGTTTTATGTGATTTGCTCAAACGATGATGAATTTTGTGACGTTATTGAACTTAATCACATCATATTTGTCCGTTTTTAAAGTTTTTTTAGTTATTATACTATACTCTTCACATTGAATGTTTGTGTTGTTAGTTTATGCTAACAATGAGACTCTTCGTACTATCCACGCCTCGCTTATTTCAGAACAAGTTTTTTTTAATTCATAGAAGTGCTGGTTTTTGAGTCTATTGACCAGGCAACTAATGGCATGATAACCTGTTAATATGCAGCTACAACGAATAATTTCTCTTTTGTTTCACATTTATATGTCTGAGCCAATGTCTTAGTCCGTGGATGATTTTCTTGACTGTATATCTTTTAAATGTCAACATATACACGTGTGATTTAGTTTACGAAGATTTTTCAATGCCGAGAACCTCGATCAGAGAGTAAAGAAGGCGTAAGGTTCACAATGCTGTAAAAGTAAAAAGGAATATACCGGGCTAGGATTCAAGTTACAGGAACAAGGGCAAAACCAACCACCCAAGAATGGAATCGTCGAGTGAAAACACTTGACAACCTCCTGGACGCAGCTTTTCTTGCCACCAGACCTTTCTCCATCAACTAGAAATCTGATGCTGTAACTAAACACATTCCTTAAATTGTAGCCATTTTTTGAGTGTTTATTTTTTGGTGTCTAATCCGAATATATATCACCATTGCTCTTGATTTTCTTAACTGTAGATCTCTTAAATGTCAACATATACAAGTGTGATTTAGTTTACGAAGATTTTTCAATGCCGAGAACCTCGATCAGAGAGTAAAAAAGACGTAAGGTTCACAACGCTGTAAAAGTAAAATGAGATATACCGGGCTAGCATTCGAGTTACAGGAACAAGGGCCAAACCAACCACCCAAGAATGGAATCGTCGAGCGAAAACACTTGACAACCTCCTGGAAGCAGCTTTTCTTGCGACCAGACCTTTCTCCATCAATTAGAAATCTGATGCCGTAACTAAACACATTCCTTAAATTGTAGCAATTTTTTGAGTGTTTGTTTTTTGGTGTCTAATCCGAATATATATCACAATTGCTCTTAATTTTATTGATTGTATATCTCTTAAATGTCAACATATACACGTGTGATTTAGTTTACGAAGATTTTTCAATGCCGAGAACCTCGATCAGAGAGTAAAAAAGGCATAAGGTTCACAATGGTGTAAAACTAAAATGAGATATACCGGGCTAAGATTCGAGTTACAGGAACAAGGGCCAAACCAACCACCCAAGAATGGAATCGTCGAGCGAAAATACTTGACAACCTCCTGGAAGCAGCTTTTCTTGCCACCAGACCTTTCTCCATCAAATAGAAATCTGATGTCGTCACTAAAACATTCCATAAATTGTAGTCATTTTTTGAGTTTTTATTTTTTGTTGTCTAATCCGCATATATATCACCATTGCACTTGATTTTCTTGACTGTATAACTCTTAAATGTCAACATATACACATGTGATTTAGTTTACGAATATTTTTCAATGCCGAGAACCTCGATCAGAGAGTAAAAAAGGCGTAAGGTTAACAATGGTGTAAAACTAAAATGGGATATACCGGGCTAGGATTCGAGTTACAGGAACAAATGCCAAACCAACCACCAAAGAATGGAATCGTCGAGCGAAAACACTTGACAACCTCATGGAAGCAGCTTTTCTTGCCACAAGTCCTTTCTCCATCAATTAGGAATCCGATGTCGTAACTAAAAACATTCCTTAAATTGTAGCTATTTTTTGAGTGTTTATTTTTTGGTGTCTAATCCGCATATATATCACCATTGCTCATGATTTTCTTGACAATATATCTCTTAAATGTCAACATATACACGTGTGATTTACGAAGATTTTTCAATGTTGAGAACCTCGATCAGAGAGTAAAGAAGGCGTAAGGTTCACAATGCTGTAAAAGTAAAATGGGATATACCGGGCTCGGATTCGAGGTACAGGAACAAGGGCCAAACCAACCACCAAAGAATGGAATCGTCGAGTGAAAACACTTGACAACCTCCTGGACGCAGCTTTTCCTGCCACCAGACCTTTCTCTATCAACTAGAAATCTGATGCTGTAACTAAACACATTCCTTAAATTGTAGCCATTTTTTGAGTGTTTAGTTTTTGGTGTCTAATCTGAATATATATCACCATTGCTCTTGATTTTCTTAACTGTATATCTCTTAAATGTCAACATATACACGTGTGATTTAGTTTACGAAGATTTTTCAATGCCGAGAACATCGATCAGAGAGTAAAAAAGACGTAATGTTCACAATGCTGTAAAAGTAAAATGGGATATACCGGGCTAGCATTCGAGTTACAGGAACAAGGGCCAAACCAACAACCCAAGAATGGAATCGTCGAGCGAAAACACTTGACAACCTCCTGGAAGCAGCTTTTCTTGCAACCAGACCTTTCTCCATCAATTAGAAATCTGATGCCGTAACTAAACACATTCCTTAAATTGTAGCAATTTTTTGAGTGTTTATTTTTTGGCGTCTGATCCGAATATATATCACCATTACTCTTAATTTTCTTGACAGCACATCTCTTAAATGTCAACATATACACGTGTGATTTAGTTTACGAATATTTTCAATGCCGAGAACTTCGATCAGAGAGTAAAAAAGGCGTAAGGTTCACAATGGTGTAAAACTAAAATGGGATATACCGGGCTAGGATTCGAGTTACAGGAACAAGGGCCAAACCAACCAACAAAGAATGGAATCGTCGAGCGAAAATACTTGACAACCTCCTGGAAGAAACTTTTCTTGCCACCAGACCTTTCTCCATCAATTAGGAAACTGATGTCGTCACTAAAAACATTCCTTAAATTGTAGCCATTTTTTGAGTGTTTATTTTTTTGGTGTCTAATCCGCATATATATCACCATTGCTCTAGATTTTCTTAACAATATATCTCTTAAATGTCAATATATACACGTGTGATTTACAAAGATTTTTCAATGCCGAGAACCTCGATCAGAGAGCAAAAAAGGCATAAGGTTCACAATGGTGTAAAACTAAAATGGATATACCAGGCTAGGATTCGAGTTACAGGAACAAGGGTCAAACCAACCACCCAAGAATGGAATCGTCGAGCGAAAACACTTGACAACCTCCTGGAAGCAGCTTTTCTTGCCACCAGACCTTTCTCCATAAATTAGGAAACTGATGCCGTCACTAAACACATTCCTTAAATTGTAGCCATTTTTTGAGTGTTTATTTTTTGGTGTCTAATCCGCATATATATATATCACAATTGCTCTTGATTTTCCTGACTGTATATCTCTTAAATGTCAGCATTTACACATGTGATTTAGTTTACGAAGATTTTTCAATGCCGAGAACCTCGATCAGAGAGTAAAAAAGATGTAAGGTTCACAATGGTGTAAAACTAAAATGAGATATACCGGGCTAGGATTCGAGTTACAGGAACAAGGGCCAAACCAACCACCCAATAATAGAATCGTCGAGCGAAAACACTTGACAACCTCCTGGAAGCAGCTTTTATTGCCACCAGACCTTTCTTAATCAATTTGGAATCTGATTCCGTAACTAAACACACTCCTTAAATTGTAGCCATTTTTTGAGTGTTTATTTTTTGGTGTCTAATCCGCATATATATCACCATTGCTCTTGATTTTCTTGACTGTATATCTCTTAAATGTCAACATATACACGTGTGATTTAGTTTACGAAGATTTTTTCAATGCCGAGAACCTCGATTAGAGAGTAAAAAAGGCGTAAGGTTCACAATAGTGAAAAACTAAAATGGGATATACCGGGATAGGATTCGAGTTACAGGAACAAGGGCCTAACCAACCACCCAAGAATGGAATCGTCGAGCGAAAACACTTGAAAACCTCCTGAAGCAGCTTTTCTTGCCACCGGACCTTTCTCCATCAATTAGGAATCTGATGTCGTCACTCAACAAATTCCTTAAATTGTAGCCATTTTTAGTGTATATTTTTTGGTGTCTAATCCGCATATATATCACCATTGCTCTTGATTTTCTTGACTGTATATCTCTTAAATGTCAACATATACATGTGTGATTTAGTTTAAGGAGATTTTTCAATGCCGATAACCTCGATTAGAGAGTAAAAAAGGCGTAAGGTTCACAATGGTGTAAAACTAAAATGGGATATACCGGGCTAGTATTCGAGTTACAGGTACAAGGGCCAAACCAACCACCCAAGAATGGAATCGTCGAGCGAAAACACTTGACAACCTCCTGGAACTAGCTTTTCTTGCCACCAGACCTTTCTCTATCAATTAGGATCCTGATGCCGTCATTAAACGCATTCCTTAAATTGTAGCCATTTTTGAGTGTTTATTTTTTGGTGTCTAATCCGCATATATATATCACCATTGCTCTTAATTTTCTTGACAATATATCTCTTAAATTTCATCATATACACGTGTGATTTAGTTTACGAAGATTTTTCAATGCCGAGAATCTCGATCAGAGAGTAAAAAAGGCGTAAGGTGCAATGGTGTAAAACTAAAATGGGATATATCGTGGTAGGATTCGAATTACAGGAACAAAGGCCAAACCAACCACCCAACAATGGAATCGTCGAGCGAAAACACTTGATAACCTCCTGGAAGCAGCTTTTCTTGCCACCACACCTTTTTCCCTCAATTAGGATTCTGATGCCGTCACTAAACACATTCCTTAAATTGTAGCCATTTTTTGAGTGTTTATTTTTTGGTGTCTAATCCGCATATATATCACCATTGCTCTTGATTTTCTTGACTGTCTATCTCTTAAATGTCAACGTATACACGTGTGATTTAGTTTAAGAAGATTTTTCAATGCCGAGAACCTCGATCAGAGAGTAAAAATGGCGTAAGATTTACAATGGTGTAAACAAAAATAGGATATACCGGGCTAGTATTCGAGTTACTGGTACAAGGGCTAAACTAACCACCCAAGAATGGAATCGTTGAGCGAAAACACTTGACAACCTACTGGAAGCAGCTTTTCTTGCCGCCACACCATTCTTCCTACCTTTCTCCCTCAATTCGGATTCTGATGCCGTCACTAATCACATTCCTTAAATTGTAACCATTTTTTGAGTGTTTATTTTCTGGTGTCTAATCCGCATGTATATCCCCATTGCTCTTGATTTTCATAACTGTATATCTATTAAATGTCAACATATACACGTGTGATTTAGTTTACGAAGATTTTTCAATGCCGAGAACCTCGACCCGAGAGTAAAAAAGGCGTAAGGTTCACAATGGTGTAAAACCAAAATGGGATGTACCGGGCTAGGATTCGAGTTACAGGTAAAAGGGCCAAACCAACCACCCAAGAACGGAATCATCGAGCGAAAACACTTGACAACCTCCTGGAAGCAACTTTTCTTGCCACCACACCTTTCTCCCTGCCTTTCTCCCTCAATTCGGAACCTGATGCCGTCACTAATCACATTCCTTAAATTGTAACCATTTTTTGAGTGTTTATTTTCTGGTGTCTAATCCGCATGTATATCATCATTGCTCTTGATTTTCTTGACTGTATATCTCTTAAATGTCAGCATTTACACATGTGATTTAGTTTACGAAGATTTTTCAATGCCGAGAACCTCAATCAAAGAGTAAAAAAGACGTAAGGTTCACAATGGTGTAAAACTAAAATTAGATATACCGGGCTAGGATTCGAGTTACAGGAACAAGGGCCAAACCAACCACCCAAGAATGGAATCGTCGAGCGAAAACACCTAACAACCACCTGGAAGCAGCTTTTTTATGCCACCAGACCTTTCTCCATCAATTAGGAATCTGATGCCGTCACTAAACACATTACTTAAATTGTAGCCATTTTTTGAGTGTTTATTTTTTGGTGTCTAATCCACATATATATCACAATTGCTCTTGATTTTCTTGACTGTATATCACTTAAATGTCATCATATACACGTGTGATTTAGTTTGCGGAGATTTTTCAATGCCGGGAACCTCGATCAGAGAGTAAAAAAGCCGTAAGGTTCACAATGGTGTAAAACTAAAATGGGATATACCGGAGCATTAGCAGCGTCAGTAGCAGAAAGTGCGAAAACTCTTCCTCCAACATTGGGTTGGTTATTCTTCCTAGTATCTTTCTTAGGACATTCCTTGATCATGTGTCCAGTTTGGCCACATCTAAAGCATGCTCCTGTACTTCGGTGACATACGCCCTGATGTCTCTTACCACAAATATTACATAGAGGATATGTAATTTGATTTGGGTTTACATATTGATTCAGTGGTTGAGCTTTAATAGGTTCTGCATACAACTGAATCTGGTTTTGAGCAGACCTCTGGTTTTGTGGTCTAGGCTGCCATGGACGTGCCCGATTTCCAGAGTTTTGATTTCCTTGCACTTTGCGGTCTTGATGCTGTGGTGTAGTGGATGATTGGCCGATTGCCTGCTTAAATTGTCCTTCTCTGTTTCTCTTCTTATTATCCTTAGTTCGAGATAAAAATTCTTTCCTTTCGAACTCAAAAGTTTTGATTGCATCGGAAACTTCGGTGATGTCCTTAAATTTCATGTACATGATCGATTTCCGGATTCGATCATTGACTGCCCACTTGCATTTCTCTGCCTGGGCTTCTGCCGATCCTGCAACTTCTCCTACAATACTAGCCAACCTTGCAAATCTAGTAATGAACTCAGAGGCTGGTTCATCACTTCCCTGTCGAATTACTGCATACTCCCTGATATAAGCTTCTTTATCAGCGGTCGAAAAATACTTATCGTAAAAGATATTACGAAAGTCGACCCATGAAAGATTAGTGTCAAAATCATCCCCTCCTTTGACATTCTTATATCCTTCCCACCAAGTTTGTGCGTCATCTTCGAGTTTGTAGGTAGCCAATCTAACTTTGTATTGCTCCGGAACTCCAAGAACTCCGAAGATCTTTTCAATATGAGCTATCCAGTTCCTTGCTTCGACTGGATTATTAGCGTGACTAAAGGATTTCGGCTTTTGTTTTTGGAATTTACTAATCCATATGTCTATACTATAAGCAGTATTGTTTGTGGTATTCTCACGAGTTTCACCACCAGAGGTTGGATTAGTGTTAGTGCCTTCTGGATGACGAGTTTGTTGAATAACGGCCTCAGCTGTTTGAGCAACCAGGTTTGGAAGCAACCCGGCAACAGCCTGGTTGATAGCATTAATTACGCTTGGATCGACTGGAGTCTCATTCGAAGAAGTGTTGTTACGTACAGGGTTAGTACGAGTATTCCTACGTAGCGGACGACGAGGAGGCATATCTATACGAATAAACATAGGAATTAAACCAAATAAGAGATCAAATTGGATCCTATCATAGATATCTACCCATTCCTCACAGGTTTTAATTACTATCTTCAAGTTTTCTACAGGAAAGAGCCTTTGCTCTGATACCATAGCTGTAACACCCCAACCCGGAATGGGCTGACGTGTTACAATAACAGTGATATCATAAACAAAAGTCATAATTCCATTTATTTATTTGACAAGGATACAACCACACGGCAATTTAACTTAAGGTTAATATACAAGCTAAGACATTCGACTTGATTAACTAACATCTTCAGATTTATTCCTAGACTTTATTCTTCTCTCTTTTCCCCGCCCAAAGTAACCTGCTGACCTGTAAATACAAAATTTATACGGAATGAGCCGAATGCTCAGTACGGAATTATAGGCTCAAAGAACAAATAACGCTTTATATGAAATGTTATTCGGAGGAAACTTATTGCGAAAATGATACGATGCAAGAACATAATTTCATAATTATATCTTACGGATGTACCCATGAGCAAACTGAAAACGTGACAATACACAGGTAGCTACTCCTGCATACTTATCACACGAGATGGCCAGTTGGCATACCTGCTATCCACCTCATTAACTTAAATTCTAGGATCGATCCATACGCCTCCTAATAGCCTTATGTACCACACTTGTACTTAAGAGACGCCGTGAACTGATCTCTCCGTCACGGATGGAGCACATGATGTCGATGCCGCAACAACATGCTCGTGGGACACTCCACGAGAAGCGATACTCAGGGTATCAGAGTACAATTAGACTTATTCATATAACTTATAAAACTTATTTTCATAACAAAACGGAACATATATTGGAACATGCGATAATGAGTACAACTAACATAATACTATCGCATGACATGAAAACTTAAATCAAATGATTTAGAATAGAATTCGAACGGACTGTCAAATGAATCGATAATCAAAGACGTGAGGAGTTTTAAAAGATATATTAATTTAGTGGGTTATAACAATTTGAATATGAAGCAATAAGGAGTGGGGTAAGGATCCGTACCTTAATAATTCTAAATTGATGCTACCTTGTGATAATATTTCAGATTTATACGGACAGAGTTTAGACTACTGATTAGTCTTTTAACCTAATTTAAATAACATGCACACAAACTAGGTTAGTAACTTAATACAGCCTTTACGATAACTCACGAGATCAAATTCTCACAACGAACGACAAAGTGCGATACTTCATCCATCGAATTAACGATGATCCGTCAAATTAATGACGAACGACAAAGTACAATACTTTATCCATCGAATTAACGATGATCCGTCAAATTAATGACGAACGACAAAGTATAACCCTAATGTGGGCAGTACTTAAACATTCATTGGATATATTGATCGATCGGACAATGAATCGTAATAGCGATCGAGTTATTACCCTGTTCTGCAGCACCCCGCTACTCTTAATTAGTGTTTTGTGTGTGTTTGGAGAGTAATTGGACGATAACTCAGAGTGAATTTGAAGTTTGAACGTCGTTTTTGTGCCCAGAATCAAGTGCCAATGTTCTGTATTTATAGCTGTAATTTGGACATGCTTGCCTACCTGCTTGACATGCCTACCTACCTGCTTGACATGCCTACCTACCTGCTTGACATGCCTACCTACCTGCTTGACATGCCTACCTACCTGCTTGACATGCTTACGGACCTGCTTGACATGCCTAGATGAGTCAACACTTTCGAAAATTTAGATTTTAACAACGTTTAATAAGGATAATCGTTAACTAGGGTTTACTCCCCCTGAGTTTTAGGGGCCCTGATCCTGATTCCGATTGTTCTGAAATTTTTAGGGTTTGTACAGAATTACTTGGGTGTCTTAATTAGGGTTTCCTATTAGACTAATTTAAATAATAATTAGGACTTTTGGTTGATATACAGAAGGATGGATCATACGATTATTATTATTATTCTTTTATTTTTAGAATAATGATTTTAAATTTATGGTTATTACAACTATTACCCCCTTAAAAGAAATTTCGTCCTCGAAATTTTTCAAATAAGAATATAGCATATAAGTAACGGAAACGGAACTTTCATAGCAGAGTTACTATTGGTACTGATATCATATACATAAACATGCTTAATCATAGCTAATATATATTCACATACGGTAAAGCATAAATGACCGTAAACAGAAACAATTGAACATATATCAAAGAGCAAGTTTTACCGTTACTCGACTAAAATTCTATTGCGAGAATAGATTAGGGTATAGAGAACGAATTGATTCTTCAGATTCCCATGTTGCTTCGCGTTCAGAGTGATTTTTCCAGAGGATTTTAACAAATGAAATTACTTTCCTACGCAAAACCCTTTCTTGTCGATCTAAAATGGCTTCTGGCTCCTCTTCGTAGGACAAATCCTCGTGAATTGTAAGTAACGGATAACTAATGACATGAAGTGGATGATAATTATATCCTCTTAACGAGGAGACATGAAAAACGTTATGAACGTGAGAGAGCTGAGGAGGTAAAGCCAGTCGATATGACACTTCTCCAATTCTTTCAAGGATTTCAAACGGACCGATGAAACGGGGACTAAGCTTCCCTTTAATTCCAAATCTCCGAATGCCACGCCAAGGTGATACCTTTAAGAAAACGTGATCACCAATTTTAAATTCGAGTGGTCGTCTATCTTGATCTGCATAGCTCTTTTGTCTGCTCTAAGCTTCTTTCAGTTTTTCTCGGGCCATAGTGACTTTTTCATTTGTAATCTGAACTAGTTCTGGCCCTTCAATAATCTTTTCTCCAACTTCATCCCAGCATATCGGTGCGCGACATTTTCGACCGTACAAAAGCTCAAAAGGTGCCATGCCAATACTTGCTTTCCAACTATTGTTGTAAGCGAACTCAACAAGGCATAGATATTCATCCCAGTTTCCAGACCATTCAAGTGCACATGCTCGGAGCATATCTTCCAAGGTTTGGATCGTACGTTCTGACTGCCCATCTGTTTGTGGATGGAAAGCCGTACTAAACTTCAGTCGTGTACCCCAAGCTGCCTGAAAACCTTTCCAAAATCGTGAGGTGAAACGTGGGTCTCTATCGGAAACAATGGAAGATGGTGTGCCATGGAGTCGAATAATTTCTTGAAGAAATATTTCGGATAACTTATTAACCGAAAATCCTTGCTGAATCGGTAGAAAATGTGCTGACTTTGACAATCTATCGACAACAACCCATACAACATCATTCTTTTTGAATGTCTTAGGCAAACCGGTAACAAAATCCATTGTGATCTCATCCCACTTCCATATGGGAATATCCAATGGCTGCAATAGACCGCTTGCTCGTTTGTGTTCAATTTTCACTTGTTGGCAAGTGAGGCATTTACTTACGTATCGAGCAACGTCTTCCTTCATGCCATTCCACCAGAAGTTCTGTCTTAAATCTCTATACATCTTGGTAGATCCTGGGTGAATTGAAAATGGTGAGCTGTGAGCTTCGGCTAACAATAACTCACGAAGGCTGGAGTCATCGGGTACACAAAGTCTTTTACCGCACCAAATCACCCCATGATGGTCTATACGAAATTCAGATTGCTTACCCACCTCAAGATTTTGTACAATTGCCCAAAGTTCTCCATCTTGCTTTTGTGCATCTTTAATCCGTGATATGAGGTCGGGTTCAATCTGTATTCTAGCTAGATATCCATCAGATTTACTAACCTGAAGCCAAATGTTCATCCTTTCGAGATCTTTCCTAATATGAGGCTGAATTTGTATGCAAGATATAGTCCCGGAATTCTTTCGGCTCAACGCGTCAGCTACAACATTGGCTTTGCCTGGATGGTATTGAATATTTACGTCGTAATCTTTTAAAAGTTCTAACCACCTTCTTTGCCTCATATTTAGCTCCTTCTGAGTAAATATGTACTTGAGGCTCTTGTGGTCGGTAAAGATGTCACAACTTTCACCATACAGATAGTGTCGCCAAATCTTAAGTGCAAAGACGACTGCGGCTAATTCTAAATCATGTGTAGGGTAGTTAACTTCATAAGGCTTTAACTGACGGGAGGCATAAGCGATAACCTTCCCATGTTGCATTAGCACACAACCTAATCCTTTCTTTGAGGCATCACTATAGACTTGGTAACCTCCTGATCCAGAAGGGAGAGCGAGTATCGGAGAGGATACGAGTCGTTTCTTCAATTCTTCAAAGCTTTTCTCTTGTTCCTCATTCCATGCGTACTTCACCCCTTTCCTTAGGAGTTTTGTGAGTGGTAAAGCAATTACCGAGAATCTTTCAACGAATCTTCGGTAATAGCCAGCAAGACCCAAGAAACTTCGTATTTCGGTAACAGAAGTAGGTCTTGGCCATTTTGTAATAGCTTCAACCTTTGTTGGATCTACCATAATTCCCTCTGCTGATATGACATGACCTAGAAATGCCACTTGGCTAAGCCAAAAGTCACATTTGGAAAACTTCGCGTACAGCTTCTCATGCCTCAAGGTTCTAAGTACTTCATGTAGATGTGCTTCATGCTCTTCGTGACTCTTAGAATACACTAGAATGTCATCGATAAAGACAATAACGAATTTGTCTAGGAATTTGTGAAACACGCGATTCATCAAATCCATGAAGACTGCGGGTGCATTAGTTAGCCCAAAGGGCATAACCAAAAATTCGTAATGACCATATCGAGTACGAAAGGCGGTCTTGGGAACATCATCATTCTTGATCTTTAGCTGATGATACCCGGACCTCAGGTCAATTTTTTAGAAGAACTGAGCCCCCTGAAGTTGATCAAAGAGATCATCAATGCGAGGCAGAGGATACTGATTACGAATAGTAATCTTGTTCAGTTCTCGGTAGTCAATACATAAACGCATACAACCATCTTTCTTCTTCACAAATAAGACCGGAGCACCCCAAGGTGAAACACTGGGTCTTATGAATCCTAGATCTAACAATTCTTGCAATTGTTCCTTCAACTCCTTCAGTTCCATCGGAGCCATACGATATGGAGCTTTAGAAATAGGTTCGGCACCAGGGATCAAGTCGATGGTGAATTCTACCTGACGGTCGGGTGGTAATCCTGGTAGTTCATCCGGAAATACATCAGGATATTCACGAACAACGGAATGGCTATCGATATCTTAACCCTAGCAGAAGTATCCCTAATCGATGCTAGGAATCCAGCACAACCGCTTGATATGAATTTTCGAGCCTTAAGCGCAGATATAATTTTAAGGGATTTATGAGCTTGAGTTCCCTGATATATAATATCAGGATGATGAAGATCACCGAAAATAACACGGCGAGAATGACAATCTATAGTTACACGATGTCTAGACAACCAATCTATTCCTAGAATAACATCAAAGTCACACATATGTATTGGAAATAAGTCTGCCTTACACACAATAGATTCAATACGGATCGGACAATCCTTATATACGTAAGTGATTACGGATGAATTTTCCATGGGAGTGGAAATGGTTAAGGTATGATTTAAGCGAGTTGGTCTTATCGGAAGGTACTTAGTAAATGAGTGGGATACTAAAGAATGAGTCGCTCCTGTATCGAATAACACATAGATACTACGTTCACCAAGCTGAAGGGTTCCAGATACAGTACCTGGAGCATTAGCAGCGTCAGTAGCAGAAAGTGCGAAAACTTTTCCTCCAACATTGGGTTGGTTATTCTTCCTAGTATCTTTCTTAGGACATTCCTTGATCATGTGTCCAGTTTGGCCACATCTAAAGCATGCTCCTGTACTTCGGTGACATACGCCCTGATGTCTCTTACCACAAATATTACATAGAGGATATGTAATTTGATTTGGGTTTACATATTGATTCAGTGGTTGAGCTTTAATAGGTTCTGCATACAACTGAATCTGGTTTTGAGCAGACCTCTGGTTTTGTGGTCTAGGCTGCCATGGACGTGCCCGATTTCCAGAGTTTTGATTTCCTTGCACTTTGCGGTCTTGATGCTGTGGTGTAGTGGATGATTGGCCGATTGCCTGCTTAAATTGTCCTTCTCTGTTTCTCTTCTTATTATCCTTAGTTCGAGATAAAAATTCTTTCCTTTCGAACTCAAAAGTTTTGATTGCATCGGCAACTTCGGTGATGTCCTTAAATTTCATGTACATGATCGATTTCCGGATTCGATCATTGACTGCCCACTTGCATTTCTCTGCCTGGGCTTCTGCCGATCCTGCAACTTCTCCTACAATACTAGCCAACCTTGCAAATCTAGTAATGAACTCAGAGGCTGGTTCATCACTTCCCTGTCGAATTACTGCATACTCCCTGATATAAGCTTCTTTATCAGCGGTCGAAAAATACTTATCGTAAAAGATATTACGAAAGTCGACCCATGAAAGATTAGTGTCAAAATCATCCCCTCCTTTGACATTCTTATATCCTTCCCACCAAGTTTGTGCGTCATCTTCGAGTTTGTAGGTAGCCAATCTAACTTTGTATTGCTCCGGAACTCCAAGAACTCCGAAGATCTTTTCAATATGAGCTATCCAGTTCCTTGCTTCGACTGGATTATTAGCGTGACTAAAGGATTTCGGCTTTTGTTTTTGGAATTTACTAATCCATATGTCTATACTATAAGCAGTATTGTTTGTGGTATTCTCACGAGTTTCACCACCAGAGGTTGGATTAGTGTTAGTGCCTTCTGGATGACGAGTTCGTTGAATAACGACCTCAGCTGTTTGAGCAACCAGGTTTGGAAGCAACCCGGCAACAGCCTGGTTGATAGCATTAATTACGCTTGGATCGACTGGAGTCTCATTCGAAGAAGTGTTGTTACGTACAGGGTTAGTACGAGTATTCCTACGTAGCGGACGACGAGGAGGCATATCTATACGAATAAACATAGGAATTAAACCAAATAAGAGATCAAATTGGATCCTATCATAGATATCTACCCATTCCTCACAGGTTTTAATTACTATCTTCAAGTTTTCTACAGGAAAGAGCCTTTGCTCTGATACCATAGCTGTAACACCCCAACCCGGAATGGGCTGACGTGTTACAATAACAGTGATATCATAAACAAAAGTCATAATTCCATTTATTTATTTGACAAGGATACAACCACACGACAATTTAACTTAAGGTTAATATACAAGCTAAGACATTCGACTTGATTAACTAACATCTTCAGATTTATTCCTAGACTTTATTCTTCTCTCTTTTCCCCGCCCAAAGTAACCTGCTGACCTGTAAATACAAAATTTATACGGAATGAGCCGAATGCTCAGTACGGAATTATAGGCTCAAAGAACAAATAACGCTTTATATGAAATGTTATTCGGAGGAAACTTATTGCGAAAATGATACGATGCAAGAACATAATTTCATAATTATATCTTACGGATGTACCCATGAGCAAACTGAAAACGTGACAATACACAGGTAGCTACTCCTGCATACTTATCACACGAGATGGCCAGTTGGCATACCTGCTATCCACCTCATTAACTTAAATTCTAGGATCGATCCATACGCCTCCTAATAGCCTTATGTACCACACTTGTACTTAAGAGACGCCGTGAACTGATCTCTCCGTCACGGATGGAGCACATGATGTCGATGTCGCAACAACATGCTCGTGGGACACTCCACGAGAAGCGATACTCAGGGTATCAGAGTACAATTAGACTTATTCATATAACTTATAAAACTTATTTTCATAACAAAACGGAACATATATTGGAACATGCGATAATGAGTACAACTAACATAATACTATCGCATGACATGAAAGCTTAAATCAAATGATTTAGAATAGAATTCGAACGGACTGTCAAATGAATCGATAATCAAAGACGTGAGGAGTTTTAAAAGATATATTAATTTAGTGGGTTATAACAATTTGAATATGAAGCAATAAGGAGTGGGGTAAGGATCCGTACCTTAATAATTCTAAATTGATGCTACCTTGTGATAATATTTCAGATTTATACGGACAGAGTTTAGACTACTGATTAGTCTTTTAACCTAATTTAAATAACATGCACACAAACTAGGTTAGTAACTTAATACAGCCTTTACGATAACTCACGAGATCAAATTCTCACAACGAACGACAAAGTGCGATACTTCATCCATCGAATTAACGATGATCCGTCAAATTAATGACGAACGACAAAGTACAATACTTTATCCATCGAATTAACGATGATCCGTCAAATTAATGACGAACGACAAAGTATAACCCTAATGTGGGCAGTACTTAAACATTCATTAGATATATTGATCGATCGGACAATGAATCGTAATAGCGATCGAGTTATTACCCTGTTCTGCAGCACCCCGCTACTCTTAATTAGTGTTTTGTGTGTGTTTGGAGAGTAATTGGACGATAACTCAGAGTGAATTTGAAGTTTGAACGTCGTTTTTGTGCCCAGAATCAAGTGCCAAGTTCTGTATTTATAGCTGTAATTTGGACATGCTTGCCTACCTGCTTGACATGCCTACCTACCTGCTTGACATGCCTACCTACCTGCTTGACATGCCTACCTACCTGCTTGACATGCTTACGGACCTGCTTGACATGCCTAGATGAGTCAACACTTTCGAAAATTTAGATTTTGACAACGTTTAATAAGGATAATCGTTAACTAGGGTTTACTCCCCCTGAGTTTTAGGGGCCCTGATCCTGATTCCGATTGTTCTGAAATTTTTAGGGTTTGTACAGAATTACTTGGGTGTCTTAATTAGGGTTTCCTATTAGACTAATTTAAATAATAATTAGGACTTTTGGTTGATATACAGAAGGATGGATCATACGATTATTATTATTATTCTTTTATTTTTAGAATAATGATTTTAAATTTATGGTTATTACAACACATTTCTCCATCAATTCAGAATCTGATGCCGTCACTAAACACATTCCTTAAATTGTTGCCATTTTTAGGGTCTTTATTTTTGGTGTCTAATCCGCATATATATCACCATTTCTCTTGATTTTCTTGACTGTATATATCTTAAATGTCATCATTTACACGTGTGATTTAGTTTACGAAGATTTTTCTATGCGGAGAACCTCGATCAGAGAGTAAAAAAGGCGTAAGGTTCACAATGGTGTAAAACTAAAATGGGATATACCGGGCTAGGATTCGAACTACAGGAACAAAGGCCAAACCAACCACCCAAGTATGGAATCGTCGAGAGAAAACATTTGATAACCTCCTGGAAGCAGCTTTTCTTGCCACCACACCTTTCACCCTCAATTCGGAATCTGATGCCGTCACTAAACACATTCCTTAAATTGGAGCCATTTTTTGAGTGTTTATTTTTTGGTGTCTAATCCGCATATATATCACCATTGCTCTTGATTTTATTGACTATATATCTCTTAAATGTCAACACATACACGTATGATTTAGTTTACGAAGATTTTTCTATGCCGAGAACCTCGATCAGAGAGTAAAGAAGGCTTAAGGTTCACAATGTTGTAAAACTAAAATGGGATATACCGGGCTAGGATTCGAGTTACAGGAACAAGGGCCAAACCAACCACCCAAGAATGGAATCGTCGAGCAAAAACACGTGACAACCTCCTGGAAGCAGCTTTTCTTGCCACCAGGCCTTTCTCCATCAATTAGAAATCAGATGTCGTCACTAAACACATTCCTTAAATTGTAGCAAATTTTTGAGTGTTTATTTTTTGGTGTCTAATCCGCATATATATCACCATTGCTCTTGATTTTCTTGACTGTATATCTCTTAAATGTCAACATATACACGTGTGATTTAGTTTACGAAGATTTTTCAATTCCAAGAACCTCTATCAGAGAGTAAAAAGGCGTAAGGTTCACAATGGTGTAAAAGTAAAATGGGATGTACCGAGCTTGGATTCGAGTTACAGAAACAAGGGCCAAACCGACCACCCAATAATAGAATCGTCGAGCGAAAATACTTGACAACCTCCTGGAAGCAGCTATTCTTGCCACCAGACCTTTCTCCATCAATTAGGAATCTGATGTCATCACTAAACACATTCTTTAAGTTGTAGCCATTTTTCGAGTGTTAATTTTTTGTTGTCTAATCCGCATATATATCACCATTGCTCTTGATTTTCTTTACTGTATCTCTCTTAAATGTCAACATATACATGTGTGATTTAGTTTACGAAGATTTTTCAATGCCGAGAAACTCGATCAGAGAGTAAAAAAGGCGTAAGGTTCACGATGGTGTAAAACTAAAATGGGATATACCGGGCTAGGATTCGAGTTACACGAATAAGGGCCAAATCAACCACCCAAGAATGGAATCGTCGAGCGAAAACACTTGACAACCTCCACGAAGAAGCTTTTCTTGCCACCAAACCTTTCTCCATCAATTACGAATCTGATGCCGTCACTAAACACATTCCATAAATTTTAGCCATTTTTTTAGTGTTTATTTTTTGGAGTCTAATCCGCATATATATCACCATTGCTACTGATTTTCTTAACTGTATATCTCTAAAATGTCAACATATACATATGTGATTTAGTTTACGAAGATTTTTCAATGCCGAGAACCTTGATCAGAGAGTAAAAAAGGCGTAAGGTTTACAATGGTGTAAAACTAAAATGGGATATTCCGGGCTAGGATTCGAGTTACATGAACAAGGGCCAAACCAACCACCGAAGAATGGAATCGTCGAGCGAAAATACTTGACAACCTCCTAGAAGCAGCTTTTCTTGCCACCAGACCTTTCCCCATCAATTAGGAATCTGATGCCGTCACTAAACACATTCCTAATATTTTTAGCCATTTTGAGTGTTTATTTTTTGGTGTCTAATCCGCATGTATATCACCATTGCTCTTGATTTTCTTGACTGTATATCTCTTAAATGTCAACATATACACGTGTGATTTAGTTTACGAACATTTTTCAATGCCGAGAATGTCGATCAGAGCGTCAAAAGGCGTAAGGTTAACAATGGTGTAAAACTAAAATGGGATATAACGGGCTAGGATTCGAGTTACAGGAACAAGGGTCAAACCAACCACCCAAGAATGGAATCGTCGAGCGAAAACACTTGACAACCTCCTGGAAGCAGCTTTTCTTGCCACCAGACCTTTGTACATTAATTAGGAATCTGATGCCGTCACTAAACACATTCCTTAAATTGTAGCAATTTTTTGAGTGTTTATTTTTTTTGCTGTCTAATCCGCATATATATCACCATTGCTCTTGATTTTCTTGACTGTATATCTCTTAAATGTCAACATATACACGTGTGATTTAGTTTAAGAAGGTTTTTCAATTCCGAGAACGTCGATCAGAGAGTAAAAAAGGCGTAAGGTTCACAATGGTGTAAAACTAAAATGGGATATACCGGGCTAGGTTTCGAGTTTCAGGAATAAGGGCCAAACCAACTACCCAAGAATGGAATCGTCGAGCGAAAACACTTGATAACCTCCAGGAAGCCGCCTTTCTTGCCACCACATCTTTCTTCATCAATTTGGAATCTGATGCCGTCACTAAACATATTCCTAAAATTGTAGCCATTTTTTGATTGTTTATTTTTTGGTGTTTAATCAGAATATATATATATATCACCATTGCTCTTAATTTTCTTGACTGTATATCTCTTAAATGTCAACATATACACGTGTGATTTAGTTTACGAAGATTTTTCAATGCCGAGAACCTCGATAAGAGAGTAAAAAAGGTGTAAGGTTCACAATAGTGTAAAACTAAAATGGGATATACCGGGTTAGGATTCGAGTTACAGGAACAATGGCCAAACGAACCACCCAAGAATGGAATCGTCGAGCGAAAACACTTGAAAACCTCCTGGAAGCAGCTTTTCTTGCCACCAGACCTTTCTCCATAAATTAGGAATCTAATGTCGTCACAACGAACGACAAAGTGCGATACTTCATCCATCGAATTAACGATGATCCGTCAAATTAATGACGAACGACAAAGTACAATACTTTATCCATCGAATTAATGATGATCCGTCAAATTAATGACGAACGACAAAGTATAACCCTAATGTGGGCAGTACTTAAACATTCATTAGATATATTGATCGATCGGACAATGAATCGTAATAGCGATCGAGTTATTACCCTGTTCTGCAGCACCCCGCTACTCTTAATTAGTGTTTTGTGTGTGTTTGGAGAGTAATTGGACGATAACTCAGAGTGAATTTGAAGTTTGAACGTCGTTTTTGTGCCCAGAATCAAGTGCCAAGTTCTGTATTTATAGCTGTAATTTGGACATGCTTGCCTACCTGCTTGACATGCCTACCTACCTGCTTGACATGCCTACCTACCTGCTTGACATGCCTACCTACCTGCTTGATATGCCTACCTACCTGCTTGACATGCCTACCTACCTGCTTGACATGCTTACGGACCTGCTTGACATGCCTAGATGAGTCAACACTTTCGAAAATTTAGATTTTGACAACGTTTAATAAGGATAATCGTTAACTAGGGTTTACTCCCCCTGAGTTTTAGGGGCCCTGATCCTGATTCCGATTGTTCTGAAATTTTTAGGGTTTGTACAGAATTACTTGGGTGTCTTAATTAGGGTTTCCTATTAGACTAATTTAAATAATAATTAGGACTTTTGGTTGATATACAGAAGGATGGATCATACGATTATTATTATTATTCTTTTATTTTTAGAATAATGATTTTAAATTTATGGTTATTACAACACATTTCTCCATCAATTCAGAATCTGATGCCGTCACTAAACACATTCCTTAAATTGTTGCCATTTTTAGGGTCTTTATTTTTGGTGTCTAATCCGCATATATATCACCATTTCTCTTGATTTTCTTGACTGTATATATCTTAAATGTCATCATTTACACGTGTGATTTAGTTTACGAAGATTTTTCTATGCGGAGAACCTCGATCAGAGAGTAAAAAAGGCGTAAGGTTCACAATGGTGTAAAACTAAAATGGGATATACCGGGCTAGGATTCGAACTACAGGAACAAAGGCCAAACCAACCACCCAAGTATGGAATCGTCGAGAGAAAACATTTGATAACCTCCTGGAAGCAGCTTTTCTTGCCACCACACCTTTCACCCTCAATTCGGAATCTGATGCCGTCACTAAACACATTCCTTAAATTGGAGCCATTTTTTGAGTGTTTATTTTTTGGTGTCTAATCCGCATATATATCACCATTGCTCTTGATTTTATTGACTATTAATGTCAACATATACACGTGTGATTTAATTTACGAAGATTTTTCTATGCCGAGAACCTCGATCAGAGAGTAAAGAAGGCTTAAGGTTCACAATGGTGTAAAACTAAAATGGGATATACCGGGCTAGGATTCGAGTTACAGGAACAAGGGCCAAACCAACCACCCAAGAATAGAATCGTCGAGCGAAAACACTTGACAACCTCCTGGAAGCAGCTTTTCTTGCCAGCAGACCTTTCTCCAACAATTAGGAATCTGATGTCGTCACTAAACACATCTCTTAAGTTGTAGCCATTTTTTGAGTGTTTATTTTTTGGTGTCTAATCCGCATATATATCACCATTGCTCTTGATTTTCTTGACTGTACATCTCTTAAATGTCAACATATACATGTGTGATTTAGTTTACGAAGATTTTTCAATGCCGAGAACCTCGATCAGGAACAAGGGCCAAACTAACCACCCAAGAATGGAATCGTCGAGCGAAAACACTTGATAACCTCCTAGAAGTAGCTTTACTTGCCAGCACACCTTTCTCCCTCAATTCGGAATCTGATGCCTTCACTAAACACATTCCTTAAATTGTAGCCATTTTTTAGTGTTTATATTTTGATGTCTAATCCGCATATATATATCATCATTGCTCTTGATTTTCTTCACAGTATATCTCTTAAATGTCAACACATATACACGTGTGATTTAGTATATGAAGATTTTTCAATGCCTAGAACCTCGATCAGAGAGTCCAAAAGGCGTAAGGTTCACAATGGTGTAAAAATAAAATGGGATATACCGGGCTAGGATTCGAGTTACAGGAACAAGGGCCAAACCAACCACCCAAGAATGGAATCGTCGAGCGAAAACACTTGACAACCTCCTGGAAGCACCTTTTCTTGCTACCAGACCTATCTCCATCAATTCGGAATCTGGTTCCGTCACTAAACACATTCCTTAAATTGTAGCAAATTTTTTAGTGTTTATTTTTTGGTGTCTAATCCGCATATATATCACCATTGCTCTGGATTTTCTTGACTGTATATCTCTTAAATGTCAACATATATACGTGTGATTTAGTTTACGAAGATTTTTCAATCCCGAGAACCTCTATCAGAGAGTAAAAATGCGTAAGTTTCACAATGGTGTAAAAGTAAAATGGGATGTACCGAGCTAGGATTCGAGTTACAGGAACAAGGGCCAAACCAACCACCCAATAATAGAATCGTCGAGCGAAAATACTTGACAACCTCCTGGAAGCAGCTTTTCTTGCCACCAGACCTTTCTCCATCAATTAGGAATCTGATGTCATCATTAAACACATTCCTTAAGTTGTAGCCATTTTTTGAGTGTTAATTTTTTGGTGTCTAATCCGCATAAATATCACCATTGCTGTTGATTTTCTTTACTGTATATCTCTTAAATATCAACATATACATGTGTGATTTAGTTTACGAAGATTTTTCAATGCCGAGAACCTCGATCAGAGAGTAAAAAAGGCGTAAGGTTCACGATGGTGTAAAACTAAAATGGGATATACCGGGCTAGGATTCGAGTTACATGAATAAGGGCCAAATCAACCACCCAAGAATGGAATCGTCGAGCGAAAACACTTGACAACCTCTTTGAAGAAGCTTTTCTTGCCACCAAACCTTTCTCCATCAATTACGAATCTGATGCCGTCACTAACACATTCCATAAATTTTAGCCATTTTTTTAGTGTTTATTTTTTGGAGTCTAATCCGCATATACATCACCATTGCTCCTGATTTTCTTGACTGTATATCTCTAAAATGTCAACATATACATATGTAATTTAGTTTACGAAGATTTTTCAATGCCGAGAACCTTGATCAGAGAGTAAAAAAGGCGTAAGGTTTACATTGGTGTAAAACTAAAATGGGATATACCGGGCTAGGATTCGAGTTACATGAACAAGGGCCAAACCAACCACCGAAGAATGGAATCGTCGAGCGAAAATACTTGACAACCTCCTAGAAGCAGCTTTTCTTGCCACAAGACCTTTCCCCATCAATTAGGAATCTGATGCCGTGACTAACACATTCCTAAAATTTTTAGCCATTTTTGAGTGTTTATTTTTTGGTGTCTAATCCGCATGTATATCACCATTGCTCTTGATTTTCTTGACTGTATATCTCTTAAATGTCAACATATACACGTGTGATTTAGTTTACGAACATTTTTCAATGCCGCGAACCTCGATCAGAGCGTAAAAAGGCGTAAGGTTAACAATGGTGTAAAACTAAAATGGGATATACCGGGCTAGGATTCGAGTTACAGGAACAAGGGCCAACCCAACCACCCAAGAATGGAATCGTCGAGCCAAAACACTTGACAACCTCCTGGAAGCAGCTTTTCTTGCCACCAGACCTTTCTACATCAATTAGGAATCTGATGCTGCCACTAAACACATTCCTTAAATTATAGCAATTTTTTGAGTGTTTATTTTTTTGCTGTCAAATCCGCATATATATCACCATTGCTCTTGATTTTCTTGCCTGTATATCTATTAAATGTCAACATATACACGTGTGATTTAGTTTAAGAAGGTTTTTTAATGCCGAGAACCTCGATCAGAGAGTAAAAAAGGCGTAAGGTTTACAATGGTGTAAAACTAAAATGGGATATACCGGGCTAGGATTCGAGTTTCAGGAATAAGGTCCAAACCAACCACCCAAGAATGGAATCGTCGAGTGACGGGTGGTCCGTAGGACAACCCTTAAATGAGCTAAATACGCGCATATCTCATATTTTACCCGGTTATGTATCGTGAATGTGATAACTACAAGTGTTCGTGTGTTTTACAAGTAAATCGCTTAATTCGGTTAAATTGGAACGCGTAGGCTACGGTTGAAAATTAAATGGCATCGTGACTTTGTGGTTCAAAGAATTAAAAGGAGCCATCTTAGAGGTTTGAGGTGAACATTAAATATGTATCACGTCACGTGGCTTTAGGGTTTTGACAACATAATCATCATCCTAAAAATCAACATATTCATCATCAAAGTCAACATGGGTGGAAGACTTTTGGCACAAGTCACGTTATGTTTTGGCAGTCATCATCATTATCATTTATGTGAGGGTCTTGACTTTTGGTTTGGAACATTACAATATTATCATCATCACAACTTTGGTGGCAATAAAGAAGCACGTGAAGACAGTAGACAATTGTTTTGTCAAGTTGAAGCCAAGAAAGTCAACAATATCATCACCATCATATTATATATACACACATCGAAGGTTTTGTTTGTTTAGTCAACAAAACATGATCATCAACACATGTGGCGGCTGGCTTGTTTGAGTGAACATGGGCTGGATCTTTTTGATTGGGCCGCCACATCTTAAGAGACATCACATTGTGGGCGGCTGGGCTTTTGTTTAATTGGGCCGCACATGGGCTGCAATTGTCACAACATCACGTGGAGAACAAACTTGTGAGACTTGGGGGATTAAGTGGATTAAAGGGGCTGCACATGATTGGAAATAATGGGGCGGCACATGTTTGGCAGCCAACAGTTGGCACGTAGACTTGAGTGGATTTAGGGGGAAGGCACTATCATTATGTTTTTGATTGGGCCTCACATATGAGCCATCATCAACACAGCACATGGGCTGACTTGTGAGGGTTTTGGCGGCAGTTATCACAGGAACAAAACATCAATATCACATGAGACATGGAATTCTTTTAGTGGGCCGATATTGAACATCACATGCGGATTGGACTTAAACTTGGGCGGCTGAGTTGTGGAGTTGTTGGATTGGGCCGCTACAAAAACACATCATCAGTATCACGTGGACTAGAGGGTGATTGGGCCGCACATTCTTAATTGTTGGAAACACATGCTGGACGATTTGGCAGAGGTATCACGTGAAGCAAAGCATATCATTCAGACTGTCACCGTAAATTACGGTCTCACCGTAATTTACGGTGGACCTAGATTTCATTTGGTGGCTACCGTAAATCAGACAAATTGTGCCGTAAACCTTTTATGTCCACCGTAATTTACGGTGGAGCCGTAAATTACGGTGTTGTCTGCGGAAATTGTGTAACTGCCACATTAAGTTGGTTTTTATTGTGCCTTTTCACATATTCTCAGGATTGGTCGGTTTTGGAACTCACTAGGGGCGAATTTTGGTGTTCTTGCTTGGTTTTGGACAATCTCTAACATTCGGTTTGTGTTTTTGATCCGTATGAACACTAATATCTTTGTTATGATGTTGATTCGAGCCATGTGTGGCTAAACACTTTATGATTGTCCTAGATTGAAGGTTTGTTTGAGACATTTGTATTTGATTTCCTAATTTCTAGAATAGCAATCCTTATCTTTTTGGTTGGTTTGTTATGGTGTGTGATTGTTTGTTAGTAACTTGTTAATTCTTATGATTTTCTAGTTTGAAACCATACGTTCTTGGTGCCGTTGGCAATCGAGATATCATGGGTAGAATTAGGATTGGGTAAGGGTTGATTGATCATCGGGTAACAACCTCACGTTCTAGGAATCTGAGTACTTAGTTCCCTTTCATCACTGCAAGTAATCACACATGAGCTATGTCTATGTAGTTCTTTCTAGTGGAATGATAATATGAATGTCGATACAAACCGGAAATCTAGGATGGTCATTTGTCTCTAATTTGCTTACAACCAAACTTTTCTCTTGCAATTTACTTAGTTAATTTAGTCTAAAACCAATTCACTCACATAAACTCTTGAATTTTATTTCTCTTGCAATTAGATTAATTTAGTTAAAATTTAGATAAACTTTGAAATAACACATTTTCCACAAACTCCCTGTGTTCGATACCCACTTGCCACTATCTATATAGTTGTGTTTTTGGGATTAAATTTGCGTGACCACGACAATCACGTCAAATTTTGGCGCCGTTTCCGGGGAGTAGTGCGCAACGTGTGTTATTTTCTTTCTTTCTTTTTAAGTTTGTTATTTTTCCGGTTTACGCTAGGTGTGTTAGTGTGCAGGTATTGACAGGTGCATGCGTACTAGGAGCTCTCACAAGCTATCACCTTTGGCATTTGATCCGGAAATTGAGCGAACGTTAAGAGGAAACAGAATTTTGCTAAGAGAGAACAGAATCAGTGGTTCACCAACAACACCAACTACACCAATCACACCAATTCGATACATGGATCCACCACAACCACCACCCACTACGGGTGAACCTACTTCACTGTCACGGCCCAAGACCCGGTTTGACCCGTTTCAAGAGCCGCGGCAGAAAATACTGCGGTATTTATTTAATTGAGTTTAACAGCGGAAACAGGATCGCTTAAAGCTAAAATTTTTCCCTTTTATTTATTTCATAATTCGGGATAAAACCTCGATAATTTACAATATTATGTTTTTACTATAAAAACGTGATATTACAAAAGCATTTATTTATTTTATATTGAGCCACTATCTTAAGCTTGAAATGCTCCCCAGCACTTTTCCTGAATTACAATAGATCACCTGAAACATGTTTGAAAAAGGTTTTGTCAGCGGGAAATACTGAGTGAATCACTCTATTTACTAAAATGACACATTTGTTATAATTTACAGTATTAAGAGCGATTACAATGTTTCTGATATCAAGCCAACTACCCACGGTACTTGTCACTCGACCCATTGGCCCATTCGTCCAATGGTGTCTGTGACTATGGTCATATCCCCCACTGGCTGCCCCAATGGTGACGATTATCAAGTAATGTATACAAAACCCCACATACCGGCTGTAACTTGGTGATTACAAAGACTTAATCCCCGTAATTATAACTTTGAAATAAACATGATTTTGTAAATAGATTTGATAAAAAGAGAGAATGACTCACTTTGCAGATTTATACGGGCAGAGCCTAGCCTACTGATTAGCCTTTTATCCTAATTTCAATAATAAGCACACAATTTTGGAATTAGTAATCAATCCAGCATTTACGATAACTCACGAGATCAAATTCTCACAATGAATGTCAAAATGCAATACTTTGTCCATCGAATTAACGATGATCCATTGAATTAACAATGAACGACAAGGTATAATACTTTACCCATCGAATTAACGATAATCCGTTGAATTAACAACGAACGATAAAGTATAATACTTTACCTATCGAATTAACGACAATCCGTCAAATTAATGACGAACGATAAAGTATAACCCTAATGTGGGCGGCACTTAAACATTCATTGGATATTTGAATCAATCGGACAATGAATCGTAGCAGCGATTGTGCTAATACCCTGATTGCAGCTTCAATTTAGTGCCTGTGTGTGTTAATTGAAGTATACAGCAGAAAACTCGGTGTATAATCGAGAATTCTTTCGACGTAATATGTTCAGAAAACGAATGCCAATGTCTGCTATTTATAGCTGAATTTTGATCACCCATACGCATCGTAGCAAAACATCCCCTGCGCATCGTATGGTAAGCATACGCACCGTATGCCATTCTTCTCTACGCATCGTATGCGTTTTAAAAAGCCTGCGCATCGTAGGCCAAACTTTGATACGATGCGTAAGGGGTTAAAAGTCGGTTATAGAGTAGCCACGTGTGGGACTAGCTCTGATGACTCACATATCTCGAATTCTTATACATTGACAGCAAATTAAGTGGATAATCATCCACTAGGGTTTATCCCCCCTGAGTTTTAGGGGCCCTAATCCTGATTCTGAAAATTATAAAATTCTTAGGGTTTGCACAGAATCATTTGGGTGTCTCAATTAAGGTTTTCTATTGGTCAAATAAATTTAATAATTATGACTTTTGATGAGAGTCGTTACATTCTCCCCAACTTAATAAAAATCTCGTCCTCGAGATTTACTGGAATAATTGAGAATACTTTCTCTTTCTTTTGGATTCCAGTTCCCAAGTATATTAGGATCTTATCTTTGAATCCTACTTTACTTAACACTATTTATTTATCTTTATATCTTAGAAATGTACTACCAAAGATTCGTCTGATAGACATTTCATGAGATTAGATATATAAAATATATCATGTATTCTAACTAACCTTCCTGGTAGTTGTAACTATAAGCAACTAATCAAATATGTTAAATTTACTGGAAATGATCCCACATAATTTGGTCTTAGATTTCCTTTCTTACCAAATCTAACCATTCCTTTCCAAGGAGATACTTTTAATAGTATTTTGTCTCCAACTCGAACTCCAACGGCTTTTATTTATTATCTGCATAATCTTTATGACTATCTCTTGCCGTTTTTTTTTTAGCTTTTCCTTTGTGATATTAAATATCACAGTTGTAGTCACTTAGGATTTTCATTCATTTCCTTCGCCTTAAATTCTTTTTGCCCATAATATATATCTTAAATTCTTATAATCCGTATAGATAGTATCCTTACTTCTATATAGATAAGTTATCCAAATCTTAAGGGTAAAATTATGGTTCTAATTCTAACTCATGAGTTGATATAGTTTTCTTCGGACTTTTTCAATTGGCTTGAGGCCTACGCAATTACCTTTTTGCGTTATATTAACATATATCCAAATTATAGCTTTGAAGTATTACTTTATACTTCAAAATCTTTCATTTGGTAATTACTGCTATCTTAGCAAGATCTAAGTGAATACCTTCATGATTCACCATATGACCTAAAATTGTACTTCTATCAGCCAAAAATTCATTCTTCGAAAATTTGGCGTTAAGCTTTTCTTTTCTTAACAAAGTTAAGAGTAATTGCCAGTGCTGTCAATGTTCTTTCCTACTTTTGTAATAAATAAGTATATCGTCGTTTGAAGACAATTACTAATTTATCCAAATAGAGTTTACAGATCCTATTTATCATGTCCCTAAATGCTACGATTGCATTCTTTAATCCAAGGGCATGATTGTAAAATAGTAATGACCATTGCTAGTTCTGAAAATAGTCTTAGATAAATCTTCCTCTGATACTTTTAATTAATAATACCCGGAACATAAGTTGATCTTAGAAAAATATCTATCTTCCTGAAAATGAATAGATCATGATTTCTAAGTAATGAGTATTGATTCTTAATTATAACCTTATTCAATTTCCTATAATCAATACACATTCTTATTGAACCATACTTTTCTTAATAACCAATATTGTGCTAATCGATAAGGTTCCTTGGCTTATCGGTAAAATTCCTAGAATTTGATAAATCCTAAATTCTATCTTCATATCTGGTGATATTCCAGGTAAATCTTCTGGAAATATATCTGGGTATTCTGAACTACAGAGATTTCCTTGATTTCTGTATCTTTAGTATTAATAATTACTAAATTCATATATACTATTCCTTTGCTTTTGTTCATATTTAGCAATTTCCATTACTGATATGAACTTCATAGACTTACATGATTTATTTCCTGTAATCATAATTACTTCTTTGAATTTCTAAGAAATTCTAATCACAGATAATGATCACAACATTGAATTCAACTAATTTCATAGGTAATAGGGTTGCAGAAAACCTATAACTTATTTCTATGTTCTGCATAACCTTATTTATTCTTACTGAATTCTCGTCTGCCGTTTCTAATATAGAAATCTATGTAATGTTGGTAAATGGTAAGTCAAGAATTTGGTAGAGTAAAGTATTTATAAAACTTTGGTTGGCACCAGAGTCAAATAATACTTTTAGGTAAATGTTGTAAACTAAGAACATACCGGCTATCACATCTGGAATCATCTCGTCCTCATGAGTAGTTAGCTGAAATTCTCTCTTTCATTCCTTTTTGCCCCTTCTGCTGGTTTGGCTTGATTGTCTAATGGTTTATTCAGTTTTGGACAATCTGGCCTAAGATGTCCAGTTTCTTTACAGTTGTAGCAAACTGAAAATTTCTTCCTCCTACAATCTTCTTCTTGATGCCCCGGAATTTTGCAAAAATTGCAGTATCCTTTGCATCTTCCAAAATGCTTCCTTTTGCAAAATTTGCAAAATGGACTAGTAGAAGATTGCCCATTCCCTCTTTTCTTGAAATGGTTATGGTTACCCGAACTGAATTCTTGGGTAATCTTTTGGGCTACTTCCTTCCTTTTATTTTCTTCTCTTGTCCGTACTAGCTCGTCATTTATAGTATTGGCTAATTCCACCGCATCATCAATTGTGCGAGGTTTCGCAGCTTTGACGATATTACGGATCTCGGAAATCAATCCCCAAATATAACGAGAAATAAGTACCGGTTCTGGCGAAGCCAGGATTGGTACCATTCGAGCATATTCGAAGAATGTCGTAGTATACCCTTGACAATCTATATCTACCATCCGATGGATTAGAAACTTATTTGCCATTTGATCTCTTTCGTACTCAGGATAGAATTTTCTTTCTACAAGATTCTTAAATTCTTCCCAGTTCATAGCATACGCCATCCTTCTTCCTTTTACTTGTAACATCGTATTCCACCATTCTAGCGCTACTTCTTTGAAAAGATTTGATACATACATAACCTGATCATCTTGAGCACATTTACTTATGGCAATTACTGCCTCGGTTTTCTCTAACCAACGCAGTACTGCAGTCGCTCCTTCATTGCCTGCAAACTTAGTGGGTTTACAAGCAAGAAATTCTTTGTAAGTGCAACCAGGCGTTGCAACTTTCCTTTTCTTAGGGAGCGGAGCTTGCCATGGTTTATGATTAACATGATTACCGCCTCCATTTACGCTATTACTGAAATTATCTTCAGAAATGCGTTTACTAGGAACAACATGTTGTGGTTCGATTGGATTTTTAACAGCAGTAATGATTGCTGGAATAGCATTGACTATCCCTTGAGCAACTATTCCTGGAATAGTGTTGGCTATCTCTTGAGCAATGATATTTTCTATATCTTGCCTAGTCACATATTGATTCTCTGATTGTTGTTCAGATTGATTACCCTCATTAACTGACTCTTTATTAGCGTTTTCCATCTGATATCTATTTTATAGATACATAATTAGTATAATAGGAAATAATCCTATGTCACAATTTAATTGAACATAATCACATAAACGAATATACAAACAAAATTGTAACTTTTTCTAATATTTTCTTATATTATGCTTCTATATACACTCGTTTTATTATCTATTTTACATATACTGATTTTACTGTTACTATTACACAACCACAGTTTTATTATTCCCCTATCCTTTGTAAGATGATGTTCTAGTAGCGGCGTTTCTCCTTATCGTATTTCCAGGAGATTTGTCCCAAAGTCTCTTGGATCCTATTCCCAGCATCCATGTTGTTAAAATGATGGAGTTCAGTCCTATTCTGGTTACTTATTGGTAAATTTGGTAAAGGTTCTGGATTGTACTTAGGAAAAAGCCTATAGGGATGGTTTTGTAACAGTATTTCATTATCCAACCATTCGTCTATATTCCAGTGATTAGAAGAGTTTGGAATAGATGGTTCTAAGTTCATAAAATTATTTTCATTAACAGGTTCAATAGTATCATCGGTTGCTATTATAAAATCTAATTCTTCTTGAGATGGTAATTCCTCCATTTGCCTAGAATTTTCCCCAATTTCCATTTTCTTAGGCTTAGGTTTCTCGAAAGGTAAAGCATTAAATTCTATAGGTTCTTCTATGTCTGGTATATACCTATTAAAATCTCTGGAAACTTCGATTCTTACTGGATAGAGATTTAAATTCTGAAGGGCTTCTGACAGATTACTCATACTGTTTAGCAACATACACATAATTACTAAGTCATAATGAAATTTTATAGAACAACTTTTTAAATAATATTTCATATTATCAAACTAACTGAAAAATTAAAACATACTAAGTTTTATTTGTAATTTATTTATAAATTTTCTAGACTGTAGATAATAAAACTATTAAACTTTAAATCAGAATATTTAAAGATTTATATTTACTATTTACAGAAATCAATATATAAAAATCTATATACTAAATAAGTATGATGACTTAATTTATATATATATTAATTAGTCATTATCATGGTGGATATTGGTTAATGCTGCCTTGTTTAAGCATAGGTGATCAGTCCATGCATAACTAAGGCTAGGTTATCCAATATCTGCCTTTGATAATAATCTTAATATTAAAAAAATTATCTTAATATTACTACTATGAATATATTATTATTAACAATAAAATTATTAATAATAATGAACTAAAAATTTTTTAAATAAGAGTATACTTCAAACATAAAATATAATTTCTTTACCATAATATAGTAATACTATATTAGGTAATTCCATATATTAATCAAATAAATTTATATATAATATTTTTCGATTAATAATGATAGAGCAACAAATATTACAATATACATAAAAATCTGCCCATATTCAAATTAACAAATAGCCAGTTAATAAAACACATAATCACCTAATAATAATCAGGAAAAAATTAAGTATTTCTAAATACTTAATTAGCTTAACCCAGTGGTTGTAATCAGGAAAAATGTTGAGTATTTCTAAATACTCAATCAGCTTAACCCAGTGGCTCTGATACCACCTTTTTCTGTCACGGCCCAAGACCCGGTTTGACCCGTTTCAAGAGCCGCGGCAGAAAATACTGCGGTATTTATTTAATTGAGTTTAACAGCGGAAACAGGATCGCTTAAAGCTAAAATTTTTCCCTTTTATTTATTTCATAATTCGGGATAAAACCTCGATAATTTACAATATTATGTTTTTACTATAAAAACGTGATATTACAAAAGCATTTATTTATTTTATATTGAGCCACTATCTTAAGCTTGAAATGCTCCCCAGCACTTTTCCTGAATTACAATAGATCACCTGAAACATGTTTGAAAAAGGTTTTGTCAGCGGGAAATACTGAGTGAATCATTCTATTTACTAAAATGACACATTTGTTATAATTTACAGTATTAAGAGCGATTACAATGTTTCTGATATCAAGCCAACTACCCACGGTACTTGTCACTCGACCCATTGGCCCATTCGTCCAATGGTGTCTGTGACTATAGTCATATCCCCCACTGGCTGCCCCAATGGTGACGATTATCAAGTAATGTATACAAAACCCCACATACCGGCTGTAACTTGGTGATTACAAAGACTTAATCCCCGTAATTATAACTTTGAAATAAACATGATTTTGTAAATAGATTTGATAAAAAGAGAGAATGACTCACTTTGCAGATTTATACGGGCAGAGCCTAGCCTACTGATTAGCCTTTTATCCTAATTTCAATAATAAGCACACAATTTTGGAATTAGTAATCAATCCAGCATTTACGATAACTCACGAGATCAAATTCTCACAATGAATGTCAAAATGCAATACTTTGTCCATCGAATTAACGATGATCCATTGAATTAACAATGAACGACAAGGTATAATACTTTACCCATCGAATTAACGATAATCCGTTGAATTAACAACGAACGATAAAGTATAATACTTTACCTATCGAATTAACGACAATCCGTCAAATTAATGACGAACGATAAAGTATAACCCTAATGTGGGCGGCACTTAAACATTCATTGGATATTTGAATCAATCGGACAATGAATCGTAGCAGCGATTGTGCTAATACCCTGATTGCAGCTTCAATTTAGTGCCTGTGTGTGTTAATTGAAGTATACAGCAGAAAACTCGGTGTATAATCGAGAATTCTTTCGACGTAATATGTTCAGAAAACGAATGCCAATGTCTGCTATTTATAGCTGAATTTTGATCACCCATACGCATCGTAGCAAAACATCCCCTGCGCATCGTATGGTAAGCATACGCACCGTATGCCATTCTTCTCTACGCATCGTATGCGTTTTAAAAAGCCTGCGCATCGTAGGCCAAACTTTGATACGATGCGTAAGGGGTTAAAAGTCGGTTATAGAGTAGCCACGTGTGGGACTAGCTCTGATGACTCACATATCTCGAATTCTTATACATTGACAGCAAATTAAGTGGATAATCATCCACTAGGGTTTATCCCCCCTGAGTTTTAGGGGCCCTAATCCTGATTCTGAAAATTATAAAATTCTTAGGGTTTGCACAGAATCATTTGGGTGTCTCAATTAAGGTTTTCTATTGGTCAAATAAATTTAATAATTATGACTTTTGATGAGAGTCGTTACATTCACCATTCATACCAACATCCACTCAACCTTCACCAAATACCACCATGCCTAGTTCTACTACCGAATTTACTTCACCATTTGATATTCCATCAACCAACACCACATCACCTATTACTACCCAAGTCGAACCTACTCTCACCTATAGCCCTTCCGCAACAATTCCACCACTTTCACACTTCTTTCCTCCAACTACGGGTCAATCATCTTCTACTCACTCATTACCACAAAGCTCAACCGTTATCCATACTACTTCTACATATCGACCATCGAACCAACCCGGTTTGCCATATTCGTCTTATCCTTATATGCAATCTTCGGGTATAGGAGGAGATGGGTATTTTGAAGGTTATGAAGAAGAGTTTGAGGGATACGAGGAGGAAGGATATGCTTATGGGGGTGATGGAGATCAAGGAGAGTTTGGGTATGTGCCGGGTCAATCTCAAGGGATAGCAAGTGTAGGTGGAGTGCCACAACAACTTATACCGCAACATATTCGACAAAGACCACAAGGGCCACCAATGCAACGCCCTATTCCTTTGCAACAAATTCGGCCACAACATGTCCAACCAAATGTTCAACAATTCCAAAGGCCGATTCAACACCCACCGATGCCACAACAACAATTTCAACTACCGTTCGTACCACAAGGGCATGTACCAAGGCCAATGGGTCCTATTCGCCCAAGGGGTAGGTTTGGTGTACCGAGGAGACACCTTAGAGAAAATGTGAGGGGCATCGAAGCACATTTTCGGCCGGTAATCACTCAAAACCCTTCACCGGTAGTTATTCCTCACAATGATCAAGGGAGAACATTTGAAGTGAGGACCAACTCTTTGCAAAGTTTACCAAAATACAAAGGGTTGGCAACGGAGGAGCCTTACTTTCATTTAGAGGCTTATGACTCGATTTGCAACACTCTTGGGAGTCAAGGGTTCTCGGCTGATGACATCAAATTGGTATTATTCCAATTTTCTTTGGAAGATAAGGCGAAGAAATGGTTCTACACGTTACCTTCGGCATCCATATATACATGGGGGAGATGCAACAAACTTTCTTGGATGAGTTTTACACCGCCCAAAAGACCAACGATGCAAGAAAGGGGTTGAGAAGCTTCCAACAACAACATGGTGAGATGTTTCATGAGGCATTTGAGCGTTTCAATATGATGATTAAAAATTGCCCTCATCATGGAATTGAATTGTGGGAGTTGATGAATGCCTTTCACGAGGGGTTGAGTGCCGAAGATGCACGTGACTTGATGTCTATTACCGGTGGGACTTTTGGAACAAATTATGAGAATGATGATTGGGAGTTCTTGGAAAGCATGGCAACTACATCGAAAAGGAAGGCTCAAGCATCGAGGAGAGCCCGACCGGCCATTGCCCGACCTCAAGTGCACGCCATAGATGACGGTAATGTTCAAACTACTAACCAAATTTATGATGTTTGTGCTTTGTGTAATGAAATAGGTCACGCGGCTGAAAATTGCCAAGGGATGGTGGAAGGGCAATATGAAGAGGTGCATGCTATTCAAGGTCAAGGTCAAGGAGGGGGTGGTAGAAACTACAACAATATGAATTCTAACACTTACCACCCCGGGTTGAGGAATCATCCGAATTTTCGTTATGGGAACCCTTCAAATCAAGCTAACCCGAATTTCCAAGGAAACCAAGGATTTCAAAGGCAATATCAAATGGGTCAAAGCTCTTCGGGTGGAAATGAGATGATGGAGATGTTGAAGGCGATGCAAAGTGAAATGCAACGAATGAACCAACGTGATGAGGTTCGGATGCAAAAGGACGAGGTTCGTGACAAAAGCATCCAATCATTGACCACTCAAATGGGTCAACTTGCAAGTGACGTGGCGATGTTAAAGAAAGCAAAAGGCCAGCTACCGAGTGATACGGTGCCAAATCCCAAGAACATAAAAAGCATTAACATCAATGTGGTAAGCACCGTTCCAAATACTAAATTTAATGAAACATTGCTAACTTCTTCGTGTCAAGTGAATGCAGGTTTGAAAAAAGATGACGAAGTCGAGAATGATAAAGAGTGTGAAACGCCAATCGTGCCTATCCGTGTGGGAAAATTAAAAATCCCTCACGCATTGTTGGACTACGGGGCAAGCATGAGTGTGCTACCGAGCGATTTATACGATATGTACGACTTTGGTCCACTTGAAGGTATAGACACCATGGTGAGCTTGGCGGATGGAAGTTGGAGGCGTCCACGGGGAATGGTTAGGAATGTTAAGATTCAGTTGGGAGAATTTGAATACCCGGTGGATTTCCTAGTTTTGGACTATGCTTCTACCAATATGGCATCACAACAAAGGTTAATTTTAGGTCGACCGTTTCTATACACTGCAAATGCTCAAATTAATTGTAGAGACGAGATTATTACTATGACCGAAAAGAACCGTAGGTTGTATTTTGATGTTCAAACTAGAGGGATTAGTTATGAGTCCATTGAGAGGAAGGGTAGTGAGTATAGTGATTGTATGAAAAATGTGTTACAAAGAATGAGAAAAAAGCAACCACCGGACCGTGAAGAAACATATATGGGTCCAAGCAGGAGTGTATTTGATTACCCACCGAGTCAAAATGAGACGGATGCATTTTGCCCAAAGACAAGCTACAGTGGGGGAGGTGATAGGAACCGATTCTTTGAGCCACCATAAATGGGGGTGGCACGGTCTGGCTGAAGACGCGAAACTTAGCGCTGCTCGGGAGGCAACCCGAGGTTTTTCACTGATATTGTTATTTCTTTAGTTTTCTTTGTTTCAGGGCCATGGCAACACTCAAGTGTGGGGAAGATGTGCGGATATTTGTGTGAAGGTGGTGATAGGAAGTCGGATTGTCTACAACATCTGTTGTGGCAAACTTCATCAGGTCAATGTACTTTTTCCTTAGACTTGTCATGTTCTTTAGCTTTGAAATATTGTTAGTTTATTAGTTTGTTTTTGTTTATTAAAAAAATATAATATATAAAAAAAAATCCAAAAAGAAATTTGGGGTTTGAGAATTTAAGCAAAGGCTGATGTTGTTGGTTAAAAGCGATCCTTCCCTCAAAACCATACATTGGGACAATGTATCCCAAGTGTGGGGATGGGGGAAATTTTTGAGAGTTTTAAAAATTTTGTAAATCCGAGCGAAAATTGTTAAAATTTGAAAGCTTGATATTGTACCATTTGACACACCGACACCCATTTCTAGTCTTTTCTTGGTGAGGATTTGAGCCACATATGATTATTATAGATATTTCTTTGTTTTGAGTGGCGGTGTGTTTATTGTGTTAATAGAACTTGTGTACGAATACTTGTTAAATCCTAGAATTAGCATGCTTTTGAAAATGATAGGGGGACTTTTAGTAAGCCTTGTCTAGATGTGTGAGAGTGCGGGATTGGTGGGTTGGACCTCATACGTTACATATATGAGCTTGGTATTGAGAGGGGTGGGGGTTTGGTCTTTAGATTGCCACGTTTGAGCCTTAGTCCATTCGATTGTGACCCGAGCCTACTTCCTACAAAAATTTTACCTTTTGAGATGACCCGGTTTAGAAGATTTAGTATGTAGTATTGATGTTCGTGTATATATTGTTGAGTTTGATGTGTTATATAAAAAAAAAAAAAGAAAAAAAAAATATGAGAAAAATACAAAAAGAAGAAGTATTTAGTTGCAATAGAGTTGAGAATGTCAAGAAGCTTTGTATATATTTTTTTTTTGGTGTTTGCTTCGTAGTAGTAGACATAAAAAAAAACCTGGTCAAATCAATTAGCTCTTTCATATGTATTCCACCATTTTCCTACATTTACACCTAGCCCCGTTGCAACCCGCAAGTCCCTTTGATTCTAAAGCATGTTAGATATTTGTTAGGAGGAAACTTGATTTGTATACAAGCTTATTGTCGCGCACACACACACGCATTGAGTGGTTTAGTATTATGCTAATAATTCTTGTTACCGAGAGATTTTTGTGAGGGGTGTGTCTTGTGGTATGATTGAAAGTTAGTAAAAGGATGGCACATTTAGCTTGGTTTGCATGTTTGATCGCTGTGGTTTTGAAATAGTTTTTGAATCGGTTGCTTGGGACAAGCAACGGGTAAGTGTGGGGATGTGACGGGTGGTCCGTAGGACAACCCTTAAATGAGCTAAATACGCGCATATCTCATATTTTACCCGGTTATGTATCGTGAATGTGATAACTACAAGTGTTCGTGTGTTTTACAGGTAAATCGCTTAATTCGGTTAAATTGGAACGCGTAGGCTACGGTTGAAAATTAAATGGCATCGTGACTTTGTGGTTCAAAGAATTAAAAGGAGCCATCTTAGAGGTTTGAGGTGAACATTAAATATGTATCACGTCACGTGGCTTTAGGGTTTTGACAACATAATCATCATCCTAAAAATCAACATATTCATCATCAAAGTCAACATGGGTGGAAGACTTTTGGCACAAGTCACGTTATCTTTTGGCAGTCATCATCATTATCATTTATGTGAGGGTCTTGACTTTTGGTTTGGAACATTACAATATTATCATCATCACAACTTTGGTGGCAATAAAGAAGCACGTGAAGACAGTAGACAATTGTTTTGTCAAGTTGAAGCCAAGAAAGTCAACAATATCATCACCATCATATTATATATACACACATCGAAGGTTTTGTTTGTTTAGTCAACAAATCATGATCATCAACACATGTGGCGGCTGGCTTGTTTGAGTGAACATGGGCTGGATCTTTTTGATTGGGCCGCCACATCTTAAGAGACATCACATAGTGGGCGGCTGGGCTTTTGTTTAATTGGGCCGCACATGGGCTGCAATTGTCACAACATCACGTGGAGAACAAACTTGTGAAACTTGGGGGATTAAGTGGATTAAAGGGGCTGCACATGATTGGAAATAATGGGGCGGCACATGTTTGGCAGCCAACAGTTGGCACGTAGACTTGAGTGGATTTAGGGGGAAGGCACTATCATTATGTTTTTGATTGGGCCTCACATATGAGCCATCATCAACACAGCACATGGGCTGACTTGTGAGGGTTTTGGCGGCAGTTATCACAGGAACAAAACATCAACATCACATGAGAAATGGAATTCTTTTAGTGGGCCGATATTGAACATCACATGCGGATTGGACTTAAACATGGGCGGCTGAGTTGTGGAGTTGTTGGATTGGGCCGCTACAAAAACACATCATCAGTATCACGTGGACTAGAGGGTGATTGGGCCGCACATTCTTAATTGTTGGAAACACATGCTGGACGATTTGGCAGAGGTATCACGTGAAGCAAAGCATATCATTCAGACTGTCACCGTAAATTACGGTCTCACCGTAATTTACGGTGGACCTAGATTTCATTTGGTGGCTACCGTAAATCAGACAAATTGTGCCGTAAACCTTTTATGTCCACCGTAATTTACGGTGGAGCCGTAAATTACGGTGTTGTCTGCGGAAATTGTGTAACTGCCACATTAAGTTGGTTTTTATTGTGCCTTTTCACATATTCTCAGGATTGGTCGGTTTTGGAACTCACTAGGGGCGAATTTTGGTGTTCTTGCTTGGTTTTGGACAATCTCTAACATTCGGTTTGTGTTTTTGATCCGTATGAACACTAATATCTTTGTTATGATGTTGATTCGAGCCATGTGTGGCTAAACACTTTATGATTGTCCTAGATTGAAGGTTTGTTTGAGACATTTGTATTTGATTTCCTAATTTCTAGAATAGCAATCCTTATCTTTTTGGTTGGTTTGTTATGGTGTGTGATTGTTTGTTAGTAACTTGTTAATTCTTATGATTTTCTAGTTTGAAACCATACGTTCTTGGTGCCGTTGGCAATCGAGATATCATGGGTAGAATTAGGATAGGGTAAGGGTTGATTGATCATCGGGTAACAACCTCACGTTCTAGGAATCTGAGTACTTAGTTCCCTTTCATCACTGCAAGTAATCACACATGAGCTATGTCTATGTAGTTCTTTCTAGTGGAATGATAATATGAATGTCGATACAAACCGGAAATCTAGGATGGTCATTTGTCTCTAATTTGCTTACAACCAAACTTTTCTCTTGCAATTTACTTAGTTAATTTAGTCTAAAACCAATTCACTCACATAAACTCTTGAATTTTATTTCTCTTGCAATTAGATTAATTTAGTTAAAATTTAGATAAACTTTGAAATAACACATTTTCCACAAACTCCCTGTGTTCGATACCCACTTGCCACTATCTATATAGTTGTGTTTTTGGGATTAAATTTGCGTGACCACGACAATCACGTCATCGAGCGAAAACACTTGATAACCTCCTGGAAGCAGCTTTTCTTGCCACCACATCTTTCTCCATCAATTCAGAATCTGATGCCGTCACTAAACATATTCCTAAAATTGTAGCCATTTTTTGAGTGTTTATTTTTTGGTGTTTAATCATCATATATCTATATATCACCATTGCTCTTAATTTTCTTGACTGTATATCTCTTAAATGTCAACATATACACGTGTGATTTAGTTTACGAAGATTTTTCAATGCCGAGAACCTCGATAAGAGAGTAAAAAAGGCGTAAGGTTCACAATGGTGTAAAACTAAAATGGGATATACCGGGTTAGGATTCGAGTTACAGGAACAAAGGCCAAACCAACCACCCAAGAATGGAATCGTTGAGCGAAAACACTTGACAACCTCCTGGAAGCAGCTTTTCTTGCCAGCAGACCTTTCTCCATCAATTAGGAATCTGATGTCGTCACTAAACACATCTCTTAAGTTGTAGCTATTTTTTGAGTGTTTATTTTTTGGTGTCTAATCCGCATTTGTCACAACCCCCGCCCCCTTATCTATCCCGAGAACGTGCGGCCGCGAACATTCGTTTGTGGTGGTATCAGTTATTAATTTGGCAGCGGAAATTTCATCAGGACCGTAGTTAGAAAATGTTTATCAGAGTAAAACCACCATATTTTATTTTAATAATCACATGGGTAAAACCCAAGTTTTTTATTACAACATGTTTATAGGGATAAACCCTACTTTATTGAATTTAAAACATCGTATTTTAGGTAACTTTTATAACCACAGTTTTTCCCAAGCCGTCAGTGCTCTCGAGCTGGCTTTTTACTACTTGGCTTTCACATTGTGTTACCTGAAACGTGTTTTAAAAACATTTGTCAGCGGGAAATACTAGTGAGTGAACCTAGTTTAATCAAGAAACATCTTATCAATTAAAACAGTATTGAGAGCGATCACATTGTTTATTTCTACACAATTACTCATTCAGTACTGTCAATCCTGACTTGTGGGTCATATTACTCATTGGCTAACTCGTTGTCCAATGGTAACGTCCTGTCATCCCCGACTTACTACTCACAAGGTAGTAAATTTTGTATACAAAACCCCAACATACCGGCAGTAATTGAAGAACTACAAAGACTCAATCACTGCTTAATCGCATTGTAAAACATTTAAGGTTTTGTAAAACATTACAAAAAGATTAACAAAAAGAGGATAAACTCACAAAAAGGTTTACACAAAAAGAAGGATTACTCACATTGCTATTTTAGACTTCGCGTAAGGGTTTCCTGGGAATAATCTATAATTTACACAAATGTACATAGGTTAGTATTATAACCCTTCGAAAATATTAATGATACCCTCCCCGAGACGGTATTCCAACAACTACGTCGGGCAGAACCACGACAGTTGTTACGGAACCCTAAATCAATCGGGCAGCGTATCTATTACGAAACTGGGGTTATAATACTTACAACGGAGCAGAACTTCGCTATTTAGGGGGGTATTATACCCATGTATAATGCCTACACTTTAAAAATTGAGAGAAAGAAATGAATTCTGAACGAATTGAAATGGACAGCCGATGCCTCCTTTATATAGTGCCTGACTTAGCTTTTCTCGCGGCCCGCGTAATACAAGACCAGGGTTTACGCGGCCCGCGTCAACCCGGTCAACAGCGTAGCCTTGAAGTGTCATCACCCTAGCTTCGCCATGTGTCGCCACGTGGTGGCTTTCGGAGGAGGGCGGGTGGCCTGCCTTGTCGCAGCCCGCGTCAACTAACGGGGTGGCCTTACGCGGCCCGCCTAAACTTAATTTTCTTTGTTTTTCATTTATTTTCAATGTTATATTGTATTTCGGGCTCGGTTTTCTCATACGGGGTGTATTTAAAAACATATAGGGGTATTCTAAATATATTAAGGGAGTCAGAAATATTTTTGGAGTGTTGGCTATATTTTGGGTATAGCTCCTGGATTATTTAATAAAATATATAGTGCACTCATACTAAGTATAGTAACCCAATTCCATTTTATCCCTACGTCATGAGACAGAACCCCAACGAATTTAGGCAGAGCCTTGACATACGTTACGGGGCCCTACGTCACTTGGACAGGGTATCAGTGGTCAAGGGTTAAAACACTTAAAACAGGGTAGGGCTTTGTAGGATTTAGGGGTGAATAACTAAAGAAAATGGGGGGTAAATAGTAGAGAGGGAATGAAAGAGAGAAAGGAATTTTATTTTTTGGCGGTTTGAATGATGCACCGCTGCTTCGTATTTATACCTCATTTTAACTTAGAGGTTAAGTTCTTTTGTCAAGCCACGTACGTATGAATTCCTTCTTATCCATGCATTTCTTAATAAGCCTAAATTCTATCTTTTGATTTTAGTAAGACACGTATCCCCCCCCCCCAATTAATTCTTAATACAATTTTTGATTCTTTCTTTTAAATTATACAAATGTCAGATGTAGGCATGGAATTCAAGAATGAATTTAAGTTGTAAGTTTAGATTTTATTAATATATTATTATTATTATTATTATTATTAATTTAACTACTTCACTCGTTTAGCGCTTATAACTTCTAAAATATGACGTTTTATAAAATAATAAATATGTCATTAGAACGAGAATAATTTTATCTACATTTTGAACCAAGTTTCATTAAAAACAGAGTAGGTTCAAATATAATGTATTTTTTTATAAATTAGTTATTAAACGGTTCCTATGCTTGCCCAAAAGATCTCATATTTCCATTGGTCAATTTACCCATGATGCATCCTTTTAATAACATAAGTTTTTATATAATTTATATAAATAAAATTTTGGGAATGTTACATCCTCCCCACCTTATTTTAAATCTCGTCCTCGAGATTCCGTGAAATATGAATGAATATTTTTAGTTAGTTTAGTTTCAAGGTATATCCTGCCCCTTTGTTTTAAATTTTATTTTACTTTGACTAGAATTATTCTCTAAGATTTTTATATTTTCAAGAGTTCTGAATGAAAATAACATTACTGTTAGCGTGTATTTTTAGATGTTTCGTGTTTTAGCATAGGTTTCCTAATGCGTCAATACTCTAAGGTAATGCAAGAGGAATTCTTAAACTTTCAATGACGTCCCAACTTATAGAATTCCTGTCGTTCATCTTGTCGCTCGAATTTCGAGACGGATGATCAAACGAAATAGTGTTTGATATCGGAGTTTAGAGATGTATACGGGAGATTCCTAATAAATCTAAAATTATCATTGACATACTTGTTCGTGATTTATTCCTAATTGTCAATCAATATGATCTTTGGATTTCCTCATAGACATACATATCTATATAATATTTCATATACTGTAATATGCACATTATCCATAATGTAAATGTATTTAACAGATTCACAAGTCAGACATCAGGTCATGGTACTATTTAGGGAATTCCATTATTATAACACATATCCCATCTCACCCGGTCTCGCCGGAGAGGTAACCCCATCTCACCCGGTTTTTCCGGAGAGGTAACCCCATCTTACCCGGACAAACTTGAGATTCTACCACACCATGCCCAGTTTTACCGGAGAGGTAATTATCAAAATATTTCCCATAAATAGACTTCTCTCAAATCAGGATTTTGAAAGTACATTGTTTATTACAGTTTGCATCAAGAAACAAGGAAATCAGTATTCTCATGATGGATCATATTCTAGAACCGAGTAGTATCAATAAACAAGAAATAACAGTGGCCAGTTGTTATCGCTTATTTATCATACAGACACTGTTCTAGTCATCATCCTCACGGGATACCAATAACCATCACACTTTATCTATGCAAGTAATTGGCTTATCTCAAAGCTTTATACTAAGGCATTTTTCTTAAGTTCAAGTCTAAATACTATTCTAGGTGTTACCAGTAATTATCAATATCCCATTTTTTTCATTTAAGCATAGATATTATTATGGTTGTGGTTTTCTTTTGGTTGGAGAATAGATTTTCAAATATATCATTGTCTCCATTGATACTATAGCTAGGTTCAATGTAATAATTATACTTACAGTTAACTTTATTTATGCTTATATATTGTTAGATTCCATCGCAAGGAATATTTTATTGAGACAAATGGCATTTTAAAACATAGTAGGTGTCATGGTTTATTTTTATAATAACTTCATATTTTCATATGAATCACCAATGATATTTTCTCTTATGTTTATCTTACAGAAGATATTATATTGGGTATATCATCAAGAAATTCTATTGGGTATATGCATATATGTGTATAAAATTTCAAATCTCTAGTTAATATTAAACTTACGGAATATATACATATATAAAATAATAACTATACATCCGATGGTACCAATCATTAAGCTTATTTCCATGACTTTATTTTATCCTTTTATGAAAGTAGTGTATTGAAATAAATTTCTGTCAAATATAATATTTTGGAATTAAAAATTTAGGGAAATAAATTACTCAAAATATAAATTTTCTGAACTCATAAGAACAATTTCATTTTTAACTAATGGGTTAAACTATACCAGACTCACTATTTATATTTAATAATTTCTCCTCAAGTAACCATCTATATATCTATTCCAATTATCACACTCCTACCTTTTCCTTTATAAGAATCAATTATAATATACATTTAAGATTGAGAGGCATTATTTAGAAGAATATGTGCATATGTGACCTATGCCATTGAATTTATGGGTTACCAAGAGATATATATACTATACATAAATTACTTTCTGTAATTTATAACAATATAGCGGATATATATATAGGATTTGAATATTAATATATAGTATAAACTTAAAACACATAACATAGTAAGTAATACAAAGTTTGACGTTTAAAAAAAATTGATTCTAAATATATTTGAGTAATATACATGTATTGAAATATGTATGTATATCCCATATAACATTAATAGTAATTTTTTTAAAGATATTACAATATTAAAATTGTAATCTGATTTTTAAATAAAGTTATATAAAAGACAACTGTATTAAACACACATTTGATTCAACTATTTTTATGTGGGGCATCTATTTTTATTCTGGTTTGAAAAATGAATGTTTAGGAACATTTTAACGTGCCAGGTAAAATAAATAAATACTAAATCATTGATTTAAGTAGGAAAAGATGTTTTCATTGTTATAATATCTTTATTTCAAAAAAAAAAATTTAATTATCCCATCTCTTTTGTTCAAATTATTAAACCCATCTTTTCTCTCTTTTTATTATACATCATAAAAAATTTATTACTTCTTTTTAAATATAATATTCTGAATGATAGAAAATGAAAACCTGATTATCATGATATATATAATGACCCTTTTTATCATACCTTCTCTTTATAGTTTTAAATGTATAAATTTTACAGATATCCTAATACATATAAATATATATTTTTTTATGTTATATACACGTATATATTATTTAAATGTATTATAGTGTATATATATACATTTCAAATATAATAGAATTGTATTATTTAACTATTATACATTAGCCAACTGACTCGAATATTTTTTTTTCTTTATAATTTAGGATACACAATCCTATAACTAATATGACTGGTTAATCTTATAATCATATATTAATTATTTCCAGGCATAAGACCTATTCTGGACATACCTTAATATTAAAGATTTGTATAAATGATTTCAACGTTTAGTTAAGCCTTTCTACGTAGTTCAACCAACCCAAATCTCTAAAAATTTTAAATGATTTTATTTAATCAAGAATACCCATCATATTCATTTAACCATCTATTTTATCGCTAAGTATTTCAATAGAAACTTTTACAAGTAATCCCAACAACAGTTATTTCATAAAACTATGAAAGTATGAAGTCTTATGGTCAACTAGTTATAAACCAGAAAGTATAAAATGGAGTGGTAAATTGGTATACCTAGGTTTTAAAACTTGCTTTGGCTAGATCCACTAAAGCAATCTTTTAAAATTTTTATTACTTCTTAAAATCCTTTCGGTTAATTTAATAGCTTCGGTTTTATTTATTTAAATATAAATTATTTTGAAACAATATTATTAAAACCACAAAGTTTTAAAGTTTTATACCATATATTTCAATATGTATTTTAAACCAAAGTAAATGATTGGTTTCAAAAGAGAATCATAAACATGACTGATTTGTTAATAACTAACTTAGTTTGATGTATATTATGATATTATTTGAGTGGGTGGTATTAATTATCACAGACAAATTTCTAGTACCAATATTTGGGTACAATCATAAAAATAGATTGGTTAAAAACGGCGAACATTATATATATATATATATATATATATATATATATATATATATGTATTGATTACAAACTACAACTAGAAAAAATATAAACTAGGGATTATGCATCCGTAACTTATTTTAGTCTATCTATGTTATAGAAGTATTATGCTCAACAGGCCTTTATGTAAGGTTTATTCTCTCTCTTTCCTCTACTAGGTTGTTTATTTAATGGGCAAAGTTCCTTTAAAGTTTCTGGCTCATAGGTGGCATGGGTGCTGGTACTAGTTTGGCCGTTTGACTATTTAATATAAGTTAGCATTTACTGCTGTAGTGGCTAACATATGGAGATTTACCCATTGTTCATCTAATTCACCTTCCCATGGTAGGTTATTGCCTGTTTCCTGAGTTTGTGCATTTATTTCCTGATTGATTATTGTCACACCCTGGCTTTGCTGAAGCGTGGGTTTATTTGGTGTGACTTCTTAATACCATAGCTTAATCACAACAAAGCTATATGAAAATAAAACCATGCAGATCATCCATTGATTTAAGTTTGAAAAGTAAAATACCACAACATTGTTTTGAGGCGTTGACACATGCAACGGAAATTACAACCTAATAACATAAAAACATTGTTTGAAAGACACAACCACAAACTTAAAATAGACGTAGTTTAAGAACTGTGACTCGTCCAGGTAAAAGCCACAACCCCTAAACTCGGATGATCCCATAACTCTACGCAGCGTGAAAACGTAGCATACCGTGCCAGATCCTTAGTTCCCTGAAATACATGTAAGTTGGAAAAATCAACGAAAATGTTGAGCGAGTTCATGTGTAAGTGAGTATGTAAAACCTTTGTAAGAATAAAATCCGTGGTATGTAGCAAATAAGGAAATAAAGAGATCACAAATGGTTTGCAAGGCCATTGATATGTGTGAAGTGTTGTAGGAAGACTCAAACCTAGCAGATTTATGCGTCAGGCACAAAGTCACCCCGAGGTCCGTACTGTTGGGCCTGGGGCTGGGCTCGCTACACCCAGATTGATCTACCGCTACTGTCCCTCGGTCCTACACTAAGGATTAATGGCCTTCAGTTCCCGCCTACCCACTCACATGATCTAACTAGTAACCCTCCTTATGCTAATCATACCATGTGTAAAAGTACTCATAATCATCGTAACATGTATTTCACCCCCGCAGTTTAGAAAACTGAAAACAGTTAAGAGAAAAGGGGGACATGAACTCACCGAAATGCGTCTCTAACAAGAAATCTCCCGGTCAACCTGCTGTGCGACGACCTATGTACTAACTTCTATTAGACGGACGGTCGTGCCTTAGCTTAAGGTTTAATGTCTTTGGGAAATAGTTAGGCAACTATTTCGTAATTACACTTCGTAATTATTTTGTAAATATATTCCTTCCCAAGGATGGGGGCTTTAATACATGTGCGTTCGTATAACTTCGAAATATATTATTAAGTCTCACTTAATAAAATATATTTTATTTCATTTGTCTAAAATACTCTACTTCCAAAATATAAATATTTTTCCCAAAAATATTACATTTTATTCCATATAGTTTTCCAAAATAATATCCTTGTCAAAATACACACTTATGAGTATTTTCTGAAAATACGTAAGTTACGTTGTAAGGTTCGGGTGGTAATTGTAGGAACGTTATGCGACCTGACGAGTCGATCAGAAGAGTGCTCAGACTGAATCAGAGGCGGAATTCATTTATTCAGTCTTTGTTTAGCTTGATTTCACTATTTAACGTCTCTTTTATTGATCTTCTAACAATGTACAATCTCTGGAGACAAACTGGCAGGGCTTCGCCGTAACACCATCTAACTGCTCTCTACTAGATCCGCTTGACTGACCTACCTATATATAGGAGATATAGGTTCGCTTATATGAACATGTACGTATAAGCGGACCTGTATAAGCGGACCTGATCAGATAGGTTCCCATATACGAACATGACATATAAGCGGACCTGACCAGGTAGGTTCCCATATACGGACATGTACGTATAAGCGGACCTATGCCCTAATTACATACAATCTCATGATTTCTCATATAATAAGCCCTAACCTAAGACTCGAACTAAGATGTAGTCGACAGACAACTGCACCAACAGACTCCCCCTTGAATGTTGACAGAATCTTCAGTGAGAGTCTTCAACCTAACAACTCTTCAATCTTGATCGGTCTTCTTCAGGAACTCTTCCTGGAATCATGAACCTGGATCTTTCTCTGGCTCTAACTCTCGTCAGACTCCCCCTTTCATCAAGCAGGGATCGCCGTCTAGAATTTGTTATCACCATTGAAATCCAATCCTGGTTTTTAAAGTTTAAGCTCTTCTCAGGTTCTGATGCATCTCCTGGCTTTCCGTAGCAACAGGATCAGAAACCTACACATCTTAAACACACAATTTACAAACCAACACTGTTGTGATTCAACTTAATGAATCAACTAAACATTTGAGAATCATTTTCATTTAAAATTGATCAAGAATTTAAAACATTCAAAATTCTGATTCAACTTAATGAATCATTTTAAACATTTCAAACCAATTAACCAACCCAACTGTTCATCTTGTTTAGCCTTTGAGATTTTGAATATAAGCTTTTCAACATCAGTTGTCGAAAATCTTTTTGGATTTTTCAAACTATGAAACACAAACGCAATAACAGAAATTAAATGCAGAAATGAAATATGTACAAACATATTTTTGTGAGTTTGCGAAAGAGGATCAGATCAGTTTTTAGACAAATCACAAGCACCGTTAAGCTCTTAATCGTTTTAAGCTCTAAACGATTCACGTTGATTGACGATATGTTTGTCCTCTTAAGCTCAATCTAAAAACTTTCAATCTGCTTACCTATACTTTAAGGTATATTAAGATAGCACTAAGATCTTATGGACCCCACGATCTCAGCATATCCCCTCATCATGCAATACACTGACTCAAGTAATGCCTTTAAACTTTTATCTACTGTGAATTGTGCGAAAACAAAGCAGAATGTTTAAACATTAACAATCAGGTCGATACTTCCGTATACGCAGAGAAAGTCCAATGTTTAAACAAAATAAGAAAAATAAAACAAGTTGAAGTTGTTTAGGCTTTAACCACCAGGTCGATACTCCCGTATACGCAGAGGTGATCCAAAGCTTAAATGAAACACCAAAGAAAATAAAGCAGAACGTTTAGGCAACAACATCCAGGTCGATACTCACGTATACGCAGAGGATGTCCGATGCTTAAACAAAATAAAGAAATAAAACAAGTTTAAATCTTTGCAAAATAAAATGCACAATCACAGCGACTTTTTAGCAAAGTTGTGAAAGTTCACAAACTTAACCAGTTTTATGTCTTTCGACAATCAGCGATTACCGAGTAGGTACACAATCAAGAAGGACAAAACTAAGTACTATGCTTTCAACCATGTTTCCCACTAGAACTAGGCTTTTTCATTTAGGTTTGTATCGTTATCGCAAATCTACTAGTCTAGCTGAGCCTATCGTCACATCTTTAGTGAGACCGTTTATCACATTTTATCTTTCCATTTCTTTAGCATGCTGTGACAGTCTAACTGATCAACTATCATTTCCTCTTTTTCACAACAAAACTCATTTTTTAAATTTTTCAATGTTTTTGACATTTTCAAATTTTCTAATTTTTTTTTAAAATTTTACTCCCCCTAAAATCAAAATATGTCTCAATTTTGATTTTCTGGGAAATTTTGAAACAAACTGTACAAACTTGACAACTTGATGAGAATCACTTCAATTCTCTATCCACCTGGCATAAACAATCAGAACTCCCCCTCACAACAAAACATTTTCCCATAGTGATTTCAAAACATTTAAGTTTGTTTTAATCAAAATGGTTTTTCCGGAAAATAAGTTTTGTGTGTTTTTTTCACAAATACGGGGATCTTTCATCACTTTGTTTTCTTCAATCACTTGTAAAAACTAACATTTTTAAGATCAATTCACAAACAACACTTGTAGAAAATCAAGTACAACTTAATGTCCCTGATTTACCACTTGTAAGACGAAATATCACTTTCGTGAATTTCTCAAGAAATATGCCGATTCATGTTCCACGCTTACCAACCTGGGAACTCCGGCAAGTCAGGTTTTTCATTTAAACAGATTCACCCAAGCCTGACAGTCCTTGGGTGATTTAGAATTCTTGTTCAACAATGGTGGAAAATTTGCATCATCCATTGTTAGACCAGAATTCTTAGTTTTTACCTCAACAACTGGCTCTTCTGGTTTTACCATACCAGAATCATTGCCTGAATGTGGCTTGTCTGACTTTGATAAGCCAGATTCATCGCCTGAAGGTGGCTTGTCTGACTTTAATATGTCAGATTCATCGCCGACCATTTTCTTCTTTTTCTTATCTTCTTTCGTCCTCGGATTTGTATCCGATGAATTCGTCTTGCTTGACTTTGCCATCGAGGAAGTCGATTCATCAGAACTCTTATTTTTACCAACAGATGAACCCGAGGACAAGATCTTCTCTAGATACTCTCTAGCCTTCTTTCTCTTCTTCCTCAGTCTGTCTTTCTGCCCCTGAGAAAGTTTCACTTTCGTTTCTTGAACTTTAGGTTCTTGAACCTTCTGTTCTTTGGGCTTGACATTGACTGATTTCTTTGCCATCTTCTGAGAATTAACCCTCAATCTTTCATTTGATCTCCTTGGGCAATCTCTGGCAATGTGACATCTGATGTTGCAGTTAAAGCATCTCCTCGACTCAAAACTCCAACTCTGGCAGTTAACAGCAATGTGTCCTTGATAACCACATCGGTAACACACTCTGTTATCGTACCAATCACCATGTTCAGTCCAAACATTCAGATCATAGCACTGTTTGGCTTGGTGATAATCCTTGCTCCTCTTGTTTGCTGGATTTGACTTTTGAGCACTGTGGTCCGACTTGCACCACTTATTGCCAACAACTTTTGAGTTTTCATTTTTTACTTTTTGTGGTTTTTGATTGTGATTGGATGATCGATCTGATGAGCTTTTATTATCTTTTTGAACATTTTTCAAAATTTTCTCTTTTTGTTTTTGTTCCACTTTCTTCTTCAAAGGTTTTTGCTTAGAGCATTCTCCCTTTTCAGTTGATTGTGGAACAGTTTCTTGAAACTTTTCTTTTAATTTCAAAAACAATTTTTGTTTTTCGAATTTTTTATTTTCATCATCAGATTTCTCATCACAATCTTCAACTTTGACTTTGTCAAAGTTTGTGACATTGTCACTTATTGGAACTGAATTAACAGATTTTGGGCAAGGAATAGTTGAAGTATTCACAAACACCTTCAACTTTTCTTCCCATTCATTGATTTTCTTTTGAGCACATTCTGCCTCTTTTTCAAGTCGAATAATCTTTTCAAGATGAGAATTGATTGCAATTTGTTTTTCAAGATTGTTTTTACGAAACAAATCTCTCTCATCTTCTAAATTTTTTATTTGACTTTGAAAAACTTTTTCAATATTCGATTTTTCATTTTCAAAACTTTTAATTTTCTCTTCAAAAACTTTTACTTTTTCTATCAACTTCTTGTTTTCTGATGTCAAACTGTTCAAATCATTTAACAGTTTAACATTCTCAGATTTCAACTTCTCACAATTTTCTTGTAAATCCAGAATCTGTTTTACATCAGTTTGCTTCTCATCATTCAACTTCTCGACATCCGATTTCAAACTTTCCGCATCCTTCAAGAGTTTGTTATTGTCAGTCTTAAAGTTGTCACATTTGGAGCACACTGATTCAGAATTTGAAAATTCATTCTTCACTGATTCTTCATTCTTTTGAACTTGTTCTTTCTCTATCTTATATGTACCAGCACCAAAGATTTTAACAAGATCAATAGGATTTCCATTATCATCAATATAACAACCCCTTTTCATATCATACATCAAATCTCTTTTCGCTGCCCAACAAACATTAATTCTTTTGTTTATTTCATATATCACATCTAAATTCAAATCTTCTAAATTCATTTTTATCTTATTCAACACATCTCTTTTCTTTTGATAAAGTTCATAATCATGATTTTTCAGTTTACTAATGAATTTATTCAGAGATAATTTTGAAAAACTTGAATTTTCTCTCAGATTTTTCAAAAAAACATCCCATTCAGCAGGTAATCCATTAGCAAACTTTGATACCATTTCAGCTTCTGATATTACTATTTGATTTTCTTTCAAATAGTCAATCAAACGATCAAAACGTTTTTTCCAAATCATCCAATTTCTCATCTTCCTTACTTAGAAAATATTCGAAACGTTTACTCCAAACCTCTTTGGGAAATTTCTGATAGGAACTACTGAAATATCCTCGATACCAATCATTTAACCTTTTAAGATCATTGTTTTCCTGGTCATCAATCCTCATTGTCATTTTTCTAAACAATCCAAACAAATCTTTGTTGTTCACAAAAGCGAAACAAGTAGTTTGTTCAAACTCGGTATCACCTTTTATCCTTTAGATCCGAAATTATTGACAATGACTATCCACTAATCGCACATGGGCCTTAGAGTCCACTACACTGACAATACAAAATAATATTATTCTTAGACACTTATTTGTGAAGGCGTTCGTATTATTTTGGAGCCGTGAATACTCAGTGTATTCTAGTAATATTATTCTTACCCTAAAAATAATATTTGTATAGTTCACAAAATAATCATAAAAATTCACACAAGTGCTATTATGAAAAATATATACTTAAATATATATTTTAACAAGTTTTATTTATGAAAATCCCACCTCCGAAACTTGGAGATTTTGTAATAAAAAAATTCATGGCGAAGTTTGTTTGGAAAAACAAGTCGAAAATATATTCATAACACTTGTCGTAAAAATATTTTCCAAGTGTTATATTTCTGGAAAAATTTCGCCAGAGGTTCCTCTGTAACTGGAGGTGGCCACGCTTTCAAGCATATCATTTTCTTTTATAAATTCAACCAACAATGTTCCCAACATCAACAAACAATATTTCAACACTAAACTAGTCAAGAATATACGTAAGTCGCAAACACATGAACTTGTGGGTTATGTAAAAGTGTGTAGTAACTTTCCAGTGTTTTTAGTAGATCTTTCTATTTTTATAAATGAAATCGGTTTCTTAAAAATCTTATTTTTAAAGAAAGTGTAAGTTTACAACTTCTTGTCAAAAATCTCAAAATAATTCTTTGTTAAAACCTTTCGTTCCACAAGTGTCTACACACTTGTTTGTTCACAAAAACACCTTAAGTTTAGGAAAGATCCGGTTTTAAAACATGGTTTCGTCTTACCGTTGGTTCTTCGAAAATACCACTTGTAGATCTTTAGATCTACTAGTTTAGGACTCCATTTCATAAGAAAAATTGTTTTTACACAAGTTCATGTTTATGTTTGAAAAGGGTTCGTCATCTAATAATTTTTACGACTTAACATAAGGCTAGTTCATGTTCCATGAACATGACTTAGCCGGGCTAGATGACAATCCGAACCACTACTAGCATCAAACAACATAAAATAATCATAATAAAACAAGATCCAAGAGTTTTACACTAATATTTACTCATTAACCACTTTGTTCATCATTTTTAGTAGTCCTTTAGTTTTGATCTCTAGTGTTCATGATTTTTATCCGACAAATTTCTTATTAACCACTTTAGATATGAACAATAGGGTGTTTAGAGTCACTTACTACTAGCTCGTGGCTAGGGAAGAAACTAGACGAAAAACGGTTGGTTAATAGCGTTGTGGTGATGTCCTTGTGATTCCGTGAGCACCGGGCTTCCTTGTATGAGATCCTTCTCCTTTGTATATGCTTGGAAATGCAAGACTAAAATTGAAAGTGGGTGGGTGTATGTGAAGGCTCTCGGCCGAGAATCAAAGAGAGGGGAGGAAAAGATGAAATTTTTGTTGTGTGGTGTTTATGGAAATGTGTAAACTCAAGGTCTTATTTGTAGACCATTTAATATAATTATCCATTAGATATAGTGTCACCAAGATATGGAACATGAGCTTAAAATAATCAACATTGGTAAGAGGGTGTCCCCTCATGGGAACCGAATTCGGTTGGAATGGGGGGGGGGGGGTTGGTTTGTTTCCCACTTGATAGTTAAGGTTAGTTAGGAGTTAATTAGAAGGTTAAACAAATTACTAGTGTGTTGTAAGTTATAACGGGTGTTAGGGTATTCGGGGACCCTAACTGGCTCAGAAAAAGAAAACAATGTCAATGACAATATTTTTATGTTCCGGGTAGAGTCCGGTTGTACGGTTGGATATTACTCCGTTAAAGTGCTAAAAAGTATTTAAAGTGTCGTTATTATTTCTTTTAGTGACACAATTTATTCCCGACACTTTGGAAAGTGTCTAGTCATATTTTTCTCATATTTTGGCACTTTATTAGTTAAATAAATGCTGAATTTTTATTTAAAGTGTTGAATTTTGTACTTAAAGTACGTTTTAGGCACATCCGGTCACTATAACAATCACCTAGTGACGCAGTTCTACAATCCTCACCTCCCTACACTCCCTACTAGTGTAGTAAACTATTTCCGGCTCATATTGGCCTCAGAGACAGTAACTGTCTGATGCTGGCTATGTCAGCATGTTTACTGGGTATCCCGTATAGTGTGCTCACTGTGCTTTTGTGCATCAAGGTTGTCACTAAGGTTTGTGTGTAAATAATAGAGTGACAGTATAAGATATGATGCATTAGTATGTATGTATTAGAAATCAGTAAGCAGTTTAATCACAGTTGTAAGCAAGCACAGTAATTAAGCAGTAATTAAATATTAATTAATTCGTACAGATACCTGGTTTGGTGAGGGTTGTCACATTCTCCCCCCCCCCCCCCGTTAAATAAATTTCGTCCCGAAATTTAGGCTCTGCTACTAGATGCAGGGGTCTTGGGAAATAAATGGGGGTATTTCTCTTTCATACGATCCTCACGTTCCCACGTGAATTTAGGTCCATGCCTAGCATTCCAACGAACTTTGACGAGTTTGACACTGCTCCTGCGTGTTTTATTAACTTTCCAATCCGTGACCTCAACAGGTTCTTCAGTGAAGTGGAGCGTGTCGTCGATATGTACTTCGTCAGCAGGAATGATCACTGTATCTTGTGTTGGACTCCTTCTCAAATTTGATACATGAAAGGTATCGTGAACACCATTGAGTTCAGCAGGTAGGTCCAACTTGTAAGCTACAAGCCCAATCCTTTGCAGGATTCTGAAGGGGCCAATGTAACGCGGATTCAATTTTCCACGCTTTTCGAAGCGTGCCACACCCTTCCATGGTGAAACTTTCAATAAGACCATATCCCCAACTTGAAATTCCAGGGGTTTCCTCTTTGGATCTGCATAGGCTTTCTGACTGTCGCGAGCCGCCACGATGCGTTTTCGAATCTGCGCGATCTTGTCCGTCGTCTCTTGGACGATTTCGGGACCAACAAGCTGCCTATCACCTGCATCAGCCCAGCATAGTGGTGATCGACACTTGCGTCTGTAAAGAGCTTCGAATGGCGCGGCTCCAATGCTCATGTGGTAGCTGTTGTTGTATGAAAATTCGGCCAATGGTAAATGTTTATCCCAGCTACCACCAAGATCCATTACACATGCTCTCAGCATATCCTCCAGTGTCTGAATAGTTCTTTCACTTTGGCCATTAGTTTGCGGATGAAACGCAGTGCTCAGATTTAATTGTGAGCCAAAAGCTTCTTGGAAGGATTGCCAAATCCTTGATGTGAAACGTCCATCTCTATCAGAGATGATCGAGAGGGGCACTCCATGACGTGCAACAATCTCTCGCATGTATATTTCCGCAAGTTTACTCGTATTGTCTTTCTCTTTGATTGGCAGAAAGTGTGCGGACTTCGTTAATCGGTCCACTATTACCCAAATAGTGTCATGGCCTCTTGGCGTTCTTGGCAACTTCGTTATAAAATCCATTGAAATCTGTTCCCATTTCCACTTGGGAATCTCAGGTTGTTGTAGAAGTCCTGAGGGCTTCTGGTATTCAGCTTTAACCTTAGCACACGTTAAACACTTGCTCACGTAAACAGCAACGTCGCCTTTCATTCTAGGCCACCAATAGTAATCTTTAAGGTCCTGGTACATCTTATCCGCTCCTGGATGGATAGAGTACCGTGATTTGTGTGCCTCATCAAAAATAATTTTCCTCAAACCACCAAACAGAGGAACCCAAATCCTTTTCATAAAACATAACGTTCCTTCCTCGTTTGGAACTAATTGCTTCTCCATCCCACGGAGATATTCTTCTTCAAGGTTTCTTTCCTTAAGAGCTTCTTTCTGCGCGGCACGAATTCGTAGAGAAAGATCTGTTTTGATAATCATTTCTAAAGCCCTAACCCTTATGGGCTTGATCCTTTCTTTTCGACTTAGGGCATCGGCGACCACATTCGCCTTCCCTGGATGGTACTTTATCTCGCAATCGTAATCGTTCCACAATTCGACCCAACGTCTTTGTCTCATATTCAGCTCTTTTTGGTCGAATATGTATTGTAGGCTCTTATGATCTGTGAAGATTGTACACTTCGTACCGTATAGGTAATGTCTCCAGATCTTTAATGCAAATATCACTGCGCCTAGTTCTAAATCGTGCGTGGTATAATTCTTTTCATGAACTTTCAACTGACGTGACGCGTAAGCTATAACTTTCTGGCGTTGCATCAGCACGCAACCCAATCCTTGTCGTGAGGCGTCACAGTATACCACGAAATCATCGGTTCCCTCTGGTAGCGCTAAGATCGGTGCATTGCAGAGTTTGTCTTTCAACAATTGAAACGCTTCTTCCTGTTTGATTCCCCAATCAAACTTCTTATCTTTCTGTGTGAGGAGTGTCAGTGGTTGAGCGATTTTTGAAAAATCCTCAATGAACCTTCGATAATAGCCAGCCAAGCCTAAGAATTGTCGAATCTCGGTTGGCGTCTTTGGGGTTTCCCAATTTTTGATCGCTTCAATCTTTGTTGGATCCACGTGAATCCCATCTCCATTCACCACATGTCCAAGGAATTGGACTTCACGTAGCCAAAACTCGCACTTAGAGAATTTGGCATACAACTGTTCCTTTTTCAGCAACTCCAAAATAGCTCTTAAGTGCTGTTCGTGTTCAGCCTTTGTCTTTGAATAAATCAAAATATCGTCGATGAATACAATCACGAACTTATCGAGATACGGCTTGCACACTCGGTTCATTAGGTCCATAAAAACTGCAGGCGCGTTTGTCAACCCAAACGGCATAACTAGGAACTCGTAGTGTCCATAACGAGTTCTGAAGGCTGTCTTCGGGATACTCTCCTCTTGTATCCTTAGCTGATGGTAACCCGATCGCAAATCGATCTTCGAGTAAAAACTTGAACCTTGGAGCTGATCGAATAAGTCATCGATCCTTGGCAGGGGATACCTATTCTTGATAGTCAACTTATTCAACTCCCGGTAGTCGATGCATATGCGAAAACTACCGTCTTTCTTCTTAACAAACAGGACCGGAGCTCCCCAAGGTGAGAAGCTTGGTCTGATGAATCCTTTGTCTAGCAACTCTTGAAGTTGTGTCAACAATTCCTGCATCTCTGACGGTGCAAGTCTATAAGGTGCCCTAGCTACAGGCGCGGCGCCTGGAACTAAGTCTATATGGAACTCCACTTGCCTCTGGGGTGGCAATCCTGGCAAGTCCTCAGGGAAGACTTTAGGATACTCCCTTACGACAGGGATGTCTTCGATTTTTGGCTCAGCAGCTTTCTTATCCACGATGTGTGCCAGGAAGGCCACACATCCCTTCTGTAAACACTTTCGCGCTTTCAGGCAGCTGATGATTCTTAAAGGCGTATCACGCTTTTCACCATGAACCATAATCGTTTCACCATCTTCTGTTGGGATGTGAACGATCTTCTCGTGGCAGACAATCTCAGCCTTGTTGCTTGATAACCAATCCATTCCTACTACCACGTCGAAGCTTCCCAACTTGACTGGTAGTAAATCCAAAGCAAACTCACGCTCTCCCAATTCGATTACACAACCTCTGACCACTTCATTAGCTTCTACTAACTTTCCATTTGCCAATTCAATTGAGTACGGGATATCAAGTTTACTAGCGGCTAAACCAAGCATATTCTTAAACTCTAATGATACGAAGCTATAATCGGCACCAGTATCAAATAAAACGGATGCAAAGCGTTGATTTATTGGGAACGTACCGGTAACAACATTGGGATCCTGGCGCGCTTCCCTCGCTTCGATATTGAAAACCCTTCCCCGTGCTTGGTTCAATTCTGGGCAGTTCCTCTTATAGTGCCCAATGTCACCACAGTTAAAACAACCCGGTCTCTGCCCGTTTCCAACTCCATTCCCAGCTTGATTGTTGTTTTGGTTTCGGTTTACAGTACCAGCTTGATTCGCGTTGTTGCCTCGATTTCTATTCCCTCCGTTATTTCCTTGTGCACGATTTCCATTTCCACCCCGGTTATTGTTTCTATTTCTAAAACCTCCTTGGCCTCCCCGGCCAACAGTGGGCCAGCAAGTATCCTTCGAGTGACCAACCTTTCCACATGCTTCACATACTTTTGACCCACACCGGCCAGAATGGTGACGCTGACAGGTGTTACACTTGGGATGGGTACCCATATACCCCTTTCCTTTCTTCCCACCACCGGTTGTAGCTTGAACCGGTGCGCTTGGTTCTCCTTTCCTGCCATCACTGCTTGTGCCTTGTTTGAAGTTCGAGAATTTTCTTTTGTTACCCCCGGACGACTCTACGTGAGTCTCCTTCTTCTTTTGCTCAACATCAGAAAACTTGTTTAGGCGGATAGCCTCCTCAGTAAGAGCCACGCTCAGATCAATTGCCTCAGTGATTGTTGCCGGCTTTGAAGAGGTCACCATACTTATGATTTGAGGAGCTAAACCCCAAATGAAGCGCTCGATTCGCTTGAATTCCGGTGTAACCATGTAAGGAACCACATGAGATAGGTCGTGGAATCTCTGAACGTACTCAGCAATTTTCGGACCTTCCATCTTCAGATGCCAAAACTCAGTTTCCAACCTTTGAATTTCAGCGCGTGAACAATACTTTCTTCGCATGAGCTCTTTCAGCTCGTTCCATGTCATTGCGTAAGCAGCGGCTTCACCAAGAGTCTGAACTTGTAAGTTCCACCAGGACAGGGCTCCGTCCAAGAATAGCCCAGAAATGTAAGTCACTTGCTGGACTGGAGCGCACTTACTCATTCGAAGAACAGACTCTATCTTTTCGGCCATCTGACAAAGGCAACAGCACCTCCGGTGCCGTCAAAGTTTACAGGCTTGCAGTCTAGGAACTGCTTGTAAGTGCACCCTGCACATACGTTAGAATATACGGATGGTATTAGCAAACGTGCTATAAAATGTATTGTAATCCATCTCAACGACTTAACATTACCATGCGGTGGATTGTTGTTGCCGTTATTGTTTGAACTGCTTCCGCTGGGTCCTCCTTGTGAGGCTGCGTACTGCGCTATGGCGGCAGCGATGATTTGTTGAAGTTCTGCCTCGTTGACAGGCATGCGCGGATCACGTTTCGGTGGAATCTTCTAAAAGATGTGTTCACGTAAGTCAGGTCATGGTAGGTAAAGTGTGCGTATATAACGATAGTAATAATACATAACATCTCATGTTAAAATAAACCAAACATATAACATCTCATGTTATAGAACATAAACAATCAATCAAACATCACATATGATGAGAATGCTGCGATTGCATTGCCATAAATCGAGACCACAATGTAAAGTTTACAAGTACACAATTGTATCATACAACATCAATGACTAAGGGCTACATCACCCCAGTCTAAAATATCAAATCAGTGTCAACAATATCCAATATACATAACAACAAAAGTCAGGATCAATATGCAGTCTCCCAAAAGCTGTGCAATCTGTGCAATCGCCGTCTTCTCAAAAAAAGTCTACCCGTGTCGTACAAAATAGCCCTACGCTGATGGCGGTGGAGGAGGGGGGAAATGAGAAAAGAGCAATCGGCGCATGTGAAGCCAATCCTCCTCCATGGCTCGATGAGAACATAACAGATACGCTATCTGCTGCTCCTGAGTCCAAAAACGAGCAGCAAAGTCGGGAGATAACGGACGAGGAGGGTGCGATATCGCAGGGTGAGTCTGGCCCTGGCACTGGCATGGTGGTCGCTGTGTCCTCTCAAGCTCCTGCACGCGACGAGCCAGTGCCTCCTGCTGGATCATGAAGGAAACAAGGACATCCTCGGTAGAAGACCCCACATGATATGGGTGATACGGATCCGTCGGTGGCATAATGGGTGGTGAAGTCCAGAGAAAAGGCTCGCCAGCTGGAGCGAAGGATGGTACAGCAAACGGTGCAACAGGGGGAACAAGAGAAGAAAACTGTGGTATGACCGGGACAGATGTCGGCACATGACCAAAGGGGTGAGTCGAGGAACCCTCTCCCGGGCACGATGGCGGTGTAAACTGACGGAACATAACAGGTAAGTCGGTGTGGTGAACACCGGTAGTATGAACGGGATGCAAAGGAACATCAGTAGGAACTGAAACAGGTGCTGAAGCAGGTGTAATAGGTACCACAAAAGGCGGGTAGTCATCATCATCGTCTATCCACTCATTTCGGGTGTGCGCATACCGAGGGTCAACATGGATCGCAAAGGGTGCATGATCAAGCTCTACAGGCACTGGGTCAGGAAGAGGGGCGACAACAGGATCAGCGGGTATATCAGCAACATGAGGAGCATCAATATGAGCATCAATAGCAACAGGATCATCCACCAACTGTGGAGCCACAATAGGATGATCATCGACAGGTACATGATCAACCAAAGGAGAAACAACTGGTGCATCGGCATGATCAAGGTCATGCTCTAATGCGAGGACAGGAGCATCAGCCGGCTCAGGGGCCACAGCAGGCTCCAGATCATCAAACTCCATCTTGAAATCAGCGGGATCAGCGAACATGGGATCAACGGGGTCAACAGGGTCCTCCATGGGCTGATCTAGGTGGATAAAATCAATCTCCTGGTCTGGATCAAAACCAGGTGGGAAAACGGGGTCTGAATCATCATCAATGTCATGATCGATCGCAAAACTAGGGGCAGGTGCAGCGGATGATGCTTTATCAGGGTCTGTATCATGCGAATAGTGCTGCGCTCCCTGCGCGTGTGATGGTGCAGATGCCACAGACTCAAAGGAGTCTGGGACGGGTGAATGGATGGGTGCCTCCTCTGCAGGAGCATCCGCGAGAAGTAAGAGATCGCCAGCAGCTATGTGGGCCTCACCCTCAAAGTCATCCTCTAATGGATCCTCGTCAAACAAGTCGACGTCGTCGTCAGCGACTACGTCAAGGGGCATGTCAACAAAAGGGTACGCGGCAAGGGGTACAGGGGCAGGGATCACCGCGAGCGGCAAATCCCCGGCGATAGGGCCATCAGCGGGCTCAGCAACGACATCGGGCAGCGCAAATGGCTGGAAATCATCGTAGTCTGTGCTGGTGGTGTCCGAAGTATGCACCTCGTGCTCTGATGACACTCTGTCGTCCAATACTATGGGCATAGGGTCTGTGGTGTCCGACTCTCCGGTGCCGGATGAAGGCATGTCGTTTGTAACACAAGCACACATATGCACAAATAATCAATCACATAGCCAAATAAACACATTAGTCACCAATAAACAATCAAACAGTTCTCCTAGTCCCACTAGCCTAACCTCCCAGCCTCCCAGACTGATCTTCCTAGTCCCACTAGATTAACTTCCCAGCCTCCCAGACTGACTCCCTAGTCCCACTAGACAAATCCTCCCAGCCTCCCAGACTGACTCCCTAGTCCCACTAGACAACTCCCTCAGCCTCCCAGACTGAGCCTCCTAGTCCCACTAGACCACTACCTCAGCCTCCCAGACTGAGCCATAACTAACAAATAAAATGTGCTCAACTTTGTTTGTAAAAACGTTTTATGACCTGGATCTGGACTTAAGTGGTATGCAATGTAAAAATGTTTTCGTGAGAGCCCTAGTGATCATATTCTAGACTCGAGAAGGAATCCTAGTTCGCTATTATCAGAGCTCTGATACCAAGCTGTCACACCCTGGCTTTTGCGGAAGCGTGGGTATATTTGGTGTGACTTCTTAATACCATGCAGATCATCCATTGATTTAAGTTTGAAAAGTAAAATACCACAACATTGTCTTGAGGCATTGACACATGCAACGGAAATTACAACCTAATAACATAAAAACATTGTTTGAAAGACACAACCACAAACTTAAAATAGACGTAGTTTAAGAACTGTGACTCGTCCAGGTAAAAGCCACAACCCCTAAACTCAGACGATCCCATAACTCTACGCAGCGTGAAAACGTAGCATACCGTGCCAGATCCTTAGTTCCCTGAAATACATGTAAGTTGGAAAAATCAACGAAAATGTTGAGCGAGTTCATGTGTAAGTGAGTATGTAAAACCTTTGTAAGAATAAAATCCGTGGTATGTAGCAAATAAGGAAATAAAGAGATCACCAATGGTTTGCAAGGCTATTGATATGTGTGAAGTGTTGTAGGAAGACTCAAACCTAGCAGATTTATGTGTCGGGCACAAAGTCACCCCGAGGTTCGTACTGTTGGGCCTGGGGCTGGGCTCGCTACACCCAGATAGATCTACCACTACTGTCCCTCGGTCCTACACTGAGGATTAATGGCCTTCAGTTCCCGCCTACCCACTCACATGATCTAAGTAGTAACCCTCCTTACGCTAATCATACCATGTGTAAAAGTACTCATAATCATCGTAACATGTATTTCACCCCCGCAGTTTAGAAAACTGAAAACAGTTAAGAGGAAAGGGTGACATGAACTCACCGAAATGCGTCTCTAACAAGAAATCTCCCGGTCAACCTGCTGTGCGACGACCTACACGTACTAACTTCTATTAGACGGACGGCCGTGCCTTAGCTTAAGGTTTAATGTCTTTGGGAAATAGTTAGGCAACTATTTCGTAATTACACTTCGTAATTATTTTGTAAATATATTCCTTCCCAAGGATGGGGGCTTTAATACATGTGCGTTCGTATAACTTCGAAATATATTATTAAGTCTCACTTAATAAAATATATTTTATTTCATTTGTCTAAAATACTCTACTTCCAAAATATAAATATTTTTCCCAAAAATATTACATTTTATTCCATATAATTTTCCAAAATAATATCCTTGTCAAAATACACACTTATGAGTATTTTCTGAAAATACGTAAGTTACGTTGTAAGGTTCGGGTGGTAATAAATAATACCGGTGTAACTTAGACACTTATTTGTGAAGGCGTTCGTATTATTTTGGAGCCGTGAATACTCAGTGTATTCTAGTAATATTATTCTTACCCTAAAAATAATATTTGTATAGTTCACAAAATAATCATAAAAATTCACACAAGTGCTATTATGAAAAATATATACTTAAATATATATATTTTAACAAGTTTTATTTATGAAAATCCCACCTCCGACACTTGGAGATTTTGTAATAAAAAAATTCATGGCGAAGTTTGTTTGGAAAAACAAGTCGAAAATATATTCATAACACTTGTCGTAAAAATATTTTCCAAGTGTTATATTTCTGGAAAAATTTCGCCAGAGTTTCCTCTGTAAGTGGAGGTGGCCACGCTTTCAAGCGTATCATTTTCTTTTATAAATTCAACCAACAATGTTCCCAACATCAACAAACAATATTTCAACACTAAACTAGTCAAGAATATACGTAAGTCGCAAACACATGAACTTGTGGGTTATGTAAAAGTGTGTAGTAACCTTCCGGTGTTTTTAGTAGATCTTTCTATTTTTATAAATGAAATCGGTTTCTTAAAAATCTTATTTTTAAAGAAAGTGTAAGTTTACAACTTCTTGTCAAAAATCTCAAAAATAATTCTTTGTTAAAACCTTTCGTTCCACAAGTGTCTACACACTTGTTTGTTCACAAAAACACCTTAAGTTTAGGAAAGATCCGGTTTTAAAACATGGTTTCGTCTTACCGTTGGTTCTTCGAAAATACCACTTGTAGATCTTTAGATCTACTAGTTTAGGACTCCATTTCATAAGAAAAATTGTTTTTACACAAGTTCATGTTTATGTTTGAAAAGGGTTCGTCATCTAATAATTTTTACGACTTAACATAAGGCTAGTTCATGTTCCATGAACTTGACTTAGCCGGGCTAGATGACAATCCGAACCACTACTAGCATCAAACAACATAAAATAATCATAATAAAACAAGATCCAAGAGTTTTACACTAATATTTACTCATTAACCACTTTGTTCATCATTTTTAGTAGTCCTTTAGTTTTGATCTCTAGTGTTCACGATTTTTATCCAACAAATTTCTTATTAACCACTTTAGATATGAACAATAGGGTGTTTAGAGTCACTTACTACTAGCTCGTGGCTAGGGAAGAAACTAGACGAATAACGGTTGGTTAATAGCGTTGTGGTGAGGTCCTTGTGATTCCGTGAGCACCGGGCTTCCTTGTATGAGATCCTTCTCCTTTTTATATGCTTGGAAATGCAAGACTAAAATTGAAAGTGGGTGGGTGTATGTGAAGGCTCTCGGCCGAGAATCAAAGAGAGGGGAGGAAAAGATGAAATTTTTGTTGTGTGGTGTTTATGGAAATGTGTAAACTCAAGGTCTTATTTGTAGACCATTTAATCTAATTATCCATTAGATATAGTGTCACCAAGATATGGAACATGAGCTTAAAATAATCAACATTGGTAAGAGGGTGTCCCCTCATGGGAACCGAATTCGGTTGGAATGGGGGGGGGGGGGGGTTTGGTTTGTTTCCCACTTGACAGTTAAGGTTAGTTAGGAGTTAATTAGAAGGTTAAACAAATTACTAGTGTGTTGTAAGTTATAACGGGTGTTAGGGTATTCGGGGACCCTAACTGGCTCAGAAAAAGAAAACAATGTCAATGACAATATTTTTATGTTCCGGGTAGAGTCTGGTTGTACGGTTGGATATTACTCTGTTAAAGTGCTAAATAAGTATTTAAAGTGTCGTTATTATTTCTTTTAGTGACACAAATTATTCCCGACACTTTGGAAAGTGTCTAGTCATATTTTTCTCATATTTTGGCACTTTATTAGTTAAATAAATGCTGAATTTTTATTTAAAGTGCTGAATTTTGTACTTAAAGTACGTTTTAGGCACATCCGGTCACTATAACAATCACCTAGTGACGCAGTTCTACAATCCTCACCTCCCTACACTCCCTACTAGTGTAGTAAACTATTTCCGGCTCATACTGGCCTCAGAGACAGTAACTGTCTGATGCTGGCTATGTCAGCATGTTTACTGGGTATCCCGTATAGTGTGCTCACTGTGCTTTTGTGCATCAAGGTTGTCACTAAGGTTTGTGTGTAAATAATAGAGTGACAGTATAAGATGTGATGCATGAGTATGTATGTATCAGAAATCAGTAAGCAGTTTAATCACAGTTGTAAGCAAGCACAGTAATTAAGCAGTAATTAAATATTAATTAATTCGTACGGATACCTGGTTTGGTGAGGGTTGTCACAATTATCGCTCCCTTCGGTTGTGACTTCTTTATTTTTGTCTCGACTTTTGCTAATAATCCAATTTCTTTTCTTAGTGGTAAATGGTTTCTCAGACTGTGCCTTACGAATAAATATTCCTTCCTCAGTATCTACTGAGTATCTTGAGGGATTTGGTTGAAATGAGGTTCCCTTATCTTTTGGTGAACTATCTAGTTGACGATAGATGTCCGAAATTCTTTGCTTACCCATACTGTAGACTAACAAATAGTCAAATAATATAAAACACATAATCACGTAAGTTATTTCCTAACACATAATTAAAATTTAAGTGTCAGCAGAACACTTCTTTGGCTTGAACCAGTGGCTAGGCTCTGATACCACCTTCTGTCACAACCCCCGCCCCCTTATCTGTCCCGAGAACGGGCGGCCGCGAACATTCGTTTGTGGTGGTATCAGTTATTAATTTGGCAGCGGAAATTTCATCAGGACCGTAGTTAGGAAATGTTTATCAGAGTAAAACCACCATATTTTATTTTAATAATCACATGGGTAAAACCCAAGTTTATTATTACAACATGTTTATAGGGATAAACCCTACTTTATTGAATTTAAAACATCGTATTTTAGGTAACTTTTATAGCCACAGTTTTTTCCAAGCCGTCAGTGCTCTCGAGCTGGCTTTTTACTACTTGGCTTTCACATTGTGTTACCTGAAACGTGTTTTAAAAACATTTGTCAGCGGGAAATACTGGTGAGTGAATCCCAGTTTAATCAATAAACATCTTATCAATTAAAACAGTATTGAGAGCGATCACATTGTTTATTTCTACACAATTACTCATTCAGTACTGTCAATCCTGACTTGTGGGTCATATTACTCATTGGCTAACTCGTTGTCCAATGGTAACGTCCTGTCATCCCCGACTTACTACTCACAAGGTAGTAAATTTTGTATACAAAACCCCAACATACCGGCAGTAATTGAAGAACTACAAAGACTCAATCACTGCTTAATCGCATTGTAAAACATTTAAGGTTTTGTAAAACATTACAAAAAGATTAACAAAAAGAGGATAAACTCACAAAAAGGTTTACACAAAAAGAAGGATTACTCACATTGCTATTTTAGACTTCCCAAGCCGTCAGTGCTCTCGCAGCCCGCGTAATACAAGACCAGGGTTTACGTGGCCCGCGTCAACCCGGTCAACAGCGTAGCCTTGAAGTGTCATCACCCTAGCTTCGCCATGTGTTGCCACATGGTGGCTTCCGGAGGAGGGCGGGTGGCCTGCCTTGTCGCAGCCCGCGTCAACTAACTGGGTGGCCTTACGCGGCCCGCCTAAACTTAATTTTCTTTGTTTTTCATTTATTTTCAATGTTATATTGTATTTCGGGCTCGGTTTTATCATACGGGGTGTATTTAAAAACATATAGGGGTATTCTAAATATATTAGGGGAGTCAGAAATATTTTTGGAGTGTTGGCAATATTTTGGGTATAGCTCCTGGATTATTTAATAAAATATATAGTGCACTCACACTAAGTATAGTAACCCAATTCCATTTTATCCCTACGTCATGAGACAGAACCCCAACGAATTTAGGCAGGGCCTTGACATACGTTACGGGGCCCTACGTCACTTGGACAGGGTATCAGTGGTCAAGGGTTAAAACACTTAAAATGGGGTAGGGCTTTGTAGGATTTAGGGGTGAATAACTAAATAAAATGGGGGTAAATAGTAGAGAGGGAATGAAAGAGAGAAAGGAATTGTATCTTTTGGCGGTTTGAATGATGCACCGCTGCTTCGTATTTATACCTCACTTTAACTTAGAGGTTAAGTTCTTTTGTCAAGCCACGTACGTATGAATTCCTTCTTATCCATGCATTTCTTAATAAGCCTAAATTCTATCTTTTGATTTTAGTAAGACACGTATCCCCCCCCCCCCCCCAAATTAATTCTTAATACAATTTTTGATTCTTTCTTTTAAATTATACAAATGTCAGATGTAGGCATGGAATTCAAGAATGAATTTAAGTTGTAAGTTTAGATTTTATTAATATATTATTATTATTATTATAATTAATTTAACTACTTCACTCGTTTAGCGCTTATAACTTCTAAAATATGAAGTTTTATAAAATAATAAATATGTCATTAGAACGAGAATAATTTTATCTACATTTTGAACCAAGTTTCATTAAAAACAGAGTAGGTTCAATTTACCCATGATGCATCCTTTTAATAACATAAGTTTTTATAAAATTTATATAAATAAAATTTTGGAAATGTTACACCATTGCTCTTGATTTTCTTGACTGTATATCTCTTAAATGTCAACATATACACGTGTGATTTAGCTTACGAATATTTTTCAACGCCGAGAACCTCGACCAGAGAGTAAAAAAGGCGTAAGTTTCACAATGGTATAAAACTAAAATGGGATATACCGGTCTAGGATTCGAGTTACAGGAACAAGGGCAAAACCAACCACCCAAGAATGGAATCGTCGAGCGAAAACACTTGATAACCTCCTGGAAGTAACTTTACTTGCCAGCACACCTTTCTCCATCAATTCGGAATCTGATGCCTTCACTAAACACATTCCTTAAATTGTAGCCCTTTTTTGAGTGTTTATTTTTTGGTGTCTAATCCGCATATATATATCATCATTGCTCTTAATTTTCGTCACAGTATATCTCTTAAATGTCAACATATACACGTGTGATTTAGTATATGAAGATTTTTCAATGCCGAGAACCTCGATCAGAGAGTCAAAAAGGCGTAAGGTTCACGATGGTGTAAAACAAAAATGGGATTTACCGGGATAGGATTCGAGTTACAGGAACTAGGGCCAAACCAACCACCCAAGAATGGAATCGTCTAGCGAAAAGACTTGACAACCTCCTGGAAGCAGCTTTTCTTGCCACCAGACCTTTCTCCATCAATTCAGAATCTGGTGCCGTTACAAAACACATTCCTTAAATTGTAGCAAATTTTTTAGTGTTTATTTTTTGGTGTCTAATCCGCATATATATTACCGTTGCTCTTGATTTTCTTGACTGTATATCTCTTAAATGTCAACATATACACGTATGATTTAGTTTACGAAGAGTTTTCAATCCCGAGAACCTCGATCAGAGAGTAAAAAGGCGTAAGGTTCACAATAGTGTAATAGTAAAATGGAATGTACCGGGCTAGGATTCGAGCTACAGGAACAAGGGCCAAACCAACCACCCAAGAATAGAATCGTCAAGCGAAAACGCTTGACAACCTCCTGGAAGCATCTTTTCTTGTCACCAGACCTTTCTCCATCAATTTGGAATCTGATGTTATCACTAAACACATTCCTTAAGTTGTAGCCATTTTTTTAGTGTTAATATTTTGGTGTCTAATCCGCATATACATCACCATTGATCTTGATTTTCTTTAATGTATATCTCTTAAATGTCAACATATACTTTTGTGATTTAGTTTACGAAGATTTTTCAATGTCGAGAACCTCGATCAGAGAGTAAAAAAGTCGTAAGGTTCATAATGGTGTAAAACTAAAATGGGATATACCGGGCTAGGATTCGAGTTACATGAATAAGGGCCAAACCAACCACCCAATAATGGAATCGATAAGCGAAAAGACTTGATAACCTCCTAGAAGCATCTTTTCTTTCCACCAAACCTTTCTCCATCAATTACGAATCTGATGCCGTCACTAAACACATTCCATAAATTTTAGCCATTTTTTTAGTGTTTATTTTTTGGAGTCTAATCCGCATATATATCACCATTGCTCCTGATTTTCCTGACTGTATATCTCTAAAATGTCAACATATACATATGTGATTTAGTTTACGAAGATTTTTCAATGCCGGGAACCTCGATCAGCGATTAAAAAAGGCGTAAGGTTTACAATGGTGTAAAACTAAAATGGGATATACTGGGCTAGGATTCGAGTTACTTGAACAAGGGCCAAACCAACCACCGAAGAATGGAATCGTCGAGCGAAAACACTTGACAACCTCTTAGAAGCAGCTTCTCTTGCCACCAGACCTTTCCCCACCAATTAGGAATCTGATGCCGTCACTAAACACATTCCTAAAATTTTTAGCCATTTTTGAGTGTTTATTTTTTGGTGTCTAATCCGCATGTATATCACCATTGCTCTTGATTTTCTTGACTGTATATCTCTTAAATGTCAACATATACACGTGTGATTTAGTTTACGAACATTTTTCAATGCCGAGAACCTCGATCAGAGCGTAAAAAGGTGTAAGGTTCACAATGGTGTAAAACTAAAATGGGATATACCGGGCTAGGATTCGAGTTACAGGAACAAGGGCCAAACCAACCACCCAAGAACGGAATCGTCGAGTGAAAACACTTGACAACCTCCTGGAAGCAGCTTTTCTTGCCACCAGACTTTTCTACATCAATTAGGAATCTCATGCCGTCACTAAACACATTCTTTAAATTGTAGCAATTTTTTGAGTGTTTATTTTTTTGCTGTCTAATCCGCATATATATCACCATTGCTCTTGATTTTCTTGACTGTATATCTCTTAAATGTCAACATATACACTTGTGATTTAGTTTACGGAGATTTTTCAATGCCGAGAAGCTCGACCAGAGAGTAAAAAGGCGTAAGGTTCACAATGGTGTAAAACTAAAATGCGATATACCATGCTAGGATTCGAGTTATAGGAACAAGGGCGAAACCAACCACCCAAGAATGGAATCGTCGTGCGAAAACACATGACAACCTCCTGGAAGCAGCTTTTCTTGCCACCAGACCTTTCTCCATAAATTAGAAATCTGATGCCGTCGCTAAACACATTCCTAAAATTGTAGCCATTTTTTAGTGTTTATTTTTTGGTGTCTAATCTGCACATATATCGCCGATGCTCTTGATTTTCTTGACTGCATATCTCTTAAATGTCAACATATACACGTTTGATTTAGTTTACGAAGATTTTTAAATGCTAAGAACCTCGATCAGAGAGTAAAAAAGTGTAAGTTTCACAATCGTGTAAAACTAAAATGGGATATACAGGGCTAAGATTCGAGTTACAGGAACAAGGGCCAAACCCACCACCCAAGATTGGAATCGTCAAGCGAAAACCTTGACAACCCACTGGAAGCAGCTTTTCTTGCCACCAGACCTTTCTCCATCGATTAGGAATCTGATGTCGTCACTAAACACATTCCTTAAATTGTAGCAATTTTTTGAGTGTTGATTTTTTGGTGTCTAATCTGCATATATATCACATCACCAATGCTCTTGATTTTACTTAACTGTATATCTCTTAAATGTCAACACATACACGTGTGATTTAGTTTACGAAGATTTTTCAATGCCGAGAACCTCGATCAGAGAATAAAAAAGGCGTAAAGTTCACAATGGTGTAAAACTAAAATGGGATATACCGGGCTAGGATTCGAGTTACATGAACAAGGGCCAAACCAACCACCGAAGAATGGAATCGTCGAGCGAAAACACTTGACAACTTCCTAAAAGCAGCTTTTCTTGCCACCAGACCTTTCTCTATCCATTAGGAATCTGATGCCGTTACTAAACACATTCCTTAAATTGTATCCATTTTTTGAGTGTTTATATTTTGGTGTCTAATCCGCATATATATCACCATTGCTCTTGATTTTCTTGACTGTATATCGCTAAAATGGGATATACCAGGCTAGGATTCGAGTTACAGGAACAAGGGCCAAACCAACCACCCAAGAATGGAATCGTCGAGTGAAAACACTTGACAACCTCTTGGTAGCAGCTTTTCTTGCCACCAGAGATTCTCCATCAATTAGGAATCTGAGGCCGTCACTAAACACATTCATTAAATTGTAGCCATTTTTTGAGTGTTTATTTTTTGGTGTCTAATCCGCATATATATCATCATTCCTCTTGATTTTCTTGATTGTATATCTCATAAATGTCAACATATACACATGTGATTTAGTTTACGAAGATTTTTGAATGCCGAGAACCTCGATCAGAGAGTAAAAAAAGCATAAGGTTCACAATGGTGTAAAACTAAAATGCGATATACCGGGCTAGGATTCGAGTTACAGGAACAAGGGCGAAAACACATGCAACCTCCTGGAAGCAGCTTTTCTTGCCACCAGACCTTTCTTAATCAATTAGGAATCCGATGCCGTCAATAAACACATTCCTAAAATTGTAGCAAATTTTTGAGTGTTTATTTTTTGGTGTCTAATCTGCATATATATCACCATTGCTCTTGATTTTCTAGACTGTATATCTCTTAAATGTCAACATATACACGTTTGATTTAGTTTACGAAGATTTTTCAATCCCGAGAACCTCGATCAGAGAGTAAAAAGGCGTAAGGTTCACAATCGTGTAAAACTAAAATGGGATGTACCGGGCTAAGATTCGAGTTACTGGAACAAGGGCCAAACCAACCACCCAAGAATGGAATCATCGAGCGAAAACACTTGACAACCTCCTGGAAACAGCTTTTCTTGCCACCAGACCTTTCTCGATCAATTAAGAATCTGATGCCGTCACTAAACACATTCCTTAAATTGTAGCCATTTTTTGAGTGTTTATTTTTTGGTGTCTAATCCGCATATATATAACCATTGCTCCTGATTTTCTTGACTGTATATCTCTTAAATGTCAACATATACAAGTGTGATTTAGTTTACGAAGATTTTTCAATGCCGAGAGTAAAAAAGGCGTAAGGTTCACAATGCTGTAAAACTAAAATGGGATATACCGTGCTAGGATTCGAGTTACAGGAAAAAGGGCCAAACCAACAACCCAAGAATGGAATCGTCTAGCGAAAACACTTTACAACCTCCTAGAAGTAGCTTTTCTTGCCACCAGACCTTTCTCCATCAATTAGGAATCTGATGCCATCACTGAACACATTCCTTAAATTGTATCCATTTTTTTAGTGTTTATATTTTGGTGTCTAATCCGCATATATATCACCATTACTCTTGATTTTCTTGACTATATATCGCTTAAATGTCAACATATACACGTGTGATTTAGTTTACGAAGATTTTTCAATGCCGAAACCTCGACCAGAGAATAAAAAAGGCGTAAGGTTCACAATGGTGTAAAACTAAAATGGGATATACCGGGCTAGGATTCGAGTTACATGAACAAGGGCCAAACCAACCACTTAAGAATGGAATCGTCGAGCGAAAACACTTGACAACCTCCTGGAAGCAGCTTTTCTTGCCACCAGACCTTTCTCCATCAATTAGGAATCTGATGTCGTCACTAAACACATTCCTTAAATTGTAGCCATTTTTTGAGTGTTTTTTTTTTGTGTCTAATCCGCATACATATCACCATTGCTCTTGATATTCTTGACTGTATATCTCTTAAATGTCAACATATACACGTGTGATTTAGTGTACGAAGATTTTTCAATGCCGAGAACCTCGATCAGAGAGTAAAAAAAGGCATAAGGTTCATAATGGTGTAAAACTAAAATGGGATATACCGGGCTAGAATTCGAGTTACAGGAACAAGGGCCAAACCAACCACCCAAGAATGGAATCGTCGAGCAAAATCACTTGATAACCTCCTGGAAGCAGCTTTTCTTGCCACCAGACCTTTCTCCATCAATTAGGAATCTGATGCCGTCACTAAACACATTCCTAAAATTGCAGCCATTTTTTGAGTGCTTATTTTTTGGTTTCTAATCCGCATATATATCCCCATTGCTCTTGATTTTCTTGACTGTATATCTCTTAAATGTCAACATATACACGTAATTTAGTTCACGAGGATTTTTCAATTGCCGAAAACCTCGATCAGAGAGTAGAAAAGGCGTAAGGTTCACAATGGTGTAAAACTAAAATGGGATATACCGGGGTAGGATTCGAGTTACAGTAACAAGGGCCAAACTAACCACCCAAGAATGTAATCGTCGAGCGAAAACACTTGAGAACCTCCAGGTAGCAGCTTTTCTTACCACTAGACCTTTCTCCGTCAATTAGGAATCTGATGCTGTCACTAAACACATTCCTTAAATTGTAGCCATTTTTTTAGCGTTTATTTTTTGGTGTCTAATCTGCATATATATCACCATTGCTCTTGATTTTCTTGACTGTATATCGCTTAAATGTCAACATATACACGTGTGATTTAGTTTACGAGAATTTTTCAATGCCGAGAAACTCGACCAGGGAGTAAAAAAGGCGTTAGGTTCACAATGGTGTAAAAGTAAAATGGGATATACCGGGCTAGGATTCGAGTTAGCGGAACAAGGGCCAAACCAACCACCCTAGAATGGAATCGTCGAGCGAAAACACTTGATAACCTTCTGGAAGCAGTTTTTCTTGCCACCAGACCTTTCTCCGTCAATTAGGAATCTGATGCCATCACTAAACACATTCCTTAAATTGTAGGCATTTTTTTAGTGTTTATTTTTTGGTGTCTAATCTGCATATATCACCATTACTCTTGATTTTCTTGACTGTATATCGCTTAAATGTCAACATATACACGTGTGATTTAGTTTACGAGAATTTTTCAATGCCGAGAAACTCGATCAGGGAGTAAAAAAGACGTAGGTTTCACAATGGTGTAAACCTAAAATGAGATATACCGGGCTAGGATTCGAGTTACAAGAACAAGGGTCAAACCAACCACCCAAGAATGGAATCGTCGAGCGAAAACACTTGACAACCTCCTGGAAGCATATTTTCATGCCACCAGACCTTTCTCCATCAATTAGGAATCTGAAGCCGTCACTAAACACATTCCTTAAATTGTAGCCATTTTTTGAGTGTTTATTTTTGGTGTCTAATCCGCATATATATCACCATTGCTCTTGATTTTCTTGACTTTATATCTCTTAAATGTCAACATATACACGTGTGATTTAGTTTACGAAGATTTTTCAATGCCGAGAACCTCGATCAGAGAGTAAAAAAGGCGTAAGGTTCACAATGGTGTAAAATAAAAATGGGATATACCGGGCTAGGATTCGAGTTACAGGAACAAGGGCCAAACCAACCACCTAATAATGGAATCGTCAACCTGGAAGTAGCTTTTCTTGCCACCAGAACTTTCTCCATCAATTTGGAATCTGATGCCGTCACTAAACACATTCCTCAAATTGTAGCCATTTTTTGAGTGTTTATTTTTTGGTGTCTAATCTGCATATATATAACCATTGCTCTTGATTTTCTTGACTGTATATCTCTTAAATATCAACATATACACAAGTGATTTAGTTTACGAATATTTTTCAATGTCGAGCGAAAACACTTTACAACCTCCTAGAAGTAGCTTTTCTTGCCACCAGACCTTTCTCCATCAATTAGGAATCTGATGCCATCAATAAACACATTCCTTCATCTGTAGCCATTTTTTGAATGTTTTTTTTGTGTCAAATCCGCGTATATATTACCATTGCTCTTGATTTTCTTGACTGTATATCTCTTGAATGTCAACATATACACGTGTGATTAAGTTTACGAGAATTTTTCAATGTCGAGAACCTCGATCAGAGAGTAAAAGAGGCGTAAGGTTCACAATGGGGTAAAATTAAAATGGGATATACCGGGCTAGTATTCGAGTAACAGGAACACGGGCTAAACCAACCACCCAAGAATGGAATCGTCGAGCGAAAACACTTGACAACCTCCTGGAAGCAGCTTTTCTTGCCACCAGACCTTTCTCCATCAATTAGGAATCTGATGCCGTCACTAAACACATTCCTTAAATTATAGCCTCTTTTTTAGTGTTTATTTTTTGGTGTCTAATCCGCATATATATAACCATTGCTCTTGATTTTCTTGACTGTATATCTCATAAATGTCAACATATACAAGAGTGATTTAGTTTACGAAGATTTTTCAATGTCGAGAACCTCGATCAGAGAGTAAAAAAGTCGTAAGGTTCACAATGGTGTAAAACTAAAATGGGATATACCGGGCTAGGATTTGAGTTACAAGAAAAAGGGCCAAACCAACAACCAAAGAATGGAATCGTCGAGCGAAAACACTTTACAACCTCCTGGAAGCAGCTTTTCTTGCCACCAGACTTTTCTCCATCAATTATGAATATGATGCCATCACTAAACACATTCCTTAAATTGTAGCCATTTTTTTAGTGTTTTTTTGTGTCTAATCCGCATATATATCACCATTGCTCTTGATTTTCTTGACTGTATATCTCTTGAAAGTCAACATATACACGTGTGTGTTTACGAGGATTTTTCAATGCCGAGAACCTAGATCAGAGAGTAAAAGAGGCGTAAGGTTCACAATGGTGTAAAACTAAAATGGGATATACCGGGCTAGGATTCGAGTTACAGGAACAAGGGCCAAACCAACCACCCGAGAATGGAATCGTCGAGCGAAAACACTAGACAACCTCCTGGAAGTAGCTTTTCTTGCCACCAGACCTATCTCCATCAATTAGGAATCTGATGCCATCACTAAACACATTCCTTAAATTGTAGCCATTTTTTGAGTGTTTATTTTTTGGGGTCTAATCCGCATATATATAACCATTGCCCTTGATTTTCTTGACTGTATATCTCTTAAATGTCAACATATACACGTGTGATTTAGTTTACGAAGATTTTTCAATGCCGAGAACCTCGATCAGAGAGTAAAAAAGGCGTAAGGTTCACAATGGTGTAAAACTAAAATGGGATATATCGGGATAGGATTCAAGTTACAGGAACAAGGGCCAAACCAACCACCCGAGAATGGAATCGTCGAAAGAAAACACTGGACAACCTCCTGTAGGCAGCTTTTCTTGCCACCAGACCTTTCTCCATCAATTAGGAATCTGATGTCGTCACTAAACACATTCCTTAAATTGTAGCCATTTTTATAGTGTTTATTTTTTGGTGTCTAATCCGCATATATATAATCATTGCTCTTGATTTTCTTAACTGTATATCTCTTAAATGTCAACATATACAAGTGTGATTTAGTTTACGAAGATTTTTCAATCCGAGAACCTCGATCAGAGAGTAAAAAAGGCGTAAGGTTCACAATTGTGTAAAACTAAAATGGGATATACCGTGCTAGGATTCGAGTTACAGGAAAAATGGCCAAACCAACAACCCAAGAATGGAATCGTCGAGCGAAAACACTTTATAACCTCCTAGAAGTAGCTTTTCTTGCCACCAGACATTTCTCCATCAATTAGGAATCTGATGTCATCAGTAAACACATTCCTTAAATTGTAGCCATTTTTTGAGTGTTTTTTTTTGTGTCTAATCCGCATATATATCACTATTGCTCTTGATTTTCTTGTCTCTATATCTCTTGAATGTCAACATATACACGTGTGATTAAGTTTCCCAGGATTTTTAATGTCTAGAACCTCGATTAGAGAGTAAAAGAGGCGTATGGTTCACAATGGTGTAAATCTAAAATGGGATATACCGGGCTAAGATTAGAGTTACGGGAACAAGGACCAAACCAACCACCCGAGAATGGAATGGTCGAGCGAAAACACTTGACAACCTCTTGGAAGCAGCTTTTCTTGCCACCAGACGTGTCTCCGTCAATTAGGAATCTGATGCGGTTACTAAACACATTCCTTAAATTGTAGCCATTTTTTTAGTGTTTATTTTTTGGGTCTAATCCGCATATATATAACCATTGCTCTTGATTTTCTTGACTGTATATCTCTTAAATGTCAACATATACACGTGTGATTTAGTTTACGAAGATTTTTCAATGCCGAGAACCTCGATCAGAGAGTAAAAAAGGCGTAAGGTTCACAACGGTATAAAACTAAAATGGGATATATCGGGCTAGGATTAGAGTTACAGGAACAAGGGCCAAACCAACCACCCGAGAATGGAATCGTCGAGCGAAAACACTTGACAACCTCCTGGAAGCAACTTTTCTTGCCACAAGACCTATCTCCATCAATTTGGAATCTGATGCGGTTACTAAACACATTCCTTAAATTGTAGCCATTTTTTGAGTATTTATTTATTGGGTCTAATCCACATATATATAACCATTGCTCTTGATTTTCTTGACTGTATATCTCTTAAATGTCAACATATACACGTGTGATTTAGTTTACGAATATTTTTTAATGACGAGAACCTCTATCAGAGAGTAAAAAAGGCGTAAGGTTCACAATGGTGTAAAACTAAAATGGGATATGCCGGGCTAGGGTTTGAGTTACACGTGTGATTTAGTTTACGAAGATTTTTCAATGCCGAGAACCACAATCAGAGTGTAAAAAAGGCGTAAGTTTCACAATGGTGTAAACCTAAAATGAGATATACCGAGCTAGGATTCGAGTTACAAAAACAAGGGCCAAACCAACCACCCAAGAATGGAATCGTCGAGCGAAAACACTTGACAACCTCCTGGAAGCAGCTTTTCTTGCCACTAGAACTTTATCCATCAATTAGGAATAGGATGCCGTCACTAAAAACATTCCTTAAATTGTAGCCATTTTTTGAGTGTATATTTTTTAGTGTCTAATCCGCATATATATCACCATTGCTCTTGATTTTCTTGTTTGTATATCTCTTAAATGTCAACATATACACGTGTGATTTTGTTTACGAAGATTTTTCAATGCCGAGAACCTCGATCAGAGAGTAAAAAAGGCATAAGGTTCACAATGTTGTAAAACTAAAATGGGATATGCCGGGCTAGGATTCGAGTTACAGGAACTAGGGCCAAACCAACCACCCAAGAATGGAATCGTCGAGCGAAAACACTTGACAACCTCCTGGAAGTAGCTTTTCTTGCCACCAGACCTTTCTCCATCAATTAGGAATCTGATGCCGTCAGTAAACACATTCCTTAAATTGTAGCCATTTTTTGAGTTTTTATTTTTGGGTGTCTAATCCGCATATATTTCACCATTGCTCTTGATTTTCTTGACTACAAAATGTCAACATATACACGTGTGATTTAGTTTACGAAGATTTTTCAATGCCGAGAACCTCGATCAGAGAGTAAAAAAGGCGTAAGGTTAACAATGGTGTAAATTAAATGGGATATACCGGGCTAGGATTCGTGTTACAGGAATATGCACCAAACCAACCACCCAAGAATGAAATCGTCTAGCGAAAACACTTGACAACCTCCTAGATGCAGCTTTTCTTGCCACCAGACCTTTCTCCATCAATTAGGAATCCGATGCCGTCACTAAACACATTCCTTAAATTATAGCCATTTTTTGAGTGTTAATGTTTTGGTGTCTAATCCTCATATATATAACTATTGCTCTTGATTTTCTTGATTGTATATCTCTTAGATGTAAACATATACACGTGTGATGTAGTTTACGAAGATTTTTCAATGCTGAAAATCTCGATCAGAGTGTAAAAAAGGCGTAAGGTTCATAATGGTGTAAAACTAAAATGAGATATAATGGGCTACGATTCGAGTAACAGGAACAAGGGCCAAACCAACCACCAAAGAATGGAATCATCGAGCGAAAACACTTGACAACCTCCTGGAAACAGCTTTTCTTGCCACCAGAGCTTTCTCGTTCAATTAAGAATCTGATGCCGCCACTAAACACATTCCTTAAATTGTAGCCATTTTTTGAGTGTTTATTTTTTGGTGTCTAATCCGCATATATATAACCATTGCTCTTGATTTTCTTGATTGTATATCTCTTAAATGTCAACATATACAAGTGTGATTTAGTTTACGAAGATTTTTCAATGCCGAGAACCTCGATCAGAGAGTAAAAAAGGCGTAAGGTTCACAATGCTGTAAAACTAAAATGGGATATACCGTGCTAGGATTCGAGTTACAGGAAAAAGGGCCAAACCAACAACCCAAGAATGGAATCGTCTAGCGAAAACACTTTACAACCTCCTAGAATTAGCTTTTCTTGCCACCAGACCTTTCTCCATCAATTAGGAATCTGATGCCATCACTAAACACATTCCTTAAATTGTTGCCATTTTTTGAATGTTTTTTTTGTGTCAAATCCGCGTATATATCACCATTGCTCTTGATTTTCTAGACTGTATATCTCTTGAATGTCAACATATACATGTGTTATTAAGTTTATGAGATATTTTCAATGCCGAGAAACTCGATCAGAGAGTAAAAGTGGCGTAAGGTTCACAATGGTGTAAAACTAAAATGGGATATACCGGGCTAGTATTCGAGTAACAGGAACAAGGGCCAAACCAACCACCCAAGAATGGAATCGTTGAGCGAAAAGACTTAACAACCTCCTGGAAGCTGCTTTTCTTGCCACCAGACCTTTCTCCATCATTTAGGAATCTGATGTCATCACTAAACACATTCCTTAAATTGTAGCCTGTTTTGAATGTTTATATTTTGGTGTCTAATCCGCATATATATAACCATTGCTCTTCATTTTCTTGACTGTATATCTCTTAAATGTCAACATATACAAGAGTGATTTAGTTTACGAAGATTTTTCAATGTCGAGAACCTCGATCAGAGAGTAAAAAAGGCGTAAGGTTCACAATGGTGTAAAACTAAAATGGGATATATCGGGCTAGGATTCGAGTTACAGGAAAAAGGGCCAAACCAACAACCCAAGAATGGAATCGTCGAGCGAAAACACTTTACAACCTCCTTGAAGCAGCTTTTCTTGCCACCAGACCTTTCTCCATCAATTATAAATCTGAAGCCATCACTAAACACATTCCTTAAATTGTACCCATTTTTAAGTGTTTTTTTTGTGTCTAATCCGCATATATATCACCATTGCTCTTGATTTTCTTGACTGTATATCTCTTGAATGTCAACATATACACGTTTGTGTTTACGAGGATTTTTCAATGCCGAGAACCTCGATCAGAGAGTAAAAGAGGCGTAAGGTTCACAATGGTGTAAAACTAAAATGGGATATACCGGGATAGGATTCGAGTTAAAGGAACAAGGGCCAAACCAACCACCCGAGAATGGAATCGTCGAGCGAAAACACTAGACAACCTCCTGGAAGTAGCTTTTCTTGCCACCAGACCTATCTCCATCAATTAGGAGTCTGATGCCGTCACTAAACACATTCCTTAAATTGTAGCTATTTTTTGAGTGTTTATTTTTTGGGGTCTAATCCGCATATATATAACCATTTCCCTTGATTTTCTTGACTGTATATCTCTTAAATGTCCACATATACACGTGTGATTTAGTTTACGAAGATTTTTCAATGCCGAGAACCTCGATCAGAGAGTAAAAAAGGCGTAAGGTTCACAATGGTGTAAAACTAAAATGGGATATATCGGGCTAGGATTCAAGTTACAGGAACAAGGGCCAAACCAACCACCCGAGAATGGAATCGTCGAGCGAAAACACGGGACAACCTCCTGGAGGCAGCTTTTCTTGCCACCAGACCTTTCTCCATCAATTAGGAATCTGATGTCGTCACTAAACACATTCCTTAAATTGTAGCCATTTTTTGAGTGTTTATTTTTTGGTGTCTAATCCGCATATATATAACCATTGCTCTTGATTTTCTTGACTGTATATCTCTTAAATGTCAACATATACAAGTGTGGTTTAGTTTACGAGGATTTTTCAATGCCGAGAACCTCGACCAGAGAGTAAAAAAGGCGTAAGGTTCACAATGGTGTAAAACTAAAATGGGATATACCGTGCTAGGATTCGAGTTACAGGAAAAAGGGCCAAACCAACAACCCAAGAATGGAATCGTCGAGCGAAAACACTTTACAACCTCCTAGAAGTAGCTTTTCTTGCCACCAGACCTTTCTCCATCAATTAGGAATCTGATGCCATCACTAAACACATTCCTTAAATTGTAGCCATTTTTTGAATGTTTTTTTGTGTCAAATCCGCGTATATATCACCATTTCTCTTGATTTTCTTGACTGTATATCTCTTGAATATCAACATATACACCTATGATTAAGTTTACGAGAATTTTTCAATGCCGAGAACCTCGATCAGAGAGTAAAAAAGGCGTAAGGTTCACAATGGTGTAAAACTAAAATGGGATATACCGGGCTAGGATTCGAGTTATAGGAACAAGGGCCAAGCCAACCACCCGAGAATGGAATCGTCGAGCGAAAACACTTGACAACCTCCTGGAAGCAGCTTTTCTTGCCACCAGACCTATCTCCATCAATTAGGAATCTGATGCCGTCACTAAACACATTCCTTAAATTGTAGCCATTTTTTGTGTAACACCCCAAAATTTCAAGATAAATTGTTTAAAAATAAGGAAAGATTTAAAAAGAAATAAATGAAATGCATGATGACAATAAAAGAATTAGAGGGGCTGAAGTGTAATAAAACATAGTTGAAGTCATTAGTGTACGGGAGAAAGTGTAGAACTCCCGTATGCTGGGGTGAAGTGGGGAAAAGAGAGCTCGCACCAAGTGAATTAATAGAAATAACAAATGAGAAGATTGAATTGATTAGAGCTCGACTAAAAGCAGCCCAGGATCGGCAAAAAGCTTATGCAGACAAGAGAAGACGTTCTATCGAATTTCAAGTCGGAGACTACGTTCTGCTAAAAGTATCTCCATGGAAGGGTATAATCCGTTTCCGTAAACGGGGTAAGTTAGGCCCTCGGTATATTGGACCGTTCAAAATTTTGGCTCGAGTTGGAAGGGTTGCATATCAATTAGAATTACCGCCTGCTCTAGACGGGATTCACAATACCTTCCACGTGTCGCAGTTGAGGAAGTGTCTTGCGGATGAAACAACCTTAGTACCTCTCGATGACATCGAGTTGGACGAGGGGTTGAACTATGTCGAAAAACCAATAGCCATTAAAGACGTCAAGGTGAAGAACCTCCGCAACAAAGCTGTTAGACAAGTGTTGGTTTAATGGCAACACCGAAAGGGGTCGGAACTCACATGGGAACCGGAAGATGAAATGAGGAAGCACTACCCTTTTCTCTTCGGTATGAAAACGTTTAAATTGTTAAGTACCTTGGTTTCGGGGACGAAACCTCTTTTTAGGGGGGTAGACTTGTAACACCCCAAAATTTCAAGATAAATTGTTTAAAAATAAGGAAAGATTTAAAAAGAAATAAATGAAATGCATGATGACAATAAAAGAATTAGAGGGGTTGAAGTGTAATAAAACATAGTTGAAGTCATGGATAAATGTCTAAATTAAATACCTTTCAATTTAGGAGGGGTTAATATGAAAAAGTGTAACCAAAAAGGGGCTAATAGGGTTTAAACCCAAAACTCACCCCTGGTGCGTGTCTGGGATCGATCGAACAGGAGGAGCAAGGTGAGAACCCTTGCTCTTGCTAATTCACTCAATTGATCAAGGAATTCAAGTCAAATTTGTTGCATGTCTCAAGTTTTTCGATTATCTATACATACATAGTGAAGTGGTAAGTTTAATTTTCTGAAAATATGATTTGTAGAATGAGGGGTTAAACCCAATCTCGATTTCTTGTATCAAATGTGGGAAATCTGAGTTAGAATTGCTTTCTAGAACAAGAATCATGTTCGATTTTTGGTTGCATGAGAGGTTGTAGTGAAAACCCACTTTGTGAAAATGTGTTATGATTAGGAAGATCATAATGATTATGATTGTATGTTATTTTGATATATGATCTTGTTTGTAATACATGAATGCTAGATAAATTGATGTAGGAGGAAATAGTTATGCAAATTAGAATAGATGTGAATGTTGGGTGATGATGAACTAGTAAAGATGTGCATTAAAGACTTGTACCTTATACCTTAATTATGATGCCTACCAAGTGTTTGATGAAATGCTTAAGAGATGAATGTATGTGTAACATGGAAAATGGTAGAATGAAGTTAATAGGCTAAATGAATGAATGAATGTTGTAATGTAGGCGTGAAGCAAGAAGGTACGAGCACTAGGAAAACGGAAGGCACGCAAGACCGAGGTATGTTTCGTTGCATACAAAACCTTACTTAAATTTCGTTATTAATCATGAAAAACAACTCTTGTTATAATGATTATGGTGTTTAATAAGTAGATAGCAAATCCCTTGCGGATTTGGTTATGTTAACGAAGGTTATAATAGGCTATGCTAGTCGACTGGTTCGAGTTGAACAAGTCGAGTATGAATAATGTACCATCCGTTTAGAATGGGTGGTCATGAATGCAAAAACGAATGCATGAAGTTCGATCCGTTATACGGATTGAACGAAGGAATTATGTTGAAAGCAATTAACCCGATGTTACCGGGTCGTAAGTGTATGCTTGAATCTCATTATGAGAGTATATGCCATACCGATTTAATTGGGTAATCGAATGCGTAAGAGAAATGAAAGTACATAAACGAATGGAACTAAAATGATGGTATTTTATGCGAAACAAGTATTATGACTAACTTTTAAAGTTTTGTTGTTGAGTGTAGGTAAATCCTCAACTTAGGTGACTTGGAGAATTGGAGCGAGCACGTGTTCATGATATGTCATACCAAGCGCTTCCGCTAGATTATCTTAACGTTTTGTGTCAAATATTTGTTCATTTTGTATAACCTTGTTAGTAGTTATACTTTTCAAAACTTGAAGTTATGGGTCTTAGTTGTGTTTAGTCGAATGGTTCTTAGATATTATCTTTTGGATATTGTACAAAACAGGGATACACCCGTTTTAAGGACGGTTCATGCCCAATTTTTGTTAATAGTATGTATTAGTGTTGTTATTTGAAGTCTTTCTATCGCCCTTGTAAGTATTTTATAAAGTAGAAAAAGCGGTCCTAACAAGTTGGTATCAGAGCCTAGGTTTGAGGGATTCGAGCAAGAGTAATAGTGCTTGAACTCAAACCGATGGCTCGTGCAAAAGTGTGCTCGCTCCGAGGTCGCCAATGAGGTAAAATTTTAAATATTCGTTTAATATGAGTTTGCATAGCATGTTACGGTATAAGTTTTAAGATTCAAGTAGGCTACAAGTGATAAGGCGGGTAAAATAAGAAGTCACGGGACCCGTGTAGCTGAAAACGGACCCAGGAAATAGTCGGAACACCCCAAAATGGTTTTTCAGCGTTTCAGCAAAAGGAGAGCCGTCGCTGACGGACGGTGATGCCGTCGCCGACGCCCCCATGTGTGCCGACGGCTTAATTGACTGTCTACGGACTTTTGTGGGCGACGCATGTTTACAAAGCCCGTCACCGACGGGGTGTTAAGCCATCGCCGACGGCTAGCGGAATTCAAATCCGCTGAAAAGTTTTTGTTTTGTCTTGTTTTCGTATTTTGAGTTTCTAAGTTGTTCAAAAGCCTAATGAATGTTCGTGTAGGGTCTATATAAGGCCTAGTAAGATATGTGTGACCACGATTAGTGGGTAAGATAGACAGGATCGTAAAAAATCAAAAGTAACGTGTCGAATGACACGAACGTATGATGAAAGTTTAAAAAGGGGAGTAAAGCTGAAAATGTAAAAATGTGAACGGAGTAAATACGGACTGATAAACTATGACATACTGAAAGTTTATGATTTGTATTAAACAAAAACATGACATTGTGTAGATGGATGATGTAAGAAATGTTAATGATGATGATGATACGGCTCGTCAAGAAGCATTTATCAATAAGGTCACAGAAGTGGCGGAAGGGGTCATGCAAGCTAATCTTCCCCGATTAGCTCAAGAAGTAGAAAGTCGGGTTTTGGGAGTTGTGGATGCCATGATGACTAGCAAGATCGAAGAATTGAAAGAACTGATTGAGGGATCTAAAAGTAAAAGCAAAGAACGACGGTGCACGTATAAAGACTTCATGGCGTGTAATCCTGCAACGTATGATGGTAAAATCGACCCGATTGCATGCCAAAGATGGATTTCAAATATAGAAGCGGTATTTATACGAAGTCGATGCGATAAGGAAGATCAGGTGATGTTTGCTACTGGCCAACTCACTCTCCAGGCGAAAGACTGGTGGGAAGCGCATAGCAAGGAAATAGGGGAGGATAGACTCCAAATAATGACTTGGCAAGAATTTAAGGAGCCCTTTATGAGATACCATTGCCCTTAGTCGGCTATTGATAAGATCCAGGAGGATTTCTTGCGCCTCCGACAGAAAAACGAGTCGATAAATGAAATATCAAATACTTTCATGGATAAGATGAAGTTCTGTGGGGATTTTGTGAAGACTGAAAGGATGAAGATCAATCGCTTTTACGGGGTGTTAAAGGAGGAATTTAGGGAGTTCATTACTCCCTCGAAATGTGAGACCCTTGATGAGCTTATCAATCTGGCACGGGATAGGGAAATTGAAATTAAGAGGCAAGAGGAACGTGGTGAAAAGAGATCAAGTGAAAAAGGTGCTAGTTCGAGCCCATCTAAAAAGGGGAAGTATCAAGAGCAAGGAAGGAAAGATAGGTCGAAGGGTGGTATTACTCCTTGCAAGACTTGTGGAAAACTTCATACTGGAGAGTGTCTGTTAGGCAAGAAGGGGTGCTACAAATGCGGTAAGGAGGGACATTCGTCTTACCAATGCCCAAATAACCCGAAGACTTGTTTTAATTGTTTCGAAAGGGGGAACGTTAAATCAGAATGCCCTAAACTTCAGCAAGAATTGAAAAAGGAAGATAAGAAGCAAGAGGGCTTTAGGGCTAAAGGGAGGATGTTCCAAATCACATCTGAGGAGGCTAAGGTTCATCCGAATGTAGTTTCAGGTATCTTTTTATTAAAGTCTATGCCGATTCATGTATTATTTGATACCGGAGCAACCATGTCGTTTGTTTCGGACGAGATAGCAAATCATCCCTCATTTAAGTTTGAATTAATGCCAGTTCCTCTAGAAGTAGAAATAGCCGATAGTAAAAATTACTTGTTACGCAAGATTTGTAGAAATTGCAAATTCACTATAGAGGACGAAGAACTCGATATCGACCTTATACCCATGGTTTTGGGAGAATTTAAAATGATAGTGGGTATGGATTGGATGGCCAGACACCATGCGGAGATTAATTGTGATACCAAAACAATACTTATCCAATCTCCAAATGGAAGGCGATTAAATATACAAGGGGAAAGAAAGGTGGAAGCGAAGCTATGTACCCTCGTTCAAGCCGTTAAGTATGTGCTTAATGGGAGCAGGGCATATCTAGCTTACGTGGTAGATACTCAATAAGGTTCCCCGAAGCTGGAAGATGTCGAGATTGTGAATGAATTCCCAGACGTATTTCCGGAGGAATTGCCGGGGCTCCCTCCCGAACGAGAAATAGAATTTCGTATCGAATTGAATTCGGGTGTGAAACCGGTTGCGAAAGATCCCTATAGGTTGGCTCCCACCGAGATGCGGGAGTTAATGACACAGTTACAAGATCTTCTAGATAAGGGCTTTATACGCCCGAGTGTGTCGCCTTGGGGAGCGCCTGTCTTATTTGTTAAGAAGAAAGACGGGTCGATGCGCATGTGCATCGACTACAGAGAATTAAATAAGCTGACCGTAAAGAACCACTACCTTTTACCTAGAATCGACGATCTTTTTTATCAACTGCAAGGGGCGAGTTGGTTCTCCAAGATAGATCTGCGTTCAGGGTACCATCAAGTTAGAGTACGGGGAGAAGATATTCCAAAGACCGCGTTCAGAACCCGTTATGGGCATTACGAATTTTTAGTCATGTCCTTCGGATTGACGAATGTGCCGGCTGCGTTTATGGATCTTATGAACCGGGTATGCCGACACATGTTAGATAAATCTGTGATCGTGTTCATAGATGATATTCTAGTCTACTCGTGAAGCAAGGCCGAACATGCAAGACACTTGCGTGAAGTACTTGAAGTTCTCCGTAAGGAGAAACTTTACGCAAAATTCTCAAAATGCGCCTTTTGGCTCAGAGAGGTGCAGTTTCTGGGTCATGTGATCAATTCGGAGGGTGTCTTAGTAGATCCGTCAAAGATTGATGCCGTAATGAAATGGGTTTCCCCGAAGAACCCGACTGAAATAAGAAGTTTTCTAGGCCTCGCGGGATACTACAGAAGATTCATACAGGATTTTTCGAAGATAGCTTTACCCTTAACAAAACTAACGAGAAAGAAAGAGAAGTTTGTGTGGGGTAAAGAACAGGAGGAAGCCTTTCGAGTATTAAAAGAGAAACTATCATGTCCCCCGGTCTTGACATTACCGGATGGGACTGAAGACCTGGTGGTCTATTCAGACGCCTCACACCAGGGTTTAGGTTGCGTTTTGATGCAAAAGGGGAGGGTTATCGCATATGCTTCACGACAATTGAAACTGCATGAAGTAAACTACCCAACACACGATTTGGAATTGGCAGCGGTAGTATTCGCCTTAAAGATTTGGAGGCATTATCTATATGGCACTAGATGCACAATTTACTCGGACCACAAAAGCCTTAAATATTTATTTGAGCAGAAAGACTTAAATATGAGGCAACGGAGATGGTTAGAACTTATCAAAGATTACGATTAACGCCCCAAAATCTGAATGTTAATATTTGTCGTATGTTCTTATGTGACACGTCATGAAATAAATAACTAGGCTATTTAACCTAGTTAAGAGTATGGTCAAAAGTATTAAATGATGAGGGTAGTGTCAGTTAGGTTTTAAAGGTAAACCCGAGGGGCTAAAGTGGAACAAATGAAAGTTAAGTTATTAAATAACTTAATCACACACAAACACACACATACGTGTGTTCGAGAAAGATCAGGAGGCTCCCATGGAGCCTCAAACCCTAACTTCATCTTTATGCTCAAATCGGAAGGCAAGATGAAGCTTAAATCCATAACCGAGCATGGATTAATGATCACCAACACGAGAGGATCATAAGGTATGTTTTAAATCTAAGATTGGTGATCATGGGTGAAGTGGGTTATGTTCTAATCCGTGAGTTAATATGAAATTGATCATGTACAAGGGTTAGAATCCTCGTATAGAACATGGGTTATGTATGGTTTGCGTTAATTTGATGATTAGAGGTGAAACCCGTTAGTTAGGGTGAAGATGATGACTAGAATCACCTCCTATGTTCAAGTCTTGTTGAATGATTGATGTATTATGTGGTTATGATGAAATATTGTTAGATGAAAGTATAGGAATATGATGATGTTATGTTTAATGTTCATTTGGAATGATATATGATGATTAGTAGAAGGATTTGATGAGTTATGTATGAGTTTAGAAGATTCATGCATGAATTAGTTGTACGTTATGCTTAAAAGGTAGTACTCCCATCAAGTGTATGATGAAATGTATATAGTGTCGTCCGTATAGTCGATTATGATGTTACGAGTATATGATGATAAGTCGATGGTGAAATATGGTATATAGTTGACTTTCAGAAGTCAACTAAGCATAAGAAACATGAATTGACACGTTGTCGTAAAGGCAGGATTATAGGAAGTCGTATGGTACATGTTATGTCAATATGCGTTATTTGTGATTATATGATGAATTACATGAGTTTAAACGGATGTGAATATAATCATATGAGTTATGTATGTTAGAAATGACTAATGAAAGTTAAGGGTGAAATATGCGATTGATATGATTGTTAACATGTACGAATGCATATGCTAATAGGAGCGTGATCTTGATGAAAAGAGAGTATAGAAATCCTGTCAAGACAGAAGCAAGCATGAAAGGATAACGGGTCAAGAAAAGGGGAGGAATCGGATACGAGCACGGACACATAAGGTAAGTGATTTCTGTAATCACTTCATATGTTCGGTTAGGGGATATGGTGTTTTAATTAACTAAACATGATGGTTGAGGCCAATTATGTGTCGTAGTCTTATGTCGTAAAGGATGGGTTTTAAAGATGACCAAAATGCCCTTGATGGGTATTTTAGGCAAACAATCTTAATAAGAGGTTTAGAAACAAGTTATACGATTAGTGTAATGTTTTGGACAAGTATGGAAGTGGGAAGTATGGTTTTGTTAGTCTTAGATCAATTAATGCGCAAATACCCATAACGGGTCAAATAATTAAGAAATGACAATAAGTCGATAAAGCGTAAGATAAGAATTTCCTTAATCCGGATGTGGGATTTTAAGTTTATATGATAGAATGTGAATTTACAAGCTTGTAGGAAGAAACGAGAGGTTAAACGGGTAAGCGGTTCGAAAGTTATGCGCGTTTTAGTGCGTTTGGACGTTAAAATGGAACTGCAGAAAAAAGGCACTTTAGAGAGGCCGTCGCCGACGGGCAAGAAGGCCGTCGCCGACGGGCTAGGGAAAATCAGTTTTTCTCCGACGGGTTATCTTCCTGTCTACGGGGTTTTGGCTACGGCAAAAACTACGGGCCGTCGCCGACGACCTCCCCAAGTCCAAAAGTCTAAAATTTGGTATTTAAGTTGATTTATGTATCGTAGGCTTCGGTTTGTTATCCGTGGACTACGGCGGACTTTCTAAACATGGTTTTGATCGATCCTTAGATGTTTATGGGCTATAAATCAAAGTTTAAGTCTCATGTAAATAACGTATGAGTATGTAAGAGGTATGCAAGATGTTGTACGTGTATGTAGATGCGTATTTATGTATGTATGTATGTATAAAGATATGTATGAGTATATGCAGGTATGAAATGATGTAGGAAAGGTTTGTATGTATGTAGATGTGTATGTGTGTATGTATAAAGACATGTATGAGTGTATGCATGTATGTAAGATTGTAGGAAAGATATGTACGTATGTAGATGTGTATGTATGTATGTATGTATAAAGATATGTATGAGTATATACAGGTATGTAATGATGTAGGAAGGGTTTGTATGTATGTAGATGTGTATGTATGTATGTATGTATAAATACATGTATGAGTGTATGCATGTATGTAGTGATGTAGGAAAGGTATGTACGTATGTAGATGCGTATGTATGTATGTATGTATGTATGTATAAAGATATGTATGAGTATATGCAGGTATGAAATGATGTAGGAAAGGTTTTTATGTATGTAGATGTGTATGTATGTATGTATAAAGACATGTATGAGTGTATGCATGTATGTAAAGTTGTAGGAAAGATATGTACGTATGTAGATGTGTATGTATGTATGTATGTAAGTACGTATGTATGCATGATTTAGACACGTTGAGGGTTACGTTATTAATGGTGTACCTTGAGAATGAAAAGTAATGCAGGTACATTATTGAAGTCTCACCAAGAAATGGATACACAGATGAGATGCTTAAAGCTTGAAAGATCACGAAATGTGAAGTGTACGCGAATGAATCTTGTTTATATAATGTGTGCTAATGTTATGAATGTATGTGGTGAGTGCAGGTAGTACCGGTCATGAGGATATCCAAGGATTGAAGATCGAAGATCGAGTCACTAGAGAGATTGTACGGAAACGTTGATGTACATAATGTAGTAAACATAAGCTATGTTTTTAACTAGTTAATAAGAGGATGACTGATTTATGAGAAAGAACTGTGTTAAAGTTAAATTTTAAATAAGTTGAGGTATTTATAATGAAAGAAATTTTATGGTACGTGTTTCCGCTGCGACTTTTGACATGTACGATTTAGGGTCTTACAAGTTGGTATCAGAGCCCTGGTTTGAGGGAATCAAGTACGAGAAGGTAAGTACTTGAACTCAAACTTGTGTGCTCTTGAGATAAGAAATCCGTACAATCTAAGACTCGATCAAGATCCAAAGGTAAAGGCTAATGTAAGTAGGTACTTATGTGTACGTATAAAGAAACTGACGGTTTTGTATGTGCAAGGTAAGTATAAGTGTTTGAAGAAGATGACCCTTGAATGCAGTCTAGGATGAATGCTAAGGCAGGCAAGGATGCGAATGGACAGACGAACCCCAGGTACACAATGTTAATATGTATGGTACCGGTGTTAAAAAGAAAAAAAAAAGAAGAAGAAGAAGTCTCCTTGGGAAGGTAAGTACTAAATGAAAGACAACGATATTGTCTTGATAAGATTGTAAAAATGTAGCACGAACTGAGACCCACTACTGCAGACATAAGGGGATGATTACCTGAAGGCACGAAATTAGTATGTGAATTGCGCACCTGGCCAGTACACAAGAAGCATATGACATTCGTGAGACCATGGTAATTATCGCAGGTATGTCTGTTAGAATTGGGTAGCAAGTGGGCGTGCGGGTGAAGTGGGTAGTAAGACTCTCGGGAAATTGAGAGTACTATGTAGGAATGAAAAAGACATGAATGATAAGAATGAAGAATGTTGAATCCGTAAGAAAGTACGGATCAACAATGTATGAATGCAATGCTTGAATCCGCGAGACGGATTCAAGGGATGAAAAGCGTATATGCAATGTTTGAATCCGCGAGACGGATTCAAAGAATGAAAGATATGAATGCAAGGCTTGAATCCGCGAGACGGATTCAAGGGATGAAAAGCGTATATGCAATGTTTGAATCCGCGAGACGGATTCAAAGAATGAAAGGCATGAATGATATGTTTGAATCCGTGAAACGGATTCAAGGATGAAAGGCATGAATGTAATGTTTGAATCCGTAAGGCGGATTCAATGAATGAAAAAGCATGAATGATGCGTCTGAATCCGTGAGACGGATTCAAAAATATAGAAAGATAAAATTAATCCGCCTAAGAAGATGTCGACAGTTTGACCATGAATGAGTCGAACGGGTCATAGAAATAAGTATAAAGTAAGAAGTGATAGTATAATAGACGGATTTTTGTATAAGTTACGGGTTAGATGTGTTAGTAATTGACTCTTAGAAGTCAGAATGATGACGGGCTGTGACCCGGACAATAACTTGAGTATGGGCGGGAAGGGTAAGCTTAGTAAGAAATATTGAAACGATGTAATAAGGTCTTTGCAAGTAAGCATGAATGGAAGGAAGTACGAGCGTGTACTTCAGTTGGCGAAATGATTAATTGAATGAAAGTATTGCATGTAAGAAGTTGAATGTGTGGTACGTTATAGCAGAACTATTGATGTGATGAAACCAATCGTATTGGTGAAGGGACGTGCACGAGCGGAAGCTCATTACACGAATGAATGAAACCTAGCCAGTACGACTAGTATTAGAGGAAAAGATGATCGATCTGGGTTGCGGATCGTGGTTTGGGAAATGAAAAAGAGGTTAGTAAAATGTTTAACTTATGATGGGAGAGATATGAATTATTTATAGACGAGAATTAAGTAATGCATGAAGTGAAAGCTATCGTAATGTGAAATGAACGAAGTGATTTAAATATAAAATAAAGGTATGCAAGGTATATTTAACTGTAGAAAATGTAGAATAAGGTTAACGTTAAAGTTAAGCATATATGAGTATGTATAGATTTCAAATTCAAGGTAAGGTCGTTTAGTCGACGAAAATGTTATGAATGTGCACATAAATAGAACGAATGTTAATGATGAAATGTTGGAAATTATTTAAGTAAACAAAAGGATATATTGCACATGATGAAGGAATATTTGAACGAGGAATAAACCACTAGCTATGAAGGTTGTTAGAAATTAGCTCTACTAGTGAAAGCGATACTAATAAGAACTCCGGAACGGGTTCTTGGAGCTAGAAGATTCTCATTAGGATGGGCTAGTGGCCGTATGAATGAACTGGCAGAAAAGATAATGTGTGTTCGATGAAAGTGAGAAAGGTTTCGGGGACGAAACCTTGTTTAAGGGTGGTAGACTTGTAACGCCCCAAAATCTGAATGTTAATATTTGTCGTATGTTCTTATGTGACACGTCATGAAATAAATAACTAGGCTATTTAACCTAGTTAAGAGTATGGTCAAAAGTATTAAATGATGAGGGTAGTGTCAGTTAGGTTTTAAAGGTAAACCCGAGGGGCTAAAGTGGAACAAATGAAAGTTAAGTTATTAAATAACTTAATCACACACAAACACACACATACGTGTGTTCGAGAAAGATCAGGAGGCTCCCATGGAGCCTCAAACCCTAACTTCATCTTTATGCTCAAATCGGAAGGCAAGATGAAGCTTAAATCCATAACCGAGCATGGATTAATGATCACCAACACGAGAGGATCATAAGGTATGTTTTAAATCTAAGATTGGTGATCATGGGTGAAGTGGGTTATGTTCTAATCCGTGAGTTAATATGAAATTGATCATGTACAAGGGTTAGAATCCTCGTATAGAACATGGGTTATGTATGGTTTGCGTTAATTTGATGATTAGAGGTGAAACCCGTTAGTTAGGGTGAAGATGATGACTAGAATCACCTCCTATGTTCAAGTCTTGTTGAATGATTGATGTATTATGTGGTTATGATGAAATATTGTTAGATGAAAGTATAGGAATATGATGATGTTATGTTTAATGTTCATTTGGAATGATATATGATGATTAGTAGAAGGATTTGATGAGTTATGTATGAGTTTAGAAGATTAATGCATGAATTAGTTGTACGTTATGCTTAAAAGGTAGTACTCCCATCAAGTGTATGATGAAATGTATATAGTGTCATCCGTATAGTCGATTATGATGTTACGAGTATATGATGATAAGTCGATGGTGAAATATGGTATATAGTTGACTTTCAGAAGTCAACTAAGCATAAGAAACATGAATTGACACGTTGTCGTAAAGGCAGGATTATAGGAAGTCGTATGGTACATGTTATGTCAATATGCGTTATTTGTGATTATATGATGAATTACATGAGTTTAAACGGATGTGAATATAATCATATGAGTTATGTATGTTAGAAATGACTAATGAAAGTTAAGGGTGAAATATGCGATTGATATGATTGTTAACATGTACGAATGCATATGCTAATAGGAGCGTGATCTTGATGAAAAGAGAGTATAGAAATCCTGTCAAGACGGAAGCAAGCATGAAAGGATAACGGGTCAAGAAAAGGGGAGGAATCGGATACGAGCACGTACACATAAGGTAAGTGATTTCTGTAATCACTTCATATGTTCGGTTAGGGGATATGGTGTTTTAATTAACTAAACATGATGGTTGAGGCCAATTATGTGTCGTAGTCTTATGTCGTAAAGGATGGGTTTTAAAGATGACCAAAATGCCCTTGATGGGTATTTTAGGCAAACGATCTTAATAAGAGGTTTAGAAACAAGTTATACGATTAGTGTAATGTTTTGGACAAGTATGGAAGTGGGAAGTATGGTTTTGTTAGTCTTAGATCAATTAATGCGCAAATACCCATAACGGGTCAAATAATTAAGAAATGACAATAAGTCGATAAAGCGTAAGATAAGAATTTCCTTAATCCGGATGTGGGATTTTAAGTTTATATGATAGAATGTGAATTTACAAGCATGTAGGAAGAAACGGGAGGTTAAACGGGTAAGCGGTTCGAAAGTTATGCGCGTTTTAGTGCGTTCGGACGTTAAAATGGAACTGCAGAAAAAAGGCACTTTAGAGACGTCGTCGCCGACGGGCAAGGAGGCCGTCGCCGACGGGCTAGGGAAAATCAGTTTTTCTCCGACGGGTTGTCTTCCTGTCTACGGGGTTTTGGCTACGGCAAAAACTACGGGCCGTCGCCGACGGGCCCTAGGGCCGTCGCCGACGACCTCCCCAAGTCCAAAAGTCTAAAATTTGGTATTTAAGTTGATTTATGTATCGTAGGCTTCGGTTTGTTATCCGTGGACTACGGCGGACTTTCTAAACATGGTTTTGATCGATCCTTAGATGTTTATGGGCTATAAATCAAAGTTTAAGTCTCATGTAAATAACGTATGAGTATGTAAGAGGTATGCAAGATGTTGTACGTGTATGTAGATGCGTATTTATGTATGTATGTATGTATGTATAAAGATATGTATGAGTATATGCAGGTATGAAATGATGTAGGAAAGGTTTGTATGTATGTAGATGTGTATGTATGTATGTATGTATAAAGACATGTATGAGTGTATGCATGTATGTAAAGTTGTAGGAAAGATATGTACGTATGTAGATGTGTATGTATGTATGTATGTATGTATGTATGTATGTAAGTACGTATGTATGCATGATTTAGACACGTTGAGGGTTACGTTATTAATGGTGTACCTTGAGAATGAAAAGTAATGCAGGTACATTATTGAAGTCTCACCAAGAAATGGATACACAGATGAGATGCTTAAAGCTTGAAAGATCACGAAATGTGAAGTGTACGCGAATGAATCTTGTTTATATAATGTGTGCTAATGTTATGAATGTATGTGGTGAGTGCAGGTAGTACCAGTCATGAGGATATCCAAGGATTGAAGATCGAAGATCGAGTCACTAGAGAGATTGTACGGAAACGTTGATGTACATAATGTAGTAAACATAAGCTATGTTTTTAACTAGTTAATAAGAGGATGACTGATTTATGAGAAAGAACTGTGTTAAAGTTAAATTTTAAATAAGTTGAGGTATTTATAATGAAAGAAATTTTATGGTACGTGTTTCCGCTGCGACTTTTGACATGTACGATTTAGGGTCTTACATGTGATATCCTTTATCACCCGGGAAAAGCGAATGTTGTAGCCGACGCGTTAAGCCGAAAAGAGTACCCGTCTCCCATTCGAGTAAAATCCATGAAGATGATAGTTACGCCATGATTACTCGAGACGATACGTGATTCTCAAATAAAGTCGCTTGGAGCGGAAGACTTAAAGAAAGAAAGATTAAAAAGTGTAATCGATAAACTAGAAGAAAATTCGACCGGACTCAAGACGAGATTCGACCGAATTTGGATACCACGATTCTGTGAATTCAAGACCGCTCTACTCGACGAGGCTCATAAGTCACGATATTCGGTCCACCCCGGGGCTAAAAGATGTATCGGGACTTGAAGGCAAATTATTGGTGACCGGGCATGAAGCGCGATATTGTTAAGTATGTCGCGAAATGCTTAACATGCTCCCAAGTCAAAGCAGAACATCAAAAGCCATACGGGGAATTACAACCCTTGGGAATACCGGTATGGAAATGGGAGGAACTAACGATGGATTTAGTAACCAAGCTTCCTAAGATGAAAAAGGGGCATGATACTATATGGGTAATCATGGACAAACTTACGAAAAGCGCTCATTTTCTACCCATCAAAGAAGCATACTCGTCTGAGAGAATGGCAGAAATTTATATGAACGAGATCATAACTCGACACGGGGTGCCCGTGTCAATCATCTCGAACCGGGACACTAGATTTACCTCTCGCTACTGGCAAAAGTTTCACGAGAGTGTGGGCACGAAGTTACACATAAGCACTGCCTACCACCCTCAGACTGACGGCCAGTCAGAAAGAACCATTCAAACACTTGTCGATAAGTTAAGAGTGTGTGCCCTAGACTTTGGGGGAAATTAGGATGACCATTTACCACTAGTGGAATTCTCTTAAAATAATAGTTACCATAGTGGCATTCAAATGGCTCCTTACGAATTACTGTACGGGAGAAAGTGTAGAACTCCCGTATGCTGGGGTGAAGTGGGGCAAAGGGAGCTCGCACCAAGTGAATTAATAGCAATAACAAATGAGAAGATTGAATTGATTAGAGCTCGACTAAAAGCAGCCCAGGATCGGCAAAAAGCTTATGCAGACAAGAGAAGATGTTCTATCAAATTTCAAGTCGGAGACTACGTTCTGCTAAAAGTATCTCCATGGAAGGGTATAATCCGTTTCCGTAAACGGGGTAAGTTAGGCCCTCGGTATATTGGACCGTTCAAAATTTTGGCTCGAGTTGGAAGGGTTGCATATCAATTAGAATTACCGCCTGCTCTAGACGGGATTCACAATACATTCCACGTGTCGCAGTTGAGGAAGTGTCTTGCGGATGAAACAACCTTAGTACCTCTCGATGACATCGAGTTGGACGAGGGGTTGAACTATGTCGAAAAACCAATAGCCATTAAAGACGTCAAGGTGAAGAACCTCCGCAACAAAGCTGTTAGATAAGTGTTGGTTTAATGGCAACACCAAAAGGGGTCGGAACTCACATGGGAAGCGGAAGATGAAATGAGGAAGCACTACCCTTTTCTCTTCGGAATGAAAATGTTTAAATTGTTAAGTACCCAGGTTTCGGGGACGAAACCTCTTTTTAGGGGGGGGGGGTAGACTTGTAACACCCCAAAATTTCAAGATAAATTGTTTAAAAATAAGGAAAGATTTAAAAAGAAATAAATGAAATGCATGATGACAATAAAAGAATTAGAGGGGTTGAAGTGTAATAAAACATAGTTGAAGTCATGGATAAATGTCTAAATTAAATACCTTTCAATTTAGGAGGGGTTAATATGAAAAAGTGTAACCAAAAAGGGGCTAATAGGGTTTAAACCCAAAACTCACCCATGGTGCGTGTCTGGGATCGATCGAACAGGAGGAGCAAGGTGAGAACCCTTGCTCTTGCTAATTCACTCAATTGATCAAGGAATTCAAGTCGAATCTGTTGCATGTCTCAAGTTTTTCGATTATCTATACATACATAGTGAAGTGGTAAGGTCGTGGCCATTCTATGAATGATGCCAAGGATATCCGGGACATGGTCATTAACCCCCCAAAGGTTTTAAGCAAACAAAACAATTTAAACGGGTCATTTCAATAATTTAACCATCATATGATTAAAGATTCTATGCCCGACCAAGCGGTATTTTATATACCGTACCCCAAGCCCGTATAGGGAAAATAAGTTAAAAGTATTTACCTGAGCAAATTTATACAATTTATCCCAGCCGTATACCACCAAGCAAGTACAGATAGCTTTTACTGGGCTCCTAAATCTGGAACGAAGGTTTTTAATAACCTATTAGATTCCTAACGGGTCTTAATTAAGCCTATGCTTAGACCGGTTAGTTTTAAGGGAGGATACGGTTCAAAACGCATGATTAAGCGAGAACCGGGTTAGAATGTGATTTAGACCCGACAAGCTTGTATACTTGTGTAATAAGGGTAAACAAAACACATTCTGGATTTTGAGATAAAAAAAATGATAAGGTTTGACCCGTTTCGGCTAATTTATGCAAAGTTGTTACATAAGCCGATCCGAACGCGAAAAGTGCGTAACGGGTAACCAAAAGAGTCATGAACAGGTTTCCTAAGTTAATATGCCTTAAATATGTTGTGATATCAGTATGATACCTTCCATTATGCCCAAAACGAATTTAAAACCAATTTATGCCCCGTAGGGGTATTTTGGTCATTTTAAAGGTTATAAGAGAGTTTAAATATTAATCTGAGTTTCAGGTCTGATATAATCAGTAAAAATACTTAATTTAATAAGTTATAATAGTAGGGTATAGCATATATGTGAAATTTACTATTTATAACCAAACTATGCGCCATAGGGGCATTTTGGTAATTTCACATAAGCTTAAAAGGTCAAAATTAGAGAATCTGAGTTTAAAACTTTTCTTTACTGTTAAAATATATAAATTTACTTAAAACATCAGTAGGTATCAAGTCTTATATATATATATAGGGTGGGGTTCTAGAGTGAACAAGGGTTTAGTTGTGAACAAAGTGAACAAATCCTAGCCATTGATTTTGTTAGATCTTGAGATTGGATTGTAATCCAATTTATTAATTATTTATTATAAAAAAATAGGTGTAATTTAATGGGAGGGATAGTTATGTAATATCACATTCTTTTAAATAAGGAAACAATAAACAAATTGTGAGGAATTGATTGAGAGATATCTTTTCCCCCGTAATCATAGCTAGCTATTCTAACTAAAAGGCCTTGAAACTCGTTAATACTCATATTCAAAAACCCAGACCCCCCAATTTCGACGATAGTTTTTCCCCCAAATCGGCGATTAGAAGGAAGACGATGGTTAAGAAATCAGGCGACGCAAGAGAAGTGAAGGTTGAAGAAGGTAAGTTTATATTTCCGTGTACTGATTATTCATGTATATCAGTCTTTTTTTCGTTTTTTTTGGAGAATCAAAAAATTAGGGTTTGTTCAATCTTTAGGGTAGCGTTGGGTTGGGTTGGGGGATGAATGTGGTCAAGTTAATTAGTAGTTAATATTGTTTGGTACACCTGTGTTTATGGTAGATACAGAAAGTTTATATATGTTGTTCGTTGTTCAGAGGAGTAAGTATAAGTAGAAGTACACCAATGAATTTCATCAGTTTATTGTGTAAAACAGATTGTTTTGTGTGGAAAGAGTTTGTTTTTTTTTTCATAAAAATATTATAAGGAAAAGGCTATTGTTGGAATACACAAGTGTATCCTTCGGATTTGAGTACACTGGTGTTTATGGAAGATACATAAAGTTTATCTTTGTTGTTCAGAAAAGTTAGTATAGTTATAAGTACACGAGTGAATTTAATGACAAATGGTGATGTAATGTTGTTGATGTACACCTATGCACTGTTTTTTAGAATGATATATAATGGTAGTTTTAAACTGAAGTATATAATGGGGGTCCATATAATAACGAATTTGGCGTATGCACCTATGATTAAATAGGTTTTACCATGGACAGCGTTAAAAGGAATGAAGCAGCTAATGTGGGTGTTACTAATAACACAGGTATATTGGATGTTTAAAGTGCTTAACGTTTGAATTTGATTGTTGAACCCTTACATTTCAGGAGACAACGAGATATCCAATACGGAAACAAAGGTTGAAGAACGCACATCAGGAAAAATTAAGGAAAAAGTTGTTACAAGTAAGTAAAGTTATTACAAATGAAGTATACTGTTATGAAAATTGACTATGTATGCAACGATGTTAATGGTGTATTGATTATATTTTGATGTAGGTACCGAGCGTTGTGTGAAACGTATGAAGAAGACGACTGACGGGGAACACGTGGACGGCAAAGACGAAGACGTGAAAGGAGGTAGTGTGTGTAATTATTGCGGAAAACGAGTTAGAACACACGACAAAAGGAATTGCCCTTTAAAAAAAGGGAAGCCAACTAAGGATGACTCGTCTACAGATGAGGATGCTGATGAAGACGAAGATGAAGAAGACATGGAGATTGAATCGGACGAAACTGATAGGGATGGCAACGCTAGCGATGATTAGCTTGTTCGTGCAAAAAACACTGTCTTTTGTTAAATTTGATCATTTTGTTAAATTTGATTGTGTTACAGACGTACATTGGTGATTGTTTTTACTGATTCCTTATTGGCTATGTTAATCTATAACAACTAACGTGCACCAAGTCAGTGTCATTAAGCCTGCATATACACCACGTATAACATGTTATCCATCCTTAACCAAATGGCAGCTTCCTAAAGAATGCATACACACTAGTGTTTTCAGTTATTTTACATATATGTACTTACCCGTTACAGCCTTTTAATCCTAAACACTCTTACTGTTCTGTATTAAATAACATAAACTCAACTTCATACTCTGGCGTATTTTCATTTACACAATTTCATTTACTTATGAGAAGCCAATATAAACATAACTGATATCCAATCATTACCTACAAGGAAGCTTACGTAACACTGCATATACACCAGTGTTTTTCACTCATGTTACATGTGTGTAGTTACCTTCTTACACTGGTGTAATGTTCTAATAAATTTTTATTTTTAAGTACATCTTCATTTTTCCCACCTCATAACAATGTATTAATCCCTTTAGTCCCCTTCATTTATGTTTAGGAACCCAATATACACAACTGATATACACTCATTAACTACAAGGAACTTTGTCTAACACTGCATATACAACAGTGTTTTTTTACTTACGTTACATATGTGTTTTTAACTTTTTCCACATGTGTATTGTTCTACTAACTTTTTCTTTGAAAATATATTTTTAGGGTAGCGTTGGGTTGGGGGATGCATGTGTTCAAGGTAATTGTAGTTCAAATTGTTTTGTGTGAAAAAGAGTTTGTTTTTTTTTTTCAAAAAAATATTATAAGGAAAAGGCTATAGTAGGAATACACAAGTGTATCCTTCGGATTTGAGTACACTTGTGTTTATAGTTATAAGTACACAAGTGAATTTAATAACTAACAGTGAGAAAAAAGTGTCCGTCTACTAAACAATGAAATAAACCCAAAACAAAAACACCATGTGCATACATAAACCAAAAATTGTCCCAACACTATCAACTTACACCAGTTATAAAGTTAAAGACAACCTTACTTCAAAATTTGTTTCCCTAATAACTTCATTCAATTATCTTTCCCTTTCAATCCCTTTTCAACCTCAAACCCTTGTGTTATGTTCCATGCAACAGCTGCACCCATTACTTCATTACGAAGTAAGTTTGCATCGGAAGAAATAATCTTGCAAGCGTACTTTTTCCGTAATCTAGTTAGACTAGGCTTTTTTTGGGTGTGCGCGCGAGGAAATCCACTGTCCCATTTTACATCGGTTTCACCAAACCATGTCTCCATGTGACGCATAGCAAAAACACCACAGTCCACACTATTTCGTATAGTCGCCCACTCAATCTCCAGCCTTCTCGGCATTACTCTGTCAAATTCTGAACTTTTCGGATGGCTTATGGATCTCAAGTATTTTACAACAACATCTTTCTGCATTTAAAACAATCACATACCAGGTTAGAAACTTTATACACATGTGTTCGCTTACATATTACATTCATACTTACCACTTTGAATGGTGTCGTCTTCTTTAAAAAACAATCAGCATCAGAAAACTGGATGAAGCTCTCACTAGGATGCATGTTGTCAATCACACTTATCGCCAACTTCTCCATGTCAAAACTAACAAGATAAAAGTGACTATTTTCCAGTATCGGGAAAACAATCACGGTGTAACCCGCCAGGTCCATAAGTGATTCATCCTTATTCAGCGCCATAAACAACGCACTGCTGAACCTCTCCAACCGACCATTGTCATCGTACTGTGTGTTGGTTAAGACGTCATCATTCTACATTTTAAAATTAACAAATTATCATCATCTCAATTTTTTTTCCAACCCCACTACTTAAAACTGATTTACAACTAAGAAAAAAGGCTATCACTTACAAAACAAGCCGTATGGCAGAAAAGACGTCGAGTTTCACCAACTTTTTTGTAAACCTCTTTTCTTTTCTGCTTGGTCGTATTCTGGCGATCATCTTCTTCGTGATTTAGGACCGTTGCGAAACAGTTGATAACTGCGTCTCCCATCCACACGCTCGGGCAAAAATCTTTTAATCGAGATAGTTGGTAAACGGGCAACAAGCTGCGCCGCTACCCCTTTTTAATAGCAAAACTAAGCCTTTTAAAAACCACGTACGTTCTGAACAGTTTCATACGTACACATTTTAGACACTTTTAGTACACCAGTGTATATCACATTTTTGGTTCAGTACTAACTTAAATAATGAAACAAAAGCCTAAAGGTTATAACATGAAAGATACATTTAATGCATAACAAAAAAAAGTTACTGATATAATCCAATCAAAGGGTTGCTTACCCTTTTGAACCAGCAACTTCGGCTACTTCTTTTTTTATCCCTGCTCTTCTTTTTTAAACAAACACTGAAATCTGTGAAACAAATCATGCTAAACAACAAAAAACAAAGTAAACAAAACGGAATGATTATCATTAAAAGCCATGAAGATGAAATTAACGACAAAGAACTGGACGAAGAAGTTCACCAAACTGTAATTGAAGATTCAGATGCAAAAAAACCGAATAAAACATATAAAAAAAACTGAACCTGGACGATTCATGGTGGTGTAAAAAACTGGATTTAATTCATCTTGTTCGATTGGGTCTCGTCCATTTAAGCCGCTGCTAGAACCACCCTCCATGATCGACGCCGGGTTTGAGAAATCCTCAGGGTTTGATCGTTTAAAAAATTGGATTAGTGAAAGAGATAAATTGAATATAATTGAAGAAGATCACGTGTAATATGCTATAATATAGGAATTGTAACTGACATTATATTATGGAAAGGAATTTAAAAAAAAAAATAATTTATATAATTACAATCTTGCCCTATTGATCAAAGATTGAAACCAATGGTTGAGATTAGTTCACAAGGTTCACAACCAAAGATGTTGTTCACTCATGATCCCTATCCTATATATATATATATATATATAATGGTTTTAATACATACTATGCGTAAAAAGACGGTTTTAAGCGATTTCGGGGTTTTATAAGAAAAACTGATATTTTTAATATTCCAGAAGGCTTTAAAATATTCTATTTATCATATTAGATCAGTAGAAAAAGGTTTGATATCAAAAGGATTTGTAAAACTCATTTTATAAGCCAAAAGGGCAAAACCGGTAATTACCGAATCAAGCTTATAACCCTATGTTATGCTCAGCCTAAAAATAAATAAAAATCTTCAAAAATCCCAAAATATTATTTTATATCAGTAGGTAAAAAATTTGGTATCAATAATTGGGTTTTGATAGGATATACGCTAATTGTGCCGTTTAATTAATAAAAAGCTTTTCATTTACGCTAATGAGGATAACTCCTAATCTAGACCTCAAACTGATGTCAAATTTTAGGGACAAATTTATAAATCAGTAATAAAGATTATTGTCCTCTCACATTTTCAAAATTCTCGTTTTAGGGTCAAAAGGGCATAACGGTCAACATTTAGGCATTTAACGGAAACATGCATGAACTAGGATTTCTATAGAAACAAGTTGTATAACCTCGGAGGGTTATACTAACCTATAATATGGTCCTAATGGAATCCTAAGGAATATCTAAATTAAGCTAAATCAGGTCAGAACTGAAAGTCAAAGCAAAAGTCAACTTTTGCGACTTTCGGTTCCGAACCGAGCCTATACTTAGAATTGTCGGGTTGAATCATTCTTAGGCATGTTCAACTAATATTTACCAAATTATTAAAGTGAGAAAACTGATCTTATGGTTTCTTATATTAATAATTATGAATTTGTTTAAAACTAACCCGTTTGACTTTCATTTGACCCGACAATTTAACTAAGTAAACGTGGTAAATAGGAGGTGCCCTTTTTAGGGTATAACACCTACCTAATTACGGTCACGTAGCCATGTTTATTGCGAACAATGGCTTAACCGTTTAAAAGTCAAAGCGTTTATCGAAAACGCTTAACTTTTTGGCTATAAACACTAAACAATTTAACTAAGCATGAAAGGAACACTTACAAAGGGTCCTAGCAAGGAGGTTTTGATCCTAAATTCTCAGGTATGAAGAGCAAGGTCTCCAACTTAGAGAATTCAGAAATCAAGTGTGGGTTATGAAGGAAGTGAGGTGGGTATTTATAGGTTCTTCAAGACCGTTGAGATCGTTCTTTGATAAACGTGCTTAGATCTGAACCGTACACCTCTTACCCACTGTTTTCTGGTACATTTGAGGCCCGTTATCCTCATTTCAAGGCTCTACTATGATGCCCACACATAGGGGACATGAAACATGCTCAAAAACATGTCGGATGTTGGTTCGTTTGGCCGTACGGTCACGTTGTTCGTCTAATTACGACGAAACACGAACGGACGTGAAAAACGGTCCAAACTACGCGACGTATGGAATTTTATCAAACCAAACACTAAAATAAAATATTTTAATGCTTACATAAATTTTTGGGTGCCCGGGTATATTCAGAATGCGAGATATGCGCGAAAGTGCAAACTTGTGCACTTTTTGACACTTTTAGTCCCTGCATGACATAAAAGTTTATTTTTGCGCACCAAACACCTCTAAGCTTATATATAAGCTATATAAAGGATAATTAGGGCATGTTTAACTCATGGTCATATTCCGGAAGGTCCGATAACATACGAATCGACATACTTTTGCAGTTTGACGTAATTAGTCCTTTAATCGCACAAAGTAGCGCGAAATGTCGTTTACTGACATCCAAGCCTTCCATGGCCCATAATGGGCATTCCCAAGCATATACTTAAATATTACTACACTCTTGTTTGCTTAAATGGTCACCGAAAGGCGTAGATTCAAAAGTTGATGCTTTAGGTCCCTCTAATGCGCAAACTTGCGCATAACATCGCTTAATAGCATCGAAGCCTCATCTAATCCATATTAGGCACTCTTGAGAGTATTATTAAACATCACGATGCTTCGGGTTCGCTAAAAGGTCATTCAGATGTATAATTAAACATATTGACACTTTTAGTCCCTTTATCTTGCAAAGTTACGCGTAACTTTACGTATAGGCATAAAAACCTTAGATGGCCAATAATTGGCATTCCAGAGAGTATAATCAAATATCATGAAGCTCCTATTTTGTTAAAAGGTCACTCAGAGGTAAGAATTAACATGTTGACGCTTTTAACCCTTCATCGCGCAAACTTTTAATTAATTACGCAAACGGCTACACTCGATCATCAAGTGGCTTATTTGTGAATATAAATTTCGTGAGAGGTTATTTAGAAACTTATTTTAGGTATGTTATCACTTCCAGTCCTTTCATAATCAAAGTTTTCGATTTTTCGAAAAAAATAGTCCCTTAAATTCACTGTTTGACTTCATTAGGGTTTATTACACGTGTCAATACACCATTGGACGTGATTTTACGAGGTGTTACATCCTCACCCCTTTAAAAGAAATCTCGACCTCGAGATTTGCTAAAACGCTGGAAGTACTTTTTGTCGCATAATGGACTTAACTTATATAGCATATCTGGAGCCTCTCCAAGCTCCCAAGTTGACTTCTATAATAGGTACACGTATCCTTTTTGAAGCTTCTTAACCTGTCGATGCAGGTTTCTCATCATATCAAAATCTGCATATCATTATGTGATAATGCTTCTCGACTTGTTGGTGAAACACACTCTTAAATCATCAGTGTGTAATGCATTGCGTGCTCCGCCAAGCTCCTTAAATAGGTTTTAGCTTATAAGCTATTTGATCTTGATACATTCGATTCCTTTGAATGATTATATATATTCAGAGCTCAACTAGCCTAATAATTAACAAATTGGCACACCCTTCCAAGGTGATATCTTTGTTGAACCTTATTCCTTAACAAGAACTTAGGAGGTTTGCTATTTTCATTAATCCTTGATTTTTTCTGCCGAATACTGGCAACTTACAGATGATTATGGATTTGTATGATCTTATTCGTTGTTTCCAATGTAACTTTCGGATCCTGATAATTAGACTTACCAATCTTCTGTCTAACAATAGATGTTTAACATTCCATCTATACAAGGTCTCCAAAGGAGCAGCCTTGATACTTATATATCAACTATTATAGAAAAGCTTATTTTAAGGTGCGATGGTTATTCCAACCTTTGCTTAAAACTAATCTTAAGGAATAGCTAATCCTTGCCGTTAGTCGAACAAATCGACGATCCTGGGCAGCTGATGGTAATTCTTAATTGTTGCCTAAATAGGGTTGCGGTAATCAATGCATAAGCAAAATGAACCGTCTTTCTTAATTAACTATACTGAATCCTCAAAATATTGAGTTAGGCTATATGAATCCTTTATTTTAAAACTTACTTAATCAGGGTTTCGATTCTTCCAATGATGGTACTAGTCGTCTTGGAGATTTCATAATAATACAACCCTAAATGGGATATAAATCTTAACTCTACTAGCCTTCCAGGAGGTAAACAGGGTAATCTTTGGAGAAGATAACCAAGGTATAAGGAGATTACAGAGATTTTCCAAATCTCAGGCTCCAATTCATCTATCATATTCTGTGTCAGATAAGTGACACATTTATGTTACGAGTCCACGAATTCCTTAATCGGGAACATTTACTTGGACAATTCCATTCTGGATATCTTCTTTGAATATCATTAGCTGACTTTAGTACCATATGACCATCGGAATATCTTTGTGGTCCCATGCATAAAACCTCCATACTGATCAGGCATGGAAGCAACCTATGGAACATATTAAGATATACCAATCCTCATATGGCGCTTTTTATCATGCCGTTTGGTATTCGTAATCGATAGAGATCAAAGAGATATCAACTATATGCTGACGCACTTCTTCTAAAGAGAGAATACTTCTATAATTCTACGACTGAAGGTTTCTGACGGGAATAGAAGAAATGGTTCTTATGATTTCGCCTGTAAGTTTTACCTTATACTTAACATCTGGGGTTCTTACGGGGAAATTTCTAAAAGTTTGCTAAGCTTATGGTCTTGTGAGAGACTTAGCAGCACCTGAGACCAAACGTAACTCCTAGCAATAAAATCACAACAAGGGATTTATCTGGTGTCTTTATTACTGTAAATTGCCTCTAATCATTCATCAGGAGGGTTAAACGCCTCCATTCTTAATCTTTTTAAACTTAGCTACAAAATCTTTGTCAAATTTAGGGCAGTCTCAGCTTTGACTGTTTATTTCTTACTCTATAAAACGTGAGTAGCTGAGGTAGATCCATAAATTGTCGTTACTAATCACCAATAACTATTGCATTAAGCTTAGATTTTGGGTAAATGGAATAGGGCGCTATCTCAGCCAATGAATTAAAATTTGCAACATACTGTCGACATTCTAGAACTTTTATGGTGAGATTCAGAAAATTCTTATTCCATCTTTTTCCATTTCGTGACGCGGATAATAGGTTTTCTAATAAGGTCCTTAAAACTTGGACCAGTCTATATTGTATAAGAGGACCTTTCTTGTGGACTTCATTAATGTCCTCACTAATTTAAGGTATTGCCCTCGAACTACCGCGGTGCATACCTCACCGTGTCTTTTCCAGCATAACCACTGATATACCTAATGGTTTCTACTTCATCCCCCAATTTCCTGTAATCGATGGCCCTTTTTTTTACTATTGAAGTCTCTTGACTTCCAAGAGACAAAGTACTTTTAAGTGTATCCTAAAAGAAATGGGGCTCCTTGCCATATATGATTTTGTTTAGTTTATTCTTCGCATGTGAAGTATGAATAAAGCTCTTCTTATGAGCAACGGCATGTGTTTTAAAGCAAACAGCATTCAGCCTCTTGAACCTTTTCATAACTTTTCTCATAGCCTTTCTAACAGCTGTGTTAATTACAGTTTTGGAGATTAACTCCTTCAACATTGAGGTTCACATTTGATGCACCATTGACATTTGTCTCCTGTTTAGCATCGCGACTGTCGTTTGTCTCTTCTGAGTTTTCCATACTCGAAGCTTGGTATCAAATACCAAATTCAACAAGTGCTTAGGCAATCCGTTCCATGTGTCTCCTTGAATTGTCAAAAGGCTCACCATAAGGAGTCTTGATAACTACTTGCTTCTTATCATTCACAATATGGGCTTGGTTTATAAGATGACCAATCCATTCCTATCACTATATCGAGTCCCTTTTATTTTAACGGAAACAAGGACAGCGGAAAAGAATGATTCCTAATGGATATAAAACATTCATCTAATATTACTGAAGCAGTCCCTGAGGTATCATCGGCCAATTCTACTTCATACTTAATGCTTAAAGTTTTAACAGGTAAATTTAATAATTTACAAAATCTGTTGTCTACGAAGGACTTATCTGAACCTGAATCAAATAATATTCTAGCATAAACGTCATTGATCAGGCAAGTACCTGTTGTGACATTGTTATCTTGAACAACCTCTTGAGCATTCATTTGAGAGTCCCCAACTTTGGTCTTCTTAGCCTCTCCAGGCTTCTTGGTTTTATTTGGGCAATTAGTCCTGATATGCCTCTTCTCGTTGCAACCATAACAGGTAGCATCTTTCAACTCCTTGAAATCCAAGGTCTTATGCTCCTTGGACTTGCAGATTCCATAGGGTGGAGGCTGAAATTCAAATCTGCATTTCCCGAGGTGGTATTTCCTATAGGTTTTGCATCTGGTCTTTTCACCTGACTGTTGATCGTCCTTCAAGTCCTTGCATTCATGGGTCTTGTGATCCATCTCTTTACAGATGACACATCCCCTGGTCTGTTCATAGAAACATTTTCCGAAGTGCTTATTCCCGCAGGTTTTACATTCGGGTTTTGCCTCCTTTGGCTTGGACTGGTTATAGCTTGAACCGGTCTTACTCTTTTTGTAACCCTTATTTGGGGTATTATCGCACTTTCGCTTATGATCCTTTAATACTCGGTCCACAGCTTTGTTTACGGTCGTATCTAACATAGCCTGTAACTCGGTGCTTGTTAAGTTCAGTCTTGCATCATCATTCTGATCAACTGGATGATTGTGGGCTTCAGAGGAATCAGCCATGGTGAAGCTTTGAAGGCTACAAACCAAGTGGTAATAATTTATTTAATTATATAGGGAGTCATCGAGTTTGATGATTAAATAGCCATGGTGAAACTCAACCATATAGGCCAATAGATAGTATTAAATCTATTTGATTATGTTTTGCCTAGGTTTTTAAATAATCCATCTTTGGCGCTTAAACGGAATATAATCCTTCATATTTATTAGACAGGGGACATAAATCACGACTGTCAATGTCGTACCGACATTTTATATAGCACAAGGGTTTGTTCCAAAGGACTTTTGATGGCACAGAGGCCTTGTCACTAGGGAAATTTTAAAACATAATCAATGATTCCTTTGGATCGGAAAATTTCATAGTTCATTGTCTTGTCAAGAAGTTATGAAATAAAACTATCTTTTTCATGTATACATCTTTGCCCAAAGGTATTCATCCCAATGGATGTTTTGATGTGTACATCATGTTCGACGTTTATTAGCCACAATTCCTATTGATCATTTAGGCTAAATAAGGGGTTTGGAAAAATCCTAATATAAAGATGACAAGTGTGATTTTATCGCATCACTGTTGTCAAGAGTGTTAACATGTTTTCATATGTTAACAAGGATCTGAATTTCGTTTAAACAGGTCTTACCATCGTAGCTAGGTCTTTAATGACATTCAAGCTAGGTTATACCTTTTAAGATTCTCTTTTAATATGTATACTGGCAGGAAAGGAATGATATTTATTTTATTCAGGATTTTCATTATAATTATTCTAGATTTAATTAAAATATAACTATGGCACAAAAAGGCCAAGTCACAAGGGCAACTTTAAATTATAAACCATGATTTTGTAGGATCAAGGTATTTAGGCTTGAACGTTGTTCATTGCCTTTTCTTAACAGGGAGTTGTAGGCTACGACTGTCGTTTGTCTTATATGACAATGAATATGGCCCGTAAGCATTACATCCCTAATGGATGCTTAATTCACAAAATAAGAAAGGATTTTGGGAGAATCCAGTATAAGGATGATTTATGCAATTTTATCGAATCACATTTGCCAGGAATGTTAACAAGGATTTGAATCTTTTGAATAGGTTCTACCATCTTGGCCTTGTCTGAAATGATATATAGGCTAGGTTGTACCTTTAAGATTCTCTTTTTATTATTTAACGCAGAACAATCCTAAATTGAGACGTTAATAAGGATCTGAATCTAATTGAGGAACTGCCATCTTGGCCCTGTTCTTAAAATGACACATGGGCTAGGTCTTGTTCTTTTTAGATTTTGCCATTTTATTATAATGGTAGATCTTATAAAAAGGAATGTTATTATTATGTTCATATATAATGATAATTAAATTTTAGATAAAACATTCCAATGATTCCAAAGGAGGTACAGAATTGCCCTAAACGGGGCTTGAAAGAATGATGTTGTCCATGAAGGGACTGAAAGATAAGTATGCCCTTATAAGGACTTACTAAGGAAACGAACTTCAGCAAAAGGAGTTTCTTCTTCATTTTATTTCTGAATGTTTTCTCCTTGGTTGCACGTTTATCCTAGTCGCAGTACAAAGCTCCGCATTCCTAGGCTTCGGATGGGGAGGATTTCCATTACGGCTCCTTTGCTTGGCGACATATTAAAAGTATATAGAATTGAAAGAAATAATTCTCCGAATAGAGACGAGAGCATTCCTATGTTAAGTCTACACTCAGAAGGTCAAGGAATGTGCTATTGTGTCATTGAGATTAAACACAAAAGGCTAGTGTTTAATTCACTCAATGTTGGCTCTGATACCAACCTGTCACACCCCGATATTTCCACGTATTACCGGTGGGCCCGGTGGGGAGTATCGTGACGTAGTTGATATCATCATAGTCAAACAGCACAATTTAAATGCACAGCGGAAGCAAAAGATAAATATATTACAATCCGAAAAGAGTAATATCAAGTATTACAAATGCGGTTGTAAAAGATCCACAGGCAGATCAAAAGATAAAAGAAACTTTGTTCAACAGACTCTAAGGCATCTAAGCTTGCGAGACTTTTATTTGATGCTAGGAGAGGCCAGCCTATTCCGATTAGTACCTGCACTTAGCCTTTTTGGGAAAATACGTCAGTTTACACTGGTAAATACAATTTAACTGACTCATTTTGAAAACGTTTAAGAAAATTAATTTGAATGCGCGTGGCATGAAACTTTTTATAACCGGGGATGATTATTTATATATAAACTTGTAAAAGAATTAGATGTTTCTTATACGTTCAGTAGCCCGGGCTGAACACCGGGTTAAAGATTAATAGACACACCACATGGTATAGTCCCGCGGCGAGTTATTCTCGTAACCGGTGGTTATACCTTATTATTTATATATGCACCGTTGGGTGTACGCCTACACCCCGTGCTAAGGTCGTGGCCATTCTATGAATGATGCCAAGGATATCTGGGACATGGTCATTAACCCCCCAAAGGTTTTAAGCAAACAAAACAATTTAAACGGGTCATTTCAATAATTTAACCATCATACGATTAAAGATTCTATGCCCGACCAAGCGGTATTTTATATACCGTACCCCAAGCCCGTATAGGGAAAATAAGTTAAAAGTATTTACCTAAGCAAATTTATACAATTTATCCCAGCCGTATACCACCAAGCAAGTACAGATAGCTTTTACTGGGCTCCTAAATATGGAACAAAGGTTTTTAATAACCTATTAGATTCCTAATGGGTCTTAATTAAGCCTATGCTTAGACCGGTTAGTTTTAACGGAGGATACAGTTCAAAACGCATGATTAAGCGAGAACCAGGTTAGAATGTTGTTTAGACCCGACAAGCTTGTATACTTGTGTAATAAGGGTAAACTAAACACATTCTGGATTTTGAGATAAAAAAAATGATAAGGTTTGACCCGTTTCGGCTAATTTATGCAAACTAGTTACATAAGCCGATCCGAACGCGAAAAGTGCGTAACGGGTAACCAAAAGAGTCATGAACAGGTTTCCTAAGTTAATATGCCTTAAATATGTTGTGATATCAGTAGGATACCTTCCATTATGCCCAAAACGAATTTAAAACCAATTTATTCCCCGTAGGGGTATTTTGGTCATTTTAAAGGTTATAAGAGAGTTTAAATATTAATCTGAGTTTCAGGTCTGATATAATCCGTAAAAATACTTAATTTTATAACAGTAGGGTATAGCATATATGTGAAATTTACTATTTATAACCAAACTATGCGCCGTAGGGGCATTTTGGTAATTTCACATAAGCTTAAAAGGTCAAAATTAGAGAATCTGAGTTTAAAAATTTTATTTACTGTTAAAATATATAAATTTACTTAAAATATCAGTAGGTATCAAGTCTTATATATATATATATATATATATATATATAATGGTTTTAATACATACTATGCGTAAAAAGACGGTTTTAAGCGATTTCGGGGTTTTATAAGAAAAGCTGATATTTTTATTATTCCATAAGGCTTAAAAATATTCTATTTATCATATTAGATTAGTAGAAAAATGTTTGATATCAAAAGGATTTGTAAAACTCATTTTATAAGCCAAAAGGGCAAAACCGGCAATTACTGAATCAAGCTTATAACCCTATGTTATGCTCAGCCTAAAAATAAATAAAAATCTTCAAAAATCCCAAAATATTATTTTATATCAGTAGGTAAAAAGTTTGGTATCAATAATTGGGTTTTGATAGGATATACGCTAATTGTGCCGTTTAATTAATAAAAAGCTTTTCATTTACGCTAATGAGCATAACTCCTAATCTAGACCTCAAACTGATGTCAAATTTTAGGGACAAGTTTATAAATCAGTAATAAAGATTATTGTCCTCTCACATTTTCAAAATTCTCGTTTTAGGGTCAAAAGGGCATAACGGTCAACATTTAGGCATTTAACGGAAACATGCATGAACTAGGATTTCTATGGAAACAAGTTGTATAACCTCGGAGGGTTATACTAACCTATAATATGGTCCTAATGGAATCCTAAGGCATATCTAAATTAAGCTAAATCGGGTCAGAACTGAAAGTCAAAGCAAAAGTCAACTTTTGCGACTTTCGGTTCCGAACCGAGCCTATACTTAGAATTGTCGGGTTGAATCATTCTTAGGCATGTTCAACTAATATTTACCAAATTATTAAAGTGAGAAAACTGATCTTATGATTTCTTATATTAATAATTATGAATTTGTTTAAAACTAACCCGTTTGACTTTCATTTGACCCGACAATTTAACTAAGTAAACGTGGTAATTAGGAGGTGCCCTTTTGAGGGTATAACACCTACCTAATTACGGTCACGTAGCCATGTTTATTGCGAACAATGGCTTAACCGTTTAAAAGTCAAAGCGTTTATCAAAAACGCTTAACTTTTCGGCTATAAACACTAAACAATTTAACTAAGCACGAAAGGAACACTTACAAAGGGTCCTAGCAAGGAGGTTTTGATCCTAAATTCTAAAGTATGAAGAGCAAGGTCTCCAACTTAGAGAATTCAGAAATCAAGTGTGGGTTATGAAGGAAGAGAGGTGGGTATTTATAGGTTCTTCAAGACCGTTGAGATTGTTCCTTGATAAACGTGCTTAGATCTAAACCGTACACCTCTTACCCACTGTTTTCTAATACTATGGGTGCCCAAAATGGCCCATAGTATTGATAAATGAGAGTATGGAAACCACTTTTGGCAAAACCAGCAGCTGAAACATGTTTTCTGCATCTGTGTGCTTCACGCGGCCCGCGTAGGGAACCCTAGAGGGCTTCCCGGCCTGCCTGACAGTCCAGTTCAGCAAACAGCTTTCAAAACATGCAGTTTCAGTCCCTGTACTTGCTTAAATGTCATTTCTGATACATTTGAGGCCCGTTATCCTCATTTCAAGGCTCTACTATGATGCCCACACATAGGGGACATGAAACATGCTCAAAAACATGTCGGATGTTGGTTCGTTTGGCCGTACGGTCACGTTGTTCGTCTAATTACGACGAAACACGAACGGACGCGAAAAACGGTCCAAACTACGCGACGTATGGAATTTTATCAAACCAAACACTAAAATAAAATATTTTAGTGCTTACATAAATTTTTGGGTGCCCGGGTATATTCAGAATGCGAGATATGCGCGAAAGTGCAAACTTGTGCACTTTTTGACACTTTTAGTCCCTGCATGACATAAAAGTTTATTTTTCCGCACCAAACACCTCTAAGCCTATATATAAGATATATAAAGGATAATTAGGGCATGTTTAACTCATGTTCATATTCCGGAAGGTCCGATAACATACGAATCGACATACTTTTGCAGTTTGACGTAGTTAGTTCTTTAATCGCACAAAGTAGCGCGAAATGTCGTTTACTGACATCCAAGCCTTCCATGGCCCATAATGGGCATTCCCAAGCATATACTTAAATATTACTACACTCTTGTTTGCTTAAATGGTCACCGAAAGGCGTAGATTCAAAAGTTGACGCTTTAGGTCCCTCTAATGCGCAAACTTGCGCATAACATCGCTTAATAGCATCGAAGCCTCATCTAATACAAATTAGGCATTCTTGAGAGTATTATTAAACATCACGATGCTTCAGGTTCGCTAAAAGGTCATTCAGAGGTATAATTAAACATATTGACACTTTTAGTCCCTTTATCTTGCAAAGTTGCGCGTAACTTTACGTATAAGCATAAAAACCTTAGATGGCCAATAATTGGCATTCCCGAGAGTATAATCAAATATCATGAAGCTCCTAGTTTGTTAAAAGGTCACTCAGAGGTAAGAATTAACATGTTGACGCTTTTAACCCTTCATCACGCAAACTTTTAATTAATTACGCAAACGGCTACACTCGATCATCAAGTTGCTTATTTGGGAATATAAATATCGTGAGAGGTTATTTAGAAACTTATTTTAGGTATTCCAGTCCTTTCATAATCAAAGTTTTCGATTTTTCAAAAAAATTAGTCCCTTAAATTCACTGTTTGACTTCATTAGGGTTTATTACACGTGTCAATACACCATTGGACGTGATTTTACGAGGTGTTACATGTCTAATCCGCATATATATCACCATTGCTCTTGATTTCTTGACTGTATATCGCTTAAATGTCAAAATATACACGTGTGATTTAGTTTACAAATATTTTGGTATGCCAAGAAACTCGATCAGAAAATAAAAAAGGCATAAGGTTCACAATGGTGTAAAAGTAAAATGGGATATACCGGGTGAGGAATCGAGTTACAGGAACAAGGGCCAAACCAACCACCCAAGAATGGAATCGTCGAGCGAAAACACTTAACAACCTTCTGGAAGTAGCTTTTCTTGCCACCAGACCTTTCTCTTTCAATTAGAAATCTGATGCCGTCACTAAATACATTTCTTAAATTGTAGCCATTTTTTGAGTGTTTATTTTTTGGTGTCTAATTCGCATATATATCCCCATTGCCCTTGATTTGTTTGAATGTATATCTCTTAAATGTCAACATATACACGTGTGATTTAGTTTACGAGGATTTTTCAATGCCAAGAACCTCGATCAGAGAGTAAAAAAGGCGTAAGGTTCACAATGGTCAATGGTGTAAAACTAAAATGGGATATACGGGATAGGATTCGAGTTACAAGAACTAGGGCCAAACCAACCACCCAAGAATGGAATCGTCGAGCGAAACACTTGACAACCTCCGGGAAGCAGCTTTTCTTGCCACCAGACCTTTCTCCATCAATTAGGAATCGGATGCCGTCACTAAACACATTCCTTAAATTGTAGCCATTTTTGATTGTTTATTTTTTGGTGTCTAATCTGCATATATATCACCATTGCTCTTGACTGTATATCACTCTAATGTCAACATATACACATGTGATTTAGTTTACGAAGATTATTCAATGCCGAGAACCTTGATCAGAGAGTAAAAAAGTCATAAGGTTCACAATAGTGTAAAACTAAAATGGGACATACCGGGCTAGGATTCGAGTTACGAGAACAAGGGCCAAACCAACTACCCAAGACTGGAATCATCGAGCGAAAACACTTGACTACCTCCTGGAAGCAGCTTTTGTTGCCACCAGACCTTTCTCCATCAATTAGGATTCTGATGCCGTCACTAAACACATTCCTTAAATTGTAGCCATTTTTTGAGTGTTTATTTTTTGGTGTCTAATCCGCATATATATCACCATTGATATTGATTTTCTTGACTGTATATCTCTTAAGTGTTAATATATACACGTGTGATTTAGTTTACGAATATTTTTCAATGCCGAGAACCTCGATCAGATAGTAAAAAAGGCGTAAGTTTCACAATGGTGTAAAACTAAAATGGGATATACCGGGCTAGGATTCGAGTTACAGGAACAAGGGCCAAACCAACCACCCAAGAATGGAATCGTCGAGCGAAAACACTTGACAATCTCATGGAAGCAGCTTTTCTTGCCACCAGACCTTTCTCCTTAAAATAGGAATCTGATGCCGTCACAAAACACATTCCTTAAATTGTATCCATTTTTTGAGTGTTTATTTTTTGGTGTCTAATCCGCATATATATCACCATTGCTCTTGATTTTCTTGACTGTATATCGCTTAAATGTCAACATATACACGTGTGATTTAGTTTATGAAGATTTTTCTATGCCGAGAAACTCGATGAGAGAGTAAAAAAGGCATAAGGTTCACAATGGTGTAAAAGTAAAATGGGAAATACCGGGCTAGGATTCGAGTTACAGGAACAAGGGCCATACCAACCTCCCAAGAATGGAATCGTCGAGAGAAAACACTTGACAACCTTCTGGAATGAGCTTTTCTTGCCACCAGACCTTTCTCCATCAATTAGAAATCTGATGCCGTCACTAAACACATTCCTTAAATTGTAGGCATTTTTTAAGTGTTTATTTTTTGGTGTCTAATTCGCATATATATATATATATATCCCCATTGCTCTAGATTTTTTTGACTGTATATCTCTTTAATGTCAACATATACACGTGTGATTTAGTTTACGAGGATTTTTCAATGCCGAGAACCTCGATCAGAGATTAAAAAAGGCGTAAGGTTTACAATGGTGTAAAACTAAAATGGGATATACCGGGCTAGGATTCGAGTAACATGAACAAGGTCCAAACCAACCACCCAAGAATGGAATCATCGAGCGAAAACACTTGACAACCTCCAGGAAGCAGCTTTTCTTGCCACCAGACCTTTCTCCATCAATTAGGAATTTGATGTCGTCACTAAACACATTCCTTAAATTGTAGCCATTTTTTAGTGTTTATTTTTTGGTGTCTAATCCGCATATATATAACCATTGCTCTTGATTTTCTTGACTGTATATCTCTTAAATGTCAACATATACACGTGTGATTTAGTTTACGAAGATTTTTCAATGCCGAGAACCTCGATCAGAGAGTAAAAAAAAGGAGTAAGGTTCACATTGGTGTAAAACTAAAATGGGATATACCGGGCTAGGATTCGAGTTACAGGAACAAGGGCCAAACAAACCACCCGAGAATGGAATCGTCGAGCGAAAACACTTGACAACCTACTGGAAGCAGCTTTTCTTGCCACCAGATCTATCTCCATCAATTAGGAATCTGATGCCGTCACTAAACACATTCCTTAAATTGTTGCCATTTTTTGAGTGTTTATTTTTTGGTGTCTAATCCGCATATATATAACCATTGCTCTTGATTTTCTTGACTGTAGATCTCTTAAATGTCAACATATACACGTGTGATTTTGCTTACGAAGATTTTTCAATGCCGAGTACCTCGATCAGAGAGTAAAAAAGGAGTAAGGTTCACAATGGTGTAAAACTAAAATGAGATATACCGGGCTAGGATTCGAGTTACAGGAACAAGGGCCAAACCAACCACCCGAGATTGGAATCGTCGAGCGAAAACACTTAACAACCTCCTGTAAGCAGCTTTTCTTGCCACCAGACCTTTCTCCATCAATTAGGAATCTGATGCCGTCACTAAACACACTCCTTAAATTGTAGCCATTTTTTGAGTGTTTATTTTTTGCTGTCTAATCCGCATATATTTAACCATTGCTCTTGATTTTCTTGACTGTATATCTCTTAAATGTCAACATATACACGTGTGATTTAGTTTACAAAGATTTTTCAATGCCGAGTACCTCGATCAGAGGGTAAAAAAGGTGTATGGTTCACAATGGTGTAAAACTTAAATGGGATATATCGGGCTAGGATTCGAGTTACAGGAACAAGGGCCAAACCAACCACCCAAGAATGGAATCGTCGAGCGAAAACACTTGACAACCTCCTTGAAGCAGCTTTTCTTGCCACCAGACCTTTCTCCATCAATTAGGAATCGGATGCCGTCACTAAACACATTCCTTAAATTGTAGTCATTTTTTGAGTGTTTATATTTTGGCGTCTAATCCGCATATATATCACTATTGCTCTTGATTTTCTTGACTGTCTATCTCTTAAATGACAACATATACACATGTGTTTTAGTTTACGAAGATTTTTCAATGCCGAGAACCTCGATCAGAGAGTAAAAAAGGCCTACGGTTCACAATGGGGTAAAACTAAAATGGGATATACCGGGCTAGGATTCGAGTTACAGGAAAAAGGGCCAAACCAACCACCCAAGAATGGAATCGTCGAGCGAAAAACACTTGACAACCTCCTGGAAGCAGCTTTTCTTGCCACCAGACCTTTCTCTATCAATTAGGAATCTGATGTCGTCACTAAACACATTCCTTAAATTGTAGCCATTTTTAGTGTTTATTTTTTGGTGTCGAGTCCGCATATATATCACCATTGCTCTTGATTTTCTTGACTGTATATCTCTTAAATGTCAACATATACACGTGTGATTTAGTTTACGAAGATTTTTCAATGCCGAGAACCTCGATCAGAGAGTTAAAAAGGCGTAAGGTTCACAATGGTGTAAAACTAAAATGGGATATACTGGGCTAGGATTCGAGTTACAGGAAAAAGGGCCAAACCAACAACCCAAGAATGGAATCGTCGAGCGAAAACACTTTACAACCTCCTGGAAGCAGCTTTTCTTGCCACCAGACATTTCTCCATCAATTAGGAATCTGATGCAATCACTAAACACATTCCTTAAATTGTAGCCATTTTTTGAGTGTTTTTTTTTGTGTCTAATCAGCATATATATCACCATTGCTCTTGATTTTCTTGATTGTATATATCTTGAATGTCAACAAATACACGTGTGATTAAGTTTACGAGGATTTTTCAATTCTGAGAACCTCGATCAGAGAGTAAAAGAGGCGTAAGGTTCACAATGGTGTTAAACTAAAATGGGATATACCGGGCTAGGATTCGAGTAACAGGAACAAGGTCCAAACCAACCAGCCAAGAATGGAATCGTCGAGCGAAAACACTTGACAACCTCCAGGAAGCAGCTTTTCTTGCCACCAGACCTTTCTCCATCAATTAGGAATCTGATGCCGCCACTAAACACAATCCTTAAATTGTAGCCATTTTTTGAGTGTTTATTTTTTGGTGTCTAATCCGCATATATATAACCATTGCTCTTGATTTTCTTGACTGTATATCTCTTAAATGTCAACATATACACGTGTGATTTAGTTTACGAAGATTTTTCAATGCCAAGAACCTCGATCAGAGAGTAAAAAAGGCGTACGGTTCACAATGGGGTAAAACTAAAATGGGATATACCAGGCTAGGATTCGAGTTACAGGAACAAAGGCCAAACAAACCACCCGAGAATGGAATCGTCGAGCGAAAACACTTGACAACCTCCTGGAAGTAGCTTTTCTTGCCACCAGACCTATCTCCATTAATTAGGAATCTGATACCGTCACTAAACACATTCCTTAAATTGTAGCAATTTTTTAGTGTTTATTTTTTGGTGTCTAATCCGCATATAAATAACCATTGCTCTTGGTTTTCTTGACTGTATATCTCTTAAATGTCAACATATACACGTGTGATTTAGTTTACGAAGATTTTTCAATGCCGAGAACCTCGATCAGAGAGTAAAGAAGGCGTAAGGTTCACAATGGTGTAAAACTAAAATGGGATATATCGGGCTAGGATTCGAGTTACAGGAACAAGGGCCAAACCAACCACCCGAGAATGGAATCGTCGAGCGAAAACACTTGACAACCTCCTGGAAGCAGCTTTTCTTGCCACTAGACATTTCTCCATCAATTAGGAATCTGATGCCGTCACTAAACGCATTCCTTTAATTGTAGCCATTTTTTGAGTGTTTATTTTTTGGTGTCTAATCCGCATATATTTAACCATTGCTCTTGATTTTCTTGACTGTATATCTCTTAAATGTCATCATATACACGTGTGATTTAGTTTACGAAGATTTTTCAATGCCGAGAACCTCGATCAGAGAGTAAAAAAGGCGTAAGGTTCACAGTGGTGTAAAACTAAAATGGGATATACCGGGCTTGGATTTGACTTACAGGAAAAAAGGCCAAACTAACCACCCAAGAATGGAATCGTCGAGCGAAACCACTTTACAGCCTCCTGGAAGCAGCTTTTCTTGCCACCAGACCTTTCTCCGTCAATTAGGAATCTGATTCCATCACTAAACACATTCATTAAATTGTAGCCATTTTTTGAGTGTTTTTTTTTGTATCTAATCTGCATATATATCACAATTGCTCTTGATTTTCTTGATTGTATATCATTATAATGTCAACATATACACGTGTGATTTAGTTTACGAAGATTTTTCAATACCGAGAACCACAATCAGAGAGTAAAAAAGGCGTAAGTTTCACAATGGTGTAAACCTAAAATGAGATATACCGGGCTAGGATTCGAGTTACAAGAACAAGGGCCAAACCAACCACCCAAGAATGGAATCGTCGAGCGAAAACACTTGATAACCTCCTGGAAAGCTTTTCTTCCCAACAGAACTTTATCCATCAATTAGGAATCCGATGCCGTCACTAAACACATTCATTAAATTGTAGCCATTTTTTGAGTGTTTATTTTTTGGTGTCTAATCCGCATATATATCACCATTGCTCTTGATTTTCTTGATTGTATATCTTTAAAATGTCAACATATACACGTGTGATTTTGTTTACGAAGATTTTTCAATGTCGAGAACCTCGATCAGAGAGTAAAAAAGGCGTAAGGTTCACGATGGTGTAAAACTAAAATGGGATATATCAGGCTAGGATTCGAGTTACAGGAACAAGGGAAAACCAACCACCCAATAATGGAATCGTCGAGCGAAAACACCTGACAACCTCCTGGAAGCAGCTTTTCTTGCCACCAGAACTTTATCCATCAATTAGGAATCCGATGCCGTCACTAAACACATTCCTTAAATTGTAGCCATTTTTTGAGTGTTTATTTTTTGGTGTCTAATCCGCATATATTTCACCATTGCTCATGATTTTCTTGACTGTATATCTCTTAAATGTCAACATATACACGTGTGATTTAGTTTAGAAGATTTTTCAATGCCGAGAACCTCGATCAGAGAGTAAACAAGGCGTTAGGTTCACAATGATGTAAAACTAAAATGGGATATACCCTGCTAGGATTCGAGTTACAGGAACAACGGCCAAACCAACCACCCAAGAATGGAATCATCGAGCGAAAACACTTGACAACCTCCTGGAAGCAGCTTTTCTTGCCACCAGAACTTTATCCATCAATTAGGAATCCGATGCCGTCACTAAACACATTTCTTAAATTGTAGCCATTTTTTGAGTGTTTATTTGTTGGTGTCTAACCCGCATATATATCACCATTGCTCTTGATTTTCTTGACTGTATATCTCTTAAATGTCAACATATACACGTGTGATTTAGTTTACGAAGATTTTTCAATGTCGAGAACCTCGATCAGAGAGTAAAAAATGCGTAAGGTTCACAATGGTATAAACCTAAAATGGGATACACCTGGCTAGGATTCGAGTTATAGGACCAAGGGCCAAACCTAGCACCCAAGAATGGAATCGTCGAGCAAAAACACTTGACAACCTCCTGTAAACAGCTTTTCTTGCCACCAGACCTTTCTCCTTCAATTAGGAATCTGATGCCCTCACTAAACACATTCCTTAAATTGTAGGCATTTTTTGAGTGTTCATTTTTTTGGTGTCTAATCCGCATATATATCAGCATTGCTCTTGATTTTCTTGATTGTATATCTCTGAAATGTCAACATATACAACGGAGTAAAACTAAAATGGGATATAGCGGGCTAGGATTCGTGTTACAGGAACAAGGGCCAAACCAACCACCCCAAGAATGGAATCGTCGAGCGAAAACACTTGACAACCTCCTGGAAGCAGCTTTTCTTGCCACCAGACCTTTCTCCTTCAATTGGGAATCTGATGCTGTCACAAAACACATTCCTTAAATTGTATCCATTTTTTGAGTGTTTATTTTTTGGTGTCTAATCCGCATGTATATCACCATTGCTCTTGATTTTCTTGACTGTATATCACTTAAATGTCAACATATACACGTGTGATTTAGTTTACGAATATTTTTCTATACCGAGAAACTCGATCAGAGAGTAAAAAAGGCATAAGGTTCACAATGGTGTAAAAGTAAAATGAGATATACCGGGCTAAGATTCGAGTTACAGGAACAAGGGACAAACCAACCACCCAAGAATGGAATCGTCGAGCGAAAACACTTGACAACCTTCTGGAAGCAGCTTTTCTTGCCACCAGACCTTTCTCCATTAATTAGAAATCTGATGCCGTCACTAAACACATTCCTTAAATTGTAGCCATTTTTAGTGTTTATTTTTTTGTATCTAATCCGCATATATATCACCATTACTCTTGATTTTCTTTACTGTTTATCTCTTAAATGTCAACATATACACGTGTGATTTAGTTTACGAAGATTTTTCAATGCCGAGAACCTCGATCAGAGAGTAAAAATGGCATAAGGTTCACAATTGTGTAAAACTAAAATGGGATACACTAGGCTAGGATTCGAGTTACAAGAACAAGGGCGAAACCAACCGCCCAAGAACTGAATCGTCGAGCGAAAACACTTGACAACCTCCTTGAAGCAGCTTTTCTTGCTACCAGACCTTTCTCCATCTATTAGGAATCTGATGCCGTCACTAATTAAATTCCTTAAATTGTAGCCATTTCTTGAGTGTTTATTTTTGGGTGTCTATTCCGCATATATATCACCATTGCTCTTGATTTTCTTGATTGTATATCTCTTAAATGACAACATATACACGTGTGATTTAGTTAACGAAGATTTTTCAATGTCGAGAACCTCGATCAGAGAGTAAAAAAGGCGTAAGGTTCACAATGGTGTAAAACCAAAAGGGGATTTACCGGGCTAGGATTCAAGTTACAGGAACGAGGTCCAAACCAACCACCCATGAATGGAATCATAGAGCGAAAACACTTGACAACCTCCTGGAAGCAGCATTTCTTGCCACCAGACCGTTCTCCAACAATTAGGATTGATGCCGTCACTAAACACATTCCTTAAATTGTAGCCCTTTTTTGAGTGTTTATTTTTTGGTGTCTAATCCGCACATATATCACCATTGCTCTTGATTTTCTTTACTGTATATCTCTTAAATGTCAACATATACACATTTGATTTAGTTTACGAAAATTTTTCAATGCCGAGAACGTCGATCAGAGTGTAAAAAAGGTGTAAAGTTCACAATGTTGTAAAAGTAAAATGGGATATACCGGGCTAGGATTCGAGTTACAGGAACAAGGGCCAAACCAACCACCTAAGAATGGAATCGTCGAGCGAAAACACTTGACACCCTCCTGGAAGCAGCTTTTCTTGCCACTAGACCTTTATCCATCAATTAGGAATCTGATGCCGTCACTAAATACATTCCTTAAATTGTAGCCATTTTTGAGTGTTTATTTTTTGGAGTCTAATCCGCATATATATCACCATTGCGCTTGATTTTCTTGACTGTATATCACTTAAATGTCAACATATACACGTGTGATTTAGTTTACGAAGATTTTTCAATGCCGAGAACCTCGATCAGAGAGTAAAAAAGGCGTAAGGTTCACAATGGTGTAAAACTAAAATGGGATATACCGGGCTAGGATTCGAGTTACAGGAACGTGGGCCAAACCAACCACCCAAGAATGGAATCGTCGAGCGAAAACACATGACAACCTCCTCGAAGCAGCTTTTGTTGCCACCAGACCTTTCTCCATCAATTAGGAATCTGATGTCGTCACTAAACACAGTCCTTAAATTGTAGCCATTTTTTGAGTTTTTATTTTTTGGTGTCTAATCCGCATATATATATCACCATTCCTAATGATTTTCTTGACTGTATATCTCTTAAATGTCAACATATACACGTGTGATTTAGTTTACAAAGATTTTTCAATGCCGAGAACCTCGATAAGAGAGTAAAAAAGGCGTAAGGTTCACAATGGTGTAAAACAAAAATGGGATATGCCGGGCTGGGATTTGAGTTACGGGAATAAGGACCAAACCAACCACCCAAGAATGAATCGTCGAGCGAAAACACTTGACAGATTCCTGGAAACAGCTTTTCTTGCCACCAGACCTTTCTCCATCAATTCGGAATCTGATGCCGTCACTAAACACATTCCTTAAATTGTAGCCATTTTTTAGTGTTTATTTTTTGGTGTCTAATCCGCATATATATAACCATTGCTCTTGATTTTCTTGACTGTATATCTCTTAAATGTCAACATATACACGTGTGATTTAGTTTACGAAGACTTTTCAATGCCGAGAACCTCGATCAGAGAGTAAAAAAGGCGTATGGTTCACAATGGTGTAAAACTAAAATGGGATATACCGGGATAGGATTCGAGTTACAGGAACAAGGGCCAAACAACCACCTAAGAATTGAATCGTCGAGCGAAAACACTTGACAACCTCCTGGAAGCAGCTTTTCTTGCCACCAGACCTTTCTCCATCAATAAGAAATCTGATGTCGTCACTAAACACATTCCTTAAATTGTAGCCGTTTTTTCAGTATTTATTTTTTGGTGTCTAATCCGCATATATATCACCATTGCTCTTGATTTTCTTGACTGTGTATCTCTTAAATGTCAACATATACACGTGTGATTTAGTTTACGAAGATTTTTCAATGCCGAGAACCTTGATCAGAGAACAAAAAAGGCATAAGGTTCACAATGGTGTAAAACTAAAATGGGATATACCGGGCTAGTATTCGAGTTACAGGAACAAGGGCCAAACCAACCACCCCAGAATGGAATCGTCGAGCGAAAACACTTGACAACCTCCTGGAAGCAGCTTTTCTTGCCACCACACCTTTCTCCATCAATGATCTAAACATGTGTTAACCCCACCTTATATTTACTACCGTGTTCATCATTCACACTATCCACGTCTCCCTCATTCCTGAACCGGTTTTTTTTTTTTTGGTGGTTTATGGTATTTTTCCTAACCCTAAACATTTCCCCCAAATTTCAGCCATCTCTCTTGGTTATCTTCTTTATAGGGTTCCCATACAATCCATCCAAAAGCTAACCTGCCATATACCACTTTTTCATCCTGATTTTCATGTAAGATTTCTTTCATCTCGTCTCAGTTCTATTAATCCCATTACCAAATGTTGTTCCATCTACTCATGATAATAACGGTCATGAACTTTATGATTTTCTTTAACTTAATCGCATCAGATTTGATGAGGTTCATATGATTTACTCTAACGATGATGATTTTGTGATGTTTTTGAGCTTAATCGCATCAGATATGATGAATTTCATATGATTTTTCTTCGGTGATGAATTTTGTGATGTTTTTGAACTTAATCGCATCAGATTTGGTGAATTTTATATGATTTGCGCTAACAGTGATGAGTTTTGTGATGTTTATGAACTTTAATTGCATCATAATTGTGTTTTTTAGTTTAGTTAGGTATGATGTTGTATTCTTCACGTCTAATTGTTGTGTTGTTAGTTTATATTATTAAAAATTGTTGTTACATCTACTAATGATAATACAGTTTGAGTTTTATGTGATTTGCTCAAACGATGATGAATTTTGTGACGTTATAGAACTTAATCACATCAGATTTGTCCGTTTTTAAAGTTTTTTTAGTTATTATACTATACTCTTCACATTGAATGTTTGTGTTGTTAGTTTATGCTAACAATGAGACTCTTCGTACTATCCACGCCTCGCTTATTTCTGAACGAGGTTTTTTTTAATTCATAGAAGTGCTGGTTTTTGACTCTATTGACCAGGCAACTAATGGCATGATAACCTGTTAATATGCAGCTACAACTAATAATTTCTCTTTTGTTTCACATTTATATGTCTGAGCCAATGTCTTAGTCCGTGGATGATTTTCTTGACTGTATATCTCTTAAATGTCAACATATACACGTGTGATTTAGTTTACGAAGATTTTTCAATGCCGAGAACCTCGATCAGAGAGTAAAGAAGGCGTAATGTTCACAATGTTGTAAAAGTAAAATGGGATATACCGGGCTAGGATTCGAGTTACAGGAACAAGGGCCAAACCAACCACCCAAGAATGGAATCGTCGAGTGAAAACACTTGACAACCTCCTGGAGCCAGCTTTTCTTGCCACCAGACCTTTCTCCATCAACTAGAAATCTGATGCTGTAACTAAACACATTCCTTAAATTGTAGCCATTTTTCGAGTGTTTATTTTTTGGTGTCTAATCCGAATATATATCACCATTGCTCTTGATTTTCTTAACTGTATATTTCTTAAATGTCAACATATATCAGTGTGATTTAGTTTACGAAGATTTTTCAATGCCGAGAACCTCGATCAGAGAGTAAAAAAGACGTAAGGTTCACAATGCTGTAAAAGTAAAATGGGATATACCAGGCTAGCATTCGAGTTACAGGAACAAGGGCCAAACCAACCACCCAAGAATGGAATCGTCGAGCGAAAACACTTGACAACCTCCTGGAAGCAGCTTTTCTTGCCACCAGACATTTCTCCATCAATTAGAAATCTGATGCCGTAACTAAACACATTCCTTAAATTATAGCAATTTTTTGAGTGTTTATTTTTTGGTGTCTAATCCGAATATATATCACAATTGCTCTTAATTTTCTTGATTGTATATCTCTTAACTGTCAACATATACACGTGTGATTTAGTTTACGAAGATTTTTCAATGCCGAGAACCTCGATCAGAGAGTAAAAAAGGCGTAAGGTTCACAATGGTGTAAAATTAAATGGGATATACCGGGCTAAGATTCGAGTTACAGGAACAAGAGCCAAACCAACCACCCAAGAATGGAATCGTCAACCGAAAATACTTGACAACCTCCTGGAAGCAGCTTTTCTTGCCACCAGACATTTCTCCATCAATTAGGAATCTGATGCCGTCACTAAAACATTCCATAAATTGTAGCCATTTTTGAGTTTATATTTTTTGCTGTCTAATCCGCATATATATCACCATTGCTCTTGATTTTCTTGACTGTATAACTCTTAAAGGTCAACATATACACATGTGATTTAGTTTACGAATATTTTTCAATGCCGAGAACCTCGATCAGAGAGTAAAAAAGGCGTAAGGTTAACAATGGTGTAAAAATAAAATGGGATATACCGGGCTAGGATTCGAGTTACAGGAACAAAAGCTAAACCAACCACCCAAGAATGAAATCGTCGAGCGAAAACACTTGACAGCCTCATGGAAGCAGTTTTTCTTGCCACAAGACATTTCTCCATCAATTAGGAATCTGATGTCGTCACTAAAAACATTCCTTAAATTGTAGCTATTTTTTGAGTGTTTATTTTTTGGTGTCTAATCCGCATATATATCACCATTGCTCATGATTTTCTTGACAATATATCTCTTAAATATCAACATATACACGTGTGATTTATGAAGATTTTTCAATGTTGAGAACCTCGATCAGAGAGTAAAGAAGGCGTAAGGTTCACAATGCTGTAAAAGTAAAATGGGATATACCGGGCTAGGATTCGAGTTACAGGAACAAGGGCCAAACCAACCACCCAAGAATGGAATCGTCGAGCAAAAACACTTGACAACCTCCTGGACGCAGCTTTTCTTGCCACCAGACATTTCTCCTTCAATTAGGAATCTGATGCTGTAACTAAACACATTCCTTAAATTGTAGCCATTTTTTGAGTGTTTATTTTTTGGTGTCTAATCCGAATATATATCACCATTGCTCTTGATTTTCTTAACTGTATATCTCTTAAATGTCAACATATACACGTGTGATTTAGTTTACGAAGATTTTTCAATGCCGAGAACCTCGATCAGAGAGTAAAAAAGACGTAATGTTCACAATGCTGTAAAAGTAAAATGGGATATACCGGGCTAGCATTCAAGTTACAGGAACAAGGGCCAAACCAACCACCCAAGAATGGAATCGTCGAGCGAAAACACTTGACAACCTCCTGGAAGCAGCTTTTCTTGCCACCAGACCTTTCTCCATCAATTAGAAATCTGATGCCGTAACTAAACACATTCCTTAAATTGTAGCAATTTTTTGAGTGTTTATTTTTTGGTGTCTGATCCGAATATATATCACCATTGCTCTTAATTTTCTTGACTGTATATCTCTTAAATGTCAACATATACACGTTTGATTTAGTTTACGAAGATTTTTCAATGCCGAGAACCTCAATCAGAGAGTTAAAAAGGCGTAAGGTTCACAATGGTGTAAAACTAAAATGGGATATACCGGGCTATGATTCGAGTTACAGGAACAAGGGCCAAACCAACCACCCAAGAATGGAATCGTCGAGCGAAAATACCTGACAACCTCCTGGAAGCAACTTTTCTTGCCACCAGACCTTTCTCCATTAATTAGGAAACTGATGTCGTCACTAAAAACATTCCTTAAATTGTAGCCATTTTTTAGTGTTTATTTTTTGGTGTCTAATCCGCATATATATCCCCATTGCTCTTGATTTTCTTGACAATATATCTCTTAAATGTCAACATATACACGTGTGATTTACGAAGATTTTTCAATGCCGAGAACCTCGATCAGAGAGCAAAAAAGGCATAAGGTTCACAATGGTGTAAAACTAAAATGGGATATACCGGGCTAGGATTCGAGTTACAGGAACAAGGGCCAAACCAACCACCCAAGAATGGAATCGTCGAGCGAAAACACTTGACAACCTTCTGGAAGCAGCTTTTCTTGCCACCAGACCTTTCTCCATCAATTAGGAAACTGATGCCGTCACTAAACACATTCCTTAAATTGTAGCCATTTTTTGAGTGTTTAACTTATTCGCATCAGATTTGATGAGGTTCATATGATTTACTCTAACGATGATGATTTTGTGATGTTTTTGAGCTTAATCGCATCAGATATGATGAATTTCATATGATTTTTCATCGGTGATGAATTTTGTGATGTTTTTGAACTTAATCGCATTAGATTTGGTGAATTTTATATGATTTGCGCTAACAGTGATGAGTTTTGTGATGTTTATGAACTATAATTGTTTCGTAATTGTGTTTTTTTAGTTTATTTAGGTATGATGTTGTATTCTTCACGTCTAATTGCTGTGTTGTTAGTTTATATTATTAGAAACTATTGTTACATCTACTAATGATAATACAGTTTGAGTTTTATGTGATTTGCTCAAACGATGATGAATTTTGTGACGTTATTGAACTTAATCACATCACATTGAATGTTTGTATTGTTAGTTTATACTAACAATGAGACTCGTCGTACTATCCACGCCTCGCTTATTTTTGGACCAGGTTTTTTTTTTAATTCATAGAAGTGCTGGTTTTTGAGTCTATTGACCAGGCAACTAATGGCATGATAACCTTTTAATATGCAGCTACAACGAATAATTTCTGTTTTGTTTCACATTTATATGTCTGATCCTATGTCTTAGTCTGTGGATGAGTTGTTTGGTTGATGATTATGCAATAAAAGGATCTGGAGATGTGAAGTAAAATATATTTTTGAAGTTACAGTTATGTTTAGTGCCTATTTCTTGCTACCGGTTTCTGTAGACATAATAATTGTATGTTTTAGGCTTTATAGAACTTTTCATTATCTACTTGGCCAAGATTTGTCTATATGTCTTTACAAATGGAGACTTAGATGACTATTTGTCTCGATCATCTTTCTCTTAAACTAAGATACTACTGTTATGTATTTATGAGAATATTTGAGTGTTTGTGGCCATATGCGTACAAGTTCACACATGTTATCCTTTTTATGCATATAATTCACACATTATATCCTATATCTTTTTTTATTTCTTACGTGTATATATCATATACATAGAAGGGATTTGCATTATTGCATTAGCATTTGTCAGTTTTAGCCTCAAACCAAACCAAAAACCAAAAATTCAGATTTAGGGCTTTTGAAAACACTTTAATTTTTGTTTTTTGCGTTTTCACCGTGTGTACAATCGCTTAAGGTTTTTGATTTTACCATTTGGACTAAGACCATGCGTAGTCTAGCGCTATGAGGGGGTGAAAAGGGCCTATGGCGCCCCATAGCACCCGGAACACCGCTCTCCTCGGTGTTAGGGGGGTTATTAGCCAATTTTCAAAACCGAGATAAAACATAAGCCGAATTTACCCACTTGTAGATAAATTTTTCAAAATTTTGTTAACCCATTGGTATTGCTAAAACTTTATTACTTTTTAATTATGATTATTGTTTACAGCAATGACAACTAGACCAACATCAAAACCTGTTTGTGAATCATTTTTTGTCTGATACCATGGAAAGTATGTTTTTTTTTAAATTGGTTTTTATTTTTAACTACTCATTATTAGAATTACTTTTAAAATATCTACTTTTTTGTAACTGATATTCATGAATTATGCGGCATATTTCAAATAATTATTTATAAATTAGGACTTTGCATCAACAAGGTAATAAACCTCTCCCCAAAAAAACTGTTAACATTTTTTACTTTTCAGCATTCCTAAAGTATAAAAAACTGTAAAAACATAAAAAACAAACCCTATTTTTTCTTCTATTCATATATATTTTCATTTGACCTACTCAAAGGTCTTCTCTCTACATTTGACCTTACACATATATGTGTCCTTAATTTCTGCAACAAAACAGTTTTTCGATCAATGAAAATACATTTGAAATACATAATATTGGTCAACTACAAAGACAGATAAAGCATTTCAAATTGTTTCACATTTTAGTTATCTAACTACCTAACCAAGAAAGATAATCTTTTCTCTTTACTTTCATATACCCTCAAATAGATTTGTTGTTTTGTTTCATCACCAACTATTTATAACCACCCTCATATTTCATCAAGTTAAACTTACATTCTTGCATTTTACCTGTCAAACACTCATGGAGCACCAGTGCATCTCTAAAATAAATTTGCATTTCTTAATTTACACATTCATATCATCTATTATAATTAATACTATTAACCATATATTTTATGATACAACAACATCACCTATTTGAAGGATTTGGATTTGGCTCGCTGTGATTACACTGTGAAGGTTCGTATACTCCGGTTATGGAAGCAACCCATGTATAACAATCCAGAACACTTTTACTCAATCGAAATGATTGTGGTTGACAAACAGGTATATGTTTCAAAGCTAATTTTTAAATATTTCACATGTTGTCCGTTGTTATATTATTTTAAACCTATTTAAAGGATTAACATATTCATAGTTTATAATTTTCGTTTTTTATGTTGTAGGGAACAACAATGCAAGCCAATGTTCTCCGAAGATGGTTTCCCAGATTTGAGCATCTTTTAAAAATGAAGATGTCGACTTATATTCCTGAACAACTTACTAAATTGAAACTTGTGTTCATAAAATAAAAAATTGAACTGACAAGCGTCAAAACATTATTATTTCAAATTACTTGGTTACATGTTCTTTTTTATTTTTTTTTTAAATCATACATCATATTTATTAATATGTTTTAAATTTTATTTTTTAAACCCGTGTGTCACACAGGATATAAGCTAGGGAATTATATGTATACTAGCAATTCTTACTATATTTTTTTGAACGACATGAATGTATACTAGTAATTCTTACTATATTTTTTTAATGACAATTTTTTTTTATATATGAGAGACTTGAATTCAAAACATTCTTCTCTCAAATCTAGGTGTATAAACATTTTGTCTTTGCTAATAGACCAAAGCCGGACCTATAGTATAAATAACCTAGGTTTAGGCCTAGGCCTCCAAAGAAAAAAAAAATAGGGTCTCCACAAGAAACCACTCTTTATTATATTTTATTATAGTTGTGTTATATTTTTGCTTGGTTTCAAACATGGATAAAGGAGTATCGTTTATAATAATTAAATAAAGAAAAATTACCCAAATTTTCATTTCTCTTGGGTCTCCAAAATAGTTGGAACGTATCACTCTGTCGATAGCAATTTAGAGTAGCTCTTAGCTACACTAAGAGAACAATCCTTATTTAAGGCTTAATTACCAAAATAACACTTTCGATTTTCATTTTTATTTTCACCACACACTTGATTACCAAAATGTCACCCATTTATTTTCTTTTTTTCATTTTACCACATAGAATGAATGTCACCCTTTTAACTTTTTTTCATTTCACCACATAGAACGTGAAGGGTGGTGTTTTTTTTAATCTTTTTATTGTTATTGTCTTGTATTGATATTTTTTGGTCTTTTATTGTGAATTACATTTGTGGTCCCTCATATTTCTATGTTTCAATTTTTGGCCTTGCAAGTTTTTCTTTTTATTTTGTTTTTAAGTTAAAGTTTTATCGCTATAAATTTGAGTTTTTTTTATGTTTTACGCCAGTTCACGGCATAAGTTCGTGTTTGTCTTTGCGTATGTTTGACGTCACATGAGGGTATAAAGGAATTACCTAAAACACGTCCTATCAGCCACTTAGGTTCTGGCCTAGTGGTCAAGAGAAATTATCTATTGTGAAAAGACCAATGTTCAATCCTTGGAAGATGTAATTTGGGGGCTGTTTGGTAGCATCTGAATGACATTAAGAGGCTACCTCTTAATGAAATCATTTAAGAGTTTAACAAAGATAATGTAGAAGAATGTGACATGTGATGGTTTACCATTCAGATGTTACCTCTTATCCAGTCAGACATAAGGTTACATCTTATTCATTCAGAAATAAGGGCCACAAATGATTTCATTAAGAGGCAGCCTCTGAATGGATTAAGAGGCTACCAAACAGGGCCATGATTTTAGAGAGAAAGATCAGTGGTTAAAAAAATAATAATAAAAGTATTTTTTCAAAGAAATAAACACATCCTTATCAAATATTGATGGGATTTTAGATATAATAAAGTCATTTTTTAAGTCTTTATGGTTTGGGCATATTAACCATTTTATTTTAAACCAAAGCTTGTCTTGATTCGAGTCTCAATAGTTTCTAATCTTAGCTTCTCAAGTTCAAAAGACAAAATATAGAAATAAAATCAAAATAGATACATATGCATATGCAGACACACACACCTACTTAACCCATCTCTCTCTACTTACCCACAAATCAGATCCTTTTGTCAATTACCAAAATACCATTAACATTAAAAACAACAAAACATATACATATACATATGTAGGCACACACACCCACTCAAACTGTAACACCCCGAAAACGGGTTTGGTAATGAAACCACGTTAATACTAAAAGACGGGTAAAGTACCGTTAGTGGTAAAAATTAACTCGGTGAATATTAGAATTTAAATAAATAAACCTAATATTAAATAAAAGTTGAACGAAGGCTTTTGAGGAAATAAAGTTAAAGGCCCGAGTTAACGGGACTTAAAATAAAACGAGTTGTAATCTCCCGGAACCCACTAAGTTAACTAGGAATGTTTAACCTAGTTAATAAAAGGGAATATTGTTGGAACTAAGTGGGTTGTGACCTACTCAATAACTAACCAAGCATGAGGGGCCAAAGTTAGATAACTTGAAAGTTAAATTATAAAAAGAAAATTTAAAACAAAACACACACTTAGTGTGTGTTCTGTTCGACCAGGAAGAACTCCCATGGAGCCAAAACCCTAACTCACTCAAAATCATCAAATTGAAGGGCTAAACGAAGCTCAAATTCACAATTGAACGTGAATTAATGATCACCCAAGCTAGGGGATCATAAGGTATGTAAAATTTTGATGATTTGCGAAGTTGTGAAATTTGAGGAACATCATAAGTTATGAATGATGTATGAATTATAGAAGTTATGGCTGAATTAGTGATGTATACTTGCTTAGGACAAAACCCTAAGTGAAAATTATACATATATTGCCATAATTTGAATGTCTAGATGATTTACCACACTAGGATAAGTGTGTTTCAATCATATGATGAAAATGATGATATATTCATGTTAAATGATGTTTGAAATCATCATATGTTATGATCGATTAAGGTATTCGGCTAAACTTAATATTTAGGAGAATTCTATAAATATATATGATGCAATGAATTGTTTCATATTGACAAAACAATTTCAAATCCTTGTATGATATTAATAGTTTAGCATACAATGATTGATGTTATGTTAATTCAATTATTTACGAGTTCGAGAACTTGATTGAATAAGTAGTTAAAACGGTAGCATAAGAATGCTGCTTACCGGATATTTGACAAAGTACTTAAACGAGTAGTTGAGCTACATCGTGTAATTATTTATGTCAATAGGCAGTTTGACTTTAAAAGTCAAACTGACCATTGATATGATCGAATGATAATTTCGAAATAAAAACCGTAAGATGGAATAGTCGTGATTGATAATGAGTAATCTAACCATCTTACGAACTATAATGATAGTTTGACGCTTGACAAGTTAGGGGTAGCTTGGGAAGGAAGCGGGTCCAACAAATCAAATATGAAGGAAAAGCATAATTTGGATGCAAGGTAAGTAAAGCTTACACTCCTTTTAAATCTGTAAAATATTCCTTTTATCGTATTGATACGAATAAGATAAATAAGTATTTGAAAAGTGATGTTCCGACATGTAGTCATACGGAACAAGATAAGCGAAAATGATAAGAAACCATATCGATAGTTAAAAAGGAGTAAATCGGTAATTCGGTCATATAATAATGAATAGACAATAAGTTTGAATGGTTACCTTATAGGGTAAGCCAAAATAAATAACAAGGGTAAAACGTTAATTCGGACACGCGATGACTATAAACGTTAGTTTTTGAAAGACACTTTATGGCATAAGCCATGTGATACGTGGTCGAAAACCGATGTTCGTATTTGTTTAAATTGATGTTTTTATATGGTTTTTAATTCTAAATAGCCTACTTTTGATTAAAATTGTGTTTTGCATGTTTAATAAAGTTTAAGGAGCTATTTGGGGGCTTTACGGACCACCGGGACGCGAAACGGGTCAACCGGGATCAAGATATGCGAAAAACGGATAAGTGGTTTTGTGGTCATCATCGCCGACGCCCAAAGGGGCCGTCGGCGACACTAAGGGATAACCACCGTCGCGCAAACAGCTTTGTAAACAGTGGAATAGCCCGTCGCCAGATTGTGGGTTTCTGGCAGCCGTCGCCGACGCCCAGGGTACCCGTCGCTGACGCCATCTCTATTCTCAAATCACGAAATTTGATTCTTGGGTGTTTTGAACGAGTTAAATGATATCCTTTGACCAAGATTCAGGAGTTACGAGTTATGTGAGGTAAAAAGATCATGGGGCGTCATCATCTAAGAATCTACATCTAATCCATCCCTAACCCATCTCTAACACCACCACTACTCTCCTTCACCTCTAACCCTAACCGAATCATAATCACCATCATCATCAACCCTTCTACCATCATTCCCAATCCATTCTCCACCAAACCCTAACACTTAACCTCCATCATTCCACCAAGGCTCGAGATCATGGTGTGGTGTTTGTGTTCATCATCCGGTGATCGCGTCCATTCAATCATGAGCGGCTAGTCTCTTTGGTTTCACCCCGGTGTAGATTGTTGTAAGAATTATAGGGTTTATGCATTTGTATTTGATTTGAATTTGTGACAAGTTGTTTAGTATTTGAAACCTTTGATAATTGTCTTGCATTAGTTTCGAATTCGTAAATTGTCGAGTGGTGATAAAATTTGACTTTGCGAAATGGTTATGTGCAATTATGCCTTATCTTAGGTTAGGATTTACATGTCTGAGGTAACAAAGTGCATTGTGGTCCATTGTCTATGACGTTGATAGCAATCGGTACCTTAGCTTCGTGATAGAAATCCGTTAATCACTATATGCAATTGAATCAAGTTAAAACATGCAAGAACCCTAGGTTTTGCAATAATCGAATCGGGTGTGATCCGTATTCCTAATTCTTGTTTTCAATTAAGTAACTTAGTTTTGCAATCTTAGTTAGTAAACAATTGTTTTAGATAATAGTCATTTGTCGGTTCACTCCGATTTCTTTTCAAATCAAATAAACAAAGAAAATTAGCAATCTTCATAATCGTACATTTTTGTAACTAGTCAAACTAATCGAACAGGACGTGCGATACTGACCACATGCTCTTCGAGGATACGATACCCGACTTACCCTAGCTACCTAGGTTTAATTAGGTTTTTGACTGATCGAGACGACACGGTCCGTCAAAATGGCACCGTTTCCGGGGAGCTAGTGCGCTTAGTATTTCATTACTTGTTCGATTTTAGTGTTAGTTTTCTTTCTTGTATTTTTGTGATTTTACTTTGGGTTGTCGAGCTTGTCTATGCAGGTACATGTTTTGCACGCACCATCTTTCAATATGAATTGGGTAGATGATGATCCGTGTGAGTGTTGCGAAAGCGAAGAGCGTCTATTAGAGGATTACTTTGTTTCTACAAGAAGGTTCAAGCATACAAGGATCGGGAAGACTACCTCAGCGGATTGTACGGATATGGGAGGGCGGATTATGAAGATTTCAATGGACCATCCTCACATTATCCATACGTTAAACCGCCACCACCATCACCAAATCGTCAAGAATACTACCACCCCAATACGGATTACTATTACGAGCAAGAGTGGGATTACAACAATTATGCACAAGAGATGCCACATTACTCAAGTTACCGGGAGGAGTATGTCGATTATTACCATGAATACCATACGTCCGCATACAAGGACCCATAAGATTCAATGCATTCCCAGCTTGATGCTCTCATAAACATGGTGAAAGGATATCACGAGGATATCAAAGATATGAAGAAAGCGAATGAAGTGAGAGATAAAGCCCATGAAGTATTGGTGATGCAAGTGGATCAATTAGCAGAGGATCCCCAAATTAAACGCGAGAGGGATGCTTTGGCTAATGGTACCATGGTTGATGGTGATGTGGTGGAAGAGGTTATTGATCTTCCGGAGCAAGAAACTGAATGTTTGAACCGAGCGGAAGACGTAACACCACGAGACGAGTCAGATCCGAACGAAGCCCAAGTCCATATCTATCCTTTTCCCATACTTATCACTCCAACCAACAAAGTTGGGAATGAGGGGTCGGGCATAAGGATTCGAAGGGTGGCGTTGCAAGACATTGGCCAGTTTGGTAAGAAGCAATCCCGAAGTTGTACAGTACGCATGCCGAATAGAAGAAAAAGAGAGTGGATTCGGCATGCCAACTACCGAGTGTATGTTGGAAACTCGGTAGGCAAATATGCACTTCGACCACCATGAGAGGCAAATCGGGTATGATTGTTGTAGAGTTTGTACTATTATTCGTTTTATTTTATTTTCTTAGGTAAATGAACTTTGTGGGTGTGTTCCCTATATAACCCTCACGAGACCTACTCGTCCCCCTGAGCTATAAGGGGGTTTAAAAGGGCTTGTTGCATAAGCTAAATTCAACCATGAGCGGCTAGTCTCTTCGATTTCACCCCGGTGTAGATTGTTGTAAGAATTCTAGGGTTTATGCATTTGTATTTGATTTGAATTTGTGACAAGTTGTTTAGTATTTGAAACCTTTGATAATTATCTTGAATTAGTTTCAAATTCGTAAATTGTCGAGTGATGATAAAATTTGACTTTGCGAAATGGTTATGTGCAATTATGCCTTATCTTAGGTTAGGATTTACATGTCCGAGGTAACAAAGTGCATTGCGGTCCGTTGTCTATGACGTTGATAGCAATCGGTACCTAAGCTTCGTGATAGAAATCCGTTAATCACTATATGCAATTGAATCAAGTTAAAACATGTAAGAACCCTAGGTCTTGCAATAATTGAACCGGGTGTGATCCGTATTCCTAATTCTTGTTTTCAATTAAGTAACTTAGTTTTGCAATCTTAGTTAGTAAACAATTGTTTTAGATAATAGTCATTTGTCGGTTCACTCGGATTTCTTTTCAAATCAAATAAACAAAGAAAAATAGCAATCTTCATAATCATTTTGTACATTTTTTGTAAATAGTCTAACTAATCGAACAGGACGTGCGATACTGACCACATGCTCTTCGTGGATACGATACCCGACTTACCCTAGCTACCTAGGTTTAATTGGGTTTTGACTGATCGGGACAACACGGTTCGTCACCATGATGGGTCAAAAAGGAATTAAGAAATAATTTATAAGTAATATGAACGTACGGTGTAAACCGGAGCGAGTCGTGTGAATGAGATGGTAAATAAATATCATCTCGCAAAGATAAACGGTCACTTAGACCAAACGGGTCAAAATGTGAAGATATCACCCGTTGACAGTATCAACTAATGATTATTTGTCGAGTTATATGCTTACAGGAGTAAATATCGAATGGATATTTGTGTCGCTATTAATTAGCGGTTATTAAAGCAAGGTATTAAAACAGATCTATACTTTGACCCGATCCAGGTATGTGTAAGTAAGATTATAGCAAAGATGTGCGATTTTGGTCAAATATGTTGTTGAAAGTCCTTCGTCGTAAAAGAAGGGCTAAAGTTGACCAAAACGCCCTTGATCGATAAATCAAGCAAACGACCCTTACGGGTTGTTTAGAAATAAATATTATGATCAAGTAAATCCTTAGGATAAGTATAAAAAGGAAAGATATGAAACTTTTGGGTCAAATGACTCTAAATGAGTCTTTCCGTAAAATGATAAACCGAGGGGTAGAACTCGTAATAAATAGTTTACCACATTAAATCCACCATAAATATAGTTGTGGTGGAAGACAAGTTGATACGTAAATGTGGAAATATAATGCAAGCAACTAATGAGCAAAATGTAAGTTAAAAACACTTAAATCCCTTAACGGGTCAAAATAAGCATATACGCATAAACGGGTTAAGGACGCATAAAAACCCGTGATCTGAACCTTGTATAATAGGAAACAGTTATACCATGATGTTCATGATAATTTGAATGCAACAAACAAGTATGTTTGAAAAAATCATGAACGGGTCAAAATTTTTGTAAAAAGATATAAAGCCGAGGGCTTAAAAACCTAGACGGTTGTTAATCCGGATGTCGGATTTTAACTTCCATGTGATGGAGAATCGAATTACGATCACGTAGGAAGAAATGGATCGTAAATCGGATCAAAATTTAGCAAGTTATGATCATTTGGTGTCAAGATAAAGGACAAAACGTGTAATTTTTCCTTAAATTTAAATAAAATATAAAAGTTAAAAACACTAATGAACTATCGAATATAAACGAATACGTTACCAAGCCTTCACGAACATAAATGAACGAACTCGGCCTCTGTTCATTTAACTAAACGAACGAAATTTCTTGTTCGTGTTTGTTTGTTTAATAAACGAACGAACACAAACGAACTTCCTATCAAACGATTTACAAACTGTTCGCCGAACGTTTGATTCGTTTGCCACCTTATGTATAACAAAATGTTAAAAAACTAGTTAAATCTCGTATTTTTTTTTTTTTATCAGTAAACCGTTCAAAGAGAGAATCACTTCGGTATATACTTAAAAAGGACATAGGAGTCAAACTAAATTATTACATTAAAGAGAAGTCAAACAAAAATCCCCCAACGTAAACTCCCATTTTCCATTTCTTTATTTTCCATTTTTCAAACTCAATATTTGCAACGGCTCTCTCTCTCTCTCTCTCTCTCCTCTCTCTCATCAATACACAATTTCATGTTCAAATTCATCACTTAATCCTCCACAAATTCACACTCCACACCAAACAATGCAAGATTTCATCGGATCCGTTCGCCGATCGCTGGTCTTCAAACCCTCAGCCGCCGCCGCCGGCAATGACGACGGCGTCGGTGCCTCGTTCGGCGGATTTGTTGAGAAAATCGGTTCGAGCATTCGAAAATCGAGAATCGGACTTTTTAATAAATCGTCTGTTCAAGCACTACCGCCACCGAGGAGGATGAAGAAAGAAGAGGCGGAAAGGGGAATTAATCGGCTGTGGAGCGTTTGGTAGGGTTTATATGGGGATGAATCTGGATTCGGGGGAGTTACTTGCTGTTAAACAGGTTTAAGGCTTAATTTGATGTTAATTATATGATTATTTGTGATTTATATGTTATTTGTGGTGTTATTACTTAATTTTGTTGATTTGGTTTTGACTTGTGATTTGGATTGTTGATATGCAGGTTTCAATTATTGTGAATACGGCTTCGAAAGACAAAACACAGGTGTGTTTCTATTAGCATAAGCTTAAATATTTGCTAAGTAATTTGATATGATTTGATTATCTAACTAAGTCGGTCAAAATTTGATCAGTTAGCTAATGAATCATGATCCGCTTCGGTCTGTAACTGGTTCAATTATTATTTCATAGTTACAGATTAGTAGTTTAAAATACAATTGTGAAGGGCAAACTAGATTTTCTGTATGTATTGTACAAATGGTTTAGACATGGTACCTTGAACCTCTTATCATATACTTTGTTTTTAATAATACTTTTTTTTTGTTACGTGTGAGCTTGTAAAATGTAAAGCACAATACTTTAACTACCAAATAAACATATATTTACATCGTAAGTTATGTATTACAAATGCGCTTGTGTTTGTAGATTTTCTAAAGCAACATCACAAGTTTGTACATACACTTTTTCGAGTCAAAATATATTCTAAAATAACATATATGGTTGTAGTTGTATGGTAGATGTGCTTAAACATACATCTCAACTTTCATCATCGAACACATTTCTGCAATGTATTTAATACAGACAAGTACCAATATATGCATGTACAATTCTTAAATTATATAAAAATTAAGCTTTCTTGTTGTGCTTTTTTGTGTTTGGGGTTATGTTCATATTTTTTTTATTAATTTGGGCTATATTTTTTTTCTTCAGTGGTTAATATGGCCGTTGTTTCCACTTTTCTTCCTCCTTATATCTAGTTATTATTTTTTGTGTCCAAAACTGTAATTGAATGTGACTCAAGTAGTTCTTTGGTCGATTTAAGTACTGATTTATGATCCATATATACGGGCCAATTTATTTAATAATCTACTGGACTCGTGGATCACCTTTTCTTCCTCTGGTAAAGGAAGTCATATAAGCAATTAAATACAACACACACATTGCCCATTGAGGTTTTGGTGGATAGGTATTGTTAGATAGAGGGAAAACTGAGAATCTAGTATTTTTTCTGTTCATAAAGTTAGATCCATAATTTGACATGTGGTAGAGAAGACATATGTTTTAGTTGTGTACTTTTATAGTTTTGTCATACATATTTAAGCAAGTAAGCTTTGTTACTGAAGATTTTAATTTGTGGAGTCGATCATAGAAAATTCAACCTTTTACCTAGTAATTCTTTCATTATGATAACATCTCTTATATGCCATGCTAGTTTTCACTCTTGCTTGATAATCATTTACCGACTTAAACGTAGATAGTCTTTCATAATGAACAAAAAATGGTTATTTACTGGGATTTAAATAATATTTTTTTAAACTCAAAATTTCAAACATGATAGGCACACATCCGGGAGCTGGAAGAAGAGGTGAAGCTATTAAAGAATCTTTCACATCCAAATATTGTTGTAAGTACCTATTAATCATCTTGCAATTTGTGAATGGCAATTTCTATCATAATTCAACTAACTTTTTTTTTAAATTACGTTACAGAGGTACCTGGGAACCGCTAGAGAGGAGGAGTCTTTAAATATCTTCTTGGAATTCGTTCCCGGTGGATCCATCTCATCACTCCTTGGAAAATTTGGTTCCTTCCCTGAATCAGTAAGTTACTGTTTTCATAATTTATTATAAAATCTGCTTAAGGTTAGAAAGATGTTGTGAATTTAGAATTACGTTTCTCGAAATTCTAATGTGACTAAAAGCTGATTTCCCTTCTAAAGACAAAATATATAGTGGACAGTTTTGAAATTTCAGAATTTCTCGTTAAACTTTTTAACATTTGGAAATTCAAACTTATCTCTAGTTTGTACACGGAGCAGGTGATAAGAATGTACACAAAGCAAATATTATTGGGGCTGGAGTATCTCCACAAAAATGGTATCATGCACAGGGACATTAAGGTAATTTCAAATATATATGGGTGTGTCCGTAAGCTGTACAGGGGTGCAAACGAGCCGAGCCAAGCCCGAGCTCGAGCTTGGCTCGAGCCTGGCTCGTTTATTATCTATTAGTTGATATATTAAATAAAAATAATATAAATAATAGACTCGTTTAGGCTCGCAAGCTCGGGCTCGTTTACTAAACAAGCTTATTTTTAGCTTCGGCTCGGCTCGTAAACAACTTTAAATAAGAGATAAATATTATTAAATATTAATAAAAACTAATATTACCCTAAGGCTCGACGAGCCTGACAAGCTTCACATGCCAGGCTTGGGCTCGATAAATAAACGAGCTTTATTTTAGGCTCAATCTCGACTCGGGCTCGATAAGGCTCGGCTCGTTTCGAGCTTTTTCTCGAGCCGCTCGGCTCATTGGCACCCCTAGCTGTACAGTATGGTGTTAGCCATTAGTGTGTGTATATATACAGTGGCGAAGCTTGAAGTTTTCGTCGGGGGGGTCGAAAACGTATATACCAAAAAATTTCTATAGAACCGGGGGTCGAAAACGTATATACTCAAAAATTTCTATACGAAAACTGCATGTACAACACTACTGAGCGAAAAGTTCGGGGGGTCGGGCGCCCCTCCCGGCCCCTTAAATGCTACGCCCCTATATATATATATTATATATAGTAAATGTGACAAATGATCTTGCAGGGTGCAAATATACTTGTTGATAATAAAGGACAGATTAAACTTGCAGATTTTGGGGCCTCCAAGAAAGTTGTTGAGCTGGTATGCACGCTATCTGATTCAATATTTAATATTTATTTCTGTTTGAAAAAATCTCTCTGTAACTGAGTGCTTGCGTATATTCCTGTAGGCTACAATGACTGGTGCGAAATCAATGAAGGGCACCCCGTATTGGATGGCTCCTGAAGTTATACTTCAGACTGGCCATAGCTTGTAAGTGAAATAACACAACTCATGCGTATGTACGCTATACATGTGGAAATGATACAGAACATTAAGACTTACAGTATACAGTTATACACTCACTTGCACCGTTAGATGAATTATGTTTACCTTGTTTTATTGGTAGCTCTGCTGATATATGGAGTGTTGGATGTACTGTTATCGAAATGGCAACAGGAAAGCCTCCATGGAGCGAACAATATCAGGAGGTAGGTATTTACATGCATTGTGAATTTGTGAGTGCACTGGAATGTGACAGTTTCTGGTTAATGTTTTAGAATCAGTTATGATACACACACACCGTAGTTGTCAATAGCGGCTATAGTGCGTTATGTGGCGTTGTGCCCACATGGCACTATAAGGTGTTTAGCGACAATGAGCGATTTCTTAGTTTTTTGATAAATATAAATAGCGATGCCCATTAGGATTCTTTTTTTGTTTCACGATTGAAAAAAGAAGCGTATTTAGATGAAATATACATGTAAAAATAGTGTATTTTGATAAAATATACATGTAAAATGTTTCTTAAAGTTTCTACTACTTTATCGCTAAACATGAAATCGCGGACGCTATTTCGTTGCTATCGCTACATAGCATATAGTGTTAGGTATCAAGTGACGCAGCGGAACCAACACACACACAAATGATAAACACGCAAACGAAAATAAACACGACACAAAATTTTTACGTGGTTCAGTCCTAGTGGGAGGACCTACGTCTTCAGGCTGAAAATATATTATTGCATTAAGCTCAAAGGCGCAAGATTACATTTACAATGAGAGGTATTTATAGTTATAAAACTAGGGTTAATAAGAAACTATAATGGGCCTTATTTAATTAAACAACCGACACAATAAAGTCTTCACTAGCCCAACATATTGGTAGCTTGTCGCTATTTACATGTGTAGTAAATTATGTGTGTCCCCTTCAGGTTGCTGCTCTCTTCCATATAGGAACAACAAAAGCTCATCCACCTATACCGGACCATCTTTCTTCTGAGGCAAAGGAGTTTCTATTAAAATGCCTTCAAAAGTGTGTATTTTGTTTACGTTCTTGTAATTGTTATTTATTTCACACAACTGTCTATTATTTTGTCCATCCTTATGCACGGACTTCTCATTTCTTTGTTCACATCTAATATATATTTAAATCATTTCCAACGCGCTTGCAGGGAACCGGATCTCCGGTCTAATGCATCCGAGTTGCTGCAGGTGATTCTCACATTTGTATTTAGAGCATTTTTCTTTTCCTCTTCAACTTAAAAAAATGTTCGGTTTCATGGTTTTTGTTGATTCTTTGCAGCATCCTTTTGTCACTGGGGAGTATAACGAGACTCATCCGGCCTCTCGCACATCAGTTATGGTTAAGGTTCTTGCATGAAGCATCCGTAATTAAATTTCTTAAAATCAAAGATTCTTTTACCATTAGTATTCAAAATCTTGCCATTTTTTCTTGATATCAGGACACATCTGGCAATCAATTATCAACGTCTAGGCAGGAACCCACAAAACCGTAAGATTTTTTGTCATCAGCTTGTTTTTATTAGCTATATTAGTTTTAGCTATCGGTGGTATTTTTCACCCATATACGTGTGAATGGGTTGATTCAGGTTATGCTTTTATCTCTAATGGGCATAGTTGTTAATAGCGAATAGCGGACGATAGCGACAAGCTACCTATACGCTACGTAGTGATAGCGATGAAATAGCGGGCGCTATTTTATGTTTAACGACACACGAGAAGAAAATTTTAGAAATATTTTATATGTATATTATATCCAAATACGCTGTTTTATATGTATATTTAACATAAAACCAAAAATCCCTATTTCTATATGTATGTTATATCCAGATACGCTGTTTTATATGTATATTTAAATAAAACCTAAAATCTCGCTATTTTATACCTATAAAATCCCTCTATTTATATTGAAAAACAGAAAAGAAAAAAAAAGGAAAATCCCGCTATTTACCTGCTATGGGGGCGCCAAAATCAGATAGCGACACATGAGCACTTCGCTACGCTATTCGCTATAGTGCCTGCTATGAGCGCTATTAACAACTATGCTAACGGGTCAAAAGGGTAAAAAAAGCGCTCAAAATGAAACATGTCAAAAGTCATCTGAAGTGTATTTTATTCATAAACTTCTCTAGTTTTGAAATAAAACAAATTTTCTAATCATACTTGACTCAAGATTTATTTTCAAAAAGTTAAAAAAAAAATTGGACAAAACTGTTTTGGGTCAAATGGACAAAAAATGTATCTAAACTGATTTGACCTGTTATTAAACCTGCCCGAGCAATCGCATCCCATTTTGCCGCCTGTAGATTTTGCAATAACAAATGCAAAGGTGTTGTTAATGCAGCATTAGCCCAGAGATGAAAACAAAGCATGGTGCCATGGATGCTCAAAATATGAATACTGTGAGGTGCTCGACTATATACCCTGAGAAATTTTCTGGAGGACCAATGTGGGGTTCAAACAGATACGACGATGACATGTGTCAGTTGGATGATGATCTCATGGCTGGCACATCTATGAAACTTGATTCCACTTTACTCACTAATAATGTCAATACGGTATAACAAATACACATACACATATTACTAACGAGGGTATCTTAATGCTAACGAGGTTATTATTAATATCTTGTTTGAGACAGAGTTTTAATCCCATGAATGAACCCGATGATGACTGGTCCTGCCGGTTTGATGGAAGTCCGGAAGTGGGAACAAACGCTGTGAACTTGTTTTCATGTCAAGTTGCGGAAATTAGTACAGAGATCCCTGGAGAATTAGGTAATGAAGACAATGATTTTACGTTTCCTAATGGGACTCCTGGAGTTGAGGAAGATGAAGAAGATACAGAAATAAAGATTAGAGCATTTCTGGATGAGAAGGTGAATTCTTTTACAGTTTGTTTTTTTTTTCTATAATAAACGCTAAAGTTTGGCAGTTTTGATCCATTTGATTGACAATTGGATCTAACCAGTCAAATTAGTAGAATAGAAAGAAGTTAGCTAAAAAGAAAACGAGTCAAATGGGTCGAACTGGTTGAAAGCCGCCTACATTATTTTCTTTTTTTTTCAAAAAAAAATAAAAATAACCAAACCGGTTTTTTTAGGGATAAACAAACCGTTTTTTTTTTTCAAACCGGTTTCCAAGGATCAAATCCCAAATCGATTAAATCAATGCGGGCCAGTTTATAAACCCGTTTGGGTAAAAAAAAAACCTGTTTTTTTAGAATCGGTTCGGTTTATAAACCACTTTTAAAGATCCAAAATATGAACCACTATCCAAACTGTCGGGCCAAGTCGGGTTGAAACCGAATTTTTTTCCAAACCGGTTCGTTTTTTTTTTTTTTCAAACCGGTTTTTTTGCCCACCTCTAGTTCCCATACACTTTTTTGTCTAATTATTTTTTCTTCTAAACAAGGCAATATTGTTACATAAATAATCTAAATCCTTAAATTAAATAACTAGGAAGTTGTTTTCATTCCAATTATGTAGAGAACCGTGAGAATTGCAATAAACACTTTGGACTACTTCAACCCGTTCTAACCATTTTTTTACAAAGCTGTGCCGAAATTGCGACCTATAGTAGAGGTTAACATACTTAATCTTTTTGGTCACCTATACAGGCTTTAGATTTAAAGAAGATGCAAACGCCTCTATACGAAGAGTTTTACAACTCCTTAAACGCAGCCATTTCTCCCGTTGGGAACGAAAACAAGGAAAACTCATCAAGTCACCTCAACTTACCGCCTAAAAGCAAATCACCTAATAGTAATAACAGGCTGCTAAGAAAGAGGCTATCTTCAGCTGTTGATGTTTCTTATATCGGCAGATCCGCTAATAGATCTGACCGAGTATCAAATATCGGGGGCGTAAATGATCCAAATCTGCATGAATGTTTGTCACCTTCACATGCTCAATTGAATGAGAATGTTCTTGATTCTCAAAAACATGCCATTAGTCCAAGGTTTGTTGTTAGTACTCTCTTGTTACAAGCTATATGTGCTAATTACAACAAAATGCAATCAAGACTTTAAGATTAAAACATGTTAATTGTAGTGCAAGCTTCTCAGAGAGACAAAGAAGATGGAAAGAAGAACTCGCAGAAGAGCTTGAAAGAAAACGAGGTGAGTTTATTCTTCAATTCTTTCAGATAGCTCTAGTTCCTATATGCATATCAGCATATGCATATATACATGTATACAAAAACATGTACATACACACACACACGTACACATACACAGCGGGAGATAGGGCTGCAAACGAACCAACGAAGTTCGTTAAGGAAATACATGTGTTCACGAACTGTTCATGAACACTTACCGAACGAGATTTTCTGTTGGTATTTGTTCATTAAGGAAATGAATGTGTTCATATTTGTTCGTTAATTTCAGGTAACGAACGTAAACACGAACTAATGTTCATGACCACAAAGGAACGCTCATGAACACAGACAAGCATTTATGAACACAAACAATCGTTCATGAACACAAATGAACATATATTAAATTCCGAATAAAATTAAGATCTTTCAAAATATATTATTAGTGAGAATTTTAAACTATTTAAATAAAATATATAAATAAAAAAAACCGTAGTGAATTAAAAGTAGGTTTAAAGGGTGTGTGAGTTAGCCGTTTAGAAAAAAAAAAAAAAGATCATATTTCAGTGGTTGATTGTTCCCTTTGTTATGTCTTTCACATCATGATTGTCCCCTTCATGATCAAAAGATCAAAATTCTCATTTTGTAAAGTATACACACAAATGAATATATTGTAAATTGGGAGTCTGACAAGATGATAACTGTGTGCTGGCAGAGCTTATGCGGCAAGCGGGAACATCATCCCCAAAGGATCGGATTATAAATAATCGCCAAAAAAGGTTTTCGTTTCTTGGCAATTAACAAACCATTGTTATTACATAAGAGCTACAGCTGGTGTAATTGTATCTAGTTTTGTTCATGGTCCACACCACCTTCCTTTTGTATTAATCAAAGCCATGTGGTCACATTTTTTTATAATTTTCTTTTCCTTTTTATGTTTGTTGTGGTCTATGGTATATTTCAAATTTAAAGAGAAATTAAAGAGAGATTTATTTTGCTTAGAGTAGTGGTGTTTGGATATGTGATTTCTCTTGCAATGAACAACTCGAGGGCTTCATAAAGGTGTAATATGTTACCGTTTTTACCATAACTGCAAATTGGATTTATTTGAATCATTAAGTGTACATTCATACTTCTCACAACAAAAGTGAAATGTGAATGACTATGTTAAAGTAATTCTTGACCGAGCGTTCTAAGCAAGTCTTCTGCTATATCGGTTCGATAGTTGATCTTGAGTGTACTCAAAATTAATATAGACCTCCTTATGTATGCGAGGGCATCCCTCTAGTGTGTAGGCATGCGTGTGTGTATATATGTATGTGGGGCAGTAATTACGTACCATGGTTACATATTCATGTACTATTAGGTTATACAAGAGTTAAATGCTTGGTTGGTCCATGTGGTTTGCAAATATTGCAGGCTTGGTCCTAGTGGTTTAATAATTACAAAGTTGGTCCCGGTAGTTGTAATTTTTGCACTCGGGTGGTCCTTATCATTAACCTAAGTTAGATTTTTCAGTGAAGTGTATGTGAAATGACATATTTGCACCTGAACAATTAAGAAAACTAAAAATATATAAATTATAATTATTAATAAATTCAAACGGATCCTATTTCCTACCCCACCCCCACCCCCACCTTCTTCTTCAATACTCCTGAAATCTTTCCTAGACCACCATAATCAGACACCTCCCATTTTCAAATGACAATAAAATCTCCCCCACCAGCACCATTGTCTCACCCCCACCACCGGTAACCCACGACAACCGCCATCAACCTACCCCGCATAAGGAAATAACTAGTCCGGTAGCTGCAAAAAACAACATAAAACCTCAATTAATCATAACCTATAGTATAGCTCAAGCAAAGAAGATCTAAATTACATATGTGCCCTAACAGTGAGAAAAGCTAATAATAATAATATTTAGGGTTGGTTGGGAATAAAGAAGAACATACTAGTAGAGATTACACTTGAGGTGGCTGTTCTATTTGTTGGAAGAACGAGGGAGGGTGAATTTGGAGAAGAATTCGTTGAGAGGACGAGGAGGAGATGACCACTCAACTTCCTTCAGTGCTTCGATCAGATCTTCGGTTGAAACTGTTCCCCAATCCATTTTGGTGTTTGATCGGTGAGATTGAGATAGGAAAACTGAAATCTGGTATCGGAGGACGCACAGATGGACCGATGAGAAATGGAAATGCGATTTGCAAACCAAAGGGTATTTGGAGGTACTCTTTTTGCTTAGGATGTTGGAAACTTGGAATTGGGGAAAATTCGACGGTGGAGGTGGTTGTGATGGGTTGACGACTGTGGTGGTGGGAGACGGTGGTCAAGGTGGGTTGACGGCGGTTGTGGTGGGTTACCGGTGGTGGAGGTGAAATGGTGGTGGTGGAGGTTTTATTGTCACCTAAAAATGGGTGGGTGGTTATGGTGGTTAGGAAGATATCAGAGGATTGAAGAAGGAGGAGGTGGGGAGGTTAGGCTGGAGGGTGTGGGGGCGCCACCCAAGCCAGCTGGCCACCTATAGCGCCCCGCAGCGCTATCGTTCCACACCCCCGGCGCTATGCGGGGGGCGCCATTGAGTCATCGCGAGCATGGTAACGGGCTTCATTACGCTTGGACCGAGGAACATTTAAAGAATTGACCGTTGAAAACGGTCATAATTTAAAAAAAAAAATTACTTTCCATTTTATTTATAAATTAACACTATAAATACCCACTATTCTTTAACTTTTTCACATCATTCCTCTCACTTTCTCCCTCACTTTTTATACAATTCTTTTCATAATTTTAAAAAATTCTCAACAATGTTTCCCAACAACCCCAACAACCCATGGGACCCGACCAATCCGTTTTAGCAAAATATGCAAAACAACGAGCAAGATGACCGTTATCGCCGAGACCCGCGTACGGGTGAGGTTGGATATTATCCAATGCCACCAACTTCTCCTCATCCCACCACTCAACCGATGTCCCCATATTTCAGGTATTATTCTCAACCCCCATTTTTTCCGTCAAACATGCCCCCACAAAACATACCCGATACCCAAGACGCAAGCGAAACCGAATACGTTCCCGAAACCCAAGTCGAATCCTCTTCTATAAAAAAAAGAAGTCATAAAAAGAAGGATGGGACCGAAAAACGTACCCCTAAGAAGGTAGAATTTTGGTCGCCTAATGAAGAGTTCGAGTTGGCAAAAGCATGGCTCGACGTGTCGGAGGACGAGATTGTTGGTAATATTTTTTATGTTTTTGTAAATAATATTTTTTTATGCTTTTGTAAATAATAATTTTTATGCTTTTGTAAATAATTTTTTTTAGGAGACGACCAAGACATAAAGGTATTTTGGGGTCGTATACGCGAGAAGTTTTTCGCCGCAATGGGTCGTGGCGTGTATCGAACCGCCGACTCTTTTTCGGGAAAGTGGGGTGTTATGAGGACGAAGGTTAGCAACTTCAACAACATATACAATAACCTCGTCAATAATACTCGAAGGAAAAATGGTGCGAGCGACGTCGATGTCTTGACAGAAGCCCACAACGACTATAGAATGCACCATGTGCATATGTTTACGTTGGTAACCACATGGGAGTTTCTTCGCAAATCTCCAAAGTGGCATCTTGTGCCACCGTTCGACCCAACCCGCCCTAGATCCAAATGGTCCAAATCGACATCCACCACCGAACCATCTGGGTCCGATGCTCGTACAGTAATTAATCTAAACGAGGATGCTGACGAGTTTTAAGAACCACAACCACAAGAGCTGCCTCGTCTAACTGGTAGGGATAAAAGTAAGGCCAAGGCACGTGGAAAGTATACTAAATCAGATGGCCCGTAAAAAATGAGCGAGTTCGAGGCAGGTCTCAAGCAAATAATCTCCATTAGGGAAAAAGACCAAGAAATGAGAACGGAGAAACAAATCCAAAGAGACATGGACTTTCTCGCAAGGGACGTGTCACATCTACCAGATGAGGACCGAGTCATTTTGGAGGCTCGTAAGGCACAAATTCGGGCCAAATATATGTAGTTTTTTTTAAGTATGTTGTCTTTTTTTTCTAGTATGTTATGTTTTTTTTAATGACTTTGTAGTGTTTTTTTAATGAAATTATGTTTTTTTTTTTAATTTTGTAGTTATTAAAATTGCCATTTAATTTAAAAAATAAATATTTAAATAAATAAATAATTAGTTAATCATGACACGGGGCTCCATCCACACCCTCCAAATTAAAGGAGGGCATGATAAAGCCCCCATACTGACATGGCGATGACGTGGATCCTAGTTGGCATGATAAAGCCCAAGGGGGCTCCAACCACACCCCATAGCCTTAGGGGTAGGAAATGGGACCTACTTAAATTTATTAATAATTATAGTTTATATTTTTAGTTTTCTTAATTGTTTAGGGGTATTTATGTCATTTTACACATATTTAACTAAAAAATTTAACATGGGTTAGTGATAAGGACCACCCGAGTGCAAAAATTACAACTACCGGGACCAATTTTGTAATTATTGAACCACTAGGACCAAGTCTGCAATATTTGCAAACCACAGGGACCAACCAAGCATTTAACTCGGTTATATAATTACGATTTTGGCCACTATGTTTATATCACTTTTACTCTTTTAGCCCAAAAAGGAATTTTTTTTTTAACATCTAAGCACTCAACGTCTTTTTTTATAACCATTTTTTACCCCAACGTCTTTTTTTCTAACCCTTTTGGCCCCTGAAGGTAAATAGATGGGGTTAGTGTTAGGCGCCAAAAGGGTTAGAAAAAAAAAACGTTAGGGGCTCAGATGTTAAAAGATTATTTTTTTGGCTAAAAGGGTAAAAGTAATATAACCACAGGGGCCAAAACCGTAATTTACTGTTGATATTTACTATATATTTGAACGTTTTGTTTAGTTTGGCATCAAATAGATTTTACGAAACTTAAAATAAAATTAACTAATATTATTTATCATTTCTACATTTACAAGTTTTAAATAAATGATTAAATTTATTGAGACTTCGTCACATTTACAAGTTTTAAATAAAGGGTTAAATTTATTGAGCCTTCGTTAACAAATTTTACTACAATAAAATAATATATTTATATTTCAATCTAAATATATATCTATACTATACTATATAATAAAATATTAAGGTGTGACACTTATCATTCATTATAAGCATTTATTTTATGATTTTCTCGCCTCACTTCCAAACTTATCATATATTAATTAAAGAAATAAATGAATAATGAGCTAATATTAAATTTCATCCTACTTCAAATTGTGAATACCATTCTTCTATTTTTCTAATAAAATATTATTCTAAAATTTAAATTGTTAATTTAAGATATTTTTAAATAAAACAAATTATTTATCACGACAACCAAACTTTGTATTAATCTACTAAAAAAATTATTATATCAATTTTATTACATAATTTATAAATCAATTTGTCGGAATTGGTACCAACATTTTATCACTCAAATAGATATTATTTTGCTTCTGAATAAAATATCTTCTTTTCAATAACTATCTTCTCAATCACCATATCCATCGCGTATCGAGTATTATCTATTAGTGTATTGAAAGATATGACTTTTTTATTATTGGTATATAAAATTAGATTTATTAAATCCGTGTAATACACGTGGTTTTTTAAAAATATACCTTTTTAATTATTTACTATACAAAATTACATTTATTCGACCCGTGTAATACAAGAGGCTTTTAAGATATAACTTTTTATTATTTGATATATAAATTTAAATTTATTCAATTCGTACACTACACGGGTTTTTTTAAGGATATATATTTTTTATTATTTAGTATAGAAAATTACATTTATTCAACCCGTGTAATACACATATTTTTAAAGATGTAACTTTTTTATTATTTGGTATATACAATTACATTTATTTAACCCGTGTAATAAATGAGGTTTTTTAAAGATGTATTATTTTATTATTTGGTAAACAATATTACATTTATTCAACTCGTGTAATACACGTGGTTTTAAAGATATAACTTTTTTAATTGGTATATAAAATTATATTTATTCAATCCGTACAATATTGTTCTTATAGATATAACTTTTTATTATTTAATATATAAAATTATATTTATTCAACCCGTGCAATAAAAGAGGTTTTTAAATATATATTGTTTTATTATTTAGTATATAAAATTTATTTATTCGACCCGTGTAATACACGGGTTATAACCTAGTAATATTTTAACATAAACTTCAAAAACTATAAAATAATATTCTATAAAATAAGTTATATGGATTTGCTTGTCTTTTAAAAGAGGTTATGCCACAAGCAAATCCCATAACTTATTTCATAGAACATTATTTTATAGTTTATAAAGCTCTTGTCAAACTATTATTTCATATAATTTTATCTAATTAACGTATTTTTAAATACATAAGAATTTATTATTAGAAAGCTCAAACCTTTTTTCATATTTGTTTTTTTAACTTTTAATATAGATAAATTTGTGTTTATTTAAATATTAAAAATACTAGAAATATAGAAATGTTGAAAAAAAAAAAGACTGAAACAGCTCTAAGACTCTACAAAGGATGAAGAGGCTCATGGAGGGTTTCAAATAAGGTTGAAACCGCTCTAAGCCTCTACAAAGGCTAAAACGGCTCTAAGACTATCCCCATTGGTGACATTTTGTCAACCTAGGTTGTCAAAATAATAAAAAGAAAAAGAAAAATTCATATAATATCAACAACCTGGTCTAAGTCACGACCCAGGTTGTGACATTGATTCACACAATTGCCTTGCCACATGTCCACAAACCAATGGATGATATAATTATTTTAATTTTCTTTTTTTCTTTTAACATAATTAATTATAAACATAATTAGATTATATCTAATAACTTATAAAATTTAACTGTTTTTAAAAATCTAAAATCACAGCCTTGTTTAATTTTTTTTTTGTGAACATGCAGATATAAATTTTATAAAAATATGATATATTTTTTTAATTGTTTTTTTTATCTAACATTATCTTATTGCCACATGTCAACATTCTATTGGGTTGTTAGATTTTTTGATAAAATTTATTATCTAAAAATCTAACATTATCCAATTTAAAAGAGATTTATAAAAAAATATCTAAGATTTTTAGATGTATTATAAATATTGTACAAAACATAACAAAGTTTCATATCCATTCTGAATTCCATATCTCTAATCTCTTTTGTATTTCCTACCATGAGTTCTTCGTTTCCAAACTTTTGTTTGAATCTTGGAGATTCCGGAGATTACCCGAATAGTCAATCCTATGAAAACACTCCGTTTTATTCAAACCCGAGTCAAGTTCCTGAAAACTTTCAAACCTCACAAAATACTGAAACTAAAACTTCACGAAGTACTAAATGGGAGGTTGTTGAAGATATTGCTTTAGTATCATCATGGTGTATTGCTAGTGAAAATAAAATTTGTGGCAAAAACCAGAGATCTACAGCATTATGGGCAAAAGCAAAGAAGTTGTATAATGCAGCTCAAGCAGAAAATCCAGAAAAACTTGGTGTGAGGAATGTTGAACAAATGAAAGGTCGTTCTAAACGACTTAATGAATAAATTTTATAGAATAAATTATTAACCTAAGTCATATTTATTTAATAAAAAAATAGTTAGGTTGGGTTGTTAATGGGTGTGAAAGGTTGGGTTGGGTTGTGTAGGTGGAAGAGAGAGAAATTAATTTTTTTATTAAAAGTTGGGTTGGGTTGGGTTGTGAATGGGGATAGTCTAAGAGGGGACTGGTGGTGCTGAAACAGCTCTAAGCCTCTACAACCATTTTTCCGACATGTGACGTAAGCTGGTTGGTTCATTTTAAAGAGATTTTTAAAGACGTTTCAAGAACTTTGACAACTCAGGAAAGAAGACACTTTAGAAGGCTATTTTTGAACATTTGAAATAAATTAATTGTACTGAAAGTTTCAGTACTTTTGAAGACTTTGGTATTCCCCAAACACATAAATAAGAGTAAAATGCACGAATAGTCCCTGTGATTTGGTAAAATAACACCAATAGTCCCTAACTTTTGGAAATTACATGTATGCTCCCTGTGGTTTGCTCGTTTGTTACTCGGATAGTCCCTGAAGTGGATGTAAGTTAGTTTTCTCAGTTAGGTGGATGTGAAATTACAAAATTACCCTCACCATTAAAAACAATATATAATAAAACATTAAAAGAAATATAATTTGAGTGGGGTCCACTTCTTTTCATAAACATAAACCACCCCACCCCACCCCCACCCACCCACCATCTCTATCTTCTCCACCCAATCACCACCACCACTGCTTCTGCCCGCCTCCGACATCACTGCCCATTCCTGCCCTCCTTCGACCCACGCCACACTCCCACCGCCACTTCTGCGGGTGTGATTACCGGTGAGAAATACTCTAAACAAACAGAACCGGTGTTACGGTTCATCTTGATTTGGTCCACAAAGGAGCGATCCGAACCCATGTTCTTCAGCCACACATTTGTCACTTCCCCAGTTGCACCTTCCGCTGTGAAACAAGTATCACCCACCATCTCCGTGTTGCAAGCTGTTGAGCGAGTCTGAATAGAGGATGTCTGGACTAATATTGGAACTGGTTTGACTTCTTCCATCACTATCACATTATTAACTACTGGAACCGACCTCATAATATATCCTCAACACATCGTGTCCGTCCAATTTGATGGATCTTCAATGGCGTGCTATTTTGGTGGAGCAGAGGATAATCGACGGTGTGGATTGTGCTACTAACTTGCTATGACGGTACGCGGCTAACAGCTTATTGCCTCATTTGCATCAGTTTGTTGTGACGTTTACTGTATTCAACGGCCCCAAACAATACATAACAATCAATACATGTATCACAGAGCATTTTGGGCAAATCACCCTACCAACAACGTTGGGAGCCGGAAACCTGGTCAGAACCATCAATTTGACATACCTGGTGGTGGGAGCAAGATCCGTCCACAACGTCATACTAGGGAGGCCAGGGATGTGCGCTTTCGGTATTATCAGTTCTACCATTCATGGGTCTTTAAAGTTTCCCACCGAAGCAGGAGTAGCAACTTTACACTCGGAATCAACAATGTGCGTAGCTGAAATACGACAAAGCGAGGGTAATGCGCAACCTCCAGCCCTCCGTATAGAGGAGTGGGCTATACATCCACATTTTCCGGAGCAAAAAATTGCCGTTGGGGCCCAGCTCCCTGAACGTACCAAAAAACGGCTATGGAAGCTTCTGTCTAGTTCGCTTGATGTATTTGCATGGCAAACTTTTGACATGGTCGGAGTTCCTCGGCGCTTGGCCGAACACAAGTTGAAAGTATCACATTCAGCAAAGCCAGTCGCCCAAAGAAAAAGAAACATGGCTCCAGCCCGTCACAAAGCCATCTCCGAGGATGTACAGAAATTGCTAAGCGCTGGAATTATCAGGGAGGTGCGGTATCAAACATGGGTCTCCAACCCGGTGATGGTAACAAAAAAAGACAAAACTTAGAGAATGTGCGTTGATTTTTCTGATCTGAACAATGCCTGTCCGAAGGATTGTTACCCTCTGCCGGAGATCGATCTGAAGATTGATTCTCTTTCCAGCTTTCGCCTCAAATGCTTTTTGGACGCATACAAAGGCTACCACCAAATACAGATGGATTTGGGAGATGAGGATAAGACGGCGTTCGTTACAAATGAAGGTCTCTTCTGTTATACCAAAATGTCGTTTGGGTTAAAGAACGCCGGAGCGACGTACCAGAGGTTGATGGATAAGGCGTTCAAGGATCAAATCGGAAGAAACTTAGAGATTTACGTGGATGATCTGGTCATAAAAAGTCAAGCTGAAGATAACATGATCGATGACATACTCGAAACCTTTACTAGGCTTCGGAGTATCAACCTCAAGCTTAATTCCAAAAAATGTTATTTCGGTTTAGAAGAAGGGAAGTTTCTGGGTGTATGGATAACTCAATCTGGAATCCAAGCACACCCGGATAAGATCAAAGCGGTAATCTCCATGCAACCTCCTAAAACGGTCAAAGAAATTCAATCACTAAATGGTAAGTTGGTAGCTCTCCATCGCTTCGTCTCAAAAGCGGCCGACCGAACTATCCCTTTCATCAATATATTGAAAAAACGAACTGGAAAGGGTCAGATAGAATGGACAGCGGAGGCTGATTCAGCATTCCAGGAGTTGAAAGTTTGTCTTGGGTCTTTACCCACTCTGACCGCTCCGATCACATGAGAAACCGTCACTGTTTATCTCTCCGCTTCACATTTCGCCATCAGTGCAGTACTTGTGGTGCACCGGAACCAAGCACAGATACCGGTTTACTACGTAAGCCGCATCCTAAAAGATTATGAAACTCGGTACCCGATGATTAAGAAATTGGCACTTGCATTGGTACATGCATCCAGACGTCTCCGAAGGTATTTTCAGGCTTTCAATATAGAAGTACAGACCAAGCTTCAGATTCAGCAAATTCTTAGAAAGCCGGAGGTCTCCGGACGTCTCACCAAATGGGCAATCGAGCTCAGCGCTTTCGATATTACCTACCGAACGAGAGGTTCGGTAAAAGGTCAGGCTGTGGCAGATTTTCTTACGGAGGTGCCAACCGGGGAAAGCACCAAAGAAAAGTCCGCCCTCCCGAGGGTGTGGAACTTGTATACAGACGGAGCCTCCAGTAAAGAAGGATCGGGAGCGGGTTTGATTTTGATAGATCCAGAAGGAATAGAATATACTTACGCTCTACGCTTTGAGTTTAAAACTTCAAACAATGAAGCAGAATATGAGGCCCTCCTCGCAGGACTCCAAACTGTAACACCCATGTTATTAATCTAAGGGTTTTCGTGCAATTAACGAAAACAAACATGAATTTATCATTAAGTATCCTTAGAAAAATACGAGTAAATTAAAACTTTTACAACTTAAAAGTTTTAAACAAAATTTAGATAAGTTCGCCATTTAAAAGTTATGACGTAATGTTGTGCGGAAGCTTTAATCTCGTGTGTTCGGTTCTTCGTAGCTGCTTGATCTTCATCCGTGCACTCTTGACATTCACCTAGGATCAAAACCAACTTAAAAGTTAGTTTCGATAGTCAAATATCAAGTCCAAACAAGTACAGGGGTTAAAATTGATAAAATTCAAGAATTTTCGGAGTTTAGGGGCTCGCGTAGCGCTACGGGTTCTCGCGCTACGCGAGTGCTTGTTTTTTTGACAGAAGTTCGTTTGCTGTTGCTGTGCAAATCCTGCACGACCTGATTTCACGGAAACGGCCATAACTTCTTCGTTATTGATCCGTTTTACCCGATTCTTTTTCCTACGCGTCCGTAATTTAATTCTCCATCTAATGGAGTTAAGATCCAACAACTTTCATAATAAAATTTCAGAGTTTAACTCTTCGGCTTATTACCCTTTTTACCATCTTTTAACCCGTTCGTGATTTCATCTAACAAACTTGTTTGTAGCCCTTGCTTCTTTTGTAAACGTATTATTATGATTATTTCCTATTGTATAAGATTCAAATCACGGATTATTACACATTCTTAACCCGTTTCGCTAATACTTCTATTTTTGACCCGTTAAGGGTATTTGAGCGCTTTCGAGCCTCAAATCGCTTTCGATTTCTTCTAGCACTTCATCACCACATTTCTTATACTATAATCTCCCACCACAACTGTATTTATGGTGGGCTTAATGTGGCGATCTATATAAAACAAATTTTACCTCTCGAATCATTATTTTACGGCAAAACTCAAAAAGTGCCATTTGACTATTATAATACATCTTTCAGTTTCTATACTTATTCTAAGTATTTGCTTAATCATAAAACTTGTTTTCAAACAACCTTTAAAGGTTGTAAAGGTTGTTTGTTCGAATTAGCTAACAAGGGCGTTTTGGTCACATTTAATCCTTCATTTTTACAATAAGGACTTCCACTAATATTTGACCAAATCGCACTTCTTACTACAACTTATTTGTGCGTACCTGGCTTGGATCAACGTATAGACCCGTTATACCTCGCATTTATTAACCAATATTCTATAGCGTCGCGATTATCCCAGAATTGCTACTCGTTCCTGTTTACATATGACTTGACAACCAAGATTAGTCATTATTGTCAAATGGTGTTATCATCACCATTTGACCCGTTTGGCTCATATGACCAAACATTTACATATGTAGTAAAACGAGGTTTTCAAATTTCAAATTTACACATCCGGCCTATGTCGGATGTTACCACTTGACCCCTCCTTTTCTCTTTAACTCATTTCTTACAAATTTGACCCGTTCGGCTTACGCCATGGGTGCCCTTTCATTGTCAATTTACATTAGTCGACACTTGACTAAATTTCCATTTTTACCCTTTTTCTCAATATTAGATTACACTACGCGGTAATCTTATCAAAACTCATAATCTCTTAGTCATTACATGACCGATTTACCGATTTATCATTTTTACCATAAACCGTGGTTTTTATCATCTTTATATGTTCCGACTCGTACCAATCGCGTCGGAAGCCATATTTTCATTATTATCGTTATCGCATTTATTACTTGTAAAGTAAACAAGTATTCTACAAAGTGTGTAAGTTTCACTTACCTTTCATCCGAGTTGCGCTTTCCTTTTCATTCTTGATTCGTTCGACCCGCTTTCCACTCAAGCTTCACCTAGCTTGTTACGCGTCAAACTATCATCATATTTCATAAGATGGGTAATTTAGTCATTGTTAATCATAACTATTCCATCTTACGCATTTTTCTATCAATTTATCATTCGATCTTACTAAGGGTTGGTTTGACTACTAAAAGTCAAACGCCCCTTAGCATATAAATGCACATTCAAGTTCTATCTATCAATTAGTAGCTAACATGATCTTATACACTTAGTTACATGAACATGGCTACCAAATTTCATCATAACATTCAAAACTCATTTCAATCATGTATGAACAAGTTCCCAAATCATTTAATTTGTTTGAGTGCCTTGTTTCTATTATCAAATATGATGATTTTAAACATAACTTATCATCATCTTTACTATTATATCAAAACCCACTTCCTAGTTTACTTGTTAATCACATACAAGTGATATTACTTCAAGTTCTTCATAATTTCACCATATCTAACAAAACCCACTTCAACCATATATGAACAAGTACCCAAATTCATGGTTAAATCGAACACCTTCTATTTGTTTTCATGCATGTTGATTCTAAGCATAGTTATATCATTCAAAATCATCATAACATTAAAACCCACTTGTCTAAGTGTGTTAATTCATCAACTCCTTCAATTAATAGCATGTTAAGTATGATTTTCACTTAGGGTTTCGTTCCTAAGCAAGTATACATCATTAATCTAGTCATATCTTCTCTAATCCATGCCTAATTCGCGATTAGGATGATTATCAACTTTTTACAACTTCATGAATGTTAGAAATTTGACATACCTTAGGATCCCCTTGACTTGGTGATCACGAATATGTGCTTGAATTTCGATTTGGGTTCGATTTGCCCTTCCAATTTCATTGATTTGTGCTTGTTAGGGTTTGGCTCCATGGGGAGCTCCCTGATGTCGATCCAGAACACACACTTGTGTGTGTGTTTGTGTTTTGTTTAATTAAATAACTTTTCTAGTTATCCCACTTTAACCCCTCGTGTTTGGTTCGTTATTAAGTAGGCCACAACCTACTTATTTTTAACAATATTCCCACTTATTAACTATGTTTAATATTCCTAGTTAACTTAGCGGGTTCAGGAATATTTATGACTAAGTTTATTTTAAGTCCCGTTAGGTCGGGCCTTCTATAAACTTTATTTCCTCAAAAGCCTTTATTCTACTTTTATTTAATATTAGGTTTATTTATTTAAAATCCTAATATTCACCGGGTTACTTTTACTACTAACGGTATTTTACCCGTCTTTTAGTTTTAACGTGGGTTAATTACCAAACCCATTTTCGGGGTGTTACAAGTCTACCCCCCTTAAAGAGGTTTCGTCCCCGAAACCTTTTTCTTACTTAATTTATCGAGTTCCACTCCATGCATTTGCTCTCGATAATCAATTAAGCATTTCCCATATCTTAACCGATTGTTAGTATTACCAGAAAAGTATGGTAATATCCTTTTGGTTACTAACCATCTGCGTATCTTATATGACATAATGCGACTTGAAATAACGTAATCTCGTTATTTCCACTAGTTTAATCAACTTAGCGTTATTCAATACTTTCATAGACTATCGGATTTCTTTATGAACCCGTTACTTTGACCCGTTTAAAGGTCTTTAGTGAAATCTTTCACTTTTAGCAACTAATCTTTTTATTTTCAAATTTATTTATTCGGTTCAGTTATACCGAATTTACCGCTTACAAGCAACCAAATTTCTTAACTCGAATTACTGACCTTAACCGGTTTCAATAACTAGACTTATTAGTCCGGTTTCTTTTTTTTTTTTTTTTTTACCGCTCGCTTGGTTATAATGTGATTCTACTTCACATTGTACCTCTTGACCGTGATCATGTTACATCATGTTTAATTTATATCAACCTTTTAATTTTCGAAAAATATCGCTTTTCGAATATATTGTCTTGCGCCTATCAGCGTCAAGACTTGTATCTTTCATACTTATTATTTAAATTCCTATCAGGATTCTCATTCGTAAAAACGTTATTTCTTACTAAAACCAAGGTTTTAGTTTAGGATCTTCTCTTTATCTTTCGTCAATTATCCGTAATAGGACATTGACAGTCTGTAATTTATTCTTTTACAGTCTTAGTTTTATGCGGGGATTTTCAACTGGTTCTCTCGCTTGGTTAAGTAACCCGTAGGTTCTTTCACGTAGCCTCGTAGGCTATTTCCTTAGGTCTTCACCCCCTTTTTACTGAAAACACTAAGGTTTATTTCCTTTTCTTTTCGTGACCCAAGGGTCATTCTGGTCCCGTAGACCTTAACACTGTGTTTAATCCCGTAGGTTATGATGATCCCGTAAATCATCTGTTATTTGTATCTTCATTCAAATGTATATATATATTCATATATAGCTTCAAAGCATGTCTTGCTATGTTTAAAATCGTATATTTTCACTTATGAGCTTTAGTTGACCTTGACCGTAGTCTAAGGCTTCATTTGTTTATTTCCGGGCGAAATTTTCTGACTTTGTCCTTACGTTTGACGTTTTACAAAACGACCCGTTAAGGGACATATTCGCATTTTCCGGGTTCGGGTGTAAGTACACTCCCTCCCAATGCTTGTATAAATCATCTTACATGTTTGCGTTTTCTTATGCCATTAAGCATTATACTTTAATCAACCAGTTCAACCTCAAAATAGTTGAATATTATTATCAAAATTTCTGTTTACGAAATTTTATGGTCTTTTAGTCATAACTCATAATCCGAGTCTTTTGACTTTAAATTCGTGTTCCCGTTTCTCGGTTTACGCATGTGTTTAAATCCTTACCCATCACCCGGGTACTTTACCGAAGTCATTATTAGTGCAAACATTCCGGTATACATCAAGTTTTCGTTGTGATTTGTTTGGTTGTCTTAGCGGAAGCCTTCGCTTTTATTCAACCAAACCTTTATTCTTATTTGACCATCCTTGACAGTCTTATAAACTATGAATGATGATTATCATCATCATCATTTCTTTACTACGACCAAAGTCAACGACTTTGATTGTCTTTCTCGCGTGGGTAATACCTTTGTTTCTATGACCCCGCGGGTCATTTATACTTTGGTTTTACAATGCCCTTTTCGTCTACCATGGTTTTTGATCGTTTTTCCCATGTGGGCAATACCTTTGTTTCTATGACCCCGCGGGTCATTTATACTTTGGTTTTACAATGCCCTTTTTGTCTACCATGGTTGTTTCGTCAAAAATGACTTATGTCACGAATTTCCTTGGGTCTTTTATTTCTATGTGCGCCATACATCGTTTTTATGGTTCCCGCGGAAACCATTTATACGAGTATGCCCATAAGATTTCTTGACCCTAAGGATCCTTTAAATTTTCATTCATCTTGACCTTACTACATCGGACATAACTGCGCTCATTATAAGAAGCTCATGCTATCATGTGTTCACTACTTACTTGGCCAGAGTAAGCGATCAACACATGGTACGCGTGACCTTATTATAATTACCACATCACGTCCCATGTAAGTAACTCCTCAATTTATTTCCATGTTTACGGTTTCATTTGGTAAAACTTTATTTAATTGTTAGTTAACAATTATTAGTTTTAGTCGTTTATCCTTGAACATGTAAAATGTCCCTTTTTATAAACATTTATTCACATTTATTGATGTGATCACTACTTTTCTCAATAGGATTTATATTGAGAATACTTACTTGGATGATCACTCTCGTCCAAGTTTCTATATAAACAAGTCTTGTTATTCATCATTGTGAATAACACATTTCCTATTAAATTTCTCTTGGAAATCGGGTTTTCCAAGTTCTATCATATGTGTATGCAACCGTTATTACTTACGTGTTTGTTGCATATAACGACTCGTGCGATTAAATTTAAAAGTGTGCACCTGGTAATGCTTGCCCTAACGGGCTTCTCTTGTCATTAGTCTTGTTCGCGACCGTTACGCGATTTAGGTCCTTGATGAGTATGCACTTCCTGTCATACCTCGGACCGTTCCATCATCATATCCATAATTCGTTCACTCCCGTCATCATCAGACGCGAGTGTCCTTCAATTAAAACATTTACAAGAGTTAGTAATGTCAACTTCAATAATCGCCCGTATTATAATACAAGGCTTTTTCTACTATACGCGTCAACGCGCGTATTTTCGTCAAACATATCCATCATTTTAATTGGGGTAACATGTACCACACGATAGCCCTATGTGTTGTTTACAACACTTTAGCATACTAAACTATTAACGTACTTGTACTTACCGGATTTGCGATCAAGCCTCGAACCGAACACTTTACCCTTTAACCTTGGGCTCTGATTACCAACTTGTAACACCCATGTTATTAATCTAAGGGTTTTCGTGCAATTAACGAAAACAAACATGAATTTATCATTAAGTATCCTTAGAAAAATACGAGTAAATTAAAACTTTTACAACTTAAAAGTTTTAAACAAAATTTAGATAAGTTCGCCATTTAAAAGTTATGACGTAATGTTGTGCGGAAGCTTTAATCTCGTGTGTTCGGTTCTTCGTAGCTGCTTGATCTTCATCCGTGCACTCTTGACATTCACCTAGGATCAAAACCAACTTAAAAGTTAGTTTCGATAGTCAAATATCAAGTCCAAACAAGTACAGGGGTTAAAATTGATAAAATTCAAGAATTTTCGGAGTTTAGGGGCTCGCGTAGCGCTACGGGTTCTCGCGCTACGCGAGTGCTTGTTTTTTTGACAGAAGTTCGTTTGCTGTTGCTGTGCAAATCCTGCACGACCTGATTTCACGGAAACGGCCATAACTTCTTCGTTATTGATCCGTTTTACCCGATTCTTTTTCCTACGCGTCCGTAATTTAATTCTCCATCTAATGGAGTTAAGATCCAACAACTTTCATAATAAAATTTCAGAGTTTAACTCTTCGGCTTATTACCCTTTTTACCATCTTTTAACCCGTTCGTGATTTCATCTAACAAACTTGTTTGTAGCCCTTGCTTCTTTTGTAAACGTATTATTATGATTATTTCCTATTGTATAAGATTCAAATCACGGATTATTACACATTCTTAACCCGTTTCGCTAATACTTCTATTTTTGACCCGTTAAGGGTATTTGAGCGCTTTCGAGCCTCAAATCGCTTTCGATTTCTTCTAGCACTTCATCACCACATTTCTTATACTATAATCTCCCACCACAACTGTATTTATGGTGGGCTTAATGTGGCGATCTATATAAAACAAATTTTACCTCTCGAATCATTATTTTACGGCAAAACTCAAAAAGTGCCATTTGACTATTATAATACATCTTTCAGTTTCTATACTTATTCTAAGTATTTGCTTAATCATAAAACTTGTTTTCAAACAACCTTTAAAGGTTGTAAAGGTTGTTTGTTCGAATTAGCTAACAAGGGCGTTTTGGTCACATTTAATCCTTCATTTTTACAATAAGGACTTCCACTAATATTTGACAAAATCGCACTTCTTACTACAACTTATTTGTGCGTACCTGGCTTGGATCAACGTATAGACCCGTTATACCTCGCATTTATTAACCAATATTCTATAGCGTCGCGATTATCCCAGAATTGCTACTCGTTCCTGTTTACATATGACTTGACAACCAAGATTAGTCATTATTGTCAAATGGTGTTATCATCACCATTTGACCCGTTTGGCTCATATGACCAAACATTTACATATGTAGTAAAACGAGGTTTTCAAATTTCAAATTTACACATCCGGCCTATGTCGGATGTTACCACTTGACCCCTCCTTTTCTCTTTAACTCATTTCTTACAAATTTGACCCGTTCGGCTTACGCCATGGGTGCCCTTTCATTGTCAATTTACATTAGTCGACACTTGACTAAATTTCCATTTTTACCCTTTTTCTCAATATTAGATTACACTACGCGGTAATCTTATCAAAACTCATAATCTCTTAGTCATTACATGACCGATTTACCGATTTATCATTTTTACCATAAACCGTGGTTTTTATCATCTTTATATGTTCCGACTCGTACCAATCGCGTCGGAAGCCATATTTTCATTATTATCGTTATCGCATTTATTACTTGTAAAGTAAACAAGTATTCTACAAAGTGTGTAAGTTTCACTTACCTTTCATCCGAGTTGCGCTTTCCTTTTCATTCTTGATTCGTTCGACCCGCTTTCCACTCAAGCTTCACCTAGCTTGTTACGCGTCAAACTATCATCATATTTCATAAGATAGGTAATTTAGTCATTGTTAATCATAACTATTCCATCTTACGCATTTTTCTATCAATTTATCATTCGATCTTACTAAGGGTTGGTTTGACTACTAAAAGTCAAACGCCCCTTAGCATATAAATGCACATTCAAGTTCTATCTATCAATTAGTAGCTAACATGATCTTATACACTTAGTTACATGAACATGGCTACCAAATTTCATCATAACATTCAAAACTCATTTCAATCATGTATGAACAAGTTCCCAAATCATTTAATTTGTTTGAGTGCCTTGTTTCTATTATCAAATATGATGATTTTAAACATAACTTATCATCATCTTTACTATTATATCAAAACCCACTTCCTAGTTTACTTGTTAATCACATACAAGTGATATTACTTCAAGTTCTTCATAATTTCACCATATCTAACAAAACCCACTTCAACCATATATGAACAAGTACCCAAATTCATGGTTAAATCGAACACCTTCTATTTGTTTTCATGCATGTTGATTCTAAGCATAGTTATATCATTCAAAATCATCATAACATTAAAACCCACTTGTCTAAGTGTGTTAATTCATCAACTCCTTCAATTAATAGCATGTTAAGTATGATTTTCACTTAGGGTTTCGTTCCTAAGCAAGTATACATCATTAATCTAGTCATATCTTCTCTAATCCATGCCTAATTCGCGATTAGGATGATTATCAACTTTTTACAACTTCATGAATGTTAGAAATTTGACATACCTTAGGATCCCCTTGACTTGGTGATCACGAATATGTGCTTGAATTTCGATTTGGGTTCGATTTGCCCTTCCAATTTCATTGATTTGTGCTTGTTAGGGTTTGGCTCCATGGGGAGCTCCCTGATGTCGATCCAGAACACACACTTGTGTGTGTGTTTGTGTTTTGTTTAATTAAATAACTTTTCTAGTTATCCCACTTTAACCCCTCGTGTTTGGTTCGTTATTAAGTAGGCCACAACCTACTTATTTTTAACAATATTCCCACTTATTAACTAGGTTTAATATTCCTAGTTAACTTAGCGGGTTCAGGAATATTTATGACTAAGTTTATTTTAAGTCCCGTTAGGTCGGGCCTTCTATAAACTTTATTTCCTCAAAAGCCTTTATTCTACTTTTATTTAATATTAGGTTTATTTATTTAAAATCCTAATATTCACCGGGTTACTTTTACTACTAACGGTATTTTACCCGTCTTTTAGTTTTAACGTGGGTTAATTACCAAACCCATTTTCGGGGTGTTACACAAACCGCAGCCAAGGCTGGTGCAACCTCTGTACTCGCTCATGTTGATTCATTGCTAGTCGCCAACCAGGTTAGCATAGAGTACGAGGCACGGGAAGAAAACATGATCTGGTACCTAAGTCAAGTCAACAGTTTGATCTCCTCGTTCGACTCTTGCAAAATAGTTCACATACCACGGAGCAAGAACAAAAAGGCGGATGCTCTAAGCAAGCTTGCGTCCGTAACATTTTGTCATTTATCCAAAGAAGTGTTGGTCGAAACTTTGCAAGCCCCGGCCATCCAACATACGGAGTCCGTTATGTCAATCTCCGTACAGGAAAAATCATGGATGACCCCGATCCTAGATTATTTGAAAGACGTCACACTCCCAGAGGAAAAAGCTCAAGCTCGGAAGCTAAGGGTGAAGGCATTACAGTATCAGGTTCACGATGGGAAACTCTATCTTAAGACCTTTTTAGGTTCGCTCCTAAAATGCCTGACCCCGGAGGAGGCCCGCTATGTCATAAGAGAAATTCACTGGGGGATATGCGGCATCCACTCCAGACCGAGCATGCATCAAAGCGCTGTCAATGAATTGCAAGCATGTGAAGATTGTCAGCGGCATGCTCCCATCAGTCACCGAGCTAAAAACCATCTCGTCCCTGTAACTTCGGCATGGCCATTTCAGAAGTGGGGGATTGACATCGTCGGTCCTTTCCCTGTTTCCACCGGAGGAGTGAGGTTCTTGTTGGTAGCCATCGATTACTTTACAAAGTGGATTGAGGCCAAACCTCTCCGAACTATCACCGGGGATCAAGTGCTGAGATTCGTTTGGGAAAACATAGTATCCAGATACGGAATGCCGCTCTGTATAGTCAGTGACAATGGGAAGCAGTTCGCAGAAAAACCATTCAAAACCTGGTGCGAAAGAATGCACATTGAACAAAATTTTGCCTCGGTAGCCCATCCCCAGGCCAATGGGCAGGTAGAAAGAGCCAACCGCAGTATTGTGGAGGGCATAAAAAAGCGTCTGGGGAAAGAAGGCGTCTCTTGGGCAGATGAACTTCCGCATGTCCTATGGGCTCACCGGACGATGCCAAAAACAAGCACGAGGGAAACTCCTTTCAGCATAACGTACGGTACGGAAGCAGTCATCCCCGCTGAAGCAGGGATACCTACCCCTCGCATGATGCAAAATCAAGAAGTGAACGAACAAGAACTCCGCCTGAACCTCGACTTGGCCGAAGAAAGAAGAGAACTAACGGCTATCCGAGAAGCAAAGTACAAAAAAGAGTTGGAAAAACATTACAACTCAAAAGTGAAGGAGATCCGATTCAAGGTCGGAGATTATGTTATGCGAAACAACGAGGCAAGTCTGGCTGAGGGTACCGGAAAAATGGCTCCGAAGTGGGAAGGCCCTTATTAAATTAATACTGCGGGAAAAGATGGTGCTTACACACTCAGCAGGATGGATGGAACCCTCGTCCCTCGCACCTGGAATGGAACACACCTCAAGAAATGTTTTCTTTGAAAAACTTCATGATGTTTCAAAATAAATTTGTAATACGGAGGCTACGACCCCCGTCATCTTTACTTTTCCTGTAATCCGGATGGTTTTACCCGCACAAAACAATCTTATATTTTCAAGAACCGCGGAGGGTTTTACCCGCGGATTACTTTAAATGTTTTTACCATGTGTTAACCGGAGAAGTATACTCCGGATAGATTAAATAGAATGCTAAAAATTTCTATCATTAACAAAAAGTTGCAACACAAAAAATATCATCGGCCGAATCAGGGATACCAGCCCTAAAAGGGTAAGAATGAACTGGCATCGTTCGTATTTTTTCCTTCATTTAAAAATTATCCTTAAAAGTAAAAAGAAATCGGATCCGTACCTTAAAAAGAACGTTCTAAAAGCATAAAAATGTAAACACAAAAAGCATGGACGCATGCACGGCTAAGTGATTACATCAAAATTGACCGGATTAATATAACCGGAAATTACAAAAACCATTTACATGTTAAAAGGATAATTGTCATGAACACAAGTATGGTAAGAACATCATTACATTCCAAATAAAAAATAAGGTGCATACCCCAAAGTGCCGGGTATGTCCACCTCCTAAAAAGAGTTAAAACTAAAAACTTCCAAGGTGCATACCCCAAGAAGCCGGGCATGTCCACCTCATTCCTTCGACGACTCTCCGCTTGCAAAGAAAAGAGCGTCCTTAATCTTGGAAAGTGGTTCGTTGACAAGCTTCGAAAGATCTTCCACTACCGGAAAGATAAGAGTATCAAAACAAGCAATTGCCGCATTTAGCTCCTCTGCCGCATTTCGGTTCAGCATCGGAACATCAGCATAAGGAGTCTTTTTCTTCAAGGCATGGAGATAGCCATTATGAAGACCGGAGTTGACACCCATGGCGCTCATCGCTTTATTAACAGTGGCTACAGCGGCGGTCATCTCCGGACCTTTATGAATATTTTTAGCAAGAAGCTTGGCTCCTTCCGAAAGCATCCAAGTCTTAGTCGCCCGAAGATCCTCCACCGTAGCTTTCAAAGAAGCATTCTCCACCTCAATCTCTTCTTCGCGCCCTTTCATCTCTTCGATCTGAGCTTTCAAATCAGCTTCCCCTGATTTAAGCACATCCCACTCTGACCAAAGTGTTAGAAAGAAATTGTAAAATAAAAAAATAAAAAGGAAAGAAGAAGTGATTTATGCTAAGCATGGTACGTACCGGCCATCATGTTCGCGTAGGCTAGACGAGCGTTCGAAAAAGACTCTTCCATCTTCGCCAAGACCGCTTTATGCTCTTCGTCCTTCTTCTTCATAGATTCAGAAAAATTTTTTAACTCAGCCGATACCCTATCACGATCTTCCGCCGAAGAGGCCGCAGCTGCTTGGGCTGACTGATTCTGAGTAATCAAGGACTTAACCTTTTCTTGTTGAGCCTGAAGGTCTTGAGTAAGCTGCGCAATCTTTTTCTCCATATCCGGAGTCCCCCGAATCTTGCGTTTCAAAGAACGGGTCTCCTTTTCCAAATTTTCCCTCACTGACTCCGCTTCGACCCACCTCCGGTAAAGCTCCGTCACAAAGATGTTCGACTGAGCTTGATTAGTCAGAACCATGGCACCCAGATCTTGGTTTTTCAATTTTCGGCTCCTGGCATGGTGCAACAGAGTATTGATATTAAAGAGAAAAGTTCTGGCAACAAGTTCATCCATCACTGAATCTTTATTTCGGATATCCCAATCCGGAATGAACTTCTCCTCAGCCGTCGATGGGACGATCTCCATATCATCCGAGAATGCATCTGCATAACGAAAAAAGGACATCAACTCAGGTCCGAACCAAGATGAAGGAAGAGAAGACACTTGGTCTTCCTCGTCATCAATCAAGCGGTCCGGACCCAAAGACGAGTCCAAAATCGTACCTGAGAAAGTCACCACTTTCGGTTCGCTATGAGTTTTTTCCTTCTCCTTGCCCGTAGTCTCTGGGATCTCCGTCTCCATACTATCCACTTCACTGGTGGGAAGAAAACCACCAGAAAAGAAAGGGGTTGGTTCAGATCGAGCCCGTGCGGCTTCTTCCCTAGAAAACTTGCCAACGGTAAGGTGCTCATCCAGCTCAAGCATCACGTCACCACCGGAGTGAGAGGAACCTTTCTTAACCTTCTTCGTCCTCGGCATTGGAAGAGGATCAGAAGAACGGATTTGTACAGACTCAGTTTTCCTCTTACGGACAAGAGCTTGCTGATCTACCTCCTGCATAACACCTTTGTTTTTCAAAGAAGCGGAAGAGGGACGGTACTGAAGGGCTTCGTCCAAACTACGAACCTCCGGATCGCTGTCCACGTCGTCTAAAATCGACTTCTTACCAGCCTGAGATCCGGAGGAACCAACAGCACCTTTTATAGGCGTTGGAATGGAAGAGGTAGCTTCTACAGCGGCTTGTTCAGATGTGTTTTGGGAATCACAGGCCGGATCTCTTGAGCCGAAGGAGCCACTTGCTTCATTAGAGGAACTTCATCTTCGCCTTGATCTTCAAAATCAAAATCAAGAGCGTCAAAGCTGGGAACCTTCAGAGCATCTCTAAGAGACATTATGGCACCTGCATTATCAAAATAAAAAAGAAGTTAGTAAAATAGCAAAAATAAAAATGCCGAAGGGGAGGTAAAGGGTCGGAACTTACGATCACGCTTTCTGCGAATAACCGGCCAATCCCTATCCCCTTGGCTCCAAGAAAAACAGAGTCGACCCAGTAAAAGAAAATGCTCATGAAGGGGACGGATTGGGGACTTGTGCTCAATTAAGGCACGAGCCAGTTCTTGGTCGAAGACGAAGTCTTCGCCCAGATCAAAGGACATTGTCCGGTCCTTAAAACGCCATCCCATATCCTCCGGAAGACAACGATTGTCCAACCAGAAAAAATTATCTTTCCAGTTTTTCAAGCTGGATCGTTCGCCGGAGGAAGGGGGAGGTATACCTTTCCGATGCGCGAAGGTATACCAGTCTCCGGCAGTAATGAACTCATAAAAGTACTGGAAGACATTTAGGTCCGGTCTCCGATCCTGGGCCCGACAAGAAATTTCGAAATGACTTATGCGACTAAGACCGAACGGATTCACTTGACAAATATGGATCCGAAAAAACTGAAGAACCCTAATTAAAAACCTTGAGAAAGGGACTCGATAATTAGCAAAATTACAGACGCGGGTGTAAAAGGGGAACTTTCCCTGACGAAAGGGGTATATGGTTCATCTTTAGAAGGAAGGGTCAAATGAAGATCTAAAGGAATTCGGTACTCTCTAACAAACTTGTCCAACTGTCGTTGGGTAAGAATGCTCACACTATCCGATAAGTTATCCTTAGCCGGAGCCATATTACAGAAAACCGAACAAAAAACGCACCTTTTTTCTAAAAAAGAAGAAGCCCAGAGAATAAAAGAGGGTAACAAGGGAGAGAAGAAGAAGAAGATGAGAAGAAAAGTGTAAAAATGAAATGGTAAAAGTTGGTTTTATAGGGAGTTTAAGTCGGTTAAGGGATAGTCAAATCGAACCATCACCTCAGCAGACCCTCACGATTCCCAACACAGGGTTTCGTAACCGTCACGTGTGGGTGACTAACAGTCAAGTAACTTCAGTCACCCACGCCACGCTGGCTCCATTCAGATCACGCCACGTCATTTTACCAGAACCGTTCATACAACGACACGTCACTCGGGCAAAAATTAACGCACACCAAACATTTTGTTAAGTCCCTTACGGAACCTAACAAACTGGGGGACTTGAAGATACATATCCGAGGTCGGACATGATCCCTTGGGACGAACCGGACTCCACTTGAACGGACATCTCAGAAATGTCTGTCCCCCCATGACTCCGAATGACGTCATCTCAGTTGACCATTATAAATACCCCATCAAGTACAAGGCCAAGTACGATTTTTTGAACCTTCGTCCTTATTTTCTCTCTCTCTACCAATACTTATCCTCACGCCGGAGGGTGGTCGCAGAGGGGCCCTCCCATCTCTGCGGCGAGCCTAACGGTTTTCTGTTTTGCAGGACGATCCTCCAGCTCATTTACAAGATCCAAACCCTCGATTAAAGGCTCTGGCCTAAACTCGATTCTTTGGTTCTTCAATATGTTACTAATTTAATTTAACGGGTTTGACTTACGAGTAATACTTTTTAAAACTATAATATATAGAGATAGTTTTACATAAATTTGGGAAAGAAAGTTGCAGTAATGGAAGGGACGGTGTTGATGGTGGGGTGGGGAAGATGGAAAGGGTGGGTGGTAGTGGGGTTGGGTGATTTATAAAAGGAAGTGGGCCCCACTTAAATTATCTTTCTTTTAATGTTTTAATACATATTGTTTTTTAATGGTAAGGGTAATTTTGTAATTTCACATCCACTTAACTGAGAAAACTAACTTCCATTCACTTCAGGGACTATCCGACTAACAAATGAGCAAACCATAGGGAGCATACATGTAATTTCCAAAAGTTGGGGACTATAGGTGTTATTTTACCAAACCACAGGGACTATCCGTGTATTTACTCCATAAATAAATTTTAGAAAATATTAACTAAAAGTTGCTCTTTAGAGTGAATTGCAAGGATTGTCCTTTATCTTTATACACATTTGCAGGCGCTGTCCTTTATGTTTAAAATTGACGAGTTTTGTACTTTATGTTTTCAAATCATACACGTTTTGTCCTTTAGGCCTAACCCAGTTAGATTTTTCTGTCAAATCTGGTCATGTGCAATGCACATGAGGGTAAAATTGTCATTTTAACTTGCAGGGACTAACTGTGTAAATAACTTAAAAAAGGTTTAAGAAAAATAAAAAAATTATATATATATATATATATATATATTTATATATAAACATAAAAACAACCCCTGATCTTTCATTCTCTCCATCTTCTTCTCTCCCACCACTTCCACCTCCTGCCACCCCATCACCACCATCCACCCTACCGTCACGACTTACCACCACCTACTACATCACTTCCAACCCAACCCAGAATTCTAACCCACCAACAACAATTACCAATCAAACCCACCCACCCACCCACCCATCTCTCTCTCTTTCCTAAACCCCACAAACAATTCATTATTAAATCCCAAAAAATCTCACATCACAAATTCAAATCAAGAAACAAATTCATCAAAGTCCTTGAAGACTCGCGTAAATCTGACCAAAATTTAAAGCAAGACACAAATTCATCAAATCCAAAATTCCCACTTAACAACATGTGGTGATTGGGTACAAACTACCACGGCGGCACAGATGAAGGCAAAGCAGATGACGGTGACGCAGATGACGGCGATGAAGATGACGGCGACGCAGCTAGGGTTTCAGCGAGGAGAAGGTTGTTCGGGTGGAAGAGAGGGTAGGTGGTAACAGTGGCAGTTGATGGCTGCGACGGTGGCAGGTGGTGTGATGTTATGGGGGTGGGGGGGTTCCGATCTGTTCAATCCGATTAGTGGTGGTGTTGTTATGGGGTTTTAGAGGTGATTAGCAGATGGCGGTGGTAAAGGGGGTGGCAGGTTTCAGGTGACGGTGGTTATGGGGGTGGCGGTGGTTACGGAGGTGGCAGGTGCATGTGTCAGTTGTTAATGTGGTGGCGGTAGTAATGGGGGTGGCAGGTTTCAGGTGGCGGTGGTTATGGGGGTCGCCGGTGAATTGTGCCGGTGGTTATGGATGTGGCAGGTGCAGGTGGATGGTGGTGATGGGGTGGCAGGAGGTGGAGGTGGAAGTGGTGAGAGAGAAGAAAATGGAGAGAATGAAAGATCAGGGGTTGCTTTTGTGTGTTTATATATATATAATTTTTTTATTTTTCTTAAACCTTTTTTAAGTTATTTACACAGTTAGTCCCTGCAAGTTAAAATGACAATTTTACCCTCATGTGCATTGCACATGACCAGATTTGACAGAAAAATCTAACTGGGTTAGGGCTAAAGGACAAAACGTGTATGATTTGAAAACATAAAGTACAAAACTCGTCAATTTTAAACATAAAGGACAGCGCCTGCAAATGGGTATAAAGATAAAGGACAATCCTTGCAATTCACTCTGCTCTTTATCATCCTCATTTTGTCTACAAGTCATGTCATCTATCCGGTCACATTCTCGTCGGGGGAAAATTCCGGCCAGTCAAAATAACTTTTTTTTTCATTCTACAATCTCTATCCTTTGATCTCAATGAATTACAAAATTTTACAGCAAACGGTCGAGATTCACACACGTATAATACTATAATTTATTTTTTCAAGGGTACGCCCGCCACCCCACAACATACAATAGGTCCGCCCCTATTTCTAAATTTGTAATGCTTGAGTAAAATTATATTATATGATTGTTACCGTTTTATATTTGACCGACTTATTTGTAAAACACTTGTGCCCTAGTAAAACACATACAAGTGTGTTTCACTGACTTATTTGACCGTTTTCGTGCTTATATTTTCATGCTTATATTATATGATTGTTACCGTTTTCGTACTAGTAAAACACACCTGTGGCCTAGTGGAGAACACGTTTTCATGCCACCATCCGTGTCGATCCATCACTTGTGGCCTAGTGGTAGGGAGACTTGGGTTCTCCAATAGAGACCCAAGTTCAATCCACACTTGTGTTACCTTGGTGTATTAGACAAAGATGGATAGAGTCTAGCCTCCTTGCAGAGGTGTCAAGATCTATCCCGAGTCCACGTGGGTTTTCGTTCCACCGTGTGTTATGCCAGAGAGTTCTGCTCTTGTGGTAGCATAACGATTGTCAAGTGGCAGCTGACGGTATAATTTCTCGGGAATGTCCAAACCAAACTCTGAAACGAACAGGAGCTCGATTAAAACAACATAGTGTGACCATAGTAAGACAAGACAATGGGGCTTTCCAATTTAAGGGTGCAATCACCAAACGGAATAAAAGATGTGATTGTTACCGTTATGAATAGTGAAAACAAAGATAAAGCCGCCTTTTACTAATGGGCCCAAAAAGAAAAGAAAAACCCTAACCCCATACCACCCCCAAAATATCTTCCTAAAATATACAAACTTGATAATCGTCAACTTCGAGACTGCTGACGGTAGCAAGAACACAAAACTTGTAGTATTTCTCTTTCAAAGTGTGACGACCGACGGCGACCGTAACCAAAATATCCATACACCGACAACGGGTGGCGGGCTCACCACCCTAATAACATGACCCCCAAATCAACATCACATCCCCAGGTACACAATTTTTGTGTTTTTCTTTTTTTGTTGATATTTTGTTTAACGGGACATCAAAGAAATATCTATCTCCACTTTTTTTTTTGTTGAATGGAGCAGCAAAGAAAGAGTTTTTGTGCAATGGATGATGCATATGGAGCGATTATAGACGCTGTGCCATTACACAAGAATCTTGACTTTGATTTTTTAGGTCAAAATGGCAATAAACGTGATTCGTTTTCGATGGAGTTTCAACTTCCCGATTTTCGACGGCCGATTGCTGTAAGTGTTAGTTAATTATGCTTAAGTTACATAATGGGCAATTGCAGTTGTTTGAATTAGTGGTGTATACAATCATGCATAAGTGTTTTTATATGTTGATTGATTGTTTGGGAATTATGACACACAAATTGTGTTTGAAATGAAAGTGAGTGTATACAAGTTATCGCTTGATCATTTCCGAATTTGAAGACAATGTCTGTATTGGTATAGCATATCATAAAAATAATTAGTGTAATCTTTAGGCAAAAATCCCGATCGTCCCCTTAAAAGTTCGGTTCACCCCCCATCCCATACACACACAGTCACACACAAAACAAGAAAATAAATCATGGGCGCGCCATTGATCATTTGTGTAATCTTGTTATCTTTATTAGGGCTGTACACGAGTGCCCTGAGACCGACTAGGCTCGTCATCTTTTTATGAAGCTTGAGCTCAGTTTGAGCTAACTTATTCGAGCTTGGCTCGCGAGTAAAACCCAAAGCTCGAGCTCGGCTTGACTAGCTCGAGCTATTTTGAGAACAACCTCAAACGAGCTAAAAGCTCGGGTCGAGCTCGTTTCAATATCGCTTAAACGAGCCAAACATGTTATCATCATTATTATATTATATATATAAACTAATTTATTATTATATCATATATAAAAAAAAGCTAAAATTTTGTTTTGGCTCATTTAGGCTCACGAGCTTTGTATTTCTGGCTCAAGCTCGGGCTCGATAACTAAACGGGCTCTATATCGGGCTCGTGCTCGTTAGGGCTTGGCCCGTTCAAGCTTTTAATCAAGCCGATCATGAGTAGCTCTCGAGCCTTTGGGCTTGTTTACACCCCTAGTTTTGATTGATTTTTGCTTCTCTGTTATGTTTATTTGTGTAAATTGAAGCGATGTTTATTTGTGTAAATTGAAGCGAAATTCGTTAACTTGCTTCAGAAATTTGTGAAGACAAGAGAAGCTGGGGAATTTCTTAGTGGTGCTTTGGCTGGGGCTATGACCAAAGCTGTTCTTGCTCCTCTAGAAACCATAAGGTTCGCGATATCCACAAATTTAAATTGAATTGTTAAATTTAGTTATTTGGATATGTCGATACATATAAAAGATCCCTGAAAGGACCTGTTTTTGTCCGTATATGTTTGGTTCGACTTTAAACATATAAAGCTAATTTACGCAGAACTCGAATGGTGGTCGGTGTTGGTTCAAAAACGATATCCGGTAGTTTTCTAGAGGTATTTGAAAAACAGGGTTGGCAAGGACTCTGGGCCGGCAATGCAATTAACATGATACGAATTGTTCCCACACAAGCAATTGAACTTGGAACATTTGAATATGTGAAACGAGTAATGACATCAGCAAAAGAAAAATGGAGTCAAGAAGAGTGTCCGAATGTGCAAATCGGTCCGGTCAAACTAAGTTTCTCGCTCTCATGGCTCTCACCGGTCGCCGTTGGTGGTGCAGCCGCAGGGATTGCCGGCACCCTTGCATGCCATCCTCTTGAAGTTATAAAGGTAATTACCTAAACCATTGAACCCATAGTAGTTCTAGATTGATTAGGGATGAGGATTTTTTCCCAAATACTCATACCCATTCCCATTCCCGTACTGATTTTGGGTATTCGCTATATGTATTGGTACCTAGTTTTATTGATTTCGGATTTGGTTCGTATTACGGTTTTTATGGTACTCGTATTGATTTTACCTATTTGGTTCAACCGGTTTTATCTATTTGGTACCCGTCAGTATTGGTACTCCTAACGATTTTACTTATATGGTACCCGTACGAGTGCTCAAAAACTAAAATAAAAACAAAGTGGTACCAAAACGGGTACCGTACCGAAATACCAATACGGGTACTGTACCGATCCCATCCCTAAGATTGATGATTTTTTTATTGGTTATGTTGATTGCGTTGTTATGTTTCCATTTTGTACAGGATCGGTTGACTGTGAGTCCCGATACTTATCCTAATTTGAGTGTTGCTGTTCAGAAAATGTTTAAAAATGGCGGGATTGGTTCTTTTTATTCTGGTCTTTCTCCAACATTGATTGGAATGCTGCCATATAGTACTTGTTACTATTTTATGTATGATACCATTAAAAAGTCTTACTGCACGGCTCAAAAAAAGAAATCTTTGAGCCGTCCTGAGATGCTACTGATTGGAGCTCTTTCAGGTTTGTTTGTTCATGCTTTACCGTTAAATAGTCAAGATTATTGTAGTACAGGATATGGGAGTGTTTATGTTGGTTAAAAACAAACTGTTGTGTTCTAAATTTGAGTAATACAAAAGAATGTCCTTTTCTTGGGTCAAAATCAAATTGCACAAAATGATAACATTCTTTAGCAAATTTTCCATTTTGGATAACCAATGTTTGATGTTTTTTTGTGTTTTAAGGTCACCAACCTTGACTTTGTGTCTTTCAGCGTACCAACCTTGATTTTTTGTTTTTAAAGATAAACAACTTATAAAACTAACATACACAAAGGTTAAAACTTTTTAAAAATTCCAAATAGAAGTCGGTACACAAGAAGTCGGTTACCTCAAATTTCAAATTTAGTAAAGTTTGCTACATTTTTGTGCAATTTACTCATTTTAGTTTAATTTAATCAAAATTTGTCAAACAATCAAAACACCTTTGTTTTGATTATTAGACCATATGTAGTGGGGCTTGAAGTTCAAAAGTGGCGTAGTGGTATAATGCCGTTGCAATGATTACCCAATTATTATTTTTATTAGAAAAATAAAACAAAAGCAGCCACTTCATTTGAAACCAACAACAAAAGCAGCGTTTTACTGGTAACGCCAGGGGCAAAAATATGAAGATCCCGCCCTGGGGGACGGTGTTTGGGCATTATGGGGCGTGAAGTTGGCCTTTTCACGCCACTTCACTCCCGCACTACACATGGTCTTACAACTTTGAACAAAAAATCACATTAAAAAATCATCGCTAGTTAACTTACACCGTGCTTTGATTATTGCATTATAGTCGTGTTTTCACATTTTTTATGTTAAAAGCAAAAATCTCTTTAAATAACGCAATGCCAAACACTGTGCCACAGCCTATGGATCCTATTTTAGGATCCAAATTTTAAAAATATTTATTGAACTGGTTTTGCGAGATGAAAAGTGAAGGACTTGCTCATCTTTAAACTTGTTTGCTGGTTAGGTTTAACTGCAAGTACAATAAGTTTCCCTTTAGAGGTAGCAAGGAAACGGCTAATGGTCGGGGCTATGCAAGGTAAGTGCCCACCACACATGGCGGCTGCGTTAGCCGAAGTTGTCAGAGAAGAGGGGTTGATCGGATTATATAGAGGATGGGGTGCAAGTTGTTTGAAGGTTATGCCGTCATCCGGCATCACATGGATGTTTTATGAGGCTTGGAAAGACGTATTGATCGGTGACAAGGATAAGCAATGATAATAAATCCGTCCGTGTTGTTTATGACCATGTTTTAACCATTGTTTTCGGTTAATTTTGATATACTAAGAAGAGAATGTCCGGTTGAATTTTGTTAGCGAAGTGGTGGCTTTGTCACTTCATGTGTGTAGGGTGTAGGACTGTAAACGAGTCGAGCCAAGTTGGGATCAAGCTCAAGCTTGAAATTACAAAATTTTGATATACTAAGAACGAGCCGAGCCGAGCTTGGCTCAATTACAAAATGAGCCAGCTTGGCTAACGTCATCTCAAATTGAGTTATTTTAGCTAGTTTTTCTCGAGCTTCTTTCGAGCGAGCTACTAGCCGAGCTGCGAGCTAAAAAATTGGACAGGGACATGTGTGACCCCTCTTTCATGTTTTTGTATGAAGGTGTCGTGATTCTTGCCATTTGATTCTAGTTAATTAGGTTTAATGAATATTTGTTATTTTATTTAGAATTTTGTTTGTACAAGATTCTAAATAAATTAAGTTAAAAGAGTAGACAATTTTTGAAAAACAACACAAGAAGATTATATCCACATGTTTTTCTACAATTTGATGGATTTTGCAAAGATGCGGCTTAAAAAAGCTGGGTACAAAAACTCGATGCACAAGGTGTCGCGTGCATTACTAGTGTGAAGCGCGCATGCCTAAATATAGCCAGATAAGTTTTATATAAAAGCAGCTTGCGTCTCTCTCATCTGTTTCCTAAACGCTTCACCGCTCAGACATGCTATTTTAAGGTACGAGGTTTGGATGTTATAAATGCCAAAAACATTGTACATCACCTCAGACTAAACATGTTTTAATGTTGGATACAAAATTTCAGGAAGGCATTTCCAATATAAACCTGGTAACATAATACTAAAATGTGACTGATACAGAATGGAAGAATGATAGATATATTTGGCAGAACATGCACCAATTAAATTACAGGGAGTTATGTAGTATCTAGCACATCATTAGGGCTATCTCTTCTCCAGCTAAATTTTGACGAGCACGTCCCAAACAACGATGAATTTTCAGCAAGAATATACAGACAAAACAAGCTCACTCCTGTTGCCAAAGTAACAACAAATCAAATGTAAAACATTGTTGCACATGATAAATTTCCAAAAAGACTAGCGCAACAACAAAATGAGTTGATCAACTAATAGAACTTCCGTCAACAATGTTCTTTTTTTGTGTGTGTGAGAGAGGGATTGGCACATACCAGCATAAGCAACAGTAACACCTGACACCAGTCTTCCCAAAGCAGATAGCATATAAAGAGTGACAACCACCTTACAAATTAGGAGCAAGAGTAAAACTTATTGTTGATCTTGTGTAGTCTTTCTTAAGAAACAGTAAAACACGACTCAAGAAAAAAAAGGGTTATTAGATTTTAATAATCCTAAGTTTCACCTGTTGGCCGATAATAATCCCAACTTTAAAAATTCCCTCCAATAATCCCAACTTGTAAAAGTTTGGCCGCCATTGATCCTTTTCAAACATATAAGAATTTGGTCTCCTCAATAGATTCAATTACACCAAGAGACTCCTTAATTGATTTAAGTGCACCTATGTTAGAAAATGATCAATGGCGGCCAAAGTTTTACAAGTTGGGATTATTGGAGGGAATTTTTAAAGTTGGGATTATTATCGGCCAACAGATGAAACTTAGCATTATTAAAATCCAATATCCCGAAAAAAAATGACAGAACACAGGATCTATTTTTTGTTCCTAAATTCACGAGTGTCTAACAATATTTAAATCTTTAAAACAACATACTTAATGTAAGTTTTGTCCATCCATTATTTAAGACTACTAATTAATTTGCAACTTATTATATGTTCTGTTATCATCTGCTTCATTGGCTAGGATGTTGCCAACTATATCAGCTTATCTATAACATGGTTTACTGTAAATGCTTTCTTTAAGGATCATAACCCTTCCACACAAACCTAGAGCAATGGCTACCTAATTCACAAGCAATGGCTAATCTGTTATACTGTAAGATTCTGCGACGGTCATCGCAATGTCTAACCAAGAGTATTACGTATTTCGAACAATTGTTTTTACTGTTTTAATCAAAACCTAAGGCTGATTGCAAATAAACTGGTCACTGTTACATGAGTATCAATTTGCAGCAGAACACAATAATCATCGTGCTACAAAAAAGAAATCGCATCTGCAGCGATCGTTGGTCCTTACCTTTAGAAACAGGCGTTTGTCATGACCAGTAGCAGCAACCCTAAGAACAGATTCAGTTGCACCTACAGTATTAGCCAAACACGCAAACAGACTGTTTGCAGTATCCTGAGATATCTGCCATTCCAGAGGATCCACAGGCACCCTGCAATATCAGATAAACACAAATCAAATATCTAGACTTGTAAACGGACCGGACAAACATGAACACTAGCATGTTCGTGTTTGTTCATTTAACTCGAACACGAACATGAACAATTAAACAAAAGGATTTTCTCATTCATGTTCCGTTCGTTAGTTAAGAAAATGAACATGTTCGTGTTTGTTTATATTCGCTCGTAAACATTCTAAACAGTCCCAAATAAGCAAACACAAATAAATGAATGAAACATGTCATTTAGTTAAATAATCGAACATAAACAAACTTCTAGCAGAACGGTTGGCGACTCAACTGGACACTTAAAAAAAGGGTGTACCTATTGGCACACCAATGTGCCTGTATGCACACTAAAAAGTGTTTTTTTGTCCTATATGCACACCTTGCAGTGTCGAGCTGTGGCCAAAGCGCGGCGTTTTGGTCCGGTCAACCAGACAAAGACTGACGGGTGTCTGACGGGTCTGTTGACCGGACCAAAACGCCGAGCTTTGGCCGCGTTTTGGTCCTGTCAACCAGACAAAAGACTGACCGGGTGTCTGGTTGATAGGACCAAAACACGGCCAAAGCTCGGTGTTTTGGTCCGGTCAACAGACCCGTCAGTCTTTGTCTGGTTGACCGGACCAAAACGTTGCGCTTTGGCCACAGCTCGACGCACACAGGGTGTGCATATAGGATAAAAAACACTTTTTGGGTGGCTATCTAGTTTGAGCCTAAAAAAAAAGCTCAGGCGTACACGAATGCAAAAAAAAACCCTAAAAATTGGGGAAAGTGAAGTATTAGAGTAAATGATTAGCAGAAACATACTGAATGTTCATCTGACGGAAAAGGAGGCCGAGAATAGCAAGAGAACACAGAAGAACAATGAAGACGTCGGACATGAGTGAAAGTATGGTCGAATTACGATAGGCGCAGTGGTAGTACACTAAACTAGCACACATCATGATGATTAACGGTTTTCCTTTTCCTGATTCCAACTCCTTTTTTGTGTTAACTTTTTTCTTTTTCGTTGTTCCTAATACGTCGTCGTTTTCAGTTAGTTTGAAGCCACCGTTATTGGTGGTGGTGGTGGTGGTGTTGAGTTCATCCATGGGATGCGGTTGTGCTTAACGATCAGAATCAGAATTGGTGTATCACTTTCATTGTCATCCAATACATTCGTAATTTGGTTAGGTTTGAATTGAGAATAGCCTGAAAAGGTAGGTGTATAGTTGGAAAGTTATTCTTTTCGATTTTTTCAGTAATTGCATGTCAATCCCTGAAGTATGAGCCTTTTTTATGTTGTTCATACTATTCTAAAAATGTGAATGATGTATTTGAATATCTAGAAGATGCATATCTAGAACAGCCTAGAGCATTTCAATTTATTGCATACCTATAGAACTAGAATATTTGAATTTTAAACAATGCATAGTAAAAAAAATAACATTCACCAGCTTGATATAGTGTTATTATTGATGAAGTCGATGGAACCAATCAGTGGATGCCATGTGATATTCGCTAACTTTTCTTTCTTATTATTTTAAAGCCCTGACGCCGTTAGTTAATGTAAAATAGTAAAATGTTTGCGCCACTTGCTTAAAAATGGAAACTAGCAGTTGATCACATGTTTGTATGTGTTGCTGTTTTTAATAATAAAGACTTGGGTCAAGTTATTCTACAAAGGCTTCTAATTGTAAGAAGCGTAAGAAGGATTTATAGAGTGACAAGTGTCCAATAATCTAAAACTAAACTCACTACATCACCACCAAAAACCTAAACACCCACCCCCACCCCACCACCACCCAAAAACCTAAACCCCCCCCCCCCCCCCCCGGGCGCAAAAAAAAAACAAAAAAAAAACTATACCTCACAAAAAAAACATAACCCCCCCTCCCCCCCCCCCCCCCATAAACCCATAAATTATTTGGGTGGGTGATTGGGGGGGGGGGGGGGTAGGTTTTTGGTGGTGGTGGATGTTTAAGGGTTTTTTTTTTTTTTTTTTTTTGTAGTGGGGTTTTTTTATGTAGTGGGTTTTTTTAGGTTATTGGGACACTTGTCACTCTATAAATCCTTTTTACACTTCTTACAATTAGGATCCTTTGTATTTGATCCTAATCCATAAAGACTTTATGTATTTGAAAGAAAAAACACTTTGATTTGTATGGTAGTCTATGCTCTAATAATTTTCATAGATAAACCAATATCAACGAATTTACAAGTTATATTATACATCTTTCCCCTTCAAATAAGATAAAAATATATATTGGTAGTGTAAGGAGCCGAAGCGATACCAAACAAATAACAGCTACAAATTGCCATGGAATCCCACTAGTAATCACCATGGTTGTAGAAAACCCGACTAGGTGCCGATTAATCCCTAATTATTAATCAAATTAATTCCGATTCATCGCTAGTCCCCACCCCACCTAGCGACTAGCGATTACTACAACACTGCTAATCACCACTCCATCTCATTCTTAGGTCCCTATATACAAGGGACTGACAGTACATACCACATCTCATCTCTCTCCAACGAAACCACCTTTCTTCATTCGTCTTTTTCTCCCTTGGCAAATCAACAACCCTAAACTCGAATCATCGGCTTTCAATGTTTCAATATCGATATCCTTCCTTGCATCCCGCAACCCCAGTTTGGAAATCGACGATTCGTACCTATTAGTCATCGTCTCCCTCTCCCTCTCGTCTAATTTCATATATTCAAAACCAAGCCCAACTTGTAGCTTTGATGATTAGAGTCCCTTGGTCATTCTCCCTCACGGCCTCACCACATATAGATTTTCGAAAACAAACCCTAACTTGCAACTTTGATGAGTGAACTCCCACTTTGATAATGCAATCAAACTTGCAACTTTGATGAGTGAACTCCCACTTTGTTGCCATCTCTTTTTTTTATTTTCAGTTCATAGCACCAATGTTTTTTAACTTGTTAAATGGGGATGCGGATGGGAAGCCAATGTGGCAACGTGAATGCTCTTATTCCATTAAAAAAAACTGCAAATTTGTGTAATTCGTTTTTTAGTAATAACTCACATAAAAAGGTGGTCACTAATATAGAACTTTTTATATTCATATAACTCAGTAAATAATTGTATGACTAGTTGTGAGTTTAGAGGGTGTTGGTGTGACGATGTCGTAGGTGGATGATGATGATAAGAGACTTACAATTGCAAGTAGTGCTGGTGGTTGAAGCGGTACCACACAACAAAGATGGTGTGCGGTTGTGGCAGATTAGCAGTGATTGGTGATATCAAGTGGTGACCGATGATGGTTTTGGAGGTAGAAGATACTAGCCCATTGTTGAACATCGCTTAGAGAATTTTTAATATACCCCCACTTGTCTTTCAGCTATCAACGCGATGCATGATTAACCTCTACCGCTTTAGCAATCAAGACAGACCGATTGGTGCATGTACGTATAAAGTTTTTCAGCAGGCAAAAACCCATTGTTTCATTCACCATTTATTTATTCATATTGATAGGTAAAAAAAAAGCCAACAGTACCATAAACATCAGTTCTTTATAGCAACAACCTACATGCTGTTCTGTTCTCTGCTTATTTCAACTCTCAAGACACAAAATATGCCCAAAGGATGCAGAAAATAATTATAGCTACACAACACATAATGACATTAAAACATCCTTTGAAAAATAAATAAATCAAACTAATCTTTATGCACTGAGAAACAACACACCTTCCTCAAAACCGACTTGAGAGACGAAAACCGCCACTTGGTTTCAACATCACATAACTTGATCATTACGTGTTTCTTCGTTTACCGAGTTTCATCCTCAAGGTTGCGGAAACCAGCAGTAAGATCGTCATTTAATTTCTTGAATTTCCCGATAAGAACATCTTCCCCTTCAGCTGGGTCTTCAAACTTCTGAGACCTGTTAATAATTCAATTACCACATTGATTAAATAATTAACTCAGGGCCCACACACGACAATACGAGTGAACGTTCAACTGCATTTTCACTTACACTAAGCGGTAGAATAGATCACCCAACCGATGCTTGATTAGCGTGTAAGTGATCTTCTGGCCATCCATTCCCGCTCCTCGCTCTACCGCCTGTTTTTAAATTGTTTATAAAAAGTCAATGGATGATTCACAGTTTGACTTGGGTTTTAGAAGGGGCAATTTCATATATACCCCTACAAACTTGCAAAATATCATATATCAGATATACCCAATTCATTAAAAACAATTTAACAAATGACAATTTTACCCTTATTTTTCTAAAACTTTGAAATCTCATATATTATATTTAAATATTATATAGCTTAAATATTATATTTACTCATTTCTAGCTTAATTTATTTAGCTTAAATATTATTTATGGAGAATACTATTGTTTATGGGAAAAAATAAAAACAGGTAAAAACAAATTTAAGCTTAAAATGTGTTATATAAAAATACGAAGATAAAAGATGAGCATATATGAAAACTTGAAGTTAAAAAATAGGGTAAAATGATTATTTATTAGATTGTTTAATAAACTGGGTATATTTTATGATTTTTTTCAAGTTTGTAAGGGTATATATGAAATTAATCCTTTAGAATAAACATATAGATGCTAAGAACTGCAGTCATTCTGATGTAATTATAATCGTCATTTAAAAATTACGATAGCAGACCTGATTGGCTAAATTGTAGAAATGAATAATATTGCGCATCATCCAAACAGATTTGTAGAAGGGGCAGAACTTATCATATCTGTCATTTCCACATAATAAAAGTTTAAAACATGCACATAGTAAACCGAACTACTTTAAACATAAAATTGGGTATTTGAGAAAGGTTACGTACGGTGTGAATGCGTTTTGAGCAAGATAGTCTTCCCTTAAAAGTTTTGCAGTCTCTAAGGTAATTTTATCTGTTTCAGCTAAAGCATCTTTTCCCACCAGCTGAAACAACAAAAAATAATATCCTTTTAGCAACAAGCATATTAAATAAGGTATTGAAGTATTGAACAATAAAAACCATCATGTTGACATTTACTTTGTGAGCAAAACTAGAATTTTGACCCGAGCCGCGCGCTGCAGCGGCAACGTCGCGTTTGTAACTTCGTTACATGCGTAACGGCGATGACGTTAACGTGTGATGCACACACGTGACATTACGTGTTTTTTACTTTGTTACACACGTTATGTTTGTGACATTAACGCCATAAGACATAGATAAAAAGAGTATGTCTCGGAGTAGCGGAGTAAAGTCGTAAAAGTAATTCAGATATTAACATGGTTAGGCATAGATTAAAAAAAGTATAATAAGGTGTCACATGTTGCGGTGTAAAGTCATAAAAGTAATTTAATGTTTTAAACAAAAGGAGGTGTCAAGTTATTTAGTAGAAAAGGTTGGAGGGTTAAAGTTGTCAATATCAAAAGTTAGGAGGTGTCAAGTTATTAAGTAGAGAAGGTTGGGGGGTCAAAGTTGTCATTTACCAAAAGTTAGAAGTGAATATATGTAACTTACTTAAGGATGAGGGTTGATAGTGTTTCATGTAAAATGTTTGAAGGGTTAGAAGTGTCATGTAAAAAAATTGAGGGGTTAAAATTGAAAAATCCACTGACCTTTTCATTTAAGGTATATATAATTATTGTTTGATATCATGAAATCACAACATACCTGGACAATTTCATTAAGATCATCTTCTCTCTGCAGAACTTCACGGGCCTTTGTCCTAATGTCGATGAAATCTGAATCAAACTTCTCGTAAAACGATTCTAGAGCCTGAATAAGCAGAAGTTGTTCAGTAGGTGTACATGCGTACATTAATTTTGACATCATAAATTCATTTGTCTCAATAACGTGTACGCACCGTTGAGTACTTTGAGTAGGAAATAAGCCAGTTAACAGAAGGAAAATGTTTCCTTTGGGCAAGCTTCTTATCTAGACCCCAGAAAACCTAACAAAATGTAGAAAGATGTAACATACAATTTAATGAGCAAACAGAAAATGTAAAAAAAAAAATTTAAAAATACCTGAACAATACTGAGTGTAGCAGATGTAACAGGATCTGAGAAATCTCCTCCAGGAGGAGAGACAGCACCTACAATTGTGACACTACCGTCACGTTCTGGTCCACCTAGACACTTTACTTTACCAGCACGTTCATAAAAGGATGCCAAACGTGCAGCCAGATAAGCAGGATAACCACTATCTGCGGGCATTTCTGCCTGAATTTAAATAAAAAAAACACACAAAATTACTTCCAGTTCCATCACACATTCATCACAAACATATGTCTTTTACTCTTTTACCAGTCAGTAACTTAAAGCTTTCTACAGCCTGAATAAGCAAAAGTTGTAAAAATCCCGACTAACATCCGATTAGTTGTCGATTAATCGCTAGTGAGAGGTTCCCTGAGTAATTTTCTTCTAATCGGCCAATTAATCGCTAGACGGTCAATGACAGCCCTAGGCAGTCCTAATCGGCCAAAAATTGGCGGTTCCAGACAAATTCCGGCCAATTACCGGTCAAATTCCGGCCATTTTCCCAACCTTGAAATTTTCGGTGATTAATCTTATCTATTTAAAAAAATGAATCGATGAGGGGTTAAAACTTGTCTTGATAAAAAATACGCATAAAAATGTTTGCGTATATATGTAAAACTGAAGATTACATATGAAAATCTCAATCCGATTAATCCCGATTAATCGCTAGTTCGTACCCCACCTGCCGACTGCGCCTAGCGATTCTTACAACACTGGTTACAGATAAACCAAAGTGATATATAAAGGATACAACACAAGAAAAAACATTTTCAAATATGCACATTATCATAACTAAGATGAGTAGTTTAGAATAATTACCAGACGACCAGAAATTTCACGCAATGCTTCTGCCCAACGTGAGGTAGAGTCTGCCATCATACTTACGTTGTAGCCCATGTCTCGGAAGTATTCAGCTATGGTAATTCCTGATTTAAAATTAAAAAGCAATTAACTTACAATCGTGTGTGTGTTTATCACTTTTTTTCTGAACCTTTTAAAGGGTATACACAATGGTGTGTGTTACCTGTATAAATTGAAGCCTCACGAGCAGCCACAGGCATGTTAGAAGCATTGGCCACAAGTGTGGTACGTTTCATGACAGATTCTTCACGGCCATCAGGCAATGTCATAGTCAATTGAGGAAAATCCATGAGCACCTGCCAAGTTATTATACAACATTAAAGAAAATCGTATATCTATAAAAGTCTGTAAATGAAACAACTAATACAATTCTATATATTTGGTGGGACGTACTTCTGCCATTTCATTTCCTCTTTCCCCGCAACCAACATAAACAACAGTGTCTGAATTTGAGTACTGCAAAACAATAGACATACAGTGAACATGAAAACAATATTAGCATCTAGGGTTGTAAACGAACTGAACGTTCATGAATTGTTGGTGAACTTGTTTGGTGGGAAGTTCGTTTATATAATAAACGAACGAACATGAAAACAATTTTTGTTCATTTAATTAATCAAACGATCATGACCACACATTTTGTTCGTTCATTTATGTTCGTGAATGTCCGTTTATGTTCGTTCATTTATGTTTGTCTCAATTTAAATACATGAGTAGTTATATTTATATAAATATTAAACATAAAAAGAACCATCTAACTACTTGTATAAATATAACAAATTGATAATGGGGCTTTCTAGTAAAAAAAAGTGGGATTTCCAACTCAGTCACTAATTTATAAAAAAAAATTACTTTATGTTCGCTTATGTTTAGAAATTGTGTTCATTTATGTTTCTTCAATTATGTTCATTTGTGTGGTTTATTGTTCTGTTAAATGTTAAATTATGTTAAATTACTTTATGTTCGCTTATGTTTAGAAAATTGTGTTCATTTAGGTTTTAAACGAACATGCCCGTTTTTCTTGATAAACGAACATGAACAAAAAATGTGTTCGATTATGTGTTCGTGTTCAGTTAAAGTTAAATGAACGAACATGAACATGCCTCTCTGTTCGTGTTCGTTTGGTTCAAATGAGTTACAAGTTTACAACCAACTACATATTGAACATACCTTAGACAGTGCTTGACTAATAACTGTTTTCCCGCAGCCAAACGCACCAGGAATGGCACATGTCCCACCGAGCACCGAAGGGAAAAGGGCATCAAGAACACGCTGATACATGGAATAGATGGTTAGCGTATATCGAGGGTCAAACGCTCAATGATAAAAAGCCAAATTGACATAAACATTGTATAACATAACTAATGATAGATACCTGTCCAGTAAGAAGAGGGGTATCAGCAGCAAGCTTTGATGCAACAGGGCGAGGTGTACGTACAGGCCAAGTCTGTGAATAAGCACATAGAAATAAGAAATCACGCTTGCGGTAATAAAAATACACAGCAATTTGATTACTATATTAGAATAAAAAAAGAGATAGGAAACCTGAAGCATGGTATATTTCTTTTTGACACCTTGAAACTCAAGCTCCAAGACAGTGTCCTGTACAAAAATAAAATAAAAAATGGTTGATCCCAGATATAGGTGTGGTTACCGAAAACAAAGATGGATAACGAGAGAAGTGCAACAGAAATACCTTCAACGAGTATTGACCAGCTGGTGCGATATAGGTTATTTTTCCCATGGCATCAGGAGGTAGAGCAATGCGGTGTTCAACTAAACTGTTCTCAAACACGGTCTGCACAGATATGACGAGAAATTTAACAGTTTAGGACAATAAAAGATTCTGATACAAATGAAACAAAGAGAACTTTAAGATTCATAGATAATAAGGATGTTTGACTTACAGCGTATAGATCTCCACCTGTTACAAGATCTCCCTCACCTGATATCAACACACAAATTCAAATTAAATAAAATACTCAGACTTCCAAACATCAAGATTCACAGGTTTCTTAAGTTTAAATGAGAAATAATGTAAAATTACCAATTTTTTTAGGCTGAAATTCCCAAAGTATATCTTTGTCAAGAGCTGGGACAGATACACCACGAGGAATGTAGACATCACCAGACCTTTTTGCAATAGTTTTCAGAGGTCTCTGAATAAATAAATGAGACTTCGTTTAGTAACTATTGAAAAGATAAAAGCTAATGTAGTACGATAAAGTTGAAACAAGATGTTATACAAAATGGAAAAAAACAGAAGATTACTGACCTGGATACCATCAAATATATTTCCCAATATTCCAGGGCCCAACTCCACAGATAGAGGCTGCAAGTTAAAGCAAAAGTTACTGCAAGTAAGTTTCAAACACTAGCAATCACAAGAAGTGTGATAAATAAAAATATAAAATATACATACCTTGTGTGTCCTCAAAACAGGATCATTCACCATCAGCCCAGCGGTTTCTTCATAAACTGAAATACATTAAATATTTTTTCTCAGTATTATAAAACTGAAGATATGCAACTATGCAAAATAAAGAGTTAAATGTCATTTTAGTCCCTGTGGTTTGGATCATTTTGCCAGTTTAGTTCAAAGGTTTCACCGTTGCCATTTTAGTCCACTGGGTTAACTTCATCCATTACTTCGGTTAACGAGAAGTGCAATTCGGTCATTTTATATGTTAACAGAATTACATAAAAAATGACCGAATTGCTCTTCTTGTTAACAGAAATAATGGATGAAGTTAACCCAATGGACTAAAATGGCAATGGTGAAACCTTTTTGGACCCACATGTGAAAAATGAAACATTTGGACTAAACTGGCAAAATGACCCAAACCACAGGGACTAAAATGGCATTTAACTCCAAAATAAAATTACATCTTGTTGCATTTTTATGGTAGTGTCAAGATAACAATTACATTATATTCACATATGTTATACATAGGTCACATACTCACATTTATCCTCAAGAGTATCCACTCAATTCTAGCTTATGATATAAAATGGTACCTTTAAAGATATAAACTAAAATACCTTGAATTGTGGCAGAATTTCCCTCCAAACGGATGATTTCTCCAATAAGGTTGTCATGTCCAACACGAACAAGTTCATACATAGCAGCCCCTGCCATTCCATCTGCGATGACAACAGGCCCTGATACCTGCCAGATTTAATACAACATAAGCTCAAAGTTCTTTGTGGTGCTGCCAAATGATAATCATTTTTTTTTCAGACAATTCAACATTTACGGTCTAAGAAGAAGCATATCACATAAAGTATAACTATAAACCACACCACTCCTCACCTTCAGGAAAAAAAAATTGAAGAAAAGAAACATGACAATATCATTAATAAGAATATCATGAATGATGAAAAAAATATAAACTAGTCGTATATTAGTTCCCTACCCAGTACTAAGTTGATGAGCCCATTAGTGAGCTCAAATGGTTGATCATTGAGAGATTTTGTTTACAAAGCGTGTTCTTTTAAGTTTTAACACAGCCATTATACGCTTTACCACTACATGAGTAAGGGCGTAAGCCTTCACTAAAATCTACGCCATTAAAACATCTGTTCTCTCAAATACAAATACAAATTTTTTTTTTTTTTTGAAATATAAAATCTAATCTTGTTATATATAAAATACTGGCCGAGTTACATCAATATCACAGGTAAGCGAGCAACAAGCTGCGCCGCTACCCCTTTCTGAATAGCAAATACAAATACAAATACAAATACAACGAATACAAAAAACATATCCAGATATAATAACCACAGTAGATGGACCAAACAACTTTAATGGCTGTACAATTAACATCTTAAAGTACAGTGCAGACATTAGTACATATCCATAATTCTCGTGATCTCATACTTAAAGCAATCAAAGTCCTACGATTCATTCAGTTCCTTTAATTATCAAATTTCAAACGTAAATCACAACATATAAGCAAACAAGCAATGAATTTCGAAGCATCTGTCCTAAACATAACCGGCTGGATCGTTAAATCACATCAGACTTGCACACAACCAAAATTCAGATAGTGTTTAAATGTTTGATTACAATATAAAACAGCTATGAAACCAGTCCGATTAAAAACAATGAATCACAGTGGATTCGTTAGCGGTTACTGATAGTATGAACACGAATCAGATATTCAGATCGAGATAAAAGAAAAAAAAACTGACGAACAGCAATCCGATCGAACGAAAAGCTAACAAATCATAGATCTATAAAACTGATAAAACGTTGAAAGAATTAGATCGGAGAAAGTGACCTTGCGAACGTATCCACACTCGCTTTCCTTCTCGGAATCTTCAAAGGTCGTCAATCGAGCACCGTAAGCAGACGGCATGTTGAGTTAGGGTTTGAAGAGAGAGGATTGGTGAGTGATTTCACAGATGGAACCTAGAAGAAGGAAGAAGATATGTAGTGAAAACAACAACGTGAATGATGTGGATGTGGGGTGTGAGGGGAGGGGAGGGGTGGATCCTATCAATCTGTCTTCGTTCTTGCTTGCTGTTAATTGGCCTTTCGAATGGGGAGAAGGATCGGCTGCGACGCGTACAGGGGTGTACCGGATCTTTGTCCAGTAACGTGTTGCCACGTAATGTGTGTATGACGATGTATACGCTTGAATCAATGGATAACGTGTGTCGTATGAATCATTTTTTAATTTAAAGTTTAAAACCAAAGTTAAAAAAATATATAACTTATTCATATTTGTATTTGATTTACAATACAATGATAACAGGAAAAGCATGAATCGCTAAAAAAACGTTTTGAAAGAAAAAAATGAATGATTTGATTCATTAATAGGTGTCATAATTCTCCAACCCAAATAAACATAGTCAAAAGTATTTAAGTGTATTGGTTGTATAGGCAGTGCTCACTTCGTAGGGCTGGCTTCCCTACGGCCGCCAAATTCTAAAAAAAGAAATTATATATAGGTAATTTGGGTTTTGGAATTGTTGATGGTGAGGTTGGTGGTGTGTAATTATACATAAAGGCATAGATCATATAAGAATCATAGGATTAAAAGGCATAGATCATATAAGAATCATAGGATTAAAAGCTATTTTCTTAAGTGAAAAGGGCTTTGTTGTTACAAGCTTTGAACCGCAAGAAGCTTGAGACACTATTCTATTTGGGGAATAGTGACTCCAAGTTTATAGGAAACAACTATATGAAATGAATAAAGAATAGGGATGTTTGGATTGTGTAAAACAATTTTATGTTTTTTAAGAAACAATTTTTTATTTGTTTGGATGGTTTGTTACATACTATTTTTTTTTATAATCTATTGTTCATAATCAGATGATCACTCTTAAAATACATTGTCAAACATATTATAGATTAATTGGGGTGGTTCGTTTAAACGGATCTATTTTTTTTTTTTTTAATTTATGTTTAAACTACTTATTTCATTATTAAAAGAGGTTTAAATAAACATGCTAATACAAGATCTAAAGTCATACTAGTACAAAAACATGCCAACAACTCCTAGTACATCCCTGGTATGATCCTATATGGAACCTTGGCGCAATACGTCTTCCAGTATTTTCCGTACCTACACGCACGCAAACCAACCCGTCATGAGTAAATATTATATATTCTTTTTTCCAAAAGGTTCCCGTGATAAACTCGGATGCTTACTTTGAACGACATCTGTCGTCGTCTCTTTTAGCTCGATCAAACAGTAGGATTGTAAGGAACACGACATAGAAGTACGGAAGAAACTGCAAAATAACATATTTTCAAGTGAATAAAAGCCGAATCATCCAGTTATTTATATATTATTTGTGAGAACCCGTTACTGCTCACGGGACCCCACCAATGGGTCACGTAATACACAGCTTGCACTAGGCAGGTGGCCTAAAAACCAGTGAAAGTTGTATTCAAACCTATAAACTTAGCTATAGGGACTCAACGCTTACCCCTGCACCACCCCATTGAAGTTTCCATTTTTTAGAGTACAACATCAATAAACATGTTCCTGTAACTTACATTATCAAAAAGAGCAGGTACCGTCCAGAAAAACGCCGCCATAATTTCAGGTACATAGTGGAAATGGCGAGAAAGACCCCACCTAACATCATCATCATCATCATAAACATGAATGGAAATAGAAATAGGAACGGGAACGAAATCAGATGTAGCCAACTAGCTACTCACCACCCTGAAGTCAGGAGAAGGCTGGTCTTAGTCTCCCCTTTGGTGGTAGTGTATGAGGCAACTATCTGAATATCAAATATTTATATCTTAGTATTACTATTATACGAAATCAGTAACACAAAAATAATAAAAGAGTTAATAAAAAATAAAAAGAAATTACCTTGCTTGGAGCTTTCCCCCAAACCAATGACTTCCCATTTGTTCTACGGAATTCTTGCCGTTGTCGGTCACAGTCATAATTGATGTATATGCACAGAATGCCTGCTATTAGGATGGATATTGCCAGCTGCACCCAATAATCTCAGTTTCTAGTTTCTACACCTTTATTTGTATAAAAAAAAAAATTAAAAATTTTTCATTTATAAAAAAATCACCTGCGGTCCGAGATTAACAGGATGGTTGACGAGGTACATGCCAGGGGAAGTATATATAGAAGGAACCCAAACCAAACATCCCCAACAGATATAAAAACCAGCTGCCAATGTAATCAATATATATTCTAAGAATATGATGAAAAAACATGACAGCAAAATACATACGTACTAACGTACATACCTCGATCATGTGCAATATCCATTGTGTTCCAGTACCCAGCTTCCCACCAAAAGAATTTTGTAACGTAAACCAACATCAACACGGTATTTACAAGCATGGAGTCAGCTACTTTGCCGTTTGTTTCATACTGGATTACACATTGCAAGCTTATCGACCCGTTTCAGAAATTTACGCATGTAATATCCAAGAAACTGATATTAATATTTTTGGGCTGCTTACCTGCTTTATGCAATAGGTGACAGCAAGAACAGCCCATGACATCATCCCAAATCTGCAGTTTGTGAAAACTTTGATATCAAAGCTCTTGCCAATTCGGGGATACAGTTCCATGCCCTATGATACCAAGAAACGTATAATGTAAGAACCAATAATTAAGGTCCATATTGTCCAAATCAAAATAAAAAAACAAAAAGTTCAGAGATTCTCACCCAATAGAAATCGAATATTATGTTTCCTGATGAACCAGAATCAGTGGAAGAAGGTGCCACATGCCCCTGTATGTATATCAGCATACAATCGTCATAAGCGTGAATAATATTATAGTATGATATGTTACATCATTTTGATCTTCACCTTTATGTATAAGAATACACAAAACACTAAACTTCCGAAAATGAGTGCTGAATATATTTCTCCCAAATGATCATAAACAACCGATGGATTAAATATCCCAAACCTAGAATTTTAACAAGAACAAAGCTCGAGAGTCAAAACATCCCAACATGAACTTATGTAACGACAACATATTATTGTGAAGATTTAGACACTATAAATAAGAAGCTATTATCCTTGGTCCTTACCACCAAAGGCTAATATATGTAACCAGTGTCACCACATACGCTAACACGCCATTAGCCTGCAACAAGAACATAAACACCAATTATGCATTATCATTATAAGAGTAAAGTACAGGGATGGTCCCTGTGATTAACCAAATTTTGGATTTGGTCCCTAGCTTTTCAAAAGTACACGGATTATTTAGTCCCCAACTAACAAATCTAAAGGTTTTAACATTTCCAAGTTAGGGGCCAAATGCGTTACAAAGTGCAAACCATAGGGACCATCCATGTACGTTTGGCAAAAGTTGGGGACTAAACGCGTTACAAAGTGCAAACCCCATGTACTTTTGGCAAAAGTTGGGAACTAAACGCGTTACAAAGTGCAAACCACAGGGACCATCCGTGTACTTTTAGAAAGCTAGGGACCAGATCCAAAAAATTTGGTTAAACAAAGATGCTCATGATAGTGTTTGATACCTTATAGACGGGCTTATTGCCAGTGGGAGATATCGGGCCCTCAACTGTTTTCCCAGGTAACCAGAGCTGGAGTGCAGCTTCGAAAAGTGCATAACAAGCAATGATCTTCCATGCAACAGCGGTAGGTCTAGGCCATATGTTAACAAACCCCTCCTCAACGCCATGCTCCTTTAGATAATTGAATGTGTTTAGTATAGAACCATCTTGGTGTACCATTGTATACCATCTGCAAACACAAATAAATGTTGTAATTTACTAACATCACATGGTTTTAATGTTTATTCATGATCCATCCCCTATGTAAGTATGTATGTAGATAGTGTGCTTTTGTGTTGATATACATAGTAAGTAAATGAGATAGAGAAAAGTGAATGAAAAAGAGGTTAATTACTTACAGGAGGATGACAAAAGGAGGACAGGTGGAGAGAAGAGTGATGACAGACAAGTATGTGAGAATTGGAGAGTGAACCATCTCTTCCTTCTTCTTCTTCATTTCTGTAACCATTATTTCACCTACAATGGCGACTGTGTGTTTTTTGTGTGTGTTTTGAGGGAGATGAAGACTGTGTACTCCAGTTGAATGACTTGCAAGTCTTCCAATATAATGATGTGAGTGTGACTCATGGGTCTTTTTTTCTCATTTAACGGAAAACGTTACGCTCACTGCTTTCCCGTTAGTCTTTGTTTTATTGATGACTAATGAATATGATTGATTTTTTTTTAGTCAGGGGTCTTGGTCTTTCTACCACTTTTGTACCGGTTACAGTGGGTGTTATCCCACCACGTCACTGAGAGTCGACATCAAACCCCGCGCCAAGGAGCTCTCGGCCAAGGCTTTAACCGTTTGATGGAAGAGTAGCGAGAGATGAGAGAGTAAAAACAATTTCTTTAGCCAATCACGTGATGCCAAGTCACCCATCTTTTTTTAGTTAAACCAGTGTATCTAGTGAAAGTGTTGTTTAGTTAAAGCACACTCTTTACGTGGCACTAACTTTTGCAATTTTTTTAGTTAACACACTTTCTTTTTTTTTTATTAAATTTTAACGAAAATGTTACGATCGCTAGTCTGGCCGTTGGTTCATTGTTACCTAACTAATATTTGAGCATGCACTTCACGGCGGGGTCGTAGGAGGATGTTGTCAAGGATGTACATGTTATGTGGTATATCTATGGATTACTATTAGTCCAGTTAGGCTTTAATCTGAATGACAACATAAATATGCAAGCAACACTGTTAAGCAAACACGTTTAGAGTTAAAAATTAGTTTTAACTATAATAGGATGAATAAAAGGGTTACTATAGACCATGAAGTCTTTAATCTAAATAGCGTTACGGTGGGGACGCGGTGAAAGTTCGATCAATATTGCACACTATGACAAAGGATAAATAAAACAAAAAAAAAAGTCGTAACATTAACAAAAACAATATCTACATGTGTTTGGTTCGTTGTAGCTGCGGCTCGGCTTTGAACATCAAAACGTAACGATGCAAAAGTACGTTATAATTTAAACAAATCATGATCGTACACCGGTATCAACCGTACAAAAAAATTCACATTGAAATAACAATAGAAATAAGCATGTTATTAATCGTGTATCGTCACCCAATGGTTTTAACCTTAAAAATAATATATGTATACTAAAAGAATTATAAAATCTAAATAGGAAAAATAATGTGTGTACCAGTAGGGAATAGCAGAATAAGAACTCTTCACGTTTGAAAATGTTAATTTAGGAATTATCCTGAGTATGGTATGTTGAAATTTTTCAAAATAAAACAGGATTTAAGAACATAAGAGAACTTATTAATTGGCAGATTCGATTTGCTTTTCGATGATGCCACATGAGAGTTGTTTCTAATCTCCTTTGATGTCCAAGTGATGATGGAGATTTGGTCCACCTCTTCTGCTACAGATGTTAAAAACAAACAATCTTCTTCTTACAAACTGCAAAGGTTTGGTCCACCTCTTCTGCTACAGATGTCTGCAGATGTTAAAACAAACAAACTTACGAATATACACTCGTAATTGAGTTTTAACTTAAAACAATCTTTCTTTATTTGAAAACTTTGGATGATGTTAAATCAAATTACCAAATTAGACATGGCGAGACTCAAGTTGGATCAGATGGAGCCACATAAGGAATGTTGAAGGAAACGTGCATTGTCTAGTTTTTCTTGCTTCATAGGTAGTACCCTAGTAGTCTAGTTTGTTTTCCCTAGATGTAGGTGCAACTCTATATGTAAACAATTTAAATGTTAATGAAGGGTGGTGTTTTATGATTAAAGTCAGTGTTTTTAGACCTGGATCGGTCGAATCGGTTTTTAGGAGGGTTGGACCGGTTTTTTATATATTTTTCAGATCTAACCCTATTAAATTTTAGGGGTAACTTTGTAGAATAGTAACCAAGTTTTAAAAGTGTTCCAATTAGGTCACTCAAGTTTCAAAAGTTTTTCAATCAGGTCACTCAACATTCACTTTTTATTAAAATTAAGGGTTTTTTTCATCCAAATCATAGGTAATCGTGGTGATGTGGATTTTTGTTTCTTTTTTCTCTTTTATTTGATGTTAACGTCGAGCGATAACATGGATTTTAACTTGTTTTTTAATTTTTAATGTAATTAAAATGTTTTTTTTAATAAATATAATTTCTTATATTAATATAATCCGACTCTAGCATCTTGTACTCCATTTTTCTCTTGACACATGGAAAAAAATACATGGCTCGATTTGAATGTTAAGTTATCTAATTAGGACAAAAACGATACGAGTGACCTAATTAGAACACTTTTGAAACTTGGTTACTATTCTGTGACATATTCCCTAAATTATTTTATAATATTTACGACACCTTCCGGTTCTTATGTCCGGTCGGGGTCCGACCGGTTGGACCGGTCAAACCACTGAACCGGTAAGTAGACCAGTTCGACATCTGGTCCGGTTCTGAAAACATTGATTAAAGTTCTATTGTGAGTGACCGATTTGGCAACTTGGATAGCGTTCTTTGGAACCAAATCACATGTTTATGTGGTGTTTATGGATCCTAAACTCGCATTAGGCTGCCCAACAGTTTTGAATGCGTAGTGATTTTGTATATCGTTCTACCGTTGATACCAATTGCATTTAGTTCTTCAAACTTTCTATCCGTCTGATACCCCAATTTACATCACCAAGGTTTGAAAGTAGGGATGAGCATTTGGTATCGGGTATCGCCCTATCGGTACCGTACTGTATCGGTTATTTTCGGTACCGGTACCCATTTTTTCCATTTTCGGTACCGGTACAGTACCATAATTTTGGTTAATTTAAAGGTAGATACCAGTACCATACCGGTTATATTCGGTACCTGTACCCATTTTCCCCGTTTTACTAGACTGCCATACATATGCTTATAACTTTATAAATTGACTGGCTATATATATCCCCACACACATCTGATAACTCGAGTAAGAAGTAGAATTCCACACATTTGCAAACCATGAAAACCTTAGATAAAACTAACAGTTTGCAGCTAACATAGGACCGCTATTGATTTTGTCTATGTTGTTGAAAGTTGGTGTGATTCTGTTGTTGGTTCTGCATGGGTACCATACCAGGTTGTAGATTCTGTGTGTTTTGTTGCATGTTCCCAAACGCGCCTTGCGACCCATGCTGTTGCTGTTGCTGTTGCATAGGCATCATGGTATTAGGATTGGCTGCACCCATGTTGAACACTGTCAACCAAAACCACGGCATGGTTAGCCATTGACGGTAAATATAAGTGAGTTTGAAAGATGGGTTCAAGCCTAACCTTGATCGTTCAGACTTTGGGAACCAAGATTGTGGTTGGCACCGGATAATCCATACTGCTGATCACATGAAAAAAAAAATACATTACAAAACACAAAATACATGTTAAACACCCATCCAAACTCGAACACGGATAGATATCTTGTTTGAATCCAATTAGGGCTGCAAATGAACTGAACGAACACAAACAGGGCCTTGTTCGTGTTCGTTCGTTAAGGAAATTATGTGTTCATGAACACCTCCAGAACGAGATTTTATGTTCGTGTTCATTCATTAAGGAAATGGAAGTGTTCGTAAAGTTTTGGTAACGAACGTTTATGAACATAAATGAGCACAAATGAACACAACAAAAAGGAACATGTATTAGATTTTGAATAAAATCGGCATCTTTCATAAAAAATATAATGCAGATCCACCCATAGTATATTAACCTAATATTTATTAAATAATTTAAATAAAATACAATACACTAATATATATTAAATATTTTGTTAGTGGGAATTTTGAAGTATTTAAATATAGAATATAAAAAATTAAAACCTCAATGAACTATCGAAACCAAACGAACATAAACGAACCCGTCACCGAACGTTCACCGATATATACGAACGAACGCGGCCCCTGTTCATGTTCGTTCATTTATTAAATGAACAAACACAAACGAACTTCCCGCTTAACGGTTCACGAACTATTCGCTGAACATTAAGTTCATTTGCAGCCCTAATTCCAATGGAAGCGCCATTCTTTTGATTCTCTAATTCCAACATACTAAACACCGCCTTAAACAGACAAAACGCTAACCTGCATTCGAGCCACATGCGGTTGTGATGTCATCATGGCCGACATATTTGACATCTAACAATGACCAACAGTAAAAATTATATTAACAAACAATATCCATAAAAAGTCAACAAAACAATCCTCAAACACCATATTGAAAAACAAAAGATTACTTAATATAATAAATGTGAAACTATAATTATTAACTGACCATCTGGTTATTTGGTGTAGCCTGTGCAGCATTAAACAATGCACTGTTGGCGGTGCCCGACATTTGGTTTAAATGACGATTTAACTGATTTCCTTGATTAAGTTGACTTTGTGAAATGCCATGCTGGATACCCCCAGACGGTAACTGTCTCCCCTGGAATTGCTGGCCCCCCAATGACTGAGAATATTGCATTTGACTTTGACTATGTAACTGACAACACAGAATAACAATAATTACACAAAACAAAATAAAAAGGTACCATATAAACATCTAAGTGCTGTATAAATACACGAATCCATATATGTTGTATTAATCCTGCTTACTAGAGTAGAGACTTAACACATAAAACGGGATCCCCAACTAGAGGTGGCAATTTTGACCAACTAGATATGATTCCCCGCGTTGCGGGGTCGGTTTTTTAACGTGATAGGAGCGTATTGAATTTCTTTGTAACTGCTTATTGATCAAACGTAGACCAACTAAAAACGTCCATAAAAATAAGCACAAAACGTATTATATTCGACATGACTCGCTTTCGGGAAAAAAAAAATACGTCAAAACGTAAACCAATTTGAATTTATACCGACACGTACATAAAAATAGGCACGTAAAACTCGAGGGGGTCAAAATGTCATTACGTCGAAACATAAACCAACTTGAATTTATACAAACACGTACATAAACGTTAAAACGCAGACTAACCGAAAACGTCAATAAAAATAAACACCAAAACGTATTATATTTGACATGACACGTAAAGTAACTCGAATTTAACCCGTCTAATGAAAACGTATTATATTTGACATGACTCATGTTTGAAAAAAAATACGTCGAAACGTAAAGCAATTTGAATTTGTACCAACCTAGCCCGTTTAGACCCATACTAAAACTGACTTTTCAACCCGTACTGTAAAATTTGTTTTAACCCGGACCCATTTGCACATGTTATCCAACCCTACCTAGCCCATTTAAACATGTACCAAACTATGCAGTTAATATCGGTGATAACATCGGTTATATCGGTCATATCGGTCCCCTGGTAAAAAAATCGGTCTCAAATATCGGTCAAAATATCGGTGCCGATAATATCGGCGATATTGACCGATATAACCGACATATCACCGATATTTGACCGATATAACCGATATATCACTGAATTATCAGTGTTAAATTGCTATATATATAAATTCTGCATTATATTAAAATTACAGATATCCCACCGAGGCACCGATATCTCACCGAGATAATCTATATCTCAAATATCGGTCCTTGACCGATATCCGATATTTTACCGCATTAACTGCATAGGTACCAAAGATAATTCATTTCAACCCATACGGAAATGACCCGTTTCAACCCAAAGCCATTTTCACACGTTACCCAACCCGCTGACCTGCCCGACTTGCACCTCTAATGTAACTCTTATGTTACAATTCATAGAATAACTTTAATAACCAGTTCACTTACGTGGTTGTGGGATACACAAGAAATGGTGTACATGAACGTATAAACGCAATTATAAATATCAATCCAAGGACATGATTTATCACCTGATACTTATTTTGAGCCTGACCCTGTAAATCATGTAGCTGTGACAATTGGTTCTGCACATATCAAATTATTAATATATTAATGTCATCAACACGGCAATTGAATTCAATCTTATAACCACCATACCTGCCCTAATCCCGTCATTGGAGATTGCCTCAGCTGCTGAGCGAGCATTTGCTGCTGATGCTGTGGTAACTGCTGCATAAACTTCTGCCGTTGTTGTTGCTGTTGCTGTTGGTGTTGTTGCTGAGTTTGTTGTTGTGGTGACGGTGTGTTCATCATGTTCGCAGCAGATCTAGGTGAGTTCGCATATGGCAGCGGTGATGCGGTTGTGTTATCGAACGATGATGTCCCAGTGCCGCCAGGAGAAGCCGCTGCTCTTCCCATTAGTTGGGAACCAGAACCCTATATATTAATTTCCAACATCCCAATGAATAGTGTTTTTGTTTGTCTTTTTATGGTTTCTCTTTTCTTTTCTTTTTTTTTTTTTGGTCTTTCTTTTGTGTTATTTTTAAGTTCCAAACGGTATTGTACACGTAACGAATCGAACCGACGCCGACCAAACCTCAGTACCGCAGTCGCATACGCGGGTGTAACGTGTTTTTTATAACTTTTAACTGGTATTGTACAGGTAATGAAATGGTACCGCCGCCACGTAACGCGGTATGCAACAATTTTGTGTTTTTTTGGGTGTTTCAACCGGTATTGTACATGTAATGAAATGAACAGGACCGACACCAACCGAACGTCAGTACCGCCACCGCGTAGAGCGGGTGTAACGTTTTTTTTTTATGTTTCAACCGGTATTGTACAGATCACGAAACGGTACCAGTACCACCACCGCGTAGCGTGGGGGTAACGGGTTTTTTTTAAGTTCCAACTGGTATTCTACAGGTAATGAAACAGTACCACCGCCGCGTAACACGGGTGTGATGTGTTCTTTTTAAGTTTCCAACTGGTATTCATCTGTTTTTTCCAGTATTTTTTTGGTGTTTTTTTTAAGTTTCAACCGGGATTATACACGTCATAGTTGTTAAAAGCCATCGCCTTTTGCGCCTAGGTCCATTTTTCAGGCGAGGCGAGGCAATTGCGCTTTAATTCTCCAGGTGATGATTCAGGCGTAGATTCCGGCGCGATTCCTAGATTCCAGAGAGTTTCCGGCCAAACTCTCTTTTATCTAAGGAAAACTATTTTTCTACACCAATACATTAATATTTTAGAACTTTTTTTACTAAATAGATGATATTAAATGTTATATAATAGGTTTTGTTTATATTATTTGTATAATATTATTAATTTTCTGATACATAATATACTTTTTATTTCTTTTCATGGTGCGTTTTTTTTTTCTCAGGCCCTCGCTTTTTTGCGACTTGCGCCTAGGCCCTAGGCAAGGCCTATGTGCATTGAGTGCAATACACATAACGGAACGAATCGGACCGACACCGACCAAACGTCAGTACCGCTACCGTGGCTGCGCGGGTGTAACGTGTCTTTGTTTAAGTTTACCGTCGCCGCGTAACGCAGGGGTAACGTATTTTTTTTAGTTTCAACTGGTATTGTACAGGTGACAAAATGAACCGGAGTGATACTAACCGAACGTCGGTACCACCGCCGCGTAGTGCGGGTATAACCTACTAGTTATCATTATTATGTACTACACCATCATGACCAGGAATTATTAAAAACATGATTATCTAACCTGCATCAATGCTCCTTGGTTGTTTACATTGTTTGAAGACACCGGAGGTGTATTCTTCATGTACATTCCTATAAAAAATAATAAAAGAAAAAAACCGATAAATTATCATATGGGCGGATATCCAATAGTTACTGTAGACTTCTACGTTTTTTATTTAAGTACATACCACCAGATGACTCGGAAACGGTCTGTGTGTTGTCACCAACTGGAAGAACATCTGCTAGATGAGCTGGAAGTGCTGATGTGATCTGCCTTTGATCCATGGGTATACGTAAACCTAAAAAAAAGTAATAACTGATGAGCCTAATAAAGTAATATCTCACATAACAACACCAAAGAAAATAATGAAAGCATTGAACTACTATATGAAGAAAACTATAAGTAGCACTTTAGAAAAACACCTTGACCATGATTAACAGCATGTCTTAGTATATTTCCTTGTTCCTGAATCTTTGCAGCTTGAGCCTTATCTAAAGTCAGGATATTGGTGGGCCCCTGTCGAGTGCCAAAATAGGTTTTCCGAGTATCAGCGATGACCTTTTCAGCACTTTCACAGGCTGCTCCAATCATGTCAATTCTAGCCTGCAGATGGCGTAATTGCGGATATGTAAGGTTATATGAAAATATAAAGATAATCACAATTCTGCAGAGATACGATATATATTACCTTTAACTTTTCAATCTGTGCGGGTATGGACAAATTCTGCATACCGTATAGTAGCTGCTCTCGCTTGGCGTTGTCATCTGCTTCTATCTCCGGCAATAACTTTGATGAAATCATAACAGGTAAAACTACAAAATGGGAGTAGAATTTATTACTTTCATCTTCACTTTTTATGCTATTGAGATTTCAACACTTACAACATTTCAAGAGTCGAAATCATTACTTATATGTTAGATTTTGATTTTATTAAGGTTTCAACACATACTTGCAGCATTGTCAAGAGAATAAATCACTCCATGTTCAACTTTGATGCTATTCAGGTTTCGGCACTTACTTGCAGCATTTTCACGAGCATAAATCATTACTTTAATGTTCAATTTTGATTCTAACAGTCAGAACCGTGGAAACTCTCAATGCTGAGGGGAAGAGGAGTAGAGGCAGACTGAAATTGACTTAGGAGAAGCGAATTAGGCAAGATTTGTTAGACTTGCACCTTTCTGAGGACATGGTTGAGGATAGGAGTTCATGGAGACGTAGAATTAAGGTTAACGACTTTTAGGAGGAGGTTACGGTTTTGTATTAGTTTATAGATTCAGGACTGTAGCCTTTTTTTTCCAGTGGTCTGTGAATACTATAACTTGCATGTGCATCTATTTCATGTGTTATCTGATCATATTATATGTCTTCACTATTTCTCGTGTTTGGTAGCTTAGTAAGAATATCTTCATTACTTTTATGTATATACGGGTTAAGTTATTCTACAAACTACAAAGGCTCCTAATTGCAAGAAGTGTAAGAAGGCTTTATAGAGTGACAAGTGTCCAATAACCTAAAACCTAAACCCACTACACCACCACCCAAAACCTAAACACCCACCACCACCCCCACCACCACCCAAAAACCTAACCCCCACCCCCCCCCCCCCCCCCCCCACAACCCCCACCCCCAAAAACCTTTAAAAAATCCTAAAAAAAAAAAAACTAAACACCCACCACCACCCAAAAACCTACCCCCCCCCCCCCCCCCCGGCAAAAAAAAAAACATTTTTTTGGGGGGTGGGTGATGGGTGGGGGGTTTAGGTCTTTGGGTGGTGGTGGGTGTTTAGTTTTTTTTTTTTTTTTTTTTTTTTTTTTTTTTTTTTTTTTGTGTGTAGTGGGTTTATTTTTAGGAGCCTTTGTACACTTCTTATTTTTAGGAACCTTTGTATTTGATCCTAATCCATGTATATACATGTTTTATTTGACTCTTTGGTATGGATATGATTTTGGAGCTAGGTGTCTCACTGGAAGCAGTCTCTCTATCCTCTGGGATAGAGGTAAGGCTTGCCTACATTCACCCTCCCCAGACCCTACCAATAGTTGGGATATGGGTCGGATTATATTGGGTACGATTGATTGATAAGGTTTCAACACTTACTTGCAGATGTTCAAGTTTGATGCTATTAAGGTTTCAAAGCTTGCAGAATTTTCAAAAGTAGATATCATTACTTTCATGTTAAATTTTGATGCTATTAAGGTTTCAACACTTGTTTGCAGCATTTTCTGGAGTAATAATCAATACTTTCATGATCAATTTTGATGCTATTGAGGTTCCAACACCAACTTACAGCATTTTCAGGAGTAATAATCATCACTTTCAAGCTCAATTTTAACACTATCGGCTATTAAGGTTTCAACAATTATTTGCACCATTTTCAAGAGTAATAATCATTACTATTACGTTCAATATTGAGGTTTCAACACTTAGTTGCAGCACTTTCAAGAACATAAACCAATACTCTCATATTCAAAATTGAACACTATTAAGGTCTCAACACTTACTTGCAGCATTTTCCGCATTAACATTCTTCGGATGAACAACAAAAGCCTTGGAAACCTTCTTAATATCTTCCACAATATTATAAAGCTCAAGGTTCACCATCGAAAACTGACTCGACACATCATGCCTAACAAACACAGCAAATAAACCTCATCAACTTCTCCTTTGCCAGATCCATATCACATCATAACTCAATTAGTGTACCATAAAAATAATTATCCTACAAAACCCTAACTAACATATTCTACCTAATAATTAGAACTATAGCAACAACAGTGTGTGTGTGTGTGTGAAAGTGTAAATTGGGAAAAATTAACCATTTAGGGACGGAATTGGTGCGGGCAAGGAGATCGAAATCTTCGAGGATGCGAGAGATGGCTTTGAAGAGACTGATGGCTCTGGTTTTAACGGATTCTAGGTTAAGTTGCTGCTGTACGGCAGTGTTTAGCCGCTCCACAACCTTCGCCGGTTGTTGTTGTTGTTCTTGTTGCTGTTGAGGCTGCTGGCCTTGGCCTACGGCCATCGGACCGTCCATCGGTGGTGATGAGGGAGATGCACGGAGACAGAATGGGGTTCGTGAATTGGCGCTGGTAGTGAAAGAAGAGGAAAAAAAAAAAGCTTGGTGTTTTGGTTTGATAAATTACAATTTCCGTCCATGTGGTTTACGTCCATTCGCATATACAACCCTTATTTGATAAAGACGGTCATTTCGGTCCTTATGGTTGTCAATTGAAATCAATCAAGTCCTTTCTTACATTTTCTGTACTGAGGCATGGCTGTCTTTTTACTTTCAAATACAAGGGCAATTTCGTCATTTCGTTGTCTATACCCTTTTCTGAAATCATCTTTCATCTTCACCAAATGTTTATCTTCATCATGATGTCACATCTTCATCTTCATGAACAAGACACCTCCTACGCAAACCCTTGACTGGGAACACAATTCAAGCTTTAGGGGGTGTTTGGCTTAGCTTTTTGAAACAACTTATTGATTTAGCCAATAAGTCAAAATAATGTTTGGATAAGTGAAAATAACTTTTTGAAACAAGTTTTTGTATAAGGTGGAAAAACTATTTTGAAAAACTATGAAACCTTTGCTTTTTGAAACTCTTATTAACTTTTCATTAAATATTACCTTTTCCCACATATTAATCCTTATTTTTGGTCTGTTTATCATATCCCTTTTAAAACAACTTATTGACTTGTTGATTTTTCCCACCTCATAAGCTCATCAAAACACTTTTTTAAAAGGGTTATTGGATCTGATCACCCCCAATGTAACACCTCGAAAATTCGTGTTCAATGAAATAACAACACGTGTCATATAAGACAAAAGTGATATAAAGCCGGGTATAATTAAAAGATGTATGGCAGGATTTAAAAGTGTCGTCATGTTAATTTTTACCTCTGAACGACCTCGTTTATAAATCCCAAGACCCAATCATATATTTTAAACATCTAATATACCTTCGATCCGGTAATCGCTGACAATAATTGAATTCAAAGTGCAAAATAGGATCCTATGGAATTTCTATGGTAAACCTTCGTTTATGGCACTTTTAAAAGAATCCAAGCAAACATATCAAAGTGGTAGGGTATGTAACTGTTCAAGGCACATTTTAGAGGCCCCTTACTGTAAAATAATGTCCCAAATTCGAAATACCTGATTGCCCCTTCGAATGCATGAAAGATCAAGACTTTTTGGCTCAGCAGAAGGCTTGCGCACCGCAAGCATGTCCTTACGGTGCGCAAGGAGTTGCCCAGCGACAGATTTTTGGCTGTTTGCTGTTTAAACGCAATAACTGACCTTTAAACGTTTTTCCTCATATTTGGACGACCCCTAAATGGCTCCTAGACATTAGGGACATGTGTTAGTGATCAGGGAACATTGCTAGAGTTGTTTGTCAACAATCTAAGTGTTCTTGAGCACTATAAAAGGCCATGAAGTTGCAACCATTTGATCATTCACTTCTTGTGCAATTCTGGAGCTTTTGGGAGGTTAAGAGCAGACACAAGACCTTCCTAATCAAGCATAGGACTTCAGTAAGTTTGCTTAACCCTTCTTAGTTAAGTTTTTGCTTAGTTTAAGCTTAAAAGTCAAACCGTCGTAATTAACGGTTGACTTAACGATTAATCACTAATGGTCCAGTGATTAATCGAATTGAAAGTAGTTACAAGTTGGTAATTATGTGGGTTATAAACCCTTAAAAGGGTTCCCCCTGATTCCCACTCTAACTAGGTCAAATGTCGGGTCAAACTTGTCATTAAAAAGTCAACAGGATACTTAGTTTCTAATTTATGCATGATTAGCAATGTAGAACACATACAACCTGTTTGATCATTAATATAACTTGGTAATTAGTGTAAGAACATGTCTAAACATGTTCAACCCGACAATTTACTGTTTAGACCCGGTTCGGAACCGAAAGTCGCAAAGCTTTGACTTTTGCTTTGACTTCAGTTCTGACCCGTTTAGACATGTTTTAGAAATGCCTCAGAGCTTTAATTGGACTAGGTTACATGCTAGTATAACCCTCTGTGATTATACACCTTGGTTCATTAGTTATCCAATTAATATGCATGTTTCCGTTAATTGCTCATATGTTGACCATTATGCCCTTTTCACCTTAAAACGTGATTTTTGAAAATGTAAAAGAGTAGAAACCTTAGTTACTGATATATAAACTTGCACCCAAAATTTGACATCAATTTGAGGTGTAGATTGAGAGTTATGCTCATTAGCGTAATTAAAAGCTTCTTTAGCGATTAAACGGCATAATTAGCGTATAGCCTATTTAAGCCTACTTTTTGATATCAAACTTATTACCCACTGATGTAATATATTATTTTGGGATTTTTGAAGATTTTTAATTAATTTTAGGCTGAGCATAACTTATAGTCATAGGCTTAATCCGGTAAATGTCGGTTTTGCCCTTACGGGCTATAAAATGAGTTTTACATATCTAATCGACTCCAAACCTTTAGCTACTGATTAGATATGATAAATAAATTATTTTAAGCCTTCTGGAATAATAAAAATATCAGCTTTATGTATAGAACCCGGAAATGACTTCTAATCGCCTTTTTAAGCGTTTTTAACGCATAGTATGTACTAGAACTATTTTAAACATACAAGGGTTGATACATACTGATATTTTAGGTAAATTATAATATTTTAACAGTAAGCAAAAGTTGTTAAACTCATACTTCTGTTTTGAGCTTTTCGGCTTATGTGAAATTACCAAAATGCCCCTACGGTGCATAGTTTGGTTATAATTGATAAATTTCACATATATACTTTACCCTACTGTTATAACTTATCAAATTAAGTATTTTTGCTGATTACATCAGACCTGTAACTCAGGTTAATACTTAAACTCTTTTATAACCTTATAAATGACCAAACTACCCCTACGGGGCATAGTTTGTGTTTAAATTCGTTTCGGGCATAATAAAAGACATCTTACTGATGTCACAACATATTTGAAGCATATTAACTTAGGAAACCTATATATGGCTCTAATAAGTACCCGTTACGCTTATTATGCGTTCGGTTCGGTTTATGTAACTAGTTTGCATAAATTAGCCGAAACGGGTCAAACCTTATCGGTTTTATCTCAAAATCCAGAATGTGTATGAAATACCCATATTAAGAAAGTCTTCAAACTTGTCGGGTCTAAATCACATTCTATCCTGTCTTCGCTTAATCGTGCGTACGAACCGTATCTTTGAAACTAACCGGTCTAAGCTTTAGCTTAATTAAAGACCCGTTAGGATTCTAATAGGTTATTATAAACCTTCGTTCCAGATTAGGAGGACCAGTAAAAGCTACTTGCATTTGCTTATTGTGATTATTACTTTGCTCAGGTAAATACTTTTAACTTATTTTCCCTATACGGGCTTGGGTTACGGTATATAAAATACCGCTTGGTCGGGCATCAAATCTTCCATCGTTTGGTGGTTAATTGAATAATCTGATCGGTCCGTTTAAACAGTTTTGTTTACTTAAAAGCCTTTGGGGGGTTAATGACCATGTCCCGGATATCCTTGGCATCGTTTTACGAAATGGCCACGACCTAAGCGCGGAGTGTAGGCGTACACTCGTCAGTGCATAAATAGTTGATGTGGTGTGTCTATTGATCTTTAACCCGGTACGTCCGGGCTACTGAACGCATAAGGAACATGTAATTCGTTCACAAGATTATATATTTAAATAATTCTCCCAAGTTATAAAATGTTTATGCCATGTGCATCCAAATCAATTTTTAATCATTTTTAAAATGAGTCAGTTGATTGTATTTACCAGTGTAAACTGACGTATTTTCCCAAAAAGATTAAATGCAGGTACTAAACGTAATTGGCTGGGATTTCTCCTTAGCATCAATAGAAGTCTCGCAAAGCTTAAGATGCCTAAAAGTCTGTTGAACTATTGTTTCCATTTTATTTTCGATCCGTCTGTGGATAAACAATCGACAGTTGTGATATTTGATATTACAATCTTGTATCCGGTTGAATTATATCTTTCATTTGCTTCCGCTGTGCATATTAAATATTGTGTTGTTTGACTATTATGTTGCCAACCACGTCACGATACTCCCCCACCGGGCCCACCGGTGACACGTGGAAACCGGGGTGTGACACCCAACTATTCGATTTTGACCATTGGCACTCTCAACTTTGACTTTGGGTCCCACTATTCCCAACTTAACACTTGGGTTGTTGTGTCACCCCGTCGTTAACCAGGCACTAACTAGGTTAGTTTTTTATCATCAAGCAACAACGACAAGAAGCTTTAATCATAACTTCCCACAAACCCTCGAATCCCCAACCCCTAATCAATCCACACCTTCAAATCAAATCATCCAGAATCCGACTGGTCAACTACAGTAGCGGCGGCGACATTTAATCGGCTAGTGGCAGTTAATCGGCCAGTGGCAGTTAATCCACACCTTCAAATCAAATAATCCAGACAAGCTGTTTAAAGAAGTGTCGGTGATGTACCCGGATGAAGTTATCGGCCCGTGGCAGTTAATCAGCGACACCGTTTCCGGTAAGACGTCGGGGTAGGTGCGAGCTCACTATGAGGTGTGTTACACCCCAACCGATGGCGGAAACATCGGGGCGCGACACTAGGCGAACCAGATTGCCCAAGAGAATCCATAACAACTATTAAATGGCAATATTTAAAAGGTTCATTGTCCCATACCAATAAACAAACATTCCACAAACAGTTATCACAGAGTCACATCTCTTAAACAAAACAAGTCCGGCAACCTAAATTTCTATTAGATGAGTTTCTAGACTGCCTATCTTGATTTCAGCATAACATTCCATCAACCTGTCACGTACGTTAAAATAAAAGTCAATACATAAAGTAAAGGTGAGTACACAAGTTTGCATAATAATAACACGAAAAGCGTTTACGTATAACCAACATGTAACACGTAACAGGCGAAGCATGTAACTATCAACAATGATACGACCTAACCACGAGACTGCGTTGTAGAGTATGCGCGACACATGTTCACCAAAGCGAACACGTGAAGTAAAGTAATATGATCCCTAGCAACCCCTGTCACAACAGATGCTGAGTCCAAACTATAGTACTTGTTGGGATTGAACCCTACCAGAGGAACAGATAATGTAAAGCCAAAACCAGGTCACAACAGTGGATTCACAATAAGCAGCGGTTTACACTTTGCTCTCCCCTTGGAAGTGATTTATAACAACTGATGGTCTCTATCTGCTGCTCATATTCAACTGCTGCTGCCCTTTCAACTGCTGATGAAAACCCTGAAGTATCTAACACTGCTGGTTCTATCTACTGATGATAAAGCACTGCCCAGTCAAGGACTGATCAACCTTGAGGAAAGCACTGACATAAAGGGAGAGCAGTTGTTTAGTAAATTGTTTGTTTTATGTATAGTCAGTGGTTAGGTTAGCAGTGTTTGTGTAAGGACAGTAGATACAGGTTGTTAGGCTGTTAGACGTCGCTTTCATGGTGACGTCAGCTGAGATACCTCAGTGGTTTGGTTTGCCTATAAATGTAACAGTGCCCTGTACTGTTACATTTGATTGACTGAGCGAGTTCTTCTCCTCATGTCTAATCCTTTCATCTTGTGTGCAACCAACCTTGGGGCATCTGGCTGAGGGGGAGTATAGTTTATAAGCATGACTGTAATCTTTTGCTTTGATTTGTAATCTTTTGACTCTATATGAAGCAATTGTTTATCAAACTATTTCTTCCTTTGATTGTGTTTACAAAGTTTGTTTTCATTTCCGCTGCACCTAACATGTTTTCATATTCATTGATCATTCATTTCAAACAAACAAACACTATCATGAGAGCCTCCGATCCTAACAATTGGTATCAGAGCCCGGACAGTCAAATTCGATCTTACAATCAATTTGACATAATCGTTCGGCTCAAAATTCATTGATACTAAGGTTGGTTGTATTTAGTTGAAAAACAGAGTACTGTGAAAATCATGTTCAAAATGGTTATTCGAAAAACTCTGTAAATCAACCAAGATGTCATATGACACACAAATTTCACACAACAAGTAAATTCATGCACAAGACACTCATGGTTTCTAGATCTGAAAGCAATATCTGTTAAACCATGAGATTATTTTTATTTTCTAAATTGATTTAAACTGTTGATGTGGAATATGTGATGTTTTCATTAAATACTAAAGTACAAACCTCAGATTAACAACACCTATGTTCGTAAAAGCATTGTTGTTCTGTTAACACAAAAAGAGGGAAATTAAAACTTTAGTTACTTAGATCTTATGTGTTGAAAACAGGTTGAGTTCCTAAAAAGGACAAAATCAACTATGTTCAAATACATTAAGAAAACAGGGGTCAACACAGTCCGCATCATATGTAATGTGAGATTGGGTGAAAAACTTGTGAAAACATGACCAAGTCTCTCAAAACATTACTGCAAAATGATTTTGGACTAATATTCATAAAAACTCAGAAGTGTGTTTATCTCAAAACTTTTGAAGTCAAAAGAAAAGAGTATAAACATAAAACACTTATGAGTCAAAGTTTAGGGTAATAATGGTCAATTAAGCAACTGCTTGTGCTCATTGGTTCAAGGAAGTTCAGGTGACAATTGTGTCCCCAGTGATTGAACTTACAAAAGGACTAGACAAATTTTCAAAGTCATCACATAAAATTAGATCTACAACAGGATCTTCAAAACTCATGTGTCCATGTGTCCTCATGCTTGCAATCAACTGACACAGAAAATGGTACCAAACAGTGGTCAAAATATTCTACCACTGCTGTCAAACCACTGACCATTTTCATAAAACTTGAGAATGATATGATTATATCTTTTATTGAAAATACACCAGATTCCTTTTGATACTGTTCTCAGAAAATCCTTTAACTATTTTTTTTCAAAGGATTTTCTCAAATAACCAGGATATATTATTCATTTTTCTTTGAAATAATATATTTGAAACTCTTGCTTGTTTTTGTTGGCAATTAGTTTCAGCTCCTGTCAGGATGTAATATCTTATTTTTGGTGGTATCTGTGTCCTCATAAATGGGTCAAACGGAAATGGTACATATGTCATGATCATGTCATACTCAGGTTTGTTCCTAAATTTTTATCAAAGGTTGATTGCAAATTGTGCTTAAATTACTAAGGTACTCATGTGTTAATTGAATATTAAACGAAAAATGAGTTGCCTTAGTAAAAAGTTTTCATCATCTGGGGTACTAAACCACTGTCTTTCAAAATTGACATGTGGCAAAACCTTGAATGAAAATCCTCAAAACTGTTGCTGAAACACCTGTTCTTCAGATTTGTACCATTTACCCTAACCACTGTTGTGTTCCAACGTCTGATCTCTAAACACTGTCCACTGCTGAAAGTTAATCACTGATCCCTCATTTTCTTGAAAAGCACTGATGCTCAAAATCAGTGTCTTATCCACTGATATGCTATCCACTGATAGTAAAAATCATTCACAGCCCATAATTTTTACCGTTGTAATCACTGATGCTTGATACGTCAGTGGTTCTTAAAATAACTGTTCTTCATACTTCATCCACTCCATCAGTGTTTGACATGTGGTCAGTTTTTAGCCCTCAGATCTTAATAACCGCTACCACATCAGCGATCATTTTTAAATAAAACCCTGCCCTAAACCCCAAACAGGGTTTTACACTGTCGAATTGAATTCCAAAATTCTCTTCTCATAGCAGTTTCCAACCCTTCCTCTCAAAATTTCCAAAATCCTTCTTCGTTCTTCTCCGCAACAATGACAAAATCAAAATCAAAACCTAATTCACCATCACCTTCCAAAGAGGTCGCTCAAACGGCCGAAGAACCCATCGAAATACCGTTCAAACAATCTCACAACTATCTGGGTTTATTCACAAAACCTACTGATAATCACACCTTTGACACCATCATTGATACATTATCTGCATCAAAGTACAAAACTTTGTTGACAGCAAATGCTCCCATCTACCTGCAAACCCAGAGAGAGTTTTGGAAAAAGGCGTCGCTTGAAAAACAAGACGGAAAAGTCATAGCCATTAACTCCTTAATACAGGGTAAAGCAGTTACAATAACCCCACAGTCGATCTCCGAAGTCTTTAGTCTCAACGATCAGAAAGGTAAACTCTCTTTTGAGAAAGCCGAGATGAAAACTGATTTCGTAAACAGGGGGTATGCAGAACAATCAAAGGTTGATACCTTACAAAAAGGTTATTTTCCTTCTGCTCCAAGATTTTTATTTCACACACTTCTGATGTGTGCTTCGAATAAAACAACATCTTTCAACGAAATACCATTGAAAATTCAATGCCTGGGTTACGCTATTTTGAATAACAAAGACTACAACTACTCCCAGGAAATTTTCAATGACATGGTGAAAAACGTTGAAAGTAAAGCATTTTTACTTTTTCCAAGATTTTTGAGTTACTATTTTGAACAAAAATTTGAAAAAGAAAATTTAAGTTTGCTAAAACAAGGTGTTCATTGTCAAATAAAAAGCTTAACAAAAGAAACATTTTCAAGGATGATGGCACCAATAAAAACAAAAGCAGGGGTACCTGAGCAGATTTTAGTGGTTACAACTGCTCCTCAGGTATCAGCTGCTGAGCCCACTGCTCCAGGTGATCATAGCAGCATAACCACTGCTTTGAAACCCACACCTGACATCACCAAAAAGACCAAAAAGAAAACATCCAGAAAAACCACCAAACCCAAAACAAAGGCAACTCTGGAAGATGAGATCCCAGAGGAAATGCCTGTGACAACACAAAAGTCACCACAAACCACTGCTTCTACTTCCTCACAGCAGTTGGAAGAAAGATCTCAACCCATGCCTAAAACTCCTCCTGCATCCTCACAAAAGGATCAGGTTGTAAGCACAGGGATACCACAATATGAAGCTCTGAATCCACTCGGATCCATCTTCCTCAGTCCTGATCCCAAGGACATGTCTCTTTCAACCCCCATCCCTTCACCAATAATAATGCCACAATCTATGCTACCTTTGTTGCATGCAGCTGCTATAGCTCAGACACAAACCAGTTCCTCTCTATCACCTATCACTGAGAGTATACCCCCACAGGTGACTGGGTCTGATGCTACTACTCCTGCTATCCCAGCAACAATTGAGGAGGTTACACCCCCTGAGTTACAAGTAACTCTCGGTGGTAGTTCAAGTGGAGCAGCAACTACAACTGGTGGATCAACAGGTCTCCAGTTGGCCAGTTGTTTCATAAATCAGACTCCCTTGAAGGCAATTTCTTCAATAGCACCAATGTTAACCACTAGTGAGCCTATTTTGACCACTAGTAACATCAAAGGTTTATCAAGTGCTGAAGAAAGAAGTCCCCAGTACCGAGAACAAGGGGCATCAATGGGTGATTTTTGGGACTCTGTTCCTAAGACACACATTGATATAACCACTGCTAGTGGGGATTCAGATGATCCTACTAAAGTAGGTGATGATTCAAAATATCAGGAATTGACGGGCAGAGTTGACAAACTTGAAGAATCAGTTGCTGAAATAAAGGAGATGGTGCAAGAGATTTTAAAAGCTCAGAAAGCACAAGCCACTGCTATTCCTGCTCAAGCACCTGCACAACATGCATTTGCTGAAAATGAGTTTTGGAATATTTTTCAACCCATGCTTGAAGCACAGCAACTTATGGCTGACAAAAAACATGCCATTCAAGTACAAATGCTGACCAACATGGTTGAATCAAGATTTAAAGACACTCAAGCAGATCTCAAGGCTATAAAGGCAAGCATTCAAAGTGTCTCTGGCAAAGCTCCTTCTTCCATATCATTCCTTGATAACCCCCCTTCAGATAATGCCAAAAAGGGGGAGAATATCAAGCTGTTGAGAAAACTGAATACGAAGGGAATAGAGCATGGCCTTCATGTTGAGCCTGAAAAAGAAAAAGAAAAGCAGGTCTCAAAATCTGTTAGTCAAACAGCTGATACAGCAGCAGTTACAAAAACTGTTGCAGCAGCAGTTACAAAACCTGCTGTCAGTAGCCAAACAGCTGCCATGTCATCAACACACACCACTCTACCACACACCACCACAACTACTACTCTACCACCATCATCTACAATCACACCTCCTGTCATAAAACAGAAGACAACAGATGTTACAACATCTGTTGTAATGACAACAGTGATTGAAACACAAGTTGTTTCAACCACTGTCAGTCAATCACTGCCACAAACCACTGCTATCCAATCTACCACCACTGATCCACCCAAAACATCATCTGCTCCTTCTTCATTAAAAAGGAGAAGGAATCTCATATCAGATGATGATTCACCACCATTACCACCAACATCACCACTTCCATCCCCTGCTCAAAAGCAGAAGACAACTGCTGACATATCAGCAGTTGTAATGACAACAGATGTTGAGACACCAGTTGTTTCAATAGCTGTTAGTCAGTCATCTTCCACTGTTCCCACCAGTCTTGCATCACAACCTCCTAAGCTTTACAAACGAAAAAGAGAAACAACTCAGGACACTGATGAAAAGTATGATCCTGTTGCTGCTAAGAATCCACTGGAATTAGAAGCTGTGAAAAATGAGATGAAACAATTTAACACTGAAGATGATCCTTCAAAAAGGAAATTTCCTTCTCTCATAGGTTTCATAATTCCAGAAGACATGAATGAATATCTTGAAATGAAAGTAAGACAAGCAAGGATAAGAGCCAAAATTGAATGCAAGAATCAAGGCAATGAGGCTATTTTGAAAAGAAGAGAATTCCTGCTCAACAAGGTTAAACAAATAAAGGAATATGCAAGTGATTTGAACAAAGAAATGTCAAGCATATCTCCTGAAGCAGATCAACGAAATGAGTTGAGGAAGGAATATCTTGCATACATAATGAAAGAGAAGTTCTATCCTGCTGAAGAAACAGATTTCAAAGATTGGCCAATAATTGCATTAAAGCATGAGGCAAAAAGAATTGAAAAGGTTAACAATGATCCAAGAAAGAAGAAGACAGCTCCAAATTGGAATAAATACAAGAAGCTCATAGCTGATCTTATTTCTGAATACAAGAGAAAGAAGCAAGAGTTGGTAGATGCAAGAGTGGATTCTGCAAGTGCCATAGCAAAATGGACCAAGCAGCAAACAGACGAAGCTTATGAAAGACTTAGGAAAAGGAGGGACACTCCTAAAAAGTCTGACTACAAAAAGCTAAAGGAACAGGTCAAGACCTTTGAAACACAGATCAGCACAGCAGAAGCCCTTGTTACAAGGTTGAGAAAAGAAAGGAAGGAAATGCTGACTGTTGAAAAAGAAAGGCTTAAGGAAGATGATCTGATTGAAGAAGCTACCAAGAAATTGGCTTCAGATAAAGAAAACTTGGCAAAACTACAAGACCTTACCAAAAGGGTCAAAGTAGTTAGCAAACAATCATCAGCAGATATCACAGACAGTGAGCTTGATCAACAACAGAAACAAGAGCTGCTTGACAAAGAAGTTGCAGAAGATATAGCTGCAGCAAACAAAGTCATAGAAGAAGCTTTTAAAAGAATGTCTGAAGTTCAAGATACTGCTTTACAGTTTTTCTCAAGGCCAAATGCATCCAGCTCATCAGGAAATAAATCTCTCCCAAGAAACCCATTTGGTTTAAAAATACTAAAGTGGATGTCTGATCAAAAGACCCACGTATTGACCTTGGTCAGAACCAATGGAGTGAGGCATATATCAAGGAATCAAGCACTAGGCCTGGGTGTTGAAGATCAACTAGATCTCCTTGAGCTTACACTGTGCAGGGATGAAGATGACACAAGTTCCAAGGAATTTGAAGAAGAATTTAAAAGACATGTAAGGGAACTTCTGATGAGGAATAAAGATCCAGAATAATGACAGGTTTTGGCATTATCTGTTCCAGGGGGAGATTGTTGGGATTGAACCCTACCAGAGGAACAGATAATGTAAAGCCAAAACCAGGTCACAACAGTGGATTCACAATAAGCAGCGGTTTACACTTTGCTCTCCCCTTGGAAGTGATTTATAACAACTGATGGTCTCTATCTGCTGCTCATATTCAACTGCTGCTGCCCTTTCAACTGCTGATGAAAACCCTGAAGTATCTAACACTGCTGGTTCTATCTACTGATGATAAAGCACTGCCCAGTCAAGGACTGATCAACCTTGAGGAAAGCACTGACATAAAGGGAGAGCAGTTGTTTAGTAAATTGTTTGTTTTATGTATAGTCAGTGGTTAGGTTAGCAGTGTTTGTGTAAGGACAGTAGATACAGGTTGTTAGGCTGTTAGACGTCGCTTTCATGGTGACGTCAGCTGAGATACCTCAGTGGTTTGGTTTGCCTATAAATGTAACAGTGCCCTGTACTGTTACATTTGATTGACTGAGCGAGTTCTTCTCCTCATGTCTAATCCTTTCATCTTGTGTGCAACCAACCTTGGGGCATCTGGCTGAGGGGGAGTATAGTTTATAAGCATGACTGTAATCTTTTGCTTTGATTTGTAATCTTTTGACTCTATATGAAGCAATTGTTTATCAAACTATTTCTTCCTTTGATTGTGTTTACAAAGTTTGTTTTCATTTCCGCTGCACCTAACATGTTTTCATATTCATTGATCATTCATTTCAAACAAACAAACACTATCATGAGAGCCTCCGATCCTAACAGTACTATTGTTACTAGAGGCGTACTAGTGTAACACTGTATAAGCATAGTAACTAGCATTCAACAAATCACATATAGCATGCGGGAGCGGTTAGCGTTTGTAAAGTGTTTGCGTTGTGTGTTGTGTTTTGATATAGAACGTATGTAACACCCAAAAGTGCGTTAAACAAAAATGGGTTCGAGTATACTCACAGCATGTATTTAGCAAGTAAACACAGTCTGGATTGGATTGAAGGGAGCGCGTCGGGTCAGCCTGTACACGGGAACAGAAGCATAAGTCTTCCACTGGCTGAATATTTGTAAACAGAATGTCGAACGGGTTAAGTGTTCGACAACTTATCCGGACGGATGGTTATCCGAATGGGATGTGATTGGTTGCGAAACGTTAAAATTCGAAGTTTAGTTAAAAACATTTAAACAATGGAAATTATAAGGGCCAGGTCATCCGAGCGGATGGTCATCCGGACGGATGGCCATTCGAGCGGATGATCTGCGTTTGAAGTTTTTGTAAAATTTTCTAAGTAAAAGTTTTGAGTTAACGGAGACGGCGAGACGACGTGTCAAACAACGGAATTACACCAAGTCCAGTTCAATCGATCGGATGGGTCCCGCCCATTCGGACAGACGAACTGTTCTCGATGAAGATTCATGTTTGACCCGTTAATCGTGCATCTCTCCGGTGGAAATCCGTTTTCAAGCCGGCTCTCGACTAAGGAACGAGTCGAGAGTCTGATCGAGTCCAGATTCCATTAATATTGTGTAAAAACTGAAGAAAAGTTCAAACAAGTTGCAAAAAGTGTTGAAATCTTTCATAACTCAGTTGAAAAGTGTGGAAATCCTTTAGATCTGGAACCAATCTTGATTAAATGGTGCTCCACCACCGTTTGCCTAAGCAAAACGAGTGGAAACCACCTTCAAGAGGTCCAAATCAGGTGATTTCGCGAAAAAGTTTAAGCGTGTGTGAGAGTTTGATGAAGAAGATGGAGTAGAAGTGATTAGAGATGAAGATTAACGAAGATTGGAGAGAAAAAGCTTACAAAAAGGCCTTGAATCGCGACAGCGACTTGGGAGCGAATGGGAGTGTCAAAGTCTCGAAATGAGGGTGTACGACTAGTATTTATAAGGGGAGGGCGAGGTTAAGTCGGTGGCGAGTGGCAGCGTTCGGATGGTTATCTGGGCGGATGTCCAATCGAACGGAAGGCCATTCGGACAGCCGAGTTTGCGCGAGTTAGTTTTCCAACTTTGGTTCGTTTGTTGAGCGTTGCGTTGCGTTTAATCGAGCTGCGAGTGAGCGTATAAGCGTTGCGTTTGATAACCACATAAAAAAACAAATAATTACACAAATAACACACATAATATAATTAAATCCACGTTTCGAGTCTGCGTTGAGTTTGCGTTACGATAGCGTTTTGTCTAAATAAGCGATGTAAAATGCGATAAAAAGCGTTTAAGTAGTAAGCGTTATAAGTAGCGTTTAAAATGCGTTGAAAATATAGTTTAACCCATTACGTTAATCGAATCCCAAGAGTACAAACGTTTACGAAAGAAATGACAATGATAGGTAACGATCCGAAAAGTCGGGTTGTTACAAGGTGCTTGTTCATGATTTGTTTCAGTTTGATTTCGGCCAGGTTGAGTTACCAAGTTATGTTGATGACAGTGATGAGGTTAGTGTTGGAGGTGGTTGGCTGGCAGTTAAAGGTAGGCGGTAGTAAGAGGTGTACGGTGGTGGGTTACGTGGTTGCAGTAAAGGTGTACGGTGGAAATGGTTGGTGGTGTACAGTTACCGATGGTGATCAGGTGGAGTTTGAAGGTGGGTGTAATGGTGGTTGAAACGGTGCAAATAGGTGGAGGTTGAAGATGGGTGCTGGTGGTTGTTATGGTTTACGGTAATGTGTTGAGTGATGGTTGAGAAAGGTATTATACGGTTAGGGGTGTGAATTTCTGACATGACTCGAAAACCTGACACGAACCTAACACGAAATTCGCGGGTTTAGTTTAAGTTTAAACGGTTTCCGGTCAGTTTCAAGTTGAACCCACGAACCCGTTTAGGTTAATCGGTCGGGTTCGGGTCAACCTGGTCGGGTTGGCGGTAGGGATGAGCATTTGGTATCAAATATAGATCCCGTCCCGTACCGATCCCGAAAATACCGTATCGATTTTTTCGGTACCGAAAACGGTATCCACTTTTTGCCATTTTCGGTATCGGTATTTTCGAGATCGGGACGGTACCGGTAAAACACCGAATTTTACCTTGATATACCGCTACCGTACTGATACCACACTAGTACCGTACCGATACCGTACCGTACCAACATATTTCGGCATTGGTATCGGTACCCAGTTTTGGCGAAATTCGGGATCGGGACGGTATCGGAACGGGATCGGGATTTGCTCATCCCTAGTAGGCGGTTGACCCGTTTAACACATTTATACTATGTTATATTTTTTTACAATATATTTTATGTCATAAATCAAATAAATTAAATGGGGTGTTGATTTTTTGCCATATTTTATAACTTAAAAAGAGAAATTAAAATAAATTTTATAATTTAAATATGATATTATTATATACATTTGTGTTTTTAAGTAAATTTTAATATATTAATTTCAGAAAAAAATAAAAAAAATCGGGTTGAATGGGTCGTGTTCGGGTTAATCCACGAAACTTCGGGTCGTGTTCGGGTTCTTATGTATGATACCATTTTTTGGTTCAGGTTGGGTTCGGGTTTGTGTAAAATTTTAGGGTTCGGGTCGGATTAAACCCGGCAACCTGCGAACCTAGGTTTCCTGAGTCTCCTATCAGTGTCCACCAATGCCCCACTATTTTTTACACCAAATGGAAATTAAAATTGAGCCTTCAAATAAAAGAACTCAAGTACTCCTAACACTCTTGAGCTAGATGTTATTGTCACCGAAAGCCCTTTTCTTGAATCTTTGTTATGCTGACAAGACACCCCGTTTCAATCGGCTCCATGTTTACCCTAGCTTTTCGTTCAGGTATTTCTTGAATCTGATTTCTTCAATCGGGTCACCATAATATTTGCCCCAGGAGGGTCCGGGCGCTGATGGGTCAGGTTCGAGTACCGAGATGATCTGAGCGGATAGTGTGAAGAAGAAAAAAAGAAGATGATGAATATGCATAAGCTAAAGAAGCTGAAAAAGCGTCTCCCTCCCTGCTCTTAAACTAAGGTGGTTGTTTTGGGCAATAAAGATTTTCTTTTTCTTGATCTGGCATTGACGATTAAGATGTTTTTATTTCCAGCAATTATCTAATGCTTGAAGCTGTTTTATGATACATGTGATAAAATTATGCAATTGGATGATTGCTTAACCGTGAAATCTTGTCAACTGAAATGCAAAATTGTGAATAACTAGTGATAATCTTTGTAGGACTCACGATTTAGCTTTGTTTTTAGAGTGATTATTTGCATTTTAAAGTTGATAGGTTGATCTCAATTTAGTGGAATTAGTTTGTTTAAGGATGAATAATTCGTAACCATGTAGGTCTGATTTACCAAACACCCTCTGTCTGGCTTCTGTGTCAAGTTCCTTACCAAACAGCCTCTGGCTTCTGGTCATTTCTCTATTTCAATTCTCAATCTAGTTCATCTCAGAACCCTTTAATTCTGTTCTAGTTTCACTTTTTCATCTTTCCCATTTGGAAGTAGAGTAGTAATCATATTAGTGGGGGGTAGTTACCTACTAGTATTGATTTGCCTGCCTGCACTTGAAGTGTTTTGACATATCTAATTAGGGATGAGCATTTGGTATCAAATACCGATTCCGTCCCGATCCCGATGGTACCGGAAACGGTATCTGCTTTTTGGCATTTTCGGGATCGGTATCGGTACGGTACCGGTAAAATACCGATTTTTACCTTCAAATACCGCTACCGTACCGACATATTTCGGTATCGGTACCCAGTTTTGGCAAAATTCGGGATCGGGATTTTCGGGATAGGGACGGTATCGAGACGGGATTGGGATTTGCTCGTCCTAGTATCTAATAATCTTTTTAACGGTTCACTTCCATCTGGTTTTGTGATTTTATACAATGGCCTGTAAATCAAACAAGTTATAAAGAAGATGAACTTTTGCATTTACATTTTCCGCCCTTTAAAGGGTATTATGGCCAATTAACTATCTAAGTAACGTTCAACTAACGGATGTTTCCAACAAGGACGTTACTTATTCCAATTAACAACCACAGGGACTTGAACGACCTTTTTTCAAACAGGGACGGAATTGTACTTTGCTATTGTATTTAATCTATATGGGCTGGGTTCAATGAGGAACACTACAAAAATGTATCGAAACACGAATCAACTTTTTGAATTAAACTCCGAAGCTTGATCCCGAAACAAGAACCGAAAACTCCTTAACGGTTGGTACCGGTTAAAATCGATGGTCGGAATAACCAAAACCTTAAAACTTGGTTTTCCGATGAGACTCATTGAAATAACAGCGGTCGGAGGAGGTCGTCAGACCGTGGTGAGGGGCGCCAAGGCGGTGGCCGGTGGTGCGTCAGGTCGGTAGGAGGGCGGAATGGCGGAGGTGGCCAGTCGAAAGACGGTGGTCGGGGCGATCGAGGGTGGTGGGTTGTGCGGGTTAGTTTTTGTCTCACTCTTATGGTGTAACATCTAATATTAACGAACCCTTGTGTATATACTACCATACACCAATTGTATTTCAATACAAATACGCACCTTAATATTTATCTAATAAATATTACTAGTAGTATACCCGTCCGCTGGACGCGTTTTTTAGTGTCGTAATGACAAGTTTTTATTTACATTAACATGTATACCATTGGCATGTATAATAAGGCTAAAAACGAAAAAGCAAGACTTGAGACAAATTCAATAATTCAGAATGCATACTTTGAATCTTTAAACGAAAACATAAAAACAGTGATAGTCAGTAACAATGTATGGTAAACAAAAATGAAAATAATTATATTAATATCATTTATCTCTCAAATAATATTTCAAATACCTTTTATTTATCTCATAAATTAAATAAAATATCATTTATCCTATAAATAATAATATTCGACCACTAATATTTAATTATTATTTAGTTAACTCTTAATTAAATAAACAACTAAATGACCAAATAAATTATTTTGTAAATGAATAATTCGTATAATATTTCCTAAATACTTATTCCCCTTTACTGTTAAATACCGCGAATTTGTGAGCTATAATGTTTAACTCTTAAATATTATTTCTTATACGTCATCTAAAGTGTAACTCTTAGGGCATGTTTGGCTAAGTTTTTTGAAACAACTTATTGACTTATTGGCTTTTTGAAAAGTCATAAGCTTCAAAATGATGTTTGGCAATGAGGGTGTATGTGGGGGGGAAAAGCCAATAAGTCAATAAGTCACTCCATACTGACTTTTCCAAAAAGCCAATAAGTCAATAAGTTGTTTTGAAAAGCTTAGCCAAACATGCCCTAGTATCATACCTCGTTAACAACGCTAATTAACCGTGACTCGGACATTTCATATCCAACATATGTCGTGGTAAACTTAAAGTCATATAAACTAAATACATAACTAGTAGGTTTCACCTGCATGTTGTTGCAGGGAGAATTCGATCGATATCGGTTCGGTTCGTCAAGGTATCGACCAAAAACGGCCGGTTGTACCGATTGAACCGTCCGGTAGAATTGGTTAAACCGCGCGGTACACCCGGTTGAACCGCCTGATACACCCGGTTAAACCGTTTCTGAACCAAATCCGGTAAGGTATAAAAACCGGATTTTAAAACATTGGTATCGACACACGTTGTACCAATCGAAATAGAAAATACAAATAAGAAAATTGTATCATAACAAAAACGATATATACCCGTGTTCAGTTCATTGCGGCAGCATAATTCTACAGTAAAATGCAAAGAAAAAACACATTTCGTCGGAATTTAGAACTTCATAATTTTAAATCGTGTAAAGCATGACATATCCAAATTTGTTATAACTAATTAAAATCTTGCCATAACACTATTCTTGAAACTAAAAATATAAATTATTAGAAGTTGAATTAGTTATAAAAATAACCATTGCTGTAGAGAAGAGTAATCAATGAAGCGATTGAACCCACACATGTTTGTTTGTCGATTTATTTTAATTTTTGTTACATAAACCGTTTTTTTTTACACGAGTGAAGTAAAAAAAATAGGAAAAAAAAACCAAAGAAAAGCAAAATCCGAAAAGTGGGTTGTAAGGGTTTTGATGGAAAACAATTTCCAGTTAACAATACTAAACATTAAACACTAACTCACCTACGAATGTAAATATATATATATGTAAATATATATATATACTTGTCACTTTCTCCTTAACCATATCGCCGCACATCTCCAATCTCCTCCAATAATGGCTACTCCTACTACTCTTCTTCTCAGATCCCCTTTCTACACAAACCCTAGAAGAACAACCACCACCACCATCAAAGCATCCAACAACTCACCTCCACAAGTCCACCACCACCGCCGCCCCGCCGACGAAAGCATCCGCCAAGAAGCCCACCGTCGCAACTCCACCGACCACAACTTCTCCGCCAAATACGTCCCCTTCAACGCCGACCCATCCTGCACTGAATCCTACTCATTAGACGAGATCGTCTACCGCTCCCGCTCCGGCGGCCTCCTCGATGTGCAGCACGACATGGAAGCCCTAAAAGCATTCGACGGAACCTACTGGAAATCGCTATTCGATTCGAGAATCGGCAAGACCACGTGGCCTTACGGCTCGGGGGTATGGTCCAAGAAAGAATGGGTGTTGCCGGAGATTGATGATGATGATATTGTCAGCGCTTTTGAAGGTAATTCCAACATGTTTTGGGCTGAGCGTTTTGGCAAACAGTTGGTGGGCATGAATGATTTATGGGTTAAACATTGTGGGATTAGTCATACGGGTAGTTTTAAGGATCTGGGTATGACTGTTTTGGTTAGTCAGGTTAACCGGTTGCGTAAGATGAACCGGCCGGTTATCGGGGTGGGCTGCGCGTCCACTGGGGACACGTCGGCTGCGTTATCAGCTTACTGCGCGTCTGCTGGTATCCCCAGCATTGTTTTCTTGCCTGCTGATAAGATTTCGATGGCGCAATTGGTGCAGCCGATTGCCAACGGGGCGTTTGTGTTGAGTCTGGATACTGATTTTGACGGGTGTATGCGGTTGGTTAGGGAAGTGACTTCAGAGTTACCGATTTATTTGGCGAATAGTTTGAATAGTTTAAGGTTAGAAGGACAGAAAACGGCTGCGATCGAGATCTTGCAGCAGTTTGATTGGGAAGTACCCGATTGGGTGATTGTTCCGGGTGGGAATTTGGGGAACATATACGCGTTTTACAAAGGGTTTCACATGTGTAAAGAGTTGGGATTAGTTGATAGGATTCCGAGACTTGTGTGCGCCCAAGCTGCAAACGCGAACCCTCTTTATTTACATTTTAAATCCGGGTGGGAGGATTTTACTCCTATGAAGGCGAAAACAACTTTTGCATCCGCTATCCAGATCGGTGATCCGGTTTCTATAGATCGGGCTGTGTACGCGCTCAAGAATTCGAATGGGATTGTTGAGGAGGCTACTGAAGAGGAACTGATGGATGCGATGGCGCAAGCGGATGCAACGGGGATGTTTATTTGTCCACATACTGGTGTTGCGTTGACGGCTTTGGTTAAGCTTAGGAATAGTGGTGTGATTAAGGCTACTGATAGGGCGGTTGTGGTGAGTACTGCGCATGGGTTGAAGTTTACGCAGTCGAAGATTGATTATCACTCTAAAGCAATCCCGGAAATGGCTTGTAAGTTGGCTAATCCGCCGGTGAATGTGAAGGCGGATTTTGGGTCGGTTATGGATGTTCTTAAAAAGTACTTGTTGAGCAAAGATTCTAAGAAGTAAAGGGACTGAAGTCTGTTATATGTTCCTTTGGTATTGTAGATTTAGGGGTGTTGTTAGTTGTAGCTTTTGGTTTCCATTTTCTTTGGGTGCCATTGAGTTTATGCTTTGAAATGAACCTTTTGGATCTTTTGGTGAGTCTGTTGTTTATTTATAAGAGAATAAGAAGGCGTTTTTCGGTCGTTTTGATCTTACCCTTAAATATTTTTTAGTCTACAACATGAAAGATTTGACATGAGCTTTTGCTTAATGTGGTGCTGTGTACCAATTTATGACAGTAGAAGATTAGGATATTTTGAACATGAAACATATTTCATTCATACTTTTTTATTGAAACATTCACCCACTATTGCTAGCACTACAATTCAAAGTAAGATACAACAACCTATGTTGCACACATCAGTCCCATCTCCTTAATTCTTCCATCGTCCTCAAGGTGAAGATACTGCGGATGGCGCTCCGAAAACATACAAACCGTTAGCACTTTCGGTTTTCTAGTGTTGCATCTCTGACTAGTGCCCCGTTGTTTCTATGTTGTGTTGACTTGGAGACCACAACTCAAGTGAGTTTAAACGGTTGGTAACTGCTAGGGTCGGCTCAATCATTTTGGAAGCTGAAATTTGGGGCCTTTCTTGAGAAAAAAAATGGGTTAAATTTCCTGTTTGTTTGCTTGTTTAGCTGCTTCAGTTTTTTCCGCAATTGCAAGATACCTTAAATAATTCAAGTCGAATGAATCATCATGGTCTTGTAGGTAGGTAGGTAAGAAAGAAAACGGACGGAGGTAGCGTCAAATAATAAGACCAGAAATAAAATATTCGATAGGTATGTTTTTGCTTAGAGAGAATCCATATTTGAAACTGAGATGATCAGATACGTGGGTTAGATATAATAAATTAGCAAATGGTTAAAAGAATATAACTCAATTGATAAATATCAAATAAATTGGGTTTTCTTTTCTGGAGGAATTGTTCAAATCAAATCAGTTTTGCTCAAATCTATTTTAATATACTGGAGGTTAGAAACAGTTAATTTTAATCAATCACAGCTCAAACAATCCTTGTTTAGTTTCAAGGGGTGAGTAAACAACCGAAGTAACTGATTAATTGATTGCTCAGCTAGTCATAACTAGGGCTGTAAACGAATCGAATGTTCAGCGAACAGTTCGTGAACCGTTTGGCAGGAAGTTCGTTTATTTTAATAAACGAACGAACATGAACAAGAAATTCCGTTCGATTAGTTAAATGAACGAACATGAACAAAGGTCTCGTTCGTTCAATTGTGTTTGTGAACGTTCGGTAAGGTGATCGTGAACATTCGTTCATTTGCGTTTGTTTATGTTCGTATGTTCGTGTTTTAATTAAAGATTTTTATACTTTCATATATTTTATCTATACTTTTTATACTATTAAACTTTTATTTATATCATTACCCCAACAATTAAACTAGGAAACACTTTCACCTTGTTTACGCACCATTTCCCTTTTTTTTTCTCATTATTTACATCGACGAATATGATCTAGCTCCGTTCCACAATAAGGGATTCAAGTTCTAGTGCTACTCTCTGGGCCATCCACCTTTATCCTTCATCGCGTTCGCCAAATTTATTTGTGTTCGCTTGTGTTCGTGAATACGCTCATTTCCTTAATGAAAGAACACGAACATAAAATCTCGTTAGGTAAGTGTTCATGAACCGTTCGTGAACACATTTATTTCCTTAACCAACGAACACGAACAAGGCCTCATTCTTGTTCGCTCAGTTCGTTCACAGCTGATGAAACAGTGGTTAACCAAGGGAGGTTAATTCACTGGTCTCGTCAAGTAGGGTTAATCCCTTCTTTCCGAGGATCGGTGGCTAGATCGTCCGTTGGTCTATCTCCTGCACAAGGAAAACAAACCGTGACTCGTAACAAGGAGGATGGGGTGGGGGGTGCTCCTTGTTACCACTCTCCGGCGTGAGAATCAGTAATTTGCTTTTGAAGCAAAGTGTGTGATAGTAGTAGTCGTGAGAGAGTTGAGAAGAGATACCTCAAACCTGGTTTGGGATGGATATTTATAACCGAGGAGTGAAGGAGGGTAATTGAGTGGCTAGACTGACAACGCACAGCCTCTTGCAGGTGTGTCAGGCTTGTCGGTTACGGTGGTGATGCCATGTCCTACTGTGGTGTCAGTCTGTTGCTTACGTGTGGGCTGACAGGCGACTGTCGTTGGTGCCACTTGCTCTGTGGTGTCAGTCCCACTTGCCTTGTAGGCAGGATGCGGTGCCGTGCCGCATCGCTGCTCGCAGTAACTGCTGTTGTTTCCGCGTTCTTGCTCTGGCCAAGACATGTGCGGGATGCGGTACCAGGCCGCATTGCCACTTGTGGTGATTGTTGTTGTTGCCCTGATCCCTTGTCGTGACGAAAATGTTCATAGAATGCGGCGCCAAGCCGCATCGCTATGTGTACACCCATTATCATACACAAGGTAAGTCTTCTCATCCCTTGACCGATTGTATTCGACCGCTGTGTTCGCGCGTGCCCGTACGGACACAGATAAGTTCTTACCAGTGGAGGTTTTTGATAAGGGTAATGGTCACTCGCAACCATGTTGGTGCGAGATCTGGGACCATACCCCTTCAACAGCCCTAGTCATAACCGATTAACCAAAAGGGTTTATACCTAGAGTTAACCCAGGTTAATATAACTAACCCTTTCACATAAAACAAAATAAAATTATACCCCCTAACGACTTTATACCATAACCCACCCTCTACGCAAACACAAAACCCAGTTGGAAAGTTATAATAATAATAATAAAAGTCTTTCTTGTCCTCAACAGATCAAACCTCCAAGTCTCCAACGACTAATTCTAACAACCCATTCATCGTCTCCGAGGATAAGACGACGACGTGGCGCCTAAAACCGGCCGGCCAGATCTATCCATTCCACCCGGTTCAAATCCTATCTTCAATATGCCAAACCCTGATTTCATTCTGTCACACCATCACTATTACTGACTGACCGGTTGTTGTACCATATTTTTTTTTTAATAAACACACACACACACACGCATAGTATAGTTTATTAGTTGTTGGAGATTGACAGAATAATAATAATTAATGGCGAGAACCAGATCCTCATCGTCAATCCGGTGGAGATACTTGAACCCGGTTTATTACTTGAAGCGGCCCACACGTCTTGCACTGCTTTTTATCGCCTTCGTCTTCGTCTCGTTCATTGTGTGGGATCGTCAGACGCTTGTGCGTGAACATGAGGTATTGTTTACATGTGTGTTATGGATGATGATATGGTTTTAGCAATAGTCAACTATGGTCAACTGTAGTCAACTATGCAGTTATTGGTTCAGATTAGGGTTGATGGTGCATTTACTCTAAGGCAGCGTTCGTTTCGTGGAATGTAATGTAATGGAATTGAAATTTGCGTATTTGGAATTTAATTGTATTTGTTTTACGGTATAGAATGGAATCCGGATGGAATTGGAAGGTAGATTGCGTTCCTTATGTTATTGTTCAATTGTTCAATTCTAGTTCTTTCTTTTGTTGAAACGAACAACATAAGAAATGAGAACTACATTCCAATTCCATTATGTGAAACGAACACTACCTAAATTCCTAATTTTTTTATTGAGTAAAATACACGCATAGTCCTTGTGGTTATTCAAAATTTTGGATTTGGTCCTTAGCTTTTCAAAAGTACACGGATAGTCCCGGTGGTTTGCACTCTGACACTCTGTAACGAATTTAGTCTCCAACTTTTGCCAAAAGTACATGGATGATCTTTGTGGTTTGCACTTTGTAACGCATTTAGTCCCTAACTTGGACACCTGAAACCATGGTTTTAAAAAACGCTTGAGGCGTGCGCCTCAAGGTGAAACGGCCAAAAATCGAGTCTGAGGGGCGCCTCATGTGATTGTTATTGTATATGCGCCTCAGAGGGGCTGACTCAGAGGATTTTGATAGTTGTTTTTTATGTTTTTGCCTTTTGTGTCAATTTCAAGCATTTCATGTCTTTTTTATGTGTGTTTTTGATGATTTTGATGAATCTGATGATGAAATTAGTTAGTATTATTATTTTTGAAAATATATATATTTTTTATATTCATATATTAATATCGCCTTGGCCTTACGCCTCGAGGCTTACGCCTCGTGAGGCGAAGGGAAAACGTAAGGCTGGCAAATCGTGTCTTAACAGGTTTAACAGGTTTCTGACGGCGCGCACAACATAAGTTTCAAACATGATTACGACTCGTTTAACTACTTTCTACCTCATGTTTATAAAACAGTTTTATGTTTTATGTACAAAGATGAATAAATGATAGATCCTAACATTGTAATTTTAATTATTTTAAAAATCAAAAAAGTCAAACAGGTCTAATCTGTATTTTTTTAACCTTGCCTGAAACCATTAGATTTGTTGGCTGGGGACTAAATGTGTTACAAAGTGCAAACCACAGGGACCATCCGTGTACTTTTGGAAAGCTAGGGACCAAATCAAAAATTTTGGAAAACCACAGGGACTATTCGTGTACTTCACTCTTTTTTATTGGATTTGTGACATAAAAATCATTACTGGTAGATTTGTTTTGTCATATTAGTTGCTGAAATGTGCTGGTAAAAAATTGCTCTATTTTTGTGGCTTAACCAACAACAGTGGCTATTTTCTAAATTCTGCTAGATTAATATGGATACATGTATTTTTATGAGTAATTGGCAGCTGTGATTCAGTTTTATGAGTCAAGTCATATGGATACATGCATATTCATGCACAATATTCTGAATAGTTTCTGAAAATTAAGGCTTGAGACCTGAATGAAAGGGTTAGAAATGCAATCTACTCGCTCTATTACATGAACAAACGAACAATCAAACGTAGCTCGTAAGATCGCAGTATGGGGAGGGTGAGATAAGGGCAAACCTTTACTCTATCCACTATCTAGGAGATAGAGAGGGTGTGCGGTGCACCCAATGAGACCCTGGCTAAAAAATCTTTTTTTTTTTTTGTTTATTTTGACATGTAGAGTATAAAAATACAAATAACATAAAGTTTACATGGTCTGTTTCATATATTTACAATTTTTTGTTGGTCGACAGGAAGAGATCTTAATGTTGAAAGAAGAAGTGGAACGTCTGCAAATTGAGGTACTGTATTTTCATTTTATCTCAAGATCCATACGGCTTCAAAATTCAATTTTAATACTTCTTTCTGGCGCCGTTTACCTTACACTTTCTTTATTCCCATGCTCGCTAAGTAGTCATTGAGGGGTCTTTTTTTTAAATCAGAAGTGATGCATTAGGAAATGCTGCAAGTTTCTTTGTGAAAGTATGATCTTTTTTTTTTGAAGCAGGTGTGTGTTCATAATTATATTGAAGTGTTCCTGTATATAATAAAACTATGTTCTACGAGGCCTAGTAAATATATTTTCTCAAATTTTAAAGCTTGGTTTTGAGATTCAAAACCTATTTGAGTAGATAACGAGGGTGTGCTAAAAGATTTGGTCAAGTTCCTGTAAAGTCTTCTTGCTTTTTGGGAGAAATAATGGCTACATTTTTTTGTGACTGATCAAATATGAAATGATGATTGATACTTCAGTTCATAGAATTCCTCTCAGTTAAGTTAAATCATTAGTTAACTACAAATGTATCGCCTTCTTGCAGCTAGAAGAGTTAAAGCATGACGGTGACGTTTCAGTCAAAAAGTCAAATACTAGAACCAAAAGAGCTGATATAACTAAGACAGATGATCTTTCCACCGATCCCATCGAAGCTCAGAGACGAGAAAAAGTCAAAGACGCTATGCTTCATGCATGGACCTCATATGAAAAATACGCTTGGGGCCATGATGAGCTTCAGGTATATCATTATCTAATGTCGTTTTAATATTTTTTTTTCTCATTAGTTAAAAAATGTTAATTTTTATTAATTTTTTGTTTGGTTAGCCCCAATCAAAGAACGGTGTGGATAGCTTTGGTGGACTTGGTGCAACTTTAATCGACTCTCTTGATACTTTGTATATAATGGGCCTGGACGAGCAGTTTCAAAGGGCTAAAGAGTATGACCCATTATCTATATTCATTTAATTAAGAGTAAAATGCCATTTCCGTTCCTGAGGTTTGGCCAGTTTTGCGACTTTTGTCCAAAGGTTTGTTTTTCCGCATCTGGATCCAAAAGGTTTGAAATCTCGCCATTTTCATCCGGCTCGTTAACTCCGTCCATTTTCTCCGTTAAGTCAGGGGTATTTCCGTCTTTTTTGTTAACTTAAAGGGCAATCTGGTCTTTTTCACTTTATGTAAAAAGACTGAATACCCTTGAAAAAGACCAGATTGCCCTTTAAGTTAACATAAAAGATGGAAATACCCCTGACTTAACAGAGATAAGTGGATGGAGTTAACAAGTCGAATGAAAATGGTAAGATTTCAAATCTTTTGGATCCAGATGCGGAAAAACAAACCTTTGGACGAATGTTGCAAAACTGGCCAGACCTCAGGGACGAAAATTGCATTTTACTCTTTAATTAATTGCTTACATTCCATAAACTTTATTTTTTTTAACATAACACAATGTACACCTATGTAACTTGTTTTTAGGTGGGTGGCAAACTCGTTGGACTTCAACAAAAGCTATGACGCTAGCGTGTTTGAGACGACCATAAGGTTGCTTTTTAAGGTTTAATATGTCATCTTCACTCTATATATGCGGTCCTTTTGTAGCATAAGGAATTACGGACAACATATATAGTAATTATTATACGATGAGGCACCTAATCATTTAACTTTTACTACATATATAAATCTACAACAGGGTTGTTGGTGGGCTTCTGAGTGCATATGATTTATCCGGAGATAACGTCTTTCTTGAAAAAGCGAAAGACATAGCCGATAGGCTGCTGCCAGCATGGAATACACCTTCTGGTATCCCTTACAATTTTATCAATTTGGTTCATGGTAATGCGCATAACCCTGGTTGGACAGGGGTAAGTTCGTAACTTTGTCAACGATTTTTCTCAGTTTGATGCATATTTGACCTCGGGTTTGACTTTTCTTTTGTATATTATGTTTTGTCACTCAGGGTGATAGTATTCTGGCGGATTCTGGGACAGAGCAACTTGAGTTTATCGCACTAACACAAAGAACCGGCGATCCAAAGTATCAAACGACGGTACGTGATTTCGCTTCTTTGTGTCGTGTATCGTTATATCATAAAACTAGGTTAGGATCCAGAGTATTACACGGGTAACGGGTTGACTAAATGTAATTTTATATATATAGTAATAAGAAAAGTCATGTCTTTAAAAACCCGTGTATTGCACAGGCTAAAAAAATTTAACATAATCTCATAACACATACACTCATCAATATATGTTTTGAAACAAAATAAACTTTGATGTGACAGTTGTATATTCTGTTAGATTAATTTTAATGAACATAATTTTGAACTTAATGATATTTTGAGACTTAAATAGAAGCTTCTAAGTAGAAAAACTAAGTTTATTTGGAAATTCATAATTAATGTTATTTTAAATTTATTTGGTTAGTGATATAATAACTATTAATAATTAAAAAATAAGTATCCATAGTTAAATATGAGAGAGAGGCGGAAAAAACAAAAATAAGATGTCTCATGTGTTGACACGTGTCCCCATGGTTTTCTCTTATTATATAGTATAGATATAGATATAGATATGGATATAGATATAGATATAGATGGGCTGCTAAACCGTCATGAATTATAATATTGTGAATTGATGTTTCAGGTAGAGAACGTTATTTTGGTGCTAAACAAGACGTTTCCTGCTGACGGATTGCTCCCAATTTATATAAATCCCCATAGAGGAACGTCATCGCATTCTACCATTACTTTTGGGGCCATGGGGGACAGGTACCGATTAATTTCTTAAAAGTTTAATTTTGCATGCTATTGATGTTTTGATTTCAATCACAATTTAATTTTGGATGCAGTTTTTATGAGTATTTACTTAAAGTTTGGATACAAGGAAACAAAACTTCAGTGGTAAAACATTATAGGTGAGATATTCTATTATCAAAATACGAAAATATGTTCTTTGGGTGATTAAAACTGATTCTGATTGCAATTGGAATTTCAAACCAGAGAAATGTGGGAAACATCAATGACAGGTTTATTGAGCTTGGTCCGTAAGACTGCACCGTCATCTTTTACGTATATTTCTGAAAAAATAGGAAATTCTTTGATTGACAAGGTAATGTGTAGATACCAAATTTTCAAAAAATAACATAAAATTTGTGTTTTGTTAAAATTCTATAGATTTATGTTCTGATGATGCGTGCAGATGGATGAGTTAGCGTGCTTTGCACCAGGAATGATAGCGTTAGGATCATCTGGTTACGATCCTGATGAGTCCTCGAAATTCTTAAATTTGGCAGAAGAGGTATTGTTTTAATAAAACAATAAGCATTCTTTTAAAACCGTATTTTATTTTAGAGTAAAGTACACGGATGGTCCCTGTGGTTGACCAAAATTTTGGATTTGGTTCCTAGCTTTCTAAAAGTACACGGATGGCCCCTGAGGTTTGTATTTTTCAAAAGCTAGGGGCCAAATCCAAATTTTGGTTAACCATAGGGACCATCCGTGCACTTTACTCTTTATTTTAAGTGTTCGACTTTTGCCTATTGACAATCTTTATACAATATTGACTGAACTAATTCTCTGAATGTAGCTGGCTTTTACATGCTATAACTTTTATCAGTCTACACCGACAAAGTTGGCTGGAGAAAATTATTTCTTCCATTCGGGGCAGGTTAGTTTTATGCTTCATTTTTATTTTTTAAATTTTACGGAGATTTTTTTTTTAAATTGTATATAATATCATAGGATATGACTGTGGGTACATCATGGAACATACTGAGGCCAGAGACAGTAGAGTCGCTCTTTTATCTCTGGCGTTTAACCGGTAACAAAACATATCAAGAATGGGGATGGAACATATTTCAAGCATTCGAAGAGAATTCCCGTGTAGAGTCAGGATATGTGGGGCTCAAGGATGTGAGTCCTACTTTCAAAATACTGTTTTTTTAATAATGATTTGTATAATTATATTAGAGTAAAATGCCATTTCCGTCCCTGAGGTTTGGCCAGTTTTGCGACTTTCGTCCAAAGGTTTGTTTTTTCGCATCTAGATTCTGGGTTCAAATCTTGCTATTTTCATCCGGCTCGTTAACTCCATCCATTTTTCTCCGTTAAGTCAGAGGTATTTTCGTCTTTTTTGTTAACTTAAAGGGCAATTCAGTCTTTTTCACTTTATGTAAAAAGATCAAATACCACTGAAAAAGCCCAAATTGCCCTTTAAGTTAACAAAAAAGACGGAAATACCCCTGACTTAACAGAGAAAAATGGATGGAGTTAACTAGCCGGATGAAAATGGCAAGATTTCAAACCTTTTGGATCCAGATGCGAAAAAACAACCTTTGGACGAAACTCGCAAAACTGGCCAAACCTCAGGGACGAAATGACATTTTACTCATTATATATTAAGTTTTCAGGTTAATACGGGTGTGAAAGACAATATGATGCAAAGCTTCTTTCTTGCGGAAACACTGAAATATCTGTATCTTTTATTTTCGCCTCCGTCAGTTATATCATTGGACGAGTGGGTGTTTAACACAGAAGCACATCCTCTGAAAATCGTTCCTCGTTTTGCTCCTGGGGAAGAACAAAAACCTCGTATTAGAGTACGCACTAGGAAAGAAGGTCGTTTTCGGGGGTTTAGTAACTCTGCTAATCCGTGATATGTTCCATATCCCCATTCTTGATATATATATGTGTTGCTTGTTGTGATGTTTGGCTGGCTGGTTGTTCTACATTCTAATAACTTGGTAGGTAAGTAGTTGAGATTTTTGGCCCAGTTAATTCATAGATTCATGAAAAATGTATATTGGACATTACTTTTAGACAAAGGAATGATGATGCCATCTGAGTTTTTACAGAGGTTAGATAAAATCTTTAGCATGTTAGTTACTTTTTGAAAACTTGATGGTATGATTTGAAGCTACTGCTGCTGAGGTTACTTGAACCATGATTTGAAGGCTTATCAATTGAATTAGTTGTGTGAGTTAGCCATTAAAAAATCAATTAAATTAGCTCTTAAGGGTCTAACTTTTAGTGGTTTGACTAAAGTAACATTTTTAGGGTCCAAGTTTTAAAAATTTCAAACATGAACTTATGTTGGAAAACTCTGTTGAGTTCATGTAAAATGACTATTTTATCCTTTACAAGTTACTTAAAGTATTTATGCAATTCACCAAAAAATATAAGAAAAAAGGAAAAAAGAAAAAAAAGAAAGCTCAACCCCATTTAAATTAGTTCTTCAAATATGCAGAAGGTAAGATTTAGGGTTAACTACACAAATAGTTTATATGGTTTGGAAAATGTATAAATGATTGAGACCTGACCTTTAAAAAGTTGCATTTTTGAAATATTTAGTTTTTAATTCGTAACATGTTCTGACATTAACTTTCTCTCAATATATGTTACTATGTTTAAAATATCATTTTACCTTTTTTTGACAAAATTCATGGATTATTAATGTAATTCACTCCATTAGTAACACGAAAATTCTGGCTAGTAAACCCTTTAAATGTCGACAACATCGCTATGTATGTGACCCAGTGTGATCTCTCTCTCATCAACCAATCATCAACATCTACAATCACACCTTTAAACCTACCCCTTGAAAATTGTAAGCCATCCTCAAGAAGATGGGTGACGCTAGAGGTTCGTGTGGCCTGTGAGTGACTGTGACGTTGTTGATGGTCGGTGAACATTGTTACTATAAGGTCATCTTTTAGTTAAGGATGTGTCATATCACCTAACACACAACACCTCATCTCTCATCTAAAGATTTTTTCAGGCATTTTATTATCTTTTCCATTTTTCTAACATCTTTTACATAACTAAATTATTTTTTATAATAAACTATTTAGTTTTTCATGTCATGTAAATAAATATAACAAATTCTTAAACATGTTCATAAATTTATAAATATAAACAGCTTTATATATTTTGTTAAAAAGGTTAAAACATAGCTTACTTTTATTTTAAACATAAAAAACAGAATTAAGACTTCCTTTTACAGAAAAAAATACAGAAAATTTGAACATTTAGCTCATCCAACACCATATATTTTCACTTGTCATTCAGCTGCAGACGGACCCGCACAATATAGCATTCGTCACCCGTCATGCTGGCTCTGTAGCTATTCATAGCCCCGCCATGCTGAACTCACGACTTGTCGCTCACAAAGCCAAACACTTACCAAAAGAACCGTAGACCAACATGTGCTGAAACCAGAAGAACATAGCAGCATATAACATTCAACCAAAACAACCAGCCAATAAAATAAAATCCTGTTGAAACTTCCTTTCTTTGGTATAGATAACAGTTTGAATTTAAACCTTTGATTATTTAATAAATTTGAGCCTAAATTGATAAACAAGGACTTTTATACAATTTTTTTTTGGAGATAATCAGATGTATCTTGATAAATACTGATCCAATCTATGCCTTGCATACACACTCTCCAATAATTCATAGTATCAAAGATTACATATAAATACTAACACATGATTTATCTTTTTTCACTCTCTTCAGAGCTCCTTTTTGCATAAATATATCAAAATCAATCTAACAAAACAAAAAAAAAAAAGTAAAATACAACCAATCTAAACCCCCATTACAAGCACTTATTCCATATGCAAAGGGTATTGTATCGTACTGTATTGTATCATTCTAGCAGAAACATGAATACGCCATGTGGGTCTTCTTCGATACATATCTCGAAATATAATTTCCCAGTTCAGAACCAGCGGATGCAGAATCATCAGGAACCACTATTTTAGTCTTCCCTGAACCTATTCTTTTACCCGCAACATTTGCATAAAACAACCCGGAAATTGCAGGTACAAACACGTCACTTTCTGAACATACGTAAAAATCGATCACTTTTTCATACTCCGATGAATCCGATCCCAAAAACTTCTGCTTCTTATCCATCGGCATAATCAATTCCTGTACAAAAATAAAAATAAATAAAAAAATAAATTAAATGATTGGTAATTAATTACACCAAATGAGTAATTAACCATTTTATCTCTTTATTACCTTTGTGTAAGTTTTTGGGAAGAGATCTTTCAACGAATCAAGACTGTTATCCCACCTTGATTGCGTCAAATATACCGCACTGTTTTTATCAAACCCTAACTTCTTTAAGAACAACGCGATCTCGTCTGGGCCGTAACATTTTTTTGAACCCTGGCAACCCTTTTGATCCAGCATATCGAGCCTCAAGTCGACTGCAACAAACTCACTGTCTGACTTGCGGCTCAACGTTTTGAGCCGTTCAACGATCGAGTCAACCACTTCGCGAACCTCTGGTTGTAGCTCAAGTGATCCGAACATCGCTAAACATCCGACTGAATTTCTCTCTTCGTTTTCGGGTGTGCGGGTCCTTTTCATGTTCACGGAAGGGAAGTAAGTTGCTAACCTTACGTTTCCTTTGGTTTTAAACACGGGTTCGATGTTGTTTGCGATGTATTCTTCGGTTACTCGATTTGGAATTCTTAAAACAGCGAGATCTTTTGTTGATAATTCGGAAGGTTGGGATTTTACTACTTTTACCACTCCGTCTAGACTACTTACGAACTTCTCAATGTCGTAAATATCTCCAAAGTTCCTGGAAGACACATAATTTGACTTTTAAATATCAGCAAATTGATTATTAGATTATTTTAGAGTGTGACAATTAATCTTTGTTTAAAAGTATGTTATATAAACTGATTATTGAGTAAAGTATACGGATAGTCCCTGTGGTTTTCCAAAATTTTGGATATGGTCCCTCACTTTTCAAAAGTACACGTATGGTCCTGTGGTTTGCACTCTGTAACACATTTAGTCCCCAGCCAACATATCTAAAGGTTTCAGGTGGTCCAAGTTAGGGACTAAATGTGTTACAAAGTGCGAACCACAGGGACTGTCTATGTACTTTTGGAAAAATTTGGGGACTAAATGCAATACAAAGTGCAATCCACCGGGACCATCTGTGTACTTTTGGAAAGCTAGGGACCAAATCTAAAACTTTGGAGAACCACTGGGACTATAACCATTTTAAAGCGAAATCTGAAACTAACGGTTGTGATGCTACTAACCTCCAATCGCCAGGCTGGCTTCCCCTAATGTCCGGAATCACAAGCGTTGCCTTGAGGTATCTTGCCACTACTACTGCATCTGTAATCTGAAATTTATAATCACAAACACCATGGTTAAGATGAAACTAAATACAAATCAAAACAAAAAGGCTGCAATACTTTATTACTACCGCAACTGTAATATGAGGTTCATAATCACAATCACCACACCACAGTGGCGAAGTATAGAAGGGGCGGGGAGGGGCGCCCGACCCCCCGAACTTTTCGCTCAGTAGTGTTATATATGTAGTTTTCGAATAGAAATTTTTGGGTATAAACGTTTTTGACCCCCGGTTCTATAGAAATTTTTTGGTATATACGTTTTCGACCCCCCGTCATTCGGGCCAAGCTTCGCCACTGAATCACCACGGTTAAGATTATATCAAACACTCGGTTTCTATACCTGAGAAACATGATATTCAGGTCCATTGGTTAATGAGAATGTGACAAACCCTTTAGATTCTTCTGGTTCTTCTGCTTACCAAATTAAAAGCAATTCAAGTTAGAAACATATATATGAAACATAAATAGCAAAATAGAGATCTGTACATTAGTTATAATCTGTTTCACTGACCTAAAATTGACTTAGACCAACAAGGTCTAAGAACAGCACCTCCCTCCTTCCATGTACCGTCGTTACGGACTGCAAAGTTCTTCTCCGTATCGGTGTTGTCGTCAAAACTCTGGCTGAATCCGGCATGATTCACCTGCATATTGAAAAAAAAATCAAAAGAACTAAAAAACTGTACAGGTGAATAACAACGTCCTAATATTCAAACTACAGATAATAACTAACAAAAAACTTACAGATAAATACTAAAATAAATCATAATAATTGTGTACCGAATCTATAGGCATGGTACCGGTTCGGTACCCTACCAATACTAGTACCGAAAATACCAAAGTTAAATTGTGTTATAAACACTTGGATGAGATCGGTAGCCTACAGTAATGGTACCAAAAATACAGATACCAAATTTTGGGAAAATTGGGTACCGAATATAAAATTTAGGTACTGAAATACCGTACAGAATCTATTGGTATGGACGTATGGTACCATTTTAGTATGGTACCGATACTTCTTGATAATTGGGTACTGAATCTATAGACATGGTACCGGTTCAGTACCTTACCAGTACCGGTACTGAAAATACCAAAGTTAAATTGTGTTATAAACACTTGGATGAGATCGGTACCCTACAGTACCCGTACCGAAAATACGGATACCGAATTTTGGGAAAATTTGGTGCCGAAATACCGTACCGAATCTATTGGTATGGACGTATGGTACCGGTTCAGTATGGTACCGATACTTGTTGCAAAATACTCAGCTCTATGTCAGTGTCATTGTCAGTACCGGTACCAGTACTCAGTACTGTACCGAAAATACCGATACTTGTTGCAAAATGCTCAGCTCTATGTCAGTGCCAGTGTCGGTACCAGTACTCAGTACTGTACCGAAAATACCGACACCGAATTTCTGAAAAAACAGGTACCGAATCTATTAATATTGTATACCAAATGCTGATCATTTATGAATTAGTGACAATTGACCTCAATTAAGTAAATACTATCTGCAATGCTACAATTAGTAATCAAATTCAACGTAATTAAAAGAGATTAACAGAATCAATCCAAATTAGGTTAAAATTCAACAGATTGTACAACAAAAAAAAGAGTTATGAATTGAAGAAGCATACGTTATGAGAGATTGGAGCATCAATGTGTTCACGTTTAATCATGTCGGCAAGCATTAAAAACATGGTGAGTGTAAGTACACCTGCAACTATCTGTCTCGGATCTATTGCCATTTTTCTCAGATCCGGAAACAGTGACGATAGTCAATGTAGATGTGTGATCGCTAGGGTTTTATAGCAATAGCATTAACATATGAAAATAAAAGTGAAATAAAAAGACAGAGTAGAAATGCAGGTTGAGTGTAGATACATATAAGAAGAACAAGGGGATCTGTGAATGGAAATGGTGGCAGTTGTTCACATGGGTCAATTTGTAATTGCACTTTATGCCCTTTATGTTTTTGTCAAGATGTAAATCCTAACCATAACTTTTTAATTTTAAATTTAGGGTTGTAAAATATGTGACCTGGTTTATTTTTGTTAGGGTGGGTATGGGGGTGTTCTTCGGGTTTCGGGTTCGGTGGCTTCGAATTCGGGTCGTGTTTCAGATAAAAAAAAAGGACAGCCCTAGCTGGGTGGTGTAATTTAAAGGTCCCCATGCTAGTTATCGTGTTATGACAGTGCCACGCCACGCAGGTGAGAGGCTTTAACGTTAAGTAGCATGGTATGGGTCAACATTGTTTAATTAAAGTTTTTTTTAAAGGAAACCTAATTGGCTAGTACTTGGGTGGCTCCCAAAAAAACAAAAAAAAGGGAAATTGGTATTGGGGCTCGCCAAGTAGGGCTGCAAACGAACCAAACGTTCGGCGAATAGTTCGTGAACCGTTCGGTGAGAGGTTCGTTTGTTTACTAAACAAACGAACACGAACAAGAAATTTCGTTTGTTTAGTTAAATGAACAAACATGAACAGAGGCCATGTTCGTTTTTGTTCGTGAACGTTCGGTAACGTGTTCGTTTGTGTTCAATACTTCATTAGTGTTTTTAGTTTTTATATTTATTTAAATACTTTAAATTTCCGACAAATTAAATATTTAATAAGTGTCGGTGTATTATATATTCTGTTCATGAACGATTGTTTGTGTTCATGAACATTAGTTTTTGCTCATTTGTGTTCGTCAACGTTCGTTGCCTAAAGTTAACAAACTAACACAAACGAACACGAACATGTTCTTTTCCTTAACAAACGAACACGAACATAAAATCTCGTTCGATAAGTGTTCGTGAACGGTTCGCGAACACATATATTTCTTAACAAACGATCACGAACAAGGTCTTGTTCGTGTTCGTTTGCAGCCCTATCGGCAAGGGAATGGCGGAAGGGATGATGGCGCTCTCCTTAGGCTCAGTGCGGTGGTGTTGGATTAATGAGAGATAGTGTGATGGGTTGTTATTGTCATTTGTATCACATTTAAAGCAAACAGTATAATAATATTATACACTTCTTGTAAGACTAAAGGGTATGGTGAGGCCCATCCCCATGAGGATGGGCCGCCATGTAGGCGCCACATCATCGGCTCGTGGAGGATGGGCCTCCTTCACTTTTGAGGGGGATGGAGGATGGGGCTACCCCACCTCAATATTTTATAATATTCCAAGTGTTTTTTTAATAACTTAATAAAAAAATTTATAAAAGTTAAAAAATACAACATAAAACAACATAAATAAAGTCATTTCATAACATAAAAAAATTACATTTCCTAAAAAAAAAACATTTCCTAAAAAAAAATTACATTTCCTAAAAAAAAACATTTCCTAAAAAAAATTACATTTCCTAAAAAAAAATGGGATTGTATTTTATAAAAAAGATGAGAGAATTGGAGAAGAATGGAAGAAATGGGAGAAGAATGGTATAAAATGGATGAGAATGGTATATATTTAAATTGAAAAAGGTATTTTTTTTTTATTAAACTATCCGTTAAACAACAGATATAATTTTGAATCATGGCCCGTTGAGTTCGAGCGTGGGCTGCCGGTCAAGCCGGGATGGGGCGAGGGGGCGGTGTGGGGGACCGGCACCGGGCCTCGCCGGGCCTAAGCCGGCCCGATACCGCTTAGTCTAATTCTCAAGATACCTTTGGTTCTGAAATCAAAATTTAACATTTAGAAGTGTACGTATTAAAATATTAAAATCTTGACTTTCATAGTGGTAGTATATATGAAATTGATTTATGCCTATGGTTTTATAGCCTAGTGACATTTTGGGATAAGAAAAAGCTTTGTGACCAATAGGTCTTGGGTTCTATTCCACAAGGGGATTTTCTCATATTTATTGGGTTTTCTCCTGAATTGGTGTATAATCATTATGCCTGGTGGAGATGGATATGATCGGGTGGTTCCGGTGGTTACACGATAATACTCCAGTGGTCCGTCAATGATCAAAATTTGCAGTTAAAAAAATATGAAATTGATTTATAAATAAAGGCATATTCTGTTTAGATACTTTAATGTTTATTTTTGTTTTATAAGTATGTGTCTGTCAGTGAATTTTGTTAAAAAAAATATAGAGAGATTCCTTCATCTCTTTACATTTGTTTAGGATCTGCCTTTGTTTAAAGCGGTTGTTCATATTGGAGGGTGTGTTTTGTGAAGAAAGCAAAGTTAAAGGGGTGGTTTGTGTTTATTTGGGCGCCGACACTCCATTGTCTCAATAAGTTTATATATTTAATTTTTTTTAATGGCGGCTCTATTTAAGTCTGTCCAGACTTACGTTGTCTTAACTGGACCCGTGCTAGGTTGGCCAGACTTGGTTACGGCGTTCCCCTGGAAACCGTACTGCCTCCACATGAGAAGTCTCGCTAAAGTAACAGCCGGATGAAAACCGGGGTGCAGCTCAGGATCGAACCCCCTTTGGTGGGTTTGTCACCATCATTGCCCAATATCCACCCCAATATGACACAAATTAGAATTACACTTGAGTCTCCATTGAAAAACTCAATTCTCCTACCACTAGGCCACAAGTGAGGGGATTTATATATTTAATTTTAAGTTAATATATAAGGTGCGATAATCGGTCTTATTTTAATCCTCTAGTATTCTGTATTTATATTACACATTTTATATAATTATTCTGCTAACATAATGATCTAGATTATTATGTTATATAACAGTCGTACAGTACAATACGAAAAGAGAATTAAATCAAGCTTGAAAATATATAGACAAAATCAGAAAAATTACCGGTTTTTTTTTTTAATGTGGTATACATATCATATAAAATATAACATTTTTATAGCATGTGACCCGTACCCCATGGGATGAGAATTGGACTTTAATATTACAAAGTGTATGGTTCAATCCTAGTGAATTATTGATGCTTATTATTGTACAAGCCACATGTCTTAAGTAACAAACGAAAATGAATAAATCCATGTCTTGTGTGTGTGAAATTTGTCTACTTAAAGTACATATGCCGGTGATACACGAGTGATAGGTTTATGCGTGAATGATCTTTCACGTAAGACATGATTTTAACCAGGGGCGGAGCTAGTGTAATAGGAGGGGTAGCACGGGCGATCTCTCAACCCCTCATCTGTACCGTTTCGTAGTGTAACAATTTTTTTTCTAGTTTTATACAAGGATACCCCTGACCCCTAAAAAAAATTGGAATGCTGCTAAATTTTTGGGCTAGATCCGCCCCTGATTTTAACAACAATTGACGAGATTGGAAGTAAGTATATACAAAAATTATATAGAGATACAACTCAATTACAAAAATGTTTTTCATGTTTAATATTTCTATATATGGACGGAACGGTGATGTAAGAGAGAAAACTTTATTTTAGTTAGGTTATGGGTGTGGGATAAAGCTCCTATAGCTTTATCAGGAAACATCAGCGTCACGTCAGATCCACGTTAGCTAGGGGCTTTATCACGCCCTTCCTTAACTTGCAGGTTGTGGGATAATGTCCCCTATTAAAAAAATAGATGAAATGCATGTGGGCCCCACCTGAACACAGCTTCTTCCTCGTTACCATGGTGGCAGACAACCCATGGCGCCCCGGTTTAAGTTGCAGGGTGTGGGTGGTGGCGCCAGAGGGGGCGCTATCGGAGGTGAGGTGGCACGGTGGCGCCCTCCATACCCTCCGGCCTTATGACTTAAAACACTTTTATTAAATATAATAAATTAAAATAATAGCAATTGTTGCATTAAAAAAGTTTGGTTGGTTGGGTTTCTTATGAAATCAAGGGATGTTTAAGTGCGTAACAACCAGAAACGGTCAAACGGAGGCCCACATTCTTAAACCAACATTTAGAAAAAGAAAAAGACGATTAAGGATAACTAAAAACCAACATTTAGAAAAAGAAAAAGGCGATTAAGGATAGCTAAGGTAATAATATAATATTCTCATTCTAAATGTATGTATTCTTTTAAATTTAAAAATGAGTTAATTACATAGTTAGTCCTTGTGGTTTTACAAAATAACATACTTAGATACTAATAGTTTAAAATCACCTTAGGGTATTAACTTTTCATTTTGTAACGTTTGGAGGTATTAACTTCTAGGGTATTAACATAGTTAGTCCCTGTGGTTTGCATAAAATAACATACTTAGGCAGGGGCGGACCCAAAGTCAGCCCAAGGTGGGCGGGCGCACCCCCGGGGAAAAAAAAATTTAGTGCTAAGTTTCGTCGAAAATCTCGTCCGCACCCCTTGGAATTTTTCGTCCGCACCCCTTGAAATTTTTTGACCGCACCCCTTAGGTAAAAAGTGTTATCAATTTATATTTAAATTTTTTTTTTTTTGTAAACTCTTATTTAAAAAAAATACTACCTAAATTATATAACTTTTAACACCTAACTAAGTAAACCCAAATACTCATACCTTTACCCACTTATAATTCCTAACTAGCTAGCCCACTAAGTCTTAGCCCATTAACCAAATCCAACAATATTTCAAACTATAATAAAATAATTAAAGCCCAAAACCTTTAGAAATTCTCTCTCTCTCTCTTGCGTCCCTGCACTGCCAATGAACAACATCACCCAGCGACAACAGTCCAGATTTGTAAGAAAATGGACTTTAGTGATATTCACTATGTTATTTGTGGGTTTTGAGTGTGTTTTATGGCTAAAATTGTGGTGCTTTATGACTTTGTACACTTTGTAGGAAAAATGGACTTTGTAGCCGAACCCTACCCTTATATAAATTTAGTTTAATGTTCGTTTGTTTTACATGACCCGACCCGACCCGATACGAACCGATTTTTTTACTTGTATACCTAGGTGCCTAAAATTTTTAAAAATGTTCCGCACCCCCATGGAAAAATTCCTGGGTCCGCCACTGTACTTAGGTACTAATAGAATGTGATTTTAAACCTAAAAATAACGTTAATACATCCAAATGTTACAAAATGAAAAGTTAATACCCTAAAATGTGATTTTAAACTTTTAGTACCTAAGTATGTTACTTTGTGCAAACCACAGGGACTAACGTTTTAATTTTATTTAATGAATTGGTTTTTTTTGTGATTATTATTTCTATAAAAATCTAAAGAATCGTATAAAATCTTTTGTGTCGTAATCCTTTCACACTCAAAACGTTTTTATTTTATTTAATGAATTGGTTTTTTTGACTAGCACCAGTCTGAAGCACAAACTATGCCACAACTCAAGGCAAGTTTGAATATTCTAGTCAATACATTATGTTTTATTTAGTTTAATAATCAACAGTTTCCTTTTTTCTAAATGAATAAGTAATCAATAATAAATTTTAAATATTTTTTTGATGTAGTATTTAAATTTACTTAAATGATTATATTTACTAAGTATAAGACTGTCTACATCTTACCCTCCTCAGATCCTATCTTTGCTTATTAGTGGAATTTACTGAGTATGATGATGATGATCTTATATTGAGGGTCAGGATTTAGAGAAAACACTCAAAAGTGTGAGAACAGTGAGAACGCTTATAGATCGTCCGATCAAAACAATCCATTGATTAGATTGCGCGGTGGCATTTTCGTAAATAACATCAAATTTATTATGTGGGGCGCGCTTCATTAAGGGTAAAAGGGTCTTTTACCGCTCATATTCAAAACGCCATCAAATGATAAAACGTCATTCAAAAAAATAAAACGCCATTAAAAACAAAACGCCAAAAATTAGTGATAAAACGCGTTGGATATTACAGGAAGATGAAACAATACAGTAACTGAATTTCAGTTATTAACATTTATTAGAAAAAATTCCCTCCTAAATTACGCGCCAAAAACATCATTATATAAACAAGAGAAAACATAGCATCCATAATCACTTCAATATATCCATTTCTGCCAAAAACATCTTTAACCAAAAACGCCAACTTAACCAAAACGCCAAAAATGGCATAAATCGTTTCATGGAGATATACTCTGGGAATCAGGCGATACGTTCTCAAATTTGACAACAGAAGGAGGGTGTATGTTAAGACGGTCAGGGCAATTCTGAAGATGGAAAAACAGATACAGAGGCGAATCTTATCCATTGGCATCGCTCTAGACAACGAATGCCATGAAACACATATGCTTATGAAAGCATTAACCAGGAAATTTGGACCAATCAAAGCAGATGTGAAGCCGGACCCTGTCATGACATCATGCGTTTTAATGATTAAACAGACATGGTGACCGTTACATACGACAGCGAAGAGCAGGAAGTCTACTGGCTAGAAAACATCATGACAAAGGAACGTCTGGGTTTCATGGAAGAATTGCATAACACCACTTGTACCAACACAGAAATAGACTCAAAATTGGAGTTAATGCACGACATGTTCAAGTGGAGGCTTCAGAATCTTCAGGAACAAGAAGCCGATGAAGGTGAAGGTGATGATATGGATGAAGATCCAGATGAAGACTCCGAGGAGGAAGAAGATGACGCAAGTAATGAATACTTTTCGGATAAAGTACCTTCTGACGAAGACTTTTAATTTTTTTTTCCTCTTTTTTTTCTTCTGTGTAATCTTCTCTTTGTTTTTTTAAGATAATTAAATAATATATTTCTCTCTTTATTAACAAAACGCAAAAAAAATACTAAAAATGGTTATTCCTTACAAAATGTCAAAAATAACAAAAAATATTTTTCCTACTTAATATTTTATTTACTCCATTATTGTATTTTGTCATCTTGTTCTGCATAACGCCATTAAAAAAACTGCCAAACTTAGAAGATGGGACGTCTATCACCTGTAAAACTGATAAAAAGCTTATCAACACAGTAAATACAAAAACAGTAACTGAAAAGACAGTTACTTTATTACTATAATTTATTACAATAAAAAAGTCTCGCCTAAACTACGCGCCAAAAAACACCTATAAGAGAAGGGTTTATACACAATGAAATTAATCACACCCAGAAAACACAAACACCATATCCTCTAGAAACCAATCACTTTAAAACGCCACAAAATGTTAGTTAAAAAAACCACATATGGCAAAACTTTCACTGAAATGGATTCTTCTTCTGAAAGGGTTATCTCAATAATATTTTGCTGAATGAGATGGACAAATACTCAAGAAAAAAAGACCGATGACAGTGATATGCCATCATATGAGCTTTGTTCTTGATGAATATCGGCATGGAATAAAAGGATCAACACAAGTGTAAAATGTTATTTTGGACTCCATTATTATAACTAGCATCAAGCAAGAGTTGACCTTCAATGACATGCCACCAAACAAGAATATCACACCAAAAAACAAGTTGCCACTAAGCAACTTCGACTGAAAAATACGGGGTTTATGTAGGAAAGTTAAAATCTAGCTAAAGAATTCAAAAAAGGTTCAAAACGCCAAAACAAATTCAAGAAGAAATAGGCTGATGACAGTGAAGGTTCGGAAGAAAAAATTAAATTACCATTTTTTATTTTTTTTGTTTTCATTTTATATTGTTTTGATATCAAGTTATATGTTGTTTTGTTATCTAATTCTCTATAAATAAAATACATTATTATATAAAACGCCAAAAACTTCAAACATCAAAACGTTAGTAGTATGAAAACTGTGAGAACAGGTGCTGACAAAGCACCTTGAAAAATGTATTAAACGGCAAAACATTCACTAAACGCCAAAAAAAATTTGGTCTTACTGTAATCTTACGCAAATATTAATGACTCGAAGTGAATTATTATACAAAACAACACAAAACGCCAAAAAAATTGACCAGAAAACACTATAACGCCAAAAAATATCTATGTGACACAAAAACAATTAATTCAACGCCCAAAAGTTTAATAAATACAATTAACGCAAAAAAAAAAAACTTAAACGCCAGAAAATATTATGCCGTGTTGGGAAATAAAAGAATATTGAAAAGACAAAAAAACCCCTGGGACCCTGATCATGTCCCGTGCCACGTGTTGGGCCAGGATGCGTTCTCACCGTTCTCACACTTTTGAGCGTTTCCTCCTGGTTCCGTTTCCTTATATTGATATCTTGTGAGATACACGTTAGTCGAATCCCCGTGTTTCCGCCTTGATGAGGGGAGGATCCATAATTAAGGGTGTTGCCTATTTCTTTAATAAAAAAACTAGTAGGGTGCCCTCGCGATGCAGCGGGTGTGACAATTTGCATTGCGGTACTCTTTTCTGGTAGTTTTCTTGTTCGTATAATGTTTATTGTAGTATCATTGCAGTGGATATACGCCATAAACGAAGTCATTGATTAATCCATTTTATTGTAGTGCTTATAGAGTTGAAATCAAACTCATCGGTTAGTCAATTTTATTAACCAATCGATTTTTGTTAATCAGTTCGATGGTTTTTTGTTTGGGTCTTGTAATTTCGGTTAATAACCAAAATAGAACTTGGGCTAAAACTTTTGCTTTAAAGTACATTAAATTGATGTATAAATACATGAAATGGATGTATAAATACATGCATATACATATTTAAGACTCGCCAATTCCGTTGAAAAAAGAATCAACCAATTAATTTATCCCTCTGTTTGAAAACCATTTATGCTACATTAAAATCTCATCCAATACGAAGCTAAACTAATTTTTATTACAAGCAAGTAGTAAAAGTATATATAAATCGGAATAGTTGTCCTAATGACATCCTCTCGCTGAGCCATGTAGGTTCGGTTATTTATCGTATGATTCCCATGGTTAAAGTTACCCTTCTTCTAACCATCACCATCATAAACTCAACCCAACAATACCAACAAGACAACAACACGTAATTTACTCATAATATATTATTTACTCACAATAACAAAACAAATATAAATTAAAATAAGTATACCCTTTTGGTAGAACCACTACCATGTTTAGCCAGCTTGAAGCAGAAAATCATCAATAACAGCGTACAAAAACGGAGCTCCTGCAAACGGTGGCAGAACCTGCGGCGCGTGGAAACTGTTGTTGGCAAGTAAAGGTGGAAGAAACACTTCGACCATAGTACCTTGTACTCGTATATAACATACGTAAAATAAGAAGAATATTAAATGGATATTATACATACCCGATTGGTGTAGATGACAATCAGAAGGGACCAACCTTTAATATCCTCCAAAACCCCACCTACAACATTTTATGGAACTAACGTTTAGCAAAGAAGATCCACATTAATTAATTTTTAAAACTTTCATTTTATCAACATTTAATAACAACAGTGCAAGAAAATTTACTTGTAAACATGACCCTTTGAGTCCACAACAACTGAGCACAACCATATTAGATACATAAAAATCTTAACATAGATAATTAAAAATGATACAAAAAGATTAATATAAAAACCTGTACGATTTGATCCATAAGCCATGCTTACTATCGTTTCGTTAGCAAGAGAAGCTATTGCGGTGGTACATCCGGAAAAGTATGTGAAAATGTTTTGCAGAAATCTTCATCGGAACCCTAGGCGCCCTCGCCGGAGGAAGTGGCTAGGTCTTCAACAACCCATCTCCACCGTCATTTTACCTACTTTACCCGTCCCCTTTCAGGTCCAACCCTCTGTCATCGTTTCGTTGCTGTAAACAACCTCATTTAGTCACCAAACATCACCGTTGCCTTAAACCACTGTTTTCACTGTCGAGTGGTCGTTATCACCATACAATTGCTATCACCACTGTATGGAAGGTTGCAACGAATCATTACCACCGTCACTCGACTGCTCAATCCGCATTCACCGTGCCGGAGTATGGTTGGCGTCGTTGTAGCACCGTCGTTGCCACCCTCAGATTTCTCTCTCTCTATCTCACTCTTGTGTTCTCTCCTTTTTTTCTCTCTCTATCTCGTAAGAGGGATTGAGATGGTGAGAGACTGAGAGAGAGCGTAATAAAGCATATATTTAGGCTTAAATTTCTAAACATTTTTTCAAAATTTAAAAGTCACAAAGATGGAGCCAATGTGATTTCTGGATAAGGACATGATAGCTATAATGTGTTGTACCTTATGCATTAAAATTTGATAAAAAAATTTGAGTTATTAAAATCTAATTAAAATAAGAGAACTGAAATGTAATTAGTGGTTAAACATTCTGTAGCTATCAATCATTCTCTAAGTATGTTGGGCTTTAATCACTTGTACACTAAGACATCATCTACTTGTACCTTTTACTTTACACGACAATATTGACCAAGACAACTATCGAAACATCGAAAAAAATGAGTAGGTCGTCATAGTACTTTTGGATTTTTTTAAAACATTATAATTTATAAGATATGACAAGAATATGTAAAAGATTATAATTTTGTTGTGGAGGGAGAAAAGTCTAACTAATTATCTATAATTTTGTTAAAACCTTAGGGATTTAAGTGTAATAAGTTTAGGGGCTAAAAAACAAATAGTGTTTAAAAGACCAAACTACCCTCATTTTAGGGGTCTTTTTATAAATAAATGGGGGGAAAAGTTCTTATTTTTTTGGGTATCTTAAAATGTCATTGCCTCATGCATTATAATCTATACCTTATAATAAAACAAAACAAACTTATGCCATTTGTCCTATTCTTAAAAAGCTTATTGCCACGTGTCATCTGATTGTATGTCTGATTTTTCTTTTGAGCGGCAATGTATTGGAGGTCTTTTGGCATCCCGCTTTTCACTTTCAATTGACAAACTAATATTTTCCTAAATCTATACGCATATATCAGTTTCCATCCTTCTCTCATATTATCTCAAATAATCCTACCAGAGATCCGAATTCCATCTTTCTCTATGATCATCTTCCAAAATATGAATGAGTTTCCATATTTAAGGATCATTGGTTGCATAAACCCTAGATCTATAAATCCATACGTATTCAGTCGTTTCTTCACATCGATTCGGTTGTTAATCGATTTATCAATCATCCTCTGTTTCTTCACATCGATTTGGCTGTCAATCGATTTGTCAAGCATTATTTAAGGTACGATTCTTTAATCTGTATGCATATTTCTCTGGTCGTTGACATCTATGTTGTTATCAATCATTATCTGTGTTCGTTATCAATTCTTCTGATATGTATGCAGGTCTTATAATTTCTACTGAATTGTATAAGCAAACATATGAATCTTGTGTTAAGCTTCTGATGTTGTATCAATTTTTAGGGCTTTTTATGAATATGTTTTTGTATCAATCTCTGATTTTGTATCGATTTCCACTGAATAACATAAGTAAACATATGAATCTTTTGTGAAGCTTCTGATTTGTATCAATTTTTAGGGCTCTTATATTAGGGCTTTCTTATCTTGACTTATTCGACTGAATGATATAAGTAAACATATGAATCTGTTGTGAAGTTTCTGATTTTGTATTAAATTTTAGGGCTTTTATTTGTAGGCTTTTTATCTTGACTTATAAGATTGAATGATTGGTAGCTAACTTAATGTTTTATGTGATTTGTAGATTGAGGATGTAAATCAATGTGATTGTTTACTTAATATGCTATAGTTCTATATATTGTGAGCGAATTTATTTGGCCTTTATTTCTGACATTCAAATCTGAGCATTAGTGAAGAAACACTAACTAAATGGTCGGAACCGAGATAGTTAGGGGGTTTGAATCCGCATAAAAGGTTAGCTCTCTCTCTCTCGGATGATTCAGTTGTAATGGAATTCCTTCTCCGGTGATTCTGCAAAAAAGAACACCGTTAGCCTCGTCAAGGGGAGAAGAGGGTTCTCTCCTTGACCCGACTCCGGCGTGAGAATAAGTATTGGTATCGGAGAAGATAAGTGTTTGAGGAGTGAGAGTGATCTGAGTTTATACCTGAACAGTTCTCTTATTTATAACCGGGAGTTTGGGAGGGAAAACCTATTATTGAAAAGATAACGGAAAATGCTTAACGCCGTAGCGGTTATTTTTCTTCCGTTTGAGTTCTTTGATCTGACGTCAATTAGCCTCGATCCGATGTGAATGCACACGGATCGTGGTTTGATCTGTGGCTGGGGAATCGCCACGTGGAAAGAGATTAATTGGAGATTACTCTCCAATTGCATGCCTTCGTTGTGATTCCAGGGTTGTCTGTGGTGATGACACGTGTCCAGACGGTTATAACCGTCTGGGTGGTGCATGATTGTATTCTTTCTAGAAGATTACTGCTGCAATCCAGTGTGATATCTTACTGTGTGGACACAGACAAATAAACCCCAAGCCTGGGTAAAATAATGTCTAAGTCTGGACGTTGTGGCGGAAGTATTGGACAAAGGCTTTTTAATCCTTTGTTGAATGGGAGAAGGCGCAAGGATTTATGTTATCCTTTGGGCGCGCGACTGTAAGTTACTGATTTCTTTGTTCCTTTAGTAGGACCAGTGCGCGGCCGCGCAAGGCCAAAAGGCTAGAAATGTTAGTTTGTGGTACGGTCTCAAATCCTTTTTATGAGGTTTTTGGGACCTTACCCCTTCAAGTCCCCCCAGTCTAGTGTTGTACTTATGCAAGTAAGTGGAGCACTGGACTTATGAGAGGGAAATGTTTTTTGGGCGCGTAAAAATAAGAAAGCTTCTATGAGAAGATTTATCTTGTTGGAAAAAGGAAAAAATCTTTGTAATCATGCTCTGACACGTGATGACGTCAACTGGCAGTAAGAATGGGTATTTTTCTCTTTGTCTTGAAATTCGTAGTGGCGCGTGTCAGACTTCATTAATGAGGATATGACCTTGGTTCCTGTAGCGCCGTTCGGATGTGACATGATTCAGACAACTAATGATGAGCAGGGTTCCCGTTTTCCGAGGTTGAATTTTGGTATATATATGTATTAGGATGCCTTTTTGTCATTTATCTTGGAGAAGATGAAGGGGAAAAGTACCGTTCGTTCCCGACGTCTTTCAGACATCTTAGCGGTCCGTGATGCTGTTGAAGCCTTACTCCTTCTTGCTAATTCTTCGCCGTTGATGTTTACCGAGGAAGAAGATGCTGTTGTTGTTGGCCCTTCCCTGATTGCCGGTGCTGGTGATAAAATCTTCCGGCCAGATAGGGTTGTTGATGCTAGTGGTGGTGTGTTGGATGCCGATGGACTGATGGCTCGTTTTCCGACTCTCCGTCCGAGTACTTGTGAGTTGGTGTATCACCGTCGCCGGAAAAAACCTTCGGTGAACATAGGTGAAGATGAACCTATGGTTGGTTAGGTTTGGGAGTTGTTCCGTTTTTTGATTGTATATATAAGTCTGTTAGTATAAACTCATCTTTTGAATATCACGGGTGTGATCGGTGTTTAATGTCTGTTGTTTGATCATCTTGCTATCTTGTAGAAGCAAGGTTTTTTGTTTGACTATTTTAGTTTCTGGGACTAAAATTGTGAAGATCATTGTCATGATCTTTGTTTCTGAAGTGTTTTGTTACACTTGGTGATATATCGATAATGTATTTACTTCATACGTGTTTGAATTACAATATGTTGCATGTTTTTAATTGCTTTTTGGATAGGTAAGGCGAATGAGAGATGGTATTGTGCTCATGTTTGAACGTTTGTCTAAAAGGCGTAGTAGCTTGCCTTTTTTAGACTGTTCATGAGGTATACAATGTTTGACCATATTGTTTTCGCGCGAACCCAAAAAATTACATGCAATTTGTAATAAACAGTAATATAAGTAGGAATGATGTTTGTATTGATAAGAGCGCAAGGCTTTGTAACATAAGACATAATAAAGAAAGACATTGCCTGTATATTCTTTCTGCTTTTGAAGGCTTAGTTCACATGTAACACCTGCGCAACTGTTGTGCGTTCCAGGTGCGGGGGACAAGGGTCCCATCGATCCTTTTTAGGGTGTATGCCCCTTTGCCTAAGACCTCGTTAATGACGTACGGTCCTTCCCATCTTGGCGCTAATTTGCCCGGCTTTTCAGCGTTTGACGCCTCATTGTCGCGCAACACGAAATCACCGGGGACAAATGTGCAAACGCGGACGCGCGCATTGTAATACTTCTCGAGCTTGGATTTGTACCTTGCTTCTGTTATTGCGACGTTCTCGCGCCTTTCTTCCAAAAGATCCAAATCCATTCTTCGCTCTTGTTCGTTGTTCTGAGTTTCCATGGCTATCATGCGCGGTGATGGTAAACCTATCTCGGCTGGAATGACGGCCTCAGATCCATAGACTAAACTGAACGGAGTCTCGCCAGTGCTAGTTTTTGGCATTGTTCGATGCGCCCAAAGGATGCTGGGAAGTTCGTCAACCCATCCTCTGCGCGCTGTCCCGAGTCGTGCTTTTATGTCGTCAACGATCTGTTTGTTTACGCTTTCTACCTGTCCATTCGCTTGAGGATGCGCAACGGAGGCGAAGTTATGCTCGATCTTCATTTCTTTGAACCATTTTTGAAGATCTTCTGCGGCGAAGTTGGTACCATTGTCGGAAATAATGCGCAATGGTAATCCGAATCTGCAAATGATATGTTCCCATATAAATTTATGGATTACCATTGCTGTTGTTGAGGCCAAAGCTTTAGCCTCCACCCATTTTGTGAAGTAATCCACCGCGACGATAATGAACTTTACCGCACCTGGCGCGTCAGGAAATGGACCGACGAGATCGATGCCCCACTGCTGGAATGGCCAGGCGGAAGTAACAGGTATTAGTGGATTTTTAGGTCGGAGTGTCTTTGGTGCGTGGCGTTGACATGCCTCGCATCTTCTTAACAGGTCGACTGCGTCCATGTGCATTCCTGGCCAGTAGTATCCAGCACTCATTATTTTTGCCACGACCATGCGTGGTCCCGCGTGTATCCCGCATAATCCTTCGTGGATTTCTCTGACAAGGTATTGGGCGTCTGTTTTATCGACACAGCGTAGTAATGGGCCCATGAATGATTTCCGGTAGAGGACGCCATCCGCCATTTCGTAATTTACCGCCTTGTGTTGTATTTTCCGAGCTTCTGCCTTTCCTTCCGGTAGCTTTCCGTGTTGGAGGTATAAGATAATCGGAGACATCCAAGATGGATCTCCCATTTCTATAACGTTTACTTGCTTGAGATGAATGGTAGGGTTGGATAATACCTCTATGCGTACTTCCTTTGCTAAGTGCTGAAAGCTGGTAGCAGCTAGCTTACTTAACGCGTCAGCATGTTTGTTCTCGCTTCTGTTTATGTGATTAACTTTGAATGTTTGAAATTGGTTGATTAACATCCGCGCTTGTTCAAGGTACAATGCCATAGCTTCTTTTGCATCGTAATTGCCATTAACTTGCTCGGCTACCAGTTTTGAATCGACATTAGCTTCAAGATTTCTTGCCCCCATTTTTAACGCTAAGCGAAGACCTGCCAAGAAGGCTTCATATTCGGCTTCGTTATTCGTACTTTTGAAATCTAATCGTATAGCGTACGTGAGCTCGTGGTTGTCTGGGCTGATTAATCGGAGACCTGCTCCTGCTCCATCGTCATTGGAAGCACCATCTGTGTGTAAGGTCCAGACTCTGTCATCGAAAACAGGTGTTGGGTTCTGGATTGCCTCACATTCTTGTATTTTATCGATAGGAACTTCAGTGGCGAAGTCTGCTAACACTTGCCCTTTGATTGCGGGTCTTGGTCTGTAAAAAATGTTGTAACCTCCCAGTTCAATTGCCCATTTGGCCAGTCGTCCCGCGATGTCGGGCTTGGATAAGATCTGGCCTAGGTGGTAATTGGTAAGAACTGTGATGACGTGACCCGAAAAATACCTGCGTAGACGTCGGGATGCGTGTACTAGTGCTAGAACTAGCTTTTCTATCATTGAGTACCGAGTTTCTGGGCCGGTAAGCATTTTGCTGATGTAATAGATTGGAGTCTGGATGTTCTCGCGTTCTACCATCAATACAGCACCGACCGCTACTTCCGCGGCAGATAGATATAAAATTAGTGGCTCTTTTTCTTTTGGTGCTGTCAATGTTGGCAGCTGAATTAAACATTCTTTCATTTGTTTGAATGCGGTTTCCGCTTCAGATGTCCACTGAAAGTCAGTTTTCTTTGCACAGTTTCGTAGCGTACTGATGAATGGATAAGACTTTGCTGCATGATTAGCCAAAAATCTGTTTAAAGCCGCTAAACGTCCAGCGAGCCTTTGCATTTCTTTAACTGTTGCGGGTGACGGCATTAGCTGAATAGCCTGCACCTTTTCTGGATTTACTTTAAAACCATCTTTTGTGACGATGAATCCCAAAAATTTCCCTTCTTCCATGCCGAAGGAGCATTTGGTTGGGTTGAGTTTTAGGCTCACGCTGCGCAAGGAGTCGAATGTGCGCTGGATATTATCGAGCATTGTGCTTTCCTCATGACTCATGATGACGAGGTCATCCATGTATACTTCGACAGTCTTGCCAATGTCATCTTTGAAAATTGTGTCCATTAGGCGTTGATAAGTTGCGCCTGCGTTGCGCAGGCCGAACGACATTTTGGTATAACAGAAAATGCCTTTATCTGTGCGGAACGCCGTTTTGTCTTCGTCTTCTTCTTTCATCTGGACCTGATGATAACCCTTGTAACAGTCAAGAAAGCATTTCCATCTGAATGACGCTAGAGAGTCAACTTTCTTGTCTATCTCTGGAAGCGCGTAACAATCTTTTGGGCATGCTTTATTCAGGTCTTTGAAGTCAACGCACATTCTCCACCCACCGCTATGTTTTTGTACCATCACTGGGTTGGCTACCCATGTATGGTATTTTACTTCGCGCAAGATGCCCGCATTAAGTAACTCTGCTACTTGCTCGTCCATTGCTTTTGCTTTTTCTTCACTGAAACTGCGCCTCCCCTGAGCAACAGGTTCTACTGATGGCTTGATGTTTAGACAATGTTGCGCGATGTCGCGTGGGACTCCAGTCATGTCCGCTGGGCACCAGGCAAATATGTCTTTGTTGTTAGACAATAATTCTTTTAGTTGTATGCGTGTTGCTGGTGAAATGGCTGGTCCTAGCAGAATGGTCTGCTCTGGGTACTCGTTGTTTAGAACCCATTTCTCTGGTTCATTTGGTGCCGAAGGTTTGACTACCTTTGTTGGTGGTTCGTCGTCTACGAACATGACTTCTTTGCTTGAATAGAGTATTGCAACTCCAGTTTCTGTCGGAAATCCGCAAGCAGCGTGTGGAATGGAAGTGATCATGCTAAATTCCCTTTGTGACCTTCTCCCAAGCAAGACATCATGACGTGATGTTGCCGGCATGACCATGAAATTGACTGTAACTGTTCGTGAGTGCTCGCCATCAGATAAGGTCACCGGGAAAACGATTTGCCCTAATGGGAATACAGCTTCATTACAGAATCCGGTGAGAGGAAAATCGACCGGCTCTAACCGTGCTTTATCTTCTGGATCGAGTTGTTTAAAGCACTGTTCGTATATGATGTCCATCGAGCTTCCTGGATCGATGAACATATAGTCAGTTCGGTAATGACCGAAAATACCAGTGATAATCACTGGTCGTTCTTCCTGAGGGCCCCCAGGAACAACGGGGAATACCACTTGTTGTTCTCTCCAATGTTGATCATAGTTTCGCTTATTTGGTCTTCGTGATGGACCTCCCTGAATCATGTGTATTTGTTTTGGATAACTGCTATATTGGCTGGATTGGATGTCCTCCCTACGTGGTGTTGGTGGATCCAATACTGAGGTATTAATTTCTTTTCCAGATCTGATGTTCGACAAATCAGATCTGGCGATTTGAATAACGATTGTATTTATGGCAGCTTGGCATCTGCTAAACCAATGTTCTGGAGATTCTTCCAGCTGTAAATTGTTTCCAACGTTTGGTCGAGGACCAGGTTGCCGGTGAGATGACGAATTTTTTGCCATGTGCAAAAAACAGAAAATAGAATGAACTGAATCAAAACGAGGTAGAAACTAGAAAAACTGAGAAAACGGTGGGCGCCAATGAAGAAACACTAACTAAATGGTCGGAACCGAGATAGTTAGGGGGTTTGAATCCGCATAAAAGGTTAGCTCTCTCTCTCGGTTGATTCAGTTGTAATGGAATTCCTTCTCCGGTGATTCTGCAAAAAAGAACACCGTTAGCCTCGTCAAGGGGAGAAGAGGGTTCTCTCCTTGACCCGACTCCGGCGTGAGAATAAGTATTAGTATCGGAGAAGATAAGTGTTTGAGGAGTGAGAGTGATCTGAGTTTATACCTGAACAGTTCTCTTATTTATAACCGGGAGTTTGGGAGGGAAAACCTATTATTGAAAAGATAACGGAAAATGCTTAACGCCGTAGCGGTTATTTTTCTTCCGTTTGAGTTCTTTGATCTGACGTCAATTAGCCTCGATCCGATGTGAATGCACACGGATCGTGGTTTGATCTGTGGCTGGGGAATCGCCACGTGGAAAGAGATTAATTGGAGATTACTCTCCAATTGCATGCCTTCGTTGTGATTCCAGGGTTGTCTGTGGTGATGACACGTGTCCAGACGGTTATAACCGTCTGGGTGGTGCATGATTGTATTCTTTCTAGAAGATTACTGCTGCAATCCAGTGTGATATCTTACTGTGTGGACACAGACAAATAAACCCCAAGCCTGGGTAAAATAATGTCTAAGTCTGGACGTTGTGGCGGAAGTATTGGACAAAGGCTTTTTAATCCTTTGTTGAATGGGAGAAGGCGCAAGGATTTATGTTATCCTTTGGGCGCGCGACTGTAAGTTACTGATTTCTTTGTTCCTTTAGTAGGACCAGTGCGCGGCCGCGCAAGGCCAAAAGGCTAGAAATGTTAGTTTGTGGTACGGTCTCAAATCCTTTTTATGAGGTTTTTGGGACCTTACCCCTTCAATTAGACACTATGTTTATGTGATATGTAAGGGATTGTTTTATGTGATTTGTTAAATATGTTATTCGTAGCCAACTGTTCAGATTTATAAGTCTTATAAATATAAACATGTTGGAAATTGCTTTTAGATATTTTTCAGTAATTAAATCCATTTTCTGCTGTTATATTATATTGACTCAAGTGGTTGTCCGGTTCTATTTTACTCATTTATTATTCGCTCTTTGATATACCAACCAACCTTTTAATAACAAAGTTTAAAGTAAAAGAAAAGGAAGTTGCTTTTACTTGGTCACTTCCCTTCTCTCATAATAAATCTATAGACGTCCACATAGTGTAAGATTTAGTATCTTAAATGTTTATATCACCGTTACTTATTGATTGCATTAGATACATGTTTCGAAAATTACTAAACAGTTTTATTCTATGGTTTATAGAGTCATGGCTCCAGCGTTTGTGAAGGTTATTTATGATGCTTCACCGTCATGTCTGGTAAATTTTTTATTTAAATTTATTCTTATTTGTGTTATATTTAGAAAACTTATTGTTTCGTTAAATATTACAGCCGTTGCCGCTGTTTTACAATGATGGCGCTGGAAACTTAGGCTATCCTGTTGGGCCTGTGATGTTGAGAACAGGTTCTCAGCTCTGGCATGTTTACATCAAAGTGACGATTAGCGGATGCTTTATCACGGATGGATGGTCAAACGTTTTTACGGATCTTGGAATGGAAGAGACAGATTTTTTTTTGAGGTCGTTGTTGATAACACAATTGATATGTAACACCTCGAAAATTCACGTCCTATAATGAGTTGACACGTGTCATAGGTTTGAACGTGTGAAAGAATGTTCTAGAGGGACTAAAGTTGACAAGTATGAAAGTATGTGAAAATACGGGTTCTAAATGTCAACAGTGAATAAATATACTTTGCATTAACCCTACATGATGCTCATACCTTCAAACGAATAAATCATGGATCATGCGAAGCTAAATATGAAAGAAAGTGAGAGATTACAAACTACAGGGGTTAAATGTGTCAACATGTTTAAGTTATACCTCTGAGTGACCTTTTGACAAACCCGAAGCTTTGTAACAGTTAATTATGCTCACTAGAATGCACGATATAAATTTCATAAAGTTTCGTTATCGTATGAGAAAGTTATGATCAAATTCGTATACAATGGGTTAAAGCGTCAACGTTGAAGTGATCCATGGCCATGAGGGCCTGTCTGTTCCGAAAACTTTGGGTTCTTGTCTGCCTTTGCCATTTTAACCGACTTATGAACGATTTTCCACATCTTGCATGACCCCTAGGCAACCCCAAGACACTTAGAGACATCTGGAAGTGATCCATGGCCATGGTTAGACTTGTGTGTCAACAATCCATGAGTTCTTGAGCACTATATAAAGGGTCAAGGTTGCAACCAATTCTTCACACCTTCCTTCAGCATTTCTGATCATTTCTGGAGCTCCAAAGCAGACTCAAGTGATCACTAATCAAGCATAGGACTTCAGTAAGTATGCTTAACCCTTCTTAGTTAAGTTTTTGCTTAGTTTAAGCTTAAAAGTCAAACCGTCGTAATTAACGGTTGACTTCATGATTAATCACTAATGGTCCAGTGATTAGTTGAATTGAAAGTAGTTATAATTTGGTAATTATGTGGGCATTAAACCCTTAAAAGGGCACCCTCAAATTCCCACTCTAACTAGGTCAAATGTCGGGTCAAACTTGTTATTAAAAAGTCAACAGAATGTTTATTTTTCAATATATGCATAATTAGCATTGTAGAACCCATACAACCTATTTGATCATTAATATAACTTGGTAATTAGTGTAAGAACATGTCTAAACATGTTCAACCCGACAATTTTCTGTTTAGACCCGGTTCGGAACCGAAAGTCGCAAAACTTTGACTTTTGCTTTGACTTCAGTTCTGACCCGTTTTAGTATGATTTGGAAATGCCTTAGAGCTTCCTTAGGACCAGGTTACATGCTAGTATAACCCTCTGTGATTATACACCATGGTTCATTAGTTAACCAATTAATATGCATGATTCTGTTAATTGCCCATATGTTGACCATTATGCCCTTTTCACCATAAAACGTGATTTTTGAAAATGTAAAAGAGTAGAAACCTTAGTTACTAAAATATAAACTTGTACCCAAAGTTTGACATCAGTTTGAGGTGTAGTTTGAGAGTTATGCTCATTAGCGTAATTAAGAAGCTTTATGTTAATTAAACGGCGTAATTAGCATATAGCCTATTTAAACTCACTTTTTGACATCAAACTTCTTACCCACTGATGTAATATATTATTTTGGGATTTTTGAAGATTTTTAATTAATTTTAGGCTGAGCATAACTTATAGTCATAGGCTTAACCCGGTAATTGTCGGTTTTGCCCTTACGGGCTATAAAATGAGTTTTACGTATCTAATTGACTCCAAACCTTTTGCTACTGATTACGTATGATAAATAAATTATTTTAAGCCTTCTGGAATAATAAAAATATCAGCTTCATGTATAGAACCCGGAAATGGCTTTTAATCGCCTTTTAAGCGTTTTTAACGTATAGTATGTACTAGAACTATTTTAAACATACAAGGGTTGATACCTACTGATATTTTAGGTAAATTATAATATTTTAATAGTAAGCAAAGGTTGTTAAACTCAGACTTCAGTTTTGAGCTTTTCGACTTACGTGAAATTACCAAAATGCCCCTACGGTGCATAGTTTGGTTATAATTGATAAATTTCACATATATACTTTACCCTACTATTATAACTTATTAAATTGAGTATTTTTTCTGATTACATCAGACCTGTAATTCAGGTTAATACTTAAACTCTTTTATAACCTTAAAAATGACCAAACTACCCCTACGGGGCATAGTTTGTGTTTAAATTCGTTTCGGGCATAATAAAAGACATCTTACTGATGTCACAACATATTTGAGGCATATTAACTTAGGAAACCTGTATATGGCTCCCATAAGTACCCGTTACGCTTATTACACGTTCGGTTCGGTTTATGTAACTAGATTGCATAAATTAGCCGAAACGGGTCAAACCTTATCGGTTTTATCTCAAAATCCAGAATGTGTATGAAATACCCATATTAAGCAAGTCTTCAAACTTGTCGGGTCTAAATCACATTCTATCCGGTCTTCGCTTAATCGTGCGTACGAACCGTATCTTTGAAACTAACCGGTCTAAGCTTAAGCTTAACTAAAGACCCGTTAAGATTCTAATAGGTTATTATAAACCTTCGTTCCAGATTAGGAGGACCAGTAAAAGCTACTTGCATTTGCTTATTGTGATTTTTACTTTGCTCAGGTAAATACTCTTAACTTATTTTCCCTATACGGGCTTGGGGTACGGTATATAAAATACCGCTTGGTCGGGAATTAAATCTTCCATCGTATGGTGGTTAATTGAAATTTGATCGGCCCGTTTAAATTTTTTTGTTTACTTAAAGCCTTTGGGGGGTTAATGACCATGTCCCGGATATCCTTGGCATCATTTTACGGAATGGCCACGACCTAAGCGCGGAGTGTAAGCGTACACTCGTCAGTGCATAAATAGATTATGTGGTGTGTCTATTGATCTTTAACCCGGCACGATCCGGGCTACTGAACGCATAAGGAACATGTAATTCTTTTACAAGTTTATATATTTAAATAACTATCCCAAGTTATAAATGTTTATGCCACGTGCATCCAAATCAATTTTTAATCATTTTTAAAACGAGTCAGTTGATTGTATTTACCAGTGTAAACTGACGTATTTTCCCAAAAAGATTAAATACAGGTACTAAGCGTAATAGGCTGGATTCTCTCCTTATCATCAATAAAGAGTCTCGCAAGCTTAAGATGCCTATTGTCTGTTGAACTACTGTTTCCTATTTATTTTGATCCGTCTGTGGATAAATTTTCAACTGTTTGTGATACACGATATTACAATATTTTATTCGGTTGAAATATATCTTTCATTTTCTTCCGCTGTGCATATTAAATATTGTGTTGTTTGACTATTATGTTGCCAACCACGTCACGATACTCCCCACCGGGCCCACTGGTGACACGTGGAATTTGGGGTGTGACATGATATCTACCATTTCAAGATTGACCATGATTTGGATGTGAAAGATAAGTTTTATCATATAATGATGTTTCCAGAAGCGAAAAATCTGGTAACTTTTCAAATATATGATTGGCTATGTTATGTTTATTATATACTTTTGTAGTTTATGTTTCAATGATTTGAGATATTTTTTAATTGTTTGCAGTGGTTGCCAAAAAAATTCATGGAACATAATTTCAATGACGACCTTCTAGAAAATATTGTCACGATTCGTTATAGTCCTACTCAAGAAAGGACTGTAAGGATTAAAAAGTTGTGGAATATTCATTACTACATCCTCGACTTCTCACAGATTTCAACTGATTTGTCTTTGGTCAAGTGGGATTTTCTTGTGTTTCATAGAGTTGAAACTTACACATTTAATCTCATAGTTTTCCGTCTACACGATGATGGGTCGTTAGTTGCTGAAATGGGAATTCCAGTGCCTGAACAACAACCTATACCTGAACCAGAATATGAAGCAGAAAATGATATTGAATAGGGAATTCAACATGGCATGGCTGAGGATCACTTTCCGCTTGAAGATGTTAATGTTGACACTCATGTTAATGTTGACACTCAAGTATATGATGATGAAGACCTGACTGTTCACGGGAACCCGCCTCTACCCGTTGACGATGTGTATGAGATTGAGTGGGTCCTTACGTACCGATTTGTAAGTCAGTCGTAATCTAACATAAGTTGATTTTACTGATTATTTTTAATTGTGAATATTGTCAGTTAGATTGTCACGTATACGTATTTTTTTTAAATGTGATGTAGCGTTTCCCACAACGTTTTGTTGAGAATGTGCCATTACTTGATGTTCAAGCGATGACCGTTCAGACTATGAATGGTGTTTCTATAGTTTTGGAAATGCGTTCCGAGCGTGCACATGGAGGACCAAGGTATGCTTTTAGAGGCTGGGAGAGATTTATGCGTGAACATGTTTGTAGTTCAACGTTTATTTAATTAACATGTTTACTTAGATGGTGTTGAATAATATTAATTATTGTTGGTCCACCCGTGTAACACACGAGTACTTAGACTAGTATAGTATAGATTACAACACTTGCCACAACTTCTTAAAATTCTATCTACAAATTTATACATTTTAACGGTAAATTTGGATAACCGATTGACCACTGGAGTATCATCGTGTCATTAACGGAACCACCCGATTATATCCATCTCCACTAGGCTATAATGCCTATACACCAATTCAGAAGGAAACACGAAAACCCCCTTGTGAGAATCGAACCTAGGATCTCATGGTTTCCAAGCCTTAACCCACCCAGGGGCGGACCCACATAGAGCGGGTCGGGGTCCCCGAATCCCAATGTTTTTAAAAAAATTAGTAGATCCGGTATATTAAATTTTATAAGGACCCTATAAATACAATTAGGTGGACGACATAAAGAGAAAAAGAAAAATTGGTGTAATGGTAAGCCCCCCTCTTTACCAACCCCTCTTTAAGAGGTTACAAGTTGAATCATTCTATGGCTCGCTTTTTCTATTTTTTTTAAATCTAATTCAAACCTCACCCAGCCTGAACGAGGATCAACCCGAAAATTTTAATGTTTTGCTTTAAAAATTTTGAACACCGAAAAAAATGGACTCCATTGAAATATTTTTTTTGGGTCCGTCACTGAACCCACCACATGATGCCACTAGGCTATAATGCCATGGCCTACAACTTTATACTTGATCAAAGCTATATGGACCCGAACCAGTAATTGTTTACGGGATTGTTATACGAGGGCAATCAAAACCCAGACGTAAACCCAAAACACGATGATACCCGAACCAACCATTTCCAAAATACGAGTTTTCATAATTTCAAAATTATGGGTTGAAAGCGTGGATTTGTGAATCTGAAGATCCAAAAATCAAGAACAGGCAAAAGAATGAAGCCTTTCGGAAGCAAGTGGCAGAATATTTTACGCAAGGTAATAATTCAGGAGCGAAAAGAAACGATCACAACTTACGTTCGTATTGGCACAACACGGGACGCAATTATATAATGTGTCGTGCCCATAGGAGGGTATCACTGAATACAATTTTAGTCTAGTTTTATTGAGTTATTAAGCCCAAGTCAATAAAACGATCACAACAACGTATCACCCACCAAATACAATAACGAATTTACAAAATTCAAGAATTAGTTTTAAATAGGAGGGACACAATTATGGGAAGAAAGTAGACATTGCCATGTGACAGTCATTTTCAAAACGACTCACCCATATCCAAATCAATTTAGCTCACGTGCTCATTATTATATATATCAATTCACATCGATACTTTGCGCCAGTGTATTCTTCACTTTTTGACTTTGGCCACTGAATTTTTGTTACTTCACTGATTCAACTCATTACAACATCAAAACTCATATTAGTTTGATCATTATGTGCGATAATAAGCCATGTCAACCAGCCAAGTCAAATTTATAAAAATAATAAACATATTTCCTGGGTGATCTTACTTACTCGAAAATGAGAATCAAGTACACGTGTAAATGAACCCACCACTAGTGAATGATTTGACAAGAAGTTCATTTATGTTCGTAAATGAACACGGACATTTTTGTTTGTTCATTTAGTTCAAATGAACGAACAACAAATGTTCCGTTGATTCGTTTATATTCATGAACATTCGTTAATTTTTATTTAGGTTCGTTCTTTTACATTCGTTTGTTTACGCTTATTTATGATTGTGACTTTACGTTCGTTTTTATATTTATTTAAATATTTGGCCCATTACAACTTAGTCTATTTTATGAGATTAAAGTATAACCAAATACAATTTATTCAAGTTTTATTGAGTTGTTAGGCCCAAGAGACTAATGTTCACGTTTACTTTCAAATGGTATCGGCTTAGTTATGTTCATTCATATACGTTCAATCTTGTTCGTTTACATTTGTGAACAGTTCGTTTTATACTATTAATGAACAAACTTAAATGGAATCGTGAGATCATTTGGTTATTAAATATTCGTCCATCCATCCATGTCGTTTATACTATTAATGAACAAACATAAATGGATGCGTGAGATCATTTAGTTATTAAATATTCGTTCATCCATGCCATTACACGGGCAAAGCTACCCTTCCACCTCAACAACATGAAGCCATTTCACGGACGACATTTTGGATTATAGGGGATTAAGTACCAATTTCGAACCAATTGCAGAAAACTATGATAAAGAAAAGGCCTGGGTTTCTACACAAATTGTGAATTCACTTTCAAATTAACATATTTAGTGGTACTACCAATGATTAATTGGATTAGATTGCATCTCACGACAAAACCGTCGCATGCCCCTTGTGTCGACCAAAAAATAACGGTTGTGTCCTTGTTGTCGACAAGTCTTCTATATACATGACACACATCATCGGGTTTTGTATTTTGAAAACAATCACATACCAAGATGTTATCCATTAGCAATGGCCCAAATTAGTATAATAATTGATTAGTCCATTACAAAAGGAAAGAACCAACATGTCTTGTTATTTGATCCATAACCAAGGCCCAAATTGGATACTAATTTATAAAATTGAATATAAATTATTCCATATATAAGTTAGTAAGTTTTTGATGCATTAGCACTTGTAAGTTGTGTTTGGGGAGTTTTCCAAAAAAAAAAACTTAATTTTTCACTTTCAACCTAAAAGTTTTACCTTTTACATTTTAACCCCCCATTTTTTTTACTTTTAACTCTAAGTTTTTCATCTTTTATAATTTAACACAACACTTTGTTATTTACAACTTTGGTCCCCCATACTTTTTATCTTTTGCAAGTTTTTCGTTTTACGTTTCGTTCTAAATTTTGCGAGTTAACATGTCGTAGCGTGCATGTGAGGTTCAACGTTTTTGCTCTATTTTTTTCATATTTGACAGACCCGTCGCAACGCGTCCATTTTTCCTCTTTTGTAAAGTTCGTCGCAACGGGCGGGTCGTAGATAAACTAAGTTATTATTTTCTAGATTTTACGTTTCTGCTTAATTTCTTCGCATTAAGACACTGTACGGGTGTGCATGGTTCAATGATTTTAGTCTACTTTTCGTTCTGTGTAATTTTTACCATTTTATCTATTTTATTTTTACGATGTTGGGAGTCGATGTCGTTGTGGCATTGGTACTACTTGGCACGGTTTTACGAACGTTTTTAACCTATTAAATTTTTTACTAATATTTTCTTTCGGTTTACCTCTATTCTTCCTTTACTTAAAAACTAATTTTTGTGTGCATATTTTATGTACCGGTATGTATAAATATGATTTGTTCTATATTCCGACATAAACTTTTTTATAGACGAGTCAAGTCAAATATAATACGTTTTCGTTTAAAGAAACCATTTTTACGTGCATATTTTTACGTACGTTTTGGTATAAATTCAAGTTGTTCTACGTTTTGAGGTAAACTTTTTTGGGAAATGATTTAGGTCAAATATAATATGTTTTCGTGTTTATTTTATGTATGTTTCGTAAAGTTTGTTTCAAACCGAGTGGAGTCAAATTATGGTTTTTTTTCCTCCCTTTTTTTCGAAAGCTCTAATTAATCCCTTTCGATTACATGTGAATATTTTCCTTCATACCTGTTACGTTTTCTGTGTATGAGTTGGGTCACATATAATACGTTATGATTGTTCGATATGAATTCCATTTACTTTACGTTTGATCCAATCACAATGCTGATACATGTTACACTGAGTTCAACTGGATACGTCGAAATATGTGTTTTCATATGGTTAATGCATCATATAACTTTTGGACTAATCCATTCAGCATTTACGATGTACCCGCGCCGCAACGTGGGCGGGTCTTAACCCTAGTTATAATAAAAAACCAATGAATACCCGATCTTATTAAATTAAAATGAGTCAGCACTCTTCTAACTCGTTCTGTTTTTAACAAGATCAACTTAGTCGACAATTAAAGCGGTGTCAAGTAGGGGTGTGCACGGTTCGATTATTATTATTAACCGTATCTGTAACCAAAGCCATCAGTTAATTGGTTCGGTTAATTCGATTAATTTGTCGGTTTTCGGTTAATAACCAAATCAAACAAGTACCAATTTTTTTTCTTATAAATATATGTAATGGAGGTATAAATACATAAAATGAATGTATAAATACATCAAATAAGGATACAAATAATAGAATAGAGGTATAAATAAATAAATAAAATTGAGGTATAAATACATAAAATGAAAGTATAAAACATTAAATGAAGGTACAAAAGCTAAAAATATATGAAAATATAAATAATTCAGTTCGATTAATTTCGGTTAACCAATGGTAAAAAAATAATCAATAACCAACTTTCGGTTAATTCAGTTTCAATTAATTTCAGTTCAATTTCATCAGTATTCTATTCGATTACTGTACACACCCCAAGCCAAGAGAGACGGTGATAATTCAATCCAGTCCAGCCCTTTTTATCTTCCGGATCATAAAACAGACCGGGTTAGAAAAAAGTGGAGGGTCCGGTCCATATAAACAACATCAAGAAGGGTTTGTAATTTATTCGGATCTATGCCCCTCACTCACACTTTCATATACATCTGCTCGCTCATCTGTAACAACATTTCATCAAAATGGCTTCAACAGCTGCCGCAGTGCCGTTTTGGAGATCTGCCGGAATGACCTACATAACCTACTCCAACATATGTGCCAACCTTGTCAGAAACTGTCTCAAAGACCCCTACAAATCCGAAGCTATCACCCGTGAAAAGGTCCATTTCTCTGTTACCAAATGGGCCGACGGAAAGCCTCAGAAACCCAGTAATTTCTTTTCTCCCCTTTTTTTCATTCGTCGATTGTTTAGGTCTAGCTAGGGTTTGGTTTTTACGTGCCAAAATTGTTCATTCTATATGTCTGATTTTGCGATCTATGAGTTTGTTTTATTTTATGGTTTATTGGATTATTGGAATACGTTCTTATGCAGTTGAAATGAGCCTTTTTTTTTTCCAAATACCTATACCCGTACCTGTACGATTTTAGGTATTCGGAACCCAGTTATATTGATTTTGGTATTCAGTACTTTCGGTATTGTACGGGTACAGGTAAAATAGGGCAATGGTACCGATTTTTATACAGAACTTTAGAAAAGGTTTTTTATATTATGTTTTATGATACTCGTATTGATTTTATCTTTTTGATACATGTATCGTATTGGTACTCGTACCAATTTCACTTATTTGCTACTCGTATTGTATTGGTATCCGTGTGGATTTTTACCTATTTAGTAATTGTACGAGTGCTCATTGGAAGCAACCTCTCTATCCCTAGGGGTAGAGGGGTAAGGTGTGCCTACATCCCACCCTCCCCAGACCCTACCAATAGCTTTGCTATTCGTGGGATTTTACTGGGTATGATTGATTGATTGAGTAATTGTACGAGTGCTCAAAAAATAAAATTAAAACAAAGTGGTACCAGAGCAAGTACCGTACTGAAATACCCATACCATACCAATATATTCGGTATGGTATTTGTTACCTAGTTTCGTTAAAATTCGGTACGAGTACGGGTACTGTACCAGTCCCATCCATATTATGCAGACTAGTTCGTGTATGATTGCTTTTTCTTTTCTGATAGATATGTGCTTTTTTTTTGGTTCGTTGTTTTTAGAGGTTGTGTATCAATATTGTAATCGTTTCAAGTTGCTCTTATTCAATCTTAGATATTCAATCAATCAATCTTGAATATAGGGCATTTGGTGTTGTTCTTTAAATTGAACCATCTAACATGTATATATATTTCTATCTATCTATTTAACTGCAAGTTTAGAAATGATATTACATTAGTTATCAAGGGACGCACTTGGTTTTAAAAAGCGAGAAGCGCACGACAAGGTCTAAATCTGAGGCGCAAAACGTAAAAGCGGTGCGTTTTTTGTGCGCGAGGTCCAAAATGATTATATATATTTTTGTTTATATATTTCATTGGTTTTTAGCAGCATCCCTACCCAAAATTTAGCTATAAATAAGGTTTATTTAGGATGTGGGGAGTGGGGCGTTTTATGGGGCGGAAGATGCCAAGCAACGCTAGCTAACCCACACCGTGCCAGCGTTGGCCACGGCGTTGCCCCGCTAGCGTGGCTTTGAAGCCTGGCGTGGGGCGGGGGAGCTGACATGGCTGGTGGCATATGACCGTTAGGCTAGCCGTTTGGCATAGCCGTTGGCCAACGGCTATTTAAAAAAAATCTATCCACATGGCACCCCCAAGCCGCTAACCCACGCCCCTTGCACACCCCACTTTTTTGGGTGTGGACTGGTGGAGCCCACAAATGCCACGTGTCGAGCAAAGCCCCCAACCCAAGCCCCCCCCCCCCCCCCCACACACACACACACACACACACCCCACAGCCTTATGTTTTAACATATGAATCACCTACATGTACAACCTAAAAAGGCTGTTGTACAATATCTTGATTCACAAAAATAGGCCATGTACACCTCACTTGCAGCTTATGTCAAGTTTTTGCCAAAAAATCACGCCTCATCTGCGTCTGAGGTTACCTCGCGCGCCTTTTCAAACCAAGGGGATGCACTGAATTTATATGTCAAGTTTTTGCCATTAAATTGATGCCTGATAATCTAAATTGTTCTTTTTTTGTTCATGAACTGAATTCTATCCTATGACAGATTTGCTTAACTTAATTTTGATTCTTGAAACAGCTATCAGGTCTGATTCTCCTGAAGAGTGAGGCGGGAAGATGTTACATTTTGCGTTTGTTACTGAAGTTGATCTGGGCTTGGTTCTTGAACAATGTTGCACAAATAATTTTTCTAGCAATTTGTTGGATTTGAACCTTGTTTGAATGGATTTCTGTTATTTTTGATGTTGGTGGTCTTTGATTGGTAACGATCCAATGTACTGTTTTTGTTATTTAACAACTCTTTACTATAGTTGTATTTAACCGTGTGGATTTGAGGCAACTTCTACGCAACTTCAAAGAGTACCTTGATGATTAATTAAAAGTGTATGCAATGTTGTAGACGTCGCTAGTCGGGCAGTGGGGTGAGGACTAACGATTAATCGATGCATAGTCGGGATTTTTACAACCAAGAGTGTATGTAGATGGCTTACATTATTTGGGTATCATTGGATGAACACCACATAAATTGTTACATTTGGAAAATTAAAATTGGAGAAAAATGTTCAGATAGTCCATGTGGTTTTGTGAAATTTTATCTATAGCCTCCTTTTGACACTCGTTTCTCTGGTAGTCTTTGATGTGGATGAAAGTTAGTTTTCTCAGTTAAATAGGTAAATAAAAATGTCCATATTTTTTTTATTTAAATATAAAAACCTAACAAAGACCTCACCATCTAACCTTTTTTTTCTTCTTCTTCATATTATTACTCACTCCTTCGTTATTCCTCTAAGATCTCTCTCTCTCTCTCTCTCTCTCTCTCTCGTCAAACCACAAGCACCACCACCACTTCTTTCCAGATTTCAACGAACCTGCAACTTCTGGCGCCCTGTAAAACCACCCCCCCAATTACCATACACCTATCCTTCATCGAGGATTAAGATTTGAATCAAGAAGTTGTAAAGGTTGAATATTTTTGTGATTTCAACTAAATCTTGATGACCCATATCAAGATTTAAACCAAACAAGTGTAAAGGTTGAATCTTTTTGTGATTTTGAACAAAATCTTTATGATAACTGATGACGTGGGTGCTCGGAAGCTCCCATTCAGCAAAGCTGAAAGCAGTAATACTTATGATCAGAAGCTGGAAGAAGTCACATTGATGACCAAAAGCTGGGAGCTTACATTACTGTACACATCCCAAGTCTCAATGTTGCAAAGTCAAAGTGATGAGACTTTGCCCAAAAGCAACATTGAGACTCTCAAAAAGCAGACCTTTCACCAAAGAGGCAAGGCTACTCGCGCAAGCAACGTTTCAGAGGATAAGACTTACCACAATTGGAAGATGAGCTGTCTAGGATCTTCCCCAAGGCAGAGACCTTTGCCTATATAAAGGGGTCTCCTCATAACTCCAAATGTATCAAATACTATTCTCTCTCTAAAACTATTATGTCTCACTTAGGCTTAACTCTTAGAGAACCATTTATTGATTCTCACGCCGGAGTTCAAACATGGGAGGCTACCTCTCGCGTTAAGGCTAACGATGTTCTTTGTTTGAATATTCCGATCAAGAAGCTATCTACCAGAGTGGATCCTGAACCTTCCCCATGCCATACTCTTGTTGTTTTAACAAGTGGCGTCATCCGTGTGACCTGCGCTACTTAGAACATAAATTATGGAAGTTCAGACCCTGTTCCTAAGTTACCATCTCTTTTATGCCCGGAAAGGATCCTCTTCCGAAAGATAATTCTAAGAGTTCACTGCCTGCCTCTAGCTCTCCAGCTACACCAGGGGCAGGTAGTTGTTCTACGAGAACGAACGAACCTGAGGTCGAACCGTCGTCCCAAGAAATTCAACAATTCCAAACACCTCCTTCCACACGAGAAGCTCCATCTTCGCCGAGTGAAGTACTCTTCCGGTAGAAATGATGGAGATAACTCCCGAATGGGTAAGGAATGATGTGCTACAAGTAGTTCAATAAAAATCAACTAAATTAACCTAAATTTAGTCTCAAGTAATAATAATCTAGACTCTCTAACTCGACTAAACTACTCACCGGCAAGTGAACCGGTCGACTCTAGTAAAGAAAAGCAAGTCCGGATGTCGAACCCACAATGACTCTAATTAACTACGTTAAAGACTTTATTTAGACTAACACTGACGCGACTTAACTATTTTTGTGTTTTGAAGGGGGGGGGTTACTAAAATCCTAAAATTAAAATTAAAATAAAGCTAGACTACGACACGAATAAGAACTAAGGCTTGATTCAATAGAGATTAACGACTACCTAGGCTTGAATCCAGTTTAACTAGGAATGGATTTCTAACGGTACTAAAGTGGTATGGAACCGGGATCTTGAAGTACTAAACCCTAAGGTATCTCTACTAAGACCTCCCGACCCTTCTCAGGAAGAAACATGTGAGATCCTACAAGGCTGTTGTGAACACCGGTTGTTAGACTTCCTCTCAGTCCTCTAACGTCTCTAAAAGTGCCCTAATACGACAATCTACCTCTCAGCGCGAAAGTCTAAGGCAACCCTAGATTCTAACTTGGTTTAATAGACACAGGTGCGATTAGGGAACTAAGACCGACTTCTCTCAAAACCTATCTTAGCTATATATCGTACCGAGACCTACTAATAAACTCGAGCCTCTTAGCGACAAGTTAAGCAGAATACCTAGTTCTAATTGTATTTTAATTACTGTTTCTAAGGCTATCGGCCGATTTACCCAAAGATTACCCGAACCCGCAAAGATACGAACAATCAACACAAATTCTTTATGTGAAAGACATCCACCAAAATTTATTTGAAACAACAAATAATCAACAATCAAATCTAAATACGCATACGCACCAAATTAGAGGTTCTAGAATTATTTACTTTCAAAGATTAATCCATAAACATCAATATAAAACCGTTAAAAATCCAAACTTCATTAAACTTTCATCTAACCTATGTAGTAACAAAGGTTTTAGCCGGAAAACATGATGTCTAAAATCAAAACACACGTTTCAAAACAAGAATTCATCATCAAAAGTATTGAAAACAAGAAAATAATGAAAATCGGGAGATAAGACCCGAATGATCTTCTTTCCTATGCTCCAAGCTTCAACCGGATGATTCTTGTACGCCAAAACGCTCCGAAAATCATGAAATCTGCTCTGAAATTCGCCTTAGGTTTCTTGGATTCGTAAATTAGGGTTTGTTTTTAAGTTTTTAAGGAATATATATGATTTTTCCATTAAACCCTTGAATTATTTCGAATAATAATGCCAGCTACAACTTCTGGCGGGCCGCCACCTGCAGAGGCAAGTGGGTCGCACCCCGCCACCTTGTTTTCCATTCATTTGTGAGTTTCAGTCTCTCGCCGGGTGCCAGAAACTTGTCACGGGGTGCCAGAGACTCTTTTTTCAGCTTTTTAACTTCTTTTCAGCTCCCGATCTTTCCAACGCGTTCCAGGACTTGACGTTTCAATATTTTTGCTCGTTTTACTCAGTTCCTAGCAGTTTTAAGCCCCAAGACTTGCAAAACATGATTGGATCAATAGTATGCACATTCTAACGAAAACAAAACTAAAAAACGGAAAACTATACAAACTTTACACGAATAAAAGATGTATTTTGCAATACATCAAGGAACAACTTTATACAGCTAGGAAAACTACTAAATGGGTATGTTCACGAAGAACGAACCAAAGGGGTGAGGGTTCGCTTGTCTTATGACGAACCGGAAGTTACACTCTCATCCATGCCTCCACCCTTGTGTAGCACTACCTCCCAAAGTTTTAGTTGACACTCGACGAGTCCAAATCCCATTCCTTACCTTATGCTTAATGGTTCACTTTGGCATCGGGACATGCACCAAGGCTCTCCTTTTTTCCAATCAAGAAGCCCAGAGTTCACAGATGAACAACTTCTTCAACTAGCTCCATCCACACCACATCAGGCACAAACCTCCTTTGAAGAAGCTATTAGATCGCTACCTTTAGCCTGCAATGCAGTGGCTGTAAGTTTGCCACCCGCTTCATACATTAAACAAGGCTTCCCGACTATACCTCAACCTCACTTGAATGCCCTGCTAGCCTAGCTAAGTCAAAAGCTCATAGGAAACAACACCTGGCAGACAACTTCCGGTCTGTATGGGTAACAAGCTCATCCACCAGGAAGCACCCGGCTTAACACAGACGCAGTTGGTACAGGGACGAGCTTTGATGTTCCTTCTATGCCCTACAAGCTAAGCTCTTTATCATGCTTCTCCGACGAGATAACTAACTATGTTTTCCAAACCAAGATAAAGATGCCTTCGAACGTCAAAACATATGACGACTTGGAAGACCCTGAAAACCACCTTCTAGTGTTCACCAAGTTTGACTTGCTTGTATCCTTCCCACCAAGTTTGTGCATCGTCTTCAAATTTGTAGGCAACCAATCTAACTTTGTATTGATCCGCAACTCCAAGTACTCCAAAAATCTTTTCAACATGAGCTATCCCGCTTCTTGCTTCGATTGGATTAGTAGCGTGACTGAAAGACATTGGCTTGTGCTTTTGGAACCTATCGATCCACATGTGTTCTCACCAGTTTCACCACCAGAAGTTGGATTAGTGTTAGCGCATTATGGAGGATGAGATTGCTGAATAATTGCCTCAACTATTTGAGCAACAAGGAAAAAATTAGATATTTAGACTTTTTATTGTTTGAGCCATCTGAACTGGATCGCTGTCGCAACCCTCGTCCCCTTAATAAACCCGGGAATGGGCGGCCGCGACCAGTTTGGGTGGTATCTGTATTTTATCCATTTTAGCAGCAGAATTTACATCAGGACCGTAGTTAGGAAATATTTTATCAGAGTAAAATACCACGTTTTCATAATATTAAACATGTGGGAACAATCCCAAGTTTTAAGTACACACATTTTCATAGGGATAAACCCTATTTTTTTTTAATAAAAACATCTATTTATTTTAGGTAACTTTATTGCCACTTTTCCAAGCCTTCAGTGCTGTCCAACTGGCTTCTATTTGGCTTTCACATTTTGTTACCTGAAATGTGTTTAAAAACATTTTGTCAGTGGGAAATACTGGTGAGTGAATCCCAGTTTAATCAAGTTTAATAAAGACCATTGTACAGTATTGAGGGCGGTCGCGCAATTATATTTGTTTCCATCTATTCAATTACCACCCACGGTACTGTCAACCCGACTTGTGGTCATGTTACTCCTCGCAAGGTAGTAACAAATTTTGTATACAAAACCCCAACATACCGACGATAATTGTAGAATACAAATACTCAATAACTGTTTAATATATTATTAATTAGGTGAGGTTTTGTAAAAACAATTTGTAAAAAGGAGATTAATCACATTGCTGTCTTAGGTTTTCTGTAAGGGTTTCCTGGTGATTATCTATAATTTACACAAATGCACACGCGTTAGTATAATAACCCAAAATTTACATTAGTAATACCCTCTCCGAGACGGCATTCCAACGACTACGTCGGGCAGAACCTCGACAGTCGTTACGGAACCCTGGATCAATCGGGCAGCGTATCTAATACGTAACCGGGGTTATGATACTTACAACGGAGCAGAACTTTGTTATTTAAGGGGGTATTTTGCCTGCTATTATAATTGCTATTCAGAAATTAGAGAGAGAGATCGAGAATTGAACGACGAAAACTGAAGGCCGATGCCCTCTTTATATAGGGCCTGATTTCAAGTTTTACGCGGCCCGCGTAAGACGTAGCCAAGGGCTACGCGGCCCGCGAGGCTCCCTAGGGTAGGCCCTAGGGTTGCTGATTCGGAACATAGACTCCACACGCGTTATGCCACGTGGCACCTCAGGGTGCGACCCTGGTCTCGAGCTGTCGCGGCCCGCGTAGCTCAAGGGGATGGCTTACACGCCCCGCGAGAGACCATAAAAATTCGTTTTTAATTAATTTTAGTAAAAATAAAGGTATTCGGGCCCTGTTTTCGCGTATGAGGTGTATTTTAGGACATATTGGGGTATTTTAATATATTTTTAGGGTGTCGGAATATTTTGGAGGGTTGTTATATCCTCCCCACCGTGTTTTAGAGCTCGTCCTCGAGATCTACTGGAATAAGTGCGGGTATTTCCTTTGCATTTTTTATTCAAGCTTCCATGTGTATTCTGGTCCTCTTTTGGAGTCCCATTTCACTTTGACCAGAACTAATCTCTTGTGCTTGAGGTTTTTAACTTTCCTATCTTTAATCTGTAGAGGTTTCTCTACAAATTTTAACTGCTCATTTACCTCTATGTCCTTAAGAGGCACTACCAGTGATTCATCAGCTAAGCATTTCTTGAGATTAGATACGTGAAATACATCATGTATTCCTGCCATTTCCTCTGGCAGTTGTAGCTGATAGGCAACAGGTCCTATTCTTCTAATAATCTCAAAAGGTCCAACATACCTGGGACTTAGCTTTCCCCCTTTGATGAATCTTACCACTCATTTCCAAGGAGATACTTTCAATAACACTTTATTTCCTACTTGAAATTCCAACGGTTTTCGCCTGTTATCTGCATAACTCTTCTGTCGGTCGCGTGCTGCTTTCAGTCTTTCCTTGACCTGAATGATCTTGTCAGTTGTCTCTTGCACTATTTCTGGTCTGGATAATTGCTTTTCTCCAATCTCTGCCTAACAGACTGGAGTTCGGCACTTTCGTCCATAAAGTGCTTCGAATGGTGCAGCATTGATACTTGTGTGATAACTGTTATTATAAGAAAATTCTATCAATGGTAAGTGATCGTCCCAATTACCCCCGAAATCAATTACACAAGCTCTAAGCATGTCCTCCATTGTCTGAATTGTTCTTTCGCTTTGTCCGTCCATTTGAGGATGATAAGCGGTGCTTAGATTCAACTTGGTTCCCATGGCTTTTTGGAAACTCGTCCAAAAATGAGAGGTAAAACGGCTATCCCTATCCAAAACAATTGATAAAGTAATTCCATGTAATGAAACTATTTCATTTACATACAACTTAGCTAACTGTTCCATACTGAAAGTTTCCTTCATTTGTAGGAAATGAGCTGACTTAGTTAGCCTGTCTACAATCACCCAGATTGTATCATTACTTTTTTCTTGTTTTGGGTAATTTGGTAACAAAATCCATTGTTATCAATTCCCATTTCCAAACTGGCAACTCTAACTGTTGCAGCAAACCGGAGGGTCTCTGGTGTTCAGCTTTGACTTGTGAGCAGGTTAAACATTTAGAAACATAAGCTGCTATATCCTTTTTCATTCCTATCCACCAAATTTTTTTTCTTAAATCCTGATACATCTTATCACTTCCAGGATGCATCGTATACTTAGACTTATGAGCTTCTTCTAATATACGGTGGCGTATGTTTCCTAATTTAGGTATCCACATTCTTTTCTTATGGAATCTCCAAATTCCATCTGTTCCTTGTTCTAGTTCCTTAATCATCCCTTTTAACTTTTCAGTATCATCTTTGATTACTGATTCTTGTGCTTTTCTAATTTGCTCATTTAAATCTACTTGTAGATTTAATTTAAGAGAACGTACCCTTTTTGGCTTTTCATGATACTTTCGACTTAAAGCATCAGCCACTACATTTGCCTTTCCTGCATAATATTGGATATTACAATTATAATCACTAAGTATCTCCATCCAACGTCTTTGCCTCATATTTAACTCCTTTTGCCCGAAAACATACCTTAAACTCTTATGATCAGTGAAAATGGTAAACTTACTACCATAAATGTAATGTCTCCAAATTTTCAGGGCAAAAATTATGGCTCCTAATTCTAAATCATGAGTTGAATAATTCTTTTCATGATTCTTAAGTTGTCTAGATGCGTAAGCTATAACCTTTTGACGTTGCATCAACACACATCCATAACCTAACTTAGAAGCGTCACAATAGACTATAAAATCTTCAGTTCCTTCTGGTAACGCTAGTATGGGTGCATGGGTTAGTCTTTTCTTAAGAATTCTAAAGGCTTCTTCCTGTTTTGGTCCCCATTCAAACTTAACAGATTTACAGGTTAACTTGGTTAAGGGAATGGCTATTCTGGAAAAATCTCGAATAAATCTTCTATAGTAACCGGCTAATGCTAAGAAACTTCTAACCTCGGTTGGTGACTTAGGGGTTTTCCATTTAGTAATCGCTTCGATCTTGGTGGGATCCACATGAATTCCTTCATGGTCGACTAAGTGTCCAAGAAACTGTACCTGTTCTAACCAAAACTCGCACTTTGAAAACTTTGCATAAAGTTTTTCCTTCCTCAATAAACTTAGAAGTGCGTGCAAATGCTTTGCATGTTCCTTTTTTACTTTTAGAGTAAATGAGAATATCATCTATGAAAACAATTATGAATTTATCCAAATATGGCTTACATATTCGGTTCATCATGTCCATAAATGCAGCTTGGGCATTGGTTAGACCAAATGACATGACAGTAAATTCATAATGGCCGTACCTTGTTCTAAATGCGGTCTTAGGAATATCCTCTTCCTGTACCTTTAATTGATGATATCCTGATCTTAAATCGATTTTAGAGAAAAATCGAGCTCCTTGCAATTGATCGAACAAATCATCGATCCTTGGTAATAGATACCGATTCTTAATGGTGACCTTGTTCAATTCACGGTAATCAATGCACATACGCATCGATCCGTCTTTCTTTTTAACGAATAAAATCGGTGCTCCCCATGGTGATGAACTTGGCTGTATGAATCCTTTCTCCAATAATTCGTCCAATTGTTTCTTTAGTTCCTGCATTTCTGCGGGTGCCAAACGGTAAGGTGCCTTGGCAATTGGTGCTGTCCCTGGTAGTAGGTGGATTCTGAATTCGACTTCCCTGTCCGACGGTAGTCCTGGTAATTCTTCTGGGAATACATCTGAAAACTGAGACACTACTGGAATGTCTTTTAGTTCTTTTCCTTTAGTGTTAGTGATTATAGAAATCAAATACACTAATGACCCTTTTCTTATATAACTTGCTGTTTTCATCACAGAGATGAATTTGGTGGATATATATGGCTTATCTCCTTTAATTGTGATCTTTTCACCCCTTGGTGAATTTACTTGAATTGACTTTTGATCACATAAAATACTGGCTTTATTGGCTATTAACCAATCCATTCCTAAAACAACATCAAATCCTTTCAGATTCATTGGATAAAGGTTTGCAATAAACTTTTGATTTAAAAATTCTATTCTTGCTCCCTGCAAGATTTCAGAAATCCTAACGGTTTCTCCATTTGCTGTCTCTACTAGACATTCTTATGGGAGTTTAGTTAATGATTGATTACGAAGTTTGCAAAACGAAGTATTAATAAAACTTTGGTTCGCACCAGATTCGAATAATACTTTCGCAAAAACATCATTAACTAAAATCGTACCGGCTATTACGTCCGGAATCATCTTGGCTTCATCTGCCGTCAGAAAAAATGCTCTAGCATTTTTGGTAGTCTTATTGCCCATGGCTGGAACTAGTTTCGGAAAATTCGGATTGATGTGACCTTTTTCTCCGCTGTTGAAGCACATCCCATTATTAGGTTTCCTCCTGCAATCTTCTTCTTTGTGTCCCGGTAACTTGCAGAAATTGCAGTAAGTGGAACATTTTCCCGAATGCTTCTTCTTGCAAGCCTTGCAGTAGGGTGCAGAGGTAAAACCTACATTTCTCCCACGATTGGAATTTCCATAACGAAATTCTTGGGTAAGCCTTTGGGCTAGGTTTCTCCTCTGGTCTTCTTCTCGAGTACGCACTAATTCCTCAGTCAAGGTGTTTGCTAGTTCTACAGCTTCTTCTATGGTTTGAGGTCTAGCTGCCTTGACTACATGCCTAATCTCCCCGATTAATCCCCATATGTAACGGGAGATTAGTACTGGTTTAGGTGATGCAATGGTTGGCACTATTCTAGCATATTCGAAGAATAACGTAGTGTATCCCTTACTATCCACTCCTGTCATTCTAATATTTAGGAACTTATTTGCTACCTGTTCTTTTTCATTGGGAGGGCAGAATTTCCTTTCTACCATGTTCTTAAATTCCTCCCATTCCATATTGTAAACCCTATCACTTCCCCTAGACTGGAGGATAGTGTTCCACCATTCTAAGGCTGAGTTCTTAAACAGATTGGAAGCAAACATTATCTTATCTTCTTCCGCACACTTGCTTATTTTTAAGACTGCCTCAGTCTTTTCTATCCAGCGTAGAGTTGCAATGGGTCTTTCATTGCCCGAGAATTCTATTGGTTTGCAGGACCAGAATTCTTTATAAGAACAACCATAAGGCATTGTTCTTCTTCTTTTGGGAATGGGCGCTTGAAGTAAAGGTCCATTGTTCACGCTATGTTCAGGTTCAGTTGGTCCCTTACTACTATGCTTACTTTTATTACCCACTTCCTTAACAGTTTGAATAATAAATGGCATTGCCTCTATAATTCATTGTGCCACTATGTGTTGGATGGCACTATTATTCACTTGGTTTCCATTGTTATTGTTGTTCGGATTCTCATTATTCGGGTTATTGTTGTTCTGGTTATTATCGTTATGGTTTTCCTGGTTCACTTCGTTGTTCATCTGAATTTTAAACATTTACCACGTATTAATATCACAAGATAAGATTTAATACAACCAATCACACAACACGCATGTTGATCAAAAACGTCGAGTATTGCGACTTACTCTTTATATATAGTATGCATCTAGTACAAACCGATACTGGAAATTAAAATTACAATACAACTGGAATTTAAAATTACACTACTATTAGTAGGCATCCGTAGCTATGATTTAGTTTTTTTTTCAAAACTACTACTACCATCACCATTACGGATATGGATTCATCCAGAAATCCATATTGCGCTCGTCGAACTTCCAGACGAGTCGCTCTCCCACCTGTCTCATCCTCTCGCTACGTTCTAAAATCTCTTCTCCGAAAGTTCGGAGCTCTTGCCCATTTTCTGCACTCATTGGGGGTGCAGGTGCTGGGACTGGGTTTGGAATCTGGGGTGCGGGTTCCTGGTACGGGTAAGGATTCTCTAGAATTTCCCTAATGAATACATCGTTATCATAGTAGGGATCTAGAGTGTCCAAACCTGGGTAGGCTCCTAGATTCGGCATGGGTTCATTTTCTGCTATTGGGTATCGTTGCACATAATCCCTATTGTCATCCCACCACGGGTCATAATCTGGGTCTAAGGGATTGGGTGATAGTACCCTAGGTATCTCCTCCGGGTTGAAATCATGCATTTCGACTTGATTTTCAGGGTTTTTTCTATTTCCATGGGCAGTAATGGTTGGGGTGCTATCAGTTGCTCCAGGTTAGGGTCTGCTGCTGTGGTTGCTAGGATATGGAAATTGGCTAAACCCCTATTAATCATGTCCTGGGCGTGGGCATCTGTCTCTCTTTTAGCGGCTGCTAGGGCTCTCTGTTGTTGCAACTTTTTCATTCGTTTCCTACGCTTATGTGCTCCCCTACTGAACCATCCTCTCTTTTTAGGACGGAATGGCTCTTCAGACTGAGACTTAAACACGAATATTCCTTCTTCACTATCAGCAGAATACCCTGAGAGGGCATGCTGTGAAGAGGCACCTTCGCTTCTAGGCGAACCGGACAACTGACGATACGCGTCGGATGGTCCTTGGTCGCTCATACTGTAAACTAACAAATATTCAAATAACACATAACAATAATATACAATTATGCACGTAGTTCCATAATTTATTTCCTAACATATTGAATTTTGGTGTCAGCATAACACTTGTGTGGCTGAATCAGTGGCTTAGCTCTGATACCACTTTCTGTCGCAACCCTCGTCCCCTTAACAAACCCGAGAACGGGCGGCCGCGGCCAGTTGGCCAGTTTGGGTGGTATCTGTATTTTATCCATTTTGGCAGCGGAATTTACATCAGGACCGTAGTTAGGAAATATTTTATCAGAGTAAAATACCACGTTTTCATAATATTAAACATGTGGGAACAATCCCAAGTTTTAAGTACACACATTTTCATAGGGATAAACCCTATTTTATTTAATAAAAACATCTATTTATTTTAGGTAACTTTATTGCCACATTTCCAAGCCTTCAGTGCTATCCAGCTGGCTTCTATTTGGCTTTCACATTTTGTTACCTGAAACGCGTTTAAAAACATTTTGTCAGTGGGAAATACTGGTGAGTGAATCCCAGTTTAATCAAGTTTAATAAAGACCATTGTACAGTATTGAGGGCGGTCGCGCAATTACATTTGTTTCCATCTATTCAATTACCACACACGGTACTCCTCGCAAGGTAGTAACAAATTTTGTATACAAAACCCCAACATACCAACGATAATTGTAGAATACAAATACTCAATAACTGTTTAATATATTATTAATTAGGTGAGGTTTTGTAAAAACAATTTGTAAAAAGGAGATTACTCACATTGCTGTCTTAGGTTTTCTGTAAGGGTTTCCTGGTGATTATCTATAATTTACACAAATGCACACGTGTTAGTATAATAACCCAAAATTTACATTAGTAATACCCTCCCCAAGACGACATTCCAACGACTACGTCGGGCAGAACCTCGACAGTCGTTACGGAACCCTGGATCAATCGGGCAGCGTATCTAATACGTAACCGGGGTTATGATACTTACAACGGAGCAGAACTTCGTTATTTAGGGGGGTATTTTGCCTGCTATTATAATTGCTATTAAAAAATTAGAGAGAGAGATCGAGAATTGAACGACGAAAATTGAAGGCCGATACCCTCTTTATATAGGGCCTGAATTCAAGTTTTATGCGGCCCGCGTAAGACGTAGCCAAGGGCTACGCGGCCCGCGAGGCTCCCTAGGGTTGCTGATTCAAACATAGACTCCACACGCGTTACGTCACGTGGCACCTCAGGGTGCGACCCTGGTCTCGAGCTGTCGCGGCCCGCGTAGCTCAAGGGGATGGCTTACGCGCCCCGCGAGAGACCATAAAAATTTGTTTTTAATAAATTTTAATAAAAATAAATGTATTCGGGCCCTGTTTTCGCATATGGGGTGTATTTTAGGACATATTGGGGTATTTTAATATATTTTTAGGGTGTCGGAATATTTTGGAGGGTTGTTATAATCGCCAACCTGAACAATGAACATAATACCCCGAATTTATCGATAGGAAAAAAATTCTTGGGTCCCATGACTTTCACCCCCTGATTTAAAAGTTCAAGATCTGCCGCTGAACACCACTGCAGTTGATTTGGGTTCATTCGGGTTTAATTGGTTGTAATGAGGTGTCACTCTAGGGTTGGTTTGTCGAATTGGTGGTATCAGGTAAATTGGATTATGCCCCTTCTGGGCTAGTGGGTGTGGGTTGTGGAACGAGCTTGGTAAGGTGCCACGTCGGTCAGGTGCTCGGGAACACCAAACCCCCTGAAGAAGTCTCGGTGCCAACGGGAGCTTCCCGTGTCTCCCCTGAAGAAGTCTTGGTGCCTAGATTTAGGGATGTAGGGAAAGAATGAAAAGGATGTTGATGTTGTAACACCCCGTGTTTCGAAGGTCAAAAAGGTTACCTTTCGTCGGATCCAGTTAACCACCGAACCCGTTTTATTCACCTTAGATAAAACCTAAGGTGGGATCCTTGCCTAGAGTTTACGGGCCCTCGTATGAAAAAAGACGTTCTAAAAGGGAGTTGCGGCCACACACCCCGAACTCGTTTGATGCGGCTTGCAAAAGTCGGAATACGATTCACCCCATAGACCACCGTTGTTCTATTATTTTATTCACCGCCGTTGACATGAGGTCCAGATTGTTAACCTAAATTATTCACCGCCGTTGACATAAGGTCCAGATTGTTAACCTAAAGGGGTGACGTCTCTTCCAACACCAGTATCACCCTTTAGGTCCAGAGTGTTAACCTAAAGGGGTGACGTCTGTTCCAACAGGAGCATCACCCTTGAGGTCCAGATTGTTAACCTAAAGGGGTGACGTCTGTTCCAACAGGAGCATCACCCTTTAGGTCCAGAATGTTAACCTAATGGGGTGATGTCGGTTCCAACATTAGCATCACCCTTTAGGTCCAGATTATTAACCTAATGCTTGTGTGTTTCTTTTTCCGTATCAAAGTATAACATATAAATACACTTATTCTAAGAGGGAGTTACGGCCATCCTTCAAGTCAAACACCGCTCGACGTACCAAGCGACACTTTGCTTCATTTCTGGCCACCAACTGGCCTATTAGTCAAACCTGTGAATCGGGCCATGACTTGGGTAAACCTTACGGTTCACCCCATAGACCACTGCTAATTACATATATACCCATTTCATTAAAATTATTCTTTTTAAATTACCATTATACCCATGATGAAATCAATTTCATTGTATTAATCTTTTTTTTATCAATAAATAGTTGAATAAATATTGTATTAATCTTTTTTATCAATAAGTAGTTTAAATCAAATCTCTGCACAGTATTCATCTACCACCAGTACCAAACCAGAACAATCAAACATAAACCCTAACATATTCAATAGATCCTTGAAGCACAGCGATTTGAGATGATTAACGAAGTTGATTTGGAATACACACATAACCAGAATCACACACTCTAACCCAACTTGCAGGCACCCTCAAAGCTCTCTCTCTTCTCTTTAACGCCGGCACACCCCAATCCCTAAAACAGATAAAACCTAGCCGGAAAGATACCTTACGGTGGTTTAAAGCGATGGCGGCGGCGGTTGGTTTCAAGTGGGTTTCCACCTGTGGCTGACATTGGTGGTCGAAACCAGCGGTAGGGTTGTCGTATACAGAAAATGGGTTGCGACGGGCCCTTTCTGGTTCACAGTGGCGAGCGGTGGCTGCTTTACACAAGTGCGGAGATTATGGCTTATGAAGTTACGATGGTGTTTGATTTTAAGATGAGTAACAATGATGGTATAGGACAGAAGAAAGTTGATCTATTGTATATGTGTATATATATATATATATTTGTATAAGAATTGGCTGTAACGAACCAAGAAGTGGGATCCCATACCACTGTTGTTCTATTAACGAACCAAGAAGTGGGATCCCATACCCCCGAGCAGGGATTCCACCCTAGGTTTTATTCAGGATCCAAGAAGTGGGATCTCGTACCCCATAACCATCTTATGTTCCTTCATTCAGTATTTCTATACTCTATCAGCAATAATACCTCGTTAAAGTTCCAACCACCGTTCTGTTTGTCTGGTACCCGACGAAAGCCTCTTTGACGAAAGCTTACACTTGACGAAAGGTTACCTTTCATCGGATCCAGTTAACCACCGAACCCGTTTTATTCACCTTAGATAAAACCTAAGGTGGGATCCTTGCCTAGAGTTTACGGGCCCTCGAATGAAAAATGAAGTTCTAAAAGGGAGTTGCGGCCACACACCCCGAACTCGTTTGATGCGGCTTGCAAAAGTCGGAATACGGTTCTATTATTTTATTCACCCATAGACCACCGTTGTTCTATTATTTTATTCACCGCCGTTGACATGAGGTCCAGATTGTTAACCTAAATGGGTGACGTCTGTTCCAACAGGAGCATCACCCTTGAGGTCCATATTGTTAACCTAAATGGGTGACGTCTGTTCAAACAACAACATCACCCTTTAGGTCCAGAATGTTAACCTAAAGGGGTGACGACGGTTCCAACATTATCATCACCCTTTAGGTCCAGATTATTAACCTAATGCGTGTGTATTTCTTTATCCGTATCAAAGTATAACATATAAATACACTTATTCTAAGAGGGAGTTGCGGCCATCCTTCAAGTCAAACACCGCTCGACATACCAAGCGACACTTTGCTTCATTTCTGGCCACCAACCGGCCTATTAGTCAAACCTGTGAATCGGGCCATGACTTGGGCAAACCTGTGACGTCTTTTCCAATATTTGCATCACCAATTAGGTCCAAAGTTTGAACCTTCATGTAGAGACTATGTGAATTATTATTCATCACACGTGGCAGCAGGTTATCGGATACGGTCCAAGACTAAAACTTAGGGTAAAAACAAATATGAAAAAAATCTATAACCTGCTTGTACGCTTCAAAAGCCTTCCGTCCTTAAATCTCCACTTTGCTATTTGGCCGATAAAACCTAAGGAAGGGAGTTGCGGCCACACACCCCGAACTTGTTTGATGCGGCTTGCAAAAGTCGGAATACGGTTATGTCGCAACCCCCGATCCTCGGGAACGGGCGGACGCGATCACAGAGTTTCGGTGGTATTAGGGTTATTTAATCTTGCAGCGGAATTTACATCAGGACCGTAGTTAGGAAATGTTTATCATAGTAAAACCACCTCATTTAATATTAATAATCACATGGGTAAAACCCAAGTTTCTTATTACAATACATTTATAGGGACAATCCCTATTTTATTAAATTTAAAACATCGTTTATTAGGTAACTTTTATAGCCACATTTTTCCCAAGCCTTCAGTGCTCTCCAGCTGGCTTTTCACTAATTGGCTGTCACATTGTGTTACCTGTAACGCGTTTTAAAAACATTTGTCAGTCGGAAATACTGGTGAGTGAATCCCAATTTAATCAAGTTTAAATAAAAAGTCACAGTGAACAGTATTAAGAGCGATCACATTGTTTATGTCTACACAATTACTCCATTAGTACTGTCAATTCACTGACTTGTGGGTCATATTACTCATTGGCTAACTCATTGTCCAATGGTAACGTATTGTCATCCCGACTTACTACTCGCAAGTAGTACAAATTTTGTATACAAAACCCCAACATACCGGCAGTAATTGAAGAACTACAAAGACTCAATCACTGCTAAATTTCATGGTAAAACATTTAAGGTTTGGTAAAACATTACCAAAAATATTATAAAAAAGAGGATAAACTCACATTGCTATCTTAGACTTCGCGTAAGGGTTTCCTGGATATAATCTATAATTTATACAAATGTACATCGGTTAGTATCATAACCCTTTGAAATTATTAATGATACCCTCCCCGAGACGGCATTCCAACAACTACGTCGGGCAGAACCACGACAGTTGTTACGGAACCCTAAATCAATCGGGCAGCGTAACTATTACGAAACTGGGGTTATAATACTTACAACGGAGCAGAACCTCGTTAATTAGGGGTATCATACCCGTCTATAATATCTCTTCTACAGAAATTGAGATTTAAAATTGAAATGTGAACGAACTGAATTGAAACCCGATGCCATCTATTTATAGTTCTGAAATATCGTCCTCTCGCGGCCCGCGTAAAAGATAAGGGACTCTTACGCGGCCCGCGTCAACATTGGTCAACGCTGTAGCTTAGCTGGGTCAGCTACTAGACTCGCCACGATGTCGACACGTGTCAGCTCAGGATGTCTCCGCGTTTCATGGTCTCTCGCGGCCCGCGTTAACTAACAAAGACTATTACGCGGCCCGCCTGAACTAAAGGTTTCAACGATATCAGGTTTAACCCTGATACCGCCCACGTAAACTAAGGATAAAGGATGTCGCGGCCCGCCTCAACTCAATATTTAGGGTTTTTAATTTATTTTAATTGCTATAACGTATTTCGGGCTCGGTGTTCACATACGGGGTGTATTATAAGACATATAAGAGTATTTTAATATATAATAGGGTGTCGAAAATATTATAAGGGTGTTTGTTTTGCCGAGGGTTGTTACATTCTCCCTACCTTATTTTAGAGCTCGTCCTCGAGATCTATTGGAATAACTGTGGATATTTCCTTTGCATCTCTGACTCGAGTTCCCATGTGTACTCAGGTCCTCTTTTGGAGTCCCGCTTCACTTTGACTAGAACTAATCTTTTATGTTTGAGATTCTTGACTTTCCTGTCTTCAATCTGTAGAGGCCTTTCTACAAACTTGAGTTGTTCATTTACCTCTATATCCTTAAGAGGTACTATCAAGGATTCATCAGTTAAACACTTTTTGAGATTAGATACATGAAACACATCATGTATTCCTGCCATCTCTTCTGGCAGTTGTAGCTGATAGGCTACAGGTCCTATTCTTCTAATAATCTCAAAAGGTCCAACATATCTGGGACTTAGCTTTCCCCGTTTGATGAATCTTACCACTCCTTTCCAAGGAGAGACTTTCAATAATACTTTATCTCCTATTTGAAATTCCAACGGTTTGCGTTGGTTATTGGCATAACTCTTTTGTCGATCACGTGCTGCTTTCAGTCATTCCTTGACTTGAATAATCTTGCCGGTTGTTTCTTGCACTATCTCAGGTCCAGATAGTTGTTTTTCCCCAATTTCTGCCCAACAGACTGGGGTTCGGCACTTTCGTCCATAAAGTGCTTCGAATGGTGCAACATTGATACTTGTGTGATAACTATTATTATAAAAAAATTCTATTAAAGGTAAGTGATCGTCCCAATTACCTCCAAAGTCAATTACACAAGCTCTAAGCATGTCCACCATTGTCTGAATTGTCCTTTCACTTTGTCCGTCCGTTTGAGGATGATAAGCCGTACTTAGCTTTAATTTAGTTCCCATTGCCTTTTGGAAAAATTTAGCTAATTGTTCCATACTAAAAGTTTCCTTCATTGGTAGGAAATGAGCTAACTTGGTTAGCATATCTACAATCACCCAGATTGTATCGTTACCTTTCTTGGTTTTGGGTAATTTAGTAACAAAATCCATTGTTATCAATTCCCATTTCCAAACTGGCATTTCTAATTGCTGCAACAAACCTGAGGGTTTCTGGTGTTCAGCTTTAACTTGTGAGCAAGTTAAACATTTAGAAACATAGGCTGTTATATCCTTTTTCATTCATATCCACCAAAATTCTTCCTTAAATCTTGGTACATTTTATCATTTCCTGGATGCATCGTATATTTAGACTTATGGGCTTCTTCTAGTATACGATGACGTAGATTTCCTAATTTAGGTATCCACATTCTCTTTTCATGGAATCTCCATATTCCATCTGTTATTTGTTCTAATTTTTTTTAGCATACCTTTTAATTTTTCAGAATCATCCTTGATTACTGATTCTTGTGCTTCTCTTATCTGATCATTTAAATCTATTTGCAGATTTAATTTAAGAGAACGTACCCTTTTTGGGTTTTCATGATACTTTCGGCTTAAAGCATCTGCCACTACATTTGCTTTTCCTTCATGATACTGGATATCACAGTCATAGTCATTAAGAAATTCCATCCAGCGTCTTTGCCTCATATTCAACTCTTTTTGCTTGAAAACATACCTTAGACTCTTATGATCGGTGAATACAATAAACTTACTACCATAAAGGTAATGTTTCGAAATCTTAAGAGCAAAAATTATAGCTCCTAATTCTAGATCATGAGTTGAATAATTCTCTTCATGATTCTTAAGTTGTCTAGATGCGTAAGCTATAACCTTTTGACGTTGCATCAATACACATCCATAACCTAATCTAGAAGCATCACAATAGACTACAAAGTCTTCAGTTCCTTCTGGTAATGCTAGTATGGGTGTATGGGTCAATCTTTGCTTAAGAATTCTAAAGGCTTCTTCTTGTTTTAATCCCCTTTCAAACTTAACAGATTTACAGGTTAACTTAGTTAAGGGAATGGCTATTCTAGAGAAATCTCGAATAAATCTTCTATAATAACCGGCCAATCCTAAGAAACTTCTAACCTCGGTTGGTGATTCAGGAGTTTTCCATTTAGTAATCGCCTCGATTTTTGTTAGAAGTACATGAATTCCTTCATGATTGACTAGGTGTCCAAGGAATTGTACCTGTTCTAACCAAAATTCACACTTTGAAAACTTAGCATAAAGCTTTTCCTTTCTTAATAAACTTAAAAGTGCGTGCAAATGCTTTGCATGATCTTCTTTACTCTTAGAGTAAATTAGAATATCATCTATAAATACAATTATGAATTTATCCAAATATGGCTTACATATTCGGTTCATCATGTCCATAAATGCAGCTGGGGCATTGGTTAAACCAAATGGCATGACAGTAAATTCATAATGACCATACCTTGTTCTGAAAGCGGTTTTAGGAATGTCCTCTTCCTGTACCTTTAATTGATGATATCCTGACCTTAAATCGATTTTTGAGAAAAATCGAGCTCCTTGCAGTTGATCAAACTGATCATCGATTATCGGTAATGGGTACCGATTCTTAATCGTGACTTTGTTCAACTCACGTTAATCAATACACATACGCATTGATCCGTCCTTCTTTTTAACAAATAAGATTGGTGCTCCCCATGGCGATGAGCTTGGTTGTATGAACCCCTTTTCTAGCAATTCATCTAATTGTTTCTTCAGTTCCTGCATTTCAGCGGGTGCCAAACGGTAAGGTGCTTTGGCAATTGGTGCTGTTCCTGGTAGCAGGTGAATTCTGAATTCGACTTCTCTATCTGGAGGTAGTCCTGGTAATTCTTCTGGAAAGACATCTGAAAACTGAGACACTACTGGAATGTCTTTTAGTTCTTTTCCTTTAGTGTTAGTGATTATAGAAATCAAATGCACTATAGAACCTTTTCTTATAGAACTTGCAGTTTTCATCACAGAGATGAATTTTGTAGTCTTAGATGGCTTATTACCTTTGATTGTGATCGTTTTACCTTTTGGTGAATTTACTTGAATTGACTTTTGATCACATAAAATACTGGCTTTATTGGCTATTAACCAATCCATTCCTAACACAACATCAAATCATGCCAGATTCATGGGATAAAGGTTTGCTCTAAATGTTTGATTTAAAATTTCTATTCTTGCTCCCTGCAAGATTTCAGAAATCCTAACGGTTTCTCCATTGGCTGTCTCTACTAGACATTCTCGTGGTAGTTTAGTTAATGACTGATTTAGAAATTTGTAAAATGATGTATTAATAAAACTTTGGTTTGTACCAGAGTCAAATAATACTTTAGCAAAAACATCATTAACTAAAAACGTAACAATGATCACATCCGGGATTGTCCTTGCTTCTTCTGTAGTTAGAAGAAATGCTCTAGCATTTTCTTAGTCATCGTAGCAAATTTTATTTACAGGTTTCTCATAGTAATGCAAGGATAATCTTATACTTGTGATGGCATCTTAGTTTTAAAGAGTTACTACCGTTCATTTTATCGCATAGATTGATAATCAAATAAAATAATGTTTATCATCAGAATTTATAGATATACACACTAGAGATTTCTGACAAATCTAAATTCATACTTGACACCTCTGTCCGTAATTTATCTCTCATTGTCAATCATTAGGATTTTTAGATTTCCTCATAAATATATATATTTCACAAACTGTAATATACACACTATCCATAATGTCAAAGCATTTAACAAATTCCTGAGTCAGACATCAGGTCATGGTACTATTTAGGGAATTCCATTATCATAACATATACCCCATCTCACCCGGTCTTGCCGGAGAGGTAACCTCATCTCACCCGGTCTCGCCGGAGAGGTAACCCCATCTCACCCGGACAAGCTGGAGAGTCTACCGCACCATGCCCAGTTTTACCGGAGAGGTAATTATCATGGTATTTCCCACAAATAAACTTATTTCAAATCATGATCTTAAAAAGACATCATTTATTATGGCTTACATCAAGAAACAAGGAAATTAGTATTCTCATGAGGGATCATATTCTAGAACCGAGTAGTATCAATAAACAAGAAATAACAGTGGCCAGTTGTTATTGCTTATTTATCATACAGGCATGTTCTAGTCATTATCCTCACAGAATCCCAATAACCATCACACTTTATCTATGCAAGTAATGGGCTTATCTCAAAGCTTTATATTAAGGCGTAGCATTTAAAATTCTCTTGTACTTCTAGGTGTTAGGTCTTATTCTGGTTTTCTTGGTTCACTTTGTTGTTCATCCGAATGTTTATTTATCATAAACGAATATCTAGTACAATTATACGAACATCTTAATTAAAACGAAATATTGCGATTTATATATTTATTACAAACTATAACTGAAATTCGAAATATATTATTGGTTATATATCCGTAACTTATTTTAGTCTAACTAGGTTATAGGAGTATTATGCTCAACATGCGTTTTATGTAAGGTTTATTCTATCTCTTTCTTCTTACTAGGTTGTTATCAAATGAACGAAGTTCTTTTAAAGTTTCTAGCTCGTAGGTGACATGATTGCTGGCACTGGTTTGGCGGTTCAACTATAAGTTAACATTTACTGCTGTAGTGGCTAACATGTAGAGATTTTCCCATTGGTTATCTAATTCATCTTCCCAGGGTGGGTTATTACCTGTTTCCTGGGTTTCCTTATTAATTATTGCTTCTTTTTGTTGTGATTTCTTTATTTTCTCTCGACTTTTTCTAATAATCCAACTTCTCTTCTCAGAGGTAAATGGTTTCTTAGACTGTGTCTTACGAACAAATATTCCTTCCTCAATATCTGCTGAGTATCCTGAGGGATTTAGTTGAAATGAGGTTCCCTTATCTTTTGGTGAACTATCTAGTTGAAGATAGATGTCCGTAATTCTTTGCTTACCCATACTGTAGACTAACAAATAGTCAAATAATATAAAACACATAATCACATAAGTTATTTCCTAACACAGAATTTAAAATTTAAGTGTCAGCAGAACACTTCTTTGGCTTGAACCAGTGGCTAGGCTCTGATACCACCTTCTGTCGCAACCCCCGATCCCTGATCCCCGGGAACGGGCGGACGCGATCACAGAGTTTCGGTGGTATCAGGGTTATTTAATCTTGCAGCGGAATTTACATCAGGACCGTAGTTAGGAAATGTTTATCAGAGTAAAACCACCTCATTTAATATTAATAATCACATGGGTAAAACCCAAGTTTCTTATTACAATACATTTATAGGGACAATCCCTATTTTATTAAATTTATAACATCGTTTATTAGGTAACTTTTATAGCCACATTTTTCCCAAGCCTTCAGTGCTCTCCAGCTGGCTTTTCACTAATTGGCTGTCACATTGTGTTACCTGTAACGCGTTTTAAAAACATTTGTCAGTCGGAAATACTGGTGAGTGAATCCCAATTTAATCAAGTTTAAATAAAAAGTCACAGTGAACAGTATTAAGAGCGATCACATTGTTTATGTCTACACAATTACTCCATTAGTACTGTCAATTCACTGACTTGTGGGTCATATTACTCATTGGCTAACTCATTGTCCAATGGTAACGTATTGTCATCCCGACTTACTACTCGCAAGTAGTACAAATTTTGTATACAAAACCCCAACATACCGGCAGTAATTGAAGAACTACAAAGACTCAATCACTGCTAAATTTCATGGTAAAACATTTAAGGTTTGGTAAAACATTACCAAAAATATTATAAAAAAGAGGATAAACTCACATTGCTATCTTAAACTTCGCGTAAGGGTTTCCTGGATATAATCTATAATTTATACAAATGTACATTGGTTAGTATCATAACCCTTTGAAATTATTAATGATACCCTCCCCGAGACGGCATTCCAACAACTACGTCGGGCAGAACCACGACAGTTGTTACGGAACCCTAAATCAATCGGGCAGCGTAACTATTACGAAACTGGGGTTATAATACTTACAACGGAGCAGAACCTCGTTAATTAGGGGTATCATACCTGTCTATAATATCTCTTCTACAGAAATTGAGATTTAGAATTGAAATGTGAACGAACTGAATTGAAACCCGATGCCATCTATTTATAGTTCTGAAATATCGTCCTCTCGCAGCCCGCGTAAAAGATAAGGGACTCTTATGTAACACCCCAAAAATGGGTTTGGTAATCTAAACCCGGTTAATATAAAGGAACGGGTAAAAATACCAATAGGGGTAAAAGTAAACCCGTAAATGAATATTAACTAGGAATAATTAACCTAGTTGAATATTAGTATCGTTGGTATTAAACGAAGAGTTGTAGCCTTAATTAATTAAAAAACTAAACATGAGGGACCAAAGTGAATAACTTGAAAGTTGTTTTATTAAAAGAAAACAACACACACACCTACACACACATCGTGTGTGTGTTCTGGGCGTGATCAGGGGAGGCTCAAGAGAGCCAAACCCTAGTTCCTCATAAATCTCCAAATTTAAGGATGAATCGAGGCTCAAATTCAAGAAGGAACATGAATTAACGATCACCCAAGCTAGGGGATCATAAGGTATGTCGAATTTTGATGTTTAATGAAGTTGAGAAATCTGGATAATCATCACTAGTGGTGAATTATGTATGAATCATGAAGGTTATGCCCAAATTAGTGATGTATGCACGTTTAGGAACAAACCCTAAGCGAAGACTCTGAGTAAATTGCTAGAATCTAGGTGTTTGGATGAATTACCACACTTAGTTAAGTGGGTTTATGTTTAATCCATGAAATGGTATGAACTTGATTAGGGATATGTGTAGTATGTGATGGGTATTCGTATATAGAGTGATTATGGTATGGAATTTGTATGATGTTTACTTGTGTTGATAAATGAAGGTGATAATTAGGAAGAAACACATGAAATACTTATACATTATGCTTAGGAAGTAGTACGCACACCAAGTGTTTGATGAAATGTCTAAATGACAATAATATGTGAAATTGTATGCAATTAATGGGTAAACATGTATAGAATGTGGTATTAATGAAACTGATAGTAAACAATCATGAGGAATGTATTTTAGATATAGTTCATGTGAAGATTATGTTAGGTTGATGTTGAGTATGTTATATGCTTGTTTGAATCGGCTAATGAAATACATATGTGAGATATGAACTTGATATGAATAATCATGTATGCTAATAAGGATATAAATGTAATGACATGAAAGTATAGGAATCATGTCAAGATGGATGGGAGCGTGGAAGGCTAACGGGACAAGAAGACTCAAGTAAGCGGATGCAAATACGGACGCATAAGGTAAGTAAAACCCGGACTTACACTTAGATGTAAAATATATTGTAGTATGATGTTTATTGTGATACATGTGAGAAAGCATTAAACAATGGAAGTAAATAGGTAAGTTTACGGAAAAAGGAGTCGAATGTGATAGGAAAGTATAATGATGCTAATTGTTTTCTGTTAGAAATGAAATGGAAGTGCAGGTAAACTAATAATGGAGGATGAAGGTTAAGTATGGAGGTCAGACGAGAGGGTCCGAATGGATGGACGAATGGACTTATATGAACGAGAATAAGAGACGTTGATGCTTAATGATGCACCTTTTAAAATATATATATTATGTCACTGGTTGCTAATGAACTAATTGGTTGTGGTGACTGCAGGTTGTACAGGTTTATGAATGATTGCTCAAGATGTGTACGCGATTGAAGATCGAGTCAAGACATGGATTGTACGTGGGTGTGTATATGGTCACCTAATTCGATATACGTATGATAGTTTTAATTAATTTATAGAAAGGGATTAATGTATTTAAGTGAAAGAAAGAATATCATAAAAGAAATTTTTAGTATGTATTTTCCGCTGCGTTACATTTGATTAAAACAATTTAGGGCCTTACATCTTACGCGGCCCGCGTCAACATTGGTCAACGCTGTAGCTTAGCTGGGTCAGCTACTAGACTCGCCACGATGTCGACACGTGTCAGCTCAGGATGTCTCCGCGTTTCATGGTCTCTCGCGGCCCGCGTTAACTAGCAAAGACTATTACGCGGCCCGCCTGAACTAAAGGTGTCACACCCCAAATTTCCACGTGTCACCGGTGGGCCCGGTGGGGAGTATCGTGACGTGGTTGGCAACATAATAGTCAAACAACACAATATAAAAATGCACAGCGGAAGCAAAAGATAATATTATTACAATCCGAATATAACGTAATATCAAGGTATTACAACGGAAAGTACAGGATCCACAGGCGGATCTTAAAACATAAATATTATTCAACAGACTTTAGACGCCTAGAACTTGCAAGATTCCTTATTAACGTCCTGAGCAGCTTCCAGCCTATTACGTACTTGTACCTGTCACTTAGACTTTTGAAAATACGTCAGTTTTCACTGGTAAATACACTCAACCGACTCATTTTGTAAATGTTTATGAAAATTTGTTTAGGTGCACAAGACACATAAATATTTCGACACTTGGATTAAAATGCATAGAGGCAATATTAATCTTTTATACTTTGTATACTTGATTACTTGGGACAAACTATATTTCATGTTATCAGTTTTACATAACTTGCTCTACATGCGGGGCCCGGATCTATGCCGGTTCATGATTAACCGACACACCACTATTCCCCTATTGGGAATTCCATATTGGTATAAACATGTGGCATCTGTCAGGTGTATGCCTACACCCCGTGCTTAGGTCGTGGCCATTGCAATTTAATGAGTCAAGGATATCCAGGACACGGTCAAATTAATCCCCAATGTTTCAGTCAAGCAATACGAATTAAAACAGGTTATTTGGATTTCCCGACTCATTGAGTCTTTGAATCCCATACCTGAACATGCGGTATTTATATTACCGTATCCCAAGCCCGTAATAGGGAAAATAAGTTAAGAGTATTTACCTGAGCTAGCTCCTGTCTTAAATAGCAGAAATTTATAACTCAGCCGTATTCACTTAAGCAAGCGTAGGTACAATTTACCAGAAAGCTCTAGTCTGGAATGATGGTATAAATAACTAATTAGAATGCTAACGGGTCTTTAATTAAGCTTAAGCTTAGACCGGTTAGTCTTACAGAAAGATACGGTTCGTACGCACGATTAAGCGAAGACCGGATAGAATGTGATTTATACCCGACAAGTTCAGGGACTTGTATAATATGGTATCACATACACATTCTGGATTTTGAGATAAAACGATAAGGTTTGACCCGTTTCGGCTAACTTATATAAACCAGTTATATAAACCGATCCGAACGCGAATAACGCGTAACGGGTAACCGAATAGGTCACGAACAGGTTTCCTAAGTTAATATGCTTAAAATATGTTGTGATATCATAATGATACCTTCCATAATGCCCAAAACGAGTTAAATCTTATATTAAGCCCCGTAGGGGTATTTTGGTCATTTTAAAGAGTATAAAAGGGATTTAACGTAACCCCGATGTTCGGGACTGAAGTAATCAGTAAACAGCTTATTTTTAACAGATTATATTAGTTGGTAATAATCCTTATGTGTCAAAATGGTTTTAAGCCTAAACTACGCGTATAATATACGTATAAACCCGTTTTAAGCGACGTACGATTAAAAATACGATTCTGGGTTTTCTGATTAGTTAAACAGGCTCAAAACATTATATTTATTATTTAAAATTAGTAGCAATTGGATTCGCGTCAAAATTCCTTGTAGAAATCATTTTATGACCGAAAAGGGTAAATTCGGTATTAACCGAATTAAGGCGATAAGCCTAGCTTAAGATCAGTTTAAAAATAATTAAAAATCTTCAAAAATCCCAAAATATTATTTAACATCAGTGGGTAAAAGGTTTGGTGCCGAAAATCGGGTTTAGATAGGCTATGCGCTAATCGCGCCGTTTAATTAATAAAAAGTTTATTATTTACGCTAATGCGCATATCTCCTAATCTAGACCTCCGATTGACGTGAAAATTTACGTACATGTTTAATAATCAGTAACTAAGATTATTGTACTTCCACATTTTCAAAATTCTCGTTGTATGGTCATAAGGGCATTATGGTCCAATTTAAGCGATTAACGGAAACGTGTGCATGCATCGGATAATCAACGAAACAAGTACAGAGACTTATACTATCATGCAACCCTACTCTAATGAAGCACTAAGGCATCTTCGAATCAAACTAAAACGGGTCAGAACCGAAGTCAAAGCAAAAGTCAAGGTTTTGCGCCTTTCGGTTCCGAACCGGGTTTAAATAGAAATTTGTCGAGTCGGGCAAGCGTAGACAAGTTTTTATACTTATTACCATGTTATATTAAGGTTAAAACAGGTTACACGCCTCGCGGATTGCTAATTGTGCATTAAATCGCATTTTGTAATTCTGTTGACTTTTTCGGTCAACGTTTGACCCGACAAACGACCTAGTTAGGTCTGGATTCGGTACGTGCCCTTATAAGGGTTTAATACCCATGTAATTACCTATCTAACGGTACTCTTAATTCGGGTTACGACTGAGCTATCGTTAATAAATTGTGAAGTCAACCGTAAGTTACGATATATTGACTTTTACGCTAAATACTAAGTTAAATGTAATTAGGGAAGGACTAGTAGACTTACAAGTGTTTAATGATGATTTGGGATGCTTGGAAATCAGCTTGAAAGTTCCAGAGGTGATCAAATGAGTGTGCAAGAATGTTTGTGAATGAATGGGTTTTATATATAGTGTTTGTAGACACCACAATTCATTGACAACCAAGTCTACAACATTCCACAATCATTCAACACTTGTTACTAGTGCCTAGGGTAGTCTAAGGGTCCTTCACATGCAAGAAAAACCGGCCAAAGTGGTAACATTCGCGCATAACAGGCAACAGCAGGTAGTTCTGTCGCTGGGCACCCCTCGCGTAGCGCGAGGGGTCGTCGCGCTACGCGACGCCCTACTGCAGATCAGATTTTTGATTTTGTTGTTTGTTGGTGTTTCGAAAGGGCAACCGGGTACAAACGACTTGTTTTATCAGTAGGGGGCCTCCAATAAGTGTCTATATGCTGAACATACCCTACCATTAACCTTTGTTTCAATTGATTGCATATACAAGATCCGAAAACATCGGTTTACCATTGCTTTTCTTCGTGAGATTAAATCATGCTTTTCAACATCCATTATTGTGAACCCAACTTCTGAATTGAGAGCGTAATAGATGTGTAAATTATTATATCGAGTCTTGGGATTTATAATTGAGGTCGTTCAGAGGTAACGATTTAACATGACGCCACTTTAAATCTTACCGAAACATCTATATTAAATCCGGGTTTTCAACGCGTTTTTGTCTTATATGACACGTGTCGTTTTAATATTTAACCCGAAATTTGCGAGGTGTTACAAAAGGTTTCAACGATATCAGGTTTAACCCTGATACCGCCCGCGTAAACTAAGGATAAAGGATGTCGCGGCCCGCCTCAACTCAATATTTAGGGTTTTTAATTTATTTTAATTGCTATAACGTATTTCGGGCTCGGTTTTCACATACGGGGTGTATTATAAGACATATAAGAGTATTTTAATATATAATAGGGTGTCGAAAATATTATAAGGGTGTTGGTTTTGCCGAGGGTTGTTACAGGTTCACCCCATAGACCACCGTTGTGACAACCGGTAACTAACGGCTTCTAATTACGCGATTAACAAACGTTTAGGCGATAACAAGTAGTGTTTAAGAAACGAATTAGCTTAACTAGGCTATTGGAATGCCTAGGAACGCTTATTAGGCGTTACAGAGCGCGTATGGTAATTTTGCGGAAGAACTGCTGAGCGTTAAACGATAACGAACTGCCATCGTACAAAATACTCACAACGCCGGCAAATAATAAATTTTTATGACATATTTTAGCTTCGTAATTTAAATTTTATATCTGTAGTCGAAACCGAATCGAAAAACGGATTAAAATAGTGATCGACGCCTTTTACGCGCTTTTTACGCAACCGACGATCAAACGCGACAAAACGACTATCTACACTCTTTTAAGTATTTTTGAACCTAAATTGTTAGTTTATGACGTCGCCTAAACACAGGGATTGGGCTTGTGGGCATTGGGCCCAAGCCCAAAGCCCACTAATCTTAACCTAACTATAAATTAGAAGCAAAACCCTAAATCTATCATTTTCATCAGCCGTTTCCACAAGTTTTCCTTCTCCCTCCTATTTTCTCTCATCCTCAAACCCTATCCTCAATTCTCTGCAACTTAGCCAAACAATTAAGGGCATGTTTGGATGGGCTTCTCAAAACAACTTATTGGCTTATTGACTTATCAAGAAGCCAATAAGTTGTTTTTGTGTTTGGATAGACTAAAAGGACTTTTGGAAATAGCTTTTTGCAAAGAAGGAAAATCAGATTTTGAAAAGCCAAGATTTCATGACTTTTGGATCCAAAAGTGACTTTTCAAAAATGAATTTACTAAATTACCCCTTCTTTACCCCCTTATATTTAAAAGAATGCCCATTTTAGTCATTTTACACCAATAAGCTAATCCAAACACTTTTTTTAAAAACTCTTTTTCAAAAAGTCCTTTTCCCAAAAGTTAATAAGCCCATCCAAACATGCCCTAAAAGAACACTTTATCTTTATACACACACATACAACTATCAGATTCCCTCTTTCCTTCTCGTTTTTGTCTGAACATTGTGGGTGTTTGGGGTTCCTTTTTTGGAAGGGAAAAGGACTTTTGAGGGGAAAAAAGGACTTTTAAGAGTGTTTGGCTTTCCTTTTAAGGCAAAAGTCCTTTGCAAAAAACCAAAAGTCAGGTTTTTCTGACTTATTTTTGTGAGAAGTCCTTTTGGAAAAGTCAGAAAAAAGGAACCCCAAACATGATAATTATAATTTGTTTCCTTTGAATCTCTTCAACTAAATCAAAATACACACATAAAATTTTGTCATCATCTCTATCGATCTATACATCAGACCTTTCATCTTCAGCATTCATCTCCACTCATCTCACGGATCCGGCTGCCGTTGGTTCGGTGGCTCGGTTCTTCGGGCAAGACACCCCCCTCTTCGATGGATGAACGGACCACCACCACCATCGTCGGGTGGTGGTGGTGAGCGACGGATGGCCCCAGATATCGATGAGAGAGAGAGTGGTGGCGTATGGCGTGCAGCGGCGGAAGACGACGGCGCCGCCACCTGCGGCGACGGCGGTGGCGGTGATGACCGATGATGATGGTGGATTTCTAACGATGAAGATGGTGGTGCTGATTTCTGTTTGTTTTGATTTGGTTTGAGTTGCGGCACGAATCCGGCCTCAGATCCATCTCGGGTCAGTTACAGGAACACGAGGACAAAGATTTCCGATGGAACTGGTCCGACCGACTTTTCCGGTAGGTGCATCTCTTCCACTTTGCAGGTTCAGACTTGTTTAGATCCCGTTCAGACAAGTTCCTTTTGTTTTCTTTTCTTTTAGCGGGTGTTGACGGAAATAACAACGACAGTGGTAGGGGTCAGTCTCGGGACGAGCATTTGGGTTTGGTTCACACAATCCACGTTTGGTTCGGGTTCAGATTTGAGGATACGTCTGATTCAAGTTTGTTTGGGATTCGTGTCTCGTGGTTTCAAGTTTTGGTTTGGGTCTCGGTCAAACAGGTATCTCGGTTCAGATTTGATTCAGTTATGGTTCAACTCGACTTGACTTGGTTCCGTTCGGTTCAGGTTTCACCTCGGTTTGACAGGTTCGAGGTCCGGGTCAGCTCATAGTTCAGGTCAACAGCCAACGTTTGGTCAAACTTTGGTCAACAGATCAGTTCAGGTCCACGGCTCGGGTCAACGAGGTCAACAAATGGTCAACGCGGTCAAAGATCAGTTAACAGAAGACCGGTAACGAATTTAATCAAAGTGAGTTATTATACTTTTGATTAGATGTTAGATTTTATTTAGCTTACGCGACCGAGCTCGACCCATTTCGATTTGGTTTTAGTTTATATATATTATACTCGACAAAAATCTTATATGGATTGTTTATATTATTGAAGTGTTGATTAAATACGACGACTTTTATTGTCGGGATCGTCCAAAAATAGGGGAAACTCTGCCCAATTTTCCGTAAAAACTTGATATACGAAACATATTTTGTTATATAAACGACGCCTATCGGTATTCAGTGTATTTTATAAAAAAAAAAATATAAGGGTATATTTATTTTTGGCGACATTTCATAACTTATAAAACGAAGCTATAACATTTGGCGTATACTACTTACCTTTATTTATAAAACCACCAACACTCAAGCCTTATTATATTGTTCCAAAACACATTTAAAACTTTAATGCTTTGATAAAACGAGTTATATGTCGAATGTCGAGTATTCCAAATATTTTTTATAAATATATTAGTTATATTTATTTCAAACATCGACTTCGTACACTTTTATGAAATAAATGTGCCGTTTTATATTTATTTCAAACGCCGACCTTGAAACCTCTTACGATCTAGATATAGCTTTCATATTATTTCAAAAGTTTAATGTTCGGAAATCACATAAATAAATATAATTGTTTATGATTATCTCAATTATTTAGAGTTCAAATACTCTTATAAAATGAATATATTTGAATTTATATTCATTTCAAACATTAAGTCTTCCAATATATATATATATATATATGTGTGTGTATATACATTTAGTTGTTTCCATCCTATGAAAACTACAACGGTATATTACCAAAACGTATACGACATTTCGATTACGTAGCATTATCGATTTACGCAATTCTATTTATGACGACTTTGTAAATATATATATATATATATATATATTCTAAATCACTCGGAAAACTAAGTTGTTTCCGAGGCTTAACGTTTATCCCGATTAAATGGGATCAAATAACCTTAGATTGGTTATTTCAAAATCAAATTGATAACACCTTCGTAGAGTTGTTTTATTTACGACTCGGTAGAGCTCGGACACGTAGTTTATCTACGTTGTCTTATGTAGAAACTTATAAGTATTCCTTCGTAGGAATGTCGTAGTTGCACGCTAGCGAGTTCACATTCTTGGATGACATCACAGAATCACTTTTAGCTAGCTTTGCACAGGAATATTAAGGTGAGTTCATAACTCCCACTTTTTACAGTTTTACATGTTTATAAATGTTTTCGGGGGTGGAAAGACATGCAAGTTTTGCAAAAGTAAACAACTTTTCGTTGAACGAAAACTCTTATTTCTAAACCATATTGCGAATGGATTTCAAGGAACTCAAATGGTTTACGAACGATTTATACTAAACATACCGGTTTTACAAAACAAGTGCGTATTTTTGAAACGTGCATGATTTTCATGACAAGAGACGAGAACGTCCTAGTTACAACAACGGGACTGGGTTGGCCTGCGTACGAAAAACGAGACAACTCAGTGAGATCATGTCCTCCTTTTCTTTCAACTTTTCGATTTACAACTTTCGGGGGGAAATACATGTCAAACTTAGGTATGATTAAGTTATGGAATGAACTCTTAGATCATGTGAGCATAGGCTGTAACTGAGGTGCCATTAATCCTTTTGAGGACCAAGGAACAAAGGTTAGATCTAATGGGTACGGGCGAGCCCCACTCACGGTCCATGGGTGACCACTAGAGTGCTGTTGTGTCCATCGTCGAGAGTTCGACACTTAAATTGCCTACGCGGGTTGAGTACCTCCTATGTCGTCGCATATATTAATGTCCTCGCGAAACATCAATGATCAACATGTTCATAGACGCTTTACATACTAACTTACAACACTATAACGTTCATATAATATTCATTTGACGCAAACTCATACTACAGGGATTTACAAACTTGGGTAACGTTTTCAACTTACGTACAAGTAAGAGGACGTGTTGGTCCTGATTACAAAGACTTTGTTTTTGGGCTCGGTCCATTCTCTCTCGTGCAATGCACAAAGATTTTCGTGGGCTAGACTCACAATTTTCATATGATATATCGAGAAAAATGATTCTATTATATTTTCTCCACAACTTTTAAACCGGTTATCAAAAAGATTTATTTTAAATCTTTTCAAAACAAACTATGAACTCGCTCAACTTTATGTTGACTTTTTCGCATGTTCTTTCTCAGCTTGCATTTTCAAAACTATGAAACGGTTGGAATAGGAGAACCCATGGGAATTCGAGTACTTAGCGTCGTTCATTTTCTAGAAGTCTTAGCTTGTTTTTGCTTCCGCTGTGCAATGAAGATACCGGTCCAGTCACGCCAGCTCTGATATTTCGGGGTGTGACAGATTGGTATCAGAGCTATAGATTTCAGCGAATTAGGTTTCTGTAGAGATACCTAGGCTTTAACCTCACTATCTTCTGGGGACTTAGATATCAAGAATTGAACGCATACAGAACGCCTAAGACTCGAATATGGGTTTCAACCGTTGCCAAGAACAATGAGTTAACTGTTTTGATTTTAAACATGCACAAGAGTTGCGTTTGATACACGATACACGAAACAAATTCGCACATTAAGTAGAACTTTGAGAGTTGTGGATAACATGCACTTAGGGCCTTTGGAAGCTTATGTCGAAACTCATTAAAGGTCCTCCCTTAGAAACCGTGACTAACAACTCGGGCAAACGCCATTATATTATGTCGTCTATGTTATCTTACTTACCCGAGCAGGTAACCTACGCGGAACGAAACGCCAGTGCACACGAATACATGAAAACTCAAATTATACGTTAACGGATGTCGGAGCACATCACATTCTACGCAGAACGAAACGCTAGTGCGCAAGTATACATGAAACTTAAACTATACGTCAGCGGACGTCAGAGTGTATCACACACAACTTTCGAGACAAGGCCTTGGGAAAACATGATTGGGCACGACAACAACGATGCTAATCCTGTCAGCGGGAGAGCTACCAACCGAAATGCAGCACTTGCAACGTGATCCTGCAAATGACACGATTCACGCTGAGGTACGTTAAAACAAGATTTCACAACAGTCGATACTTAGTCTGAAGAGACTTACAATGGTTGGCGCTACAAAAGAAGTCACACGTCTTCGCATTACCCCTATTTCATTTACGGCAATTACGCAATGTTCGACATTTCATGGTAATGTCATCTAACAATCGATTATCACACGAACTTCCAGGTAAAGTCCTCAAATTTCTTTTATTGAAATTCCGAAGTTTTGCATATAGTGAGTAGATTTTCGCATCTCTACTCCCCCTCGTGGTCGTTGCACCACAAAGATTTTCTCCCATGATAGCGAACACTCAATTGCTTTATTTCTTGATAAATTCATATGCTACGCATGCTTGTTTGTTGCGCATGTGGTTTGTTTGATTCGTGAAGACCATCAGGGGCTTCACTTAAAATTGTTGTTTTATCAATGGATCAAATATTGTTTCGCTATGTTCGAGTTTTTGCATTGTGATTTGGATGACTGCATTATTGCAAAGCGTTGACTCTTTGATATCGAGTCAATGAACTCGTTGAAACTCATTTCTTTTGAGTTACATTACATGGTTTGTTCATTATAACCATGTCGAAATTCTCTTGTCAACACATGCATTCATTGTTGGAATGTGACTAAACCAAGTTCAATTGTTTGAACTTGCTCGTAATATATATATTCGATTCAAGGTCCTATATGATGGGTTGAGACCATCATATTCGAAATAATCCCAACAAGCACTTCATTTGTTTCGAACCATTATAGGCTTGTTTGGTCTTCGACTTCATTGAATCGTTTCTTTGATCACGATCACCTTGTGGTGGTGTTTTTCACAAGTTTGAAGCTTGCGCTAATCTCGTTGCTCACCTCATGCACGGATTTGATTATTTATTTACCTGTTTGTTGATATTAAATCCGCTTTGTTGATTTATCATATTAAAGCAATCTTAACACAATCGTGTGTTAAGATAATGGTACACAAATTTATGTCATATTTCGGTGTACCTTTTAACTGTTCTTTCAGCATCGATCGAACTTTTTGTGATATTCATTGCTTTTCATCTTCGATCGAGAACATTATTGGGTTGTTGTTTCAATATCAATTGAAAATCCTATGGGATTTGTTTTTACTTCGTTGAACCTTCATCTGATTTCTTACATGGTGATACTTGTTCGGTCACCGCTATTACTGAATTGTTTCATTCAATACGACACCTTGTGGTGTCAGTATAAACTTGTAGCTTGTGCTAATCCCAATCAGCTGTTTCATGCAAAACTATTTATGCTTTTCGTTTGACACATCGTTTAAATCGTCTTAATGCAATTATGTATTAAAGACGATGATACACCAGGTTCAGTTGTATTTCGCTTCGGTGTATCCTTGCAGCTCAATAATGTCAACACGTTGATTTTATTCATTTAACGGTTTGATTGTTGATAAATCATTTTTATGACTCTATTTATTTGAACTTGTTAAATTCGAGTTTCAATCATACAACAACCAACACCAGCTTCCGTTGGTAGTGAATTCTATTGTTTCAAAAATTGATTTGCATATTGTGAACGATCATTTGGAATTCTATTGGTCGAAATTCCTCTTTTGTTGAAGCCCGTAAACTTGGTTGCATGGGTGATAGTATCACTACACTTCGTTCACTTGACATCGATTTCTGGTACAAACTCAGTTGAACCGTTGGGTTCTTATTGATGCAAAACGAACTTGAATTCACATAATTCGAATAAGTATTGATTCGATTACACAGTCATCCACTTTGATATTATTCGGACTTACCTAGGAACGTCATAACTCTAAGGAGATAACATAGTCTAAATTTCGAGGACGAAATTTCTGTAACAGGGGGAGAATGTGACAACCGGTAATTAACGGCTTCTAATTACGCGATTAACAAACGTTTAGGCGATAACAAGTAGTGTTTAAGACACGAATTAACAAGTAGTGCCCAAGCCCAAAGCCCACTAATCTTAACCTAACTATAAATTAGAAGCAAAACTCTAAATCTATCATTTTCATCAGCCGTTTCCACAAGTTTTCCTTCTCCCTCCTATTTTCTCTCATCCTCAAACCCTATCCTCAATTCTCTGCAACTTAGCCAAACAATTAAAAGAACACTTTATCTTTATACACACACATACAACTATCAGATCCCCTCTTTCCCTCTCGTTTTTGTCTGAACATTATAATTTGTTTCCTTTGAATCTCTTCAACTAAATCAAAATACACACACATAAAATTTTGTCACCATCTCTATCGATCTATACATCAGACCTTCATCTTCAGCATTCATCTCCACTCATCTCACGGATCCGGCTGCCGTTGGTTCGGTGGCTCGGTTCTTCGGGCAAGACACCCCCCTCTTCGATGGATGAACGGACCACCACCACCATCGTCGGGTGGTGGTGGTGAGCGACGGATGGCCCCAGATATCGATGAGAGAGAGAGTGGTGGCGTATGGCGTGCAGCGGCGGAAGACGACGGCGCCGCCACCTGCGGCGACGACGGTGGCGGTGATGACCGATGATGATGGTGGATTTCTAACGATGAAGATGGTGGTGCTGATTTCTGTTTGTTTTGATTTAGTTTGAGTTGCGGTAGGTGCATCTCTTCCACTTTGCAGGTTCAGACCGACTTTTCCGATGGAACTCGTCCGACCGACTTTTCCGGTAGGAACTCGTCCGACCGACTTTTCCGATGGAACTCGTCCGACCGACTTTTCCGGTAGGTGCATCTCTTCCACTTTGCAGGTTCAGACTTGTTTAGATCCCGTTCAGACAAGTTCCTTTTGTTTTCTTTTCTTTTAGCGGGTGTTGACGGAAATAACGACAGTGGTAGGGGTCAGTCTCGGGACGAGCATTTGGGTTTGGTTCACACAATCCACGTGTGGTTCAGGTTCAGATTTGAGGATACGTTTGATTCAAGTTTATTTGGGATTCGGGTCTCGTGGTTTCAAGTTTTGGTTTGGGTCTCGGTCAAACAGGTATCTCGGTTCAGATTTGATTCAGTTATGGTTCAACTCGACTTGACTTGGTTCCGTTCGGTTCAGGTTTCACCTCGGTTCGACAGGTTCGAGGTCCGGGTCAGCTCATAGTTCAGGTCAACAGTCAACGTTTGGTCAAACATTGGTCAACAGATCAGTTCAGGTCCACGGCTCTGGTCAACGAGGTCAACAAATGGTCAACGCGGTCAAAGATCAGTTAACAGAAGACCGGTAACGAATTTAATCGAAGCGAGTTATTATACTTTTGATTAGATGTTAGATTTTATTTAGCTTACGCGACCGAGCTCGACCCATTTCGATTTGGTTTTAGTTTATATATATTATACTCGACAAAAATCTTATATGGATTGTTTATATTATTGAAGTGTTGATTAAATACGACGACTTTTATTTTCGGGATCGTCCAAAAACAGGGGAAACTCTGCCCAATTTTCCGTAAAAACTTGATATAAGAAACATATTTTGTTATATAAACGACGCCTATCGGTATTTAGTGTATTTTATAAAAAAAATAAATAAATACAAGGGTATATTTATTTTTGGCGACATTTCATAACTTATAAAACAAAGCTATAACATTCGGCGTATACTACTTACCTTTATTTTAAAACCACTAACACTCGAGCCTTATTATATTGTTCCGAAACACATTTAAAACTTTAATGCTTTGATAAAACGAGTTATATGTCGAATGTCGAGTATTCCAAATATTTTTTTTATAAATATAATTAGTTATGTTTATTTCAGACATCGACTTCGTACACTTTTATGAAATAAATGTGCCGTTTTATATTTATTTCAAACGCCGACCTTGAAACCTCTTACGATCTAGATATAGCTTTCATATTATTTCAAAAGTATAATGTTCGGAAATCACATAAATAAATATAATTGTTTATGATTATCTCAATTATTTAGAGTTCAAATACTCTTATAAAATGAGTATATTTGAATTTATATTCGTTTCAAACATTAAGTCTTCCAATATATATATATATATATATGTGTGTATGTGTGTATATACATTTAGTTGTTTCCATCCTATGAAAACTACAACGGTATATTTACCAAAACGTATACGACATTTCGATTACGTAGCATTATCGATTTACGTAATTCTATTTATGACGACTTTGTAAATATATATATATATATATATATATATATATATATATATATATATATATATTCTAAATCACTCGGAAAACTAAGTTGTTTCCGAGACTTAACGTTTATCCCGATTAAATGGGATCAAATAACCTTAGATTGGTTATTTCAAAATCAAATTGATAACACCTTCGTAGAGTCGTTTTATTTACGACTCGGTAGAGCTCGGACACATAGTTTATCTACGTTGTCTTATGTAGAAACTTATAAGTATTCCTTCGTAGGAATGTCGTAGTTGCACGCTAGCGAGTTCACATTCTTGGATGACATCACGGAATCACTTTTAGCTAGCTTTGCACAGGAATATTAAGGTGAGTTCATAACCCCCACTTTTTACAGTTTTACATGTTTATAAATGTTTTCGGGGGTGGAAAGACATGCAAGTTTTGCAAAAGTAAACAACTTTTCGTTGAACGAAAACTCATATTTCTAAACCATATTGCGAATGGATTTCAAGGAACTCAAATGATTTACGAACGATTTATACTAAACATACCGGTTTTACAAAACAATTGCGTATTTTTGAAACGTGCATGATTTTCATGACAAGAGACGAGAACGTCCTAGTTACAACAACGGGACTGGGTTGGCCTGCGTACGAAAAACGAGACAACTCAGTGAGATCATGTCTCCCCTTTCTTTCAACTTTTCGGTTTACAACTTTCGGGGGGAAATACATGTCAAACTTAGGTATGATTAAGTTATGGAATGAACTCTTAGATCATGTGAGCATAGGCTGTAACTGAGGTGCCATTAATCCGTATCAAAGTATAACATATAAATATACTTATTCTAAGAGGGAGTTGCGGCCATCCTTCAAGTCAAACACCGCTCGACGTACCAAGCGACACTTTGCTTCATTTCTGGCCACCAACCGGCCTATTAGTCAAACCTGTGAATCGGGTCATGACTTGGGCAAACCTTACGGTTCACCCCATAGACCACTGCTAATTACATATATACCCATTTCATTAAAATTATTCTTTTTAAATTACCATTATACCCTTGATGAAATCAATTTCATTGTATTAATCTTTTTTTATCAATAAATAGTTGAATAAATATTGTATTAATCTTTTTTATCAATAAGTAGTTGAAATCAAATCTCTGCACAATATTCATCTACCACCAGTACCAAACCAGAACAATCAAACATAAACCCTAACATATTCAATAGATCCTTGAAGCACAACGATTTGAGATGATTAACGAAGTTGATTTGGAATACACACATAACCAGAATCACACACTCCAACCCAACTTGCAGGCACCCTCAAAGCTCTCTCTCTTCTCTATAACGCCGGCACACCCCAATCCCTAAAACAGATAAAACCTAGCCGGAAAGATACCTCACGGTGGTTTAAAGCGATGGCGGCGACAGTTGGTTTCATGTGGGTTTCCACCTGTGGCTGACATTGGTGGTCGAAACCAGCGGTAGGGTTGTCGTATACAGAAAATGGGTTGCGACGGGCCCTTTCTGGTTCACAGTGGCGAGCGGTGGCGTGCGGTGGCTGCTTTACACAAGTGCGGCGATTATGGCTTACGAAGTTACGATGGTGTTTGATTTTAAGGTGAGTAACAATGATGGTATAGGACAGAAGACAGATGATCTATTGTATATGTATGTGTATATATAAATATAGGGTGGGGTTCGGCTACAAAGTCTATTTTTCCTACAAAGTGTACAAAGTCATAAAACACCACAATTTCAGCCATAAAACATACTCAAAACCCACAAATAACAGAGTGAAGATTACTAAAACACAATATACAAACCCTAACAGTCCATAAAAGCTTCAAACACACAATCGTTGAACTATAAATATAAAACACAACATGATAATCAACATAAAACACACTAATGTTAGTTTTTCGAAAATCAAAGACTTATCATTCAAAACACAACACAAAACCCACAAATATGTGGTTTTAGTAAGCTTCACTTTATTATTTGTGGGTTTTGAGTGTGTTTTATGGCTTAAATTGTGGTGTTTTATGACTTTGTACACTTTGTAGGAAAAATGGACTTTGTAGCCAACTCCCACCCTATATATATATATATACATATATATATATTTGTATAAGAATTGGCTGTAAAAATTTTAAAATGGATGAAACCACATTTTGGGGAAATTCCAATGATTTGAACCAGGCTTGATGTGATTTCTTTTTCAACAATGGTTGAAATCAATGTGTGTTCATGGGATTTGGTTTTTTTATTCACATTTATATTACAAAAAGGGTAAATGGGTAATTTCAAAAGAAATGGAGAAATATGTAATGGGTAAATATCTAAGACCATGTGTAGTGGGGCGTTTTAAAAAAAAAAAAATTCAAAAATAACGCCCAAAAACGCCCCCCCATTACATAGGGCGTTGTTTGGCGTTTTTTTTGAAAAAAATGACTTTGGCGTTTTATATAAAACGCCTTGCCCCAATCTCCTTCTCCAATCATCTTCCATCTCCCTTTTTGTTATCTAATAAGATTTTTTTGAGTGTTTTTTTTATTTAATTATTTTACATCTCATTTAACATAATGCCCCCATCCCCACTACACCCATTTTGTAAAAACGCCCAGTAATGCCCCTTGCTGACTGGGCTGCCACATGACGCAAAACGCCCAAGTGTAGGGGCATTACCACTACGCATAGTCTAATAAAGGTTCTCACCTTCCCCGTACCCGCATCAATTCCCCATAGCTATTCACCATTATATCTCCCACCTGAAACCCTACGCCCTAGATCTCACCATTTTTCAACCACTCACATCAACCCTAAGCCCTTAATACCAATCCCCTGTTAATCCGAATTCATTATGGTGAGAACAAGAAGAAGAATTTACGGTGAAGAAGTCTCACAATCTTCATCAAATGTAAGTCTTGCACTGATAATCTTCATCAAATGTAAATATCTGTTGTTGTTCGGTTAATCTACATTTCTTTCAAATAGTAATTGCTGTTGATTACTTGATTTTATTCGACTTTTCTTTGATTTATGGTTGTATGGTTGTTGTTAATGGGTGTTTAATCTTTAGCTAGGGAGTTCTTGATCTGTGTAGTGCACACAAGGTGTTTGTGAAAATGCCTCGCCCAAAAAGGAATTTAAAAAACTAGGGGTTAAATGAATCTTTCTGTTTCTTTTAGTTTTGTTTAAATGTTTTTTTTTTTTTTTTTTTGTTGAGAGAGTGCCATAGTTTTGACAGCTCATTTGAGTCTGAGTAAGAAGATTCAACAGTGGTTTCTATCTTTTTTCCTTTCACATATTCCATTAGTGGGAACATTCTGTTAGGACTCATAAAACTTTGCATGACCAACCCTTTATCTGGATGAAACACCTTACATACCTTGTCCTTTATGAAGAGAAAGTAGAAACCATTTCTTGTAATTGAAATTGGTTATTCTTAAGATCAGGGACATAGTAGATATCTTGAACAATAAAACTTAAAGACTGCTTTAATGACTGCCAAACTGCCTTTGCTGAGCTTCTGTCCATAATCTGCTCAAACATGGTTCTATCTATAGCCTGGTATAGATAGTGTTTCACCTTCTGATCCTTAGTTTTCTGGTCTTCCAATCTTCTCCTCTGAGCATCATTTTGTGCCACACCTGCTACTGGTTCGTCCAGACCAGTTTCAATGATGCTCCATAACCCTTTGCTCTCAAGAGATTTTCCATAATCTCACTCCAGTGCTCGAAGTGACCATCAAACTGAGTGAGGTTAAAAGAGTAGAAGATGAATTACAAACTTGGTAGTCAAGCTTTGGTATCAACTGATTTCATAGGGCGTTCTTAGATGAATGAGTTAAAAGTTACATGTTGTCATGTTGAAACTGTCAATGGGTCAATTTCTGTTGAAAACGGGTTAAATGGGTTGAAACTTGTAGTCTATGTATTAAAACTTATACCTTAATGCCCCCTATCTATACTTGTGCTATAATGCTTGTATTCTATGTATTAAAATAGAATTAAGGTTAAGTGGCTTAGCAAGTTGTTGCAAGCCCAACAATTTGCTAAGCTACTTTTGTAATGTTGGGTTACACTCTTTTAAGTACCTGGCAATTTTTATTTTGTTTCGCTTTTACAGAGTCAATACACGAAAAGAAGAAGACTACAAAGTTTTCATGTATCTGATGTAAGTCCATAGATTTCAATATATACATCCTATATCAATAGGACCATTATTGACCATGGAAGTACAAATATTTCGATAATTCCAAATTTGAGATCATAAGATTTGCAAGAAATTTATCTGGGAACTGTCATTTTATATTGTATTTGATAACCATTTGAATTATTAACTCCCTGGGTTGGTTATGGCTGCTGTTGCTTCTTTATCTTTTTCTTCTTCAGTAATTACTACTAGCAAGTACATTGTTTAGGTCATGTCTTCATTTCTGTGTGTAATTTCTCACTTAAACAATGTAAATGTCTCTTTTACAGATAGCTTATTCACATAGAAGCAGACCGAAACAATTTGATCAACAAGAGGTAAGTTTAAGAACTTGAAGATTAGTTAATTATTTGCTTTCATGTGTGTTTCATTCGACCCCTACTGGTGTTAGGTAAAATAACACATCCTTTAACTTATGCAAATGGGTATATGGGTTGGGTTATTTGGGTTTCGGGATTGCGTACCGTTTTCGTTGTCGTCGTTCTTATTAGATTCATCTGTTCCTTAGAATACTAAATTGTTCCTTAGTTTTTCACTTTGTACTTTAGAATACAAAGATACAAGTCAATTGCTACTTTTATAGTTTTATGGTTATGTGTAGTCGTTGTCGTCCTTATTAGATTCATCTACCCAAATAACCCGACCGATCAACTCCTTACGTAGTAGTCTAAATACAAAGATATAAGTCAATTGTTCACCATTTGACCACTAGAGTTCACCATTTGCTAAGCCACTTTTTAAATGTCGGGTTACCTCTCCAAGGGCCTGGAGATTTTTTTATTTTAAATTATTTTATTTTTCCATTTTTACAGGGGAAGCGACAAAGGGTTACCTCTCAAAGGGCCTGGTTAAATTATTTTATTTTTTACAGGGTAAGCGGCAAAAAAAGAGCAAAGATAGGAGTTTTTTTACATTCGATGTAAAGTACATAGATTTCAATATATATTTTTTGCCAATTTTGATAATTCCAATATATTTTTATGGTTATGTGTAGATCTCTAACAAGAAGAACTACGAGTTAATTGGCTTATTGCGTACTAATGATGACACATATAGGCAATTGTTGGAACAAGTCTGCAATGGTCGAGACCGGAGCATGGGAACCATGGGAACTGCTGCTCATAGGGATGTATTCTGGAGTATCTTTGCTTCTAGATTGTGTAAGAAAACCGGCTTAGAAAACAAGGAAGGCATAGACGTTGCGTGTCAGCATTATTGCGACGATCTCAAATTGGTGTACAAGGACATGCGGGTAATATTAAAAATGATAGTAACCCTTTTATTTTTTTCTCTCTCTCTCTCTCACTTTTTTGATTCAACATTGCCACATTGGTTATGCATGCAGAAGACCGCCGGCCCTTATCCTATTAATTTTGTTCACGAAGAAACTTGGGCTCAAATGAGTCGTATTTTTGGTGGCTGTACTCCATCCACTTCAACAGGGAGAAGTTCGTGGTCAAGAAAGAGCACTTCCTCTGGAAGATCAGAAGCAAGTAAAAAAAGATGTGGGTCAATTTATAATATCAGGTGACTTGATAGCAGATCAAGGATGCTGGTAAGTTTTTTGACTATACTTATCATATGTTTCAGGTCACATCTTTTTTTACTTATCTGGATGACCTGAAACATATGATAAGTATAGTCAAAAAACTTACCAGCATCCTTGATCTGCTATCAAGTTACCTGATATTATAAATTGACCCACATCTTTTTTTACTTGCTTCTGACCTTCCAGAGGAAGTGCTCTTTCTTGACCGCGAACTTCTCCCTGTTGAAGTGGATGGAGTACAGCCACCAAAAATACGACTCATTTGAGCCCAAGTTTCTTCGTGAACAAAACTAATAGGATAAGGGCCAGCGGTCTTCTGCATGCATAACCAATGTGGCAATGTTGAATCAAAAAAGTGAGAGAGAAACAAAAAGATAAAAGGGTTACTATCATTTTTAATATTACCCGCATGTCCTTGTACACCAATTTGAGATCGTCGCAATAATGCTGACACGCAACGTCTATGCCTTCCTTGTTTTCTAAGCCGGTTTTCTTACACAATCTAGAAGCAAAGATACTCCAGAATACGTCCCTATGAGCAGCAGTTCCCATGCTCTGGTCTCGACCATTGCAGACTTGTTCCAACAATTGCCTATATGTGTCATCATGAGTACCCAATAAGTCAATTAACTCGTAGTTCTTCTTGTTAGAGATCTACACAACCATAAAAATATATTGGAATTATCAAAATTGGCAAAAAATATATATTGAATTCTATGAACTTTACATCGAATGTAAAAAAACTCCTATCTTTGCTCTTTTTTTGCCGCTTACCCTGTAAAAAATGGCATGAGGTCAATCAGAGGCACAAGAATGGCATGTTGACACTTTGGATCCCTTTTACTTACATATTTACATTGTTTGACAATTTTAGTCCCTCGGAAACAGTTTGTTACACGTTTAAAGTCCATGACACGTGTCTTTATTATATTGGACGTGATTTTGCGAGGTGTTACACGTTTCAAGCGGCTCTCGGTACTACGCTTAATCTAAGTACCGCTTTTCATCCCTAAACCGACGGTCGGACTGAAAGAACGATTCGTACCCTTGAAGACATGCTCCGTTCGTGTGTCATAGATTAAGGCCCTCCCTAGTTAAAACTCTATGCATGAGAAAATAATATGTTATATGAATGACTCTATCTTATCTATTTTAAGAAAAAAAAATCACTAAATATACATAATTATCCTATCCTACCCTCTGAATTTGGTATGACACATAAACTTGTCTAACCTTTGAATTTGTTATGTTATTTTACGTAGTGAATCTACATATGATTCAACTGTTATGTATTGTTTTGATTAGGGTTGTCTCTAAGAATTCTTAAGATTTTCAGGGCTCTGTGCGAGTAGAAAAAATGGGCCCCTAAATATAAATTTATTGATATAAAATTAGTAATTGGACGGTGGTTGTAGTAAGTAGTAACATTGAACAAAAAAAATATATTGTAGCAAATGATCTATGTAAATGGTTAAATGAGAAAAAAAAACTTACAAATTTAAACAACAAAAGATGTAATTTTTTTCTATATAAATGGTTAAATGAGAAAAAAAAAACTTGCAAATCTAAGGAGACTCAAATTTAAATGTGAAAATTTATAATCTTAAACAAGAAAACATGTAAAGTTTTTATGTAAATAGTTAAATGAGAAAAAAAAAAGAGTAAAATGCACGGATAGTCCTTGTGGTTTTGCAAAATAACACCTATAGTCCCCCAACTTTTGGAAATTACAGCGGTGCTCCCTGTGGTTTGACAGTTTGTTACTCGGATAGTCCCTGGAGTGGATGACGGTTAGTTTTCTCCGTTAAGTGGATGTGAAATGACAAATTTACCCTTCAACATCGATCGTATCACCGTCGCAATCACCTTCAACACCGAAACCGCACACCGATCGATCACCATCGCAATCACCGTCAACATCATCGAATCATCATCTCCATTGAATCACCATACCACTTCGACATCGTATCATCTTCAACCTGCAAATCATCACGTTCATCATCATTATCGGACATCACCGTTTGTTCATATCGTCAGTTCTGGTAACCGTATCGTCAATACATATCATCGTCACCGGAATTGCACCACCGTATCGTCGAGCTCTGGTAACCATCGCCAGTTCATATCGTCATCATAAGAACATCATCGTCAATCAACTCACCATCTCCGACCACCACACTTATCGTCGACCACCACCTTACCTGCAACTCCGTCATAGTCCTTAACTCCGATCATCTTCTCTGACGTGCAACACCATACAACCTCAATCAACATCGTCCAATTCATCACTGAATAAACCCCATCTCAGTTCCAACGTATCATCACCATCGTCTCACTGTTCACCTTCAGTTCATCATCTCCACGTTCAGATTATAGTTTCATATCAGTCTCAACATCATCTTCGTCACCATATCTTCTCTGTTACCTCCGATTACCTCCGGCAATCCACCATCGTCATCATCATCGTCCATCACAGTGCATCATCGTTTCGAATCATCATCACCATTACAGAAGGTTTATCGAAGAAACACTTGAAGTGTGCAACTTGACGGAGTGGAGAAGATGAAGGGCAAATTTGTCATTTCACATCCACTTAACGGAGAAAACTAACCGTCATCTACTCCAGGGACTATCCGAGTAACAAACTGTCAAACCACAGGGAGCACCGGTGTAATTTTCAAAAGTTGGGGACTATAGGTGTTATTTTGCAAAACCACAGGGACTATCCGTGTATTTTACTCAAAAAAAAACTTACAAATCAATGGAGGTTTTGAAAATTCCAAACTTAAGGCTAAAAAATAAGTTTTATGGAGCCTTCACCTTGTTAATATAATATGCTAAATCTAACACCTTAAAGCCGAAACAAAACATGGAGCAATGATACGTGGTCGAATAATGGTGCTCGTTTATATTTTAAGTTTGAGTTTTTACTTGACTTTTAATCTCGAATAGCCTACTTTTAATTAAATTTGTGTTTTGCAGGTTTAATGGAGTTTAAGGAGCTTTTTGGTAGCTTTACGGGTCACCGAAGCGAAAAACGGACCACCAGGACGTGAAACGGGTCAACCGAGGACTCAAGACGCGAAAAACAGAGACCATGACATGGAAGGCCCGTCGCCGACGCCACCCTAGGCCGTCGGCGACGCGATTGGGAAACGTGTGTCAGCTGAAAATCCCGTAACCAGGAGAATAACATGTAAGCTAAGAATTCACAACCTTTTCAATCAACCAAAACCACAAAAATAATCTAGTAAGCTTCATAAGCTGTGACACTCGTTTAAATTCAATCAAGTCCATTTGCAAACCACATACTCTTTGTGGTTCGACCCCTTACCACAACTAGCTATTTGTTAAGGGTAATTTGGGTATATAAATATTATCTTTGACCGGAGCGCGACACTTCGATCAAATTTTGGCGCCGTTGCCGGGGAGTTAGTGCGCTTTGTGTTTGGATACTTGTTTGTATTTTTTGATTAACTGTTTAAAGTGCTTAGTTCTTTTTGTAGTCTTGCTTTTTCCTTGTTACGCGGGTTGTGTTATTTGTGCAGGACACAGGTAGTGCATGCATACAAGGAATTCCGGGCGAACATCACCGTTAGTTTACGAACCGGAAATTGAGAGAGTTGAAAGAAGGAATTTAGCGAGTCGGTTAGAAGCAACCCTTGTTTCTAACCAAGTCACCTAAGATTCACAGTCCACACCATCCACTGAAACCGATTCAATGGCAAACCAAAACTCCAATCACCCAAACCTCAATCAAAACCAATTCCAATCTCGAGGAACCTTCCATCTCGCCCAAAATGTCCAACATATACCTCAAAATCAACCGGGTGGCGGTGACAACTCAAGACCGCCCACACCACCTTTTCGAAACCAAGTTCCCAATAACAACCAAAGAACACCCCAACAACAAAACCTTCACCGACACAACTCCTTACCCGCTAACCTTGATGACCGGAATGTTAATTCCGATCGTAGAGGCAACTGAGATCGTGGCAATCCCGCGAATGAAGACCCGTTTTCCAATATTGACGACTTGCGAAATGCCATCCCCGATTATGAGCCGTTTAGTGTTCCCGGTTACCAATCGCCGGAACACGTGAGTATTCACTCGGAATACTCGGATGACGGGGGTAATTATGATGAACAGGTAGATGATGACGGTTGGGGTTATGTGAACCGGGGCAATGTTTACAATGCTAGAGGGTTTGATGATGATGAATTTGGCTATCAAAATGCCAATTTTGTGGGGAATGAAAACTACGGTTATGGGAATGCTCGAAACGACGGTTACGGAAACAACCGAAACCTACGAAACAACAATCAACGGAACCGGAATGATGGGTTCTACAACAACAATAACAATGTGAATCATAAACGGATTCCGTGTTTTGTGGGAGGAGGTAATCAAGGAGGTAACCAAGGTGGGAATAGAGGGGGTAATCGAAGACCAAGAGAGCAAGAAGTTGATGGTCCACGTCGTCATCAACAACCTCCAAGGGGAGTCAATGACCGTTTTAGGCCGGTGGTCACGGACAATGACTCACCGATTGTATGTGAACGAAGAATGTTTGATTGTAAGCCTCATTACATCAACATCCTCCCCCACTTCAATGGGAGGTCCAATGATGAACTATATACTCATTTGGCGGAGTTTTCGGCCATATGTAGTACTATTGGAGGGCATGATTTCGCATTAGAAGAGGTCAAGCTTCGGTTGTTTCAGTTTTAGCTAAAGGATAAGGCGAAACAGTGGTTCCTCACACTTCCGGCGGGTAGTATTCGTACATGGGTCGAAATACAACAGGTTTTTCTTGATGAGTATTACTCGATGGCGAAGACTGATGATGCTAGAGATGAAATTAGGTCTTTCCGCCCACTCTCAAGTGAACCATTACATGAAGCATTCACTCGATACAAAGAATTAATCCGGAAGTGCCCACATCATCAAATCGAAAAGTGGGAGTTGGTTAAGTGTTTCGTGAAAGGGTTAGATAATGAGACATGGAACCACCTCGAGTCAACGAGCAACGAAACGTTATTGAGTAACCATGAAGATGACGATAGGGAATTTCTTGAGCGGATGAGCAAAAGGTCAAAGTCAAAAGAGTCGGCCGATATAGCTAAGAAACATCCCGTTTCCCGATCACTTCCCGATCTCGATTCTAACTCTAAGGATCGAATTACTACTCTAGAACGGGAGTTAGCTCGAATGAAGAGAAAAGAGGTGAGCGCGGTGCAATTCGCGGTGTGTGAGGATTGTAGGGAGATTGGTCATCGGACCGATCAATGTCAAACGGGACCGGGTGACTACACTGAAGAGGTAAATCAAGTGTTTGGTGATAGAAAAAACAATGATATGAATTCGAACACTTATCATCCCGGATTAAGAAACCGTCCCAACTTCTGATATGGGAATGCCACAAACCAAATGAACCCGAATTTTCAACCGGGAAACCAAAGCGGGCCATCCTACCAAAATCGCCAAGGTGATCGATGTCGTAAGGTAGGTCAAAAATATAAGTGAAAATGTCCTATTCACCTTTTACTAGTAAATGGTAAGTACGGTGTCGAATCCACGGGGAATCAATGGAAAGTATGAAAGCTCGTTGTTTTAATTACCATCTATGTCTAAACTAATTGCTTTTTGCAGTTTTGAGAATGATTGCGAAAACAAATGTAAATCAGAGTTGTAAACAATTATGAGAAAAAGGACCAATCTCCGGGTTTTCAGGTTATGCAGAAAATCATGTTACTTAGTTACCACTATTTGGAAATCACATAGACATGATTTGATAAAACTTGTTTCGATAAATAATCAGCGGATAATATACTTGATTGCAATGATCCACGATCGAAACCGAAAGATTGATGCAAATGAATAGTAATCCAACTAATTACCAATTTCGGATTTCATAAACATAATCAAGTTCAATGATTAAAGGTTTAAAACAATGACAATTTAGAATTTAATCCCGATCGTTGATGAACAAACCAAATAATTGATGAACAAGAATGATTACGATAATCAAATATTGTTTAATCGAACAAGAACAATAAGAATAACTAACCGAAAGATTAATCAATTCTCAATCCAAAAAGTTGTAAACAATAAGCAAGCCCAATGTTTCACACATAAACCCTAGTCCCGGAGACGGTCATGGGATGACTAGCCGCTCATGATGCTCGATCTTCAAAGGCTTGAACGAATGTTGAACTCATGATTGGTTTGGCTAAGTGGTGAGGAATGATGATGATATCGATGATACTTTGAGAGCTAAGTGTTGTATGTATAAAAATGTCTGTAATAGTTGTAACATGTATTCCACCCCGAAGTATAAAACTGAAAACAGTTAAGAGAAAAGGCGGAACATGAACTCACTTTGATTGTGGGTAAGTCCAAACGCGTATATAATTGTATGAGTTTTGGAAACAAGATTCCACGTCACTCTAATTGTTTGAACATGCAACAATATAGAATGTGTATCAACAATAATTTTTAATTGGATTATTGGAAATCCTAAATCTATAGGATTCGGTAGTGTTTTGTTTAAATGGAAATTATGTGGTTTGGATAACCTAACAAGAGGACTTGGAAAATGAATACGATGTAACGGAATTATTTATGAAAAATATTTATTTATCATAAATAATAAAATTGCAAAAATGTACAAATGATTTAATATAAACATTTGTAATAATAAATCAAATATATTTAACTAGTATAATTAAATATAATGATTATTGGCAAAATATTGTGCAAGTGATATAATTAATTTATAAAAATTATAAATTAATTTAGATGGTTTAAAATAATTATTATGGCTTTGGAATCATTTTAAATAAATAAATTGAATTAAAATTATTAAAATAACAATAAATAAGTTTATATAATGTTAATTATCTAAATAATTAAACATAATAAAAATTTAGATTCTAAATTTATATAAACTCATAATAATGCATCTTTTGCCATAAAAATAGTCTTGGATAAAATTTATATAGTTATATAATTTAATTACATTAAATTAAACTATATTTATAAGTATAAATACTGATTTATTTATATAAATATCAAATTTATATAAAATATGAGCAACAATATTATTTTTGTAAAGATCAGTATTTAAAATAATTAATCTGAAAATTTGAGTATTTAATTCTTAAAAATCGATTTATTATTGATTATTTAAAAATAAACTGTTTTAATATTGTAAAAATTAGTTTTATAAATAAATTGACTAATTTTATATTTTTAATAAAGGCAACAGTGGTTAATAGTCTTATAAAAATTACTGAAATGATAAAAATGTTAACAATAAAATGATTAAAAAGAAATGCAGACCCCTGGGTTCGAACCCGGGTCTGTATTGGAAACAAACACACACACAACCACTGGGCCATCAGTGGCTTTTGTTTAAATTTTAGTTTATTTAATATATATATATATACAGAATAGAATTTAGTCATCTTCCCCAAATAGAGTCAACAGAAAAGTCAACCCTCGCAATTCATGATCAAAACTGGTTTATAATTTAATTAACTTTGGGGAAACATTGTATAAGCATAAATGAACTAATTGGACGAATAAAAACGAACCGGTATCGGCTGGAACGACGTATCGGCTAGATTCCGACGACTGGTTCTCCGGCGGTAGTTGCAGGTTCGATTTCCGACGTTTTCGAAGAGTTTAAGTGATTTTGAGGGGTGTGGGAGGTTCGTGTGAATCTGAGAATCTTATATACGAGTCCAATTCGATCTCAGATCCAACATAACATAGTGGAATTGATTCACTTTTATTTTTTTTTATAAAATGTCCGATAACCGTCGGTTTGGCACGAAGTTTTGTCGATTAAGTGATTCAATGGGTTGGCAAAGGGTTGGAAACTCGTGGGTGATGTTTTCGGATTAATTAAACAAAGGTTGGTGGGGTTTGGATCGAATTCCGGCAACTGGTAATGCGATGTGAAATATTATATTTAATTTCTAAAGTGTTGTTAAATTTAATACAAATCAATATAAATCACATTCCAACTGGTAGTCCAGTTGGTTTGTGCGAGTATTGGGTTTCGGATGGGCGCGGGTTCGAGTCCCATTTGTGGCCGGTTCGAATGGATTAAACCTTTTTAATGTTTCAGAATTTATTTTAATAAAATAATTGAAATCCTAATTAGTGTATATATGAATTTAATTTCCTAATTCTAACAGCTCTGTACAGAGGATAAACTGGTTAAGGCGTTGCGATTATAACCGAGAGGTTACGAGTTCGATCCCAGCAAAGGCCGGTCCGATACAGAAGGACCCCTTTTTAACAGAATTTTGACATATTTACACTTTGGCCCCTCAAGTTTCATTTTTTTTTACAAAAATAGTCCCTGAACTTCCGAAAAATTGCAATAACAGTCCCTATACTTTCATAAAAAGTACATAATTGGTCCCTGAAGTTTCTAAAATTTTACACAAATGGTCCCTGTACTGTTCAGTTAAGTATGCTAACTGAGTTAATGTTTAAAGAAGGAAATCTTTATAAAAGGATTAACACAGTTAGGGTTTTCAGTTTATATAAGTTTAGAAATAACAGTTTTGGTCCCTACTTCCCTACACTCCATACTAGTGTAGTACCTTGACTCTGGTTCATATTGGCCTCAACATATTGTTTGTCTATGTGCTGGCATTGTCAGCATGTTTCTGAGTTATCCGTTCACTGTGCTAACTGTGTTTTGTGCATCAAGTTTATCACTAAAGTTTGTGTGTAATAAATGGAGTGACAGTATGAATGTGATGCATATGTATGTTTGATGCAGAACTCATAAAACAGTTTAATTCGTCAGTTGTAATTCTAGCACAGTCATTAAGCACAAAGTTAATATTAATTAATTGTACGGATACCTGTAATTGTGAGCGTTGTCACAAGTGGAGGGACTGTAATTGTAACATGTGTAAGAAGTAGTTAATGGTAGTTATAAAGATAACAACCCCAAGCTATGAACTAAGCTTGATTTGGGTTTTCTTTCTCTCTTCCTTTGTGATTCTCTCATTCCAAGCTAACAATTGGTATCAGAGCCAACCGATTCTCATCGGAGCTCATTGATTCCGGCTACCACCAGTATTCCGATCATCTACTTCAGCGAGTTTCTTTCCAATTCCGTCATCAATTTGTCAATTCGTTCAAATTCCTACTCAATTCCATTGATTCTTGGAGTGATCAATTGTTGATCATTCTATTCCATATCATTAATCAGTTGCCTGATTCTTGATTCCTGTTTCCTCATTTTTTTCTTTCTTCATTTCTGCAATTTCCATTCATTCTTGTTGATTCATTAAGATGGCTACTAGAAACCAGGAAGTTGAACGTCTTGCAAAATACATCAACCGAATAGATGTTTTTACAACACAAAATCAAGAAACACTAATGGGCCTGAAAGCAGCTTTTGATCAGATGCAGGCAACATTCTCAAAATTGGAACAAGGCACTTTGATTCCAAGAAATATGGGTGATAGACTCAGTAGTAATCGTTTAACAAAGGTGGAATTCCCCAAGTTCAATGGTGATGATGTTGAAGGGTGGTTGTATAAGTATGATGTTGAAGGGTAGTTTCGTTCAGCTTACCATTCTACCCTTTCTGTGTTCATAACAATATCACCTCTAGCTCTATTTTGGACTGATTATTGTGTTGCAGGAAATTTGTCACGGATATCTTAAGCTTGAAAATACACTGTTGGAAGCGCAGCTCCTCGTGTTAAAAATACTTAAAATATGTGATTTTGGGTATTTAAAGGTAATGAATTTACTAAGTTTTCATATTTATTTTATGGGTCCTCATACCAGAATTCAATGATTGGATAGTAAGTGGCTGTTAATATTCATATTATATTATATTATATTATATATATATATATATATATATATATATAATTTTTGAATTACCATACTTGACTCATCCTAACACACCATTGTTCTTGTGAAAAACGATATTAAATCGTTAAAAAATTAAAAGTTAAATTTTCGACATATTTTGATACTGCATGTGTTGGAAAAACCTTATGGACTTTAGTTGACCTTATGGTTAAGTCTTTTTATTTATACATTTAAGTAGCATTAGTCATAAATAGTTTATAATATTTGGATTTATCTAAATATTTATTTCTTTTGAACATATTATTTTCTATTAAATATATTTTTTTTGTGTTAATTTAGTAAATAGAAAACGTGGTTTATCAATTTTCATGAACACAAGCTATTATATTCATACAAAGAGACTAGATGAGTTGGATCTAGATTTTGTAATTGTTGTACGCATTGATCACTGATTGTACATTTGTTTACCAGACCCAAAGATCTTATAGCATATAAATAGCTGATAGCTTAAGCTTGCTTCGGTGTGGGAGCTCCGGCAATTTTCCAGTGACCAGAAGATAAATCAAGTGATGGCAAATCAGCCTCTGAGTTAAGGGTGTGGTTATAGGTAAATAAAAGCATGGAGTATGCTAAACCATGGGAGATATGAGGCATGGAGCTGGGGTTATAGGTAAATATAAAGGTCATATTTTCATAAAAAGTTGTTCCAAGTCTGTCGAAAAAAGGTGTATGTGTTGAACGCCACACTTGCCAAGGAATCGTGCTCGGGAGATTGGGAAAGGGGATGAGGTGGCATGGTTTGCTGATGGAGATTATTCCATTCAGAATGAGTTTAATCCCGCTTTTGCTTATGGTTTCGGTTAGTTTAATTTATAGTTGTACTACTGTTTTGTCGGTTTTTTTTTTAATTATGTTTGTTAGCTAATTGTGGTGGTTTTTGTTAGAAAGTTGGGAGCTTTTTGGTTAACGAACAACAGAAGATAACGAGCAGTAGATAACGAGCAGCAGATAACGAACAACAGAAGATAACGAGCAGCAGATAACGAGCAGCAGTTAACGAACAGCAGCAGATAACGAGCAGCGGTTAACGAGCAGCAGTTAACCAACAGTGGACAATATGTACGACCTTCAGTTAACGAGCAGCAGTTAACAGCAGTTAACGAGCAGCAGTTAACAGCAGTTAACGAACATCGTTAACTGTATCTCGACCATTTGTGCAGCGTTAATATATGAAATGAAACCTATAATGACAGCGTTAACTGTATAATGAAACCAAAAAAATATACAATGACAGCGTTAAATTAAAACCTATAAGGGCATTTAATAACCTTGTAAAAAAAGGGGTAAATTAAAAGAATGACTAAATTACCCCTCTTCAATTTAATATTCTTATAGTCTTAGTCATTTTTGGATGTATCTAGCAACTTTTTAAAAACCTCAGTGGTCTCTATGAGAAAAAAAAACTTTTTGGGATGGATTTAGCAAATGTGAACAAACGTCAGGGACGATTTTAGCAATTTACTCTTCTTTTTCGAACATCTATGTTTCTCATTTTTTATTTGGTTACTTAACAGGTTTTGTGGTTTCGCTTTTTGTTTGTTGTAGGAAGTTTGCTTCTTACAGGAGGTTAACCGGATTCTAGCGTCGAATCGTCTGGAGCCATTCTCAAGGCTGGCAAGTGGAAAGTTCACCTACTTCTCAAAGGATTGCTTACAACCCTTCCAAGAAAGGTATAATTTCCATAATACAACTTATCGTCATTGTTTACACATCTAATATTGTGGTATTGTATCATGTAGGGTTTTATTTTGGTTGTAAGTTTGATTTACCATCACTTTCAACACTCACACTATTTGCATAGACAGTTATGCTGGTAATATTTGTTACCAGAATCTGAAGGATTTATTTGCTGGATGAGAACTACTTTTTTTGCTAGAATGTGCTTCGAGGGTTTAGATTCTTTCTAGAACGATTTTGGGATGTATTTTTTGTTTAAAGTAACACACGAAGATGTTTGTTTAATAAAAAAATGTGTTCTTCGGTTTAGTTATTGTGTGTAATGAGCTGCTAACAACTATCGCTTACGGTTGAGTTGTAATAAAATTATGTAATATACTAAATTTGAGTAAAATGGTTTAAAATAACGACGGTTAAAATTTTTCCATATGTAAGTGTGTTACAAATGAAGTGTGTTAAAAGCTTTATTCCTTAGTAATATAACAAATCTTTCCATATGTAAGTGTGTTACAAAATCCTTAGTAGTATTATTCCTTAGTAATATAACAAATCTTTTCTAACATTACTTTATAAAGATATAGAACTAAAGACCAAAATTTAAATGATATATTATAATCTGTTTTTTAGTATTTGATTTCGATCATTACTAAACCTACCCGTGTGGTTACACAGGTCCTACACCTAGTTGATGATAATGATGATATTCAGATCCTTTAAGAATTGGAAAATAATAATACTCATTGGCAGCCAAAAATTCGTGAGATGAAGTCACAAAATCAATGATGAAGGAAGTCCCAAAAATTGTTTTGTCTGCTGCTAAAAGTCGTGGATCATGAAGTCCCCATCTCGATATGATCAAAAGTCTTTTAATAAATCCCTTGTATTCTCCTCTCAAAACAAAATCACGTGTAGCATGTATGTATTCACCGTCACCTACGGTTTCAAAACCGTAGGTTACGGTTTGACTATGTTGATGTATTGTTCCTTTTCGTAAGCCACAACTCGGACCGTAAACCACAATTCAATGCTTCTGTTCCCTTTTGTGAAGCCATGTGCTAAACCGTAAGTTATGTATTCCCGGCCGTAAGCCACATGTTTTGTTCGCAAGCCCCTGCACAATCCCCTAATTTCTTTTGTTTGTGCATGCCTCAATGAGTATTATAATCATACTTCCACTTAAGACTTTCTTCCAAAATTGCATGCATGTGATGATGATGATCAATGTTGTTGACTTTGTTCTTGCTGCCAATATCGATCATAGAGGAGAAGCCTTTATGTCCAAAGTGATGATATGATAAGTTAATTTTTTAATAACACTAGTTTGAATTAGTTATCTTAGTAAATGTAAACAAACTGGTGTTCATGTTGGAGCTGACCGGAATTCGTGCGCCCGCTGCGGGAGGTGGAGAGATTAAGGAAAAGGCTAGGTTTTCATGTGAAGTGGGAAGCGGATGGTGGGGAGAAAAGCGGTTGAATTATAGGTGACGATGAGATGTATGTGCTATTCACAAACTTGCCAAATGACCAAAGTGGCCTGATACCATTCGCCAACTTGTTCTTTTAATATATAGGAGAATGTCGGCCAATATACTGCCACATATGGTTCTCAAGAAGTGCTGCCTCATGTGATGTTGATTTTTTTAGTTATAATAACAACCATCAAATTATACCCCAAATGCATCCGAACACTTCCGTTTGCTACATTCGCCAAAATCGGACATTCCACTTCAACTCTAACCGTGTTAACTTCCTCGAATTAAGCAATTACCTGCACAAACCACAATTTCTCGTAGTTATCTTATTCAGCGCGTATAATCACTTAAAACCGAACGAAACACACACAATAACCACTTTAAAGCTCGGGTTTCACCCTCTCCATCACAAGGTGGTAATCAAGGAGGTTACCAACGTAATTACAATCAAGGGTACCAAGGTCGGGACAATAATTACCAAGGTGGGTACCAAAGGAATTACAACTAAGGCGGTAATGGAAGTGGGTCGAATAATCAAACCGGTGGTGATGATTTGAGTGCTAAGATAGACGCCTTGTTGAATGTGGTAAAGAAATCCAACAGTGACATTAAGGAGATGAAGAAGACAAATGAAATGAGAGATAAGTCACATGAGGCGTTGGCGAAGCAAGTGGGCCAACTTGCGGAGGAAGTGGCTCAAATAAGTGGAAGCATGAGAAAGCTTCCAAGTGACACCACGGTGAACCCTAAGCATCAAGGGTCAAGCTCGAAGAGCACACGCGAGGTACCGATTAATAAAATAACTTTACGTAGTGGTCGAGTAGTTGATAACGGTGGTGGAAGATGCTAGTGATAAAGAGTGTGAAGATGGTCAAACGGGTCAAAACAAAAATGATTCAAAAATTAATAATAACACACCCGTTACGACAAAAGTTGTGAAGTTATATTGCAAATAATGAAAAGTGTTGGGGTAAAGTTAAAAAAACAAATTTTGTAGGGATAAAATTGCGAAAGCTAAAAACTTTTGAGTTAAAGTAAAAAATCAAGGCTTTTTTTTTAAAGTCCAAAGCATATGGTATAAGTGGTTATGCAAAAAAAAACTTGCTTATTTATATATGGAATAATAGGGAAAAGGAGAAACCATAACACATAGAAAATGGCTATCTTATATGATTCCACGAAACATATGATTAATCATTTGAATTTCATGTCACATGAAGATGCTTGATTTAAATAGAATTCGAAAACCAAAACTACTTCCTTTATTATTATCTCTATAAATTCAACTCAACTCAACTCAACTCTTATGTTTCACCCCAAGAATTAAACATGAATTTAAATCATGTGGTGGTTATCGTTGTTATGTTGATAACATATATGCAGCACCTTCCCATAGCATCGTCTAAGCTTTATAACATCAACTGGGTTACCCCTCCTAAGGCTAGAGGGTATGGTGATGGTCCATCCTTGGAGGAGCATCCGCCACGTAGGCGCCACGTCATAGTCCTCCCAAGGATGGTCCATAGTAGATGGTATGAGAGGATGGTCCTAGTCATAGTCCTCCCCACCACTTTTATGTTTTTTTTTTTATTTTTTTTAATCTTCTACTTTTTTGAACATTTAACAAATAAACTAACAAAATATTTTCATTACTATTAAAAAACATTACATAAACTTAAAAAAAAATAAACTTAAAAAAATAAATTTAAAAAAAACATAAACTTAAAAAAAAAATAAACTTAAAAAAAACATAAACTTAAATCCTAATATATTAAAGAGTAAACTGCAATTTTACACCCTGAGGTTAGGGGTGATTGGCATGTCTACCCCCCCTAAGGAAATAATTGCAATTTTACCCCCCACTGTTCACCCTTATGTCGCAACCTTACCCCCTGCCGTCAGTCAACAGTTAGTTGACTGTTATAGGCAGGGGTATTTTGGTAATCTTACCCTATATTTATTATTATTATTTATAAAATCAAATTATCATCTTCTTCTTCAACTATAACTCCCAGATACATCATCCTCATCTTCAAATTATCATCATCTTCTTCAAATAATCCCCTGCCGCCGCTCCTCCCCCACCGCAACAACCCACCCCCTTCTTCACATTCATCACGCTTAATTTGTTATTTTGTTGTAGAATTTTTGAAAAAGTGTTGTTAGATCTGAAAATTAGGGTTTCGATTTGATTAAGCAGGATGAATGTGATGATGCGTCGGATGAAGAGTATCGCCTCTGGTTGTACATCCGCATGTGTTTAATTGTTGTGTTCGTTTTCGATTTGATTAAGCAGGATCTGAAAATTAGGGTTTCGAATTGTGTTCGTTTTCTATTGTTCAATCACTAATCGCATGTGTTTGTTGATTTATTTTGATGAAATGATTTAAGAAACATATACTGATTGAGGATGATTTTCGTGTTGTGTTCGTTTTCTATTGTTTAATGGCTATTCGCTTGTGGTTGTTCATATGTTTTGATGCAAATGATTTAAGCAATCTGTTTGATTGAGGATGAAGTTTATGTTTGTGTTCGTTTTCAAATGATTTAAGAAACTGCAACTTGGTGAAAAGGGGGTTTTGGGAAGCAAAAAGATGCAGAGAACTGATGCATTTGTGAATGGAGGTTTGAAAGTTGCAAATCAAAGTGGTGGAAGATTCAGTGACGAGTTTTTGGAGCTGATTGGTGGTGGGTTTGATTGTGTTCTCTGTGAATATATTCCATCAGCATTTATTTTGTTTGATGAGAATTCAACTTCTTATGAATCTGGTTCATCAAATCTGTAAGTCAACACTGTTTGAGGCACTTCAAACAGCAATTGCAGTCATTGTCATGGCTGTCATGGCACTTCAATTGGTTACACTGCAATTGGTTTAAGAAACTGCAATTGGTTACACTGAATGTGATGAATAAAATAGTTAATTTTTTACATCCTCTGGTTATATGCATGTGTATTAATTCCAACGCTTTCAAAAGTCAAAATCACATAATTCCTCTGATTATATGCATGTGTATTAATTTTTTACATCCTCTGATTGTAAATTAACATGTACTGATCTCTCAAAAGTCAAAATCACATAATTCCAACGCTTTTAAATCATCTACGGTATTTAATAAAACAACGATGATTTATTATTAATCCCCCCTAAAAAATTAACTATTTTACACTGATGGTGGTGGCGGCTGATGGTGGTGGGGGGTGGGGGGTGGCGGTGGCTGATGGTGGGGGGGTAATTGTGCGTCATAACAAGAACGTTGGGGGGTAATATTAAAGGGCAATATAGTCATTTCACATTAAACTTAACAGATCTGTTAACAAATTTGAGGCCGGGGGTAAGGTTGCGACATAAGGGTGAACAGTGGGGGGTAAAATTGCAATTATTTCCTTAGGGGGGGGGGGGTAAGAGTGCCAATCACCCCTAACCTCAGGGTGTAAAATTGCAGTTTACTCTATATTAAAATATGCTACTAGTCTTCGTCTTTCATGTCGTGGCCGGGTTCGTTTTGAGCGTTTTTCCAAATGTACTCCACCAAGTCCGCTTATAGGTTATGATGTGTGTACTCGTTACATAGAGCGAACATGTTCAAATCTTGTTGTTCCCCACTAACTGGAACAGAATTTCCAGTAGACGCGTTTTCATCGTACTCGCATATCGCTCTACCTTCGTCTTCAATGACCATGTTATGAATGATGATACAAGCGTACATAATGTTTCGTAACCGCTTTGGTGTAGCCGAACGTGCTGGATGTTCAATGATTTGCCATTTTTTTTGTAGAACACCAAAAGCCCGTTCAATATCTTTTCTCGCACCCTCTTGATACTTCGCAAACTTTTTTCTTTTTTCGTCCGTCGGGTACGGAATAGTTTTAACGATTGTCGAGTACGTTGGGTATATCCCATCGGCTAGGTAGTAACCTCGCCTGTATTCCACCCCCGAAACCGTAAAGCTTGTGTCTGGACCTGTACCCGCCACTACATCCTCAAATATCTGTGACTGGTATATGATGTTAAGGTCATTGAGCGAACCAGGTAGACCAAAAAAGCATGCCAGATCCAGAGATCCTGTGACGCAACAGCCTCTAGAATAATAGTCGGGTGTCCATGATCTCCCCTAGTATACTGACCTTGCCAGGCAACTGGGCAGTTCTGCCACGGCCAGTGCATGCAATCAATGCTTCCGAGCATTCCTGGGAAACCATGTCTCTGTTCATGTGCTTGATATAATTTTTGAACGTCGTTTGCGTTCGGTTTCTGCAGGTATCGCTTGCTATACAATTTGACAACCCATTCGCAAAACTTGTGCAAACATAGACGTGCGGTTCTTTCAGACATCCTTATATACTCGTCTAATGCATCGGGTGCGAAACCGTATGCCAGTTGGCGAATGGCCGACGTACATTTTTATAAATTACTGAAACCCCTTTGGCCCCTAGCGTCGTTTCGCAGTGTAAAAAACGGATCAGACTGGGTCATGTCGCCTGCAATACGTAAAAACAGTGGACGACTCATGCGGAACCGACGTCGAAAAATCTCGGCTGGGTACACGGGTTCGTCGGCAAAATAATCGGCTACTAGGTTAACGTGGGCGGCTATAAATTTAAAACGAAACATAAATGAAATTAATTATAAAATACATCATCTTCCGAAGATGAAGAATACCACGTAGACGAAGATGATGAAGAAATGGAAGAAATTGAAGAAATGGAAGAAGGTGAAGCCATGATAATTTTTGAGAGGGAGATGGGGTGGTAGCGGGTAAAAAATGGTATAAAAATAGATGAGTTTTTATTAAAAGGGAAGAGGGGTTATAAAATGTGAGAGAGATATGAGATTGTAGTGGGTGAAAAGTTGTGAAAAAATGTGTAAAAGAGGTGAGTATTTATAAAAGTGGGAGTGAATTGGGTGAATTTTTTAATTATAACCGTTTGAAATAATAAATTAAATGAGAAATTAATTTTTTTTTAAATAACGGCTAGTTTTTGAGTTGGGCCCCACAATTTGGTCCGTCACCAACGGCGATAAAAGGACGAAGAGGACGGGACGGCAGGGGGGCGGCATGGTGTGCCGGCTGTCGCCGCGTGAGAACGGGGTGAGGACGGTTCCATACCGTCTAGCGTAAGGGAAAAGAAGACCTATTTGAAAAATGGGCATTCAACACTAAATTCTATGTAGGCGATATTCTCCAATTTGGATGGTCACCACGTAGAAACGGAAATCATACCGCCGTAGAGGTGTCAAAGTTGGTATTAGATGCATGCAACACCAGTGCCATCGTGGCCAAGGACGTCCAAAAAGAAAGTCCCGCTATGTTCTTATCGGGAAAAGAAGGCTTTCACGGTTATATGTGCACAATGCATTGTAAGAGTGGTCAAAAATTTCAACTTAAGGCCCTCCCTAGTTGAAACTCTTTGCATGAGAAAATAATGTGTTATATGAATGACTCTATCTTATCTATTTTCAGAAAAAAAAATCAATAAACATACATAATTATCCTATCCTACCCTACCCTCTGAATTTGGTATGACACATAGGCCCTGTTTGTTTGCATTTTAATAGCCTCTTAATACCCTATGTCTGACTGAGTCAGATATCAGATTGTTTGTTTCATCCCTCTTAAAACTTACCCACCCTCTTATTTTTCTCTGGCCGAGTCATACATAGTAAGGAGTCTGACTAAAAACTTTCCACCAAATACCCTAAAAATCCCACGCCACTTTTTCTCCCCTCTTCTACTCATCATGCGCCTCCTTACCTAGGGTTTTCTTTCCTTTGCAAATCTACAACAATCTGTTACAAAGGAAGCATCAAAGGTATGTTCTAATCACTTTAGTCGAATTTTAATCGCTGATTTTGTTGATGTTGTTGTATGTAATCGCATTTTTTCTGTTTGTTCTTCGATTTCGAGTTCATCTGATTGTGTTGTATGTATTCCAAAGTAGCTTCGAATATATATAATTTTTTTGTTGTTGCTGTAAATCGAAACAAATTGGCCTTCGTTTTTTTTTTTGCTGTTAAAAGCTGATTTTGTTGCTGTAATTAGGAACTTGCTGCTGTTGTGAATTGGTATTTCGAAAGTTGTTGTTGTTGTTGTTCAAGACATGAAAGCTTTTATTTTTTTGTTTTTTTTATTTTTTTAATGCTGCAATTCAGAATTTGTTGCTTATGTGGTGATAATTTGAAACTTGCTGTTGTTGTTGACGATATGAAAGCTGTTTTTTTTGCTGTAACTCGAAATTTGCTACTGATGTGGGTTAATAGTAAAGGTTGGTCGCAAATTGGTAATTGGTAAGTTGAGAGTTCGGTTAGTGATGAGTGTTGGTAACTTAACAAGTCTTGATTTTTAGTAGTTGTTTAACTAGAATTGATCAAGATTGATGTTCAATGTTTAATTATTTAATTAGAGTTGTTTTTTTTATCAATTGGTAGATTCTACTAAAGAAATGGCTGAAAAAAAAAAGATTAGGATTTAATTGGAAGCAAGAAGGAGTCGGTAAAACCTTTCTAGAATCATGTATTGATGAAATTGCACTTCATGGACGTGAGGGTAGTAGCCTGAAAGCAATTTCATTGAAGAGAGTTGCTGAAAAATTGAAAATAGAACATGATTTTATAGTGGATCAAAAACAAATGAAGAATCACTATGATTACATGAAATCAAAATTTGCAGCTTGGTCAAAGCTTAAGAACAAAACTGGAAATGTTTATAACCCTCAAACAAACACCTTTAACTTAACGGAAGAGGAATGGCAACTTGAGAGCAAGGTATTTCTTTATATATATATATAGGGTAAGGTTCATGCGAGAACCACCTTTATTGCGAGAACCGCGAGAACCAATGTGAACACAACCTAAAATACCTAAAAAAACCTAACCCCCCCCCCCCCAAGCTAAATGCTAAAAACTAAAACCCCCAAAAAACCTACCCCCCTCCCCAAGCTAAAATGCTAAAAACTAAACCCCCAAAAAACCTAAAAAAATAAAAAAAAATATAATTTTTTTATGTTAAAATCGCTACTTTTAGTAGCAAAAAAAAAATATAAAAAAATTAAAAAAATTTTTTGCTACTAAAAGTAGCGATTTTTTTATAAAAAATATGAAAAAAAAATTTGTGTGTTTTTTAGCTATTTTTTGGCATTTTTGGTTGTTTTCACATTGGTTCTCGCGGTTCTGGCAATAAAGGGTGGTTCCTAATGGATCTTTGTCCTATATATATATATATGGTTGGGTTATATGGAAAACCCCATCTTTTTTAGAAAACCTTGGAAACCCAACCTCATCCATTGATTGTGTTTGATCAATGGCTCTACTTTTTTGGGGTAATTATTAGATTTAAAATAACTCTTATATTTTGTCTAGTACAACTGCAAGGGCAATTTGGGTAGTGAAAAATGGGCTTTTTGACTATTGAAAATAACCCACTCCACTTCCCTATGCATTACCATCAAATCACCAACTCTTTCTCTTACCTCTTTCTATTTCCTCCCCCACCCTACAAACGTGAAGAAGAACAAGAAGAACCCAGATCTAAAAGTGATCTCAACAAACACTTGTCACACCCCTTTCTACGGCGGAAGCACGAGGTGTGATCATGAAAGGTTCTCATTGCATACGAAGAGTAAACATGCTACATGCTCGTAAAATATCATCAAATACCATAATTTGAAAACATAAGTTTAGCGTTTACATCGCTAGACAGCTTAAAACATTGTCTTAAGAGTTTACAACTTTATTTAAAGTTAAACACAAGCGACATCCACGAGCATAAGCAAGACCACGCGCACATCCATCCTAGTTACCTGAAATACATGTGAGTTTTTGGAAAAACGTCAACATAAAGTTGGTGTGAATTCATGCAGTTTTGTATTTCATGTTTGTATACTTTGTATGAAAACATCGTTTGTGAGTAAATCAAGTTTTCATATATAAATCCAGTTTCATGTGTACACCACGTACACCTGTATAATTCAATTTCTTCTTGAGTACCCCACGTACTTCAAGTATAACTCAATCTTTTCTTGAGTACCCCACGTACTCAAGTATTCATCAATTTTTAGTATGGTATGAATTTCATGTAATTAAAATATTCCTGTAAATATCAGGATTGTTAATGGGTTGCAAAGCCATTAACATGTGGCACGACATAGGAAGTCACCAAACCTAAGGCATTTAATTGGTATATTCTGAGACACAAAAGCACTCCTCGGTTCTCGCCCCGACCGGGAGTGTGGCTGCCAGGCACCCGTTAGATCTAACCTTTTGTTCTGCGGTCTAAGTATGTACACGATTAATGGTGCTTCTGTACCCTATTCGTGACACTATTTCTCATAACGCATCCTACTTGGTTCTCGTTCTCACCAAGCGCGTTTCTTGTTATCATTTTTCATAGCGCCTCATACTTGGTTCTCGTTCTCACCAAGTGCGCTTCTCATATTCTTATATTTCATCACACTTGGTTCTCGTTCTCACCAAGTGTACTTCTTGTATTCTTATATTTCGTCACACTTGGTTCTCGTTCTCACCAAGTGTACTTCTTGTATTTATATCATACCAATTATAAATTTTGTACATTTGTACATGTATTTCACCCCCGAAGTTATAAAAACTGAAAACAGTTAAAGAGAAAAGGGGGAGCATGAACTCACAACTTTGCGTTCCTAGCGTCGTAAACTCCACCGGATTTGCTTAATTAACGTCGTAACCTATACGCGTTTTCTTAACGTTAGTCACTAGACTTGCGTCGCACAAGTACAGTCACTCTCTTTTGTATATATTCTTGTGTTAAAAATGTTCTACATTTTTAACTACGTGTTTTACTTATATTATTTTCTCCAAAAATAAATATAAGTCTTTTGTGTTTTGCACTTTGCACCCGAATTATGTATCTTGTATTTTGTATGTGCATTTTTATGTTTATACTCCTCATGAGTATTTAGTGTATTTTTAAGTCTTAATACACTAGCACGTATAACACATACTATATACACTTAGCACAAGAATTGGTGATAAAATAATATATATTTTTCTCTCAAAAATATATATACATAATATCCATTTTTATTCTTCAAGAAATCACCATTTCTTATCATCACAAATTAGGGAAACCTTAGTAATACTTTTAAACACATTATTAGGGAATAAGTTTCTCGAAAACTTATATTTTTCTAAGTGTCAAAATTTATAAAAATTTTGACAGAGTTTCCCCTAAAAATGGAGGTTTCCCACGTTTTCAAAGCGTGTGTTTATTTTCTTTTAAATCATCATCAATCATCAACAACAATTATCAACAATAATCGTCAACAATAATCACTAATTTCATGAACTTGAATATTTACAAAAATGTGTAGTAACTTACTAGCACATTTAGTGAGTCTTGTTATCTTTAAAAATAAATTTAGTTTCTTAAAAACTTTATTTTTAAAGAATATGAAGTTTCACAACTTCTAGTCGGTTTTTACGCAAATTATTTCTTTGTTAAAACTCATGTTACACAAGTGTCCATACACTTGTTTGTTCACAAAAACACCTTTAGTTCATAAAAGATCCGGTTTTAAAACATGGTTTCGTCATACACTTGGTTATTCAAAGATACCACTTGTAGATCCGTAGATCTACTAATTTTGAACAATATTTCATAAGAAAAATCGTTTTTACACAAGTTCATGATTAGTGTGTGGTAGGGTTTCACCTTTTAACCCTTGTTACTTCTAAGATAGCTTTATGTTAAGATCCATGGTCTTACTTACCCGGGTTAAACGGTGATCCGAGCTACCACAACATAGATCGGGTCTAAATAATCACAACTTTCAAATACTACAACTTTTACACCACTTATATGCTATTAACCACCATTTTTCATACTTTTAGTAAACTTTTATGCATCATCTTGCTTTTTAACGAGATTTAACCGACATAATTCCTTTTAACCACTTTAGATAAGCTCAAATATGAGATTTAAGTGTTATACCTCTAGCTCAAGGCTAGGGAAGATTCTTGATGAAAAACGCGTGGATAAAAGCCAAAGAAAGAGGTCCTTCGTGTTCCGCTTGCTCCAAGCTTCCTAATACGTGACCTCTAGCACTTGTATGATGATGGAATGGCAAGATGGAAATCGAAAATGATGGATAAGGGGGGTGGGGTGTTCGGCCGTAAGCTCTAGAGAGCAAGAGAGAAGAGTTGGTTCTTGTGTTGTGTTGCAAATGAACTTGTGTGTATCAAGAGTGTTTTATAGACAAAAGTGTGATTATCGTCCAAGGGATTATGTGCCATATAGATACTAGACAACTTGATTAAAATAATAAAAAGAATTCAAGGGTTGTCCCCTTCTAGTTGGGACCGATTACAATGGGGGGGGGGGGGGCAGTTTGGTTAGTTTGTAACTAATCTTTAAGTATTAGTTAGATTAAACTAAGTTAGGTTAAGTGTTTAACTTATTTACTTGTGTGTAGTATGTTACAACGGGTGTTAGGGAAATCAGGGACCCTAACTGGCTCAGAAAAAGATAAGTAATGAAAATAACAGTATTTTCATGTTCCGGGTATACTCCGGTCATTCGGTTACATACTGATTCGTTAAAGTGCTAAATTACACTTTTTAGGGTCTTTTAAGTACCTTTCCTGTACTCTTTCAATTCCCAACACTTAGGGAAATATTCTGGATAATAAAACGACATTTCTGCATGATATTTATATGTCTAAATGCTGAATTATTGCTGAATTATATAAATTCTGCACTTAAAGTGCGTTTCGGGTGCTTTTTAGTGCTTATTTTTGCTTTCGTAATGCATATCTATTAACCCTTGCATGTACCCTTGGGTTTTAATGCATTCTTGTTGTCGGACCTACACCTAGGTTCCAATTTTATTGTCTGGCTGCTTTCTGCAGTTCCGTTGACACATAGTGTCTTACCGGTGAGTTTACTATTATTCTGACGCAACGCTCTCGTTTATGCATAAAGCAATATTTTGTAGTATACAACATGCATGAATTCACTTGTTTAATCATGTGTTCAGACATTGCTGACACTTAAACTCATAATTGCAGTCATTAAGCAATAATTAATGTGTACGGAAATTACCGGTTTGGGCCAGTTGTCACAGTCTCCCCCCGTTAAAAGAATTTCGTCCCGAAATTCAGACTGAACTCACTCTCGCTGGAGTCTTCTTGAATAGGTGGGGATACTTTTTCTTGAACTGGTCTTCACGCTCCCATGTGTACTCGGGTCCGTGCTTAGAGCTCCAACGTACTTTGACAAGCTTCACACTGCTCCTCCTGGTCTTGTTGACTTTCCAGTCAGTAACCTCAACGGGTTGCTCTGTAAATCGGAGGGCTTCATCAATATGTATTTCATCCATCGGGATGATCACGTTTTCTTGCGTTGGACTCTTCTTCAGGTTGGATACATGAAACGTATCATGTACTCCATTAAGTTCTTCCGGTAACTCCAACTTGTATGCCACGGTACCAATTCTCTTCAAAATTCTGAATGGTCCGATGTATCGTGGATTCAGCTTTCCACGCTTTCCAAACCTGACTACGCCCTTCCATGGTGAGACTTTTAACAACACTTTGTCTCCCACCTTGAAATCTACCGATTTTCTATTTGGATCCGCGTAGCTCTTTTGTCGCTCTCGAGCCGCCTTAATGCGTTCTCGGATCTGCGCAATCTTGTCGGTTGTCTCTTGTACAAGTTCAGGACCAACCATACGTTTATCTCCGGCATCTGCCCAACATAAGGGCGATCGGCATTTGCGGCCATACAGAGCTTCGAACGGCGCGGCTTTTATGCTCGTATGATAGCTGTTATTGTAGGAAAACTCAACTAAAGGTAGATGAGTATCCCAACTGCCGCCTAGATCCATGACACATGCGTGAAGCATATCTTCTAACGTTTGTATTGTCCGTTCGCTCTGGCCGTCTGTTTGCGGATGGAATGCCGTGCTTAGATCTAATTGAGATCCAAAGGCTTCCTGAAATGATTGCCAGATTCTTGAGACAAAGCGTCCATCTCTGTCTGAAATGATTGAGATTGGCACTCCATGACGTGCCACAATTTCTCTTAAGTATATCTCTGCAAGCTTTCCAGTGCTATCCTTCTCTCTGATTGGTAGGAAATGCGCAGACTTCGTCAATCGATCAACGATTACCCATATCATATCGTGCCCTCTCGGGGTCCTGGGTAATTTCGTTATGAAGTCCATCGAGATTTGTTCCCACTTCCATATGGGAATCTCTGGTTGTTGTAGTAGGCCGGACGGTTTCTGATATTCTGCCTTAACCTTAGCACAGGTTAGGCATTTTCCAACATACACAGCAACGTCGCTTTTGAGTCTCGGCCACCAATAATATCCTTTCAAATCTTGATACATTTTGTCTGATCCTGGATGGATCGAGTATCTCGATTTATGCGCTTCATCAAGGATGACTTCTCGTATGCCACCATAGAGTGGAACCCAAATACGCTTCTTAAAGCATAAGGCTCCCTCTTCATTTGGCACCATGTATTTCAGCATACCCCGTAGGTATTCAGCTTTACGGTTTTCTTCTTTAAGAGCTTCTTGTTGTGCATCTCGAATGCGTGCTGTGAGGTTCGTTCGAATCGTCATTTCCAGTGCTCGAACCCTTAGGGTCTTAACCCTTTCTTTTCGGCTCAACGCGTCTGCTACAACGTTCGCCTTTCCAGGATAGTACTTAATCTCACAGTCATAATCATTCAGCAGCTCGACCCAACGTCGCTGGCGCATATTCAATTCTTTCTGATCAAATATGTGTTGTAAGCTTTTGTGATCTGTGAAGATTGTACATCGAGTACCATATAGATAATGTCGCCAAATCTTCAAGGCGAATACCACTGCACCCAGCTCCAGGTCGTGAGTGGTATAATTTCTCTCGTGAACCTTCAGTTGTCTTGAAGCGTAAGCGATGACTTTTTGGCGTTGCATGAGCACGCAACCCAAGCCTTGTCGTGAGGCGTCGCAGTATACCACGAAGTCTTCAGTGCCTTCGGGTAATGATAGTATCGGTGCATCGCATAGCTTGCTCTTAAGTAACTGGAAGGCTTCTTCTTGTTTGTGACCCCAGTCGTACTTCTTGTCTTTCTGAGTAAGGGTCGTTAGCGGTTGAGCTATCTTCGAGAAATTCTCAATGAATCGCCGATAGTAGCCCGCTAAGCCCAAAAATTGACGGACTTCAGTTGGGGTCTTGGGAGTTTCCCAATTCTTTATTGCTTCAATCTTGGACGGGTCTACATGAATGCCCTTCTCATTCACCACGTGACCAAGAAATTGTACTTCGCGAATCCAGAATTCGCACTTCGAGAATTTTGCATAAAGCTTCTCTTTCTTCAGTAGTTCCAAGATGGTTCTGAGATGTTGCTCATGCTCTTCTTTCGTTCGCGAGTAAATCAGGATATCATCGATAAATACAATCACGAATTTATCGAGATATGGTTTGCATACGCGGTTCATTAGATCCATAAAGACCGCTGGTGCATTCGTCAACCCAAATGGCATCACAAGAAATTCGTAGTGCCCATATCGCGTTCTGAATGCAGTCTTTGGCACGCTTTCTTCTTGGATTCTCAGCTGATGGTATCCAGATCGAAGGTCGATCTTGGAATAGTAGCTTGATCCTTGCAGTTGATCAAATAAGTCGTCAATCCTCGGTAGTGGATACCGATTCTTGATAGTGAGCTTGTTCAGTTCCCTGTAATCGATACACATCCGCAGTGTTCCATCCTTCTTCTTCACGAACAATACTGGAGCTCCCCAGGGTGAGAAGCTTGGCCTTATGAATCCTTTATCCAACAACTCCTGAAGTTGTGTAGATAATTCTTGCATTTCGGATGGTGCAAGTCGATAGGGTGCCTTGGCTACAGGAGCAGCTCCTGGAACCAAGTCTATACGGAATTCGACTTGTCGTTGCGGAGGTAGTCCTGGCAGATCTTCAGGGAACACATCAGGAAATTCCTTCACCACAGGAATGTCTTCGAGTTTCGGCTCCTCAGCCTTTTTGTCTATAACGTGTGCTAGGAAAGCAACACATCCTTTCCTTAGGCACTTCTGTGCTTTCATACAACTGATGATTCGAAGAGGCGCGTCTCGTTTTTCTCCATGCACGATGAGAGTTTCACCATTCGCTAAAGGGATGCGAATGATTTTCTCATGGCAAATAACTTCAGCTTTGTTTTTGGACAACCAGTCCATCCCGACTACTATATCGAAGCTACCCAATTGAATAGGTAGGAGGTCGATGCTAAATCTTCGTTCACCAAGTTCTAATGTGCAGCCTCTAACAACTTCGCCCGATTCAACAAGTTTACCATTGGCTAGTTCTATGGAATAAGGAATTTCTAATCTACTAGATTCTATTCCGAGTATGCGTTTAAATTCCACAGACATGAAGCTATAGTCGGCGCCAGTGTCGAATAATATGGATGCAAAGTGATTGTTAATGAGAAACGTACCTGTGACCACGTTAGGGTCCTCGCGTGCGTCTCTTGCTCCAATCACAAATGCTCGAGCCGGAGCGTTGTTTCTCTCTGGGCAGTTCTTCATGAAATGATCATTGCTTCCACACTTGAAGCATCCTTGCCCTTTCCCGTTGCCATTCTTGTCACCAGCACCGTTCCCATTTCGGTTCTTTCCTTTTCCCCAACAGTCTTCTGTTTGATGCCCCAATTTACCACATTTGTCGCACCTTGGAATGCGACAAGCTCCATCATGATGATACTTACATTTTTGGCATCTAGGCATGGAGCCTTGGTATGCTTTGGTTGCATGGGTTTTCGTCTCCTGAGGCGGATTAGTGTCGCGCTTCCTGTTGAAACCCTTGTTGTTGCGAGTAGCTTGGTTCAAACTTGTATGCTTTCTCTTTTTGTCACCGGACGACTCAGCATGTGTCTCAGTCTTTTCTGTTGGGTTTAGTGATAACTTCTTCATACGAACACAATCTTCAGTCAGGCTGACAGCCAGAGTTACAGCCTCGGTGATTGTTTGAGGTTTGGCCGACGTCACCATGCCACGAAATTCTGAGGCCAGTCCCCAAATGTAGCGTTCCACACGCTTAAATTCAGGAGTCACCATGTAGGGAAGCACTCTCGACAGGTCGTGGAACCTTCGAGTGTAACCATTGATGTCAGCACCTTCCATAGTCAAGTGCCAGAACTCTGTTTCCAGCCTTTGGAGTTCCGCACGAGAGCAGTACTTCTCTCTCATCCTTTCCTTCAGTTCCTCCCAAGTGAGGCCATAAGCGGCGTCATCACCCAAAGTTTGGGCTTGCAGGTTCCACCAAGTCAGAGCTTCATCGACGAATAACCCAGTAGCAAAAGTGACTTGTTGATCCGCGGTACACTTGCTCATACGGAAAGTAGCTTCAGTCTTCTCCGTCCAGCGCACAAATGCTACTGCACCTCCTGTGCCATCATAGTTCATCGGCTTGCAGTCGAGGAACTGCTTGAAAGTGCAGCCTAGAATTGATTCAACCAATTCATATGTGAGCAATCGAAGAAATAATGAAACAAAGACCGTTCATAAATTTCCTCATGCTTAGCACAGTGTCTTAAGGTTACCTTGAGCTGCATTGCCTCCAGACGAATCTCCATTCCCATTACGCCTAGCGTTGCTTGGTCCTCCACTGTCTTGAGTTCGGTTCGCCTCGTACTGGGCGATAGCAGCGGAGATCCTTTCCTCTAGCAAAGCGTTCAGCTCTTCAACAGTTCTTGGCAGTGGGGGAGGAGGAGGTTGATCGTCATTGCGAGCATTCACAGCTTTCCTGGGTGCCATGTTCTGACACAACATAACACAACAGGGTTACTCATTTGTTTGATATCGTCACACTAGACAGTAGTATCATATATATTCACAGGTATATATACCACATAAGTGACATCAAACAATTATTACTCTAGCAGAGTTCTTAGTAGGCTTGCACTGAGGGAATCCACACGTGACAAGACTTGCTGTGATTTTTGTGCACTGAATTCCATAATTATGTATGCATCCATAATTACGTAACTCCTTGCACAGTCCGCACAGTTCGTTTCATCCTCGTATTTCTTCCTTCAGATGGGCCATCGCTTTCAGATAAAGTCACGTATACTCGTGACATTCTACTTCTAGTACATGCTAATTATCACACATAATTGCAAGTAATTTCTAGTCAACGACAAGTGCTACTCAAGTGCACTCTAAGTCTCGTAGTGTCTTTTCTAGACTCATGTAGACAGTTTCAGGTAGTGGATGTCGCGGGACGTTTTATGCAATGAAAACTCTTTGAAAATTGTTTTCGTGAATGGATCCTAGAGATTGTAGACTAGACTCGAGAAGGAATCCTAGTTCACTACAATCGCAGCTCTGATACCAATCTGTCACACCCCTTTCTACGGCGGAAGCACGAGGTGTGATCATGAAAGGTTCTCATTGCATACGAAGAGTAAACATGCTACATGCTCGTAAAATATCATCAAATACCATAATTTGAAAACATAAGTTTAGCGTTTACATCGCTAGACAGCTTAAAACATTGTCTTAAGAGTTTACAACTTTATTTAAAGTTAAACACAAGCGACATCCACGAGCATAAGCAAGACCACGCGCACATCCATCCTAGTTACCTGAAATACATGTGAGTTTTTGGAAAAACGTCAACATAAAGTTGGTGTGAATTCATGCAGTTTTGTATTTCATGTTTGTATACTTTGTATGAAAACATCGTTTGTGAGTAAATCAAGTTTTCATATATAAATCCAGTTTCATGTGTACACCACGTACACCTGTATAATTCAATTTCTTCTTGAGTACCCCACGTACTTCAAGTATAACTCAATCTTTTCTTGAGTACCCCACGTACTCAAGTATTCATCAATTTTTAGTATGGTATGAATTTCATGTAATTAAAATATTCCTGTAAATATCAGGATTGTTAATGGGTTGCAAAGCCATTAACATGTGGCACGACATAGGAAGTCACCAAACCTAAGGCATTTAATTGGTATATTCTGAGACACAAAAGCACTCCTCGGTTCTCGCCCCGACCGGGAGTGTGGCTGCCAGGCACCCGTTAGATCTAACCTTTTGTTCTGCGGTCTAAGTATGTACACGATTAATGGTGCTTCTGTACCCTATTCGTGACACTATTTCTCATAACGCATCCTACTTGGTTCTCGTTCTCACCAAGCGCGTTTCTTGTTATCATTTTTCATAGCGCCTCATACTTGGTTCTCGTTCTCACCAAGTGCGCTTCTCATATTCTTATATTTCATCACACTTGGTTCTCGTTCTCACCAAGTGTACTTCTTGTATTCTTATATTTCGTCACACTTGGTTCTCGTTCTCACCAAGTGTACTTCTTGTATTTATATCATACCAATTATAAATTTTGTACATTTGTACATGTATTTCACCCCCGAAGTTATAAAAACTGAAAACAGTTAAAGAGAAAAGGGGGAGCATGAACTCACAACTTTGCGTTCCTAGCGTCGTAAACTCCACCGGATTTGCTTAATTAACGTCGTAACCTATACGCGTTTTCTTAACGTTAGTCACTAGACTTGCGTCGCACAAGTACAGTCACTCTCTTTTGTATATATTCTTGTGTTAAAAATGTTCTACATTTTTAACTACGTGTTTTACTTATATTATTTTCTCCAAAAATAAATATAAGTCTTTTGTGTTTTGCACTTTGCACCCGAATTATGTATCTTGTATTTTGTATGTGCATTTTTATGTTTATACTCCTCATGAGTATTTAGTGTATTTTTAAGTCTTAATACACTAGCACGTATAACACATACTATATACACTTAGCACAAAAATTGGTGATAAAATAATATATATTTTTCTCTCAAAAATATATACATAATATCCATTTTTATTCTTCAAGAAATCACCATTTCTTATCATCACAAATTAGGGAAACCTTAGTAATACTTTTAAACACATTATTAGGGAATAAGTTTCTCGAAAACTTATATTTTTCTAAGTGTCAAAATTTATAAAAATTTTGACAGAGTTTCCCCTAAAAATGGAGGTTTCCCACGTTTTCAAAGCGTGTGTTTATTTTCTTTTAAATCATCATCAATCATCAACAACAATTATCAACAATAATCGTCAACAATAATCACTAATTTCATGAACTTGAATATTTACAAAAATGTGTAGTAACTTACTAGCACATTTAGTGAGTCTTGTTATCTTTAAAAATAAATTTAGTTTCTTAAAAACTTTATTTTTTAAGGAATATGAAGTTTCACAACTTCTAGTCGGTTTTTACGCAAATTATTTCTTTGTTAAAACTCATGTTACACAAGTGTCCATACACTTGTTTGTTCACAAAAACACCTTTAGTTCATAAAAGATCCGGTTTTAAAACATGGTTTCGTCATACACTTGGTTATTCAAAGATACCACTTGTAGATCCGTAGATCTACTAATTTTGAACAATATTTCATAAGAAAAATCGTTTTTACACAAGTTCATGATTAGTGTGTGGTAGGGTTTCACCTTTTAACCCTTGTTACTTCTAAGATAGCTTTATGTTAAGATCCATGGTCTTACTTACCCGGGTTAAACGGTGATCCGAGCTACCACAACATAGATCGGGTCTAAATAATCACAACTTTCAAATACTACAACTTTTACACCACTTATATGCTATTAACCACCATTTTTCATACTTTTAGTAAACTTTTATGCATCATCTTGCTTTTTAACGAGATTTAACCGACATAATTCCTTTTAACCACTTTAGATAAGCTCAAATATGAGATTTAAGTGTTATACCTCTAGCTCAAGGCTAGGGAAGATTCTTGATGAAAACGCGTGGATAAAAGCCAAAGAAAGAGGTCCTTCGTGTTCCGCTTGCTCCAAGCTTCCTAATACGTGACCTCTAGCACTTGTATGATGATGGAATGGCAAGATGGAAATCGAAAATGATGGATAAGGGGGGTGGGGTGTTCGGCCGTAAGCTCTAGAGAGCAAGAGAGAAGAGTTGGTTCTTGTGTTGTGTTGCAAATGAACTTGTGTGTATCAAGAGTGTTTTATAGACAAAAGTGTGATTATCGTCCAAGGGATTATGTGCCATATAGATACTAGACAACTTGATTAAAATAATAAAAAGAATTCAAGGGTTGTCCCCTTCTAGTTGGGACCGATTACAATGGGGGGGGGGGGGGGGGCGGTTTGGTTAGTTTGTAACTAATCTTTAAGTATTAGTTAGATTAAACTAAGTTAGGTTAAGTGTTAAGTGTTTAACTTAGTTACTTGTGTGTAGTATGTTACAACGGGTGTTAGGGAAATCAGGGACCCTAACTGGCTCAGAAAAAGATAAGTAATGAAAATAACAGTATTTTCATGTTCCGGGTATACTCCGGTCGTTCGGTTACATACTGATTCGTTAAAGTGCTAAATTACACTTTTTAGGGTCTTTTAAGTACCTTTCCTGTACTCTTTCAATTCCCAACACTTAGGGAAATATTCTGGATAATAAAACGACATTTCTGCATGATATTTATATGTCTAAATGCTGAATTATTGCTGAATTATATAAATTCTGCACTTAAAGTGCGTTTCGGGTGCTTTTTAGTGCTTATTTTTGCTTTCGTAATGCATATCTATTAACCCTTGCATGTACCCTTGGGTTTTAATGCATTCTTGTTGTCGGACCTACACCTAGGTTCCAATTTTATTGTCTGGCTGCTTTCTGCAGTTCCGTTGACACATAGTGTCTTACCGGTGAGTTTACTATTATTCTGACGCAACGCTCTCGTTTATGCATAAAGCAATATTTTGTAGTATACAACATGCATGAATTCACTTGTTTAATCATGTGTTCAGACATTGCTGACACTTAAACTCATAATTGCAGTCATTAAGCAATAATTAATGTGTACGGAAATTACCGGTTTGGGCCAGTTGTCACAGTCTCCCCCCGTTAAAAGAATTTCGTCCCGAAATTCAGACTGAACTCACTCTCGCTGGAGTCTTCTTGAATAGGTGGGGATACTTTTTCTTGAACTGGTCTTCACGCTCCCATGTGTACTCGGGTCCGTGCTTAGAGCTCCAACGTACTTTGACAAGCTTCACACTGCTCCTCCTGGTCTTGTTGACTTTCCAGTCAGTAACCTCAACGGGTTGCTCTGTAAATCGGAGGGCTTCATCAATATGTATTTCATCCATCGGGATGATCACGTTTTCTTGCGTTGGACTCTTCTTCAGGTTGGATACATGAAACGTATCATGTACTCCATTAAGTTCTTCCGGTAACTCCAACTTGTATGCCACGGTACCAATTCTCTTCAAAATTCTGAATGGTCCGATGTATCGTGGATTCAGCTTTCCACGCTTTCCAAACCTGACTACGCCCTTCCATGGTGAGACTTTTAACAACACTTTGTCTCCCACCTTGAAATCTACCGATTTTCTATTTGGATCCGCGTAGCTCTTTTGTCGCTCTCGAGCCGCCTTAATGCGTTCTCGGATCTGCGCAATCTTGTCGGTTGTCTCTTGTACAAGTTCAGGACCAACCATACGTTTATCTCCGGCATCTGCCCAACATAAGGGCGATCGGCATTTGCGGCCATACAGAGCTTCGAACGGCGCGGCTTTTATGCTCGTATGATAGCTGTTATTGTAGGAAAACTCAACTAAAGGTAGATGAGTATCCCAGCTGCCGCCTAGATCCATGACACATGCGCGAAGCATATCTTCTAACGTTTGTTTTGTCCGTTCGCTCTGGCCGTCTGTTTGCGGATGGAATGCCGTGCTTAGATCTAACTGAGATCCAAAGGCTTCCTGAAATGATTGCCAGATTCTTGAGACAAAGCGTCCATCTCTGTCTGAAATGATTGAGATTGGCACTCCATGACGTGCCACAATTTCTCTTAAGTATATCTCTGCAAGCTTTCCAGTGCTATCCTTCTCTCTGATTGGTAGGAAATGCGCAGACTTCGTCAATCGATCAACGATTACCCATATCATATCGTGCCCTCTCGGGGTCCTGGGTAATTTCGTTATGAAGTCCATCGAGATTTGTTCCCACTTCCATATGGGAATCTCTGGTTGTTGTAGTAGGCCGGACGGTTTCTGATACTCTGCCTTAACCTTAGCACAGGTTAGGCATTTTCCAACATACACAGCAACGTCGCTTTTGAGTCTCGGCCACCAATAATATCCTTTCAAATCTTGATACATTTTGTCTGATCCTGGATGGATCGAGTATCTCGATTTATGCGCTTCATCAAGGATGACTTCTCGTAGGCCACCATAGAGTGGAACCCAAATACGCTTCTTAAAGCATAAGGCTCCCTCTTCATTTGGCACCATGTATTTCAGCATACCCCGTAGGTATTCAGCTTTACGGTTTTCTTCTTTAAGAGCTTCTTGTTGTGCATCTCGAATGCGTGCTGTGAGGTTCGTTCGAATCGTCATTTCCAGTGCTCGAACCCTTAGGGTCTTAACCCTTTCTTTTCGGCTCAACGCGTCTGCTACAACGTTCGCCTTTCCAGGATGGTACTTAATCTCACAGTCATAATCATTCAGCAGCTCGACCCAACGTCGCTGGCGCATATTCAATTCTTTCTGATCAAATATGTGTTGTAAGCTTTTGTGATCTGTGAAGATTGTACATCGAGTACCATATAGATAATGTCGCCAAATCTTCAAGGCGAATACCACTGCACCCAGCTCCAGGTCGTGAGTGGTATAATTTCTCTCGTGAACCTTCAGTTGTCTTGAAGCGTAAGCGATGACTTTTTGGCGTTGCATGAGCACGCAACCCAAGCCTTGTCGTGAGGCGTCGCAGTATACCACGAAGTCTTCAGTGCCTTCGGGTAATGATAGTATCGGTGCATCGCATAGCTTGCTCTTAAGTAACTGGAAGGCTTCTTCTTGTTTGTGACCCCAGTCGTACTTCTTGTCTTTCTGAGTAAGGGTCGTTAGCGGTTGAGCTATCTTCGAGAAATTCTCAATGAATCGCCGATAGTAGCCCGCTAAGCCTAAAAATTGACGGACTTCAGTTGGGGTCTTGGGAGTTTCCCAATTCTTTATTGCTTCAATCTTGGACGGGTCTACATGAATGCCCTTCTCATTCACCACGTGACCAAGAAATTGTACTTCGCGAATCCAGAATTCGCACTTCGAGAATTTTGCATAAAGCTTCTCTTTCTTCAGTAGTTCCAAGATGGTTCTGAGATGTTGCTCATGCTCTTCTTTCGTTCGCGAGTAAATCAGGATATCATCGATAAATACAATCACGAATTTATCGAGATATGGTTTGCATACGCGGTTCATTAGATCCATAAAGACCGCTGGTGCATTCGTCAACCCAAATGGCATCACAAGAAATTCGTAGTGCCCATATCGCGTTCTGAATGCAGTCTTTGGCACGCTTTCTTCTTGGATTCTCAGCTGATGGTATCCAGATCGAAGGTCGATCTTGGAATAGTAGCTTGATCCTTGCAGTTGATCAAATAAGTCGTCAATCCTCGGTAGTGGATACCGATTCTTGATAGTGAGCTTGTTCAGTTCCCTGTAATCGATACACATCCGCAGTGTTCCATCCTTCTTCTTCACGAACAATACTGGAGCTCCCCAGGGTGAGAAGCTTGGCCTTATGAATCCTTTATCCAACAACTCCTGAAGTTGTGTAGATAATTCTTGCATTTCGGATGGTGCAAGTCGATAGGGTGCCTTGGCTACAGGAGCAGCTCCTGGAACCAAGTCTATACGGAATTCGACTTGTCGTTGCGGAGGTAGTCCTGGCAGATCTTCAGGGAACACATCAGGAAATTCCTTCACCACAGGAATGTCTTCGAGTTTCGGCTCCTCAGCCTTTTTGTCTATAACGTGTGCTAGGAAAGCAACACATCCTTTCCTTAGGCACTTCTGTGCTTTCATACAACTGATGATTCGAAGAGGCGCGTCTTGTTTTTCTCCATGCACGATGAGAGTTTCACCATTCGCTAAAGGGATGCGAATGATTTTCTCATGGCAAATAACTTCAGCTTTGTTTTTGGACAACCAGTCCATCCCGACTACTATATCGAAGCTACCCAATTGAATAGGTAGGAGGTCGATGCTAAATCTTCGTTCACCAAGTTCTAATGTGCAGCCTCTAACAACTTCGCCCGATTCAACAAGTTTACCATTGGCTAGTTCTATGGAATAAGGAATTTCTAATCTACTAGATTCTATTCCGAGTATGCGTTTAAATTCCACAGACATGAAGCTATAGTCGGCGCCAGTGTCGAATAATATGGATGCAAAGTGATTGTTAATGAGAAACGTACCTGTGACCACGTTAGGGTCCTCACGTGCGTCTCTTGCTCCAATCACAAATGCTCGAGCCGGAGCGTTGTTTCTCTCTGGGCAGTTCTTCATGAAATGATCATTGCTTCCACACTTGAAGCATCCTTGCCCTTTCCCGTTGCCATTCTTGTCACCAGCACCGTTCCCATTTCGGTTCTTTCCTTTTCCCCAACAGTCTTCTGTTTGATGCCCCAATTTACCACATTTGTCGCACCTTGGAATGCGACAAGCTCCATCATGATGATACTTACATTTTTGGCATCTAGGCATGGAGCCTTGGTATGCTTTGGTTGCATGGGTTTTCGTCTCCTGAGGCGGATTAGTGTCGCGCTTCCTGTTGAAACCCTTGTTGTTGCGAGTAGCTTGGTTCAAACTTGTATGCTTTCTCTTTTTGTCACCGGACGACTCAGCATGTGTCTCAGTCTTTTCTGTTGGGTTTAGTGATAACTTCTTCATACGAACACAATCTTCAGTCAGGCTGACAGCCAGAGTTACAGCCTCAGTGATTGTTTGAGGTTTGGCCGACGTCACCATGCCACGAAATTCTGAGGCCAGTCCCCAAATGTAGCGTTCCACACGCTTAAATTCAGGAGTCACCATGTAGGGAAGCACTCTCGACAGGTCGTGGAACCTTCGAGTGTAACCATTGATGTCAGCACCTTCCATAGTCAAGTGCCAGAACTCTGTTTCCAGCCTTTGGAGTTCCGCACGAGAGCAGTACTTCTCTCTCATCCTTTCCTTCAGTTCCTCCCAAGTGAGGCCATAAGCGGCGTCATCACCCAAAGTTTGGGCTTGCAGGTTCCACCAAGTCAGAGCTTCATCGACGAATAACCCAGTAGCAAAAGTGACTTGTTGATCCGCGGTACACTTGCTCATACGGAAAGTAGCTTCAGTCTTCTCCGTCCAGCGCACAAATGCTACTGCACCTCCTGTGCCATCATAGTTCATCGGCTTGCAGTCGAGGAACTGCTTGAAAGTGCAGCCTAGAATTGATTCAACCAATTCATATGTGAGCAATCGAAGAAATAATGAAACAAAGACCGTTCATAAATTTCCTCATGCTTAGCACAGTGTCTTAAGGTTACCTTGAGCTGCATTGCCTCCAGACGAATCTCCATTCCCATTACGCCTAGCGTTGCTTGGTCCTCCACTGTCTTGAGTTCGGTTCGCCTCGTACTGGGCGATAGCAGCGGAGATCCTTTCCTCTAGCAAAGCGTTCAGCTCTTCAGCAGTTCTTGGCAGTGGGGGAGGAGGAGGTTGATCGTCATTGCGAGCATTCACAGCTTTCCTGGGTGCCATGTTCTGACACAACATAACACAACAGGGTTACTCATTTGTTTGATATCGTCACACTAGACAGTAGTATCATATATATTCACAGGTATATATACCACATAAGTGACATCAAACAATTATTACTCTGGCAGAGTTCTTAGTAGGCTTGCACTGAGGGAATCCACACGTGACAAGACTTGCTGTGATTTTTGTGCACTGAATTCCATAATTATGTATGCATCCATAATTACGTAACTCCTTGCACAGTCCGCACAGTTCGTTTCATCCTCGTATTTCTTCCTTCAGATGGGCCATCGCTTTCAGATAAAGTCACGTATACTCGTGACATTCTACTTCTAGTACATGCTAATTATCACACATAATTGCAAGTAATTTCTAGTCAACGACAAGTGCTACTCAAGTGCACTCTAAGTCTCGTAGTGTCTTTTCTAGACTCATGTAGACAGTTTCAGGTAGTGGATGTCGCGGGACGTTTTATGTAATGAAAACTCTTTGAAAATTGTTTTCGTGAATGGATCCTAGAGATTGTAGACTAGACTCGAGAAGGAATCCTAGTTCACTACAATCGCAGCTCTGATATCAATCTGTCACACCCCTTTCTACGGCGGAAGCACGAGGTGTGATCATGAAAGGTTCTCATTGCATACGAAGAGTAAACATGCTACATGCTCGTAAAATATCATCAAATACCATAATTTGAAAACATAAGTTTAGCGTTTACATCGCTAGACAGCTTAAAACATTGTCTTAAGAGTTTACAACTTTATTTAAAGTTAAACACAAGCGACATCCACGAGCATAAGCAAGACCACGCGCACATCCATCCTAGTTACCTGAAATACATGTGAGTTTTTGGAAAAACGTCAACATAAAGTTGGTGTGAATTCATGCAGTTTTGTATTTCATGTTTGTATACTTTGTATGAAAACATCGTTTGTGAGTAAATCAAGTTTTCATATATAAATCCAGTTTCATGTGTACACCACGTACACCTGTATAATTCAATTTCTTCTTGAGTACCCCACGTACTTCAAGTATAACTCAATCTTTTCTTGAGTACCCCACGTACTCAAGTATTCATCAATTTTTAGTATGGTATGAATTTCATGTAATTAAAATATTCCTGTAAATATCAGGATTGTTAATGGGTTGCAAAGCCATTAACATGTGGCACGACATAGGAAGTCACCAAACCTAAGGCATTTAATTGGTATATTCTGAGACACAAAAGCACTCCTCGGTTCTCGCCCCGACCGGGAGTGTGGCTGCCAGGCACCCGTTAGATCTAACCTTTTGTTCTGCGGTCTAAGTATGTACACGATTAATGGTGCTTCTGTACCCTATTCGTGACACTATTTCTCATAACGCATCCTACTTGGTTCTCGTTCTCACCAAGCGCGTTTCTTGTTATCATTTTTCATAGCGCCTCATACTTGGTTCTCGTTCTCACCAAGTGCGCTTCTCATATTCTTATATTTCATCACACTTGGTTCTCGTTCTCACCAAGTGTACTTCTTGTATTCTTATATTTCGTCACACTTGGTTCTCGTTCTCACCAAGTGTACTTCTTGTATTTATATCATACCAATTATAAATTTTGTACATTTGTACATGTATTTCACCCCCGAAGTTATAAAAACTGAAAACAGTTAAAGAGAAAAGGGGGAGCATGAACTCACAACTTTGCGTTCCTAGCGTCGTAAACTCCACCGGATTTGCTTAATTAACGTCGTAACCTATACGCGTTTTCTTAACGTTAGTCACTAGACTTGCGTCGCACAAGTACAGTCACTCTCTTTTGTATATATTCTTGTGTTAAAAATGTTCTACATTTTTAACTACGTGTTTTACTTATATTATTTTCTCCAAAAATAAATATAAGTCTTTTGTGTTTTGCACTTTGCACCCGAATTATGTATCTTGTATTTTGTATGTGCATTTTTATGTTTATACTCCTCATGAGTATTTAGTGTATTTTTAAGTCTTAATACACTAGCACGTATAACACATACTATATACACTTAGCACAAAAATTGGTGATAAAATAATATATATTTTTCTCTCAAAAATATATATACATAATATCCATTTTTATTCTTCAAGAAATCACCATTTCTTATCATCACAAATTAGGGAAACCTTAGTAATACTTTTAAACACATTATTAGGGAATAAGTTTCTCGAAAACTTATATTTTTCTAAGTGTCAAAATTTATAAAAATTTTGACAGAGTTTCCCCTAAAAATGGAGGTTTCCCACGTTTTCAAAGCGTGTGTTTATTTTCTTTTAAATCATCATCAATCATCAACAACAATTATCAACAATAATCGTCAACAATAATCACTAATTTCATGAACTTGAATATTTACAAAAATGTGTAGTAACTTACTAGCACATTTAGTGAGTCTTGTTATCTTTAAAAATAAATTTAGTTTCTTAAAAACTTTATTTTTAAAGAATATGAAGTTTCACAACTTCTAGTCGGTTTTTACGCAAATTATTTCTTTGTTAAAACTCATGTTACACAAGTGTCCATACACTTGTTTGTTCACAAAAACACCTTTAGTTCATAAAAGATCCGGTTTTAAAACATGGTTTCGTCATACACTTGGTTATTCAAAGATACCACTTGTAGATCCGTAGATCTACTAATTTTGAACAATATTTCATAAGAAAAATCGTTTTTACACAAGTTCATGATTAGTGTGTGGTAGGGTTTCACCTTTTAACCCTTGTTACTTCTAAGATAGCTTTATGTTAAGATCCATGGTCTTACTTACCCGGGTTAAACGGTGATCCGAGCTACCACAACATAGATCGGGTCTAAATAATCACAACTTTCAAATACTACAACTTTTACACCACTTATATGCTATTAACCACCATTTTTCATACTTTTAGTAAACTTTTATGCATCATCTTGCTTTTTAACGAGATTTAACCGACATAATTCCTTTTAACCACTTTAGATAAGCTCAAATATGAGATTTAAGTGTTATACCTCTAGCTCAAGGCTAGGGAAGATTCTTGATGAAAAACGCGTGGATAAAAGCCAAAGAAAGAGGTCCTTCGTGTTCCGCTTGCTCCAAGCTTCCTAATACGTGACCTCTAGCACTTGTATGATGATGGAATGGCAAGATGGAAATCGAAAATGATGGATAAGGGGGGTGGGGTGTTCGGCCGTAAGCTCTAGAGAGCAAGAGAGAAGAGTTGGTTCTTGTGTTGTGTTGCAAATGAACTTGTGTGTATCAAGAGTGTTTTATAGACAAAAGTGTGATTATCGTCCAAGGGATTATGTGCCATATAGATACTAGACAACTTGATTAAAATAATAAAAAGAATTCAAGGGTTGTCCCCTTCTAGTTGGGACCGATTACAATGGGGGGGGGGGGGCGGTTTGGTTAGTTTGTAACTAATCTTTAAGTATTAGTTAGATTAAACTAAGTTAGGTTAAGTGTTTAACTTATTTACTTGTGTGTAGTATGTTACAACGGGTGTTAGGGAAATCAGGGACCCTAACTGGCTCAGAAAAAGATAAGTAATGAAAATAACAGTATTTTCATGTTCCGGGTATACTCCGGTCATTCGGTTACATACTGATTCGTTAAAGTGCTAAATTACACTTTTTAGGGTCTTTTAAGTACCTTTCCTGTACTCTTTCAATTCCCAACACTTAGGGAAATATTCTGGATAATAAAACGACATTTCTGCATGATATTTATATGTCTAAATGCTGAATTATTGCTGAATTATATAAATTCTGCACTTAAAGTGCGTTTCGGGTGCTTTTTAGTGCTTATTTTTGCTTTCGTAATGCATATCTATTAACCCTTGCATGTACCCTTGGGTTTTAATGCATTCTTGTTGTCGGACCTACACCTAGGTTCCAATTTTATTGTCTGGCTGCTTTCTGCAGTTCCGTTGACACATAGTGTCTTACCGGTGAGTTTACTATTATTCTGACGCAACGCTCTCGTTTATGCATAAAGCAATATTTTGTAGTATACAACATGCATGAATTCACTTGTTTAATCATGTGTTCAGACATTGCTGACACTTAAACTCATAATTGCAGTCATTAAGCAATAATTAATGTGTACGGAAATTACCGGTTTGGGCCAGTTGTCACAGTCTCCCCCCTGTTAGAATGTTATATAACGTGTGTTGATTTACAGAAACAAACCCATAAAGATATTCAATTGACAAGCTGGATGGATGTAGGCGAAGTTAATACGTGTTCTAGTAATGGTTAATGTTCTTGTATTTTAAATAAATCCAAAACTTTAGGATGAGATTTTGAACGGGTTTTTTTTGTTGGTTTGGTTGCTTGTTTGTTTGGGGCTTTTGATCTTAACAATAATTGTTTTTTTGTTGGGTTGCTTGATTTACAGAGACAGACCCATAACATGTGTTAAGCACCTGTTAGAATGATATATAACGTGTGTTGATTTACAGAAACATGTCGCAACCCCCGATCCCTTATCTGTCCCGGGAACGGGCGGACGCGAGCTCAGAGTTGTGGTGGTATCAGTGGTTATTTAATCTTGCAGCGGAATTTACATCAGGACCGTAGTTAGGAAATGTTTATCAGAGTAAAACCACCATATTTAATATTAATAATAACATGGGCAAAACCCAAGTTTCTTATTACAGTACATTTATAGGGACAAACCCTATTTTATTGAATTTAAAACATCGTTTATTAGGTAACTTTTATAGCCACATTTTTCCCAAGCCTTCAGTGCTCTCCAGCTGGCTTTTCACTAATTGGCTGTCACATTGTGTTACCTGTAACGCGTTTTAAAAACATTTGTCAGTCGGAAATACTGGTGAGTGAATCCCAGTTTAATCAAGAACATTTGTCAATTAAAACAGTATTGAGAGCGATTATAATGTTTATTTCTACACAATTACTCATTCAGTATTTGCCACTCGACCGGATCTATGGCTATGGTCAAGTTACACATTGGCTCACTCGTTGTCCAATTGTAACGTACTGTCGTACCGACTTACTACTCGCAAGTAGTATAAATTTTGTATACAAAACCCCATAATACCGGCAGTAATTGAAGAACTACAAAGACTCAATCACCGCTTAATCACATTGTAAAACAATTAAGGTTTTGGTAAAACATTCAAAACAAGTTAACAAAAAAGAGGATAAACTCACATTGCTATCTTAGACTTAGCGTAAGGGTTTCCTGGATATAATCTATAATTTATACAAATGTACATTGGTTAGTATCATAACCCTTTGAAATTATTAATGATACCCTCCCCGAGACGGCATTCCAACAACTACGTCGGGCAGAACCACGACAGTTGTTACGGAACCCTAAATCAATCGGGCAGCGTAACTATTACGAAACTGGGGTTATAATACTTACAACGGAGCAGAACCTCGCTAATTAGGGGGTATTATACTTGAAAATTATGCCTATTATCAGAGATTTCGAGATTGAGAAACAGAAATGAACGAGTTGAAATGAAATCCCGAGGCCTTCTTATATAGGGCTGAAATCTGGTCTCCACGCGGCCCGCGTAAAGAACATACAAGGGTTACGCGGCCCGCGTCAACCCTGGTCAACCCTATAGCTTGTCCGGCTCATGATCTAGACCCGCCACGATATCGACATGTGTCAGCTCAGGATGTCGCCACCATTTGGGACACTCGCGGCCCGCGTGAACTAATGAAGGGGTCTTACGCGGCCCGCTTTAGCTAAAGGAATCAACGGTATCAGGTTTTAAACCCTGATACGGCCCGCGTAAGCTTGAGGTGAGGTCCTACGTGGCCCGCCTCAACTTACTAATTCTTGTTTTTAATTTATTTTATAAACTATAACCTATTTCGGGCTCGGTTTTCACATACGGGGTGTATATAAGACATATTGAGACATTCTATAATATACTAAAGTGTCAGAAATATTATGAGGGTGTTGGTTTTACCGAGGGTTGTTACAAAACAGATCCATAAAAGATATTCAATTGACAAGCTGGATGGATGTAGGCGACATTAATGCGGGGACATTGAATAAGCCACATCTTTTGGGAAATAAGTCTTCGTTCATTTATAACATGTGTTGGTGGTTCATGCTGTAACAGAACACCATGATGTAACCTGACATGTGTTCATGTATAACATGTGTTAAGCCCCTGTTAGAATGATATATAACGTGTGTTAACCTTTTGTTAATTAAAAAAACAAGTAATATCTATTTTATTTTTGTTGATGTTTAAAATATCTGATAATGTGGATACTGAGCGTAAAACTTGTACAAGTAATAAATGTACAAGTTAGTATGTAACGTGTAATATGAAACGAGCCATTTATGGTAACACATGTACCGGTAATTTTGGAATATATAATATGAAACGGGTCATTTGTTTTGCACATTTTGGAATGTATAATATGTGTTAAGCCACTGTTATAATCTTTTTGTAACCTGATATGTATTCATGTATAAGCTAGTGGTTTACAAAACACCATGATGTGTATATACTGATCTAACATGTGTTACAATTTGTCTGTTCGGAACATGTAATTGCTTAACATGTGACAAGGGTGAAAACAGTCGACGGGGGCGATGAGTTTAATGGTGAGCTTAGTTAATATCGTAATCTTGTTGTAACCCCACTTGTATACATATGATAACGTGTAAGCATCCATTATAACCCGACTTGTATTCATGTATATGAAAGTGGTTTGCAAAACACCATTATGTGCATGTACTGATCGTAACACGTGTACATGTTAATAATTTAATATGGAACATACAAGTTAATATTGTAACACTGTATACCTGGGATAACATGTGTTAAGCCTCTGTTATAATCTTGGTTTAACCCAACATGGTGTCATGTATAAGCTAGTGGTTTCCAAAACACCATGATTTGTATATACATACTGTAACATGTGTTACGCGCCTGACATGTATAACGTGTGTTAAGCCTCTATTATAACGTGTGTTAAGACTTCCAGAATGGATGCATAAACTCCAATAGTAACTTAATAACAACATAGTATACCTGATATAACGTGTGTTAAGCCTCTTTTATAACGTGTGTTAAGACTTCCAGAATGTGTTAAGTCCATAACGTTTTAACATCATGTACTAGACAAAACAATAAGACTCTCACATTAAATATTACTAGTAAACGAAAATACATAGCACTAAGAAAAATGGTGGGCCGTTTACTATACCCATGACGGTATAACTGATATAACGTGTGTCAAGGCTCTATTATAACGTGTGTTAAGACTTTTAGCAAGTTACACATAACATGTGTTAGAGATTAATGTACTGGTAAACTTGTAAAAAGCTACATTGCCTACAAGCAAGTTACACAAAAATGGATGCATAGAGCCCAAAAGCAACACACATATGCTGAGGTCGACTTCAGGGCAAAAGTTCGGAAGGCCAGAACATTTTTATCAACACGTCCTAGACAAAATAATAAGAGTTTCACATTACATATTACTAGTAAACGAAAACACAGATCACTAATAAGCGGTGGAGCTTCCATTGACGGTCTGTCTTTGCTGTTTATCTGCTACCTTTGCTGACTCATCTTTTGCATAAACTCCATTAACCTATTCCAACAAGCTGGTCATTAACATATATAACAAAGGGTCGTTACATATGTAGCTGTAAAAAAATGTAACATGTGTAGCTACGGGTTGTAGTAACAGGATATGCCATCTAGTAGAATCACCACCTGGTAAGGATGAAAAAAAAAAGACAAACATTTTATTGAAAATAACATCACCGAAAATCAAAGAACTCATAAAAAAACTCAAAAGTAATGAATCTAACATCAAATTTGCTTCAAACCCATATGTTTGAAACACATATAGATCTTAAACAACTAAGAAGACCGGATTTTTGAAGAAAGAAATTGGGCACACAAAAATTTCTTCTTGGTCTTAATTTAAAATTTTGAAATAAACAAACGAAGCTCTGAATTTAAATCTATCAAATATCATAAAAAGTATAAATCTAAACAAATTACATAAATAACAAAAGTAAGATCTTTAAACGTGTTTCTCTCACACACATTTGTGCGTGTGTTCTTGGTGTCCAGATGAACAAGATGAATATTGTTGTTTCTCTCTCCAAAACATCAGTTTTCTCTCTCTAAAAACAGAATTAAAGATGTGATGAGAGCAACACCTTACTTTCTTTTCTTGAAGAGCTTCGATAATTGCTTCGATCCTCAGATTTGGTGGCTTCAATAGAAAGGAATGAGTATAAGATCTACATCTAGGTCTTTGAGAAATGGTTTGTTCAAATCTGATAAAATTGAAAATGTTCTTGATGTTTTTTAGAGAGAGAAAGATGAAGGAGTTGGTAAGGGGGTGGGTTAAAGTACAAAACTTATGATGGTGAATGAAATGACTTACAGTCATGTATTGGGGTGTGTGTATGAAATGATACAACATGTGTAAAAAGACAATCCTACCCTCCAAAGCTCTAAAATCATATGTTGATGTGGAGCAATTTAGACCACACAATAGGGTTTGCTGAGTTTTCTCATTTAATTGGGTTTTCTCTAGAGCATTACCATATATATATATATATATATATATATATATATATATATAGGGGATTGCTAAAATGAAAACTACCTCTAGTTGTAAGAACCATGGGAACCACTTTTTAGCCCTTAGATCAACTAGACGGATGGATGAGATTAATGGGCTGTTTGGTAGCCTCTGAATGGTTATTAAGAGGCTACCTCTTAATGGAACCATTAAGAATTTTACCAATGAGAAGGTAGAAGAATGTGACATGTGATGATTTACCATTCAGATGTTACCTCTTAACCATTCAGACTTGAGGTTACCTCTTATTCATTCAGAAGTTTTAAACCATTAAGAGGTAGCATCTAAATGGTTATTAAGAGGCTACCAAACAGCCCCTAAAAGTAGTTAATATTAATATTAAAAGCTTTTTGTCTTATTATGTCTTTAATATTTTAATCAAAAAGGGTATTTAAGTAATTTTGTTTTTTTTTTGTCTTATTATTTTTATTGTTTTTTAATACATTTTTGTCCCTATTGCATTAAATGTTTTTTTTTTTTTTTTTTTTTCTAAAATCAATTTTTTTTATTAAACAAACATATTGAAATCAGATTTTTTGATAAAAAAAATTTACGTGCGTTTTTTTACGACCCGTTTTTTACGCGCGTTTTTTACGACCCGTTTTACGCTCCGTTTTTTCACGCCGTTTTACGACCCGTTTTTACGACCCGTTTTACGCCCGACTTTTTCACACGTCGTTTTTTCAACGCGCCGTTTTTACGTTAACGTTTTTTACGTTTTACGCGCCGGTTTCTTACGTTAACGTTTTTCTACGTTTTACGTAAAACATTTTACGTTTTACGTAAAACTTTTACGTTTTACGTTAAAAATTTTACATTTTACGTTTTACGTTTTTACGTAAAAAGTTTTACGTTTTACGTAAAAAGTTTTACGTTTTACGTTTGACGTAAAACTTTTTACGTTTTACGTAAAACTTTTTACGTTTTACGTTTTACGTAAAAAAGTTTACGGTTTAAGTTTTTTTCTTTTACAAAAACTTTTTTACACAAAAACGAACGCACCCAGAAAAACGTTACTCGGTAGGTGTCTCAGATAGTTTGTTATCATCATCGACGCCTCAGAAAAAAATATAAAAAACCCAACAAACAAAAATAAAAAAGAACGAGTGGATTCTGAAAAAAAAAAGAAGTTTTGGCTCAGATTTTCCGAACATCAGAGGCTGCAAAGTGGGGTTGCGGGTTTAAAAACCTACCCTCCACCATCCTTGCCGCGCCATCGTCCTTTTTTTTTGGCATCATCACCGCCGATTCAAAAAGCCACCAGATTCAACCGGTTTAAACATTCAAAAGGAACATGAACATCATTCAAACCAAGAAGGAACATGAACATCATTCAAACCCAGATTCAACAGAATCAAAAAGGTCCCAAAAACAGAACATCATTCAAACCCAGATTCAACATGAACATCATTCAAACCCAGATTCAACATGAACATCATTCAAAAACAGAATATCATTCAAACCCAGATTCAACAGGATCAAAAAAGGTCCCGAAAACATCATTCAAATCCAGATTCAACATGAACAACATTCAAACCCAGATTCAACAGAATCAAACCCAGAAAGTCAAACCCCCCAAGATTCAAAACCATATTCAACAGAATCAAACCTGCAGCAAAAACACAAAGATTCAAACCCAGATTCGAACACCCACCACCAGATTCAACAAAAATTAAAACCCAGATTCAACAAAATTCAAACCCATATTCAACAAAAATAAACCCCAGATTCGAACACCCACCACCAGATTCAACAAAATTAAAACACAAAGATTCAAACCCAGATTCGAACACCCACCACCTGCCATCGAGCACCCACCGCCTCCGACATCGTCACTCCGATGTTTTATCTCCGATGAACGGTGTTGAACAGTGGCGGAGGAGACGGTGACGGTGGCGGAGGAGACGGCGGCGGCGGCGACCAATGCATCTGATGATTGAAAAAGCACAGCTGATAGTTATAATAATAAGTGAAGAAAACCTTGTTGAGATTGTGAAAGGCATTGATTCTGGCGGTGGGGTTTGCAACATGGTTATAAGTAGTATCTGAAGAGAAGCGAGTGGTGGATCTGGCGTGAGATGAAAAGGAAGATGTTAGCTGATTGAAGGATTTGCTCCTTCTCTTTATAATCGAAATCAATCTGCTCTCCAACATTTTCTTTTTGTTGTTTCTTGATCTATGAAGACTTGAAGAGAGAGAGAGATTAAAAGAAATAAATAAAAGGAAAGAGATAGACAACTTTTCTGGTGACAATAAATGGAGAGAGAGTGAGGATTTGACATTTAGGGTAAAAGACCAAAATACCCTTTTAATTGATTGGTTGAGAGTGGTTCTTACAACTGTGGGTGGTTTTCATTTTAGCGGCTCCTATATATATATATATATATATATATATATATATATATATATATATATATATTTCAATAACCTCATAGTAATTCTTAGATTTTTTTTCACATAGTCCAACAAATTCGTAGAAAAGTTGAGAAGAGTGCCACTTGATTATCCCGACTTGTGTATTCAATTGTTTGAAGGATCTACTTCAAATGGTTTTGATAGTTGGGGGCCATCTTCTACAATTCCTCATCCTTCTGTGGAAATGATTGATCAAATTGCTCCTTTGGACATTGATGGCACTCAAATGGAACATGGGGCTAGTGAAGTGTCTTCTGATTGGTCTAAACAAAAACGAAAATCATCAACTGAAGGTGTTAGTTACGAGTCATCTGGTCGGTCTAAAAAAGGGAAACAAACATTCAATGCACATCTCATGGAAGTTGGGGAGGATATAAGGAAGGTGGAAAACATGTTGCTTGAGAAACACAACCAGTCTAATGATATACATGCATGCATGGAGAAGCTGGAGACTTTGGGATGGGAAGAATTTGATGCGAAACATCAAACGACACTTTTGCTTTTTTGGTGAAAGTGTGGTTAGAACTTAAGCCGTACACTTGTGAAATGTGGGTTAAGAACGCGGGAGCGAAGTATGGATTATTTTAATGTTATGTTCTAGTTGCCTTTTGATAGCTAAACTTTGAGCTATGTTAGTATGTGTTTTTTTTGGATAGCTAAACTTTGAGCTATGTTTGTATTTGTCTTGTTGAATGCTAAAGTCTGTATTAGATGCTAAACTTTTTATGCTATGTTTTGGAATGTTATTTGAATTCTATGTTCATGCAATGTTATTTTGGATTCTATTGTCTTGATTATTTTGGGTGATAGGTAGCCTATGGACTCGGATGAGGAGATTATGCTTTTCTTGATGCTTTGTTGGCATTGGCTACAATTAGCCTCGGTGTTGACCAATCATGAAAGGATAAGAGATCTGAATTCGGCATTGACCGGTCATGAGTACACACAAGAATTGTTGCATGGCACTTCTACACAATGTCATGAGATGATGCGCATGTCACGTGATGCGTATGTACTATTGTGCAATCATTTTAAGCAAAGAAATTGGTTGCAGAGTAGTAGGTCAATAACCTTTGAAGAAAAGATGGCTATGTTTTTTATTGTCATAGGACATAATGAGCGATTTCGAATGGTTAAGCGAAGGTTTCAACACTCAACAGAAACAATTCATAGATGTTTTCATGAGGTCTTAATTGCGATGATGAATTTCGCAAGAGAAGTTATAGTTCCGACATATTCTAATCCAATCACGAATGCTTCAGAAAACCATAGAAGGCTAAAACAAATATTTCCTGGAGCAATAGGTGCGTTAGATGGAACTCTTGTACATGCAGTCGTACTTGGTGATCAACAGACTCGTTACAGGGGAAGATGAAAGGGTGAATGCTTTCAAAATGTCTTAGGAATCTGTAATTTTGATATGATATTCACGTTCGTGTGGGCCGGATGGGAAGGTATTGCACATGATTCACGTGGTTTGAAAGAAGTTGCATTTAATCCGAGTTCCGGCTTTTATTTTCCCCCCACCAGGTTTTTAACCTTTCCTTAAATTTGATGTAATTGTTTATCTAGTTTTTTATTTAATAGTTTTGATACTAACATTTGCAGACAAATGTTACCTTTGTGATGCCGCATACACCAACACTCGTGGGTTTATGACTCCCTACCGTAATACGAGATATTGGTTAGCCGATTTTCGACGACAACGTGCATTGACTAAGGAAGAAAAGTTCAACCATGCTCACGCACAACTCAGAAATGTGATTGAGCGCGCATATGGTGTTTTGAAGGCAAGATTCCCAATCCTAAAATAAATGGCCCCCTTTTCATTTCCAATAGAAAGAGACATAGTGATTGCGTGTTTTGCCATCCATAACTTTATAAGGAAATGGAATATTCATGATCAGTTATTTGTGGTGTACAACGAGGAAACTTTTTTTGGAGAAATGCAACAGGAGGAAAGTGATGGCCAGTCTGTTCACGACATGAAATGGGGCTCACAAGGCATTGAATATATGACTACTTTGCGTGACGAGATAGCTACTCAGTTAATGTCAAATGCTTAAAACCAAAATTGTACGCGAGTTATTAATTTCTACTTGGATTAGTATGTTTTCAAGAAGGATTTATGTGTAATTTGGATTTTCTATGATGGTTTGTATTTTTTTTCTTTAATAATTATTCATTATTAGGAGTTATGACCAAACAGATACATTATACTCAGCAAGTAATTCAGAAGGGTAAAATCGTCATTGTACACAGTCATTCAGAGATCCAACCAAACAGACTTAAACTGGTTCAGCACTTACTGGTTCAGACCTCTTACTGGTTCAGACCTCTTATTCTTTCAGCACTTATTCATTCAGAAGTTGCCAAACAACCCCATAAACTTGTCTAACCTTTGAATTTGGTATGTTATTTTATGTAGTGAATCTACATATGATTCAGCTGTTATGTATTGTTTTCCTCAGGGCCGTCTCTAAGAATCCTTAAGAATTTTAGGGCTCTGTGCGAGTAGAAAAAATGGACCCCTAAATATAAACTTATTTATATAGAATTAGTAATAGGACGATGGTTGTAGTAACAATGAACAAAAAAAATATATTGTAGCAAATGATTTATGTATATGGTTAAATGAGAAGAAAAAAACTTACAAATTTAAACAACAAAACATGTAAACTTTTTCCATATAAATGGTTAAATGAGAAAAAAAACTTGCAAATCAAAGGAGACTCAAATTTAAATGTGAAAATTTATAATTTTAAACAAGAAAACATGTAAAGTTTTTATGTAAATGGTTAAATGAGAAAAAAAACTTACAAATCGACGGAGGTTTTAAAAATTCCAAACTAAAGGCTAAAAAATAAGCTTTATGGGGCCTTTCACCTTGTTAATATAATATGCTAAATCTAACACCTTGAAGCCCAAACAAAACATGGAGCAACCTAAGATGCTTGGTTCGTCCCCATGGTTTGCAGATATTACAGAGTTGGTCCTAAGACTTTAATAATTATAGCGTTTACTTTTTGCACTCGTATTGTTCTTATCACTAACCTATGTTAAGCTTCTTACAATAAAAAATATAAAGATGACTCACCCTTATCTTTTTTTTCTCTCTCTCTATCTAAAACCCACCACCACCTCCTTCACCGTCAACCCACTAAAAATATATAAAGATTGTCCATCCCTCATCCTCTCTCTCTTTCTAAAACCAACCACCATCTCCTCCATCATCAACCCACTAAAACCTCCATGTGGTTTGCATCTTGCAAAAATCAAATCTTTCAAAAAAAATCATCAACTTTAATTTGTTTGGGCTCAATGTTGGATAAAATAAGGCATTCACGAATAAGGTGCAGCCTACTAAGAGAACTCGGTTTTGGACATTCATGATAAAATCCCCTTTATATGGCGATAATAATAATAAGAGTAAAATGCAAGGATAGTCCCTATGGTTTGGTGAAATTTCACCTTTAGTCCCTAACTTTTCAAAATTACACTCTTTGTCCTTGTGGTTTGACAAGTTGTTACTCGGATAGTCCCTAAAGCGGATGAATGTTAGTTTTTCTGGTTAAGTGGGTGTGAAATGACAAGGACTATCCGAGTAACAACTTGTCAAACCACAGGGACTATCCGAGTAACAACTTGTCAAAACACAGGGACTATCCGAGTAACATTCATCTACTTTAGGGACTATCCAAGTAACAAGTTATCAAACCACAGGGACTAAGAGCGTAATTCTGAAAAGTTGAGGACTAAAGGTGAAATTTCAGCAAACCACAGGGACTATCCGTGCATTTTACTCTAATAATAATTAGGGTGGAGATATGATAGGAAGTTTATTTGGTTAAGAAAGCTAGGAAGTGATCTTGACCATCCATTTAGTTAATCAAGGGCTAAGATTAAATGATGGAAATTAAAGGGAAGAAAAGAGTTGCGTGAGTTTGTTTAGGGGTATTCTAGTCAATCCAAACCAATAGTTTCTCTCTCCTCCAATTGCCCCCCCCCCATTTTTTAAACGTTAATAACTCTTTCATACGACATTATTCTTTTTTATAAAAATTGCACCAAAAAAACTAGCGTTTTTTATCTTTAAAACGAGTATACTATTGCTATATTTTCGAATTTTTTTTGAAAACCCAGTTGCGTAAAACGCAATGGAAAAAACCCAGTTGCGTAAAACGCAATGGAAAAAAAAAAACCTAAAAAATCACATTTTTCTAAAACGCAATGCACAAAAAACACAAAGAAATGTCTTATTTGAAAAACGCAATGGCCAGAAAACACAAAGAAATGTGTTATTTATAAAACGCAATAGCCTAAAAACACAAAAGAAAGCGTACTTTCTAAAACGCAATGGACTGAAAACACATAAAAATGTGTTTTTCCTATAACGCAATGCACAAAAAACACAAATAAATGTCTTATTTCTAAAACGCAATGGCCAGAAAATACTTAAAATGTCTGTTTTCTAAAACGCAATGGACTGAAAACACATAAAAATGTGCTTTACCTAAAAAGCAATGCACAAAAAACACAAAGAAATGTCTTATTTATAAAACGCAATGGCCAGAAAACACTTAAAAATGTCTCCTTTCTAAAACGCAATGGCCTAAAAAAAACAAAAGAAAGTGTTCTCTCTAAAACGCAATGGACTGAAAACACCTAAAAATGTGTTTTACCTAAAACGCAATGACTAAAAACAGTTCAAAAATGTGTTTTTCTAAAACGCAATGACAAACGCATACAAATGTCTTAGTTTTAAAACGCAATGGCATAAAAACATCAAAGAAAGTGTTATCTCTAAAACGCATTGAACCAGGACATTAGTTGTCTGTGAATTGTCTGAACCAGGAATGCAGTTCTAAAATGCAATGGCATAAAACTGTCTATGAATGCAGTTTTCCAGAGGCAAATTTACAGAAAATTAATTTTTCTCATGCATTTTTATCTCTAAAATGCGCTGCCCCCGGACCCCCGTGAAGATCGTAAAACACAATGAGTAAATCAAAAACCCAGATCGCAAAAATGAAATTAAAGAATTTCTTACATGGATCGAAGCCGATTTCTTCATAGATTGACGAAATTTGAATGAAAGAAACACTTATCAGCGATTGAATCGAACGGATCGAGTGATTATCTTCAAAATCACGGGAAAAAAACGAGATTTTGAATGAAATTAAACTGGGTTTTCTTTAAAAAAAAGCTGAAGAACACGTTGATCGGGTGTTTGAATCATTGATTGATGACGAAAATCGCACTATAATGTAGTGATTATTGAGATAGTAAGTGAAGAAAAGGTTGAAGATGGTGGGTTTTGAAAATGGTGGGTTTTGAAGTAACTGGAGAGAAGAAGGAAGAAGAAATGATGGGATTGACTAAAATAACCTTTCTCTTTATTTTAAAATTTGCCAAACATAATCCTATTGCTTCCTATCCTTCCTAGCCAAAATAAACTTCTTATTTGATCCCCACCCATAATAATTAATGATAAAATCCCCTTTAAATAGCCAAAATAATTATAATTAAAAGAACACAATCTTTATTAATTTTTTTTCACCTTTTTCTTACAAATATTGATGATTTCATAAAAAAGAAAAATTACTCTATTATTAAAAAACCAACTTAGGAATAGTTAACTTTTCATTTTTTCTAAATTGACCACACTTATTGGTTTTTCACATTGATCACAAAGTTTTGTTTCTGTTCAAATTGACCGTTCAAAATTTACATTACTCTATTATTAAAAAACCAAGCTTAGGAATAGTTAACTTTTCATTTTTTCCAAATTGACCACACATTATTGGTTTTTCACATTGACCACAAAGTTTTGTTTCTGTTCAACATGATAATGATAATTCTTTTAAATAAAATGTTGAACAAAAACAAAACTTTGTGGTCAACGTGAAAAACCAATAATGTGTGGTCAATTTGGAAAAAAATAATGTTGAACAGAAACAAAACTTTGTGGTCAATGTGAAAAACCAATAATGTGTGGTCAATTTGGAAAAAATAAAAAGTTAACTATTCCTAAGCTTGGTTTTTTAATAACAGAGTAATAGAGTAATTATGATTATCATAATCATCAATCAATATATTAAAAGACAAAGTCAATGGATAGTGGTTAGCCCATTAAGAAGTTGCCACGTGACAGCTTTTTATATTTTTTTTTATTTATGCTATATAATTTTTCTCCAATAACTCGCGTTCGTTAACTCAAAAAAAAAAAAAAAAAACTAAATTCGTAACTTTACTTATCTTTTCAGGCGCTTCGTTGTAAATGTAATCCTTTTCTTACAAAGATTAATTGTGATTGTTGGTGCATATTTCGTACGTCTGCCACTGTACGAATAGTTAGATAGAGTGTGTGTTGAATATTGTATAGATTAGTGAAAAGTCTAACATTTAATGGATGGGGTTAGTGTTAGGGGCCAAATGGGTTAAAAAAAAGACGTTGAGGCTCAGATGTTAAAAATTTCTTTTATGGGCTAAAAGGGTAAAAATGATATAACCACATGAGCCAAAATCGTAATTTACTCTATTCATAATAATCGGTGTTTATTTTTTTATAAATTCATAATATTTTTTCTAAGGAGGGCGGTTGAAAAATTTCAAGGGGTGCGGTTGAAAAAGTCCAAGGGGTGCGGTTAGGATTTTCGACGAAAATTGGCACTAATTACCTTTTTTTAAGGGGTGCGGTCGCTCACCCACCATCATGGATACTTGGATAGGCTCGCCCCTGCTTATGGTACAATAGCTCCTTTTGTGTGCAACGACATGTGAGTAAATTACGCACATTACATAATTCAAACCCTAATTACGCATGAAAATCACACATGATTAAGGGCATGTTTGGCTAAGCTTATTTAAGTTAAGAAGGGCTTAGGAATAGTTAACTTTTCATTTTTTCCAAATTAACCACACATTATTGGTTTTTCGACCACAAAGTTTTGTTTCTGTTCAACATTCATTTAAAAGAATTATCATTATCATAATCATCAATCAATATATTAAAAGACAAAGTCAATGGATAGGGGTTAGCCCATTAAGAAGTTGCCACGTGACAACTTTTTATATTTTTTTTATTTATGCTATATAATTTTTCTCCAATAACTCGCGTTCGTTAACTCAAAAAAAAAAAAAAAACTAAATTCGTAACTTTACTTATCTTTTCAAGCGCTTCGTTGTAAATGTAATCCTTTTCTTACAAAGATTAATTGTGATTGTTGGTGCATATTTCGTACGTCTGCCACTGTGTGAATAGTTAGATAGAGTGTGTGTTGAATATTGTATAGATTAGTGAAAAGTCTAACATTTAATGGATGAGGTTAGTGTTAGGGGCCAAAAGGGTTAAAAAAAGACGTTGAGACTCAGATGTTAAAAATTTCTTTTATGGGCTAAAAGGGTAAAAATGATATAACTACATGGGTTAAAATCGTAATTTACTCTATTCATAATAATCGGTGTTTATTTTTTTATAAATTCATAATATTTTTTTCTAAGGAGGGCGGTTGAAAATTTTCAATGGGTGCGGTTGAAAAATCCAAGGGGTGCGGGTGGGATTTTCGACGAAAATTGGCACTATTTACCTTTTTCAAGGGGTGCGACCGCCCACTCACAATCATAGATAGGTCCGCCCCTGCTTATCGTACAATAGCCCCTTTTGTGTGCAACGACATGTGAGTAAATTACGCACATTACATCATTCAAACCCTAATTACGCATAAAAATCACACATGATTAAAACACAAAATAACACACATATTGGTTTTTACCGTAATATATCATAATAATTACACACGTATTGTTACAATCTTCATTTCAAACCAACCAACCTTCCTTCCTTCTTCTCCCTCCGGTGGTTTTCCGGCGAATCCATACGCCGCCGTTGATCCGTCATCTGAAGCGATCATACTTCACACAATATCTTCTTCCACACATTCAGATCTAACATTTTGATCACCTAAACAAATCACATCTTCAATTGACCGGTTGTTGAAGCTACTGGTTCAAACCCTAGGCATCGTCATTCTCATTCGATCTTGTTTCACTCACCGTTATGGCTTCCAAAATATCATCTAGATCGAGAGGCGGAACTCCTGCGAAGAGCAATTCGAAGGAAACCGGTCCCAAACTGGAAGAAAATCTGAATATCTTCAAGTCCGATAAGTTTGACGCTGATGCGTTTGTTAACTCGAAGTGTAATTCGTTGAACGAGAAGGTTTGTGTTCTCAAGTTGCTTCATGTTTTGTGAGATTGAATCTGTTTGTAGCGGAAATGTGTGTGGAATTGTAGGTTTTGTTTTCGATTATGATGCGGTTTAGAATTGTAGGTATGTTTTATCTTCAAGTTTAACATGTTTGGATATATAATGTCTATATGACATTGTGACAATTCATTGGCATTTAGTTTAAACCGAAATTTGGTGTGTATTAAGTTTGAATGTAGAAGGTGTTATTCGGCTCGTCGAAGTTTGTTAGACATGGCTCGTGCATTACCTATATAAGCATGTTAGGTAGTGATCCTGTCAAGATCTTAGATATGTTCTAAGTTTATCGCATATATGCATTTTACTAATAGGAGTTTAGGTTATACCAGTAACATTTTGTTGATAGTAGAAGCTGAATTTAATCATTTATATCAAAATCTGTTCCTGTTGGCCCACAAATCTTAAGAGAAAAGAACTTTGTAGATGAACATATGTCACTAGGTTTCGCATCTTAAGAATCTTTTAACAGGTGAACATCCCAATGCCTTTGCTCAATGCTATGATTAAGATCTTGACAGGATCACTACCGTGCAGGGCATAGGATCATATGCCTCACTTTTACACATATTATAAATTAGCTTGACATTCTCTCTAGGAATATACATGAATGATCGCAAAATCATCGTATTTTCAAAGACTAATTAATCCTTTTACTCTCAATCTGGAATAACAGCTTTAAACTTGTTGAATACAGTAATTTACATGATCTGTGCCCTGTGGTAGTTACTCTACGAGTAAATCGAAACAAGGAGATTATATATCCCCTATATCTATACATCATAGTTGATAGTTGTCAATAGCGGCTATAGCGAACGCTATAGCGCGCTACGTAGCGAAGCGATGTTGTGTCGCTATGGGTTATTGCGACTGATAGCGAGAATAGCGACAGTTTTTTTTTATATAAATAGCAATTAGATATAGCTATAAAAGAGCTGGATTATAGGTTTTTGTTAAATCTACATGTAAAATAGCATATATATACCAGGGTATTTTGATATAATATACATAAAAAAATTTCAAAATTCTGTTTCTAGTGTATCGCTATTATAAAATAGCGGCGCTATTCGCTATGTAGCATACAGGTCCCTTGTCGCTATTTGTCGCTATTCGCTATTAACAACTATGCTATACATAATATAAGCATAAGTATATTCCAGAGGATGGAGTTACCGAGTTAGATTATAGTTTGTATTAGTTTTGTCTAGAAATTGAGATTATTGGCATGCATTATGTACTGCTTTTGCATTTGCATTTGCATTTGTAGAATTGTTTTCTATTTATGCGTGCTAACATGCTAGGTCATCAAATATCAGATGTATTGATACACTTATGAAATGTGTTTGTTAAATTTAGAATATGTTATGTTATTATAAAATGCAGGCAGATGTGTATATGTGCATGTATACACTTATCATAAGCATATTATCTACTACTCAATGCATATTTAGAATATATTATGTTATTATAAAATGCAGGCAGATGTGTATATGTGCATGTATACACTTATCATAAGCATATTATCTACTATTCAATGCATATTTTATTTTGTTGATTAGTTGTTTTAATATAACTGACACTTGCGTCATCTACTTACCAGGAGATCAGGCAATTATGCTCGTATCTTTTAGATCTGAAGAGAGCTTCTGCAGAGGAAATGCGTAGGAGTGTTTACGCTAATTATACAGCATTCATACGGTTGGTCCCTTTCGTAGAGATAATAAATTGAATAAGAAATTCAATATCTTGTTACTGGTATCGTTTTCCATATGTTTTGTATTTGTGTCATTTCTGCCTAGCGCACTGCTGATATCGTTTATTGCTAACAAATTACAGCACATCAAAAGTGATATCAGATTTAGAAGGCGAACTACTATCGATAAGAAACTTACTATCCACTCAGGCTACGTTAATTCACGGTCTAGCTGATGGGATCCACGTGGAATCATTGTCTGTCACTGTCCCACGTGGATCATTGTCAAACGGTGTATCTGCTGACATGGATCGAGATCCTTCAGACTTAGAAAATTGGTTAATCGAATTCCCCGATATCCTCGATGTTTTGATAGCCGAAAGACGAGTAGAGGAAGCTCTGGCTACCCTTGATGAAGGCGAACACGTAGTTTCTGAAGCAAAACGAAAAAATTCGTTGAGTCCTGTTCTATTAGCGTCTCTCCAAACTGCTATAACTGAATGTCGGCAAAGATTAGCGGATCAGCTTGCAAATGCTGCTTCACAACCGACCACACGCGGTGGTGAGCTTCGTGCGGCTATTACCGCTCTTAAAAAACTTGGAGATGGTCCACGGGCCCACAGTCTACTACTCGAAGCGCATTCTCAACGGCTTCAATCCGACATGCAAAATCTTCGTCCGTCAAGCACGTCATATGGTGGAGCATACACAGCGGCTATTTCACAACTGGTGTTTTCTGTTATTGCTCAAACGGCAAGCGATGCTAATGCTGTATTTGGTAAAGAACCGAGTTATAGCTCTGAGCTTGTGATGTGGGCTACGAAACAAACGGAATATTTGGCTCTTCTTGTTAAACGACATGCGTTAGCTTCGTCTGCTGCTGCTGGCGGATTACGGGCTGCTGCTGAATGTGTACAAATAGCTTTGGGACATTGTTCTTTGTTGGAAGCTCGTGGTCTGACACTTTGTCCTGTGCTTTTGAGGCTTTTTAGACCTAGTGTTGAACAAGCACTTGATGCCAATTTGAAACGTATTGAAGAGAGTACTGCTGCATTGGCTGCTGCTGATGATTGGGATCTTTCAAGTACATCCCATAATGCCATAATACATCAACATAAGCTCTCGAGTAGTGCTCAAAGGTTTAATTCTATGGTCCAGGTGAATATATTAATCAAGGCGTTCATGTATGCTTTTATTAGGCCTGTAAACAAACCGAACACACACCAACTAGGGCTTGTTCGTGTTTGTTTATATAACTTCAACTGAACAAACGAATGAACATGGACATGGACACAGACACTTAACGAATGGATTTTTCTGTTTGTATTCGTTCGTTAAGAAAATGAACTTGTTCATGTTCGTTTGTTATTTAGGCCTGTAAACGAACCGAACACACACGAACAAGGGCTTGTTAGCGTTCGTTTGTTTAACTTCAACTGAAAAAACGAACGAACACAAACACCTAAACAAATTGATTTTCTTGTTCGTGTTCATTCGTTAAGAAAATGAACTTGTTCGTTTTCGTTTGTTATTCAGGCCTGTAAATGAAGCGAACACACATGAACCAGGGCTTGTTCGCATTCGTTCGTTTAACTTAACTGAACAAACTAACAAACACGAACCCGAACACTTAAACAAATGGATTTTTTTGTTCGTGTTCGCTTGTTATTATTCTAAACAAACACAAATGAACATAAGCGAATACAGACTAAAAGTGAACACATGATTTATCAAACATAAACAAATGAATCTAAATGAAAAACGTAAACGAATGTGCACGAACGAACATATACGAACGTAAACAAACGAATGTTAATGACCGAACATAAATGAATGAATAGGATGTGTGTTCATGTTCATTTATTTAACGGAATGAACGAAAAAATATTCATGTTAGTTTGTTTATAAAATAAAGAGTTAACTGCCATTTTGTCCATGTGGGTTGTCCAATTATGCCAGTCCAGGCCAAACTTCAAATTTGTACCATTTCCGTCCCTAACATTCTTGAAACATGCCAGTTCCGTCCAAAAACTTAACGTCTGTTAAAACCTGCCGTTTAATGAGGGTGAAAAATGTCATTTTCCTTTTTTACACCATTTTCCTTTTTCCCCATTCGATAGGGTTTTAAAATAGAAAAAATAAAAAAAAGGAAAATGACGGTTTTACACTTCACTAAATGGCATGTTTTAATAGACGTTAAGTTTTTGGACGGAAGTGGCATGTTTCAAGAGTGTCAAGGACGGAAATGGTACAAATTTGAAATTTGGTCTGGGCTGGCATAATTGGACAAACCATAGGGACGAAAATGCAGTTTACACGTCTACTTGTGTGTCACCTTGACATTGACTCACGTTGCATACTGTAGGATTTCTTCGAGGATGTGGGGCCACTTCTAAGCATGCAGTTGGGAGGAAAAATGCTAGAGGGATTATTCCACGTATTCAGTTCATACGTCAGCATGCTCATAAGAGCACTTCCGGGCTCCATGGAAGAAGAAGCAAACTACGAAGGATCGAGGAACAAAATAGTTAGTATAGCCGAGACCGAAAGCCAGCAAATGGCATTGCTTGCAAATGCATCATTGTTAGCTGATGAACTATTACCCCGTGCAGCCATGAAACTCACCCCTGGAGTTCAAGCTATTTACAATGATGACCCTCGTAGACGACCTTCAGATCGGCAAAACCGGAATCCCGAACAAAGGGAATGGAAACGACGCCTTGCAAGCATTGTAGATAGATTGAAGGATAGTTTCTGCAGACAACATGCTTTAGAACTCATTTTTACTGAGGATGGTGATACCCATTTAGCTCCAGAAATGTATCTAAACATGGATGAAGGTGTTGAGGAAATTGAATGGTTCCCTTCTCAGATATTTCAGGTACTTAGATAGCTAACATATATAAGTAACCGTTAGTTTTAGGGGTGTGAATTTCTAACACGACATGAACCTAACATGAAATTCGTGGTTTTGGGTTTAGTTTAGTCTACATGGGTTCGGGTCAGTTTCAGGTTGAACCCGCGAACCATTTTACTAAACGGGCCGGGTTCGGGTCAACCCGATTGGGTTGGCGGGTTGACCCGCTTAACCCATTTATATATTATATTATACATTTTTACCATATTTTTTATGTCATAAGTTAAATTGCGTGGATGTATTATGCCATAATTATTACATAAAAAGAGAGATTGACATTAAGTTTTATAAAAAAAAACATAACTGTATTATATACATTTGTGTTTTTTTAGTAAAATTTTAATTTCAATTAAAACGTAATTGTATTATATACATTTGTGTTTTTTTGTAGTAAATTTTTAATTTCAATATATCATTTTGTGAAAAAAAAATTGGGTTGAACAGGTCTTGTTCGGTTCAACTCATGAATATTCGGGTCGTGTTCGGGTTGATATGTATGATACGATTTTTGGGTTCGGGTCATGTTCGGGTTTGCCTAAAATTTTTGGGTCCGCCGACCCACGAACACGGCACGTTTAACACCCTAGTTAGTTTATAGTTATCCGATAAAGATTAATCCTATGTTGGTGTTATTACTGTTTTCAGGAACTTTACGCAAAGCTTTACAGGATGTCTGCTATAGCAACCGAAATGTTTGCTGGTAGGGAACGTTTTTCAACATTGTTGTTGATGAGGCTTACAGAAACCGTCATCTTATGGCTTTCAGAAGACCAATCGTTTTGGGATGAAGTTTTAAAAGGACCAAGGCCTTTAGGTCCACTTGGCCTTCAACAGGTACGCAGGATTGTGGAACTGTATTTAATTATTTAGTTATTATTTATTTATGTTTAATTGTTTTTCACCTTGCAAATTTGCAGTTTTATCTGGATATGCAGTTTGTCATTTTGTTCGCTTCCCAAGGGCGTTACTTATCTCGAAATTTATATCGTGCTTTGAGGGAGATCATAGATAAAGCACTTGCAGCCTTCTCTGCAACGGGAATGGATCCATACAGGTTAGTGAAAATTTGCTATGAAATTATGAATCGTCAAATATATGTGAAACACTGAAATAGTTATTTTACATTCCTTTATATTTCAACTTGTGTGGCAGTGTACTTCCTGAGGATGAGTGGTTTATTCATATGTGTCAAGACGCAATAAATAGGTTGAGCGGGAACCCACAATCAGCCAATGGTGAACAAGATCCAAGCAGCCCAACTGCTTCTGTTTCCGCACAATCAATATCATCCGTCAGATCTCATGGCAGTTCGTAATCAGATTGATTCCCCTCTTGTATATCTGGCATCTGCAACATATTTCTTTTGTAATCATAGAATTTATTTTACATTTTACGCATTTTGCATTTGTTTCTTTTGTTTTCACCAAACTTTCGAAATTCTTTCAATTCTCCAGTATTGGGAGCATCGCGGCATGTAAATCTATCTTTTTTCCCACCTTTTGAGTTCAAATTTTATGGTATTTTTTTATCCAACCAATTTGGTAATGTTGTTTATTTAAGTTTAATTTCATGTGAAGTGTATGGATAATGCTCTGTTGACGCAGCAGTGTTATGGCTATACTAACTGAATTTATACAATATCGAATTTTATGATGGTGTTTTTACAAATACCAGAATAGAAATTGAGAAGCTAGTACTATAAACTAACAGCTGATATTAACGAGGGATGTATCATGTATGTACGATTAGCGAATATTGGTCGTAGTTTCTACAGCTTGTATCGTGTCATGAACTGGAGTACCAGGTTCAGTAGGTGTAAACAACCCTTCATCATGCGAGAACATTCCTGCTTCTTGATGAAACACACTAATCGCAGGACTATTATTGTTGTCGGATTCCTCAACTGCTTCTTCTACGTTTGACTTTCTGACTTCATCATCTTTAAACACATCAAATATCTTCACAATTGCAGCAATCTTTTGGCTAAGTGAATCTTGCGACACCAATATCTCTCTGTTTTGATTCAAAAACCTTGAGAAGAAAACTAGGAGAGCCGAGGTTGATGATAAACCGGCAATGAGGAAAAGTCCTTTGAAGCTATCGAGCCTGAGTCTGTCAGAGTTGACTTTAGCTCCATTCTGCTGGTCACAACTGGCTGCTGCTCCAAACCATTGGTTGGAAATATTCAACATTTGCTCCTCTGTCACTTGCAGAACCGCTCTAGAAACATCATGGACCAGCGGGGACCCTTTTGGAAATGCCTGTGTATACAATATGATCATTGTCGAAAGCAGTGTTGTAAAAATCGCTAGGCGCTAGTCGGTAGGTGGGGGTACCAACTAGCGATTAATCAAAATTAATAGGGATTAATCAGATTGGGATGTTATAAGCATTAGTTTTATAAGTATATACAAACATTTTTATATGTATTTTTTTAAGTAGACATGTTTTAACACCTTCTTCGACCCATATTTCCAAGTAGATATGATTAATTGCCGAAATTTACAAGTTTTGGTCAAGAATCTAGCCTAAAATGCTAGACTGCTGGCAATTATTGGCCAATTAGGACTGGATTTGACCAATGTTGACCACTAATTAATTGGCCAATTAGATAAAAATTACTCGATGAACCTCCGACTAGCGATTAATCGGAGGCTAATAGGGATTTTTACAGCCAGGAATGGAATCAAATATGGAATGGAATGAAACTTACAAAGCCAAAGCCTGCGGTTTTGTAAGTGGGACCCGCCATGGTATACTGGTTACAGTATTTCGCCAAAAAGACCTGAATGTAAGGGAGCTCATCCATAATCGCAGAAACTCCTCCTTTTCGGCTTCCGTTTTTAAGGGCTTTGTCGTAATCCTCAAACGTGCTGTAGCTTTTCAACTGGCTATCATTAAAACCCATACCTTTCAGCATATCCTTAACAAAAGAACCCTCTTGGTATCCTACCGATTCGCCATTTCTCTTGATCTCATCAATGTCAGTGTAACTCGGTCGAAGCTTTTGTACAGTTAACATAGATGCCAAGCTTGCGGTGTAGCTTGACGTCAGTACCAGCACTACAAACACCCACACGATCACCACAAATCTCGATAAGTTGCTTATCAACTTCTCCCCTACATATATACGTAACAAAATTAGTAAAAGTTGAAGGTGTGTAAATACACACTTACTGTGTGCGTAAATACACACTTACTGTGTGCGTAAACGAGTGTGGAGAACGAAAACCAGAAGATCATTCCGACTTGTTGCCCAGGAGAGCCTCGGAATTCTTTGTTTACACGATGCTCGAGAATCCATACCACGAGCCCTGTGTATATGAAAAACGCTCCGGTTGTTATCCAAAGCCCTTTTTCTAAGGGTCTCATGAAGATCCATGCACTCTTTCTTTCGTCTTCGATTGGAACGATCAATGAAACACCACCTTCGGCGTATGGTAATGTGAAATCGACATAATCTGAACGCTTTGCAAGTATCGTGATGTCTCCAACCACTGCGTCATATTTCTGTTACATTGTTAAACCATTAGATCCAACCTACAATCATACAACAAATACTCCAACATACGCAATTTGATTACCCCATCCGAGAGATTGTAAATAAGATCACTATAGCTTCCAGCAGGTTTCTTGCCATCTGGAGTGACAAATGGTATGAACTCGTGTTTGACTGCGTAAGGCAATGCGCCAACGACCGCATCAAAAACGTCAACACAGAACCCCGTCACGACAACTTGTTTAGTTTGCGGATCGGTGTTGGCATCGATAAACTGAACAAACCCGCCTTTTGCTGGAACACCAACTCTTAACTTGTTTTCATTGCTAGTTGGGTTCTCCCAGCCCTTAGGGATAACATGAGTGTCACCGGGCCAGGTGACGGCCTTAAGATCCTTTGTTCGACCGTTTAACGTCTTTGACATGCCGTTTTCAGGACTCCAAAACCCGATCGATTTCTCCCCCTTTCCTATAATGTTCACTACTTCGTACACCGATGGTTGTAACTGTCCATTAACAACATGGAAATCGCCACTCAGCCCTTTAAACCGCGAGTTGCGGATCAACTTAACTAGACTCGACCCCATTTCCGAGGTTCCAATGGCATCCAAATCGCTTGTTGACTCCCGAGAGTCTCGTTGAAAAGTCATACTAACTTCATTTCCTACTTTCTCTAGCGCTTTCGCTAGTGCAAAAACGCTATCATACGCCCATATCCCAAACATGTCTAGTTCCGTCACTTCGTCCTCTGGATACCCCCTTCGGAATTCCTGTTTCCATCTTTTCTCAAACTCGTTCGTCCTCCGAATATACGACTTCACACCTAGCACTCCTTGCATTGAATCAACATCTTCACGATCCAACGAATGCAAACGACTCGTTAACACTTCGGTTATAATCCAAACATACCCCTCTTCCATCATTCCTGTTTCGTGTACTTTCTTGAAAAACCGCGAAGCCAAATCTGGTAACGCGTGTACCACGAAAACCCGAGTCTGCATCGTCTTAAGCTTATACAATTCGGCACGAATCCAGTCATCAGAAGCCGAAGGATGTATGACTGTTTGGTGCATAACTTTGGTCCCAATGTTCATCATGGCATCAGATAAATAAGGAACAAGGCCTCTTCCATACTCACCATCTTCATACACAAACACAACCTCACTCCAACTAAAGTGTTTGATCAGTTCTGCAATCGGTTTGAGTTGAGAGGTCGAATTGTGTGCAGCACGGATGAAGTAAACGTTTTCGTTTAGCGAAAGTGATGGGCTTGTTGCGGGTGATATGATAGGAACCTTTGATTTGTTACCTATGTCGATAACAAAATCCGCTTGTGCGGATGTCATGGGTCCTAAAATGGACATGACTTGAACGTTTTTTAATAGATCGATTGCTGCAGAAGTTGCTCTAACGTTGTCTTGTTTGGAATCACGAAAGTGAAGGTGGATGACCGTGGTGTAGTTGTCGTTTTTTCGATAGAAATCGCGTATCGCCATTGATATGCAAGTCTTGGTCATCTTGCCAATGCTGGTATTCATATCTAGAATAACTCCTATTTTTACATCTGTAGTTTTTGTTTGGCTGTTAACTATGCATAACATGTTCATGAGTAGAACAAAGATTAGTGTATGATGAAGAATAATCTTCATGGATATTCTTGTATTTGTGAATTTGTTGGTGAGGTTGAACTTTGAAGCTTAGCAAAATGATAAAGAGGGAGACACGAGTGGATGGATGTAACGTATAAAAGTTTATGAAGATGAACGGGTCAACTATTTATGCCAGTTGTTTGTTTGAAGAAGTCAAGGCTATGTGAAGTCATGATCATGAATAATGAATAGGACATCTAAGTTTGTTATTATATATGGTGAGAAGATATGGTAAATGTTTTGGTAATTTAAATAAGATTGAAAAAAAAAAGTTACATAAGTTAAAAACACCAACTTAACAAAGGTGTAGGATTATAAATTCATGTAAAAATAATTAAAATGTTAAATGGTGAAATAAATAAAGGTTTAAGAATTAAGATGTTCTAACAAAAAGTTAGGGATATTGAACTTAAATAAACTTAACTTTCATCAATTCAATTGACCGATAGTACTCTTAACTTTTGACTTGTACTAAACAATTCTAACTTTCAACTTATTTTTCTGTGCCACTCTCAAAAATAACTGAAACCTAACACAGTTAGTTGACGTCAGATGCCACATGACAGGGCCGTCTCCGAAAATCACAAAAAGAATTTTGGCCTTGTGCGAGACAAGAAATTTGGGCCCTATTCATTAATCCATTATGTTTGTTTATTGATTTGAGCCAAGTCATTAATTCATTACATGCTAAAACAGCTGGGCTTCTGAATTTGATTGGCAAAAACAGTTGGCCTTCGAAACAATTGGGCTTTAACGTTTTTGGTTCGAAACAATGCGGAGTCAAGGGCCCTGTACGAATAGGAAAAATGAGCCATGTATTTTCAAGTAATTACGTGTTAACCTCAACAACAAATATTAAGAATTAACATAAACAAACAATTAAACAATTTAATATAAACAAAAAATTAACTTAAAGAAACATTTTAATATAAATAAAACAATCCGTGTAATAATACAGTTAATTTTTTGTTAACAAATCTACATACATGTGCACTAAAAACCATCAAAATCCGTGTATAACAAATCTACATACATGTGCACTAAAAACCATCAAAATCCGTGTAATAATACAGTTAAATTTTTGTTAACAAATCTACATACATGTGCACTAAAAACCATCGAATATCCCAAAAAGTTAAGGTAACTAAGTCTTTCTACAGGAAACTCGGAAGAGGTTAAAGACCTCTTCACGTCACCTGAGTCTCTGATGGGCCTCTCTCCGCACAAAAACCCTCATTTGGCTAAAGATTTTGGTCTCGAAAACCTGTGAAGTCCTTGGTTTCTTCTTCATGTGGCTTACACCAGATTGAAAAACTATTCATTGCAGATGATTTTAGTTTCTTTTTTTTAATCCTTCTAAGAATCAGCCGTCAAACAACGTAAGTTATGTTTTTTTCTGTTCTCATTGTTAGCAAAGTATTGACAGGATCTTGTAATTTTTTTTACAACGATCATGAGGTTAAATAAATGAAGGTAATAAGAGAAATTAAAATGAAGCAAAAACATATGAGCCACTTATTTATTTTTCATGTTGTTAAGTCAAGTCAAACATTTAGTACAATATGAACAAGAACTTGCCGTGTATCTTCTCAGTTAACTAGTTTAGACTTCTCTATTCAATAAAGACATACCATTGCAATTAATACACAGCTTTGACAATGTCCTTGAGTTGAGGCCTTGACATTCATAACGTATGTTACAAGACTATGAAATATTTTATGCATATAATAAATATATATTTTCAACAACAACAAAACCAAGTGTCGGCCGCCGACACGGTAATAGTTGTGGGCTTTCATTGGGCTAAATGGCGGCAGGGATAATAGTGCCAGGCAACTGCCTGACACTCCCCTATTGGCCCAACAAATTTACGATTTTATCCCTCTTTAAAATTACGATTTTGCCATCAGTTAAAAATTATGTTTTCGTCCTCGCTTAAAAATAAATTTACGCTTATGCTCCCAGCTAAATATTTCAATTTTGCCCCCGGTTAAAAATTACGATTTTGCCCCGTTTCAATTTAAAGTTTTGCCATTAGTTTTTTCCCCTTAAAAATACGATTTTCCATCAGTTCAAAGTTATGTTTTTACCCCCACTTAAAAATAAATTTATGCTTTCGCTCCCAGCTAAAAATTCCAATTTTGCCCTCGGTTCAAAATTATGATTTTGCCCCGTATAAATTTATAGTTTTGCCATTAGTTTTTTTTTCTCACAACCAAGTTACGATTTTACCCTCAACTTAAATTTACATTTTCCCCATCGTTTTTGTTTGTTTTCCTGGTGACATTACAAGTTTGCCCCCAGTGTAAAATTACAGTCGTGCCGGCAACTTCCTGGCACTCCCCCGTTGGTCCATTTAGTTTACAGTTTATCCCCGAATTAAAGTTATGATTTGGTCCTCAGTTAAAAATTACGTTTTTCCCATCGTTTTAGTTTTTTTTTTTACCAAAACTATAAAGGTTTTTGTTTTAATTGGTTTACTCGATTTATTTTTTTTTTCGTGTCAAGGAGTTGCCTAACACTAGCTCATTAGTCCTGAAAAATTACCGTTTTGCCCTGAGCCCAAAATTACGGTCTTATCATCATTTTTGTTTTTTTTTCCTAGCAAAATTATAGTAGTCTTTTTTTAATTGGTTGAGAATTATACGGCCATCGCCCGGCAACGCAGGCGGGGCATCTGCTAGTATAATATACAAAGAAAACCATGAAAGTTTGTCTAAAATTTCAAAGACCACCGACTTATAAAATAAGATGGTGAATATACTTGATGGTGAATATTCCACATCGATGTCATGAGATAATATAATATATTAATTAGTTATTCCACATCGATGTCATGATAAAATATAATATATTAATCAGTTACAAGACACTTCTACAATCAGTAGAAAAGAGAAGTATGTATGCCAATTTTGAATTTTCAAAAGTCTACTTCTAGAATTACAAGCGAGGGCATTAAGGTATTTTACACAAGGTACCACAGCTGCAACATGGAGTACAAGCATGCGTATGTATGTAGGTGTGGTCATCATTCGTTTCGATTATTCGAGTCCTGTAAATCGAATATGAATTTATAATTTTAAATTCGATTCAAATTAAAATTTTACATTTTTATTTATTATTTTTATATATAATACATATACAACTTTTATCGGACTATAGTATAAATTAATCTTTAAATTTGTTCTAAACTAGGATTTTGACCCGCCGCGCGTTGCGGCGGCGTCGAAAGTTAAAGTAACTCATATTTATACTGTATATTTGACCCGACTCTTTACTTAAAAAAATTACATCGCCATCGAATGAAAACGTATTATATTTGACCCGACTTGCTTTCAAATACAGTTTACGAACGTACACAAAATAAGTATATATATATGGCTCGCTCGTTGCAGTGTAAAGTTGTAACAATATTTTAGACAACCGTGTAAAATCGTAAAAGTAATTTAGACATTAATATGGTTAGACATAGATAAAAAAAAGTATACTAATGTGTGACGCTATGATCTAAAGTCGTAAAAACAATTCAAATAAAATGAGACGTTAAGTTATTAAGTAGAAAAAAGTTGGCAGATTAAAGTTATCAATTACCAAAAGTTAAAAGTGAATGCTTAAGTTACCTAGTTTGAAAGTGTGAATTGAAAGAACTAAAAGTATCGGGGTTAAAAAGTAAAAATGTAGGGATTAAAATTGTAATATATGAAAATTGAAAGGAGATAAATGTATAGGGGCTAAGTGTGTATTTTTGTAAAAGTTGAGGACTTAAAGACAAAGGCCCTCCACCGACCTTTGTCTTTAACATTATACATAGATAAAAAAAGTATGATAATTTGTCCACGTTGCGGTGTAAAGTCGTAAAAGTAATTTAAACAAAAGGAGGTCTCAAGTTATTAAGTAGAAGAAGGTTAAGAAGGTTAAAGTTGTCAATTACTGAAAATTAAAAGTGAATATCCCTTCCCCGTGGCCCAGTGGTATTCCCACTTGGGTTTGTTGGCCGACTCCTCCTTTGGGAGGTCACCGGTTCGACTCCCACTGTGGTCTTAGGGGGGGACGTCCCAATGATGGATCGTATCCTACCGAGGCATGGTGCGGTCTTGAGGGCAACCCGGTTTTACCCAGCTGTTACCCCAGCGAGTCTCTCGTGTGGGGGCAGTATGGTTTCCGGGCGGAAGTCAGCTTGCGTGGCGGCCGGGGCCCGATCGACCATCGCGTTCGAGAGTGCGGGGCTGACGGGGGAATGTCTTCGACATGAACCCGGTGACCAATAGGTCCAGTACATAGAAAGTCACCTTCCAAAAAAAAAAAATAGTGTTTCATAATAAAAAAATTTAGAGTGTAAAATGGAAAAAGTTAGAAAGTATAGAAGTCAAAACTTTAATATATATATCATGTGTTCTTTTAGAAGTAGACATACGTATGTAGTAATTAATTGATAGTTGAATTCAAATAAAAGTCGTATAACTTTAAAGAAAAGAAATGTAGAAGTTAAAAAGTCAAAAACTTCATGTTTAAAAGAGAAAGGTCACCACTGACCTTTCTCTTTAATATATATATAATATTAGAATAGCTCATTACCAAAACCATTACAAAGCCCGTAACTTAAACGAATTTATTACATATTTTAACTAAATTTGAATCAAAACGAATTTATACGAATTCGAATTTTTAATCGAATTCAAAATTTTAATTGAATCGGAATCGAATTCGAATTGGGATTTTAATTCGAATCAAATTGGTTGGTTCTTAATCGAATTCAAATTGAATACGAATTTAAGCATAAAATAAATTATTCAAAAATTCGATTCGAGCAATTCGAAAATTTGATTCGATGAACACCCCTATGCGTATGATTATCTAAGAGAACAAGTTAATATACAGTAAAAAATACTAAACAAGACGCTAGAAAGAGAGTTACAAATAAAAAAAGAGACATGAGAATTGCACCAATCCAACCGTGACGCGTTAACCAATTTAGTGTTGGTTGTCGAATCTAGCAAATAAATATAAAATAAACCTACTTAACACACAAAAAATAGTATGAATGGATGTCAGGTTCGTGTCTACAGGGATACAGACCAACTAATTATGTCAAAACATTTTAGACAGAGTTACAATTGTTTTGAAAGGGGGGATTTTAATTTAGACTAAAAATTAATGGAAACAAATTAACACGATTAAATTGTTGGGAAATTCTGATGTTAAATACTAATTCCAACACTACGGCAATTTCTTGATTTGATTCGGCTTACGATTATTAACAATTATGGTGCAATAATCCTTAATTAAACGGTCTGTATCAATACTAGACGTCACGCCGTTCGGACATCCACTCCATCTAAAGTCTAACCAAGCGCAGTTCGTTGATTAGAGTCAACCCGCTACTCTAAGCTCACGTCGTTCGGATCTTAGCGTGCGGGTTGCGTGATAGAAATATCGATTATAATTAAACACTCACGCCGTTCGGAATGTTTAACTAGATTGCATGATTCTATAACGAAACCGAATTCATAGACAAACACGGCCCGTTATTTGTTCCTTTTATCAAAAATCAAAACTAGTTAAGGTTTTAAAACTTGATGAATTTTATTAGAATAATTAACAAAGTGGCCAGTTTCATTAACAAGTTAATATATATCCGGATTTAAGATCAACAAACACACAAACTGGCCATTCAATAATTGGATCTCATAAAAGTTTCACATAAGTTTACGAATCAAAGCCAAAGAAAAAACCCTAGTGTCAGAATTAAATTGATTAGCCGCACATGACGACTAAATCAATCAACCCGAATACGAAACAACAAAAAAGTTAAGAACTTACTAAACCAAAATCAAATCAATTGTTTTTAAAAATAAAAACTCGGTTCTGATGCTTCTTTGATCTCGCAGCCGTCAAAAGATGATCTCCCTTTTTTTGCCTAAAGCCCAAATGCCAATCCACTGCTCGTTAAGCTGCTGACCCAAGTTTCCAAGACACAACTTTGTAGCAGTTAATTTCTCTTTTGTTGTGGCCCACCACACATGAATCCCATTTAGTGGGAATGACCAAAACCCAATTATTATTATATTAATCACACAAAATAAATAACTTCATCCAGTGTTCTCTTCTAACTCCACATTTGATTTGCTAGCACCAATTTATACAACCTTTTAACGATCGCATACAATCACTCTGCCCCTACAGTATCAACAAAAAACAAACCAAAGTAGATTTCATTACACAAAACAAGTGTTTCGCAAAATAATATGGTATGACTATGAAACATGCATGATATGTGGTGAAATTTTAATATTAATACGCTATAAAAACGTGCCTAAAAATGCAACTAACATTTAATATGATTACAAAACCAATTATAAGAAATAAGCATATATCATTCATCGTATGTGAACCAACCACCTTTAGTTTATCGACGTCTTAATTAAGTTTATTCAAAACCGAATGAGTAAAATATAATTAATTTTTTTGTTCTTTATTTATCAATACGATTTTGCTTTCCCTTTGTAACTTTTCATAAATTTTATAAAGTTCAGAATATGATGTTTGGTTCAAAGTTCATAGGTTCGCATTTGATTAAAAAACTATCTGTTTGGTTAATCATCAACTTCGAACCTATATACCGGTATTGGTATCAACGGAACGGGTGTTGGTGTACATTTTTATAGTTTTCGATTATTTAAAATATGTGTCGATATCCTTTTGAGCATATCATGACTTTATTTTTTGGTTTTTCTTTATTGGTTTCTATTTCGAGTGGCGGTACTGTACCGATACCGACCTAATCCCCCCCCCCCCCCCCGAAGAGACCAAATTCTCGTCACATCACACGAGCGAATCTTACTAATTGAAGAGATATGATCCCGGACACCCTTGCGGGCCTGAGCAAAACCCATATTCGACCTGCAAAACAACCGGTTGGCCTTGACAATCGTTCGCGGGACACCCGCACATGGTAGTTCATAGATTACAAATCGTTAAAAGGAGACAATAGTAGAAGATGAAAGCGACGTGTAACCAATGGTAGTTGACAGTGTTGGAACTAATCTTGTCAATACTAAAAAGTTGAAGGATTTAAATGGGTTATTTTTAATTGTATTATTTTAGGTGGAAGATTTATCATCAGTGGTAGTTTTTATTTTATTTTTATTTGGTTTTCTTATAGGAGTAGGTTACTTGTTCGCCAAGAGGGTTGTTTAATATAAATATGGATCATAGGTTTAGGGTTATGTACCTTCAGTTTTAATCAAAGTATTCTTTCTTGTTAAATTTATTGTTATATTGCTAAAGGCCTGGTTTCCAACAATTGGTATCAGAGCGGTTTATCAATTTGAGAGGTTTACAGGTGCAAGAGGGTTTGTTGATAAAATGGTAGCAGCAGGTTGTAGTGATCGAGGTTGTCATCAACAACAACAAAACTGTAGTAATCAAGGAGCAGTGATTGCAGGCTTGATCAAAGGAGAAAACCCAAGTGTAGTACAGTGTTAGTTCGGATCAACAACAGACTTCAAAGGTGGTGAAGTAGCAGGTTTGATCAAGGTGGAAGAGAAAGGATGTTGCCTTGTTTGTGGTTGATGGTTCAAGTATATGGACAAGTTTTGGGTGTGATCCCAAAGGAGTCAGAAAATACGGGGTGCGGTGTGTGTCGGCTGCAACAAAGGTGTTGATGCAAAGCAAACACAAGAGACCGAGTATTAAGGCGGAAGAACTTCGGGTCTTACTTGGTATTCAAGACCTATATGGAACTTGACAATGTTAGGGGGTGATTGTTGGAACTAATCTTGTCAATACTCAAAAGTTGAAGGATTTAAATGGGTTATTTTTATTTGTATTATTTTAGGTGGAAGATTTAGCATTTGTGGTAGTTTTTATTTTAATTTTATTTGTTTTCCTTATAGGAGTGGTTACTTGTTCGCCAAGAGGGTTGTTTAGTATAAATAGGGATCATATGTTTGGGTTTGTGTACCTTCATTTTTAATCAAAGTATTCTTTCTTGTTAAATTTATTGTTGATTATATTGCTGAAGGCCTGGTTTCCAACAGATAGATTAGTATACCAGGTGATCTTCACTAGTGGTTATCACAGAGGAGACAATAGATATAGGTGAAAGCAACATCTGGGCAATCACGCGCTGCGGAATCACACCCTCGTAAACGTCCAATAACGGTTGACAAATAAGAGACAAAAAACACATCCAATGATAGCCCACAGGCGTACTCCCATTTCCGCGGACACTAGCATAGAGGAGACCATGGATATTCCTGACAACGACTTCTCATCTAATCTTCTTCCACCCTTCCGACTGTAAATACCATACTACATCAAGGTGAAATCATTCGATACTCTCCTATCTCACTCATAAACGTTTACTCTCAAGAATAATATTTATTTTCACACCAGAGGGTGGGTACGATAAGAACCCCCAAGTCCCCTTCTCGTAACGAGTCTCATGGTGTTTTTAGTTTTGCAGATTCACCAAGGTTGTAGAGCTTGTGAAGATCGGATCGTCCCATGCCCGGTTGAGTAGTCGTCTAACCCACCAAATTAGGTCGGTGTTTCTTCACTAGTTTATAAGAGATATTAACTAACATATACCAAAAAAGAATCATGAACATGTATTTGTTGTATGCTTTGTTAAGATAGGGTAACATTAGATAGTATACATAATATTTTTAAGAGGTTTTCTACGTTTTGTTGGTTTGGTTGGATTGATTTATTATTTTTTATAGTTGGCAACTGTATCTGCGTTTTTGCACTGAAAGGATTTTGGTTGCTCTATTTTCAACCATTTTTGCAACCAAATTAAATTTTCATTTTATTATTTTTTTAAGTTAGTGACTGCATTTGCGACCAAAAGGCGTTACATTTTGTGACCAACAAAATTTTGGTCGCTACATTTATGACTGATTTTTTGACAACAAATTTCAGTTGCTAAATTTGCGACGAATTTTATTTTGGTCGCTAAACTTACGACCATATTATTACCGAATTTTCTTGTAACTAATTCTCGACCAATTTTGTTTTGGTTGTTAAAGTTATGACGATTTTACAACCGAAGTCTTTTAGTCGCTACATTTATGGCGGAAAAATATTTGGTCGCTACATTTGGGACTTTTTGCGATAAAAAAAATTTGGGTTGCTAAATTTGCGACAGATGTTGTTTTGGTCGCTAATTTTGCAACAACTTTGGGTTTGATCGCTATTTTTGCGACCGATTTGGGTTTGGTCGCTATTTTTCCGACCAATTTTGTTGTGGTCGCTAAGTTTGCGACCAACTTTGTTTTGTTCGCTAAGTTTATGACCCTTTTGTGTTGGTCGCAAAATAGTCGCTAAATTTGCAACCACTATTGTTGGTTGCATATTTCGGTCGCTTTTGCCCGTTTGTGTTGTAGTATCTAGACACATAAATTCAACATTCTAATTCTAGACATATGTATTCAAAAATCAAATAAAAAGAATATTATTATCCAAGTTGATGGTCAAGAATTCAGATGACTTGCTATTGAAATTGATCACCAATTCATCATCCATTTTTTAATATTAAATGATAAGAAAATGAGTTAATATGTACTTTTTCCAACTAAGCCATCCAAATGTATACTCAAATACACCAAAAAATATCTAAAAGTTAACCGAAACAATTATGAAATTAGTAAAGTTAATATAAAATATATCAGAAAAAACAAAACGGTATTTTAAATTAAAAAAATAACTAATATCTTATATGTTCATATCAAATGATACCTCAAATGGTGCAAACTGCAAAATTGCGAATGGTTATTTTGTGGACACCTTTTAAGACCTTTCAGCCAATAATAACTATCGTAAAAATCATTTTTATTAAATAAACGCATGGTACCATGCATATATATGATAGGATATTCACTAAACAACCCATCTTCCCTAAAAAAAAAAAAAAAAAAAAATAATAATAAAATAAAATAAAATAATTACCGGGTAATTTATGTATTTAATTAAAACAAAATCAAATGTATTCATTTTAAAGTTGATGACATCTATACTATTATCTTAAAACTTACATGATGATATATGAGTTTGTACTTTAAGGAGAAACATAAAATAATAGTTATATTCAGATTGTATTTAATAAAATCGTGTTTAAATGAGTGTATTTTTGCTATAAATATGTGTATTTGCTATAAATATTTTAGAAGGTACATAGTGCATTACGTGAGTTTTAATGGGTATTTATGAAATTACCCATCAAAGGGTTTGTAGTCTAATAGATATTAACGTGTTTGTAATGTTTGGTCCTTCTCAAATGATGAGGGTTCAAGTACCATTATAAGCAAAATGAAGCATTTACAAGTAGATTTAGTTTGCCGTTAAAACAATTATGGATTTAGGGTGTCCGTCAAGGGATTACCAACACACAATCTAATTTCCCACCTTCTATTTTTTTGGTGGGTTCCGTCTACCAACGGATGCGATTCATGGGTTGTGCGTCTTTGATGAAAATATCGTTCCTCTAATAGTGTTTGTCACAACTGAAATTATTAATAGGTATCGCCTTCATAGTAATTGTAATAGTAATAGTAATAGTAAAATACGAAAACGATAATATAATATAATACCAGCTGTTTAAATTCAAATTAACATCTTTCTAATTTAGGTATGGCAACTGTCATTCATATTAAACATAAAATATCAAGTAAAAATATATAGAATTCAAAGGCCGTATTAAATCTTAAACATAAAAAATCAAGTAAAAATATATAGAATAATGGTAAAATTCAGTGTAATATTAATTAATATTGCATGTCATGTACGTTGATTTGTATTTATTAGGTCCATTTGCACTTGACATGAATTGATTGATCAACAACAGTTTCCAAAATCTTCAACAACAAGACAATCGGCCACCTTTCTCTTATCACCTCATTCTTTAAAAACAAAACTTTAAGATCAAACTTCTGTCCAAACTTTTGTTTTTATTCGTCATTGGATTTATCGTTTACGAAATCGTCTCTCCGTAGATTCAGTAGGGTTCTGCTAGGGGTTTATTAAGTTGTATATACAATTACATACTTGTATAGGAGAATGATTCTAGAGGTATAATTTCAATTATACAAGATTTATGAACATGATTCAATATGTGCTTTTTAGAGATACTACTGTGATAAAACCTTGCCTCGCGCATGACGTTTTGTCACGAACAAGATTCCAACTGACAATCTCCCAAAAAAAGTCACTGGAGCATCACAAGGGCACTTGCCCCTTTGAACTAAATTTATTGAAATTATATATTTCTATTACGTTCTTGTCATTTGATGGTAGATACCTAGATTTTTTATATATAAATTGGAATCATATTAGTTCTAATAAAAGGTCTTGGTCTTTTAAGAATTTGACTTTTAGATTGAAGATTTTTGCTTCTAAAAATTGGTGTACCCATATAAATTATTTTAACTAGGGTCGTCGTTACCCGTGTGTTGCGCATGGATGCGGTTGGAATTCAAAACGTATAGCATACCATGACAACCGATAAATAAATTCGTAAAATTAAATAAAATGATATCTAAATGTGTTATGCTATTTGCGTCGTAACTCGGCTTTGAGCATCAAAATAATAAGAAAAGGTAAAACAATATAGTAAATAACAAAGGAAAAAAAAGGTAAACGAAAAAGAAAACGACAGAAACTCGGTCGGTTTCAGTTAGGGCTGTAAACGAACCAAACGTTCGGCGAACAGTTCGTGAACCGTTCGGCGGGAAGTTCGTTTGTGTTCGTTCGTTTATTAAACAAACGAACACGAACAAAAAATTCCGTTCGTTTAGTTAAATGAACAAACATGAACAGATGTCGTGTTTGTTCGTTTATGTGTGTGAACGTTCGTTAACGTGTTCGTTTGTGTTCAATAGTTCATTAATGTTTTTAGTTTTTATATTTATTTAAATACTTCAAAATTCCGACAAATTAAATATCTAATAAGTGTTAGTGTATTATATATTTTGTTTATGAACGATTGTTTGTGTTTGTTTGTTTGCATTTGTGTTCATGAACATTAGTTTGTGCTCATCTGTGTTCGTCAATGTTCGTTGACTAAAATTAACAAACAAACACAAACGAACACGAACAAGTTCATTTCCTTAACAAACGAACACGAACATAAAGTCTCGTTCGATAAGTGTTCGTGAACGGTTCGCGAACACATATATTTCTTAACAAACGAACACGAACAAGGTTTTGTTCGTGTTCGTTCGGTTCGTTTGCAGCCCTAGTTTCAGTGCACTCATTATAGCAAATAAAAAGAAAAGTTAAAAAACTATGTTCAAAAGAGTATCAATGCGTTCGTTAAAAAAACTAAACTAAAAAAAACCTTTGCCACACTCGTTCTAGTAAAGAAAAAGAAAAGTTAAAAACATGTCTAAAACGGTACTAACGTATTCGTTAAAAAAACTATTTAGTGGTAAAAAAATAATTTGATTAAAATAAAAGTAAAAAAATAGAATGACTAAACTACAAAGTAGAAAATTAAAGTTTACACAAGACGAAATAGACTAAAGGACGAAAAAATCTACTTTTTTATATTATATATAACTAGTCTTAAGCCCTCGCGTTGCGAGGCAATGGGTGTAAAACCGTCTTATCAGTGTTGTGGAGTCGTGGGGTGTAAAACCGTGCTAAGTAGCAACCGAACCTTGACCAAAACTGGGAAAAACGTAAAACCAAAACACGAATTTTAAATACCAAGTGACTTGTGTGACGTAAAAACTACCAAATATCGTGCTAAATAGCAACCGAACGAAAAAAAAAGAGCTAAATGTGACCATAAAACACTATGCTAAGTAGCCACCGAACGACGACTAAATTCTGGAAAAAAAATGTAAAATAAAAACTAATAAAAAACCAAGCTTGTTTAACTTTCTACGACAAAATTATAAAAATAAACTTGTAAAACAAACATGAAAAAAAAAACCCCTAAAATGTTAAAAAAATCATAAATTGACAAAAGACAAAAATATATCACTATTCATCAAAATGTGATGAATTAATATATATATATATATATATATATATATATGAATATGTATAATTATATATAATTGTATGTGTGATGTATACAATTACCTCTCTTGAATATTAGGTGTGAGAATGATCAGGGGGACCCTAGAGGGTTACCTCTCGTGTAGAACGTGTTTTCAAAATGATTCCGCTTATACTTTCACACAACAAAATGATACTTCAGCGTTATGTTAGATTTTAAACTTCATTTTTCACACAATGTACAAACTTTCATAACCCTTCACAAACCCTATCAAGATGTTATATATATGTGTATGTGACTAAGGGTAACGGTTCAGAAGGGAACACCACCGCCAATGGGCAAGTCATCGCGCGGTGATGATTGTATCGGTCACTACTCACCGCTTGAGGGAAGAGGAGAAAGAGGGGATATCTGGTGGGCCCCTTCTCTTTCAACTAATCATAGTTTTTTCCTTTTCTTTTTCTTTTTTTGTTTAAGAAAAAAATATTTGGGTGAACCACCCTTTATGATTTAATATAAAATGGGGTAATGCAGAGGGGAGTTAATATGGAATGCTTTGATTAGCTTTGATGGGAGTTTACCACTCCCCACAAGGTGACCACCCCTCTCACCCTAAGGAGTCACACCTTGTCCGAAATCTAGTCTGGTATTCTGGACCTTGGTTTGAAATTTAAAACCCGGGCGCCACCTACAATGTGTGAAATTTTGTTTTTCTTGTCCGAAACTTGATGACTAGGTTTTTGAGTGGGTTCTCTCAATATACACCTATATCGGTGTTACATTAAAGAAAAACTTGCAGTCTTTTGTACAACATTTTTTTTGATGAGTTTAAAAGGTTGATTTTGTTAGAAGTATATTCAAAAAAGAAAAACCACAAAAACTTTCTCCGGCAAACATAAATTGTCGATTATAGTTCTTTTGGCATAGTTAGTGTTTATCGTGAATGAATTGCCATTGATCCAGAATTCAGCAGCACTTCATAGTGTTGCTTACTCAGAATTTAGCAACGTTTATAGGGTAACTAAGTTAACAAAACTTATGATTTGTTACGTGTTTAGTTGTTGTAAATATCACTAACATAATACCTAAGACTAAAGACAAAACTTATAGGTAAATACTAGATACTATAAACATTTAAGTTTTATATCACTACACTATATGATACTTAAATAGTATAAAATAGAATAAAATGGTTAAAAACAAGAGAAAATTACCAATCTAGCCAAGAAAAAAGTCAAATTACCAATCTAGCCACCTCATGCGTCTTTGGAAGGCCACTCATGTATGGGATGAGTCTTTCAAGCATGGGATGAGTCCTTTAGGAGAAACCCAATAAAAAAAGACACGTGGCGGGGATGAGTCTGCGGACGCATGGGATGAGTCTGCGGACGCATGGCTTGTGGGTCCGCGGACGCATGGGATGAGTCCGCGGACGCATGGGATGAGTCTTTCATGTGTGTGATGTGATTTGTGGGTCCGCGGACGCATGGGATGAGTCCGCGGACGCATGGGATGAGTCTTTCATGTGTGTGATGTGATGAGTCTTTCCACGTGTCAGTTGGGGATTGGCGGACGCAATACTTGGCCTGGCAGACGCATTAGAAGACTTGGGATCTGTGAGTGGCCTTTCCAAAGACGCATGAGGTAGCTAGATTAGTAATTTGACTTTTTTCTTGGCTAATTTTGTAATTTTCTCTAAAAACAAATTACCTTTTTACTATTCAAACAAAGAATGTATTAATGTTATAACACTAATTATAATTTCAATTCGATGTATAACTATAGAGTTATAAATACATGAATAGATGCTACTAATTAATATTAAAATACTATAAAAGAAAGCAAGAAGCTTAATTAGTTTTTTTAGTAAACTAACAAAGTATAATTAGTTATATTAATGCATACAATAATAAGGAATTAAGGAGTGTGTGTAAGATTAATTAGCATTATGAACAACTGAACATGTTTAATTAGTTGTAGTTTGTACAACTTGTATTGTATCAAGAACTACTGGACTTCCGGGCTGAGTACTAGAAAACCCTTCATCCTGTGAGAAAACTCCTGCCTCTTGATGGAACACACTAATTGCTGGACTATTATTATTGTTGTTAGGTTCCACATGAACTGCTGTTGCTTCTGGGATTGATGTTTTGGATTCTTCATCTCGATACACATCAAATGATTTTGCAATACCCAAAAGCTTTTGGCTAACTGAATGTTCTTGTGACACCAACATTTCTCTATTTTGATACAAAAACCTGAAGACGAAAATCAGGAGAGCCGAGGTGGATGATAACCCGGCAATGAGGAAAACTCCCCTAAAGCTATCGAGCCCGAACCCCTCAGTCGGGCTCCCCTCAGTTTTCATTTGAGGCCCCTTCTGCTGCTGATCACAGTTGGCATCTTCTTTAAACCAGTGGTTGGTTATGTTCATCATTTGCTTCTCTGTCACTTGTAGGATTGCCTTAGAAACATCATGGACCAGTGGGGACTCTTTTGGAAATGCCTGATTAATATATACAATTAAATCAACGTCAAACACCACGAATCAGAAGACTTTCACCAAAAATGACTAAAACCGTCCATTGTTAGGACACTTCAAACGACATAGTGGCTATGATGCAAGCCCTAGCCTCCAAACGGCCGCTTTAAAAAAATGCACGTTTGTTAGTGACATGTGTATAGCATGCCCCTATTTAAAAAAATGTACCTTACAGTACTTTTTTTTGGAGATTAGACTATCGGTAGTTGAATCTACTACCGATACGCTTGTTTGTAATCACCGACGAATACAAATGGACTTAGCTGAAAGTTAATCTTATAAAACCAATAAAGGAATGAAATGAACTTACAAAACCAAAGCCTGCTGTTTTGTGGATGGGACCTGTCATGGTATACATATTACAATATTTAGCCTCAAAAACCCTAATATAAGGGAGCTCTTCCATAATAGCAGAAACTCCTCCATTTTGACTTCCATTTTTAAGGGCATCGTGGTACTCCTCAAATGTGCTGTAGCCTTTCAACTGAGTGTCGTTAAAACCCATATGTCTCAACATCTCCCTGACAAAAGAACCATCTTGGTATCCTATTGATTCTCCATTTCTCTTAATCTCATTGATGTCAGTGTACTTAGGCCGAAGCTTTTGTACCGTTAACATTGATGTCAAGCTCGCGGTGTAGCTCGAGGTCAGCACCAGCACCACAAACACCCACACAATCATCACAAATCTTGATAAGTTGCTGATCAACCTCGCCCCTACATAAACCGGTATTCAAATTAATAAAACTTGAAGGCTTTTGTATATGTGTAGGGAGAGGTTCATTACAATAGCCTAATTTTTTCAATTAATTGTACTTATGTATAATAGGTTTTACTTCTTAGATACATATGTCAATGTTATATACATGTGTAAGTCCTTTAAATACACAAATTTTGTTTATATATTTCTTTGGGATTGTTAGTAGAGATCAACCACTTGTATTTTAATATTTTTAAATTTGAAAAAAATGCACGATTTATTTTATATTTTGGTTCTCGCAATAAGCAGGCTTCTGTGTAGAACCCTACATTAGTCCCTTATGTGTGTAAATACTAAATATATACACACTTAAATAATAAACAAACAAAGTACACAATAATGTTACTTTTAGCAAGTTATTGGTAGGGTCAGAGGCAAATTTTTTCTCTATCACAAGAGATAGAAAAGTTGCTTCCCTATCAAACCCAAATTCATTTTTTTTTCTAACAAATTATAACCATACAAACAACATGTGACTAAGTATAACATGTAGTACTGTACATAGACACTTACTGTGTGCATAAACAAGTGTGGAGAAGGAATTATACAAGAGCATTCCCACTTGTTTATGAGGAGCGCCTCGGAACTCTTCATTTACGCGATGCTCAATAACCCATACCACGAGTCCGGTGTATATGAAAAATGCACCGGCTGTTATCCAAAGCTCTTTCTCTAAGGGTTTTAAGAAGACCCATGCACTCTTTCTCTCATCTTTGATTGGAACAACCAATGAAACACCGGCCTCCGTGTATGGCAATGTAAAAGCCACTCTATCTGAACGGTTTGCAAGTATCGTAATGTCTCCAACAACCGCATCGTATCCCTGTTACACATTGAAACATTATGCACCAACAATATTTGTTCCACAAGTTCTAAAAAGTTATTTTTCTTAAGTTTCTAGGTGGTTTAGATATTTTATAAGGTTTCTAGGAGTTTTGGAAAATGTTTGACAAATAAAAACATAGTCAGATTCCTTTGAATCGCTTATAAAATCTCTAGACCATCTAGAAATAATAAAAAAATGGTTCTAACAACATATGTAAATTGTGTGTGTGATTTGATTACCCCAATAGAGAGATTGAAAACCAGATCATCAAAGGTTCCTGCAGGTCTCTTGTCATCAGAACTAACAAAACGTACAAATTCAAATTTAAGAGCATATGGCAACGCATCAACGACTGCCTTAAAAACATCAACACAGAAGCCGGTCATGGTAACCTGATGGGTTTCTGGGTCGATATCTGCATCGATAAACTGATCAAAACCCCCGATTCGAACCCCAACTCTTAACATGTTCTTGTTGCTGACCGGGATCTCCCAGCCTTTAGGGATAACATGACTGTCACCGGGCCACATAACCGGCTTAATACCCATTGTTTCCTTGTCCAACATCTTTGAGATACCATTTTTAGGACTCCAAAACCCTATTGTTTTCTCGCCATTACCAAATATGTTCACTATTTCGTACATCGACGATTGTAACTGCCCGTCTGTCACGTTGAAGTCGCCACTAAGCCCGTTTAATCTAAAGTTTCGGATCGATGGAAGCAGCCTGGATCCCCTTTCTAAGGCTCCAGTGCCATCAGAATCCGTCGTTGAGTCCCCTTTTTCTTTCTGGATCTTCTCTAACGCCATTGCAAGACTGAAAACCGAATCATACAACCTTATTCCAGACATGTCAAGCTCTGTCACATCATCATCCGGATACAGACTCCGGAACTCCCGTTTCCATCTTTTCTTAAAGTTGATTAGCTCACCTGAATTCCGGATATATGACTTCACACCAATCACTCCTTGCAGCAGCTCATCTTTATGATCCAGATAATGCAAACCACTTGTGAGCCCTTCAGTTATAATCCAGACATACCCTTCATCCATCATTCCAGCTTCATTCACCTTTTTAAAAAACCTGGAAGCCAAATCAGTTAACGCGTGTACCACAAACACCCGAGTCTGCATCGTCTTGAGCTTGTAAAGCTCCGCGAGTATCCAATCATCCGAAACCAAAGGATATATAACGGTTTGGTATGTGACTTTGGTACCAATGTTCATCATGGCATCAGATAAATAAGGAACAAGACCTCTCCCATACTCACCATCTTCATACACAAACACAACCTCACTCCAGCTGAAGTGTTTGATCAGTTCGGTTATCGGTTTAAGTTGCAACGTTGAATCATGTGCAGACCGGATGAAGTAATGGTTTTTGTATGGTGAGAGTGATGGACTTGCTGCTTGTGAAATGACTGGAACCGTTTCTTTCTTACCAAGATCAATAACAAAGTCTGCTTGTGAGGATGTCATGGGTCCAATAATCGCGGTGACTTGAATGTTTTTCATGAGGTCGAGTGCTGCGGATGCTGCTTGAACGTTGTCTTGTTTCGAATTGCGATAATAAGGGCGGATTATGGTGGTGTAGTTGTCGTTTATTCGATAGAAATCGCGTATCGCCATTGATATGCAAGTCTTGCTCATCTTACCAGGGCTGGTATCCATATCTAGAATCACTCCGATTCTTACTTCTATGTTTGGGTTGCCATTATTTACTGCAAACAAGCTCATGCTCATCACCAGAAGAAAGATAAGGGTTGGAGACATTAATCGTGATGGAACGAAAAAGAGAGACACCAGTGTGGAGCTTGTTTTTTTTTTTTTATGGAAAATGGTTACATGTTAAGTATATAAATTAATGCTATAAATCGTAATATGACCACTTCATCGCAATCAGTCAACATTGATTGGGTCTACTTCATGTGAACCACTTGTTTGTGACGAGGACAAGACTTTTCATGCAAGCTACTTCAAAGACCAAGAATCCAAGAATATACGCTCATAACTAGAAAGTTCTAATGGCACGTAAATAAAGAATCAGATTCATGTCTAATTTATTCTTCATTAATACTTTCATGTGAACCACTTGTTTGTGATGACGACAAGACTTTTCGTGGATACAACCTAATTCAATGACACATAAGTAAAGAATCATTACCAACTTATTCTTCATTAATACAAGTACAGATTCATGACTAATTTATTCTTCATTAATACGTTCATATGAAATTTCTTAGGATACTCGTGACCCTTTCATCTTGGACCATAACATACAAACTTTCACAAATCTCTACATTCCATTTTTTTTAGAAAAAATTAAAATTGTTAGATAGGGTTTTGCTAAGTTTTTTCAACTCAAATAAGTTTTCTTTCTATACGTCACCTATGTATGTATGTATGCAGGCATGCATGCATGCATGGATGGATGGATGGATGTATGCGTATGGATGTATACGTGTATGTGAGAGAGTGAGGAGTCTCACCTTCTCGTCCGGCATGAAGTCCGGAATTCCAGACCTTGGTTTAAATTTCAACACCGAACGCCACCAACAGGCCACAATGAGGTAAATTATGATTTTCTTGTTCGAAACTTGATGGTTAGATCTAGACTAGGATTTTTTTACATATTGTATGTGCTCTCGGTATACACATATATCCGTGTTACATCAAAGAAACGAACTTGTAGTCCTTTTGTACTTATAGTCCTTTTTGTTTTTATAGATGTTAAAAGGTTTTCTCTTTAGGGAATTATTTTTAAAATGGAAAACCACAAAAACTCTCACCGACTCTTTTGATCAAACAAGATATTAGAGGCGAACAATGAGCTGTCAATTACGGTTCTTTTGGCACAGTTAGAGTTTATCGCAAATAAATTTTCCGTTTATTCAGACTTTACCAACACTTCGTAGTGATGCTTAATCAGAATTTAGCAACGTTTTTAGTGTCGCTAAGTTAACAAAACTTAAATGGTTAAAAGCATATTACTTTTTACTCTTCAAAAATGGAATGTGTTAATGTTATACCACTAATTATAATTTGTATAGATGTAGAGATATAGACACATGAATAGGTGGATACAAATACTATGTAAAAAATCAAGAAGCATATTTAGTTTTTAATTGTAAACTAATTAAAAAAGTACAATTAATTAAATTAATGAATATACCAATTAGCATTATGAACATTATGAATATACATGAGTGTAAGATTAATTAGCATTATGAACATGTTTAATTAGTTGTAGTTTGTACAACTTGTATTGTGTCAAGAACGGGACTCCTAGCTGGTTGAGTACTAGAAAACCCTTCATCGTGTGAGAAAATTCCTGCTTCTTGATGGAACACACTAATTGCTTCTTGATGGAACATACTAATTGCTGGACTATTATTATTGTTGTTAGATTCCACAATTGTTGCTTCTGGGACTGATGTTTTGGGTTCATCATCCCGAAACACATCAAATGTTTTTGCAATAAGAACAAGCTTTTGGCTAACTGAATGATCTTGTGACACCAATATATCTCTATTTTGATACAAAAACCTGAAGAAGAAAATCAGGAGAGCCGAGGTTGACGATAACCCGGCAATGAGGAAAACTCCCTTGAAGCTATCGAGCCTGAGCCCATCAGTGTTCATTTGAGGTTCCTTAGGCTGATCACAACTGGCGTCTTCTCTAAACCAATGGTTGGTTATGTTCATCATTTGCTTCTCTGTCACTTGCAGGATTGCCTTTGAAACATCATGGACCAGAGGGGACCCTACTGGAAATGCCTGTATATAGACACAATACAATCATTGTAGCGATCAAACATCCCATGCTTATTGAAGTTCTTCCAATTCACATGAGGCCTCATTACGATAGTTTGCGATTAAAACAACACACAATCACTCGTGATTGAATAACAAATGAATGAATGAATCAAGAGTACAAGGAAACAGTTTTTCTGATTATATCTTTGAATAAAAGATCATACATACACCCCATTAGGTTCGATACTTTTGGTGGTTTTATATATGAAATGAAATGCCGCGTCTCTTCCACACAAACCGTTCGAACGTTTAACTGCTGTAACATACCGCTTCCTCTTTTTGACCTACTTCTAACCTACGACACAATGTATGCGCTGGACATACTCGGCCATGCATAACATACCAATACAAATACAAATCGTCTTGACCCATATAAATACTTAAATGGTCTTGACCCATAAACAATAAACATAAAACATAAATGCAGCCCAATGATAAAAGATTATGATTAAAAGATTAGATCTTCAACAATCATTGTCATTTTTCAAAAATTAACCACTACTAAAAACAAATCTGAAGACTTTCAAAGACAACTACTAATTTAAAAAATAATTAAAAACGTAACACAATATCTTATCTGAAATCTTTATCTTTAGCGTCGTAGCTCATTACCGACAATAATTATAAAATTTCTTTAACTCTTTTACTAAAGTTTCTCCTACACGCCGGTAACTTACTTACGAACAACAAACAAATATAAGTTTTTTTTTCTTTTTATTTGGCCCCTCTTGGTCCATCGTAGATCCGTAGTTGATTTTTCTACGGATATGATATTGGTACACTAGAAGTGATACGGTCGTATCACTTTTTTTCTCTTACCAACATGCCACGTATATATCATTTTTCAACCAACAAATAAATGACTTATTTGATAGTAGTATGACCAATATGACTCGTATCACTTTTTTGGACATTGGCCTATCCTCGTTGAGCTGTCTGTAATCACCGATGGATACATCCTCGGTAACCACTGATGGACTTAGCTGAAACTTAATCTTACAAAACCGATAAAAGGAATGGAATGGAATGAAACTTACAAAACCAAAGCCTGCAGTTTTGTGGATGGGACCTGTCATGGTATACATGTTACAGTATTTAGCCACAAAAACCCTAATATAAGGGAGCTCTTCCATAATCGCAGAAACTCCTCCGTTTTGACTTCCTAATTCAAGGGCATCGTGGTACTCCTCAAACGATCTGTAGCTTTTCAACTGGGTATCATTAAAACCCATATCTTTCAACATATCCCTAACAAAAGAACCCTCTTGGTATCCTACTGATTCTCCCTTTCTCTTGATCTCACTGATGCCAATGTAAGTCGGCCGAAGCTGTTGTACCGTTAACATTGATGTCAAGCTCGCGGTGTAGCTCGAGGTTAGCACTAGCACCACAAACACCCACACGATCACCACAAATCTCGATAAGTTGCTTATCAACTTCTCTCCTACATAAATCCATAATCAAATTAGTAAAACTTGAATCCGTGTGTGTATCTATATGTGTACAAAAGACTAAGTTATTACTAGAACCGAAAGAAAAACTTAAATTGTTTATTCATTAAATGGTTCATAATTTAAAAACTTTTTCTTCTTACATAAATGTGTATGCTATACATACAAAAATACCATTAAACTAATTTGTTCATATCTTATTAATACAAAGTATAAACCGTATAACGTAAATAGACACTTACTATGTGCATAAACAAGTGTGGAGAAGGAAAACCACAAGAGCATTCCCAGTTGTTTATGAGGGGGGCCTCGGAACTCTCCGTTTACGCGATGCTCGATAACCCATACTACGAGCCCGATGTATATGAAAAATGCACCAATTGTTAACCAAAGCTCGTTCTCTAAGGGTTTCAAGAAGATCCATGCACTCTTTCTCTCATCTCTGATTGGAACAACCAATGAAACACCGGCCTCTGTGTATGGCAATGTGAAAGCCACTCTATCCAAACGGTCTGCAAGTATTGTAATGTCTCCGACAATCGCATCGTATCCCTGTTACATCATTGAAACATTATACACCAACAAAATTTATTCCACGAGTTCTAAGAAGTTTTTTTTTTTTTTTTTTAATTTATAGGTGGTTTAGAGGTTTTATAAGGTTTCTAGGAGTTTTTTTGAAAATGTTTGACAATTAGGTTAGGTAGCAAACTCATGTAAGTTTGCTGAGGTGGCAAGCGGAGAGCCACAAGAGCTATTGTTGGCTAGAGTTTGCTATGTTTTTCCTTATTCAAGTTCGCTTGTCAGGAATTTGCTGCCTCTTTGTCAAACATGTTTCAAAAAACCTCTAGAACCGCTTATGAAGTCTCTAGACCACCTAGAAATAACAAAAGATGATTCTAAAATCATATGCAAATTATGTGTCTGATTTGATTACCCCAATAGAGAGATTGAAAACAAGATCATCATAGCTTCCAGCAGGTTTCTTGCCATCAGAAGTAACAAAAGGTACAAATTCAATTTTAAGAGCATATGGCAACGCGTTAACAACCGCGTTAAAAACATCAACACAGAAACCGGTCATGGTAACCTGACCGGTTTCTGGGTCGATGTCTGCATCGATAAACTGATCAAGCCCCCCGACTCGAACCGCAACTCTTAACATGTTCTTGTTGCTGACTGGGATCTCCCAGCCTTTAGGGATAACATGACTTACACCGGGCCATGTAACCGGCTTAAGACCCTTTGTATTATTGCTTAACTTCTTTGAGATCCCATCAATTTCCGGGCTCCAAAACCCGATTGTGTTCTCCCCACTACCGATTATGTTCACTATTTCGTACACCGACGATTGTAACTGTCCGTTGATCATGTTGAAGTCGCCACTAAGCCCGTCAAATCTAAAGTTTCGGATTGATGAAAGGAGACTTGTTCCCATATTTAAGGCTCCAGTGCCATCAGAGTCCCTTTTTTCTTTCTGGATCTTCTCTAGCGCCATTGCTAGACCAAAAACAGTATCATACAACCTTATTCCAGACATGTCAAGCTCTGTCACGTCATCCTCCGGATACCGACTCCAGAACTCCCTTTTCCATCTTCTCTTAAAGTCGAATAACTCACCCGAATTCGGGATATACGGCTTCACACCAATCACTCCTTGCATGATCATGTCATCTTTATGATCCAAATAATGCAAATGACTAGTGAGACCTCCAGTTATAATCCAAACATACCCTTCATCCATCATTCCAACATCATTCACTTTCTTGAAAAACCGAGAAGCCAAATCAGGTAACGCATGCACCACGAACACCCGAGTCTGCATTGTCTTGAGCTTGTAAAGTTCTGCAAGGATCCAATCATCCGAAACAGAAGGATATATAACAGTTTGGTACGTGACTTTGGTACCAATGTTCATCATGGCATCAGATAAATAAGGAACGAGACCTCTCCCATACTCACCATCTTCATACACAAACACAAGCTCACTCCAACTAAAGTGTTTGATCAGTTCTGTAATCGGTTTTAGCTGTAATGTCGAATTGTGTGCAGACCGGATGAAGTAAACGTTGTTGTTTGGTGAGAGTGATGGGCTTGCTGCTTGTGAAATAACTGGAACCTTTTCTTTGTTACCAAGATCAATAACAAAGTCTGCTTGTGAGGATGTCATGGGTCCAATAACCGCCGTGACTTGAACGTTTTTCATGAGGTCAAGTGCTGCAGATGCTGCTTGAACGTTGCTGTGTTTCGAATCGCGATAGTATGGGCGGATGACCGTGGTGTAGTTGTGTTTTTTATAGAAATCGCGTATCGCCATTGATATGCAAGTTTTGCTCATCTTACCAGTGCTGGTATCCATATCTAGAATCACTCCGATTCCTACTTCTATGTTTGGGTTGCCATTATTTAGTGCACATAACAAGCTCATCACCATAACAAAGATTGTAAGGGTTGGAGACATGAAACTTGATGGAATGAAAGAGAGAGAGAGACCAGTGTGGACCTTGATTTTTTAAGGAATAAAGTTACATGTTATTAAGTATATAAATTAATGTTATAAACTTATAATATGACCACTTCATCGCAATCAGTCAAACATTGATTGGGTCTACTTCATGTGAACCACTTGTTTGTGTGACGACAAGACTTTTCATGCAACCTACTTTAAAGACCAAGAATCCAAGAATAATACGCTCATAATTAGAAAGTTCTAATGGCACGTACGTAAAGAATCAGATTCATGTCTAATTTATTCTTCATTAATACTTTCATGTGAGATTTCTTAGGATACTGGTGACCCTTTCATTTAGGACCATGATAAGGGCCGGATATATAGTATAAGTTACTGAAGTTTGAGGCTTTGAGCCTAGGGCCGACAACTAACTATTAATATTAGTGCAAATTTATTTTTCTAGATTTGTTTGATTTCTTATACAAGCAAATCACTATTTGTTATAAATGTGTTAAATTTTTGCTAGGTTTCAAACACGGATAAAGAAGTACAGTTTATAATAATCACAAAAAGAAAAATGACCCCAAAAATTCATTTTGCCTAAAAATGTTGATAAGTTCTGTTTAAATATAATAGAAAACATGAATAACATACCTGTTACAGCAGACAGGCCAGGAGAGAATCCAGTCAGAGATGCAGCCATTGAGTTCGACATACTTGTCAGGATGATCTGGTTCCTCCTTAGGGTGTAAAGTTATGATGGTGATGAACCGAAACAAGGGAGGAATCGGTTTGGAGAGAGAGCCGAGAATGATGTTATGAGGGTTGTGAAAATTGTCTAACTTGTGTAACCCTTTAACTCTCTAATAATCTCCTTATATATACACCTAAGAGGAAACCTAATTAGTTAATAAGGGTAATATGGTCCATCAACAATTACCAACTAATTATTAATAGGTTATTAATATATTTTGATCTATATAATATAAATGATTATAATGGCTACAAGATTAAATATTATGATAATTATATATTTAATCTCACATTCTCCCACTTAGCCGAGTAATCTTTATCATGAGTATTAGATGAGCCTGGCCAGGAGTTAACACTCATTTTAGCCTTAAACCAAAAACTATAGCAGAGAAATACAGCCGTTGAATCATCATTCGACTCAGGACCCCCATTAGTCATACTATAGCCTCAATTTAAAACCTAAAAGTTATGATCAAAATACGCATAAGCCCTTTAGCGTCTGATTTGTATTTATATTTGTCTATATGTCATTACACCGGCAGAACATATGTTAGAGACATACAAAATCAAACTGAGGAAATTATTAATTAAAAACATAAGCTAGTATAATATGCCATTAAATAAGGTCTTTAGTAAGCCCCATATTCGATACATGTTCTTCGAAAACTTTAGGTGGCAGACCTTTTGTCATCGGATCTGCAAGCATATCTTTAGTACTAATATACTCAATACAAAGATTATTTTCCTCAACTCGTTCACGTACGAACAGATATTTTGTATCGAGATATAAACCTGCTCCAGTCGAACTGTTACTGTTCGAGAAACTAACGGCAGCTGAGTTATCACAGTAAAGCTTCAATGGTCTAGAAATGGAATTAATGATTTTGAGTCCAGTGATCAGATTTCTAAGCAACATTCCATGACATGTTGCGTTGTAAACAGCAATGTATTCTGACATCATTGTGGAAGTTGTAGTTAACTGTTGTTTCTGAGTCTTCCATGAGATAGGTCCGCCTGCTAACATAAAGATGTAGCCCGAAGTGGTTTTCTTGTCATCTTTGCATTTGGCAAAGTCAGAATCAGAATAACCTACCACTTCTAAGTGATCACTTCTTCTATAAGTCAGTTTATAGTCTTTCGTCCCTTGCAGATATCTAAGGACCTTCTTAGCTGCTTTCCAGTGATCTAAGCCAGGATTAGTCTGATAACGGCCTAGCATTCCAGCAATATAAGCGATATCTGGGCGAGTACAAACTTGAGCATACATCAGGCTCCCGACTACTGACGCGTAAGGTATCTGGCTCATTTGCTCCTTTTCAACCTCTGTTGTCGGACACTGGAATGAACCGAAAACATCTCCCTTAACTACTGGAGCGACTGAGGGTTTGCACTGTTGCATGTTGTAACGTGTAAGGACACGATCTATGTAAGTCTTTTGAGACAATCCTAAGATCCCTTTGTGTCTATCTCGGTGAATTTCGATGCCAATGACGTAAGAAGCATCTCCGAGATCCTTCATGTCGAAGTTATGCGAGAGTAACCGCTTCGACTCATGCAACATGTCTAAACTATTACTTGCCAATAGAATATCGTCTACATAAAGGACAGGTATAGTAAAGTTACTCCCACTCATCTTGAGGTAGGTGCATTGATCCACTTGATTCTTCATAAAACCTTGTTTCTTCATAACTTCATCAAACTTGAGGTACTATTGACGTGATGCTTGTTTTAACCCATAAATGGATTTCTTTAACTTACAGACTAGATGCTCCTGACCTTCAGGTTTAAAGCCTTCAGGTTGTTTCATGTAAACATCTTCGTCTAAGTCTCCGTTAAGGAAAGCAGTTTTGACGTCCATCTGATGCAGCTCTAAATCAAAATGAGCTACTAGGGCCATAACGATCCTTAATGAATCTTTACGAGAGACAGGTGAAAACGTCTCTTGATAATCAATTCCCTTTTTTTGAGTGTAGCCCTTTGCAACCAATCTCGCTTTATAGCGTTCAACGTTCCCATTCGGATCCAGTTTTGTTTTGAACACCCATTTACAACCTACAGGTTTGACTCATTTGGGTAATTCTACCAAATCCCAAACGTCATTTTTCTTCATGGATTCAAGCTCATCAATCATTGCTTTGTTCCATTCAGAAGACTGATCACTGCTAATGGCTTCATTATAAGAGGTAGGATCATTGAGCTTTCCAGCATCCATTTCAGTCAGGTAGGTAACATAATCATCCCAATTAGTAGGCCTTCTTTGCCTAGATGATCTCCTGAGTTGATTATCGGGTTCAGCGTTGTCTTGGTTTTGAGCGTTTGATGTGCCTTCGTTATGAGGTATAATGGGTTCTGATTGTGGAGATGGAGTTTGTGCAGTGGTTTCAGGTGCAGTTGCATGGGGTACAAGAGGAGTAAACGGAGTAATGGTAAGCGACGAGTCTCTCCCCCCCCCCCCCCCGCGTCTTGTACTTCTTGCAATTCTTCGTAAGGGTTGGTACTGCTCCCACTGACCTTGAAATCCTCCAGGAACGCAGCACGCTTGGTTTCAACTATGCGGGTGACATGGGAAGGACAATAGAAACGATAACCCTTTGAATGATCAGGATACCCGATAAAGAAACAGGTAACTGTTTTAGGGTCAAGTTTCCTTAGGAAAGGATTATAGAGTTTTGCTTCATCAATGCAGCCCCATACTTTCATATATTTAAGACTCGGTTTCCTTCCTGTCCAAAGTTCATAAGGAGTTTTAGGGACAGACTTAGAAGGAACTCTATTGAGTATATGAACAGCTGCTTTTAACGCTTCAGTCCAGAGGAATAATGGTAAATTAGTGTTGGCTAACATACTGCGCACCATGTTCATAAGGGTACGATTTCTTCGTTCAGCGACACCGTTCTGCTGAGGTGTACCAGGCATGGTGTATTGGTTTACAATCCCCTGGCCCTTACAAAACTCATAAAATGGACCAGGAGCTTGACCCACATCAGTATGTCTTCCATAATATTCACCGCCTCTATCTGATCTCACAACTTTAATGTCACACCCCGATTTCCACGTGTCACCGGTGGGCCCGGTGGGGAGTATCGTGACGTGGTTGGCAACATAATAGTCAAACAACACAATATTTAATATGCACAGCGGAAGCAAAAGGTAAATATATTACAATCCAAATATAAAGTAATATCCAAGTATTACAACGGAAAGTAAAGGATCCACAGGCGGATCAATATAAAAAGAAAACTGTTCAACAGACTTTGACATCTAGAGCTTGCGAGACTTGAGTAATGATGCCTGGAGTAGCCAGCCTATTTCGTCTAGCACCTGCACTTAGCCTTTTTGGAAAATACGTCAGTTTACACTGGTAAATACAACTCAACTGACTCATTTAGAAAAGAGTTTAAAAAAAATTGATTTGAATGCACTTCGGCAAAATATATCTTTATAACTTGGGACAATTATTAAAATAATCTTGTATACAGTTTTACTCATTTGCCGTCCATTAGCACCGGTTAGAAGAGCCGGTTTAAGTTAACTGACACGCCACAGGTATAATGCCCAAAAGGTTGATTCCTTTACTTGGATTACCAGTTTTTACATAATGCATCTGTCAGGTGTACTCCTACACCCCGTGCTTAGGTCGTGGCCATTTCGTAAAATGATGCCAAGGATATCCGGGACATGGTCATTTAACCCCCAAGGGCCATACATCAAATAATACAGAACAAAGCGGGTTATGTAAATACATTAATCACAATCCGATTTAAATGACTACATACCCGACCAAGCGGTACTTTTATAGTACCGTATCCCAAGCCCGTATAGGGAAAATAAGTTAAGAGTATTTACCTGAGCAAAGTATCAATCAATTACAGCAAATGCAAGTACTTTTACTGGGCTCCTAATCTGGAACGAAGGTTTATAATAACCTATTAGATTTCTAACGGGTCTTTAATTAAGCCTTAGCTTAGACCGGTTAGTTTCAATGATACGGTTCGTACGCACTATAATCGAAGACCGGATAGAATGTGATTTAGACCCGACAAGTTTGGAGACTTGCTTAATATGGGTATTTCATACACACTCTAGATTTTGAGATAAAACCGATAAGGTTTGACCCGTTTAGGCTAATTTATGTAAACTAGTTACATAAACCGAACCGAACGCGTAATAAGCGTAACGGGTATTCATATGAGCCATTTACAGGTTTCCTAAGTTAATATGCTTCAAATATGTTGTGACATCAGTAAGATGTCTTTTATTATGCCCGAAACGAAATGAAACACAAACTATGCCTCGTAGGGGTAGTTTGGTTATTTTCAAGGTTATAAAAGAGTCTAAGTATTAACCTGAGTTACAGGTCTGATATAATCAGCAAAAATACTTAGTTTACTAAGTTATAACAGTAGGGTAAAGTATATATGTGAAATTTATCAATTATAACCAAACTATGCACCGTAGGGGCATTTTGGTAATTTCACATAAGCCGTAAAGCTCAAAACTGAAGTCTAAGTTAAACAAATTTTGCTTACTGTTAAAATATTATAATTTTCCCAAAATATCAGTAGGTATCAACCCTTGTATGTTTAGAATAGTTTTAGTACATACTATGCGTTAAAAACGCTTAATAAGGCGATTAGAGGCCATTTCCGGGTTCGATACATAAAGCTAATATTTTTATTATTCCAGAAGACTTAAAATAATTCATTTATCATATGTGATCAGTAGCAAAAGGTTTGGAGTCAATTAGATATGTAAAACTCATTTTATGGCCCGTTAGGGCAAAACCGACAATTACCGGATTAAGCCTATGACTATAAGTTATGCTCAGCCTAAAATTAATTAAAGATCTTCAAAAATCCCAAAATAATATATTACATCAGTGGGTAATAAGTTTGATATCAAAAAGTAGGCTTAACTAGGCTATACGCTAATTACGCCGTTTAATTAACAAAAAGCTTCTTAATTACGCTAATGAGCATAACTCTCAATCTACACCTCAAACTGATGTCAAACATTGCAAACAAGTTTAAATATCAGTAATTAAGGTTTCTTCTCTTTTACATTTTCAAAAATCACGTTTTAAGGTGAAAAGGGCATAATGGTCAACATATGAGCAATTAACGGAATCATGCGTATTAATTGGTTAACTAATGAACCATGGTGTATAATCACAGAGGGTTATACTAGCATGTAACCTGGTCTAAATGAAGCTCTTAGGTATTTCTAAATCATACCAAAACGGGTCAGAACTGAAGTCAAAGCAAAAGTCAAAGCTTTGCGACTTTCGGTTCCGAACCGGGTCTAAACAGTAAATTGTCGGGTTGAACATGTTTAGACATGTTCTTACACTAATTACCAAGTTATATTAATGATCAAACAGGTTGTATGTGTTCTATATTGCTAATCATGCATAAATTAGAATTTAAGTATCCTGTTGACTTTTTATTTACAAGTTTGACCCGACATTTGACCTAGTTAGAGTGGGAATCAGGGGAACCCTTTTGAGGGTTTAGTAGAATAAAAGTCTAGTAGAAAGCTCTTAGCAGGCAAAAACCCAACATTCTCGGACCAGATAGGCCCTCGCGTGGCGCGACGACCCCCCCTTGGGGCTTCGCGTCGCACGACACCCTCCTGCACAGAATCAGAATTTTTAGATTTTTGCGTTTTGATCCTTGGCTCTTCAAACTTTGTTTAGACTTTTGTTTCTTGCATTATGAACCCTCATAATTGATTTATAAGGGCCTTAAAACATATACCCACTTTGTTAAGTCCCCAGTTAACTTTATTGTTACCCGAAAAGTCCTAACTTTCAACGTTAACGCTTTAACCCATTGTACACGAATTTGATCATAACTTTCTCATACGATTTCGAAACTTTATGAAATTTAAATCGTGCATTCTAGTGAGCATAATTAACCGTTACAAAGCTTCGGGTTTGTCAAAAGGTCATTCAAAGGTATAACTTAAACATGTTGACACATTTAACCCCTGTAGTTTGTAATCTCTCACTTTTAGCTTCGTATGATCCATGATTTATTCGTTTGAAGGTATGAGCATTATGTAGGGTTAATGTACAATATATTTATTCACTGTTGACATTTCGAACACGTATAATCACATACTTTCCATGTTTGTCAACTTTAGTCCTTCTATAATATTCTTTCACACGTTTAAACATATGACACGTGTCAACACATTATAGGACGTGAATTTTCAAGGTGTTACATCCTCACCCCCTTAAAATAAATCTCGACCTGAGATTTACTGAAATAAATAAGGGTACTTTTCTTTCATCGTGGACTCAACCTCCCACGTATATTCGGGACCTCTACGGGCATCCCATTTGACCTTTACAATAGGCACATGCTTCCTTCGAAGATTTTTAACCTGTCGATCTTCAATCGACAATGGTTTTTCCACAAATTTTAAGCTCTCATCTATATGCACATCTGTGTGTGGTATCACCAGTGATTCATCAGCGAAGCACTTCTTCAGATTGCAGATGTGGAACACATTGTGAATTCCACTTAGCTCTTCAGGTAAGTTTAGCTTATAGGCAACTGACCCGACACGTTCGATAACCTCGAAAGGTCCTATGTATCTCGGGCTTAGCTTGCCTTTCTTACCAAATCGCATCACCCCCTTCCAGGGTGATACTTTTAGCAATACCTTGTCTCCTACTTCGAAGTGAAAGGATTTACGCTTTGGATCTGCGTAACTCTTCTGCCTATCTCGGGCAGCTTTGAGATGGTCACGAATCTGGACTGTCACACCCCCAAAATCCACATGCGGAGTACCACCGCTTGGAGGCGAGACTGACCAGGATCCAGCCACCAATTATACTGAGCATTGGTCAATAGTAAAAATGTTCACCAACCACAATAGTTAGTAAACATTATAGTTTGAAGTTTTAAAGGTTTAAGTTCAAATAACAGTTTAAGTAAACAGCGGAAGCATAGACCAAACAGTTTCAAAACAGAGTTCATAGTTCAAGATTATTTAAAACCCAACACATGGGCTAGACGACCACTACACATTCCCAAGCTGCAAGCTCCTGAGTCACTGGGTACCTGCAAAGCATGCAGTAGGGTATCAACAAAAATATTGGCGAGTTCATGAGTTGACCAGTTTTTAATTACCAAAAACTTGTTTCACCAGTTAATTTATCCGTTTATACATGCGATGGGGAGCTACCCCATAAGTAAGCGACTAAACTGTTTTTCCAATACCGAATACTTACTTAACCGTACGTTTCCGTAGTGCCCCGTTTGTCAATGTTCTATCATCATTGACGGTTTGCCAGAGTACATTAGTTCACTCCCGTTCCCAGTAACAAGGGTCGGTGTGAGGCTGGTTACACCTAAATAGCGCTATTAACTAATAACCCGTTCGCCAGGCTCCGGCGACTAATCGGTATTAAATGGTAGGGACTTAAGTGATAGAGTTTTGTTTAGTGTTGCTTGTTGCATTACCGTATAAACAATAATTAAATAAGAGTCCCATTTAAGGGGAAGAAAGTAGGTTTGTATCCCTTACGCGGGGATAGCGTTGTTTAAGTTTCCGTTTCCCAAAACCACCGGGAACGCATGCTTTAATAGTTGTGAACTCACCTTGGGTTGCTCGGCAGATTATTTACTTGGTCAAACCCGCTGGTCACCACGCCCTAGCATGGTTACCGGTATAGGTCAGGTTGGGTACAGAGAAAGTCACGTATATTCTACACGTATCTAACACATAGCATACATATCATACGATTATCCTCTAAGTGATTTGGGCCTGCTTTAACATTTAATCTGCAGTTAGCACATAGTCCAGTTAAACAGTAGCAGAAATCACGCAGCCCACACAGGTCATTAATAAAAGCGGCCCAATAACTAAGGTAGGCAGTCCAGTCGAGACAAGGCGGTCTCGACTCGAGATCATGCGGTCTCGAGTCACAACCAGGAGGTCCCGAGGAGTGCATGTATGGGTCGTAACCTCTGAGGTCTCGAGTCCAGTCTCGAGTCGAGACCAGGGAATCTCAAGTCGAGACCTTGCTGATCTCGAGTCCCTGAAGTCTGTTTTGAGTTGTTTGGCCAAAGTCTCGAGTCGCAATCACTGCAGTCTCGAATTGTAACTCGATGGTCTCGAGTCGAGATCATGGGTTTCGACTCCAACATCTGCTGTTTCTAGAATGTTTGCACACATAGTACTATCCAATAGAATTCAGATTTCATGATCCTTTGTACTATCCAATGAAAATGCACAAACATGTTTCTTTGTCTAACAATTAACCAAAAAGGATCAAACAACAAGTTTTTCAAATATTCAAAGCACCTTCAACTCATATTCATGTTGTTCATCATATATTCAAGCTATTCATCATGCATATACATTCAAATCGGACCCAATAATATGTTATCCTAGTATCTACGCTTGCAACTTTGAAAGTATTTTCAGCAAACATTTACCATCATTAATACATAAATCATGATTGCATCGTATAACACCCTAGTCATGTAACAAACATTTACCAATAATATGATATATGATTGCATCATATATCATCATGAAGGAACATTGTTAATCACTTAAATCAAGTAAAACACACTACTCATATCATCAAGCAAGCACCTTCATCATAAATAAACAACAACTTTTATGTATTTAACTAAAAGAGACACTAACCGGCTAGATTCAAGGTGTGAGAATATGAAGAACTCGATGAATAAGCTTCAAAACGAGATCCCCAGCTTGAACCGTTGTTCTTGGTTTGAATCCGAGAGATGGGGGAAGAGGTGGTGCTTGGTTGTTAGGGTTTAAGGCTTTCTAAAGAGAGAGAGAGAGAGGATGAGGTGAGATAGAGTGTAGAGGAGAGTGTGTGAGGGTTTTTAGGTTCTTATAAAAGGTGGTGCACCCTAAGTGGGTTTCCGAGTGGGCTTCAAGGGGATTGCGGCTGTAACACCTCGAAAATTCGTGTTCAACGATATAACGACACGTGTCATATAAGACAAAAAGCGTTGTAAACCCGGATTTAATAAAGATGTTTTGGCAGGATTTAAAAGTGGCGTCATGTTAATTCTTACCTCTGAACGACCTCATATATAAATCCCAAGACCTAAGTATCTATATATTAAACATCTAATATATTTTTAAATCCAGGAAATTGTTGACAATAATCGAATTCAATGTGCATGATAGGTGCGTATGGAAATTTCTACGGTAAACCTTATTATTCGGCACTTTTGAAAGGGATGCAAACAAACATAACTAATTGGTAGGGTACCCAACTGTTAAAGACCCATATTGGAGGCCCCAAACTGACAAAAGAAAGTCCCAAAGTCGAATTATGAGGTTGCCCTTTCGAATGCATGAAGGAACAAGATTTTTGGCTGCTGATGATTTGTTGCGCACCGCAACAAATAATTGTTACGGTGCGCAAGCTAATGCCCAGCACCAGAAAACAGGCAGCAGCCTGTTATGCGCGATTGTGACCATTCTAGCCGGTTTTTCTCACATGTGGACGACCCCTAGGCACCCCCTAAGCACTAGGACAAGTGTTAATCAGTTGTGGATGGGTGCTAGACTAAGATGTCAACATATTGTGGTGTATCAAACATTATATAAGACCTCCTAAATTACAAACATTCCTCACAACTTCTCCTGCATTCTTGGATCATTTCTGGAGCTATCAAGCAGCCTCAAGTGATCATTTTTCGTGCATTGGACTCTAGTAAGTCTGCTAGTCCTTCTTTAATTAAGTTTAGCTTAGTATTTTAGCTAAAAGTCAAACTGTCGTAATTACGGTTTGACTTCCAGATTAGTCAATAATGGCTCAGTCATATCTCGAATTAAAAGTAGTTATATGTTGGTATTTATGTGGGTAATAAAACCTCAAAAGGGTTTCCCCTGATCACCAATCTAACCAGGTCAAAAGTCGGGTCAAACCTATATTTAAAAAGTCAACAGGAAGTCTAAAATGCCATTTATGCATGATTAGCATTGTAGATCGTATACAACCTATTGGATCATTGTTATAACTTAGTGATAAGTGTAAGAACATGTCTAAACATGTTCAACCCGACAATTTCCTGTTTAGACCCGGTTCGGAACCGAAAGTCACATAGTTTGACTTTCACTTTGACTTTCAGTTCTGACCCGTTTAGGCATGTTTTAGAAATGCCTCAGAGCTTTAATTGGACTAGGTTACATGTTAGAACAACCCTCTGTGATTATACACCTTGGTTCATTAGTTATCCAATTAATATGCATGTTTCCGTTAATTGCCCATATGTTGACCATTATGCCCTTATTGCCTTAAAACGTGATTTTTGGAAATGTAAAAGAGTAGAAACTTTAATTACTGATATATAAACGTGTATGCAAAGTTTGACATCAGTTTGACGTATAGATTAAGAGTTATGCTCGTTATCGCAAAATGAATGCTTTATGTTAATAAAATGGCGTAATTAGCGTATAGCCTACTTAAACATACTTTTTGATATCAAATATTTTACCCACTGATGTAATATATTATTTTGGGATTTTTAAAGATTTTTAATTAATTTTAGGCTGAGCATAACTCATAGTCGTAGGCTTAATTCGGTAATTGTCGGTTTTGCCCTTACGGGCCATTAAATGAGTTTTACATATCTAAACGACTCCAAACCTTTTGCTACTGATCACATATGATAAATAAATTATTTTTAGCCTCCTGGAAATATAAAAATATCATATTTAAGTATCGAACCCGGAAATGGCATTTAATCGCCTTTTTAAGCGTTTTTAACGCATAGTATGTACTAGAAGTATTTTAAACATACAAGGGTTGATACCTACTGATATTAGAGGTAAATTATAATATTTTAACAGTAAGCAAAGGTTGATAAACTCAGACTTCAGTTTTGAGCTTTTCGGCTTATGTGAAATTACCAAAATACCCCTACGGGGCATAGTTTGGTTATATTTGATAAATTTCACATATGTGCTTTAACCTACTGATATAACTCATTAATTTGAGTATATTTACTGATCACATCAGACCTGTAACTCAGTTAAACATTTAAACTCTTTTATAAACTTTTAAATGACCAAACTACCCCTACGGGGCCTAGTTTGTGTTTAAACACGTTTCGGGCATAATGAAAGACATCTTACTGATGTCACAACATATTTGAGGCATAATTAACTTAGGAAACCTGTATATAGCTCTCATGAATACCCGTCACGCTTATTACACGTACGGTTCGGTTTATGTAACAGGTTTACATAAATTAGCCGAAACGGGTCAAACCTTAACGGTTTTATCTCAAAATCCAGAATGTGAATAATAAACCTATATTAAACAAGTCTTCAAACTTGTCGGGTCTGAATCACATTCTATCCGGTCTTCGCTTAATCGTGCGTACGAACCGTATCTTGAAACTAGCCGGTCTAAGCTTAAGCTTAATAAAAGACCCGTTAGAATTCTAATAGGTTATTATAAACCTTCGTTCCAGATTAGGAGGACCAGTAAAAGCTACGTGCATTTTTCTTATTGTGATTAATACTTACTCAGGTAAATACTTTTAACTTATTTTCCCTATACGGGCTTGGGTTACGGTATGTAGCATACCGCTTGATCGGGCATCAAATCTCCACATTAAGTGGGTAGTTGAATAATTTGATCGGCTCGTTTAAACGGTCTTGATTACTTTACAGCCTTTGGGGGGTTAATGACCATGTCCCGGATATCCTTGGCATCATCTTACGAGATGGCCACGACCTGAGCACGGGGTGTAGGCGTACACCGTCAATGTATAACTCTATGATGTGGTGTGTCTATTGATCTTTAACCCGGACTAGATCCGGGCTACTGAACGCATAAGTAACATGTAATTCGTTCACAAGATTATAATATTTAATAATTCTCCCAAGTTATAAAATGTTTATGCCACGTGCATCCAAACCAATTTTAAATCATTTTCTAAAATGAGTCAGTTGAATGTATTTACCAGTGTAAACTGACGTATTTTTCCAAAAAAAGACTGAGTGCAGGTACTAAACGAAATTGGCTGGATTGGCTCCTTAGCATCAATAAAAAGTCTCGCAAGCTTAGGATGCCTGAAGTCTGTTGAACCATTATTCCTATTTTATTTCGATCCGTTCTGTGGATAAACTTCCGGATATTATTACATTGATAAACAATATTAAATTCGGTTGTATCATATTTTAAATTTGCTTCCGCTGTGCATATTAATATTGTGTTGTTTGACTATTACGTTGCCAACCACGTCACGATACTCCCCCACCGGGCCCACCGGTGACACGTGGAAATCGGGGTGTGACAGGTTGGTATCAGAGCCAACTCTGAGTGAATTAAACACTAGCCTTTTGTGTTTAATCTCAGTACACAATTGCACATATCTAAACTTTCGAGTCTAGACATATAACATAGGACAAATTCTAATTTTTGTTCATTTTTGTCTTATGCTTTATTTTTTTATATATCTTGTTGTTGTTATCTCATGAAATATTGACAGGAATCAAAAATGCCGCCAAGATTCTTTAGGAGACGAGGACGAGGCAAGGGGCCAGTCACCGCCCCCAATGATCATGAAGCTCGACCTTCGCAACGGCGAGCTCCATCCAACACCGAGAGTGACGACCCTCGGGAGAACCGGAGAAACCTGTTCGAGCCGGCCAGACGGTCGGTTTCGCATAGTTCAACACCGCCTGTTCTTAACCCTTATGAACCCAATAACCCTCAACCGTCCTACATACCACTTCAGCGATCCCTGTCTCATCACTCGTATGGTGACCCCACACCCATCTTTCGAGGCCAATTCAATTCGGCCAATTACTTACCAGAACCCGTGGGTTTCAACCCACTAAGGCCAGACGATCACTTCTCCGGTGATAATGCGGATGACATGGACGAGGATACGGACCCCGTCATGCCGGCGAGTGGTACTCCAAACCATCCGATTGAGATCTCCGACGAATCGTCTTTTCACGGATCACCCTACGGTGGTCCAGACAGTTTCCAAGCCTTGTTTAATCAGCACGAGTGGTACTATACACCTTCTCACCACTCGTCGCCTCTTGAGCAGCAGCAGTCTCAGCAGCAGCAGCCACAGCAGCAGCAGCATCGTCAAGATTCCTCTGAGGATCACCGGTTTGTGGCAGTTACGCCACCACCTCCACCACCACCAGTTCAACCGGCACCTCCTCAACCGCCAAGGTGTAGGAGAACTGGTGCACGTATGTCATCACGTGCGGGAGACTTTCATTTCAGCTCCCCACGTCGGTCAAGTGCCAGCCACTACCCGCCACATCAGGAGGACCCACAAATGGGTGGGCCTTCCAACCCAGCGATGCCGCAGCCGCCGCCAATGGATTTTGACAACCCAATCCCAGCTTATACAGGTTCCATGGCATACAACCCGTTCGAGCCGCCAGTCCACCACAACTATGGGTACGCAGAGGCCGACCCCTACTTGGTGGCAGCTAACTACAATGCCCTGCAACCAGAAGGACCATACGGAGCTCCATGGGGAGTTGGGTACCCAACACAAGGGTACCAGATACCACCTAGGCCTATCATACGGACTCAATCGCAACCACCTAGGTTCTCCCCACCTGAGCATGAGGAACTCCTTCAGAGGCTGGATCAGGTGGAACGGGAAGTGCACAGGGACCGTAGGGAGAGGCAGACATTCTTCCAAGGATTAGTAGGCTTGATCAAAGGGAAGAACAAGAAGAATCATTGAATCCTCCCATTTTCTGTATAAGCCCCTGCGTGGGTGTATTTGGTTGTTAAGCCCTTATGTGGGTATGTGTGTTTGTATGTTTGCTTTGAGCCCCTGCGTGGGCCTATCTTTCCATAAACCCCTACGAGGGCATATTGTATGTATGATGATTTGACCCCTGCGTGGGTCTGTTTTCCGTTAACCCCTGCATGGGTATGATGTTTAGTTTGTTTACTTAAAGCCCCTGCGTGGGCAAGTACTTGTTTAAAACCCCTGCGTGGGTAATGGTTTGTTTGAAAAGACCCGTTTAGGGCAACATGTAACCTATGTATAATTAATGGAGTGTTGTTTTTATGAATTTCATGTTTGCCATTTTGTGCATAAATAATTTATAAATGAAATAAATAAATTAAAATCATTCCTTTTAAATTAACCTGCCTATGTAATTATTTAATTAAGAATCTTTAAGTGTGAAACCTAGCCTCGTGTCAAATATAAGACCGGGCCAAGATGGTAAGACCTATTTAAAAGATTCAAATCCCTGTTAACATCTTAAAACATGTTAACACTCCTGGCAGAAGTGATTCGTTAAAATCACATGTCATTCTTATATGTATAAGGATTCTTTAGAAGATTCCAAACCCAATTATATGATCTCTGAATCATGGGTTAAGATCATCAATTAAGATGATCATATTTTACCATACGTGGTAATATGATGCCTACGGGCCCAGCTCACTTCCATATGAGCCAAAAGATAGTGGTAGCTATGACTCCCTGTCTGATAAGGGTAATGAACTAGGTTCAAACCTTAAAAGTATTGATTCTCTGAAATCATAGCTTATAATTTAAATTGTCCATGTGACTAAGCCTTATGTGCTAATATATATTGTTATTGTTTATAATTAGGATAAATTTTAATTGAAATCCTAAATTCATACGATTAATAAGTTAACCAAATGTGGTCTCTGTTTACCATGGTTAACGAGTTACCCTAAGGGGTAATTCCATAATAAACTCCCAAATAAAATATTGTCCTTGTTTTCTGCAACAGTTCAATTCAAATGGCTGACTCAAATGAAATAAATAGCCATCCAGTGGAGCAAAATCAGAACGCCCAGATTACGTTAACTGGTGCTGAATTAAAAGCGATCATAGACGGCGCTGTTACACAGGCTTTGGATAGGCAGTATGAGGAATACAGTGGTACTCGAAGTAGGACCCACTCTGCACCACATTCAAAGCCCAGGACACATTCTGAGGCTCATAGCAAGCCTCCTCCCAAAAAGAATGGACCCAAGAAAGATGGTGATGACCGTCAGTCCACCAACCATCAAAGTGTCCCATCTCAGAAATTAATACTGCATCAAGAACCCCGTAACAAGGGTTGCTCCTATAAGTATTTCGTGTCTTGTAAGCCCAGGGATTTTACTGGGGAAAAAGGAGCCGTCGACTGTATGACTTGGCTGGACGAGATGGACACGGTGGTAGATATCAGCGGGTGCGCTGAAAGGGATGTAGTTAAGTTTGTGTCACAGTCCTTCAAGGGTGAAGCATTGGCATGGTGGAGATCTCTGATTGAGGCCACCGGAAAAATCCCATTGTATAATATGTCGTGGGATCAATTTGTCGCCCTAATCAAGGAAAATTACTGCCCTCAACATGAGGTGGAGAAGATAGAATCTGACTTTCTATCGTTGGTGATGACGAACCTCGACTGTCAAGCTTACCTGACAAGCTTCAATACGCTGTCCCGGTTGGTTCCATACCTGGTAACCCCGGAGCCAAAAAGAATCGCTCGCTTTATCGGTGGTTTAGCCCCGGAAATCAAGGCAAGCGTAAAAGCTTCTCGGCCAGCTACCTTCAGGTCTGTAGCTGACATTTCCTTATCCCTCACTCTGGATGCGGTCAGGCAGAGATCGCTGAGGAATAAGGAGGCCGAGAAGAGGAAGCGTGAAGATGATGGTTCACGAAAGTCGAACAAGAAGCACCGTGGGAGCGGTGACAACAAGAAAGGGTCGGAGTCGAGGAAGGATGGGCATAATTCTGGTGAAAAGCCCAAGTGTAAAATTTGCAAGAAGCAGCACTATGGAAAGTGCAGACTGGAGTCGAACTCTGAGACTCAGTCAAAACCCTTTGCTTGTGGAATTTGCAAGTCCACGGATCACAAAACCCTGGATTGCAAAAAGATAAAAGACGCAACGTGCTACCGTTGCAATGAAAAGGGGCACATCAAGACCAACTGCCCGAAATACAACAAGAAGCCTGAGGAGGCTAAGAAGACTAATGCCAGAGTCTTCAGAATGGACGCGAAAGAAGCTGTGCAAGACGATAATGTCATAACAGGTACATTCCTTGTAAATGATGTCTTTGCAAGAGTACTTTTTGATTCAGGTGCAGATAAGTCTTTCGTAGATCATAAGTTTTGTAAATTGTTGAATTTACCTGTCAAAACCTTAAACGCAAACTATGAGGTAGAGTTAGCAGATGGTACCATAGAAACCGTCTCTACTGTGTTAGATGGATGTGTTATATCCATTAAGAACCATTCTTTTCCTCTGTCTCTACTTCCCTTTAAGTTGGCCGGTTTTGACATAGTTCTGGGTATGGACTGGTTATCTCATAACCAGGCCCAAATAGTCTGTAACAAGAAACAAGTGGTGATAAAAACTCCGTCTGGGGAATCACTTACCATTTGGGGAGATACCCAGTATGGGCTGCCTGAGCAGGTGACTATGCTCAAGGCTTCCAAGTGTTTGAAGAAGGGGTGTGTCATCTACATGGCGCAAGTGATTATTGATGAGCCTAAACCGAAGATAGAAGACATCCCTGTCATTTCTGAATACCCAGAAGTGTTTCCTGAAGATCTACCTGGTTTACCACCAGATAGACAAGTAGAATTCAGGATTGATATCATCCCCGGAGCCGCACCTGTTGCTAGAGCACCATACAGATTGGCACCCACAGAAATGAAGGAGTTGCGGACGCAGCTAGATGAATTGCTGGCAAAAGGTTTCATTAGACCTAGTTCATCTCCTTGGGGAGCGCCAATCTTGTTTGTCAAGAAGAAAGATGGGTCGATGCGTCTGTGCATCGACTATCGCGAGCTTAATAAGGTCACGATAAAGAACAGATATCCTTTGCCTAGGATCGACGATTTGTTCGATCAGCTTCAAGGGGCAAGTTACTTCTCGAAGATTGATTTGAGGTCAGGCTACCATCAATTGAAGGTCAAAGATGAAGACGTGCACAAGACTGCATTTAGGACTCGTTACGGTCACTACGAGTTCCTAGTGATGCCTTTTGGGCTCACTAATGCACCAGCCGCGTTCATGGATCTCATGAATCGCGTCTGCAAGCCTTACTTGGATAAATTTGTCATCGTTTTCATCGACGACATTCTTATTTATTCTAAGAACCAAGCTGACCATGAGAAACACCTTCGTTGTATTCTAAAACTTCTACATCAGGAGAAGCTCTACGCCAAATTCTCTAAGTGTTAATTTTGTCTACGAGAAGTCCAATTTCTTGGACATGTGGTTAGTGAGCGTGGTATCTAGGTGGATCCCGCTAAGGTTGAAGCCGTAATGAACTGGCAAGAGCCAAAGACGCCTACAGAAATTCGTAGCTTCCTGGGATTAGCAGGATATTACAGGCGTTTCATTGAAAAATTTTCAAGGATTGCTGCACCCCTTACCTCCTTAACTAAGAAAAAGGTTAAGTTTGTTTGGGGCCCTAAGCAGCAAGAATCCTTTGATATTCTGAAGCAAAAGTTGAGCAACGCCCCAGTACTGACACTGCCAGATGGAATTGAAGACTTTGTGGTTTATTGTGATGCTTCGCACACTGGCATGGGGTGTGTGCTTATGCAGAAAGGCAAAGTTATTGCCTATGCTTCAAGACAATTGAAAGTGCATGAAAAGAATTACACCACCCACGATTTGGAGCTGGGTGCCGTTGTATTCACACTGAAGCTTTGGAGGCACTATCTTTATAGTGTCAAGTGTGTGATTTATTCTGATCACAAGAGCCTCCAACATCTGTTTAATCAGAAGGAATTAAACATGAGGCAACGCCGTTGGATGGAAACTTTGAATGATTATGTGACACCCCAGGAAAACCAGTAAATTACTTAACACAACTAGCTTCCTCAGTAACCGCGTACTAAATTTCGGGACGAAATTTCTTTCAAGTTGGGGATAATGTGACAACCTGAGTTTCCAAGGTTTCTACTTGACTTAGTACTTGTTCACTAGATGTCGTTTCTATATGCATGATGTGCCTTATAAGTGTGTTTTATATATTGTTGCGCAATATGAGCATGTATAATAATAATAATAATAATAATAACAAAAATGTAACACACAAATCAACCCTCCTAGCAGAGTGTTTTCGTCCAAGCATTGGCCAGCGAAAACAAATGGGCTTTAGGCCCAGTACGATCGGTAATATGTTTTTGATTTCCAACATTTACGTGAGACCATCATTCGCTAAACCCTAATCACCTCTCACTCTCTCGCTCTCCTTTGTAACCTAACGGCAGTCGTGAGCACTCGAGGCTGTCACGTCGATCGATTTACTGTTTCTTCTGTTGAGGTTAGTGATCGATCATGTATTATTAATTGATTTTAAAGCACTTGATTATCTGTTGGCGACACGAATAAACTGTATGTGATTCTTGTTTGTGGTTTGTATAGATGAGCATGTTAAGGATTCTTATAATCCGATTGATGATCATGATGTATGATGATAAGGTTGATTTATTATGTCGCATAGTTGTTTCGCCGAGATTGAATTGTTATGATAGTTGTATATACTAAATCAACAAGCCTCTTGCATGTTTTATATTTTTTCTTTTCGGCTGTTAATGTTGGAACATGGCATCACATGGGTTGTTCATGTGATAGTTATATTAATGAGTATGGGGAATAGAGTTGCATGGGGTAATGATTAGACAATATCAGTGCACTAATTCTTATACATGTAATCGACCCATGTGATCCCTCTTCTAGTTCAATTATCAAGTTGGGAAATAAATAAATATTACATGTCATAGCTTGGTCCAATAACCTCTTGAGGTGATAAACATAATTGTCTGCCATTTCAAAAGAATAATGAATATATACATGTGCAATATGAGTGTGTGAATGAGTGCAAAGGTGTGGAACCGATTGCGTGCAGATGATAGATAAAGCCATTGAAACTGCCTTTGATGATCATACTTGGTGTGTGAATTTATTAATGATGTGACCATGTAACTGTTAGAATTGTTTAGGCTTTTGGAAACTCGTAACTGTTCAGTGATGATTAGAATTGTTATTGTTTGGTAACTGTTACTGATGTTGTTGCTGCCACAGACGAAAACACAGAGGGCCAAACGAAATAACTTGTGATTTCGTCACTTATGCGATTTCGCCAAGCATGTGTTTTCGGCACAAGTGATTTTGTGGAGTGTCTTCCGTTAAGCATGTAACCTTGTTAGTTTATTAAATCAGTTAACTCTGTTAATTCAGTAACCTCAGTTAGTCTATCAATTCTGTTACATGTTAACTCTTGTTAACTCTGTTAGTTATTTCTGTTAGTTAAGTAACACTGTTGATTGGTTATTCATGTTATGTATCAAATCCTGCTAAGTTGCTAACCTTGTTAAGTTTGTTAACCCTGTCTAGTATGCTAATGAATAACCATGGTATAGCAAACTGTGTAAGACATTTAAGAGAAACATGAATTGTATGAAGATGATTAACTGTTTGTAATGCCTGATGTTAACTGTTACACACACACTATGTGACGAACATTTCATGCGAAACCTTACAAACATGTACTGACTAAACATACGTGCATAAATATAGGACTTGACTGATAAACTGTGAGCACTTAACTTAGCATACCGAGCAAACCAAGGTGAGTTCACACAGCCAAGGCATGGGGTTCCCAGGTTGGGAATGGGTTTGGATTATTTACTTGTACTTACCTAGCTTATGGAACTTAGTTATATGGTCCTCGGGTGAGGAAGGGTTATTGATAAGATACGACTAGACTAGTGATACTTATAGAACTGATCTTCGCACACACGCCGGGGTTGGCTGCGATAATATGACTGATCTTCGCACACACGCCGGGGTTGGCTGCGATATATGACTGATCTTCGCACACATGCCTGGGATGGCTGCGAACCATACTTTGAACTTCGCACACATGCCGGGTGGGCTGCGATACAAATATACCTAGTCTAGAAAACATGGGAAACCCCCCACAATCTTCGCACACATGTCTGGGAGACTGCGATTCAAGTACATACGATATATGGGTTACTAAACGAACATACGGTTTTCAATACAATTACTATAACTGAACAACCAACTGTGAACTCGCTCAACTAGTTGTTGACTCTCTGTTACATGCCTTGCAGGACCATAGGTACTCTTGGAGCTTGCACGGGAGGCGCGGTCGTTGTGGGCACGGATTGTGGATTTATGATAAACTCCTTTATGACATTTCAACTTAATACTTATGTCGGGCTTTTTACATTATTGCTTCCGCTACACACTTGTTTATGTTTGGTTTTGAAAACGCCTATCATATTGATGAATGACATTTACTATTTACTTATATGTTCAATATGATTGGTGGCTTGATCCTGGTCAGTCACGCCTCCAAGCGGTGGTATTCCGCGTGTGGATTTTGGGGGTGTGACAGATTATGATTGTGAAATCAAGTACCATCCCGGCAAGGCGAATGTAGTCGCCGATGCCTTGAGTCGAAAGGAGAGGGTTAAACCCATCCGAATCAATGCTAAGCGCATGGAGATAAAGAATAATTTGATCGAAAGGTTGTTAGCAGCACAAAAGGAAGCTGTGTTGGAAGCTAACTATCCTAATGAAAAGCTAGGAGTAACTGAGGAGCAGTTAACTCTTAGCAAGGACGGAATTTTACGATTAAATGGACGAATATGGGTTCCAATTTATGGAGGTCTTCGAGATGTCATCCTCCAGGAAGCCCATAATTCCAAATACTCTGTTCATCCTGGAGCTGATAAGATGTACCAGGATTTAAAGGCAAATTATTGGTGGATAGGCTTGAAAAAGTCTGTAGCCGCCCATGTAGCAAAATGCTTGACATGTGCGCAAGTCAAAGCCGAGCATCAGAAACCGTCAGGATTGCTACAACAGCCTGAGCTTCCTACGTGGAAGTGGGAAATGGTGACGATGGATTTCATCACCAAGTTGCCAAAGACAAGGAAAGGCAATGATACAATATGGGTTATAGTTGACAGACTGACTAAGTCAGCTCATTTTCTACCCATCAAGGAGACTTATAGCTCCGACATGTTAGCCCAGTTATACGTTGATAAGATTGTAGCCCTACATGGCATACCTGTAGCTATTATCTCTGACTGGGATACTAGGTACACGTCACATTTTTGGAAAAGTTTCCAACAATCTTTGGGCACACGTTTGAATTTTAGTACGGCTTATCATCCTCAGACTGACGGTCAGAGTGAGCGTACTATTCAAACATTGGAAGACATGCTACGTGCATGTGCAATCGATTTGGGAGGTAACTGGGGATAAGAACCTACCATTAATCGAATTCTCCTACAACAATAGCTACCATACCAGCATTAAGGCTGCGCCTTTTGAGGTATTATACGGTAGAAAGTGTAGATCGCCAGTTTGTTGGGCGGAAGTCGGAGAAGTCCAGTTATCAGGACCAGAAATCGTGTTCGAAACGACGGACAAGATTGTCCAGATTCGTGACAATCTCAAAGCTGCCCGGGATAGGCAGAAGAGTTACGCTGATCCAAATCGTAAGGATTTTCACTTCGAAGTAGGTGACAAAGTCTTGCTTAAAGTGTCACCCTGGAAGGGGGTGATGCGATTTGGTAAGAAAGGCAAGCTAAGCCCGAGATACATAGGACCCTTCGAGGTTATCGAACGTGTCGGGTCAGTTGCCTATAAGCTGAACTTACCGGAAGAGCTCAGTGGAATTCACAATGTGTTCCACATCTGCAATCTGAAGAAGTGCTTCGCTGATGAATCACTGGTTATACTACACACAGATGTGCATATAGATGAGAGCTTAAAATTTGTGGAAAAACCTTTGTCGATTGAAGATCGACAGGTAAAGAAGCTTCGAAGGAAGCATGTACCTATTGTAAAGGTCAAATGGGATGCCCGTAGAGGTCCCGAATACACGTGGGAAGTCGAATCCACAATGAAAGAAAAGTACCCTTACTTATTTCAGTAAATCTCGGGTCGAGATTTATTTTAAGGGGGTGAGGATGTAACACCTCGAAAATTCGTGTTCAACGATATAACGACACGTGTCATATAAGACAAAAAGCGTTGTAAACCCGGATTTAATAAAGATGTTTTGGCAGGATTTAAAAGTGGCGTCATGTTAATTCTTACCTCTGAACGACCTCATATATAAATCCCAAGACCTAAGTATCTATATATTAAACATCTAATATATTTTTAAATCCAGGAAATTGTTGACAATAATCGAATTCAAAGTGCATGATAGGTGCGTATGGAAATTTCTACGGTAAACCTTATTATTCGGCACTTTTGAAAGGGATGCAAACAAACATAACTAATTGGTAGGGTACCCAACTGTTAAAGACCCATATTGGAGGCCCCAAACTGACAAAAGAAAGTCCCAAAGTCGAATTATGAGGTTGCCCTTTCGAATGCATGAAGGAACAAGATTTTTGGCTGCTGATGATTTATTGCGCACCGCAACAAATAATTGTTACGGTGCGCAAGCTAATGCCCAGCACCAGAAAACAGGCAGCAGCCTGTTATGCGCGATTGTGACCATTCTAGCCGGTTTTTCTCACATGTGGACGACCCCTAAGCACTAGGACAAGTGTTAATCAGTTGTGGATGGGTGCTAGACTAAGATGTCAACATATTGTGGTGTATCAAACACTATATAAGACCTCCTAAATTACAAACATTCCTCACAACTTCTCCTGCATTCTTGGATCATTTCTGGAGCTATCAAGTAGCCTCAAGTGATCATTTTTCGTGCATTGGACTCTAGTAAGTCTGCTAGTCCTTCTTTAATTAAGTTTAGCTTAGTATTTTAGCTAAAAGTCAAACCGTCGTAATTACGGTTTGACTTCGAGATTAGTCAATAATGGCTCAGTCATATCTCGAAAAAAGTAGTTATATGTTGGTATTTATGTGGGTAATAAAACCTCAAAAGGGTTTCCCCTGATCACCACTCTAACCAGGTCAAAAGTCGGGTCAAACCTATATTTAAAAAGTCAACAGGAAGTCTAAAATGCCATTTATGCATGATTAGCATTGTAGATCGTATACAACCTGTTGGATCATTGTTATAACTTAGTGAATAATCCAGAATGTGAATAATAAACCCATATTAAACAAGTCTTAAAACTTGCCGGGTCTGAATCACATTCTATCCGGTCTTCGCTTAATCGTGCGTACGAACCGTATCTTGAAACTAGCCGGTCTAAGCTTAAGCTTAATAAAAGACTCGTTAGAATTCTAATAGGTTATTATAAACCTTCGTTCCAGATTAGGAGGACCAGTAAAAGCTACGTGCATTTTGCTTATTGTGATTAATACTTACTCAGGTAAATACTTTTAACTTATTTTCCCTATACGGGCTTGGGTTACGGTATGTAGCATACCGCTTGATCGGGCATCAAATCTCCACATTAAGTGGGTAGTTGAATAATTTGATCGGCTCGTTTAAACAGTCTTGATTACTTTACAGCCTTTGGGGGGTTAATGACCATGTCCCGGATATCCTTGGCATCATCTTACGAGATGGCCACGACCTGAGCACGGGGTGTAGGCGTACACCGTCAGTGTATAACTCTATGATGTGGTGTGTCTATTGATCTTTGACCCGGACTAGATCCGGGCTACTGAACGCATAAGTAACATGTAATTCGTTCACAAGATTATAATATTTAATAATTCTCCCAAGTTATAAAATGTTTATGCCACGTGCATCCAAACCAATTTTAAATCATTTTCTAAAATGAGTCAGTTGAATGTATTTACCAGTGTAAACTGACGTATTTTTCCAAAAAAAGACTGAGTGCAGGTACTAAACGAAATTGGCTGGATTGGCTCCTTAGCATTAATAAAAAGTATCGCAAGCTTAGGATGCCTGAAGTCTGTTGAACCATTATTCCTATTTTATTTCGATCCGTTCTGTGGATAAACTTCCGGATATTGTTACATTTATAAACAATATTAAATTCGGTTGTATCATATTTTAAATTTGCTTCCGCTGTGCATATTAATATTGTGTTGTTTGACTATTACGTTGCCAACCACGTCACGATACTCCCCCACCGGGCCCACCTGTGACACGTGGAAATCGGGGTGTGACAGCGGCCCAAACGACTTGGGTCACTCGAGACCGAATAGTCTCGAGTCAGGTCCTTGTGTTTTGGGTTTCGAGATGTGCAAGGTCCAACCGGCCCTCTACTATATTGTTCACTCGGGACCGAGTAGTCTCGAGTCATGGTCTCGGTTCACTAGTGCTTAAATACATATATACATATTTATAGTTATTACGTACACGTAATCTAATACACGTATCACATAGTGTGTCACGATAATCCAATGAATTTTTATTTAATATAATATGTACACGCAAATTCAATACAAGATGGTTGCTCCGGAAAACCCAGAGTGTCACATTGACAATCTTGTCCGTCGTTTCAAAGACTATCTATGGTCCTGATAATTGGACATCTCCAACTTCCGCCCAACAAACGGGCGTTCTACACTTTCTTCCATATAAGGCCTCAAAAGGCGCAGCCTTTATGCTGGTGTGGTAGCTATTGTTGTAGGAGAATTCAATCAAAGGTAGGTGGTTATCCCAACTACCACCTAAATCAATTACACATGTTCGTAGCATGTCTTCCAAAGTTTGAATAGTACGCTCACTCTGACCGTCTGTCTGAGAATGGTAAGCCGTACTAAAATTCAAACGCGTGCCCAAAGATTGTTGGAAACTCTTCCAAAAATGTGACGTGTATCTAGTATCTCTGTCAGAGATAATAGACACAGGTATGCCATGTAAGGCTACAATCTTATCCACGTATAACTGGGCTAACATGTCGGAGCTATAAGTCTCCTTGATGGGTAAGAAATGTGCTGACTTAGTCAGTCTATCAACTATAACCCATATTGTATCATTGCCTTTCCTTGTCTTAGGTAACTTGGTGATAAAATCCATAGTTACCATTTCCCACTTCCACGTAGGAAGTTCCGGCTGTTGTAGCAAGCCTGACGGATTTTGATGTTCTGCTTTGACTTGAGCACAAGTCAAGCACTTAGCTACATAGGCAGCTACAGACTTTTTCAAGCCTATCCACCAATAGTTTGCCCTTAGATCCTGGTACATCTTATCAGCTCCAGGATGAACGAAATATTTAGAACTATGGGCTTCCTGGAGAATAACATCTCGAAGTCCTCCGTAAATTGGAAACCGTATTCGTCCATTCAGTTTCAAAATTCCGTCTTTGCCAAGAGATAACTGCTCCTCAGTTACTCCTAGCTTTTCGTTAGGATAGTTAGCTTCCAACACAGCTTCCTTCTGTGCAGCTAACAACCTTTCAGTCAAACTGTTCTTTATTTCAATGCTCTTGGCATTGATTCGGATGGGTTTCACCCTTTCCTTTCGACTCAAGGCATCAGCGACTACATTCGCCTTGCCGGGATGATATCTGATTTCACAATCATAATCATTTAAAGTCTCCATCCAACGGCGTTGCCTCATGTTTAAATCTTTCTGATTAAACAGGTGCTGGAGGCTCTTGTGATCAGAATAGATCACACACTTGATTCCATATAGATAATGCCTCCACAGTTTTAGTGCGAATACAACGGCACCCAACTCCAAGCCGTGGGTGGTGTAATTCTTTTCATGCACCTTTAACTGTCGTGATGCATAGGCAATAACCTTGCCTTTCTGCATAAGCATACACCCCATGCCAGTGTGCGATGCATCGCAGTAAACCACAAAATCTTCTATTCCATCTGGCAATGTCAGTACTGGGGCGTTGCTCAACTTTTGCTTTAGGATATCAAAGGACTCTTGCTGCTTAGGGCCCCAAACGAACTTTACTTTCTTCTTAGTCAAGGAAGTTAGGGGTGCAGCAATCCTTGAAAAATTTTCAATGAAACGCCTGTAATATCCTGCCAATCCCAGGAAGCTACGAATCTCTGTAGGCGTCTTTGGCTCTTGCCAGTTCATAACTGCTTCCACCTTAGCGGGATCCACTTGGATACCACGCTCACTCACCACATGTCCAAGGAATTGGACTTCTCGAAGCCAAAATTCACATTTAGAGAATTTGGCATAGAGCTTTTCCTGATGTAGGAGTTTAAGAATACAGCGAAGGTGTTTCTCGTGGTCAGCTTGGTTCTTCGAGTAGATCAGAATGTCGTCGATGAAAACGATGACGAATTTATCTAAGTACGGCTTGCAAACGCGATTCATAAGATCCATGAACGCGGCTGGTGCATTAGTGAGCCCAAAAGGCATCACTAGGAACTCGTAATGACCATAACGAGTCCTAAATGCAGTTTTGTGTACGTCTTCATCTCTAACCTTCAGTTGATGGTAGCCTGACCTCAAGTCAATCTTCGAGAAATAACTCGCTCCTTGCAATTGATCGAACAAATCATCGATCCTGGGCAAAGGATACCTATTCTTTATCGTGACCTTATTAAGCTCACGATAATCGATGCACAGACGCATCGATCCATCCTTCTTCTTGACAAATAGGACTGGCGCTCCCCATGGAGACGAACTAGGTTTAATGAAACCCTTGGCTAGCAATTCGTCTAGCTGTGTCCTCAATTCTTTCATCTCCGTTGGTGCCAACCTATAAGGTGCTCTAGCAACTGGTGCTGCTCCGGGGATGATGTCAATTCTGAACTCCACTTGTCTATCTGGTGGTAAACCAGGTAGTTCTTCAGGAAAAACTTCTGGGTATTCAGAAATGAAGGGATGTCTTCTATCTTCGGTTTAGGCTCATCAATAATCACTTGTGCCATGTAGATGACACAACCCTTCTTTAAACACTTTGAAGCCTTGAGCATAGTCACTTGCTCAGGCAGCCCATACTGGGTATCTCCCCGAATAGTAAGTGATTCACCAGACGGAGTCTTAATCACCACTTGCTTCCTGTTGCAGACGATTTGGGCCTGGTTATGAGATAACCAGTCCATACCCAAAACTATGTCAAAACCGGCCAACTTATAGGGAAGTAGAGATAGAGGAAAAGAGTGGTTCTTAATGGATATCACAAATCCATCTAACACAGTGGAGACGGTTTCTATGGTGCCATCTGCTAACTCTACCTCATAATTTATACTCAAGGTTTTGACAGGTAAATTCAGCAATTTGCAAAATTTATGATCTACGAAAGATTTATCAGCGCCTGAATCAAAGAGTACTCTTGCATAGACATCATTTACAAGGAAAGTACATGTAATCACATTGTCGTCTAGAACCGCTTCTTTGGCATCCATTCGAAAGACCCTTGCATTGGTCTTCTTGACCTCTTCAGGCTTCTTGGCATACTTAGGGCAGTTAGTCTTAATGTGCCCTTTCTCATTGCAGTTGTAGCATGTGGCATCTCTTATCTTCTTGCACTCTATCGTCTTGTGCTCTTTAGACTTACATATCCCACATGCAGGTGCTCCTGACTTAGAATTGGACTCAAGTCTGCATTTTCCAAAGTGGCGTTTCTGGCAAGTCGTGCACTTTGGCTTTTCCTCTGTTCGCTGACTGTTCCTTCCAGACCCAAACTTCTTAGAATCAGTGTTTCCCTTGTGCTTCTTCTCTGACCCTCGTGAGTTATCATCCTCACGCTTCCTCTTACTTTCTTCAGATTTCTTTAGCGATCTCAACCTGACCACATCTAAAGTAAGGGATAAAGAGAGATCAGCTGCTGACCTAAACGTAGCAGGTCTTGAAGCCTTAACACTGGCTTTGATTTCTGGGGCTAAACCCCCAATGAAGCGAGCAATTCGCTTGGGCTCTGGTGTTACAAGGTAAGGAACCAGTCTGGACAGGGTATTGAAACTGGTGAGGTAAGCTTGGCAATCTAAGTTTGTCATCACCAATGATAAGAAATCAGATTCAATTCTTTCGACCTCATGTTGAGGGCAGTAGTTTTCCATAATGAGGGTAACAAACTGCTCCCATGACATGTTGTAGAGCGGGATCTTCCCAGCAGCTTGAATGAGAGACCTCCACCATGCGAGTGCCTCTCCTTTGAACAATTGGGATACATACTTTACTACATCCCTTTCAGCACAACCGCTGATGTCCACCACCGTGTCCATTTCATCCAACCAGGTCATACAATCTACTGCTCCTTTCTCCCCAGTGAAATCTCGGGGTTTACAGGAAACAAAGTACTTATAGGTACAAGACTTGGTACGTGGTTCATTATCGAACGCTATCTTCTTGGATGGAACACTGTGTTCATTTGATGAATGTCGATCATCATCCTTCTTTGGCCCTTCATTCTTAGAGGGCGGCTTGTTATGAGGCTCTGAATGAGTTTTAGGGACAGAGTTAGAGTGGGGTACAGATGAGGCTCGACTATGCGTCCCACTATACTCCTTAAATTGTTCTTCTACAGCCTTAGATACAACTGTATCAATCAATGTACGAAGCTCTCCTTTGGTTATATTAATCCTATCATTATCATCGCGGTTTTCCAAAGGATGACTGTTTATCTCGTCAGAGTCAGCCATGTAGTCTTAGTTGCTACAAAAATAAGGGCAAGGTTTATTTAGAAGCCCATACAGTACTATCGTTCTTAAACGATTTATTAACCATGCTTTTAATACACATTTTAGTTAATTTGTTAAATATAAACATTGTTCAGGATCTTTATCATAATCCTAAATTATAAGTTAATAATAACACAAAAGGCCTAGTCACGTAGACAAGTTTAATTTATAAGCCACGATTTCAGAGAATCGAGGCATTAAAGGTTGAATCAAAGTTCATTACCCTTTTCTTGACAGGGAGTTGTAGGCTACCACTGTCTTTAGTCTCAGAGGACGTTAATCATAGCCCGTGGGAACTTCATCCATAAGGGATGATTATATAAATAAGGGAATTTAAAAATAACCCATTTAAGAATGACTTATGTGATTTTATCCTATCACACTTTGTCAAGCATGATAATATGCTTTTAGATTTTTTAAAAAAAAATTGAATCTCTTGTATAGGTTCTACCATCTTGGCCTTGTCTGCAGTGACATTCAGGCTAGGTTTTACCTTTTAGATTCTTTTTAATAATAATTAACGCAGAATAATCCTTAATTGAAATGTTAACGAGGATCTGAATCTAATTGTGGAACTACCGTCTTGGCCTTGTCTTAATGTGACACATGGCTAGGTCTTGTCCTTTTTAGATTTTGCCATTTTATTATAATGGTAGATCTTATAATATAGGAATGATATTTTAACTATAATCGTTCCTTTAAAATTTAAACAAGTATATGGTTGCCCTAAACGAGACTTCTTAAGAAAATGACTTGCCCATGCAAAGGCTAATCAGAAAAATAACAAAGAAGTAATTAAAAAACAATGAAACGAATTTGGATTAGTCCTATGTTCTTGTCTAGACTCAAGAATGTGCAACTGTGTAACTGAGATTAAACACAAAGGCTAGTGTTTAATTCACTCAGTGTTGGCTCTGATACCAACCTGTCACACCCCGATTTCCACGTGTCACCGGTGGGCCCGGTGGGGAGTATCGTGACGTGGTTGGCAACATAATAGTCAAACAACACAATATTTAATATGCACAGCGGAAGCAAAAGGTAAATATATTACAATCCAAATATAAAGTAATATCCAAGTATTACAACGGAAAGTAAAGGATCCACAGGCGGATCAATATAAAAAGAAAACTGTTCAACAGACTTTGACATCTAGAGCTTGCGAGACTTGAGTAATGATGCCTGGAGTAGCCAGCCTATTTCGTCTAGCACCTGCACTTAGCCTTTTTGGAAAATACGTCAGTTTACATTGGTAAATACAACTCAACTGTCTCATTTAGAAAAGAGTTTAAAAAAATTGATTTGAATGCACTTCGGCAAAATATATCTTTATAACTTGGGACAATTATTAAAATAATCTTGTATACAGTTTTACTGATTTGCCGTCCATTAGCACCGGTTAGAAGAGCCGGTTTAAGTTAACTGACACGCCACAGGTATAATGCCCACAAGGTTGATTCCTTTACGTGGATTACCAGTTTTTACATAATGCATCTGTCAGGTGTACGCCTACACCCCGTGCTTAGGTCGTGGCCATTTCGTAAAATGATGCCAAGGATATCCGGGACATGGTCATTTAACCCCCAAGGGCATACATCAAATAATACAGAACAAAGCGGGTTATGTAAATACATTAATCACAATCCGATTTAAATGACTACATACCCGACCAAGCGGTACTTTTATAGTACCGTATCCCAAGCCCGTATAGGGGAAATAAGTTAAGAGTATTTACCTGAGCAAAGTATCAATCAATTACAGCAAATGCAAGTACTTTTACTGGGCTCCTAATCTGGAACGAAGGTTTATAATAACCTATTAGATTTCTAACGGGTCTTTAATTAAGCCTTTGCTTAGACCGGTTAGTTTCAATGATACGGTTCGTACGCACTATAAGCGAAGACCGGATAGAATTTGATTTAGACCCGACAAGTTCAGATACTTGCTTAATATGGGTATTTCATACACACTCTGGATTTTGAGATAAAACCGATAAGGTTTGACCCGTTTAGGCTAATTTATGTAAACTAGTTACATAAACCGAACCGAACGCATAATAAGCGTAACGGGTATTCATATGAGCCATTTACAGGTTTCCTAAGTTAATATGCTTCAAATATGTTGTGACATCAGTAATATGTCTTTTATTATGCCCGAAACGAAATGAAACACAAACTATGCCTCGTAGGGGTAGTTTGGTCATTTTCAAGGTTATAAAAGAGTCTAAGTATTAACCTGAGTTACAGGTCTGATATAATCAGCAAAAATACTTAGTTTACTAAGTTATAACAGTAGGGTAAAGTATATATGTGAAATTTATCAATTATAACCAAATTATGCACCGTAGGGGCATTTTGGTAATTTCACATAAGCCGTAAAGCTCAAAACTGAAGTCTGAGTTAAACAACTTTTGCTTACTGTTAAAATATTATAATTTGCCCAAAATATCAGTAGGTATCAACCCTTGTATGTTTAGAATAGTTTTAGTACATACTATGCGTTAAAAACGCTTAATAAGGCGATTAGAGGCCATTTCCGGGTTCGATACATAAAGCTGATATTGTTATTATTCCAGAAGGCTTAAAATAATTCATTTATCATATGTGATCAGTAGCAAAAGGTTTGGAGTCAATTAGATATGTAAAACTCATTTTATGGCCCGTTAGGGCAAAACCGACAATTACCGGATTAAGCCTATGACTATAAGTTATGCTCAGCCTAAAATTAATTAAAAATCTTCAAAAATCCCAAAATAATATATTACATCAGTGGGTAATAAGTTTGATACCAAAAAGTAGGCTTAACTAGGCTATACGCTAATTACGCCGTTTAATTAACATAAAGCTTCTTAATTACGCTAATGAGCATAACTCTCAATCTACACCTCAAACTGATGTCAAAATTTGCATACAAGTTTAAATATCAGTAATTAAGGTTTCTTCTCTTTTACATTTTCAAAAATCACGTTTTAAGGTGAAAAGGGCATAATGGTCAACATATGAGCAATTAACGGAATCATGCGTATTAATTGGTTAACTAATGAACCATGGTGTATAATCACAGAGGGTTATACTAGCATGTAACCTGGTCTAAATGAAGCTCTTAGGTATTTCTAAATCATACCAAAACGGGTCAGAACTGAAGTCAAAGCAAAAGTCAAAGCTTTTCGACTTTCGGTTCCGAACCGGGTCTAAACAGTAAATTGTCGGGTTGAACATGTTTAGACATGTTCTTACACTAATTACCAAGTTATATTAATGATCAAACTGGTTGTATGTGTTCTACATTGCTAATCATGCATAAATTAGAATTTAAGTATCCTGTTGACTTTTTATTTACAAGTTTGACCCGACATTTGACCTAGTTAGAGTGGGAATCAGGGGGAACCCTTTTGAGGGTTTATTACCCACATAATTACCAACTTATAACTACTTTTGATTCGACTAATCACTGGACCATTAGTGATTAATCTTAAAGTCAACCGTTAATTACGACGGTTTAACTTTTAAGCTAAAACTAAGCTAAAACTTAACTAAGAAAGGATTAGCAAACTTACTGAAGTCCTAAGCTTGATTAGTGATCACTTGAGAGAAGACTTGAGCTCCAGAAATGATCCAAAGTGCAGATGAAGGTGTGATTGAAATGTTGCAACTTAGGGGCTTTATATAGTGATCAAATCACCACAAAATGTTGACATCTAAGTCTACCACTGACCACAACTTACTAACAAGTGTCCCTAGATGTTTAGGGGTGGTTTAGGGGTCAAGCAATATGTGGAAAATCGGATAAAATGTAGGTCCCTCGGAGGTTGAGGTTTAACCTATTCCTTGTTATATCTAACACACTAGCGAGTGCGGAATCCAAGCTAGCATGCAAACCGAGAAAGAACAAGCACAAACACAACACACAAACTTCACCGATTAACACCACTTGTATTAATACGTATGAAAGGTTCAGTTACAATGCAATGTTTACAAATCAGTTTTGCAAACTCTCTCAGTGTGTGTGTTCTCTCAACAGAATGCTCTCACTTCTCTATCTGTCTAACTTGTCTCACATACTGAAGTGAACACACTACATGGGTATTTATACCCGACACAGCTTGTTTGGTCGAAGGATCAGACAGACTGATCGAAAGATCATCTGTCGATCTGAAACAGCTCGAAGGATCAACATGTACCTCGAAGGATGATATCCTTCGAGGTCCATCTATCGAAGGTTCATCTTTCGAGCTCATCGAAGGATCTAAACTATCCTTCGATGACACATCCTTCGACCCAAACATCTTTCAAACAAAGTGTTGACTGTTTGGCCAAGTCAAACCAGGAGGATGGTTGACTTGGTCAAACTTACAAGACTAACAAAGACATCGTTTTGTATACGGACAAAATACAGACAAAGTACAGACACAAGTGCACCAACAAACTCCCCCTTGGCTGTAGCTTTGTCTGGCTGTAGCTTTGTCTCGATCTTTGTGACTTCAAGTCTTTGACGTCCTTTCAAGTCTTCAATGTCGGAGGATCTTTAAAGTCTTCACGTCTTGAAGGCAGAAAGCGTATCAACAAAACTCCCCGTTTCATGTAGGAAATGTGTTGACAAACTCCCCCTTAACATAAGCTCCCCCTTGAGTTATGCTCGTGAAATACTTGATCTTTATGAATTGAGATCCTAGTGGTGTTGATGATGGTCAGCGGCAACTCGATCATCTTCATCTTTTGAGTGCCTTCACGTCGTGTCTTAATTCCGAAGCTTGTCATCGACCATGTTCTCCTTGCCTTTAGAATCTGCACATGCAAGAAATCTAAACGCGTAATGAGAACAACTGCCTGGAATATCATAAGTAAACGACACACATGTGACCATTGTTCAAACAACTACCGTCCGACAGTTTGAAAGTTTAATAAATTTATCAATTTTAGTCTTTAACTTTCAAAACTTGCAAATTTCGACCGTTTATGAAGATTCAGTCGTTTCGGTTTTCGTTCAGGTTTCAGGTAACGAAGACTCGAGCTCCAACATCGTACGATCGAAAATAAAATAGAAATAAAATCTTTTTGGCTTTTATAAAATTTATATTAAAACACACCTAAAATCTTTTTGGTATTTTTGAATATTTCAAATGTAAAGACTGAAAGCAGTAAATAAATATATACAAAGATGCAGAAACTGAAAGTATTAAATAAATATTTACAGACATTCTTTTTGTGAGTTTCGAGGGTAAGAGAATCATATCAGTGTACGGTCAGGCCAAAACGCTCTTGTTGTTCTTTTAATTAACATTTGGATAAGCATCCTATAACAATTATCGGTATTGTTGTCCACATAAGCTCAACTTATCAGATGTAATCATGGCGAGGGGATACGTTAAGGTATGATTTATACTTACCGACCGGTGTTCATCCACATCACGACACATTCCCGTATCAAGGTATGCACGAGGGTTCATCTTACCGGTGAGTATACCGATTATCATCTGTTTGACCGTATATGATGTGAGATTCTCACTTATTTTGATTTGAAAACAAGCCCTATGTGATAAAATCACTTATTGATGAGGAACTTGATTTTCGGATGCATGAGGGCACAGGAGCAAGTCCGTGAACAGGTCAGTACTTTCGTACAGCAGAGAGACGAACTTGACTCCCGGAAAGAATTTGTGATATTTTATCACTTATTTTGTTTGGACATGTGATTGTTGATCACTTATTGAGGTCGTATGCAATATGTACACGTATGTATAGTATCATGGAAGATCTAGACTTGCGTCCCCGTTATTTTTCGGTAAAAGATACAACCATGATACCCAGATGATAAGCAGCATAAAGACCGAATATCTCAGAACCTCGGCATTCTCTCAAACGAAATTTCGGTACTAAGACCATATGCCAATGAATGGTTCCCACCTGGTCTTCAGTCGATTTAAGTTTATATCACCCTGCACACTTTAAAATGATTGTGAGCCTACCGATACATCTTATATAGAGCTGTTTATCGTTTTTCATTTAAGGTTTAAAAAGGTTTGGATAGACCACTGATGTACTATCATTTTCTCTTTTGCTCGCCAGGAAACTCATTTTTGTTTTTCTATTGTTTTTGTGTTTTTGAAATTTTTCGATGTTTTTGGATTTTTCAAATTTTGGATTTACTCCCCCTAAAATCAACAAACTAAGACAAATTTAAAACACAAAGGTATTTACAAAAATGATTTTCCGATGTTGGTTTTACTCTTGCTTGACCTTAATGCCGTTTACCAATAATAAATAGTCAAATCTTGATTTGTCAAATGCTTTGGTAAAAAGGTCGGCACGTTGGTCATCGGTGTGGACGTAAGCAACATTGATTAGCCTTTTCTCAAAGCAATCACGTATGAAGTGATACTTAATTTCGATGTGCTTAGTCTTTGAATGCTGCACAGGATTTTTAGTGATCTGTAAGGCAGCAGAATTATCAACGTAAATAGGAGTAGTTAGGAATTCAAAACCGTAGTCACGCATTTGTTGTTGGATCCATAGGACTTGGGAGCAACAACTTGAGGCAGCAATGTATTCAGCTTCGCATGTTGATGTAGCGACGCACGTCTGCTTCTTGCACTGCCATGTGACTAGGCGATTTCCCAAAAACTGACATCCAGCCGTTGTGGATTTGTCGTCGATTTTGCATCCGCCAAAATCAGAATCACTGAATGCGATCAAGTCAAAGTTATTATCCCTAGGGTACCATAGACCGGTGTCAGGGTAACCCTTCAAATAACGAAAAATCCTTTTTACAGCTGCAAGATGTGAGGCCTTCGGGTTCACTTGATATCTGGCAAGCAGGCACGTTGGGTACATTATATCTGGTCTTGATGCTGTGAGGTACAGAAGAGATCCGATCATCGCGCGGTAGTATGAGGGGCTAACAGCTTCACCCTTCAAGTCTGGAGTAATTCCGTGATTTTGTGGCAATGGGGTACCGATGGGCGTTGCATCAGACATCTGGAACCGGCTCAAGATGTCACCAACGTATTTAGTCTGATGGATGAATATCCCAGACTCAGTTTGTTGCACTTGTAAGCCCAAAAAGAAAGTCATTTCCCCCATAGCACTCATCTCGAATTTATCCTGCATTACACGCTCGAAATCCCTACACAAAACATCATTAGTAGAACCAAATATAATATCATCAACGTATACCTGTACCAGTAGAAGATCTCCATCTTGTTCTTTGATGAAAAGAGTACAATCGATAAGACCTCTGCGAAATCCATTCTCCAGCAGATAATTAGATAAGGTTGCGTACCAAGCTCGCGGTGCTTGATGAAGACCATAGAGAGCTTTGTTGAGCAACCAAACCCGATCGGGATGGATAGGATCTTCAAAACCTGGAGGTTGTTCGACGTACACCTCTTCTTCCACCACACCATGTAAGAATGCACTTTTCACGTCCATCTGGTATACCTTGAAACCTTTGAATGAGGCATAAGCCAGAAAAATCCGAATTGCTTCTAGACGTGCAACAGGTGCATACACTTCGTTGTAGTCGATCCCTTCTATCTGACGAAAACCTTGAACGACTAGCCTTGCTTTGTTTCGAATAACGATTCCACGGTCGTCCTTTTTGCATTTAAACACCCAACGGGTACCAATCTTCTTATATCCAGCAGGTTTCTCCACGAGTTTCCAGACACCAAGCTTCTGGAATTGTTGCAGTTCTTCCTGCATTGCTTCAACCCATGAGTTATCTTTCAAAGCATCTTTCCAAGTTCTTGGCTCTTCTTGTGAGACATAACACGCGAAGGACCAATCATTTTGTTGACCAGATTCTCGGATAGTTGCATACAAGCCTGCATTGTTGTTGTTTCGCAACATGTTTCTTGTTTGTACGCCACTCTGTACATTTCCGATGATGTTTTGTTGAGGATGGGTATTGTGAATCCTTGTTTCTGGATTATCTTGAACTGGAATGTTTGTACCCAGATTGTTGAGATTGAGATCAACAATCAATTCAAGGCCCGGAATTGACGAAGAGGATGATGCAGTGGCTTCAGCTGTTCTAGGGACATCCACTAGAGGTGTACCTTCTGAAATACCATGTACTGCTGTAATTGGAGCTTCTTGAACTGCATCTAGAAATTCATCATCCTCTGAAGATTCGTTCAATTCGGAAGCATCGTGAAAATCCTCATTGTCGAGAGCATTATTGTTCACCGAAGATGGTTCTTGATTGACAAGAATTGGACGAACCAACGGTGAATCTGTTGCATTGTCGCTCTCGAAAAACATCCTTGCCGCAGCACTTTCTTCAACTGCTTCAACATTGATCGAATTGAAAAAGTCATCGTACTCAAACATCCAAGGCTGACCAGGACATTTGACTGGTAAAGTGTGCCTTTGTACTCTGACTTCAGACCATTCCTCGACCCTTTTAGTCTCTAGATTCCAGACTCTTAAGTTCGGGGTGGAATACCCAAGAAAGTATCCTTCAATTGCTCTTGCCCCAAACTTTCCATTAGGATCGATTATTGTGCACGGAGCTCCAAACGGTTCAAGATATGACAAATCTGGTTTCCGTTTGTTAATAAGCTCAAAACAGGTCTTGTTGTGCCTTTTGACTGTAAGGACTCGGTTCAACGTATAACATGCAGAGGCCACAGCTTCAGTCCAAAAAGGAATCGGCAATTGTGACTCTACCAACATAGTCCTAGCAGTCTCGATCAATGTGCGGTTCTTACGTTCAGCGACGCCATTCTGTTGAGGAGTGTAGGCTGCACTAAATTCGTGCAGAATACCATTTGAAGTGCAAAACTCCGCCATGGCATGATTTTTGAATTCAGTACCATTGTCGCTACGTATCCGCCTAACCTTCAAGTTATATAGATTCTCAATCTGAATGATCAAATTTTTGATAATACCGAAGGTTTCACTCTTATGTGCCATGAACGCCACCCACGAAAATCTTGAATAATCATCAGTTATCACGAGGCAATATTGATCATTCCTAATACTTTTGTGCTTGATAGGACCGAACAAATCCATGTGCAAACGTTCAAGAGGAACAGCCACCGTGTTGATTTTCTTTGTCGGGTGTCGCTTCTTCGTTTGTTTTCCTTTCTGGCACGAGACATAGACGTCTTGAAGATGGAAGTTTTTAAGAGGAACACCATTCACCAACTCATTTGACACCAAATGATTCATTTTGCGTAAGTGAATGTGACCCATTCGTCTGTGCCAAGAGATTGTGTCTTTTTCTGTGGCTTTGGAAACGAAACAAGTTGCTTGTGCAGACGTTGTGATAGCTTGGCTCATATCAAGGACATTCAGATCATTTATCCTTGGAGCCGACAAGAGAATCCATTCTTTTGGAATTTTGAAGCCAGGTTTCAGCACATAACATCCATTTGCATCAAAGTGTACTGAGAACTGCTTATCACATATTTGAGAAACACTAAGAAGATTGTGATCAAGTTGTTGTACGAAGTTGATCTTATCAAAACTAACAACCCCGTTGGAAATCATTCCTTCACCCGTAATATATCCGCCTTTATCTCCAGCAAAAGCAACATAACCTCCTCTAATAGATTTGACGTCGTAGAGAAGCTTCATGTCGCCTGTCATGTGCCTGGATGCCCCACTATCAACAATCCAATGACTACTGATAGTTCCTCCTGGAACACCCTGCACATAAACTCACATAATTAGTTGGAGATGGGGACCCAAGCCATTGTGGTCTTGGGTCTTCCATTTTCATCAACAACAATAACTTCTATTCTTTGATGATTTGAAAATTTTGATGGTCCCCCTGATTCAATAACCGTTTTTGGTTTCCAGGTCTGTTGTGATTTACCAGTTTGATTGTTTGAAGTTTTAGAAAATTTTGAACTTTCTGGTTCAACTGGAACCGTTTGTTTTTGAACCACTTCAGTTTTAAGTGCCTTTTCAACCACCTTGACTTGTTGGCGTTTCTGATTCTTTTCCCTTTCTCTTACAAGTCGGGGATCTTGTTTTACAGAAACAGATCGCTTTTGGTGAGTGCGTTCACGGGGATCATCTTCTTTGGCTTTCAACTTATGAAGATACGGGCAATTTCGAATGATATGCCCAATTGTACCACACTCGAAACATGATCTTCGTTCAACAAACCCCGAAGCATCATGTGATCGTCTTGTCGATGATGAACTTTGTGATCCCGAGGTACTAGGTTTTGAACTATTGGGTTCATTCCTTTTCATCACTGTTGCTTTCTTGACAAAATCCAAGTTAGATTGATTTTCAAATGTTGCAATTTTGTCCGTTCCCTTAGATTTCACAAAGTTCACATTCTTTTTCTTCTTCTGATTCGGCTTCTTTTGAATCTGAGTCGGTGTTTTACCTTTTGGTTTGGTATGATTTTGCTGTTTTTGCACTGTTGGTAATTTCTGACTTCCAAATTGTTTTCTAACTTCAGCCTTTGGGATAGGAGGGCACTGTGTTACCACAACGTGTGATCCTTTCTTACCCAAAAACTTACTTGTTGAATTTTCAAAGACTTTATTGATTAATGATTGATTAACATTCTTAATGGGAAAATCTTTGTCAGAATAAATTTTATCATCACCAACAAGAGTGTACAGCAAATCCACACTCTCTGACTCTTTTTCAGACGAGGACTCGATTGCAACAGTCTTAGCGGGCTTTGCAGGAGGATCACACAGAATATGATTCTCAAGAGGTATGTCCTCTTCGTTTATCACCGCATCAGACTTTGCTGAATCAGTATCATCAGACTCATCATCAGAAGAATCAGCATCCTCAATCACAACTGGAGGATCCTGATTCTGTTCAGCAGTTACAAATGTATCTGCTGACACATCTGAATCTGATGATACTTCCTTCTTATATCCGAGCCCTGCTGCGAATTCCTCAACGTCCAAAGGAACAGATGGTTCAAAATGAGTTCTGTACTCCTCATCAGGCAGTGCATCAAAATTGTTTCTCACGGGTGGTGGACATTTCTTATAACCTATGCATGTGACATCCCGTTTCTCTTTCTGAACATCAATGATGTGATCCAACACATAGCTAGAGCTCAAATAACTGTCTAACTTGAGTCGGATCGCCTCACTTTCTGTTTTAACACAGGCCATTTCCTTTTGCATTACCTCAAGACGAGTTATATACAAATTTATGTCCGTTTGTTTTCTGGAAACCATTTTTGTCAGCTCTGTTTTATCTTTCTTTAACGTTTCAATCATTGATTTAAATTCCTTTTCATGGTTTTCATAAAACATGTTGGCTTCTGTGCACTTGGAAAGATCAACGGTCAACTTTTGATTGTGGATGAATGTCACATCATATTTCTCTTGCAAAGCCTCGTGTTTGCTTTGCAATTCACACCACTTATCATTCAAAGAAACATGTTTGTCTTGCAAGTCAAACAAACTAGCTTGTAAAGCATCATGTTTGCCTTGCAACTCAGACATGTTTGCATCCAAATCAGCACATTTAACATTCAATCTATCACAATTATCACAGATATCAGCAGTGGGTTCATCGACACATACCTGACTTGAAGAACTGTCGACATTAGCCATAAAGGCTGAATGGAGAGAAGACGAAGAATAGGCAGCTTGATCCACCAAAATAGATCTTCTTTGAATTTCAGCTGCAGCTTCTCCCAATATCTCATCAACCTCTGCATCGATTGACATACTAGATGTGTCATCCAAATGATCATTGCCTGAACTCGAGGATTCTTCATCTGAGCTTCCACTGTAACCAGAAGAGTCTTCATCTTCAGAAGAGTCACCACCATTGGTGGAAGATTCTCCACCACTGGCGTGCTTAAGATCATTTACAACCTCAGCAAAACACGCTGTTCCATCCGGAGCATCATTCCCCAGCTGGATTGACCAATCACAACCTTCATCTACTTGAACCACAAGTGCCTGGTTGGCATTAGATGGTCCTGCTTGACTCTGGTTGTTGACAGGCACCAATGTACGAACATTGTTCCTGTTCTGGTTCTGCTGGTTGCCTTGACCTCTGAAGGGATTTTGGTTTCCATGCTGAGATGGCCTTGTACATTCACGCTTGAAATGACCACGTTCACCACAGTTGAAACACTTAACAGCCTGCTTATCAAACCCATACTTGGTGTCTTTCTTGCTTTCCAAGCTGGTTCTGCCAGTTCTTTCCATGAAATCCTTTGCTCGCCTAACAGCACTGGCAAAGGCCCACTTGATGTCCATCATCTCCATCTCCTCTTTATCGATCTGCTGATAGTCTTCTTGTGTCAGATTAATGTTACCAATCTGACCTTCCACTAATCCACAGTATGCGCTCACCAAAGTGTTTAGCAGCTCCATGTGTTCCTTTGCTACTTCCACACTGACTTTAGAAAAGCTTGAGGTGTCGAGCCGTACTGTATTTGGCTTTGATTGCTGACCAGCAGATGATGTGCTTCCATAACACGCTTGCTGTTGAGGAGGAAGTGGATTCCCAAACATATCAGTTGCTCTGATAGGTTGTTGGCTTTGCTGTTGTGGCACTGGTTGAGGAACTGGTTGAAGCAGATTTCCATACATGTCCGTTGTTGGAGAAGGAGTGCCATACAAGCTAGTGCTAGACACAAATGCTGTTTGAATTGGAGCGTGCGAAGAAGGTTTTGTAGAAGTGCTAGAAGCTCCATAATACATTTCAGGATTTTGTGGCACTGGAACTCTTTTTGCCTTGAGAGTTTCTTCCTGATTCTTGTTTTCCAGGAGTTGAGCAAAGTCACTGAAGCTTGTTGTATCCAAGGTGCCATTGTACTTCATAATTTCTAAGAAATTATTCCATTGAGGTGGCAGTGCATCTGCAAACTTCTTCACTATCTCTGCTGAAGTTGTTACAACCCCAATATTTGCCAATTCAGTCAGCAAATGAGTAAATCGACTTGTCAAATCTCCTAAAGATTCATTCTGCATACAAGAAAAGCCATCAAACTCTTTCTTTAGCAGATCTTTTCTCAATTGACGTGTTGCTTCATTTCCCACGCCCCTTATCTTCAATGCGTCCCACAACTGCTTCGTTGTCTTGAAACTGACAAATTGATGATAAATATCTTTGCTTAATGCCTGAGTAAGAATGGCATATGCTTTCTTTTCTAAATCATAGACCTTCTTCTGATCTTCCGTAAGATCAGCAAACGTAGCAGCAGATGAAGCGGCAACCTCTATCGTTTGATCAAAATCTGTGATGAACCGCAACCATAATTCTGTATTTTGACCAAGGACGTATGTATGAAATCTATCAAACCATCCCGGATATTCACTTAAGTGCATCAACTTTGGAGGCCTATTCAAACTTCCCGTTTCACTTTCGCTAAGCAAAATGCTTTGAACACTTGGAGCTTGATTTGATACAAATGCCCATTGACCGGTAGATGTAGCATTAGCTTGCGAACCCGAATCCGGAGCCGGAGTACCAAAATACATCTCAGCATTTACCGGAACACCCCACATCGAATTCATTTTTGATCTAAAATAATAAAACCTGAAAATCACAAACTTGTTAAACAAAAACAGACTAAGTTCGAAAGATCAACACTTGTTCGAAGGATCAACAGTGTTCGAAAGATTACTGTTGAGTTTCGAACAATTGTTTTCGAAAGACTCCCCAATCGAAGGATCCTGGTCTTTCGAATAAGAACAGTAAAACGAAAGATGTATCCTTCGAAAATATTCCTTGGTTCGAAGGATGATGATCTATCGAACCTCCACTGATCGAAAGATGTATGTTTCGAAATGATTCCTTGGTTCGAAGGATGATGATCTATCGAACCTCCACTGATCGAAAAATGTATGTTTCGACTTCGAAGGATATCTTTCGAACTCCCCTGACACAGTTGACAAAAGATGACAGGTTGGTGAAAAAGGTGATGGGTTGGTAGAAACTTTCTGCAGAAGATATGGTCAGACCATGCTTTCTGCCATAACCATGATTTGAAACATAAAATATTACCAAAAATCGTATAATCAACCCAGAAACCGGTACCGGAGTATGCCGGAATTTTGGCCGGAAATGACCAAACAACTTAAAACCAAGTTTTCAAGTTACCCAACCCGTCATGCAACACACCCGGTTAGTTTAGAACACGTTTTAACGTAAAGAAATACGAGAAAATCAGTAAAAACGGGTTCAAAATCGAAAGAGTTTTTGTCCAAAACACTCCAAAAACTTGTATAAAACCCGGTTTTTTTAACAAGGAAAAGAGCCACGGCTCTGATACCACTTGTAGGTCCCTCGGAGGTTGAGGTTTAACCTATTCCTTGTTATATCTAACACACTAGCGAGTGCGGAATCCAAGCTAGCATGCAAACCGAGAAAGAACAAGCACAAACACAACACACAAACTTCACCGATTAACACCACTTGTATTAATACGTATGAAAGGTTCAGTTACAATGCAATGTTTACAAATCAGTTTTGCAAACTCTCTCAGTGTGTGTGTTCTCTCAACAGAATGCTCTCACTTCTCTATCTGTCTAACTTGTCTCACATACTGAAGTGAACACACTACATGGGTATTTATACCCGACACAGCTTGTTTGGTCGAAGGATCAGACAGACTGATCGAAAGATCATCTGTCGATCTGAAATAGCTCGAAGGATCAACATGTACCTCGAAGGATGATATCCTTCGAGGTCCATCTATCGAAGGTTCATCTTTCGAGCTCATCGAAGGATCTAAACTATCCTTCGATGACACATCCTTCGACCCAAACATCTTTCAAACAAAGTGTTGACTGTTTGGCCAAGTCAAACCAGGAGGATGGTTGACTTGGTCAAACTTACAAGACTAACAAAGACATCGTTTTGTATACGGACAAAATACAGACAAAGTACAGACACAAGTGCACCAACATAAAAGTCGAGTAGAAAGCTCTTAGCAGGCAAAAACCCAACATTCTCGGACCAGATAGGCCCTCGCGTGGCGCGACGACCCCCCCTTTGGGGCTTCGCGTCGCGCGACACCCTCCTGCACAGAATCAGAATTTTTAGATTTTTGCGTTTTGATCCTTGGCTCTTCAAACTTTGTTTAGACTTTTGTTTCTTGCATTATGAACCCTCATAATTGATTTATAAGGGCCTTAAAACATATACCCACTTTGTTAAGTCCCCAGTTAACTTTATTGTTACCCGAAAAGTCCTAACTTTCAACGTTAACGCTTTAACCCCTTGTACACGAATTTGATCATAACTTTCTCATACTATTTCGAAACCTTATGAAATTTATATTGTGCATTCTAGTGAGCATAATTAACCATTACAAAGCTTCGGGTTTGTCAAAAGGTCATTCAGAGGTATAACTTAAACATGTTGACACATTTAACCCCTGTAGTTTGTAATCTCTCACTTTTAGCTTCGTATGATCCATGATTTATTCGTTTGAAGGTATGAGCATTATGTAGGGTTAATGTACAATATATTTATTCACTGTTGACATTTTGAACACGTATAATCACATACTTTCCATGTTTGTCAACTTTAGTCCTTCTATAATATTCTTTCACACGTTTAAACATATGACACGTGTCAACACATTATAGGACGTGAATTTTTGAGGTGTTACATCTAATCTGACGATCTAATTGTTTTTCAACTTCAGCTTTATAATCTTTAAAAGTTGTAAGAGATTCAGACTTTTCCTTAATAAGATACAAGTACATATAACGAGAATAATCATCAATGAAAGTGATAAATGAAGTATGTCCTGTTATGCCAGCGATTTGGTAAGGACCACTAATGTCAGTGTGAATGAGTTCTAATAAATTAGAGCTCCTAGTAGCACCTTTCTTATTCCCTGATGTCATTTTGCCTTTAAGACATTTGACACATGTTCCAAAATCAGTGAAATCGAGAGGAGGTAAGACTTCATCCTTGACGAGACGATTGTGTAACATTTGATCACACATAATTGATTTTTACTATGATGTTTACTCTAATTCCATCACACAGAATAAAACAAAGTGAAGTTAGTATTGCTAGTGGCTATGTGAAGTCACATTAAATTTTGTAATTTTAAGTGTGGCTATGGCTTAAATATTGATCACACATAATATTTTTTTTGCTCATGACGACGTTTGTTATAATTCTATCACACAAACAAAAAACAAAGTAACGATAGTGTGGCTAATGGTTATCTAAAGCCACATGAATTTATTATTTTAGGTGTAGCTATTGCCTAATATTTGGTCACGTATAATATTTTTTGCCCATGAAGTTTGCTATCATTTTGTCTCACAAATAAAAAACAAAGTAACACTAGTGTGGCTAATGGTTACGTAAAGCCACTTGAAACTTTGTAATTTTAAATGCGACTATTATCTAACCTTTGGTCACACATATTTTTTTTTTTGGTTCTATGTGGTGGTTTATGTTTAATTAGCCATTTTAACTTTTTTTTAAATAAAAAACATTAAACATGAGATACCTATAAACCAAATGATACTATTAAAAATAATTTGTTGGGTTAAGGTGGGAGACTATTGATTATGTAAATTTCTGTTTTTGTTATTTTTTTAGAGAACGGTTCTTAAAAAACAAAAATATAGGAGGAGAAATTTTTTTGAGCCAAAAAGATTTTGTATTTTTGCGGGCATTTAGGAGGAGTTCAAAATTCAAAACTTTCAAAAGAGTAAACTGCCATTTTGGTCCCTGTGGTTTGGGCACTTTTGCCATTTTAGTCCAAATCTCAAACTTTTTACATCTGGGTCCCTGTGGTTTGCATTTTGTTGCCATTTTAGTCCAAAATCCAAAAACCCTCTATTTTGACTATTGAAAACTGATTATTTTGTCCTTTAGTGCAGGGGCATTTTGGCCCATGTTAATTTATTATAACATTTCAATAATTAATAACATCATCTTCAAGAACATCATCAAACATCATCATCAAAACCCAGAAAATCAAGAACATCATCTTCAAGAAAATCAAAGAACCCAGAAAATCAAGAACATCATCTTCAAGAACATCATCAAAACCCAGACCTCGTTCATCTTCAAACATCATCATCAAAACCCAGAAAATCAAGAACATCATCTTCAAGAACCACCATCTCTCACGACAGATCTAAACCACCATCCCGCACCAACAACCCCGCACCACCACCACACCGGCAGATCTGAACCACCATCTCTCACGGCGCACCACCACGCCAACATATCTGAAACAAGCACCATCCCCCACCATCATTCTGCACTAGAGAGAGAGAGAGAGAGAGAGAAACAGGAGAGAGAGAGAGAGAGAGAGAGAGAGAGCCGAACGAGACAGAAACATGAGAGAGAGAGAGAGAGAGAGGAACGCAGAGATGACGATGACGATGGTGGATCTGAGTTTCGGTAGGGTTTCGAGCCAAGAGCTCTAGCTCCTGCGAATTTACACACTCGGATTATGTGGTGGTGCTCAGGTGGGATGACGCCGGAGTGGCGGTGGTGAGAAGGGGGAGGAGGTGGCGGTGGTGGTGGAGCTATAGAGAGAGAGAAGAGAGAGAAGGGGGAGGAGGTGGCGGTTTGGGTTTTATTGTTAAAAAAAACTAAACATTTAAATGAATTTACAATAAATGAAATTTAAAAAATGACTAAAATGCCCCTGCACTAAAGGATAAAATAATCAGTTTTCAACAGTCAAAATAGAGGGTTTTTGGATTTTGGACTAAAATGGCAACAAAATGCAAACCACAGGGACCCAGATGTAAAAAGTTTGAGATTTGGACTAAAATGGCAAAAGTGCCCAAACCACAGGGACCAAAATGGCAGTTTACTCCTTTCAAAAAGAATTTTGTTTTAGAAAATGAGAGTTCATGGAGCTAAAAAAGGATAAATGATAGTACATCAGTTATTGGTTTTTGGTTTGACACATGGAAAACAAAATGTGTTGAAAGGTTTGCAGCTTCATCATATGATATGCTATGATATGTCGATAGGCTCAACTGATGACTGAATGACAATAATCATCGTGACTAACATAATGGTTGATGATTATGTGTTGATTGACATCTGTGTTGATTAGGTAGACTGATTCTCATTGAGCAATAGGTTGAGAGTTACATTTTTGTCAAACAAACACTAGCTACCATTGATCAATAAGTCTTAATTTATAAAAATACATATATATGAATACTAGTACTTCGCAAAATATCAAAAAGAGAATATACGCCAAAAATTGTTAGAAATATAGAAAAGATCAAAAAACAAAATAAGTATGAATTTCATTGACCAAAAAGAGTCCAATGTGGCCATATAGGTGCTTGAAAAAGAGTCTCAGTGCCTAATCTGAAAAGATATACCAATGCTGCATACATATTATATATAATGATTTTTTTAGATATATCCGAGTTTGGAGGTACAATTCGTAGATGGGGCAGTAAGTCCAACTGGTTGTCAAGTCCTAAACGTCTATAAATGTGCTCGTTGGGCGTACCAAAGATCCATTTCTCAAATACTATCCACGCTCATTATGATCACTATAGTTGTATGTCATGTTTATTATTGCTTATGATCCGTGGTGGGTGGCTAAGTCAAGTTGTGATGACTCGAAATCTCAAAATGCCTTGAGAATGGATAAAGTACTGTCACATAATGTGGGGTCCACATATATGATTCTTAATCATACTAAACATGATAAATCAAACAAAATATTGATCAGACATAGTCTGCTTGAGTTTAAGTGGACAAACATATTGACAATCATTTTAAATTGTTAATTGGTTATGTTTCAAAATTGAAGTATGTAATAGATTGATTAAACTGAGATAATCTCTTTGCACGTGATTCTCACAAGTATGTATTAGTTTTTGTGTAAATATGTGTTTTCATTTGGTTAAATGTATTTAAAAAAATCCTAAAAAAATTGTTTTCACCGGATACTTCGTAACCTCACAACAACTAGACGTGTGCTAAAAGCTTTCTCATCATTGATGACATGATGGCCGATTTTCTTTCATGATTCAATTCTCTCTAGCTAGAACCAAGTTTACCAGATCATAGAGAACTTATTTCTCAATTGTGCAGAAGGTACCGAGTTAGGAATCCTCTTTCTACATCTTCTAAAGTACTCAAGGAATAGAGAGTTGGAAATTGTTCATGTAATTCATAAGTCAACTCATCTTTGTCAAATGATAATTGGTTGATGGCTAGAGATGCTTGAGAAGATGTAATTGAAGTGCATGTGTGATCTATATAATTATCTCTTGAATGTTAGGTGTGAGAATGATCGGTGGGACCCTAGGCCATTTATCTCTCCTCAAGAACACTTTTTCAAATGATTTCGCTTAAAGTTTTACAAATTGCCACCTCCATGCCACGTTAGATTTTCATATTCACTCAAAATCCTCATTTTCCCACAATGTACAAACTTCCATAAACCATACCAAAATAATATATATATATATATATGTGTGTGTGTGTGTGTGTGTGTATGTGAGTGAGGGGTCCCACCTTCTCGTCCGCAAATCCATACCTATGTTTGAAATTTAAACGCGGATGCCACCACAATGTGGGAAAATTTTGTTTTTTCTTATTCAAAACTTGATAACTATATCCGGACTTGGGTTTTTAGTATAATGTGGGAGCTCTCAGTACAACATTTGTTTTTGGATTATTTTTTTATATCTTGGGTTTTGAGGATATACACCTTTTGCACAATATCTGTATTTGGATTGTTTTTTTTAATAAAAACCACAAAAACTCTCTTCTCGTGGATAGGTATGAGCTCTCACAATAATCAATCAATAGAATTAACCAACTATTACAATAATAAGGCATCCTCTATATGTAGTCAAAGATAGGAGCAGGTCAACATCTAACAAACTATAAGTCTATACTAACACCAACAATCTATACATACTCATACACACTAATATTACTCTTTCGATCATATAACGTATTAGAGGCGAATACGCTATTTTGGCACAGTTAGGGTTTATCGTGAATAAACTACCATTGATTCGGAATTCAGCAACGCTTCATAGTTTCACTTTATCAGAATTTAGCAACGTTTATATAGCGCCGCGAAGTTAAGAAAACTCATGATTTAGTTGTAGATATCACTAACGTAATACCTAAGACTAAACATAAAACTTATAGGTAAATATTAGATAGAGTAAATTACAAGTTTTGTCCTTTATGTTTGTACCAAATTGCAGGCGGTGTCCTTTACCTTTAAATTTGACGAGTTTTGTCCTTAATGTTTTAAAATCCTGCACGTTATGTCCTTTAGCCCTAACTCAGTCAGATTTGTTTTGTTAAATATGGTCATGTGTTTTGCACATGAGGGTATTCTTGTCATTTTACCTCTCAAGTGACTATTGAGTAAATAACTTATAGTAAGGGACTAAATATGTAAAAATATTAAAGAATAAGATATTAATTAAAAACTCACACTCTCTCTTCTCTCTTCTTCATCTCTGCTATCTCTCTTCTTCATACCCATTAATCAAACCCTACTCACCCCCGACCTTGCAATCGCTTTCGATATCGGAAACACCAACAACACCCACTACCACCACCAACAACCACCGGCAATCTCTACGCCGTCGTCTCAACCCAATTCCGCAAGTTCAACTCATCTGAGCTCGCCGACGAGAACCGTTAAGCGCCCTCGGTTTATGTGGACCCCACAGCTCCACAAATGGTTCGTTGACGTCGTTGCTCAGTTAGTAGGCTTTATTTGAAAAGAATGCAGGGTTTGAGTTCGGGTCGATTGGGTGGAGGTGGGTTTGGGTCGGGTGGGGACCCTGTGATAGATCGGTTTTTGGATCCGAGATAGATCCTCAACCTCATCCTGATTGCCATAAGCATATTCAATTGGATTCTCGTCTATATCAAATTCACAGTCGTCAATAGATGGAGCTACACGAGAACCAAATCTTGATTTATTAGAAGGTAGTCATTTTTCCGTTTCTAAGATGATGCTTTTATCGTTATCCACTGTATCAGATGCAGCTATGGGTACCGAAATATTGACTTTTATATCAGTTTCTTGATTAAGATCCATCTTTCTGGCAACTGAAGCACTATGTTTCCTGTAATTACTCTTCGGAGGGCTTCTACTTTGTTTTTTAGTTGGAGATGAACATTTGATTAATGGGTATGAAGAAGAGAGATAGCAGAGATGAAGAAGAGAGAGAGAACAGAGAGTGTGAGTTTTTAATTAATATCTTATTTTTTAAATTTTTTTACATATTTAGTTCCTTACTATGTTATTTATTCAATAGTCTCTTGAGAGGTAAAATGACAAGAATACCCTCATGTGCAAGGCACATGACCATATTTAACAAAAAAAATCTAACTGAGTTAAGGCTAAAGGACATAACGTGCAGGATTTTAAATCATTAAGGACAAAACTCGTCAAATTTAAAGGTAAATGACACCGCTTGCAATTTGGTACAAACATAAAAGACAAAACTTGTAATTTACTCTATTAGATATTATAGTCATTCATGATTTTAGTCAAATATAACACTAGATACTTTTAAATAGTATAAAAGTTAGAAATAAAAAACATGAATAGTGGATAGTACTAATAATTAATATTCACAAATACTATAAAAAATAGGGTTATTGGATTTTAATAATGCAAAGTTTCAGTAGTTGGCCGTTGACTAATAATAATCACAACTTCAAAAATTCCCTCTGACAATTCCAACTTGTAAGATTTTGGCTATCGTCAATCCTTTTCTAATTAGGTTATAAACCAGTTAGTTTTTTGCTGACGTGACAGATGACGTGGACCTTTATGTGACGTGGCAGATGACTTGGCTGCTTCTGTGACACCATCAATATCTCCATCTCCACCTCCACCACCACCATCCCCACCATTAGCCACCACCACCAATACTAACCCCCACAACCACCCACCACCATTAGCCACCACCAACCATCAGCACACCATCATCAACCACCTTCAACTCTGTCACCACACCAACTCAACACCATCATAATCCCATGATGACTGCACAAGCTTGTTTCTCTCTCCTCCTATACATACACATCTTTGTATTTATATATAATCTAGACATATAGTCCTTTGTATTGTCTATGTAAATTGCCTAGTGATCGAATTAAGGTCTAAACAGCAACGCCAAATAAAAAGGCAATGAAAAAACTAAAAATCAATTCGAATCACTCTCATTTGTCCATCTGCAACTATTTCTAGAGAGAGAAAATGGTTTATAGAGAGAGAAAGTTTGCAAAGGTCGCCAGAGAAGAAGATCGGACCTTCGTCGGAGTTCCAAAGGTCGCCGGGCATTTAAAACCTTACGTTTTATCATCAGTCAACATTCGTACAATGTCCAGTCATCTTCTTCGGTCATCTTTGCGAACGTCCGGTGATCCTCTCCGGCGACCTATGTGTTGAGTAACAGCCTCTGGTGCTTGCTTGCTAGCTTGTGGTAGGTAGCAGCCTCCGGCGAACGTCCGGTCATCTTCTCAAGTCATCTTCGCACACAGATGGAGATTGCGATGGTGGTGGGCGGTGTAGATGGTAGTGGTGACGGTGAGGTGGAGGTGAGGTAGTGATGGGAGTGCCAAATCATTGTCCACATCAGCAAATAACAAAGTTGTGTGCCACGTCATCGTCCATGTCAGCCTCCAAGTCAGCAAAAACTAACTGGTCCAGTTAGAAAAGGATCGATGAGGGTCAAAATCTTACAAGTTGGGATTGTCAGACAGAATTTTTAAATTTGAGATTATTATTGGCCAACTGATGAAACTTTGGATTATTAAAATCCAATAACCCAAAAAATAAAGAAACTCAGTTTCTTTTACTAAACTAACAATGTACAATTAATTACATTAATGAATATATTAATGAGGGATGTGTGTAAGATTAATTAGCATTATGAACATGTTTAATTAGTTGTAGTTTCTACAACTTGTATTGTGTTAAGAACGGGAATCCCAGGTTGAATACTAGAAATAATAAGTTATATTAATTAGTTATATTAATGCATACAATAATAAGGAATTAAGGAGTGTGTGTAAGATTAATTAGCATTATGAACAATTGAACATGTTTAATTAGTTGTAGTTTGTACAACTTGTATTGTGTCAAGAACTAACGGACTCTCTGGTTGAGTACTAGAAAACCCTTCATCCTGTGAGAAAACTTCTGCGTCTTGATGGAACACACTAATTGCTGGACTATTATTGTTGTGAGATTCCACATGAACTGCTGCTTTTGGAATTGATGTTTTAGATTTATTATCCCTCAACACATCAAATGTTTTTGCCATAACCAAAAGCTTTTGGCTGACTGAATGATCTTGTGACACCAACATTTCTCTATTTTGATACAAAAACCTTAAGACGAAAATCAAGAGAGCCGAGGTGGATGATAACCCAGCAATGAGAAAAACTCCCTTGAAGCTATCGTGCCCGAGCCCGTCAGTTTTCATTTTAGGCCCCTTCTGCTGATCACAACTGGCGTCTTCTCTAAACCAATGGTTGGTTATGTTCATCATTTGCTTCTCAGTCACTTGTAGGACTGCCTTAGAAACATCATGGACTAGAGGGGACCCTAGTGGAAATGCCTGCATATACATACAATATAATCATTGTCATTTTCAATATCCACACATCAGATGACTTTCACAGACAACTACTAAAAACAATTCAAAAGACTTTCACAGGCCACTACTAAAAACAAATCAGAAGACTTTCACAGACAACTACTAAAAATCATTGTGACACTACAAATCAGAAGACTTTCAAAGACAACAACTAAAAAACCTAAAACAAAGTCTTATCCGAAATCCTTATCTAGAGCGTTTTTAACTCTTTTATTGAATTTTCTACCACCCTTCGGTAATTACTGACAAAACAGCGAAGAAATAATAAGAATTAATTTTTTCCCTTTTATTTGGCCTCTGTTAGTCGATCCATCATAGATCTGTAGCTAATTTTCTACGAATCATCAATGGATATTTAAAAAAGGCTGTTGATATCGGTAAACTAGAAGTTATATGATAGCGATATGACCAATACACACGCGTATATTTTTTCACCCTACAAAGAAATGACTTATTTGATAGTGATATGACCAATATATATGACTCCTATCACTTTTTTGGACATTGGCATATGCTTAACTGATTTGTCTGTAATCGCCGACGGATACATCCTCGGTAATCACTGATAATTAGCTGAAAGTTAATCTTACAAAACCAAAAAAGGAATGGAGTGAAACTTACAAAACCAAAACCTGCAGTTTTGTGGATGGGACCTCTCATGGTATACATGTTACAGTATTTAGCCACAAAAACCCTAATATAAGGAAGCTCTTCCATAATCGCAGAAACACCTCCGTTTTGACTTCCTAATTCGAGGGCATCGTGGTACTGCTCAAATGTGCTATAGCCTTTCAACTGAGTGTCATTAAAACCCATATGTATCAACATATCCCTGACAAAAGAACCATCTTGGTATCCTATTGATTCTCCATTTCTCTTGATCTCATTGATGTCAGTGTATGTAGGCCGAAGCTTTTGTACCGTTAACATTGATGTCAAGCTCGCGGTGTAGCTCGAGGTCAGCACCAGCACCACAAACACCCACACGATCACCACAAATCTCGATAAGTTGCTGATCAACTTCTCCCCTACATAAATCCAAAATCAAATTCGCCAAACTTGAAGTTGTGTGTATATGTGGGTTAATACTAGATATGCACTCTTAACAGAAACAAACACACTAAAGGTACCCGGTTGGTAGGGCCTGAGAGCGTAACAGCCCAAGTAAACCGTGACAAGATATTGTCCGCTTTGCTCCCGATGGGTTGCCCATCCAGGAACTCACAGCTTTCACCCGACGAGTTGCATGCCCAGACAAAACGGGTCGTGATAGAGAAGGTTTCCACCCCCTTATAAGGAAGGTTTTGTTCTCCTTCTCAATCGATGTGGGATTTAAGAGAGTGTCGGATGAGGGAAAACTTTTCTCTATCTCCAAGAGATAGAAAAACTTTTCTCTAATAAAAAAACTGGACAATTTAGGAAACTGTTGGTTCCGACGCATTTCTGACCAACTATTGTTTGTCCGAAAAAAAGCTCGTGGGAAAATTTTTCCAACAAATTTGCGACAAAATACTTTCTAGTGGTGACACATTTGCACACATTAGTGAAATAACCTCATATGAAAATGGACTCTTTTCTAGTAGTGACCTTGCTTGAATTGTTTTAGTCGAAATACAAAGTATAGCGACACAAATCATATATAATGTGATTAAGTAAAACATAAAGTGCTGATAAACACTTACTGTGTGCATAAACAAGTGTGGAGAAGGAAAACCACAAGAGCATTCCCACTTGTTTATGAGGAGCACCTCGGAACTCCTCGTTTACGCGATGCTCAATAACCCATACCACGATTCCAGTGTATATGAAAAATGCACCGGTTGTTATCCAAAGCTCATTCTCAAAGGGTTTCAAGAAGATCCATGCACTCTTTCTTTCATCTTTGATTGGAACAACCAACGAAACACCGGCCTCTGTGTATGGCAATGTGAAAGCCACTCTATCCGAACGGTGTGCAAGTATTGTAATGTCTCCGGCCACCGCATCGTATCCCTGTTACATCATTGAAACATTATATTATACACCAACAATATTTGTTCCACAAGTTCAAAAAAGTTTTTTTTTATAACTTCTAGGAGGTCTAGAGATTTTATAAGGTTTCTAGGAATTTTTGAAAATGTTTGACAAATTGGTTTGGTAACAAACTCCTGTAAGTTCGCTGAGGTGGCAAGCGAGCTACTCGAGTCTATGGCAAAGTCACGAGAGTTACTTATCCATGTGTGCTTGTCAGGCTAGTGACAAAAACCCTTTAGAATCGCTTATAATATCTCTAGACCACCTAGAAATAACAAAATAATATGCAAATTATGTGTGTGATTTGATTACCCCAGCAGAGAGATTGAAAACAAGATCATCATAGCTTCCTGCAGGTTTGCCATCAGAAGTAACAAAAGGTACGAATTCAAATTTAAAAGCATATGGCAACTCGTCAACAACCGCGTTAAAAACATCGACACAGAAACCGGTCATGGTAATTTGACCGGTTTCCGGGTCAATGTGTTCATCAATAAACTGATCAAACCCCCCTACTCGAACCCCGACTCGTAACATGTTCTTGTTGCTAACCGGGATCTCCCAGCCTTTAGGGACAACATCACTTTCACCAGGCCATGTAACCTTCTTAAGACCCTTTGTTTCATTGCTTAACTTCTTTGAGATCCCATCAATTTCGGGGCTCCAAAACCCGATTGTTTTCTCCCCATTACCAATTATGTTAACTATTTCGTACACCGACGATTGTAACTGCCCGTTTATCACGTTAAAATCACCACTAAGCCCGTTAAATCTAAAGTTTCGGATCGGTTGAAGGAGCCTGGATCCCCTTTTTAAAGCTCCAGAGCCATCAGAATCCGTCGTTGAGTCCCCTTTTTCTTTCTGGATCTTCTCAAATGCCATTGCTAGACCGAAAACAGTATCATACAACCTTATTCCAGACGTGTCAAGCGCTGTCTGGTCATCATCCGGATACAGACTCCGGAATTCCCGTTTCCATCTTTTCTTGAAATCAAATAACTTGCCCGAATTCGGGATATACGACTTAACACCTATCACTCCTTGCATCAAGTCCTCTTTATGATCTAAATAATGCAATTGACTAGTGAGCCCTTCAGTTATAATCCAAACATACCCTTCATCCATCATTCCAACCTCATTCACTTTCTTGAATAACCGCGAAGCCAAATCAGGTAACGCGTGCACCACGAACACCCGAGTCTGCATCGTCTTGAGCTTGTAAAGTTCTGCGAGTATCCAATCATCAGAAACCGAAGGATATATAACAGTTTGGTATGTGACTTTGGTACCAATGTTCATCATGGCATAAGATAGATAAGGAACAAGACCTCTCCCATACTCACCATCTTCATACATAAACACAACCTCACTCCAACTAAAGTGTTTGATTAGTTCTGTAATTGGTTTTAGCTGTAACGTTGAATCGTGTGCAGACCGGATGAAGTAATGGTTGTTGTATGGTGAGAGTGATGGGCTTGTTGCTGGTGAAATGACTGGAACCTTTTCTGTGTTACCAAGATCTATAACAAAGTCTGCTTGTGAGGATGTCATGGGTCCAATAATCGCGGTGACTTGAATGTTTTTCATGAGGTCGAGTGCTGCGGATGCTGCTTGAACGTTGTCTTGCTTCGAATCACGATAGTAAGGGTGGATTATGGTGGTGTAGTTGTCGTGTTTTCGATAGAAATCGCCTATTGCCATAGATATGCAAGTCTTGCCCATCTTGCCAACGTTGGAATCCATATCTAGAATCACTCCAATTTTGATTTCTATGTTTGGGTTGCCATTATTTACTGCAAACAAGCTCATCGCCAGAAGAAAGATAAGGGTTGGTGACATTGAATCGTGATGGAATGAAAGAGAGAGACACCAGTGTGGACTTTGATGTTTTCGGGGAAAATGAAGTTACATATGGGGATGTTTATTATATAATATGTTATAAACATATAATATGACCAATTCATCGCAGTTGATTGGGTCTACGCCACTTATTGTTTACACGACTTTTCGTTGAGTAAGACTAAGATTATACATTCATACGATAGTTCTTATGGTACATAATAAAGAATCACTTGGGGTTCCCGCTCGTGAGGTCATGGGTTCGAGACCACTCCAGTTCCAATATTAGGTAATTCCAGTGTGGCTAGATCTTAGGGGGGCTGGGGATCGAACCCGCGTGCGGGCGATACCAGATCAGGGGAATACCGTTAGCTATAAAAAAACATAATAAAGAATCCGGACAGTTTATTCTTCATTTCATTAATACTAAGAGATTCATGACTAGACTAATTATTTATTCTTCATTAATACTAGTAGAGATTCTGACTAGACTAAATGTCTAAATGACTAATTTTTTATTCATGTGAACTTTCTGGATACTCGTGACACTTTCATGTTGACCATGACGTGTGTCACTAGATGGTTAATCAGTTATATACAATGGAATAAAATATGATTGGCCGTCATTTATGTTTACAATATTATAATCCATATGATCTTAAACTATGGATTTCAAATTCAGGTAAATAACATGTTGTGAATTAACTAACTGAGTTAATATATAACATAATTAACAGAACACCATTACATCCATAATTTGTTTGTTTTGGATCATGACCCTATGTATACTAATTATATATATTATGGACAGCGTGAAACTCAACCGCTCTCAAATTTAATCACATCCGTCAGATCTCTTCAAGATCAAATCCTAGCCACATAAACTCTAAAAAATAACTGACATAGTCAGTTTCTAGCAGTTCGGACTCTCTCTCTTGAATAGCTCATGATTCCTGAATTCCAGCAATTTCTTTCGGGAAGTTTTACACTTGCAGCGGTTTTCTCCTCCTAATTCCACTCCCACGTTCTGCTTCTACCCTCCTCTTATATTCCACTCTCCAATCCCCATTGAACTTCTATCACGTTCTGCTTCTAGAAGGAGCAGTTCAGAGAGGTTTTGCTCTCCTCCTTAACCTGCGGTGGTTTCCTGATTTCTCGTGGATTAACCACGTTCTCCCTCTCCATTTTTTCTCCATAATCTCAGTCTCCTTCTCTCTTCATAAAGATCGCTCCTTTAATTGCATAATCTACCCTGAGAAAACACGTAGGAGATATTGGCAATAACCCTAACCCTTCTCTATAAATTGCAAAATCTCAATGCGGGCTAATCTCTTTCATACAATTGCTGATTGGATTTGAATCTCATATTCGTTCTTAACTTCAGGTAATTACCTTGTAAATATGTTGCATACTTAATTAAAGGATTTGAAATGTCAATTTTGGGTTTTTTATGATGTGCATATATTCACTTGTGAACTGTGTGTTAGTTATTATTTCAATTGTTGATTACAAGATTGATCATGTTCATATACTAACGATAATGTGTTACAGGTCGCACAATCAATAACTTTTGTTTTCCTTTTTATCTGAGTTTAGTTTTCGGTTTTCAACCAACACTCACCGCCCCGTCGGGGATCCCAGCATTTATTTGAATACTCGATCAGTGGGAAAAAGGCAAATCCGTTACATTCAGTCAGTTCACTCCGATAATCAAAAGCCTCTGGATGTTCAATCGCTACACCATGCCCTACAGGTGTGTGTACTGTCACCTCCATATTTTGGTGATGTTAATATTTTTCGAATAGCTTTTCGTCTTTTAATGATTGTTTAGTGTTTGTGTTTGTTTTGTGAATAATATGATTTGTAGACTTTTGGTATGCTTACACACTAATTTAATTGTTGCAGGGAGGAAATAAAGGGTGTCTTGTGTGCAAGAAAAAGATGGCAACTTCTCCCAAAACACTTTCTGGATTCTGCCCTTCCCCATTTAGAAATCTTTTGGAATATGTTGCTAATTTGAAGTTTGATGAGGAGCCTACGTATGCAAAAATTTCCATTTGATCGGCTGAAAGTTCTAATCGTGTGACGAGGAGCCTAATCATTTAGGTTTCGTCAAATGCTGAATGATCACACATTCTTTGGTACCCACAAAGTTTATTACCTCCTAAAGTCATAATTGCATTAACTTTATCTTCAAAAGGGGAAGGTATATTATAGTAAAGAAAAAAAAATGTTTTATCCCTGAGTTATGTAGTTTTATCCATTTAGTTTTTAACCATAATTATTTTTGAAATTGTAGGTCAAACTGATTTCTTGACCAAACGTCAACTGGCATGGGAGACTTCATTTTGTAGCCTTAATTTCATGTTGAAGAAGAACATTTGTTACTTATTTTAAATTAACTAATGTTAGTTATTATGTATGTGTGTTACATCTCATTAAAGTAGCTATTTTGCTGAAATACATGTCAAATCTTTGTCTTAATTTGTTGGCCTATTATATGGTATTTGCAGGTTCATGAAGAGAACTCACATCATAGTACTTTGGCTGTTTGTTTGAAGCCGTGAAAATGAAGCCCTTTAATGGACGGTCTGTTCTTTTCACTTAAGTCATGTATGCAATCAACAATTATCATAGTGGTTAAATTGCATATACTGAACAAGAATTTGTACTCTCTTTTAATAACTTGTGTCACGATTATGTAAGTTTATCTAAAGATTATTAGGCCAACTTGCTATTTGGTCTTAGGGATTACATCAAACATACTGAACATCATCGCTATAAACTAATGATTATTAGTTGCGTTAAAAGCTGTTTTTACATTTGCTTCGAGTTAAAAAAAAATTGGGATTCCGGCTTGCCCATAAAAAACCTTGCATTTGGATCTGAACCTGCCCATACTGCGACCCATAGAAGTAATTCAAGTCACCATGCATGTAAGCATGTTGCACGCATAAATCTTTTTATAGTTATAATCATTTTGATTCTTTTTTGTTTCCAGTTTCTTTAATTGTTCTCTTTTCTTTATATATTTATTGTGTGACTCAAAAGTGTCATCAGGTAGATGTCGAGACCAATGAGGTTTATGCTCAAATGACGTTGCCACTACGGAGCTTGGTATGTTCTTCCCATTTAATCATTTTATGAATGTGGAGGTTTATTACCAATTTCTTAATTATGTTTCAATTGTTTTGCAATATATGTAGGAAGAGCAAAAAGAAGCATTTCTTCCGATAGATTTGGATGCCCCGGGCAAACAACATACAAATTATATTGACTGCAAGTGACGCTAGCACTCACAGTGGAATTTAGTTCACCGTCACTCAACTGAGAAAGTGTCTCCTCCACTATTAAGCTAGAACATATCCCAAACAAAGTAGCATAAAGTTGGTGCATTTCCTCCACTCCCCCACTTACACACCTAATTCTGGGTATCAACCATTTCTTAATATTATACAGGGCAGTGTTTTGGAGCTTGAGTGCCAAGAGGATATTTAGCATACTTCAGGTTTGTATATCTTTTTTCTAATATAATGGTCAAATTTGTTAAGTTTTTTTTTGTTCCTACACATGTGATTTCTTATTTCTATGCACTTCTTTTTCACATACTTGGCATATACGTGCCTCTCGGCCTGCGTATGACCTTTATCGTAGAACATGTGTCTTCTGAAATGGGTGGTTTCGAAAGGAATAACAATGAAACTATATTAGTATTTGGTCTTGGGGCGCTGTACCTGATCTAACCCCTTTGGTTTTTAATAGTTATATAATATAATATATAAACGACTTTAACTTCTCATTAACATATATGTGTGTGTGATACAATAGCAGGACCACCCGATTAGCATGGAGCAGCTAGAGTTATTTTCCGGGTCAACACTCAACCCATTAAAAGAGAAGTCTCAGCTTATGTTGGGTTAGAGGGGAAGGAAGTTATGAGCAACAGTTATCTCTATTTTCCAGTTTACTATTTAGACTAGACTATCGTTGTTTTGTTCTTTGTCTTTGAAAAACTCAGTATTTGTTTCTTGTATTTGGAGATTAGCCCATCTCAAATAGGCCTATTATCAGTTGTTTTAATTTTAATCAAGCCATCTCACGGGCTTGCCTTCGCAATTTGTTTTACTTTTTATTAACCAAATGGGTTAACTTGTTGACTTTTGTTGTTGGGTTGGTTGTGCACGACTGTGCCTGTGCCCATAGGTTGGAACAGTCGTGCTTATTTGTGTCTTTTTTCGATTTCTTTATAATTCTGGATTTTTGCCTCGTTTTCTATCGTTTTTTCACTTCTTTTCTCTAGAGCCCTTAGAAACTTGCAACTATCATATAGTGTTTTCAATTATAAAGTTCCAAAAGTACCATAAAATGGGAGTAAATATGCATATAAAATATGTAATATTACCATGTGGCATATTAATGGGGCCCTTTCATTTTCATCTAATCAAACATTTTGTCTTTTCTTTTTTTTTTTTTTAATTTCTTAAATTTAAATCTTAACTAGAAAAGTAACCCGCCGCATCGCGGCGGGGGCTCTACTTGTAATCGAAGGTACACAGAAACCCCAAGACTCATTTAAACAAAAGGGCCAGGGTGGCAACATACCCAAGCAAATAATAAAAACATAGTAACAATAAAATTGACGCTACCTATGTTTTAGACCTCATATCCAACATCAAATGGAAGTCGAGAGCTGATTTGTTGTTTCTTCCACAAAAAGAATACCAGCATAGCAATCGCTTCAGAACCTAGGTGAAACAACGAAGATCGCCCACAAAACTTAATCAAAATCAACTATTGATACCAAAGAAAAGCAAAAAATCCTGAATCAATTCGGTACAACAATCAAAATCTAAAAACGTACGGTTTAACATTATCAATATAATAGTATGCCACTGACATTATCATGGGCAACATACCTTACAAGACTTCTACTCATCTTTGGCGCCTCCGCCTTCTTCCGTTGTGATTGAAGTTTCCAACTTCTCCTCTTTAGCTTCTGTGGGCTCTGAAACATGAGTTGCAGCAGCCGTAGATGGTTCAGCAGCCGATGTCTCTGGTGCACCTTCACCTTCAGACTTCTTGATGGATTCAACCTTGACATACTTGCTCATGAACTTGTATTCCCAATCTTGCAATTCTCTATCCGGAGCGCGCCCCTCTATGCGAAAGGTTGGATGTGGTGGATACGTATGAAAGAGAGTAAACAGGTGAGCTAAAAACAAAACAAAAGAAAAGGACACGTGTCATATATAACAAAATATACAAACTCTTAAACTAAGAGTACAACCAATAAAAGCACAAAACATCAACTACGCTATGTGTACAACACCTGGTTGCATAGAATTGTTGAAAGTTATATATATACAAATAGTCAATGCTTTTACAATTTGCAAGTTAAGTCATATCTAACATTTGTGTTTATAGCAAACCATTTCCATAAGCATGTCAATCACTTAATTAATGCATACACATATCCTTTTTCTCACAATGCAGATCAAAAGCAACAAATCCAACTAAACCTAAACACAATTCCAAATTAAATTCAAAAGCACAAAACCAAACCAAACCTCAATCAACGATTCACTTCAGCCGGCAACGGGGCGATTAAACCCACCACGACGATTCATATACTGCCTGGGCTGTCGTTTCATCACCGCTCTAATCCCGCTCACACCATTCCCTTCAACCGGCTTCCCTTTAGTTAAATCGAACCCAACCGGAATCCCCATCATCATCTCAATTTCATCAGCATCCATCTCACCACCAGCAAATCTTCCTATTTATACATGAAGTTCATAAACAAATTGAAAACAATCTGAAACTTTATACATGAAGTTCATAAAAATTAACTTTGCAATCTGAAACTAATTAATTATACAACTTCAACATTTCACTAACCTAATTTCTATGTCAGTTTTAAGCAAGGCGCTATAGATGTATCATGCGATAGAGAGGATGCTTACCGGAGGATTTGCCAGACCTCGCCGGAACTCCCGATATCCGACTCATCATCGTCTTCTATTCTGTTCTTAGATACATAACCCTCTTTGTTGTTACCCAATAACCCACCGTTGCTAGGGTGCTATCGAGGGACGACACTAGTGAACAGATTGTCGGAACCCTAACCAGTGCTCCGTCCGCTTTCACTTTCTTTCTGTAATCCACCGATGTTATGAGCGTCGTATCCCCGTCGTGAATCACCACCGCCTTCGTCCGGTGTCTCTTCTCTCTCTGTCGTTGCTGGTGAAGAGGGGTAAAAGGGTGGAAACCTAATACTGGTGAAGCGGGGTAAAAGGGGGAGACCTAATAGTGGTGAGCCTAAACAGTTTACAAACCTAAAAACCTAAAGTACAAATACCAAATGCTTTGAACATCAGTCTTGCACAAAGTACAACCCTATTATGCCTTTTAGTGTTGCAAATTTATATACTATTAATTTATAACATTGTAGAGCTTAACTTAGTTGTACATTTGGCTTTATGTATGTTTTATGCATCTAATTGTTGTACTTTGTAAGTTATTTAGAGTTTGCCATGTGTGGTGATTATATTATAAATTTACATTATATTCTATAATATACTATTAATTTATAACATTTTAGAGCTTAACTGAGTTGTACATTTGGCTTTATGTATGTTTTATGCATCTAATTGTTGTACTTTGTAAGTTATTTAGAGTTTGCCATGTGTGGTGATTATATTATAAATTTACATAACATAAATTTACAACAAGTTGAGGCATTGAGGTATTGTACCCCATCTTTTGGGGGTTTAAAAAAATTGTTGTTTCCCTTTATACCCAAAACTACTTGATTTTGTAGTTTTAAACTAAGAGTTTTTAGTTTTTCCAATTTAACCTCACAACCTTTTTACTTCCAACTTTGATCCCCTATGTTTTTCATATTTTGCAAAATTTTTCGTTTTACGTTTAGATCTAAATTTTCTGACTTAATACGGCACAATGTGTGTGTGGTTCAATGATTTTACGTTTTGTTATACGCTTCGTTCTAAATTTTGCGAGTTAACATGGGGCAACGTACGTGTGGTTCAGTGTGTTTACGTCGTCTATTTTTTTCCCGTTTAATAAGTTCATCACAACGCGCGAGTCCTAATTCGAGTTAGTCATTTTCTATGTTTTATATGTCGGTCTAATTTTTCCACGTTAAGACGCTGCAACTTCAATGTTGGTGGTCGTTGGCTATAGTGTGACATTGGTGCTATTTGTCACGGTTTTACGCCCCCGCCGCAACGCGGGAAGCTTAATACGATATGTTATTTATATGGATACAAGTCATGTAACGTAGTAATTATGATACTATTAATTGTATTGAGCTTATTTGGTGAATTACTTATTTGTATAAGATAGTAATACAGAGTTAACCGACAAAAACATCTTTAACACATTGTAAATGTGAATCTGATCAATGGCATATCAATTTCGTTGGTCGCGGCGCAACGCGCGCAGATCATTTATCTAGTTAGAAGTATATATAATGAATGGTGTGTAGTAAAAATTTGTAAAGCCATAACACAGTAAAGGTGAAAAAAATGAGTAAGAGTTCATGACTACGTGGCCCTGTTGAGGCAGAAACTTTATGACGTGGCTCTAAAAAATTGTGAACCGGTAACACATAGGTCTTTTTAGTATGGGGTAATGGAATGGACGACAGAATGGAATGAAATGAATCTTTACCATTTCATTGTCTTGTTTGGTTACTAGGGATGAGCATATGCCACCGAATACCGATCTCGTACCGATCCCGATCCCGATCGGTATCCACTTTTGGCGTTTTCGGTATCGGTACGGTACGGTACGGTATCGGTATTATACCGATACCGACCCTCAAAATACGGTATAATACCGATACCGTACCGATACCTAACCGACATGTTTCGGTATCGGTATCGGTACCTAGTTTGGGTGAAATTCGGGATCGGTATTAGGCGGTATCGGTTCGATATCGGATACCGATATGCTCATCCCTATTGGTTACCATGTGAGAATGAAATGAATTATTACTTTGTGTTCTTTGGTAGGTAGGTAAAAACAAATGGATAGAATTAATTTGGTGGTGAGTGGAGTTGGTAGTTGGTGGGTAGCGGTGGTAAGTGGCTGATGGTGGTGGAGGTTATGTAGGGTGAAAGAGGGATTATAATGAAAAGAAACAAAAGGGGTAAATGTAATGAATTTGAGGGACAATGGGTGGTAGCGGTGACGGTAGTAGCGGTGGTGGCAGTGGTGGTGGCAGTGGCAGCGGTGGAGGGTAGCGTGAGGTGGCGGCAATGATCGGTGGCAGAGGGTGACATCGAGATGTGTGGCGGTAGTTGGCGTGCATGGTGACGGTGGCTTTGGTCGGCAATTGTGACGGTGGCTTTGGTCGGCAATTATGCCGGTGGTTGTGGCGGCGGTGGGTGTTAGTGGTCGATGATGGTGGTGGTTGGTGGTGGTAGTGGTCGATGATGGTGGTCAGCAGTGGCAGCGACATATGGAGGTGACGAGTGGTTGTGGTCGTGGTAGCGATAGCGATAGCGGTGGCGTTTGTGGTGGTTAGCAACAAAGTGTGGTGGGGGTGGTGGTTAGCAACGGAGGGTGGCAGCCGTGGCGGGTGGTGGTGATGGGCGGTAATGGTCAACGGCGGGCGATGACGGGTGGTGATAACGGCAGGTAGCGATGGCGTTGGTGATGAACAGTGAGAGAGAATATAATGAAATAAAAAAAACAATGTGGTGGATGGAATTAATTTGAGATAATGAAATACTTTATGTGAGTAATTCCATTACCTTAATCAAACAAACACTTTTATTTCATTCCCTTGCAATAATCGATTCCATTCTATCTCTCATGAGTAAACTGTCATTTTGGTCCCTGTGGTTTGGGCAATTTTGCCATTTTAGTTCAAATCTCAAACTTTTTAAATCTGGGTCCCTGTGGTTTCATCTTTATTGCCATTTTAGTCCAAAATTCAAAATCCCTCTTTTTTTTACTGTTCCAAAAAGTTTGAGATTTGGACTAAAATGGCAATAAAAGTGAAACCACAAGGACCAAAATGGCAGTTTACTTTTAATTTTGGACTAAAATGACAATAAAAGTGAAACCACAGGGACCCAGATTTAAAAAGTTTGAGATTTGGACTAGAATGGCAAAAGTGCCTAAACCACAGGGACCAAAATGCGAGTTTACTCATCTCTCATTCATACTTACCAAACATTACTTAATTTTTTTTATGCCTCACAATATTTCATCCTATTTGTTGAGATAAAAGAGTAAAAATATCAAATATGTCCTGGGTTCGATTCCCACAAGGGAGTTTTTCCCATATTTATTGAGTTTTCTACTGAATTGGCGTATAGGCATTATGCCCAGTGAAGATGGATATGATCAGGTTTTTTCGCTAATGGCATAATAATACTCCGCCGTTCAAAAAAAGATCACATCCATAACCTTAGAAATTAGAGGGACTATTCGTGTAATTTACAAAATAGAAAGAAATAAAAGGGGCGGGCGAATGTATACAGTATATACAGCAAGGGTTTCACGTCACTTCGACTGCACACCACCAACTCTGCTCTAGGGTTTTCTCTTCAATCAACAAAGAAGAAGAAGATCGATAACATCAACACCAGCAGCAGCAGCCATGGCTACCAAAGTCCAGAGGATTATGACCCAACCTATCGTATGTATTCCCCAACAACATCATCTTGCCCTAATTCTTCAATTAATTAATTACTAATTTTAATCCTTTATATCTTGCAGAATCTCATCTTTAGGTTCCTCCAGAGCGTAAGTGTTTCCTTCAACAGTCTTTATCTTTCAGTCTTGTTGGATAATTTAATTAATTGCTTAATTTTATGTTTTGTTTGTGATACAGAAAGCTCGTATTCAGATATGGTTGTTTGAGCAGAAAGATTTGAGGATTGAAGGTCGCATAATTGTATGTCTAGTTAACTACACTCACTACCATTCTTTCAATTTTTACTTTTCCGCTTTATTCATTTTTATGATTGATTAGGGCTACAATTTGATTTTAGATATTAGGAGTAGAATAAAGTGGATGCAACAGCTTACCGAATTAACTTCTAGATGACTTAGTTGACATAAACTTCGGTTTAAAAGAGCGTAAGGTGCTTCTTCTAGCTGATTAGGTTTAGAAAGCTGAGGTGCAAGGTTTAAATACGCGAGGCACTAGCTCAATATACAACCAAATAAGCTTTGTATACAACTATATTGTCAAAAGCGCACAGGGTGCGCGGCTAGACGCAGAAGTGCAGCCCAGTGCACCTTGTGCGCGCTGTGACTTAAAAGGTGACCTTTTAGGCACTCAGGCGCAGGGTCAGGTGGTTTTTTCGGCTAAAATTCCAGCCAAATTTTGGCCAAAAATGGTTTAAAAAAAGCTATTTAAGGCTGGAATCAACCTAAATAAGCCTAGAATCAATCTAAAACAGCCTAAACTAAGTCTAACCAAGCCTAAAACATGTTTAAAATCCATAAAAACGGTATTTTTTTATACTTTGTGCACAGCTAAAAAAAGCCCTCGTTTGCTCGGCTTGTGCACCTTGAGTGTGCGTTGGATTTTTGACAACATAGGTATATAACCTCAAGGTGCATCTCTTGTATTTTTTACTCGTCAATCTTTTCGTCTTTTTGGTCTGGTATACATATTAAGTCTTCTCTAGACACTATCATTAACCATTTTTGACTCGATTGTACATGAAATGTCTAAGGCCTTCCGATCACCTCGTGCGCCATGGACACACATTTTAAACCAAGACATCAACAATCATAGAATCCCCTTAATTATATATTTATATCTTTGCTTTGTTTTTCTATTCTGGGATTGGATACCCAACATCTAGTGATTCCGATGTTGATGTAGAAATGTGTTTTCTCATGTTTTTCCTAAATGTTTTTCTTGGAGAAATGTGTTTTATTAACAATATCAGATGCAAAGATGAGTGTTAGTAGACTAGTAGTACAGAAATGCAGAATGTGATGACCATTATAGTAGCAAACGTATTATCCTCTTTTAAATTTTATGGATATGAGGAAACTTATGTGTGTTATGTGTGATGTAGGGGTTTGATGAGTACATGAATTTGGTTCTTGATGAGGCTGAGGAAGTCAGCATAAAGAAAAAGACACGGAAGGCTCTAGGTTTGTCTTTATTTCACATCCCTGCATCCCTGTGTATGTATTATATATTGTGTATGTTGGATGTATTTCTAAGTTGCAAGTTTTGGATATATTCAGGCCGGATTCTGCTGAAAGGAGACAACATTACCCTCATGATGAACGCGTAAGCTACTCTCTTTCTCTCTTTCTCTCTCTCTCTCTCTCTCTCTCTCTCTCTCTCTCACACACACACACACATACACAAATACATGTTTTGATTGTTATAGTTTCTAATTTGATTAGCATTATTTTGTTTCTCATTATGTGCAGGGGAAAGTAAAAAGAAGCATTTGCATGAAGAGGATATGTGCTGAATAGATGATTTGCAGCATCTTATGTTATTTTTGTTTTGACGATTGTCAACTAGGCACTTCTGTGAGAATTGATCGTCTTATGTTGATGTTTTTAAGTTTGTAAGCACCCAACTTTTGGATATATGTTACTATATGAGCAAATCTTGTTGGAAAGTTGCAATTTTTATGGGAACTACCTAAAGCGGAGGCGCGTAGCTGTCATTTATTTTTGCATAAAAGTAGGATTTAGACGAGCCAAGGCACTTGTATACCGCAAAAAAAGTAGAGATAAGGTTATGAATTTGTGTTTTGCTTGGGGTTACTGAGGGTTCAACTCTTTAAAATTATTGGATTTTGCTATAAATTGGAACCTCTGATCTAGTATTATAAATATAAATATAGAAGGCCTTGTGGATGGGTTGAGTTGAACTTAAGCATCAACTAATACCTTCATCATATCATGATTTGACTTACAGTTGTAATCAGTGTAATTCATGTATAAACACAAGTTTTGTTAACCTTATCTCCATTGACTTTTTGCAAAAGGACATAACATTGTACAATTGATGGTCTTTTTTAATCTATTTTCAAAATCACTTAAGTAGCCATTTTTTATGTACCTATAGTTATGCTATACACAAATTTTATCTACAGTCATAACATTCGTGAACCCAAAGTTGTGTATGTGCTTCTGTTTATGTAACATGCTTTTTTTTCATTAATGCGTACGTAAGCGACCCTGATTCGGGCATCGTCCATTCTATGCAGAGAAAACATTTATGGAGATACAGGGATGCTAAGAAGGCTTGTTATAGGGCATACTAATACAATATTGGACATTTAAGCTACTAAAGTGACTTCAAGGTCTTTTAGATCCAAAGATCAGTCGTTGTTCGTGTATAGTTCATAATGTATAGATCAACTACTCATGCTCGTTAGAAGGTTTGTTAGAGAGGATATCAACACAATATCATGAAGTTGGAAGCTTATTAGGAGGGTTGTCATCTTACCTTCGCTAGTGAGTTACTGTTACTAGATGAATCAACTACATGATATTTGTGGTGATGTATTTGAGCTCAATATATTACATATCTGAACTTAACATATGATACAACATTCATGGGCATATAGCATGCATGTCATGTAGATGAGGCTTTTGAGTTCTTTATTGAGGCTACAAATCTATTATTGATTGATAACCAGAGGCACAATTTGAATTCAGTTACAAAGAAGTTGGTCAAAATAGCATAAAAAGAAAAGCAAATATATACTAAATTCAACCAAATATGGCCGCAAAGAAGACTGTAAACTGTTATTTCCAACAACATACAACAATTGCTGCAGATTAAACTTTGAATCATGAACCTCAACCCAAAATTTTAATATCAGGCTGAAATCATTCAAGCACTTGTCCTTTGCAACCTCTCTCTCAAAATCTTCAAACCCATATGCCTGCAACATTTACAAACCAGCAATCATCAGTCAATTCTCATAAACTCTTAATCACCCAACAACACTTAAATCAAACACAAATGTACCTACCTGCCAAGCATCAAAACAGTAGCTTGTGGATTGGTCCCAGGTGAAATCGTGAACGTAGAACCATCGATCACTCGAAGAGAACCAACACCCATCACCTTCAAATCCGCATCCACCACTGCCCCCACTAAACATCCACCATGATAATGCCATATCGTGTTCACTGTCCGCCTGCAAAACTCACCCATCGCCTCATCACTCGACTGGTTCGCAGGCAATCTAACGCCCAAGAACCTAAACGCTGAATGATGATGCCGATTCCAGAACCTAAACCCAGCCATAGCCCGACTCCTAAGCAATTCCCCAATCTTACGCGTACCATTCACACACCTCTTCAAATCCACTGGATTACTAAAGTAGTTAAACCTCACAACTGGATTTGTTGCAATATCTGTGGAAGCCAACTGAAGCGAACCAGCAGACAACGGCCCGATTATCTTCTCCATAATGCTCGCCACACTGAAATACATCGTAGACGAGTGCGATCGCCTGTGACTCCTGTGCACAGGCGAATGATAAGGGCGCACACTAGACGACGCTTCCAAATAAGCACCGGAATCAGTTATGCCCACCACCTGTATGAGAGAATGATGCAGTAACGTCGGTGACAGAAACGATATTCCGTTACGCGGATTATCATACAAAAACTGCCCTACAAACGGCGAATGTAGCACCACCGGAATCCCCCAACCCGAAAGGTACGACCATTGACCAATTCCACTCAACAACAGCAGATGTGAACTGCCGATTGCACCAGCGGAGATAATAACTTCTCCGCCATTTCTCACCGTCGCATAGTGATAACCGCCGCCGGTATCTCTAACCACAACGCCGATCGCGTTTTTCATCGAGTTAGGGTTTTCGGAACTGCTGAATAAGATACGTTCAACAGTTGCGTAAACAGCGACTTTGATATTGGTTTCTATAGCTTCGTTTAACAGATCTGCAGCGCTGAAGCGGTGGCCGGAGCTGTTGAACGTAGATCCGCCGATTTTAGTGCCGTAACTGTGTTGTAAAGTGTAACCGTTAAACGGCCGTACACCAGATTGTAACAATCCGTCACGAAACGCAAGTTGCCACGGCTGTAACTCCGGTTGAAACACGATTAGGTTTTCGATCCACTGATACGACTGTTCAATCAGATCTAGATCCCAATCGATGCCGGAACGGCTGTAGAATTCGTCATCGGCTCGGCTGTAGAATCCAGCGTTGATGGCGCTGCTGCCGCCGAGAACACGGCCGCGAGCGTTCGGAACGCCGTCGTCGGAAGTGAAGGCTTCCGCCGGAGAGTGATGAGAGTCGATTTGACGGAGTGTGGTGGTGAAACCTTCTTCTGTCATGACGCTAGGGTTTTCGATCGGAACACCGCCTCTTTCGAGAAGTAAGACACGGTAGTTTGCTGATAACGTCGCCGCCAGGGGGCAGCCGGCGGTGCCGCCGCCGACGATGATGTAGTCAAACGATTCCTCCGGTGGAAGCTCCGTTGCGTTGACGACGAACGCCATGTACGTCGGACCTGGTAGGGCAACAACTTGAAATGAGAAAAATTCATGAAGAAATTTACACAAATGAAGTGAAAGTAGAGAGAGAGAGTATGCTTACTTTGAGATAAGTTGCCTGAAATTAGAGAGAAGATGATGATGAATGTGAAGCAGAGGATGATGATTGACGCCATTAATGGCTGAAATTTAGAGAAATACCTGAATCTGGATTAGTTGTGAAATCAAGATTACGGAAACGTTAAGTTTTTTGGCGGGAAATTCAGTTAAGAGGATGCAATCTCGCTATATGATTATATCAAAACATTAAAAAAGTGGTGTGTTATGTGTCTTCACTAGTTTAAGTCACAGCCTACCACTCCATTCTTGTATCGAGTAATCATATAAAGGTAGGGTCAACTATTTTTAGAAGATTGGGTACGGAGGGAATGAAAATGTGGCGTTATGCAACATGTGAGAGTTACGTTAGCATACGTCAGAAAAGTGACATGGTACAGGAAAGGAAGGAGTGGAACGGGGGCGTGGAAAGTGGCTCTTTTTTAAATAATAAAAAAATAAACATTAACCAATCAAAACCAATCCAAAATCTACCCATCAATGAAACGCCGTCACCTCACCCACACCGATGGAGATCCTCAAGCCTCAACCACAACGCCATGCTTCAGCTGGACACGGGGTGGTTAGCCTGGCATGGACTGGGTTCCATGCCGGATTTCCACGCCCACACCCAGTGGCGGACCCAGGATTTTTTTCCTGGGGTGCGGAAAATTTTTAAAGATTTTAGACCTCTAGCTATATAAAAAAATCGGTTCATAACGTGTCAGGTCATGTAAAACAAGTAAAAACAAACAAACAAAGTTTCATAGCGGGTCGAATCAGATCGGGTCGGGTCCATTTCAATTCTCAAACAGTCAAACCCTAGTTCCTAACTTCCTATCACATTAACAAACAAAAAAAAATTCAAAGTTCAAACCATCCCTACTTTTATTTCTCTTAATCATTCAATAAAAGAACAAAAAAACTTATCTATATCATACCTTGGTCTTTAATTAGAATAATCCGGCGAAAAAAAGTGGTTCAACCCCTTTCCTCTTGAGAAATCGCGGCATAACTTCCCTACTCATTGTTCATTCCTAATCCTATCACATACAAAATAAACAAAGATCTTCAAGTGTTCAACCATAGCCCATGTTCCTTAATTTTCAATTTAAAATTTTGAATTTCATGCCCTAGTAATTATTATTTGCCAACCAACAATCATAACATGTTTGCCAACCAAAATTTTGAATTTCAAGCCCTAGTAAAAAACATGTACCTGTCAGGGGTGGCCTGAATTAACCAGTTTGCAGTCGAAATTTTGCAGTCGCCGGCCGGAATTATGCTGTCGCTGGGCACTGAAGTGAGGCAGAGGGAGGGCGGGAGTCGCTGGCAAGTGGCAGCGATTTGGGTTTTTTTTTATTATGTGGACTGGTTTGTTTAACAAAACTAGTAGTTGGGTTGGGCTTGAATGAGTATTAGGTTATTGGGCTTGATGGATTAAATTTAAGTTTTCTTAAAGGGGTTAGTAGGCTAACTTGTTTACATAATTTGATCGGGTTTCAATCCGTGTTCACAATTTTTTTACATAAATTCCTAACATTTTTTTCTAAGGGGTGCGGACGAAAATTTTCAAGGGGTGCGGTCTGGATTTTTCGCGAAAAATACCACAAATTTTTTTTTTCAAGGGGTGCGGCCACCCACCCACCCCATAACTTGGGTCCGCCCCTGCCCACACCATGTGGTCTTAAGTAGAAAAGCAAGATGTAAAATTGGGGCTCTTTTTTTAAATTATTTTTTGTTTAATAACCTAACACATGAAATACACGATGATACGTATGTCTTGTATATGATTTTTAAAATGCACAGATCATATGTTTTGGAATTGAAGTGAGTTTTATTGAAAAGATAAATAGCAAATAAATAGCAGAAATTCTTCTTCGTGACACTTTCTATTTTCTAAATTGCTGACTAGACCAAAATAATGTACCATTTTGGTATATAATCAAGAAATTTGATGGGCCATTGAAGGTGGAGGACGTGACAAAATCACAAAATGTATTAGGTATTTATATTCACAACACAAAATGTATTAGGTATTTATATTCACATAATCTAGCCTCGATGTTTATAACAACATTGATGTTGAGAGCCACATAAAAATTTAAGCAAGATAATGATTGGTATATTTCTTTCATTTTGTAACAATATATTCACGAACTATGCACCGTTAGGATTCACTATGTTATATGTTTACTCATGAAGTATGTTTTGGTCCACTTTCAGTGGCGGATCCAGAGCTTTTTGTGAGGGGGTGCACAAAAATGGGTCGACTCAAATCTAGTCGGGTTGGAACAGTTCAACCTAGATTAAGTGGGTTAAAATGGGCCGGCGAATGACAATTCACACTTATTGATTTAACGATATCATGAAACTATTTGTACTTATTGACTTAATGATACGATGAATGTACAATAATATATTTTGATGGAGCTTAAACATCAGGGCCGGCTCTTGGGCCGGCAAACCCGTGCCGACGCCCGAGGCCCAAATTTTTAACGGGCCCGAAAGATTTTTATAAGCTTTTTTATATATATACTAAATTATATATTTAATATATACATCCATTTATTATGCAAAAAAATGTTGGTAGTGGAGTAGAAGAACCATTTCAAGATTATGTAATGGTCTCAAGTTCAAGTCTTGGCTCCACTACAAAGGTTTTATTTTTTTAATTCATTTCCCCTTAACCACAATTTTGGGCCCAATTATTTTTGTCGCCCGAGGCCTAAATCTTTTTAAGAGTTCTCGGGGACGGCTCTGTTAAACATGAACGGTAAACAAACATAATTGTGTATCAATTAACTAATATGTGAACATATGCTTCATTATTAATACACTAATACGAAATGTTATGTCGAGTTATTTAAAGTCTTAACTTAAACTTGAGGGTCTACTTTATAAGTTATATTCAAATAAAGGGGTTCATGTTTAACTTAAATAGAATTTAGCGTAAATGTCGACAAATTGCTAAAGACTTATTAAATGTCAACATCATTTTCTCTCTCTATTTTATCCTTTAGACTTCATCTTCTTTACAAATGAACTCTATTTTCCATTAAAACTTCAGGTGAAGCTCAATGCCATCTCTCCTTACAAATAAACATCAACTTCTTCTTTTCTTTTCTTTATCTCTCGTTTGTGTTTGTCATGGGTGCCTTCCAAGTATTTTCGAAGGTGCCTGCCTAAAAAAACCTCAAAAATACCTAACATTTCTACTACTGAGATACATCTCAGGGGGTGCCTCGGCACCCCCTCGGTAACACGTAAATCCGCCCCTCTTTATAATCTAGTTTTCTAAGAACATGATTGACAACAGAGTTTTCATACACTTACAAGACCATCATGAGTATTAATCAACTGCATGACTATTGAAAAAGAGAGTCTAGTAATACACAGTGAAAAGTATACTCGTCACACCATGATTGCAACAAAGAACATCTCACCCCTTCCCTATACTCGCCACACCATGATGGCAACAAAGAACAGGATGCCGATATGGGTTGCAAGTATCGAGTTTTTTCTTCCTTATATTCAAAAGTAATTTTTAAACTTGATAAAGGATTTCTCCTCAAAAGTTTTGGTGGGGAGCTTAGAACAAGTAACTAGATTGATCTGAGAGTCATGTGCGATACTTTTAAATTGAAACAATTCGATGGTTCACTCGAATTTCTCAATCGGATAAAACTCAAACTATAATTACACAAGAACTAGTATTAGACCAAAAGGGATGAAGTCCTATCTCATTACCATGGGACCAAGAACTATTGGAAAGCAGTTATTGTTTAATTCAAATTGCTTCAAATATTGGAGCCAACTTCAATCCCGAAAATAAATGCAATTTCTGATGAAATTTTAATAAAGCAATTTAATCAAAATAATTTCTATCCAAGATACAATTTGGTTAACAATTCAATCCAATTGCACAAAAATAATCAACAATCCTCTACTTGTAGGTCTAAACACATACATCCGGCTAATGTGTTCCAATCTCTATGTATTAAGCTTTTCACACTGAATTTAGCACCTAATGTCATACTAGGTGGGAATTACGTATCTTAACATAAGGGTGGGCCTTAATCTCATCCCCACAACCGCCTTGTGCATAAGATCTCTAGCCAACCCTTTTGTTAGATGGTCGGTTAAATTATATTGAGTTCTCACAAACTCCACTAATAATACATCATGCATGATGAGCTCACAATTCATGCTTGTATAACACCTAAGTGTCTAGACTTGCCATTATACACTTGACTATAAGCCTTAGCCAAGGTAGATTCACTATCACATCTAATAGATATGGGTAATATCAGTTTAGGCCATAATAGACTTTCATAAATCAGATTTCTTAGCTCCTCAATGTCCTTACCAGTTGTTGCTAATGATGCAAACTCAGATTCTATTGTTAAGTTAGTAATGCAATTCTGTTTCTTCATGCCTAAGATATATTACCTCCCCAAAAAGGAATAACTATCCACCTATGAAAGAATGATCTTCCATATTGGTAATCTAACTTGCATCTGAATAACCTTCTATAATTTAAGGAAATCTAATATAAGACAAACCATAGCCTATGGTTCCTTTCAAGTACTTAAATACTCGGTTTATAACTTGCCAATGATGTGAACTAGGATTGCTAATACATCTACTAAGCTTTTCAATAGCATATGCTTATATCGTGCCTTGTACTAATTATGGCATACATAAGACATATGTAGGAATTTAGTGGGGTTTTCACTAAAAAATTTGGACACAGATAATTATGTTTACATGTGTTATATAAATAATTATTTTTGGATTTGTGTTATACTATATGAGAGCATCACAACGAACCAAACCACGCCCAAAATGGAGTTAGGATGACTAAGATATTTATACTTGAAGTTGTATGGTTGGAACAACCAAAGATGAGAAAATAGATTATACTTTGTCATCTTATCCCATATATATGAGATGACAAGCCTTGAATTGGTAGCATTCCATATATATTGTTTCCTTTAAGCAAACACATGTGGAGACCCTAACTCGTGTCATTGTGAGTTGCAAGACATTTAAAACAAAATGTCACCCAACAAGGAAACAACTCCAAATGAGCTTGTTACTTACGCATCTTATCATTAAAGTCTTACCCTTGGTTAAATACTTCTAAGTCATAAGCACCTATACATATGCTATAGATACTTATGACTATGGCATTGCTAATGTGGGTGCACGGAAGCCATAAGCACCCATACATATGCTATAGATACTTATGATTAGGGGTTTCTGACGTCTGTCCCACTGAGCGAAACTGGAAGCGACAAGCAGGAAGCAAGAGCATAGGCGACGAAAGCTTAGCGTTTAAGAGCACATTGTTATAGTAAACATCACAATTACCTAGGATGAAAAGTCAAAGTGATGTGACATTAACCGAAAAGCACATAAAGCACTCCTTAAGACCCACAATCTAGTACTTACACCAAAAGGGTAAGACTACTTGCACAAGTAATGCCATTGAGGATAAGCCTTACCAAGAATAGAAGGTGAGTTGTTTGGAGGCTGCCCCTTGGGAGGTAATCCATGCCTGTAAAAGGACTCCCCACACAACTCACAAAGGTATTCACACTCTCCCTAGAGCTCTTAATACTCTTATTCTATCTATACTTATTAACTCTCGAGAACCCAACACTGATTCTCATGCTGGAGTACAAACGCAGGAGGTCCCCTCCTGCGTTAAGGCTAATGATGCTTCTTTGTTGACAGATACCCAGGAAGCTCTAAAACTGAGAATGATCCAAGACCTTAAGCCAACCATACTCTTGTTGTTTGAACATGTTGCTTTCCAATTAGCACAAGTACTATCATATATTTGTATATTAATAAGAATAATTGTTTTAAAGTTTAAACAAACATAAGCACAGTCTTACAATGTGATGACCGAGCCCTTAACCTAGTTATGCTTACAAAATGTTTTAGCCACACATGTTGCTCATGATCGGCATAGAAATTAGTGTGTAGATAGTATCAAAAGGATTGCCAATAAATAGCTAATAATAGCTTCACTTATCCACCATCTATCCGTTTCAAAACTAGTGAAGAGCTGCCTTTTATCATAACCTTGTTCATGTTCCCTTTTTAATTCTTGCAAAAACTCCTCTAAAGTCAGTTTTGGTCTATGATTGGAGTACCTACACCAACTTGGGCATACATGTGCACCTGGTTTAAAGTCCACCTGAGAGGTGATAAGTGTACGCCAGGCGATAAGTGTAGGGCAAGGGAACACCCAAATTTATGGGGTGCTTTAGGCATATAAGTTGTACGCATGTACATGATCAACTTTAGGCATATAAGTGGTTAGAATTTACAACTACTGGTTCCACTGACAATAGTTGTTTTGCACTAGTGCTTATAGTGTAGTGCAGCAACAAAATACCAATCTTCGAGACTCATGCACACAAAATGATTAAATATATTACATTCACGACTATCTAATTCTAATTGATGATTATTAATAATACTAGGGGTATTCGACGCCGCGCGTTGCGCGACGTGTTAGGTTAGCTTTATTTAGGTATGATTGCAAGCTTCATGTCCAACAGTCAAACTTAAGAGATCGAGTTTGTTCTTTAAAACCGATAAATATGGGTTAAAACAGTTTTGGTTAATTCTAGTGATATAAAAAATGGTTTGGTTAACCGATACAAAAGTAAATTTAGGTATGTAAACACAGCAAATTTTGGAGAACCTAATAACATGTATCAGTGATAATAAAAGTTGACTAATAGCAATATACGAATATGGCTAAGCAATAAATACACACTACTGGAAATGTATTTACCCGCAAGTGCTAAGGCATCGATGACGATCACAACAAACAAATGAAAAGTTGTCCAAAAACAAAGAAAACAGTAGCATCAGATTACGATAAGTTGCTTTCTTTTACCTTCAGGTTGACCATTAATGTGTTGGTTCAGGCCCCTTTGCAAACACACAATGCATACACTGAATTGATCAAGTTCTATATGTGAATATGAAAAGTTGATTTGCAGAAAGAAAGGATAAAAGTTTGCTATATTATTATCAAAGAAGGGGTACAATATTCATTAAACAAAAGGGCTTTATATAGCCTACATGTATAGCCTATAAGCATATCAAAGTGAAAATGAAAACACAATATAATAATACTAAGTCAACTAAAGAATCGAACATAATTACCCCAACCAATGTACACTTTCCATGAGATATGGTGAAACCCCAACCAATCCATTCTAAATAAATTGTGTAGAAACTAATTAATTAAACCCATTGATATTACTTGACCCGTTTACTACTGAACCATTTGCACTTTTGACCCGCAATCTGCTGACCCAAATTAAACCCGTGACTTGTAAATGAACCCGTTTAACCCAACATAATGAACAAATAAAGAACATGACCAAGTGATTTCACATTAAGAGTCATTTGAGATTCATCGCGAAGCAAAGGCTCGTCACCTTTAATGTCAATGCTATAACATAGACATAGGAAAAGCTTTAGAAACGAATAAAAGAGTAAACCGGGTTCGGATTTAAATACACCAACTTTGGTACAGTCAAAACAGACAAGGTTTGTTTGGGTGGAGAGGACACTTTTTTCGTTCCTTTTTTTAGATTAAACACAACCCAATGGGCCGAAACTTCCAACTCTAGTCACCATGATAACAATTTTCAAACACTTTGTTTCAAATAAATTCATGAATCAGCCAAGGTCACATGCTTCCAACAAATTTTTACCGTTACATATCATCTAAAATCAATGAAAACAATATACCAGATTATTGTTCAACGCAATTATCAAACATTTTGTTTCAAATAAACTCATGAATCATCCAACCACACATACTTCAAAAAAAACAAATGAAAAGCAATAAACATTAGACAACTAAACAAACTCAACACGCCTTTTCGAGATACTAACAAATCTCCAGATTCACAAAGTTGGAAACATAGACCGAATCTTCACAAAATAAATCTTGACATGCAATAAAAAGCTATCAATTCAAAGCACTTTAAATTAAAACTAAACCAGCAATTAGCAAACTCCAGAGTAGGTAAACAAACATAAATAACACAACAACAAATCAACAATAATCCCGACTACCTCTATTCAGGTATCTCTGATGGACTGTGGTAATCATCGGCGTCGTCATTACTGATAATCGTCGGTGGAAAACCCCATCGCCATTTAAGGTTTCTGGACGCATGAAGTGAGAAGGGAGAGAAGACATGCGTACCCTTCATCTCGTCTCTGGCATCTCCTTTTAGGTGGTGGAGGGACACACGAAGGAACACTTGTTAACAGCGAAATCAAATTACAAACCTAAAAACTAAAAGTACTAATATGAGCCCACTCAAATTGAAAACATCAACTTAAAGGTAACTGAAAATAGAAACCCGGTTTGTTAAAGCGTACCTATTGGAGCCCTAATCTCAGATGGAAACCATCGCTTGGGTTGTGGTTGACGAAGTCGATAACACTGCGAGCTTTCTATTTGGAAGTGCTTGTGTCGCCGACGATACACAGATCGGCCACCATCGCCACCATCCATCGTCGTCTGAACCAGAGACCTTCATCACTGACCGACGGCCGGAACGGCAGGACAAAGGCGGCGGCCGGCGGCGGATGTGTGTTCATCTGCATTCCATCGTCCTCTGAAACCAGAGACCATCGCCACTGGCCGACGGCCGTAACTACAGGACACAGATGGCGGCGGGGCGGTGGATTTCATCGGTGTTCCTCTGTTTCTCTTTTGCCAAACAAAGAAGATAAACAGGGGTGTGCTGATGGAGACCCCTTTATTGTCCTCATTTACTCTTCTGCCGCCATCACCGTTGGTGGCCGTTTTCCGTCACGGCGGAAACCCAATTCATGGGACCTCAGACCACCGTTTCCCCATACGTCGTCTTCCACGCTGCACGTACTCCACGCCGGTGATTCTGGTGTGGTGTTCACCCTCCGGTCACCACCCCTCCTCTCTCTCCCTTTTTCATTTCTTTGTATGTGGGGCTGCTTCTTTACACACGAAAATCCCAAAACACCCCTGTTACTGTTCAAAGTCTTCAATTTACTGTTCAAAGCCTTCAATTTTTAATATGTATGTATATGTATATGTAGTATAATTATGTTATTAATATTTAATATTAATCAAAATCCAATTCTAATTCTAATTGATGATTAAAAAAAATACTTTAAGTTTTTATTGAAAAAATACTTCAACTTTTTTAGCGCCACTTATCTATAATTTTAAAACATATGATTTTAATACATTTTAAAATGGATAATTATGCTTAAGTTTTTTCATATGATCTATAATTTTCATATTCCACACATTAGTTAGTGGTTTTTTATTTATTCAAGTAAAATGAAAACTGTTCATCCAGATGTTATCAATTAATAACTATAGAAATATGTTTCATATAGTGGTAACTAGCAGCTTGAATTGTAGATGATAGCACTTGGTGTGCTGGAGGTGAGAAGTGACAGCAGCGGTATGAATGCTAACATATGATGGTGGCGACGATAAGGTTGTAAACGAACTAAATGTTCAACAAATAATTTGTGAACCGTTCATGAACATGAATATAGGTTCTGTTCATTTGTTTATATCCATGAATGTTCGGTAACGTGTTCATTTATATTCGTTCGTGTTCGATAGTTCAAAAGGGTTTTAAATTTTTATATTTTTTCTAAATACTTCAAATTCCCACTAATAAGATATTAAATAGATATTAGTGTACACATATCTGTTAAAATTTGTTGGTTTGTGTTCATATTATTCATGTGTGTTCATTATCTAAAATTAACGACGAACACGAACATACTCATTTCTTGAATGAGCATGCAAGAACAAACAATCTCATTCAGTGAGTGTGAACAATTCGTTTGATTCGTTTACAGCCTTAGGTGGCAGCAATAAACCTTCACAAGAAAGTGAATTGGTATAACCATCATTGCTACTCGTCATTTTATAACTTAAACATGTGCGACTTGGTAAGTTGCAAAGAATGTGTTGTCTAATGGAATCAAAATGGTATTTGTATTGTTCAAAAAGATCCTTTTTATTGTCTTAGTTTTGCCATCTATGTAAATAGTCTTTCCTACGTCCAATTTCAAGTTTCTAAATTCATGAAGTCGCCATATTAGCGACAAGCCGACAATGATGTAGCAATATGATGTACAAACTACAAATATATTATACATGTTTTTTTTTTTAATTTAGTCATCTAAGTAGTTATCTACAAAGAAAATAAGGCAATGCGAGAAATATAAAACCAATTGACTTTTGATTAGATTTAGTCAAACTCATTTTTTAATGACCTACTCCAACTTGTATGGTACATGACTATATCTCTCGTATGTGTTTGCTATAAATTCCGTAATTTTTGAATAATTTCTGTTTTTTGGGTTGAAAAGATGGATTGTTTATTATTACTTTTCGTGAGCAAATAGAATAGTATGTCTTGTCTCATCCATGCAAGAGTTATTTAATAATTAACATTTTAATAGATTAACTAGGATTACGACTCGCCGCAATGCGGTGAGGATTCTTTATTTATAACTAAGTCGATCTGCGACCCACACGTTATGTTAAACCTGTCAAACGGGGTAAAAATAGACGATGTAAAAACGTTCACCCACACACGCACGTTGCGTCGTGTTAACTCGCAAAATTTAGAACGAAACGTAAAAACGTTAAGCTAAAGACGCACGCTGTGATGTGTTAAGTCACAAAATTTAGAACCAAGCATAGAGCGCAAAATTTGCGGAAAATGAAAACTATAAAGGACCAAAGTTGAAAGTAAAAAAAGTTATAAGGATAGATTGTAAAAGATAAAAAGTTTTGGGTTAAAAGTAAAAAAACAAATAGTTTTGGGTTAAAAGTAATTTATGAAATACTTTTGGGTGAGAAGTAAAAAAAAACAAATTTTTTTTGAAAACCCCCAAAGGCAACGTTACGACAACCTTATGCATAACAATTTTTTCTTTGAAAAATCCCCAAAGCACACCCCGCGTTGCGGCGGGGCGTAAAACGGTGTCAAATAGTACTAATGTCACACAACCGTCATGGACAACCAACACTGACTCGACCTATAGTATGCGTATTGCGACGAACCTGTCAAACATGGAAAAATAGAGGTAAAAACGTTGAACCACACATGCACGTTGCGTCGTATTAACTCGAAAAATTTAGAACTATACGTAAAACGAAAATTTGCGAAAGATGTAAAGTATAAGTGACAAAAGTTGTGAAGTTAAATTGCAAATAATGAAAACTTTTGGGTTAAAGTTAAAAAACCAAATTATGTAGGGTTAAAATTGAAAAAAGGTACAAACCTTTGGGTTAAAACTAAAAAATCAAGTTTTTTTTTTAGAAAACACCCAAAGCACAACTTACAAGTTCTTATGCACAAAAAGTTTGCTAATTTATGTAGGTTTCAATATGATATTTTATAGAGGTAATTTATATACTAGTGCTCGTTATTAACATATTGAATTGATTCATGTGGTTAAACTTGGCTTGAGCTTTACGTCAGAGTTAAACGAGCCAACGAGCCGAGCCATGGGCCGAGCCGAGCTTAGCTCGAGCTGGGCTTGGTTACAAAATGAGCCAGCTTGATTCACGTCATCTCAAATTGAGTTTTTTAGCTAGTTTTTCTCGGGCTTCTTTCGAGCGAGCTACGAGCCAAGCTACAAGTCATGAGCTTTATAAACAGCCCTACTTTAAATTACATATAAATCTTTCTTTTTCTAGTTCTACCACGATACAAACGAAAACTAATGTTTTCATGGCATTGGCAAACTAGTTATCTTATCATTTTACTAGTTATACTAGTATTAAGCCCCCGCGTTACAGCGGTTGTTGTCAAACTGTGTCAAATAGTACCAATGCTATACCACTATCAGCGATCACCAATATCGGAAAAGCTCGTAGAAACAAAATAAATAAAAACAGAAAAAATAAAGGCGAGCGAAAAGCAGACGTAAAATATTGAATCACGCACGCTCGTTTAAGAGAAATTAAACCGAAACGTAAAAAATAGAAAAAACAACTAAGTCAATCCAGGACCCGTACGTTGCGACGAACTTGTCAAATAGAGAAATATTGATGTGTTGCGACAGGCCAAACAGGAAAAAATACACGAAAAAATGTTGAACCCTACACGCACGTTGCGGTGCGTTAACTTATAGAACAAAACGAAAACTTGGGAATGATGAAAAGTATGGTAGACCAAAATTGAAAAATAAAAAGAGTTGGGGTTAAATTGCAAAAGATGAAAAACTTTAGGTTAAAAGTAAAAAAAACAAAGGGTCTAAATTGCAAAAGAGTAAAAGTTTTGGGTTAGAAATGAAAAAAAAAACCCTATACATGGGGTAAAAAACCATAAATTACAAAAAAAAAAATTATAAAACTTGAATAAGCTATTATATTAATAGAGTAAACTCTAGTTAATGATTAAATACTTATTTATTATCTGCATAATACACAACATGGTTTCAAATTATTTATTATTCTTTGATTAGTTTAATATTTATGAATTAATTATTTTCATATTAGTTTAAGAGATATTAATAATTTATTAGATATTAGATTTAGATATTTATAATATCATTAATTATTAATTGAATTTATTAAGATTAAAATAAAGATAAGGATAAAGATAAAGATAAGTGATATTATATATTGGTTATTCATATTAAAATAAATATATTAAATAAATATAAATAAAATTTATAAGGTTGAAGGAGAGAATGCCATGTGACATTATTTGTAGTCTTTTATTAATATTTAGATTTAGATATGTTTAAAAGAGTTGTATCCAAGAATCCTTAAAAAGTTTGGGCTTTGGCCGAGTAAAAAAGAGCCGGTCCGTATGAAAATTCAAGTTTTATCATAAATCAATACCTAAAATAAAAAGAAATATATTAAAAGTAAATAAAATAAGTCATTTTTTATTAGATTTATATAAAAAAGATATTTGTCAATTTAAACATAGTACATGACAAAATTAAATCATATATTAAAAATAAATAAAATAGAAAGGACAAAACAAACAATTTTAAATAAATTGGAATTAGAAACCAAATAAAAGTTGGTATTCTACCTTCACCCTTGTTATTCTTTTCCGCACCAAAATATTTTAAATACAATTTAAACATAAAATATATTTTTTTTAAATAAAAATTTCTGACTTCTGAGAGTTCAGGCTTTGGGCTGTCGCCCATCTCGCCCATGCCTAAGGTTGGCTAACCATGTTTAAAACTATTATAAATAATTTGATTATGTATAAATATACAAACACACATATATACGAGTACGATCAAATACAAAATAGTTGTGACCTATGAAACGCAGGACACGATTTTAACTCTTAATCGCATTATTAAAGTGGTTAATATTAATTCGTTGGCAGTTTTAGTTAGTTGAATATTAATATAAAAAAACTAGGAGGGAGTGGAAGGGTAAAATTGAAATAGCTTCTATTGTTGATTTTTTTTTAATTTCCTCCCATTTTTTAAACATTCATGCATTTTTATAAGACATTATTTAAAAATATAAATAAAAAAGCGAGCAGTTGTGTTTCCCAATGATATACTTTTTATAGTTATAAAAAAAGTACAACTACATTGCACGTGTAACTTTGTTGTTATACATTGACACGGTGTAAACTGGCATCTGAGGTAGCCTTTTGTGGTAGCATCTAATGTGACATTTATTTAGTGACATGGCTTCTGACGTGGCATATGACGTGATTTTTTTATGACGTGTCATCTGATATAGCACTTGTTTGATGATGCGACATCTGATGAGTGAATTGCAAGTTTTGTCCTTTGTCTTTATAGCCAATTTCAAGCGTTGTCCTTTGTCTTTAAAATTGATGAGTTTTGTTCTTTATGTTTTCAAATGCTACACAGTATGTCCTTGAGGCTTAACTCAGTTAAAATTTTCTGTTAATTCATATCATACAAGGGTAGTTTAATCTTTTACCAATTTATTTAAAAAAATATTTAACAATTAAAACAAAAATAATTAAACAAAATTAATATAATAAGATGGTAGATATTTATGTGTATATAAAAAGAAAAAACCCTTGTCTGCCTCTCTCTCTCTAGTGTCCCCCCCCCCCCCCTCTACCGCCACCATTTTTCACCAACAATCACCACTAGCCACCCTCCACCACTCTCCAAGATCACCATCACACCACGATTGTCACCAACCCGCCACCACTACCACCACTCCGCACCACACCACCTAACACCGCCACTGTGGGACCCACGACCATCACCATACCTCCACCTGCCACAGCCACAGACACCACTTGCCACCGTTGCCACTTACCGTTTCTTCTACCCGATCAAACATATTAGAACGAGCTTCTCCTCGCCCAAACTGTATCGGCGATGCCGCCTTGATCTCCACCATCGATCTGATGGAACCCCACCCCAAAAAGATCGTGTTATCTTTCTACTCAGATCTATGACTTAGAACTGTGCCTAGAAGCTGACCGGGAGGTGGAGGGTGCACCGGCGACAGATCCGTGACCCACGAGTGTCTAGAACTGAGTCCGTTCCTTAGTTAGCGAAAGGTGGAGGGTGCTCTGGCGATCGTCAGATATGAAGAATAGCCGTTTTCCGGTTCCCGAACTTTAATTTTGCTGGAAACGACTTACTGTGGTGGTGAGGCTATATTCGAATGGTTCGCGGCAAGGGTGGATGTGTGGTGGTGATAGTTGCGATGGTGTTGCCGGTGGTTGTTGTTGTTTCGGTGCACTATCATGGTGGTGGACGAATTTGGGATAATTCGATGTGAGTTTAGTGAGAGAATTGAAAGGTGGGAGTTTGTTAAACTTGCTCTTCATAATTGTGGTTAAACATGTGGTAGTCAAGATTGAATCTATGATGAAATTTAACTTGTAATCATAAAAGATAAATATGTGGTGGTCAACTAGTGATTGAATCTCCAGGTTAAAGATAAAGAAAAAATGTAGCTTAGGGAGAGAGAGGAGAGAGTGTAGAGATTTATTTAGTTTATATATCTATATACCTTTATTAAGGAAACTGGGTTTTTTTACCCTTTTCGTAATTTTACCATTCGTACACATTTTGATGCATTATGTACAAGAGAGCCAAGCTATTTTAGAGAGGGTAAACTTGCACATTATCCAAAGATTTAAGACACTTTAGGGGCATTTTAGGGATTTAAACACCTTTGTAACCTAAATACAAATAAACAACAAGAACCCTTAGAAGCCCTTTCAACTTTCGTCCATTAATTGGCGACAATTGAAGTGCTCTTGTAACGAATTGGGAATGTCTTCAAACATACTACATTTCTTTCTAATCTGCAAATCGTGTATGGAATTTGTAATCGGAGCCACAAATCGATGTCTGTCTTTGGTCTCATTCACATCTAAAGGAAGAAGCTATGGCTGTCGTAGGTAAATGTCTTCTTTATGCTAATCAAATTCTTAGAATACAATCAATGGTTGTTGAGTTTCCTGGGTATGTATTTCACCACCAAAACTATCCTACATTCTAACTAATGGCTGTAATTCTTTTTTTTTCCTGCTTGGCATGATGTTTTCATGGCTATATGTAGCTTGATTGGCTTAACAAGTTCATCGCATACATGTGGTTTTATTTCATATTCAATAACTTTAATTAAGTTCATTTTAGGTTTCTTTATTAACCTTCTGTATGTGTAGGCAATGTGACAGACTACAAAGGATATTGCAAAGCCCATTATTGCTAAATAAATTTTAATGATAAAAATTGATTTAGTTGAGTTGGAGACCATTACCTTAGGGTCTTTGTCTCCTACTTTTGAAGGTAATGTTCTTCCCCTTATTATGTTATCTTATTATGTTATCTTATTGGCTCTGAAGGCATGAACGTTAATGAGGGAAGGAATTTCTAAGGTAGAGAGAAAGAGATTTGGATTCAAGAGAGAGCAGGTAAACTATTCATTTCTTTTATCCAGTCAGTAGTCGATATGGTAACGGGTCTAGTGGATTACAACATGGGGTAGCCCCCACGGTATATGGTTTAGGAAACAAGGAACTGGGTAAATTATGGTTTTCGAAACATATTATGGTTTTTTGAACAACTTTACAACAGACAACCAACTGTGAACTCGCTTAACATTTTTGTTGATTCGTTACTACATGCTTTGCAGGTCGTTAGGTATTTAGTTGGAGCTTGCATGAGAGGAGTCGTTGTGGAACATGGACCATTGTGTGTTCATGATAAACTTATGAACTTTAACCTTATGAACTATGAACTTATCTTTTGGTTTTGAACTTATTGCTTCTGCTGATAACTTAGACTTTGTTAAATTGTTTTGTCGCCAATTATATTGTTTGGTTTGGATTTTATCTATTTATTTATATTGTTCAATATGATTGGTGGCTGGATAGTGGTCAGTCACGCTCCCTACGGTGATACTCCGCTTGTGGATTTTGGGGGTGTGACACAGTACCGAACCATTTCTAGAGGAGACAACTCGATACTACACAATCTTAATGCACTTTTTGGTTTTAAAACAAACAATTATATATCATTTTATGGCCTTAGTAGATATGGCAGACTGGGTAATGATCGTCCCATAGTTACAACTCTGGTAATGATTTTTTTTGTGTGTTTAGTATTTAATTCATACAATGAGAATAAAATAAAAATATCTTCCATTTTATTATATTTTCATGGAGATGTACGTGCATAGTAAAGTGATTGTCGATGACCGTATAAATGACAGGAGTTTGCTTGGACATAGGGATTCTAAGGTGGAAATGTACATCCTTTTCTACATGACTTTCTTTCATATTAGGATATAGTGTTAGTGCTCCCTTCCCCTAAAGAAATCATACATCTGAGTTCTGACTTGGCACATTGTAAGTAAAAATTCTTGACCGTAGATCAATTTTCTAAAATGCCCATTCCCCTAATTATCATCATCATGGTATTATTATTGTTGTTATTGTTATTCTTATGTCATGTATCTTAATAATGCAAAAATGACATTTTTATCATAGTGGATTAAATGACATACCGAGCATACCGACTGATTCAGGATTGGGTTTAGGAAACTGTTAGGATCTGAGTTTCTTAGATTGTGTTTGTTTAATTAAAGTGAAGATGAAACATAGATGAATTGTAGCGGAATAATGAAATAAACTTTGATAACACAACCAATGGAAGAAAAGTTTAAGCACACATGTTTAACATTGAATCGAATGATTGTATTTGATTACAATAAACAATACAAATGCATGCATGCACAAGTCTCCCCCTCAGCCTGAGCTCAGTAATTGTTCGTACAGAATGACTTAGAAGAAGAGAGCTTGTAGAACCATACAGAGTACTGTTCTATTTATAGTACAATACAACCACTGAGCATCTTCGGCTGACGTCATCATGAAAGTGACATCTAACCTCCTAACAACCTCTAAGGACTGTTACATACAACCACTGATTACTAAACTACTGATTACATACACAATGCATAAGTAAACCACTGATTCTTCATTCCACTGTTGTAGCCTAAGCACTGATGTTGAGCATCAGTGCTTTCTTCAAAGGATGATCAGTTCTTTGGAGGAGCAGTGCTTTTGTCTTCAACAGTGCTTTGGACACATCAGTAGATTGAGCTTCAGTACTTTGATCTTCATCAGTGCTTGGTCTGTCAACAGTTGTAAAGAGCGGTGCTTGGAGTCTATCAGATGTTGAAGCCACTGTCAAGGGGAGAGACTTGAACAAACAATGCTTACGGTGATCCACTGTTCTGAACCAGTTTTGGCTTTGCATATCATCTGTTCCTTTGTAGGGTTTAATCCCAACAATCTCCCCCTGGAATAGATGATGCCAAAACACTTCATTATTTAAGATCTTTATTGTCTTATCAACATTTCCCTAACTTGGCCCTTAAATTGCAGCTCAATGCTAAGCGAATATTCATCATCCTCATCCCTGCACAGTTGAAGCTCTAATATATCTTGGAGGTCAGCTACACCCAAGCCTAGTGCATCCTCCCTTGAAATTTGCTTAACTTCTCCACTGGACTTAAGCAATGTCAATACGTGGGTCTTTTGATCAGACTTCCACTTTAGTATTTTTTAGTTCAGTGGGTTTCTTGGGAGAGGTTTTATATTTGATGAGTTTGGTGATGGAGGCCTGCTCAAGACTCTTTTGGCAATTTCCTGTAGCTTTGCTGAGTCAGGGTCCTCTTGAATCATTCTTTTGATGGCTTCTTTCATATACACAACTTCACTTTCAGCATCTTATGCATCAGTCTGTTTTTGTTTCTTCCTTTGATTCAAAGCAATAATGGAAGTGTCAGATGATGTGAATAATGTTTTCAAAGAGAGGGCCTGCTGCTGAGACTCGTCAATTTTCTTGGTTCTATATGCTGGTTTCTTTGGAAGTTTAGGATCTGTTTCTCTTTGTCTTTCCAGCTTTTCATATGCCATATCAGTATATTGCCTTGACCATTTTGCTCTGGTTGTACCAAATTTTGCTGCAACCAACTCTTGCTTCTTTCTTTTGTATTCCAAGGTAAGATCAGCAATTGCCTTTTTGTACTTGCTCCAATTTGGTGCAGATCTTTTCATACCTGGATCCTTCTTTATCCTTTCAATTCTGTTTGCTACACTTTTCAGAGCAATGAGTGGCCAGTCTTTGAATTGCTCAACCTTGGCTGGGTAGAATTTTTCTCTCATGATCAAGTCAAGGAGGTCTTTTCTCATCTCCTTTTACAGGTCAGCATCTGGTGGCAAGTTAGACATTTTTTTACTCAAGTCTCTTGCATAATCTTCCAATTGTTTGACTTTAGTAAGTAAAAACTGCATTCGACTTGAGATGCTATTGTCACTCTCCCCTTGGCATTCATATCTAGCTTGTATTTCAGCTTGCCTGGCTTTGAGTTTTAAATACTCATCCAAGTTCTTTGGATCTCTAAAACCAACTAGAGATGGAAATTTTCTTTTTGAAGGATCATCCACTGTATAAAACTGCTTCATTTCACTTTTAACTGCATGCAATTCTAGTTGATAATTAACTGCTATTGGTATAACATTTGCAGGATCATGTCCTACAAGTGTTGTTGGATCAGTGATTGGGTTGGCTAATTTTGGAGGAATGAATGGTTGAGGTTTGGTTTGATTGAAAGGTGCAGATGATATAGGAGTGGGTGCTGGTATGTCATCATCATGCACTTGAAACTTTCTTTTTCTTGTATAGACCTTTTTAAAAGAAGGCATTTTTGGTGGGGATTTGGAAGCTTGACTGATTAAGGCTTGGGAAGGGATATTTGAAGTGGTGGATGACTGATTAACAGCTGTTAAAACAACTGGTGTTTCAACCAATGTTGTCATAACAACTGTTGAAGTGTCAACAGTTATCTTCTGCTTTATGGAAGGAGTTATTTGTGATGTTGGTTCAGTAGGGGTTGGGAAAATGGTGAGGGCAGTGGTTGTGGTGATAGGAGTTTCAACATCTGTTGGTTTTGAGGGCGTGGTGAGGAACTTTTGGGGATTTCAGAAGGTTGTTCAGTGGGTTTGGAAGTTGTGGTTTTGGGTTGGCTGACCTTTCTGGCTGTTCTTCTTCTTTTGGAAGTACCATGTTCTTCCTTTGCCATTAGAACTTTCTTTTCTTTTGCAAATCTTTTAGAGCCCTTTTGTTCCATTCTCTCTTTTCTATTGTCTTTTTGTTCAGCAAATAGGTTGAGAGTCACATCAACCTACTTTGAACCATCTGGTTTTGGAATTTCCACAACAGGTTTAGCTTTTGGGTCAGGCTCTAAGTGTAAACCATCCTTCCCTTTCTTTCCTTTCTCCCCCTTTTTGGCATCATCAGGGTTTTCTACATAAATAATTGTAGGAGGAGAAGTACCAGTGGTTTGGAGTAGATGAGATTTTATTGCTTTAATGTCATCTTGAGTATCCTTATACCTTGCATCCATCATATTTCTGAGCATTTGTAACTATATCTCATGTTGGTGATCAACATATTTTCTTTGTTGATGAAGCAAAAGTTGTAGGAGTTGCCATAGCTCACTTGTTGTGGTAGCAGATGATGAAGCAGTGGATTGAGACTTTGATGAATGTAACAACTGTTGCAGCATATTTTTGATATCTGCCACAGATGTTTCAATATTGTTAATTCTCTCCGTCAATTCCTGATATTTTAAACCATCACCCAATTTAATGGGATCATCTGATTTCCCACCAACAGTGGTTGTATCAGCAGTTCGACCAGGAGAAGTCTCCCATGGATCATCCACTGATGCCCATTTTTCTTGGTACTGGGGACTTCTTTCCTTAGCAGTGGTTACCTTAGTAAACGCACCAGTGGGTATCGGGTACACACTAGTGGTCACCTTGGTTCCCAAGGAAGAAATTGCCTTCAAGGGAGTCTTACTAATGAAACTACTGTCTAGGTGAAAATCAGTGGATTCAACACATGTAGTAGCTGCTCCACTTGAACTACCACCAAGAGTTACATGTAACTCAAGGGGTGTAACCTCCTCAACTGTTGATGGGTTAGCAATGGTAGAGGCATCAAACTCAGTCACTTGTTGGAGTATATTCTCAGTGATGGGTTGTTGAGAAGAACTGATTTGTTTCTGATCCATATCTAATGCTTTCAACAGAGGTAACATGGATGGTGGTAATGTGATTGTAGGGATAGGGGTAGAAAGAGAATTTACCCCGGGAGCAGGGCTATTGAACATACTCTCAAGTGAGGGTAATGTATCATAGAGTGGTGTCCCTGTGTTTACAACATGTTCCTTTTGTGAGGAAGCAGGAGGAGTTGAGGCTATAGGTGGAGATCTGACCAACTGTTGTGAGGAAGTAGCAACAGTGGTTGTTGGTGATTTTGTGTTGTCACAAGAGTTACTTCTGGGATCTCATCTTCCAGAAGATCCTTTCTAGAGGGTTTGGGGGGCATTTTGGATTTTTTTTCTTGATGGTCTTTTTGGTGATTTTTGGTGGGGGTTTCACAGCAGTGGTTATGTTGCTGTGGTCACCAAGAGCAGTGGGCTCAACAACAGAAACTTGAGGAGCAGATGTGGACTCATCCAAATTTTGCTCAGGTTTCTCTGTTTGTGTTTGAGAAGGTTTTGACAGCCTTGTAAAAGTTTCAGAAGATAGGTTGTTTATTTGACAAGAAGCACATTGGATAAGCACTTGTGCACTATCCTTTGGGATCTTCTTTTGTAAGTAATAACTCAAAAATCTTGGAAACAGTAAAAATGGTTTTTTTTTTCTTTTCTTTGATGTTATTTACATTTTTAACCATATCATTGAAAATCTATTGGGAGTAATTAAAATCAACTTCTGCCATGATAGCATATCCCAAGTATTGGATTTTCAATAGAATTTCATTAAAAGCTGTTGTTTTGTTTGAAACACACATGAGCAAGGTATGGAATAAAAATATCATGGGAGGTGGAAAACTTCCCTTTTGTAAAGTATCTTTTTTCATTTGTTCCTCATACCCTCTCTCAATTAAGTCTCTTTGGTATTCTGCCTTTGGGAAAGAATTTTTACCTGTATGATCATTCATCTCAAAAACCTCAGAGATGGTTTGTGGTGTGATAGCAACCTGAATGCCCCCTACTTTCGAAGTAATAGCCCAAGGATTGTTGTCTTGAACTTCTAATTTTGCATTTTTCCAAAAATCATGTAGGGTTTCTTGGTAAATAGGTGCGTTGCAGGTCAACAAAATATTGTACTTTGAAGATGAAATATCATTAATGATTGAGTGGAAATCTGTGTTCTTACTTGTTTTCTCAAGTGTGCACAGATAGTTATGAGGGTTTTTGAGTGCAAGAGACATGGTGATTCAAAGAAATTTGCGAGTTGGAGAAGATGAATAATTAGAAGGAATTTGATGGAAACTGCTTTTGAAAGAATTTTTGAATTAGATGCGGCAGTGAAAACCCTATTTGGGGTTTTGATCAAGGTTTTATAAAAGTGAAAAGTGAATGCTGACGTGGCGGCGGTTACAAAGATCGGACGGCTAAGATTTGTCCACGTGACAACCTCTGATGGGAATGGATGACACTTGTTTAGGAAACCACTGATGGACAATATCAGTGGATGGTATCAATAAAATATGAACAGTGGGTGTTTTTCACTATCAGTGGATAGCCAACAGTGATTGAAACACTGACGTTTGGTCAATCAGTGGTCAACATGAAAATGAAGGAACATAGGTTGTCTTTCAGCAGTGGATAATTTTTACCAATCAGATGTTTGAACCAAAACAGTGGTTGCAACAGACTTTTAAGGATTAATGAAAAATTTTCATTTTTAACTATTTTTAAGGATGGATTTTTTATTTTTCTGAAAACATTTTAATGATTTATTCATAGAAGAACTGGATTTTGCATGTTATTCCATGTTTAGCATGTCAATCCTAGAGATCAAGCTTTCAAAGGTAGACGTGTCTAATGCTTTTGTTAGCACATCTGCCAGCTGATCTTTAGTTGGAACATGATGCAGAGAAATCAAACCTTTTTCATAGCAATCCCTCACAAAATGATGTATGATGTCAATGTGCTTGGTGGTTGAATGTGAAACTAGATTTTTGATGATATTTTCTGCTGCTTGACTATCCAACATGAGTGGTGTTTTCAAAGCAGTGATACCAAAATCCAGCAGTTGATTTTGAAGCCATAACAGTTGGGCTGTGCAGCTTGCAGCAGCAATATATTCTGCCTCAGCAGTGGATATGGAAACATCTGCTTGTTTTTTGCTTTCCAAGACACTAAGCAATTGCCTAGGAATTGACACCCTCCTGAAGTGGACTTCCTTGTTGTGTTACATCCAGCAAAGTCACTATCTGAGAAACCTGAAAGCTTGATATTTCCATCAGCTGGATACCAGATACCAAGTGTGGGAGCACCTTTTATGTATCTGAATATCCTTTTTACAGTAATAAGGTTTGACTTTCTAGGGGCTGATTGGGATCATGCACAAACACATGTTGCAAACATGATGTCTGGCCTAGATGCAGTTAGGTACAATAAAGACCCAATCATCCTTCTATAAAGAGTTTGATCAACCAAATCATCTTTTTCATCAGACATGACAATCTTGGTGGTTGCCATGGGTGTACTACATGGTTTGCAATCATTCATATCAAATTTGGTTAAAATTTCTTTGGCATATTTTCCTTGATGAATGAAAGTACCATTTTGCAGTTGCTTTACTTGGAGACCAAGAAAGCACTGTAGTTCACCCATTGCACTCATCTCAAACTCAGCTGTCATGAGTTGTCTGAACTCTTCAAACATTTTAGGACATGTGCTTCCAAAAATGATGTCATCCACGTAAATCTGGACAATCATCAGATCTTTCCCTCTCCGTTTTAAAAACAATGTTTTGTCAATTTTGCCTCTTGTAAAACCAATAGAGAGTAGAAAGGTGGATAGAGTTTCATACCAGGCTCTGGGTGCTTGTTTCAGGCCATACAAAGCTTTATTTAGCTTGTAGACAAGATTTGGATAAAATGGACCCTCAAAACCAGGAGGTTGACAAACATATACCTCTTCTTGAATCTTACCATAGAGGAAAGCACATTTGATATCCATTTGGAACACCTTTATGTTGTGGTTGACAGCAAAGGCCAGAAATAGTCTGATAGCTTCCAATCTTGCTACAGGGGCAAAAGTTTCATCATAGTCAATGCCCTCTTCCTGTCTGAAACCTTGAACCATAAGCCAAGCTTTATTCTTGACAACAATGCCCCTTTCATCAGTTTTATTTTTGAAGACCCACTTTATGCCAATAGGACTCACATTCTCTGGTAGTGGTACAAGTTCCCATACTTGTTATCTTTTAAAATGTTGGAGCTCTTCCTGCATGGCTTCTACCCAACTATTTTCTTTCAGTGTCTCTTGGTACTTGACTGGTTGATGGAGTGATAAAAAGCCAGCAAAAAGACAGATGTTTTGGGACTGACTTCTGGTGAGAACCCCTTCACTGATGTTGCCAATGATTTGGTCTGGTGGATGAGACTTCAAGAAGATTAACTCTCCTTTGTATGGAACAATGGCATTTAAGGGTGAGGGCTGCAGACGTGAATCATCTGAGCTAACATGTAACACCTCGAAAATTCACGTCCTATAAAGTGTTGACGCGTGTCATATGTTTGAACGTGTGAAAGAATGTTTTGAAAGGATTAAAGTTGACAAACATGAAAAGTATATGAAAATACGAGTTTGAAAAGTCAACAGTGAATAAATATATTGTATAATAACCCTACATGATGCTCATACCTTCAAACGAATAAATCATGGATCATACGAAGCTAAAAGTGAGAGATTACAAACTGCAGGGACTAAATGTGTCAACATGTTTAAGTTATACCTCTGAGTGACCTTTTAAGCAAACCCGAAGCTTTGTAACGATTAATTATGCTCACTAGAATGCACGATAAAAATTTCATATAGTTTCGTTATCGTATGAGAAAGTTATGATCAAATTCGTGTACGAGGGGTTAAAGCGTCAACGTTGAAAGTTTGGACCTTTCGGGTGACAATAAAGTTAACCGGGGACTAAAAAAAGTGGGTAAATATATTAAAGCCCTAATATGTCAATTTAGAGGGTTCAAAGTGCAAGAAAATAAGTTAATTGACCTTTCGGAGGACCAAAAGCCAAGGATGCAAACTGAAAAAGAAAACATTGCCCAGATAACAGGCTTACGGACCGTAAAGGTCCACCCTTACGGTCCGTAAGGGTCGTCCAGATGCAGCAAATCGGGAAACTTGGCTGTTCAGCCTTGGAAACGACCTAGATCAGATATTTTCACTTTAAGGGCGACTCCTACATGCTTTTAGGACTTAGGGGCACCTGTCAATGATCTAAGAACATTGCTAGAGTTGTGTGGCAAGATCTTGTGCAAGATTAAACACTATAAAAGGCCCTCATGTGCAACAACTTTGATCACACCTTCATCTGCACATTTGGGGCATTTCTGGATCTAAGGATCTTTCTCTAAGCATCACATTTCGTGCATAGGACCTCAATAAGTTAGCCTAACCCTTCTTAATTAAGTTTTAGCTTAGTATTAGCTTAAAAGTCAAACCGTCGTAATTAACGGTTGACTTTAAGATTAATCACTAATGGTTCAGTGATTAGTCGAATCAAAAGTAGTTATAAGTTGGTAATTATGTGGGTAATAAACCCTCAAAAGGGTTCCCCCTGATTCCCACTCTAACTAGGTCAAATGTCGGGTCAAACTTGTATTTAAAAAGTCAACAGAATGTGTAAATTACAATTTATGCATAATTAGCAATGTAGAACACATACAACCTGTTTGATCATTAATATAAATTGGTAATTAGTGTAAGAACATGTCTAAACATGTTCAACCCGACAATTTCCTGTTTAGACCCGGTTCGGAACCGAAAGTCGCATAGTTTGACTTATACTTTGACTTTCAGTTCTGACCCGTTTTGGTATGATTTAGAAATACCTAAGAGCTTCATTTGGACCAGGTTACATGCTAGTATAACCCTCTGTGATTATACACCTCGGATCATTAGTTATCCAATTAATATGCATGATTCCGTTAATTGCTCATATGTTGACCATTATGCCCTTTTCACCTTAAAACGTAAATTTTGGAAATATAAAATAGTAGAAACCTTATTTACTGATAAATAAACTTGCATACAAAATTTGACATCAGTTTGAGGTGTAGGTTAAGAGTTATGCTCGTTAGCGTAAAATTAAAGCTTTATGTTAATTAAACGGCGTATTTAGCGTATAGCCTACTTAAACATACTTTTTGGAATCAAACTTAATACCCACTGATATAATATATTATTTGGGGATTTTTAAAGATTTTTAATTAATTTTAGGCTGAGCATAACTAATAGTCGTAAGCTTAATCCGGTAATTCTCAGTTTTGCCCTTACGGGCCATAAAATGAGTTTTACATATCTAAACGACTCCAAACCTTTGGCTACAGATCACACTTGATAAATAAATCATTTTAAGCCTTCTGGAATAATAAAAATATCAGCTTTAAGTATCGAACCCGGAAATGGCTTTTAATCGCCTTATTAAGCATTTTAGCGCATAGTATGTACTAAGACTATTTTAAACATACAAGGGTGATACCTACTGATATTTGAGGCAAATTATAATATCTTAACAGTAAGCAAAGGTTGTTAAACTCAGACTTCAGTTTTGAGCTTTTCGGCTTATGTGAAATTACCAAAATGCCCCTACGGTGCATAGTTTGGTTATAATTGATAAATTTCACATATATACTTTACCCTACTGTTATAACTTAATAAAATTAGTATTTTTACTGATTACATCCGACCTGTAACTCAGGTGAATACTTAAACTTTTTTATAACCTTTTAAATGACCAAACTACCCCTACGGGGCATAGTTTGTGGTTAAATTCGTTTCGGGCATAATAAAAGACATATTACTGATGTCACAACATATATGAAGCATATTAACTTAGGAAACCTGTAAATGGCTCATATGCATACCCGTTACGCTTATTACGCGTTCGGTTCAGTTTATGTAACTAGTTTACATAAACTAGCCTAAACGGGTCAAACCTTATCGGTTTTATCTCAAAATCCAGAGTGTGTATGAAATACCCATATTAAGCAAGTCTCCGAACTTGTCGGTTCTAAAGCACATTCTATCCGGTCTTCGCTTTATAGTGCGTACGAACCGTATCATTGAAACTAACCGGTCTAAGCTATGGCTTAATTAAGGACCCGTTAGAAATCTAATAGGTTATTATAAACCTTCGTTCCAGATTAGGAGCCCAGTAAAAGTACTTGCATTTGCTGTATTTGATTGATACTTTGCTCAGGTAAATACTCTTAACTTATTTTCCCTATACGGGCTTGGGATACGGTACTATAAAAGTACCGCTTGGTCGGGTATGTAGTCATTTAAATCGGATTGTGATTAATGTATTTACATAACTCGCTTTGTTCTGTATTATTTGATGTATGGCCCTTGGGGGTTAAATGACCATGTCCCGGATATCCTTGGCATCATTTTACGAAATGGCCACGACCTAAGCACGGGGTGTAGGCGTACACCTGACAGATGCATTATGTAAAAACTGGTAATCCACTAAAGGAATCAACCTTGTGGGCACTATACCTGTGGCGTGTCAGTTAACTTAAACCGGCTCTTCTAACCGGTGCTAATGGACGGAAAATAAGTAAATCTGTATACAAGATTATATACAAATAATTGTCCCAAGTTATAAAGATATTTTGTGCCGAAGTGCATTCAAATCGATTTACAAACTCTTTTCCAAATGAGTCAGTTGAGTTGTATTTACCAGTGTAAACTGACGTATTTTCCAAAAAGGCTAAGTGCAGGTAATAGACGAAATAGGCTGGCTACTCCAGGCATCATTACTCAAGTCTCGCAAGCTCTAGATGTCAAAGTCTGTTGAACAATAATTTCTTTTTATTTGATCCGCCTGTGGATCCTTTACTTTCCGTTATAATACTTGGATATTACTTTTTATTCGGAATGTAATATATTTATCTTTTGCTTCCGCTGTGCATTTATAAAATTGTGTTGTTTGACTATTATGTTGCCAACCACGTCACGATACTCCCCACCGGGCCCACCGGTGACACGTCCGGTGACACGTGGAAAGTCGGGGTGTGACAGGTTGGTATCAGAGCCAACACTGAGTGAATTAAACACTAGTCTTTTGTGTTTAATATCAGTTACACAGTTGCACATTCTTGAGTCTAGACAAGAACATAGGACAAATTCTAATTCGTTTTATTTTGTCCTTATTTGATTCCTTTGTTATTTTTCTGATTAGCCCTTGCATGGGCAAGTCATTTTTTTTTGAAGTCCCGTTTAGGGCAACCATATACTTGTTTAAATTTTAAAGGAACGATTATATTTAAATTATCATTCCTATATTATAAGATCTATCATTATGATAAAATGGCAAAATCTAAAAGGACAAGACCTAGCCACGTGTCACATTAAGACAAGGCCAAGACGGTAGTTCCACAATTAGATTCAGACCCTCGTTAACATTTCAATTAAGGAGTGTTCTACGTTAATTATTATTAAAAAGAATCTAAAAGTTAAAACCTAGCCTGAGTGTCACTACAGACAAGGCCAAGATGGTAGAACCTATACAAGAGATTCAAATTTTTTTCAAATATCTAAAAGCATATTATCATGCTTGACAAAGTGTGATAGGATAAAATCACATAAGTCATTCTTAAATGGGTTATTTTTAAATTCCCTTATTTATATAATCATCCCTTATGGATGAAGTGCCCACGGGCTATGATTAATGTCCTCTGAGACTAAAGACAGTGGTAGTCTACAACTCCCTGTCAAGAAAAAGGTAATGAACTTTGATTCAACCTTTAATGCCTTGATTCCCTGAAATCATGGCTTATAAATTAAACTTGTCTACGTGACTAGGCCTTTTGTGTTATTATTAACTTATAATTTAGGATTATGATAAAGATCCTGAACAAGGTTTATATTTAACAAATTAACTAAAATGTGTATTAAAAGCATGGTTAATAAATCGTTTAAGAACGATAGTACTGTATGGGCTTCTAAATGAACCTTGCCCTTATTTTCTTTTTGTAGCAATTAAGACTACATGGCTGACTCTGACGAGATAAACAGTCACCCTTTGGAAAACCGCGATGATAATGATAGGATTAATATAACCAAAGGAGAGCTTCGTTCACTGATTGACACAGCTGTATCTAAAGCTGTAGAAGAACAATTTAAGGAGTATAGTGGGACGCATAGTCGAGCCTCATCTATACCCCACTCTAAGTCTGTTCCTAAAACTCATTCAGAGCCTCATAACAAGCCGCCCTCTAAGAAAGAGGAGCCAAAGAAGGATAACGATCGACATTCATCAAATGAACACAGTGTTCCATCCAAGAAGATAGCGTTCGATAATGAACCACATACCAAGTCTTGTACCTATAAGTACTTTGTTTCCAGTAAACCCCGAGATTTCACTGGGGAGAAAGGAGCAGTAGATTGTATGACCTGGTTGGATGAAATGGACACGGTGGTGGACATCAGCGGTTGTGTGGAAAGGGATGTAGTAAAGTATGTATCCCAATCGTTCAAAGGAGAGGCACTGGCATGGTGGAGGTCTCTCATTCAAGCTGCTGGGAAGATCCCGCTCTACAACATGTCATGGGAGCAGTTTGTTACCCTCATTATGTAAAACTACTGCCCTCAACATGAGGTCGAAAGAATTGAATCTGATTTCTTATCATTGGTGATGACAAACTTAGATTGTCAAGCTTACCTCACCAGTTTCAATACCCTGTCCAGACTGGTTCCTTACTGTAACACCCGTTCTTATAAATCAAGGTTTAGCGTATTATTTACGAAAACAATCATGTAATTTAGATTACATATACATCGGAAAAACGGGTTTACTAAAACTTTTACAGTTTAAAAGTTTGACAACACATTGTATATGAATTCGTCGTTTAAAAGGTACAACGAAAAGTCGCGCGGAAGCTTGTATTTTATCGTGTTCGGTTCCTCATCGAGCTTGATCTTCATCCGGGCACACATGGCAATCACCTATGATCAAAACCAACTTAAAAGTTAGTTTTGATAGTCAAATATGTAGTTCAAACAAGCACAGGGGTTAAATATGAAGTTCAAACAAGTACAGGGGTTAAATATGAAGTTCAAACAAGTATAGGGGTTAAATATGACAAAAAATAATATTTTTTTGAGTTTGGAGGTGTCTCGTGACGCCAAGGGGCGTCGCGTGACGCTAGGCCCCCTTTTCAGCAGAATGTTGCTGCATATTCCCAACACGATCTGATTTCACGGAAACGGCCATAACTTCTTCGTTATTGATCCGTTTTACCCGATTCTTTTTCCTACGCGTCCGTAATTTAATTATCCATCTAATGGAGTTAAAACCCAACAACCTTCATAATAAAATTTCAGACTTTTAAGTCTTCGGCTTATCGCCCTTTTGCCAAATTTTGACCCGTTCATGTTTTTATCAAACAAAACATGTTTGTTTGATCCTTATTCTCACGATAATCATAATTTCAATAATTCCTATCATATTAGGTTCAAGTCACGGGTTTCTTACGTATCTTAAACCCGTTTACGCTCATATGCGTAATTTGACCCGTTAAGGGTATTTAGGCATATTTTGAGCATGAAACGCTTTCATTCGTTTCTAGCGTTATTATACCACATTACTTATTATGTGATCTTCCACCACAACTAAATTTGTGGTGAACTTAATGAGATGATCTATATAATCCGAGTTTTTCTCGTCGGATTGCTAATTTACGACAAAGACTCATATTGAGTCTTTTGACCCAAGATTTACCCTTTTCATTCTCTATACTTATTCAAAGTATTTGCTTGATCATATAACTTGTTTTTAAACGACTCTTAAGGTTCATTTACTCGATTTTGCTTACGAGGGCGTTTTGGTCATCTTAAACCCTTTCTTTACAACAAAGGACTTTTCATGTCGTAATTGACCAAAATTCCACTGTTTAAACTAGGATCTTGTTTAAATAGCCATCATGTTTTTAAAACACAATGACAATAACTTAAATCATTCGGTTTACTTAAAAGATAACCCAATGTCCATTTTAACTTGTTTAGCCCTCATTGAACTTCAAGTTCTAATGATGATTTGACCAATTATACATACCTGGCTCGAATCAATATATTGATTCGTTTTGATACCTTGCCTTAGTAGCCGCTAAGCGATAGCGATGTACATATCCATCCGATATTTATTTCTATGATCACATAGCTCAACAAACTATTAGTCGATATTGTCAAAAGGTGATAATTTCACCTTTTGACCCGTTTGGTCTAAAGGACCATGAAACTCTATGAGGTGGTATTTATTACCATCTTATCTATATGACTAACTTCGGTTTACACCGTATAGTCGTTCTACTTGTAAATCATCTATTGATTTCTTTGACCCATTATAACCCAAGCTATAATGTGTCTTTCCCCAATTTAATGGTTGTTGTCCACAAATGACCAAAGTACAATTTTACCCTTATTATTTGCAATGGTTTACCTTATAAGGTAACCATTTAAAAACTCATTATCTTTTAGTCATTTCATGACTAATTAACCGCATTAGCTCCTTTTTATCCATTAAACATGATTTATGACCATTGTCTTTTGTTCCGGACCGCACTTGCCGTGTCGGAACATCATAATTTAAAACAAGACTTACTATTCACGACCTATCAAACCAATAGGTATCAAATAACTAGAGTGTAAGCTTTACTTACCTTGTATCCGGATTATGCTCTTTTCCGCGTATACGATCCGTTTGACCCGCTTCTTTCCCCAAGCCTCCGTCTAGCTTGTCAAGAGTCAAACTAACATCATAATTCGTAAGATGGTTAGATTAGTCATCACTATTATGACTATTTCATCTTACGGACTTTATGTCGAAACTTCTATTTGACTTCATCATAGGTTAGTTCGACTTTATAAAGTCAACTACCTTTAATCATATAATATGCACGATTAAGGCAAATAAATATTATGATTAAAACCCGTTTTATCTCATATCTCATGTAATTAGTCAAGCTTGCCAATTATGCGTTTCACTTGGATTTCAACACTTTACTTCTCATTTAGGCATTTTAACAAACACCTAACGGGCATAATTCTACATGTTTACTAACTAGTTCATAACTAGCTATTTTACCAAGATTTACATCAAGAATCAAATCTCTATGTCTAGTGTTTATAAACAACATCTAGGTCTTGCATCCTATCTTTCAAATTTCACAATTAAACACTCAAATTCAAGTGTTCATCATTTTATCATGAAGACCCACTTAACATATATATGGGAAATCATCAAATCATTCAAATCATAACATCATATGTATGATTTTCACTTAGGGTTTAGTTCCTAAGCATGTCTACATCACTAATTTAGCCATAGCTCCTCTAATCCATACCTAATTCGCGATTAGGATGATTATCAAAATTTTTACAACTTCACGAATGTTAAAAATTCGACATACCTTATGATCCCCACGACTAGGTGATCATTTATATGTGTTCATGCATCGATTTGTGTCTTGATTTGAGCTTCAATTTGTTGAGATTGTTTGAGCTAGGGTTTGGAGCTCTTGCTCCTTCTCCTGGACTACTTCACGCACGCACACACACATCAAGTGTGTGTGTTATGTTATTTTATTTTTTTTAAGTTATAATTCCATTTTCAAGTTACCCGGCTTTGGTCCCTCGTGTTTGGTTAGTTATTAATTAGGTCACAACCTAACTATTTTCAATAATATTCCCACTTATTAACTAGGTTTAATATTCCTAGTTAACTTAGCGGGTTCGGGAATATTTATGACTAAGTTTATTTTATGTCCCGTTAACCCGGGCCTTTTATCCATTTTATTTCCTTAAAAGCTTTTATTCACTTTTTATTTAATATTAGGATTAATTAAATAAATCCTAATATTTACCGGGTAAATTTCACCACTAACGGTACTTTACCCGTCTTTTAGTATTAACGGAGTTTGATTACCAAACCCGTTTTCGGGGTGTTACACTTACCTTGTAACACCAGAGCCCAAGCGAATTGCTCGCTTCATTGGGGGTTTAGCCCCGGAAATCAAGGCCAGTGTTAAGGCTTCAAGACCTGCTACGTTTAGGTCAGCAGCTGATCTCTCTTTATCCCTTACTCTAGATGCGGTCAGGTTGAGATCGCTAAAGAAATCTGAAGAAAGTAAGAGGAAGCGTGAGGATGATAACTCACGAGGGTCAGAGAAGAAGCACAAGGGAAACACCGACTCTAAGAAGTCTGGGTCTGGAAGGAATAGTCAGCGAACAGAGGAAAAACCAAAGTGCACGATTTGCTAGAAATGCCACTTTGGAAAGTGCAGACTTGAATCCATTTCTAATTCAGGAGCACCTGCATGTGGGATATGCAAGTCTAAAGAGCACAAGTCGATAGAGTGCAAGAAGATAAAAGATGCCACATGCTACAACTGCAATGAGAAAGGGCATATCAAAACCAACTGCCCTAAGTATGCCAAGAAGCCTGACGAGGTCAAGAAGACCAATGCAAGGGTCTTTCGAATGGACGCCAAAGAAGCGGTTCTAGACGACAATGTGATTACAGGTACTTTCCTTGTAAATGATGTCTATGCAAGAGTACTCTTTGATTCAGGCGCTGATAAGTCTTTCGTAGATCATAAATTTTGCAAATTGCTGAATTTACCTGTCAAAACCTTGAGTATAAAATATGAGGTAGAGTTAGCAGATGGCACCATAGAAACCGTCTCCACTGTGTTAGATGGATGTGTGATATCCATTAAGAACCACTCTTTTCCTCTGTCTCTACTTCCCTTTAAGTTGGCCGGTTTTGACATAGTCTTGGGTATGGACTGGTTATCTCACAACCAGGCCCAAATTGTCTGTAACAAAAGGCAAGTGGTGATCAAGACTCCGTCTGGCGAGCCACTTACCATTCGGGGAGATACCCAGTATGGGCTGCCTGAGCAAGTGATTATGCTCAAGGCTTCAAAATGTTTAATCTCCCGTTATGGGCTGCCTGAGCAAGTGACTATACCATTCGGGGAGATACCCAGTATGGGCTGCCTGAGCAAGTGACTATGCTCGAATATGCTAGAATAGTACCAACTCTTGCTTCACCAGAACCAGTATTAATCTCCCGTTATATTTGGGGATTAATTGGAGAGATAAGACACGTAGTCAAGGCAGCTAGACCTCAAACTATAGAAGAAGCTGTAGAACTAGCAAATACCTTGACAGATGAATTAGTCCGTACCCGAGAAGAGGATCAAAGAAGGAACCTAACCCAAAAGCTTACACAAGAATTTCGTTCTGGAAATTTTAACCATGGGAAAAATATAGGTTCTACCTCTACACCTTATTGTAGGGATTGCAAAAGAAAGCATTCAGGAAGATGCTCCATATACTGTAACTTTTGCAAAATATCGGGACACAAGGAAGAAGACTGCAGGAAGAAAAACAACAGGATATGCTACAACTGCGGAGAACAAGGTCACATCAAGCCTAACTGTCCGAAATTAGCTCCAGCTACGAATAACATGAACACTAAAAATGCTAGAGCATTTGTTCTAACTGCAGATGAAGCCAAGATGATTCTAGATGTCATAGCTGGTACGTTTTTAGTTAATGATATCTTTGCTAAAGTATTATTTGACTCTGGTGCAAACCAAAGTTTTATTAATACATATTTTGCAAAATTTTAAATCAGTCATTAACTAAGCTACCACAAGAATGCTTAGTAGAGACAGCCAATGGAGAAACCGTTAGGATTTCTGAAATCTTGCAGGGAGCAAGAATAGAAATTTTAAACCAAAAGTTTATTGCAAATCTTTATCCCATGAATCTAGCAGGATTTGATGTTGTTTTAGGAATGGATTGGTTAATAGCCAATAAAGCCAGTATTTTATGTGATCAAAAGTTAATTCAAGTAAATTCACCAAAAGGTAAAACGATCACAATTAAAGGAGATAAACCTTCTAGGTCCACTAAACTTATCTCTGTGATGAAAACTGCAAGTTACATAAGAAAAGGTTCTATAGTGTATTTGATTTCTATAATCACTAACACTAAAGGAAAGGATTTAAAAGATATTCCAGTAGTATCTCAGTTTTCAGATGTATTTCCAGAAGAATTGCCAGGGCAACCTCCAGATAGAGAAGTTGAATTCAGAATCCATTTAATACCAGGAACAGCACCGATTGCCAAAGCACCTTACCGTTTGGCACCCGCAGAAATGCAAGAATTAAAGAAACAATTAGATGAATTGTTGGAAAAAGGATTCATACAACCAAGTTCGTCGCCATGGGGAGCGCCGATACTATTCGTTAAAAAGAAGGACGGGTCAATGCGTATGTGCATTGACTACCGTGAATTAAACAAGGTTACGATTAAAAATCGGTATCCATTACCGAGAATCGATGATCTGTTTGATCAACTGCAAGGAGCTCGATTTTTCTTCAAAATCGATTTAAGGTCAGGATATCATCAATTAAAGGTACAGGAAGAGGACATTCCTAAGACCGCATTTAGAACAAGGTATGGTCATTACGAATTTACCGTCATGCCATTTGGTTTAACCAATGCCCCAGCTGCATTTATGGACATGATGAACCGAATATGTAAGCCATATTCGGATAAATTCATAATTGTCTTCAAAGATGATATGCTAATTTATTCTAAGAATAAAGAAGATCATGCAAAGCATTTGCACGCACTTTTAAGTTTATTAAGAAAGGAAAAGCTTTATGCTAAATTCTCTAAGTGCGAATTTTGGTTAGAACAGGTACAATTCCTTGGACATTTAGTTAATCATGAAGGAATTCGTGTGGATCCAACAAAAATCGAGGCGATTACTAAATGGAAAACCCCTGAATCACCAACCGAGGTTAGAAGTTTCTTAGGATTGGCCGGTTATTATAGAAGATTTATTCGAGATTTTTCTAGAATAGCCATTCCCTTAACTAAGCTAACCTGTAAATCTGTTAAGTTCAAATGGGGAGTAAAACAAGAAGAAGCCTTTAGAATTCTTAAGCAAAGATAAACCCATACACCCATACTAGCATTACCAGAAGGAACTGAAGATTTTGTAGTCTATTGTGATGCTTCTAAGTTAGGTTATGGATGTGTATTGATGCAACGTCAAAAGGTTATAGCTTACGCATCTAGACAACTTAAGAATCATGAAGAGAATTATTCAACTCATGATCTAGAATTAGGAGCTATAATTTTTGCTCTTAAGATTTGGAGACATTACCTTTATGGTAGTAAGTTTATCATTTTCACTGATCATAAGAGTTTAAGGTATGTTTTCAAACAAAAGGAATTGAATATGAGACAAAGACGCTGGATGGAGATGCTTAGTGACTATAATTGTGATATCCAGTATCATGAAGGAAAAGCAAATGTAGTAGCAGATGCTTTAAGTCGAAAGTATCATGAAAAGCCAAAAAGGGTACGTTCTCTTAAATTAAATCTGCAAGTAGATTTAAATGATCAGATAAGAGAAGCACAAGAATCAGTAATCAAGGATGATTCTGAAAAATTAAAAGGTATGCTAAAAGAATTGGAACAAGGAATAGATGGAATTTGGAGATTCCATAAAAAGAGAATGTGGATACCTAAATTAGGAAATCTACGTCATCGTATATTAGAAGAATCCCATAAGTCTAAGTATACGATACATCCAGGAAGTGATATAATGTACCAGGATTTAAGGAAAAATTTCTGGTGGATAGGAATGAAAAAGGACATAGCAACCTATGTTTCTAAACGTTTAACATGTTCACAAATCAAAGCTGAACACCAGAAACCCTCAAGTTTGTTACAGCAATTAGAAATGCCAGTGTGGAAATGGGAATTGATAACAATGCATTTTGTTACTAAATTACCCAAAACAAAGAAAGGAAATGATACAATCTGGGTAATTGTAGATAGGCTAACTAAGTCAGCTCATTTCCTACTAATGAAGGAAACAATTAGTATGGAACAATTAGCTAAACTATATGCAAATGAAATTGTTTCTTTACATGGTATTCCTTTATCAATTGTTTCTGATAGAGATAGCCGATTTACCTCTCATTTTTGGTTAAGTTTCCAAAAGGCAATGGGAACCAAGTTAAAGCTAAGTACGGCTTATCATCCACAAACGGATGGACAAAGTGAAAGGACAATTCAGACAATGGAAGACATGCTTAGAGCTTGTGTAATCGATTTCGGAGGTAATTGGGACGACCACTTACCTTTAATAGAATTTTCTTATAATAATAGCTATCACAAAAGTATCAATGCTACACCATTCGAAGCACTTTATGGACGAAAGTGCAGACCCCAGTCTGTTGGGCAGAAATTGGGGAAAAGCAACTATCTGGACCTGAGATAGTACAAGAAACAACCGACAAGATTGTTCAAGTCAAGGAACGACTGAAAGCAGCACGTGATAGACAGAAAAGTTATGCTGATAACAGGCGAAAACCATTGGAACTTCAAACAGGAGATAAAGTATTGTTGAAAGTCTCTCCTTGGAAAGGAATAGTAAGATTCATCAAACGGGGAAAGCTAAGTCCCAGGTATATTGGACCTTTTGAGATTATTAGAAGAATAGGACCTGTAGCCTATCAGCTACAACTGCCAGAGGAAATGGCAGGAATACATGATGCGTTTCATGTATCTAATCTCAAAAAGTGTTTAGCTGATGAATCCCTGATAGTACCTCTTAAGGATATAGAGGTAAATGAACAACTCAAGTTTGTAGAAAGGCCTCTACAGATTGAAGACAGGAAAGTCAAGAATCTCAAGCATAAGAGACTAGTTCTAGTCAAAGTGAAGTGGGACTCCAAAAGAGGACCTGAGTACACATGGAAGCTTGAATCAGAAATGAAAAGAAAGTATCCTCACTTATTTCAGTAGATCTCGAGGACGAGCTCTAAAATAAGGTGGGGAGAATGTAACAACCCTCGGTAAAACCGACACCCTCATAATATATCTGACACTCTAGTATATTTTAGAATGTCCCAATATGTCTTATATTACACCCCGTACGTGAAAACCGAGCCCGAAATATGTTATAACATATAATATAAAATAAAAACAAGAAATATTAAGCTGAGGCGGGCCGCGTAGGACCTCACCTCAAGCTTACGCGGGCGGTATGAAGGTCTAAACCTGATATCGTTGATTTCTTTAGTTCAAACGGGCCACGTAAGATATCGTTTAAGTTAACGCGGGCCGCGAGAGACCCAAAATGTGGCACAGCCCGGTGATGACACGTGTCATCATATGTTGACGCGGGCCGCGTAGCCCTAAGGCTACGCTTACGCGGGCCGCCTGAGAGTCGTATATCAGCACTATAAATAGAACGCATCAGTTTTCGTTTTCCGTCGCTCACAATTCATTCTCAATCTCAATTTCTGAAGTATTAGAAGTTATAGTCGGGTATTATACCCCTAATTAGCGAGGTTCTGCTCCGTTGTAAGTATTATAACCCTAGTTTCGTAATAGCTACGCTGCCCGATTGATTTAGGGTTCCGTAACAACTGTCGTGGTTCTGCCCGACGTAGTTGTTCGAATGCCGTCTCGGGGAGGGTATCATTAATATTTTCAAAGGGTTATGGTACTAACCAATGTACATTTGTATAAATTATAGATTATATCCAGGAAACCCTTACAAGAAGTCTAAAATAGCAATGTGAGTTTATCCTCTTTTTGTTAAACTTTTTGGAATGTTTACAAAACCTTAATTGTTTTACAATGCAATTAAGCAGTGATTGAGTCTTTGTAGTTCTTCAATTACTGTCGGTATTATGGGGTTTTGTATACAAAATTTATTACTTGCGAGTAGTAAGTCGGAATGACAGTACGTTACCATTGGACGACGAGTTAGCCAATGTGTAATATGACCCACAAGTCAAGGATTGACAATACTGAATGAGTAATTGTGTAGAAATAAACAATGTGATCGCTCTCAATACTGTGTTAATTGATAAAATGTTTCTTGATTAAACTGGGATTCACTCACCAGTATTTCCCGCTGACAAAATATTTTTAAAACATGTTTTAGGTAACACAATGTGAAAGCCAACTGGGAAAAAGCCAGCTCCAGAGCACTGACGGCTTGGAAAATAAGTGGCTATAAAAGTTATCTAATAAACAATGTTTTAAATTCAATAAAATAGGGTTTTGTCCCTATAAATGTATTGTAATAAGAAACTTGGGTTTTGCCCATGTGTTTGTTAATATCAATTTTGGTGGTTTTACTCTGATAAACATTTCCTAACTACGGTCCTGATGTAAATTCCGCTGCGAAATTAACGAAACCTGATACCACCACCACTAAGTTCGCGTCCGCCCGTTTTCGGGAAAAATAAGGGATCGGGGGTTGCGACAATGCATCTGTCACTTGAACCTCTCTTTTAACAGAGTTTTGGTTCAACTGTTTTGTAACAGCTGTTTGGACAGGCACAAAAGATGGTTGTTTCTTGATTTGTGAATTTGATGAACTCATGAGTGTTTTTGAAGTGTACTCATTCTTTTTGACCTCAAAGGTTTTAAGATACACACACTCTTGAGTAAGATGGTTTGTTTTACCACAGATGGTGCAGCTTTTTGAAGGCTCAACGGTACTTGTTTTGTTAATGTCATAAGCTTTTAAATGAAAACAATCTTTTGTTAAATAATTTTTCTTTTCACAAAAGTCACATAACAAGTTTTTAACCTTTTCTCTCTTTTTCTTCTTTTCAGACTCCTTTGCAACAGAGTTTTGAACCACTGTTGGGATGTCCTTAAGAGGAATTACCTTGGCCTTTGGTGATTTTACACCATCAACTGTGGTGAAGTCCATTGGTTTGAAATTTTCAAGGAGGTCACACTCATCAGACCATGTGGGTTTGAATTGGTATTTCTCAATCCTCAAAAGTTGAGGATTCCACTGGTCTTTCAAGACTGATTTTTTTGTCACTTTTATCAGCTATTTTGATTTATTGACCATCCTTGTTAGTGGGTATGATTTCAACAGAACCATATTCATTTGCAGCAGTGTTTTCAATTTGTTCATTTTTCCTAAAACCTACACCAAATTTTACATTGCTTTTGATCTGTTTCTCAAACATAACTTCATAACCATTGCAGGATTCCACCCATTTCTCACATGTGATTTGGGTGGATTCCAACTCCTTTTTACAGGTCTGATATTTTTCTATCATTGCCTGAAGTTGGTCCTTGGTTATGCTATGCTCATGTTTGAGGCTGCAAATTTCATTTTCCTTTTCTGACAATTTGATTTTCAATTCTTTTAAAGATTTTTCAAATTGTATCTCATCATTTAACATTTTATCTCTAAGGTTTTCATTCACCTCCTTAACATTTGCAAATGCTATGATGCATTTGTCTGAACATAGGATTTTAAGAACCTAGGGTGATACCTTAGTTGCAGCCATCATGGCACAATCACAGACATGTTTACTTTCTTCTGGCTTCTTCTCTTCTTCGTCAACAAACCAGGGATCAGACAGTGGTTCCATCAGTGGTTCTGAATTTTCTCCCAACAGTTGTTCATTAACAACAGCAGTAACCACTGCTTCAACAATTATATCCACTGTTTATGCATTTGACTGCCCTTCTTCAGTTTCCAGCCCTTCTGGTATAGACTCTAATGCTACAAAACAGAAATCATCACTGGAAGCATCATTTTTAACATATAGAGCAAAATTTTCATCACCTAATTCATCAGGCAAGCTACTCCAATCAACAAAGCCTTGGGTAAAGAAACTTTGTTGATCTGTTTGAACAGATGTTTGGGTAGCTTGTTGTGGTGCAACTTGTTGCACCTGAACCTGAGTAGCTGGGGCCTGGACATACTGTATTTGAGGGATAGTTGTTTGAGCAGCAGGGGTACTTTGGTAATAATGCATAGTGTTTTGTGAGCTCTGAGGTCTAGGGCTAGGATGTGTTATGATTGGTCCACTGTTTTGTGACCTACATTCTCTAGCAAAGTGTCCTAACATATTACACTTGTAGCATTTTATCTTTGATTTATCCAACCCTACTTTCAGATTCCCATGTAACCCTAGAAATTTTCTCCCTGTTCTCTTATAGAATTTGCTGGTTCTAACACTCAGCAGTGCAAGTTGGTGCAATATGTCAATTTCCTCTAAATCAGTTGGATCAAAATGCTAGAGATCATTGAGTTCAAAAGAGAGATTATCAGAAACCTGGTTTTCACTACTAGCTTTGAAAGCATAGTTAGTTGAGTAAGAATCAGAGTTGTTGAAAGCTCCACCAGCAGTTATATCAATGTAATGATCATAACTCTGATCCTTACTACTACCAAATTCCTCTTGACCAAGAAGTGTTGTGCTACTAAATATGTAGTCATCAGCAACCTTCCCTGACTCTTGTAACTTCTTTTTCTGGTTCAACTCTCTCTCATAAGTGAGGAGTCTACCATGAAGTTGAGTCAGTGTTAACTCTTTGAAAACAACTGAATTTCCGGTTACAATAGCAATTGTGTCCCATTTTTCAGGAAGTGACCTTAGAAACCTACTATGTAGAGTTATTTAGTAAATTCAACATTAACAAGTTTCAGTTCACTTATGAGACAGCTAAAACGTTCAAACTGTTGTGTTAATGATTCACCCTTGATGTGCCAAAAGGTTTCATACTGTTGATTCAAAACCTCTCTATTGTTTTCAATTACTTCTTCAGTACCACCAAACTGTTCCTTAAGTGCATCCCATAATTCCTTGGCACTGTTACAGTGTAACAGCCCAGCATAAATTTCATTGGGGAGTGCTGATGCAACTATGCTAAAGGCCTTTGCATCCAGTTCAATTTTTTGGAAATCCTGTTCGAAATAGTTTTCAATTTTCTTAGGAACAAAGGTTTTTGGATCCTCAGCACTCGGCACCATTGGAACGTGTGGTCCAAAGACAACCGACTTCCAACATCCAGTATTTTGTTGAGCCAAAATGTGACCCATCCGACGCTGCCAGATGTTGTATTCGGATCTGACCAGCATAGGTGGTTTAAAGAGCGAGCCAGTGTTATGAATGTCTTATGATTGTGACGTCATTCTGGTTGTTTTACAAGTATTGAACAATCAACTTTTGTACGTGATTATCCCTTACTTTGTTTTTCAACTAAATACGAACAATCGAAAGTATCAATTAAATTGAGCTGACCTTTTACGTCAAAATGATTGTTAGATCAAATTTGACTGTCCTTGCTCTGATACCAATTGTTAGGATCTGAGTTTCTTAGATTGTGTTTATTTAATTAAAGTAAAGATGAAACAGAGATGAATTGCAGCAGAATAATGAAATAAACTTTGATAACACAATCAATGGAAGAAAAGTTTAAGTACACATGTTTAACATTAAATCGAATGATTGTATTTGATTACAATAAACAATACAAATGCATGCATGCACAAGTCTCCCCCTCAGCCTGAGCTCAGTAATTGTTCGTACAGAATGACTTAGAAGAAGAGAGCTTGTAGAACAGTACAGAGTGCTGTTCTATTTATAGTACAACACAACCACTGAGCATCGTCGGCTGACGTCACCATGAAAGTGACATCTAACCTCCTAACAACCTCTAAGGACTGTTACATACAACCACTGATTACTAAACTACTGATTACATAAACAATGCATAAGTAAACCACTGATTCTTCATTCCACTATTGTAGCCTAAGCACTGATGTTGAGCATCAGTGCTTTCTTCAAAGGATGATCAGTTCTTTGGAGGAGCAGTGCTTTGGTCTTCAACGGTGATTTGGACACATCAGTAGATTGAGCTTCAGTACTTTGATCTTCATAAGTGCTTGGTCTGTCAGCAGTTGTAAAGAGTAGTGCTTGGAGTCTATCAGATGTTGAAGCCACTGTCAAGGGGAGACACTTGAACAAACACTGCTTATGGTGATCCATTGTTCTGAACCAGTTTTGGCTTTGCATATCATCTGTTCCTTTGTAGGGTTCAATCCCAACAGAAACGGATACAAATCTCCTTTATTTGGACGAATAACGAGAGTGTCGTGCGGCAAAAAATACACAGCGAGTCTCTTTCTTTTGATACCCAATTGCTCTTCGTGAATTGATATATTAGTTGTATTAGCAAATTATTTTTATAAATAAAATACGTGAAACATACCACACAACATGCGGGAAAAACATAAATACCCGCGGCAACGCACTGGCACTCCCACTAGAAGTGAGTTTAAGGATATTTATGTTGATTTTGAGTTGACGGAATGTGATCTTCAGTTTGGTTATATTCAGGGTGGCAGGACCACGGTGCTGGTTATATTCAATTTGGATGTGTTATGATATTGTGTGGCCTATGTACCCTAGTAAGTGTTCTTAGCTCCCTAAGTTCAAGTTTTATTAGTTTAATGACCAAAAGTCAAAGCCATCGTAATTAAGCTTTGACTTAGTGATTAATCACTAATGGTCCAGCCATTATTCGAATTGAAAGTGGCTATGAGTTGGTAATTATGTAGGTAATAAACCCTTAAGAGGGCACTTACTGATTATCACTCTAACTTGGTCAATTATCGGGTCAAACTTATTATTAAAGAATCAACAGAATCCATTTTTGCAAATAAATTCATAACTGATAATGTAGAAGTTATGGAACATGTTTTTAACACTAAAATAACTTGGTAAATAATACAAGAACATGTTTAGGCATGTTCAACCCGACAATTCTGAGTTTAGGCTCGGTTCGCAACCAAAAGTCACAAAAGTAGACTTTGGCTTTGACTTTCAGTTCTGACCCGATTTAGCTTGTTTTAGATATTCCTTAAGGTTCATTTAGGACCATATTATATGTTAAGTAAAACCCTCTGAGGTCATGCTACTTGGTTCATTAATAATCCGAATCATTTGCATGTTTCCGTTAAGTGCTTAATTGTTGACCATAATGCCCTTTTTATATAAAAACAAGAATTTTGAAAATGTGAGAGGACAAAAACCTTTATTACTGGTTTCTAAGCATGTCCTAAAAATTTGACATCAGTTTGTGGTCTAAATTAGGAGTTATGCTCGATATCATAAATTGAAGTCTTTTTATTAATTAAACGGCATTTTTGGCATAAAACCTATTTAAACCCAAATTTTGACACCAAAATTTCTACCCACTGATGTAATATAATATTTAGGGATTTTTTGAATTTTTTATTAAATTTTAAACTGATCATAACATAGGGTTCTTGCATTGACTCGGTAATTGACGGTTATGCCCTTTTTGCTAATTAAATGAGTTTTACACATCCTTTACATACCAAACCTTTTTTCTACTGATTTTATATATTAAATAAGTTATTTTAAACAGTAAAGGCTGACCATAATCTCGGATTTCTTTAATCAACCCGAATATCGTCAAATACCGACTTTTATGCGATTTAGGCGCATAATTTGGTTTAAAACCATATTTAGCGCCTAAGGCTTGTTACCTACTGATGTTATGAATAAATTTTTATACTTTAACAGTAAGTAAAAGTTTTAATTTGGTTTTGGGCATAATGGAAGGTATCCTACTGATATCACAACATATTTAAAGCATATTAACTTGTGGAACTTGCTCATGATTCATTTGGTTACCCGTTAAGCAAATACGCGTTCGGTACGGTTTATGTAACTAGTTTGCATAAATTAACCAAAACGGGTCAAACCTTATCATTTTTACTTCAAAATCCAGAATGTATTTAGTTTACCCATTTTATACAAGTCTTCATACTTGTAGGGTCTAAATCACATTCTAATCCGGTCTTCGCTTAATCATGCGTTTTGAACCGTAAACTTTTCATTAAAACTAACCGGTCTAAGTTAAGACTTAAATAAGACTCGTTAGGAATCTAATAGGTTATTAAAACCTTCGTTCCAGATTAAGGAGCCCATTAAAAGCTATTTGTACTTACTGATTGATATACGGCTGGGATTAAAATTATATTTTGAGCTCAGGTAAATACTTTTAACTTATTTTCTAGTTATACGGGCTTGGGGTACGGTATTTAATAATACCGCTTGGTCGGGTATTGAATCTTTAATCGAATAATGGTTAAATCATTGAGATAACCCGTTTAATCGGTTTTGTTTGTTTTAAGCCTTTGGGGGGTTAATGACCGTGTCCTGGATATCCTCGGCTCATTCATTGAAATGGCCATGACTTAAGCACAGGGTGTAGGCATACACCTGCCGGTGCGTATGTAAAAAGATATACCCGCTTGTTGAGAATAACTCGTCGTGGAACTATATTATGTGGTGGTCTATTAATCTTTAACCCGGTACTTCTAACCCGGGCTATTGAATGTATAACAAACATATGATTCTTTTACAAGATTATTTTTAAATAATTATCCCAAGTTATAAAAGATTATTTGTGCCTTGTGCATTTAAATCAATTTTATAAACACTTTTCAAAAAGAGTCGGTTAATTGTATTTACCAGTGTAAACTGACGTATTTTTCAAAAGGTTAAGTGCAGACACTACTCGTAATGGGCTGGCTACTCCTAGTATCAAATAAGGAGTCTTGCAAGCTTTTGATGCTTAAATCTGTTGAACAATATTTCCTTTTATTTTAGATCTGCCTGTGGATCCTTATACATTCCGTTGTGTAATATTTTATGTTACTTTCGAATCGGTTTGTAATATTATTACTTTTAGACTTCCGCTGTGCATTAAACTGTGATTATTGACTATGATGATATCAACTACGTCACGATACTCCCCACCGGGCCCACCGGTAATACGTGGAAATATCGGGGTGTGACATTTCAGCTTATGTATTTGCAAGTCTCGGTGCGTTAAAGGAGCATAAACGGTGAAGAAACGAGCAACCGGGAGCAAGGAGTAAAGTTCGGGGGCGTAAAATGAAATTTCCTGAAAATAATGCCCATTGGCGTATCCCAAGAGGGTGAGACATTGGCCTCATGACACGCCAAACGCCTTAGAGTTTGATCAGGGCCCAAAAGCCTTGACCGACTATTTTATCTTTATCCATACATCAGGCACGTCACGGGAAAACATTATAAGCCCGTCGCAACATGCGATGGGACTAATCGAAGGGAAAAAGGATTCTAGTACTATAGAAACTCAATTTTCAATCTTAGGTCGTATTTCTACGGTTATAGACGACTCATAGAAGATATTTGAAGCGTATTGCAGCTAGAGAAGGTGCGAGAAAAGAAGATTAATCATAAAGTTCAAGTCTTGAAGACCATTGCAAACCGTTAGTCCAATGTTTTGGTTTTTCTGTTTTTAGTGATTATGGACACCATGCATTCTACTTCTATTATGTGTTTTGATACTTTGATCATGATTGGAGGATTAATCCATAAAGCTGCGTAGTTTTGATGAATTAATTGCATGTTTTGACTGATTCGGTTTGACTTTTATCATTATTTTGTGTTTGGTTTAAAATAGTTCGAGTTGTTACTGATTAAGATCATGTATGCTACTATTTTGCTGTGATTTATTATCTGGTTTTCATTATTGATGTGTTTATAAAGAAAGATTCACTATAATTACGTTAAAATCAATTGTTTATTCATTAATCCGACAAATTTTCATCTTAACTCTATTATTAAAAATAACATAGGTTAATTTATCAATTAAAATCGGTCGACATAAGTGTGCATCCAATTCCATTGATTAGAGATATGATTCGGGCTTGCTAGGGTTTGTCTATTCATTGTTTGATAGTCTTGAACACTCAATAGCTCAGGGTTCTTATATTTATTCGTGTTTAATGGATTCTAGGTTTTCAGTCTATCATCTTAGAACTAGTTCACATTTAGAAGGTTGCCACAAAGTGTTTTTTTTTTCAATGGAATTGGATGCACACTTATGTAATTAAGCTTTGACTTAGTGATTAATCACTAATGGTCCAGCCGTTATTCGAATTGAAAGTGGCTATGAGTTGGTAATTATGTAGGTAATAAACCCTCTAGAGGGCACTTACTGATTATCACTCTAACTTGGTCAATTGTCGGGTCAAACTTATTATTAAAAAGTCAACAGAATCCATTTTTGCAAATAAATTCATAACTGATAATGTAGAAGTTATGGAACATGTTTTAACACTAAAATAACTTGGTAAATAATATAAGAACATGTTTAGGCATGTTCAACCCGACAATTCTGAGTTTAGGCTCGGTTCGCAACCAAAAGTCACAAAAGTAGACTTTTGCTTTGACTTTCAGTCTGACCCGATTTAGCTTGTTTTAGATATTCCTTAAGGTTCCTTTAGGACCATATTATGTGTTAAGTAAAACCCTCTAAGGTTATGCTACTTGGTTCATTAATAATCTGAATCATTTGCATGTTTCCGTTAAGTGCTTAATTGTTGACCATAATGCCCTTTTTATATAAAAACAAGAATTTTGAAAATGTGAGAGGACAAAAACCTTTATTACTGATTTCTAAGCATGTCCTAAGAATTTGACATCAGTTTGTGGTCTAAATTAGGAGTTATGCTCGATATCGTAAATTGAAGTCTTTTTATTAATTAAACGGCATTTTTGGCATAAAACCTATTTAAACCCAAATTTTGACCCCAAACTTTCTACCCACAGATGTAATATAATATTTAGGGATTTTTGGAATTTTTTATTAAATTTTAAACTGATCATAACATAGGGTTCTTGCATTGACTCGGTAATTGACGGTTATGCCCTTTTTGCTAATTAAATGAGTTTTACACATCCTTTACATACCAAACCTTTTTTCTACTGATTTTATATATTAAATAATTTATTTTAAATAGTAAAGCCTGACCATAATCTCAGATTTCTTTAATCAACCCGAATATCGTCAAATGCCGACTTTTATGCGATTTAGGCGCATAATTTGGTTTAAAACCATATTTAGCACCTAAGGCTTGTTACCTACTGATGTTATGAATAAATTTTTATACTTTAACAGTAAGTAAAAGTTTTGAACCCAGATTTCCAAATTTGACGCTTAAAGCTTATGTGAAATGACCAAAATTCCCATATGGTGCATAGTTTGGCTATAAATGATAAATTTCACATATATACAATATCTTACTGATGTAACTTATAAAAAATAAATATTTTACTGATCATTTTAGACCAGAACCTCAGATTATTATTTAACCTCTTTTATAATCTTAAAAATGACCAAAATACCCATACGGGGCATAAATTGGTTTTAATTTTGTTTTGGGCATAATGGAATGTATCCTACTGATATCACAACATATTTAAAGCATATTAACTTGTGGAACTTGCTCATGATTCATTTGGTTACCCGTTAAGCAAATACACGTTCGGTACGGTTTATGTAACTAGTTTGCATAAATTAACCGAAACGGGTCAAACCTTATCATTTTTACTTCAAAATCCATAATGTATTTAGTTTACCCATTTTATACAAGTCTTCATACTTGTAGGGTCTAAATCACATTCTAATCCGGTCTTCGCTTAATCATGCGTTTTGAACCGTAAACTTTTCATTAAAACTAACCGGTCTAAGTTAAGACTTAAATAAGACTCGTTAGGAATCTAATAGGTTATTAAAACCTTCGTTCCAGATTAAGGGGCCCATTAAAAGCTATTTGTACTTACTGATTGATATACGACTGGGATTAAAATTATATTTTGAGCTCAGGTAAATACTTTTAACTTATTTTCTAGTTATACGGGCTTGGGGTACGGTATTTAATAATACCGCTTGGTCGGGTATTGAATCTTTAATCGAATAATGGTTAAATCATTGAGATAACCCGTTTAATCTGTTTTATTTGTTTTAAGCCTTTGGGGGGTTAATGACCGTGTCGTGGATATCCTCGGCTCATTCATTGAAATGGCCATGACTTAAGCACGGGGTGTAGGCATACACCTGCCGGTGCATATGTAAAAAGATATACCCGCTTGTTGAGAATAACTCGCCGTGGAACTATATTATGTGGTGGTCTATTAATCTTTAACCCGGTACTTCTAACCCGGGCTACTGAATGTATAACAAACATATGATTCTTTTACAAGATTATTTTTAAATAATTATCCCAAGTTATAAAAGATTATTTGTGCCTTGTGCATTTAAATCAATTTTATAAACACTTTTCAAAAAGAGTCAGTTAATTGTATTTACCAATGTAAACTGACGTATTTTTCAAAAGGTTAAGTGCAGGCACTACTCGTAATGGGCTGGCTACTCCTAGTATCAAATAAGGAGTCTTGCAAACTTTTGATGCTTAAATCTGTTGTACAATATTTCCTTTTATTTTAGATCTGCCTGTGGATCCTTTTACATTCCGTTGTGTAATATTTTATGTTACTTTCGAATCGGTTTGTAATATTATTACTTTTAGACTTCCGCTGTGCATTAAACTGTGATTATTGACTATGATGATATCAACTACGTCACGATACTCCCCACCGGGCCCACCGGTAATACGTGGAAATATCGGGGTGTGACATTTCAGCTTATGTATTTGCAAGTCTCGGTGCGTTAAAGGAGCATAAACGGTGAAGAAATGAGCAACCGGGAGCAAGGAGTTAAGTTCAGGGGCGTAAAATGAAATTTCCTGAAAATAATGCCCATTGGCGTATCCCAAGAGGGTGAGACATTGGCCTCGTGACACGCCAAACGCCTTAGAGTTTGATCAGGGCCCAAAAGCCTTGACCGACTATTTTATCTTTATCCATACATCAGGCACGTCACGGGAAAACATTATAAGCCCGTCGCAACATGCGATGGGACTAATCGAAGGGAAAAAGGATTCTAGTACTATAGAAACTCAATTTTCAATCTTAGGTCGTATTTCTACGGTTATAGACGACTCATAGAAGATATTTGTAGCATATTGCAGCTAGAGAAGGTGCGAGAAACGAAGATTAATCATAAAGTTCGAGTCTTGAAGACCACTGCAAACCGTTAGTCCAATGTTTTGGTTTTTCTGTTTTTAGTGATTATGGACACCATGCATTCTACTTCTATTATGTGTTTTGATACTTTGATCACGATTAGAGGATTAATCCATAAAGCTGCGTAGTTTTGATGAATTAATTGCATGTTTTGGCTGATTCGGTTTGACTTTTATCATTATTTTGTGTTTGGTTTAAAATAGTTCGAGTTGTTACTGATTAAGATCATGTATGCTACTATTTTGCTGTGATTTATTATCTGGTTTTCATTATTGATGTGTTTATAAAGAAAGATTCACTATAATTACGTTAAAATCAATTGTTTATTCATTAATCCGACAAATTTTCATCTTAACTCTATTATTAAAAATAATATAGGTTAATTTATCAATTAAAATCGGTCGACATAAGTGTGCATCCAATTCCATTGATTAGAGATATGATTCGGGCTTGCTAGGGTTTGTCTATTCATTGTTTGATAGTCTTGAACACTCAATAGCTCAGGGTTCTTATATTTATTCGCGTTTATTGGATTCTAGGTTTTCAGTCTATCATCTTAGAACTAGTTCACATTTAGAAGGTTGCCACAAAGTGTTTTTTTTTTCAATTTTATAGTTGTGTGATTTGGGATCTTTAGTCCGTCTAAAATCAGAACTTGATAATTGTCAAACTAGATGGTCATTGTATGTCATTAGGGGTTCTTGCTTAGGTGGTTTGTTCGTCATCACCGGTCGCATTCTCACGGTATTTGCTCGAGTCTTTGTCTTCGATTCATCTTAGTTAATTTTAGGTTATTAGTTAATTAAAATCAAAATCCAAATCAATTTTAGGCTAGTAATTCGGTTTAGAGTTGCTAATTAGACTCCCTTGGTTCGACACTCGGTCTTGCTTGCTTTTACAATTTCACATCCGGTACACTTGCCATTTATGTGTAGTTTTGGTAATTTCGTATTTTAAAACTTGGTTTGAATTTAGATACACATTCACACACATTAGGGGCTTTATCCCATCCCACGCCATATAGTTTAAGACACTCTCTTTTATTATTTATTTATTTTTTAAACGGCCAACAAAATAAAAGTCCGGTTACCCAGGGTAATCCAATGGAAAAGGCGACCCATACGCCCACCATCTCTAGTTCCGGAGAAAACCCACCGTTCGAAAGCCTATTGAATTAAATCTCAATTATGATCGAATTTGAATTCAAGAACTCTAACCTCAAACCCAAATCTTTACTTCTCTTTCAATACTAATTATGCTATGACTCATTGTCCTCTTTTCTTATATTATTAAGGGGGGTCGGTATGAATGCGGTGACTCCATCGGGGAGTACCTTTCATCGATCGCTGAATTGCCGCCGCCCCAATTTTGGTGAGCGGTGAGTGTGGTCTTCGGTGTATAGTCACCGCTTGGAACTAGCCGTTTGAGGGGAATATTACCGTTGAGCTAGTCGTTATTTAAAAAAAAAACAACTTTTATTTATAAAAACAACACCATTTTTCACCATTCTCTTCTCCATCCAACTATTTTTCTAAAAAAATAACTTCTTCCATTTTTCACTTCTATTTTCTAAAAATGGATGATATACAACAGTTATTCCTTCCAATTAATATTAGTGAAGATGACGATTCTTCCTCAAGCAATAGTAGTTTAATTTTTTTTTCCAAAATCTTATTAACGAAGTCGCCGAACTAGAAGACACGGATACTTCTAGAAAAAGGAAATATGTCCGTCGAGATTGAGAGAAATGTCACGAAAACCTTATGAGAGATTATTTTGTCGAGGAGCCTGTATTCAACGAAGAGGTTTTTCGTCATAGGTTTCGTATGTCGAAAAGGTTGTTTTTAAAAATTGTGAGTGACGTGCAAGCGAATAACTCTTGGTTTCAAGAGACCCGGGATGGGGCTTTGAAGAAGAGTTTTACACCGATGCAAAAAGTTACGTCGGTGATTAAGCAACTTGCAACCGGTAACCCTCTAGACGAGTACGACAAGTATTTAAATATATCCGAAAGGATTTCCCGTGAATGTCTAGAAAATATTTGCGAAACGGTATGTAATTTATACGCTTCCGAGTTTTTACGTAGACCTACTAGCCACGACGTTGCGCTCTTGTACCAAGCTCATGAGGAGAAACCTCACCTTCCTGAGATGTTGGGTAGTCTTGACTGTACACATTTTGTTTGGAGAATGTGTCCAACGGAGTTGCGGGATCAATACATAAGGGGGGGGGGGGGGGATCACAGTTACCCGACAGTTATGCTCGAAGTGGTGGCCTCTCAAGATTTGTGGATTTGGCATGCTTTTTGTGGTCCACCAGGTTCACAAAACGACATCAACGTGCTCCAACAATCTCCGTTATTTCTTGCTCAACGAAATGGAACGGTACCAAAATGCCCATTTTACGTGAACAATCACTTGTACAAGTGTGGATACTATCTTACCGATGGAATCTACCCTACTTGGTCCGTGTTTGTGAAATCATTTTCGTATCCTCACTTTGTGAAAGAAAAGAAGTTCAAGAGGCAACACGAGGCGGCAAGAAAAAAAGTGGAACGGGCTTTTGGTGTTTTAAAGGCAAAATGGGGTATACTTAATCGACCGATGCGTGCTATGAGTGTTAAAAAAATTAGGAGTGTCGTATATGTGTGCATTATTATGCATAATATGATTCTAAAAGAGGACGAAAACTCGATTGCACCGGTACATATTCGGGATCCTCCAGTCGAGCCCGTTTTCGAAGACACTGCTTATAACGAGCTCATTGATAAAGATACACATTATAGACTAAAATATGATCTTGTGGAGCATCTTGGAGAACAAAATTTACCCCATCTTTTGGCGGATTCCGACGACGAATAGTTAAATTAGGTTTTTTTAATTTATTTTTATATTTTAATGTCATTTTATTTATTTTAATTATGTAATGTTTTTTTTAATTAAAAGTATTTTTATTTAGTTTAATCTATGTTTTATTTATTTATGCATAATTTATAATTTCTAGAAATAAAAATTATATAACTCAAACACCCTGATAGTGTTTGAATCATTACCAGTGATCAAGTGCAAAATGGAGTGTAGAATGAGGACTTGACATGTCATAATATTATTCGTTGGACAATTACTCAAACACCCTAAAGTGTTTGAATCATACTAGGGGTGTGCACGGTTCGGTTCGGTTATTAGCATTATCCGTAACCGTAACCGTAACCGAAGTCATCGGTTAATCGGTTCGGTTATTTCGGTTAATTTGTCGGTTTTCAGTTCGGTTCGGTTAATTTTCGGTTAATAACCAATTCAAACAAGGGCTATTTTTTTTTTGTTAGAAATACATGTAATGGAGGCATAAATACATGAAATAGATATATAAATACATGAAATGGATGTATAAATAAATGAAATGGAGGTATAAATGCATGAATAGATGTTTAAATAAATGAAATGAAGGCATAAATAAATGAAATAGAGGTATTATTACATGAAATGAAAGTATAAAACATGAAATACATGAAATAGAGGTATAAAAGCTACAAATATATAAAGAAATAAATGATTCGGTTCGGTTCGGTTAATTTCGGTTAACCGATGGTAAAACAAATATCCGTTAACCGACTTTTGGTTAATTCGGTTTCGGTTAATTTCGGTTCGGTTTTATCGGTTTTCGGTTCGATTTCGGTTAACGGTTCGGTTATTGCACACCCCTAAATCATACCCTCCGCCCTAAAGACGAAGGAGGAGTGGGGAAGATTCACCAGGGTAGCTCTCATTTGGCGGCTCCAATAATTATTTCTCGTACATTAATACAATCCAACATAAATTAATCACACACAACCTAATCAAATTTATTATTAATCCAACATAAATTAATCACACACAACCTAATCAAATTCCTTTATTATTATATAGTTAACAAAAACTAACCACTTTATTATTATATATTTTTTGTTTGGACTTTATATAAAAAAAAAGATTTAAATAAAGTCAGTCATGTCATGGTATCTTTTCTTCAGTATAACTTTTTTATGTATTCCACTTGATACATTTTATTTATGTTATGTACGATGAATTAATATCATTTTTTTTTCTCTTTTATATAAGGGAATATCTGAAACCTAGATATTGTTACGTGACAATAACTAATAAGTTCATACTTGATGACGTGACATAGTTTTAATTGATAGTTTTTTTGTTATATATTAATACTAGGTTATAACCCCGTGTATTACACGGGTTGAATAAATGAATTTTATATACCAAATAATAAAACATTATCTTTTTAAAAGCCTCATTTATTGCACGGGTTAAAGAAATGTAATTTTATATATTAAATAATAAAATAAGTTATATCTATAAGAACCATATGTATTGTACGGGTTGAATAAATGTAATATTATATACCAAATAATAAAAAAATTATATCTTTAAAACCATTGTATTGCACGGGTTGAATAAATGTAACATTGTTTATCAAATAATAAAAAAAGTTATATTTTTAAAAACCCCCGTGTATTACATGGGTTGAATAAATATGATTTTATATAGCAAATAATTAAAAAATATATTTAAAAAAACTAACGGATTTTTTTTATATTTAAAGAAGGATAAGATTGAATATTAATCTGAACCAATGTATTTTTTTATATTTAAAGTAGGATAAGATTGAATATTAATCTTTATTTATTTAGTTAATATAAGATTGAAAAATCATATAATTGAATAGGTGGGAGGTTGTATTATGATAAATCGGTTAACCGTACTGAATGATAAAGATAATAGTGATTATTGAACAAATTAATTAATCGAATTTAACAGAAACATTTGTGATGTTAGGCGGATTTTTTTTAATTATTTGAAAGTTAATATCAACTTTGGAATTCATATGAATTCTTATTAGATTAGATTAAATATTATTGATAATAAAAAATTGTATTAGATTTGATTAAACTAATATTATTAATAATAAGAATTTTAATAAAAATTTGTGAAATCTGTTAAAATTATCCATGGAGCTAAAATGGTTATTAAATTATATATACGTAAAGCATCTAGTTTGTATTAATTTAGATTTTTATTTTAATCACGGTAATTATATATATATTAATAATTATCCATAATAAATATTTAGATAAGTATATTAAACAAAACATTTTAATATATATCATATACATATTAAATATATTTAACCATCTTTAATACACGTAATACCTATATAGGTAATAATTTATAAATATCATAAAATCTTATCATACTTTAATATTTTTAATTAATTAAATGAGAGGATGACAAGTGTCCCAAAACAAGTTTCTTTTATTATATAGTATAGATATAATGGTTATGATGTGGACTGGAATAATTACGAAAGTGAAACCATAGAGACTGAAATCGTAATTTTTAAACTAATTGACTGAAATGACAAACCACAGAGACGAAAACAGTAATTAACTCTAATTAATTCAAATAAATAATATTATAAATAAGGAGATTAACCTAAATAGTTTTAATATATAGTTCATACTTTAATATTTTTAATCAATTAAATGAGAGAATGACAAGTGTTCCAAAACAAGTTTCTTTTATTATATAGTATAAATATAGATATATTTGATATTATTATGTTAACAATAAGCATATCCTCCTTAGTCTGTTGACATGCCACGAACCAATGTAATTGCCAGTAGCAGATCTAGAAAATCCTTATAGAGGCAACGTTTCAAAAAAAGGTAACGAAATTAAAAAAAAAAGTCAAATTTTTCCAAAATTTACACTACTGTCGGAGCGTCAAGTGGTAGCGGGGGCTACCCCTATTAACAAGCTAGGTCCGCCCTGGTAATTGATACCGTTGCTATCGTCATTGACATTACCAAACCCATCATTGCCACAAGAATTCACGACCGCCATTTGTCTCTGTCGCTGGTCGTCGTCATCTTTGATTTTGCTTTGCTGGTACGGGCTCGATGTTGGGCTACAAGTTAGAGCTTTGGATGGTGTGATTGGCTTCTTATTTTATGATTTAGGTACCATATGTCAATCATTATAGGTGTGATTGGCTTATGATTTGTAGTTTTGTATTTTTTTTTAAGAAAAAAGGCGGTATCATATCTTAGAAAAACAAACATGAAACCTTAGCAAGGGGCTAAAGCAATAGTCCAGTACAGCAACAGTAAAGGAAAAACAATGAAAGAAACAAGGAAAATATTATTTAAAACATTTAAATTCACTCCATTCCTTCCATTCTAAGTCCGTTTTTCCAGCCCTTGCTTTGATCCATAAAAACGTAATCGCCTTAATGTCGCCAACAGCTCTTGAAACCTGAGTTATCTTTCTGTTGAAAATAAGGTTGTTTCTAATCCGTCATACAATCCAACATGTTGCTGCAGCAATGAGATAGACCGCCTTCTTTTTTTCTTGTGACGAACATTGTGACTCGATGTACTTCATTAGGCCCACCAAGCTCAATAAGTATCTCGGAAGTGGTATTTTGACCCATAACGAGACCGCCGTCCAAACAAGTTGAGCATATTGACAAGAGATCAAAAGATGGTCAACCGATTCAGAAGCTGAGTTGCATAATACACAAAGAACCGAAGGTATATGTATGTTTCTTAAAGCCAAAGCATCTCTGGTCGGTATTCGATCTAGCACCGCTCTCCATAGGAAGCAATTAATTTTCTTCGGGACCCAGCTGAGCCATTTAAGAACCTGTGTTTCCGGGATCAGATTTATACCATCCAGTTCTGACCGAAGATCGCACACTTTGAAAATTTCCTGTTTTTCTCCCTGTTTCCATAACCACATATCTGATTTGTTTTCTATTTTCACTTGTTCTAAAATTTTAACACAATCTTCCCAAAGTACAATCGAATCTGAATGAATAACCGAAGACTCGCCACCCCAAGTCCATTCGACGAGGCCATTTGTAACGTTGTACCGATGCTGAACCAAACAAGATTTATCATTTTGTAATGCGTAAAGACTTGGAAAACGTTCTTTTAGTGAGCAGTTGCCTACCCATTTGTCCAACCAAAAGAATGTTTTATTTCCACAACCCAGTTTTACCTCCAGCCTGTTTTGTACTTCAGATAGTGTGAGATTTGAGCCTTTTCCCAGCTGCACGATATTTTTCCAAACTCCACTTATCGAATTCTTCATTGGGATAGGCGTGTGATTGCATCTCCTACCATGTATTGCCATAATGACTTTCGCCCAAAGATGTGATGATTCGTTTCTAAATTTCACTACCCATTTTACCATCATAGCTTTGTTCATTGAGGCTAGGCTGCCAATACCTAAACCACCCTGTTTCTTAGGTGCCACAACTTTGAACCAAGGTACCCAACACATCTTATTTTTATTCAAGCAACCTCCCCATAAAAATTTACGCCTTACTTTTTCTAAATATTTAATGACGTGTAAGGGTACACTAAATAAGGAGAAATAGTAAGTTGTGAGGTTACCTAAAACTGCTTTCATGAGTGTCGTACGGCCGCCAAAACAGAGTGTTCTCGCCTTCCACAAAGAAAGTTTGCTTTCAAATCTGTCGATGACCGGTTTCCAATTTTTTACCAAACCCATGTTAGAGCCGATCGGGAGACCTAAATATGTAAATGGAAGCAAGCCTCTTTCACAACCAAGTATCGAAGCCATATTCGTAATCTCCTCGTTTCCCACCCCTACGCCAAAAACTTTACTTTTTGAGAAATTTACTTTTAGGCCCGAGGATAAATGAAAGCATCTTAGAAGCCTAGCAAGGTTGTGGAAGTTATCATCTGACCATTCACCCACAAATAGTGCATCGTCAGCATAAAGAAGGTGTGAGACACTAGGACCTGCTCCCGGTGTAGTGATACCTTTGAAAATCCCCAATTCAACCGCAGATTTCGTGGCTACATGTAATGCTTCCATAGCTAAGATGAATAAAAAGTGGAGAGAGTGGGTCACCTTGTCTGACCCCCCTTTGAGTTTCAAATTCCAGAGTTGGAGCCCCGTTGACTAACACCGAAGTTCTTGCCGTTTTTAATATTCCCATCACCCATTTTCTCCAAAGAGCAGGAAACCCCATTTGAGATAGAATCGAATCCAAGAATTCCCAACTTAATGAGTCAAAAGCTTTCTCAAAGTCCACCTTAAATAACATCATTGTGATAAAGTCCACCTTAAATAACATCATTTGTAGTTTTGTATGTTAGGTCAAGATTAAAGCAGGCACTGATTGGGTGTTAGCCTACGGTGGTTGATGATGGTAGTTGTGGTGGTGTAGTGGAAATTAGTTGGCGGTTGGCCTAATTTGGAAAATAGTTGGTGGTTGGCGCGATTGTAATGGTTAGGGGTGTTCATAAACCGTTTCAACCTATTGAACTGAAGCAAGTCAGTTGGTTTGGTCGGGTTAAGATTTGGCTAGTTTGGTTCACGATCCAGTTATGACGATTTGTGGTTTAACGGTTAACTGTTATGTTTGGTTTGAAACTTGCAACTCGTCATGTAAAGTGAATAGATCGTGATGATAAAGCTATATGAATAAAAAAGTGATTCCGAATCTATACATAAAATGTGTAAAGTTGAACCATTGTGATAAATTAGACTTGGTGTATACATGTATATCAAAACTATTATAACAAATCTAACTATGTGGTTGTGAAGAAACACGGAATCACCGCCGGGATGATTGGACCGCCTTCTCCATGAGGGTGAAGAATCACACCTTGCTCTTCCTCTTGAATCTAGATCTGCAATGGAAAAGAGAAGAAAGTGGAGCTGTAGAGATTGCCGGTAGGAGAAGACTCTCCTGTTTCCAGCTACCAAAAGTGTGGCGGCTCCATTCCATCTGCCCTAATAATGAGGTGAAGACCTCTTTATATAGGGGATATGGGCCTCCCCTAACCTCAATGGGCCAGGCCCAGTTAGGGGTTATCTCTACAAGCCCCAGCCCAAAGTAGTGTAAACTACATCGCGTTAGGCCTCGCGGTTGGGTTAGTAAGCAACAATAATAAATAATTGATATAAAAGCAACAAGTAACGGGAAGTCCGACCACTCGGGTCGGGTCTAGTACCGTACCCCATCAAGTCCCCCAGTCTAGTGCTGCTCCCGCATGCAAGCGTGGTAGGAGTACTAGACTTGTTAGGAGTGCTTGAAAGTAAGGATTGAGTTTTAGGCTTACCTGTCGCCCGGGTGCGGGAAAGTTGTTGGCCATGCTTGTTGTTTCTGTCTTTCGCAGTGAGTAGAGATAATGGAGCAGTGACTATCCCTCGATTGCTCATTGTGGAAATTGGTTTGGCAAACCTGGCACACGCTGATTGATCGCGGGGAGTTGCTAATTGTACCGGCGCATTGCCATGAATTTGTCAAGGCTGCGTGTACGTGGTTAGGTCTTGTGTACGAGTCTTGGAACTGGCTGAGTTTTGACGGTTGAGTGTGGTTAGAGTGAGAGAGTAGAGAACAGAGCGGTTTAACCTGTGTGTGAAGGTCCCTATTTATAGTCGGCGTGGTGTAGAAGGAGATGGGCTAATGGGCCTTGGGCCTGAAGGCGACAACAAGGAATATCCGTCTTGTCTCTTCTGTGGCAGCTGTTAGTGTCTTCTAGAAGATCTCCGGTGCTGGCGCACCTTGATTGGAGCCATGTGTCCGGAGATCGTCCTTGTTTTCTCTCTGACATCAGCCGGTGAGTGGAGATCATAGGGCAGTTGTCGCCTCCCCCTGATTGGTGCCATGTAGGCGTCCTTGTGTACCTTCTGTCTCCTGCACGATTGGTGATCGTGGAGCACGATAGAATACAGCCTGTTAGACGTTTATTGGCTTACTCTTATGTCGCGCGGTCTTTGGCGAGTGTCCAAGCAGCTTGCGCGAGGTATAGGCATTGAGGGCCTTCATTCAGGGTGTTTCTTGATTAGTCAAATTAATGTATAAGGAGTATGGTCCTGCGTGCGACCTGATTGGTCAGCGCGGCTTTTTGGGACCATAACCCTTCAAGTCCCCCCAGTCCAGTGCTGCTTCCATGCGCGAAGTAAATGGTTGGAGCTCTGGACTCAGAAAAAAGAAAGTGTGTTGGTCTGTAAAGCATTTGTTAGGTCATGGTAGCCGGCGCGCGTGTAAGTGTTTGTCAATTACTACGGCGCGGCCACCAGGCTTGCTTACTGATAGGTGTTGCTTTTGAGGGTTGGCGCGCATGATCATCGACTGATGATGCATGCGGCGCAACCCTTGCTAGCTTCAGTATGAAGTCTCGTTATAAGTTTAAGCGGGAAATTCTTCAAATTTTGAATTCTGACAGGTTGTGCAAATGTCGTTTGATGGCGACCCTTGAGTTGACTACTGACACGACGATCATCATGCTGACACTGACGGTTCGTCTTGTCAGACGAATGAGGCCAAGCTCTAGCAGTGTGTACACAGTCGTGTGGCTACTCTAAAATATTCACCTTTTGGTGACTTCGCATGGTGCGCGTGTCTTAGGCCATGAAGCATACATATATATATAGTGTTTGAATCTGCGTAAATTGCTGTCTACAATATTTGCACGTGTTAATCCACTTTGAGCAGGTTATCGCGAATGAGAATTGGCATAAAGTTGCGTCAGGATAATTAAGTGGAAACCCGAGCCTGTGTTAATCCTCTGGTGTGCCATAACAACAATGTGGCGTGAAGCAAGGAGATGTGGCTTGTCTTGAAGATTGTAGGTGTAAGCGAAACTTTAGTTTAGCCAATGTGTTTTTGCGTATACCCAAAGTGGTGCGTGCATTTGTAGCACAGTTTACGTTTTGTAAGCGTTCTCATATATGGCTAAGTGTAGGTCCCTCTCGAGGATGAGATAAAACCTTTTCCTTGTTATATCAAACACACTAGCGAGTGCGGAATCCAAGCTAGCATGCAACCGAGAATGTATACGAGAACAAGCACAAACACAACACACAAGATTCACCGATTAACACCACATGTATTAATACGAATGAAGGGTCCGGTTACAAGCTCAATGTTTACAGATATGTTCTATAAACTCTCAAAGTGTGTGTGTGCTTTCAACAGAATGCTCTCTCTGTTTCTCTTGTGTCCACTCCCTTTTTCTGTCTAACTCGTCTCATCTGAACACAACACACTACATGGGTATTTATACCCGACACAGCAGGTCTGGTCGAAGGATCAGACAGATTGATCGACAGATCATCTGTCGACCAGAAAGCCCATCGAAAGATCACATTCACCACGAAGGATGATATCCTTCGTGGTCTATCCTTCGAGTTCATCCATCGAAGGTTATGTTTCGAACTCATCTTTCGAGGTCCATCTTTCGAGCTCATCATCGAAGGATATAGGACAATCCTTCGATGACCATCCTTCGACTCAACCATCTTTCAACCAATGTGCTAACTGTTTGGCCAAGTCAAACCAGGAGGATGGTTGACTTGGTCAAACTTACATCGAACGCACATTGTAACAAACTAAGACGTAACCCAGACTAACATAAGACATCGTTTTGTATCATGACGAAATACAGACAAAGTACAGACACAAGTGCACCAACAAACTCCCCCTTGGCTGTAGCTTTGTCTCGATCTTCGTGTCTTCAAGTCTTCAAGGCCGAGTCGAACCGAGCCGAGTCGCGTCCACACAAAGTGCATCAACAAACTCCCCCTTGGACGCTACTCGTGATGGTTCGTCTTCAATGTCTTTCATGTCGGAGGATCTTCAAAGTCTTCACGCGTTGTAAGCAGAAAGTGTATCAACAAACTCCCCGTTTAATGTAGAAAGTGTGTTGACAAACTCTCCCTTAGATTGAACTCTCCATTGAGTCATGCTCGTGAATCTTTTGACTTGTCAATTCTTCAGATCCTTGTGGTGTTGGTGAAGGGACAACGGCAACTCGATCATTTTATCCTTTGAGTGCCTCCACTTCGTGTCTTCATTCCAAAGCTTTTCATCGAACATGTTCTCCTCGCCTTTAGCATCTGCACATGCAAGAAAGCTAAACGCATAATGAGAACAACCGCTTGGAATATAGTTAATATTTAAACTAATGACACTTATGAGATCAAATCTCAATCAAACACCAACCGACAGCAGTTTGAAAGTTTAGAAAAAAATATTCATTTTAATTCTTTAACTTTCAAAACTCGTTAACTTCGACTGTTTATGAAGATGCAATTGTTTTCCAGCTTACGATCAGGATTTTGGGTAGGATAGACTCGAGTTCCAACATCGGTCAATCAAAAAAAATAAACTAGAAGCAAAAACTTTTTGGATTTTATAAAGTTTAAATTAAAACACACCTAAAATCTTTTTGAAATTTTCATTTTTCAAAGTAAAGACGGAAAACAATAAATAAATATATACAGAGATACATAAACAGGAAACATTAAACAAATATTTACAGACATTCTTTTTGCGAGTTTCGAGGGTAAGAGAATCATATCAGTGTACGGTCATGTCCAAAACGCTCTTGTTGTTCTTTTAGTTAACATTAAGATAAGCATCCTATAACGATTATCGGTATTGTTGTCCACTTAAACTCAACTTATCATTTGTAATCATGGCGAGAGGATACGTTAAGGTATAATTTATACTTACCGACCGGTGTTCATCCACATCACGACACATTCCCGTATCAAGGTATGCACGAGGATTCATCTTACCGGTGAGTATACCGATTATCATCTGTTTGACCGTATATGATGTGAGATTCTCACTTATTTTGATTGAAAACAAGCCCTATGTGATATAATCACTTATTGATGAGGAACTTGATTTTCATATGCATGAGGGCACAGGAGCAAGTCCGTGAACAGGTCAGTACTTTCGTACAGCAGAGAGACGAACTTGACTCCCGGAAAGAATTTGTGATATTTTATCACTTATTTGTTTGGACATGTGATTGTTGATCACTTATTGAGGTCGTATGCAGTATGTACATGTATGTATAGTATCATGGAAGATCTAGACTTGCGTCCCCGTTATTTTTCGGTAAAAGATACAACCATGATACCCAGATGATAAGCAGCATAAAGACCGAATATCTCAGAACCTCGGCAATCTCTCAAACGAAATTTCGGTACTAAGACCATATGCCAATGAATGGTTCCCACCCAGTCTTCAGTCGATTTAAGTTTATATCACCCTGCACACTTTAAAATGATTGTGAGCCTACCGATACATCTTATATAGAGCTGCTTATCGTTTTTCATTTTGGGTTTAAAGAGGTTTAGACAGACCACTGATGTACTATCATTTTCTCTTTTTCTCGCCAGGAAACTCATTTTTGTTTTTCTATTGTTTTTTTGTTTTTGAAATTTTTCAATGTTTTTGGATTTTCAAATTTTGGATTTACTCCCCCTAAAATCAACAAACTAAAATAAATTTAAAAAAACAAAGGTATTTACAAAAATGATTTTCCGATGATGGTTAACTCATGTTTTACCTCAATGCCGTTTACCAAAAATAAGTTTTAATCAGAAATGATTTAGCAAATTTTGGAAACATAATCAGTTGGCATGTCGGTAAGTGGTGCGGACCAAGACAACATTGTCTGGCCAAAGAGTGCTGTGCGAGATAGTAATTCACAAAGCAGCTTAAAAATCGACAAGTATAGGAGAGATTAGAAATTTAAAACCGTATCCTGCAACTGCATCGTGCATTGCCAGGAATTTGAGTGCTCTCCCAAACTGGATATCCACCCGGTGTGGATTTCAAAGTCGATTCTTTGCAGCTACTTAGAAATCTCTTGACAGCAACAAGATCAGAAACCTTTGGGTCCGGCTGGTCGTCCACATTGCGCCAGCGAAGGTCTTTGTCTTTCTCTTTCAGAAGTAGTGTGCGGTTGTTCAACCCATGCCAAGGCGTCCGCACACCTGGTTGGTTTCATCAACAAACACATTTTCTTCAATCACACCACGAAGAAATGTACACTGCACGTTCATCTTATCGATTGTGAACTTCAGACGTGCTGCAGGTGCATACATTTCATTTGAATCTATCCCGGGGACCCGATCAAAGCCTTGAACATTCACATTTTGAAATGATTTTCATTTTGTCGAAGCTTTTCAATTTCTTTCATCAGACATTTCTTTTTCCCTTTTCTTTTCCTCTCCATCAAAGGCAACAATTTCTTCTGTCGCCTATCTTGTGCAAGGATGCTCCACTATCAACAATCTTACGACTATCGAAAGTTCCTCCTGGAATATCCTACACACTCACTCAAAAATTAGTTGGAGAGAGGGACCCAAGCCTTTGTGGACTTGGGTCGTCCTTGATCATCAAGGTAAGTGATTTCAATCACTCGATGATTAGGAAAAAGAACCTGTGGTGCTCCCCCTGACTGAATTACCTGTTTTTGTTTCCAAGCTGTTTGTTCTTTACCAGTATTTGCATTAATTGTTTTAGCATTTACTGGTTTTACAGTTTTAGGTTTTGCTTGAACAGGTTTTTCTTCTTTGACCTCAGATTTTAAGGCCTTTTCAATTACCTTTTGATTCTTTTGTTTTAACTTCTTTTCCCTTTCTTTCAAGACACGTGGGTCTTGTTTCGGGGAAAATGAACGTTTTTGGTAATTGGCTTCTTGGGGAGCACTTGTTTTTGGCTTTAACTTTTGCAGGTATGGGCAGTATCTTACAATATGCCCAATGGTGCCACACTCAAAACACATTCTCCGCTCTACAAACCTCGGAGAAACATGTTGATGACCAGACGAAGAACCAGACCATGAACTTTGTGATTTAGACGTGCTTGGACCTAAATCACATCCGTTGGTGTGTTGGGTGTAATTATTCTGTTCATTTCGTTTCAAAATTCTAACTTGTTTTATAAAATCAAGGTTAGATTTATCCTGAAATGTTTCAAGTTTGTCTGAACCCGTGGATCCAACAAAGTTCACTTTCGGTTCTCTTTTCTTAACAGGAGCTCTTTTGTTTTGCACCCATTGTTGTTGAACCTTAGGTGCTTGAACATTCTTGTTCTGAGCCTTCTTTCCCTGTCCCTTACCCTTTCCGGAGTTGACTTGTTGTTTTCGCTCAACTGTTGGTTTTTGGTTTCCGTATTGTTTTCTAATTTGTTCACACGGAATTGGATCACATTGAGTGACGGTAACTTTGCCACTTTTGTTTCCCAAAAACTTGTCAGTACATCCTTCAAAAATTTGCTCAATTAAATCTTGATTTACATTTTTAATTGGAAAATCTTTGTTAGAGTAAATTTTATCATCTCCTTTGAGCGTGTACAACAAGTTATTCTCTTCACTTGTAGAAACAAGGGACTCCATTGGTTTTGACATTTCAGTCTCACTCGGTTTCACTGGTGGATCACACAGGATGTGATTCTCGATTGGAATATCTGGTGTAACCGAGTTAGACTGTTGGTTCACAATTACATCAGATTCATCATCCGAAGAATCAGCATCCTCAATAGTGGGAGGACTCTGTTCCTTAACACATGATAAATCTGTCACATTCTCAGATTCAGATTCAGATTGACCTGAGGATGATGTACCAGTTGTGAACCCGAGGCCTGCTGCTCTGATACCACTTGTAGGTCCCTCTCGAGGATGAGATAAAACCTTTTCCTTGTTATATCAAACACACTAGCGAGTGCGGAATCCAAGCTAGCATGCAACCGAGAATGTATACGAGAACAAGCACAAACACAACACACAAGATTCACCGATTAACACCACATGTATTAATACGAATGAAGGGTCCGGTTACAAGCTCAATGTTTACAGATATGTTCTATAAACTCTCAAAGTGTGTGTGTGCTTTCAACAGAATGCTCTCTCTGTTTCTCTTGTGTCCACTCCCTTTTTCTGTCTAACTCGTCTCATCTGAACACAACACACTACATGGGTATTTATACCCGACACAGCAGGTCTGGTCGAAGGATCAGACAGATTGATCGACAGATCATCTGTCGACCAGAAAGCCCATCGAAAGATCACATTCACCACGAAGGATGATATCCTTCGTGGTCTATCCTTCGAGTTCATCCATCGAAGGTTATGTTTCGAACTCATCTTTCGAGGTCCATCTTTCGAGCTCATCATCGAAGGATATAGGACAATCCTTCGATGACCATCCTTCGACTCAACCATCTTTCAACCAATGTGCTAACTGTTTGGCCAAGTCAAACCAGGAGGATGGTTGACTTGGTCAAACTTACATCGAACGCACATTGTAACAAACTAAGACGTAACCCAGACTAACATAAGACATCGTTTTGTATCATGACGAAATACAGACAAAGTACAGACACAAGTGCACCAACAAACTCCCCCTTGGCTGTAGCTTTGTCTCGATCTTCGTGTCTTCAAGTCTTCAAGGCCGAGTCGAACCGAGCCGAGTCGCGTCCACACAAAGTGCATCAACAAACTCCCCCTTGGACGCTACTCGTGATGGTTCGTCTTCAATGTCTTTCATGTCGGAGGATCTTCAAAGTCTTCACGCGTTGTAAGCAGAAAGTGTATCAACAAACTCCCCGTTTAATGTAGAAAGTGTGTTGACAAACTCTCCCTTAGATTGAACTCTCCATTGAGTCATGCTCGTGAATCTTTTGACTTGTCAATTCTTCAGATCCTTGTGGTGTTGGTGAAGGGACAACGGCAACTCGATCATTTTATCCTTTGAGTGCCTCCACTTCGTGTCTTCATTCCAAAGCTTTTCATCGAACATGTTCTCCTCGCCTTTAGCATCTGCACATGCAAGAAAGCTAAACGCATAATGAGAACAACCGCTTGGAATATAGTTAATATTTAAACTAATGACACTTATGAGATCAAATCTCAATCAAACACCAACCGACAGCAGTTTGAAAGTTTAGAAAAAAATATTCATTTTAATTCTTTAACTTTCAAAACTCGTTAACTTCGACTGTTTATGAAGATGCAATTGTTTTCCAGCTTACGATCAGGATTTTGGGTAGGATAGACTCGAGTTCCAACATCGGTCAATCAAAAAAAATAAACTAGAAGCAAAAACTTTTTGGATTTTATAAAGTTTAAATTAAAACACACCTAAAATCTTTTTGAAATTTTCATTTTTCAAAGTAAAGACGGAAAACAATAAATAAATATATACAGAGATACATAAACAGGAAACATTAAACAAATATTTACAGACATTCTTTTTGCGAGTTTCGAGGGTAAGAGAATCATATCAGTGTACGGTCATGTCCAAAACGCTCTTGTTGTTCTTTTAGTTAACATTAAGATAAGCATCCTATAACGATTATCGGTATTGTTGTCCACTTAAACTCAACTTATCATTTGTAATCATGGCGAGAGGATACGTTAAGGTATAATTTATACTTACCGACCGGTGTTCATCCACATCACGACACATTCCCGTATCAAGGTATGCACGAGGATTCATCTTACCGGTGAGTATACCGATTATCATCTGTTTGACCGTATATGATGTGAGATTCTCACTTATTTTGATTGAAAACAAGCCCTATGTGATATAATCACTTATTGATGAGGAACTTGATTTTCATATGCATGAGGGCACAGGAGCAAGTCCGTGAACAGGTCAGTACTTTCGTACAGCAGAGAGACGAACTTGACTCCCGGAAAGAATTTGTGATATTTTATCACTTATTTGTTTGGACATGTGATTGTTGATCACTTATTGAGGTCGTATGCAGTATGTACATGTATGTATAGTATCATGGAAGATCTAGACTTGCGTCCCCGTTATTTTTCGGTAAAAGATACAACCATGATACCCAGATGATAAGCAGCATAAAGACCGAATATCTCAGAACCTCGGCAATCTCTCAAACGAAATTTCGGTACTAAGACCATATGCCAATGAATGGTTCCCACCCAGTCTTCAGTCGATTTAAGTTTATATCACCCTGCACACTTTAAAATGATTGTGAGCCTACCGATACATCTTATATAGAGCTGCTTATCGTTTTTCATTTTGGGTTTAAAGAGGTTTAGACAGACCACTGATGTACTATCATTTTCTCTTTTTCTCGCCAGGAAACTCATTTTTGTTTTTCTATTGTTTTTTTGTTTTTGAAATTTTTCAATGTTTTTGGATTTTCAAATTTTGGATTTACTCCCCCTAAAATCAACAAACTAAAATAAATTTAAAAAAACAAAGGTATTTACAAAAATGATTTTCCGATGATGGTTAACTCATGTTTTACCTCAATGCCGTTTACCAAAAATAAGTTTTAATCAGAAATGATTTAGCAAATTTTGGAAACATAATCAGTTGGCATGTCGGTAAGTGGTGCGGACCAAGACAACATTGTCTGGCCAAAGAGTGCTGTGCGAGATAGTAATTCACAAAGCAGCTTAAAAATCGACAAGTATAGGAGAGATTAGAAATTTAAAACCGTATCCTGCAACTGCATCGTGCATTGCCAGGAATTTGAGTGCTCTCCCAAACTGGATATCCACCCGGTGTGGATTTCAAAGTCGATTCTTTGCAGCTACTTAGAAATCTCTTGACAGCAACAAGATCAGAAACCTTTGGGTCCGGCTGGTCGTCCACATTGCGCCAGCGAAGGTCTTTGTCTTTCTCTTTCAGAAGTAGTGTGCGGTTGTTCAACCCATGCCAAGGCGTCCGCACACCTGGTTGGTTTCATCAACAAACACATTTTCTTCAATCACACCACGAAGAAATGTACACTGCACGTTCATCTTATCGATTGTGAACTTCAGACGTGCTGCAGGTGCATACATTTCATTTGAATCTATCCCGGGGACCCGATCAAAGCCTTGAACATTCACATTTTGAAATGATTTTCATTTTGTCGAAGCTTTTCAATTTCTTTCATCAGACATTTCTTTTTCCCTTTTCTTTTCCTCTCCATCAAAGGCAACAATTTCTTCTGTCGCCTATCTTGTGCAAGGATGCTCCACTATCAACAATCTTACGACTATCGAAAGTTCCTCCTGGAATATCCTACACACTCACTCAAAAATTAGTTGGAGAGAGGGACCCAAGCCTTTGTGGACTTGGGTCGTCCTTGATCATCAAGGTAAGTGATTTCAATCACTCGATGATTAGGAAAAAGAACCTGTGGTGCTCCCCCTGACTGAATTACCTGTTTTTGTTTCCAAGCTGTTTGTTCTTTACCAGTATTTGCATTAATTGTTTTAGCATTTACTGGTTTTACAGTTTTAGGTTTTGCTTGAACAGGTTTTTCTTCTTTGACCTCAGATTTTAAGGCCTTTTCAATTACCTTTTGATTCTTTTGTTTTAACTTCTTTTCCCTTTCTTTCAAGACACGTGGGTCTTGTTTCGGGGAAAATGAACGTTTTTGGTAATTGGCTTCTTGGGGAGCACTTGTTTTTGGCTTTAACTTTTGCAGGTATGGGCAGTATCTTACAATATGCCCAATGGTGCCACACTCAAAACACATTCTCCGCTCTACAAACCTGGGAGAAACATGTTGATGACCAGACGAAGAACCAGACCATGAACTTTGTGATTTAGACGTGCTTGGACCTAAATCACATCCGTTGGTGTGTTGGGTGTAATTATTCTGTTCATTTCGTTTCAAAATTCTAACTTGTTTTATAAAATCAAGGTTAGATTTATCCTGAAATGTTTCAAGTTTGTCTGAACCCGTGGATCCAACAAAGTTCACTTTCGGTTCTCTTTTCTTAACAGGAGCTCTTTTGTTTTGCACCCATTGTTGTTGAACCTTAGGTGCTTGAACATTCTTGTTCTGAGCCTTCTTTCCCTGTCCCTTACCCTTTCCGGAGTTGACTTGTTGTTTTCGCTCAACTGTTGGTTTTTGGTTTCCGTATTGTTTTCTAATTTGTTCACACGGAATTGGATCACATTGAGTGACGGTAACTTTGCCACTTTTGTTTCCCAAAAACTTGTCAGTACATCCTTCAAAAATTTGCTCAATTAAATCTTGATTTACATTTTTAATTGGAAAATCTTTGTTAGAGTAAATTTTATCATCTCCTTTGAGCGTGTACAACAAGTTATTCTCTTCACTTGTAGAAACAAGGGACTCCATTGGTTTTGACATTTCAGTCTCACTCGGTTTCACTGGTGGATCACACAGGATGTGATTCTCGATTGGAATATCTGGTGTAACCGAGTTAGACTGTTGGTTCACAATTACATCAGATTCATCATCCGAAGAATCAGCATCCTCAACAGTGGGAGGACTCTGTTCCTTAACACATGATGAATCTGTCACATTCTCAGATTCAGATTCAGATTGACCTGAGGATGATGTACCAGTTGTGAACCCGAGGCCTGCTGCTCTGATACCACTTGTAGGTCCCTCTCGAGGATGAGATAAAACCTTTTCCTTGTTATATCAAACACACTAGCGAGTGCGGAATCCAAGCTAGCATGCAACCGAGAATGTATACGAGAACAAGCACAAACACAACACACAAGATTCACCGATTAACACCACATGTATTAATACGAATGAAGGGTCCGGTTACAAGCTCAATGTTTACAGATATGTTCTATAAACTCTCAAAGTGTGTGTGTGCTTTCAACAGAATGCTCTCTCTGTTTCTCTTGTGTCCACTCCCTTTTTCTGTCTAACTCGTCTCATCTGAACACAACACACTACATGGGTATTTATACCCGACACAGCAGGTCTGGTCGAAGGATCAGACAGATTGATCGACAGATCATCTGTCGACCAGAAAGCCCATCGAAAGATCACATTCACCACGAAGGATGATATCCTTCGTGGTCTATCCTTCGAGTTCATCCATCGAAGGTTATGTTTCGAACTCATCTTTCGAGGTCCATCTTTCGAGCTCATCATCGAAGGATATAGGACAATCCTTCGATGACCATCCTTCGACTCAACCATCTTTCAACCAATGTGCTAACTGTTTGGCCAAGTCAAACCAGGAGGATGGTTGACTTGGTCAAACTTACATCGAACGCACATTGTAACAAACTAAGACGTAACCCAGACTAACATAAGACATCGTTTTGTATCATGACGAAATACAGACAAAGTACAGACACAAGTGCACCAACAAACTCCCCCTTGGCTGTAGCTTTGTCTCGATCTTCGTGTCTTCAAGTCTTCAAGGCCGAGTCGAACCGAGCCGAGTCGCGTCCACACAAAGTGCATCAACACTAAGCATGCGTGGGTGGCGACTTACGTGCTCGTATGTAGAGGAGCATGCGCGCGTGGCGACTTACGTGTTCGTATGTAAAGGAGCATGCGCACGTGGCGACTTACGTGCTCGTATGTAGAGGAGCATGCGCGCGTGGCGACTTACGTGCTCGTATGTAGAGGAGCATGCGCGCGTGGCGACTTACGTGTTCGTATGTAGAGGAGTATGCGTGCGTGGCGACTTACGTGCTCACAAGTAAAGGAGCATGCGCGCGTGGCGTCTTACGTGCTCGTATGTAAAGGAGCATGCGCGGATGGCGACTTACGTGCTCGTATGTAGAGGAGCATGCGCGGATGGCGACTTACGTGCTCGTATGTAGAGCAGCAGGCTCGCATGGAGACTGAGATGCTCGTATGTAGAGCAGCAGGCTCGTATGGAGACCGGCGTGCTCGTAGGTAAGGGAGCATGCGCGTATGGCGACTTACGTGCTCGTATGTGGAGGCGCTTTTTAGGCTTTCATCGGTGTGTGTGAGGATTGCTCGTTGCGTTTCACCGATTGAATGTATCGCCTAACCTGCAAATAAGTTGTCATGGTAAATTGTAATAAATAGTGATGTGGAAAGCGTTATACCGAAACTTCATCCTTAGGAAGTGTTCTGTGCATCCATACTTCGCAATATTCTGAAAGCAATTTTGAACCTCGAAATGGTGTTACACCATGCATGCTAGTGTGATTGTCTATTGCTGTCACATAACTGTTAGTTGCATTGTACTAAAATGGGGATGTCCATAATTATATTGCAGTGGGCTTAATTATTTGTAATGTTTACACGTAATATATGTCGAACCACTATGAAATAACAATATGTATGTAGATAGGCATGTATTGTGAGATGTTTATTTATAAAGTTTGTAAAACTTTATATATCATCTACTGCCTTAAATAAATTTGATAATAACAAGGCTGTGCTATAGAGATGACTCACGGCGGATCATGCTAACACAACAGAGATGACCGCGCGGCGGAGTATGCTCGCGCCGCGGAGATGACCAGCGCGGCAGCGTATGCTCGCGCAACGGGATGACCCGCGCGGCTGAGTATGCTCGCGTAACGGAGGTTACTCACGGCTGCGGAGCTGGTCCAAAAGGGCGCGAACGTTATCCGCGCGACTTAGCGGGTCTGGCAAGGGCGGAACATGTTTGAGTTTTGAGGGATTGTAGAAAACAATAATTTCCTTTTTAATGAAAATGGTAGCTTTATTAGCCGTTTAGAGCTGTAAAGGCTATGGAAGCGGATAATGTTTGTCATTTCCTTGTTATTTTTTCTTTTAGTCATCGTTCTCGTTCCAAATTGAAATGAAACCTTGAATCTCTCTCTTTTTTTATATGTATTTAACAAAGAAAAGAAATGATAGGCTAATGGATAAAGACCTCACAAGTGCACGAATGTGCACATGATAGTGATGTCAAATTCAGATAAATGTTCGCAATTTACCATCAATCTTTCTAAGAGATATCACCACTATTTTACAAGAGTATTAAAACTTGACCATTGTTACCACAAAGTTGGGATAAGAGTTTAAAGGTTATTTTAAAATCCCTTGGTGAGAGAATTTAAGAAGTGACAGTTTGACTCGTGTGCATGTTTAGGTTTCACACACCACATGATTATTATTTTGATAAATAATAATTCTTCTTATTTAGAACTTTTTTGAAGTAGCACCGGCTTTTACATGTGAGAATTTTACTAGAACCACCATGACATCAATAGCACTTCCACATACCCATATATGAAGTGTATAGTGAGCGTGAGTGGTTGTATAAGTATCTTTGAGATGTATATTGGAGATGAAAGTAAAGGTTGTACCTTGTTTGAAGACTACTCACGCCATGTATAAGTATCATTAGATAAAAGCTTGACAAAGAAGGGACCTTTTTGCAAATGGTCTTATATTTAACATAGTTACTATTAAATTGGATTTGAAGACAAAAGTGCACACGAAGGTAAGTACTGACATCATGATGGAGCATTTACTCTTGACTTGTCCTTTCATTGTAATAAATGATTTGCATTACCCTCTCTTTAGAAAGCGAAAGCCTTAAAAAAGTCTCAAATTCACTTAAATATTAAAGAGGGCACGAGACTAGCATGCGAGTGGTGACGCGGTGTGACCCTGTCTGCACATGAAGGCTGTGCCCGCGCATGAAGCTTGGTCACGCGGTGTGGCCGTGTCTGCGCATGAAGGTTGTGCTCGCGCGTGAAAGCATGGTCACGCGGTGTGGCCGTGTCCGCGCATGAAGGTTTATTCACGCGGCGTGGCCGTGACCGTGTCTGCACATGAAGGCCGCGCCCGCGCATGAAGCTTGGTCACGCGGTGTGGCCGTGTCTGCGCATGAAGGTCGTGCTCGCGCGTGAAAGCATGGTCACGCGGTGTGGCCGTGTCCGCGCATGAAGGTTTATTCACGCGGCGGGACCGTATCCGCGCATGAAGCCCTTTCTCGCGCGTGATGGAGTTGTAATTGCTTGAGACATAGAGGTGGAGGCAAAGTAGTACCTGGTTTGAAGCTACTCACGCCGTATGATCGAGGGGGGAACATTGCTTCGTACCAAGAGCGTTAATCATTAGATGATGTGAAGGCTGGCGGGCTGGAGGTGGTGACCGGTGTCCGCGTGGTGGAGGAGTTATATCCTTGTTGCGTGACTCAGGGAGTATGCTCTCGCGCGGCGTAGTTAATGCCGGAGTGTTTTGAAGCGCAAGTGTTACCGATTGTTTTATCATGGTCGCGTGGATGCTTGATCAGAGGAGATTCCCTTTTGCATAGTGACAACGTATAGATGTAAGGTAGGGAACACTAGTACACTTTTACCTGCCAGTGTCAGTATATGTCCCCTCACAAAAGATGTGATTGCAATAAGGGTTATACCTTGTGCAACATGATTTGTAACCATGGGGAGTTGTACACATTTTCATAAAAAAAAACGTTTCCAAATTAGAGAATAATAATAATCTATTATTTGAATGGATCTGGAGGTACACCACGCATTATAACTTGTATCATGTATAATTATAATTATAATTTGATACCATGGGGAGTGGTTTGAGGCAAGCAATAAAAGGGAATTGTGCAACTCCCACTTGTACATCATGCTTTACCACCTGTAACTTCACTTTTACCATGTGAGAGAAAAATAATGTAAAATATGATTTAACATTGACATGATAGGATTGACAGATTTCAAGTTGTATGATAAAACAAGAAGGCAAACATCATCCCATCAGATCGGATCTGAGTCTTATCGCAAAAGAGAAACTTTGAGTTTCAGATCCAAAATTTTACACTCCCCTTTTTTTTTTGCTAAAAATTAAAAGTTTCCAATCTGAAGCAAGATTCAAGGGCGGAATTCTTCCAGAACTAAGATCTAGAACTTTGGGGAGAGAAGAACCACAAGACGTGGCTCTCAAATCATAGAAGTATCAGATCTAGGAATAAGAAAACTCAAACCTGGAGTTTTTTTTACCGAGAATCGTTTGTAAAACTTGAGGAAAACAGATCTGTCAGGACGGGTAGAGAAGAAACCGAGTTGTGATTCTTGTTGGATGTAGAATTTGATACGGTGGGCGCCAATGAAGAAACACGAAATCACCGCCGGGATGATTGGACCGCCTTCTCCATGAGGGTGAAGAATCACACCTTGCTCTTCCTCTTGAACCTAGATCTGCAATAGAGAAGAGAAGAAAGTGGAGCTGTAGAGATTGCCGGTAGGAGAAGACTCTCATGTTTCCAGCTACAAAAAGTGTGGCGGCTCCATTCCATCTCCCCTAATAATGAGGTGAAGACCTCTTTATATAGGGGATATGGGCCTCCCCTAACCTCAATGGGCCAGACCCCAGTTAGGGGTTATCTCTACAAGCCCCAGCCCAAAGTAGTGTAAACTACATCGCGTTGGGCCTCGCGGTTGGGTTAGTAAGCAACAATAATAAATAATTGATATAAAAGCAACAAGTAACGGGAAGTCCGACCGCTCGGGTCAGGTCTAGTACCGTACCCCATCAGGTTGGAAGATGTGTTGTCATGGGTAAAATGATTTGTTCTTACATGTGCATTGTAACTCATTCCAATAGTGAATTGACCCTAAGAAGTTAGATGCACTATTTATTGTAAGGAGTAGTGGAAGAGATTGATTAAAAGTTTCATGGGGGCTGAAAGTAATGGGACAATTTTTTTTTTCTATCGCTATGTTTCGGGTTGTATGTTCGGATCAGATATTCGATTCGGGTCGGCTCAAACAATAACAACTCCAAATAAAACTACATAATCTTCATTCATTCAAATGACACGTTCTTACACATAAAACTAAAAAAACTAAATATTGTTTAACAAAAATAATGACCGAAATATTTATAATGATGCGAGATAAATGGTAAGTACCTAGACGAAGAATTACAACTCAGCCCGACGACCTTTAAGATAAATGGTAAGTACATTTAAGACGTTTAACATAAAAAGAACCCTTAACTTTGATTTATATATAAACTAGTAACAAAATTTACTTAAAGTTTATAAACTATTAACCGAAACATACGGTGGGCTGGGGGGTGGGGCGAGTGCACCCCCACGTCCCTTAAAAGCTACGTTCCTGGTGGCTGCTATGGATAAAACTTTATAAAAAAATGTGACCATTACAAGCTTTGTTGGACCATTACAAGCTTTAGTTTTTCAAACCTTTTATGTCCCCGGCAGGGGCGGATGTATGTTGACACTAAGCGTAACTCAAGTTACCTCTCAACTTTATTGGCGGAGTATAAAATTAGTGCAATAAAAAATATTTTCTCTCTGTTTTATGTATCGGGGATACCCATGCGTAAAGAGTATCATACCCTAAGTCAAAAGAAATTTTTGGGATTCACCCTGAACTTGTCTTCTAGATCCGTCACTGGTCCTGGACGGGAAAGCTATCACGTTGCCCCTTGACCCCACCCTAAAAGGGGTTCCATAATTATGTAGTTGTTAGAATGAAATGACCCGATACTAGTTTTTATGGAATAAAAGTCGTGAACAAGCACGTAAGAAGAAATTGCTAGTTTTGGCAAACTTTTGCTTTGTTATCCAAATAAAAAGCTAAAAGGTCAATGTTAGTAGGATTTATACGTAACCTTGACTTTTGTTAACACTTAAGAGTGAATAGGAATTGATGGCAACTCAAAATCATGAATAAATATGGAAATACAATAATTTTCTTTGTTTTTTTTTAACGGCAAATTTGGACCTCTAACGGACCATTGGTATCACTAGTGGAATCACCTGATTATATCTATCTCCACTAGGCAATAATGTCTATACGTCAATTCAGGAGAAAACTCAATAGATTTGGGAAAACTCATTTGTGGGAATCGAACCTAAGATCTAATGGTATTCAAGTCTTATCCCACATTCAAGAAGCCAGTAGGCTATAATACCATCGACAATAATTATATTATTATTTTTTTCGCTCCATTTAGATTATAGAATAAAGGTACTTATTTTGCTTTCAAATATAATTTTTTTGTTTAGGATGTCCAAGATGTGTCTCCTATATGTTTATTGTTGGAATGTTCTTTTGCTTATTCCTACAACAAAACTTTCATAGTTTTATGTAATTGATTAGGAAGGTACGGAAAGAAATTAATCACTGACACCTAACTGCTTGATAGAAGTCATGAGTATTGTTGGTCCAAATTGATTAAAAAACATTAATTAAAAAAACATTGATTAAACGTTTGTTGAAATGGAACGAACGATTAATCAAAGTAAACATGAGAGAGAGCATGACGACAAATAAGTTTAAAAAGAGACTCTATGATTCTTCAATGTTTAGATTCATATAAAGTTACTAGCTTGGCGAAATTTATGTAACGGGCATTGTTCTAGAACTCATATAAAGTTACTAGCTTGGCGAAATCAAACTAGATGTTGTGTAGCGGCCTATCGGGCTTTGTTCTATAGCATACGATACAATCTTGTTTGTCGACAAACCACGAACACATAAAACCAACTATGAACTATATAACATACTAGGAATTGGTTTCCTAATTACAAGCGCACTCGATATGTGAATGAATTGTCTTGCTTTTCTCTATTCAAAGGTCTATGAATGTTTACATTTGAACTTATAGAGAAAGATTTCATTGATATGGTTAACAACCTAAGATGATCATGATACATCTTTTACGGGTTCTTTGATAACTTCTGAATGGGTAAGTGTTGTACCAGTAAGAGATCTGAACCATTAAGTGTAAATAAGTAAGAAGTCTGAACTATTAAAAGCTAGTATAATGCTTAATCGTTTAGGGGCAAATGTCTGACCAATTCAGATAAGAGGTCTTAGGCATTCAAATTCAGTATAATGTTTAACCATTCATAGGTAAATGTCAGAATTATTTAGACATCTACTCGCGAAACAAACTCTCTAAACCATTAAGTATTAAACCAGTAAAATGTCTGAACTATTAAGAGACTCATTAATAGCTAAACAAACAGTCTTATGTAACGCCCGGCTCTTTTGTACTTTCCATTTATAGAAAGTTTTGTTCGTATTTCTATTTTTGGAAACTTTGCATTCTTGTAATCATTCCTTCGTTGTAATCGTTATAAAACCGAGACTTGGATCATTAATGAAACTCGTATTTTGTTACAAATATGTTATACACACTTTATATATGCTCGTATGTTCGAATTGGTGAATCAATTGATACTTATTCGTAATTCTTGGGAACTATGTGCTAAACTTGCAATTATGTGGAACTTATGCATAAAACATGCTTTGAGCGTAAACGATACTTGTATACGACCTTCATACGCTTAATTATACTTTGATTATGTTCCTCATACCTTATTTGGCCTTAAACTATGCTTAAATGGCAAGTCTAGTCCTTAAAACACTTTAAAAGCCCTAAAATATAAACTACAGGGGCCTAAATGTCAAAAATCAAACTTAATTTCAGAAGCCATTCAGTAGCGTAGCGCGAGCACTAAGGCCTTAGTGCTAGCGCTACGCGAGCACCTTGTTTCGACAGATTGTGTGTTTCTTCAGCGAGAATGCACGAAATCCCAAGTTCCAACCTCACCCAATCACCTCTAATCCACCTCTAATCACCTCCAATCAACTCTAAACTCCTCCACTATAAATACAACCCTTCTCCACACCATTTTACACTTTCACAACACTCAAATCTCTCCAAAATACTCTCTAGTTCTTGCAAGAATCTGAAATTCGGACAGATTCATAACCTTGTACAAAAGTGAGTGTAACTTGCTCATTTCTTAACGAAATTGCTTGATTCTTCTTCCTACTTGCTTGGATAATCATAGGGTATGAATCCTTGACTTCTCCTTGGAGAAATCAGACCTGGAAATCCCCTGAAATGATCCAAAAACTTTCTGTTTTGAGTTATGTTCTTTCAAACTTGTTTAAACTTCATCAAACTTGTGTCTAACACATCTCATGCCTATGTCCCAATGCTTACAACCTCTTCTATGGTTGGTTAGGCTTAAAAACAAGGTTGAGACACTATAAATCAGAGGTTAAAACCTCAAATACTTTCTGTTTTGTTTAGGGTATTTCACCCACAAGTCACGTTTAAGCTAGTTCTTGATGTAGAGTGATTATGGAACAACTTGGGTTGTTCCAACATAAAATCCTCACATGATTTGATGATTTCTCTTAGTATAGCTTGTTATATTATTGTACCTACCTTAGTTCTTGACCCTCCTTGGTTGTTTTTACATCAAGTGTAGTGGTGAACATACAAGGGGTTCCTAAACGGAAGCTTGTTCTTCCTACCCCATACATGACATTCATGATACTAGAGGTGCCTAAATGGAGATTTAATCTCCTACCTCCTACTTGAATCATTGGACCTAATAACATACTAATCTTATTATTATGTAAATACACTTATTTGAACCTTTAATAATAAACTTGTGTTTCTATATTGAAGTAGTAGAATACCATCTAAGACCTAGGACTTTAAGTATGATTCTAATGGGCATACCACCCATGAAAACATTATAACCTACTTGGTTACATAGTGTCATACGTGAGTTACTAAGTCAAAGATGATTACTTTCATATTATGATACTTTATGATACATTTACAATCCGAATCTTTAATCTACCGTGTACGCCAAACTCACACACCTATGTTTCCTCGTGTAGAAGGACTAGGTGCTCCAAAGTAATCCATCACCAACTCACTCGTGGAATTTCAAGTAGGAAAGCTTGCAACCACCGTGAGTATACTCGATCCCTTTTTCCCCTTTACACTTTGGGATGCAACATGTATAATTATGTAAACAACTTTTGAACTAAACATACTCATCCTTTGAACGAATGCATGAAACTAATGTGACCTACTTGCTATTCTTGTATGCTCTATGAACGATTTGGAACGTTATATGCTCATTGATTTGTTCGCCCACCTTAACAATTATAGCGCTATAGGATTTACGCCCCGCCTGCTGAACTATTGGGTATTGTTAAGTTTACCATCCCGCTGAACTATTGGGATTTTATGCGTTGTGTTCTAGGGTTTGATCATATTGTACGCCAAAATTGCATACTAGCAAGCACATATTATGAATCATGTTGGATTGAGTTTTATTCTATTATGCTATGTAAACAAACTTGTATACTCGCTCATTGCCTTTGCATTGAAACTCTATTTTAATACATGTTGCAGGTTGAATTATGAAGTATGGATGATTGATGAAACAAGTGTAGGGTGGACTAGATACACACCTTAATTATCTATCTTCTCATGTTATGTGATTTGTTGAACTATGTTGTATTTCTTTTTGGGGATTTGTATGACAATTTGGTATTGAAATGAAATTTGGATTTAATTAAATATTGTCACATAGTGTTATGAAGTCTCTAGCAATCTATACACACTTCGTCTCATCCCGATGTTTCCGCCATCGGTTGGGGTGTGACAGATTGGTATCAGAGCCATAACTATAGGGAATTAGGAAAATTGCCATGCTTTTGCCCTAATCTATAGTTTTAGGAATTTTGCCTCTTATGTGTCGTTTAAAACTTTGTACTCTACCATGCATGCTTCCTAGCTACACTTCTTGATGACTAAATTTATATGCCTTTCCTAAGGTTAACATGAATACACTTTTGTTTATTTGTATACTCTTGTAACACAAACGGGACAACTTTACCAAAATAGGCGTGAAACCCACAATTTGGTAAACAACTCTCATTCTACCTTAAACTATTTTGCACGAAATTTCACCATTAAGCTAGGAGTGAAATCCACAACTTAATGGTAATTTCCATTTCAACTCTAGTGGACCCTTGTCATAGTGTCGAAATTTTATTTTGACCCGACAAGTACCAACCACATTTAGGGTACGAAATCGTCAAGCTAGGGGTGAAACCCGCATCTCGTCGATTAAGTCCCATTCCTCGATTTTCAATCTCGCCAAAGTCCCGATTGTTTCAATCGATTAGAGATGTGTAGTAACCGGAAGGGTAAGATACCGTTAATCGCTTCTCGACGAGAGTACCTTACCTATAGGCCAAAGCACGTTATCTCTAATTCGAAAGAACTCTCGACCCACTTTGGAATAGTCGACGTTTCTCTACCCGAAACAATCCTATGTTTTATTGAGCCTTTCTTTTATGTATCTCAATTTATATGTGGTTTTATACTTGAACGTTCGTTCATTTCAAAATTTTGTTTTAATCATTTCGCACGTTCTCGCAATCAAAAACAATAATAATCTCTCGTGAACAAACTAAATTTACAATGCTTTCATTTATTCACGTTATGCTATATGAAATTCATGATTATGCTATATGAGACGTTTAAACCTTTGTATGCTATGTGAATCAAGTTGAACCCTTTATGCTATGTGACACGTTATGCTATATGAATCATTTCATGAAAACAATTTTCTTAAACAAACATTATGATCAAGTCTCACCTATTCGTTCTTTTAAATCTTAGATGTCTTCCCGTCACTCCAAAATGTCTAAGAAGTCAAAGTCTCGCTCCAAGAAGAAGATGATGGTCTTCATGGCAAATCAAATTGCGCGCATCGTCCCAAAGGTCGTTACTGAAATTCGAGCTTCTGAAACTCCAAACTCCTCCGTCGACTCTAAGGTCGAAATACGCAAGCCCGTTTCGTTCAACTTCAAGCACTTTTCATCGTGCAATCCCAAGCCATTCACCGGCAATGATGGGGTGACCGCCATGCTCGAATGGTTTGATAGCATGGAGGTCACGTTCAAACACGTATTGCCAAAATATAGTATCATTAGAATATTGCATCGTCTGAACATATAGCATCATATCATTAAAAAGTATTACATAAATATTCTTAATACTGTTTTTAACTACCCATATGATCATGTATTTTTTTTAACTCTCGCATATGTAATACATGTACATACACGTGTGTTTAATCATAAAATAATGAAAATAAAAGTGTTAACGTCTTTTTTATACTATTGCAAGTTCTTTAATTAAGGCACAAGAGTCGTCGGCCAAAACTCTCAGATCGTGTTAGTAACAACATAACAATTTTTTCTCCATTTTTCTCAATTTCTCTAAATTTTCTCAGATTGCATGGTGTCGTCCCAAATTTCGTAACTTAATTATTTTAATTTAATTTAAACTTTAAAATATTTTATGTGTTTAAATGTTTTAAATCTTTCTATACTAATAAACAAAAATTCTTTTTAGACACGTGTCATTCTCTGGTAATTTCTCACCCTTATTTTTTTATTTATCTCTTTTATTAAATAATAATAATATTATTAAACATCAATTTAACTAAATCTATTTATCTCTTTTATTTTCATAATTTGAAATTGATTTCTTTTTTAACTTTAAAGTTTTAATATTTGGCAAGTTAAGTCTAAAGTTTCAATGCCAATGATGTCCAGCCTAGCTGGACGGAGGTGTGAGGGTTTTCCCCATAGGCTCGGGTTCGATCCCGGTCTGTGGCGGTTTCCCGCACAGGATTGTGGGGGGGGCGGGGGGGGGGGGGGGGGTCAGTCCCCGTTTGGAACTCCCGGTCAGACCAACCGGCCAAGTGTGGGATTCGATCCCGGGTCTTCTCGTTTGGGTCTCCGACATCCTTTATTTACCGCCCATCTCCGTTCACCTTCAACCGTCATCTCCGACATCCTTTATTTACCGCCCATCTCCGTTCACCGTATCATTCAACATCAACCTCCGATCGTTCCCGGCGACGTTCAACTGTCATCATACATCTCCATCAACGTCCATCGTCACCACCCCACACATTCTTTTCACCGTTCCGAACCCGCACACCACCCCGGCTTCAGATCATCACCGAAACCTGCAAAATTTCATCTTCTCCAATTGTTTTTCAAGTTCAAATTCCGAGTTGAACATCATCATCTCCTGTTCGAGTTCGGGTTTTTCGTGAATAGTTATTCTGCTCATCTATCATCATCGTTTATCGTCTGTGAACTCCGACGATCCCTCAACGACCATTACCTTTGTCGTCCACCATTGTTCGTCACCACTGACTCCGACGACTTCCATCAAACAACATCACTGTTTTGAACAATTCCGTTCTTTCACCGGAAAACACTTCTCCTCCGACATAACCCGACTCTTCTCTCATTCATCTTCTCCGAAGTTCATCATCATCATCAATCATCAGGTTCATCACCATTATCACAGTTCGTTTTAGATCTCCGGCATCGTCACCTTCTTCATCGTCCATTATTGTCGTTCATCACCGTCGTTCCCCTCAGATCATCAACTCCGGCAGCCCTCTCCGACGACCATAACTTCTCCGATATCTTCATCACCTCCGGCGGCTGAGTATTAGGGTTTTGGTCGAGCGGTTTTGCGAAGAGGAAGGAACATATAACAGTTTTTCTTTGATCGTGATAAGTGACAATATTTAGGTTTTTAATTAATAATAATAATAATAATAATAATCATTTGGTAATCATTACCTAATTAATAATAATAATATAATTCTAGGGTAAAGATCAAATAGGAAGTTTATTTTGGCTAGGAAGTCTAGGAAGCAATAGGATTAGGACATGTGACAACACTTAAAATAAAAAAAAGGGTATTTTAGTCGATCCAACCCTTTCTTCTTCCTTTTCAAAACCCAGTAACTTCAAAACCCACCATTTTCAAAACCCATCATCTTCAACCATTTCTTCACTTTCTATCTCAATAATCACTACATTATAGTGCGATTTTTATCACCAATCAATGATTCAAACACCCGATCAACGTGTTCTTCAGCTTTTTTTTTTGAAGAAAACCCAGTTTAATTTCATTAGAAAATCTCGTTTTTTTCCGGTGATTTTGCAGATAATCACTCGATTCGTTCGATTCAAGCGTTGATAAGTGTTTCTATCATTCAAATTTCGTCAATTGATGAAGAAACCGACTTCGATCCATGTAAGAAATTCTTTAATTTCATTTTCACGATCTGGGTTTTTATTTAGTCATTGCGTTTTACGATCTTGGCGGGGGTCCGGGAGCGGCAGCCCCTGGCGGGGTCCAAGGGGCAGAGCCCCTGGCTGGCTCATTTCGAAGACAGTAATTCGTAGACAATTCAGACAGTTCACAGATAGTTCACAAACAGTTTTATGTGTCCATTGCGTTTTAGAAATTGAAGGGGTAAGGTCCTAAAAACCTCATAAAAGAGGATTTAGACCATACCACAAACTAACCTTTTTAGCCTTTTGACCTTGCGCGGCCGCGCACTGGTCTTACTAAAGGAACAAAGGAATCAGTAACTTATAGTTGCGCGCCCAAAGGATAACATAAATCCTTGCGCCTTCTCCCATTCAACAAAGGATTAAAAAGCCTTTGTCCACAACTCCCGCCACAACGTCCAGACTTAGATATTATTTTACCCAGGCTTGGGGTTTATTTATCTGTGTCCACATAGTAAGGTGCCACACTGGATTATGGCAGTAATCTTCTAGAAAGAAATACAATCGTGCCCCACCCAGACGGTTATAACCGTCTGGACACGTGTCGTCACCAGAAGCAATTCTGAAATCACAACAAAGGCATGCAATCGGAGAGTAATCTCCACTTAATCTCTTTCCACGTGGCGATCCCCGAGCCACAGATCAAACCACGATCCGTGTGCATTCACTTCGGATCGAGGTTAATTAACGTCAGATCAAATAAATCAAACGGAAGAAAAATAACCGCTACGGCGTTAAGCATTTTCCGTTATCTTTTCAATAACAGGTTTTCCCTCCCAAACTCCCGGCTATAAATAAGAAAACTGTTCAGGTATAAACTCAGACTACACTCACTCTTCAAATACTTATCTTCTCCGATACCAATACTTATTCTCACGCCGGAGTCGGGTCAAGGAGAGAACCCTCTTCTCCCCTTGGCGAGGCTAACGGTGTTCTTTTTTGCAGAGCTACCGGAGAAGTAAATCCATTACAGCTGAATCAACCGAGAGAGAGCTAACCTTTTATGCGGATTCAAACCCCCTAACTATTTCGGTTCCGACAATTTAGTTAGTGTTTCTTCATTGGCGCCCACCGTTTTCTCAGTTTTTCTAGTTTCTACCTCGTTTCGATTCAGTTCATTCTATTTTCAGTCTTTGCACATGGCAGAAAATTCGTCATCTCACCGGCAACCTGGTCCTCGACCAAACGTCGGAAACAATTTACAGCTAGAAGAATCTCCAGAACATTGGTTTAGCAGATGCCAAGCTGCTATAAGCACAATCGTTGTTCAAATCGCCAGATCTGATTTGTCAAACATCAGATCTGGAAAACAAATTAATACCACCGTATTGGATCCACCAACACCACGTAGGGAGGACATCCAATCCAGTCAATATAGCAATTATCAAAAACAAATACACATGATTCAGGGAGGTCCATCACGAAGACCAAATAAACGAAACTATGATCAGCATTGGAGAGAACAGCAAGTGGTTTTTCCCGTTGTTCCTGGGGGCCCTCAGGAAGAACGACCAGTGATTATCACCGGTATTTTCGGTCATTACCGAACTGACTATATGTTCATCGATCCGGGAAGCTCGATGGATATCATATACGAACAGTGCTTTAAACAACTCGATCCAGAAGATAAAGCACGGTTAGAGCCGGTCGACTTTCCTCTCACCGGATTCTATAATGAAGCTGTATTCCCATTAGGGCAAATCGTTTTCCCGGTGACCTTATCTGATGGTGAGCACTCACGAACAGTTATAGTCAATTTCATGGTTATGCCGGCAACATCACGTCATGATGTCTTGCTCGGGAGAAGGTCACAAAGGGAATTTAGCATGATCACTTCCATTCCACACGCTGCTTGCGGATTTCCGACAGAAACTGGAGTTGCAATACTCTATTCAAGCAAAGAAGTCATGTTCGTAGACGACGAACCACCAACAAAGGTAGTCAAACCTTCGACACCTAATGAACCAGAGAAATGGGTTCTAAACAACGAATACCCAGAGCAGACCATTCTGCTAGGACCAGCCATTTCACCAGCAACACGCGTACAACTAAAAGAATTATTGTCTAACAACAAAGACATATTTGCTTGGTGCCCAGCGGACATGACTGGAGTCCCACGCGACATCGCGCAACATTGTCTAAACATTAAGCCATCAGTAGAACATGTTGCTCAGGGGAGGCGCAGTTTCAGTGAAGAAAAAGCAAAAGCAATGGACGAGCAAGTAGCAGAGTTACTTAACGCGGGCATCTTGCGCGAAGTAAAATACCATACATGGGTAGCTAACCCAGTAATGGTGCAGAAACATAGCGGCGGGTGGAGAATGTGCGTTGACTTCAAAGACCTGAATAAAGCATGCCCAAAAGATTGTTACGCGCTTCCAGAGATAGACAAGAAAGTCGACTCTCTAGCGTCATTCAGATGGAAATGTTTTCTTGACTGTTACAAGGGTTATCATCAGGTCCAGATGAAGGAAGAAGACGAAGACAAAACGGCGTTCCGCACAGATAAAGGCATTTTCTGTTATACAAAAATGCCGTTCGGCCTGCGCAACGCAGGCGCAACATATCAACGCCTAATGGACACAATTTTTAAAGATGACATTGGCAAGACTGTCGAAGTATACATAGATGACCTCGTCATCATGAGTCATGAGGAAAGCACAATGCTCGATAATATCCAGCGCACATTCGACTCCTTGCGCAGCGTGAGCCTAAAACTCAACCCAACCAAATGTTCCTTCGGCATGGAAGAGGGGAAATTTTTGGGATTTATCGTCACAAAAGATGGTTTTAAAGTAAACCCAGAAAAGGTGCAGGCTATTCAGCTAATGCCGTCACCCGCAACAGTTAAAGAAATGCAAAGGCTCGCTGGACGTCTAGCGGCTTTAAACAGATTTTTGGCTAATCATGCAGCAAAGTCTTACCCATTCATCAGTACGTTACGAAACTGCGCAAAGAAAACTAACTTTCAGTGGACATCTGAAGCGGAAACCGCATTCAAACAAATGAAAGAATGTTTAATTCAGCTACCAACATTAACAGCACCAAAAGAAAAAGAGCCACTAATTTTATATCTATCTGCCGCGGAAGTAGCGGTCGGTGCTGTATTGATGGTAGAACGTGAGAACATCCAGACTCCAATCTATTACATCAGCAAAATGCTCACCGGCCCGGAAACTCGGTATTCAATGATAGAAAAACTAGTCCTAGCACTAGTACACGCATCTCGACGTTTACGCAGGTATTTTTCGGGTCACGTCATCACAGTTCTTACCAATTACCACCTAGGCCAGATCTTATCCAAGCCCGATATAGCGGGACGATTGGCCAAATGGGCAATCGAACTGGGAGGTTACAACATTTTTTACAGACCAAGACCCGCAATCAAAGGGCAAGTGTTAGCAGACTTCGTCACTGAAGTTCCTATCGACAAAATACAAGAATGTGAGGCAATCCAAAACCCAACACCTGTTTTCGACGACAGAGTCTGGACCTTACACACAGATGGTGCTTCCAACGACGATGGAGCAGGAGCAGGTCTCCGATTAATCAGCCCAGACAATCACGAGCTCACGTATGCTATACGATTAGATTTCAAAAGTACGAATAACGAAGCCGAATATGAAGCCTTCTTGGTAGGTCTTCGCTTAGCATTAAAAATGGGGGCAAGAAATCTTGAAGCTAACGTCGATTCAAAACTTGTAGCCGAGCAAGTTAATGGAAATTACGATGCAAACGAAGCTATGGCATTGTACCTTGAACAAGCGCGGATGTTAATCAGCCAATTTCAAACGTTCAAAGTTAATCACATAAACAGAAGCGAGAACAAACACGCTGATGCATTAAGCAAGCTAGCTGCTACCAGCTTTCAGCACTTAGCAAAGGAAGTACGCATAGAGGTACTATCCAACCCTTCCATCCATCTTAAGCAAGTAAACGTTATAGAAATAGGAGATCCATCTTGGATGTCTCCGATTATCTTGTACCTCCAACACGGAAGGCTACCAGAGGGAAAGGCAGAAGCTCGGAAAATACAACACAAGGCAGTAAATTACGAAATGGCGGATGGCGTCCTCTACCGAAAATCATTCATGGGCCCATTACTACGCTGTGTCAATAAAACAGACGCCCAATACCTTGTCAGAGAAATCCACGAAGGATTATGCGGGATACACGCGGGACCGCGCATGGTCGTGGCGAAAATAATGAGCGCTGGATACTACTGGCCAGGAATGCACATGGACGCAGTCGACCTGTTAAGAAGATGCGAAGCATGTCAACGACACGCACCAAAGACACTCCGACCTAAAAATCCATTAATACCTGTTACTTCCGCCTGGCCATTCCAACAGTGGGGCATCGATCTCGTCGGTCCATTCCCTGACGTGCCAGGTGCGGTAAAATTCATCATCGTCGCGGTAGATTACTTCACAAAATGGGTGGAGGCTAAAGCCTTGGCCTCAACAACAGCAATGGTAATCCGTAAATTTATCTGGGAACATATCATTTGCAGATTCGGATTACCATTGCGCATTATTTCCGACAATGGTACCAACTTCGCCGCAGAAGATCTTCAAAAATGGTTCAAAGAAATGAAGATCGAGCATAACTTCGCCTCCGTTGCGCATCCTCAAGCAAATGGACAGGTAGAAAGCGTTAACAAACAGATCGTCGACGGCATAAAAGCGCGACTCGGGACAGCGCGCAGAGGATGGGTTGACGAACTTCCCAGCATCCTCTGGGCGCATCGAACAATGCCAAAGACTAGCACTGGCGAGACTCCGTTCAGCTTAGTTTATGGATCTGAAGCTGCCATTCCAGCTGAGATAGGTTTACCATCACCGCGCATGATAGCCATGGAAACTCAAAACAACGAACAAGAGCGAAGAATGGATTTGGATCTTTTGGAAGAAAGGCGCGAGAACGCTGCAATAACATAAGCAAGGTACAAGTCCAAGCTCGAAAAGTATTACAATGCACGCGTCCGCGTTTGCACATTTGTCCCCGGCGATTTCGTATTACGCGATAATGAGGCGTCAAACGCTGAAAAACCAGGCAAATTAGCGCCAAGATGGGAAGGACCATACGTCATTAACGAGGTCTTAGGCAAAGGGGCTTACACCCTAAAAAGGATTGATGGGACCCTTGTTCCCCGCACCTGGAACGCACAACAGTTGCCAGGTGTTACATATGAACTAAGTCTTCAAAAGCGGAAAGAATACACAGGCAATGTCTTTCTTTATTATGTTTTATGATTACAAAGCCTTGCGCTTTTATCAATACAAACATTTTTCCTACTTATATTACTGTTTATTACAAATTGCATGTAATTTTTTGGGTTCGCGCGAAAACAATATGGTCAAACATTGTATACCTCATGAACAGTCTAAAAAAGGCAAGCTATTACGCCTTTTAGATAAACGTTCAAACATGAGCACAATACCATTTCTCATTCGCCTTACCTATTCAAAAAACAATTAAAAACATGCAACATATTGTAATTCAAACACGTATGAAGTACATACATTATCGATATATCACCAAGTGTAACAACACACTTCAAAAAACAAGATCATGACAATAATCTTCGCAATTTTAGTTCCAGAAACTAAAATAGTCAAACAAAAAACCTTGCTCCTACAAGATAGCAAGATGATCAAACAACAGACTTTAAACACCGATCACACCCGTGATCTTCAAAAGATAAGTTTTTACTAACAGACTTATATATACAATCAAAAGACAGGACGATACAGCCCCCAAACCTAACCAACCATAGGTTCATCTTCACCTATGTTCACCGAAGGGTTTTTCCGGCGACGGTGATACATCAACTCACAGGTACTCGGACGGAGAGTCGGAAAACGAGCCATCAGTCCATCGACATCCAACACACCATCACCAGCATCAACAACCCTATCTGGCCGGAAGATCTTATCACCAGCACCGGCAATCGGAGAAGGATCAACAACAACAGCATTCTCTTCCTCGGTTAACATCAACGGCGAAGAGTTAGCAAGAAGGAGTAAGGCTTCAGCAGCATCACGGACCGCTAAGATGTCTGAAAGACGACGAGAACGGACGGAACTTTTCCCCTTCATCTTCTCCAAGTTAATGATAAAAAGCATCCTAATGTACATATATACAAAAATTCAACCTCGGAAAATGGGAACCCTGCTCATCATTAGTCGTCTGAATTACGTCACATCCAAACGGCGCTACAGGAACCAAAGTCATATCCTCATTACTAAGGTCTGACAAGCGCCACTACGAATTTCAAGACAAAGAGAAAAATACTCATTCTTACTACCAGTTGACATCATTACGTGTCAGAATATGATTGCAAAAATTTTTCCCTCCTTCTTCCAACAAGATAAATCTTCTCATAGAAGATTTCTTATTTTGACGCGCCCAAAAAACATTTCCCTCTCATAAGTCCAGTGCTCCACTTACTTGCATAAGTACAACACTAGACTGGGGGGACTTGAAGGGGTAAGGTCCTAAAAACCTCATAAAAGAGGATTTAGACCATACCACAAACTAACCTTTTTAGCCTTTTGACCTTGCGCGGCCGCGCACTGGTCTTACTAAAGGAACAAAGGAATCAGTAACTTATAGTTGCGCGCCCAAAGGATAACATAAATCCTTGCGCCTTCTCCCATTCAACAAAGGATTAAAAAGCCTTTGTCCACAACTCCCGCCACAACGTCCAGACTTAGATATTATTTTACCCAGGCTTGGGGTTTATTTATCTGTGTCCACATAGTAAGGTACCACACTGGATTATGGCAGTAATCTTCTAGAAAGAAATACAATCGTGCACCACCCAGACAGTTATAACCGTCTGGACACGTGTCGTCACCAGAAGCAATTCTGAAATCACAACAAAGGCATGCAATCGGAGAGTAATCTCCACTTAATCTCTTTCCACGTGGCGATCCCCGAGCCACAGATCAAACCACGATCCGTGTGCATTCACTTCGGATCGAGGTTAATTAACGTCAGATCAAAGAAATCAAACGGAAGAAAAATAACCGCTACGGCGTTAAGCATTTTCCGTTATCTTTTCAATAACAGGTTTTCCCTCCCAAACTCCCGGCTATAAATAAGAAAACTGTTCAGGTATAAACTCAGACTACACTCACTCTTCAAATACTTATCTTCTCCGATACCAATACTTATTCTCACGCCGGAGTCGGGTCAAGGAGAGAACCCTCTTCTCCCCTTGGCGAGGCTAACGGTGTTCTTTTTTGCAGAGCTACCGGAGAAGTAAATCCATTACAGCTGAATCAACCGAGAGAGAGCTAACCTTTTATGCGGATTCAAACCCCCTAACTATTTCGGTTCCGACAATTTAGTTAGTGTTTCTTCAGAAATAAGAGAGTTTTATGTGTTTTCTGGCTATTCCATTTTAGAAAAAACACATTTTTAAGTATCTTTAGTCATTGCGTTTTAGGTAAAACACATTTTTGAAGTGTTTTTAGTCATTGCGTTTTAGGTAAAACACATTTTTAGGTGTTTTCAGTCCATTGGGTTTTACAGAGAACACTTTCTTTTGTTTTTTTAGGTCATTGCGTTTTAGAAATGAGACATTTTTAAGTGTTTTCTGGCCCTTGCGTTTTACAAATAAAACATTTCTTTGTGTTTTCTGGCCATTTCGTTTTACAAATAAGTCATTTCTTTGTGTTTTTTGTGCATTGCGTTTTAGAAAAATGTCATTTTTTAGGTTTTTTTTTTCATTGCGTTTTACGTAACTGGTGGTTTTTCTATTGCGTTTTACACAACTGGGTTTAAATTTTTTTTTAAAATATAGCAATAGTATACTCGTTTTAAAGATAAAAAACGCTCGTTTTTTTGGTGCAATTTTTATAAAAAAATAATGTCGTATGAAAGAGTTATTAACGTTTAAAAAATGGGGGGAGAATTGGAGGAGAGAGAAACTATTGGCTTGGATTGACTAGAATGCCCTTGAACAAACTCACGCGCCTCTTTTCTTCTTTTCAATTTCCCTGATTTAATCTTAGCCCTTGATTAACTTAATGGATGGTCAAGATCACTTCCTAGCCAAATAAACTTCCTATTGTATCTCCACCCTATAATTCTAATATTAGTTTACTTTAAAAATTAATTAAGTTAATTTAATTATTATAATTCTAATTATAAAATTGGTTTTTATTAAAAAAAATTAAAAAAAAAGTGTATTAAAAGGTGGGGGGGGGGGGGTTTGGTTATTGTTTGGCAACAAGTTTTGACAGGTTTGGAGGTGCGGTACAGAAAAGTTGAAAAGTTAGAGGTGCGTGTGGCAAAAGGTTTGAGTTAGCAAGTACACGAGTTCTCGCTATGGGCTTGTGTTGAAGAATTAGTTAAAACAAACATTTTCGGGGATCACATTTACGGGGGATCACAGTTTTGCTACTTAGAAATGTCGATTCAAATTCACGAATTCATTCCCATTCCCACTGAGGTATGTGTAGATGATATTTGTTGTACTTCAAAATGTAGGGAAAAGGTTAAGGGGTTCAAGGAGCAGGCAGACACATTCGTTATGCAATTTCAATATGCAAGATCTAATAGTTATGAAATTAAAAAAAAAACTGAATGGGTACCAGGATATGGTGGAGGCGCAAAAGAGTGATATCCAAAAGTTTCATAACGATCTGAGTGAGGCGAATTGAAGATATCTCCACTTCAAAGAATTGTCTGAAAAATTAACTGTTGAACTTAATGATCTAAAATCAACTTTTGAAAACACGGAATTTAATTTTAAAAAAATTGACGTGTCTAGTGAGAAAGTCGAGAAAATGATTAATCAACAATTAAAATATAGTAAAAAGGAAGTGAGAAATAAGGGATTGGGATTTGTATGCATACCTCCACCATACAATCACAATTACACCTCACTTCCCATGACTGAAGAGGAGATAGATAATTTGCCTGAAATGGAATATGGGAAGCCCGGGGATAGGAAGGTTGAGCCTGTTAAGCCGAAGAAAGTCAAAATCACAAGGCCAGATAAAACTGAAATTGTTCTAGAAAAACAGGCATTTGATAAAACTTTTGTGAAATCTGCTGATGTTTAAAACAAAACCGAGACTCTAAATTTTGAGAATAATGCGAACATTGACAAACATTTTCAAGTATTAGATAATAATGAGTCAATTTTTTTCTCAAAATTCACCTAAAGTACAACAACAAGAGAAAGAGTCTAAAACAAAATCTCTCAACTTCGAGTTTGGTATGACGAATGAGTTTGCTGAATGGTCTCACAAAAAAACTGAATCAACTGCTCCATCTGATTCGTCATGTGACTCTACAGAGACAGCTAACTGTGAAAAGTCAGAGTTAGTTGATTCTGCCGAGTCTAGTCACGAATCACCTGAAAAGGTTGAATCAGAACAGATACAAGTAGAATCAGAATCCACTTCAGAAGCTTCTGTTGAATCTAGTGGTGAGTCAACAACAGGAGCCTCTGCTCAGCCATCAAATACTAATGATTCTGAAACTACTGAATAAATGGTGTCACTCGAGAATGAACATGTTACTACGGCTTCGCCTGACACCGTTTGTGAAAAAGTGAACGTTACTGATGCTCCTGCCTCATGTGCAGATGAGGTAATAATTGAGGATTGGGTTGAGGGGGATGATATTGTTTGCCAAAAGGTTGACGATGTTTGTTCGAAAACATCAAATTTGTCTGCTGATGCTCCTCCTTATGTGAGAAAGGTTGTTTCTGAGCCAGCTTTGAGAGGCCCTTCAATTAAATATGTGCCTCCAAAGCCAACAGTTAGAAATGAAAATGTTAATTTCAATGAATGTGCTAACTATTGCAAACATGGACATAGGAAGCAGAGCACAAAGTTTGAAAAGTCTGCAAACAAATCATCCAACAAGTCTTATAACTCAAATCCAGCATCAGTTGGATGGAATGGATCGGGATATGCTCCTTATGTGAAAAAACAAACTTGCTACAACTGCGGCATACCCGGTCACATTGCAAGGAATTGCACACATCGACCCTATGTGCGATACTATACACAGCATCAGAGGGTTACACCAAGGGACAGATCTTATTCTAAGCCGATGAAGGTTGAAAAACCTAAGGCAATGATGAATAAGAGTCCCAAGGTTAAACCATCTGATGGGGACTGGAATGCTGCAAAAGCTAAACGAAAACAAGCTTTGAAACCTAAACAAGTTCTGAAAAATAAAAAGGTTGAAAAGCAAACAGTTTTGCCAATGGCACCTAAGAAATTAGAGAAGCCTAAACAAGTTTGGAAGGCAAAACATAAAGCAGCAACATCACCAGTCCTTGAATCAAAAGGGGGCATGTGTTTTCGATAAGTGTCTTATGTTGATGCTTCAGGAATACCCAGGACCATGATGGCCTGGGTACCAATCTCTTACTGATCTCTTTACTTTTCAGGGACAACCAAGGAGGAGCTGTTGATAATCCTTGGTTGTTGATAGCGGTTGTTCTAGAGACATAACGGGAAACATTTCATTGTTGCAAAAAGTTTTATTTCTTTACAGTTGATATGTTTCGTTTGAAGGAGATAAGAGAAGTAAGTAAGACATGATTAGCGAAAAGGTACATATTTGTATTTCGCATTCTAATTTCGATATTGATTTGTCTTAAATCTTGTGATGGAACGGTTAAGCAAAAACAACAAAGATATTTTTTTTCTCTTCTTTCGTTTTTCTCTTTGTACATACATTCTCGTTGTTAGGTAAATTTGCGCGTAAGATTTACGCACAAATTTAGGGGGATATCCAGAGATATCTGTAAATAAAAAATTGAGAAAATACAAAAACATTCGAAAAACAAAAAAAAAATCAAAATCAAAAATATTTTGTTGCATATATGGGAAATGAAATAATTTCATTATGTTGATTAAGGTTGACTCATGTAAGACCAATATTGAAACGGTCTGACTCTAGAGCGATACGTTGGTAGGCTTTATCCTAATGGCTAGACGCTTTGACTGGTTTTGTGCAGAAAACTAAATTATTCTATGATCTCAGGAAAGAACGTCACTTGGAATTATAATATGGATATTTGAATGCGTGTGTGACGACCCGATACACACAATTTCGTTCTAGTTCTGAAATATTTTCTGACCAACTCGTGTGTCACGGCCCTCAACCCGGTTTAACCCGTTTCAGGAGCCGCGGGACAGAAAATCCCGTGGTATTTATTTAACAGCGGAAGTTTCTTCAGGATCTTTTAAAAACTGAAATATTTCCCAATTATTTTATTTCACAACTTGGGATAAAACCCGGTAATTTACATTCTTGAGATTTCATGAAGAAATCCTTTATTTTACAAAACATGTTTCCTTATTTTATACTGAGCCACTTCCTTAAGCTTGTAGTGCTTTTCGTCACTTTTCCTTTATCACAACAGATCTCCTGAAACATGTTTGAAAAAAGTTTTGTCAGCGGGAAATACTGAGTGAATCATTCTTATTTAAATAAAACGACCTGTTTGTTATAATTTACAGTATTAAGAGCGATTACAATGTTTCTATCTTTTGAATTAACTGACCCAGTTGTCACTTGACCGGACTTGTGACTGTGGACATATCACTTGTTGGGTCCGTTCACCCACAAATGATAAATAATTAGTAGCTATGTGCACATCCCCCCACATACTGGCAGTAATTTCAGATTACATAGACTTAATCCCTGTAATTATAACCTTTGAAAATAAACATGCTTTTGTAAATAGATTTGATAAAAAGAGAATGACTCACATTGCAGATTTAATTTCGAACAGAGCTTAGCCTACTGATTAGCCTTGATAACCTAGTTTAAATAATAATGCACACAAACGAGGTTAGTAACTTAATACAGCATTTACGATAACTCACGAGATTAAAACCTTCACAACGAATGACAAAGTGCGATACTTAAACATCCATCGATTTAACGACGAATGACAACGCATAAACCCTAATGTGGGCAGCACTTAAACATCCATTGGATAGTTTAATCGATCGGACATTGAATCGTATCAGCGATCGAGTTATTACCCTATATTGCGGCAGCACTTCGTGAATCGTGTGTGTGTTTTGTAGTGATTATACTATAACTCAGCGTACGTATTGAGTTTTTACGTCGAATTAACACTCAATTGCATGAAACAGACTTTTCTATTTATACTTGAAATTGGTTTCCCCCGCGTGTCGCGAAGGGTGTCGTCGTTCCTGTCGCGAGTCGCCTGGGGTAACAATCTATCCTAGGGTAGCCTTGTGTCCCAGTAGGCTTGCTGAGTTGGTTTCGTGTTATTTCGAATTTTTTGACAACGAACTGTCAAGATATTACCGAATAGGGTTTACCCCCCTGAGTTTTAGGGGCCCTGATCCTGATTCTAAATGTTCTGAAAATTTTAGGGATTATACAGAATCACTTGGGTTTCTCAATTAGGGTTTCCTATTTGGATAATTAAAATAATGAATAGTACTTTTTGATGAGGATTGTTACATTCTCCCTACCTTAATAAAAATCTCGTCCTCGAGATTTACTGGAATAAATGAGGATACTTTCGCTTTATTTCGGATTCCAGCTCCCAAGTATATTCAGCTCCTCTCTTTGAATCGCATCTGACTTTGACTAAAACTAGTCGTTTGTGTTTGAGAAACTTGATCTTTCGATCCTCAATTTGAAGAGGTGTTTCAACAAATTTTAGTTTTTCGTTTACCTCTATATCTCGAAGAGGTACTACCAGTGATTCATCTGATAAGCATTTCTTGAGATTGGATACTTGAAATACATCATGTACTCCAGATAATTCTTCTGGTAGTTGTAAACGATAAGCAACTGGTCCTATACGTTGGATCACTGAAAATGGTCCTACGTACCTTGGACTTAGCTTTCCTTTCTTTCCGAATCTAACTACTCATTTCCAAGGAGAAACTTTTAATAATACTTTGTCTCCCACTTGGAATTCAAGTGGCTTGAGCCGATTATCTGCATAACTCTTTTGACGATCACGAGCCATTTTCAGTCTTTCCTTGATTTGAGTAATCTTATCAGTAGTTTCTTGCACTATCTCAGGACCTGACAATTGACTTTTTCCTATTTCTGCCCAACAAACTGGAGTTCTGCACTTTCTTCCATATAGTGCTTCGAATGGGGCAGTTTCAATACTTGAATGATAGCTATTGTTATAGGAGAATTCAATTAATGGTAAGTGATCATCCCAATTTCCACCAAAATCTATTACACATGCTCTAAGCATGTCTTCTAAAGTTTGGATCGTCCTTTCACTTTGTCCATCTGTTTGTGGATGATATGCAGTGCTCAGATTTAATCGAGTTCCCAAAGCTTGCTGGAAGCTTTTCCAGAAATGAGAAGTAAAACGACTATCCCTATCCGAAACAATGGAGAGTGGAACTCCATGTACGGATACAACTTCATCTACATACAATTTTGCCAATCTTTCCATACTAAAGGTTTCTTTCATTGGTAGAAAGTGAGCTGATTTGGTTAATCGATCCACAATTACCCAAATCGCATCATTACCTTTTCTGGTTTTGGGTAACTTAATAACAAAATCCATTGTTATAAGTTCCCATTTCCATACTGGCATTTCTAATTGTTGTAGTAACCCTGAAGGTTTCTGATGTTCTGCCTTAACTTGTGAACAAGTGAGACATTTAGAAACATATTGAGCTATATCCTTTTTCATTCCTATCCACCAGAAGTTCTTTCTTAAATCTTGGTACATCTTATTGTTTCCTGGGTGCATAGTATACCTAGATTTATGGGCTTCTTCTAAAATCTTAGGTCTTAAGTCTCCCTGCTTCGGTACCCAAATCCTTTTCTTATGGAATTTCCAAATTCCATCAGATCCTTGTTCTAACTCTTTTATTCTTCCTTTCATTCCTTCAGCATCTTCCTTGATTGCTGTTTCCTGAACATTCTTTATGTTGATGCATTTTTAGTGTCTGTAACTAGTCTTGTTTTAACGATGTAATTTGTATGGTCTTTTATTAATTATCGAGTCTGTATGTTATGTTGACCAAGTCAGATATCCTCCTATCTACTTGTGTACAACTTATTTGTCTCTTTTGATATGTAAAGTATTATGAACAATGCATGTTGCATTAAAGGGTAGTTTTTGTCATTACTACGTTTATATGTTACTGTTTGTTGCTGTCTGATAACAGGAACAACCACAACAGTTGCAGTCCTCGACGAAACAGACCTGTTTCGTCGGAACACTTCATGGCGAAACAGACTTCTGTTTCGTTGAAGGTCATGACGAATCAGACCTTGATTCGTCATATATTGGGCTGTTCCAGGCCCAATGTCTGGCCCATGTTCAGATTCGTCAAACACTTGTGTGTTTCGTCGATATCAGTGGTCCAGGGGCTATATAAACAACACTTTGTGTTCATTTGAACTAAGAGATGAGAAATAGACTATAGTAACAAAACTCTGCCAAAATTCCGTCTGAACTGTGTTTGTATCAGTTGTAATCGGTTCTCATCCCGTTAATCAATAGATTGTGTTTCATTGATTAATCCGTTGTTATTTATGCTATATATGTTTGATTTGGCATAGTTACGTGGATTCCGCACACGTAACCGTGTTTACTATAAACAAGTGATTCGGTTCGTAATCGATCCTCAGATTTCGGGACCTACAAGTGGTATCAGAGCATTGGCTCTTATCCTTGTTTAAAATCAAACTTGTTCGGTTTTTATCAAGTATTTTGTGTGTATTTTTCTGAAAACTTGTTCTTGAAAAATTAATATTTTCTGAAAAATATTCATTAATCTGCTGTTTTATTGGTGTTTGCTACAGATTTTTATCAAAAACCTAAATTAGATTGTTTGTTTATGCTTTAAACCGGGTTTTTAGTGAAAATCTAGTGTATTTTCGTGTTTCGGAAATTTATCGGTGATCAGAAAACTCATCGGAAACTTCATGTTCTTGAGTGTGTTCTTCATATATTCATAAGTGTTCTTGTTATAAGCTGAGAATTTGATCTGTTATAATTGATTAAAACAAGTGTTATAACTTATAAAATAATATCTTGACTTTTGTGTAAAAGTTGATAATTGTCACAGTCTCTGTTTCGTTGAAAATAAGAAGTAACAAACATACCTTCTGTCAGGTTAAATATCTTGTTGTCTCATCTTATCCTTGACTGGTCAGTAGATATTTTAAATATCTAAATCAACTGACTTTTACCCAGTTTTGACGAAACACACAGCCGACGAATCACATCTGTTTCGTCGCAACATCTTTGACGAATCAAATTCTGTTTCACCGCAACATCTTTGACGAAACAAATTCTGTTTCGCCACGAATCACAATTATCACAAGTCTGTTTCGTCGTCATTCATTCAGACGAAACAAACCTGTTTCGTGAATTCTGTTTCGTCGAAAACAGATCTGTTTTAAACAGAGGACTTATATCAGCTTGCTTACTGTTTGTTTTCAAGAATTTGTGCAGGTACTATCATACATACATCAAATATGAGTTGTACTAGTCCATGGGATTGGAGTATGGATTCTAGACCACGTGAAGATCCGACGTCCGCAGCAGCGTGGGTGAAGAGTGTTTTTGGTCAACCTACGGCTTTGGCATCCAATCAGAACCAAAACATTCAAAATCTTTTGATCAGTGAGAGCGAAACGGGTAGCAACAATCGCCCGCCAAAGTTGAATCATATGAACGAGTTTCCATCATGGAAAGGTCGTTTCATTACATATGTTCAAGGTCAAAGCACTGATATTTGGAGGTGTTTCATTACTCCACGCAATGATGCTCTTGAAGTAGCAGCGTCAACGGCCGAAGGTTTTACTAACATGCAGGAAAATGACAAGAAAGCATATGAATTTGAGAAAAAGTCGTTTGCTGTTCTTACTCAAGCACTTCATAAAGATATCTATCATCAGTTTTCTTATTGTACGGACACGAAATCCTTATGGGATTGTTTGGTGACAAGAGGAGAAGGAAACGCAGCTTCCAGAAAGACACGGCATGATTTATTAAAGAAAGAGTTCGAATCATTCCAGTTCTTGGAAAACGAAACTCTAAATGATATGACCACACGGTTTTATCATTTGATTAGTGAGATGTTTGCCTATGCTGTTACTGCATCTCAAAAGGAAGTTTGTGCACGATTTGCTGATTCTCTACCACCAAAGTGGAGTCCATACATTGAGCTTCTAAAACATACAGGTATTCTAGATGCTGACACTATAACTATCTATGAATTTGTACAGAAGCTGGAACATAAAAATGATGAAGAAATCCGAAAAGCAAAACGCATTGCTGCTCCTCAGAATATTGAAATGTATTGTGGTGGAGGTTTTGACCCGTCAGCTAGTCTGAGGCAACCAAAATTACAAACGGCGTTTGTATCAGATACAAACTCTTCTCCGTTTCCTCAACAAACTCAGACTTATTCTGGAGGAGGTTTTATTCCTTTTATACCTCCAGTTTCTACTCAACCTCAGGCATATTCAGGAGGAGGTTTTAATCCATCCCTACCACAACCACAAGTCCAACCACAACAACAACAGCAAGCTCATTATACCAACAATCCTCCAACTCCAAACCCTAACACAGTCAAAGTTGATACATCAAACCTCTCAAATGTTAGCATTGAAGTAGCAAAGGAACATATGGAACTTATTAATACCATGGTCAGTGCTTACTGCGGTTTGGTCGCCGGTCAAATTGGAAACATCAATTTAACCAACGAAGACTATCTACAAATTAACCGTGATGAAATGGAGTTGATGGATATAAAGTGGGCATTCGCAAGTGCTGTTAGAAGGGCGAAGGACTTTATGGTTCGAACAGGAAGAAGTTCTTTGGAAAGCAAACAAGATACAAAGTACGGTTTTGATAAAGAAGCAGTTACATTCTTCAATTGTGGGGAAAAGGGTCACTTCAAACGTGAGTGCACTCGACCAAGCAGACAAGGCAATCAGAACCCATTCCGTAATCAGACGAGTACTTCAAATGCAAATCAAGACAATCGTGGAAAAGGGATAGTGGCTGTAAACAACACCACTAACCAGAATCAGTCTGGACCATCAAATGAAAGTCGTGCATTAACCGTACAAGCTGATGAAGGGTTTAATTGGTCTTTACAACTTGGGGAAAGTGATCAAGGTAAAGGAGGAACGGCGTGTTATGCTAAGATTATCAATCACATCAAGCACGTTCATAAGGAAGAATTTTCTGATAGTGACGACAGTTCTGGTCATACCGGGAGTTCTGATGAAGAAAGTTCTACTTCGAGTTCTGAATCTGATGTGAGCAAAGAAGCAAGTTCTAATCTTGATGACTTATTGAATGAAGCAGAAGAGTTGAAATGTCAGAAATCAGTTCTGGTCAAGAAGGCTGAGGTAGTATCTAAAGAAATGGAGAAGTTCTTTTCTGAAGACGGATCTTTCTCTTATCAGACTGCCTTTATGGCAAATGTCTCAGATTCTACAAGTCAGGTAAAATCTGAAATTCTTATCAACTGTAGAGATTGTGAGTATATGAAAAGTGAATTTGATAGAATAAAGCTTCACTGTGATTCGATTCATATTCACAATCAGAGTTTAGTTGTTGAAATGGCTAAATGCAAAGAATCGAATATGGCTTTGATTCGAAACGAAAAAGAATTTAAATCTATGATTGAAATTCAAAAGAAAAATGTTTCCGAAGTGACAAAAACTGTTTATCATAAACAAGTTAGTATAAATGAATACATTAACATTGTTGAGGAAACTAAAAAGGAACTAGCCATTGCCAAATGTGAGCATGATGCAATCAAGCAAAAATTGGAGAGTTACTCTAACTCCCGATTTGTGCTCGATCACATTATTGATGTTCAACAACTAAAGGGAAACAAGAAAGGTGTTGGGTATAAGAAGTGTCCGCCCCCTTTGAGACATGATTATACTTATATGCCTGATGAAGAAGAAATGCCACGGTTTGAATCCAGTGTGCCTCTTGATTATGAGGAAGTAACTACTGGCCTAGGATTCAAATCAGACAATTCTCCAAGTACAAATTCTGAGCAAAAAGAGTCAACATCTACGAAACAAGGTCCTCCAACCATTGAGGACTATGAGTCGTCGGATGATGAATCTGAATCAGATGTGAGTAAACAGGATAAATCACTTGACAAACTTAAAGGAGTAGAAGTTCCAATTGAGAATCATATTCTGTGTGATCCTCCTACCCCTGCTGTTCAACCTGTTGTTCAACAAGTGATAAATCCTGTGTCTACTGTTAAAAGTAATATTGTGTTGTACACTTTGGTTGGTGACTCTAAAATCTATTCAGATAATGATTTTCCAATTAAAAATGTCAATCCTTCATTGATTGATAATGTTTTTGAAAATAACACAAGTAAGTTTGTGGGAAAGTCGATTCAGGGAGTTAATGTGACTCAATGTAATCCAATTCCTAAGACTGAAATTAAAAAGAAATTTGGAAATCAGAAATCACCTTCAAAGCAACAACCTATTGCTTCTAAGGGTAAACAATCAGATCAACGAGCTAAATTGTCAAATGTTTCTAAATCAAAATTTGAAACAAAAGGGGCTCATTATCAGAAGAAAAACAGCAATGTTAAATTTGTGGAATCAAAGGGTACAGATAAAATTGAGACTTTTGCTAACAAGTCAAACACTGATTTTGTACAAGTCAAAATTTTAAAACGTGATAGTCAAAACAATTACACTCAACATTCAAACGGGTGTGATGAAAAAGCTAGTACCTCGGGTTACACAAGTTCGACATCTGATCGTCGATCCAGTTCTCCTAAGTTTGTTGAAAGGAGAACGTGTTTTAAATGTGGAGAGTTTGGGCACATCATCAAAGATTGTGCTAACACTCCGAAAGCGAAATTTGTTGAAAGAGCATCACCTGAATCGATTCACTCTAAATGCCGTCCTGTTTCACCTAAACATGATAAAAGAACTATTAAAGAACAGGAATCGAAACAACGACATCAAGATGTGAAGAAAATAGAAAAGGCTTTAAAATCTAAGGTAAATTCTGTTCCAAGGGAACCAAGTTCACCTGTAAAACCAGAAATTTCAAAATTTGTTTACAAAACTCAATCTGGTAAACAAAAACAAACTTGGAAACCTAGGAAGAGTGAAGGTTCAGGGGGAGCTGTTTGTTTGGAAAACCATCAACAAATCGAGATCACTATTCGTGATGCTCAGGGACGACCCAAGACCACTTTGGCTTGGGTCCCCATCCTTAACTAATCATTGGATGATATGTGCAGGATGTTCCAGGAGGAACTATTAATAGTCATTGGATTGTTGATAGTGGGGCATCTAGGCACATGACGGGCGACTTACGGCTTCTATATGATGTGAGAAACATTAAAGGAGGCTATGTTGCTTTCGCTGGAGACAAAGGTGGTTACATCACTGGAGAGGGAATGATTTCCAATGGTGTGGTATGTTTCGATAAGATCAATTATGTTCGTCAAATTGATCATAATCTTCTCAGTGTGTCGCAAATCTGCGATAAAAAGTTCACCGTGCATTTCGATGATGCCGGTTGTTATGTGCTTAAACCTGGTTTCACAATTCCTGATGAATGGATTCTCTTATCGGCTCCAAGAATCAATGATCTTTATGTTCTTGATATGAGTCAAGCGATTACGACTTCTGCACAAGTCACATGTTTTGTCTCGAAAGCCACGGAGAAGGAGTCTATTTCTTGGCACAGAAGAATGGGACACATTCACTTGAGAAAAATGAACCATTTGGTAAAAAACAATCTTGTGAATGGCGTACCCGTGAGAAGTTTTCATCTACAAGATATCTGTGTTTCGTGCCAGAAAGGGAAACAAACAAAGAAGTCTCACCCTTTAAAGAAAATCAACACTGTTGGCATGCCTCTCGAACGTCTTCATATGGACCTCTTTGGACCTATGAGACACAAAACAACGTTCGGAGATGTGTATTGTTTAGTAGTTACTGATGACTACTCTAGATTTTCTTGGGTAGCTTTTATGGCACACAAGAGTGATACTCCTCAAATCCTCAAGGATCTTCTTACAATGTTGGAAAATCTCTACTCGTTGAAAGTTAAGAGGATCAGAAGCGACAATGGAACTGAATTCAAAAACCGTGTTATGGATGAGTTCTGTACTTCTAAAGGCATTCTTCATGAATACAGTTCTCCTTACACTCCACAACAAAATGGTGTCGCGGAGAGGAAGAATCGGACGATAATTGAAACTGCAAGAACAATGCTGGTAGAGTCGGCGTTTCCTGTTCAGTTCTGGGCAGAGGCTGTGTCGACTGCTTGCTACACATTAAACCGAGTTCTTACGGTTAAGAGACATGGCAAGACTTGTTTCGAACTTCTACAGAAAAGGAAACCAGATCTTTCAATTCTAGAACCTTTTGGTGGTCCATGCACTATGATTGATCCGGATGGAAAGTTTGGAGCGAAAGCTATCGAGGGTTTCTTCCTTGGATATGCTACACCAAATTTTCGTGTTTGGAATCTGACTACCAAAAAGATTGAACTATGGAGTGAAGTAAGGGTTCAGAGATATACAAATCCTGTTAAAGCTCCAGGTGATCCTTGGATGTTCGATTATGATGGGCTATTCAATTCCTTTGACCTGCCAACTTTTGATGAAGATTCTGCAGCTGCTAGAATGATATTTGATAGTGACAATGCTGCTGAGTCGTCATTAGTTAGACCTGTTGTTGTTAACTCACAAAGTTCTAATTCGTCTAACAACACGGTTCAAAATGAGGAAGTTGAAAATGCTACTGAATACAATGAGTCATCAGAAGAAGATGAAGAAAATCTGGATGCGACTGAAGGCACTAAATCTCCAGTTGTTCCAGTTCAGGGTATTTCTGTTGATACTCCTCATGTGCAAGTCGATGATACTGCTGAAGGAAATGCATCCACTTCTACGCATATTCCAGGTGTAGAGTTGGTTGTTGATCTTAATATTAACAATTTGGGTGTTAATGCTCGTGTTCTTGAAAATCCTGAAATGAGGATACACGATACCCATCCACAGCAGAATATCATAGGAGATGTCCAACAAGGTGTGCAGACACGTAATCAGCTGAGAAACAACCGGAGTGCTGGTTTGTATTCAGCTATTAGAGAATCTGGTCTACAAAATGATTGGTCTTTCGCGTGTTACGTTTCACAAGAAGAACCAAAATCTTGGAAGGAAGCTTTAAAAGATAATTCATGGGTTGAAGCCATGCAGGACGAACTGCAGCAATTTCAAAAGCTTGGTGTTTGGAAGCTTGTTGAAAAACCGGAGAATTACAAGAAAATTGGAACACGATGGGTTTATAAATGCAAGAAAGATGATCGTGGAGTTGTTATTCGCAACAAAGCGAGACTGGTTGTTCAGGGCTTTCGTCAGATTGAAGGCATTGACTACAATGAAGTTTATGCACCTGTTGCACGTCTGGAAGCTATTCGAATCTTCTTAGCTTATGCTTCTTTCAAAGGATTCAAAGTTTACCAGATGGACGTTAAAAGTGCTTTTCTTCATGGTATTGTTCAAGAAGAGGTGCATGTCGAACAACCTCCAGGTTTTGAAGATCCTATTCACCCCGATCGGGTTTGGTTGCTCAACAAAGCTCTTTATGGTCTACATCAAGCACCTAGGGCTTGGTACGCAACCTTATCAAACTATCTTCTGGAGAATGGATTTAGACGAGGTCTTATTGATTGCACACTCTTTATCAAAGAACAAGATGAAGATCTTCTGCTGGTGCAGGTATATGTTGATGATATAATATTTGGGTCTACTAATGACTCTTTGTGCAGGCAATTCGAAAGTGTTATGCAAGAAAAGTTCGAAATGAGTGCTATGGGAGAGATGAATTTCTTTTTGGGCCTTCAAGTTCAACAAACAGAGTCTGGGATATTCATCCATCAGACTAAATATGTTGGTGACATTTTGAGCCGATTCCAAATGTCAGATGCAACGCCCATTGGTACCCCACTTCCGCAGAATCACGGGATTACTTCGGATTTGAAGGGAGAAAGCATCAACTCCTCGTACTATCGTGCCATAATCGGATCTCTCATGTATCTTACCGCTTCGAGGCCTGATATCATGTACCCAACATGCTTACTAGCAAGATATCAAGCAAACCCGAAGGCCTCTCATCTGTCAGCTGTCAAAAGGATTCTACGCTATTTGAAGGGATGCCCAGACCTCGGTCTTTGGTACCCTAGGGATGATAGTTTTGAATTAATTGCATACAGTGATTCTGATTTCGGTGGTTGCAAAATCGATGGCAAATCAACAACAGCAGGATGTCAGTTTCTAGGAAATCGACTGGTCACGTGGCAGTGCAAGAAGCAAACGTGTGTTGCTACATCAACATGTGAAGCAGAATATATTGCTGCCTCGAGTTGTTGCTCCCAAGTTCTTTGGATACAACAACAAATGCGCGACTACGGTTTAGAATTCCTATCTACTTGTATTTTTGTTGATAATAATGCTGCCTTGCAAATCACTAGAAATCCTGTGCAACATTCTAAGACTAAACACATCGACATTAAATATCACTTTATCCGTGACTGTTTTGATAAGAGGTTAATCGATGTCGTTCATGTCCCCACTGATCACCAACGTGCCGACCTGTTTACAAAAGCTTTTGATAAATCACGTTTTGATTATCTACTTTTGGTCAATGGCATTAAGGTGATACCTGAGTAAACTTCTTTGGCTGATCGTTTTTGTAAATATTTTCTTTATAAACTTTGAAAATTCAAAAAGATTTTAGTTTTCGTAAACTTTGCGAATTTTAGGGGAGATATTTCAAGAAAATACAAAAAACATTGCAAAAGTTCAAAATCCAAAAAGATGTCTTTACTTTCTGTCGTTTCATTTGAAAAATAAAAAAAAATTCAAAAAAACAATAGAAAAACCAAAAAATGAGTTTCTTGGATAAAAGAAAATGATGAAATTCACTGGCGTGGTCGGTCAATGTGCTCAAAATGCAAAATAAAAAGAAAAATGATAAGTATCTCTACTAACGATGTATCGGTAGGCTCACAATCAGACTAAAATGTGCAGGATGATACAAACCTAACAGACTTCAAGTCAGGTGGGAACTGCTCATTGGCATATGGTCTTAGTACCGAAATCTCGTTTGAGAGATTGCCGAGATCTGAAATATTCGGTCTTTATGCTGCTTATCATCTGGGTATCATGGTTGTATCAAACCGTAAAAATAACGGAGACGAAGTCTAAGATCTTCCATGATACTATACATACGTGTACATACTGCATTCGACCTCAATAAGTGATCAACAATCACATGTCCAAACAAAATAAGTGATAAATTATCACAGATTCTTTGCGGGAGTCAAGTTCGTCTCTCTGCTGTACGAAAGTACTGACCTGTTCACGGACTTGCTCCTGTGCCCTTCATGCATCTGAAAATCAAGTTCCTCATCAATAAGTGATTTTATCACATAGGGCTTGTTTTCAATCAAAATAAGTGAGTCTCTCACATTTTTATACGGTCAAACAGATGATAATCGGTATACTCACTGGTAAGATGAATTCTCGTGCATACCTTGATACGGGAATGTGTCGTGAGTGGATTTAAATCGACTTGTAAGTATAATCCTTACCGTTAATCGTATCTCTTAAATTATGATTACGTCTGATCAGTTTGAGCTTATGTGGACCACAATACCGATAATCGAGGTAGTATACTTATCCAGAGCTTTAAACAGAATCAAAATCATGTTGACTAAGACCGTAAGCTGGTATGATTCCTTGTCCTTGAGATTCGCAAAAAGGTTGCACTTGTACAGTTGTTTAGTGTTTTTAACAGTTTTCCGCATTTTCATTTAGTTTACCTTGCTTTAAATTTGTTTTTAGTATATTTGTGTAAAGTTCGTTTCTGATTAAGCCGAAGTTGTTGCTTGGTGTTTTCTACCGGAAGCCTGAAACCTTCTTCATAAAAACGTTCTTGCATTTGAAAATTCAAACTGAATGGAATTGTGTTCATAATCTGTTTTGACTGCAAAATATTTCCAGCCTGTGTTACTGTTTTGACTGCAAAATATTTTCAGCCTGGGTGTTGCTGTTTTGAAAAATCTGTTGGTGAAACAGACTTGTCAACGAATCACAAGCGTCGACGAATCACAAGCATCGACGAATCAGACCTTAGTCGGCGAATCAAATCTGATTCGTCATAACAGACGACGAATCACAGGAGCCCAAATCTGTTTCGTCATGGGCTAAAAGTTTAGGCCCAAGTTCAAGCCCAAGTTTCTGATTCGCCGGGCCCATCTCAGTTTCGTCGAATCCTCTGATTCGTCGAGACAAGGTAGTGTATATATAGGTCCCACTTGTTCACTTTTTCAAAACATCACAGTTATCTTCTTCATCACACAACCAAACACCCAAACCTACGGTTACTCTCACAAATCGTTCAAAACATCAGTTTTTACTCAAAATTTTACAAACATCAAAGGTAGTAACATGTTCTAATTCTCATTCCGAACACTTTGAACCGACGGTTTTTCATCCGAAAACCCTCAGAAACCCCTTTGAAACCTTGTTTTTCTTTGATTAAATATGTTTTGATGGTGCATGTTTCATGTTTTACCTTCTGATCTTGATAGATTTAGGTTTATGTGTTTGATTTGCTTTGATTTGTTAGTGGGTTTTTATAACCAAAAACAGGGGTTTGTATTTGATAATGGTATTACCTGTTTTTTCAAGGGTTTTTGTTCGGAAAAACATTTATGGGTGTTTATAAATGGGTTGGGTATAAACAAAGATGATTGCATGTATTTGTGTTTATATTTGATGTTTGTTTAAACCCAATCCGGCGAAACTGATAAAACCCCCAAATTGACGAATCTGATTTAACTCTAATTCCGGCGAATCAACCATTCGACGAATCAGACGACGAATCAAAGATGACGAATCAGAAAGGAACGAAATAGACTCGACGAATCAAAAAGTCGACGAATCAAACCAGTCAATGGTCAACCCTCTGTTTCGTCGTTCAATTTCTGTTTCGTCGTTGATACTCTGTTTCGTCGTCAATGCCTTAGCAGTTTTCTGATGTTGCTGTTTGTTCACAGTAGACATGTTTAAATAGGTTATCTGATATGTGAATACATGAAAGTGTATTCATACATGTCTAAATGCTATGTTATATATATTGTGACTTATTCTGGACATTTTCATGTACAGATGGCTCCTAAAGCACAGCAAGAAAAGGGAAAACGCAAGAAGGCGATCAAGAAAGAAAACAAAACCGAAGAAGAGATTATGTCAGAAAAACGCCATAATCAAGTTGCATATTTGGATCCGGAAGACAAGCTCGTTGAATTTAAAGATATGACGAAGTGGATCAGGGAGTCACGCATCAATTATGCTGTTACATACTCGACACCCGTCTACAAATCTCTCATTAAAGCGTTCTGGGATTCTGCAAACGTCGTTCAAATCGATGGAAAGGATATTATCAGAGGTCGTGTGAATGATCTGTATGTCGTTGTTACTCCGGAGATATTGAATCAAGTTCTTCAATTACAAGATCAACCGAATGCACCATATTCAATACCAATCATGTGTTCGCGAGGCTGTTTACTAAGGATGAAATGCAAAGGAGATCTTTTCGTCAAACAAATCAACAAAGGTGATCTTCCATTAAGATACAAGTTTTTATTACATGTGCTTATTCAGAGTCTCAGCAATAGACGAGCTGGATATGATATGGCGGGAGATGATCTTGTTGGCTTCATGGTTGCTTTGGTGTTAAACAAACCGTTTAGCATTTCGAAGTATATTTTCAGCAACATGAAAGAGAACATGACAAGGACTGGTAGTAGAACCACAGGGAACAAGTTTTGGATGTATCCACGGTTTCTGCAAATGATAATGAATGTTCAGCATCCAGACCTTCCTAAAGCTGAAAATGATCTGTTGAAAATAGAGGCAATGAATTTCAACTCCTTACGACTAATCAAGACTATGGCTGCCAAAAGATACACAGAAAGTGTTCCTCCAAGGAAGCTTTTTGGCGCTCTAGTGAATCCTGATTATGTTGCTCCTGCAAATGACAAATGGCGTCATGAAGACAGCCAATCAGATAATGAAGAACCTGAGTTGGAAAGGTTAAGGATAGAAAAATTTGGTCCTGACCCAGTTGATTCAGATGAATCTGGTAGTGATGATGATGAAAGTGGTGGAGATAGTGATGCAGGTGATGCAGGTGCTGTTAGTACTGCTGTTGGTACATCAAGCAAGGGTGCTGTTTCTGGTACATCAGATAGTAGTTCATCAGCAAGTGGTGATGATGGAACTGATTCGAGTTCTAGTGATCATTTAGTTGAACCTGGTTATGAAATGTATATTGATATACGTGGAGTAAGAAGGTATAGAAAGATTAGAACAGAGGATGATCCAGAGTATGTTCCAGAGGATCCTGAAGGTGAAAGGAGAACAAAAAGAAGAGCAGAGAAAGCTGTTGAAGTACAAAAGAAGAAACCTAGGAGATATCTGAGTACTTATACTCGGAAATCTGTGCCTCAGGAGTCTTCATCTATTCCTCAGGAGCCTGTGCAAGAAATTCCTACTGTAGTTACTTCAGCTACAGAAACTCCAGTTCCTCCAGTTGTTACAACAGTTGCTGCTACTCCATCTGTTGTTCCTCAGGAAGTTCCTGTAAGATCTATGGCTTCAGCAATCAGGGCAACTACTTCGGAAATCAGTGCTGAACGTCATAGGACATTTGCTGGATTTTCTCAAAATGAAAAGATCAACTATCTGTTTTCTACACTTGAAGCGGCTGCTGATCGTCTTCAAAGGCAATCTCATTTTGGAAATCTCACGAAGCATGACCAACTTAAACAATCTGTGGAACTTAACAAATTGAAGTCAATGGTTGGTCAACAGCAAACAGTTATAGAGCGACAACAAGGTGAAATTGATGCGCTTAAAGCTGAAAATGCTCGCTTAAAGGCTCTTGATGAAGAGAAAGAGAGAAGGCTTGCTATTCTGTGGGACTATCATTGTAAACAACAAGAGGTACTAAAGAAAAAGGATGATGATACGGAAGATCAAGGAAATCCTGATACCTCTGGTACATCACAGAAACAGCCAACCACACTTGCTTCTGAAGTTGTTACAGTTCAACCTACCGTTGTTGAATCATCTCAGGGAACATCTACTGGAAAAGTACAACAGATAGAAGGTACTTCTTCTATAGTTAGCAGTGCTGATATTGCTCTACAAGCTGTTCATCCATTTACAGGAGAGTTGCTTGAAGAAGGGGAGTTAATAGAAGATCTTTCTCCGGAGCAATTGAGTATTTTACAGTCTATGAGAGAAGTAGATGATGCTGAGATAGACAAAATGTCTACTGAGACTGATACAACGAATGTTGAAGAGATTGATGAAATTGTGGTTGAAGGTGAAGCTCCAAAATCAACATATGTCAGAGAAGATGGTACTGAATTTGCATCATTTGATGAAAATTGGATGAAAGAAAACATTGATGACATAGACGAGCACTTGAAGAATCGGAATTCATCTGAAAAAGACACAAATGCTTTTGCTGAATGGAGAAAACAGTTTTTATCCAAAGTGTCCAAGCCGTTACCTGAAAAAGCTCAAGTAGACTATTTGCAATTTGAGAAGAAGCCAAGTGGAAGGATTTTGTGCTGGATGTTTGTTCAAGATATTCACTGCATTGCTATTAAACGTGAATTTGGAATTCTTTATTTCAATTCACTACTGAGCATTCTTTCCTTGCCATTTTATGATGTATCTGCGTTGACAAGGCTTAAACTTATCAATCGTGCAAAATACGATGGTGCTACGTTATTTGAGCGTCTGGTGAAAGTAAACAAGAAGTCAGGCTGGAAGGATGAATCCTACAAGCCACAATTTCCTGTTTATCAACCGATCAAGTTTACTCTTGATCCGGACACCAACACTTGCAGATATAAACTTGTATATCAGCCTCCGAGGGTAGTAGATAAAATCCCATTGATGCCAATGAAGCAGGATTTTCTTGAAGACATGGCATTGTGGTGCTACGACTCGGATACTCATGAAGCTGTAATTGTGTTTAGAGATGGTCGTGCTAATTACCGGATGTTGGATCCGATGTGGATCGTCAACATGTCTGAAGCTGATATTGGAAGATTATATCGTCATGATATTTTCTATGAAGACCAAGATGCATGTCAAGCGTTAAAGTTTCAGCGAGTAGCGTGTTTTTGCTACTACAGGGGTATTCATTCGGGCAGTTCGTGGTCCGAACAACACTGATGGAAGATTAGAAGACCAAAGACGAGTAACAGACAAGGGGGAGTTTGTTGATGCATTTTTAGTGTCTGTAACTAGTCTTGTTTTAACGATGTAATTTGTATGGTCTTTTATTAATTATCGAGTCTGTATGTTATGTTGACCAAGTCAGATATCCTCCTATCTACTTGTGTACAACTTATTTGTCTCTTTTGATATGTAAAGTATTATGAACAATGCATGTTGCATTAAAGGGTAGTTTTTGTCATTACTATGTTTATATGTTACTGTTTGTTGCTGTCTGATAACAGGAACAACCACAACAGTTGCAGTCCTCGACGAAACAGAAGTTTGAGCATTGTTTCGTCGGAACACTTCATGGCGAAACAGACTTCTGTTTCGTTGAAGGTCATGACGAATCAGACCTTGATTCGTCATGTATTGGGCTGTTCCAGGCCCAATGTCTGGCCCATGTTCAGATTCCTCAAACACTTGTGTGTTTCGTCGATATCAGTGGTCCAGGGGCTATATAAACAACACTTTGTGTTCATTTGAACTAAGAGATGAGAAATAGACTATAGTAACAAAACTCTGCCAAAATTCCGTCTGAACTGTGTTTGTATCAGTTGTAATCGGTTCTCATCCCGTTAATCAATAGATTGTGTTTCATTGATTAATCCGTTGTTATTTATGCTATATATGTTTGATTTGGCATAGTTACGTGGATTCCGCACACGTAACCGTGTTTACTATAAACAAGTGATTCGGTTCGTAATCGATCCTCAGATTTCGGGACCTACACTTTATTTGTTCCATTAAATCTAATTGTAGATTTAACCTGAGAGCACGAACTCGTCGTTGTTTCTCATGATACTTACGACTTAAGGCATCTACAACTACATTTGCCTTTCCTTCGTGATACTGAATATCACAGTCGTAATCACTTAGGATTTCCATCCATCTTCTTTGTCTCATGTTTAACTCTTTTTGCCCAAAAATATTTTAAACTTTTGTGGTCTGTATAGACAGTAAATTTACTTCCGTAAAGATAATGTCTCCAAATCTTAAGGGCAAAAATTACGGCTCCTAACTCTAAGTCATGAGTCGTATAATTTTCTTCGTGCTTTTTCAATTGCCTTGAAGCATATGCAATCACCTTTTTGCGTTGCATAAGCACACATCCATATCCTAGTTTTGAAGCATCACAATATACTTCAAAATCTTCAGTTCCTTCTGGTAAGGCTAAGATTGGTGCATTTGTTAATTTCTGCTTTAATATTCTAAAGGCTTCTTCTTACTTTGATCCCCATTCAAACTTAACTGCTTTATAGGTTAACTTAGTTAATGGTACGGCTATCTTGGAAAAATCCTTAATAAACCGTCTATAGTACCCAGCTAAACCTATAAAACTTCTAATTTCCATTGCTGTTTGTGGAACCTTCCAATTGGTAATCGCCTCTATCTTAGCACGATCTACATGAATACCTTCGTGATTTACCATATGTCCTAAGAATTGCACTTCCTTTAACCAAAATTCACACTTCGAGAATTTGGCATAAAGCTTTTCTTTTCTTAACAAAGTTAAGAGTGCATGAAGGTGTTCACAATGCTCTGTCTGACTTTTGGAATAAATAAGTATATCGTCTATAAAAACAATTACAAATTTATCCAAATATGGTTTACAGATCCTATTCATCATGTCCATGAATGCAGCAGGTGCATTTGTTAACCCAAAGGGCATGACCGTAAACTCATAATGACCATACCTAGTTCTGAAATCAGTTTTTGGTATGTCTTCTTCTTGTACCTTCAATTGATGATATCCGGAGCGTAAGTCTATCTTAGAAAAATATCTAGCTCCTTGAAGTTGATCAAACAGATCATCAATCCTAGGTAATGGGTATCGATTCTTAATTGTAACCTTATTCAATTCTCTATAATCGATACACATTCTCATTGAACCATCCTTTGTCTTAACAAATAGCACTGGTGCTCCCCAAGGAGATGAACTAGGTTGTATGAATCCTTTACTTAGTAATTCATCTAATTGCTTTTTCAGTTCTAACATTTTTGTGGGTGCTAACCGATAAGGTGCCTTGGCTATCGGTGTAGTTCCTGGAATTAGATGAATCCTAAATTCTACTTCCCTATCTGGGGGTAATCCCGGTAACTCTTCTGGAAATACATCCGGATATTCTGAGACTACAGGAATTTCCTTAAGTTCTTTACCCTTAGTGCTAATGATTACCGAAATCATATACACTATTCCTTGCTTTCGTTCATAACTAGCAACCTTCATTACTGATATGAACTTCATGGGTTTACGTGGTTTATTTCCTGTAATCATAATGACTTCTCTGGTAGGTGTTTGAATTTCTATAGAATTCTTATCACAAAGAATTCGAGCATGGTTGGCTACTAACCAATCCATTCCTAACACAACATCAAATTCAGCTAATTTCATTGGCAATAGGTTTGCAGAGAATTTATGTCCTAAAAGTTCTATATTTTCTTCCTGCAAAACTTTATCTATTTTAACTGAATTTCCGTCTGCCGTTTCAACTGTAAAAATCTGCCTAATATTGGTTAAAGGTAAATTAAGAGCTTGACAGAATGAAGTATTTATAAAACTTTGGTTTGCACCAGAGTCAAATAATATGTAACACCCGTTCCTATAAATCAAGGTTTAACGTATATTTTGCGAAAATAATCATGTAATTAATGATTACACATACATCGGAAATACGGGTTTGTTAAAAACTTTTACAATTTAAGTGATATACATAATGTAATTTAATTCGCCGTTTAAAATAACGACAAAACAACGTTGCGGAAGCTTTGTTTAACGTGTGTTCGGTTCTTGCTCGACGCTTGATCTTCATCCGGAACTCTCGACATTCACCTGTGATCAAAACCAACTTAAAGGTCAGTTTTGATAATTAAATAATTAATATAATGAGGAAATTTGGAAAATCCAACATTAATATCTTGAACCCAAAACAATAACTAAATTATGATCTCCACCGTAAATTACGGTGGCACCGTAATTTACGGTGGCTCATGTATTGACCACTCCCTACCGTACAACAGTAGATTAGCACCGTAACACAAATCAGCTCCACCGTAAATTACGGTGGCACCGTAATTTACGGTGGATCCTGCATCCAGCTTTTCCATTTTGCCGTAATTTGACACGAAATCTTTCGTATCTTTCAAACCGCTTATCCGTTTGACCTACCGTTTCTTCCTACATGTTTGGAATTTGGTTCTCCATCATATGGAGTTAAAATCCTACATCCGGTTTAACAAAAATTCAGACTTTTAAGTCTTTGGCTTATTACCCTTTTTGCCAACTTTTGACCCGTTTGTGATTTCATCATCAAACTTGTGTATTTGACCTTTATATCTCATATACTTCTTCAACTTAATGTTATCTACCATACTAGATTATAATCTCCGGTTTATTACACAAATTAAACCCGTTTTCGTTTGTATGCTTATTTTGACCCGAAAAAAAGTATGTTTAACCACAATCGTATTTATACGTACCTGGCTCGAGTCAACCTAGTTACCCGTTTCAACACCTTGCTTTTATTACCGATATTCTATGGCGATGCAATTATTCCAAATTACTATTCGCTCCTGTAACACATGACTTGACCACCACATTAGTTGATTTTGTCAAATGACGTTATTCCCACCATTTGACCCGTTCGATCTATATAACCCAACATTTTCATATGTAACAAAAACATGGTTTTTAATTACAAATCACACATCCGAACCATTTCGGATTTTCTCATTAGATCCCTTTCTTTCTAAAGTTAATTTCCTATATTTTTAACCCATTCGACTTATGCTATGGGTGTCCTTTGAAACTTATTTTACTTTAGTCAATACTTGACTAAATTTCCATTTTACCCATTTTCCATTACTAGTTACGCTATAAGGTAACTTTAAGAAAACTCTTAAACTATTAACCAATTCATGACTAGTTTACCATTTTGCCTTTTTTTTCACCAATAATCATGGTTTAAAATGTTTCTATTCGTTCCAACCCAATTCGTTTCGTGTTGGAACCCATAATTCGAACCAAATCCTTTGTTGTATTTATCGCCTATAAAATAAACACGTATACTACAAGTAGGTGTAAGTTTTACTTACCTTGTATCCGAAACATGCTTTTACTTCTTATTTGTTTCGTTTGACCCGCTTCCTTTCCAAGCCTCCACCTAGCTTGTCAAGCGTCAAACTATCATCATAATTCGTAAGACGGTTAGTTTAGTCATTATCACATACGACTATTCCATCTTACAAGCTCTATGTCGGAACTACTATCCGACTTCAATATTGGTTTATTTGACTTTCGATAGTCAACTAACTTCAATCATATTACACGCGCAATAAGTTCAATCAACATCACGTTTAGAACCCATATTATTTTGTATTACACGTAGTTAGTCGAGTTAGCCAATTACGCGTTTCTTTCATAATTTCATTATGTCAACATTCATTCAGGCATTTTAACAAACACCTAATGTGCATAATATCACTTATTTACTAACTAGTTCATAATTAGTTATCTTTACCAAGATTTACATCAACATATTCAAAACTCTAAGTCTAGTGTTCATGAACTACATCAAGAACTTATATCATAACCTCAATATTCATCAATCTTACATTCTAATCTGAGTGTTCATCATCTTAACATAAAACCCACTTAGCACATAATAGGGTAATTACCAAATCCCTAGTTTTGACAACAATTCATCAAATTTTCTGCTAGGGTTTGTTTCTAAACCAAGATATAATCACAATAACATTTATAGATTCAACATTCATTCCAAAATTTCTACTAATTAAACTTTACCCAAAAATCAAACATCACCGAATCTGAAATTGCAACTTACCTAATGTTAGACAAGTGTAGGTGATCAAGATTTTTGATTCATGCAGCGATTACATGCCTAATTCACCCTTCAATTGATCAAATTAGATGAAATAAGGGTTTGGGGGTTCTTCCCCTCTCCTGGTCGCTCCCATCCACGCACACACTGATGTGTGTGTGTTTGAATTTTTTTTTTTATATAAAAATCTAGTTTGGCCACTTATACATAATCAGCCCCTTTAGTTTATCTTTTTAGACTATTTGCACATCAAACTAACTTCTTTCATTTAATTACAAGACTTGTACTAAGTTATTTATTTCCTAGTTACTTTATCTTGTTCACAACCCGTTTTATTTTAAGTCCCGTTAAATCTCGGGTCTTTTTATATACTTTGCTTTCTCAAAGTATTTCTCATCCTTTTAATATATATATTAGATTTATTTATTTAAATCCTATAATTTACCGGGTAAGTTTTATCACTTACTGTATTTTACCCGTCGTGTAGTGTTAACGTGGTTTGATTACCAAACCCGTTTTCGGGGTGTTACATAATACTTTTGCGTATACGTTGTGAACTAAGAACGTACCCGCTATCACATCTGGGATGAGTTCTGCTTCTTGAGTGGTCAACTGAAATGCCCTGGCATTTTTCTTAATAGTTCCGTCGGTCGCCTTGGTTTTGTTGTCTGCTGGTTTGACCACTTTAGGACATTCTGTTTTGAAATGTCCTGCCTCTCCACAATTGTAACAAATTATGGATTTCTTTCTGCAATTTTCTTCACGATGTCCTATAGTTTTGCAAAAATTGCAATATACCTTGCATTTTCCAAAATGTTTCTTTTTGCAATTTTGACAGAACGGCAAAGTTGAAGATTGCCCTGTTCCTCTTCTCTTGAAGCTGTTATTATTACCCGTACGAAATCCTTGGGTAATTTTCTGAGCTAATTCCTTCTTCCTGTTTTCATCTTGGGTGCGTACTAGTTCGTCAGTTAGGGTATTAGCTAATTCCACCGCATCGTCAATAGTGCGAGGTCTCGCAGCTTTAACGATGTTACGGATTTCACTAATCAGTCCCCAAATATAGCGAGAAATGAGTACCGGTTCTGGCGAAGCCAGCGTTGGTACCACTCTAGCATATTCAAAGAATGTCGAAGTATAACCGCGACAATCTACACCCGTCATACGATGGTTTAAGAACTTATTTGCCATTTGATCCTTTTCATATTCAGGACAGAATTTTCTTTCTACAAGATTCTTAAATTCTTCCCAAATCATAGCATAAGCCCTATTTCTTCCTTTAGCTTGTAACACAGTGTTCCACCATTCGAGCGCCCCTTCTTTGAAAAGATTTGACGCGTACATGACCTGATCATCCTGAACACATTTACTTATGATAATCACTGCCTCGGTTTTGTCTAACCAACGCAGTGCCTCAGTTGCTCCTTCATTGCCTGCAAATTCAGTGGGTTTGCAAGCAAGGAATTCTTTGAAAGTACAACCAGGTGTTGCGGCTTTCATTTTCTTAGGGAGCGGAGCTTGCCGTGGTTCATTATTATGATTAACATGATCATTGCCTCTGTTTACACTATTACTGAAGTTATCTTCAGAAATATGTTTACTAGGAACGATTTGTTGCGGTTCGATTGGATTCTTTACAGCAGCAACGATTGCGGGAATAGCATTGGCTATCCCTTGAGCAACAATATTTTCGATATCTTGCCTAGTCATATATTGATCTCCTGGATGTTGCTCAGACTGATTAACCTCATTTACTGGTTCGTTACCAATGTTTACCATCTGATAAATAAATTTTATATAAATAATTAGTATAGATACAAATATAATAAAACAGTTTGCACATAATTACATTAACATGTATAACAAAAAATTATCGGTTTCCTGAGTTTCATTATATTATACATCGTACACACGGTTATCATACAACGTTTTATTGTTAAGTTATTACACATACTGGTTCTTATGATTATTTATTAAACAAATATTCCTGCAAACTCCCATTATCTGGTCAGCTAATTTCTTAAAAACGACGCTCCCTTTCTTCGTACTTCCAAGTAACTCTTTCTCCAACATCCCTAATCTTATTTCCGGCATTAATTAACTCTTCGCCCCAGAGACGAAGTTCAGCCAGATTCTCCGGGCTCATAGTTGGGTATAGTGGAGGTTCTGGGTCAACTTGTGGGAAAAATGTATCAGGGTTGTTTAAAAGATTGTGGTATTGCCAATCAGTTGTCCACCATTCATCTAATTCTACTGGCAGTGGTTGAGGTTGGACAATAGGATCTGGAATAGCAGGTTCCAGATTGATTGGAATTGGAGCTTCTAGTGGGTAGCTGAAAAGATCTTCTTCAGTAAATATAAGGTTTGGATTAGCTGGTTCAAGGTTTCCATCGGCAGGTCCGATGAGATCACTCATTACTAGTTTATGATCTAAAACTTCCCAGGGAGTCATTTTTTGTTTCTGTCTAGAACTTTCTCCGAATTCTCTTTCTGTTTGCTTAAAACTCTTCTCAGCTTCTATCTCTACTTGATTAACATTTTCCTCAATTTCTACCCCTTTTCCTTTGTCTTTTGGTGCTTCAGTTTTAGTAACATTTCTTGTTGTTGGCTTTTTCCTACGTACACGCCTCCAGCCCACAAATCTGCTTCTTTTCTTGGGTTTAGGTTTTGCCAGTGGTTTGGATTGAAATTCTATGGGTTCTTCTTGATCAGCGAAGTAACCGGTGAATTCCTTGGAAACTTCTATCTTAACGGGGTAGAGGTTAAGATTTTCTAAAGCTTTGGATATCTCATTCATGCAGTTTAGCATATATGCAAAATACATACTAAATGTTAAAATAAAATAACAAAATTTCATAGATAACCCTTAAATATTATTACATACCATACATAAAACAACTGACAAGTAAAATATACTACAATTTACTGTGAACTTATTTATTTACGGAATAAGGTTTCTGGATTATAGATAAATAAAGGTGCTAAAACTTGAGTTAGAGTATTTAGAGATTTGCATTTTCTGCTACTGTGGCTAGCATATAAAGATCTGCCCATTTCTCATCTAATTTGTCCTCCCAAGGTATTTTATTGGTTAATTCCTGGGTTTCCTGTTTAACTTTCTTCTCTCGGAATTTCTTTATTTTCTCCTTGCTTTTTCTAATAATCAGATTTCTTTTACTAGGAGAAAGTGGTTCTTCATACTGTGCTTTACGGACAAATATTCCTTCTTCAGGAATTACATAAGGTTTTGTTTGGGATGAACTTCCCTTCTCGTTGGATGACCTATCTAGTTTAAGATAGATGTTTGACAGCTTTTGTTTACCCATACTGTAACTAACAAATAATCAGTTAATAAAACACATAATCACATAATTGGCAATTAGTAAAATTAAGTATTTCTAAATACTTAATAGGCTTAGATCAGTGGCTCCGATACCACCTTTTTCTGTCACGACCCTCAACCCGGTTTAACCCGTTTCAGGAGCCGCGGGACAGAAAATCCCGTGGTATTTATTTAACAGCGGAAGTTTCTTCAGGATCTTTTAAAAACTGAAATATTTTCCAATTATTTTATTTCACAACTTGGGATAAAACCCGGTAATTTACATTCTTGAGATTTCATGAAGAAATCCTTTATTTTACAAAACATGTTTCCTTATTTTATACTGAGCCACTTCCTTAAGCTTGTAGTGCTTTTCGTCACTTTTCCTTTATCACAACAGATCTCCTGAAACATGTTTGAAAAAGGTTTTGTCAGCGGGAAATACTGAGTGAATAATTCTTATTTAAATAAAACGACCTGTTTGTTATAATTTACAATATTAAGAGCGATTACAATGTTTCTATCTTTTGAATTAACTGACCCAGTTGTCGCTTGACCGGACTTGTGACTGTGGACATATCACTTGTTGGGTCCGTTCACCCACAAATGATAAATAATTAGTAGCTATGTGCACATCCCCCCACATACTGGCAGTAATTTCAGATTACATAGACTTAATCCCTGTAATTATAACCTTTGAAAATAAACATGCTTTTGTAAATAGATTTGATAAAAAGAGAATGACTCACATTGCAGATTTAATTTCGAACAGAGCTTAGCCTACTGATTAGCCTTGATAACCTAGTTTAAATAATAATGCACACAAACTAGGTTAGTAACTTAATACAGCATTTACGATAACTCACGAGATTAAAACATTCACAACGAATGACAAAGTGCGATACTTAAACATCCATCGATTTAACGACGAATGACAAAGCATAAACCCTAATGTGGGCAGCACTTAAACATCCATTGGATAGTTTAATCGATCGGGCATTGAATCGTATCAGCGATCGAGTTATTACTCTGTATTGCGGTAGCACTTCGTGAATCGTGTGTGTGTTTTGGAGTGATAATACTATAACTCAGCATACGTATTGAGTTTTTACGTCGAATTAACACTCAATTGCATGAAACAAACTGTTCTATTTATACTTGAAATTGGTTTCCCCCGCGTGTCGCGAAGGGTGTCGTCGTTCCTGTCGCGAGTCGTCTGGGGTAACAATCTATCCTAGGGTAGCCTTGTGTCCCAGTAGGCTTGCTGAGTTGGTTTCGTGTTATTTCGAATTTTTTGACAACGAACTGTCAAGATATTACCGAATAGGGTTTACCCCCCCCCCCTAAGTTTTAGGGGCCCTGATCCTGATTCTAAATGTTTTGAAAATTTTAGGGATTATACAGAATCACTTGGGTTTCTCAATTAGGGTTTCCTATTTGGATAATTAAAATAATGAATAGTACTTTTTGATGGGGGTTGTTACATCGTGTATCTCCTTTGTTTTGCGTGAGCAAAGACTTGGAGGTGCTAGGCAACGTCGGCTTCTGTTTTGCATGAGCAAAGACCTAGTTGTACGTTGTCGCGCTATAGATCAATTACACCCGAAAGAGGCCCTCTAGTGCCCAAAAGAAACCCAAAAAACCTATATCAAACTGAGAAAACTCATTTGATATGTATATTATATCCATATCTGCAAATGATCTATTCTGTTTTCTTCTCAATCCAGTCCCAGTAAAGGTTTCAGAATCCTAGAACGGGCTTGTGAAATATGTGGTAGGGAAATTACACGTATGATAGTTTGTTCTGATTAAAAATTCCAGGATTTGATTGTGATTGAATTGAGTGTTCATATAAATTAAATTGAAAAGCATGATAAATCAGTTGCAGATCGTTACACGAAAAAGGCCTAAGGAGATAAGTTTAAGTGGACAAATATACTGGCAATCGCTCGGATCACCCAAAGTAAATTAGTGTTGATAAGTGTAGTCTAGCCTGAAACACTGTGATTTGATCCCATTTGTAACATCCCAAAATTTCGTATGACTTAGAATAATAATTTAATCGTGATGTTTGAACGATAAGGGATGATAAACATAGATTTTTTTGCCATATCGAAAGTTTTATAAGAAATAATAAAATAAAAACCCCTTATGTAAATGGAAGTAACCAAGTTAGTATGGGAAATGGCTATTTTGAAAACACTCAAAAAGAAAAGGGACTAATAATGTAATTATGTAATGAAATTGGATTAAAAAAAAGGAATCAGTGTTTCTCCTTGGCCGGTACGATCGAACAGAGGGAGAGAGCCAAGGGAAACCCTAGTTCTTCAAATCTCTACAAAATTGAAGGAGTAAAAGGCCGTATTTTCAATGCATGAGTTAGGAATCATGATCCCTTAAGTGTTATAAGTATCATGTAAGTCAAATTTCATGTTTTTAATGTTAGTTGATGTAGTGTGATACGTGTAATCAGTGATTTCATATGAAATTGAATATGAATACTAGATGTATTAGCATATGGGAGTCTAAATCATGCTTGAAATTGTATGTAATGATGATTTGAAGTAAAAACCCATTTGTATGTTATAGGATGATTAGAAATTTGGGAAACCCTATATGCTAATTAGTATGATATTGATGATTGAAGCAATGTGTTGATGCAATATTGATAAGTAATTGATGATTAAAACCATGTGTTCATAGTTAGGATGGCAAAAGATGGAATTAGGGATGTTTATGTTAATCAATAGATGAACTATGGAAAAATATGCTTTGAATACTTGTACTTCATGCTTTATAGATTGTACGTACACCATGTGTTCGATGAAATGCCTAAGAATGATTTAGTTGAAGTTTGACATGAATTCTTGATTTAATGATGATGTAAACGAAAATGGATATATGGGTAATTATGTTAAGTCATGATGAATAAATCAAAGATGCATATGTGAAGAAATGTTTATGAAAGCTAAAAGCATGAAGTTATAATGTATAGGCACGAAGAAAGAAGAAGGTACGAGTCACTTGAAGTCGCAAGCTTCACAAGATCACGGTAAGTTCTTATGAACTTCGCTTATGTAGAAAGTAGAATTTTATGTTAGTTCTCTTGTAAATAATTATTTGATGTTTTATGTGGGAATCATTAGTAAAATGCCTTATTACGAATTGATAGTAGAAAAAGGAGAAAAAGTATGAAAATGATGTTATTCTGGATGATGTATTAAACCCGTAGTTAAATGGGTCAAATAGGATGAATTTGTTATGAAGTTAAGGTAACTAGATGTTGACTTTTGTAAGTCAAACTAGTGGAGAATAATAAACAAGAAAGTAAAAATATGCATGATCCGTGAGAACGGGTCGGATGAAATATGATGATTTTATGGTGATGGAAGTTAAATGGCATGATATTCGTTAAAGCGGATTTGTAGTATGAAAGATTCAAGTAAGATGATGTAAAGATGAAGTGACTCGGTAAAGGGTCAAATAATGCGGTAAAAAGCTAAATAAAAAAATGTATTAGTAATAATGTTTTATCCGAACTAACATGCAAGTTTATGTTATGGATGTAGGTAAATCTCATGCTTAGAATGGCGAGCTCGGATTCGAACACACCACATCGTCCATATATGCGCTTCCGGTTCAAGTTATCTTTTGAAATGGGTCAAATAATTTTTGTAATGTAAATGTAAATTTTATGTTTTAGCATGTTCGTAAGTAGTTTGGATTTTAAAACCTTTTTGGGTAGTTCGGACATAACCCTTGTATTAGGTTTTGTATGGTCACTACTTTTATTTCTTTTGAAAAAGTGTCGCAGAAGTTTATTTGAATGATGTTTGTTAAAAGCAGGGGAAATGTTTATAGTTCGGACGGGTTATGCCCAAATTTTGTCAAAAATTAGTGTGTTATTTTTAATCTATTTGAATGTTCAAAAAGTGGGCGCTACACCATTGCAAATTGTATATTAGTTTCTTTATCTATTTGTGTTTCAGTTTATATTGTTAGATCTTGAAATAAAATCAAAAATCCAAAAATTGAGTGTTTATTTGTTTTATTAAAAATTTAACCGTTCTTGAAGATTTGATTGATCATCATAAATTGAATGAAATTTGAATTATGAAATCCGAGTACAAATACTTGGATGTACCGAGTGTTCATGTGGTACTTTCCTCTGTTGCACATAAATGTTTGCTTATGAATTTCTGAGTATGTGCAAAATTTAAAATTCAAATCAAGAAACAGGGGTTTTTGAAGGTTGATATGCTGTTGGTTGCTGGCAAAGCTTGAAGCATCACAACATCCAGATGTACCTGAGTCAGAAGAACCAGATAAGAGTCATCATCTGACAGTGATAGTACATTTGAAGAGGTACCTGTGAACCTGCTTGAAAGAGAAGACATTGACAAAGAAAAGAGTTGCTTAGAATCCTCCACTTGCATTATTTTCAACAAGATTTTCAAGCAAAGCAGATCGTGAATAAGAAGAACAAAGAGCCAAAGTTTCAGAATGAAGACATGAAGTATCTTCCCACAGAAACTTGATGAAGACTGCAATTTGATAAAGACAACATAAACCTAGGGGGATATTGTAAGGCCATATAATAGTGTAGGTTTACGCTTATCTTTATCAAACATAATTATAGGCTATTGGGCTTAGCCTTGTAGTGGGTTAGATAATATTAGAATAAGCCATGTGGGCTAATTAAGTGATTTGGGTCTGTTTAGTTAATATTGTGCATGTGGGCTTGGCCCAGCTTGTAACTAGGTCACCCTATGTGCTATAAATAGGGTGAGCCTAGGTCATTATTAGGTTGGTTGTTCATTATTAGTTCTTCTTAGTTTTTTTTTTGAATTCCTTGTGAGTGTACCAGACGGTTCTCTAGAAACTGTGTGCACTTTGATATTCAATCAATACAAATCGTTCTTGTTCTTATAACTTTCATCAGTATTCCGCACTCTTGATTATGATTTTGATATCCGATTGGTAGTTTTGGGACTTACATCTTCCACGGCCAGTGCATACAACCTATGCTCTATATCTTTTCAAGAAAGACATGATGTATCTCATGTGTTGCATATAAAAGCTAAATGTTGGTGTACGTCAGTCTATGAATAATTTTTTTTTAATGCAAACTAATAAAGCCATCATAAAATTCTTGCAAGCTTTGACGTGATGTTCTCTCGAACATATGCAAATAATAATCAAGAGAGTTAGGAGAATTATTATATGGTTGTTGCCGTATAGCTGAAGTACGTAAAATTTCCCTCAAAATCAATTTCAATTTGCAAAAAAAAAAATTCAGTAATTATTTGATTGTTGGCGCTTCTCCTTGTATGTGTTGTCTGGAAAGATAGGACTCAATAATTATTCGTTCCCCGGAACCAGAAGTAAACATTTTGGTAGATAGGGATCACATAAAAACTTCATTCGAGGAATGGGCTAGACCGTCTTTACATTTTCCGTTTCACTAGTAGTATGGGGAAGAAATGGACTTTAGAAGCACTCCTAATTTAGTTGAGGAATGAAACAGTATCAATTGTTTTATAGGTCGTTCTGCAACGCATTTTTTATTTGAATTGAAATCATTTTCAAATCAAAATATCCTCATTTTCAAATTCCATTGGATTCTAGTGGAGAAATATATTCTTTAACAGTTAAACAATTATTTCAGATTCATCGAATAAGGTTTTCCATAGAATTCTATATGTATCTATGAGATCGAGTATGGAATTATGTTTACTCATTTTAAATTGAGTATCTGTTTCCCTCCTTTTCCTGCTAGTATTGGAATATTTTACATATCCATACGTTTGAGCCCTTGGGTTTCCGAAATAGTGTAAAAAGAAGTGTTTCAAATCATTTCTATTTGACTCGGACCTGTTCTAAAAAGTCGAGGTATTTCGAATTTTTATCCATTCGAAACAGCCTTTTGAAATTGCTTGTGTGTAAACGTTTGATTTATATTGAAATATCCACTAAGTAGACATGCATGAGACGCTTCACGATTGTTTCTGTGAATTTACCTAGTTGTAAATACAACATTCTATTTAAAATAACATAAGTAGAAAATAAGAAGAACAAAATATTAATAATAATAATAATAAAATTACAAATTTAATACCTTCTTGAAGACTACGTGATATGTTGAGTTTGGTTTAGAGACAATGTGGGTACGGTAGTCAAATATTCAAAATGTTGTTTCATTTGATTTTTGTCGTCATCGTCGGAGCTTAATGAATCGTACAAATATGGTGTACGTTTTGAAGAGTGTAGGATAAAGCGGAAACATTTTGTGAGAAAAACAAAGTAATTTGCTTGATTATATGGGTTTAAAATTGTTTTTAACGGTAATATCGTTCAATGATACTATTTTTATTTTTTTCTTCCTCAAAATCTGGTGTAGTTATCTCTTTTTTTTTTTTTTTGAAAAATTTCCCACATATCTCGGGGTGGTGTTCCCACCCATGCTCGGAACTCCCCACCTCCTCCCCAAACACGACTCTGTGTGTTTTACACGCCCTTTTAGGTTTTACTATATTTCATTTTCTTTAATATTTTTAAACTATATTTCATCTTCTTTAATATTTTTAAACAATATTATATACTCTAAATATTATATATTATATACTCTAAATATTATATATTATATATCAATCAGGAATAATAGTGATTTACAAGAATAAAGTAACAGAGTACAACTATGTTATCTTGCTGACTCGTATCTTACGTATGTCACACGTCATTTAGATAAAAACATTCAATATCATCCAGAGTAGTTTTAATTACTACGTTATCTCCAACCTAACCCGATTTAGTTCCTATATTTATGCCAAGCCTCATTTAGATAAAAACATTCAATATTACGAACAAGTCATCCAGGGTAGTTTTAATTACTAGGTTAATTGTAAGAAGGATTAACAATGATTTACAAGAATCAAGTAGCAGAGTATAACTATGCTATCTTACTGACTCGTCTGTTACATATGTCATACCTCATTTAGATAAAAACATTCAAATATCACATTGAGTAGTTTTAATTACTAGGTTATCTACAACCTAACTCTATTTAGCTCCTGTATTTATGCCAAGCGTAATTTAGATAAAAACATTCAACATTACGAACAAGTCATCCAGAGTAGCTTTTTTAGTTTCTTGACGTTTTCATGTTTTGTTTTAGTCAATGTTTTCCGAACTGGAACAAACATCAAAACGATCAACTTAACAGTCGGATCGGACCTATAAAGCGAAATATGTAATAATATTATAAAATTTGTGTCTGTTTATAAGATTTAAAACAATATATAACAAAAATCGAACCCATGAAATCTCACGAATAGACAAGCTATTGATAGGGTCTTGGAAGACTGCTTACTTAAATAAGTAAAATATGGAGTTTAAAGTACTAAATGAATTAGAATATGAATTGTTGGTCAAAAAAATTAGAATATGAGTTAAAAAAAATATAAATTCAAAATCTGGTTCACTGTACCTGTCTAGCCGGTCCAAACTTCAAACGAGAAGGGTTTAAAATGATATAACCAAAGTGACTAAACACTCACTTCCTTGATCCGATCGTAGAAACACTAGTTTTATTAACGTCTTACTTCTTTACTACGTTTACACATTTAACTATCTTAAGCGAAATTTGGAATCCAAATGTGTAAGTGTTTACAACTTTTCATAAACCTTAACCGGAAAATAAAATGACACAAAAACATATAAGCACGTATTAATAGAGACATGTTCAATACATAACTAATTTTAGTATAAAAAAACACGATAAACACCCTAATGACTTATATCTTTTTTTAACAACAATTCCTGATTTTTTTAATATAAATACATTACATTACATTCTACATGTTATCAGATTTAAACTCTCAATCTTTTAAGCGTAAATTATACCACTTACTACCTTGGTATTGTAACATTTGCAAAATTTCAACCGTTGTACACTTCGATCGTTTTTTGTATTTAATAAAATTTTATATTTTATTTACGAAATACGTAATCATACGATCGATTGAAATGATATTCATGACATTTCCCGAACAAAATCTAAGTTACATACGCCTTAATACACTTCATATAACTTAAATAACAAGTTAGAAGAGTTAAAAATGACAAACAAGCGATAATACAAGTCCGGGGGCCAAAACTGCCAAAAAGTGAAACTTTGTGGTCAGAAGGCCTTATGGACCATAAGACATATGTCCATACGGTCTGTATGGGGTGCCCAGCAGCAAAAAAAAAATTCTTGATCACCAAGTATTGTCACCTATCTTCATGTATTGCCACCTTACACGAATTTTGTCACATTTAACCTTGTTAGGACACTAATCAACACCCTAACACCTCATCAAACACTTGTCATCACCTCTTTGATCCTCCATCACTATATAAAGGCTTGAATTCTTGAGTTTCAAGCACACCATTCTTTTCTTTCTTACTAAATCAGGCTCTTGGAACTTGCTTCTACTTTGAGGCATTCATTCCATAGTTCTAATCCTTCTCTCAAACACAAATAAGTGTTTCTCCTAGTCTATTGGCTAGTTATGATCCAAATTTTCGGTTCTGACCACTTTGGTCAAGTCAAAGTTCAAAATGAACTTTGTTACGTGATCATAATAATGAAGGTGTTAATCCCTTGCGATTACACCCTCTGATCATCACGTTTAGTATGCGAAATGATGAGTCAAAATTTTACGAAATAAAAGTAAAAAATGCATAAAAATGCGTTTTACGATGAAAGAGTTTTCAAGTTTAAAAACTTAAAGTTTTGACACCAAATCAGTTTTTATAACATTATTAGACATTTTTAACATGTCTAGCTCGTCATTTCTAGTTTAGTGCTTATTCCTTAGTCGAAAGTCGAGCGTTTTGATTTCTGCTTTGACTTTCGAATCTGACCCGTTAGGTCAACATTAGGAACCGATCAAGCCCACTTATATGACCATAGTAATATAGGGAATAACCCTTTGAGGTTATACCTTATGGTCATGTTTTTTGATGGGTTAAGTGACGAGTCAACCTTATTTACAAAACTTATTTACATATGGTTCATATACACAATATGCTTACATTGTACGGAACTTTATGGTGCGTTGAACATGACAATGATACATTCATTAATTTTGGCCGAGCCGACTGGTAGTATGTTATGGTACCATAGGATTGACAACCCCATTCCCGCTTCCTAGGTTTGTTTGGAAGTTTCCTCTGAGAATGACAGAAATTGTGTGAAACACTTGACAAACCTTTATATTATAAAGGTTTGTCAGACAGTCAACAAGGCTTGAATGTATTTGCCGACAAACCACACTTGTTTAATACAAAAAGACAATTTTTTTATACAAGACAAAACATTTTGATTAAACAAGACGTTTTGGTTACTCAAAACATTTGATTTATACATGACATTTGATTATACAAGACAAGCCATTTGGTTGGTTTATGCAAGACAAAACATTTGGTTGGTTTATATAAGATAAGTCATTTGGTTGGTTTATATATACATGACATTTGGTGGGTTATTACAAAGTCACAAATGGTTTCTAAGTTAACTATACGATATTATCTTTTAAATCGAATGATTTCTCATACGATTTTATAAAAGAAACACTTTTTGTCAAAGATTCATGGCTACAAAGATTTATTTAAAATAACAACTCCGGAAATTGCTTAAATATTTTTCAACACTCAAAGCCATTAGTCTTGACCACAAAACTTATGTTACTCACCAGCATTCATTGTTGACCATTTCTTTTTCACATATGTTTCAGGTGTTAATGTGTGATTATGAAAAACATGCTATACGTAAGATGAACCCGGGCCTTAGCTTGCTTAAAATAAAATAGTTGTTATTTTGTTTCTGTTGGTGCATGCGTCTGTCGACTTCGTCTTGTATCGAGTCTTGTTTGTATATAGATAGATCAGGGCACGTTATACGAGAAAAATGTCAAATATAGGATGAGATGTGATTTCAAACGAAATTACATGATGTAATTCTGCTTGAATTGATCAAAACAGGTTCAAACGAAATTACTAATTCCGTTTGAAAGTAATTTCGTTTGAGGCTGGTTCAAGCGGAATCACCTGCCTATATATATGTGTTGTGTTGCCTGATTTCGTTTCAGATATATTTTTTCCGATCAATGAGATGAAGTGCTTCCGAAGTGTCTACTCGCTTTAATTCTTTGTCAAATCAATCTAAAGACAGTTTAAAGTGATATTCTTGCTGAATTGAACTCAATACGTCTGTTTCCGCCATTCATATTGAGAAAAACTCTTCTGATCGACTCGTTTGGGTCTGAAAACGATCATACAAGTGGTATCAGAGCTCAGGAGGAAGAGTTCTTACCAATTCAGCTGCAAATTCTGATTTCTACACCTTCTTTTTCAAAATTAACAATTTTTCACGGATAAAATCGGCTAATTTTCTCACATATTGTGTAAAACTGTGTTTTAATGAATCCTTGAAAGTTTTGGACCTTAATTCAATCTAAAATTGGTAAAATTAGCAATTCCGCTTGAAAAACAGCTCGAGTATGATGACATCAGTATAATTTCGCTTGAAATTGCACTTTATTTCGCTTGAAACCGGTATTCCGTTTGAGTGATTTCGTTTGAAATCTGCTATTCCGCTCCAACTTGTAATTCCGTTTGAGCATCTCATACGATATTAGGGATTCCGTTTGAAAGGCGTGTTTGTTCAAACGAAATTAGGTATTCCGTTTGAAAAGTTATTTCGCTTGAAAAGAGATCTCGTTTGAAAGTGTTTGATTCCGTTTGAACAGGGTTATTTCACACCAATAGTAATTTTTTTTGAGAAGTGTAATTCTGCTTGGAAACTAATTTCGCTTGAAAACAGTGTTTGTGAATTTCTTGAAAACCGAATCATGGAAGAGGAATTTTATAATGCATTTGCTACTACACCCACTACCCCGGCTAGTGTTACTCAGAACTTGACAATGGAAAATGAAATGGGCACTATGCAAAAACCGCCAAAGCTTTTGAACATTGAAGAGTATAAAGGTTAGGAGGAACGTTTCGAAAATGGGGTGCAAGCAAATTATTTGGATGCTTGGGAATGTATTGAGATGAAATATGTTAGACCAAAAAATGATGACGAAGAGGAACTTGCTATCAAAGATATGAGTGTGGATGAGAAAAAGAAATACAAAAACGAAAAGATGATGATCAGTTTATTGCAATAAGCTATTAAAGAGGATATTTTGGTCTTATTGCAACACACTGGAAGTGCATATTCAATATGGAAAGCATTAAGATCCAAGTTCGTTGGAAGTCAAGAAATGATAAAAAAAATCGCTTTTGAAGAAAGAGTTTGATCTATTTCGTGGTTAGAAAAATGAGAGCACAAAGCAGATCATTGAAAGATACTGCAACTTGTTAGTAAACATGAAGAGAGTAAGCATTACAAAAGACAATGAGGAATTGATAGAAAAATTAGCTGATGCTTTGCCACATGAAACTTGGGGTACATATCTCATGATGTTGAGGAACAAGAAAGGGTTTAACAATTTAACTTTGAGCAAGTTCATTGAGAAATTAGAAGCTCGGGAGATGGAACAAAGAAAAATTTCAAGAATGAAAGATTTTGATGGTGAACAAGATATCGGTCTTTATTACAAAGCTGGTATTAATGACAAGACCAACATGTCACCAAAGATTGAAACAGCTTTCAATGCTAAGAGTTCATCGGGAGGTTCTTCTAAAGGATCAAACAGCAAAATGAATTTTTCGTCATATCCGTCATTTGATCCAAACGTGTCAGCAACCAAGAATGGCAGAAAGTTACAATGTAACATTGTTCTGAACATTGAGAATGATGAAAATTTCTCGAAAGAGGTTGCTAAAGGTCACATGTCGCTGTTGGGAACCGTTTTGGAATCATATGAGAGTTTAGTTGCAGGTCGGATCGGGAATCCAATGCTTACAAAAGAGGATTATGATCAGATTGATGCTGAAGAAATGGAATTGATGGATATTAAGTGGTGTTTGGCAAGTGTGTTGAGGAGAGCTGAGAAGTTCAAATAGATCACAGGAAGAGATGATTTCCGTGATGCATGTGTTTCTAATTTGGGTTTTGATAAATCTAAAGTTACTTGTTTTCGTTGCAGGGAAAAAGGACACTTCAAGAGGGAGTGCACTAATTGCGAAGCAAGTGGAGCTCAAAATCCGTTCAACAACAACGATTACTACCGGAAGGCCATCTATCATCAAGTTGCTCAACAACAACAAGAACCACAAGTGGCACATGGTAGAAAAATAATAGAGGAGTCTTCAAAGAGAGCATGTTTGGTAAATCAAAATGATAAAAAAAAATCATCTAATGGTTTCAGTTGGGATAAATATGTTTCAACTGATAGTAAAGCATATTTGATAAACCAAGATGATGAAAAGTTACCTGAAGGGTTTAGCTGGGAAGGTTTCAGTTGGGATGATTATGATCCAAATAAAACTCCAAATCACAAAGTTTTTGTTGCTCGAATTGAAGAAGATAGTGATGATGATAATGAGTATTATGCAAAACGAATGCAGAAACACTTGAAAATGATGGAGGAAAGTGATAGTGAAGATGAAAAAGCTAAAAAGAAAAAAGATTAAAACACCTGTTAGCAGTGATGATGAGGAAGTTCCAGTGATAAAGAGAAAGGTAAAGGAAGTTCCAAAGTTCAAAGTTGATGAAGAAGTTGATGCAAGAAAGATTCCTGTGAATTGTGAAACCTGTGAGATCATGAAAAAGAAAAACAGCGAATTGATTAACAATATGAACAGGTTAAAGGAATCTTACGATGTTCTGAACAAGGCTATGAATCAATACAATGAGTCAAGTAGCGAACAAGCAACAACCATGAAAACACTTCAAGGAGCTTTCATGACAAAGCAAAAGGTTATTAACAATTACATTGAGAAGTGTGCTGTGCTAGAACAAAAACTGGAAACACAAAGAATTGAAACTGAAAGAGTTAATCGATTATTAAAAAGTTACTCATGTACTTCTTATGTCATTGACAGGATTTATCCAACTGTTGAAGGCATGAAGGCATTTGAGGATGATGAAGTAACTGAAGAACAGATAGTATCTGAAGAAAAGACTTCTAAAAAGAAAAAAGAAAAGAAGAAGGATAATGAAGTAAAGACATCCGGTGTGACAACCCTCACCAAACCAGGTATCCGTACGACTTAATTAATGATTAATTACTGCTTAATTACTGTGCTTGCTTGAAATTACTGATGAACTGCTACTTGATTTCTGATACATGCATATACCTGCATCATACTTTACTTACCGTCACTACATTATTTACATGCTGAACCTTAGTGACAAACATGATGCACAAAAAGCACAGTAGCACTATAACGGATAACCTATTGAACATGCTGATAAAGCCAGCATCAGGCAGACACTGCCTCTAAGGCCTGTATGAGCCAGAAATATTTTGCTACACTAGTGGTGAGTGTAGGGATACAAGGGTTGTAGAACTGCGTCTCTAGGAATAAGTTACAATGACTGGATGTGCCTAAAACGTGCTCTAAGCACAAAATTCAGCACTTTACATAATAATTCAGCTTTTAGCTAACTAATAAAGTGCCAAAACATGAGAAAAATATTACTAGACACTTTCCAAAGTGTCAGAAATGAGTTGTGTCACTAAAAAGGGTATTAACGACACTTTAAAGCTTTGTTAAGCACTTTAACGGATTACTATCCAACCGAACAACCGGACTATACCCGGAACATAAAAATATTGTTAATAACATTATTTATCCTTTTCTGAGCCAGTTAGGGTCCCTGAATACCCTAACACCCACTGTAATGCACAACACACTACTAACCGGGTTAATCCCTAAACTTAACTAGATTAACCTAACTAATACTTAGTGTTTAGTTGGAAATGAACTAGACCCCCCCCCCCTTTTGCAAACCGTCCCCAAGAAGGGGGACACCCCTTGTCCTTGCAAGATTATTATAATCTTGTGTGTTTAAAATCTAGTAGACATATGGACTATTGGTTAATGCTCTTGTAAATTGTCTATAAGTTCATCACTAAACACATTTGATCATTCACAACTCACAACTCAACTTCACACACTCTCTCTCTCTCTCAAAGGCTTCGGCCGAACACCCCCTTGAACACACCACCACTTTTCAATTTCGAACACCTAATTCCAAGTTCATACAAGTGATAAGGACCGCGTATAAGGAACCTTGGTGCAATCGGAAGGCGAAGGACCTCACTCTCTTGCTTTTAACCACCCGATTTTCGTCTAGATTCTTCCCTAGCCTCGAGCTAGTAGTAAGTTGCTTGAATCACCTTCTCGAACCATTTTAAAGTGGTTAATATGATATGTATCGGTTAAAAGATGCAAACATACAAGATGAAGCATAAAAGTCTACTTAAAACACTAAAAATGTTGGTTAAAAGCTCATATGTTGTGTAAATCATGTAGTATTTGATTTGTGTGATTATTTAGACCCGATCTATGTTGTGGTAGCTCGGATCGTCATTTAACCCGGGTTGGTCATGATCATGGATCATGACATAAGGTTGTTTTGGAAGTAACAAGGGTTAAAGGATGAAACTCTACCACACGCGAATCCTGAACTTGTGTAAAAGCGATTTTGCTTGTGAAATAGTGTATAAAACTAGTAGATCTACGTATCTACAAGCGGTATTTTCAAAGAACCAAGTATCAAAGAAATCATGTTTTCTAAAGACGGATCTTACACTAACACGAATGATTTTTAGAACACACAAGTGTGTAAACACTTGTGTAGCACAAAGTTTCGACAAAATAACTATTTTTGTAAAAGTTGACAAGAAGTTGTAAAGATGGAATTTCTTTAAAAACGGGACTTTTACGAAATCGTATTTCTTTATATAAAGATCCACTAAAAGTAATGGGATTTACTTCATAATATTAGAAAACTACAAGTTCATAAGATTCTTGCCAATTTACATGTTTATTAACTAGTTTGATACGTTGAACATTGTTTTGGTTGAATAAGAAAATTGTTGGTTTGATTTGTAAAAGAAAATGATACGCTTGAAAGAGTGGCCACCTCCAGTTACAGAGGAAACTCTGGCGAAATTTTCCCAAAAACCTAACACTTAGAAATATTTCTACCACAAGTGTTAGAAATACATTTTGACTTGTTTTCAAATTATAGATTTCGCCACGACTTTATTTACAAAACATCGGAGGTGGGATTTCACAAAATGAAACGTGATAAATATATGTATTTAGTAAACATATTTTTCACAACATCACTTGTGTAAATGTTTATGATTATTTTGTGAACTACGTAAATATTAAAAATAATATTACTAAGTATTATTTTGGGAAAATTACATGTATTAAAATATAATATTTTTGAGAAGAATATTTATATTTTGGAATTAGAAATAAAATATATTAAGTGAGACTTAATAGTGTAATTCGAAGGTTACGAACACACATGTATTAAATCCCCCATCCTTGGGAGGAAAATAATTACCAAGTATACAGAATATAAACACGAAATAGTTGTCTAACTATTTCCCAAAAACCTAAACCTTAAAGCTAAGGCACGGCCGTCCGTCTAATAGAATTAGTACGTGTAGGTCGTCACACAGCTGCTTGAATTGGAGGTATACTTGGTAGAGACGCACCACTGTGAGTTCATGTCCCCCTTTTCTCTTAACTGTTTTCAGTTTTATAACTTCGGGGGTGAAATACATGTTACTATGATTACGAATGTTTCTTACATGGTATGGTCAGCTAAGGAAGGAACTGTTAGGTTATGTGATTGGGTAGGTGAAACCTTAAGAACATTAGTCCTCGTAGTACGATCGAGGGATACAAGTGATAGGCCTATTTGAGCATAACAAACCCCACCCATGCGCCCTAAGGTTGGACCATGTGGTGACCTTGTCTTAACACCACCCATGCGCCCGCAGGTTGGACCATGTGGTGATCTTGTCGTAACACCACCCATGCGCCCGCAGGTTGGACCATGTGGTTACACATTAACTGATATGTTTCCTTATTTGCTTTCATACCAGAGTTTACAAAACATTCATACTTACAATGATTATAAAGGTTTATTCGCGCGCACATACTAAACACATGAACTCGCTCAACATTATTGTTGATTTTTCAACTTACATGTATTTCAGGGAATTAAAGGATCTGGCGCGGTATGACACGTTTTCCCGCTGCACTAGTTACGAGGTCATCCGGGTTTGGGGAATGTGACTCTTTCCTGGACAAGTCACAGTCCTTAAACTGTGTTTATGTCATGTTGATGTTTGTGATTGTTAAGACAATGTTGTTGTATTTGGTTTTTAAAACTTAATTAAATGGATGATCTTGCATGGTTTTATTTCATATAGCTTTGTTATGGTTAAGCTATGGTATTAAGAAGTCACACCAAATTAACCACGCTTCCGCAAAGCCAGGGTGTGACAGCTTGGTATCAGAGCTTTGATCATAGCGAACTAGGATTCCTTCTCGAGTCTAGACTATGATCACTAGGGCTCTCACGAAAACATTTTTACTGCATACCACTTAAGTCCAGATCCAAAACTTTTTACAAACAAATGTTGAGCACATTTTATTTATTATTTATAGGCTCAGTCTAGAAAGGCTGAGGCTCGGTCTGAGAGGCCGAGGCTCGGTCTGGGAGATCGAGGTAGTTGGCTAGTGGGACTAGGAGAATTGGCTAGTGGGACTAGGAAGAGCAGTCTGAGAGGCTGGGAGAATTGGCTAGTGGGACTAGGAAGAGCAGTCTGAGAGGCTGGGAGAATTGGCTAGTGGGACTAGGAAGAGCAGTCTGAGAGGCTGGGAGAATTTGGCTAGTGGGACTAGGAAGAGCAGTCTGAGAGGCTGGGAGGCTAGTGGGACTAGGAGAATTATTTGAATGCTTACTTGGTGACTTATGTGATTATATGATGATATGATTGATTGTTATACGTATGTGTGTTTGTGTTACAAACGTCATGCCTTCATCATGTAATAGAAAGATGGACACTACGAATCCCATGGCCATAGTATCAGACGACATAGTTTCATCGGAGCACGAGGTGTACATTTCCGATACTACCGGCACAGACGATGACGACTTTCAGCCCTTTGCACTGCCTGATGTCGTAGCAGAGCCTGCTGATGGCCATCTTGTTGGGAATTTGCCACTCGCGGTGATCCCTGCTCCTGTGCCCTTGCCGCTTCTCCCGTTGTTGATATGCCCCCCGACGTGGTCTCTGACGATGATAACGATCTATTAGAGGAGGACCCATTTGAGGGCGAGGCCCTATTGCTGATGGTGATAGCCTGCTGCTTGCTGACGCTCCTGCAAGAAGAGGCTCATGCCCATTCACCTGTCCCAGACCCATTTGAGTCTGTGGCGTCCGCATCTTTGCATACACCGGGAGAGCAACATCACTCACACGACGCCGACCCCGATATGGCGTCATCAGCTGCACCAGTTCTCGCGCACAGCATTGAGTTTGATCGCGATATTGAGGACGATTCTGTTTTTCCACCTGGTTTTGATCCAAACCATGACATTGAATTCATACACTTAGACCGGCCCTTGGAGGATTCTGTAGTCCCTGTCGACCCTATGTTTGTTGATCTAGCTGATTTTGAGATGGAGTTTGTTGATCCGGAGCCGGCTGTGGCCCCTGAGCCAGGCGTTGCTCCTGACCCCGCATTGGAGCATGACCCTGTTCATGCCAATGCACCTGCTGTTGCTCCTTGATTGATCATCTGCTTGGACGAGAGAAAATTGGGGTAACTGTGCAAGACAATTTATTATTACGGGGGCCCACGTAATAACGACTTGTAGTGCACAGAAATCCTGGTGGACTCTGCGGGTCAAGCTAGTGAAAACCATTGTAGCAGGAAATAAGTTAAACACGAATGACCAAGGCGTTGTAGCCTCGAATAAGCCATTGGCAAGCCTATGTGAAGGCTCAGAAACTATTACCTCACTCATACATTAAGTATATTTACGTGTGAAATTGGGTGATTACATGATGGCTTATGGTGCTATGTATCTCATAGACAACTGAAATGTTGTCTAGCCCGCTTCATCCCACTTCGACAGAAGAGAATGTCACCCAGACGTGACACAAACACCAGTACGTTGCCAAGGACAGAAGCCGAGCTGCAAGAGCGCATCTCACAGGCAACTGCACGACGTAAAGCCCTCCGCTCTAAGCACAACAATGGCACCACTGGGAACAACCCCCCCCCCCCCAACTGGCTGCACCTATAAGCAGTCCCTGAACTGCAAGTCTTTGAACCTTGACGAAACAGGAGGCGTCGTGGCATTTGTTCGTTTGTCCGAAAAGACCGACTCCATTCTAAGAATGAGTAACTGTTCGCCCCAACAGAGTGTTACATATATCTCGGGGTTATTTCTAGAGGGCACACTCGCATAATGGAACCTCCAGGTTCAGACCCTTGGTACAAGATACTGCTAATGCACTGAGCTGGGACGAGCTCAAAGGAATGATGGAGAAGAGATACAATTCTAGGGCTGGAAACCAGAAGCGTGAGGTAGAGTTCCGGAATTGAAAATGGACGGACCAGAGATTCCTGAATACATCCAGCAATCTCACGACTTGTCTAGGGTCGTCCCCTACTTACTCAAACCGGAGTTCAAAAGGATGGAACGATTCATTTGGGGACTTGCACCCCAGATCAGGGGCATGGTTACTACCTCGAAGCCCTCAACCGTTGCAGAGGCTATCAATATGGGTGATTGATTTATAACATGAGATGTTATGTGATTGATTTATTTATAACATGAGATGTTATGTGTTGATATTGTTGTATACTTACGTACACTTTACTTACTATGACTTGACCCATACGATCATCATTTAGAAGATGCCTCCAAGACGGGATGTACGCATACCCACCAACGAGGCGGAACTTCAGGGAATCATTGCTGCAGTCATCGCACAATACGAGGCCCATCACTCCGAGCGCAACGGAGGTACCTCAGGAAATAACCCACCCAACGGCTGCACCTACAAGCAGTTCTTAGGCTGCCAGCCCCTACATTTCGACGGCACTGGGGGTGCCGTAGCCTTCGTACGCTGGATTGAGAAGACGGACACTGTTTTGCGTGCGAGCAAATGCGCCCCAAGAGATAAGGTCACATACATTTCCGGGCTGTTCCGAGATGGGGCTCTGTCATGGTGGAAACTTCAGGTTCAGACAATGGGCGAGGCTGCTGCGTATGCTCTATCATGGGACGAGCTGAAAGAGCTAATGCATAAAAAGTACTGTTCGAGAACAGAAAGCCAGAAGGTAGAAACTGAGTTCTGGAACTTGAAGATGGAAGGTCCAAAAATAGCTGAGTATGTGGAGAAGTTCCAAGTTCTATCGCGTATCATTCCTTACATGGTAGATCCGGAGTTTAAGAGGATTGAGCGTTTCATTTGGGGATTGGCGCCCCAAATCATGAGCATGGTAACGACATCAAAGCCTGCAACAATCACTGAGGCCATCAATCTAAGTGTAGCCCTGACGGAAGAGGTAGTCAGGATGAACAAATTTTCAACCTCTGAGGAGAAGAAGGAGACTCATGTAGAGTCATCTGGGGACAACAAGAGGAAGTTGGCGAATTTCAAACAGGGTACCCAGTCGAGTAGCGACGACAAGGCCAAAAAGAGAAAAGAGTGCACGGGTATCCTACCAAAGTGCGACAACTGTCGACGTCAACATAACGGGCGGTGTAGATATGGAAAATGTGGTAACTGTGGCAAGGTGGGACATGTCAAGGAAACGTGTCGGCAAAGTACTAAACATGGAAATAGAGGTCAAGATGATAGCGAAAATCGTGGAGGAAATAACGACGACAACAACTATCAAGGCAGGGATAGTGACGATCAAGGCTGTGGCCAAACATGCTTTAATTGCGGTGATGTGGGGCATTTCAGGAAGTATTTCCCTAAGAACACTCAGGCACGTGGATGAAAGCTCAACAGCGGGGATAGAATCCAAGCGTGGATATCGGTACGTCTCATAATAGACAATGTTATGCTCTATTTGACAGTAATGTCAAATTTTAGCTTCAGAGAGTACAGTTGTTTTAGTAGTAAGTAACCTAGATACCCGGTTCTCGATAGAATAAGCCTAACGGAAGCTTCGACGTGATAATTGGGATGGACTGGTTGTCGAACAACCATGCGGAGATTGTCGTCCGCGCCCCGACGACGAACGGAGAAATGATCGTGATTCATGGAGCAGGATATGCTCCTACGGATTATCAGGCAAAGAAGACACAAAAATTTTCGCACAAAGGATGTGTTGCATTCTTGGCTCATGTCGTGGAAGAAGAAGCCGAAGAACCAAAACTCGAAGATATTCCTGTGATTGGAGAATACCCCGAAGTCTTCCTCGAAGACTTGCCGGAATCGTCTACTCGACGATTAGTCGAATCCCGCGTCGATTTAATTCCGCGCACTGCACCCGTAGTCAATGCATCTTAGCGACTTACATTTTCGGAGATGCAAGGATTGACAGAGAAGTATTAGCAATGGATAGAGAAGGAAGATAACAGACCAAAATTCCCTTCTGGGGTAACCCCATTTCTACTCGTCAAAAAGAAGGATGATGATTTTCAAATAAACATCAACTACCGGGAGCTGAACAAGCTGACGATCAAGAATAGATACCCTCTGCCAAGGATTGATGATCTATTCGACCAACTGCAAGGTTCAAGCTTTTATTCAAAGATCGACCTTCGATCTGGATACCATCAGTTAAGGATACAAGAGGAGAGTATCCCAAAGACAGCCTTCAGAACTCGTTATGGACACTACGAGTTCCTTGTTATGCCGTTTGGTTTGACAAACGCACCCGCAGTCTTTATGGACTTGATGAATAGAGTTTGCAAGCCGCACTTGGACAAGTTCGTGATTGTGTTTATCGACGACATCTTGATTTACTCAAGAACAAAGGCTGAGCACGAGCCGCATCGAAGAGCTATTTTGGAGCTGCTAAAGAAAGAACAGCTGTATGCCAAACTCTCTAAGTGCGAATTTTGGCTACGTGAGGTCCAATTTCTTGGACATTTGGTAAATGGAGATGGAATCCATGTGGATCCAACCAAGATCGAAGCGATTAAGAATTGGGAAACGCCAAAGACGCCAACCGAGATTCGACAATTCTTGGGTTTGGCTGGCTACTATCGAAGGTTTATTGAGAATTTTTCAAAGATCGCTCAACCATTGACGCTCCTCACACAGAAAGATAAGAAGTTTGATTGGGGAATCAAACAGGAAGAAGCGTTCCAGATATTGAAGGATAAGCTCTGCAATGCGCCAATCTTAGCACTACCGGAAGGTACAGATGATTTCGTGGTATACTGTGACGCTTCGCGTCAAAGATTGGGTTGTGTGTTGATGCAACGCCAAAAGGTTATTGCTTACGCATCGCGTCAATTGAAAGTGCACGAAAAGCACTATACCACACATGATTTGGAACTTGGCGCAGTGGTTCTTGCATTAAAGATCTGGAGACACTACCTTTATGGTACAAAGTGTACAATCTTCACAGATCACAAGAGCCTACAACACATATTCAACCAGAAGGAGTTGAATATGAGACAAAGACGATGGGTTGAGTTGCTGAACGATTACGACTGCGAGATAAAGTATCATCCAGGGAAGGCGAATGTGGTCGCCGATGCCCTAAGTTGAAAGGAGAGGATCAAGCCCATAAGGGTTAGGGCTTTAGAAATGATTATCCAAACCAATCTTTCCTTGCGCATTCGTGCCGCGCAGAAAGAAGCTCTCAAGGAAGGAAACCTTGAAGAGGAATACCTCCGTGGGATGGAGAAGCTTTTGGTACCAAACGAGGAAGGAACGTTATGTTTTGAGAAAAGGATTTGGGTTCCTCTGTTCGGTAGTTTAAGGAAGGTTATTTTCGATGAAGCTCACAAATCACGGTACTCTATCCATCCAGGAGCGGATAAGATGTACCAAGACCTCAAGGATTACTATTGGTAGCCTAGGATGAAAGGCGATGTTGCTGTTTATATGAGCAAAAGTTTAACATGCGCTAAGGTTAAAGCGGAATACCAGAAGCCTTCAGGACTTCTACAACAACCTGAGATTCCCAAGTGGAAATGGGAACAAATCTCCATGGATTTCATTACAAAGTTTCCAAGAACGCCGAGAGGCCATGACACTATTTGGGTAATAGTGGACCGATTAACAAAGTCAGCACACTTCTTACCTATCAGAGAGAAGGATAATACGAGCAAGTTGGCCAAAATTTACATGAAAGAGATCGTCGCACGTCATGGAGTGCCTCTCTCGATCATCTCTGATAGAGACGGAAGGTTTGTTTCAAGGATATGGCAATCCTTCCAAGAAGCTTTTGGCTCACAATTAAATCTGAGCACTGCGTTTCATCCGCAAACTGACGGTCAAAGCGAGCGAACGATTCGGACATTAGAAGATATGCTGAGAGCATGTGTAATGGATTTGGGCGGTAGCTGGGACAAGCATTTGCCTCTGGTCGAATTTTCATACAACAACAGCTACCACACCAGTATTGGTGTCGCGCCATTTGAAGCTCTTTACGGACGCAAGTGCCGATCACCCCTATGCTGGGCTGACGCAGGTGATAGGCAGCTTGCTGGTCCCGAAATCGTCCGAGAGACGACAGACAAGATTGCGCAGATTCTAAAACACATCGAAGCAGCTCGCCACAGACAGAAGGCCTATGCGGATCCAAACCGGGAACACTTGGAATTCCAAGTGGGAGAAATGGTTTTATTGAAGGTTTCACCCTGGAAGGGTGTGGCACGCTTCGGAAAGCGTGGGAAGTTAAATCCGCGCTACATTGGTCCTTTCAGAATTTTGGAAAGAATAGGACTGGTAGCATACAAGCTGGACTTACCTACTGAACTCCACTCAGTTCACGATACATTTCATGTATCCAACCTAAAGAAAAGTCCAACTCAAGATACCATTGCCATTCCCATCGACGAGATCCATGTTGACGACACGCTCCATTTCGTTGAAGAACCGGTTGAGGTAACGGATCGGAAGGTAAACAAGACCCGCCGGAACAGTGTCAAGCTCGTCAAAGTTCGTTGAAATGCCAGACATGGTCCTGAATACACCTGGGAGAGTGAGGACCGGATAAAAGAGAAATACCCCCACTTATTTCCTAAAAACCCTGCATCTACAAGCAGAACTTAAAATTTCGGGACGAAATTTTTCTAACGGGGGGAGAATGTGACAACCCTCATCAAACCAGGTATCCGTACGACTTAATTAATGATTAATTACTGCTTAATTACTGTGCTTGCTTGAAATTACTGATGAACTGCTACTTGATTTCTGATACATGCATATACCTGCATCATACTTTACTTACCGTCACTACATTATTTACATGCTGAACCTTAGTGACAAACATGATGCACAAAAAGCACAGTAGCACTATAACGGATAACCTATTGAACATGCTGATAAAGCCAGCATCAGGCAGACACTGCCTCTAAGGCCTGTATGAGCCAGAAATATTTTGCTACACTAGTGGTGAGTGTAGGGATACAAGGGTTGTAGAACTGCGTCTCTAGGAATAAGTTACAATGACTGGATGTGCCTAAAACGTGCTCTAAGCACAAAATTCAGCACTTTACATAATAATTCAGCTTTTAGCTAACTAATAAAGTGCCAAAACATGAGAAAAATATTACTAGACACTTTCCAAAGTGTCAGAAATGAGTTGTGTCACTAAAAAGGGTATTAACGACACTTTAAAGCTTTGTTAAGCACTTTAACGGATTACTATCCAACCGAACAACCGGACTATACCCGGAACATAAAAATATTGTTAATAACATTATTTATCCTTTTCTGAGCCAGTTAGGGTCCCTGAATACCCTAACACCCACTGTAATGCACAACACACTACTAACCGGGTTAATCCCTAAACTTAACTAGATTAACCTAACTAATACTTAGTGTTTAGTTGGAAATGAACTAGACCCCCCCCCCCTTTTGCAAACCGTCCCCAAGAAGGGGGACACCCCTTGTCCTTGCAAGATTATTATAATCTTGTGTGTTTAAAATCTAGTAGACATATGGACTATTGGTTAATGCTCTTGTAAATTGTCTATAAGTTCATCACTAAACACATTTGATCATTCACAACTCACAACTCAACTTCACACACTCTCTCTCTCTCTCTCTCAAAGGCTTCGGCCGAACACCCCCTTGAACACACCACCACTTTTCAATTTCGAACACCTAATTCCAAGTTCATACAAGTGATAAGGACCGCGTATAAGGAACCTTGGTGCAATCGGAAGGCGAAGGACCTCACTCTCTTGCTTTTAACCACCCGATTTTCATCTAGATTCTTCCCTAGCCTCGAGCTAGTAGTAAGTTGCTTGAATCACCTTCTCGAACCATTTTAAAGTGGTTAATATGATATGTATCGGTTAAAAGACGCAAACATACAAGATGAAGCATAAAAGTCTACTTAAAACACTAAAAATGTTGGTTAAAAGCTCATATGTTGTGTAAATCATGTAGTATTTGATTTGTGTGATTATTTAGACCCGATCTATGTTGTGGTAGCTCGGATCGTCATTTAACCCGGGTTGGTCATGATCATGGATCATGACATAAGGTTGTTTTGGAAGTAACAAGGGTTAAAGGATGAAACTCTACCACACGCGAATCCTGAACTTGTGTAAAAGCTATTTTGCTTGTGAAATAGTGTTTAAAACTAGTAGATCTACGTATCTACAAGCGTTATTTTCAAAGAACCAAGTATCAAAGAAATCATGTTTTCTAAAGACGGATCTTACACTAACACGAATGATTTTTAGAACACACAAGTGTGTAAACACTTGTGTAGCACAAAGTTTCGACAAAATAACTATTTTTGTAAAAGTTGACAAGAAGTTGTAAAGATGGAATTTCTTTAAAAACGGGACTTTTACGAAATCGTATTGCTTTATATAAAGATCCACTAAAAGTAATGGGATTTACTTCATAATATTAGAAAACTACAAGTTCATGAGATTCTTGCCAATTTACATGTTTATTAACTAGTTTGATACGTTGAACATTGTTTTGGTTGAATAAGAAAATTGTTGGTTTGATTTGTAAAAGAAAATGATACGCTTGAAAGCGTGGCCACCTCCAGTTACAGAGGAAACTCTGGCGAAATTTTCCCAAAAACCTAACACTTAGAAATATTTCTACCACAAGTTTTAGAAATAGATTTTGACTTGTTTTCAAATTATAGATTTCGCCACGACTTTATTTACAAAACATCGGAGGTGGGATTTCACAAAATGAAACGTGATAAATATATGTATTTAGTAAACATATTTTTCACAACATCACTTGTGTAAATGTTTATGATTATTTTGTGAACTACGTAAATATTATTTTTAGAGTAAAAATAATATTACTAAGTATTATTTTGGGAAAATTACATGTATTAAAATATAATATTTTTGGGAAGAATATTTATATTTTGGAATTAGAAATAAAATATATTAAGTGAGACTTAATAGTGTAATTCGAAGGTTACGAACACACATGTATTAAATCCCCCATCCTTGGGAGGAAAATAATTACCAAGTATACAGAATATAAACACGAAATAGTTGTCTAACTATTTCCCAAAAACCTAAACCTTAAAGCTAAGGCACGGCCGTCCGTCTAATAGAATTAGTACGTGTAGGTCGTCACACAGCTGCTTGAATTGGAGGTATACTTGGTAGAGACGCACCACTGTGAGTTCATGTCCCCCTTTTCTCTTAACTGTTTTCAGTTTTATAACTTCGGGGGTGAAATACATGTTACTATGATTACGAATGTTTCTTACATGGTATGGTCAGCTAAGGAAGGAACTGTTAGGTTATGTGATTGGGTAGGTGAAACCTTAAGAACATTAGTCCTCGTAGTATGATCGAGGGATACAAGTGATAGGCCTATTTGAGCATAACAAACCCCACCCATGCGCCCTAAGGTTGGACCATGTGGTGACCTTGTCTTAACACCACCCATGCGCTCGCAGGTTGGACCATGTGGTGATCTTGTCGTAACACCACCCATGCGCCCGCATGTTGGACCATGTGGTGACCTTGTCCTATCCCCTCCCATGCGCCCGCAGGTTGGACCATGTGGTTACACATTAACTGATATGTTTCCTTATTTGCTTTCATACCAGAGTTTACAAAACATTCATACTTACAATGATTATAAAGGTTTATTCGCGCGCACATACTAAACACATGAACTCGCTCAACATTATTGTTGATTTTTCAACTTACATGTATTTCAGGGAATTAAAGGATCTGGCGCGGTATGACACGTTTTCCCGTTGCACTAGTTACGAGGTTATCCGGGTTTGGGGAATGTGACTCTTTCCTGGACAAGTCACAGTCCTTAAACTGTGTTTATGTCATGTTGATGTTTGTGATTGTTAAGACAATGTTGTTGTATTTGGTTTTTAAAACTTAATTAAATGGATGATCTTGCATGGTTTTATTTCATATAGCTTTGTTATGGTTAAGCTATGGTATTAAGAAGTCACACCAAATTAACCACGCTTCCGCAAAGCCAGGGTGTGACATCCGGTAAGAAACAAGGTGTCAGTTACAATAAGTGTCCACCCCCGCTTGAAAATGGATATTCTCCGAGAAATCCAAATCCAGAAAGAGTCGAAAAGGCAACAAATTTACAGTGGGAGTCGGAGTCTTCAGTTAACTTGCAAGAAAATATTGATGTTACTTTTACATCGTCTGACACTGATCAACAATCTCAATTGATGAAGAAAGTGGTGGATCATGTGTTAGATAATGATGAAATGGAGGAGTCAAAGTCGGAGTCTAAATCAGAGTCAAAGTCTAAATCCGACATGTCAAGTTCTTCAGTAAAAAGGGAGAAACGGGTTTATAATAAAGAATTTCTTCTATCAAAATCTAATTTGAATGACGAAACATTCAAAGTTGCATATACATTGAATGATTCCGACAAATTATATTCTGATGAGGAATTTCCAATAAGAGATGTCAAACCTGACATGATCAAAAATGTTTTCAAACTTACAGAAATTAATATTTCTGAAATAAAAGATGTAAATCTTTCTGTAAAACCTAAAAAATACACCTCAAGAGTTCAACAAAGAGAAAACAAGAAAAAGGGTTACAGTTCTGGTTATCGAAAGAAACCAAACCATAATGGTAATTTCAAAAAGAAAGGTCTAGGTTTTATTCCACCAGAAAATTATAAAAATGAAAAATATGTTCGAGATTTTAAATCAAAAATGATATTTGTTTCAGGTACATCTTCTGAAGAGGAAAAAGAAAATTTGTTCAGAAAGCAGTCGAACAAAGAATTCTTTGCAAAGAGGCAAGAAGAAATGGAGAAGATGGTTGATCAAAAGAAGAAGGAGACTCGAACCTGTTTTAAATGTGGTAGAATTGGACATCTAGCTATGAAATGTTCCCAAGCAATTCAAACTAAACAGGGAGTTTCTAAACTGAAAGAAAAAATGGTTGAGTTTGAACCACCAATTGAGAGAACTAAACTTTTCAAAAATTCAAAATTTGAAATTGGTGAATGTTCAAAGAGGTTTTACAAGAAAAGTGCAAATCTTGACAACCAAAAGTGGGTTGTTAAGAAATCTGAGGATAGTTCTAGCAATGATTCTGATTCGTCAAAATCAGAGGAGCTATTTTCAGGCGATGAATCTGATTCCACAAAGTCAGAGGAGCCACAAATTGGGGTTAAAGGTGAGAATTCAGTTCCTCCAATGGATGATGTCAATTTTCCACCATTGAAGGCTGAAAACTTTAAACAAAAAGTTGGTAAGGTTATAATTTCAAATCAATTCTATTATGAAAAGAAAGAATTTGATGTTGAAAAGGTGTTTAATTCCAAAGTGCAACATATTTTTGGTAAAATGGTTGATGGGAAAGTCAAAGGGGTGAAGGAGTTTTATGAGAAAAAATTGAAGAAACCAGGTAAGAGTGTTCCGTCCCAGGTTTTTGACTGGGATGGAACCTATTATGATGAATGAACAGTATGACTTGTCGGAGCTCCCAGGTTGGTAAGTGAGGAGCAGGTATCGGCATCTTTCTTGAGAAATTCACGGAAAGTGATTTCGTCTTACAAGTGGTAAATCCGAGACATTAAGTTGTACTTGATTTTCTACAGATGATATATTGTTGGTTGAAACCTTCAAAATGGTTAAATTTTTCAAGTGGTTGGAAAAGAACAAGGTGATGAATTGAACCCCTAACCTACAAAGTGGTAAAATCAACAAAACTTATTTTCCGGAAAAACCATTGTGATTAAAACAAACTTAAGTGTTTTGAAATCAAATGGGAAAATAGTTTGTTGTAAGGGGGAGTTCTGATTGTTTATGCCAAGTGGATGGCGAATCGAAGCGATTTGATATCAGTTGTCAATTTACCTTGTACAGTTTGTTTACAAATTTCCTTTAAATGATTTTGCATTTTAGGGGGAGTAAGAATTTCAGAAAATCCAAAAACATTTGAAAATTTGAAAAAAAGACAAAAACATGATAAAAACAAAAATGAGTTTTGTTGTGAAAAAGAGGAAATGATAGTACATCAGTGGACTATCACAACATGCTAAAGAATTGAAAAGTTAAAATGTGATAAACGGTCTCACTGATGATGTGCCAGTAGGTCTTTGCACATTTAGTAGATTGTGACGAGATATAAACCTAAATTTCAAACTTACTTATATCGTGGGGAACATCTCTTGGATATATGGGTAACCCCCGAAATCTTGTTTGAATGGTCCCTCTTTCTGAGATACTAGGTCTTTATACTCAGTGATATCTGGGGTATTATCCCGGGACTTCTGATTTTGCGGAAGCAATGGCCTAGTCCCCGTATAATACTTTCTGTTTGCTTGAAATATAGCGCCGCCCTCAGTACAAAAAATGATGAAACATTGAAAATGCTAATCATGTGCTGTTGAAGAAAAGATTCTCTAAAGGAAACACACCTAAAGTCGAACCGTCATCTCTCTGCTGAACGAAAGTTCTGACCTGAGCTCTCACGGCCCTCGCAATTTAACCCTTTACATATATCATTTGTGGTATACTCACCTGTAAGACTGAATATTGGGATATGGATATGGGAGTATATTCAAGTGGTGGGACACGCGAATAAGTTTAAGTGCTTAAAACATTAATCTCGTATCTCGAAACAGTTGAAATTTGTGTGAAAATTTAAGTGGATCAGTATACTGACAATCTAAGTGAATCGTTTAGAACTTAAAATGTTTAAAGCTTAACGGTGTTGGTGATATGTCTCAAAAACTGGTATGATCCTCTTACACAAACTCACAAAAATATGATCTGTAAATATTTCTTTATTGCATTTCTTTCAATTTAAAAAATCCAAAAAGATTTTCAGAGTGTTTTAGCATAAATTTTGAAAAATTCAAAAAGATTTTAGACAACTGATGTTGGAGAGTTGATTTTCAAAATTCCAAGTGCTAAACATGATGACATTCAGTGAGGGAGAGTCAGTTTAAAAGATGAAATAGTTTTTGAATAGAAAAATGATATTTCTTCAAGTGGTTCATCTGTGATTAACATTGTAAAATCATTTATTGATTTGTGTTTACAAATGATTAGCAGAGAATAAATTTGTCAAATGTTAAAATTGTGAAATTTATTGTAAGGTAGAGTTTGTGCAGGTAGGCTAGGCTACGATCCCAGCTTGTCGAAAGGGGGAGTCTGAAGATTGAAGAGCCATGTTTAGATCCTGAAGTTGATGCACGCTGATGATGATAAACTTAAGGAATCAAGAGATCTGATGGAATTGAAGATTAGATCAACATTCAAAGGGAGGTTATATGTTGGTGCTGATGAAAAGAGAAGACAAAGATTGAGGATACTTTATATTGTTAGATACTTCGAAGAGTTCGAGAGGTCTGATAAAGACTGAAGATGCGAAGACTCGACACTGAAGACTCGTCAACATTCGAGGGGGAGTCTGTTGGTGCATGCGTCTGTCGACTTCGTCTTGTATTGAGTCTTGTTTGTATATAGATAGATCAGGGCACATTATACTAGAAAAATGTCAAATATAGGATGAGATGTGATTTCAAACGAAATTACATGATGTAATTCTGCTTGAATTGATCAAAACAGGTTCAAACGAAATTACTAATTCCGTTTGAAAGTAATTTCGTTTGAGGCTGGTTCAAGCGGAATCACCTGCCTATATATATGTGTTGTGTTGCCTGATTTCGTTTCAGATATAATTTTTCCGGTCAATGAGACGAAGTGCTGCCGAAGTGTCTACTCGCTGTAATTCTTTGTCAAATCAATCTAAAGACAGTTTAAAGTGATATTCTTGCTGAATTGAACTCAATACGTCTGTTTCCGCCATTCATATTGAGAAAAACTCTTCTGATCGACTTGTTTGGGTCTGAAAACGATCCTACAGTTTCGAATTCTCAAAGATAATGTACATTATTAATTCAATAAAACAAAACTTGTAAACATCACATGTTTAAACAATTTCTAACATGAACCTCGACATTTCTGCCGCAGGTTGTTTTTATACACGATTAGGGTGTTACAGATGTAATCTCAAAAACCACAAAAACTTTATGCCTCTTGATTTAAACTTGTTACATTACAAAATAATATACAAAAATCTTTACCCTTCTCCATCAATTCGGTTTAATAGTCCCACACTTAAAATTAATTATGTAGTGATACTCCCTCTAATAATTAAATTACGGATAAATTACATTTTTCGTCCTTTATGTTTGTAGTGGGTTGCAATGGATAGCCTTTAACTTCAATAATTACAGTTACAGTCCTTTATTTGGAAAACTCATTACACTCTACATCCTTTGGCCCTAACCAGATTATAATTTTCAGTTAACTTCAGCCATGTGCAAGGCACATGAGGGTACTTTAGTCATTTTGCGCATTAAATAAATATATTATAATAAAAATCATCCATCATTTGTAACACCTACCACCACCACAGCCATCTCTCTCGGCGAGTAGCTTGCTCCGGCGAAAAAATTTAGGCAGCAACACGAAAATCTTGTTCATCTTCACAGTTGCTTAAATAACTAAATCTGGTAATTTCCTTTGATGCCGGCCAACTCCTAGGAACTTCAAGGTTCCTGAACAGTTGAAAAGAAAATGAAAATAAGCATGTATTATCAATTGTTTAAGAATTAACATTCAGTAGACACAGTAAGAACATACCCTTCCAAACATTTTGATGAGCAAAGACTAATATAATCATCTGTGTAGTTAAAATTGAAGTTGAGAAGATTTTGAAAACTTGTATGTACCTGACTTCCTTAATGATGCACCCACTATGTAGGCAAAATTGAAGTTGAGAAGTTTATTTACCCTAAAAAAATTCAGACTCCCCTCTCAACCGTCGAGCCTCTACTGATTGATTTTGTCGACACCCCCACTATCGATGCACCCACTGCTGTTGACCTGTTGTCGACACCCTAAGACACCCTCTCAAAAACAGTTCGGACCTCTACAAACACCGGCGACATCCAGTTTAGATCGGCTTAAAGTTTGTTTAGATCTAGGGTTCAAGAACGATGCCGGCGACCCAGATTTTTGGTGACGGTGGTTAGGGATTATTCTGAAATTCGATGATAGCTACATGTGCTTTTAGATATGTTTCAGGCAGCCGGAAATCGTGGTGGTTACCGGCTTTAAGAGAGAGAGAGATGAGGAAGGGAAAGACAGACATTGATGGAGAAGAGAGAGAGAGCTGAGGAAGGAGAATGTGTATTTATTTATTAGGGAAGATAATGTTTATTTATTAATGAATATTTTAAATAAAAATATGAAATGACCAGAGTACCCTTAAGTGTATAGACATAACTGAAAATTATAACCTGGTTAGAGTCAAAGGACGAAAGGTGTAATAAGTTTTCCAAATAAAGAACTGTGACTGTAACTATTAAAGTTAAAGGTTATCCATTGCAACACACATGACAAAGTATCCTTAAATTACACACCATTGAAGATGACTTTTTAACATTTTTATATTTTTATATAAATCAATAGATTATATAAAAAAAATCGCGAATTCATCGTCCTCCATTTTTTCCCCAGAACCTTCTCTCTCTCCTCTCTCTTCTCTCTCTCTCATGGATTTGTATCGTATAATTGATATTTCAACAATGGAGTCAATTTCTAAACCCTCATCTTCCCCACAATAAATCCTCTTTCACCTCTTCACACACACACCAATCAATAATCATGAAGCCGATTCAGCCGCCACCAACTACCAGCCGGAATCTCAACCGTCCACGCCGCCGCCCTGACCTAACCCTACCCTTACCACAACGCGAGCCACAAATTGCAGTTCCGTTACCTCTTCCACCGTCATCCGCTCCTACAACCGCCTCTCAACACCTCTCAAACTCCAAACAACAACCGCAACAACCGTTTAACCTCTCCGATTTCGACCGGATGAACCGAATCGGCAGCGGCAGCGGCGGCACCGTCTACAAAGTCATTCACCGCCCTACCGGACGGTTATTCGCACTAAAAGTCATCTACGGTAACCACGAGGACGACGTCCGCCGTCAGATCTGCCGCGAAATCGAGATCCTCCGTGATGTTGATAACCTAAACATCGTGAAGTGTCACGATATGTTCGATCGAGCCGGTGAGATCCAGGTTTTGCTTGAGTATATGGACGGTGGATCTCTAGAAGGTACACATATCTCTCATGAAGCTTCGTTAGCGGATCTCACTCGTCAGGTACTTTCCGGCATCTATTACCTTCACCGGAGGAAGATCGTTCACCGCGATATTAAACCGTCGAATCTGTTAATCAATTCGAAAAAGCAAGTGAAAATCGCTGATTTCGGTGTGTCGAGAATATTAGCGCAAACGATGGATCCGTGTAACAGTTCTGTAGGTACGATTGCGTACATGAGTCCTGAACGGATTAATACAGATCTCAATCACGGAAAATACGACGGTTACGCCGGAGATATTTGGAGTTTTGGTGTGAGTATTTTGGAGTTTTACTTAGGGCGGTTTCCGTTTGCTGTTGGTAGACAAGGCGATTGGGCGAGTTTGATGTGTGCGATTTGTATGTCACAGCCACCGGAAGCTCCGGCGACGGCGTCACGTGATTTTCGTCATTTCATTTCGTGTTGTTTGCAGCGAGATCCGGCGCGGCGATGGACGGCGGCGCAGCTGCTACAGCATCGGTTTGTTACTGGTGGTTCTGGTAACCATACGAGCAATAATCAGGTGCTTCCGACTCATCAATTACTTCCTCCACCTCCTCGTCCTCATTTTTCTTCGTGATATTTCTCGTTTTTATTGTAATTTTGTCATGATTTACTTGTGTTATCAACATTATCAGACGATGATTTGAATGGAAGAACTAGCAATTTGTCTGTGAACTCCTCAATTTGTCAATTCATTGAGGATATTAATAGATCTGTGTTTCACAACATTTTAAAAATCAATCAATTAGTCATGATAAAGATTTTAAAAATCATATGTCTAGTTAGACGGTGCTTTTGATTTGATTATGTATGAATTTGGTGATGAAATGTTGAATTTGTAGGATCTGATTGTTCTTCAAGTGTTGTGTGATGATAATTAGACCATGTGTGTAGTGGGAGGGGAAGATAATGCCCTCACCTTTGGGTGTTTTGCGCCATGTGACGGTCCAGTCAGCATGTGGGCATATTGCGGCGTTATGTTAAAAAGGGGTGTAGTGGGCTTGAAATCTTGTAATGATTAGATTATTCTATTCTAATAGAATTAAACAAAAAATAAAAGTAAAAAAAATGCTATTGGACAAAGAAAACAAATGAAGGCGTTTAAAAATGGACGCCCCACCATTTTTTTTTCAAAAAAAAAAAAAACGCTTCGGGGGCGGTTCTGAGGCGTGTTTGGGCGTTTTTTTAGGAAAAAACGCCAAAAAAACCCACTATAGGTCCTCTTAGACCATCCGGTATGGTTCCAAAGGGACCATCCGCTACGTCACCGCCAAGTGGGATAGGCCTAAAGGGGATGAACCTAGGGGGTGGGGGATGAACCCCTTTATATATATGTATGTATGTAGAGGTGTGTGTGTGGGAGAGTGGGTCGTCGCCAGCGTCGGAATTTGGACGGAGCAGGGGGTGAGACGGAGAGGGGGGTGGGGTGATGGGGCTGTGAGCAAGGACGGGCCGGGGGACGAACCCCGTACCCAATGGTCTTAGAGAAGATGTAAAGTAGATTGCAGATTTATTAGGATGATGATAGTGACTTTATATAGATGTTACCTATATCTACAAAGTGGTAATTATGCATGCGTGTGTGTGATGTGCGTGTGTGTGTTGTAATGAATGGTGGAGACTGGAGTGGGTGAGAAAGATGGATCTTTTCATCTTTCACATCCCATCTTTGTAGCAGCAGCAACATTACATTGCTTGCTTTACCAATAATGATAATAATAAAAGGTAGCCAACTCATACTTTTATTATGCCCATTTGTGACAGTAGTTTTTGTTTAATATTACGTGCACAAAGTTTTTATTTGTATATGTCATGTTTGATTGTTGACATGTTGCTTTTTAGACAATCTAGTAATTTAACTAATTTATATAGGCAAGTTGATGGAAATTGTCACATCTATGTCTAATATTGGTCCTCTTTTAATGATAAGGTTCTCATGCAATTTATATCATATATGTATTTTTTAAGTAAGACTTGAACTCGCACCCACTTGAATGATGTGTTGGATGCGCTTTGAGACGGGCGCGACCACTAGAACGCAATGAAAATTGTTAATGAAATCAAAATTGTCAATAGTATATGTGACTTAAATGTTCACTTCAATCAAGTACAATCATTGAATGCCCAATTCTCCGTATGGTTTTTATGCCTACAAGTGTAAACGCTCTGTTGTTTATTGTTGGAGGTATTTTTTGCGTTCATAGAACATGAGCGTTGCTGAGTTTACGAGTTAACTTTACAAGCATTATGTACAATTAACCTCTTGTTTAGTTTGTGGAATTTACTGCAATTGGAATTGGTTATAAAAATGTGTTTGGCTGGTCAAGAAATAAGGGATTAGATGGCGGTGTTGCGATGGAGGGTGGATGTGAGTAGGGTGTTGTGATGGTGGTTGGATGAATCATGAATGGAAGAAAAGGGGTAAGGTGATTCTGCTCTATCAAAGAGGTGGAAGATTCAAATCCTATAAAGTACAACTATATCATTTTAACTTTTATAAATTCTAATTCCTAATATATAAACCAAGCACCTCGTAGTTTTTTAGTGGAACTAATTCCAATCCCTCTTTAACCTACAATTTCGTTCACTGATTCCAATTCCCTAAAAAAGCCTTTATAAATATCGTGCCAAATTAAACAAAAACAATTAAAGAAAAACATTAGGAGACATATTTTGTGTTTGCAAAAGGATTTATTTTAACTTTTTTTTGAACAATAACAATGATTGTATATCAAAGAGGCTAGCGGAAAACTAGCAAAAACCCCATACAAAGCCAAAATTATAAAAGCAGACCTGACTCCCTGATACATCCGAAACTTAAATTTTAAAAACACCTATAAATGGACATGGTTTCCATCTATCCCAATCTGTTAATGGTGTTCTTGGCCCTCCCTCCGATCCAATTAAAGCTGTTGATGATGATATCTTCCATAAGCAGCTCCGTCGATGCCTTATTTGTGGAGAATATCAATGAGTTTCTATTTTTCCATATTGCCCATAAGACCGAATACATGACCAAGCGAGCGACCTTCTTTTCCAAACTCAGGCCTGATATCCTATTGCCATGCTCTAGTAGCTCATTGATGGAGGAGAAATGTGATCAATCAACACCGCACCACTGAGAGACCTTAACTAGCATCAACATTTTGAACATAAAAGCGCTTTTTAAAACATAACCTATCCTTGCATATTAGATATTTATAGACTATAGAAACGACAAACAAACTACTATCTTCATTCCCATAAAACATAAATCATGATCGATGAAGATAATGTCAAATGAAACAGCTGAGGGCATTGTCAAGTTCTTGTTTTGTCTGGTCATGATCATGATCATTGTACTGTTACTCATATAGCTGAGCATGGGGCTGTAGTAGAGGCATGTATGTTTTACTCAAGCAAAACTACTAATCGAACACAAGTAGTTATTAGTGGCCCGTTGTACTGCTATTTACCACTCCATTTGCGCTTTGTTTTATTCAAACACTTAAGCATGTACCCGCACCAATTCAATTTCTCTATACTCTCATTACTAGTCAATGATGGTAGGGATGACATGTTAAAGGTTGAAGATTTTTTCATCTCGCCCATTATCGAGTTAAACACCACCAAAAAAATTTGGAGATACATCCTTCTAGAATCCTTTGATGCTCCTATAAATTCGATAATCTTTCCAACTCGTGGCAATTCAGCCGTGAACTTAACATGCCTCCCCCATTCAGCTACAAGTGTATATCGCATATCGGGTCTTGGAACATCAGTCACCTCTATAGGACCCAGACCCATTGATATACCTAGTACATCCCTGATCAAGTGTACCGACATTCAAGGTGTTAGTTTGATGGTTATAATTTGAAACCAACCAAAATCCTAGGGGTGTAAACAAGCCCAGAGGCTCGAGAGCTACTCGTGATCGGTTCGCTTAAAAGCTCGAACAAGCCGAGCCTTAACGAGCTCAAGCCTGAAATAGAGCTCATTTATTGAGCCAGAGCTCGAGCATGCGCCACTTTATTCCGTTTCGGAGGCTTAACAAAATCTTCATATGAGTCATTATCTTGAGTTGTACATTTTTGTTCTTTCTTTAACTTCACACCTTAAAAAAATATTAATAAAAAATTTACACATAACATATCCGCTACTAAACCCATAACATATTCACTACTTACCTATCATTGTTACGTACCTTTATTACCTTGTGTAACTTCAACTTTGTTTTCGCTTTGATAGGATTTTGAAACGACACCTTAATCGTCTAAATCTTGTCACCATTTTCCTTTTTGGTACGTGTTGAAACTAAACATGCATAAAAATCATTCAAAACGTAAATACCACTTCAACAATATATATATAAGCGAATGTTGCAAACCTTTAGGGGTCTTTGATGACACCTTGATCGCCTCAATCTTGTCACCCTTTTCCTTTTTCGTACGTGGTGAAATTAAAAACGCATAAAAATAGATTGTTAAAGCAAATGTTGCAAACCTCTAGTCGCCATTATAAAATTTTCTCTTGCTTCGTTTTTTTTGTTGAACCAGATGCAACATCAATTACATCAATCTCTTTATTAGAATCGTCTTCTTTAACCCTTATTTTATATCGATAAACAAATTACCCCTAAGCCTCTTACTACTAAATATTAATTGTAAAGGTTAGATCTGTAATCAACACCAACTCTTGATTAATTTTGGATGGCTCAGATCTATTCTCACTGTTTTTATAGTTAGCACTGTTTGTACAGGATGTTAACTCTATAATGTGGTTGCAAATAAATGTATTAAAGGGGACGCCTACAACTTTGGTAAACCTCTCATGCGTTGCGCTGCCAATGGCCGAGGAACGCATGGAGATGGCCGTTTGAAGGAGCGAGACGTGTGTATTCAATATGCCTGTGCTTCTTCCGTGCATAGTTAAAAACAAGTGTTACTATCAATTTGTCGATCCATGCTATCCAAACAATGAAAAGAAACTCTAAGGAAAAAGAATAAACTTGATAAGAACAAAACAAATTTAAACAAACAAGAATAACCCCCCCCCCCCCCCCCCCCCCCCCCCAAAAAAAAAAAAAAACTACCTGTATGAAATCAGCCTGCTTGAATCAGCCAACTTAGCTGTTTCGATTTTGGGGAATTAATTTACAATCGAATAAGTTGATTCAGTCGTATCGAATATAAAATTTTATAACGACTTACACAACTTTATATCTGATACGGCTCCGATTTTATAAAATTTATGTCAGAACCAAGATAAAAATAAGCGCATCGCAAAATCATATTCTGTCTTTTTAATAAAACATTATATATCAGAAGTTATAAAAGGAAAGGATGAAGATGAAAACTATGAGTATGAGATGGTTTGGGATGCAGAAGGGTCAATGCATTATATCAAGAAACCCTCAAAGATTGCTTCTTTAAGTTCAAATGAGAGGGTAGAAACTAGAAAGGTAATTTACTTACAATGTTGGTATCCCCACTGTCAGGTTGTAGCAATAAGTTGTGTGTGAATTTTTTTTTTCTTTAAGTTCGAATACATTGTCCACATAAAAAAAGTCAATGCATGAAGCTTTAAGCTGCTCAAGCAGATTGTTACCTAAGTGTTAATCACATTGTATGTGCTTAACCATGTGTTGGTTGATCAACTTAATCTAAGGAAGCTAAGTTTCAAAGAGACCAGTTTGTGTCTGTGTGTGTGTAGCAGAGCTTTACATGTGGTACTGACTACTACAAGATTTGTTGGCAGACAATGTGATTTTAGAATTTTGTCGGTTATTACTTGCTTTCGTTTGTTTTACCCTCTTACCACCATAATAATGTGTATGTGAAGATTAATAACAATTTGCACATCCAAAATTGATGTCAATTCAAAACTCTACAACCATTTTATGTCTTATTTCAAAACCAGACAGTTAGATTTATGCTACCTGTTACTACAAGACGAGTACTCTCTGTCGTGAAAACATGTGTCATTGACTTTGGCCCCACCATTCAAGCTTGTCAAACCGACGGGTTGTGATTTTAACAAACAAATCCCAATCACCCCGTACGAGCATACTGCATAAATCATGACTTTTCATGTGTTGGACAGTAACCACTTTTTAGCTACAACTAAAGCTAATAACCTGCACACATTTACAGCATACAAAAGGAGTACACATTTGGGTTGTTGAAACCAAACAACCTCCTAATGAGTTATGAAATAAAACAGCTGCAACAGCATTAACAAAAGTGTTAATAATCATTGAACATGTGAAGAATTTGAGGAACAAAACAATCAATGAGATCCATGTCTGTCTGTCTGTCTGTCTGTCTGTGAATTAAGTACATGGCTGAACAAATCAAAATTTTCCATCTACTTCTTATTCCTAAAACAAGTGCAACTAGTTTTGTTGATGGTATTTTAGAACATCCGTTGTATTCAAATCGAAGACCTTGCTAATGTCTTTTAATGTACACTTGCTTACATCATTTCCATCTCCAATAAGTCTTTCAAGCTCCTCAGATGCTTGCATTACCTGCACACATATTTACAGTTGTCTTAAATTAATAATTATGAAGATAATAAGATTCATAATGTATCAACTGGTATTACAAAGACTGTAAAGTGTAATTTACCAGTGGTGGGTGAGTTTCCATCTCGGAGTCATTTTCCGCTGCTTCATTCACATGGTCTTTCTCGTGAGAGTTCTGATTCTTTGACGAATCTGATACCAGCTTGAGAAGCTTCTCACTTCCCTGAAGATTAAGGGAATACGCGAGTTTGAATCCATCACAACATAATTCAAAAAAGAAACACAAAACAAAAGGCAAAAAACAAAAAAAGGTTTGGGATACTTGCAAAGATTCATGACAAGACACATAACAATATAACATCATTGATAGGTTAACTAAATAACCAAGATATGATCATTAGAGAACCATGATAAAGCAACTAATGACCCATAGTTAATAGCTATGCAGTTAATATCGGTGATATATCGGTTATCGGCCCCATGTAAAATATCGGTATTGACATTATCGACGATATTGACTGATATATCACCGATATTCCTGATATTAGTACCTTTCTTCTTAGTTTTACCATCCGTCTTTCTTCTATTGCTGCTATTAGTGTTTTAAGTCTTAATTGTTAAATGTTGGTGTTTTAAGTCTTAATGAGTTCCTACTTGCTACAATGGTTAATGTTTTCCAAGTTGCAAAATGTTAATTTGTTAATGGTAGGAGAGTATACTGAATTGTTAGTGTTAAATTGCTATATATATAAATTCTGTATGGTATTAAAATTACGGATATCCCACCGCGATAACCGATATCCGATTTTTTACCGCATTAACTGCATAGCCTGGTTTACATGGTTTCAAAAGCTTAACTCACCTTGAGAGCTCTCCAGTGAGAATAGGTGCGGAATAAGATCCAAAAGAAGGGTACGTTAGGCAAAGGTAGAACCTAATTAAAAAGAAAGAGAAAAATAGGTAAATCTTTGCGGGAAGTAGTAAAAAAGAACAAGCCTTACAGCAGTCTTGACACTGATTAAAAGCGAATGAATAGCATATTGAAAATGTACTTTCTTTTGTAAGAATCTAAATTTCAATGTGATACATATCTTGCAGAACAAGAAATCATATACTTCAGATCCGACTGTGCATAGATATACATACAGCAAAAGCAGAGGTAACTGGGAGCAGTGTCACAGATCCATAAAAGTAATTCTTGTGAACAATAGTCCCCCTGCAGATCAGAAAGAATACACTTTTACATTCATTCAACAACAAAATACGGGAAAATACCATGGATTAGACAAACTAATTACATTTAAAAGTGTCATAAAATCAGCATGACGAGTAATAATGTTTATTACAACAAGATAAAAAGAAAGGCACAAAGTATAGGTGCCACATTTTTCATGTAATAACTTACTTTGTGTGTGGTCATCAAAAAAACTATTAACAAGAACAAATACAACAAAACTAAGAATGTAATAATCAACAAAAAACTTCCCATAATACTAAAACTTACTTTAAAGCAATATGCCTTAATCTTCGTCGAACAAGCCTTGGATTTAAGCTTCAAACAGATCAAACACAAAGAGTCAGTACGTCCAACATTATCTTTTTACTAATTTGATCATTTAAGCTTGTAGAATAAATGTTTATTCAAACGATTTTAGTTAGAAAACAGTGTAACATCCAAAGATTTGGAGTATTAAAAACATAATGTTTTTGAGTGATATATAATACTTGGGAATTATTTGCAAGTGTTGAATACTTATTTGACAGAATTCAGAATCAGCGCAATTGGCAATATACAACCTGTAAATGACCGAGTTTTTATTTTAGTCTTGCATCCACCAAGTTGGGGATGGTTTGTGTAACAAATAACAATAAAAGATCCATTATCTCATTTTGCTCTAGATAGGTGGAGATAGGGTATAAGTGGTAGTACACTAGTACATGCATATTTATTGCTTCTTGAGCTATTAATCGGGAATGCATACACAGTTTGGAATAAATGAGTGTTGTTTAACCTAGAAATCAAGAGAAAGGAATCTGCAGGTGAATGTGTGTTTAAATACACAAAATATGTTATAAGGAATATGTGACAACAAAAAGGATATCAGTATTGGTACTTACAAAAGCACGGAGGGTGTTTAATTGCTTGAAAAATTAATTCAGTTTGGAAAGGAAGAAGACAAAGTTACGATTTATATTTTGTAAAGCTACAAGATAAACCATTAATTCTTGTTTGACTTTTAGGTGTTTGGTCGATTACTTAGTAGTTTGGCTTGTCATTTGTTATGCAACCAAATTCCGGTCTTCCCTGATGAGTGGTTGGACTTGGTGAGGCCTAATTATGGCATGTTTATGGTACCATGGCATGCATCTTGTTAGTTGCTACCATGACATAGGATGCCCGTTTGATTATAGCAATTCTTTTATGTGTGATTGTATGGGTTGCAAAGGCCTTCACAGGAGATCTAGAGGAGGCGAGTTTATGTAATTTGTAAAATCTGGGCACACACCAAAACCATGGTTTTATATGGACATTGGATTTTCGTTGTTTATATACAAATGTAGCATAGTTATATTGTGATACATGTTGAGCAAGATTGTATTAATTAACATGCTAAATGATTTATTTAGCATCTTACTGTTTTATGAATTGTGTGGGATTGTGGGTTGTTAATGTTATACGTGTTTTATACAAGGGTAGGGTACCTTATTTGTGTGTTTAAATTGTTTATAGAACTGGTTTTCTGTTATTTAAACTATATAATGAACTCATAAAATCTCTCAGCATAAGCTGACATGTTAATTATGTGCATTCCAGGATCTAGCGGAATGCTCTAGCAGGAGGAAACAAGGTTGAGGTAGGTTCCAGTTTGGGGCATAGAATTTGATGTGGCATTATTGGTACATATGCTTACATTAAAGATAACAACAGTTGAATATTTTATATGTTTTCTATTAATGTCATCCTCACTATATCCAGATTTGTTGTAACAGTTAAGATTAGTTGTAGCCTTGTAGTAGCTGTTATGCATACCTTCTGATGTGGTGTCTAAGATATATGTAATCTATATTGCCCTAATATTGGTGAGTTATCTTTTTGAAATAGTCTGTAATTCCAGAAAAGCATTGTCATTTGCTATTTTCATATATTGGGGTGTTACAAACGATCTCTTGGTTGGTTACCGCCTAAGTTTTTACAGTAGATTTCTGGCTAACTACAGTATGACACTACATACACATACTCGTAGTCGTATAAGATGAAAATATGTATACATGGTCAATTGGTTGCGTCCACGAAACCATTTTTAAGTTGAAAACCACGAGAACCAGATAAGCACTTGTACCGATGCTGACTAGGCGGTTATGTGGTTACATAACCGCCTTATGTATCCCAACTAAACCACATGACTGCCTTATGTATCCCAACTAAAGCAACATGCACAAGTGTTTATGTCAATGTCATGTCACAGCCTTATGCATCTCAATTTTCTATAAAAGATGACATAATAAAAAGAACCAAAACAAACCTTGATGGAAAGACAACCTCAACACCATTTAACTGCTTCGGTATCGATTTCAAAAATATCTCAGACGGCTTAACACGCGACAAAAGCTTTAATCCCAAACTACACATCAAAACCGAAAAAAAAAACATCACAATCAATCACTTATACTGTTATACATCACATAAAAACAACATCAACATAACATCACACAATAACCACAAAATACCTATGAATTTTATTCTTGAAACTCCCTTGAGGCGCCTTCTCCAAACCAGCCCAAGCCTTATTCATCTACACAAAACACAAAATTATAACAAATCATCAAAATTAAACAACAATATCACTATAAAAAATAGCAAAAACAGAAGAACGTGCCTTATTAGCTGCAAAATCGATACAAATCTCGAGATTAGCAGCAGTGGATTTATGAGAAGACGAAGAAACTTTCTCCCAAAGCTGTTTAAACGTTGTCGGAGATTGTGAAGATTGCGATTGTGCGTTTGAGCGGTCAACCGATCGCACGAAGCACCAGTTTCTTCCTTTGATCGGGAACACTAATAATCTGGCTCTCATGTTCGATCGTTGTGTGACCTAACAACAACACGCATGAAGCGGCGAAATGTTGTTGGTGGTGTTTGAATTAGATCGATGAAAATGCGTGAATTGAAGTGAGAAACAGAATAACTGAATTTGTTGATTCAGTTGAAGATTGAAATCAGGAGGTTGAATCAATGCATAGAGGAGGAGAGCGTACGGCGAGATTATTTGTTTTGTTTCTGCTTGCTAGCGATACAGGTGAGAGGTGACTGGAATGTTTTGTTAACTAACCCTTTGTTAATTTTTTGTTTTCAATTAGGGACCTTTGTTATTTGAAAGAAACCGGTTGACTCCAAAATATTTCCGAGTAGACGTTATTGGCTATTACCGATCTCATCTTTGAATATTTTCACTTACGGTTTCTGGTTAAAAAAAGTTAAGTTTTTTTTTTTTCGGAATTAGAGACTGATGTTTTAGGGCTTTTGATGAGAACGAGGATACGAGTGGATTGATGTAAAACTTACCTCGGCTTGATTTTTGTTAATTTAAAGTTTAAACACCCGAATTGAAGCACCGTTTTTGTCATTTGGAGCATCTTTTGAGGTAAGTTCTACATTAATCGACTCGTATCCTCGTTTTTGATCAAAAACCCTAAAACACTAGTTTGTAATTCGTAAAAAAACTTAACGGAGTTAAGTTTTTTTAACTGGGGACTGTTAAAGGCAATATAGTTAAAAGGTGGGACTGGCAGTTTTGAAAATGTTCGGACCTCAGTGGGTTAAAAACACCTAAGGGGAGGTGATTTACAATGTTTATGTAACGTACTTTTGAGGTGGTGATTTTTGTCTGAGGCAGCTGCATCGCTTGATGCGCGCATATGTTGCCTTGAGGGAGAAGGTTGAAGATCGACCACAATTTCACTCAAATCGACCCATGAGTGAGAAGTGTTAAAGGCGGAGATGGAAGAGGTTGTGGTCGAAAAAAGCTGAGATATAGAAACTGGCTCACTTGGATACCAGATACCAAAGATTGCCTTATAAAAATATAACATTATAATAAATGTTGTTTTATATATGTATAAACTATAAAGTTTGTGTAAACTACCTATACCTCATCCATGCTTGTTTTGTTTTGTTGTACATAACTTCTCTAGTTGTACCCTGAAGCTGATTTTTTATATATAGAACAATGTATACTTGGTGTTTCAAAGGGTTTAATACCAAACGCCTTGCGTACGCTCACACCTCGGCTTTGCTTTTGTGACCTAAACGTCTCATGATGTTTCATTCTTTTTTAAGGCCAAACGTTCAACTTGTTTGGCCCGTTTAACATAACATGTTCCATCCGTTAGAGAAAACACAACCGGATAGACCCTAAATGAAAAAAAGAGAGAGAGAAATGAGAGGACAAAAAGTTAGCATAGATCATAAAGGGCAAAACATCATATGCTTTTGAGTCTAGAATAATATTATACTTGTACAAACAACTACCATAACTACTACTACTTCTATTGGTCCTCATCTTCATCTTCATCTTCAACAAGCCTCCCACAAACCCATCTTCTTCCTTTGCCTCTTTTTTCCTGTTTCTCACCATCTTCTTTCACTTCCTTCCTCTTCAAACTCAAATCACTCCATGATGATGATGACAATATTGAATCTATTGATGACGATGATGAGGAAGAGGATGATGATGGTGATGATAGATCAACACGAGCTGTTCCATTCACATTCGCTTGCAGACCCACCTCACCAAGCTTCGCAATTTCTACAGATGGAGTTCCGTTCACTCGTTCTTCTTGTTCTATTTCCTTTACACCTTCAGCTATCTCCTCCTCGTCAGAATCAGCCCCTAAAGATCCACTATTAACCGTCTCTACGGACTTGATATAACTCATCGCTTCAGCAATCAACTTCCGGGTTTCAATTAATGAAGCTTTAGCCATTGGACTCTTTGCAGCAGCAGCCTCTAATGCATCCGCAGCTCTCTGAGCTTCACTAATCAAAATACTGAAAAAACAATTTCTTCACATCAGTACACACTTTAAAGTGATTAAAACTAAAAGGGTGTTTGATATTGTGTCGTGAAAGTGATAATACTGTAATGTCAAATGATCACAATCAGACAATCACTTTCAAAACACAGCCAAACACCCTTTAAGATTTGAAACGCGAACTCACTTTGCTCTTAGGATAGCTTCGCTTATTTTAGGATCTGAAGCTGCTCTACGTGCTCTAATACTCTTTATCATTTCCAATTTGTATCTCGCCTGCGGATCCTTGAATCTAGCCTGTGGCACCTTTATAGGACCGCTACTTGTCTTTGACTTGGTCGGTTGACTTCTAATCTTGACATTATATAACCCGTCAGTCATCTTCACAGGTTTGACCTTTTTAGGTTCCTTATTTTTCGTCCCCCATTCTGGATCTCTAGTTGCAGAAGAATTTTTGCCACAGCGTTTAGCCATGCCAGAGTAAACCCGATCGCGGTATGCCTATTAAAAAAATGTAACTTTTTTAACCCATAAACCATCCATCTGAAACTGAGTAAGATTGTTCGGTTCAGAATGAATCCATTATGTGTAGGCCTGTAAAAGAACCGAACGTTTATGAACTGTTCGTGAAATTGTTCGGCGGGATGTTCGTTTATGTTCATTTAATAAATGATCTAACATGAACAATTTTTTTTGTCCGTTTAATTAAACGAACGAACATGAACACATGTTTTGTTCGTTCCTTTATGTTCGTGAGCGTCCGTTTATGTTCGTTCATTTAAGTAGTTATATTTATATAAATATAAACATAAAAGTGGCTCTATAACTACTTATATAAATATAAATAATTAGTAATTAGGCTTTCTAGTAATAAAAATTAGCTTTACGGTGGAACTTATTGTAATTAACAGTTTTCGTTTATTGTGTTCATTTATGTTATTTTGGGTTATGTTCATTTGTGTTCGTTTATGTTTCTTAAATTATGTTCGTTAAGTTTGTTTGTTTATGTTCGTTTACATTTTACATTTTACATTCGTGAACTGTTCGTTTAGTTCTAAACGAACAAACGTCAAACGAACACGAACATACCCATTTTCTTAATGTTCGTGTTCGATTAAAGTTAAATGAACAAACACGCCTCTGTTCGTGTTTGTTCGGTTCGTTTACAGGCCTAATTCTGTGTAATAAACAACTTACAGGGTCAGCCCATTTGGCAGCAATGGCCTCCGAGATTTTCTTTCGTTGCTCAAGGGTTTTGGGCGCTCTTACTCCTGGTCCCGACGCGCGTTTCTCCTTTCTTGATTCCATACCTTCTCGAAACTCCTTACCGAGCTGTTCGTTAATTATCTCATAGGAGTCCCACTGCAGTTCTTCTTTGCCACCAAGGCCCTTTCTAGAAGCTTCTGCAAGTAGATTAAGCCACTCATGGTAGCACCGTGCTATCATCCTCTGATTGAACCTCCTCCTGTCCCACGTGGACTTGACTGCAGCCGCAATCTTTAATCTTGTTTCTTGACTGCACAATGTTTTAAAGTTTGAAGGCGAATTGGGAATAAATAATCCCACCTAACTCAATTTGGCCGATAATAATCCCAAGTCAGTTATTGGCCGATGATAATCCGGACTGGTCAACTTTTTTTGTAAAATAGTCCGCCGTTAAAATAGCTTAACGGAGTTAAGTTTTTTTCCGAATTACAAACCGATGTTTTAGGGCTTTTGACAAGAACGATGATACGAGTCGATTGATGTAAAACTTACCTCGAAATTGTGCTCGAAATGGCTTGATTTTTGTTAATTGGAAGTTTAAACACCCGAATTGAAGCACCGTTTTCGTGGGTTGGGGCAGCATTTCGAGGTAAGTTTTACATCAATCGACTCGTATCCTCGTTCTGATCAAAAGCCCTAAAACATCGGTTTGTAATTCGAAAAAAAACTTAACTCCGTTAACCTATTTTAACGGTGGACTATTTTACAAAAAAATTGACCAGTTCGGATTATTATCGGCCAATAACTGACTTGGGATTATTATCGGCCAAATTGAGTTAGGTGGGATTATTTATTTCCAATTTGCCAAGTTTGAAAGCAACATAAGGGGATGGAAACCCATTTGAATGTTTAAAGAATTAAGTTTTAACTGTTAACGTCGAAATCGACACAAGAAAGTTAAAGAAATGGCATTGAAGAATAAAAGGAAAAAGACCTACGTTTGATTATGTATGCCCTTAAGCATTTTCATCTTGACCTGCATGGACAGATGGCGTAAATTTGAGGTGACAATCATGAAAAAAAAATGTGTGCATCAGAAACGCATAATGCACGCATCAAATCTCATAGCTGCAGATGTGGCGCCTTATGCGCTTAGCCAGTATTTGAACAAATTAGACCTTCGATTGTAATGGGTCTGAGTTTTTCAAATCTAACCATCGATTGAGCAATAGGTTTGAGTATTTGAACAAATTAAACCATCGCCTGAGCAGATCTGACCAAATATAATGAGAACATCTTATACTTCATTATTTAAAGGTTAGCAAGTTAAAATATATCTAAAAATTATCTTTTAGTATCCTTTTAATAACAAATGCCATGCATATGTGACGCGCGCGCTTCGTGAATCACACATTAGCTTTTGCGATTAAAACACATCAAAGCGCCACACACTTTTTAAAACCAAGACCACAGCCCATTATTTAACAATTAGGTTGATACGGGCAACAAAAACTTTGCACCCAGGATCACCTGAGTAACTCAAACTACGCAACGGGTCAATACGTCTCTACTCAAATTCTACAACCGGTCAAAACAGACATCACCAACTACCACAGTTTACATAGTTCACACCTTCCCAAATACCCGTACCCATACCGATTTTAGGTATTCGGTACATGTATCGGTACCCAATTTTATTGATTTCGGTATTCGGTACTTTTGGTATCGACCGGGTACGGGTAAAAACGGGCCTCGTACCAAATTTTATATGGAACATTAAATTTTTTTATATTATAATATATTTTATTTCGTATTATGGTATTTATAGTACTCGTATCGTTTCTACCTATTTGGTACGTATCGTATTGGTACCTATACCAATTTTACCTATTTGGTACTCGTGTCGGTTTTAACTATTTAGTACTTGTACGAGTGCTCAAAAAATAAAATAAAATGGTACCAAAACATGTACCATACCGAAATACCCGTACCTGTACCATACCAATATATTCGTAAGGGTATTTGGTACCCAGTTTTGTTCAAATTCGGTACCGGTACGACCGTACGAGTACGGGTACGGTACTAATCCCATCCCTAGATCACATGTGTATCGAATCCAAACTGCAAACCTAAAGATTCTCTCCTAATTCAAATCCAAACACAAACCAAATTAACGAACTACCTGCGGAGACTGCATCGCCAGCCTCGTCCTCTCACGTATCTTCGCCACCGTTTCTGCAAATTAGCACATGTCATAACAACAACAACAATAAACACATGAAATCTATGACTAATTATGTACAATTATGTACCCGGACTATGCTTAACCCCCTTATTCCAAGCTTCTTTCCCTTTATTCGCTTTCGAAATCCGATTCCGTCTCAACAACTCCTTATCATCTTGAACCGGGGGTTTATCTTTCTCATTATCATTATCATCAGTAACCGGAACATTTACAATCTTCTTATCAGTAGCCCTAGGTTCTAGGGTTGCAACTGCCCGAATAATAATAAGTCCACCACGGTTCACCTGACCGCTGACCGGATTGTGAAAATATCTCCATCTGGAACCGCTAGATAGAAAGGAAACATGATGAAGTTTCTGGAATCCGATTGAATACGGGTTGTTCCTGAACGATGATTGTGGAATAGAGATACCTGCAAAATAAACACAGTTATGAATTGTTGTTAATATAGTTATGAATTGATGTGAATATGGAGAATATTGGAAGATTTGAGGGGGGATTGGTGTACCTAATAAAGGCATGAGGAGGTCATTCAGTCGGGATATGGGTTTAGAGAGTGGGTGTAAGTGTGAAGTTCATAGAAGTGAATGAAAATTAGGGTTTTCAGGTCAAAGATGGAAGAGACAGGGGAAGATAGCCACACACACCGGCGAAACAGGAAGATAAAGTTTTTGGGTTTTTCTTTAGTTAACTTTTAAACCAGTAAAAGTCTTAATTATTAAGGGAGTAAAATGCACGGATAGTTCCTGTGGTTTGGTAAAGTTTCACCTTTAGTCCCTAACTTTTTTAAATTACATGTATGCTCCTTGTGGTTTGCTCGGTTGTTACACGGATAGTCCCTGAAGTGGATGGACGTTAGTTTTCTAAGTTAAGTGGATGTGAAATGACAAAATTACCCTTTGTCATTAAAAAAAACAATATATTAAACATTAAAACACCCCACCCCATCCACTCACTCTCTTCCTCTTCCCCCGCCCCACCCCCACCCACCCATTGTCCATCTTCGACATCACTGCCACTTCTGCCCACCTCCACGGCTCCACCCGAGCCACCCACCGTTAATCCCACCTAATTTAGTCTCCAATCACGTGGATAAAGATTATTCCCCCAATTTCTCTTTAGATCTGGATGATTCCCTTTGACTTTTAACCTAATACAAGATGTACTAGAGGCTGCAAATGTTTTGATTTATTTACAGGTTAGGCATCGAATTCATGTTATCAATCAATTATAATATGAAAAACACCTAACATATGAAACCTGAATTAATATGACATCATCATCCACTAGCTTGTAGAGATTAGGAATTGTGATATCAATTGATGTCAGCCACAATCAAGGATGAAAAAGAAAACGTGGTGGCAGAAGAAAGAGACGCACCCTTTCTTTTATAATTTACACCTACAGGCAGAAGTCGCGGTGGGTGGGAGGTAGTGCTGCTGCTGGTGGGGTGGAGGAGGGAGAGGGTGGGTGGTGGTGGGTTGTTTTAATATTTAATATATTGTTTTTTTAATGATAAGGGTAGTTTTGTAATTTCACATTCACTTAACTGAGAATTCTAACGTCCATCCACTTCAGGGACTATCCGTGTAACAACCGAGCAAACCACAAGGAGCATACATGTAATTTTGAAAAGTTGGGGACTAAATGTGAAACTTTACCAAACCACAGGGACTATCCGTGCATTTTACTCATTATTAAGGACTAAACCAATAAGAGTAAGTGATCTAAACTATTAAGAACCAGTAATTCAGATTAGAGGTAACCATTCAAACTAAGTATAATGTTTAACCATTCAGAGGCAAATCTAAACTATTCAGATATCTGCTCGTTAAACAAACAGTCTAAACCACTAAATGCTCTATTAAGAGCTAAACAAACAACCCCTTAATTTACCCAATCATTTAAACTATTTTCAGACACTGTTGTTTGTTATTTAAACTTAAAACATACTATAGAGTAAATTTCTAGTTTATGTGTTTTAGCGATTTTCACCATTTAAGTTTAAAATTAATTTTTTTAATTACCTAGAGTACCTGATTTTTTTCATTTGTAACTATTTGAGTCCAATTTACTAATGTTGTTGACTAAGTTTGTTAACTATAAGGGAATTTTACGAAAATGTCATTTGACCAACGTTCTTTACGAAAGTGACACGTTCATGCGTCCGTGGACGGACTCCTCCACATGGGATGCGTCGAAGAGGGCATGGGATGCGTCGGGGAGGCATGGGATGCGTCGGGGAGGCATGGGATGCGTCGGGGAGGGCATGGGATGCGTCGACGGAGGCATGGGATGCGTCGGGGATGGACTCTTCAACATTTGAAAGGACAAGTGTCAGCTCCTCGTTCATGGACTCTTCAAGGTGACACACAGACTCCTCTCATGTGGAGGAGTCCGTCCACGGACGCATGAACGTGACATCTTCGTAGAGAACATTTTCATAAATTTCCCTAACTATAATGGTATTTTCGTCATTTCCATTTAAGGTACAAGTGTTTGGATACAATTGCTAGATCCATCCCAAACACTTTTTTTTTCTCAACTGGACCATTGAGGTTTCTGATATAAACCAGAGATTTTAGGCACAACCCATTACTTATAGGCTAGGGTTTATAGCTATGTTCATCTATATATTGTAAGGTTGAATAATGGAGAATTTAGTTTTATCTATTTTCTCTTTGGTTTTTATCACGTTATCAGCACCCTGCTCTCCACTAGACATCAATCGGCAATCGGCATAATCCGGGTACTATATCAATTTTTCTGCAATTTTTCTTTTTGAACTTTAGAACAAATTAGGATTGCCCTGTTTTTTGTGTATTAGGACAGAAACAAAATCGAAAATATCTCAATCCATTAACATGTTTAAGAATCGAATACAAAGTAAACCATACCTTCACAGTACATAACAAAATCAACTAATTACATTACACAACCCCACAAGTCCTCTGCCGGTGTAAACCATCGTTCTCTTTCGGAGCGAAAGTACGTTGTCTTAACCATCAGAGCGAACCGTCGACGCCTCAATTGTCGGAGCGAACCGACGCCGTCTCAACCGTTGGAGCAAAACGCCGCCCTCTCAGTCCTCAGAGTAAAACTTGTGTTGACGAACAATAACCGCAGCCATAACCGTCGCTGGTTTCCCTTTTCTTAACCATCGCCGCCACCGGAAGACCTGGTGACATCCGGAACTTGTTTCCGGCGAAACCGTCGTGACCTCTCTTCGATGATACCCGCAATCTGGTTACTATCTTTCATCAGGCCTCATAACTTCCATAGATGCCACGCCTACACCACTCTTCGACGTACTGTATGCAGCCCCCATACATGAGAAGACGTGTGCAAAATTGGCACTGAGAAATCCGAAGAAAGGTTGCAGTTTCATCACTGCTGAATCGGCCATTGTAGAAGGAGATCGGGAGTGAAATTGATGGAATTCAGATCGGAGGGAGATGTGAAGTTAGGGTTAGATCTCTGTGTTTCGATCCCAAATCAGTTGATGTGTTCGATATTTTTATGTGTTTTTCCTCTCACTTTCCTATTATATTAATAATATAATATCAAATTTGGTGTAATCTTAATTTTTAATGAAAAAACAAACTCATACAAACTCATCACTAAATATGAAATACATATGAAAATTGTTTTCTTGAATAGAACCCGAAGTTCTAATCATAAAGAACCCGAAGTTCTCCTATGGTATCCATTATATACACATGCTTGTTATTAAATGCATGTTTCTTTCATTTGTAGATAAAATGTCGAACTTATCAAAACTTGAATTCACCGCACTTGACATCTCGGGTAACAACTACCTCCCATGGACTCTTGATGCTAAAATTCATTTGACGGCAAATAATTTGGGGGAGACAATTATTGATGGTAATCAAAGTAAACCTCAAGATAAAGCGAAAGCCATGATATTCCTCCGCCATCATCTTCATGAAGATCTAAAGCGGGAATATCTAACTGTTGAGGACCCTCTTGAATTATAGACAAACATCAAAGAACGTTTTGACCCCCCAGAAGTTGGTCTTACTCCCTAAAGCCCGCTATGAATGGCTTCATTTACGACTACAGGATTTTAAGACCGTCAGTGAGTATAATTCTGCCTTGTTCCGCATTACCTCTGAACTTAAATTATGTGGTGAGAAAATTACCGATGAAGACATGCTTGAAAAAACTTTCTCAACGTTCCATGCCTCAAATATGCTCCTATCACAGCAATACAGGGAACGTCAATTTACTAAGTATTCTGAATTGATATCATGTCTTCTGTTCGCGGAGCAAAACAACAAGCTCTTACTACAAAATCATCAATCACGACCTGCTGGTGCAAGCCCATTCCCTGAAGCGAATGTGGCCAATTATCAAAGCGGACGAGGTAGAGGTAGAGGCCGCGGCCCCAGCAGAGGTCGTGGTCGTGGTCGAGGACGGGGATATACATGGCGTCGGGAGTCCCAGAACACTAAAAATAGCGGTGGTGAATCGAGTCGACACATTTAACATACCTTTTATGTGATTTCGTTGAAAATGTTCGTGATGTTTAAACATATTTAACGTACCTTTTATGTTTTACTTTTCACATTGTGACCTTGGTTTTTGGTTTGGTTTGAAACTCTTGAAATGTCTTATTTTTACTTCTTTGCATTAATTTTTATTTATTTTTTTCTTTTATTTATTTCCTGAAGAAATATGCATGCTAGCTCCAGTAGAGCTATTATTGGTGATGAATGTCTGGTAGATAGCGGTAGTACTAACACTATTCTCAAAGATATTAAATTTTTCTCTGAGTTGTCTCCGGCAGAGACACCGATTAGTACTATATCTGGTGTTAGTAACCTTATCGAAGGCTCTGGCAGAGCACACATAACATTATCTTCGGGTACCAAATTAACTATTGATAATGCATTATATTCTAGTAAATCCAGAAGAAATTTACTTAGCTTTAAAGATATTCGAAAAAATGGTTACCACCTAAAACCAATATCTGAAAATAAAATTGAATATCTTCAAATTACTTCAAACAAAAATGGCCAAGAAACAATTGTTGAACAATTAGAAGCCTTGTCCTCTGGATTATATTGTACTTATATCAATCCTATCGAATCATTCATGGTGAGTAACCAAAAGCTGCTAGATAAAGACACATTCAATATATGGCATGACCGTCTAGGTCACCCTGGTAGCATAATGATGAGACGAATAATCAAAAGTACAACCGGGCACCCTCTCAAAAACTTAAAAGTTCTGCTACGACAAGACTTATCATGTGCAACATGCTCTCTGGGCAAACTTATAACTCGGCCCTCACAAACTAAATTGATACATGAAACCCCATCATTTTTAGAAAGAATCCAAGGGGATATTTGTGGGCCTATTCATCCTTCGTGTGGACCATTCCGCTATTTCTTGGTCTTAATAGACGCATCCTCAAGGTGGTCACATGTGAGCCTTTTAGCTACTCGAAATGTAGCATTTGCCCGACTTTTAGCTCAAATCATACAATTGAGAGCTAATTTCCCCGATAATCAAATTAAAAATATCTGGATGGATAATGCAGGAGAGTTCACATCTCAAGCTTTTAATGACTATTGTATGTCAATTGGGATCAATGTTGAACATTCAGTACCTCATGTTCACACACAAAACGGTTTACCTGAATCTCTGATTAAACGATTACAAATAATCGCTAGACCACTCTTAATGAGATGTAAATTACCATCTTCTGCATGGGGTCATGCTATTTTTCATGTCGTTGCACTGATTAGATTGAGACCAACTGCTGATCACGAATACTCCCCGTTGCAACTGGTCTCCGGACGAGAACCAAGTTTGTCCCACCTTAGAATTTTTTGTTGTGCGGTATATGTACCAATACCGCCACCTCAACGTACTACAATGGGACCCCAAAGAAGACTGGGTATCTATGTTGGTTTTAACTCCCCGTCCATAATTAAATATTTAGAACCAATGACAGGAGACATGTTTACAGCACGGTATGCTGCCTGTCATTTTGAAGAAACAATGTTCCCAGTCTTAGGGGGAGATAAGGACAAAGAAAGACTGGTAACACATGAAATAACGTGGAATGCATCATCGCTATCAAATCTCGACCCCCGAAGTGGTCAATGTGAATATGAAGTCCAAAAGATTATACATTTGCAAAGAATAGCGAATGAATTACCAGATGCATTCACAGACACGAATAGAGTGACAAAGTCATATGTACCAGCATCAAATGCACCTGCTCGAATTGAAGTAATCCCAGAAGAGATTACTATACAACGAAAGCGTGGGAGACCAATCGGTTCCAAAGACAAAAACCCACGGAAAAGAAAAAAAGCAAAGTAACGCTGTTGGTGAAAACTCCCAAAAGATTATAAGTGAAACCCCGGTAGAGGTAAATGTCCCAGAAGAGACAACTATGAATCCAGAGGAAAATGAAGTTTCAGAAGAAACACCGGTACCGAACGAAAATGAGATCTCTATTAATTATGTACAAGATAGTATAATGTGGAACCGGAATAAAACACGTGTTGATGATATATTCGCATATGCTATAGCAACGGATGTAATAAATGAAAATGATTACGTACCTAAAAATTTAGAAGAGTGCATGCACAGAAATGATTGGCCAAGATGGCAAGAAGCCATAAATGCCGAATTAAATTCGCTCGAAAAGCGACATGTTTTCGGACCTGTAGTCCGAATGCCCATAGACGTCAAACTAGTAGGTTATAAATGGGTGTTTGCAATAAAGAGAAATGAAAAGAATGAGATTGTGCGATATAAGGCTCGACTTGTAGCACAAGGGTTTTCCCAAATCGCAGGAGTTGATTATGAGGAAACGTATTCCCCTGTAGTGGATGCGATAACCCTTAGGTTCCTAATCGGCCTCACAATCTCTGAAGGACTTCATATGAGACTAATGGATGTCATCACATCATACTTATACGGGACACTTGAAAATGACATCTACATGAAAATCCCTAAAGGATTAAAATTGCCTAAAGCATTAAAATCAACACCTCGAGACATGTGTTCTATAAAGCTCCAGAGATCTTTATATGGTCTCAAACAATCTGGTCATATGTGGTACAATCGACTTAGTGAATATCTCAAAAAGGAAGGATACAAGTCTGATGTAACCAGTCCATGTGTCTTTATAAAAAGATCAGTCTCAAATTTCACTATAATAGCAGTTTATGTTGATGATATCAACATCATCGGATCTCCTGAAGAGATAGAGAAAGTTGCTCAGTTGTTAAAGAAAGAATTGAAATGAAAGATCTTGGTATGACAAAGTTATGTATCGGACTACAATTTGAGTATCTGTGTAATGGCACATTTGTCCATCAATCAAACTACATCCAGAAGATGTTAGTACGTTTCAATATGGATAAAGCACATCCGTTTAGCGTACCTATGGTTGTCCGACCACTAGATCCACACAAGGATCCTTATCACCCTCAAGAAGAAGGCGAAGAAGTACTTGGTCCAGAAGTACCGTACTTAAGCGCGATCGGTGCCCTTATGTATCTCGCAAATAACATAAGACCTGGCATTGCATTTGCAGTACATGTACTAGCGAGATACAGTTCGAATCCAACACGTAGACACTGGAATGGCATAAAACATATATTCTGGTATATTTGCGGGACACAAGACTTAGGTCTTTTCTATCAGAAAGATCAAAGGTCCCAGCTTGTTGGGTATGCTGATGTCGGATATCTATCAGATCCTCACAAAGAAAAATCTCAGACAGTTTATGTATTCACATACGGTGGCACAGCAATTTCTTGGAAGTCAACTAAGCAAACACTCACAGCAACGTCATCAAATCATGCCGAATTGATAGCACTATATGATGCTGGTCGAGAATGCGTGTGGTTGAGATCAATGATTAATCACATACAAGAAGCATGCAGATTAGAACAGATCAAGAAGGAGCCGATAATTATTTATGAAGATAACGCTGCTTGCATAGCTCAGATCAGAGAAGGTTACATTAAAGGTGATCGAACAAAGCACATCTCACCAAAGTTCTTCTCAACATATGACTTGCAAAAGGAAGGGGAAATTGATGTTCACCAGATTAAGTCAAGTGAAAATCTAGCTGACCTGTTCACGAAATCTTTACCTAGAAGCAGTTTCGAGCAGCTATCACACAAGATCGGTCTTCGTAGATTGAAAGATGTTTGTTGAATTCAGGGGGAGAATTATACACGCTGTACTCTTTTTCCCTTAACTAAGTTTTGTCCCACTGGGTTTTCTTAGTAAGGTTTTTAATGAGGCAGCATAGCTGATCCAGTAGTATCAGTTTATTTATTCAGGTCCTGAAGTACCTATTTAACATCATCCTGAAGTATTTTGTTAAACTGTGTATAATTCTAAATGTCTGAGGGGGAGTGTTATAAACTAGACATTTTAGGCCCAACCCATTACTTATAGGCTAGGGTTTATAGCTATGTTCATCTATATATTGTAAGGTTGAATAATGGAGAATTTAGTTTTATCTCTTTTCTCTTTGGTTTTTATCAGTTTCAAAAATATTGGTAGATCCATCCACTTTTGTAACCCTATTAAAAACTAATGTTAAATGAGGGGTATTTTGATCAATTTATTTTAACTTTTATTTGTTTAGTGTGCAGATCATGTACAAAAGAATTCCCCCGTACGAAGGATACAAGACATTCACAACCATTGAGCTCCCAAGATCAATGGCACACAACTAGGCGATGGCAATTTCATAAATATGAGGTTCAAACAATTGAAGAAACAAGAAACAGTATTCTGGTCCTTTCACACATGAACTCCTTCCTCCTTGATTTTCAAACGGTTATAACTTTTTAATACGTTAATACTTAAAAAAAATTATACCGTATTAACGAGAATTTCATTATCTTTAATTCGAGCAGTCTATTGTTATGGTTCTCCAGCATGACTACGTGATTTTGAATAACCATCACGTAATTACGTGATTTTGAAAATCCAGCATGACTACGTGATTTTGCAATTTCTTAAAAAATTACACCGATGAACGAGTATTTCATTCTCTTTATCACTTGGGTCAAATCTTCTTCACTGCCCTGCGTTTCCAATACCTTCTGATTGAAGCCCTCGACGCATCTTCTTACAACAAATAACTGGACAATGCAAAAGAGATTCTCCGAACTGACTAGAATTTCCTTCCGTTGTCAAAACCCCATGAACCGTGAATTGAGAGCCTTTGACTCTGATACCACTGTAGAATTGATGTCGTCCGATAGGTTTCATTGTTTGATATCGAAAAAACAACACTTAAACGGTATGATCGAATGAAACGGTAAACGAGAATTGGAAGTGAATGTAAACAAGAAAGATTTAAAAGGAAACAGAATTAATCAGGTTGATCAGTGATTTCAATCGACACATTACAACCATATATGTCCTTCGAACCATCACGTATGAAGAGACGCAACGCTTGAAAAACGACATAACTGTTAACCTAAGAGCAGACGATTACAAACTAAGATGGGCTTGCTAAAACAGTTCAGCCCAAACAAATAACATACTTGAGTTTTTGACCCATAAGTTTAATACACATAACATAAGTCTTTAAATAACTAGTGCAGCCCATAACGATTATAATGATTAAGGGATTAAAATCCAACAATGTTTCAGGCTAAATCCCAAAAACAGGTATAAAAAAGGAGGTTACCGAAAAAGGAAACATTCATGACAATATAATTTGAACTTTGTTATTCAGATGTTGCTGGCAGGTGAGGTTTTGCTTACAGATTTTATTTTCTGGTTAATCATGGTTCCGTTTCTTGCCTTAAAAGATTTTAATTTGAACTTTGTAAGTACATCGTGTCTTTTGTTCGATTCAATAAAGCAACGTTTTTTTTTGTTTTCTGTTGGGTGTTATATGGTATAGTTGATTATTAACTTGCACTCAATTAATGGTGTTTTTAGTTGGTGATACTGTATTAAATAGCTTGGTAAGTTGTTATGTGCTCTTTAACACAAAATGTTACCTCTTATTTCTGACTATGACCCATATAAATATGAAATTTGCATCGATTCCTTTGGTTTCTGAAGGGGTAAGGTCCCAAAAACCTCACTTTGAGTACTTGGGACCATACCACAACCTCATCTTTTAACCCTCTTTAGACCTTGCGCGGCCGCGCACTGGTCCTACAAAAAGAACTTAGAAGAAAAACAACAAGCAACACCTGCGCGCCAAATGGGAACTAAAGAATCCTTGCGCCTCTCTCCATAGCAAACAGGGATAAAAATCCCAATAAGCATTCCCGCTTAAATAATACCCAGACTTGGATATTATTTACTGCACTGATACCACACGATAAGGAGTCACACTGGATTACGGCTGTAATCTTCTAGAATACTCAATCGAGCACCACCAGACGGTTATAACCGCCTGGCCACGTGTCACCATCCTGGGCTCCCCTGAAGTCACGATGATGGCATGGAATTGAAGAGAGAACTCCACTTGCCCACTTTCCATGTGGCAATACCCCAGCTGTTGATCTAGATCACGATCCGTGTGCTCCCACACTCGATTAAGAGATTAACAGAGGGAAAAATAACCGCTTACGGTGTTAGCACTTTCCGTTAACATTTCAGTAACAGGTTTCCCCGCCCAAAACTTCAGCTATAAATAGAAGAATAATTCAGGTATAATTTTCAAGTTACATTCACTTCACTTATACTCCTTCTTCTTCAAATACCGATACTTATTCTCACGCCGGAGGGTGGTCACGGAGAGAACCCCCATTCTCCCCGTGGCGAGTCTAACGGTGTCTGTTTTGCAGCTATCGAGAAGAGAAGAAGATCTGTCCCCTTGAACCGAGCGAGAAGAAACCAACCCTTTTATGCAGAACCTAACCCCCTGGTTTATCTGATTCCGTTCATTTAACAAGTGTTTCTTCATTGGCGCCCACCGATTTCTCAGTTTCATCCGTTTTTTCTCGTCTCGATTCATTTTTTCTCAACCCTCTGTTTTCATATGGCAGAGAATTCATCATTTCACCCATCAAGTCCTCGTTCTGAAATCAAGGATTCTGCAACCCGAGATATTCAGATCGACGGAATCATGGGCAACAAAGGAAATAACACAAGTCACGTGGAAGGAAACGATTCCTTAACACAAATCGGAGATCGTAACCGTTCAGATCTACTCCGGGAAGAAACCCCAGAATACTGGTTCGCCAGATTCCAGCTCGCCATGAAATAAATTTTTTCTCAACATATCAAATCCGAATTGTCAAATAACAGATCTGATACTAAAGAAGAAAATCTAGAAAAATTCGACACTAAAGTATTAGACCCACAGTTAGTTCATCAGTGGGACATCCAATCTAGTAGTCATAAGAAGGTAGCCGAATCAGAGCAGATAAACATGGTACAAAGAGGTCCTTCACGAAGGCCAAACAAATGAAGCCATAATCAACACTGGAGGGAACATCAAGTTGTATTTCCTGTCGTCCCCGGAGGACCACAGGAAGAACGTCCAGTAATTATTACCGGTATCTTCGGCCACTACAGAACTGATTACATGTTCATAGATCTAGGAAGCTCAATGGATATAATCTATGAACAATGTTTCAAACAACTTGATCCAGAAGATAAGGCACGACTAGAGCCAGTTGATTTCCCTCTCACTGGTTTCTGTAATGAAGCTGTTTTTCCATTGGGACAAATTGCTTTTCCTGTGACTCTCTCAGATGGTGAGCATTCGCGTACAGTCACCGTAAATTTCATGGTCATGCCAGCAACATCACGACATGATGTGTTGCTGGGAAGAAGATCGCAAAGAGAATTCAGCATGATTACTTCCATACTGCACGCTGCTTGTGGCTTTCCAACGGAAACCGGAGTAGCAATTCTGTATTCCAGCAAGGAAGTCATGTACGTGGATGATGAACCACCAGCAAAGGTTGCTAAACCTTCAACATCAAATGAACCAGAAAAGTGGGTTCTCAACGAAGAGTATCCAGAGCAAACAATCTTATTAGGGCACACCGTTTCACCAACAATACGGATGCAATTGAAAGAATTACTTTCGAACAATAAAGACATATTCGCCTGGTGCCTAGAAGACATGACTAGGGTTCCACGAGATATAGCGCAACACTGTTTGAATGTCCGACCCTCAGCAGAACCTGTCGCACAGGGAAGACGCGGTCTCAGCGCAGAAAAGGCAGAAGCGATGAACGAGCAAGTAACAGAGTTACTCAACGCCGGGATCCTGTGTGAAGTACAGTACCATACCTGGGTCGCTAACCCAGTAATGGTTCAAAAACACAACGGCTGGTGGCGTATGTGCGTCGACTTCAAAGACCTCAATAAAGCTTGCCCGAAAGATTGCTATGCGCTTCCCGAAATAGACAAAAAAAGTCGACTCTTTAGCATCTTTCCGCTGGAAGTGCTTTCTCGACTGTTACAAAGGTTACCATCAGGTGCAGATGAAAAAGGAAGATGAAGACAAAACGGCTTTTCGCACAGACAAAGGCATCTTTTGCTATACAAAAATGCCTTTTAGTCTGCGCAATGCCGGAGCTACTTACCAGCGCTTGATGGATACAGTCTTCGGGGAAGACATTGGAAAAACAGTGGAAGTATACATGGATGACCTCGTCATCATGAGCCAAGAAGAAGAAACCATGCTCGCAAACATTCAACGTACGTTCGATTCATTACGCAACGTCAATTTAAAACTTAACCCAACAAAGTGCTCCTTTGGAATGGAAGAAGGAAAATTTTTGGGTTTCATAGTAACCAGAGATGGTTTTAAGGTTAACCCGGAGAAGGTGCAAGCCATTCAGTTAATGCCGTCACCAAAAACAGTGAAAGAAATGCAAAGACTCGCGGGACGACTAGCAGCCTTGAACAGATTCTTGGCAAATCACGCTGTAAAATCCTATCCGTTCATTAGTACACTGCGCAATTGCGCTAAGAAAACGTATTTTCAGTGGACGCCAGAAGCGGAGAAAGCCTTCAAGCAAATGAAAGAGTGTTTAATCCAGCTACCAACATTGACAGCACCTCAAGAAAAAGAGCCGCTAATCTTGTATTTGTCCGCAGCAGAGGTAGCGGTCGGCGCAGTGTTAATGGTAGATAGAGAGGGCGTTCAGACCCCAATATACTACATTAGTAAGATGCTAACTGGCCCAGAGACGCGCTACTCGATGATAGAAAAACTGGTCCTCGCGCTAGTACATGCATCACGACAACTCCGCCGATATTTCTCAGGTCATGTTATTACAGTTCTCACTAATTATCATCTAGGCTAAATCCTGTCTAAACCCAATGTCGCGGGGAGATTGGCTAAATGGGCAATCAAACTGGGAGGATACAATATCCTATATAGACCTCGGCCAGCAATCAAAGGGCAAGTTTTAGCAGACTTCGCCACAGAAGTTCCCATAGACAAAGTGCAAGAATGTGAAGCGATCCAAAACCCTATTCCTGTCTTCGAAGATAGAGTTTGGACGTTACACACAGACGAGGCTTCTAATGACGATGGAGCAGGCGCATGCCTTCGACTGGTTAGCCCAGACGATTACAAGCTCACATATGCAATACGTTTGGATTTCAAGAGCACAAACAATGAGGCAGAGTATGAAGCATTTCTAGCAGGCCTCCGTTTAGCGCTTAAAATTGGAGCAAAAAATCTTGAAGCTCACGTCGACTCAAAACTAGTGGCCGAGCAAGTGAATAGCCATTATGACGCAAAGGGTGAAGCCATGGCATTATACCTAGAACAAGCGCGAATGCTCATCAGCCAATTCCAAACGTTCAAGATAATTCACATAAACAAAAGTGAAAATAAGCATGCGGATGCATTAAGCAAACTGGCCACCACCGGTTTCAAACATCTAGCAAAGGAAGTACGCATCGAGGTACTGTCCAACCCTTCCGTTCCTCTTAAACAAGTAAACATCGTTGAGGTCGGCAACCCATCCTGGATGTCCCCGATCATCATGTACCTGCAACATGGCAAACTTCCAGAAGGAAAAGCGGAAGCTAGAAAGATCCAAAACAAAGCAATAAACTACGAAATGGCGGACGGTATTTTATACCGGAAGTCATTCATGGGTCCGCTCCTACGCTGCATGGACAAAACAGATGCATAGTACTTGGTAAGAGAAATCCACGAAGGACTTTGCGGAATACACACCGGGCCACGCATGGTGGTAGCAAAGATAATGAGTGACGGCTATTATTGGCCCGGAATGCACGTGGATGCAGTGGAATTGTTACGCAAATGCGCAGCTTGTCAGCGTTATGCGCCAAAAACTTTGCGACCAAAAAACCCGTTAGTTCCAGTCACATCCGCCTGGCCTTTACAGCATTAGGGCATCGACCTCGTGGGCCCATTCCCTGACGCGCCTGGCGCGGTGAAATTCATTATCGTGGCGGTTGATTATTTCACAAAGTGGGTTGAGGCCAAAGCGTTAGCTTCAACCACGGCAATGGTGATCCGCAAATTTATATGGGAATATATTATTTGGAGATCCGGATTGCCATTGCGCATCATTTCCGACAACGGCACTAACTTTGCCTCGGAAGACCTCCAGAAATGGTTCAAGGAAATGAAGATCGAGCACAACTTTGCTTCTGTGGCGCACCCACAAGCAAACAGACAGGTCGAAAGTGTCAATAAACAAATAGTTGACGGCATTAAGGCAATATTAGGGACGGCGCGCAGAGGATGGGTCGATGAGCTCCCTAGCATCTTATGGGCTCATCGTACCATGCCAAAGACCAGCACGGGAGAGACCCCATTTAGCCTTGTATACGGGTCAGAGGCAGTAATCCTCGCTGAAATCGACCTCCCATCACCGCACATGATTGCCATGGAGAAGCAAGACAATGAAAAAGAACGACAAATGGATTTAGACCTCCTCGAAGAAAGGCTCGAGAACGCGGCTATCGCAGAAGCAAGGTATAAATCCAAACTTGAAAAATATTACAACGCGTGCGTCCGGATATGTACCTTTGTCCCAGGGGATTTCGTCCTGCGCGACAACGAAGCGTCCAACGAGGAAAACCGGGCAAACTAGCGCCTAAATGGGAAGGGCCATACATTATCAACGAGGTCCTGGGCAAAGGGGCGTACACCCTAAAAAGAATAGACGGAACGACTGTTCCTCGCACCTGGAACGCGCAGCAGCTGCGCAGATGTTACATATAGCCAAGCTATTAAAAAAAGTCAGACTTATACAGGCAATGTATTTTTCTATTTTACTTTGTATTATTGGCTCTGCGCCCTATTAATGCAATAGTTATCCTTACACATTTTACTGTTTGTTACAAATTGTATATAATTCTTTTGGTACGCGCGAAAGCAAAAGACAAAGTATGGCCCTAATGTGGGCAGCACTTAAACATCCATTGGATAGTTTTCAATCGATCGGACATTGAATCGTAGCAGCGATCGAGTTAATACCCTGTATCGTAGCAGCGTTTCACTACAGTGAATTGAAATTTCGACTTTTGAGCAGTATACTTCGTGATTTTGATTGATATTTCGACACCAGTGAACTGCTCGTAACCCATTCTATTTATAGGTGAAATTTGGGGCTCACGCGGCCCGCGTAAGCCCATGCTCAATCTTTACGCGGCCCGCGAGAGGGTCTAGTCTATGTGTAGGCTTGCTGGGTCATGAGTAGGTGTGCCAGGTGGACAACGCGTGGCCCGAATGCTTATCCGGTCAAACTTGAGGTTGATGCGGCCCGCGTAAGCTTCCCTTAAGGCTTACGCGGCCCGCCTGAAACCCAAAAACTTTGATTTCTTGATTTTTCATGCACAGTAGGGTTTCAGGGGTCCAGGTTTTTACTTATGGGTTGTTTTGGGACAATTTTGAAGGTCCTTACATCCTCCCCACCTTATTTAAAATCTCGTCCTCGAGATTTATTGAAATAAGTGAGGATACTTTCGCTTTATTTCCGATTCCAGTTCCCAAGTGTATTCAGGTCCTTTCTTTGAATCCCACTTGACTTTGACCAATACGAGTCTTTTGTGTTTGAGAAACTTGATCTTTCTGTCTTCTATCTGTAGTGGCTTCTCAACAAATTTTAACTTTTCATTTACCTCTATGTCTTGAAGAGGCATTACCAGAGATTCATCTGATGAATTCTTGAGATTGGATACATGAAATACGCCATGTACTCTAACTAATTCCTCTGGTAGTTGTAAGCGATAGGAAACTGACCCTATTCGCTGTACTACTGGGAATGGTGCTACGTACCTTGGACTTAACTTTCCTTTCTTACCGAATCGAACTACTCCTTTCCAAGGAGAAACTTTTAAGAGTACCTTGTCTCCAACTTGAAACTCTAGTGGCTTGCGTCGATTATCGGCATAACTCTTCTGGCGATCTTGAGCCGTCTTTAATCTTTCCTTGATTTGAGTAATCTTATCGGTAGTTTCTTGCACTATTTCAGGACCTGATAATTGACTTTCTCCTATTTCTGCCCAGCAGACTGGAGTTCTACACTTGCATCCATACAGTGCTTCGAATGGGGCAACTTCAATACTTGAATGATAACTATTGTTATAGGAGAATTCAATTAAGGGTAGGTGGTCATCCCAATTTCCACCAAAATCTATCACGCATGCCCTAAGCATGTCCTCTAGGGTTTGGATCGTCCTTTCACTTTGTCCGTCTGTTTGAGGGTGATATGCAGTGCTTAGATTTAGTCGGGTTCCCATTGCTTCCTGGAAACTTGCCCAGAAATGGGAAGTTAAACGACTATCCCTATCTGATACAATGGAGAGTGGAACTCCATGTAAGGATACTACCTCATCTACATACAACTTGACTAACCTTTCCATGCTGAAGGTTTCTTTCATAGGTAGAAAATGAGCTGATTTGGTTAATCGGTCCACAATTACCCAAATCGCATCATTACCTTTTCTGGGTTTGGGCAACTTAGTAACAAAATCCATTGTTATGAGTTCCCATTTCCATACAGGCATTTCTAATTGTTGTAATAGACCTGAAGGTTTCTGGTGTTCTGCCTTAACTTGTGAACAAGTAAGACATTTAGAAACATACCTAGCTATGTCCTTTTTCATTCCTATCCACCAGAAATTATTCCTTAAATCTTGGTACATCTTATTGTTTCCCGGGTGCATGGTATACCTAGATTTATGGGCTTCTTCTAAAATTTTATTTCTCAATTCTCCTTGCTTAGGTACCCAAATCCTTTTCTTATGGAATCTCCAAATTCCATCCGATCCTTTCTCTAATTCTTTTACTCGTCCCTTCATTCCTTCAGCATCATCCTTGATTGTTGTTTCCTGAACGTTCTTTAATTGTTCCATTAAATCTAACTGTAGATTTAATCTAAGAGCACGAACTCGTCGTTGTTTCTCATGATACTTACGACTTAAGGCATCTGCAACTACGTTTGCCTTTCCTTCGTGATACTGAATATCATAGTCGTAATCACTTAAAATCTCCATCCACCTTCTTTGCCTCATGTTTAATTATTTTTGCCCAAATATGTATCTTAAGCTTTTATGATCTGTATAAATAGTAAACTTACTTCCATACAGATAGTGTCTCCAAATCTTAAGGGAAAAAATTATGGCTCCTAATTCTAAGTCACGAGTCGTATAGTTTTCCTCGTGCTTCTTCAATTATCTTGAGGCATACGCAATTACTTTCTTGCGTTGCATCCACACCCATCCTAATCCTAGCTTAGAAACATCACAGTAAACTTCAAAATCCTCTGTTCCTTTTGGCAAAGCTAGAATTGGAGCGTTTGTTAACTTTTGCTTCAGAATCTTAAAGGCCTCTTCTTGCCTAGGTCCCCATTCAAACTTAGTAGCTTTACATGTTAGCTTAGTTAATGGCACAACTATTTTGGAAAAATCCTTAATAAATTGTCTCTAGTATCCAGCCAATCCTAGAAAACTTCTAATTTCCATAGCTGACTATGGGACCTTCCATTTGGTAATTGCTTCTATCTTAGAGGGATCTACGTGAATGCCTTCGTGATTCACCATGTGTCCTAAAAATTGCACCTCTTGTAGCCAAAATTCACACTTCGAGAATTTGGCGTAAAGTTTCTCTTTTCTTAACAAAGTTAAGAGTGCATGCAAGTGCTGACAATGTTCATCATGGCTTTTTGAATAAATAAGTATATCATCGATGAAGACAATTACAAATTTATCCAAATACGGTTTACAGATCCGATTCATCATGTCCATAAATGCTGCTGGAGCATTTGTTAGTCCGAAGGGCATGACCGTAAACTCGTAATGACCATACATAGTTCTGAAAGCAGTTTTAGGTATGTCATCTTCTTGTACTTTCAATTGATGATATCCAGAGCGTAAATCTATCTTAGAAAAATATCTAGCTCCTTGAAATTGATCAAAAAGATCATTAATCCTAGGTAATGGATATCGATTCTTAATTGTAACCTTATTCAATTCCCGGTAATCGATACACATTCTCATTGACCCATCTTTCTTCTTTACAAACAACATTGGAGCTCCCCACGGGGATGAACTAGGTTGTATGAACCCTTTGCTTAGTAATTCATCTAACTGCTTTTTTTAGTTCTAACATCTCGGTGGGTGCTAGACGATAAGGTGCCTTTGCTACGGGTGTAGTTCCAGGAATCAAATGAATTCTAAATTCTACCTCCCTATCCGGTGGTAATCCTGGTAACTCTTCTGGAAATACATCCGAGTATTCCGATACTACAGGAATTTCGTTAAATTCCTTACCCTTAGTGCTAATGATTACTGAAATCATATACATTATTCTTTGCTTTCGTTCATAACTAGAAATTTTCATTACTGAAATGAACTTCATGGGTGTTCGCGGCTTATCTCCTGAAATCGTAGTTACTTCTCCTGTGGGTGCATGAATTTCTATGGCGTTGTTATCACAAAGGATTCGTGTCACACCCCCAAAAACCCACACGCGAAGTATCACCGCTTGGAGGCGTGACTGACCAGGATCAAGCCACCAATCATATTGAACATTGTAAGTAATAAGTAAAGTTCAACCACACAATATGAAAGGTGTTCAAATCAAAAGCAAAGTTAAAGTGTTCAGCGGAAGCATAAACGTAAAACCCAAACATAAGTGTTAAGTTTGAAATAATGTAAATGTTTTAACATGGTACACACTGTCCATGTCCCACAACGATCGCGCCTCCCTGTGCAAGCTCCAAGAATACCTAACGACCTGCAAGGCATGTAATAACGAGTCAACAACAAAGTTGAGCTAGTTCACAGTTGATTGTTTAGTTATTGAGTTCTTTTCAGAATTCGTAAGTTTGTTTCATAACCATGTATTAACCGGTGTCCTTGTTTCCCAAACCTTTTCACAATATCTAATGGGGGCTTCCCATGTTGTAATTTACTAGACTAGTTGTATCTAAAGGTGTCCTTCCCAATCCGAGGACAGAGGTACGTAAGAAAATACGTAGGTTTTGCGCTGGCGTCCTTCCCAATCCGAGGACGGTAGTACGTAGGTTTTACGTAGGTTTAGTGCTGGTGTCCTTCCCAAACCGAGGACAGTAGTACATAGGTTTTACGTAGGTTTAGTGCTGGTGTCCTTCCCAAACCGAGGACGGTGATAAGTGGTCTAGTAGTGTTGAAAGTATGAGTAGTTATTCAATCCCATTTCCAACCCACCGGGAATCCCATGCCTTAGAAGTGTGAACTCACCTTGGTTTGCTCGGTATGCTAAACTATGTGCTCACAAGTAATCAGTCAAGTCCTATAGTTATGCACGTATACACAATCTGTACATGTTTGTAAGGTTTCACATACAATCTATGTCACAAAGTGTGCCTAAGCAATTATCACGTATCGCATAAGAAATTAATCACATTCATGCAGTTCATGCTTTACATAAATGTCCTTCACAGTTTACTCTAACATGGTTATTCTCTAACATATTTGACAGGGTTAACATTCTTAACAAAGTTAACAAACTTAACAGGATTAACATACATAACCGGAAGAATACACTAACACTGTTAATTAACTTACATAGTTAACAACTAATAGAGTTACATACTTAATAGAGTTACATAAGGTTAATAAACTTAACCAAGTTAATAAACTAGCAGAGTAAGTAAACTAACAGGGTTTAAGACTAACAGAGTTAATAACTAACAAGATTAATAAACTAACAGGTTTCTGTGCCAGAATACACACGAAATCCCCTGTGGCGAAATCCCCTGGGGACGAAATCACTTTGGACGAAAACCCCCAGGTGACGAAATCCCAAGGGTTTTCGTCGGGTTAAATGTATGGCGAAAACACTTCAGTGTTTTCGTCTGGTTCCCTGTGTTTTCGTCTGGTTGTGTTTTCGTCAGTTACCTCATCATCAACAACGTCATTTACGCAACACAGAAACCCTAATCTCATCTAACAGTTACATTATCTTCATCACCCAATCATTCAATCAAACAGGCTCATGTAATCATATAATTTATTATATCACTATCATCTTCATTCAATCATCGACAAGTTGTTCATGGTTACCAAGAATCCTAATCTGCTAACCTTTAGATGACCAAAATCATTAGTTCTAGCCACGAATGAGTCCATTGACATTCTGTTACAATACAAATAGGTTTAACAACATTACAAGATCCCCTTCCCTATCCATGAACATATATTCTCAATTCACAGAACTTGTTAATCAAATATATATACACATATACAGACATGCAATGATCTATCAAAAGTCATGTTCAAACAAACAATGGTACGAACTAACCGAAACAGAAAGAACGATGAACTGATTGCTAGAGAGAACTTGGGGAATTCAATAATGTCGTCACACAGAGGAAGAGACTCTAGGGTTTTGCTAAACTCATCATCTAATGCGACCTACTCGGTTATAAAAGAGAGTTATAAAATGTTGGGCCTTGACTGGGCTTTGGGCCGGCGAAATCTGGTGATTTCGTTGGATTTCGTCGAGCAGGCTATAGTGAAAACCCTTCTGGTTTTCGTCGAGCATGTTAGGGCGAAATCACTCTTGTGATTTTGTCATTTACTTGAAATATATAGTAATAATATTAATAACATTTACACACCACCATTTATATCAACCAGTACACATTTCATTCAACTATAGTTTAATGCCCTCTATCTATCAATTGAAACAAGTTACAATGCAAGCGAATTATGAAAATACGACTATAACTAAGTAACGTGTCGCGGAAAGACCTTGAATACTCGAGTTGTCACAATTCGAGCATGGTTGGCTACTAACCAATCCATTCCTAACACGACATCGAATCCAGCTAAATTCATTGGTAATAGGTTTGTAGAAAATTTATGACCTAAAAGTTCTATATTTGCTTTTTGCAAAACCGTATTTATGTTAACAGAGTTTCCGTCTGCCGTTTCGACTGTAAAAATCTGCCTAAGGTTGGTTAGGGGTAAATTAAGAACTTGGCAGAATGAAGCATTTATAAAACTTTGGTTTGCACCAGAGTCAAATAATACTTTTGCATAGATGTTGTGAACTAAAAATGTACCAGCTATCACGTCAGGAATTAGTTGTGCTTCCTGAGTAGTCAACTGGAAGGCTCTTGCGTTCTTCTTGGTAGTTCCTTCCGCAGGTTTAGCTTTGTTATCAACTGGTTTGGTCAATTTAGGGCAGTCTGGCCTAAAATATCCGGCTTCTCCGCAGTTGTAGCAGATTGTTGCTTTCTTCTTCCTGCAATCTTCTTCTTGATGCCCTGGAATTTTGCAGAAATTGCAATATCCCTTGCATTTTCCAAAATGCTTTCTTTTACAGGTATTGCAAAATAGAACAGTGGAAGATTGCCCAGTTCCCTTCCTCTTGAAATTATTACAGTTACCCACACGAAAACCTTGGGTAATCTTTTGGGCTATTTCCTTCTTTCGATTTTCTTCTCTTGTACGTATCAGTCCGTCAGTCAAAGTATTGGCTAATTCCACTGCATCGTCAATAGTGCGAGGTCTCGCAGCTTTAACGATATCACGGATTTCGCCAATCAATCCCCAAATATAGCGGGAAATAAGTACCGGTTCTGGCGAAGCCAGGGTTGGTACCACTCTCGCATACTCAAAGAATGTCGAAGTATACCCTCGACAGTCTACATCCACCATCCGGTGGTTTAGAAATTTATTTGCCATTTGTTCCTTTTCATACTCGGGACAGAATTTTCTTTCCACTAGCTGCTTAAATTCTTCCCAACTCATGGCATAGGCCATATTTCTCCCTTTAGCTTGAAGTACCGTATTCCACCATTCTAGCGCCCCTTCTTTAAAAAGATACGACGTGTACATAACCTTGTCTCCTCGACACATTTACTTATCATAATTACTGCTTCGGTTTTCTCCAACCAACGCAGTGCCGCAGTCGCCCCTTCATTGCCTGCAAATTCAGCTGGTTTACAGGCAAGAAATTCCTTGTAAGTGCAACCAGGAGTTGCAGCTTTCATTCTTTTTAGACTTGGGGCTTGTAGTATATTATCGTTAATGTTGTTGTTGCCGCCTCCGTTTACACTATTACTGAAATTGTCACCCTGTGCGCGTTTGCTAGGAATAATTTGTTGAGGTTCAACTGGATTCTGGGCAGCAGCAAGTATTGCTGGAATAGCATTGGCTATTCCTTGAGTAACGATATTCTCGATATCTTGCTTATTCAGAAATTGATCTTCATTATTATGCTCAGATTGATTAACTTCATTATCGGGTTCATTACCAGCATGTGCCATCTGGTAATTAATTTATATAAGTAATTGGTATAAAATAATTAATAACCAAACACAATAAAATAATCACATAATCACGTAAACAAATATAGCCAAAATTGTCGATTTCTCGACTTCCATTTTTTTATATATTATAGTAGGCATCCGTACACACTGGTTATCTTACAATAGTTTTATTTAAGGTATTTCACATAATTATATTATTATTAAACACATGCTTCCTCCACATATTATCTCCTCAGCTGGTATTTTTAGAAACGACGTTCCCTCTCGTCGTACTTCCAAGAGATTTGTTCTCCTACTTCCCGGATTCTATTCCCGGCATCCACCAGCTCCTCGCCAAAATGGTTCTCATTGCTCATTGGTGGGTTTGGTGCCGGCTCTGGGTCGAACTGAGGGAAAAAGGTATAAGGATTATTTAGTAGGTTTTGAATCTGCCAGTCGTTGGTCCACCATTCTTCCATTTCTCCTAAAGGTCGGGTATGGATCAGAGAGTCTGGGATGGCCGGTTCCAAATTTATTGGAAGTTGGGTTTCGGCAGGATAAGGGAATATGTTTTCATTGATAGGCCTAAGGATATCACAACTTTCCAGTATGCGATCTAGTTCCTCCTGCAGGGGTAATTCCTCGGTTTGCCTAGAACTTTCCCCAATTTCTATTCCTGTTTGCTTAGAACTTTCCCCAATTTCTATTCCTGCTTGCCTAGAACTTTCCCCGATCTCGATCCCTTTTCCTTTATCAATGGGATTCTCTATCTTGGGAACTTTTCTAGTTGCTGGTTTCCTTCTGCGCACACGCCTCCATCCCACAAATCTTCTTCTTTTCTTAGGCTTTGATTTCTCCGGAGGTGTAGCTTGAAATTCCATAGGTTCCTCAATATTGGGCAAGTAACCAGTAAAATCTCTGGAAACTTCCACTTTCATAGGATAGAGATTGAGATTCTGAAGGGCTTCAGATAACTCATTCATGCTGTTTAGCATATATGCAAAATGCACACAAAATACTAAGTTAACGATTTCACAGACGAATATTTAACATAACTATTCAAATATTATTGCACATATTGTGACTTTCTAATACAAATTACAATGGAAATTCAAAACATACTAGGGGTTGCATATTCATAATTTATTTTATTTTCTTTTACTAAGTTGTTTATCTAAAGGACAAAGTTTCTGGCTTGTAGGTGATATGGGTGCTAGTAGTGGGTCAGAGCATTTAAAAGTTAGCATTTACTACGGTAGTGGTTAACATATAGAGATCTGTCCATTTTTCATCTAACTCATCTTTCCATGGTGGGTTATTGCCTATTTCCTAAGTTTCCTTATTACTCATCACTCCTTTTGGTTGTGACTTCTTTATTTTCTCTTGATTTTTTCTAATAATCCAACTTCTTTTACTAGGGGTAAGTGGTTTTTCAAACTGTGCCTTACGGACAAATATTCCTTCCTCAGTTTCTGCTGAGTATCTTGAGGAATTTGATTGGGATGAGGATCCCTTATCTTTTGGTACACTATCTACTTGACGATAGATGTCCGAAAGTCTTTGTTTCCCCATACTGTAACTAGCAAGTAGTCATTTAATAAAACACATAATCACAATATGGAAATCAGTAAAATTAAGTATTTCTTAAATACTTAATAGGCTTAAATCAGTGGCTCTGATACCACCTTTTCCTGTCACGGCCCCAGCCCCGGTTTGACCCGGTCAGGAGCCGCGGGACAGGAACCCGTGGTATTTATTAATTGATGCGACAGCGGAAGATTCAACAGGATCTTTTAAAAATTGAAAAAGCCCGATTATTTTATTTCACAATTCGGGATAAACCCCGTAATTTACAATAGAGGAATTTAACTAGGAAATTCCCTGGTTTTCAAAACATGTTTATTCATTTTAACTGAGCCACCTCTTCAAGCTTGTTAGTGCTCCGTAGCACGTTTTCCTTGATTTACAGCAGGTCGCCTGAAACATGTTTTAAAAATATTTTATCAGCGGGGAAATACTGGTGAATCATTCATTTTGCATAAAATAACACATAGTTATAAATTACAGCATAAGAGCGATTACAATGGCTTTTATCTTATTTTTTTCTGGCGCCGTGTCACCTGGTGACGATGGTCATACCACTATTGGGTCTTTCCCCAAGTAGTGATGATTATCACCGTTAGGATTTATTAGCCTAACCGTGAGAAATTAGTAATGTGCACAATACCCCACTAGCTAGTGATTAAGATAACCATGACTTAATCCCTGTAATTATAACTTTTGAAAAGTAATTTGGAGTATTGTAAAATACTTTTGATAAAAGAGAATGACTCACATTGCAGATTTATACGGGCAAAGTTTAGCCTACTAATTAGCCTTGTAACCTAATTTAAATAACAATGCACACGAACTAGGTTAGTAACTAATACAGCATTTACGATAACTCACGAGATTAAAACCTTCACAACGAATGACAAAGTGCTATACTTAAACATCCGTCGAATTCACGACTAATGACAAAGTATGGCCCTAATGTGGGCAGCACTTAAACATCCATTGGATAGTTTTCAATCGATCGGACATTGAATCGTAGCAGCGATCGAGTTAATACCCTGTATCGTAGCAGCGTTTCACTACAGTGAATTGTAATTTCGACTTTTGAGCAGTATACTTCGTGATTTTGATTGAGATTTCGACACCAGTGAACTGCTCGTAACCCATTCTATTTATAGGTGAAATTTGGGGTTTACGTGGCCCGCGTAAGCCCAGGCTCAATCTTTATGCAGCCCGCGAGAGGGTCTAGTCTACGTGTAGGCTTGCTGGGTCACGAGTAGGTGTGCCAGGTGGACAACGCGTGGCCCGGATGCTTATCCGGTCAAACTTGAGGTTGACGCGGCCCGCGTAAGCTTCCCTTAAGGCTTACGCGACCCGCCTGAAACCCAAAAACTTTGATTTCTTGATTTTTCATGCACAGTAGGGTTTCAGGGGTCCAGGTTTTTACTTATGGGTTGTTTTGGGACAATTTTGAAGGTCCTTACATCTTCATATCTCCAAATCAGGTAAAAAGTTCACAACTGCCACATGTATATATAATGGAAATACCAGCATCGATATGAGAGAAAGGAAAAATAATCATGATCAACTATCAAATCATCTTCCTCTAAACGGCGCTGCCAGAAAAAATGTCATGTCTCATTAAATGAAGTCTGACAGCATCTACACATATCCCAAAGAAAGAAGATGAAAATGTACTGCATATATTCATTTTTTATTTTACAAATGACGTAATAAACGACAGATCATGACTAAGTAAGCTCAAACCAAAGAAGGAAATTCACAATTTTTTCAGTAACAAAATTTTCAAACAGAGTCATAATAAACAAGAGTATCTTCTCCCAGAAGATTCTCCATTTTCGCGCCAAAAACTCCACAGCAAAACGCAACTCTCTCATAGTCCAGTGCTCCACTTATTTGCATAAGAGCAACACTAGACTGGGGGGACTTGAAGGGGTAAGGTCCCAAAAACATCACTTTGAGTACTTGGGACCATACCACAACCTCATCTTTTAACCCTCTTTAGACCTTGCGCGGCCGCGCACTGGTCCTGCAAAAAGAACTTAGAAGAAAAACAGCAAGCAACACCTGCGCGCCAAAAAGGGAACTAATGCATCTTTGCGCCTCTCTCTATAGCAAACAGGGATAAAAATCCCAATAAACATTCCCGCTTAAATAATACCCAGACTTGGATATTATTTACTGCACTGATACCACATGATAAGGAGTCACATTGGATTACAGCTGTAATCTTCTAGAAGACTCAATCGTGCACCACAAGACGGTTATAACCGTCTGGCCACGCGTCACCATCCCGGGCTCCTCTGAAGTCACGATGATCTAGATCGCGATCCGTGTGCTCCCACACTCGATTAAGAGATTAACGGAGGGAAAAATAACCGCTTACGGAGTTAGCACTTTCCGTTAACATTTCAATAACAGGTTTTCCCGCCCAAAACTTCAGCTATTAATAGAAGAGTAATTCAGGTATAATTTCCAAGTTACATTCACTTCACTTATACTCCTTCTTCTTCAAATACCGATACTTATTCTCACGCCGGAGGGTGGTCACGGAGAGAACCCCCATTCTCCCCGTGGCGAGTCTAACGGTGTCTGTTTTATAGCTATCGAGAAGAGAAGAAGATCTGTCCCCTTGAACCGAGCGAGAAGAAACCAACCCTTTTATGCAGAACCTAACCCCCTGGTTTATCTGATTCCGGTCATTGAACCAGTGTTTCTTCAGTTTCGAATTGCATACTTTGTCCTCCGTACATGTGTTTTCGTCGTTATCCAGTGGATCGTTCAAGCTGGCATAGCACCTTAGTAAATTATCTCTCATTCTATTTCTATATATTTGGAAACATTGTGTCTTTACAAAAAAATACCATAAGATTAGCTTTATTAACATATTTTTTTTAATCTTAACAGGTGGCTTCTCTCATGTTCTTATAGTACTTTTTATGTTCTTTTTGTTATGTACAGCTACAACCATTTCAGAAAGCAAAGATTTCTTTGCTTTTATTTGCCACTTTAGGGGCATGTATGGCTAAGCTTTTTGAAACAACTTATTGACTTATTGGTTTTTTGAAAAGTCATAAGCTCAAAAATGATGTTTGGCAATGGGGTTGTATGTGAGAGGAAAAGTGACTTTTCCAAAAAAGTCACTCCATACTGACTTTTCCAAAAAGCCAATAAGTCAATAAGTTGTTTTCAAAAAGCTTAGCCAAACATGCCCTAGATACAAGAACATATTATTTGAAGTTTTAAATGTTTAGTTAAAAAAAACCGAACGTCAGCCTTAGAGCTTTTCAACTTCTACTGGTTTGCCTTCTTTTACAGTTATTCGTGACGTTATAAACATATACAAAACAACATTTAACAAGTCCTTCCTAAATCACGTATACAAAAATGCAAGTGGTAATCCAAATTTTGGAAGAAATGGCGTGTTTAAATCGTAGCTCTTTTGAAACTATATCTTAATGTTTCTTTGAAGACACAATAATCATATTTATGGATATCCAGGGGCGGAACCAGAGGGGGGTCAAGAGGCTCTATGGACCCTCGAGTCACCAGAATTTGTTGGATTTTTAAATATAAAATCCGAGGTTTTTGAACACCCCCCTCTCCCTAATTGTAAACAGTAGAGAAAAGAACCTTGTGATGACCCCTGACTAAAAAGTTCTAGTTACGCCACTGTGCATATCTTAATGTTTCTTTTAAGCGACAATAATAATGTTTATGTATGTGAAAACCATTAAAACAGCTAAAAGCATCCACTTTCCGCAAGGCATCAAGATATTGGTTTGGTTTAACTCCTTCATTTATCATAACGGATAAAAAACTAAAAGAACAAACACCCGCCGCGAAGCACGGGCATATTTTACTAGTTATTGTATAAAACAAAAAGAGATCTCTTGATTGGATATTTTCTAGGGTATGATGAAACATCTAGAAGTATCTTTAATCAACTCCTTATAAGTCAACATAATAGCATGCGTAATTATAGAAGTTATTATGAGTAAATAATTGTAATTATATTGTATCCATAATTATGGTGATACTCTTGTATTATATTCTTTGGAATGATGAATGAGAAAAGGTCACGATTGATATTCCATTATGGTATCAAGAGACCGGGTTCTATTTTCCTAACCCTACTGCCGTCACCGTCCCAACTCCCTCTCCTTCTGCCTCCGCTAATCTGCCTCCTGCCTCGTTCTCATGGCTGGTGATGATGACCAACCCAACCCAAACAATCTACTCAATACCCCAACCCCTCCCATCACTATCAAATCTGAGATTCATCCCGCAACCACCGTTTCAAACATCAAAACTGTGATCCCCTTTACCCTCGAGATTGAATCCAGTCAGTATTCATCTTGGGCAACGCTCTTCACACTACACTGTCGGGCCTATCTTGTCGAAGACCACCTCAAACCAAAACCCGAAACTACCACCGCTGAATCCTCTTCCGCCACTGCCGAATGGAATCGCTTGGACGCTATTGTGTTACAATGGCTCTATAGTACGATTTCTAACGACCTTCTCCACACTATCATCAACAAAACCTCCACCGCTCATGATGCATGGGTGGCGATTGAAGCCTTGTTTCATGACAATAAAGCCTCACGCGCCATATATCTTATGCAAAAATTTTCGAATACCCAGCAAGATGGATTTCCCAATGTTTCTTCCTACTGTCAAGCCCTCAAAACCCTAGCCGATCAACTCGCTAATGTTGACGCACCGGTTGCTGATGATCGCCTGGTCCTACAACTGATTGATGGCCTTAACGAGCAATATGAAGGCATTGGAACAATCCTCACCCAACAGTCACCTCTACCATCCTTTTATGTCGCCCGCTCACAGTTGGTTCAAGTTGAAACCCGCAAGAATGAACAAGCTCTACTAGCTTCAAAAACTGCCTCAACCGCCCTCGCCGCTCAAACCACCCGTTTCCCCAACCCCGAGTACTCTCGTACACCTCCCGACTCTACCCGTGGCCGCGGTCGCTCAGGACGCCGAGGCCGTGGCCGAGGCTCCTCCGGCCGTGGTCGCCATACCCAACCACCTTACTACCCTAACCCATCCTACTACCCTTGGGCTTCCTACTGGCCACCTACAACTCCTACTTACTCGGCCCAACAACCCCCTTACAGCCCACTATCTCCACCACCTTTTTGGCCCACCCCACCTTGTCCATACCCGTCTTCAAACCGGCCCACTCACCACACTAATCGGGCCCAGCAACCAGGCATTCTAGGCCCACGCCCGCAACAAGCCCACATGGCCTACAGCCCCACCGACATTGAACAGGCTCTCTACACCATGTCCCTGCAACAACCGGACCCGACTCAATACATGGACACGGGCGCCACATCTACCATGTCTCACGAACAAGGTGATTTCCATACTTTTTCTAATTCTTGCATTTCTCCTAACATTCTTGTAGGTAACGGCGCTACCATACCAGTTCTTGGTCAAGGCACCAAATACCTTCCCAAACCCTTCCCCCCATTTATACTCAAAAATGTCCTTTATTCTCCTAAACTTGTTAAAAACCTTATTTCTGTCCGTCGTTTCACTACGGACAATTCTGTTTCTATGGAATTTGACCCGTTTGGTTTTGTTGTGAAGGATCTCAAGACCAAGGCCCCTCTCCTTCGGTGCAACAGCAGCGGTGATCTCTACCCTCTGGTGCTCGGGTCATCCACATCTCAACCCTGTGCTTTTGCTGCTATCTCCTCACAACTCTGGCATCACCGGCTTGGACACCCAGGACGGCCCTCTTTAAATACATTAAAAACCTCTACTTCTATTTCTTTTGATAAACTTCATAATAATGTATGCCAGTCTTGTGTTTTTGGCAAAAGTGTACGTTTACCATTTTTTCCTTCCAATAATATGACTATTAAGCCTTTTGATATAGTTCATAGCGATGTTTGGACGTCCCCAATCATAAGCTCATCTGGCCATAAATATTATGTGTTATTTTTGGATGACTTTACTGATTTTTTGTGGACTTACCCAATAAGTAATAAATCCCATGTCTTCTCCTCTTTTTCTCACTTCGCCTCTATAATTAAAACTCAATTTGAATCCACCATTAAAACCTTCCAATGTGACAATGGCCGTGAATATGTCAATTCAATGTTTCAAAATTTTTTCACCACCAATGGTATTCTTTACCGCCTTTCCTGTCCCTATACCTCTTCCCAAAACGGTAAGGCCGAAAGAAAAATCCGCACCATCAACAACATGGTTCGGACCTTACTTGCCCACGCCCACCTTCCCACCTATTTTTGGCACTTTGCACTCGAAACTGCTACCTATTTGCTAAATATTCTACCCTCTAAACAAACTCAAAACAACACCCCCACCGAACTCCTATACCGAACTACCCCCACGTATGATCATCTCCGCGTGTTCGGGTGCCTTTGCTACCCGCTCACACCCTCCACCACCATTCACAAGCTTGAACACCGCTCACAACCGTGCGTGTTCCTTGGATATCCGCCTACTCACCGCGGATACCGATGTTTGGACCTCTCTACAAATCAGATATTTCACTCACGCCATGTTGCGTTTGACGAAACGACTTTCCCGTTTCGTCACACCATTGCTCCTTCTCCGGTTTATGATTTCTTGTCTGACCCCTTTCCCCATCACTTGTGTCCACATATTACAACACCAACTGACCCCACTACACCTACTATCCCTTTTCCCACTCCTAGTCAAAATCCAATTGACCCAAACCACGTTCCCAGTGCCCAACATCCTTTGTCTTCTTCTATCAGCCCACCTCTTATACCTTTGGCCCAATCCATTCCCCCCACACACTTTACCACACCTCCGGCCCAAACATCCCCTTTAAGCCCAGCCGCCACCCAGCCGATCCCAGCCCACTCACACCCGTCCGCAACCCACCTGAACCCACCATCGCACACCCAACCCGCCCGTACCATCCACACCCGCTCAATGAGCGGAATTTATAAACCAAAATTACCGTTCAATCTCCATGCCACCTCTACACCCACCTCCGTCCGACCCATTCCCAAAACCCCTATTGATGCCTTACGAGACCCGGTATGGTACTCCGCTATGTCTACAGAATATAATGCATTAATTAGAAATGGTACATGGAAATTAGTACCACGTTCAGCTGACATGAATATTGTACGGAGCATGTGGTTATTTAAGCATAAATACAGGTCTGACGGTACTTTGGAACGCTACAAAGCCAGATTAGTGTGCGATGGTCGGTCGCAACAGGTGGGTATTGATTGTGGTGAGACATTCAGCCCGGTGGTTAAACCAGCAACCATCCGGACTGTTCTGTCTCTGGCTTTATCAAAAGGTTGGCCGATTCATCAACTTGATGTGACGAATGCATTCTTACACGGGAACCTTCACGAGACAGTTTACATGCATCAGCCTATGGGTTTTCGTGATAAGAACTTTCCTGATCATGTTTGCCTCTTGCGCAAATCGTTGTATGGCCTCAAACAGGCCCCACGGGCATGGTACCAACGCTTCACCGATTATGTTCTCACCATGGGGTTTCGACACAGCAGATGCGATGCGTCTCTTTTCGCTTACACACAGGGGCATGACACTGCTTATCTTCTCTTATACGTTGATGACATACTTCTTGTCACTTCGTCCGACGTCCTTCGTCACCATCTTCTGACCGGCCTAGCAGCTGAGTTTGATATGAAAGACCTTGGTCCTCTCAGTTATTTTTTGGGCATTGTTGATACATATTATGTGGTCGCGACTCGACTCGGTTCGACTTGGCTCGGTTCGACCCGGTTAGGTTCGGCTCAAGCCCGACGTCACGACATTCCTCCGTCGTGCGCCCCAGAGTTCGACACGCGAAGCACGGAGCGCCGCGAGCCAGTTCCCGCAGCCACATCATCATGACATCATCATGATGATGTCATGATGATGTCACTATGTTGACTAAACCTTACAAAACAACAACCTGCATGTATTTTACGTAAAGGGTTGTTGGGCCATTAACTTGGGCCTTTGACAAGCCAATTGCACAGGCCAAAGATCCTTCGATGAGCTCGTATCAGAACCTTCAATGGATGAGCTCGAAGGATAACTCGAAGGATATGCCATCCTTCGAAGCATATGTGGATCCTTCGATGGTTGCATGATCGAAGGATGATGTTTCGATCAGTAATTCTGATCCTTCGACCAGACGTGCGGTGATGGATATAAATATCCAGGTGTGTGTGTGAGAACCAGATAGAAGAGAGGCAGAAAACTAGAGAGAGTGTAGTGAGAGAAAGTTCCGGTGAGCTTTGTATTTGTCAAATATTGTACCGAAACTTTGTCGAAATCAATACACGTAACTGTTAATCGTTGATATCTTTATGTATTGTTCACTTTCTCGATCTCGGTTTGCATCTCCGGTTGGATTCCGCACAACCGGGTGTGTTCGATAACAAGGATTAGGCGACTAGATCCTCCTAGCCGGACCTACAAGTGTGTTTCGTGCCAGAAAGGAAAACAAACGAAGAAGCGTCACCCCACAAAGAAAGTCAACACGGTGGCTGTTCCTCTTGAACGTTTGCACATGGATTTGTTCGGTCCTGTCAAGCACAAAAGCATTAGGAATGATCAATACTGCCTCGTGATAACTGATGATTATTCAAGATTTTCTTGGGTGGCGTTCATGGCACACAAGAGTGAAACCTTCGGTATTATCAAAAACTTGATCATTCAGATTGAGAATCTTTACAACTTGAAGGTTAGGCGGATACGTAGCGACAATGGTACTGAATTCAAAAATCATGCCATGGCGGAGTTTTGCACTTCAAAAGGTATTCTTCACGAATTTAGTGCAGCTTATACTCCTCAACAGAATGGCGTCGCTGAACGTAAGAACCGCACATTGATCGAGACTGCTAGGACTATGTTGGTAGAGTCGCAGCTACCCATTCCATTCTGGACTGAAGCTGTGTCCTCTGCATGCTATACGTTGAACCGAGTCCTTACAGTCAAAAGGCACAACAAGACCTGCTTTGAGCTTATCAACAAACGGAAACCAGACTTGTCCTATCTTGAACCGTTTGGAGCTCCTTGCACTATTATCGATCCTAATGGAAAGTTTGGGGCTAGAGCCATTGAGGGATACTTTCTTGGGTATTCCACCCCGAACTTAAGAGTCTGGAATCTAGAGACTAAAAGGGTCGAGGAATGGTCTGAAGTCAGAGTACAAAGGCACACTTTACCAGTTAGAAATCCTGGTCAGCCTTGGATGTTTGAGTACGATGACTTTTTCAATTCGATCAATGTTGAAGCAGTTGAAGAAAATGCTGCGGCAAGGATGTTTTTCGAGAGCGACAATGCAACAGATTCACCGTTGGTTCGTCCCATTATAGTCAATCAAGAACCATCTTCAGTGAACAATAATGCTCTCGACAATGAGGATTTTCAAGATGCTACCGAATTGAACGAATCTTCAGAGGATGATGAATTTCTCGATGCAGATCAAGAAGCTCCAACAGCAGTTCATGGTACTTCAGAAGGTACACCTCCAGTGGATGTCCCTCGAACAGCTGAAACTTCTGCATCATCCTCTTCGTCAATTCCGGGCCTTGAATTGATTGTTGATCTGAATCTCAACAATCTGGGTACAAATATTCCAGTTCAAGATAATCCAGAAACAAGGATTCATAATACCCATCCTCAACAAAACATCATCGGGAATGTACAAAGTGGCGTTCAAACAAGAAACATGTTGCGGAACAACAACAATGCAGGCTTGTATGCAACTATCCGAGAATCTGGTCAACAGAATGATTGGTCTTTCGCGTGTTATGTCTCACAGGAAGAACCAAGAACTTGGAAAGATGCTTTGAAAGATAGCTCATGGGTTGAAGCGATGCAGGAAGAACTGCAACAATTCCAGAAGCTTGGTGTCTGGAAACTCGTAGAGAGACCTGCTGGTTACAAGAAGATTGGTACCCGTTGGGTGTTTAAATGCAAAAAGGATGACCGTGGGATCGTTATCCGGAACAAAGCAAGGCTAGTCGTTCAAGGTTTTCGTCAGATTGAAGGGATCGACTACAACGAAGTGTATGCACCTGTTGCACGTCTAGAAGCCATTCGGATCTTTCTGGCCTATGCCTCATTCAAAGGTTTCAAGGTATACCAGATGGACGTGAAGAGTGCTTTCTTACATGGTGTGGTGGAAGAAGAGGTGTACGTCGAACAGCCTCCAGGTTTTGAAGATCCTATCCATCCCGATCGGGTTTGGTTGCTCAACAAAGCTCTATATGGTCTACATCAAGCACCGCGAGCTTGGTACGCAACCTTATCTAATTATCTACTGGAGAACGGTTTTCGCAGAGGTCTTATCGACTGCACTCTTTTCATCAAAGAACAAGATGGAGATCTTCTACTGGTACAGGTATACGTTGATGATATTATATTTGGTTCTACTAACGATGTTTTGTGTAGGGATTTCGAGCGTGTAATGCAGGATAAATTCGAGATGAGTGCTATGGGGGAAATGACTTTCTTTTTGGGCCTACAAGTACAACAAACAGAGTCTGGGATATTCATCCATCAGACTAAATATGTTGGTGACATCTTGAGCCGGTTCCAGATGTCTGATGCAACGCCCATCGGTACCCCATTGCCACAAAATCACGGAATTACTCCAGACTTGAAGGGTCAAGATGTTAGCCCCTCATACTACCGCGCGATGATTGGATCTCTTATGTACCTCACAGCATCAAGACCAGATATAATGTACCCAACGTGCCTGCTTGCCAGATATCAAGTAAACCCGAAGGCCTCACATCTTGCAGCTGTAAAAAGGATTTTTCGTTATTTGAAGGGTTGCCCTGACACCGGTCTGTGGTACCCTAGGGATAATAACTTTGACTTGATCGCATTCAGTGATTCTGATTTTGGCGGATGCAAAATCGACGGCAAATCCACAACGGCTGGATGTCAGTTTTTGGGAAATCGCCTAGTCACATGGCAGTGCAAGAAGCAGACGTGCGTCGCTACATCAACATGCGAAGCTGAATACATTGCTGCCTCAAGTTGTTGCTCCCAAGTCCTGTGGATACAACAGCAAATGCGTGACTACGGTTTTGAATTCCTAACTACTCCTATTTACGTTGATAATTCTGCTGCATTACAGATCACTAAAAATCCTGTGCAGCATTCAAAGACTAAGCACATCGAAATCAAATATCACTTCATACGTGATTGCTTTGAGAAAAGGCTAATCGATGTTGCTTACGTCCACACCGATGACCAACGTGCCGACCTTTTTACCAAAGCATTTGACAAATCAAGATTTGACTATTTATTATTGGTAAATGGCATTAAGGTCAAGCAAGAGTAAAACCAACATCGGAAAATCATTTTTGTAAATACCTTTGTGTTTTAAATTTGTCTTAGTTTATTGATTTTAGGGGGAGTAAATCCAAAATTTAAAAATCCAAAAACATTGAAAAAATTCAAAAACACAAAAACAATAGAAAAACAAAAATGAGTTTCCTGGCGAGCAAAAGAGAAAATGATAGTACATCAGTGGTCTGTCTAAACCTCTTTAAACCTTAAATGAAAAACGATAAACAGCTCTATATAAGATGTATCGGTAGGCTCACAATCATTTTAAAGTGTGCAGGGTGATATAAACTTAATCCGACTGAAGACTGGGTGGGAACCATTCATTGGCATATGGTCTTAGTACCGAAATTTCGTTTGAGAGATTGCCGAGGTTCTGAGATATTCGGTCTTTATGCTGCTTATCATCTGGGTATCATGGTTGTATCTTTTACCGAAAAATAACGGGGACGCAAGTCTAGATCTTCCATGATACTATACATACGTGTACATACTGCATACGACCTCAATAAGTGATCAACAATCACATGTCCAAACAAAATAAGTGATAATATATCACAAATTCTTTCCGGGTGTCAAGTTCGTCTCTCTGCTGTACGAAAGTACTGACCTGTTCACGGACTTGCTCCTGTGCCCTCATGCATCGAAAACCAGGTTCCTCATCAATAAGTGATTATATCACACAGGGCTTGTTTTCAAATTCAAAATAAGTGAGAATCTCACATCATATACGGTCAAACAGATGATAATCGGTATACTCACCGGTAAGATGAACCCTCGTGCATACCTTGATACGGGAATGTGTCGTGATGTGGATGAACACCGGTCGGTAAGTATAAATCATACCTTAACGTATCCCCTCGCCATGATTACATCTGATAAGTTGAGCTTAAGTGGACAACAATACCGATAATTGTTATAGGATGCTTATCTTAATGTTAACTAATTGAACAAAGAGAGCGTTTTGGCATGACCGTACACTGATATGATTCTCTTACCCTCGAAACTCGCAAAAAGAATGTCTGTAAATATTTATTTACTGCTTTCAGTCTTTACATTTGAAATATTCAAAAATTCCAAAAAGATTTTATGTGTGTTTTAATATAAACCTTATAAAAGCCAAAAAGATTTTATTTCTATTTTATTTTCGATCGTACGATGTTGGAGCTCGAGTCTTCGTTACCTGAAACCTGAACGAAAACCGAAAACGACTAAATCTTCATAAACGGTCGAAATTTGCAAGCGTTGAAAGTTAAGATTGAAATTGATAAACTTTGTTAAACTTTCAAACTGTCGGACGGTGTTTGCTTAAACAATGGTCACATGTGTGTTGTTTGCTTATGATATTCCAAGCGGTTGTTCTCATTACGCGTTTAGATTTCTTGCATGTGCAGATTCTAAAGGCAAGGAGAACATGGTCGATGACAAGCTTCGGAATGAAGACACAGCGTGAAGGCACTCAAATGATGAAGATGATCGAGTTGCCGCTGGCCATCATCAACACCACAAGGATCTCAAGTTGTAAAGATCAAGACATTCACGAGCATAACTCAAGGGGGAGCTTATGTTAAGGGGGAGTTTGTCAACACACTTCCTACATAAAACGGGGAGTTTGTTGGTACACTTTCTGCTTTCAAGACGTGAAGACTTTGAAGATCCTCCGACATAGAAGACATGAAAGGCGAATCTCGCGAGTAGCGTCCAAGGGGGAGTTTGTTGATACATATTATGTGGTCGCGACTCGACTCGGTTCGACTTGGCTCGGTTCGACCCGGTTAGGTTCGGCTCAAGCCCGACGTCACGACATTCCTCCGTCGTGCGCCCCAGAGTTCGACACGCGAAGCACGGAGCGCCGCGAGCCAGTTCCCGCAGCCACATCATCATGACATCATCATGATGATGTCATGATGATGTCACTATGTTGACTAAACCTTACAAAACAACAACCTGCATGTATTTTACGTAAAGGGTTGTTGGGCCATTAACTTGGGCCTTTGACAAGCCAATTGCACAGGCCAAAGATCCTTCGATGAGCTCGTATCAGAACCTTCGATGGATGAGCTCGAAGGATAACTCGAAGGATATGCCATCCTTCGAAGCATATGTGGATCCTTCGATGGTTGCATGATCGAAGGATGATGTTTCGATCAGTAATTCTGATCCTTCGACCAGACGTGCGGTGATGGATATAAATATCCAGGTGTGTGTGTGAGAACCAGATAGAAGAGAGGCAGAAAACTAGAGAGAGTGTAGTGAGAGAAAGTTCCGGTGAGCTTTGTATTTGTCAAATATTGTACCGAAACTTTGTCGAAATCAATACACGTAACTGTTAATCGTTGATATCTTTATGTATTGTTCACTTTCTCGATCTCGGTTTGCATCTCCGGTTGGATTCCGCACAACCGGGTGTGTTCGATAACAAGGATTAGGCGACTAGATCCTCCTAGCCGGACCTACAGGCATCTCGGTTTCTAGGAATGCGAACACCATGTTCTTGTCTCAGCAGTCTTATGCCACGGATATTATTGCTCGTGCAGGGATGCAATCTTGCAATCCAGTAGCTACTCCGGTTGACGCAAATGCTAAACTAAGCACCACATCCAGTGCTCCCTTTCATGATCCCACTTTGTATCGCAGTTTAGCAGGGGCTCTGCAGTATCTGACTTTCACACGACCTGACATTACGTATGCGGTGCAGCAGATTTGCATGCATATGCACGCCCCTTGTGTGGATCACTGGAATGCTCTCAAAAGGATTATACGGTATATTCAGGGCACCTCTTCTTATGGTCTCACACTCGGTCCAACTACTGCTACTTCCTTAGTAGCCTATACAGATGCTGATTGGGCTGGATGCCCTGATACCCGACGTTCTACTAGTGGCTATTGTGTCTACTTTGGTGATAACTTGATCTCCTGGTCCTCCAAACGCCAGGCAACTGTTTCTCGTTCAAGTGCCGAAGCTGAATATCGTGGGGTCGCCAATGTGGTTGCGGAGATTTGTTGGCTCCGAAACCTGTTACTCGAGCTCTCTCTGCCTCTTGCTCGTGCTACCATGGTTTATTGTGATAACGTCAGCGCCATTTATCTATCTGGCAATCCGGTTCAGCATCAGCGCACAAAACACATCGAGTTGGACATTCATTTTGTACGTGAACAGGTTCAGCGAGGTAATGTTCGTATTCTTCATATGCCGTCCCGATACCAGATTGCAGATATCTTCACTAAAGGCCTGCCGCGAGTTTTGTTTGAAGATTTTCGTGCCAGTCTCAGCATACGGTCACCTCCCGCTTCGACTGCGGGGGTGTAATAGCATGCGTAATTATAGAAGTTATTATGAGTAAATAATTGTAATTATATTGTATCCATAATTATGGTGATACTCTTGTATTATATACTTTGGAATGATGAATGAGAAAAGGTCACGATTGATATTCCATTACAACACACATGCAATTTGGACCAATGACTGGGTCAAATAAAGAACACATTGAAACTTCAATAATACAAATGGTCAAGAAATGGAACAAATTGAAGAAAAAGACTGTGATTTATCAGTCATTTTAGTCCACAAGTGTCTTCAGCTTCTTCCTTAATTCCTCACTTTTTCCCCAACTTCACAGTACCAATCTTCTACTCCATTCGGATTTAGTTTTGAATCCAAATCAGTTACGGGTCACAACAATTCTGGCAATTCAGATGTGATGGATTTGACCAAACACACCATTTTTATGTGGACCATTGAGGTTTCAAAAATATTGGTAGATCCATCCACTTTTGTAACCCTATTAAAAACTAATGTTAAATGAGGGGTATTTTGATCAATTTATTTTAACTTTTATTTGTTTAGTGTGCAGATCACGTACAAAAGAATTCCCCCGTACGAAGGATACACGACATTCACAACCATTGAGCTCCCAAGATCAATGGCACACAACTAGGCGGTGGCAATTTCATAAATATGAGGTTCAAACAATTGATGAAACAAGAAACAGTATTCTGGTCCTTTCGCACATGAACTCCTTCCTCCTTGATTTTCAAACGGTTATAACTTTTTCATACGTTAATACTTAAAAAAAATTATACCGTATTAACGAGAATTTCATTCTCTTTAATTCGAGCAGTCTATTGTTATAGTTTTCTTTAAAAAAATTACATGATATTGAATAACCATCACGTAATTATGTGATTTTGAAAACCCAGCATGACTACGTGATTTTGTAATTTCTTAAAAAAATACACCATATGAACGAGTATTTCATTCTCTTTATCACTTGGGTCAAATCTTCTTCGCTGCCCTGCGTTTCCAATACCTTCTGACTGAAGCCTTCGACGCATCTTCTTACAACAAATAACTGGACAATGCAAAAGAGAATCTCGGAACTGACTAGATTTTCCTTCCATTGTCAAAACCCCATGAACCGCGAATTGAGCGCCTTTGACTCTGATACCACTGTAGAATTGATGTTGTCCAATAGGTTTCATTGTTTGATATCGAAAAAAACAACACTTAACCGGTATGATCGAATGAAACAGTAAACGAGAATTGGAAGTGAATGTAAACAAGAAAGATTTAAAAGGAAATGGAATTGATCAGATTGATCAGTGATTTCAATCGACACATTACAACCATATATATGCTCTTCGAACCATCATGTATGAAGAGACGCAACGTTTGAAAAATGACATAACTGTTAACCTAAGACCCGACGATTACAAACTAACATGGGCTTGCTAAAACAGTTCAGTCCAAACAAATAACATACTTGAGTTTTTGACCCATAAGTTTAATACACATAACATAAGTCTTTAAATAACTAGCGCAGCCCATAACGATTAGAATGATTAAGGGATTAAAATCCAACAATGTTTCAGGCTAAATCCCAAAAACAGGTATAAAAAGGAGGTTACCAAAAAAGGAAACATTCATGACAATATTTTGTTATTCAGATGTTGCTGGCAGGTGAGGTTTTGCTTACAGATTGTATTTTCTGGTTAATCATGGTTCTGTTCCTTGCCTTAAGAGATTATAATTTGAACTTTGTAAGTACATCGTGTCTTTTGTTCGATTCAATAAAGCAACGCTTTTTTTTTGTTTTTGTTTTCTGTTGGGTGTTATATGGTATAGTTGATTATTAACTTGCACTCAATTAATGGTATTTTTAATTGGTGACACTGTCTTAAATAGCTTGGTAAGTTGTTATGTGCTCTTTAACACAAAATGTTACCTCTTATTTCTGACTATGACCCATATAAATATGAAATTTACAGCGATTCCTTTGGTTTCGAATTGCATACTTTGTCCTCCGTACATGTGTTTTCGTCGTTGTCCAGTGGATCTTTCACGCTAGCATAGCACCTTAGTAAATTATCTGTCATTCTATTTCTATATATTTGGAAACATTGTGTCTTTACAAAAAAAATACCATAAGATTAGCTTTATTAACATATTTTTTTAATCTTAACAGGTGGCTTCTCTCATGTTTGTATAGTACTTTTTATATTCTTTTTGTTATGTACAACTACAGCTATTTCAGAAAGCAAAGATTTCTTTGCTTTCATTTGCCACTTTAGATACAAGAACGTATTATTTGAAGTTTTAAATGTTTAGTTAAAAAAAAAAAAACTGAACTTCAGCCTTAGAGCTCCACAAATAGAAAGCATACCTTTTCAACTTCTACTGGTTAGGCTTCTTTTACAGTTATTCGTGACGTTATAAACATATACAAAACAACATTTAACAAGTCCCGCTAAATCACGTATACAGAGATGCAGGTGGAAATCCAAATTTTGGAAGAAATGTTGTGTTTAAATCGTAGCTCTTTAGAAACTATATCTTAATGTTTCTTTTAAGACACAATAATAATATTTATGGATATCCAGGGGCGGAACCAGAGGGGGGTCAAGAGGCTCTATGGACCCTCGAGTCACCAGAATTTGTTGGATTTTTAAATATAAAATCCGAGGTTTTTGAACACCCCCAATTGTAAACAGTAGAGAAAAGAGCCGTGCGATGACCCCCCCCCCCCCGACTAAAAAGTTCTAGTTACGACACTGTGGATATCTTAATGTTTCTTTTAAGTGACAATAATAATATTTATGTATGTAAAAACCATTAAAACAGGTAAAAGCATCCACTTTCCGCAAGGCATAAAGATATTGGTTTGGTTTAACTCCTTCATTTATCATAACAGATAAAAAACTAAAAGAACAAACACCCGCCGCGAAGCACGGGCATATTTTACTAGTTATTGTATTAGACAAAAAGAGATCTCTTGATTGGATATTTTCTAGGGTATGATGAAACATCTAGGAAAGAAGTATCTTTAATCAACTCCTTATAAGTCAACACACATGCAATTTGGACCAATGACTGGGTCAAATAAAGAACACCATTGAAACTTCAATAATACAAATGGTCAAGAAATGGAACAAATTGAAGAAAAAGACTGTGATTTATCAATCATTTTAGTCCACAAGTGTCTTCAGCTTCTTCCTTAATTCCTCACTTTTTCCCCAACTTCACAGTACCAATCTTCTACTCCATTCGGATTTAGTTTTGAATCCAAATCAGTTATGGGTAACAACAATTCTGCCAATTCAGATGTGATGGATTTAACCAAACACACCATTTTTATGTGGATAATGACGGCATTCATCATCATTTTCTTCTTCTTTTTGGTCTACTACTTCTGCAAACAATGTCAACACACGACCGAAGACATCAACAACCATGTCCATGAGCGACGTGGCCTAGACGACGCACTCTTAAAAACCATACGTGTAATTCAGTTCGATCCTAAAAGCTTTAAAGATGGATTACAATGTGCAGTTTGTTTATCTGATGTGAAGGAAGGAGATAAAATTCGAGTATTGCCAAAATGTGATCATGCGTTTCACATGGAATGCGTTGATCTGTGGTTTAATTCACACACGACTTGTCCTATATGTAGAAACCCCGTCGTTGATCAGCCAGAAATCTCAGTTGAGCTACAAGATTACAACTAGTAATAATGTCCAAGTTTGAGTTGCATATAGAGGTAGTGACAAAGCCAGTACCCAGCAAAGTGTAATGTTATCTTTTTAGTATCATGTTATAAAAAAAAGATAGTTTATTGGAGTACTTGATATAGTAATAAATTATTATGATGATTTTTGTGGTGTTACTAAATTTTACTTTCCTCCTATTCTTTTTAGAAATTATATATACGGTCTCAAGTAAATTTGATCTTTTTCATTAACTGACATTAAAAATATGATCAGATTTAAAAAAAAAATGCTTAATATACCTTTATATTTAAAAAACACGAAGTTCATTAAAAATATAAAAACTCAACAACGCTACCCCCTCATCCTTCGCTTTCTTCTTCTTTCAACAAAGGATGAAGATCATTATCCATCCGACCTGCTAACTCGCCCAATAATCGTGTTCTAATAAGTTCCTTTAACCAAACAACATTGTTTCTCAACGTTCTCATCCCCCCTTAATCGCTAAATCGTTTTGAGTTTTGGAACTGCCATCTATCTCTAAAGAAACATGTACAAAAAAGTTTTTCCCATCATTTCATTGAAAAAGAGATAATTTGACCCTAAAGGTTTAGCTCAATAATGCCCCCACCATGGGGCGTTTTGCGACACGTGGCAGTCCAGTCAGCATGAGGCATTATTGGGGGTTATTGTAAAAGTGGCGTAGTGGGAATAATGCCCAATAACGCCCCTTCCAATATTAAACAATTATTTTTTTATAGAGGAGGTTAAAAAAAAAAGATACTACTAGTTGGACCACTCCCATTGGCCAGTCAACATGGTCTCATGCAATTTTGAGCGTTGTTTAAACCATGCTGAATCAATTTTTTTTCAAAAAAAAAAACGCTAAAAAACGCCCCATGTAATGGGTTCCGGGCGTTTTTGGGCGTTATTTTTTAAATTAAAAAAAAAAAAAACGCCCCACTACGGGGGTCTTAGTTCATACCAAATCACATTGATTATTTATATAACTAATTTAGTTTTATCAAATCACATTGACTATTTATATAATTAAACTAAATTTTATTTTACAAGAACCGACTTTAACCCATGTTACACTACTTTTAAGAAAAGACTTTTCTTACCCTACTTTTAGGAAAATAAAACATTATTCTTTTTGCCCTGTTTATAAAAGTAGTTTTTCAAAAATCCTGATACTTAAAAAACTCAATTTATGTCAGGGATCATGGCCTGAAACAAAGTCATTTTATTAAAATTATACTATTAATAATAATATTGATGAATAATATAACGCTTTTGTAGCTGACACTAGATGTCCACAACATAAAAGAAAAACAGGGATCAAACTGACTCACTTATCAATGCATCTTCACATTACCATTTAAAAAAAAAAATTAAAAAAAAGTTCAAAAACCAAAAAAAAAAACATGAGAAGATCTTGACAAATGGAGAAAACAGTGGCCGCAAAGACACAACACCATTCCCAAAGTCTGAATACTATATAATAATATTATCAGAGACACTAACCACATGACAACCTTTTGAAACTGAAGCATCTAATGTTGAAGATCAACACAGTCAAAGATCCCATCCACAACAACACACTTTACATACATATACACATATATATAAACCTTCATATACATCCTGTTATACACATCAAAATCTTGAATCATGAGCACTAAATCCAACACAATTTCTCTCATCTTTGTTGTCATGCTACTGCTGCTGATTCTTGGTTCATGCCCAAATGGAGTTCAAGGAAGACCAATGTCGAAAAGTGCGGGTTCGGTTTCTTCAAGATCACAAACTTTAAAAGGGTTGCAGGCTGGAGCAAAGTTGAAATCAAGCTTAAGAAAGATACCTCCAAGCAGATCAAATCCAACACAGAACAAGTAGGATTATAGAGTCTTGGATTAATGCAGATCGGACTCGTTAAGCAGGTCTAGATTTTTAGTTTTGTATGTTTGGTGTAACAAAGATTTTAGGATTTGTTGATCTTGAAGTGGTATGTTTTTTTATGAGTTGAATGTAACGAGCAGTTTAGAAATGTGAATACGAATGGAGTCGTCTGTTACAGTTTTAGTTATCGTAACCTGGTCTATTAAGTTAACCTTCAAGAGGGTGCGGCTTGACGGATTCCATTGGTATTCTACTTTTAACCCCCTTGAAGGCCACCTACATGGTGGGTCCAGTTTTCTGATAGCGGGTTCTCACAGATAAAAACAAAAGTTTAATAGTAAAAAGTAATAGAGCAAAATGCTAAAATATGACTAACCTAACAATGCCAAAAGTTACACTAGTCGAGTTTTCTTTTCCTATGTGCTTTATGTTTACTTTACGCTACATCGTCTTTCATGGTGTGTTTTGTAATCGTTATGTTTTTCTACGAGTGACACTTTTTGTAAAAAAAATTAATTCCCTTTTTGATGATTTTGTTTCTTTTGAACCAAAAGTAGAAATAAAATCACTGTATGAGGATTTCCTTGAAGTCTGTCTTGACTTCCATTGATTAGGCGGTTTTGCATAGCTAATGAAACAAGCCGGGTGTCTCACTGGAAGCAGCCTTTCTATTTCTACTGGGTAGAGGTAAGACTGTCTACATCTTACCCTCCTCAGACCCTACCTTAGCTTTGCTATTAGTGGGATTTGCTGAGGATGATGATGCATAGCTAATGAAAGGGGAAAACAAACTCAAAAAACATTTTATCATATTAAATGCGGTTCTTAACTCTAAACGTGTATGACAAATAAATATATAAAAACATTATGTGAGCCCTGCTTTGTTTTTGAGAGCTCTGATTGCACAGCTAACATTTAAGACACCTTGCTCATATCAAAGCATTTCTCAACTGTAAAGGAGTCTGATTGAAGTACTGCATGAAAATGAAACCACCTTACACTTTTTTTTTCTTCAGATTTAAACAACCCAACTTTAAACTATGCGCAAAATAGAAACCAACTTACACTTCATTATAGATTTTTTTTTTTTTTTTTTTTTTTTGTGAACAATACCTCCCTTTTCAATTTTCAATACTTGCCAAGTTACATCAAAACAGAAGGTAGACGGGCAACAAGCTGCGCCGCCACCCCTTTCTGAATTGCAAACCCTAATCTACCAAAGATAAAACCCCGTCCCCCTGAGGTTGAGCAATTGTTGTGGATGACCCGTTGGACCCTGGTCAGGAATTGGATAGCTTCTGGCGCTAGAGAGCCAAATGTGTCAAAGGCAAAAGGGACAAAAACATGCTGGTTCTCTACACAAGCTTTAGCATGCTTATCAACTTTCTTCGATTATAGATTAAACTCATTGCAGATTAAACTCTTTTTGACTGATTTCCTTTAAAAAACTGACTGAAGAATCAATGTCCCAATTGTATGCATTCTAGCACCACTTGACTGATCCTCATCCCAGTTGGATTTATCCTTGCAGCAGAAATACTTATCGAGAAATAGTATCATACGAATAAGAGCCTAACAACACTGTAAACAAGTCATCAAAAAAAAATTATGATTAGAAGATATGATAAATCATATGAAAAAATTATCGTGAATTATTTAAAACCATTGTTATTAACTGGTTGCAGAATGTTTCAGGAGCAACTTCCAAGATGACCTGCATTATGAAAACAAAAAATGGAAAGATTAATTTAATAGTTTCAACTCAATATCTTTTTTAGTAGTTTTAAGAAGACTTAAAATTATCTGCAGCCTCTGGGACCCACTTCCATTTGATCAAGGTGACCGGAATATCGGAGTATGGGCTATGGGCTATGGAGGCGCCGAATTATTTGGTGTGGGCTATGGACTATGGAGGAGTCGGATTATCAGAGTGTGGGATATGGAGGAGTGGTTGGCTATGAAGGCGTCAGATTATCAGAGTGTTAAGTGTAGGCTATGGAGGTGCCGTTGTGATCTGAGTGTGAGCTATGAAAGTGCCAGATTATCGGAGTGTAGGCTATGGATCGAGGTGTGGTGCCGGATTATCTGAGTATGAGCTATGAAAGTGCCGGATTATCGGAGTGTCGGCTATGGGGTGTCGTCTCTACTTATTTGTCCTCCTCTGATTGGTTGCGTATTTAAACAAATGTAAAATCATAATGCCTATTTCTGTCAAGTTTTTTGGTCATTTCCATGATTTTCCTTTTCTTTATCAAGCATAAATGTCTATGTATATATTTAATATAATATAATGAAACTTGACATAAGGAGCATCAATGAACAGAAACCATAAGCAGAAGTGAAATAAAAACGTATATGTTTCAAACTTTCAATAATTAATCCAGAGGGGTGATTACATGAATAAAAAAACATCATCATCATCATCATCATCATCATCATCATACTCAGTAAATCCCACCAATAGCAAAGCAAAGGTAGGGTCTGAGGAGGGTAAGATGTAGACAGCCTTACCTCTACCCCGTAGGAATAGAGAGGCTGCTTCCAGTGAGACCCCCAGCTCGATAGTAGTTTTGCATCAAGCCTTGGACATAAGGCACATAACACTCGGCAATCGGGACAAAGACCGATTAGTGCATGTACCCTTTTGTCTTTCAGCTATCAACGCCACCACATGATGCATGATTAACCGTCCTCCACTTTTAACGTTATTTTCACGAAATTAGTAAAATAACGTTAAAATTAGTGCACTTTTACTTTTGCCCCCCGATGGCCCACACATATATACATTATATGCGCATACCGCAAGCGAGTCGTATGAATAAAAAAACAATGGGTGCGAATTTTGCTTGAGCAGGATCGCTGCATTTTATGTCTGGTGCAACTACAAGAGCGAAGAAGATTAAGGAAGCTGTTTCCGCAATCAAAGAAACGAATCATTGAAACGGCCCATTGGGCTTATGAACCAGTAGAAGCAGGTCTTTTACCCTAAAAACAAAAGGATCCTATAAAATTCACCCGATCGACAATCAAACTCAGGACCTATTACTCTCAAAACATCAAGATGCTACTAGATTATAAAGCCACGGGCAAATATCCTATAAAATAATTTAATATGTCATAGAACACACTAATGGGGTATTCTATAAACATTATTATAGATATCGTGATTCTAAGATCATAGTAGCATAGTTACCCGTTAGGGATGGTGAGAAGTTCTTATATGATCAAAATCTTTATAAATATGCATAAATCTTTAGATGTGAGTGCAAGGTATGACTTCAAACTAAGCGTGTGCCACACAATATATTTGATATGTGTATGAAGATACAGTCATACTTATAGGGTAGGGATAATGTACATTAATTCAGAAGTGTATTTTAACACTGTATATAACACTATATAACACCATATAAACACCGTATAACACTATGTAACACCATATAACGCTATGTAACCGTATATAACACTATATAACAATATATAACACTATACATCTATCATATACATGCTATCAGACAAAATATAATGTTATATTTGTTATATAGTGTTATATAGTGTTACATAGTGTTATATGGTGTTATATAGTGTTATATTGTGTTTATATGGTGTTATATAGTGTTATATATAGTGTTATAATACACTTCTCACACTTCTGAATTAATGTACAGGATCCTCTACCCATACTTATATTCATACCTGCGTTTTATCCGACCTATTCATTTATATGACTACCTACCATCACATAGTTTTGTACAATGTTTTAAACCTAGGCTTTATCAAAGTACCTTGTGATTTTGAACCACCAACATCTATTGTTTTCCTACGCCATATGTTATACCAACAAGAATCCCTGGTTGTGTATGCCATTTGATGAAATGCTAAGGTGAACTTCTGTAACCCCTTCTACCCTCACATCCCATGATAATTTGAAAAACGACATTGTTCTCTCTAAATTGTCAATTATTCGTTGTAATAGGTGACAACATATTCAAAACTGATGCTTAAATTGTCTGTATATACAGGTGTTTAGCAAAATAGTCGGTCAACAAACGTTCGTGTGCATCTTTACGATCTATATTTAATCGAGCTTTCCTTGTTTTTGGTTTTCAAGTATCCTTTTCATGTAGAAAAATTTGTGTCATCTTCATGGCTGCGTTGATTAAAAAATATTAATTTCGACGAATGATGATAAAGAGAAATTCATGTTGAAGTAGGAGGTTTGTGAAAATTAGAAGAAGATATAAAAATTGGAAAACAGTTGTGTAAGTTGTAAAAGTTGAAAATATCAAGTAAAAAACCTTTTTTTATATATACAAGTGGGCCATTGGGTCATGCTCACCCCGAAATTGTATGGGAAGCGGGGAGGAGCGTGGTGTTTCCCAGACCCCACAAGCTCCACTTTACCATCTCAAGGACCATGGATGAGCATGGTACCTGTTCGATGTTGGTTCAGTTCTGTTTAAACATAAAGGAAAACATGGAAAACATACCTGTCACAGCAGAAAGTGCAGTGGAGAATCCAGTAATGGAGTTCGACATGCTTGTCATCGTGATCTGGTTCCTCCTTAGGGTGCTGACTGATGATGGGAACTTAGTAAACCGAAAAGGGATATCAGTTAGGAGAGGAGGTCGAAAATTTGATGTTATGCTTATGGGGTGTGTCTAATTGTGTAACTGAGTAACCCTTTAACCTCCACATAATTGTAACACCCCGAAAACGGGTTTGGTAATTAACCCACGTTAATACTAAAAGACGGGTAAAGTACTGTTAGTGGTAAAAATAGCCCGGTGAATATTAGGATTTTAAATAAATAAACCTAATATTAAATAAAAGTAGTACACAGGCTTTTGGAGGAAATAAAGTTTATAGAAGGCCCGACCTAACGGGACCTAAAATAAACTTAGTCATAAATATTCCCGAACCCGCTAAGTTAACTAGAAATATTTAACCTAGTTAATAAGTGGGAAAATTGTTAAAAGAAACAAGTAGGTTGTGGCCTACTTAATAACGAACCAAACACGAGGGGTTAAAGAGGGATAACTAGAAAAGTTATTTAATTAAAACAAACACACACACACACACAGTGTGTGTTCTGGATCGAGCTCAGTGTGTACTTACACTCGAACCCAGAAAACGCAAACGTGAAAAATGATTTAGACAAGCATTGGGAGGGAGTGTACTTACACTCGAACCCGGAAAATGCAAATATGTCCCTAAACGAGTCGTTTTTGTAAAACGTCAAACTTAAAGACAAAGTCGGGATATAAAAATGAAGCGAGGTCTTAATGCACACCGGGAGGGTTGCAATAATAATGATCTCGGTAAAACACCCAGTTGATGGGTAAGAATTAAACACATGCGTAAACCAAGAGACGTGAACGCGGGTTGAAAAATCAAAGTAACTTGGATTACGAGTTATGACTATAAAATCTCGTATATAGAAATTGCGAGTAAATATGTTCAACTATTCGAAGTCGAATGGGTTGAATAAAGAATAAAGTTGATTGTTTATAAGTGATAGATTTCACATTAATAGGTCAAACATGTTGAATACAATATAACGCTGAATGGCACAAATGAGCGCTAGCCAGATAAAGGTAGCGTTAAATGCAAGAGAATAATGAGCCCGGTAATGGGATATAACCAAATAAGAATAAATTATGGACTGTCAATATCCTGGTATGGATAATTGACAAAAGTTAAAGAGAAGATCCTAAAAACTAAAACTTCGGTTTTAGTAAGAAATAATGTTTTTACAAACATAAATTCTGATAGGAATTTAAATAGTAAGCATGAAAGATGGAAGTCTTGACACTGATAGGCGCAAGACGATATATTCGAAAAGTGATATTTTCGAAAATGAAATTTTGATATAAATTAAACATGATGTAACACAATCACGGTCAGGAAAGTTATGTGAAATAAAATCACATAGTAGCCCGAGAGATGAGTATAAAGTAACTGGACTAATAAGACTAGTCAGTTAGGCCGGTTAAGGTCAATATTTAAATTAAGAAAGTGTTCAACACGCTATCTATATTAAGATTAGCGTGAAATAAACATAGTTGATAAGAGTCTATGACCAAGTGGCCAATTGGCTACCCAGTCAAGCCAAACCATAAAGGTAAGTGAGTACAAAACGATAGTGATGGTCCATGAGGTCATAATAACAAAAAGTATTGATCGCCTATACTGAGCGATCACAAGACAACACAAGTAAAGTATTGGGAAGTTAGCTCGAGTAAAAGCATGATAAAAAAAAAGATAAGCCGAAAGGTATGTGGTAATACGCCTTGTAGAATTTCGTTAATAGCACATCTAGATAGTGCTAAATACATAAGATAAAATCAGGAAATTCATTTTGCGGCGAGTTTTGTATGAATGAACCAAATGAATAAGTACGTAAAGGAAAGGGTCTGTTTGTAAAAGTGAAAGATCTCACTAGAAACATCCAAATGGGTGAAAATAATGGATTCACAAAGAATCCGAAAGTATAAGGCGATGGAATTCGCTAAGTTAACCAAACAAGTCGAAATAACAAGAAGGTGTTATCTTGAATTGCGTTAATTCGCATAAAAGACATATATGTTGTGTAATTAAAAGATGTACCATATTTGTCTGGTAACACTAACAAATGGACAAAGTGTGAGTAATGCTTAGAAGGTTACTCAGTTTATGTACATAGGGTTTGAAACTAAATAAACTATGTAAGAAAAGGTTTCGAGGACGAAACCTCTTTAAGGGGGGTAGACTTGTAACACCCCGAAAACGGGTTTGGTAATTAACCCACGTTAATACTAAAAGACGGGTAAAGTACTGTTAGTGGTAAAAATAGCCCGGTGAATATTAGGATTTTAAATAAATAAACCTAATATTAAATAAAATTAGTACACAGGCTTTTGGAGGAAATAAAGTTTATAGAAGGCCCGACCTAACGGGACCTAAAATAAACTTAGTCATAAATATTCCCGAACCCGCTAAGTTAACTAGAAATATTTAACCTAGTTAATAAGTGGGAAAATTGTTAAAAGAAATAAGTAGGTTGTGGCCTACTTAATAACGAACCAAACACGAGGGGTTAAAGCGGGATAACTAGAAAAGTTATTTAATTAAAACAAACACACACACACACACGGTGTGTGTTCTGGATCGAGCTCAGGGGCGACCAAGAAGGGTCAAACCCTAATCAACACAATTTCATCAAATTGAAGGGGCAAATCAAGTCCAAATCAAAATCCGAGTATGAATTAGTGATCTCCATTGAAAAAGGAGTCACGAGGTATGTAAATTTCTTGAGAAATCTCTAGTTGAAATTCTGAGCAAACCTAGAGAACTCGAATCTGAGCTTGCATGTTTGTTGTTTGGATGAAATTAATGATGAAACTATGTCTAGGAGTAAACCCTAGTCATGTACTTGTTGAATTGATGTTCATGGTTGTGAATTCATGATCATACACTCATGTGTCAAGTGGGTTTTGATTATGTAGTAAAGATGATGATGTACACATGTTTAAAATCATCATAGTTGCTAGTAGGAACAAGATACTTGAACAATTTGCAAGTTTGAGTAATTGATCATAAGTGATAGTGGTGAATTTTGATGTTAATCTTGGTAAAAATAACTAGTTAGGAACTAGTTAGTAAATATGTAAAATTATGCACATTAGGTGTTTGTTAAAATGCCTAAATGAGAACTAAGTGTTGATAATGTGCCTAATTGAGTCTTGTGAACTTGATAGTGCAATCATATGTGTTAATTGGTGATTTGACTTTTAAATAGTCAAACCGACCATTAATAAGATCGAATGGTAATTGTGATAGAAAATATGTAAGATGGAATAGTCATAATTAATGATGACTAATATAACCGTCTTACGAATTATGATGATAGTTTGACGCTTGACAAGCTAGGTGGAGGCTTGGAAAGGAAGCGGGTCAAACGAAGCAAGTATGAAGGAAAAGCGTAATTCGGATGCAAGGTAAGTATAGCTTACACTAGTCTTAAATTGTGGAATATTTTCTTATCATATAAGTTATGAATGAGATATCTAAACAATTGAAATATGATGTTCCGTCGTTAGTCGAACGGAACAAGAAAATCAAAGATGAAAGAAACCATAATAATGGTTAAAAAGAAGTAAATCAATAATTTGGTCATATTATGTCGAAAGTAATAAACGGTTTATAAGTAAAATGACCGTATGATGTTAAACGGAACGGGTCATGTAGACGAGACGATAATAAATATCATCTCGCATAGATAAACGACCATTTCGGCCAAACGGGTCAAAAGGTGTAGACATCACCTTTTGACAATATCGACTAATGATTCTTTTGTCAAGTTACATGCTTACAGGAATAGATATCCAATGGATATTCGTATCATTCTAAATTAGCGAATATAAAGCAAAGTATTAAAATCGGGTTAATAAGTTGACCCGGGCCAGGTATGTATAATAGATCAACTCCTCATTTAGAACTTGGAGATCTTTGAGATTTAGGCAAAGTAAAAAGAAACATTCGGTTACCTTAAAAGGTAAACCGAAGGATTTAAATTATAGACAGAGTGTTTTGAAAATAAGATTTGGTTAAAAACGAGATTTTGGGCGTACATGGCAAAGCAAACCCTTCGTTGTAAAAGAAGGGTTAAAAATGACCAAAACGCCCTTGTAAACAAAATTAAGCAAACAACTCTTAGAAGTCGCTTGAAAACAAGTTTTATAATCAAGTTAATACTTAGAATAAGTCTAATAGCGTAAGATGTAAATCCTTGGTCAAAAGACTCTATATGAGTCTTTGCTGTAATTTGATAATCCGAAGGGTAAAACTCGGATTAAATAGATCGTCACATTAAAACCATCACAAATATAGATGTGATGGAAGGTCACTTGATAATTAATGTGGAAATAAAATGCTAGAAAGAAATGGGTGTGAGTTATGCGTAAAAGTTGCTTAAATGTCCTTAACGGGTCAAAATAAGCACTTGAGAGTAAGCGGGTTTAAAATGCGTAGAAAACCCATGGTTTGAGCTAAATATGATAGACGATATAGAACTTAGAAGGTTCACGAGAATTTGGAATCGAACAAACAAGTTTGTTTGATAAATACATGAACGGGTTAAAATGGGTAAATTCTAGTTTAAGCCAAAAGCTTAAAACTCTATAAATTTGTTAATCCGGAAGTCGGATTTTAAATCCATTTGATGGAGAATCAAATTACAAACATGTAGGAAGAAACGGAAGGTCAAACAGATAAGCGGTTTGAAAGATACGAAAGATTTCGTGTCAAATTACGGCAAAATGGAAAACTGGATGCAGGGTCCACCGTAAATTACGGTGCCACCGTAATTTACGGTGGAGATGATATGGTTACGGTGGTAACCTGCTGATTTACGGTAGAAACATATTAAATCAGAGGTCACCGTAACTTACGGTTCCACCGTAAGTTACGGTGGAGGCCAGGTCGAAAATTTTGTTTTTGTTATCAATTGTTTCTCGGACTCGTTTAGGCACGTTTTAAGCTCTGTATGACTAAAGCATTTCATGTTTATGAAATGTAGGTACACCTTGGATGCCGGAAGACGATTAAGCTCAATGAAGAACCGAACACGATAAAGACACACGCTTCCGCACTTTGACACATAGTAAATTTTAAACAACGAATTCAACCACGTTATGTAGAATAACTTATGATTTGTAAAAGTTTTAATAAACCCGTATTTCCAAATGTTTATGTAATCTTAATTACATGATTGTTTAACGTAAAATTTACGTTAAACCTTGAATAATAAGAACGGGTGTTACAAGTTGGTATCAGAGCCTTGGTTTAAGAGATTCGAGTATGGTGGGGAGGAACCATGCTTGGACTTAAACCTTATGCTCTTGACAAAGAATAGTGTTCGGTTCGAGGCTTGATCGCAAATCCGGTAAGTACAAGTATGTTAATAGCTTAGCATGCTAAAGTGTTGTAAACAACACATAGGGCTATCGTGTGATACACGTTACCCCAATTAAAATGATTGATATAGTTGACGAAAATACGCGCGTTGACGCGTATAGTAGAAAAAGCCTTGTATTATAATACGGGCTATTATTGAAGTTGACGTTACTAACTTTATGAATGTTTAATTGAAGGACACTCGCGTTTGAAGACGACGAGAGTCAAACGAATTGTGCATATGATGATGGAACGGTCCGAAGTATGACGAGAGGAGCATGCTCACCGGGTACTAAATCGCGTAACGACCACGAACAAGGTTAATGGCAAGGAACGCCCGTTGGGGCAAACATTACCAGGTGCACATTTTAAATAATCGCACAAATAGTAATATGCAACAAATAAGTAGAAATTGAAAGTTGCATATGTAGATTAAAAACTTGGGAAAAAACCCGAATAGAAAATGTATTCGGGATATTGTTTCCAAGAGAAACAAATAGAGGCGTTACTTACATAGGGCGTGATGTGAAAACTATAAAAAGGTCATGTGTGTCATGTGTTAATCGCTTACTCTGGCCAAGTAAGTAGTGGCATATGATACCACGAACTTCTTATGGCGGACACGTTTACATCCGATGTAGTAAGGACGGTGTGAATGGGGGCTAACTTAAAAGTACCCAAATGAATCAAATAAGCAAAATGTTTGATAATAATGTAAACGCACAACCGAGTGACGGAAGCGTATTACAACATGATAATGAGCCCGAATGAAGGGACAAAGAAGCATGTAAAATGATTTAGACAAGTATTGGGAGGGAGTGTACTTACACTCGAACCCAGAAAACGCAAACGTGGAAAATGATTTAGACAAGCATTGGGAGGGAGTGTACTTACACTCGAACCCGGAAAATGCAAATATGTCCCTAAACGAGTCGTTTTTGTAAAACGTCAGACTTAAAGACAAAGTCGGGATATAAAAATGAAGCGAGGTCTTAATGCACACCGGGAGGGTTGCAATAATAATGATCTCGGTAAAACACCCAGTTGATGGGTAAGAATTAAACACATGCGTAAACCAAGAGACGTGAACGCGGGTTGAAAAATCAAAGTAACTTGGATTACGAGTTATGACTATAAAATCTCGTATATAGAAATTGCGAGTAAATATGTTCAACTATTCGAAGTCGAATGGGTTGAATAAAGAATAAAGTTGATTGTTTATAAGTGATAGATTTCACATTAATAGGTCAAACATGTTGAATACAATATAACGCTGAATGACACAAATGAGCGCTAGCCAGATAAAGGTAGCGTTAAATGCAAGAGAATAATGAGCCCGGTAATGGGATATAACCAAATAAGAATAAATTATGGACTGTCAATATCCTGGTATGGATAATTGACAAAAGTTAAAGAGAAGATCCTAAAAACTAAAACTTCGGTTTTAGTAAGAAATAATGTTTTTACAAACATAAATTCTGATAGGAATTTAAATAGTAAGCATGAAAGATGCAAGTCTTGACACTGATAGGCGCAAGACGATATATTCGAAAAGTGATATTTTCGAAAATGAAATTTTGATATAAATTAAACATGATGTAACACAATCACGGTCAGGAAAGTTATGTGAAATAAAATCACATAGTAGCCCGAGAGATGGGTATAAAGTAACTGGACTAATAAGACTAGTCAGTTAGGCCGGTTAAGGTCAATATTTAAATTAAGAAAGTGTTCAACACGCTATCTATATTAAGATTAGCGTGAAATAAACATAGTTGATAAGAGTCTATGACCAAGTGGCCAATTGGCTACCCAGTCAAGCCAAACCATAAAGGTAAGTGAGTACAAAACGATAGTGATGGTCCATGAGGTCATAATAACAAAAAGTATTGATCGCCTATACTGAGCGATCACAAGACAACACAAGTAAAGTATTGGGAAGTTAGCTCGAGTAAAAGCATGATAAAAAAAAAGATAAGCCGAAAGGTATGTGGTAATACGCCTTGTAGAATTTCGTTATTAGCACATCTAGATAGTGCTAAATACATAAGATAAAATCAGGAAATTCATTTTGCGGCGAGTTTTGTATGAATGAACCAAATGAATAAGTACGTAAAGGAAAGGGTCTGTTTGTAAAAGTGAAAGATCTCACTAGAAACATCCAAATGGGTGAAAATAATGGATTCACAAAGAATCCGAAAGTATAAGGCGATGGAATTCGCTAAGTTAACCAAACAAGTCGAAATAACAAGAAGGTGTTATCTTGAATTGCGTTAATTCGCATAAAAGACATATATGTTGTGTAATTAAAAGATGTACCATATTTGTCTGGTAACACTAACAAATGGACAAAGTGTGAGTAATGCTTAGAAGGTTACTCAGTTTATGTACATAGGGTTTGAAACTAAATAAACTATGTAAGAAAAGGTTTCGAGGACGAAACCTCTTTAAGGGGGGTAGACTTGTAACACCCCGAAAACGGGTTTGGTAATTAACCCACGTTAATACTAAAAGATGGGTAAAGTACTGTTAGTGGTAAAAATAGCCCGGTGAATATTAGGATTTTAAATAAATAAACCTAATATTAAATAAAAGTAGCACACAGGCTTTTGGAGGAAATAAAGTTTATAGAAGGCCCGACCTAACGGGACCTAAAATAAACTTAGTCATAAATATTCCCGAACCCGCTAAGTTAACTAGAAATATTTAACCTAGTTAATAAGTGGGAAAATTGTTAAAAGAAATAAGTAGGTTGTGGCCTACTTAATAACGAACCAAACACGAGGGGTTAAAGCGGGATAACTAGAAAAGTTATTTAATTAAAACAAACACACACACACACACACAGTGTGTGTTCTGGATCGAGCTCAGGGGCGACCAAGAAGTGTCAAACCCTAATCAACACAATTTCATCAAATTGAAGGGGCAAATCAAGTCCAAATCAAAATCCGAGTATGAATTAGTGATCTCCATTGAAAAAGGAGTCACGAGGTATGTAAATTTCTTGAGAAATCTCTAGTTGAAATTCTGAGCAAACCTAGAGAACTCGAATCTGAGCTTGCATGTTTGTTTGTTGTTTGGATGAAATTAATGATGAAACTATGTCTAGGAGTAAACCCTAGTCATGTACTTGTTGAATTGATGTTCATGGTTGTGAATTCATGATCATACACTCATGTGTCAAGTGGGTTTTGATTATGTAGTAAAGATGATGATGTACACATGTTTAAAATCATCATAGTTGCTAGTAGGAACAAGATACTTGAACAATTTGCAAGTTTGAGTAATTGATCATAAGTGATAGTGGTGAATTTTGATGTTAATCTTGGTAAAAATAACTAGTTAGGAACTAGTTAGTAAATATGTAAAATTATGCACATTAGGTGTTTGTTAAAATGCCTAAATGAGAACTAAGTGTTGATAATGTGCCTAATTGAGTCTTGTGAACTTGATAGTGCAATCATATGTGTTAATTGGTGATTTGACTTTTAAATAGTCAAACCGACCATTAATAAGATCGAATGGTAATTGTGATAGAAAATATGTAAGATGGAATAGTCATAATTAATGATGACTAATATAACCGTCTTACGAATTATGATGATAGTTTGACGCTTGACAAGCTAGGTGGAGGCTTGGAAAGGAAGCGGGTCAAACGAAGCAAGTATGAAGGAAAAGCGTAATTCGGATGCAAGGTAAGTATAGCTTACACTAGTCTTAAATTGTGGAATATTTTCTTATCATATTAGTTATGAATGAGATATCTAAACAATTGAAATATGATGTTCCGTCGTTAGTCGAACGGAACAAGAAAATCAAAGATGAAAGAAACCATAATAATGGTTAAAAAGAAGTAAATCAATAATTTGGTCATATTATGTCGAAAGTAATAAACGGTTTATAAGTAAAATGACCGTACGATGTTAAACGGAACGGGTCATGTAGACGAGACGATAATAAATATCATCTCGCATAGATAAACGACCATTTCGGCCAAACGGGTCAAAAGGTGTAGACATCACCTTTTGACAATATCGACTAATGATTCTTTTGTCAAGTTACATGCTTACAGGAATAGATATCCAATGGATATTCGTATCATTCTAAATTAGCGAATATAAAGCAAAGTATTAAAATCGGGTTAATAAGTTGACCCGGGCCAGGTATGTATAATAGATCAACTCCTCATTTAGAACTTGGAGATCTTTGAGATTTAGGCAAAGTAAAAAGAAACATTCGGTTACCTTAAAAGGTAAACCAAAGGATTTAAATTATAGACAGAGTGTTTTGAAAATAAGATTTGGTTAAAAACGAGATTTTGGGCCTACATGGCTAAGCAAACCCTTCGTTGTAAAAGAAGGGTTAAAAATGACCAAAACGCCCTTGTAAACAAAATTAAGCAAACAACTCTTAGAAGTCGCTTGAAAACAAGTTTTATAATCAAGTTAATACTTAGAATAAGTCTAATAGCGTAAGATGTAAATCCTTGGTCAAAAGACTCTATATGAGTCTTTGCTGTAATTTGATAATCCGAAGGGTAAAACTCGGATTAAATAGATCGTCACATTAAAACCATCACAAATATAGATGTGATGGAAGGTCACTTGATAATTAATGTGGAAATAAAATGCTAGAAAGAAATGGGTGTGAGTTATGCGTAAAAGTTGCTTAAATGTCCTTAACGGGTCAAAATAAGCACTTGAGAGTAAGCGGGTTTAAAATGCGTAGAAAACCCATGGTTTGAGCTAAATATGATAGACGATATAGAACTTAGAAGGTTCACGAGAATTTGGAATCGAACAAACAAGTTTGTTTGATAAATACATGAACGGGTTAAAATGGGTAAATTCTAGTTTAAGCCAAAAGCTTAAAACTCTATAAATTTGTTAATCCGGAAGTCGGATTTTAAATCCATTTGATGGAGATTCAAATTACAAACATGTAGGAAGAAACGGAAGGTCAAACAGATAAGCGGTTTGAAAGATACGAAAGATTTCGTGTCAAATTACGGCAAAATGGAAAACTGGATGCAGGGTCCACCGTAAATTACGGTGGCACCGTAATTTACGGTGGAGATGATATGGTTACGGTGGTAACCTGCTGATTTACGGTAGAAACATATTAAATCAGAGGTCACCGTAACTTACGGTTCCACCGTAAGTTACGGTGGAGGCCAGGTCGAAAATTTTGTTTTTGTTATCAATTGTTTCTCGGACTCGTTTAGGCACGTTTTAAGCTCTGTATGACTAAAGCATTTCATGTTTATGAAATGTAGGTACACCTTGGATGCCGGAAGACGATTAAGCTCAATGAAGAACCGAACACGATAAAGACACACGCTTCCGCACTTTGACACATAGTAAATTTTAAACAATGAATTCAACCACGTTATGTAGAATAACTTATGATTTGTAAAAGTTTTAATAAACCCGTATTTCCAAATGTTTATGTAATCTTAATTACATGATTGTTTAACGTAAAATTTACGTTAAACCTTGAATAATAAGAACGGGTGTTACAAGTTGGTATCAGAGCCTTGGTTTAAGAGATTCGAGTATGGTGGGGAGGAACCATGCTTGGACTTAAACCTTATGCTCTTGACAAAGAATAGTGCTCGGTTCGAGGCTTGATCGCAAATCCGGTAAGTACAAGTATGTTAATAGCTTAGCATGCTAAAGTGTTGTAAACAACACATAGGGCTATCGTGTGATACACGCTACCCCAATTAAAATGATTGATATAGTTGACGAAAGTACGCGCGTTGACGCGTATAGTAGAAAAAGCCTTGTATTATAATACGGGCTATTATTGAAGTTGACGTTACTAACTTTATGAATGTTTAATTGAAGGACACCCGCGTTTGAAGACGACGAGAGTCAAACGAATTGTGGATATGACGATGGAACGGTCCGAAGTATGACGAGAGGAGCATGCTCACCGGGTACTAAATCGCGTAACGACCACGAACAAGGTTAATGGCAAGGAACGCCCGTTGGGGCAAACATTACCAGGTGCACATTTTAAATAATCGCACAAATAGTAATATGCAACAAATAAGTAGAAATTGAAAGTTGCATATGTAGATTAAAAACTTGGGAAAAAACCCAAATAGAAAATGTATTCGGGATATTGTTTCCAAGAGAAACAAATAGAGGCGTTACTTACATAGGGCGTGATGTGAAAACTATAAAAAGGTCATGTGTGTCATGTGTTAATCGCTTACTCTGGCCAAGTAAGTAGTGGCATATGATACCACGAACTTCTTATGGCGGACACGTTTACATCCGATGTAGTAAGGACGGTGTGAATGGGGGCTAACTTAAAAGTACCCAAATGAATCAAATAAGCAAAATGTTTGATAATAATGTAAACGCACAACCGAGTGACGGAAGCGTATTACAACAGGATAATGAGCCCGAATGAAGGGACAAAGAAGCATGTAAAATGATTTAGACAAGTATTGGGAGGGAGTGTACTTACACTCGAACCCAGAAAACGCAAACGTGAAAAATGATTTAGACAAGCATTGGGAGGGAGTGTACTTACACTCGAACCCGGAAAATGCAAATATGTCCCTAAACGAGTCGTTTTTGTAAAACGTCAGACTTAAAGACAAAGTCGGGATATAAAAATGAAGCGAGGTCTTAATGCACACCGGGAGGGTTGCAATAATAATGATCTCGGTAAAACACCCAGTTGATGGGTAAGAATTAAACACATGCGTAAACCAAGAGACGTGAACGCGGGTTGAAAAATCAAAGTAACTTGGATTACGAGTTATGACTATAAAATCTCGTATATAGAAATTGCGAGTAAATATGTTCAACTATTCGAAGTCGAATGGGTTGAATAAAGAATAAAGTTGATTGTTTATAAGTGATAGATTTCACATTAATAGGTCAAACATGTTGAATACAATATAACGCTGAATGGCACAAATGAGCGCTAGCCAGATAAAGGTAGCGTTAAATGCAAGAGAATAATGAGCCCGGTAATGGGATATAACCAAATAAGAATAAATTATGGACTGTCAATATCCTGGTATGGATAATTTACGTTAAACCTTGAATAATAAGAACGGGTGTTACAATAATTCTCCTTATATAAGCACCCAGGAGGAAACCTAATTAGTTAATAAGGGTAATATGGTCCATCAACAATTACCAACTAATTATTTAATAGGTTATTATATATTTTGATCTATATTATGTAAATGATTATAATGGCTATAGATTAAATATTAGTACATAATATATTTAATCTTACATTCTCCCACTTAGCCGAGTAATCATTTACTATGAGTATTAGATAAGCCTGATCAGGAGTTAACACTCATTTTAGCCTTAAACAAGTACTATAGCAGAGAAATACAGCCGTTGAATCATTATGCGACTCAGGACCCCCATTAATCATACTATAGCCTTAATTTAAAACCTAATCGTCATGATCAAAATACGCATAAGCCCTTTGTTTGATTTGTAACTTTATTTGTCAATATGCCATTATACCGGTTGAACATATTCTAAGAGACATACAAAATCAAACTGAGGAAATTTCATTAACATAAAACATAAGCTAGTACAATATGCTCAAATAAGGTCTTTACTAAATTCCATATTCCGAACATGTTCTTCATAAACCTTAGGAGGGAGACCTTTAGTCATCGGATCCGCAAGCATATCCTTAGTACTAATATACTCGATACAAAGATTATTTTCCTCAACTCGTTCACGTACGAACATATATTTCGTATCGAGATATAAACCAGCTCCAGTCGAACTGTTACTGTTCGAGAAACTAACGGCAGCTGAATTATCACAATAAAGCTTCAATGGTCTAGAAATGGAATTAACGATTTTGAGTCCAGTGATCAGATTTCTAAGCAACATTCCATGACAGGTTGCGTTATAAACAGCAATGTACTCTGCCATCATTGTGGAAGTTGTGGTCACCTGTTGTTTATGACTCTTCCAAGAGATAGGGCCGCCTGCTAACATAAAGATATAGCCCGAAGTGGATTTCTTGTCATCTTTGCACTTTGCAAAGTCAGAATCAGAATAGCCCACCACTTCTAAATGATCACTTCTTCTATAAGTCAGTTTATAGTCTTTCATCCCTTGCAGATATCGAAGTACCTTCTTAGCTGCTTTCCAGTGATCTAGGCCAGGATTAGTCTGATAACGGCCTAACATTCCAGCAATATAAGCGATATCTGGGCGAGTACAGACTTGAGCAGACATCAAGCTCCCTACTACTGACGCGTAAGGTATCTGGCTCATTTGCTCCTTCTCAACCTCTGTTGTCGGACACTGGAATGAACCGAAAACATCTCCTTTAACTACTGGAGCGACGGAGGGTTTGCACTGTTGTATGTTGTAACGTGTAAGGACACGATCTATGTAAGCCTTTTGGGACAATCCTAAGATCCCTTTGTGTCTATCTCGGTGAATTTCGATGCCAATGACGTAAGTGATCGGAGTGTCGCGCTCCGGTCAAAGATAATATTTATAAGCCCAAATTACCCTTAACAATGTGTTAGTGGTAGTAAGGGGTCGAACCATGAAGAGTATGTGGTTTGTGTGTGGATTCGAATGAATTAAAACAATTGTCACAATTTATGAAGCTTGCTAAAGTATTTTTGTATTTTTGTTTAATGGAGAGATATGATTTTTAACTAAATGAATTGATGCGAATGGTTAACAACTACTAATTAACGATTGCAAGAAAAATGGTTACTAGAACAATAATGATAAAAAGGAATCACACCCGGTTTCGGTAATTGTTAACTTAGGATTTCTACAAGTTTTAGTTTCAACTCAAATGCATTCGATTAACGGATTTAGTGTACCGTGACTTAGGTGCTACTAGCTATCAACGCCCCGAAGAAAGGACAAAAAGATACTTTGTAATCAACACAAGTAAATGCTAACAATGACAACGTACAATTACACATCACCGTTTCGCAAAGTCATAACTTTTAACATCGTTCGACAGTTCACGAATTCGTAACAAATGTAATACTATTGTCAAAAGTTTCAAAAACCAAATACAAATTGTCACTAAGATGAAACAAGAACAATTCGAAACACTAAAATCAACAACTACCTACACCGGGGTGAAACCGAGATGATTAGCCGCTCATGGTTGATGCAACTTGATCACCGGATGCTTGGAATGCGGATGGAGTCATCTTGAAGCTTGTTGGATGAAGGAATGATGGAGAATTAGGGTTTATGGAATGATGATGGTGAGAAGGATGATGGATTGGATGAATTAGGGTTTTGATGGTGAATTGGGGATGGATGATTGTGATTCGGTTGTAGAGATGATAGATGATGGAATGGTAGGTGAATGATGGATAGTAATGGCTCCAAGAACAAGTTCCAACCTCTCAAGAAAGTGTAACTCCCGACTTGAATGACCCCCCAGCCAATAGAAATCGATCTTGATCCCCAAAACACAAGAATTCGCGTTTCTAGTTTTGACAAGCCATCGCCGACGGCCCTCAACCCGTCGGCGACGGGCTTTGGTTTGCTCGTTTTCCTCCGACGGCTTATTAGTCTGGATACGGCCAAAAGGTGGCGACGGGTATTTCTGGAAGGCGTCGCCGACGGGGCCAAAGCCGTTGCCGACGGGCTCTCGTTTCTTCATTTTCTGATTTTCCATTTTCCGCTCCCGGTTGATCCGTAACGCGTCCCGGTGCTCCGGTTTTCGACTCGGTGGCTTGTAACGCTCCCGAAAGGCCCTTAAACTCCATCAAACCTGCATCAACACAAATCTAATTAAAAGTAGGCCGTTCAAGATAAGAACTCATACAAAAACATAAAGTTACACGATTACAAGCACCGGTTTTCAACCACGTATCACATCCCCACACTTGTCTTTTGCTTGCCCTCAAGCAAATCTGTTTTTCACTTTCACGTGGGTCGAACAACGAATACACGTCCCATTCCCGAGACAAAGGTTAAGGTCTATTGTCATACAAAAGTTCAAACTCTTTTACAAATTTCACATATTTACCGGTTAAGTGAATAATCACATATAATAATGGTTATCCAAGATTAACCCGCCCGTAAAACTAACGATTCATGCATATCCCTCACAATGTTCTCTCCACTCGGTTTATAGTTTGGCTAATGTGTATAATGTATTAGCACTTCAATCTATTAATCACTCAAAAACCGATTAGAACACGTACCCGCATAGGCTTGCAACTCAATCATTCTCCACCATCGATCACAAATACTAAGCACTAGTCATAAGGTCTTTATAAGGGTTGTAACGGGGCTAGGCCAAGGGTAGGAGATTGGATATTTTAAGGTGGCTAAGGCGATGAAAATTCGATTTTTATTACAAACCACTAAACTAAACAAAACTAAAAATAAATATCAACTATGAGGCAACAACTTTCGCCTTTTATTCAACAACTACTAACACTTCTTTTTGTGTTTTTTCTCAACGCTTTTTCAATCTTTTTCGCAACATTTTCTGTTTTTTTTTTTGAATCACAACAACTATACAAACTTAAGCTCCTATAATCGAATTTTCATCACACGGGTTTAACAAGAAAAGGTTTAAGGCTATGGGCTACAGGGTGGTCAAACGAAAGGTTTAGGCTCAAAATGGGCGACTAGGGGATTTGTTCGGGTAAGGATAGATAAATGGTTTTAAGAGAAAAGGTTTACCTAATGCCTTAATCATTCTCGTGCTTGTATTCGGTCTATAGTCTCAAACGTATCAAAAGTTGCATTTTCTACAATACGCGACTAATGGTCCACTCAAACAAAGAAACATGTAAATGTAAATCTATGATATAAAAGTGGCTCAAACCTCATGTATAAGGGTATGATATGTGATATGCATAAATTGCTAGTTCCTTGGGCGAATTATTCCCAAATAACCACCCGCTAAATACCCTTTATGCTTATTAATTTGAACTTGACTATGACAAAAGACCAAATGGGTTGTGACATCCCTCGTTGACTTGCTTACTTGTGCTTTTAAGATCGCTTTTGAGACAAGAAATTTTGAAATTTTTTTGAAATTTTCCCCCATCCCCACACTTGAGGTAAACATTGTCCTCAATGTGCAAGAACTAGAGTTTTAAAACGCACAAGGGATGTGACACGTCTAACCTTCCCAAAATCTCACCCCGGAAAATAAAATACAAAGTACAATCCACTTATTCCTAACTAAGAATCAAAGTAAAAGGAAACACATGCACCTGATTTTTATCGCTTGATACTCATATCTCCTTTGCCTCTTCATAAAAACGGTTGTCCCGCGAACATGTTGTACCTACAAATTCTAATCCTTGTGTAGAAGCATGCTTCTCACAACCATCAAAATTTGTTAGTTACCTAGTTCTCCCCTTTTTTTATGAAACATATTACCAAGCCATGTGTTATTTCACTTCGATTTATGTGGACAATAATTTACAACAACAATAAACCTAACTCACTTTCGTAGGAATCACGGTTGCATTTAGCTTATGCAACAAGCCCTTTTAAACCCCCCAGTAGCTTGGGAGGACGAGAGGTCTCGTGAGGGTTATATAGGGAACACACCCACAACGTTCATTTAACTAGGCGAAAATAAATAACATGAAATAAAAATAACGGAAACAAAATAATATACAACAACAACAAAAACATACCATACCTCTACCGCTGATATCGCTCGTTTGGATCCACTGGCGGGTTAGGCTGGTATTGATAACCAGTGAGGGACTCGAACATCTCCCTATAGTTATCGAGGGGACTCTGCTCCCCTTGAGGCGGCGGTTGGTACGGAATCGGGATAAAGCTAGAACCGACTGCCTCGGGCCAATGAGGGGTGGGATCGGATGGACCTAGTGGATGAGGAAGATTGGGGTAATCAGTCCACCCCGAGTGTTCGGCGTACGGGAGACCGGCTTGAAGGTCTCTTTGATGGCGCTCCTGATCGTGGAGTATCTTGGTGTTGTTAATCGCCATTTGATGAGAGACAGCCAAAGCACTCCATCGGCGTCGTTCCAATTCTCTTGCTTCATTTTGACGCCTAACCTCATCTTCTTCCCATGCCCGTCTTCGGGCTTCCTCATCCTCTTGCCTCTTCGCCAACTGTTCCATGTGTGACCTCTGTATTGTTTGGAACAGTTGTTGCTCTTCCATAAACTTATCCATTCTCTCCCGATGGGCTGATTGAACTGCCCAAAACTCCTGCATTTGAGGTCCCTGTGCCTCCTCATAGGCTTCCCTCCTTCGGTTATACTCTCGGCCTTCACTTATGCATGCAGAGACATTGTCATATATCTCTTGCTGTCCCCGATCAAAATTTTTATAGGAGGGCACCCGTCTAGTGGTCACAAAGCCCGCCACATCTGCATTAATTTCTCTATGTGGCCTCATGTATCTTTGTCGTGGTCTTTGTGGACCGGAGGGTCCAGCTTCCTCCTCTTCATCCCCCATCTCTTTATCTTCTTCCGATTCCGGTGGTGCCCCTGAAGTAAGGAACTCATACTTATGACCCAACTTGTCGGTCACAACATACTTGTTCCCCGAGAGTTTAACTTCTATGTTCCAGTTCTTCTTCATGGAGGCCTTGTTAAGTTCCTCCAACGGTTTAGTTACCCATAGTGATTCCGAAGGTAGGCAACTTTGTTGAACAATCATGGCACTAATGAGGCGTGCGTATGGAATAAAACGCCTCTGGAACGACTCCCGAGTAGCCCACGTGTTCATCATCACTATGTGTCTCCATGACAATGTCGGGGTCCCATATAGCAAAGAATGCACCACCCTACAGTCACCCGCTTTAACACTTCCACGATCACCAAACCTCACCAAAATGTTCTCAACATTAATCCCTTGGAGAATCTTTCCCTCAATCGTCATGTGCTTTCTCTTTGCCTCTCCCCCATCATGATAAGGTAAAACAGCCGCGGTCATCTGATCCGGATCACCATTATTCGCATGACTATCCAAAAATTGTTGCATGGTTGGATAGTCATATGCTTGTACCCCCAAGGAATCAAAGCGTGCAATGCGGTTGATGGTTTCAAAAGACATCTTCATTGTCCCTCGAGTTGTCTTCCCGACCAAATTCCATTCCGCGGGAGAGCTATCCTTATTCACAAACCTCAGTGTCGACAACCATTCACATACCTCCGACAAATATATCCGCGAAGTGTTATCTTCGCACCAATCAAGCACTCTTTCCCAACCTTGGCGTTCAAACATTTGTGTTATTCCGAATTGTTTGAACTCTTCAACATTCACCACTCTTTCACATAAACTCCTTTCCGGAACTGAGGTACTCACGTTATTGACCATTTTCCATTTCCAGAGCTTAGCCTCTAACTTTCTATCTTGATATTCCGATAAAAGTTTTCTCTTCTCCTCATCCCAAACTTCGGCGCTTTTGCTATCCTTGAACTTTGTCCACGCCCAATCTTGTCTGTACAGTCTTGCATCACCCTCTGCGATGGAGCTTAATTGCTCCCATTTCCTCGGTATTAAACCGGAAGAAGAACCGACTCCTGATGATGAAGGTTGCCCTGTAGTCTTTTGTCTTTTACCACCGGCCATAACGACAATCACAAACAAGCAAAACATCAATGTAACCCCAAGCCTTTACTAAACTCTCAAACTTTGAACATGATGTGTGATGTTGACCTTTTAATTAACAAGTGAATGTAAAATCGCCTCTTTAAACTTCCAAAGTCGCTCACTTTATCATAAACTTATCAATTTCTTGTTAATCTTACAATTTCTTATAACTTCAACAAAAGTCAACATCACCTTCATGTTCATTCATGTTCATAACAAGTGTAATCACTTCACTATGGTTATAACATGCTCAAATTCCATCCAAAGCAACTAATCTTACTCAAAATCGTGCTAGAACAACATACATTGTCTAAACAACCTACTCTTAAACTAAAAAGTTTAAAATTTCGGAAGAAAAACACTAACATATGATAATCAAGCATAAATTTAAGGAGAATCCATACCTTTGATGTTGTTAGACAAGAAGAACTAAGAAAAGATGGAAAGCAAGCAACTTGATGAACACCCTTTCAAGAACCCTAAATTACACGCCCAGAAATCTTGCAAACTAGCAAGAATTGATGAAAACCGTGTTGGGGGGTTTTGTTCCTCTCGAAAAATTACTCAAGATGGACTCAAAAATCAGTTGATTTGGTGGAGGATTGAAGGAGTTATGAAGGTTTGAAGGTTTTAGGGTTCTTGAGCTTTTGTGAAGAAGATGAAGTTGGTGAGTGAATTATGAGAGAGAGAGAGCAGGGATTTAGAGGGGTGTTAAATGATATGGGTTGTTTGTGGGTCGAATATGTGGTCAATTTGGGGTTTATGGTGTGTTTGGTGAGGTAAAATTGGTTATTGGTTCGAGTTTTACGGTTCACAAACAACCAGCGCCGCCGCCTAAACCGCAGCCCGTCGCCGAGGACAATCAACCCGTCGCCGACGGGTCTCCTTTTCTTCATGTTTGGCCGACGGGCTAATGATCTGTCTACGGGAATTGTGTACCGGCGGGGGGTTTTGGAAGCCCGTCGCCGACGGCTCCCAATTTTTTTTTTTCGAAAAGTAGGGAAGAAAATATGTACTTTTTGTAAAGGAGCTATATACAAACAAAATTCCTAAAAATAATTAAAATTCTTTTTGTGAATTTTTATAAGTTAAAAAAATTTTTAAACGCAAAAACCGTCAACGGCCCTACCACCCCCCAAAAAGATCGTGTATTGTCCTCAATGCACATAACAAAGCCTAAAAACATACCTTGTGTCTTCATGACCCGTTCGGAATATCCGGACTTCACACAATCAAGAGAGATTAGTATGAAACGAAAACGATTAACATAAAAACACACAAACAAATAAATAATTTTACATAACTTTACACAAAATGTTACCGGTCCTTATCACTCGACCTCATAAATCGGGATGCTTACCACGAAGCTCACCGATTCTTTGCTTTCATTTACCTTCTCGTTACCATCGAGAAACGGTTTTAGTCGGTGACCATTAACCGTTTGCCGTATCCCATCCTTCGGGTCCTCGATTGTAACATCACCCAATTGTCCGACCCGGGTGATCACATAGGTTCCCATCCATTTGCTTCACAGCTTTCCGGGAAAGAATTTGAGTTTCGAATTGTAGAGCCACACCTTTTGCCCCACCTCGAACTCTTTCTTTTTCAACTTGGCATCATGCGCCTTCTTCATCCCGTCCTTGTATTTAGACGCGCATTCATATGCCATTTCCCTTAGCTCCTCCAACTCACATAGCTTGAGCTTCCTTTCCTTACCTGCATCGTCATATTGAACATTAACTTCTTTAATAGCCCATAACGATTTGTGCACAAGTTCCACCGGTAAATGACAATTTTTACCATAAACCAACCGGTACGATGTAGTGCCAATAGGTGTCTTATGTGTCGTACGGTAGGCCCATAAAGCATCGTTCAATTTAATTGACCAATCCTTACGGTCCGCCCGCACAGTCTTTTGCAAAATCTCTTTGATTTGCCTATTTGACACCTCAACTTGCCCGCTTGTTTGCGGGTGATAGGAGGTAGCAATCCTATGGTCAACACCAAACCGTTTAAGAAGTTTCCCAAACCGAAAATTTTTAAAATGAGATCCTCCATCACTTATGATGACCCGAGGAATCCCAAACCTTGAGAAAATATTGGTTTGAACAAAATTACACACTACGGAATGGTCGTTCGTCTTGGTGGCTATTGCTTCGACCCACTTTGACACATAGTCAACGGCCACCAAGATATACAAATTGCCATAGGAATTGGGGAATGGGCCCATGAAATCAATTCCCCACACGTCAAAAATGTCGACTACAAGGATTGGTTGCATGGGCATCTCATCCCTTTTTGAAATACCCCCTAGTTTTTGGCACTCTACACAATTTCTCGAAAATTCATTTGCGTCTTTAAAGATAGTTGGCCAATAAAGACCACTGTTCAACACTTTATGACCCGTTTTGTGGCCACTAAAATGGCCACCACACGCAAACGAATGTAAATGATGCAACACGCTTGGAATTTCTTCATCATCTATGCATCTTCTTATCACTTGATCCGCACACTCCTTCCACAAATGCGGTTCTTCCAACCGATAGTACTTGATTTGGGACATGAAGTGTTGCCTCTTCCGTCTATCCCAATGTGCCGGCATATCACTTGTAACAAGATAATTGACAATGTTAGCATACCATGGCAATTTATCTAATTTCATTATGTGCACATCTGGGAAAGACTCATTGATCTCTATAGTTGTAGGATCTTCTTCAACCATCAACCGGGACAAATGGTCCGCCACAACATTCTCGGTACCCTTTTTGTCGCTTATCTCCAAGTCAAACTCTTGTAACAAAAGAACCCATCGGATTAACCTCGGCTTTGCATCCTTCTTGTCCATGAGATACCTAACTGCAGAATGGTCAGAATAAACAATGACCTTATAAGCGCGAAATTTATCCAACGCATATACCACCGCAAGTAGCTCTTTCTCGGTAGTTGTATAATTTAATTGTGCATCCGAGAGAGTCTTACTTGCGTAGTAAATGGCAACCGGTTTCTTGTCTACCCTTTGACCCAATACGGCCCCCACCGCATAATCACTTGCATCACACATAATTTCGAATGGTAAAGACCAATTCGGTGATTGCAAGATTGGGGCCTCAACCAACTTCTTCTTCAAAATGTTAAAGGCGTTTTGGCAATTTTTATCAAAATCAAATGTTTTATCTTTTAACAACAAATTGCATAGGGGTTTTGTTATATCACTAAAGCCTTTTATGAACCTCCTATAAAACCCCGCGTGTCCCAAAAACGACCGAACACCCTTAACACTTGTAGGATAAGGCAAAGTGGATATAACTTGCACCTTTGCTCTATCCACCTCAATCCCACGACTCGAGACGACATGCCCCAACACAATCCCTTCTTGAACCATAAAATGGCTCTTTTCCCAACTCAAAACCAGATTTTTCTCAACACATCTTTGCAAAACTTTTTCGAGTTGGTCAAGGCATGTATCAAATGACGATCCAAATATTGAGAAATCATCCATGAAGATTTCCAAAGACTCCCCCACCATATCTGAAAAGATACTCGTCATACACCTTTGAAAGGTGGCGGGGGCATTACAAAGTCCAAAGGGCATTCGCCTAAATGCGAAAGTACCATATGGACAAGTAAAAGTAGTCTTTGCTTGGTCTTCCGGATGTATAGCAATTTGATTGTATCCGGAATAACCATCCAGAAAACAATAAAATTTTTGTCCGGCCAATTTCTCAACAATTTGGTCAATAAATGGTAAAGGGAAATGATCTTTGGAAGTTGCAGCATTTAACTTCCTATAGTCAATACAAATACGCCACCCGGTTACCGGCCGAGTGGCGACCTCTTCACCTGCGTCATTTGTGATGACTTGAATACCCTCCTTCTTCGGGACTGTTTGTGTCGGGCTCACCCACTGGCTATCCGAGATAGGGTATATAATACCCGCATCTAGCCACTTCAATACCTCCTTCTTGACAACTTCTCGCATGTTTGGATTTAATCTCCGTTGTGTGTCACGAGAAGGATTCATGCCATCTTCAGTGATGATCTTGTGCATCACTACCGAGGGACTAATTCCCTTCAAATCTGCAATGGTCCACCCGATAGCGGCTCTATGAGTGACCAAAATTTTCATCAACTTCTCTTCTTGCTCCCCGGTCAAGTTGGATGCAATAATTACCGGGAGCGTGCTACCTTCATCCACATAAGCATATTTAAGATGCTTGGGTAGCACCTTTAACTCTAGTACTGGAGGTTCTTCCAATGACGGCTTCAACTTCGTGTCGATGCTTTCCGGAAGACTTTCCACTTGATGCGTCCAAGTGGGCCTTCCTTCTTTTGCCGCCATAACCTCCAATTCTTTCATCTCTTCATCCATGCTCCGATTTGTTTCTCCTTGCAACCTGTCAAACATGAAACATTCCTCTATTGTGTTTTCCTCTTCGACACTAGTGTCACATAGAGGTATACACTCGTCAACAATGTCCGCCATGTAGCATTCATCGCTAACTAGAGGATCCGTTAATCCCGAAAATACATTTAACCGCAACCGACGGTTACCAAAAGTCATGTCGACCGTGCCCGATTTGCAATTAATTTGGGCATTCGATGTTGCCAAAAATGGTCGACCGAGGATCACCGTTGGTTGCTTGGTTCGGTCCAAAGAGACATAATCTAATACAAGAAAGTCCACCGGATAGTAAAAGTCCTTGACCTTAACTATTACATCCGTGACTATCCCACGGGGTAGTTTAGGGGTTAAGTCGGCTAACACCACAGTGGTGTTCGACACTTGAAGTGGACCAAAATCATATTGGTCATATAAACTACCCGGCAGGATACTCACTCTTGCCCCAAGATCCAAAAGTGCCCGTGTCATTTTGAATTCCCCAACTTGTATTGAAATAATGGGCGCCCCCGGATCTTGAAGTTTTGGTGGAAGTGCACCCGAAAGAATCGAACTCACATTTTCGGTTAAATCAAGTTTCTTAGGAAACTTATGAGTTCGCTTTTGTGTGCATAAATCTTTCAAGTATTTAGCATATGAAGGTACTTGCTTAATTGCATCTAAGAGTGGTAAGTTGATTTTTACTTGTTTAAAAATTTCCCACATCTCTTCTTGTTGTGGGCCTCGTTTGTTTACCACTTTCTTAGATGGTCCCAACAAGGCTTCGGGATAAGGGGCGGTATTAACCTCCACACCCTTTTCCTTAGCTTTTGGGACGGGAATGGTCACCACGGGTGTAGTATTATTGATTTTAACATCATTTTTCTTTGGACCCGTTTGACGATTTTTACCTTCATCATCACTCGCATCTTCCACCACCCATTCAACAAACTCGGGTGGTGGTGGCTCAACACCATTATCTATGACTCGACCACTACGTAAAGAAATTTTAATTATGGGTACCTCACGTGTGTTTTTCGAGCTCGACCCATGATGCTTAGGGTTCACCGTGGTGTCGCTTGGGAGTCCTCCTCCACTTCCGCGAATTTGAGCCATCTCTTGAGCAAGTTGCCCCACTTGCTTCTCCAACGCCTTATGGGATTTATCTCATACCTCAAACTCTTTCTTCATCTCTTGATTTGAATGATTGATAGCATTCATAATAGCATCAAATTTCGAATTGATCGAGTCATCACCTTGAGAGTTTGAAGCATTACTCCCATTTCCGCCTTGGTTGTAACCTCTTTGATAATTACCTTCACGGTTTTGATACCCTTGGTTACCCCCTTGATTGTAATTCCTTTGGCAACCCCCTTGGTTACCACCTTGACGATTGTTGTACGAAGACCCACCTTGACCTCCTTGGTTACCCGATTGAAAATTCGGGTTCATTTGGTTTGAAGCATTATCATACCGGAAATTAGGGTGATTTCTCAAGCCCGGATGGTATGTGTTGGAGTTCATGTCATATTGCTTTCGGTCCCCATACACTTGATTGACTTCCTCGGTGTAATCACCCAACCCCGTTGGACATTGTTCCGCTCTATGCCCAATATCACCACACTCTTCACACACTTCAAATTGAACCGCGTTCACTTCTTTCTTCTTCATTCGAGCCATTTCCCGCTCAAAAGTAGAAATCCGATCTTTAGAATCAAGATCGGGAAGTGACCGGGAAACGGGATACTTCTTGGCTCGGTCGGCCGATTCTTTCTCTTTCGAACGCTTGCTCATTCGTTCCAAAAACTCCCAATCATCGTCTTCATGGTTGCTTAGAAGGGTCCCATTGCTTGTGGATTCAAGTCGGTTCCATGTATTGTCATCTAGACCCCGTACAAAGCACTTAACCAATTCCCACTTCTCGATTTGATGATGTGGGCATCTTCGCATCATTTCTTTAAATCTTGTAAAAGCTTCATGCAACGGCTCGCCCGATAATTGGCGAAAAGACCTAATTTCATCACGAGCATCATCGGTCTTCGCCATAGAATAGTATTCATCTAGAAAAGCTTGTTACATTTCTCCCCATGTGCGAATGTTATTGGCCGGGAGTGTAAGGAACCATTGCTTCGCTTTGTCTTTCAATGAGAATTGGAACAAGCGAAGTTTAACCTCATCTAATGCAAAGTTATGCCCCCCGATAGTGCCGCAAATGGAAGAAAACTCTCTCAAACGTGTGTACGGTTCGTCGTTAGATCTTCCATTAAAATGAGGAAGTATGTTGATGTAATGTGGTTTACAATCAAACATCCTCCTCTCACAAACGATTGGTGAGTCATTCTCGGTGACAACCGGCCTGAAACGATCATTCACTCCCCGTGGAGGTCGTTGACGACGATGTGGACCATTAACTTCTTGATCGACCGGTTTTCTATTATCCCGTCTTTCATCTCTTCGATCATCTCTTCTATTATCCCTTGGGTTACCACCTCCCACGAAACGAGGAATCCGGTTAGGGTTTGCATTGTTGTTGTTATTATAAAACCCATCATTCCGGTTTCGTTGTTCATTGTTTCATGGTTGACGGTTGTTCCCATAACCATCATTTCTTCCACCTCCGTAACCGTATTCGTCGTCCCCAACGTAATTGGCATGTTGGTAGCCAAATTCCTCATCATCATACCTTCTAGCGTTGTAGACATTTCCCCTATTCATGTAACCCCAATCTTCATCATCATTGGCCCTATCATCATAGTATCCCCCGTCGTCCGAATTTTCCGTATGAACACTCACATGTTCCGGCGATTGATAACCTGGAACACTATACGGTTCATCATCAGGGATTGCATTCCTCAAGTCATCGATGTTGAAGAATGGGTCTTCATTTGCGGGATTGCCGCGATCACGATGTCCACGACGGTCGGAATTGACATTCCGGTCATCTAGGTTGATGGGTAGGGAATTGTGTCTATGAAGGTTTTGTTGTTGAGGTGTTCTTTGATTGTTGTTGGGATTTTGGTTTTGGAAAGGTGGTGTAGGTTGTCCGGTATTGTTGTTATTACCACTCGGTCGCTCGGGAGGTATAGGTTGCATACTTGGAGCGGGATTGAAGTTGCTTCGGTATTGGAATTGGTTCGAGTTGAGGTTTTGATTTTGGTTTGAGTTTTGGTTCGCCATTGAACCGGTTTCAATGGGTGGTGTATATTGTGGTGTTTGGTTGGTTTGATTAGAAGCGAGTGTTGCTTCTAACCGGCTTGCTAGGTTCCTTCTTGCTACTCTTTCAATTTCCGGTTCGTAGACTAACGGTGAAGTCCTCCCAGAGTTCCGCGTATGCATACACTACCTGTATCCTGCACAAGTAACACACCCGCATAACAAGGAAAAAGACAAAGTGCAAAAAGAAAGCTACACAATTTAAACAGATAATCACGCAAATTCAAAAAATAATCCAAATACAAAGCGCACACACTCCCCGGCAACGGCGCCAAAATTTGATCGGAGTGTCGCGCTCCGGTCAAAGATAATATTTATAAGCCCAAATTACCCTTAACAATGTGTTAGTGGTAGTAAGGGGTCGAACCACGAAGAGTATGTGGTTTGTGTGTGGATTCGAAGGAATTAAAACAATTGTCACAATTTATGAAGCTTGCTAAAGTATTTTTGTATTTTCGTTTAATGGAGAGATATGATTTTTAACTAAATGAATTGATGCGAATGGTTAACAACTACTAATTAACGATTGCAAGAAAAATGGTTACTAGAACAATAATGATAAAAAGGAATCACACCCGGTTTCGGTAATTGTTAACCTAGGATTTCTACAAGTTTTAGTTTCAACTCAAATGCATTCGATTAACGGATTTAGTGTACCGTGACTTAGGTGCTACTAGCTATCAACGCCCCGAAGAACGGACAAAAAGACACTTTGTAATCAACACAAGTAAATCCTAACAATGACAACGTACAATTACATATCACCGTTTCGCAAAGTCATAACTTTTAACATCGTTCGACAATTCACGAATTCGTAACAAATGTAATACTATTGTCAAAAGTTTCAAAAACCAAATACAAATTGTCACTAAGATGAAACAAGAACAATTCGAAACACTAAAATCAACAACTACCTACACCGGGGTGAAACCGAGATGATTAGCCGCTCATGGTTGATGCAACTTGATCACCGGATGCTTGGAATGCGGATGGAGTCATCTTGAAGCTTGTAGGATGAAGGAATGATGGAGAATTAGGGTTTATGGAATGATGATGGTGAGAAGGATGATGGATTGGATGAATTAGGGTTTTGATGGTGAATTGGGGATGAATGATTGTGATTCGGTTGTAGAGATGATAGATGATGGAATGGTAGGTGAATGATGGATGGTAATGGCTCCAAGAACAAGTTCCAACATCTCAAGAAAGTGTAACTCCCGACTTGAATGACCCCCCAGCCAATAGACATCGATCTTGATCCCCAAAATACAAGAATTCGCGTTTCTAGTTTTGACAAGCCGTCGCCGACGGCCCTCAACCCGTCGGCGACGGGCTTTGGTTTGCTCGTTTTCCTCCGACGGCTTATTAGTCTGGATACGGCCAAAAGGTGGTGACAGGTATTTCTGGAAGGCATCGCCGACGGGGCCAAAGCCGTCGCCGACGGGCTCTCGTCTCTTCATTTTTTGATTTTCCATTTTCCGCTCCCGGTTGATCCGTAACGCGTCCCGGTGCTCCGGTTTTCGACTCGGTGGCTTGTAACGCTCCCGAAAGGCCCTTAAACTCCATCAAACCTGCATCAACACAAATCTAATTAAAAGTAGGCCGTTCAAGATAAGAACTCATACAAAAACATAAAGTTACACGATTACAAGCACCGGTTTTCAACCACGTATCAGTAAGAAGCCTCTCCAAGATCCTTCATGTCGAAGTTATGCGAGAGTAACCGCTTCGACTCATGCAACATGTCTAAACTATTACTTGCCAATAGAATATCATCTACGTAAAGGACAAGTATAGTAAAGTTGCTCCCACTCATCTTGAGGTAGGTGCATTGATCCACTTGATTCTTCATAAAACCTTGCTTCTTCATGACTTCATCAAACTTGAGGTACCACTGACGTGATGCTTGTTTTAACCCGTAAATGGATTTCTTCAACTTACAGACTAGATGCTCCTCACCTTCAGGTTTAAAGCCTTCAGGTTGTTTCATGTAAACATCTTCGTCCAAATCTCCGTTAAGGAAAGCGGTTTTAACGTCCATCTGATGCAGCTCTAAATCAAAATGAGCTACTAGGGCCATGACGATCCTTAATGAATCTTTACGAGAGACAGGTGAAAACGTCTCTTGATAATCAATTCCCTCTTTCTGAGTGTAGCCCTTTGCAACCAATCTCGCTTTGTAGCGTTCAACGTTACCATTCGGATCCAGTTTTGTTTTGAACACCCATTTACATCCTACGGGTTTGGCTCCGTTGGGTAATTCTACCAAATCCCAAACGTCATTTTTCTTCATGGATTCAAGCTCATCAATCATCGCTTTATTCCATTCAGAAGACTGATCACTGCTAATGGCTTCATTGTAAGAGATAGGATCATTGAGCTTTCCGGGATCCATTTCAGTTAGGTAGGTAACACAATCATCCCAATTAGTAGGCCTTCTTTGCCTAGATGACCTCCTGAGTGGATTATCGGGTTCAGCGTTGTCTTGGTGTTGAGCGTTTGATGTGCCTTCATCATGAGGTATAATGGGTTCTGATTGTAGAGGTGAATTTGCAGTTGGTGCAGTAGCTTCAGGTACAGTAGTTGCATTGGGTACAAGAGGAGTAATCGGAGTAATGGTAAGCGACGAGTCTCTCTCCCCCGCGTCTTGTACTTCTTGCAATTCTTCGTAAGGGTTGGTACTGCTCCCACTGACCTTGAAATCCTCCAGGAACGCAGCACGCTTGGTTTCAACAATACGGGTGACATGGGAAGGACAATAGAAACGATAACCCTTAGAGTTCTCAGGATACCCAATAAAGAAACAGGTAACTGTTTTAGGGTCAAGTTTCCTTAGGAAAGGATTGTAAAGTTTTGCTTCAGCAATGCAGCCCCATACTTTCATATGTTTAAGACTCGGTTTCCTTCCTGTCCAAAGTTCATAAGGAGTTTTAGGGACAGACTTAGAAGGAACTCTATTGAGTATATGAACAGCTGCTTTTAACGCTTCAGTCCAGAGGAATAATGGTAAATTAGTGTTGGCTAACATACTGCGCACCATGTTCATAAGGGTACGATTTCTTCTTTCAGCGACACCGTTCTGCTGAGGTGTACCAGGCATGGTGTATTGGTTCACAATCCCCTGGCCCTTACAAAACTCATAAAATGGACCAGGAGCTTGACCCACATCAGTATGTCTTCCATAATATTCACCGCCTCTATCTGATCTCACAACTTTAATCTGACGATCTAATTGCTTTTCAACTTCATCCTTATAATCTTTAAAAGTTGTAAGAGATTCAGACTTTTCCTTAATTAGATACAAGTACATGTAATGAGAATAATCATCAATAAAAGTGATAAATGAAGTATGTCCTGTTATGCCAGCGATTTGGTAGGGACCACTAATGTCAGTGTGAATGAGTTCTAATAAATTAGAGCTCCTAGTGGCACCTTTCTTATTCGCTAATGTCATTTTACCTTTAAGACATTTGACACATGTTCCAAAATCAGAGAAATCGAGAGGAGGTAAGACTTCATCCTTTACGAGACGATTTAATCGTTCTTTTGAGATGTGGCCTAAACGCTGATGCCACAACATGGATGAAGTTTCTAAGTATCGTTTCTCTTCCATCTTTGTGAGTGATTCATTAATGTTATATGACAACACAGATTTGGAAAAGTTATCTTCTAGTTCTAATCTATAGAGACCACCATCCAGAACACCAGTACCATAAAGAACAGAATCATAAAGGATAGAGAGTTTGCGATGACCATGGGAAACAATAAAACCGTCCATGTCTAACTTTGGTCCTGATACAAGGTTCCGAGTTACCTCAGGAACATATAAGGTATCATAAAGTTTAATACATAAACCAGTTTTCATAACTAATTGTAATGTTCCAATGGCCTTCACTTCTAATTCTCGATCATCCCCAACCTTAAGCGTTCTTTGGTTTCTTTCTAGCTTCCGGATCGAAAGGAATCCCTGAGTTGAATTGGTAACATGAACCATAGAACCAGAATCAAACCACCAAGAATTAGCAGGAACACTTAAATTATAGGACTCAAGTATCATAAAATAATTGTTACCTTTCTTAGCCAGCCACTCCTTAAAGTCAGGGCATTCCTTCTGCATGTGTCCTGTCTTCTTACAGAACTTGCAGCGGATGCTGCCTAAGGAGTTCTTAGAGCTGGAAGGTGCACTTGTATTAGGATTAGGATTAGGCCTTTGGACTTTTGAAGCATCCTTCCTCTGATAATTGTTCTTCCTCTTCTTAGAGTTGGAGGTAGTGAAGTTGGCAACATCAGTATGGCGATCCATCCTCATACGCTCTTCCTCCTGTACGCACATGGCGACCAGCTCACTCATCGTCCATTTGTCCTTCTGAGTGTTGTAATTGATCTTGAATGCTTCAAAGGACGAAGGAAGCGAAGTAATGATGAAATGAACAAGGAAACCATCACTGATTTCCATTTCCAGCCCCTTCAGCTTATTGGCCATGTCATTCATCATCATGATGTGCTCGCGAATGCCGCTCCTCCCATCATACTTAGTTGTCACCAGCTTGAGAATAAGAGTACTAGCGTGTGCTTTAGACGTCCCTTTAAACTGCGCCTCTACAGAAGCCAGGTAGGTTGTAGCATCTTCAGAATAAGGAATAGCTCCCCTGATAGCATTGCTTATGGACTGCTTCATAAACATTAGAGACATGCGGTTACACCTAGTCCACTTATCATGAGTTAACTGCTCAGCAGCAGTACTTTAAGTGGTAAGGTCCGCTGGCTTATTCTCTCTGAGAGCATAATCAAAGTCCAGCAGCCCAAGAGTAAGCATGAGAGCATCCTTCCATGCAGCAAAGTTATCACCAGTCAAAGGTGGAATCCCGCAGTTGGGTGCTGATAGTGGAAATAAGATGAGCAAGTTATGATACTAAGGAAGAAATCCTAATGTGATCTAAGGGCATGTTAAACTAAGGCAGGCATAAATAATGACCATTTTACATTATGAAGCTGTGATATTGTCTATTGCTAACATCAAAATAATAGACTTAGCTAAAAAAAAAACTCTACTTAAACGAAGACAAAACAGCTTTGGCCAGAAGTGTAATCATTTAAGCATATGTGCAAAGTGGTTGTAACAAATCAGCTTTGGCCAGAAATTGAAACAATCACTTTAGTTATGCACTCGTTGAGTATGCCATCTATGAATGAATTAAATCAGCTTTGGCCAGAAATTAAGACATTCATGCTTATGATGCACACACAACATAGCTTTCGTAATACTTGAACGATAAGTAGATGTATCAAGTCAGCTTTGGCCAGAAATGATATATCAAAAACTCATTCAAGTTAAGCTATTCTGGTTTTGTAAAACATTATCTGATTCTGATTAGTTAACTAAGTAAATTATAAAACCATTTATTTAATAGCAAACCACCCGTTAGCGCGGATCGAACTCCGCGGTGAGTTCGCTGGGGGTTGCGGGGGACAGCGTGCCCCCGCCCGGTTATGACGTTACAACCTTGTTGTCTCGAGTCGAGACCTTTGTCTCGAGTTATGACGTTATGGTCTCGAGTCGAGACCTTGTAGTCTCGAGTTATGACATTATGGTCTCGAGTCGAGACCTTGTTGTCTCGAGTTATGACGTTATGGTCTCGAGTCATGATCTAATGGTCTCGAGTCGAGATCTAATGGTCTCGAGTCGAGACCTCTGTCTCGAGTTGTGAAGGTTTGATGGCCTGATGATTTCGAGTCGAGACCTTGTTGTCTCGAGTCGAGACTGATGGTCTCGAGTCGCAATTTGATGATCTCGAAACTTCCTGTTAACAGCTGTGAATGTGGAAACATAACTGAAAATTCGAAATCTAAGGGATTATGTGATAATGTTTCCTATTTCAGTGCTGATCTAATTTTACCAAATATTTAGAAAATCATAATCTGTTTATCTAATAACAGTTTTCGAAAATTTTAGAGGACAAAATCAGATCAAAACAGGAAAAAACACTTAATAATCCGAATCATATTCCAAAACATAATAGAATTTTCGAATTTTCCTAAGAACATGATGAACCCTAAAAAATAAAACATAAATTCTGGAACCCGAAACCTGAATTTTAAAGCTTTTCTTAAACAGATTTCGGTTATAATATTACCCAGTTGATTTCGAACGAACATATAATTGATCTTTTATGAAAACAGTGGTCTCGAGTCGTCCTTTATGACACGAAAATTGGCTGTTAGTTTAATAAGTTATCAAAATTCCGTTTTCCAGATTTCTATCCCAGAATTGATGGATACGAAAACAGAACTGACTAATCAACATATGCTCTGATACCACATGATATCGGTTAGGAGAGGAGGTCGAAAATTTGATGTTATGCTTATGGGGTGTGTCTAATTGTGTAACTGAGTAACCCTTTAACCTCTACATAATTCTCCTTATATAAGAACCCAGGAGGAAACCTAATTAGTTAATAAGGGTAATATGGTCCATCAACAATTACCAACTAATTATTTAAGGAAAATTGGTATTTAATAAACCAACTTTTGCCCAGTTGGTAAATAATAATCCAACGTACAGAATTGGTATATAATAATCCTACCTATCAACATGTTGGCACTCAATGGACCTCCGTTAGTTTTTTTTAACTGAAGTTAGTTTTTAAGTTTTATTTATTACACAAACAGTCCCTGTAGTTGTAATTTACTAGTTTTAACTATGAGTTAATAGCCAAAATGGTCCCTGAGGTTAATTGCCACAGCACCACCACCACCACCACCACCGCACCACCACCACCACCGCACCACCACCACCACCACTACCACCATCTGATAATAATACTTTGTGAAGGAATTCATGGAAAGTATGTGAAGTTCGATGAGATGCTTGATTCCTATGTTTTATCAGAGTCGATTAAGGTGTCCAAAGGGATGAGGATTATGGTTTTAAAGCTCTGTGAGCTTGGGTGGTTGTTTCGGAAGGTGAATCGCTATGTTTGTGACGATATCGGTGAGAATGTTGGTAAATCGTTTCGCGTTGGTTTGCAGTCGTTGACGGTGCTTCAATCGCAGTCGTTGAATCTTTCTTTGAGGAGACTTGCGGTTTGGTTTGTTGAACCGATGGTTAAGATGAGGCGAATGGCTCTTCTTGTGGACAGCTGTAAGGATCTCAAGGGTGGGGCTTTGACTGGAGAAATTCATTTGCATGCTCAACATGGTGATAATGGCCGACAACTTTATGTAATTATCTAAACTCACAATAATGGCCGACAACTGTTAGAACATTCAAGTTATTAATTGGGCCGCTTGACTTTTAATGCACATCAAACATGTGGGTTAGAACAGAATGTGGTGGCGGTGCGGTGGTGGTGGTGGTGGTGCTGTGGCGATGGTTACGGTGGTGGAGGTGCTGTGGCGATGGTGGTGGTGGTGGCGGTGCGGTGGTGGTGGTGGTGGCGGTGCTGTGGCGGTGGTGGTGGTGGCGGTGCGGTGGTGGTGGTGGTGGTGGCGGTGCTGTGGCAATTAACCTCAGGGACCATTTTGGCTATTAACTCATAGTTAAAACTAGTAAATTACAACTACAGGGACTGTTTGTGTAATAAATAAAACTTAAAAACTAACTTCAGTTAAAAAAAACTAACGGAGGTCCATTGAGTGCCAACATGTTGATAGGTAGGATTATTATATACCAATTCTGTACGTTGGATTATTATTTACCAACTGGGCAAAGGTTGATTTATTAAATACCAATTTTCCATTATTTAATAGGTTATTATATATTTTGATCTATATTATGTAAATGATTATAATGGCTATAGATTAAATATTAGTACATAATATATTTAATCTTACATTCGATACCAGTACCGAAAGTAATGGTATAAATTCCGGAGAAAATTGGTATTGGCACTACTAGAAAACTGCTATTATTCCTACCAAAATTTCCAACGCATTTCCTACGAACGAAAATGGCGACACATTTCCTATGAAATTCCGACGTATTAAAAAGGGTCTTAGTTTTGTGACAAAAAAGCGACAAAAGAACGACAAATTGGTTTGCGTAGGAAAAGTGTAGGAAAATTCAGACCGATCTCCGACGAAATCCGTTTTCATTTTAACCATTAGTCGGAAATTCGTAGGAATTGTTATGCGTAGGAAAAGTGTAGGAAAATTCCGACCGATCTCCTACGGAATCCGTTTTCATTTTAATTATCGGTAGGAAAAGCGTAGGAATCCAATTTATCATTAAAAAATTCATAATAAAATGAAATTACTGATATTAAAACATAAAGTTTTATTATTTATAACAATATATGTTATTTTTAAAATAAATTTATTTATATTCGTAGAAAATGTGTAAGAAAATACCAACACAATTCCTACGAAATATGTTTCATTTCCTATCCGTAGGAAGTGTGTCAGAAATTATCGACAAATTGCTCACGAAATGGATAATTTTTTTTAATTATATATTGTGTTATTTTAAAAACAAATTTATTAATATCCGTAGGAAATTTGTCATAAATGCCGACAGGTTTCCGACGGAATGGTTTTTAATTAATATCCGTAGGAAATGTGTAGGAAAATATTGACTTTAAGTTCCGTATAAAAAGCGTAGGAATCCATGATACACGCCTTAATACAGTCTATCAGGGCATGTACGACTTGTATTCTTGGTTACGATATAAAGGCACTCAATACAACGGGATATAACCATTCAACATCGAATGTTACATGATAAGGTGTTAATAGGCCTTTAAGATATATCAAGGCCCAACACAATCTATTAGGGCATGTATAAAGGCCTTAATTGGCCATTAAATATATCAAGGCCCATACATCGTTTAAGATATATGACTCGATATAACTCGATATAAGACGCCTGAACTCTGAGTCGAGCCGCTGATTTATTGAGCCAAGACAATCACTTCCATGATCGAGACTGCAGCCACTTATTATGGCGTAGTCGTCGAAAAACCGACTTGGGTCGGAACCTACCTTCTTCCGCCGCAAGTAGCTCCATTATGACCCAGTGGCGAATTCAGGAATTTTCGCTACGGGGGGCAAAAAGTGGGTTGGTCAAAATGGGCCGGGTCAAACTATAGTGTTAGGGGTTGTTTGTTTACCTCTTAATGGGGCTCTTAATGGTTCAGGCCTCTTACTAGTTCAGCACTTAATGGTTCAGACTGTTCACGAACGGTTCACGAACACAAGCGAACACAAATAAATTTGGCGAACACGATGAAGGATAAAGGTGGATGGCCCAGAGAGTAGCAAGAAAACTTGAATCCCTTATTGTGGAACGGAGGTAGATCATATTCGTCGATGTAAATAATAAGAAAAGAAAGAGAAATGGTGCATAAACTAGAAACCATACAATATTGTTTGGTATATAAAATTACATTTACTCAACCCGTACAATACACGGGGTTCTTGAAGATATAGCTTTTTTTATTACTTAATATATAAAATTACACTTATTCTACCCGTACAATACACGGGTTCTTAAAAATAATGTTTTTATTATTTAATATATAATAATACATTTATTCAACCCATGTAATAAACGAGATTTTTAAAGATATATTGTTTTGTTATTTGGCATATGAAATTATATTTATTCAATCCGTGTAATAAACAAGGTTTATAAAGATATATTGATTTATTATTTCGTATAAAAATTACATTTATTCAACACGTGTAACACACCGGGTTCTAACGTAGTATTATTTATAAAAACGTAATTTTATATAAAAATAAATGAAGGGCATCTTGTCATTACATATTTCTAGTAAGCATTTCTCACATGGACATCACCATATTTCTAATTAGCCAATGAGAAGGTTCTATTTTCACCACACAGATTATCATCCTATGGTTGTCCATAGTCCAATCCAACGGCTTAAACTCACTCACCAAAAGCACAATCCTATGGTTTACATCATTCGCATATTAACAGGCTATATTGGAAAACCACAATAGAACTTACTATACATCAACATTTATATCTATTCAAAAGCCGAGATATCAGGGCAACGAAATTATCAGCATGTATGTGTTTCCATTTTCTAAATGTTTCAGAACGTTTAATCCCGAAACGAGTTGTGTAAGTAAAAAGGCAAGATCATTCACGGGACTCTTCGACAGGAACAGTTGAGTTTGACAAACACACAAAAAAACCCAAACAACACTCGGTTCCTAGAGAGAGAAAATGTTAGGAGGAGGAAAAGGAGGCAAAGGATTGGGAAAAGGAGGAGCAAAATGACACCGTAACGTTCTTCGGGACAACATTCAGGGAATTACGAAGCCGGCAATCTGTCGGCTTGCACGGCGTGGTGGCGTGAAGATATTCTTGGAGAATGTGATAAGAGACGCGGTTACTTACACAGAGCATGCGAGGAGGAAGACCGTTACTCCCATGGATGTTGTTTATGCATTGAAGAGGCAGGGGCGTACACTTTATGGTTTCAGTGATTAAGGTCTCGAATAGTTGGGATCTGGTTAGGTTGTGTAGAGGTTTGTTAGGCGGTTGTGTAATTGAAGTTTGTTTGGGAATCAAGCGATTTTGAATTGATTTTGCTTTATTTTGGTTTTATTATTGATTTGAACTTCTGTTGATGTTCGTATCTGTTTTGTGAACTTCTGTTGATGTTAATAAAAAGCTTTTGTCGTAAAACGGTCAAAAAAATAGTAGACCTTTTTTTCTTTATTTATCCGTTGGAATTCTGTAGGAAAAAAAAGATAGTTTCGTAGGAAATGTGTAAGAAAAAAAGAATAGAAGTGTGTAGGAAAAAAAACCAATTTTGTCAGAATTACGTAGGAAAAAGGAATACATTCCGTTAGAATTGTGTAGGAAACAAAACTAGTTTTGTAGGAAATGCGTAGGAAAAATGAATACATTCAGTTGGAATTGTGTAGGAAAAAAAATATTTCCGTAGGAACTGTGTAGGGAAAACGAATACATTACGTTGGAATTGCGTAGGAAGAAAAAACAAATTCGTAGGAATTGTATAAGAAAATTAAAATTTAATAAATATTATATAATAAATATAAATATAATTGTTTTAAACACAAAATTTTAAAAAATAAATATTCCGTGGGAAATGCGTCGGAAAGTTAAGAAAATTAATTCCGTGAGAAATAAGTAGGAGAATTTTAACGAAACATTTTTGTGGGAAAGGAGTAGGAAAATCCGTAGGAACTGTGTAAGAAAAAAATTACCCACGAGGAGAATTCCGACAACCCATTTTAGTGGGAAATCCGTGGGTAAACGCAGTTACCCACGGATTTCCCACGGAAATTGACGTAGGAATAGTAGCAGTTTTCTAGTAGTGTGGTATCGATACCGAATACACCGGCATGGTACCCGTGTTTTACCAGTAAATACCAGTACCGGTACCAAAAAACGGGAAAATGAGTATCGGTACCCAATACCAAATGCTCATCCCTAGACCATACCGCCTATATAACACCCAACCTTACTCTCACCAAGAGAGTTTCTTACTAAATCAACTTAGATCATCACGTAAAACTAATTAATCTCATTCATTTTATTGGTGAATATACATCTGTATAATTATTCCATTTTTAATATACTTGATAAACATTCTGTTAAGGACAAAATGTCCCCTTATATATACGGTGATGTGAATATTATTGCGAGCCTAATATATATTTGTAGCAATTATCGTGACAATGAAAAGTTGTAAGCTTGTGATAATAAGTTAAAATTGTTTTTTAATTATGCTGACAATGAGAAGTTGTAAGCTTTTGATAATACGTTAAAATGTTTTTATGTGGGTAGACATTTTTCATTCTAAAATCTTAAATGGGAAGTTGTAAGCTTCTGATAATCCGGCCGGTGTATGTCTTCGCCTTCGGAGATCTTATGGAAGCCCACGGCTTTTTACATTTGGGAAAGAAAACTAAGAGATTACTCATGACCTTGTCAATCTCACGTGTTGGTATATTTGGAAAGGGAGAAATGAGGCGGCTTTCGAAAATCTTGAATGCGGTGCGCATGATATCCTAGGGGAAGTTAAATCTAGAAGTTTTGTCTAGTAAAAAAATAGGTCTTCTTTTCGGTCTATTCATTCGATAGGAAGAGTGCTGTAAATAGCCATTGTATATGTTGTAATTTTATTGTCTTTTGCCGGTTTGAATCAGAGGCGTGTTGTATGTTGGCCTTTTAGCGGTTTGAGTTGAAGGTGTGTTAATGAAGTGTACTTAAAAAACAAGAAGATGATATTTTCTAGTGACTACAATTGTGGTAGGTCCTAGATGATAAACATAAAAATGTGTAGAATTAAAACACCCTTGGTGCGCCATTACCACGACTAAAACATTCTGATTTTATTAACATATTCAAAGTCTTAAAACATAACTTGTGAATGTATAAAGTTGCACATGATTTCATTTTAATTTATAAGAATTTGTTTTATGTTTTTGTTTTTGTTTCTCTTTATAAAACTCTGTTAAAATCTTTTAATAAGTTTTCAAGTGATCTTTGTATTATTTATCATGTCCTATTCTTTAATCTTGATTTTCATCGCTTGATACTTCATTCCTTAAACCTTGACTTGAACTTGGCAATTGGGCGTTTTCAAAACTCTTCATTTTTCACACGAACGACCCAAGGTTGCAGCGTGTACCGATCATGGAGCATCCGGCCTAGACTTTATAAGGTCGATGGTGTACGGTTTGACCGTCATATCAATCCTGATGATTCTATTGTTGAATCTTTTTGTTTGCTGCACATCTTAGTAGAGTTAATCCACGATTCCTTTGATATTTGGTGATGTTTTAATATTAGTTGTGAGGATTTTTGCATAACTATAATTACAAGTATGATATATGAAAGTATGCTCATGTATACTTAACAACTATATCACATTTCTTTGTTATCATCAAAATGTGTGCATTTATAATTAGGGTTATTGGATTTTAATGATCCTAAGTTTCACTTGGCTGTTAATAATCTCAACTTTAAAAGTTTCTTCCAACGATCTCAACTTGTAAGAATTTGGCCCACATTGATCATTTTCTAACATAGGTGCACTTGAATCTATTGAGTAGACCAAATTCTTATATGTTAGAAAAGGATCAGTGGGGGCCAATCTTTTACAAGTTGGGATCGTTGGAGGAAACTTTTAAAGTTGAGATTATTATCGGCCAACAGGTGAAACTTAGGATTATTAAAATCCAATCTCTTATAACTATGACCATTCATGCGCTAACAATATTGATGCATTTAATTAGAGAATTACATTTAATAACATGTATGTAAAATGCACATTTCATGACCCTTACAAGTCTCCTTGAGTGAAGATCATCACTCACAGATTACCAAGTCTCCTTGGTGTAACAGTATCTCGGTGCCATGCTGATTTCGACTGGATGTCGATACTAGTATTGGTATAACTAGAACCGTTACTCATATTCATTTTAATAGTTTTTGATTGACGTAAAACACGCATTAATATCCTTTTAGGACTATCATAACTTTATTTTTTGGTTTTATATTTCGGTTGTTGTACTGAATAGATAATTTATCGTAGTGAACTAACCATTTAGCTTTTCTGGTAAAGCCTATTTGACAAAAGATAGTGAGCCTAAGGGTGGAGGGTATAGGTTCGGGGAGTTGGGTGTTTGAGTGGGAGTCACCGATCGGTGACCACCCCCACTTGATTGAGTTGGGTGTTTGAGTTGGAGAGAGTGAACAAAAATTGGTGATTGTTCACCGATGTGATTGAGAGGAGAGGAGAGAGAGAGAGGACCATGAGAACCATGAGAACCACTTATTAGGGTGAACGGGGCGTACAACGGGGAGGGCATCGGTGACCCTATCCACCGACCGGGAACACCGCCGCCATCCCTGCGGTGACCCGATTCGGGGAAGGGATTGGGGGGGAGTTCACCGAAGAAGGGGAGGGTTGTTGGTGGGGCCAGCCTCACTTTCAACCAATCACTAATTTTTTTTTTTAATAAAAAACCAAGTCACCTAAGAGGGGAGTGCCGCCATCAATTTAGGGTGTTAGGGGAGTTTAAGAGGGGAGTTGACGTGGCACACGAGGATTGGTTATGCGTAAGAGAGGGGACTCCCCTCTTAGGGGAGTGCCCCCCTCACCCTTAGCCCTTAGATCAACTTGATGGATTGATGAGATTAAAAGTAACAAAAATTAATATTAAATGGTTTTTGTCTTATTATGTCTTTAATATTATAATTCAAAAGGGGTAATTTAGTAAAATAACTCTATTTTGTCTTTTTTATCTTTATTGTTTTTTATTAGTTTTTTGTATTATTATATTACTTTTTATTTTTTAAACATAACTTTTTTATTAAAAACATTTTAAAATTCAGATTTTTTAAACATTTTTTTATACTTTTTACAATTTAAGTTTTACGTTAAACTTTTTACGTTTTACGTTTTTTTGACGCGCCGTTATTACGCCGGGTTTTTTCAAGCGTCGTTATTTTAACACGCCGTTTTTTTACGCGCCGTTTTTTACGCGCCGGTTTTTTACGCGCCGGTTTTTTACACGCCGTTTTTTTACGCGTCGGTTTTTTACGTTTTACGTTAAAATTTTTACGTTTTACGTTTTTATGTTTTACGTAAAACTTTTTACGTTTTACGTAAAACTTTTTACATTTTACGTTTTACGTTAAAATTTTTACATTTTACGTTTTACGTTTTTACATTTTACGTTTTACGTTTTTACGTAAAAAGTTTTACGTTTTTCAACGCCGTTTTTTACGCGCCATTTATTAACGCCATTTTTTACGCCGTTTTTTCAACGCGCCGTTTTTACGTTAACGTAATTTACGTTTATAACGTCGTTTTTTACACATTTTTTTACGTAACAGTTTTTACGTTTATGTAAACTTTTTGCGTTTTTTACGTTTTAGGTAAAACTTTTTACGTTTTACGTAAACCTTTTTTACGTTTAACGTTTTTACGTTTTACGTTAAAAGGTTTACATTTTACGTTTAAAAGTTTACGTTAAACTTTTTACGTTTTACATTTTACGTAAAACTTTTTATGTTTTACGCTTCACGTTTTTACGTTTTAGGTTAAAAAAGTTTACGGTTTACGTTAAAAACTTTACGGTTTAATTTTTTTTACGCAAAAACGAACGCACCCAGAAATCGCAAACTCGGGAGGTGTCTCAGATATATTGTTATCATCATCGACACCTCAAAAAAATATAAAAACCCAACAAACAAAAAAAAAGAGTGGAATCTTAAAAAAAACGATGTTTTGGCTCAGATTATCGGATAAAACAAGAGGCTGCAAAAAGTGGGGTTGCAGGTTCAAAAACCCTACCCTCCGCCGTCCTTGCCGCGCCATCGTCAGCAAAATCTACGTTTTTTTTTTTGCATCATCGCCGCCCATCCATCGAATAAAAAACCCACAGATTCATAGAACACAAATCAAAACCCCCCAAACATATCAAAAAACCATCAGATTCGTAAAACTTAAAAATTTCAACCAGATCATTCAAACCAGAAGGAACATGAACATGTTTCAAACCAGATCATTCAACCCAGAAGGAACAGGAACATGTTTCAACCAGAAAGGAACAGTAGCATCATTCAAACCAAATCAAAAAAATATCAAGAACATACCAAAAATCAAAACAAACATCAAAGAACACAGGCCAAAATATGAAAATCCCCAACATACCAAATCAAAACAAATATCAAGATCAAATTCCCCACACATGCTAAACCCAGAAAAATCAAGAACACATGGCAAAAAAAAAATACCAGAGAAATCAACAACACAGGAGGAGACCGGGACCTCCGCCGCTCACGGCGGCGCTGCCGCCGGCCCACCACCCAGCAATCGAACCGCCACCACCGCTCACGGCGGCGCTGCACCCCCCAATCGGAGCGGCGATGATGGCGGCGGTGGTGATCTCACGGAGCTTCCGTTTTCTGTTCTCCGGCCTTGTCGTCGCTGTGTGTCGCCACCACCACAGTGGTGGCCGGTCGTTTAGTTGAGCAGGGGGTACAACTGTACAAGGGGGAGGGGGCCGGAGATGAGGGTGTGTGGTGGATTGAATCTGTCGAATCATTTTTCAAGAGAGAGAGAGATGAGGGGTATGTGGTGGATTGAATCTGTCGAAGCATTGTTCTGTGTTGTGGGTATTTTTAGAGAGAGAATGGTTACAATTTGGGGTTTTGAAATATCAGAGAGAGAGAGAGAGAGAGAATAAATGGAACATGTATGATTTAAATAGAACATCTTGGGGTGTGTGGTGAATGTCAGGGGGCATTAAATGAAGAGAGAAAGAGGGGGATTTGACATTTCAGGGTAAAAGACCAAAATAACCTTTTAGTTGGCATGATCTGATTGGTTGAAAATGGTTCTCATGGTTCTCATAACTGGAGGTGGTTCTTATTCTAGCGGCTACCTATATATATAGGAAAAAGATCCGTTAGGAAACCACCCCTTATTGCGAGAACCGCGAGAACCAGGGGTGCAAACGAGCCGAGCTACTCGAGCTCGGCTCGGAAAAAAGCTCGAACGAGCCGAGCTTAAACGAGCTCAAGCACGAGCCCGAGCCTAAAAACAAGCTCGTTTACTAAACGAGCCCGAGCTTCGTTTATCGAGCTCAAGCCGGCTCGCGAGCTTAATCGAGCTTTCTCTTTATATATTTTTTATTAATATATTAAACATATATTTATATAATAATAATTACCATTTATATAAATATAAATAAATAACTAAACTAGGGAAAAGATCAAATAGGAAGTTTATTTTGGCTAGGAAGGATAGGAAGCATTAGGATTATGACATGTGGCAAATTTTAAAATAAAGAGAAAGGGTATTTTAGTCAATCTCATCATTTCTTCTTCCTTCTTCTCCCCAGTTACTTCAAAACCCACCATTTTCAAAACCCACCATTTTCAAAACCCACCATCTCCAACCTTTTCTTCACTTACTATCTCAATAATCACTACATTATAGTGCGATTTTCGTCATCAATCAATGATTCAAACACCCGATCAACGTGTTCTTCAGCTTTTTTTTTGAAGAAAACCCAGTTTAATTTGATTCAAACTCTCGTTTTTTCCCGTGATTTTGAAGATAATCACTCGATCCGTTCGATTCAATCGCTCATAAGTGTTTCTATCATTCAAATTTCGTCAATCGATGAAGAAATCGGCTTCGATCCATGTAAGAAATTCTTTAATTTCATTTTCACGATCTAGGTTTTTCATTTAGTCATTGCGTTTTACGATCTCGGCGGGGGTCCGGGGGCGGCAGCCCCTGGCGGGGTCCAAGGGGCAGAGCCCATGGCTGGGGTTGAGCTGACCTGGTTCAGACAGTTTTATGCCATTGCGTTTTAGAACTGCATTCCTGGTTCAGACAATTCACAGATAACTATTGTCCTGGTTCAATGTGTTTTAGAGAGAACACTTTATTTGGTGTTTTTATGCCATTGCGTTTTAAAACTAATACATTTTTATGCATTTTCTGGTCATTGCGTTTTAGAAAAACACATTTTTGAAGTGTTTTTAGTCATTGTGTTTTAGGTAAAACACATTTTTTGGTGTTTTCAGTCCATTGCGTTTTACAGAGAACACTTTCTTTTGTTTTTTTAGGCCATTGCGTTTTAGAAATGAGACATTTTTAAGTGTTTTCTGGCCATTGCGTTTTATAAATAAGACATTTCTTTGTGTTTTTTGTGCATTGCGTTTTAGGTAAAACACATTTTTATGTGTTTTCAGTTCATTGCGTTTTAGAAAACAGACATTTTAAGTGTTTTCTGGCCATTGCGTTTTAGAAATAAGACATGTGTTTGTGTTTTTGGTGCATTGCGTTTTAGGTAAAACACATTTTTATGTGTTTTCAGTCCATTGCGTTTTACAAACTACACTTTCTTTTGAGTTTTTAGGCTATTGCGTTTTAGAAATAACACATTTCTTTGTGTTTTCTGGCCATTACGTTTTACAAATAAGACATTTCTTTGTGTTTTTGGTGCATTGCGTTTTAGAAAAATGTCATTTTTTAGGTTTTTTTTTTCATTGCATTTTACGCAACTGGGTTTTCAAATTTTTTTTCGAAAATATAGCAATAGTATACTTGTTTTAAAGATAAAAAACGCTCGTTTTTTTGGTGCAATTTTATAAAAAAATAATGTCGTATGAAAGAGTTATTAACGTTTAAAAAATGGGGGAGGGAATTGGAGGAGAGAGAAACTATTGCCTTGGATTGACTAGAATGCCCCTAAACAAACTCACGCGCCTCTTTTTTCCCCTTCAATTTCCATCATTTAATCTTAACCCTTGATTAACTAAATGGATAGTCAAGATCACTTCCTAGCCTTCCTAGCCAAATAAACTTCCTATTGTATCTCCACCCAACTAAACTATATGTATAATAATAATTATAATTAATATAAATTAATTAATAAATACTAAACGAGTCGAGCCCGAGCCGAGCTCGAGCTAGAAACATTAACTTCGAGCTGAGCTCGAGCTTCGGAAATAAAGCTCGAATCGAGCCGAGCTCGAGCTTTCATATGTTAAACGAGCTCGAGCTCGGGCTCGGCTCGGCTCGGCTCGTTTGCACCCCTAGCGAGAACCAATGTGAACACAACAAAAAATGTCTAAAAATAGCTAAAAAACAAAAAAAAATTAATATTTTTTATGTTAAAATCGCTACTTTTAGTAGCAAAAAAAAATTTTAAATTTTATTTAAAAAAAAAAAAAAATTTTTGGCTACTAAAAGTAGCGATTTTAACATAAAAAATATTAAAAAAAAATTTAGATTTTTTTTTTATTTTTTAGGTTTTTTGGGGGTTTAGTTTTTAGCATTTTAGCTTGGGGGGGGGGGGGGGGGTTTAGGTTTTTGGGGGTGGGGGAGGGGGGTTGGTTTTTTTTGGGGGGGGGGGGGGGGTGGGGGTTAGGTTTTTTTAGCTATTTTAGGTTGTGTTCACATTGGTTCTCGCGTTTCTCGCAATAAAGGTGGTTCTCGCATGAACCTTACCCTATATATATATATATATATATATATATATATATATATATATATATATATTTGTGAAATATATATATTAACAACTTAGAAACTTATCCATCTACAACATAGTTCAATAAACAAAATTTCCTTACAACTCAATACAAGTCCTAATACACATTCAAGATGGAAGACTTGTACATAGATTACACATAGACCTAAGTGTCTAACGAAATTAGGACACTTGTAGGTTACGTTGCGAGACAAGAAGACCACCCGTGATTACTAGTACGCTTACACGGACGCAATTCAGTGAGTTCATGTACCCTTTTCCTCTTTTAAACGTTTTTCAGTTTTACAACTATTGGGGGAGATACATGTACAATGGTATGATAAGCTAGGGAATGAAACACACTTAGATCATGTGCGAATATGCTGGGACTTAAGGACCATTAATCACACATATAGACCGAGGAACGAAAGGGGTAGATCTATTGGGTTTTGGCGAGCCCCACTATTGGTCCCCGAGACCGGAAGAGTGCTTTTGTGTCACAATCGAGGGTAATCGACACATAAATTCGTCAAGGGTTGGATTGCTTCCTATGTCGTCATACATATTAATGTCTTTGCAAAACATTAATGATCAATGATTTCATTGACGCTTTAACATACCAGATTTTATATAAATTATTTCAAATGTTTTAAAGATTCATTTGATACAAGAACAACTACATGAATTCACCAACTTTTGTTGACGTTTTTAAACTTACATGTATTTCAGGAAATTAGTGGAACTTTGCGCGTAAAAAGAAAGTGGTCACACGATGTGGAAACCAAGAATGATGCCAACTTTTGGAGGGTTTGCCCGCTATATACCGCCTCCTTGCGGACATATAGTGGCCAAAGCCTTGATCTTTAGACTTACATTTTGTTGAAAATGTCTTTTATGAAATATTACATTTGAAGGTTGTACACAATATACTAAATTCCGGTGTTGTAACTTTTGAATTTCATATATCACATTGGCTTGCTTGGTTTGTTTTTATCATACACTTCGTTTACTTATTCGTATGCAATGAGAATCATTCACGGTCACACCTTGCGCTTCCGCCTATGAGCGGGTGTGACATTAAACAAGTTTATAAAGATTTAAGCAAAGTTCTTCAAAACAGAAAGTTTAGGAGGTTCTTGGTCCTTAAACTTGATGGAGAACAACAACACCTAAGTCCCACAATCATGTGTTTGATTGAGGACGAGGTGGTACAAGTTCTTCACAAGAAATGAACTAAAAGATGAGCATCTATAAAGTTTAGCGAAAGCAGAAAATTAAACCCACTTTAGACACCAAAATCGGAGTAGTGCTACCTTGTTACACTTTGGTGAGCATTTGGTAACAAACCTTGATGTTGTCCAAGTGTTTTGAAGTAAGAAAACTCAAAGAATAAGTAGTAGAAGTGAGTTAGAACTCACTTTGAACTCGAAAGATATTCTGCCCAAAATCAGAATTTATGTATGATTTGAAGTGTTTTAAGAGTGATTAAGTGTTTGGAAACTGTTTAGAAGATGTCAAGGGGTTGTATTTATAGTTGGGATTAGGGTTTGGGTATTAAATGATGTGGTTGGGCGTTGAAAGGGGAAAATGGAGCCAAAATTCGCGTGTTTTAAAAGATTCTGCCAGGTCTGGTCATTTTGCACGGCCGGGCGGATCAAGTGCACGGTCATGCGGATCGCGGATAGCAGGGTGGTGCACATCAGGTGCGCGGTCATGTGGATTGCAGTGTGCATGGCCGTGCGCTTCAGTTGCACGGCCGTGCACCACCTGCAGAATTTAACAAACTTTCTAGAATTTGCAGTTTGACCCCTTGAGTTTGATAATTCCATTATTTTATGCTAAAGCTTGGTAATTAACATGTTTTCAAGCATGGAAAGCGTATGTAAGTATAATCCGTGTATCGTGAATGTATGTATGAGCGCTTGCACGTATAACAAGTGTCGGTTTGAAAGTAAACACGTATTTAATGATTGATTGTATGTATAACACGTATGTATAAAGCATGAAGTTTAATTATGATCAAAGCATTGGATTACAAAGTTGGAAACGAAATACGAATACAAGTTGATTACAAGTTTCCAAAAATAGAAGTACGATTACATTTTCTAAATAAGGAAAGTACAAATATACGGAGCGTTACAATTCTCGCATCCACGCCCTCTTACGGGTTATTCGCTTCCACGTCGCTCACAATTTTTAGAAACAAACGTTTTGACATACGGAACCTATGACGAAAAATATCATCGTTGTATTTTGGTTCCTTGACAAAATAATCCGCCATAAGGGTTTCGTGGCCACTCTCACGATCACAACGAACATATTGTTTCTTGCTAGATGTGCCCGTTTGTAACAACCCTGGGTAAAACCAACACCCTCATAATATATCTAACACTCTAGTATATTTTAGAATACCCCAATATGTCTTATAATACACCCCGTATGTAAAAACCGAGCCCGAAATACGTTATAGTATTTAAAATAAATTAAAAACATGAAATATTAAGCTGAGGCGGGCCGCGTAGGACCTCACCTCAAGCTTACGCGGGCGATATCAAGGCTGGAATCTGACTTCGCTGATTTCTTTAGTTCAAGCGGGCCGCGTAAGCTTTAGCTTACATTATGCGGGCCGCGAGAGACCTACAACGCGGAGACACCAGATGCCGACACGTGTCGACATCGTGGCGGGTCTACTTGGTGACCGGGATCAGCTATACTTTGACCGTGTGTTGACGCGGGCCACGTAAGACTTCGCCTTACCTTACGCGGGCCGCCTGGGAACCAGATTTCAGCACTATATAAGAAGGTAACAGGTTTTCGTTTTCCGTCGCTCATTTCTTTCATTCTAAATCACAATTTCTGTAGTAGGCTTATAATACGCGGGTATTATATCCCCTAATTAGCAAGGTTCTGCTCCGTTGTAAGTATTATAACCCCAGTTTCATAACAGTTACGCTGCCCGATTGATTTAGGGTTCCGTAACAACTGTTGTGGTTCTGCCCGACGTAGTTGTTGGAATGCAATCTCGGGGAGGGTATCATTAATATTTTCAAAGGGTTATGATACTAACCAATGTACATTTGTATAAATTATAGATTATATCCAGGAAACCCTTACAAGAAGTCTAAGATAGCAATGTGAGTTTATCCTCTTTTTGTTAACCTTTTTGGAATGTTTTACAAAACCTTAATTATTTACAATGTGATTAAGCGGTGATTGAGTCTTTGTAGTTCTTCAATTACTGACGGTATTATGGGGTTTTGTATACAAAATTTATTACTACGAGTAGTAGTAATAGTCGGAATGACAGTACATTACCATTAGACGACGAGTTAGCCAATGGGTAATTTGACCATAGCCATAGATCCGGTCGAGTGGCAAGTACTGAATGAGTAATTGTGTAGAAATAAACAATGTGATCGCTCTCAATACTGTTTTAATTGATAAAATGTTTCTTGATTAAACTGGGATTCACTCACCAGTATTTCCGACTGACAAATGTTTTTAAAACGCGTTACAGGTAACACAATGTGAACAGCCAATTAGTGAAAAGCCAGCTGGAGAGCACTGAAGGCTTGGAAAAAATGTGGCTATAAAAGTTACCTAATAAACGATGTTTTAAATTCAATAAAATAGGGTTTATCCCTATAAAAGTATTGTAATAAGAAACTTGGGTTTTGCCCATGTGACTGTTAATATCAAATATGGTGGTTTTACTCTGATAAACATTTCCTAACTACGGTCCTGATGTAAATTCCGCTGCGAGATTTAAACACCTGATACCACCAAACTCTGAGCTCGCGTCCGCCCGTTCCCGGGACAGAATAGGGATCAGGGGTTGCGACAGATGGTGGTATCAGAGCCTAGCCACTGGTCTGAGCCAAAGAAGTGTTCTGCTGACACTTAAATTCTAAATTTTGTGTTAGGAAATAAATTTTAGAAATAAATGCCTAACTGTATTTATTTGTTATGTGTTATTTGACTATTTGTTAGTTTACAGTATGAGTGATCAAGGACCCTCAGACATGAGTCGTCAATTGTCTGAATCACCTAAGAGTGAAGGTACTTCTTCACAGCTTGCCCTTTCTGGGTATTCTGCTGATCAGGAAGAAGGAGTGTTTGCTTTTAGAGCTCAGTCAGAAGAGCCATTCCCTCATAAGAAATGAGGATGGTTCAGTAAGGAAGCTTTTGCTCGTAGGAAGAGAATGCGAAAGTTGCAACAGCAAAGAGTTATAGCAGCTGCTAAGCGAAAAACAGATGCCCATACACAGGATATGCTTAATAGAAGCCTAGCTAATTTCCATATCCTAGCTACAACTGCTGCTGACCCGAGTCTGGAACAACTAGTAGCCCCACAACCACAAAACCCAGATCAACCCATGGAGATAGAAAACCAGGAAAACCAAGTGGAGATGCATGACTTTAACCCAGAACAAATCCCTAGGATACCTGCACCAAACCCTCTAGACCCAAATTATGACCCCTGGTGGGATAATAATAGGGACTTTGTGCAACGTTACCCTATCCATGAAGACACACCCATACAGAACATAGGAGCCTATCCAGGTATGGACCCTTTAGATCCCTATTACCATGATGAATATATTAGGGAGATCTTAGAAGATCCTTACCGATTTCAGGCACCTTCACCCCCATATAAGGAACCCGCACCCCAGATTCCAAACCCAGTCCTAGAACCTGCATCCCCAATGAGTGCAGAAAACGCTCAAGAACTTAGGACTTTTGGGGATGAAATTTTAGAAAGCAGTGAGAGAATGCGTCAGGTGGGAGAGCGTCTCGTATGGAAATACGATGAACGCAATATGGATTTTTGGATAAATCCATATCCGTGAATGTGAGAATGGAGGAAACGGTAGTAGTAATAATAATAATAAAATAAAATAAAATTATGTGTGTACGGATGCATAGTATTATTAGTGTAATTTTCTTTCTGTTGGTATTGTAATCTTTATTTCAGTACCAGTGTGTAATAGACGCATAGTATATAAAAATAGAGTACAAGTCGCAATGATCGACGTTTTTGGCTAGATTTCGTATCATGTGATTACCTATATTAAAAATATTATGTTGTGATATTAATATGGGGTAACTGTTTAAAATTCAGATGGCCGACGAAGGAAATCAAGGAAATCTGAATAATGATAACCATAGTAACATTAACGTGGTTAATGAGAATCCAAGCATCAATAACAATAACAATCAAGTGGATAATAGTGCTATCCAACACATAGTAGCACAAGGAATTATAGATGCAATGCCATTTATTCTTCAAACTATTAAGGATGCTGATAATAAAAGTAAGCATAGCAGTAAATGACCAAGTGAACCAGAACACAGCGTGAACAATGGACCAATACTTCAAATGCCCATTCCCAAAAGAAGAAGAACCATGCCTTATGGCTGTTCATATAAAGAATTATGGTCTTGTAAACCAATGGAATTCTCAGGCAACGAAGGGGCCATTGCAACCTTACGCTGGATAGAAAAGACTGAGGCAGTCTTAAGAATAAGCAAGTGTGCTGAAGAAGATAAGATAATGTTTGCTTCTAATCTGTTTAAGAATGCAGCACTAGAATGGTGAAACACTATCCTCCAATCAAGAGGAAGTGATAGAACCTACAATATGGAATGGGAAGAATTTAAGAACAAGGTAGAAAGGATATTCTGCCCACCCAATGAAAAGGAACAAATAGCAAACAAATTCCTAAACCTTAGGATGACTGGTGTGGATAGTAAGGGATACACTAAAATATTCTTTGAATATACTAGAATAGTGCCAACCCTTGCTTCACCAGAACCAATGTTAATCTCCCGTTATATTTGGGGATTAATTGGAGAGATAAGACGCGTAGTCAAGGCAGCAAGACCTCAAACTATAGAAGAAGCTGTAGAACTAGAAAATACCTTGACAGATGAATTAGTCCGTACCCAAGAAGAGAATCAAAGAAGGAACCTAACCCAAAAGCTCACACAAGAATTTTGTTCTGGAAATTCTAACCGTAGGAAAAATATAGGTTCTACCTCTGCAACCTACTGTAGGTATTGCAAAAGAAAGCATTCCGGAAGATGCTCCATATATTGTAACTTTTGCAAAATATCGGGACACAAGGAAGAAAACTGCAGGAAGAAAGCTAACAGCAGGATATGTTACAATTTTGGAGAACAAGGTCATATCAAGCTAAATTGTCCAAAATTAGCTCCAGCTCCAGACAACAAGAACACTAAAAATGCTAGAGCATTTGTTCTGACTGCAGATGAAGCCAAGATGATTCCAGATGTCATAGCTGGTACATTTTTAGTTAATGATGTCTTTGTTAAAGTATTATTTGACTCTGGTGCAAACCAAAGTTTTATTAATACATCATTTTGCAAAATTCTAAATCAGTCATTAACTAAACTACCACTAGAATGCCTAGTAGAGACAGCCAATGGAGAAACCGTTAGGATTTCTGAAATCTTGCAAGGAGCAAGAATAGAAATTTTAAACCAAACATTTAGGGAAAATCTTTATCCCATGAATCTGGCAGGATTCGATGTTGTTTTAGGAATGAATTGGTTAATAACAAATAAAGCCAGTTGTTGGAACCTGAAGGTTTATTCATGTAGGTTAGTATAGTTTAAGGGTTGATTATGTACTTGTTTAGTTTACATGTTTGGGTCGATTTTGTAAGGGTTGGGCTAGTAGACTTGATGTCGCAATGGGCCTAGTGTTTAGCCCAGTTATTTTGTATTTAAACAAACCTCAATCTTTTGGTTGAGGTTGTTGGTCAGTTGTTTGATTGCGACACAAGGGACACAAGAGAACCGATTTCAGTTGAAGTCTTGTATCAGTCTTTGCTTTATCATTGAATGCAAGATTTCGGTTTGTGATTCATTTGTTATTCTTGTGTTGATTATTATTATTTGTTCTTGAATCGACTTGTGATTGTTTTCCGCACCTTCACAAGTTAAAGGTTGATATCATTGAAAGATCCTAACGGGTTTTACAATTGGTATCAGAGCCATTGAAGTCTTTCAAGGCTCGGTTTTGATATCATTCAGATTCAAGAACCTATTTTGCTACTGATCCAGTTTTGTTGCTTGTTTTTGCAGTGAAAATTATAGCAATACTCATTCTGTTCTTGATCGAATCTTTAAAAAATTGCTGATTTTGGTTTGTTGATTTCAGAAAAGGTGTTTGCTGAATTTTCGGAAAGTTGGAGGTCAACAGATTCAAAGATTACGATATCTTTGAATTTTTGAAAGTGCTGAAAATTAGGGATTGCGAGTCAACAGATCTTATCTCTTATCTGTTTTGCAGGTTTCGACTCGCAACCTTCATCAGTCTCGGCTCATCCTGTTTGGTTTCGACTCGCAACCTTCATCAGTCTCGGCTCATCCTGTTTGGTTTCGACTCGCAACCTTCATCAGTTTCGGCTCATCTTGTTTGGTTTCGACTCGCAACCATCATCAGTTTCGGCTCATCCTGTTTGGTTTCGACTCGCAATCAATTACGGTTTCGAGTTGTTTAATTTCTGGTTTCGACTCGCAACGACACTGATCACGGACTTTTGACCTGTTGACTATTTGGACTTAAAATTTAATTAAATTATTAACTGATTAATTAAACATGTCGACAAATAATACTGACCTGGCTGCCCTTAACAAACAACAAGAACTGGACTCAAAGGTTGGAACCACTACACGCATTCCTAGGTTAACCGATACAAATGATTTTCCAGAATGGAAATGGCGTTTTGAACAGCATGTGAAGGTCAAGGACTCAAAGATATGGAGAAGCATCTTAAGAGGTCCAAGGGAGATTATGACTGACAGTCCTACCGAACCCGGACTAAAAGTAAAGAAAGCAAAGAGTGAATATACTGAAGAAGATTTCAGTATAATTGAGGAAGATGATAGAGCACTGTCCTATTTAACCATGGGATTGGGCCCTGATATTGATATTGGCTTTCGCACTTGCAAATCTGCTAAGGAACTTTGGGAATCGTTGATTGACGTTTACGAAAGGAATGAAGACATGAAAGAAAGTCGAAGGAACTTGCTCAGACAGAACTTCAATAACTTCAATCACATCTATGGGGAGACTGTAGATAATCAGATTCAGAGGTTCGTCAAGTTAGTCACACAAATGCAGATGGAAGAGATTCCTACTTCAAATGCATCAACAAATAGGCAACTTTTAAATGCATTACCTAAAAGTTGGGATCATCATGTGGCTATGATCAAGAAAACAAAAGATCTTGCTAGATGCAGTTTATCTGAAATGACTTCTCATATCAAAGCATGTGAATTGGATGATAAGCAAAGAGAGACCAATCATAAAAACAGTATGTTAGCTGCAGGATTCACTATTGCACCATCTTCATCAAACAACAATGCAGCCATCTTGTCTCAAGGAGGTTTTCAAATGTTTAGCAATGCTGCATCTGTTAAAGCGGCTCCTAGTCCAGCAAACATCTACTACTCTGGGTCTTCTGCTCAAGTTGCTCAAGTTGCTCCATATTTTCCTAATGCTGCTCCCGCTTCTGCTGTGAATACTTCTTCCGCAGCTTCCGCCTCCACTACGAACAATGAGATGATAGCTTTCTTTACTAAACAGTCAAAGGAGAATTTGGATATCGCAGCTTCTGTTAACAATTGTTTGAACGCTTTCGTTGCAGGAAAAATTGATCCTCCAAAATGGTGTAGCGAAGACCTATATCAGATTCATCCTGATGATGTTGAAGAAATGGACATCACCTGGCAGATGGCGATGGCTGCTTTCAGGGCACAAAAGTTTATTAAAAGAACAGGTAAAAATCGATGGGGAACTGCTTGGAATGGTGCTGCTAAAGTACCTTTTAACTTGCGCTGTTATAACTGTCATGAGGAAGGACACTATGCTCGAAATTGCACCAAACCACTGATAAATAGAGAACAAACTCCTGCACAGCCCGCAACACCTAATCGAGAAAGAGCTCTTGTGACCACTGCTAGTTTAACAGATGTTGCTGCTTCTGGAAGTCCTCAGCCACAAGGATTAGCTCAAGCCCTGGTGGTTCAGCCCAACATCAACTTTGATTGGAATTCAGAGATTGAGCGTCTGAACATTTCTGCTCCAGAAAATCAAGCTGCTTCAAATAACAATATTGCTTTTATGACCTCAAATGATCAAGTATCTGCACAAGAGAAGGAGACTGCTGCTGAGAACTTTGCTTTCATGACTCAGATTCTCTCAGCTCCTGTTAAAGGTCTAACCAAAGAAGAGGTACTTTATACTTTCTGCACTCCTGAATGTAGAGAAAGAGTTGAAGTTTATAGAATGCACAACGCTGAGCTAATTCAAGATTATCAAGACATAAAAAATAAAAACTTTACTTTATCGAAAAACGAAAAACTTTTCAAAGAAAAGATCGAAGCTCAGCGTAAAGACATCATCAAACTCAAGGATGATGTAAGTGTAAAATCATCTCAACTCTTATACGTTCAGGAAAAACTGTGCATAGTGACTAAGGAACTGGAAGATATCAGAGACAAATATCAAATTAATGAGCTTAACATTAAAAAATTTGATTCTTCCAGCAAACTAGTTAAAAACCTGTGCGATCAACAGCTTGCATACAAAGAAAAGAAAGGGCGCGGTTTGGGTTATAATTAGACTCCTCCTCCATATAATAATATTTACACTTATCTGTCAATGACTGAGGAGGAGATGATGAATGAGAGTAATATGACTTTTGGTTCTAAAATCAACAAGTCGTCTTCTCATGACAGACAAGTTGAGAAACAGAAGTCTACTCCATTAAATTTTGTTTCAAAAGGCTCGATTGATCCTAACGTTTCATCTTCATGTGCAGATGATATTTCTGAAGTAAAGTGTGGAGATGTTCATGGGAGTGAACCAGTTGTTATTTCAAATATTTCTGAACCTTATTTTGAACCTTATTCTGAACCAACTGAATCTGACATGGCTTTTAGTCGTTCTTTATTTGCGTCGTTTTCTGCTTATGTTTCGTCTTGTGAGCCTGTTGTTTTGGGCAAAACTGATGATGTTTGTGTTGATGATTTGAACAATAAGTGTGGTGATGATTGTTTTTCAGTTAATGTGTGTGATTCTAATGCTTCTAACGTCTCAGTTAATGAAAATGTTACAGGTGAGGTCCCTCAGGATGCATTTAGTGAAACCACTGAAACGAATTCTCAAGAAAATCAAGAGTATCCTGATTCTTCTTCTGAACCTGTCTCAGTGGGTGTCCCTAATGTTGAATCTAGTGGGACCCCATTGGAAACTGTAGTAGAAATTGAACCTGAATCGTCTTCACATGATAAATGCGTTGAGGAAATGCATATTGATGAGACTTCTGCACGTTCAGATAACGAACCTGAATTAGTTTCACATGACAAATGCATTGATGAAACGCATATTGATGAAACTTCTCCTTGTTCAAATATTGAACCAAAATTAAATAACAAAGAAAAGGATATTGATATAAGTGAGAAGTCATTAGAAGAAAAACCTTCAAAATGCTCAGAACAACCACAAGCACAACATGTTCAGAAAATCAAGACGTCAAATCATTCAAAATCAAGCAATTCGTGTAAAAGCTTTCAAAATACACACAAATTGAAGCGTCAAACATGTTTTAACTGTGGCATCGCTGGTCACATTGCCAGAAATTGTGGTCAACTCCCAAGGGCATCGTACAAGAAAAAGTCAGTGCAAGATCAGAAGGTCATGTCTAACCGATATCGTTGTTCTGAGTCAATGACGACTGAAAAGACCAAGACAATGAAAAACAACTATAGCAAGACTAAACCTTCTGATCAGGATTGGAATGCAGCCAAACGCAAAAATCAAAAACAACAAAATGATTTTCGAAGATCTCAACATAATGCTTTTGGTAACTACAATTCTAACTGGTCAAACAAGCATTGGAAACCTAAAGCTAAGGCCAAGCAATCCAATCCATCTCATACATGTCATCGAAACTCTGTCTTTCAAAATACTTCAAAGTTTTTAAATAAAGAAAACTTAGTGTGGCAGAGAGTAACTTATATTGATGCACAAGGAAAACCCAGATCCACTATGGGCTGGGTTCCTAAATCTAACTAATCCCGCTAATCGTGCAGGAACAGCTGTGGAGGACTACCGTGCGCCTCTGGTACATGGATAGTGGCTGTTCCAGGCACATGACAGGAGACTTATCCCAACTGGAAAATGTCAAAGAATTTAATGGTGGATATGTCTCATTTGCGGGAGGAGATTCAGGCAGAATCACGTTAAAAGGAACTGTACGAAACGGCGTGTTAAGCTTCGAAAATGTTAATTATGTTCCAGAACTGAAACACAATCTGTTGAGCATTTCTCAAATTTGTGATCGTGGGAATTCAGTTCACTTTACAAAGAAAGGATGTCATGTTCTTAAACCTGGAATTGTCATTCCAGAAGACTGGTTCTTAATGTCAGCAGATAGACGAGGAAACGCTTATGTGATTGATATGAACAAGAAACCGTGTGAAGAAATTACTTGCCTATTTTCGAAGATTTCAGAACATGATGGTCTATTGTGGCATCGTCGCCTTGGGCATGTGAACATGAAGAATTTGAATCGACTGGCAAAAGGTCAATTAGTACGTGATCTTCCGATAAAAGATTTCATGTTGGTTGAAAGGTGTGTTGCTTGTGCAAAAGGAAAAGCCCATCGAAAACCTCATAAGACTAAACCAGCACCCTCGACGAAGGCCGTGCTTGAACTACTTCACATGGATCTTTTTGGTCCAGTGAATGTGTTGAGTATTGGCAAGAAAGCTTATTGTCTTGTAATTGTCGATGATTATTCTCGCTACACCTGGGCATATTTTCTCAGTCACAAGAATGAAACTGTAGTCTTGGTGAAATAATTTATCACTCTGGCTGAAAATCAAGCGAGTGCTAAGGTGAAGGTTATTCGATCTGATAATGGGACATAATTCAAGAACGCTACTTTGGACACATTCTGCACTGATAAGGGAATTGATCGTCAGTATAGTGCACCACGGACTCCTCAACAGAATGGAGTAGCTGAAAGAAGAAATCGTACTCTTATCGAGGCTGCACGAACTATGCTGGCTGACTCGAAGCTTCCTAGTTTCTTTTGGGCCGAAGCTGTTAGCACGGCTTGTTATGTCCAGAATCATGCTTTAGTAAACAAACGACATATGAAAACTCCATATGAGATTCTGGAAGGACGTAAACCTTCGGTTTCACACTTTCGCATCTTTGGTTGTCCATGTGTGTTACTACTTATGGACTCTAATGGAAAGTTTGAGGTCAAAGGGGACGAATGTTACTTTGTTGGATATGCTAAAGGGTCAGCCTATAGAGTATACAACAAGGTAACTAAAAAGGTCGTCGAGTCGTGCAACATTGAATGGCTCGAGGAAAATGCTACGGACGCTAGAGTTGGACCAGATTGGTTATATGATTATGCTGAATTGTTTAAGTCATTTAACATTTTGTCAAGTGATTTTTCAGATGCAGGTGTGTCTATTCCAAAACAACCTCTGTCTTTTGAGGATACTGAAGATGAAGAACAGACAGAAGGAAGCGTCAGACATCATACAATTGATCCGCCAGGAATGGTGTTTACGCAGCATACTACGTGTCAACAAACGTCCCATCAATCCCCTGAAGGTGCTTCAAATAGTGGTTCTGCATCTAATGGTTCCGGATCTGCACTATTTCCTGAACAAATTCCTGAAGATTGCATTATTACCACTCCATTCGTTCATAATACTGCAGCATCTAATGAGGGGGAGTCTAGCAACACCACCACTGAAGACGAGACCGTACCTGACCTGGCAATTCCCACAAGTGTTCAACGGAATCATCCTATAGAGAACGTGATTGGTCCTGTAAATGCAGGAATCTTAACCAGGAGCCAATCAGGAACCATCAATACTTGTTTATATTCTTGCTATATTTCTCAAATCGAACCTAAAACTGTTGATATAGCTTTGCAGGAACCAGGCTGGGTAGATGCTATGCATGAAGAGCTAAACCAGTTTGAGAAGCTTGGAGTATGGAAACTTGTCAAGTTGCCACAGGGAAAGCGCAAACTTGGAACTAGATGGGTTTTTCGAAACAAGCAAGATTCTGCAGGGGTTATTGTTCGAAATAAAGCAAGGCTGGTGGTTCAGGGATTTCGACAAATAGAAGGCTTGGATTATGATGAAGTATATGCTCCGGTTGCCCGACTTGAAGCTATCCGGATTTTCTTAGCTTACGCGTCATATATGGGGTTCACTGTGTATCAGATGGACGTCAAGACAGCGTTTCTCTATGGGAATGTGAAGGAAGAAATTTTTGTTGAACAGCCACCAGGTTTCGTGCATCCAGATCATCCAGAATATGCCTACAAGCTAGATAAGGCATTGTATGGATTACACCAAGCGCCACGTGCTTGGTATGCCACACTTACTGAACATCTTCTGGCTCATGGGTATACACGTGGCACGATAGACCAGACTCTGTTTATCAAGAAGGTGGGCAAGGATCAGATCTTAGTTCAAATCTATGTTGATGATATTATTTTCGGATCTACAAGTGAGGAACTTTGCAAGGAGTTTGAGAGAGTTATGAAAAAGAAATTTGAAATGAGTGCTCTTGGAGAAATGACACTGTTTTTGGGTTTACAAGTCAAGCAGAATTCTCAAGGAATTCTTATTCATCAAGGGAAGTATGTGGATGACGTGCTAGCAAAGTTTAAGTTTTCGGACGCAAAGCCTGCTGAAACACCAATGGCAGAGAGACCGCTATTGACTGAAGATGAAGAAGGATCTTCTGTGGATCAACGTCAGTATAGGTCTATGATCGGATCGTTGATGTATCTGACAGCTAGTCGTCCGGATATTATGTTTGTTGTCTGCAACTGTGCAAGATATCAGGCTAATCCTAAAACTTCTCATCTTACTGCTGTTAAACGAATCTTTCGGTACCTTAAAGGCCGACCTAGGTTTGGTCTGTGGTATCTGAGGGATTCCAATTTTGACTTGTTTGCTTTTTCTGATAGCAATTTTGGAGGTACTGATAGTGACAGGAAATCTACATCAGCTGGATGTCAGTTTCTGGGTGACAGGCTCATTTCTTGGCAATGCAAGAAACAACAAACGGTGGCGATTTCTACAGCTGAAGCTGAGTATGTTGCCGCTTCTGCATCTTGCTCTCAAGTGGTGTGGATGCAACATCAATTGCAGGACTACGGTTTGACTTATCTCAACACTACTATTTACTACGATAATGATGCTGCAATACAAATTGTTAGAAATCCTGTTTTTCACTCCAAAACCAAGCACATAGACATCAAAGTTCATTTTATTCGAGATTGCTTCGACAGAGGTCTTATTACACTTGAGCAAATCGACACAGATGCAAATGCTGCCGATTTGTTCACCAAACCTATCAGCAGTTCAAAATTCAAAGTGCTTGTGGATTTTCTGAAAATGATCCGCTTTACTGACTGAGCATGTTTTTGTTTTTCGTAGGTAAATTTGTTCATAAAGTTTTCTATTCTTAGGTAGTTTTTATTTATGCTCAAATTTAGGGGGAGAAATTTTGAAAAATACAAAAACATTAAAAAATAGAAAAATACAAAAAGAGGTGTGTGGCATGACTGGGAAATGAAATGAATTTTCACATCATGGTTAAGGGCTGACTCATGTAAAACCAGTATCGAAATAGTTTGACTCTAGTACTGATATGCTGGTAGGCTCTATTCTTATGAGTAGAAACATTGACTGTTTTGTTAAGAACTAAATTAGTACATGATCTCAGAAAAGAAAATCACTTGGAATTAGCTCATTTCTATTTGAATGTCTGTATGTTGTCCGGATACACACAATTTTGGTCTGACTCTGAAATCTTCTCTGAAAAAGTCTTGTACCTCATCTGCTGCATCCAGATACATGCTGACCTGGAGGTGCTAGGCAACGACAGCTTCTGCTGCATCTAGATACATGCTGACCTAGCAGTACGTTGTCGCTCTGTAGATCAATTATACACCTGAAAGAGGCCTTCAAGTGCCCAAAAGAAACCCATGAAACCTATATCAAATTGAGAAAAACTCATTTGATCTGTATATTATACCATCTCTGCTTAAGATCTATTCTGTTCTCTTCTCAATCTATTCCCAGTTAAGATTTCAGAGATCTGGATTGGACTTGTGAAATATGTGGTAGGGAAGCTACTTACATGATAGGGTGTGCTGTCTGTAATTCCGAGATTTGATTAGTATTTGTTTGGGTGTTCATTGTTAAGAAATCAAAACATGATAAAATTTGTTACAGGCAGTTATATGGAAAAGGTCTAGGAAGATGAGTTTAGGTGGACAAATATACTGGCAATCGTCTAGATCTTTCGGTAGTAGATCAGTGTTGATAAGTGAAGTCAAGCCCGAAACCTTGTGATTTGATCCCTGAGTATCTATGCAAATTTCCTAATTTATTTTTGTAAATAATATTTTGTTATTTAATTTTTGTTTTTAGGTTTTTGTTTTGCGAATATTGCTCAGAAGGTTTAGCGGATATTTTTAAATTAAATCTGAAATTAAAATTCTTATTAAAGGGTTTATGTTGAGGTATATTTGGTAAATCTGTTAAGCCCAATCGTTAAGTCTCAAGCCCAAAAGTCAAGGGCCCATAATCAAAGTTGTGGTATAAATGGCTGGTTTCGAGTCGAAACCTAATTTATCACGCGAAACCAAGCCTCATTCTCTCTCAAGTTTCCGGTGAGATTTGAAGATTTCGACTTATCTCCGGTTACGACTCGCAATCTGCGGTTTCGACTTGCTGATAATCAAGGTATTATGATATTATTATTCAAGATTTTGCAGAAAATTATGAATACTTGAAGAACCTCCGATGAAGATTTGAAGATTCCGGCTCACAATCAAGAAGCTCCGATGAAGATTTGAAGATTCCGACTCGCAATCAAGAACACTAAGATGAAGATCATATGATTGTGTGGTTGCGACTCAGACAACACAAGGACTCGAGACCAGTGTTTGCGAGTCGCAATCTCAAGATTGCGACTAATGGTTGCGACTCATGGTTGCGACTCAATGACAAGTGGTTTCGACTCGAGACCTTTCGGTTTCGACTCATGGTCTCGAGTCAACAGTAACAGTGTTATTTATTAATTGTTTTATCTGAACACTGTTATGACAAAAGTTGGAAATTTTAATTAACTTGTGTTTTGTGCAGAAAATGGACTTGAAGTTTATCTCTTCTCACAATCAAGTAGGATATTTGGCACCTCCACCAGAGAAATACAAGCAGTTGTACATGTCACTGATGAAAGGTCTAAATAACTGCCGGATTGTTCATGCTCTTGGTGAGAATCCGGTTGTTTATGAAGAGCTTATTCAAGATTTTTGGAAGAGTGCTAAAGACGAAGTCGTTGAACGAAAGGGAGCTATAGTTGCTGAGATTCAAAAGACGAAAGTTATAGTGACTGAGCAGATGATTAGAGAAGCATTAAGATTTAATGATCAGGAAACAGATCCTATAGAACTTCCAGCTGGAACAGTGGAAGCAATTCTACGTCGTTTAAGCTACGAAGGGAAGTTTCCACCCCTGACAAAGAAGTTTGTGCATCCGTATTGGCGTCTATTGCTGCACATGTTCCTTTTGTGCATGACAGAAAATAGAGGGGGAACTGATCAGTTGAATACCACTCAGTCTGCTGCTTTGATATGTGTGATTACTAATGAGCCGTTCAACTATTCAAGATATATCTTGGAAGCGAGGAAGAGAAATGCAATCGGACTTCGAAAGGATAAGTTTCTTATGTACCCGAGGTTTTTGCAGATGATTCTGAATGATCATTATCCAGGATTGAAGAGATCTGGTGATACGTTAGAATTAAAGCCTATGGGTCCATCATGTTTTGGTGCTCTTACTACAAAGAAGGGTACTGAAAAGAAGTTTGAAGGTTTGATTCCATTGGAGAAGTTTGGTTAGTTTGTAGAGACGGAAGATGTTAGTGAAAATCCAGTACTAGTACAACCTGTTCCAGTGCATAGTGTACCTGCAAGTGCTATTGTTGCTGAAGAACATGATATTCCGAGGAGAGTTGAAGGTGAGCCTGAGACGGAGTGTATAACAGTTAACTCTGATGATGAAGGTGTCGAGATTATGTGTGATTCTGATGATGATAAAGAACTTCCTCCTGAAGTTGATGCCGTTGTTTCTACTGTTGAACCAGTGATTACTGCTGAAAGCTTGGCGATGCTGTTAAAGTCAGTAACTGACAAGATGGGAAATCCTCCTTCCAATCTGTCAGTATCAACTGAAGAGCCTGATGAAAGCCCAATGGATTCTGATTCCTTGCCATTAAAAAGGAAAAGGAGGGATCCTAGACCTGGAATGTTTGTTGAACAAGGGAAAGATCAATCCGTGAATGTTGCTGCTGATGATGAAGGTTTATATGACTTCGATTTTGAAAGAAATGTTAGTGATACCATCACCACTGCTGAGAATATCTTTGAGTTTGATGTTGATACTCAAAGAGATGAGATGGATATGGAAAATGTTGAAGTTCAAAGGGATGATATAGATGCTACTACTGCTGAAGTTCTAGCTACAACTGTTGATACTGTGCCAATTGGTATTTCTGATGTTGAAGTTCACAATGATGCTAGTCCTTCTGGAATTGTTCATGATGAACCTAGCAGTTCTAGTGGTAAAAGACCTGAAGAACCACTAAGAATGTTGTTTGATGATGATTCAAGTGATGAAGATGAGTTTATCAGCATGAGAGATATGAAGAAACGAATGTATGTGCTTGAACAAGATTCAATTCATAAAGATGCGAAGATTATCCAACTTGAAGATACTATTGTGAAGAAAGATCAACAGATTGAGCAACTTCAAGGAGATGTTAGTTTGTTGTTCAATATGGTTTATGATTTACGAGGGAAGTTGGAGAAGAAATTTGGACAAGAATTTTCTGATCCAACTGATGTTGAAAACAGAAGAAAAGCCTTCGCTAAGGATGATGCTGAAAGAAGTGATGCAATGGAACAATATTTCAAGAGAGTTACAAATCCAGTGGCAGACAAAGAGAAGGCGGAAAGGATTAAAAAGAAAAGAGAGTTGGTGATTTTGAAAAATAAGAATTTAAATCCAGATGATGAAGATGCTCATGCAACTCATCATTTAATGGATGTTGGTGAAACTCTCTATGATAAAGTTGGAAATCGTTCTGGTGTAGTTAGCTGGGGATATGATCATGATCGTAAGAGATGGTGGATAAAGAGAAAAATTGGTCCTGTCGAGTGGTACAAGCATCCAGGCCAGTTTCAGTCTTTCACTAAGGTGGATTTGACAAATTTGTCTAATGCACCTTATGTGGATGATAAGCCTGGAGGTGCTGGATATATATTTTTCGAGAGATTGAAGAGGGAGGTTGATAAGGGATTTCCTTCAATGCGTACGGCAGAGTCCATTGTTAAACCAGCTAAAGGAATTAGAGATCCTTACACAAACAAGCGTATGAAGATTGTGCATTGGCCAGCTACTGATAAAGAAAAGACGATTCCTCTAGTGAGAAAGATCCCGAAAGGTGCACTGAAGACATTACACTTTTGGGCATATGATAAACGTCTTGGGCAGGCGGTGATTGTTTGTGATGGAGAGACGAGTTATTGTTTGGTTGATCAAATTGACTTGCTAAATCTTGCTGGTGAAGATCTGGAAGTCTTGGCATGTAATCAGATCAGAGCTACAGAGAAATACGAAGCAATAGCTAAGGCTTGGACTGCTGCTGTGGCATCAGTTCTGCATATTCATAAGAAGGGATTTGGCGGTTATAAGGATAGTGCAAGTGGTGGTGATCAAGGCAATTGAAGTCAGAAGAACCTCCATGCATAAACCTAGGGGGAGATTGTTGGAACCTGAAGGTTTATTCATGTAGGTTAGTATAGTTTAAGGGTTGATTATGTACTTGTTTAGTTTACATGTTTGGGTCGATTTTGTAAGGGTTGGGCTAGTAGACTTGATGTCGCAATGGGCCTAGTGTTTAGCCCAGTTGTTTTGTATTTAAACAAACCTCAATCTTTTGGTTGAGGTTGTTGGTCAGTTGTTTGATTGCGACACAAGGGACACAAGAGAACCGATTTCAGTTGAAGTCTTGTATCAGTCTTTGCTTTATCATTGAATGCAAGATTTCGGTTTGTGATTCATTTGTTATTCTTGTGTTGATTATTATTATTTGTTCTTGAATCGACTTGTGATTGTTTTCCGCACCTTCACAAGTTAAAGGTTGATATCATTGAAAGATCCTAACGGGTTTTACACCAGTATTTTATGTGATCAAAAGTCAATACAAGTAAATTCACCAAAAGGTAAAACGATCACAATTAAAGGAGGTAAACTCTCTAGATCCACTAAATTCATCTCTGTGATGAAAACTGCAAGTTCTATAAGAAAAGGTTCTATAGTGTATTTGATTTCTATAATCACTAACACTAAAGGAAAAGAACTAAAAGATATTCCAGTAGTGTCTCAGTTTTCAAATGTCTTTCCAGAAGAATTACCAGGACTACCTCCAGACCGAGAAGTTGAATTCAGAATCCATTTAATACCAGGAACATCACCGATTGCCAAAACACCTTATCGGTTGGCACCTGCAGAAATGCAAGAATTGAAGAAACAATTAGACGAATTGTTAGAAAAATGATTCATACAACCAAGTTCGTCGCCATGGGGAGCGCCGATATTATTTGTTAAAAAGAAGGACGGATCAATGCGTATGTGCATTGACTACCGTGAATTAAACAAAGTCACGATTAAGAATAGGTACCCATTACCGAGAATCGATGATCTGTTTGATCAACTGCAAGGAGCTCGATTTTTCTCTAAAATCGATTTAAGGTCAGGATATCATCAATTAAAGGTACAGGAAGAGGACATTCCTAAAACCGCTTTTAAAACAAGGTATGGCCATTATGAATTTACTGTCATGCCATTTGGTTGAACCAATGCCCCAGCTGCATTTATGGACATGATGAACCGAATATGTAAGCCATATTTGGATAAATTCATAATTGTTTTCATAGATGATATTCTAATTTATTCTAAGAATAAAGAGGATCATGCAAAGCATTTGCGCGCACTTTTAAGTTTGTTAAGAAAGGAAAAGCTTTATGCTAAGTTTTCAAAGTGCGAATTTTGGTTAGAACAGGTACAATTCCTTGGACACCTAGTCAATCATAAAGGAATTCAGGTAGATCCAACAAAGATCGAGGCGATTACTAAATGGAAAACCCCTGAGTCACCAACCGAGGTTAGAAGTTTCTTAGGATTGGCCGGTTATCATAGAAGGTTTATTCGAGATTTTTCTAGAATAGCCATTCCTTTAACTAAGTTAACCTGTAAATCTGTTAAGTTTGAATGGGGAGTAAAACAAGAAGAAGCCTTTAAAATCCTTAAGCAAATATTAACCCACACACCCATATTAGCATTACCCGAAGGAACTGAAGACTTTGTAGTCTATTGTGATGCTTCTAAATTAGGTTATGGATGTGTATTAATGCAACGACAAAAGGTTATAGCTTACGCATCTAGACAACTTAAGAATCATGAAGAGAATTATTCCACTCATGATTTAGAATTAGGAGCTATAATCTTTGCTCTTAAAATTTGGAGACATTACCTTTATGGTAGTAAGTTTACCATATTCACTGATCATAAGAGTTTAAGGTATATTTTCAAACAAAAGGAATTGAATGTGAGACAAAGACGCTGGATGGAGATGCTTAGTGACTATGATTGTGATATCCAGTATCATGAAGGAAAAGCAAACGTAGTAGCAGATGCTTTAAGCCGAAAATATCATGAAAAACCAAAAAGGGTACGTTCTCTTAAATTAAATCTGCAAGTAGATTTAAATGATCAGATAAGATTAGCACAAGAATCAGTAATCAAGGATGATTCTGAAAAATTAAAAGGTATGCTAAAAGAATTGGAACCAGGAATAGATGGAATTTGGAGATTCCATAAAAAGAGAATGTGGATACCTAAATTAGGAAATCTACGTCATCGTATATTAGAAGAAGCCCATAAGTCTAAGTATACGATACATCCAGGAAGTGATAAAATGTACCAGGATTTAAGGAAAAATTTCTGGTGGATAGGAATGAAGAAGGACATAGCAGCTTATGTTTCTAAACGTTTAACTTGTTCACAAGTTAAAGCTGAACACCAGAAACCCTCAGGTTTGTTACAACAATTAGAAATGCCAGTTTGGAAATGGGAATTGATAACAATGGATTTTGTTACTAAATTACCCAAAACAAGGAAAGGTAATGATACAATCTGGGTGATTGTAGATAGACTAACCAAGTCAGCTCATTTCCTACCAATGAGAGAAACTTTCAGTATGGAACAATTAGCTAAACTATATGTAAATGAAATTGTTTCTTTACATGGTATTCCTTTATCAATTGTTTCTGATAGGGATAGTCGATTTAACTCTCATTTTTGGTCAAGTTTCCAAAAGGCAATAGGAACCAAGTTAAAGCTAAGCACAGCTTATCATCCTCAAACGGATGGACAAAGCGAAAGAACAATTCAGACAATGGAGGACATGCTTAGAGCTTGTGTAATTGATTTTGGAGGTAATTGGGATGATCACTTACCTTTAATAGAATTTTCTTATAATAATAGTTATCACACAAGTATCAATGTTGCACCATTCGAAGCACTTTATGGACAAAAGTGCCGAACCCCAATCTATTGGGCAGAAATTGGGGAAAAGCAACTATCTGGACCTGAGATAATGCAAGAAACAACTGACAAAATTATTCAATTCAAGGAACGACTGAAAACAGCACGTGATAGACAGAAAAGTTATGCTGATAACATGCGAAAATCATTGGAGTTTCAAGTAGGAGATAAAGTATTATTGAAAGTCTCTCCTTGGAAAGGAATAGTAAGATTCATCAAACGGGGAAAGCTAAGTCCCAGGTATGTTGGACCTTTTAAAATTATTAGAAAAATAGGACCTGTAGCCTATCAGCTACAACTGCCAGAGGAAATGGCAGGAATACATGATGTGTTTCATGTATCTAATCTCAAAAAGTGTTTAGCTGATGAATCACTGATAGTTCCTCTTAAGGATATAGAGGTAAATGAACAACTCAAGTTTGTAGAAAGACCTCTACAAATAGAAGACAGGAAAGTCAAGAATCTCAAACACAAGAGATTAGTTCTGGTCAAAGTGAAGTGGGACTCTAAAAGAGGACCTGGGTACACATGGGAACTTGAATCTGAAATAAAAAGAAAATATCCGTATTTATTTCGGTAGATCTCGGGGACGAGCTCTAAAATAAGGTGGGGAGGATGTAACAACCCTCAGTAAAACCAACACCCTCATAATATATCTACCACTCTAGTATATTTTAGAATATCCCAATATGTCTTATAATACACCCCGTATGTAAAAACCGAGCCCGAAATACGTTATAGTATTTAAAATAAATTAAAAACAAGAAATATTAAGTTGAGGCGGGCCGCGTAGGACCTCACCTCAAGTTTACGCGGGCGGTATCAAGGCTGGAATCTGACTCCGCTGATTTCTTTAGTTCAAGCTGGCCGCGTAAGCTTTAGCTTACATTTATGCGGGCCGCGAGAGACCTACAACGCGGAGACACCAGATGCCGACACGTGTCGACATCGTGGTGGGTCTACTTGGTGACCGGGATCAGCTATACTTTGACCGTGTGTTGACGCGGGCCGCGTAAGACTTCGCCTTACCTTACGCGGGCCGCCTGGGAACCATATTTCAGCACTATATAAGAAGGCAATGGGTTTTCGTTTTCCGTTGCTAATTTCTTTCATTCTAAATCACAATTTCTGTAGTAGGCTTATAATCTGCGGGTATTATATCACCTAATTAGCAAGGTTCTGCTCCGTTGTAAGTATTATAACCCCAGTTTCATAACAGTTACGCTGCCCGATTAATTTAGGGTTCCGTAACAGCTGTCGTGGTTCTGCCCGACGTAGTTGTTGGAATGTCGTCTCGGGGAGGGTATCATTAATATTTTCAAAGGGTTATGATACTAACCAATGTACATTTGTATAAATTATAGATTATATCTAGAAAACCCTTACAAGAAGTCTAAGATAGTAATGTGAGTTTATCCTCTTTTTGTTAACCTTTTTGGAATGTTTTACAAAACCTTAATTATTTAGAATGTGATTAAGCGGTGATTGAGTCTTTGTAGTTCTTCAATTACTGCCGGTATTATGGGGTTTTGTATACAAAATTTATTACTACGAGTAGTAGTAATAGTCGGAATGACAGTACATTACCATTGGACGGCGAGTTAGCCAATGGGTAATTTGACCATAGCCATAGATCCGGTCGAGTGGCAAATACTGAATGAGTAATTGCGTAGAAATAAACAATGTGATCGCTGCCAATACTGTTTTAATTGATAAAATGTTTCTTGATTAAACTGGGATTCACTCACCAGTATTTCCGACTGACAAATGTTTTTAAAACGCGTTACATGTAACACAATGTGAACAACCAATTAGTGAAAAGCCAGCTGGAGAGCACTGAAGGCTTGGGAAAAATGTGGCTATAAAAGTTACCTAATAAACGATGTTTTAAATTCAATAAAATAGGGTTTATCCCTATAAAGGTATTGTAATAAGAAACTTGGGTTTTGCCCATGTGATTGTTAATATCAAATATGGTAGTTTTACTCTGATAAACATTTCCTAACTACGGTCCTGATGTAAATTCCGCTGCGAGATTTAAACACCTGATACCACCAAACTCTGAGCTCGTGTCCGCCCGTTCCCGGGACAGATAAGGGATCGGGGGTTGCGACACCGTATCTTGTAGTTCGGCTTGCTCGATGAGATTTTGGAAAAAAAATATACTACTATCGGTTGAAGTTAACTCGTCGTCACTGCTATCGGGTGGAAAAAAACAATGGTATTTCATCTGCCCTTTTAAATAAAAGGGTTAATGGATTTAAACACCCCCAACTATGGCCATTTGGCCGATGGCACTCTCAACTTTCACTTTGGCTCAGACCACTCCCAACTTAACACATCGATTGTCATGGCACCCCCTCGTTAAATATTCACTAACCAGGTTACTAAAATTAGCCTATGTGGCAATTTAATCAGATGTGGCATTTCATACGTGTCAAGTATACTCATTCACCTTCTTTAAAACCCCCAATCCCTAACACACTCATTCTGTAAACCCTAATCCTAACTCATAGAGCAAATCAGACGCACCTTGGAGCAAATCCATCATCAACATACGATCCGGTCGATTTCCGTGAAGAACAAGCCCTAATCTTGAATCAAAATGAGCTCCTCTTCTACGTCTTCATCCACAGTATCCAGAAACCCTAAATTGTTTAAGGTTGATTTAGAGGGTAATGTGTACTGCCATCATGATGTTGTAGCAGTTGTTCGAGTTGTTGGACGGAAAAATGTGCGGCAAGGTCAACAATTCAACGGATGCTCTCATTGGCCGGTATGTTCCACCTTAACTCCAAGTATTTTTCTTGAATTGAATTGATTGATTAACTGAGGTGTTGTTGGCTTTTGCAGAGATCAGACTGCAAGTTCTTCTTATGGAAAGAAGATGTCGACAAAATGTTCAACCAACATGCATCCCAGTGCAGGTTCAGTTCAGAAGACCTGAAATATGAAAACATGGTCTTAGTAGAAGAGAATAGGTGGTTGAAAGCAAAGATATCTGGAACAGAGTCGAAATGGAACAAGCAATATGTGTTAACCTTGTTTATTGGCATTAGCATAGTGTTGTATATGTTTAGGTAGTATGAACTGTGTTCTTGTTGTAATTGTACACTTTTGATGAAATTTAATGCAAAATCCTTGTCCTTGATTGTATATATCTGTACATGTATTGATATTACCAGATTAGTCAACATATCCAAACTGTATTTTGACCAACAAATGTCAAAGGTCATGATATAACTAGAAACATACCTCTAATGGGTCTGCACATTTTGACCAAACTGCACAATGCATATGGGTCCAAACTGTATTTTGACTAAACTGCACAATGCATATGGGTCAAAACTGCAAGTGTCCAAATCTGTGTATGTTGTCCAAGCTGTAATGACCAAATCTGCACTATGTAATGACCAAACCTGCGTAGTATAATGACCAATCAACCAAAATGCATAAAGACCATAAGCAAGACTTATACCATTACATAACCAACAGTTATAACATTACCAAAAGTTACCCTAAAGAGTTATAACATTACCAAAAGTTACCCTAAAGAGTTATAACATCACCACAACTTATCCTAGAGAGTTATTACATAACTTAAAGTTGTCCAAACAGCCAACAGCACAAAAAGGTCATAAAGACCACAAAAAAGTCAAACATGTCCATTTATCACAAAAAAGTCAAACTATGACTTTTTAACTGCTGCCTTGTATGTTCCCTTTCCATTTGACAGTTGACTTGATAGTTGACTTTTTAGCTGACTTCTGGCTGGAAATTTTGCTTCTCTCCTGGGTAGATTGCTGAGTTGTTCCTTGTGAAGGTACTGGAGTAGATTGCTGAGTTGTTTCTTGTGAAGGTGCTGGAGGAGATTGCTGAGTTGACTTCTGGCTTGACTTTTTTGTTCCCTTCCGTCTCTTTTTAGCAGACCCTACAACATACAAAACAAAAGTAGTTAAAGCCTACAATATACACAGACAACTGTCACTAAAACAAGTAATTCACCTGGAGTAGATTGCTGATTTCCCCGTTCAGTACATTTTCTCTTGTTGTGACCTCTACCCCCACAATTACCACAAGTCATTATCACCCCATTATCATCCATAAACCATTCCCAACTCTCATTATTTTCCCTTTCAACTACTACCCATGCCAAAGGAAACATTTGGTCATTACCATCCCTTCCCACCGCTGTTAACAACATCCCTTCAAGGAATGTTTTAAGAAAACACCCATCTAAGCACAATACCTTCCTGCATCCTGCTAAAAAACCTTTTTTGACTCCATCAAAACAAACAAACATTCTAAAGAATGTTTCACATGTGGCCTCTGGATCTAGGTTAATGAAACCTGGTGGAGCAGTTTCTAACCTAAAGGTTGATGATGGATTTGCTTTCTTTAGAACTTCCAGGTAAGAACCAATTTTACTGTAATGATCTCTCATTGAACCATGAAGCTTCTTGTGTGCACTTGATTTAGCCTTGTAAGCTAACCACTTAGTTATAATTACCTTAAACTTCTGTTTAACTGCTGCTTGAATCTCCTTAGCAGACCAATTTGGCTTGGCCTTAAACAAAGGAAGGAACTCATCCCCTAAGAACTTGGCAGTTAGCTGTCTATTCTTGATCATGTTTCTCTGGCAGTTTGTTCTTCACACTTTTAATCATGTAACACTCTTTGGCTTTGTTTAGTGAACAATATAGATAGAAGGGACACCCTGGTACACACTTCACAGCTAAACGACCTTCTTCCTTATTATCACTCTTTGCAATGATCAGATTCCTGCCGTTAGTCACAGCATACCTTCTCACTGCCTCATTAAAACGATCCCTTGATGCAAACCTTATTCCAACTTTCCATGTAAACTTTTTCCAGTTGGTGTGTTCATTTACACTTGGAGCAGTTTCTTTGTACTTCTTACCTCTTATATCATCATCCTCACTCTCACCAGGAGTAGCAACATCACCATCAGATTCCTCGTAACTACTGTAACCCTCTACATGTGCACACCCTGCATCATTAGACTCACTCAACTTACCTTCTTTTTCATAAGGTTTAGTACACTGTTCAACTAACTTCTTTTTAGCTTCAAGTTCATCCTTATTAGCTCGTTTAATGGCATCTTGTGACTGTCTCCATTCAGCATCTTCTCTGTCTGAATCTGAGAAAGCTATTTCATCATGAACCTCATCTTCATTACTATCATCAAGAAAACCTTCATCTTCATCTGAACTTGACTCTTCTATCCCATTTAAGTCAGCTTTATAGTCACTGTCTTCACTGTCATCTTCATCTGCACACTGCTTATCAAAACCACTCCTTTCTTCCACTAAAACCTCTTCTCCAATAGGCTTCTTTTGCAACCCATCTGTTTCTTTCGATACACCCTCTTGAACAATAGACTCCTCATCCAAATCAAATGCCCATGTAGCGTCTTGTACACTAGGCTGATTATTCAAACCAACTGGTTTATCAGCAACAGCCTCCTTTCCTGAGGCAGTGGATCCAGATCTAGGGACTTCAAGTAAAGGAGGGTTACCACTTTTGTCGGATGCCCTATTCACTCTACTGACATGGACTACTTTCTTTTTTGACTGGATTACAAGTTTTTTGGGCCGGCCTCTTTGTTTAATGGGTTGGGAACTGGATTGGGCTTGTGGTTTACTGGGTGGTGAATAAGATTGGGCTTTGGGTTTACTGGGCTGAGACATGAATTGGACTTCTTGTTCATGGGTAATTGGAGCGACTTGAATAAAGACCTCCATGAATGGTTCAGACCATGTTCTAGCCTTTAATGCAATCTCCATAACATCATTATCATCCCCAAAAAACTTGAATTCACCAGTATCAGCATTTAATCCATACATGTAAAAATCCCTACTTTTCATAACACCCAGAATCCATTGCATACTCTAACAACTCAAAGTATGCAATGTGATCAACATCCATACATATCAACTTTGATTCACCTCCAATATATTGAGGTTGATCAAAACTAAAATCCAATGTTCCACCATACCATAGCATGGCATCGATAACCTCCATCAGTGCAATTAGTGAACAATACCAATATATTGAGAGAAAACGTACCTCTGATCGATTAGGGTTTGATCGCCATTGATGAACTTGAGAGCTCCTGATATGTTTTTATCTTGGTTTGAGTGAAGTGATACTGTGTTTTGGGGATTATAAACTTCAACGAATGAGGGATTATCCACATCAGCTCATGTATGACACGTATGAATGCCACATCAGATTAAATTGCCACATAGGCTAATTTTAGTAACCTGGTTAGTGAATATTTAACGAGGGGGTGCCATGACAATCGATGTGTTAAGTTGGGAGTGATCTGAGCCAAAGTGAAAGTTGAGAGTGCCATCGGCCAAATGGCCATAGTTGGGGGTGTTTAAATCCATTAACCCTAAATAAAATAAGGGTAGAGATTAGTTTTAGAGAAACGAGAAAATGGGTTGGTGAGATTTTGTTATAAATTGGGTTGGGTTTATATAGTGTAAAAATATGTAAATTATTTTTTTTTATAAAAAACGGCTATATAGCTGTTGCGGTTAAACTCCAATGGTCACAAAAGGTTCAACGTTCATATTGTGGGTGCGGTGAGTAGTCACCGATTTCCATCATCATCTTCGGTGAGGGAAGGGTCGGCGGCGGTGTTGCCACGCTGTAAAAGGGCACACCGCACCCTTCCCCGCACCCACCTTGTTCACCCTAAACCATTGCATCTGCGTGTACCATGTTGCTTAGTATATAAAAGATATATGTTTCTAAGCTTTAAAAACTGTTGTTTATAACTGATCTTAAGTTTATTTTAAAAACATATCACTTATCCCTGAATGGTTACATTGATGTATCTTGAAAACCCAAGATATCTAGACCGTTATCAAATTGGAAATCAAAATTGACTTCGATATTTTCGCTGATATCGCACATGGTCGAATCATCTCATCGACTATGAAAACTTTTGTTGTTTGGTTACATTTGTGACTGCGTGAGAGTGAAAAGTTGTAAGCTTCTAATATAATATGTTAAAAATGAAAATTACGTGTGTGGTTATTTTCAATAACTCCAATTATAGTAGGGACCAAGAAGAAAAACATATGAAAAACATGCGCACAAGTAAACATATCCATAAATGGCAGCAAATTACTATTCAAAAGTACCCTAATCCATTCCTTTTTGGCTCCACCACACACTAAAGCAATGATCAAGCAACTATTCTCCGGAGTTTCGGATTCTGGCAAGAAGAAAAAGATTTTCATCGCGGTTTTTGCTTCAATCCTACTTATCGCGGCTGTTATAGGCATTGTGGCTGGAGTTAACTCCAAAACCACCAACACCCAATCCGACAACATAAGAGCATCCGCGGCTCACGCCATTGTAAAATCATCATGTAGCATCACCCTCCACCCCGAGCTATGCTACTCCACGGTTTCCAGCGTTCCTGGCATGACCGAAAAGGTGAAGTCATTAAAAGACGTCATTGAACTGGCTCTTGAGAAAACAAAAGAGAGAGTCGAAATAAACAAGTTAATCATAAAGACGCTTGCGGCTAGGAAAAATCTCACGAAACGTGGGAAAATCGCTGTTCATGACTGTCTGGAGATGGTCGACGACACACTCGAAGAACTCGACCTAGTCATAGATTACGTGAAGAATTATGCTACGAGAAAAGGGATTCGCAAACATGTTGATGACATAATTACTTACCTGAGCACTACTATAACCAACCAGGTAAATACAAAAATAGTAGTAAATAATATTGAAAAAATTGAAATGAAGTTTGATAACCTTGGTCAGAATGTCATAGTTTCATGATTCATTCTGTATTCTTTTTCTTTAACTATTTTTTTTATGAACAACGGGATTTTGTAAAGGGAAAATCATGAAATTAAATATTTGACCCACCCACTTTATCAAAATAAATATTGATGGCGTCTAGGGACTCAGTTTGCGTCTCACAAATACTAATACTCTTCAACCAATGGATACTTGACACGTGTTAATCCTATTAGTTTTTCTTTCTTTTACTTTTCTACCATGATCATTTAACCGAGCATAACTTTTTTATACGTTAATATTTTTAAAAACGTTTACACCAAATTAAAGAGAATTTATTATCTTTAATTTGGTGTATTTTTATTAAAAAAATACTATCCTATAAAAAGTTATGCTCGTTTAACAATCGTGGTTGAAAAGAAAAGAAAAAGTAGGCGCAGAAACCATGGCACAATGTGAGACACAAGGATTTCAGGGATTACGCAAACTTCGAGTCTCATACGCAAACTTGAAATGTCTACGATGTTCATTTTGATAAAGTTGACTGATCAATGTCTATTTTGGTGATTTTCCCTTTTATAAAACCGACTAACCGGCCGAAAAAAAAAAACAAACAACTACATGTTCATGAGTGGGTTTTTTTCAACTAATCCACACATTTAATTTTCATGTTACAAACCACAAACATAGTTTCCTTCCTTTGCTTCTTAATCTGAAACCACATGTAGAATTACTTCTTCCTTCGATTATTAGCTTGAAATAATTATTTTTTTTTCTATGATCAGCAAACATGCATCGATGGGTTCTCCCACAACAAACCCGATAGGCACTTGCGCCTATCAATCATCGACGGCGAGGACAATGCAGGAAAGCTATGTAGCAATTCATTGGCCTTAGTCAAGAACATGACCGACACAGACATGGCGAACGAAGTACAAACAAATACAAATACTAGGAACTTACTGAACGAGGACGACGAAAACTGGCCCGAGTGGTTATCAGCTGGAGACAGAAGATTGTTGCAGTCAGGAAACGTGAGACCGAATGTGGTTGTGGCAGCGGATGGTAGTGGCAACTTTAGAACGATTTCGCAAGCCGTTGCGGCCGCTCCTAGTAGAAGCTCAAGTAGATATGTTATTAGAATAAAGGCAGGAGTGTACCGAGAAAATGTTGATGTCCCTAGTAGTAAAACGAACTTGATGTTTTTGGGTGATGGACAAACTAAAACAATTGTTACCGCAAGTCGTAGTGTTGGTGGAGGCAGCACCACCTTCAATTCGGCTACTGTTGGTTAGTAATATCTTCTCAACGGTTTTATTATTATTATTAGGATGTAAATGACTCGAGTTGTTATACATATTGGGAAATTGGATTCTAATAATCACAAGTGACGGGGACGTCATTGGCCATTATTGATCCCATCTTTGAATGTTCCCACTGGGAGTCCCACCTTTTAACTATTTTGCTTCAATAGTCCTCAATTAAAAAAAATTAGCATAGTTAAGTTTTTTTTTTTTTTTTTTTTTTTTTTTTTTCAGAATTACAAACTGATGTTTTAGGGTACGAGTTATTGATGTAAAAACTTACCTTGAAACGGTGCTCCAAACTGTTTGATTTTTGTTAGTTGGAGTTTAAGCACCCGAATTTAAGCATCGTTTTCATCGTTTAGAGCGCTGTTTCGAGGTAAATTTTATATCAATCGACTAGTACCCTCGTTCTGATCAAAAGCTCTAAAGCATGACTTAGGCCGGAGGGTGTGGGAGGCGCCACCACCGCTAGGTCACCATCTATGGCGCCGCCGGCGCTATACCCCCACACCGAGCCATTCAAGAGGGGCGCTATAGGTGAGCTCGCCACCATGTTAACGAGGAAGAAGGGGCTGTTCAGGTGGGGCCCACTCGATGTCATCCAATCAATTTTTTTTTTTTTAATTTTGTTTAATAAGGGGCTCCATCTCACACCGTGCAAGTTAAAGGGGGGCGTTATAAAGCCCCATGGCTGACGTGGATCATACGTGGCGCTTACGTGTCTTGATAAAGCCCATAGGGGCTCCATCCCACACCCTCCAGCCTTAGTAATTCAAAAAAAAAAAAAAACCTTGAAATGTTGAAGGCAAAATAGTTAAAATGTTGGAGTGTCAGTTGTAATATTCAAAGATGAGATTGCTAGTGGCTAGCTACCTCTAGCTAGTATTATTAAAATCCAAATTCTCATATTATTTATATTTAATAAATCAAATACTTAGAAATACAGGTTAAAAAGAAGGTCTTTATAATTTCAAGAATATTAATGTAGTAGTTTTAGTAAAATATAAAAATAATATGAGAACGATATGATAACTTGTCCTTTTAAAACGGATTGGGGTCTTGGCCAGCAATGTGACACTTCTTTTATATTTTTATTGGTTAAACATTTTATGAAAAGAAAAAAGGTTAAACGGTAATGTGATTAACTTGAAAGTTAATTAGCAATGTTTTTTTTATGAGGCATGGTTGTCAAACTAATGTCATAACTAATCATGTTTCAATGCAGCTGTTGTGGGTGCTGGATTCCTAGCACGTGGTATAACCTTTCAAAACACAGCAGGCCCAGCAAACCACCAAGCCGTGGCATTACGGGTCGGGTCGGATAAGTCAGCGTTCTACCAATGTGGCTTCATAGCATACCAAGACACGCTTTACGTCCACACCAACCGTCAGTTTTACACCAACTGTTACGTAGCTGGCACAGTTGACTTCATTTTCGGCAATGCTGCAGTCGTATTGCAAAACTGTGACATCAATGCCCGTCGACCCGGCCCAAGACAAAAGAACATGGTCACGGCCCAAGGCCGAACCGACCCTAACCAAAACACAGGGATTGTGATTCAAAAATGTAGAATCGGAGCCACATCCGATTTAAAACCGGTACAAGGAACCTTTCCAACGTACCTAGGGCGGCCGTGGAAGGAATACTCGAGAACCGTTGTAATGCAAACAACAATAGGTAATGTGATACACCCGAATGGATGGTTTCCTTGGGACGGGAATTTCGCGCTTAATACTTTGTATTATGGTGAGTATCAGAACAATGGGGCTGGGGCGAGTACCTCGATTAGGGTGAGGTGGGGGGGTTTTCGGGTGATTACGAATGCTGCGGAAGCTCGAGGTTTTACGCCCGGAAACTTTATTAACGGTGGAAGTTGGTTAGGGAACACGGGCTTTCCTTTCTCTCTTGGGTTGTGATGATTCATTTATGTTGAATAAGTTGTTTGAAATATTGTGATCTTTTATTAATAAACATTTGGCATTGGTTCATGGATTAATGTCGAATATGTTGTATGTTGTAATCATTTTCATAATTGTATGTAATGTTTTGCTGTTATGGTAATCAACAAGATATATGTTTCATTAACTCACAAACAAGTGGACGATTTTGTACCACATTTAAGTGCACAGGAGGAATATTATATATGTTTTATTTTTTTTCTATTTAGATTGCGAGGATCATTTTATTTAAATTTTCAGGATCACATTGTGAATTTGACCCATAATATAGATATTTATCGTATAACCTAAGTCATTCCCTTTTTAGATGTCGATTGGTACATTTTACATACACTTTGTTGCATATTATTCGTATGTTAATTGTACAGATACAAGTTGACGCCAACCGCGCATTGCAATAGAGTATTGATTATGAATGTGTTTAATATGGCTATATGAGATGCGAAAATTATTAACTTTTGCAACACATCTTTTCATTTTGTCACATCCTAGGCGAATCCACTTCCTGAGAGTTAAACTTAACACAAAAATAACCATTATCAATAAGAAATCACATTGCAAATATCAAAAGTAGAAGCATCAATATGAATAAACAGTTCCAGATTTATCTAATAAATTTGACACTAGTAAAAAAATTTCGAATGAATAAACAGTTCTAGATTTATCTAAGGGTGGGGGGGTATGGTTAATCACTCTAGGGTGTTTGAGTAGGTTAAAAAATAAAAAATTTTGATTGGTTCTTCTCTCCTCTCTCTCTCCTCCATCACTCCTCTCTCTCTCCTCCATCACTCCTCCACATTCGGTGACTACACACCGATTTTGCTCACCGCATACCCACTCACCGAAACCAATCATCACCGCGGTATGGTCACCGCTCGGTGACACCCACTCACCGAATCACTCCCCGATAATCATACCGTCCACCCTAATAAATTTAACACTGGTCAGAAATTTTCGAAAACCGAATTCGAATTCTCCAATAAATGAAAACCGCAAAGTTGAGTTAGGTTGGCCCAAGAGACCCTTTGATATTTTTTTGTATAAATAACTTAAGTCATTATTTAGAACTTCATAACTAACAATCTTTTTGCAGACCTGATGATGTTTCTTGCATTCGTTTTCACACAAAGTAAAAACAATTAAAATGTTTTGTTGTTGCGGTAAAAGGGCACGCCGCACCCTTCCCCGCACTCACCCTGTTCACCCTAAACCGTTGCATCCGTGTGTACCATGTTGGTTAGTATATAAAAGATATGTTTCTAAGCTTTTAAAAACTATTGTTTATAACTGATCTTAAGTTTATCTTAAAAACATATCACTTATCCTTGAATGGTTAAATTGATGTATCTTAAAAACCCAAGATATCTAGACCGTTATCAAATTGAAAATCAAAACGAACTTTTATATTTTCTCCGATATCGCACATGGTCGAATCATCTCATCTCATCGACTATGAAACTTTTTGTTGTTTGGTTACACTTGTGACTACGTGAGAGTGAAAAGTTGTAAGCTTCTGATATAATATGTTAAAAAATGAAAATTACATGTATGGTTATTTTCAATAACTCCAACTAGTTCTATACCCGTCCGGTGGACGGGTTGTTTAATACCATATTGACAAAAAAATATATATTTGCATTCTAAAAATGTGAGTTCAATACCATCCGACCAACAGATGCAACGTCATCGCTCCATCAAGTGGGTCAAAGTAAAGCCTATCTTCATGATCAAATAAAAATAAAAACAAAAGAGAATTGCAAGTTTGAAACGAAATAAAAAGGGCAACGAAGAGTTGAAATGATTTGAGGATACCTAACCTTATCCCGAAATTTTTCTTTGGAATGATGCAGGATTGCTGTGAGGTGTCGGCAACAAAGATGGTTGAGGATACCTAACTTGATCCAATATAAAAAACTTGCAAACACAAATAACAATCATAATTTTAACCTACAAACTATTTAACAATCTGTATAGATGAAAGTGTAATCATATCCAAATTCCTTAAATGCAATATCACATAGATTGAGCCAATTACAAGAACACAAATTTGAGCAAAAGTTGGGAAAAAATTAGACTGAATGTCGTCGAATTTTCAGCCTTTTGAAGTCTTCTACGAAGTCATGAGCCTTCTGCTGCCAATTTGTTTCTTTTTTTTTACTGGAAAACAGAGCCAAATCAGCGGTGGCGTCACTGAGGAACCATAAATGTGTTAATACAAAAGATGTACAAATTGTATTGACATATGACTGGTTAAAGCGTGTCAAACCTGTTTCCCATGGGATAGATCATCTTCATCACTTAGTTGAGTCATCTACATAATTAAACTCATTAGCATACATGTTTATGATTGGTATCAATGAAAAACCAACAATATCTTATATCATTGCAATTAAAACCCAAAAGAAAGAAAAACGTAGATCAAGATATGTGCCTTCTCGTGACACTCGTTGACGTATTTACACGATTATGCAACACAGCCATCCTCTTCATCATCTGAGTTGTAAGTCTTTTTGGTCCTGGGCAGTTTAGTTTCTCTCTCCATTTCTCTTTTCCTCTCCCTGTAGTGATCCGCAAGCAAACCATGCAGACCAAGCTTATTTTCCTACAAATTCACATAAAAAAGCTTTAGTATATTAATTAAAAATTCACATAAAAGGGTTTTGATATTGTGTCGTGAAAGTGATAATACTGTAATGTCAAATGATCACAATCAGACAATCACTTTCAAAACACAGCCAAACACCCTTTAAGATTTGAAACGCGAACTAACTTGGCTCTTAAGATAGCTTCGCTTATTTTAGGATCTGAAGCTGCTCTACGTGCTCTAATACTCTTTATCATTTCTAACTTGTATCTCGCATGCGGATCCTTGAACCTAGCCTGTGGCACTTTATAGGACCGCTACTTGTCTTTGACTTGGTCGGTTGACTTCTAATCTTGACATTATATAAACCGTCAGTCATCTTCACAGGTTTGACCTTTTTAGGTTCCTTCTTTTTCGTCCCCCATTCTGGATCTCTAATTGCAGAAGATTTTTTTCCACAGCGTTTAGCCATGCCAGAGTAAACCCGATCACGGTATGCCTATTAAAAAAAGGTAACTTTTTAAACCCATAAACCATCAATTTGAAACTGAGTAAGATGGTTTGGTTCAGAATGAATCCATTCTGTGTAGGCCTGTAAAAGAACCGAACGTTTATGAACAGTCCGTGAAATTTTTCGGCAGGATGTTCTTTTATGTTCGTTTAATAAATGATCTAACATGAACAATTTTTTTTTCATTTAATTAAACGAACGAACATGAACACATGTTTTGTTCGTTCATTTATGATCGTGAGCATCCGTTTATGTTCGTTCATTTAAGTAGTTATATTTATATAAATATAAACATAAAAGTGGCTCTATAACTACTTATATAAATATAAATAATTAGTAATTAGACTTTCTAGTACTAAAAATTAGCTTTACGGTGGAACTTATTGTAATTAACAGTCTTCGTTTATTGTGTTCATTTATGTTATTTCGGTTATGTTCATTTGTGTTCGTTTATGTTTCTTAAATTATGTTCTTTTAAGTTTGTTTGTTTGTTTATGTCCGTTTACATTCGTGAACTGTTCGTTTAGTTCTAAACGAACAAACGTCAAACGTAAACGAACACAAACATACCCTTTTTCTTAATGTTCGTGTTCGGTTAAAGTTAAATGAACAAACACGCTTCTGTTCGTGTTTGTTCGGTTCGTTTACAGGCCTGATCTGTGTAATAAAAAACTTACAGGGTCAGCCCATTTGGCAGCAATGGCCTCCGAGATTTTCTTTCGTTGCTTAAGGGTTTTGGGCGCTCTTCCTCCTGGTCCGGACGCGCATTTCTCCTTTCTTGATTCCATACTTTCTCGAAACTCCTTACCGAGCTGTTCGTTAATTATCTCATACGAGTCCCACTGCAGTTCTTCTTCGCCACCAAGGCCCTTTCTAGAAGCTTCTGCAAGTAGATTAAGCCACTCATGGTAGCACCGTGCTATCATCCTCTGATTGGACCTCCTCCTGTCCCACGTGGACTGGACTGCAGCCGCAATCTTTAATATTGTTTCTTGACTGCACAATGTTTTAATGTTTGAAAGCAGCATAAGGGGATGGAAACCCATTTAAATGTTTAAAGGATTAAGTTTTAACTGTTAACCTCGAAATCAACACAAGAAAGTTAAAGAAATGGCATTTAAGAATAAAAGGAAAAGAGACCTACATTTGATTATGTATGCCCTTAAGCATTTTCATCTTGACCTGCATGGACAGATGGCGTAAATTTGAGGTGACAATCATGAAAAAAAATGTGTGCATCAGAAACGCATAATGCACGCATCAAATCCCATAGCTGCAGATGTGACGCCTTATGCGCTTAGCTAGTATTTGAACAAATTAGACCTTCGATTGTAATGGGTCTGAGTTTTTCAAATCTGACCATCGATTGAGCAATAGGTTTGAGTATTTGAACAAATTAGACTATCGCCTGAGCAAATCTGACCAAATATTATGAGAATATCTTATACTTCATTATTTAAAGGTTAGCAAGTTAAAATATATCTAAAAATTATCTTTTAGTATCCTTTTAATAACAAATGCCATGCATTGGTCATCATTTTTACCCAAAAACCTAGAAATCACATCAAGTTTAGAGTTGAAATGTACCATATTTGATACTAGAGAGAAGTTAACCATAAATCATCAACACATACACATAAAGAGCATTGTTACTTTTGCTTAGGGGTGACAACCAGCGAGTAAAACATCCGACTTGAACTCTAACAGGTCGTTTTCCATCTTCTAAATTCCAAAATTGTTCTGTGATATTCAATCTTTTCATATCTATCACTTCCATAATTCCTGCAAACACGTATGCCGGTAAATTCATGGTTATTCTTCCATCAAAAACAACAACCATACTCGTAATATAACGAAAGTAGTATTTTAGTTACCCATTAATCCCAACTAAAATGAGCGTAAAGACAAATCAAAACGAACAGTCTCCGTCCTGGAACGACCAACAAATTAGGGGCGAAAAACGCTGAGTGGCAAAATACGGCAAATACCTGAGAAGCCGACAATTCAAGAACCAAGATGATATATCTTTAATGAAGTGAGAATTTGTAATTAACAGACGTAAATCAAACGAAATCAAAACCTAAGAAGCTTGCGTGAGCTCGTCTAATTGAGCCGAAGACCACTGAATACCATGCCGGTGAAGTTTGTGTAACCCTAATCCACGTACGTTTCTGAATGGACTTCTTCATGATTGTTGATTTGATGATTGATGAATAGTTTGCAGTAGAATGATGGGGATACATGATAACTGCTCAAAAACTACTTCCGCTGGATTTTTGAATAGAGAAACAGGAGGTTACCAAGTTACAGGCGACGTGGAGAGGGGAAAAGGAATGAACCGTCCAACTGCAACTGCAACTGCAACTGCAGAGAGGAGTCAACCCTTGAAAAAAAACCTCTCCTTCTAGAAGCTATTCCTGAATTATGACGGACATGATTTAATTTTAATCTGATCCAAAGGCTGAGATTGCTTATTGTTCCCATTGACTTTAATGGGAACATAAGAATAGATAATTATAGTAGGGACCAAGAAGAAAAACATATGAAAAACATGCACAAGCACACATAAATTTTCGAAAACCGAATTCGAATTCTCCAATATTTTAAAACCGCAAAGTTGAGTTAGGTTGGCCCAAGAGACCCACTTTGTAGCAGTAATGTTTGATATTTTTTTTCGTATAAATAACTTAAGTCATTATTTAGAACTTCATAACTAACAATCTTTTTGCAGACTTGATGATGGTTCTTGCATTCGTTTTCACACATGTTGATTATATCATTAGAACATGGGTAAAACATAAACCCTAATAATGTAAATTCAATCATGAACAATAAAATAATAGGTGTGTACCTGATTAGCCAGTCACCACACCAGAGAGGGAAGTAGACGTCATGTTCGTCAGATTGGTCTGGTTCCCCTTTAGGATGTATTTTCTTGATGGTAGTACCGAGTTCTTTAGGGTTGAAGAACTCGTAGTAATGGAGAGAGAGGAGGGGCGATTTTAGTGTGATGTTATGAGGGTCTAACCCTAATCCCTCTCTAGTAATCTCCTTATATACATCCAAGGGGAAACCCAATTAGTTAATTAGGGTAATCTGGCCCATCAACAATTACCAACTAATATATTATAGGTTTTAATATATTTTGATCCGTATTATATAAATGATAATGATGGCTACTAGATTAAATACATATAAATAAAATATTTAATCTTACATTCTCCCACTTAGCCGAATAATCATTTATCATGAGCATTAGATAAGTCTGATCAGAAGTTAATACTCATTTTAGCTTTAAACCAAGAACCGTAGCAGAGAAATACAGCCGTTGAATCATTACGCGACTCAGGACCCCCATTAGTCATACTACAGCCTCAATTTAAAACCTAACAGTTATGATCAAAATACTAACAAGCCCTTTAGCGTTTGATTTGTATTTATATTTGTCTATATGTCATTACACCGGCAGAACATATGTTAGAGACATACAAAATCAAACTGATGAGGAATATTAAAAGTTAATCATTCATAGTACGATATGCAGTTGTACATAGTCATCAATAAAACCCGTGATTATTATAAGCGCTTACATAATAGTTATGGGCGATAGACTTTGAGTTATAGGATCCTTAAGCATATCATGAATGAATTCGATACAAAGATTTAGTTTCCTCAATTCGTTCATAAACGAATAATTAATTGCGTATCGAAATTTAATGCAGCACCTCTCGAATTGTTACTGTTCAAGGAGACATGGTAGCTGACTTTATCACAATAAGTCTTCAATAAATTTATTAGATGGAGTTAATAAAGTCATGAGTCCACTGATAAATTTCCAACAACATTTAGTGACTATATTATGTCGTTATAACTTAGGTTGTTGATATCAGTCCATTATGACTCCTCCATGAGATAAGTTTTGTCTACTGACATAAGGATATACCCAAAATTACATTTTGTCATCTTTGAATATTACAAAATTAGAGTAATAAACCGGTTTTAATTCTCACTTACATAAGGCTTCTAATTAATGAAGCGTAAGGAAATAATCTCATTTATCCTATTATCCTCTAAAGGAGAGCAGTATTGTTTGTTACATATGCAAGGACCAATTTAATGTTAAACTTATGGAACGAAAGTAATGTCCCATTTAGTCTATCTCAACATGTTATGATATCTATTATGTAAGAGATATCTCTGAGATCTCATTATATCAAAGTTTGTAACAACAATACTTTGGCTTGTGTAACATATACTTGTCAAAAGAATGTCATCTATACAGACAAGTTTAATTTAATTGCTCCCACTCATTTTGAGGTAGGTACATTAATCCACTTGGTTGTTGATGAAAATAATTACCTTAAGATTTCATCACATTATGATGTTTGCATTAACCCATACATAGATTTTATTGGCTTATAGACAAACTGTTCTTTAACCTTAAGTTTAGAACTTCCAGGTTGTTTTATGAACATGTAAATGTGTCAACCAGTTGTTAGGGAAAGTTGTTTTAATGTTCATCTAATGTAGCTCAAAATTATTATAAGCTACTAGAACAGTGATGATCCTAAAAGAAATCTTTTGTTAGATATGTAAGAAAGATTCTTTAAAAATATATCTCTTCCTGAATATAACCTTTGACAATCAATCATGCTTCTTTGTGCCTTAACGTTTATATATTAGGATTTGGTTTAGTTATGAACACTCTTAAGTAATTCAATCAAATCCCAAACGTTATGCGAATACATAAAATCAGTTTTACTAGAAAACTATTTTATTCAATTCAGAAGATTGATTGACACTAATGGCTTAATTAGAAGAGATAGGATCGGTAAACTTTTCCAAAGTCCATTTCAACTTCAATTAGGGAGGTTATGTAATCATCAAAGTTAGTAGGTTTTTAAACCTAGATGACCTCCTGAGTTGATTATTGGGTTTGTTAGAAGTTTCAGTTTTATGGATTAGCTCTTGGTTAGGTTGCTATCATTTTCAGGGTCTCTAAGTTTGTAGGAGTTGGTGCAGTATGGTGTACAAGAGGTGTAATCGGAGTTAAATTCGGAGTAAAATTTAATGACCACACTCTTCCCCCCGCCTCTTGTATTCCTTGCAAGTCATGATAAGGACTTTGACTGCTCCCACTGACCTTAGAAAACTTTAGGAACTCAGCATGCTTAGGGTCAATATTTAACGACCAAACAGATTCTAAATAGAGAAAACATATTAATGAACATATTAATGACGTTAGTCATTGTAGTTTCTCTTGTTGAGGATTATGTTAGTTTGGATAAGAAATCTAAGTGTGCCCACAATTAAGCAACAATGAAACTTTTGTAATAGTAGCATTAGATTTTAAGGAGACAAGTTTTTATGGAACAGTGTCGTGATGGAGTGGTGTCTTATACAAGAGGTGTAAATTGAAGTAATATAAAGTTTTCACTCCCCCACCTCTTGCAACTTTTTACAAGTTATAATTAAGACACTTAATGCTCCCACCGATCTATGATATTTCTATAAATGCTACAAGATAAGTTTCAGTTAGGTATGTGACGTGGGAACCTATCATATATATGTTAGACTTTATTTGATTTCTTTAATGTCCAGATATCATAAGAAACTTTAGGGACATATCTAATAGAAATCTTATTAAGTACATATATGAATAGATTTCTTATAAGACCGTGGGCCATATGCGACAAAATTTAGATACAAGTTGATAGTCTTTTAAATGATAAATGAATTATGTCTGAATATTCCATTTGGAATAAGTTCCACGAATGTCAATGAATGACTTATGATGGACCCATACTTATTCATTAAGCCAAGTAATATTTAGGGCTATAACGTCATGCTTTAAAAACACTTAGAATGAGATTAGATAAGAAATCATCCTCATTAACCATGTCATGATTTCTCATGAATTTTGGTTATAATGGATGAAATTTGTAAGTCTCATTTTTCCTTTTGTCAAATTTTTCATTTGCATGATGACAAAAGTTGTGAAAATGTAAAGTATCATCTAGTTTTATCTTAATAATGTTTCAATCCAGATGTTTAGAACAAATAAAATGAGAGTTTAAGGTAAGTGTGACTTTATGTTGACTATGTAAACCTCACAACCTTCATAACATTGCTTATATTATGATACTATATTCTGATTAATACTCAGAATTTATGTACGGTATCGAAAAAACGTTGTTAGAAGACTGCTTATTATGGTTTTTATAGCCTTAACATTTAACTTTGTCACTAACTCTCATGTTAATTATTTGTTGATTTCTGGTAAGGAAACATTTAAAACTAGAGTCAACTAATCATGTATGAATAGGAATATTATAATTAGTAGACTTAAATATCTTTAATAAGTGACTATCTAATTAATTCATCCAACTGTTCTTTAGAATAATGGATAGTCTCGTTGCTTATGTCTAGTCGAATGACATAATGATGCATTGAGTTTTTCCCTTTAAGAACCTTAGAGGTGGAATTTACAGTTGTAATTTGTCTATGGACCTTAGAACAATACTCTTTTAAGGTTTTAAGTGGTTGTAAAGTGAGTAACAACTTATTTTTCCAGCTTCAAACATTTATTTCTTTGTACATATGTTGCATATCAACACACTCATTATACTTTGGTACTTTTGAGTGTTATAGTCGATTTATAAGGCATCAAATTGTACAAGTGAAAATCTTAGTATGTAATGTACTGAAAAATTGTACTTATTTCCATGCGTAAGCCCCTAAGTTTATGGGTCATGGTATTGTACATTATTATGTATTCACATATACCACTTAGCTTTATAGTTTAGAATTTTAAATGAAGGCATGCATCTTAGGAATTCTTGTTATTATTCCACAGATAATAGATTAGTCTTAGGAAAAACTTAATCTAGAATGATCTTTTAGTGATAGCATTATGTTAGAGAGTTCTTGATTATCATAAGAGACATCATGTTCGATTTATCCTAATCATCATGCTCTAATTTTCTTCTTTATAATCTTTATCAGAAGAGAGCAATAGGATTATCGTGTCTTAAGAGATAATCAAGAATAAAGAGCTAATTCTTATAGAAACTTTAAATAAAGCAAACATTTTAAGTTTAGGAATTAGAGTGGATGAGATATTTATTTGTAGAAGAAAATTACAGTGAGTAAAGTTATGGGTACTTAAAAATAAGGCAGACGAAATGATCATAAGATTAATGAAGGATCATTAATATGAGGATCATTAAGTGAAGAGGTTGTGATATGTCTATTACTAACATCAAAATAATAGACTTAGTTAAAATTCTACTTAAACGAAGACAAATCAACTTTGGCCAGAAGTGTAATCATTTAAGCATGTGTGCAAAGTAATCATGACAAATCAGCTTTGGCCAGAAATGAGACAATCACTTTAGTTATGCACTTGTTAAGAATGCTATACATGAATGAATTAAATCAGCTTTGGCCAGAAATTAAGACATTCACGTTTGTAATGCATACTCAACACGACTTTTATTATACTTGAGCAATAAATAGATGTATCAAATCAGCTTTGGCCAGAAGTGATACATCAGAAGCTCACCCAAGTTAAGCCATTTTGGTTTTGTAAAACATTATTTGATTCTGATTAATTATCTAATTACAAAACCAATTATTTAATAGCTAAATTTTAGTTCACATTAAACAGCCTAAAATAATGAGGTTTCGAGTGAGATCTCGACTCAGTTATGAGATCTCAAGTGAGGTCTCGAGTCAAGTCTCGAGTCAGGTCTCGACTGAGTTATGAGATCTCGAGTCAGTTATGAGGTCTCGAGTCGCAACCTTGTGGTCTCGAGTTATAACCTTATGGTCTCGAGTCGCAACCTTATGGTCTCGAGTTATAACCTTAGAGTCGCAACCTTATGGTCTCGAGTTGTGAAGATGTAAGACCCTTAGCCGAAACCTCAGTGGTCTCGAGTCGTAAAGTTTTGAGAACCCTTATAATTTCGAGTCAAGACCTTGTGGTCTCGAGTCGAGATCTGCTGGTCTCGAGTCCACTGTTAACAGTTGTTATTGTGATAAGTTTGAATCAGCTAATTTTAAGGGATTTTGATCATAATTTCTAAAAATCTCATGTGTATCTATCCAAGTTAATTATTCGATTATAATTAAAATTATATTTTATTCGAAACTTGGAGATAAAGTTACACATCTTTACGAAATATAGTCAAAACCTGGTGTATCATAACAATTAGGTGATATCGTAAGAACATAATTGAACCAAATTAATATAATAATTAATTAAAAAAATTGAATGAATCATTCAATGAGATGAATCCGATCCAATTCACTGAGTTCAATTTATATGCACATAATAAAATATAAATCAAGAAAAGGTAATTGACCTCAATTATAAATTAATGAAGTGCACAGGAAACGATTTAATGAATTAATTATTGTTTCAAATATCAAAACCAACATCCACTAGTACCGTAAAGGGTCTGGACGATTTCAACTAATTCCATAAAGCGATTTAGTGACCATCATGGATGAAAATAAATTTGATTGAATTGATATAATCAACATTAGCTCTGATACCACATGTTGATTATATCATTAGAACATGGGTAAAACATAAACCCTAATAATGTAAATTCAATCATGAACAATAAAATAATAGGTGTGTACCTGATTAGCCAGTCACCACACCAGAGAGGGAAGTAGACGTCATGTTCGTCAGATTGGTCTGGTTCCCCTTTAGGATGTATTTTCTTGATGGTAGTACCGAGTTCTTTAGGGTTGAAGAACTCGTAGTAATGGAGAGAGAGGAGGGGCGATTTTAGTGTGATGTTATGAGGGTCTAACCCTAATCCCTCTCTAGTAATCTCCTTATATACATCCAAGGGGAAACCCAATTAGTTAATTAGGGTAATCTGGCCCATCAACAATTACCAACTAATATATTATAGGTTTTAATATATTTTGATCCGTATTATATAAATGATAATGATGGCTACTAGATTAAATACATATAAATAAAATATTTAATCTTACAACACAAAGTAAAAACAATTAAAATAGTGTCTTTTTTATAACAATGACCAGCAAACATAAAGAGACATACACATTGTAGGAACAATATCACTAATAGAAATTAAAACATTATCTTAAGACATGACATAAAGGGGTAACACCCAGGCCAAAAATGGTTAGTTTGCATATTATTTTGTGATTAACCAAGAATAATGTTCTAATCAAAAGACATGACATGAAGGGGTAACACCCAGGCCAAAAATGGTATGGACCGGTCAAATAAGGTTTGGAAAGAATGATAATGTTCCGATACCACAAATACCGTTCGGAAAGAATAATGATGTTCCACTTCGGTCAGTATAGTTCGAAAGGACCAGTTAACAAATTGGAGATCAATCACGTATAACCACACTCAGTATCACCAATTATCAACAGAACATAAATTTCTTTTGATTTAAATCAATATGTTGATACAACAACAACAAAAGTACAAAGCCTGCTAATCAAATCAACAAAAACAAAGCGATCTGAAACATGTCAAATAATAAAACTTTGCATATAAACACATGCTAACATATGAAATCGTCCAATTAACTAATTCAACACAAATCACAAATTTCAGCGTGTTTGTAACAGATAAAACATAAAAGATGAGGAAATTTTCGCATTGATTTGTCACAATGGTATTTCATCCGCCATTTGTTGATACATATTATGTGGATACGGCTCGGCTCAGTTCGACTCGGCTACGAAGTGAAGGCCGTAGTCAAGACATCCTCCTGTCTTGACTCGGTATGCTATTTACTTTGTATCGTACGATGTTCATGCAATTGCGTGTGTGCAGTATGCATGTTAGATTAAGCTGTTGTGTTGTCTGTTTGTGTTTGGCCCAACATGATGAAGCCCAAGCCCAACATGTGACGAAAACTAGGCCCAATCACTGTTGACAAAAACCCCTATACGACGAAGACACCTTATGACGAAATCCTTGGATTTCGTCGATGTGATTTCGTGGGCCACTTGATTTCGTCATTTATGTTACTATATAATACCCAGACAACAGACAGAAACACTTAGAGAGTCTGCATAGACTTTGAGAGAGAACACACACACACACAACTGAGAGTTTATAAGGATACCTTGTAAACATTGCTTTGTAACCGTTTTCTAGATTATTACATTGGAGTGTTAATCCGTGAATCTTGTGTTTTACGTGTTCGTAACTTGGTTTAACTTACCCGTTTGGATTCCTTGTTAAAACCAAGTTGTGTTTCTTGTGTTTTGAAAGATTTTTTATAAAGTTGTCCAGATTTGTTCTTGATTTTGAGTTTGAAAAATCTTATTTTCTGGAAAAAGGTTATAAAATCTGTCAAAATCGTGTTGCTTTGCTATAGTTTTATTGAAAACCTTGTTACATTACATGTGTGCATGTTTAGATTTTGGTTTTTCTTGAAAGTATAAGCAAATTGTGTTTCAGAAATATTCTCCGGTGAAAATATTTGGCCGAAATCTTCAAGTGTTCATTTGATATTCATAATGTTCTTGGTGTTATTCAAACTATTCTTCACACATTATCTTTGTTTGATCTTGAATTGATATATTGTTGTAGTGATATTGATATAATATGTTTGTTTGACATTCTTGGCTTTATAATGATGAAATGTTGAATAACAGGTTCTAAAAGTAAGATGTGTTTGAAAAGGAAGTCTCTGTGTCAGGAAATAATGGATAAGATTTGATTTTGTTTTGATAAATATATTGCAACTTGCTTCTCATTTTGTCATCGAAATCGGTTCTGACGAAATTACATTCCGGATGAAATTGGTCTAGACGAAATCACCTACATTTCAGCGACGAAATCACTCCTGATTTCGTCATCACACATCAGCGACGAAATCACATACATTTCAGCAACGAAATCAGTCCTGATTTCGTCATCGCACATCAGCAACGAAATCACCATTTCAGCGACGAAATCACCCTTATCTTCGTCAAACAAGTTCAGCGACAAAAACCCTATTTTCATCAACACAAGTTCAGCGACGAAAACCCAATGATTTCGTCAAACATATCAGCGACGAAAATCCCTATTTTCGTTACATATTTGTGATATTATTAACAAAAGCTTTTTAAAACATTCTTAACTGTTTGATTTGTGTGATTTATCAGGTATTTGTCATTAAATATTCGAAATGAATCCGAATTGGTGGGGTACTCCGTCTAATGCGGAAAGCAAGTATAGAAGTACGGGTTTATCTCCATCATGGGCCGAATATCCCGCACCCACATCTAATACAGAAAGCAAGTATAGAAGCACGGGTTTGTCTCCATCATGGGCCGAATCTCCCGCACCTGCATCTTCGTAAGCGAATCCAATGTCGACAGGTCAATGGGCTTTTGTTTCAAATCAAACTCCAAGTATTCAAAGTATACTCCTAAGCGAAAGCGAGTCCGGAAGTCTAAATCGCCCACCGAAACTGATGCACATAAATGAATATCCTGGATGGGTAGATAGATTTCATACGTATGTCCTTGGGCAAAACACGGAGGTGTGGTTATGTTTTATTACAGATTTCGATCAAGCTCTTGAGGTTGCCGCTTCAACTCCCGCTACATTTGCAGATCTTACTGAAGACGAGAAAAAGGCACATGATTTAGAAAAGAAAGCATATGCTATTCTGACTCAGGCGTTGAGCAAGGATATATATCATCAGTTTGTCAGTTTCAAGACGTCAAAACGATTATGGGATGCATTGAAGACAAGGGGTCTAGGAAATGAAAAGTCACGTCAATTGCGACATGATTTACTCAAGAAGGAGTTTGATGGCTTCACTTGTATGGAAAATGAATCTTTGGGAGATATAACAAGTCGATTTCATCACTTGCTGATTGAATTGAGTAATTATGGGGTAGAAACAACTCCAACAGAGGTTGTCACAAAGTTTGTCGATGCACTGCCACCTCAATGGAATGGTTTCTTGGAAATCCTGAAATACAATGGCACATTGGCTACGACAAACATCAATGACTTCGGTTAGCTCTTGGAGAACAAAGATCAGGAAGAAACCCTAAAGGCAAAAAGGGTTCCGGTGCGACAAAATTCTGATATGTATTATGGAACTTCTAGCACTTCTGCAAGACCTGCCTCACATGCTCCACTTCAAACGGCGTTTGTCACAAGCACAGATTTAGAGTGAATTGCAAGAATTGTCCTTTATCTTTATGCCTCTTTGCAGGCGGTGTCCGTTATGTTTAAAATTGACGAGTTTTGTCCTTTATGTTTAAAAATCAAGCACGTTTTACCCTTTGGGCCTAACCCAGTTAGTGTTTTTCGTTAAATCTTGTCATGTGCCTTATACATGAAGGCAATTTTATCATTTTAACAAAACAGGGACTAACAGTGTAAATAACTTAAAAAAAGTTTAGAAAAAAAATTATATATAAACACACAAAAAACCCCTGTTCTATCATTCTCTCCCTCTTCTCATATCTTCTTCATCCAATTGCATAAGAATAGAGATAAACAAAACCAGTTTCCCATTTCCTTTATACATCCTATATGTTCTACTGAGATTTCAAGTGCAAACATGAAAACGGAAGGCAAGGAAGATTTAAACATTTAAAGGTATACCGAAACGAGTCGAGCCGAGTCCTGTCAAACTAACTCCGAATATCACCGGTGACGAGCAGGTTCTCCGGCAACGTCGGTTTCTCTCCGGCGACGACTAGATTTCTCCGTCAAGGTGTAAAGGTATTCGACAAAAATACGGTTGTGGTAGTGTGAGATAGAATTGTATGAACCTGTTTATTCGATTTATAACTTCATTGATGCTTGTTTAGGTAAACTTTAAAGTTCCCGAAAATACGAGTTGGAGGGGGTGTTCGGTACCGGATTCATCTTCCACCTAGTAATCCATCAAGGCACAACGGTATGTGGATGGGTTCAGGACGTGGTGGTGGTGGTGGTAAGACCGCCACGAGACCGCCATCGGGTATGCTATCGAACGGGAATAACAGACTTTCGATGGGTTTGCGTTCAGATGGGGTAGGTGCGGTGGGCCCTGAAGCATCTACAGGTGGTTCTCGTGAATGGACTTCGGCTTTTGAAGAGAAAGAGTTGTTCAGTTTCCCCAGACAGTTTGTTTCTTCACCTTCTCTTTAAAGAAGGAAAAAAAATCATGATGAACAGATAAATAAAATTACAGGGGATGAAAAAACAATAAGAAAACATAACAGTAAAACATGTATTGGGATTTAATGTTTTTCTTGGTTTTTTCAATCATGCCTGCTTCCTTTGCTTCTTGTTTATGGGAGTTGCCGGTGATGGTGTCGGTGGCTATGGATGTGGTGGGAGAGAAGGAGATGTGAGAAGAGGAAGAGAATGAAAGAACATGGTTTTTTTGTGTTTATATATATAATTTTTTATCTAAACTTTTTTTAAGTTATTTACACAGTTAGTCCCTGCTTCGTCAAAATGACAAAATTGCCCTCATGTGCAAGGCACATGACAAGATTTAACAAAAAAAACTAACTGGGTTAGGCCCAAAGGGTAAAACGTGCTTGATTTTTAAACATAAAGGACACCGCCTGCAAAGAGGCATAAAGATAAAGGACAATTCTTGCAGTTCACTCACAGATTTATATGGCAATACGATACAATTTCCTGTAAAGCCAGCTCCAACCACAGACTTGTATGGAAATCCACTACAACCAGCTCCACAACAGCAAAGCTATCGGCCATCTACCGTAGCAACTGATTTGTATGGGAATCCACTTCCTGTTCAACAACAAGCTTGTTATGGAAGCACATCATCTGCTGGTCAGCCATCAAAGTCAAATACGGTACGGCTTGACACGTCAAACTTCTCCAAAGTTAGCGTTGAAGTAGCTAAAGATCATATGGAGATACTAAACACATTGGTGAGCTCGTAATGTGGGTTGATTGCAGGGCAGATCGGAAACATCAATCTAACTCAAGAAGATTATCAGCAGATCGATAAAGAAGAGATGGATATGATGGACATCAAATGGGCTTTCACTAGTGCTGTTAGGCGAGCTAAGGACTTCATGGAACGGACGGGTAGAACCAGCTTGGAAAGCAAGAAGGATACCAAGTATGGGTTCGACAAGCAATCCGTCAAGTGCTTTAACTGTGGTGAACTTGGTCATTTCAAGCGTGAATGCACAAAGCCAGCTTAGCATGGGAACCAGAATCCTTTCAGAGGTCAAGGCAACCAACAGAATCAGAATCAAACCAGGAATGATGATCGCACCTTGGTCCCTGCAAACAATCAAGTAGGACCATCGAACGCCAATCAGGCTTTTGTGGTGCAAATAGATGAAGGTTGCGACTGGTCAATGCAATTAGGCATTGGTGATCAGGGAGGAGCAACTTGTTTTGCTGAAGCTGCTAAGGATTTGAATCACGCCAGTGGTGGAGAATCTTCCGCCAGTGATGGTGAATCTTCAGATGAAGAGAGTTCTGGTTATTCAAGGAGTATTCTGGTGGATCAAGCTGCTTATATCGATGCAGATATCGATGAATTGTTAGGAGAAGCTGCAGCAAGGAATGATAGAAGATCTATTCTGGTGGATCAAGCTGCTTATTCTTCTTCTTCTTCTTCTCTTCATTCAACTTTTATGGCTAATGGCAGCAGTTCATCAAGCCAGGTATGTGTCAATGAACCAACTGTCGTTAATTGTGATAATTGTGCTAGCTTAAGTGATAAATGTGCTGATTTACATGCTAATATGTCTGAGTTGCAAAGCAAACATGATGCTTTAAATGCTAAATTGTCTGACTTGCAAAACAAACATGTTTCTTTTGATGCTAAGTGGTGTGATTTGCAAAGCAAACATGAGGCTTTGCAAAACAAAAATGAAGTGACAAATATCCACAATCAAACGTTGATAGTGGACCTTTCGAAATGAAAAGAGGCTTACATGTTTTATGAAAACCATGAAAAGGAGTTTAAAACGGTGGTTGCAAATTTAAGAAAAGATAAAACCGAGCTGACAAAAATGGTTTCAAGAAAACAAACTGACATAAACTGTTATATCGATCGTCTTGAGATCATGAAAAAAGAGTTAGCCTTTGTTAAGTGTGAAAATGAGGCGATCCGGCTTAAGCTATACAGTTATTCAAACTCTAGATACGTGTTGGATCACATCATTGACACACAAAAAGAGAAAAAGGATGTCACGTGCATTGGATATAAGAAATGTCCACCACCTGTTAGACAAAATTATGATGCCATGCCTGATGAGGAGAATAGAACTTATTATGAGGAATCTGTTCCTTTAGACATTGAGGAATTTGCAACTGGACTTGGATACAAAAATGAAGTATCATCAGATTCGGATGTTTCAACAGTTACAAGTGTGTCAACTACTGAACAAAATCAGGATCCTACAGTCATTGTTGAGGATGCTGATTCGTCAGATGATGAATCCGAGGATACTAACTCTGAACAGTCAGAAACGGTAACAAAAGAGGAAAACATACCTCTCGAAAATTACATTCTTTGTGATCCACCTGCAAAACCGTTTGTGAGTGCTATAGCCAAGTATGTTGAATCCTCATCTGGAAGCTGTGAAAGCGTGAACTTGCTTTACACGTTGATTGGATCTGATAAAATATACTCAGACAATGATTTTCCAATCAAGAATGTCAATCAATCTTTGATTGATAAAGTTTTCGAAGATTCTACCAGTAAGTTTTTGGGAAAGTCGAGCCCAGGAGTTGTAGTAACTCAGTGTGTTCCTATCCCAAAATCTGAAGTTAGAAAGAGATATGGGAATCAAAAATTGCAACCACAAAACAATCAACGAAAGCAAAGTCACGGTCACCAAGGAAATGGAAAAGGCAAACAGAGCCAAAACAAGAAAAAGGTTCGGAAGATAAACTTCATGAAATCCAGAGGGACTGATAAAATTGAAACTTTCGAAAACAAATCCAACACGGATTTTGTTAAACAAAGTAAAATTTTGAAAAGAAACAGTCAAAACAACTACACACAACACACAAACGGTTGTGATGTAGGACCAAGTACCTCAAGATCACGAAGTTCATCGTCAATCTCCTACAGTTATGATACTCCGAGTTTGTTGAGCGGAGATCATGCTTTGAATGTTGTGAGTATGGACACATTGTTAAGAATTGTCCATATCTCACGAAAGGAAAGGCAAAGGTTGATGCCCCCCATGGTAACAGTTACCATAAAAGATCTGTTTCACCAAGACAGGACCCTCGTCTTCTTAAACAACGGGAAATGAAACAGAAAAGGAAACAAAGAAAAGAAATTGAAAAGGTTTTAAAACCAGAACTTATCCAAACACAGTCTGTTAAGTTATAAGTTAAAAATGAAAAACAAAAACAGATTTGGAAACCAAAACCAGTAACTGTTTCAGGGGGAGCTACATCAATTCCGAATCATCGGGAAATGGATGTTACAATTCTCGATGATGACGGACGACCCAAGTCTGTGAAGGCTTGGGTCCCCCTCTCCAACTAATCTCTAAATTAGTGTGCAGGATGTTCCAGGAGGAACTATTGATAGTCTTAGGATTGTTGATAGTGGAGCGTCCATGCACAAGATCGGCGACATAAGGCTCTGAAATATTGTTACATCTAGGAGGATATTGTTGCCTTTGATGGAGAGAGGAGAAAAGAAGACAAAAATGTCTGGTGAAAGAATGTGGTTGAATGAAGTTGAAAAATTCGACAAGATGAAATATGTTCCAAAATTTGGTTGTTATGGTTTTTGATCGGGTCGACAGGAAAGATTCCAATGAAATGTACGCGCCTGCAGCACGTCTGAAGCTTTTCAAAGATTCATGGATTTTTCTTCCACAAGACGTTCAAAGTCCACAAGATGAACGTAGTGTACTTTTCTCTACGGTGTGATTGAAGAAAATGTGTTTGTTGATCAAACCAACCGGGTGTGCGGATGCCTTGGCGTGGATTGAACAACCGCACACTACTTCTCAAAGAGAAATTCAAAGACCTTTGCTGGTGCAATGTGAAAGACCAGCCGGACCCAAAGGTTTCAGATCTTGTTGCTGTGAAGAGTTTTTCTCGGATTAATTGAAGTAGCTGCAAAATCGACTTTGAAATCCACATTGGGTGGATATCCAGTTTAGGAGAGTGCTCAGATTCATGGCAATGCACGAAGCTGTTGCAGGATATGGTCTTAAATTTCTAATATCTCCTATACTTGTCGATATTTAAGCTGCTTTATGAATTATTATCCTCTCATACATCACTCTTTGACCAGGAACATTGATCTCGATTATCACTTCACACGTGATTGTTTCACTATGAAACTCACCAATGTTGTCATGGTCCGCACCGATTACCGACATGCCAACTGATTTTTCCAAAATTCGATAAATCATTTCTGACAAAAATTTAATTTTGGTAAACGACATCGAGGTAAAACATGAGTTAACCGACATCGGGAAATCGTTTTTGTAAATATCTTTGTGTTTTTAAAATTTATTTTTAGTTTGTTGATTTTAGGGGGAGTAATTCCAAAATTTGAAAATTCAAAAACATCGAAAAATTTCAAAACTCAAAAACAATAGAAAAGCAAAAATGAGTTTCCTGGCGAGCAAAAGAGAAAATGATAGTACATCAGTGGTCTGTCTAAACCTCTTTAAACTAAAATGCAAAATGAAAAGCGATAATGTCACGGCCCCCGACCCGGTTTGACCCGTTTCAGGAGCCGCGGGACAGAAAATCCCGTGGTATTTATTTAATTGAATTGACAGCGGAAGATTTCTTCAGGATCTTTTTAAAACTGCAATTTCCCGATTATTTTATTTCACAATTCAGGATAAAACCCGGTAGTTTACAATCATATGATTTCACGGAGAAATCTTTATTTTTACAAAAACATGTTTCTTTATTTTATATTGAGCCACCTCCTTAAGCTTGTAGTGCTTCACGACACTTTTCCTGGATCATAATAGATCACCTGAAAGATGTTTGAAAAAGGTTTTGTTAGCGGGAAATACTGGTGAATCATTCTTTTTAATAAAACGACGCGTTTGTTATAATTTACAGTATTAAGAGCGATTACATTGTTTCAATATATCAACCAACTACCCACAGTATTTGTCACTCGACCGGATCTGTGACTATGGTCATATCACTCATTGGCCACCCGTTTGTCCAATGGTAACGCTTATCAAGTAATGTATACAAAACCCCATATACCGGCTGTAATTTGGTGACTACAAAGACTTAATCCCTATAATTATAACCTTGAAAATAAACATGATTTTGAAAGTAATTTGATAAAAAGAGAATGACTCACTTTGCAGATTTATATGAGTAGAGCTTAGCCTACTGATTAGCCTTTTAACCTAAATTTAATAACATGCACACGAACTCGGTTAGTAACTAATACAGCATTTACGATAACTCACGAGATTAATCCCTCACAACGAATGACAAAGTGCGATACTTAAACATCCATCGAATTAACGACGAATGACAAAGCATAAACCCTAATGTGGGCAGCACTTAAACATCCATTGGATAGTTTAATCGATCGGACATTGAATCGTAGCAGCGATCGAGTTAATACCCGGTATCGGAGTAACGCCTCGCTAATTATATATGAAATTTCGACTTCAGAGTAATATCAATTCGTTTTTATGAAAAGATTTCGACACCAACAGACTGTGCATGCAACGAGCTATTTATAGCTGAAATTGAGGCCTCACGCGGCCCGCGTAAGCCTTCGGCTTACCTTTGCGTGGCCCGCCTAACCACCTATTCTACGCGTAGGGTTGATTGGTCACGAGTAGGCTTTCCATCTGGTCACCACGTAGATCCGGAACACTTATCCGGTCAAACATGTATTGACGCGGCCCGCGTAAGACCATGCTTACTCTTACGCGGCCCGCCTGAGACCCAGAATTTTGTTTTTCTTGATTTTTAATAGGGTTTAGGGTTTTAGGGGTCCGGGTTTATAATTACGAGTATTTTTTAGGAAAATTTTGAGAGTCCTTACATCCTCCCCACCTTATTTAGAATCTCGTCCTCGAGATTCATTGGAATAAGTGAGGATACTTTCGCTTCATCTCTGATTCCAGCTCCCAAGTGTATTCGGGTCCTCTCTTTGAATCCCACTTGACTTTGACAAGTACTAACCGTTTGTGTTTGAGAAATTTCACCTTTCTGTCTTCTATTTGAAGAGCTTCTCTATGAATTTCAATTTCTCATTTACTTCTATGTTCTGTAGAGGTACTACCAGGGATTCGTCTGTTAGACACTTCTTGAGATTGGATATATGAAATACGTCATGTACCCCAGCTAATTCTTCTGGTAGTTGTAAACGATAAGCCACTGGTCCTATACGTTGGATCACCGGAAATGGTCCTACGTATCTTGGACTTAGCTTTCCTTTCTTACCGAATCGGACTACTCCTTTCCAAGGTGAAACTTTTAATAGTACTTTGTCTCCAACTTGAAACTCGAGTGGCTTGCGTCTATTGTCTGCATAACTCTTTTAACGATCTCGAGCTGTCTTCAATCTTTCCTTGATTTGTGTAATCTTGTCGGTCGTTTCTTGCACTATTTCAGGACCTGACAATTGACTTTCTCCTATTTCTGCCCAACAAACTGGAGTTCTGCACTTTCTTCCGTACAGTGCCTCGAATGGGGCAGTTTCAATACTTGAATGATAACTATTGTTATAGGAGAATTCAATTAATGGTAAGTGATCATCCCAGTTTCCACCAAAATCTACTACACATGCTCTGAGCATGTCTTCCAGAGTTTGGATTATCCTTTCACTTTGTCCGTCTGTCTGAGGATGATATGCAGTGCTTAAATTTAATCGTGTTCCCATTACTTCTTGGAAACTAGTCCAAAAATGGGAAGTGAAACGACTATCCCTATCCGAAACAATGGAGAGTGGAACTCCATGTAATGATACTACTTCATCTACGTACAACTTTGCCAACCTTTCCATACTAAAGGTTTATAGAAAGTGAGCTGATTTGGTTAATCGATCCACAATTACCCAAATCGCAGCATTACCTTTTCTGGTTCTGGGCAACTTAGTAACAAAATCCATTGTTATGAGTTCCCATTTCCATACAGGCATTTCTAATTGTTGTAATAGACCTGAAGGTTTCTGGTGTTCTGCCTTAACTTATGAACAAGTAAGACACTTAGAAACATATCGAGCTATGTCCTTTTTCATTCCTATCCACCAAAAGTTATTTCTTAAATCTTGGTACATCTTATTGTTTCCAGGATGCATAGTATACCTAGATTTATGGGCTTCTTCTAAAATCTTATTTCTTAATTCTCCCTGTTTAGGTAGCCAAATTCTGTTTTGGTGGAATCTCCAAATTCCATCAGCTCCTTGCTCTAATTCTTTTATTTGTCCTTTCATTTCTTCAGCATCATCCTTGATTGTTGTAGCTTGAACATTCTTTAATTGTTCCATTAAATCTAATTGTAGATTTAATCTGAGAGCACGAACCAGTCGTTGTTTCTCATGGTATTTACGACTTAAGGCGTCAGCAACTACATTTGCTTTTCCTTCGTGATATTGAATATTACAATCGTAATCACTTAGGATTTCCATCCATCTCCTTTGTCTCATATTTAACTCTTTTTGCCCAAATATATATCTTAAACTTTTATGATCCGTATAGACAGTAAATTTACTTCCGTACAGATAATGTCTCCAGATCTTAAGGGCAAAAATTATGGCACCTAACTCTAAGTCATGAGTCGTATAGTTTTCTTCGTGCTTTTTCAATTGTCTTGAAGCATACGCAATTACCTTCTTGCGTTGCATTAGCACACATCCTAATCCTAGTTTTGAAGCATCGCAGTAAACTTCAAAATCTTCAGTCCCTTCTGGTAAAGATAGGATTGGAGCATTTGTTAACTTTTGCTTTAGAATCCTAAAAGCTTCTTCTTGCTTAGGTCCCCATTCAAACTTAACTGCTTTACAGGTTAGCTTAGTTAATGGTACAACTATTTTGGAAAAATCCTTAATAAACCGTCTGTAGTATCCGGCTAAACCTATAAAACTTCTAATTTCCATTGCGGATTGCGGAACCTTCCATTTGGTAATTGCCTCTATCTTAGCAGGATCTACATGAATTTCTTCGTGATTCACCATGTGACCTAGGAATTGCACTTCTTGTAGCCAAAATTCACACTTCGAGAATTTGGCATAAAGCTTTTCTTTTCTTAACAAAGTTAAGAGTGCATGCAAGTGCTGACAATGTTCATCCTGATTTTTGGAATAAATAAGTATATCGTCGATAAAAACAATTACAAATTTATCCAAGTACGGTTTACAGATCCTATTCATCATGTCCATGAATGCTGCAGGTGCATTTGTTAATCCAAAGGGCATGACTGTAAACTCGTAATGACCATACCTAGTTCTAAAAGCAGTTTTAGGTATGCCTTCTTCTTGTACCTTCAATTGATGATATCCGGATCGTAAGTCAATCTTAGAAAAATATCTAGCTCCTTGAAGTTGATCGAAAAGATCATCAATCCTAGGTAATGGGTATCGATTCTTAATTGTAACTTTATTCAATTCTCTATAATCAATACACATTCTCATCGAACCATCCTTCTTCTTTACAAACAACACTGGTGCTCCCCACGGGGATGAACTAGGTTGTATGAAACCTTTACTTAGTAATTCATCTAATTGCTTTTTCAGTTCTAACATTTCTGTGGGTGCTAACTGATAAGGTGCTTTAGCTATCGGTGTAGTTCCTGGAATTAGATAAATCCTAAATTCTACTTCCCTATTTGGTGGCAGTCCTGGTAACTCTTTTGGAAACACATCCGGGTATTCTGAAACTACAGGAATCTACTTAAGTTCTTTACCCTTAGTACTAATGATTACTGAAATCATATATACTAATCCTTGCTTTCGTTCATAACTAGCAACTTTCATTACTGATATGAACTTCATGGGTTTTCGCGGCCTGTCCCCTGTAACCATGATTACTTCTCCGGTAGGTGCACGAATTTCTATGGAGTTATGGTCACAAAGGATTCGAGCATGGTTGGCTACTAACCAATCCATTCCTAACACAACATCGAACCCAACTAAATTCATTGGTAATAGGTTTGCATGAAATATATGACCTGAAAGTTCTATATTTTCTTTTTGCAAAACCTTATCTATATTAACAGAATTTCCATCTGCTGTTTCGACTGTAAAAATTTGCCTAAGGTTGGTCAAAGGTAAATTAAGAGCTTGGCAGAATGAAGTATTAATAAAACTTTGGTTTGCACCAGAGTCAAATAATACTTTTGCATACACGTTGTGAACTAAGAACGTACCAGCTATCACATCTGGAATGAGTTCTGCTTCTTGAGTGGTCAGTTGGAATGCTCTGGCATTCTTTTTAGTAGCTCTGTCAGCTGGCTTGGCTTTATTGTCTGCTGGTTTAACCAATTTAGGACATTCTGTTTTGAAATGCCCAATTTCTCCATAGTTGTAGCAGATTCTTGTTTTTCTTCTGCAGTCTTCTTCACGATGTCCTACAACTTTACAAAAGTTGCAGGTTATGTTGCATCTTCCAAAATGTTTCTTTTTGCAATTTCGGCAGAACGGCGAAACTGAGGATTGTCCTATTCCTCTTCTCTTGAAATTGTTATTATTATTACCCGCACGAAATCCCTGGGTAATTTTCTGAGCCAATTCCTTTTTCCTATTTTCATCTCGTGTGCGTATCAGCTCATCAGTTAGGGTGTTAGCTAATTCTACCGCATCTTCAATAGTGCGAGGTCTCGCAGCTTTAACGATATTACGAATTTCGCCAATAAGTACCCAAATATAGCGAGAAATGAGTACCGGTTCTGGCGAAGCCAGTGTTGGTACCACTCTAGCATATTCAAAGAATGTCGAAGTATATCCTCGACAATCTACACCCGTCATTCGATGATTTGAGAACTTATTCACCATTTGATCTTTTTCATATTCGGGACAGAATTTTCTTTCTACAAGACTCTTAAATTCTTCCCAGTTCATGGCATAGGCCACATTTCTTCCTTTGGCTTGAAGTATCGTATTCCACCATTCTAGCGCCCCTTCTTTGAAAAGATTTGACGCATACATGACCTTGTCATCTTTGACCCATTTACTTATTGTAATCACTGCCTTGGTTTTCTCTAACCAACGCAGTGCCGCAGTCGCTCCTTCATTGCCTACAAATTCAGCGGGTTTACAAGCAAGAAATTCTTTGTAAGTGCAACCAGGCGTTGCAGCTTTCATTTTCTTAGGGAGCGGAGCCTGCCGTGAATCATTATTGTGATTGGTATGATAACCGCCTCCGTTTACGCTATTACTGAAATTATCTTCAGAAATATGTTTACTATGAATGATTTGTTGAGGTTCAACAGGTTTCTGGGCAGCAGCAAGTATTGCTGGAATAGCATTGGCTATTCCTTAAGCAGCAATATTTTCTATATCTTGCCTAGTCATAAATTGATCCTCCGGATGTTGCTCAGATTGATTAACCTCATTAACTGGTTCGTTATTAGCGTTTTCCATCTGATAATTAATATCTATTAGTATCGAATAAATAATAATTATACACAAAACAATCGTACAAATTTCACAACACACATATAGTCAAAACTATCGATTTCTCGATTCCATTTTTATATATTTTATAGTATGCGTCCATACACACCGTTATCTTACAAAGTTTTATTTGTAGTTATTTCACAAGATTATATTTTACTACTATTATTATTATACAATCACAGTTTCACAACCCCACCATCCCTTATTAGTTGATTTTTCAGTAACGACGTTCCCTTTCGTCGTATTTCCAGGAGATTTGTTCTCCTACCTCCCTGATCCTATTTCCTACATCCACCAGCTCCTCGCCAAAGTGGCGGAGTTCAGCTAAATTTTCATTGCACATTGGTGGGTTTGGTATAGGTTCTGGGTCAAACTGAGGGAGAAAAGAATAAGGACTGTTTAGAAGGTTTTGGAACTGCCAATCATTGGTCCACCATTCATCCATTCCTAGAGGTTGGGTGTGGATTATAGGTTCTGGGATTGCTGGTTTCAAGTTCATTGGAAGTTGAGTTTCAGCAGGATAAGGATAAAAATTATTATTGACAGGCCTGACGATATCACAGCTTGCCAATGCACGATCCAATTCTTCCTGAAATGGCAACTCCTCAATTTGCCTAGAGCTTTCCCCAGCTTCCATCTTTGTTTGCCTAGAACCTTCTCCAATTTCCATTTCTATTTGTTTAGAACCTTCCCCAACTTCAATCCCCTTTTCTTTATCTAAGGAATTTTCTATGTTGGGAATTTTCCTGGGGGCGGGTTTCCTCCTGCGCACACGTCTCCATCCCACAAATCTTCTCCTTTTCTTAGGCTTGGGTTTCTCTGGAGGTGGAGCGTTGAATTCCATAGGTTCTTCTATATCGGGTATATAACCAGTAAATTCTCTAGAAACCTCTATTTTCATCGGATAGAGATTGAGATTCTGAAGGGCTTCAGATAAATCATTCATGCTGTTTAGCATAAAACAAACAAAATGCTAAGTTAAATTTTATACTCAAAATTTCATAGATAACCTTTAAATATTATTGCATACCGTGTGACTAAAAAAAGACAACTAAAATTAAAACATACTAAGGTAAACTTATTTATTTACTGGATCATATTTCTGGCTTGTAGGTGATAAGGGTGCTAAAACTTGAATTAGGGATATTTAAAGATTTGCATTTACTGCTACAGTGGCTAGCATATAGAGATCTGCCCATTTTTCATCTAACTTGTCTTCCCATGGTGGGTTACTGCCTAGTTCTTGGGTTTTCTGATTAACTCTCTTTTCTTTTGGTTGTGATTTCTTTAATTTCTCCTGGCTTTTCCTAATAATCAAACTTCTTTTATTAGGAGAAAGTGGTTTCTCATATTGTGCTTTTCGAACAAATATTCCTTCTTCAGGATTTGCATAGTGTTTTGAGGAATTTGTTTGGGATGAACTTCCCTTCTCGTTTGCTGACCTATCTAATTTAAGATAGATGTTCGAAAGCTTTTGCTTACCCATACTGTACACAAATATTCAAATAATAAATCACATAATCACAAAATGGCAATCAAAAAAATTAAGTATTTTCTAAATACTCAATTGGCTTAAATCAGTGGCTCTGATACCACCTTTTTTCTATCACGGCCCCCGGCCCGGTTTGACCCGTTTCAGGAGCCGCGGGACAGAAAATCCCGTGGTATTTATTTAATTGAATTGACAGCATAAGATTTCTTCAGGATCTTTTTAAAACTGCAATTTTCCGATTATTTTATTTCACAATTCGGGATAAAACCCGGTAGTTTACAATCATATGATTTCACGGAGAAATCTTTATTTTTACAAAAACATGTTTCTTTATTTTATATTGAGCCACTTCCTTAAGCTTGTAGTGCTTCACGGCACTTTTCCTGGATCATAATAGATCACCTGAAACATGTTTGAAAAAGGTTTTGTCAGTGGGAAATACTGGTGAATCATTCTTTTTAATAAAACGACGCGTTTGTTATAATTTACAGTATTAAGAGGGATTACATTGTTTCCATATATCAACCAACTACCCACAGTATTTGTCACTCGACCGGATCTGTGACTATGGTCATATCACTCATTGGCCACCCGTTTGTCCAATGGTGACGCTTATCAAGTACTGTATACAAAACCCCACATACCGGCTGTAATTTGGTGACTACAAAGACTTAATCCCTGTAATTATAACCTTGAAAATAAACATGATTTTGAAAGTAATTTGATAAAAAGACAATGACTCACTTTGCAGATTTATATGAGCAGAGCTTAGCCTACTGATTAGCCTTTTAACCTAAATTGAATAACATGTACACGAACTTGGTTAGTAACTAATACAGCATTTACGATAACTCACGAGATTAATCCCTCATAACGAATGACAAAGTGAGATACTTAAACATCCATCGAATTAATGACGAATGACAAAGCATAAACCCGAATGTGGGCAGCACTTAAACATCCATTGGATAGTTTAATCGATCGGACATTGAATCGTAGCAGCGATCGAGTTAATACCCGGTATCGGAGCAGCGCCTCGCTAATTATATATGAAATTTCGACTTCAGAGTAATATCAATTCATTTTTACGAAAAGATTTCGACACCAACGGACTGTGCATGCAACGAGCTGTTTATAGCTGAAATTGAGGCCTCACGCGGCCCGCGTAAGCCTTCGGCTTACCTTTACGCGGCCCGCCTAACCACCTATTCTACGCGTAGGGTTGATTGGTCATGAGTAGGCTTGCCATCTGGTCACCACGTGGATCCAGAACACTTATCCGGTCAAACATGTATTGACGCGGCCCGCGTAAGACCATGCTTACTCTTACGCGGCCCGCCTGATACCCAGAATTTTGTTTTTCTTGATTTTTAATAGGGTTTTAGGGGTCCGGGTTTATAATTACGAGTATTTTTTAGGAAAATTTTGAGAGTCCTTACAGATAAGCAACTCTATATATGATGTATCGGTAAGCTCACAATCATCTTAAAGTGTACAGGGTGATATAAACTTAAATCGACTGAAGACTGTGTGGGAACCGCTCATTGGCGTATGGTCTTAGTACCGAAATTCCGTTTGAGAGATTGCCGAGGTTCTGAGATATGTGGTCTTTATGCTGTTTATCATCTGGGTATAATGGTTTTTTCTTTTACCGCAAAATAAACAGAGACGAAGTCTTGATCTTCCATGATATCATACATACTTGTACATACTGCATATGACCTCAATAAGTGATCAACAATCACATGTCCACAAAATAAGTGATAATATATCACATTTATCCGGGAGTCAAGTTCGTCTCTTTGCTGTACATTTGTACTGGCCTGTTCACGGACTTGCTCCTGTACCCTCATGCATCTGAAAATCAAGTTCCTAATCAATAAGTGATTCTATCACATAGGGCTTGTTTTTCAATCAAAATAAGTGAGTTACTCACATCTTTTTATACGGTCAAACAGATGATAAATGGTATACTCACCAGTAAGATGAACTCTCGTGCATACCTTGATACGGGAATGTGTCGTGATATGGATGAACACCGGTCGGTAAGTATAAATCATACACTAATCGTATCCCCTCGCCATGATTACATCTAATAAGTTGAGCTTATGTGGATAACAATACCGATAATCGTTATAGGATGTTTATCTAAATGTTAACAAAAAGAACAACAAGAGCGTTTTGGCATGACCATACACTGATATGATTCTCTTACCCTCGAAACTCGCAAAAAGAATGTTTGTATATATTTACTTTTCTTAGTTTCTGCAACTCTGTATATATTTATTTACTGCTTTCAGTCTTTAAGTTTGAAATATTCAAAATACCAAAAAGATTTTAGGTGTGTTTTAATATAAACTTTATAAAAGTCAAAAAGATTTTATTTCTGCTTTAGTTTTGATTTACCGATGTTGGAACTCAAGTCTTCGTTGCCTGAAATCTGATTGAAAACCAAAACGACTGAATCTTCATACACGGTCAGAGTTTGCAAGTTTTGAAAGTTAATAATCAAAATTAAAAAAACTGTTAACTTTTCAAACCAAATTGTCGGACGGTAGTTGAAAACATGGTCACATGTGTGTCATTTTTTAATGTTAACTATATTCCAAGCGTTTGTTCTCATTTATGCGTTTAGATTTCTTGCATGTGCAGATGCTAAAGGCGAGAAGAGAACATGTTCGAGGATAAGCTTCGAAATTAAGACACGACGTGAAGGCACTCAAATGATAAAGATGATCGAGTTGCCGCTGATCACTCATCAACACCACAAGGATCTAAAGTTTTGAAAATCAAAAGATTCACAAACATAATCAAAGGGGGAGTTTATTGATACACTTCCTAAATGAAAGCGGGAGTTTGTTAATACACTTTTTACGTGCAACACGTGAAGACTTTGAAGATCCTTTCCGAGAAAAAGAACCATCAAGAGATGGAGAACGAGATTACGAACCTCGCGAGCAACATCCAAGGGGGAGTTTGTTGATACATATTTTGTGGATACGGCTCGGCTCAGTTCGACTCGGCTACGAAGTGAAGGCCGTAGTCAAGACATCCTTCTGTCTTGACTCGGTATGCTATTTACTTTGTATCGTACGATGTTCATGCAACTGCGTGTGTGCAGTATGCATGTTAGATTAAGCTGTTGTGCTGTCTGTTTGTGTTTGCCCCAACATGATGAAGCCCAAGCCCAACTACATGTGACGAAAACTAGGCCCAATCACTGTTGATGAAAACCCCTATGCGACGAAGACACCTTATGACGAAATCCTTGGATTTCGTCGATGATGATGGATTTCGTCGATGTGATTTCGTGGGCCACTTGATTTCGTCATTTATGTTACTATATAATACCCAGACAACAGACAGAAACACTTAGAGAGTCTGCATAGACTTTGAGAGAGAACACACACACACAACTGAGAGTTTATAAGGATACCTTGTAAACATTGCTTTGTAACCGTTTTCTAGATTAATACATTGGAGTGTTAATCGGTGAATCTTGTGTTTTACGTGTTCGTAACTTGGTTTAACTTACCCGTTTGGATTCCGCACTCTCGGGTTTGTCGGAAAACAGGAATAGAGGTTGACTCGATCCTCCGGGTGGACCTACACCATTTTAAATAAAATAGGGGTAGAGATTAGTTTTGGAGAAAGAGAAAATGGGTTGGTGAGAATTTATTATAAATTGGGTTAGGTTTATACAGTGTAAAACTATGTAAACTAATTTTTTATATAAAAAAAGGCTATATAGCCGTTGCAATTAAACTCCAACGGTCACAAAAGGTTCAACGTTCATATTGTGGGTGCAGTGAGTAGTCACGGATTTCCATCATTATCTTCGGTGAGGGAAGGGTCGGCGGCAGTGTTGCCGCGTGGTAAAAGGGCACACCGCACCATTCCCCGCACCCACCCCGTTCACCCTAAACAATTGCATCCGCGTGTACCATGTTGGTTAGTATATAAAAGATATGTTTCTAAGCTTTTAAAAAGTGTTGTTTATAACTGATCTTTAAGTTTATCTTAAAAACATATCACTTACCCCTTAATGGTTACATTGATGTATCGAAAAGCCAAGATATCTAGACCGTTATCAAATTGAAAATCAAAACTGACTTTGATATTTTAGCCAATATTGCGCATGGTCGAATCATCTCATCGACTATGAAACTTTTGTTGTTTTGGTTACACTTGTGACTACATGAGAGTGAAAAGTTGTAAGCTTCTAATATAATATGTTAAAAATGTAAATTACATGTGTGGTTATTTTCAATAACCCCAATTATAGTAGGGACTACGTGAGAGTGAAAAGTTGTAAGCTTCTGATATTTTCGCCGATATCGCACATGGTCCAATCATCTCATCGACTATGAAACTTTTAAAATATGTTAATGACAACCGGGTCAAACCTCATGCAATCTTCTATACTATATTGGTGTACCTAGTACCTCAATTGTATTAAGTAATGGTGTACCTAAATTGTATTCTGCTCAAACGTTAAAATAGTGGTATTAATAGTGAAAAAAACAAATGAGTACCTTAAAATCCATGGTCCTGTACTAAAATTTTATGCAGCAAAAGAGTCTTAGTTTTATTCTTTTTATGGGGGGGGGGGGGGGGGGGCTCACATAGTGAACTGAAGAATAAATATGTTGGTCTATTATAAAGGTTCATATGGGCCACCTGTTTTGCAGGCTGTGATAAAAGCAACTAAGGGTGTGCACAGTGACTAAACTGGTACACGAACCATGACAAAGTTTGCTTCTTTTGTTTGTATGATGTGTTATACTTCTACATTATTGTGGCCTTAGTTGATCAAATTGATTGAATTTAACCATTTTGACATTATTGTCCTATAAGACTATTTGATGGAAATAATGGCATTAGCAAGAATTTGTAGGTTACCCTTTTGGTGTTCATAAGATGAGAATAAAAAGAGACTTATCATACACCAAAACCTCTCTCTCATTCTTACTATGTTTTGATCCATCCTATAAGGACACCATAAAGTGGAACAAAGAACATCATAACGGGGATCATGGCTGTCGGAAAGGAGAAAATAGATAGTATAGAGGCTAGTGTGTAAAGTGGTGTCCTATATAAACCGATCTTTGTAACCCTAGTTTATAATACACAGAAAACAGTTTCAATACAATTTCAATAAGATTCAAACCCCAAAATCAGTTCATTCTCTATACCAAACAACATGGTATCAGAGCAGTGTTTCTGATTCTTGAAACATTGCTCATCATCTAGAGTTTATTTCAAATCAATCCAAGCCAATCCAACTCCAAACCAGAAAAAAAAAAACCAAAATCAAATCGAAAACTTAAACCCCGAAATCGAACCTAAATTCGCCGCCGCCGCATCCACTGCAGTCGACTAAACATCATCATCATCAAACTCAGTTTTCTTCTTGAAGGTAGTCTCAAGAAGAAGGTTCCAGACCCGTTTTGAAGAAGACCGGTGATTCGTAGAAGGTTGTGACGGAAGCGAGGGTTTGTAAAGGAACAGATCTGTTACTTAGCTGCTCAGCCGCACATCACAAAGACAAAACCCTATTGTTCTCAATAACTCCGCTGCTAGCAAAATCCTAATCCTTTTTTCAGCTACACAATTCCGCCGTTTCAGGGATTCGCTGTGATCTCCGATCGTCTTGAGCCTACTTCCAATTCCTTCAATTTCGCTTCTAATTTCTTCAATTTCGCTTCTAATTTCGTCAATTTCGATCCTTTCCTTAAATACTGGAAATTGCCTTTTTGATAAATACGCTGTCGGTGGCGTAATTGTTAATTGTGGACAACTTGCGGACGACTTTAAAATCTTGAACGCGAGTTCAAGTTGCCGGCGTATTTAATAAATACGCCGGTAAGATAACCTCGCTACCAAGCGTCGGTATTCCGAACGAAAATTTTGAACGCGAGTTCAAGTATCCAGCGTATTTGATAAATACGTCGGGTCAGTTGTTAGCTTAATAGCAGCGGTATCTAGACAACATATCTACTTACTTTCGGCGTATTTAATTGTTTATCAAATACGCTCGGTTGGTAAGTGTCTGGTGTCGTAAAAAAATCGAAAAAATCAAAAATAAAAAATAAAAATGGAAATCAATCATGGGAAGAACAGTTCTTGGATATTCGATTCTGGTGCCACTGACACCATGACGTTTGAACCGTTAGACATACGGTCAATGTCCAATCCTCAAAAAACTCAAATCCACGCCGCAAACAACGGAACGATGCAAGTGAAAGGAGGAGGAACAATTGAAATTTCACCAACTATGAAATTATCAAATTGTCTTTATGTTCCATCATTATCGCACAAATTGCTCTCAATTAGCCATATTACCAAAGAGCTAAATTGCACGGTACTAATGCATCCTATTTTCTGCCTTCTACAGGATATCAGGACGGGTGTGATTATTGGACGTGGTACTGAGCGCCAAGGATTGTACTACGTGGATGAAGTGGCTCAACAGGGTACTGTGATGTTGGCTCATGGAACCGAAAACCAAGAAGCCTAGCTATGGCATAGACATTTGGGACACCCATCTCATTGTTATTCGCACCTTTTGTTTCCAAAACTCTTCCCATCAAATGGAAAAACAGATTGTGAAACATGTTTTCGTGCTAAAAGCCATCGACAGCCATTTAAACCTAGCAATACGAAAGTTGCTTCACCTTTTTCACTAATCCATTCTGATGTGTGGGGTCCTGCTCCAGTGATGGGGGGCAGGGTCTTCGGTACTTTCTACTATTCGTGGATGATTGCCCTCGCATGACATCGGTATATTTTTTAAAAAACAAATCCGAAGTTTACGAGAAATTTATCACGTTTTATGCTATGATTCACACTCAATTCCAAACCCAAATCCAAATCTTTCGATCCGACAATGGGGTGAATTTGTCAACACTTCCATGAAACAATTCTTTAAAACCAAAGGATTAATTCATCAAACCTCTTGTTCTCATACCCCCGAACAAAACGGAGTTTCCGAATGGAAAAACCGTATTATTCTTGAAATGACTCGAGCTCTTTTAATTGAGTCTCAGGTACCGAAATCTTTTTGGCCGGAGGCAGTTGCAACCTCCGTGTATCTCCTAAATCGGCTCCCCAAATATTCTCCATTCTCTTAAACTTGAACCTCGAACCAGATGTGGAAGAACTTGAACCAGTTGCAGTAGAGACAACCGAAAGATACTCTCTTCCCCCTAGAGCCAATAGAGGGGTCCCTCCATAACGGTATTCCCCGGAGAGAGAAACCAGAAATTCAAGGTATCCTGTAGCTAATATGGTTAATGGGAACTTATCTAACAGTGCGAAAGCATTTGTCACCTCACTATACTCCGAACAAATATCTGATTTTGTAAAGGAAGCACAAAGTTAGAAGAGCTGGAAAGAAGCTATGGAAACGGAGATGCACGCTCTTATGAAAAACAATACGTGGGAAAAGTGCATTCTCCTGAAAGGAAAAAAACAGTTGGTTGCCGGTGGGTGTATTCGATTAAATATAAACCAGATGGTTCCATTGGAAGATACAAAGCCCGGCTTGTAGCCAAAGGGTACACTCAGACGTATGGGATCGATTATTCTGAGACGTTTTCTCCGGTTGCAAAAATGGACACCACCAGAATCCTCTTCTCCGTGGCAGCTAATAAGGATTGGCCCCTTCATCAATTTGATGTTACAAATGCATTTCTTCATGAAGACCTAACTGAAGAAGTTTACATGGAAGCTCCTCTAGGTTTTTCAGGGGGTTTTAAAGATGGGGAAGTTTGTAGGTTGAAGAAATCTCTATACGGACTAAAACAGTCTCCTCAGGCATGGTTTGGAAAGTTCACCTTGGCCATGAAAGAATACGGTTATCACCAAAGTAACGCTGATCATACCTTGTTCCTAAAAAGGAGGAACGGCCTCGTAACTTGCTTGATCATATATGTAGACGACATGATTATCACCGAAGATGATGTAGAAGAAATAGCACGACTGAAAAGAAATTTGTTTTCAAAGTTTGAAATGAAAGACCTTGGGAATCTCAAGTATTTCCTTGGAATAGAAGTTCTCAGGTCTAAACAGGGGATTTTCATCTGCCAAAAGAAGTATGTTCTTGATCTTCTGGCGGAAACTGGGTTGATTGATTGTAAACCAGCAGATACGCCAATGGTGGTGAACCACAATCTTCACGTGGAACTCAATGGAAAGCTCGCAGACAAAGAAATGTATCAACGACTCGTGTGCAAGTTAATTTATCTCTCCCACACTCGCCCTGATATAGCTTATGCTGTTGGAGTGGTAAGTCAGTTTATGCACCAACCACAAGTTACCCACATGGAAGCTGCTCAGAGAATTCTAAGGTACCTCAAGGGAACCGCAGGCCATGGAGTGTTGTTCAAAACAAATGGGCATTTAAATGTAGAGCTCTACACTGACGCAAACTGGGCAGGAGATAAGGGAAACCGAAGGTCGACATCAGGGTATTTCTCCTTGGTTGGTGGGAACCTTGTTACCTGGAGAAGTAAGAAACAGAAGGTGGTCGCTCTGTCAAGTGCAGAAGCAGAGTTCAAAGGCATAGCTCGAGGGTTAAGCGAAGTTCTTTGGATCAGGAAGCTGCTTCTTGAAGATATTGGTTTCTCCTAAAGGGCTCCCAGTAAAATTATGTGTGACAATACAGCTGCAATACAAATCTCAGAAAACCCAGTTCAACATGATCGAACGAAACACGTGGAAGTTGATCGGCATTTCATCAAGGAGAAACTGCAGGAAATGATCATAGAGCTCCCGTATATAGCATCAAAATATCAACTCACAGATATCCTCACAAAGGCAGTCAACGGAAACGCATTTAGTAGCTGTTTGAGCAAGTTGAGTATTGGTGACCCCACTACTCAACTTGAGGGGGAGTGTCGGAAAGGAGAAAATAGATAGTATAGGGGCTAGTGTGTAAAGTGGTGTCATATATAAACCGATCTTTGTAACCCTAGTTTGTATTACATAGAAAACAGTTTCAATACAATTTCAATAAGATTCAAACCCCAAAATCAGTTCATTCTCTATACCAAACAACAAGAGTAAATTACAAAGTTCGTCCTTTATGTATGTCATTTATTACAAAGTATGTCCTTTATCTTTAATAAGCTCAGAAAACATACTTAATGTTTGCAAATCCTTACATGTTACGTCCTTTAGTCCTAATCCAGTTACTTTTCATGGTTAAATTTGACTAAGTCAGCCCCACATAAGGGTATTTTGGTCATTTTATCATAAATATTAAAATAAATAATAAAAAAATTATATATATATACATACAGCTCTATCTCTCTCTCTCACACAACACACATCAGCTCTCTCTCTCTCACATAAACACCTCTCTCTCTCTCTCTCTAAACACACACCAGCTCTCTCTCTCTCTCTCTCTCTCTCTCTCTCTCTCTAATCGCCGGACCACCACCACCGGACCGACAACCGCCGCCATACACCTCACTAGACCGACCACCACCGCCATACACCTCACCGGACCACTGCCACCACCTGCACACACCTCACCGGTTCACAAATCACAATCCGATCTAGGTTAAAATACAACAACAAGAACACTGATCGCCTGAACAACAAAACGCATCTTCAAACACGTAAAAAAACACACGCTTCCACCCACACGAACCCTAAATTTCACAACAAGAGACAGCAAACGGTACGAGCAACAAAACCTAACACATCACATCAAACAAAAAGTTGAAAAATACAATCAAACACCTATAATCTAACAATCATCATCCGTAAACAAGAAATCGAAGAGCAAATTACCTAACACATCAATCTGCTTCCGTAATCTGCAAAACCTAACGGAAAACGTAACGGAAAGTTGAAGTCATCGAAGAAGAAAGGAAGATTAACGTTAACGATAACGATAACGAACCTGATTGATGGATTGAATGATCGATTGATTGAATTAGGGTTTGAAGGAGAGTGCGTGTGTGAGAGAGAGTTGTTAATTTCTGCAAATGAGTTTCTCGCCTCACCTTTACCTTTCCCCACTGCTCTCTCTCTCTCTCTCCCTATCTCTCTCTAATCTCTCTCCTGTTATTGTTTTCTTGCCCAAAATGTTGATGTATTCTTGGATTTTTGTAAGAAAAAATATAGGTATTTGGGTGGTTTTGTGAGGTGTGTGCAGGTGGTGGCAGTGGTCCGGTGAGGTGTATGGCGGTGGTCCGGTGAGGTGTGTGCAGGCAGTGGCAGTGGTCCGGTGAGGTGTATAGCGGTGGTGGTCGGTCTGGTGAGGTGTATGGCGGTGGTTGTCGGTCCGGTGGTGGTGGTCCGGCGATTAGAGAGAGAGAGCTGGTGTGTGTTTAGAGAGAGAGAGAGAGGTGTTTATGTGTGAGAGAGAGAGCTGATGTGTGTTGTGGGAGAGAGAGAGTTGTATGTATATATATATATATAATTTTTTTATTATTTATTTTAATATTTATGATAAATGACCAAAATACCCTTATGTGGGGCTGACTTAGTCAAATTTAACCATGAAAAGTAACTGGATTAGGACTAAAGGACGTTACATGTAAGGATTTGCAAACATTAAGTATGTTTTCTGAGCTTATTAAAGATAAAGGACATACTTTGTAATAAATGACATACATAAAGGACGAACTTTGTAATTTACTCAAACAACAATGGCTTCATTATCATCCGCAAAGATAACCATTCCTACAAGTAAGTGTCTCTAATTTGGTATCCATGTTTTTGTTATGTTTATGTTACGTGTAAGTTATGATTGAATAAACATTGATTATATCAATTCAATTGTAATAAATAAAATCAAATCGATGATCTTACAATATTTCCACTGATGATTTTATGGAACTTTTTGAAGTTTATTTGCTAAGTAAGGGTTTTTAGTTGCACTACAAGAAATTTAGTGATACACATTAACAACCATAAAAAAAATAATTCAAACGTCCAAACCTGTACTAACATTTAATGTTAGATTCTTACTATCATGGTTAAAAAAAGAAATCGAACGCATGACTAGTTCGTCAACTACATTCAAATCTTCTTGAATATCATCTCCTCTCATATACCTATGTTTGTAAATCCCTCTTAGCATATCCAAGAGTCAGAAATCATAACTATATTCATTAAGAACACAAACATTGCATTATTCATGCTCATACTATAATACGTTAAATAACCACATACGCTAAACTCTTATTCTAGCACACAAGTACTAATACAAACAACTTACACAATCGTACCAATCAAGAATGATCCTACTAAGCTATCAACAAAGTCCGAAAATAACCACCTAACATTTCTAGGTTTCATGAGCACCCCCACTCTACAAAAAAATATGTACATTTGCCACTCGTTTCTTAGAATGTGTGTAGTCCATTAGCACACCCCATGACAAATCAACTTGGGAGGCGCTAAACACCACCCCCTCTAGTTATTGAGGGGCGCCGAAACCCTCTTATGCCATTGCATCAACGAGCTCCAAGCCCTTGAGAGATGGGGTCTACTCCCTTTTGACCAATCATGTCTTTTTCATTTATTTTCTATTTTATTATATATTTTGTTAAAGCACTACACCTAGTTATTGTGTGTTTAGTTATTACTCAAATGCATACATGGCTCTGACGTGATCGTGACATAGCAGTGGTTTAGTTATTCCACTACACATAACCTTATAACAATCATATCTTTAGTTTCCCTCGTCAAATAAAGACTACATATGCAGTAATGTGAAAAGTATTTGCAGTCTTTCTATACAAAATTTGTAGCAATCATTGAGAGAGTTAAAACTTTCTAAGTTTCTGATAATATGTTTGATGATATTTTTCAATGACTCCGATTATATTATAGGTCCTAGATGATATATACACATGTAAAAAACCATGCAAAAGTACAAATATCATAATTGCAAACAGCCAAAAACTAGTGGCTACTTCTACAATTCAGAAGTAAGTATATACCCCCACAAATCCACTTGCGTACGTCCACCAAACCCTAAAGCAATGATCGAACCCCTCATTGCCCGAGTGCCGAATTCCGGCAACAAGAAAAAGATATTCTTCACGGTTTTTGCTTCAATCCTAGTTATCGCGGCTATTATCGGCATTGTAGTTGGAGTCAACTCCAAAACCACCCAAACCCAATCCACAACCACCTCCAACAACATAAGAGCATTCGCGGCTCACCCCATTGTGAAATCATCGTGTAGTGTCACCCTCCACCCCGACCTATGCTACTCCACGCTTATGGGCATCCCTGATTTGACCGAAAAAGTCAAAACATCAAAAGATGTTATTGAACTGACTCTCGATAAAACTAAAGAGAGAGTTCAAAGAAACCACTTCGTCGTAAAGAAGCTTACGACCATGACCAATCTCACGAAAAGTGGGAAAATGGCGCTTCGTGTTTGTCTAGAGATGGTTTCCAACACTTTGGAAGAACTCGATGAAGTCGTAGGTTTCCTGAAGACATACCCTACAAAAAAAGGAAATCGCGGACATGTTGACGACATGATTACTTATATGAGCACCACTATAACAAACCAGGTAAAGATTTGTATCATTCCATTCACACTACTAAACTAAAAGATATAATAAAATAGTTTTTTTCTTAAAAGAAAGAAAGAATTTTTTTTTTTTTTTTTTTTTTGGTTCATGCATACGTTGATAGTTACCGGTGGGTTTTTTAGTCGGTAAATGTTCGTCAATGATACTCTTTTTATCAAGTAGTTTTCCTAATACAATCCATATATACTCTTATAAGTTCTTAAATATCATACATATATATACTCAAACTAAAAAGAAAATATTATATATACTTTTCTTAAATAACTTTTAAATTTATGACAAATTTACTCTTTTTATTGTATCTTTTCTAGCCACTTGTAGTCACTTTTCTTAAATAACTTTTAAATTTATGACAAATTTACTCTTTATATTGTATCTTTTTTAGCCATTTTTAGACTTTTCTTAAATAACTTTTAAATTTATGACAAATTTACTCTTTTTATTGTATATTTTTAGCCACTTTTAGTATCAAGTGATATTAAAGTATAAGCAGATCTTGGTTCACGCAATTTAATACCAAAATATTCTTGTAGGATGATTTTAAAAACAAAATTTATATCGATCTTGTCCACGGCCTTCTATACATACGCCACCGTCAATCTAATCCTACACCGTTTTCAAACAGTTGTTTGAGATTGCACTGAATGACAGTTTGAAGGTTAGGATTTGTGTCATAGCCCCTACTTTCAATAGCCATTTGAGGATTTATCGAACAGTTGTTTGAAGGTTAGTGCTTGCGTCGCAACACTCTACCTCGGTACCTTTAAAGGCGTCTGAGTTTGAGGGTGGCATAGGATAAATAAATAAATAGGCTCGTTTGTTTAATCGTCATTGTGTTTGTTGAATAGTGAATGAAATGAATTAAATAGATTCTTTTGGTAATAGAATATTGTTCCTAAGAAGTAAGAACATGACAAATATAAGGATTCTGGGTATGGGACCGTCCCCGGATAGTTTCGGAATGGCGCCCAGTGGCGGAACCAGAACGATTTAGCTAGGGGGTCATCATAAGCTTATATTCTATACTGGTTCAAATTAGGAGGGTCCATCTCTAAGTTTGTTATTCAAAAACTCAAAATTTATAAATAAAAATTCAAAAATTTATGGTGATCGGAGGGTCAACGGACCCTCTTGACCCCCCTCTGGTTCCTCCCCTGATGGCGCCGGTGGGAACACCGCCCCCCCCCCCCCCCCCCCCGGCTTCGTCTTTGGCGTCGAGTATGGGACGATGGGGACGCTCCACAAGAAGACAAAAACAAGGCCTCTCTCTCTCACACACACCTACCTATACATACAATATATACATATACATTTTAGGTTTATCCTCCCATTTCCATATCTCCATTCTCTTTGCCCCATCATACGTGGATCCTACGTGACGGATCATCCTTCAAGGGAGGACCATCACCATACCACATAGCCTAACGGCGGCCCACCAGATTTGATAAATATGTCTCAAAACCATAATATTTTTTTTTTGTTTGTGTGTGTGTTGATTTGTTCGTCGGATTGTTCGTCTTTTTGTACAGTAGATTTCAAACCGAATTTTTACGTTAAATTGTCAAAAAAAAAATCTAAATTGAGATGAATATATATTAACCAAACATGCTAGAGATATAATATATCTTCCTTTTTAGTAATAAACCCTGGAAAATACGAAGCAAAAATAGTTACTTTTGTTTGATAGAAATTATCCCAATTTATATGACATAATTTAAAAAATATAATAAAAAGTGACATGGTTAAAAATGGCAGTAAATCTCGTGTTTTGAAAGTAATATTGGTGATGAGTAAATGTAAAATGATATGGTTAAAAATGGCTAAATATGAATTCTTATTTTTACATAATTTTTAATATATATATATATATAATAAAAAGTGACAGTTAAAAATGGCAGTAAATCTCGTGTTTTGAAAGTAATATTGTTGATGAGTAAATATAAAATGATATGGTACGGCACAATAGTACGGATATAGATAGTGGTTATGAGGGGTTATGAGTGAAGGGTGATAAATGTTATTATTCATCTGTAACGCTATCGGGTATGAGGGGCATGGTTGGGTCATCAATCGTCACGTAGGATCATTAATGGATTGTTACACCACCCCTCTTGTATCATCCACCATGATTCCCATGGATTAAACCATGACAACCATGGTCCTCCTTTCCTTATTTAATATATCATTTCCTTTTCACAAAAATAAATTAAAATAAGATAATAGTGGTTTGATTCATGACCATATCCTTAGGGTAGTGGTTTTGGATGATGGATTAGAAGTAGGTGACATGACGCTGATGTGGAGGATCATGGTAATCATGAGGGTCATGACCACACCCTATAGCCTAATATGAAAAAAAACCACTATTCACCCCTATAATTTTTTTAATATTTATAGAAAGTGGTTGTGAGTAGAGAAAAGAGAAAATGTAATAATAAAGGTGTAAAAATGTTATTTAATTGAAAATAAGAGAGAAAGATAGTGATTTTTAGTGTAATTATAGAGATCAAGATGGATGTGAATACTCTAAGGACATATACGATATTTCAAGTTTGGAATGAGTATATACGAACAAATAGTATGTTGACTCTATGCTAATCAATTCTATCAGGAAACATGCATTGATGAGTTCGCCGACGGCAAACATGATAGACATTTGCGTGAGTCACTTATCGACGTTGTGATCAATGCCCAGAGGATGTGTAGCAATTCGTTGGCCTTGATCAAGAACATGACTGACACAGACATTGCGTCCCAAGTGAAGGCGAATACATTGAAGTTGATGACCAAGGATGGTGAAAACTGGCCAGAGTGGTTGGCAGCAGAAGATAGAAGATTATTATTGTCAGAAACCGTGACACCTGATGTGGTTGTGGCGACAGATGGTAGCGGCGACTATAAAACAGTTTCTGCAGCCGTTGCAGCCGTTGCAGCCGCTCCAACTAAAAGCTCAACGAGGTACGTGATTAAAATAGCGCCAGGGGTGTATAGAGAAAACGTCGATATCCCGAGTAATAAATGGAACTTGATGTTTTTGGGTGGTGGACAAAGTAAGACAATTATCACGGCAAACCGTAATTATGCTAATGGCACTGGTGTTGGTTCAGGCCCCTCAAACCTCTCACTCTAACACACTCACAAAATATGTATATGTGAATATGCAGAAGGTTTAGAAAAGAAGGATGTGAAAAATGGGTTAAAACTACACACTTTATTAAACAAAGAAAGACATGGCTTTTATAGCCTTACACATGCTCCAAACCTCCAACATAAACAAACAAACTTGGACCCACTATTCTACAAACATGCTCTCCTGGAAAGATGGTATAACCCACGAATTCCTGGAACCCCTTTATTCTACCCACTAGGCCACTACCAATGTTCACATGCATGCAACCTATTCCAATGGTCATCTCCAACAAACCCACTTGCAGAACTTGACCATTTCTTCCAGCCCAACTATGCAACCATGCAGCACACGTGAAGACCCGTAGTCATGCTCCGATGACCCGTAACCGGCTTGACCCGTATGTGTGAACCGGTGACCCGATAACGTGCCAACCCGTGACCCGTAAACAAACCCGATTAACCCAACAATCACCCCCTTAATCGGTTTGTTCAAACCCGTCACTTATAGCACCGAATCACCATTTTCTTTTCTCGAACCATCTCGACTTCTACCGGACACCCGACCTCAACCATGGTCACGCCCAAAGCCTTCTCGGTTCTACTCGACCTATCCCGGACACCCGGTCTTCACCTCGACCACGTCCAAAGTCGTCTCTAATCAACCCGGAAAAAAAACACAACACTTGTAACATCTCACATGGCATCACGTTGGAACCGTTCACTAACATCACGACTTATCACGGATCAACGACCTCTCCCCGGTCACATCCAAAGCCACCCGATTGAACTCCAACGCCATAATGTTAACACCGTGTTCTTCCTTTTTTTTCAACAACCTTTTTGTCTAGGCAACCCGCACCTTCTTCCGATCACCCTTGTTCAAGAGGCTACTCCACCGACAAAGAAAACAAAGCAACCCGCTTATACCGTTTTCTCACCTTGCCAAACGAGACGAATCCAAAGCCACCTGCTTTGACGGATCCTTTCTGCCCGTTTTTCACGCACCACGCCGGTCTCCTCTTATCACGAACAACTCGATCAAGACACCTGCGACACCATCTACTGTTATCACCGGTTATACACCAGCTGCGTAACCCGCAACTAACAACCGAACATCCCCGAATAATCATCCTTTCATCACCACTTACAGCCACGGAACACACCGATGTTCATCACGGTACACCCCCGTCTTTTCAACCGGCACTCCTCCGTGACAACGGCTGACTGAACACCACCTCCTGGTCTCCGTCTTCTGCTGTATAACAGTGGCGAAACAGCATCGAAAACTGATGTCGATCACCCCGTTGTCTAAACCGGTACGTCTACCACAACAACGGTTGACCCGAAACATCTTTCTGTTTCCGTCTAACGCTGCAACCAGTCCCGAACAGCCACCTGCTGTCCCGAACAACCTTCTTTCATGCCTGCCCTCCACCGACCGACATACCCGCCGGCGGCGGAGGCTTCCTCCGACCTTCAAACCCGCTTCCTACGAACCTGCCTTCAACGAGCCCTAGGCTCTGATACCAATTGTTGGTTCAGGCCCCTCAAACCTCTCACTCTAACACACTCACAAAATATGTATATGTGAATATGCAGAAGGTTTAGAAAAGAAGGATGTGAAAAATGGGTTAAAACTACACACTTTATTAAACAAAGAAAGACATGGCTTTTATAGCCTTACACATGCTCCAAACCTCCAACATAAACAAACAAACTTGGACCCACTATTCTACAAACATGCTCTCCTGGAAAGATGGTATAACCCACGAATTCCTGGAACCCCTTTATTCTACCCACTAGGCCACTACCAATGTTCACATGCATGCAACCTATTCCAATGGTCATCTCCAACAAACCCACTTGCAGAACTTGACCATTTCTTCCAGCCCAACTATGCAACCATGCAGCACACGTGAAGACCCGTAGTCATGCTCCGATGACCCGTAACCGGCTTGACCCGTATGTGTGAACCGGTGACCCGATAACGTGCCAACCCGTGACCCGTAAACAAACCCGATTAACCCAACAACTGGCACCTTCGATACTGCTACTGTTGGTGAGTGGTAACAATTTTATCTATGAACACATCCCCATAATTAGAAATGATGAAATGTTGACACCAAATAAGTTAATGTAATAATTAATTAGCAATGATATTTTTAAGTCTGTTTTTATGTGTTGATTGTGAAACATCATTTTGTTACTAATGTCATATTTTTCAGAGGACGGCAACTTACACCCTTATCTACTTATCTAATCTGTTGAAACTAAGACCACCTGTAGTGGAGCTTTATTTGAGCTTTTTTTGCTCAAAATGCCTCTCTCCACCCATGTGGCGTTTATTCGTCAAAATGGGCGTGGGCATTAAAACGCCTAATGAAGATAGAATGGCCAATGGAACGTTTTGATGGTTTTCTTATTATTTAAATCAATTACAATATCTAATCATTGCAAGGGGGCTTTAAGTTCAAGCTCCACTACACCATTTTTTAACTTCTAGCCCTTTTGCTAACTAGGAGCCACATAAAATGCCCAAGGGAGGGGCTTGAAGCTCAAGCCCCACTGTACATGGTCTAAAGAAATAAATTTAAAAATTACTTAGAAATGATCTCTTTTTATTTGGTATTTATATCTTGTTTGGTGATATATTGTTTTCAGGGTCAAGTTATTCTACAAAAGCTTCTAATTGTAAGAAGGATTTATAGAGTGACAAGTGTCCAAACCTAAAACTAAACCCACTACATCACCACCAAAAACCTAAACCCCCACCACCGCCCAAAAACCCAAACCCCCCCCCCCCCCCCCCCGGCAAAAAAAAAAACTATACCTCACCAAAAAAACCTAACCCCCCCCCCCTCCACCCCCCAAAAACCTAAAAAAAAACCTAACCCCCCCCCCCCCCCCCCCCCACCCTCCAAAAACCTAAAAAAACAAAAAAAAAAACTAAACACCCACCACCACCCAAAAACCTAAACCCCCACCCCCTCGGCAAAAAAAAATATTTTTTTTTTTTTTTTTTTTTGGTGGGTGATGTGTGTGTGTGTGTGGGGGGGGGGGGGTTGATGGTGGTGGATGTTTAAGGTTTTTTTTTAGTGGGTTTTTTGTGTAGTGGGTTTTTTAGGTTATTGGACACTTGTCACTCTATAAATCCTTCTTACACTTCTTACAATTAGGATCCTTTGTATTTGATCCTAATCCATTGTTTTCATACTAATGTTTTTAGAACAGCAACTTACGCACCCATCTAATCTTGTTTGTATGCAGCGGCTGTGGGTATGGGATTTCTAGCACGTGATATAACCTTTGAAAACAATGCAGGGGTTGAGGGCGAACAAGCAGTGGCACTACGAGTAGGGTCAGATAAGTCTGCATTCTACCAATGTGGAATGATAGCACACCAAGACACTCTTTACGTCCACTCCAACCGTCAGTTTTACATCAACTGTTACATAGCCGGCACGGTTGACTTCATCTTTGGCAATGCTGCAGCCGTTTTGCAAGATTGTGACATCCGTCCCCGTGAACCAGGCCCAAAACAAAAGAACATGGTCACGGCTCAGGGCCGAACCGATCCTAACCAAAACACGGGGATTGTGATTCAGAAATCTAGAATTGAAGCCACTGATGACTTTAAACCGATACAAGATAGCTTTGAGTCATACCTAGGGCGACCATGGAAGAACTTCTCTAGAACAGTTGTAATGCAATCAGAAATAAGCGATGTGATAAACTCGGCAGGATGGTTTCCTTGGGAAGGGGCAGAGAAAGAAAGGTATACTACTTTGTATTATGGTGAGTATGAGAACACAGGGGACGGGGCAGATACATCGAATAGAGTGACGTGGCCTGGGTTCAAGGTGATTACGGATGCTACAGAAGCTCAAAATTTTACCGCTAGATACTTTATCGAGGGTGATGAGTGGTTGGCGAACACAGGCTTTCCATTCTCTCTTGGGTTGTGATGTTTCATATATGTGGAATAAGTTGTTTGAATTATGGTGTTAGTAAGTGCTTGACATCAGTTTATGGATTAATGTCTAATGTGTTGTATCCGTCTTGAGAATTATATGTAATTTTTGTTTGAGTTTACCCTACATTTATCACACACACAAATTAACAAACAACAAAATATTATCATACTCGATCTCCATGGATACCATTCAACCATCCAAGGGTTATAGTAAGTGATTAGCGTCGAAGAACTGATCAAAGATAAGAAGAATGTATTTCATAATCACATGGTAAATAGGGTGTTGAACCACAAAGAGTTCGTGGTTGATGCATAATGTTAATTGATTTCAAAATATAATGGAAAACTTATAGTTGGATTTGTTGTTGTGATTCAAACGATTAAAACAAAACAGGAGTGGAAATGCTTGTAGTTACACTGAACATAACCAATCATCAAATTTAATAACACAATTAGTAATTGGAGTTTCTAAAAAAATATGGAAAGTTACAATGAATAAACACCAAAATAATTAGACTTCACAAGGTGATCTCAATTAATACCAACATGCTAACATAACCTTATGTCCTTTTGACATATATCTGAATATTCAACGATTAGACACCGTTATACTAAAGATACATGAAGTGATTCATTACAGATGAAACATCGAATTTACCGAAGGCCTTTAACAAACGCAATGAACTAATGCAAACATAGATCAAACATTAAAGACTAGTCAACACAATTTGAATTTTAAATAAATTAATTTCAGCGGCTATTATGATCATTTCAATTTCAGTCAAATTTTAAGGAGTCTATTTCATCTCCTACTACTCAGAGCCGTTCTAATGTTTTTGGAGGCCCTAAAACTACAAAGTCTGGGCCCTATTGAATTGGTATAAAGGAATTGAGAATGAGATTGAGATTTGAGACAGAATAACCATAGCGATGATTTTTCCTAATCTTGGCCCGCTCAATCCACAATTAGTTTCACATTGGTTACTCAAAAGACGCTGCAAGTAACGAGGGTTGATGTGTTGTGTGCGTGGACAATGCAGACTCCTAGTGTAAAATTCTAAATCTTGGGCCTAGAAACGTTGTTTAAATGACAAAAAAACAAGTCTAATATAAGAAAGGAAATAAAATTGGAGGCCCTTGTTTTTTGGTGGCCCTAGGCCTTAGCCTAGGTTGATAAATGACAAAAAAACAAGTCTAATATAAGAAAGGAAATAAAATTGGAGGCCCTTGTTTTTTGGTGGCCCTAGGCCTTAGCCTAGGTTGATAACCCTTACGGGCCGGCCCTGCTACTACTCGATCCTCAACACATCACACAACCCAATCCTAAACCCACTTCCTGCACCTCCCCTACGGTATGCACAATCTGCTCACTTCATCATACTAGCCTAACCCCATCAGCCCAAACCTCCACTAATCCCATCAATCCAACCTCATCGGCCCAAACTCCTACGCCTCCTGTAGGCCCCTCGGAGGATGAGGTCAAACCTTATCCTTGTTATGCTTAACACACTAGCGAGTGCGGAATCCAAGCTAGAATGCAAACCGGTAGTTTATATGAGAGCACAAGCTACAAAGAGAAAGGTAGACACACGAGATATCAAAGTTTTCTCTTGTATTTCAGTGGACACGGTTACAGCCCTTGACCAAACTGAAAATACTCTCTCTACAAGACTAAGTTCACTCACATCTCACACACCATGAAGTGAACACATTACATGAGTATATATACCCATCACAGCTCGTCTGGTCGAAGGATCAGATAGACTGATCGAAAGATCATCTATCGATCTGAAACCTATCGAAGGATCCACATATACCTCGAAGGATGATATCCTTCGAGGTCAATCTATATCCATCGAAGGTTTATCCTTCGAGCTCATCGAAGGATATAAACAATCCTTCGATGACTCATCCTTCAACACAAACATCTTACAAACCATGTTCTAACTGTTTGGTCAAGTCAAACCAGGAGGATGGTTGACTTGGTCAAACTTACATCGAACACACATAATAACAAACCTAAGACGTAACTCAGACTAACACAAGACATCGTTTTGTATCATGACAAAATACAGACAAAGTACAGACACAAGTGCACCAACAAACTCCCCCTTGGCTGTAGCTTTGTCTCGATCTTCGTGTCTTCAAGTCTTTGACGTCCTTTCAAGTCTTCAATGTCGGAGGATCTTTAAAGTCTTCACGTCTTGAAAGCAGAAAGTGTACCAACAAACTCCCCGTTTCATGTAGGAAGTGTGTTGACAAACTCCCCCTTAACATAAGCTCCCCCTTGAGTTATGCTCGTGAAAGTCTTGATCTTTACAACTTGAGATCCTTGTGGTGTTGATGATGGTCAGCGGCAACTCGATCATCTTTATTTTTGAGTGCCTTCATGCTGTGTCTTCATTCCGAAGCTTGTCATCGACCATGTTCTCCTTGCCTTTAGGATCTGCACATGCAAGAAATCTAAACGCGTAATGAGAACAACTGCCTGTAATATCATAAGCAAACGACACACATGTGACCATTGTTCAATCAAACACCGTCCGACAGTTTGAAAGTTTAACAAATTGTTCAGTTTTAGGTTTTTAACTTTCAAAAACTTGCAAATTTCGACCGTTTATGAAGAATCAGTCGTTTCGGTTTTCAATCAGGTTTCAGGTAACGAAGACTCGAGATCCAACATCGTACAATCGAAAATAAGACAGAAATAAAATCTTTTTGGCTTTTATAAAGTTTATATTAAAACACACCTAAAATCTTTTTGGTATTTTGAATATTTCAAATTTAAAGACTGAAAGCAGTAAATAAATATATACAAAGATGCAGAAACTGAAAGCATTAAATAAATATTTACAGACATTCTTTTTGCGAGTTTCGAGGGTAAGAGAATCATATCAGTGTACGGTCACGCCAAAACGCTCTTTTGTTCAGTTAATTAACATTAAGATAAGCATCCTATAACAATTATCGGTATTGTTGTCCACTTAAGCTCAACTTATCAGATGTAATCATGGCGAGGGGATACGTTAAGGTATGATTTATACTTACCGACCGGTGTTCATCCACATCACGACACATTCCCGTATCAAGGTATGCACGAGGGTTCATCTTACCGGTGAGTATACCGATTATCATCTGTTTGACCGTATATGATGTGAGAAACTCACTTATTTTGATTGAAAACAAGCCCTATGTGATAGAATCACTTATTGATGAGGAACTTGATTTTCATATGCATGAGGGCACAGGAGCAAGTCCGTGAACAGGTCAGTACTTTCGTACAGCAGAGAGACGAACTTGACTCCCGGATAAATGTGATATATTATCACTTATTTTGAGGGACTTGTGATTGTTGATCACTTATTGAGGTCGTATGCAGTATGTACACGTATGTATGGTATCATGGAAGATCTAGACTTGTGTCCCCGTTATTTTTCGGTAAAAGAAACAACCATGATTCCCAGATGATAAGCAGCATAAAGACCGAATATCTCAGAACCTCGGCAATCTCTCAAACGAAATTTTGGTACTAAGACCATATGCCAATGAATGGTTCCCACCTGGTCTTCAGTCGATTTAAGTTTATATCACCCTGCACACTTTAAAATGATTGTGAGCCTACCGATACATCTTATATAGAGCTGCTTATCATTTTTCAGTTTAGGTTTAAAGAGGTTTGGACAGACCACTAATGTACTATCATTTTCTCTTTTGCTCGCCAGGAAACTCATTTTTGTTTTTCTATTGTTTTTGTGTTTTTGAAATTTTTCGATGTTTTTGGATTTTCAAAATTTTGGATTTACTCCCCCTAAAATCAATAAACTAAGATAAATTTAAAACACAAAGGTATTTACAAAAATGATTTTCCGATGTTGGTTTTACTCTTGCTTGACCTTAATGCCGTTTACCAATAATAAATAGTCAAATCTTGATTTGTCAAATGCTTTGGTAAAAAGGTCGGCACGTTGGTCATCAGTGTGGACGTAAGCAACATCGATTAGCCTTTTCTCAAAGCAATCACGTATGAAGTGATACTTAATTTCGATGTGCTTAGTCTTTGAATGCTGCACAGGATTTCTAGTGATCTGTAAGGCAGCAGAATTATCAACCTAAATAGGAGTAGTTAGGAATTCAAAACCGTAGTCGCGCATTTGTTGTTGGATCCATAGGACTTGGGAGCAACAACTTGAGGCAGCAATGTATTCAGCTTCGCATGTTGATGTAGCGACGCACGTCTGCTTCTTGCACTGCCATGTGACTAGGCGATTTCCCAAAAACTGACATCCAGCCGTTGTGGATTTGCCGTCGATTTTGCATCCACCAAAATCAGAATCACTGAAAGCGATCAAGTCAAAGTTATTATCCCTAGGGTACCATAGACCGGTGTCAGGGTAACCCTTCAAATAACGAAAAATCCTTTTTACAGCTGCAAGATGTGAGGCCTTCGGGTTGACTTGATATCTGGCAAGCAGGCATGTTGGGTACATTATATCTGGTCTTGATGCTGTGAGGTACATAAGAGATCCGATCATCGCGCGGTAGTATGAGGGGCTAACAGCTTCACCCTTCAAGTCTGGAGTAATTCCGTGATTTTGCGGCAATGGGGTACCAATGGGCGTTGCATCAGACATCTGGAACCGGCTCAAGATGTCACCAACATATTTAGTCTGATGGATGAATATCCCAGACTCAGTTTGTTGCACTTGTAGGCCCAAAAAGAAGGTCATTTCCCCCATAGCACTCATCTCGAATTTATCCTGCATAATGTGTCACGACCCCCGACCCACCCTGGACGGAATCGGAAGCCGTGAACAGTCCAGCGGTACCGGTGATTATTTTTAAAACGTTGCAGCGGAAATTTCATCAGGACCGTGAGTTAGGAAAAATATCAGAGTTTAGAAACACCGGATTTTATTTATTAAATAGATGGGATAAACCCATGTTTATAAGATAAATTTGTTTACATAAAACAATATTTCTTAATTTGATTTAATTAATAAAATAAGCCACTTCTTGAAGCCTTTTAGTGTCGTATCCAGCTCTTATTCCAATCTATTGTGATTACCTGAAAAATGTTTGAAAAAGGTTTTGTCAGCGAAAACACTGAGTGAATTCATTCCAATTATATAAAATATATTGTTATACCTTACAGCATTAAGGTTTTTATATTTGTTTATATTTACCCAATTCAATCAGTATTTGTCAAATGATGACAGTTCCAATGTGACAGTAATCATATCAATTATTGGCTCACTTTAGTCCAATAGTGAATTTATCAAATAATTCTATTTTACTATTATTCAATTTATCTGTCACTAGGCGATTCCTGTGACTATAATCATATCAATATTGATTATTCTTTCAATTAATGATTCTGGTCATATCACTGTTGATCATTCTTTCAACTAGTGATTCTATAACACTGTTGATCATTCTCTCAACTAGTGCTTTCGGTCAGGTCACTGTTGATCATTCTTTCAACTAGTAACTCAGATTATATTACTGTTGATCATTCTTTCAACTAGTAATTTCTATTCATAATACTGTTGATCATTCTCTCAACTAGTGTCTTTGGACATAATGGTGTCCCGTGACATTTCTTTGTCAAATATATTACTTTTGGCATAAAACCATTTAATCCAGAAAATGACATATATCAATTTATGTCTAATTACTATAACTTATCAAATATGTTAATTAAATAATTGTAATATCACTATTTAATATTTTAACGTGACTAAGACTAAAATATAATCTTTAGTAAAATGCATAATTTCCACTGTTATTGTAATCATGATAATATTAACTAACTTTCTGGCAATTAATAATGAGAATCAAATAATATATCAATCTTTCATACTAGCAGTTAATATAAAAACTTAATTACTGTAAGTATAACTGGTAATCATTTAGGATTCTGTAAAATCTTTGTAAATATAATTGTTTCACAAAAAGGTGATAAAACTGTGAGAAAATATACTGGACTCACAAACTGTGAGAAAAGAGAAATGAACTCACATTGCAGATTTCTACGGGCAAAGCTTAGTCTACAGATAATCCTTGATATATTGCAGATTTAATTTGAGCAGAGCCTAGCCTATTGATTAGCCTTTTTAACCTAATGCACATGAACTAGGTAAGTAACTTAATATAGCATTTTACGATAACTCACGAGATCAAATTCTCACAATGAACGACAAAGTGCAATACTTCATCCATCGAATTAACGATGATCCGTCAAATTAATGACGAACGATAAAGTACAATACTTCATCCATCGAATTAACGATGATCCGTCAAATTAATGACGAACGACAAAGTATAACCCTAATGTGGGCGGCACTTAAACATCCATTGGATATATTGATCGATCGGACAATGAATCGTAATAGCGATTGAGTTAATACCCTGTTCTGCAGCACCCCGCTATACTTAATTAGAGTTTCGTGTGTGTTAATTGAAGTAAACAGACAATAACTCGAAGAATTGTATGAATTCTTTCGTCGTTTGAACACCAGAATGCGAGTGCCAATGTCCTCTATTTATAGGTGAAATTTGGTCAGCCCTGCGCATCGTAGGCTAAAGATACCATACGCATCGTATGGTAAACATACGCACCGTAGGCATAAAACCCCCTGCGCATCGTATGGGTTCTATTTTCACTATATGCTTGCCACGTTTTGGGAGAATGCCTGCTGAGTCGACGATATCATAAATTTCAACTTTCACAGCACGCAAATATAGATAATCATTAACTAGGGTTTACCCCCCCCCCCTAAGTTTTAGGGGCCCTGATCCTGATTCTGATTGTTCTGAAAATTTTAAGGTTCGCGTAGAATTACTTGGGTGTCTCAATTAGGGTTTCCTATTGAATAAAATAATAATATAAATAGGACTTTTAATGAGGGTTGTTAAATTCTCCCCACCTTAATAAAAATCTCGTCCTCGAGATTTGCTGGAATAAGTAAGAATACTTTTTCTTCATCTCAGGTTCCAGCTTCCAAGTGTATTTGGGTTATGATATTTCTTTTAGACTTATGTCATATTCTAATCAATAAAAACAATATTAAGGTAGATGACACAGAATCGAATTTTGTGAATATAAGTTGTACAATAGGTAGGATTTCAAAGGTTCAACTGAATTAGTTCAAGAAATCAATGTCAAACGAATGAGATGAAATGATATAATTTCCAATGTGACTATTTTCAAGTCAAAAGATATATGATCAATTAGATATTTAAAATGAATGTAAAGAATTTTTAGAATCGAATAAAAATTCTTTTGTCAAAAGAAAACTTACTTTGATTGGCAACTGAAGAAGACTCAGAATCAACAAGTTCAAAATGAAATAGAAACACGAAAATATTTTGTCAACTATTGAATCATAACAAGAGAAAAATCAATGTGTTGATATTATTGAATTTGCAAGGATACACTGGAATACAATAGAGTTTAGTGTATCATTGTCTTAATACATAATTGCATCAAGACTACTTTTCAATGATGAGTCAAACGAAATACATATGTGATTTTGAAAAATTCGTATGCTTATGATTAGCCCAAGCTACAAGTTTATAACGACTCCACAAGGTGTCGTAAGGATTGAAATAATTCAATAATTACGGTGACTGAACAATTTCACCGTGTAATCAACTGAAAGTTTTAATGAAGTAATTTTGGATATTCAGTTCGAATAGGATTTTCAAATGAAAAGAATAAATGAATAGTATAGAATTTTCGATAAATGATGAAAGAAACGTTAAGAGGTACACCAGAATATGATATGAATTTGTGTACACTTATCTTAACACATAATTGTATTAAGACTGTTTAAGATGATGAACCAACAGAAATTAAAATTCGTTCATCAGGAGTGAAAATGAGATTATCTCAAGATTCAAATTTAAAGAAAATGCCACCACAAGGTGTCATAGGAATTGAAAATAGTAGTGGTGAATGAAACAAATTTCACCATGCTTTAAATCAAGTGAAGTAAATCCGAATGTTTCAAATAAATCGAGTAAGATTGAAATCGAAATACTTGAATAATGTTTTTCGATCAAAGATGATAAAATAATAAGGCTTACGAAACGCTCGATTGCTGATATAAAAATCTTTAAGAGATACACTGAAATATGAAATGAAATTGTGTATCATTATCTTAGCACATAATTGTGTTAAGATTGATTTTATAGAATAAACCAACAAAACGGATTCAATATAAATAATTAAACCCATATATGAGATTTAGCACAAGCTTCAAATTTTATGAAAACGTCACCGCAAGGTGAACGTGACCAAATAAATGATTCAGTGAAAGTGAAAATCAAACAATTCTGTTATGGTTTTGAATAGATGAAATTCTTGACAGAATATATTTATTTATAAACTTTTACTTGTACTAGGGTCAAATAATAACTTAACTTAGATACTACGTATCAGCGACTACGTCTGGAATTATTTCTGCTTCTTGCGTAGTAAGTATGAAAGCTCACGTGTTCTTCTTAGCTCCGTCTGTTGTTCTGGCCTTGTTGTCAGGTGTTTTGGTTAATTTTGGGCAATATGGTTTAATGTGTCCTGTTTCTCCGCAATTGAAACAAACAGTAGTTTTCCTTCTACACTCTTCCTCTATATGCCCGGTCATCTTGCAGAAGTTACAGTAGGATGTTCTTCTAAAACGGCATTTTCCTGAATGCTTTTTGTTACAGCTTCTGCAGATAGGTTGCTCCAATGACGGTTCAGTTCCTGTCTTCTTGTAGAATTCTTGGGAAATTTTCTGGGCTAACTCTTTCTTCTTGTTTTCTTCTCTTGTGCGGATTAGTCCATCTGTCAGCATGTTAGCAAGCTCGACTGCTTCTTCAATAGTCTGTGGTCTAGTGGCCTTAACTATGTCTCGGATTTCGCTAACTAATCCCCAAATATAACGAGAAATTAGTACAGGTTCTGGCGAAGCCAGAGTTGGTACCATTCTTGCATATTCGAAGAACGTTGTCGTATATTCACGACAATTCACATCTATCATTTTATGATTTAGGAACTTGTTAGTTATTCGTTCCTTTTCATAAGGAGGACAAAATTTCCTTTCTGTCATTTCCTTGAATTTTTCCCAATTCATGGCATAAGCCATGTCGCTTCCTTTTGCCTGAAGAATTGTATTCCACCATTCTAAGGCTTCTTCCTTAAAGAGATTAGATGCATATATCACCTTATCTTCTTCGGCACATTTGCTGATTGTAAGAACAGCTTCCGTCTTTTCCAACCATCGTAGAGCAGTCGTGGCTCCTTCACTGCATGCGAACTCAGTTGGTTTACAAGCTAGAAATTCTTTGTAGGTACACCCGAGAGTCATCGCCTTCTTTTTCTTGGGAAATGGGGTTTTGATAATATCATCATTACCTCCATTGACACTATGGCTAAAACCATCGTCATGAGTATGCTTGCTACTCACAACTTTGGTAGGTTCTACGGTATTTTTAACAGCTTTAATTATTGAAGGTAAAGCATTAGCTATTCCTTGGGCTATTAGATTTTCTATAGCATTTTTATCCAAAGGATTTTCATTATTAGCATGAACTTCTGGATTATGTGGTACTTCATTCGACATCTGAATTGCAAACATTTTCACTTATTAATATCACAGAAAACAAAACAATACTTCCAGGATATTATCTGTGCATATTAACATATATATATATATATATATATATTCATATATAACACATATGTTAATTTGTATCAGTTTCCTAACTTTATTGTTTAAGTTTAGGTATTAAAAAGAACACCTAATCAGCTTAAACAAGTGGCTCTTTGAGTTTGGCTCTGATACCACCTTCTGTCACGACCCCCGACCCACCCTGGACGGAATCGGAAGCCGTGAACAGTCCAGCGGTACCGGTGATTATTTTTAAAACGTTGCAGCGGAAATTTCATCAGGACCGTGAGTTAGGAAAAATATCAGAGTTTAGAAACACCGGATTTTATTTATTAAATAGATGGGATAAACCCATGTTTATAAGATAAATTTGTTTACATAAAACAATATTTCTTAATTTGATTTAATTAATAAAATAAGCCACTTCTTGAAGCCTTTTAGTGTCGTATCCAGCTCTTATTCCAATCTATTGTGATTACCTGAAAAATGTTTGAAAAAGGTTTTGTCAGCGAAAACACTGAGTGAATTCATTCCAATTATATAAAATATATTGTTATACCTTACAGCATTAAGGTTTTTATATTTGTTTATATTTACCCAATTCAATCAGTATTTGTCAAATGATGACAGTTCCAATGTGACAGTAATCATATCAATTATTGGCTCACTTTAGTCCAATAGTGAATTTATCAAATAATTCTATTTTACTATTATTCAATTTATCTGTCACTAGGCGATTCCTGTGACTATAATCATATCAATATTGATTATTCTTTCAATTAATGATTCTGGTCATATCACTGTTGATCATTCTTTCAACTAGTGATTCTATAACACTGTTGATCATTCTCTCAACTAGTGCTTTCGGTCAGGTCACTGTTGATCATTCTTTCAACTAGTAACTCAGATTATATTACTGTTGATCATTCTTTCAACTAGTAATTTCTATTCATAATACTGTTGATCATTCTCTCAACTAGTGTCTTTGGACATAATGGTGTCCCGTGACATTTCTTTGTCAAATATATTACTTTTGGCATAAAACCATTTAATCCAGAAAATGACATATATCAATTTATGTCTAATTACTATAACTTATCAAATATGTTAATTAAATAATTGTAATATCACTATTTAATATTTTAACGTGACTAAGACTAAAATATAATCTTTAGTAAAATGCATAATTTCCACTGTTATTGTAATCATGATAATATTAACTAACTTTCTGGCAATTAATAATGAGAATCAAATAATATATCAATCTTTCATACTAGCAGTTAATATAAAAACTTAATTACTGTAAGTATAACTGGTAATCATTTAGGATTCTGTAAAATCTTTGTAAATATAATTGTTTCACAAAAAGGTGATAAAACTGTGAGAAAATATACTGGACTCACAAACTGTGAGAAAAGAGAAATGAACTCACATTGCAGATTTCTACGGGCAAAGCTTAGTCTACAGATAATCCTTGATATATTGCAGATTTAATTTGAGCAGAGCCTAGCCTATTGATTAGCCTTTTTAACCTAATGCACATGAACTAGGTAAGTAACTTAATATAGCATTTTACGATAACTCACGAGATCAAATTCTCACAATGAACGACAAAGTGCAATACTTCATCCATCGAATTAATGATGATCCGTCAAATTAATGACGAACGATAAAGTACAATACTTCATCCATCGAATTAACGATGATCCGTCAAATTAATGACGAACGACAAAGTATAACCCTAATGTGGGCGGCACTTAAACATCCATTGGATATATTGATCGATCGGACAATGAATCGTAATAGCGATTGAGTTAATACCCTGTTCTGCAGCACCCCACTATACTTAATTAGAGTTTCGTGTGTGTTAATTGAAGTAAACAGACAATAACTCGAAGAATTGTATGAATTCTTTCGTCGTTTGAACACCAGAATGCGAGTGCCAATGTCCTCTATTTATAGGTGAAATTTGGTCAGCCCTGCGCATCGTAGGCTAAAGATACCATACGCATCGTATGGTAAACATACGCACCGTAGGCATAAAACCCCCTGCGCATCGTATGGGTTCTATTTTCACTATATGCTTGCCACGTTTTGGGAGAATGCCTGCTGAGTCGACGATATCATAAATTTCAACTTTCACAGCACGCAAATATAGATAATCATTAACTAGGGTTTACCCCCCCCCCCCTAAGTTTTAGGGGCCCTGATCCTGATTCAGATTGTTCTGAAAATTTTAAGGTTCGCGTAGAATTACTTGGGTGTCTCAATTAGGGTTTCCTATTGAATAAAATAATAATATAAATAGGACTTTTAATGAGGGTTGTTACATAATGCGCTCGAAATTCCTACACAAAACATCATTAGTAGAACCAAAAATAATATCATCAACGTATACCTGAACCAGTAGAAGATCTCCATCTTGTTCTTTGATGAAAAGAGTACAATCGATAAGACCTCTGTGAAATCCATTCTCCAGCAGATAATTAGATAAAGTTGCGTACCAAGCTCGCGGTGCTTGATGTAGACCATATAGAGCTTTGTTGAGCAACCAAACCCGATCGGGATGGATAGGATCTTCAAAACCTGGAGGTTGTTCGACGTACACCTCTTCTTCCACCACACCATGTAAGAATGCACTTTTCACGTCCATCTGGTATACCTTGAAACCTTTGAATGAGGCATAAGCCAGAAAGATCCGAATTGCTTCTAGACGTGCAACAGGTGCATACACTTCGTTGTAGTCGATCCCTTCTATCTGACGAAAACCTTGAACGACTAGCCTTGCTTTGTTTCGAATAACGACTCCACGGTCATCCTTTTTGCATTTAAACACCCAACGGGTACCAATCTTCTTGTAACCAGCAGGTTTCTCTACGAGTTTCCAGACACCAAGCTTCTGGAATTGTTGCAGTTCTTCCTACATCGCTTCAACCCAAGAGTTATCTTTCAAAGCTTCTTTCCAAGTTCTTGGCTCTTCCTGTGAGACATAACACGCGAAAGACCAATCGTTTTGTTGACCAGATTCTCGGATAGCTGCATACAAGCCTGCATTGTTGTTGTTCCGCAACATGTTTCTTGTTTGAACGCCACTCTGTACATTTCCGATGATGTTTTGTTGAGGATGGGTATTGTGAATCCTTGTCTCTGGATTATCTTGAACTGGAATATTTGTACCCAGATTGTTGAGATTGAGATCAACAATCAACTCAATGCCCGGAATTGACGAAGAGGATGATGCAGTAGCTTCAGCTGTTCTAGGGACGTCCACTGGAGGAGTACCCTCTGAAGTACCATGAACCGCTGTTGTTGGAGCTTCTTGATCTGCATCGAGGAATTCATCATCCTCTGAAGATTCGTTCAATTCGGTAGCATCGTGAAAATCCTCATTATCGAGAGCATTATTGTTCACTGAAGATGGTTCTTGATTGACAATAATGGGACGAACCAACGGTGAATCTGTTGCGTTGTCACTCTCGAAAAACATCCTTGCTGCAGCATTTTCTTCAACTGCTTCAACATTGATCGAATTGAAAAAGTCATCGTACTCAAACATCCAAGGCTGACCAGGATTTCTAACTGGCAAAGTGTGCCTTTGTACTCTGACTTCAGACCATTCCTCGACCCTTTTAGTCTCTAGATTCCAGACTCTTAAGTTCGGGGTGGAATACCCAAGAAAGTATCCTTCAATGGCTCTTGCCCCAAACTTTCCATTAGGATCGATTATTGTACATTGAGCTCCAAACGGTTCAAGATATGACAGATCTGGTTTCCGTTTGTTAATAAGCTCAAAGCAGGTCTTGTTGTGTCTTTTGACTGTAAGGACTCGGTTCAACGTATAACATGCAGAGGCCACAGCTTCAGTCCAGAATGGAATCGGCAATTGTGACTCTACCAACATAGTCCTAGCAGTCTCGATCAATGTGCGGTTCTTACGTTCAGCGACGCCATTCTGTTGAGGAGTATAAGCTGCACTAAATTCGTGAAGAATACCTTTTGAAGTGCAAAACTCCGCCATGGCATGATTTTTGAATTCAGTACCATTGTCGCTACGTATCCGCCTAACCTTCAACTTATATAGATTCTCAATCTGAATGATCAAGTTTTTGATAATACCGAAGGTTTCGCTCTTGTGTGCCATGAACGCCACCCAAGAAAATCTTGAATAATCATCAGTTATCACGAGGCAATATTGATCATTCCGGATGCTTTTATGCTTGACAGGACCGAACAAATCCATGTGCAAACGTTCAAGTGGAACGGCCACTGTGTTGATCTTCTTAGTCGGATGTCGCTTCTTTGTTTGTTTTCCTTTCTGGCACGAAACACAGACGTCTTGAAGATGAAAGTTTTTAAGAGGAACACCATTCACTAATTCATTTGACACCAACTGATTCATTTTGCGTAAGTGAATGTGACCCAATCGTCTGTGCCAAGAGATTGAGTCTTTTTCTGTGGCTTTGGAAATGAAACAGGTTGCTTGTGCAGACGTTGTGATAGCTTGGCTCATATCAAGGACGTACAAGTCATTTATCCTTGGAGCAGATAAGAGAATCCATTCTTTCGGAATTTTGAAGCCGGGTTTCAGCACATAACATCCATTTGCATCAAAGTGTACTGAGAACTGCTTATCACAAATTTGAGAAACACTAAGAAGATTGTGATCAAGTTGTTGTACGAAGTTGATCTTATCAAAGCTAACAACCCCGTTGGAAATCATTCCTTCACCCGTAATATATCCGCCTTTATCTCCAGCAAAAGCAACATAACCTCCTCTAATAGATTTGACGTCGTAGAGAAGCTTCATGTCGCCTGTCATGTGCCTGGATGCCCCACTATCAACAATCCAATGACTACTGATAGTTCCTCCTGGAACACCCTGCACATGAACTCACATGATTAGTTGGAGATGGGGACCCAAGCCATTGTGGTCTTGGGTCTTCCATTTTCATCAACAACAATAACTTCTACTTTTTGATGATTTGGAAATTGTGATGGCCCCCCTGATTCAATAACCGTTTTTGGTTTCCAGGTCTGTTTTGTTATACCAGTTTGATTGTTTAAAAATTTAACTTCGTGATTGTTTGAAGTTTTTGAAAATTTTGAGTTTTCTGGCTTAACTGAAACATATTGTTTTTGAACCACATCAGTTTTAAGTGCCTTTTCAATCACCTTGACTTGTTGACGTTTCTGTTTCTTTTCCCTTTCTCTTACAAGTCGGGGATCTTGTTTTACAGAAACAGATCGCTTTTGGTGATTGTGTTCACGGGGATCATCTTCTTTGGCTTTTAATTTATGAAGATACGGACAATTTCGAATTACATGTCCAATTGTACCACATTCGAAACATGATCTTCGTTCAACAAACCCCGAAGTATCATGTGATCGTCTTCCCGATAATGATGAACTTTGTGATCTCGAGGTACTAGGTTTCGAACAGTTTGGTTCATTTCTTTTCAACACTGTTGCTTTCTTGACAAAATCTAAGTTAGATTGATTTTCAAATGTTTCAATTTTGTCCGTTCCCTTTGATTTCACAAAGTTCACATTCTTGTTCTTCTTTTGATTCGGCTTCTTTTGACTTTGAGCCGGCAATTTTCCTTTTTGTTTGTTATGATTTTGCTGCCTTTTCTCTGTTGGTAATTTCTGATTGCCAAATTGTTTTCTAACTTCAGCCTTTGGGATAGGAGGGCACTGTGTTACCACAGCGTGTGATCCTTTCTTACCCAGAAATTTACTTGTCGAATTTTCAAAAACTTTACTGATTAGGGATTGATTTACATTCTTAATCGGAAAATCTTTGTCAGAATAAATTTTATTATCACCAACAAGAGTATACAGCAAATCCACACTCTCCGACTCTTGTGAAGACAAGGACTCGATTGCAACAGTCTTAGCGGGTTTTGCAGGAGGATCACACAGAATATGATTCTCAAGAGGTATGTCCTCTTCTTTTATCACCGCATCAGACTTTGCTGAATCAGTATCATCAGATTCATCATCAGAAGAATCAGCATCCTCAACAACAACTGGAGGATTCTGATTCTGTTCAGCAGAAGACACACATGTATCTGCTGACACATCCAAATCTGATGATACTTCTTTCTTGTATCCGAGTCCTGTTGCAAATTCATTAACATCTAGAGGAACAGATGGTTCAAAGAAAGTTCTATCCTCCTCGTCAGGCATGGCATCATAATTGTGTCTCACAGGTGGTGGACATTTCTTGTATCCAATGCATGTGACATCCCGTTTCTCTTTCTGTACGTCAATGATGTGATCCAACACATAGCTAGAGCTCAAATAACTGTCTAGCTTAAGTTGGATCGCCTCACTTTCAGTTTTCACACAAGCCATTTCCTTTTGCATTACCTCAAGACGAGTTATATACAAATTAATGTCAGTTTGTTTTCTGGAAACCATTTTTGTTAGCTCGGTTTTATCTTTCTTTAATTTCTCAATTACCGATTTAAACTCCTTTTCATGGTTTTCATAAAACATGTTGGCTTCAGTGCACTTCGAAAGATCAACGGTCAATTTCTGATTGTGAATGAATGTCACATCATATTTCTCTTGCAAAGCCTCGTGTTTTATTTGCAATTCACACCACTTATCATTCAATGAAACATGTTTGTCTTGCAAGTCAAACAAACTAGCTTGTAAAGCATCATGTTTGCCTTGCAACTCAGACATGTTTGCTTCCAAATCAGCACATTTAATACTCAATATGTCACAATTATCACAACTAACAGAAGTGGGTTCATAGACACATACCTGACTTGATGAACTATCGACATTAGCCATAAAGGCTGAATGGAGAGAAGACGAAGAATAAGCAGCTTGATCCACCAAAATAGATCTTCTTTCAATTCCTGCTGTAGCTTCTTCCAAAAGCTCATCAATATCTGCATCAACTGACGCATTTGATGTCTCATCCACATGATCATTACCTGAAGTGGAGGATTCTTCATCTGAGCTTCCACTATAACCGGAGCTGTCTTCATCTTCAGAAGATTCATCACCATTGGTGGAAGATTCTCCACCACTGGCGTGATTTAAATCCTTAACCACTTCAGCAAAACATGCTGTTCCATCTGGAGCATCACCACTCAGCTGAATTGACCAATCACAACCTTCATCTACTTGAACCACAAGTGCCTGGTTGGCATTAGATGGTCCTGCTTGACTCTGGTTGTTGACAGGCACCAATGTGCGCTCATTGTTCCTTACTTGGTTCTGATTTGCCCTGTTGCCTTGACCTCTGAAAGGATTTTGGTTTCCATGTTGAGATGGCCTCGTACATTCACGTTTGAAATGACCACGTTCACCACAATTGAAGCACTTAACAGCCTGCTTATCAAACCCATACTTGGTGTCTTTCTTGCTTTCCAAGCTGGTTCTGCCAGTTCTTTCCATGAAATCCTTTGCTCGCCTAACAGCACTGGCAAAGGCCCACTTGATGTCCATCATCTCCATCTCCTCTTTATCGATCTGCTGATAGTCTTCTTGTGTCAGATTAATGTTACCAATCTGACCTTCCACTAATCCACAGTATGCGCTCACCAAAGTGTTTAGCAGCTCCATGTGTTCCTTTGCTACTTCCACACTGACTTTAGAGAAGCTTGAGGTGTCGAGCCGTACTGTATTTGGCTTTGATTGCTGACCAGCAGATGATGTGCTTCCATAACACGCTTGCTGTTGAGGAGGAAGTGGATTCCCATATAGATCAGTTGGTCCGGTAGATCGAACAGGTAATGGATTTCCGAACATATCAGTTGCTCTGATAGGTCGTTGGCTTTGCTGTTGTGGTACTGGTTGAGGGACTGGTTCAAGCGGATTTCCATACATGTCTGTTGTTGGAGGAGGCTTGACCGGAACTTGGATAGGATTGCCATACATGTCAGTGCTAGACACAAACGCTGTTTGAATTGGAGCGTGTGAAGAAGGTTTTGTAGCAGTGCTAGAAGTTCCATAATACATTTCAGGATTTTGTGGCACTGGAACTCTTTTCGCCTTGAGAGTTTCTTCCTGATTCTTGTTTTCCAGGAGTTGAACAAAGTCATTGAAGTTTGTTGTAGCTAAAGTGCCATTGTACTTCATGATTTCCAAGAAAGTATTCCATTGAGGTGGCAGTGCATCTGCAAACTTTTTCACTACCTCTGCTGAAGTTGTTACAACCCCAATATTTGCCAATTCAGTCAGCAAATGATTAAATCGACTTGTCAAATCTCCTAAAGATTCATTCTCCATACAAGTAAAACCATCAAACTCTTTCTTTAGCAGGTCTTTTCTCAATTGACGTGTCGCTTCATTTCCTACGCCCCTTATCTTCAATGCGTCCCATAACTTCTTCGTTGTCTTGAAACTGACAAATTGATGATAAATATCTTTGCTTAACGCCTGAGTAAGAATGGCATACGCTTTCTTTTCTAAGTCATAGACCTTCTTCTGATCTTCCGTAAGATCGGCAAACGTAGCAGCAGATGAAGCGGCAACCTCTATTGTTTGATCAAAATCTGTGATGAAACGCAACCACAATTCTGTATTTTGACCAAGGACGTATGTATGAAATCTATCAAACCATCCCGGATATTCACTTAAGTGCATCAACTTTGGAGGCCTATTCAAACTTCCCGTTTCACTCTCGCTTAACAAAATGCTTTGAATACTTGGAGTTTGATTTGATACGAATGCCCATTGACCGGTAGATATAGCATTAGCTTGCGAAGATACAGGTACGGGAGATTCGGCCCATGCAGGAGATAAACTGGTATTTCTATATTTTCCCGAATCCGGAGCCGGAGTACCATAATACATTTCTGTATTTATCGGAGTACCCCACATCGAATTCATTTTTGATCAAGAAAAATTGTTACACTAGTTCTCTCGGGTTCTCCTTGTTAACAACCAACCAGCCGAAGGATCCCTGATCGAAAGACGAGAAAAACACAAACTTGTTAAACTTAAACAGACTAGGGTCGAAGGATCAATACTTGTTCGAAGGATCAACAGTGTTCGAAAGATCACTGTTGAATTTCGAACAATGATTTTGAAGGATTCTCCAATCGAAAGATCCTTATGTTTCGAACCAGAACTGTAGATCGAAAGATGTATCCTTCGAAAAGATTCCTTGGATCGAAGGATAAGTCACAGACTTCGAAGGATGTTCGAAGGATGATTATCTATCGAACTTCCTTTGATCGAAAGATGATCTTTCGACTTCGAAGGATATCCTTCGATCTGTACTGACACAGTTGACAAAAGTGACAGGTTGGTGAAAAGATGATGGGTTGGTAGAAAGCTTTCGGCAGAAGGTATGCTCAGACCATACCTTTTACCAAACCAAGATTTGAACAATAAAATATTACTTAAAAAGACAGTTCTTATCCAGAAAACCGGTCACCGGAGCAAGCCGGAATTTGGCCGGAAATTACCAAACTTCTTAAAAACAAGTTTTTAAGTTACCCAACCCGTCCTTTAACACACCCGGTTAGTTAAGAACACGTTTTTACGTCAAGAAATGCGAGAAAAACACTAAAAACGGGTGCTAAACCATGTGAGTTTTGTCCAAACACTCCAAAGTCTTGTATAAACTCGGTTTTTAACAAGGAAAAGAGCCATGGCTCTGATACCACTTGTAGGCCCCTCGGAGGATGAGGTCAAACCTTATCCTTGTTATGCTTAACACACTAGCGAGTGCGGAATCCAAGCTAGAATGCAAACCGGTAGTTTATATGAGAGCACAAGCTACAAAGAGAAAGGTAGACCCACGAGATATCAAAGTTTTCTCTTGTATTTCAGTGGACACGGTTACAGCCCTTGACCAAACTGAAAATACTCTCTCTACAAGACTAAGTTCACTCACATCTCACACACCATGAAGTGAACACATTACATGAGTATATATACCCATCACAGCTCGTCTGGTCGAAGGATCAGATAGACTGATCGAAAGATCATCTATCGATCTGAAACCTATCGAAGGATCCACATATACCTCGAAGGATGATATCCTTCGAGGTCAATCTATATCCATCGAAGGTTTATCCTTCGAGCTCATCGAAGGATATAAACAATCCTTCGATGACTCATCCTTCGACACAAACATCTTACAAACCATGTTCTAACTGTTTGGTCAAGTCAAACCAGGAGGATGGTTGACTTGGTCAAACTTACATCGAACACACATAATAATAACCTAAGACGTAACTCAGACTAACACAAGACATCGTTTTGTATCATGACAAAATACAGACAAAGTACAGACACAAGTGCACCAACACCTCCCACCGGCCCAACTTCAAACACTACCCCACTCGCCACCAACAGTTCACCACGCCCACATATCACTCCAGCCGACTCAAATTCACCTGCAATTTCCACAGCCTCTCTTCCATCTACCTCTCATTCTCACAATGATCCTACCACTACCCTCAACCTTATAAACCCGCAACTCCACCATCAACCTACGGCTTCCACTCATCCCATGCATACTCGCTCAAAATCGAGCATCTTCAAACCAAAGCACATTGCAAACTTAATTGATTTTTCAACCAATCATCTTCATCATACTTTGTTCACTTCTCATATCCCAAAAGGCATCAAAACAGACTTGAAAACTCTCTTTGGGTTTCGGCTATGGAAGATGAACTCACAGCTCTTCGGAAACATGACACATGAGATCTTGTTCAACGACCAACTCACTCCAATGTTGTGGGTTCGAAGTGGATCTATCGCATTAAATACAAAGCCAATGGTTCGCTTGATTGTTACAAGGCACACTTAGTGGCTCAAAGTTTTACGCAAGTTCCAGGTCTCGATTTTTCACATATGTTTGGTCTCGTTGTCAAAGCATCAACAATTCGAGTGGACCTTAGTCTTGCCACCATTTATAATTGGCAACTACGGCAACTTGATGTCAACAATGCATTCCTAAACGGACATCTAAACGAAACCGTGTACATGGAACAACCACCGGTATTCATGAACGCGAAATTTCCAAATCATGTTTGTCGCCTCAAACGTGCTTTTTATGGCCTCAAACAAACCCCACTAGCTTGGTTCCAACGGCCAAGTGTTTTTCTTATTACACTTGGCTTTCAATGTAGTCGAGCCGATCCATCTCTTTTTATCTACAAAACCGACAAAGCTTTAATTTATTTATTGGTTTATGTAGATGACATAATTCTCACAAGTAACAATCAACATGTTATCAAAAACTTCACTGAATGCCTACACAAAGAAATCAAAATCAAGGACTTGGTCATGTTAAGCTATTTTCTAGGACTAGAAGTCATCTCAAATTCATCTGGCCTCTTTCTTAGTCAAGCAAAATATGCCTATGATATCCTTTCACGACCGGGTCTTCTCGATGCCAAACCGGTTGGAACACCTCTGACCACATCGGATACTTTTATCTCCTTGGGCACACCGTTTCAGATCCAACATTATATCGTTCCTTGGTAGGTGCTCTACAATATCTTACCATAACACGGCCTGATCTATCTTATGCGGTTAACCAAGCTAGCCAGTTTCTTCAAAACCCAACAACCGCCCATTTTCAACTTGGTCTCTTGGAATGCAAAGAAACAACCAACCGTTGCGCGATCAAACTGCGAATCTGAATATCGAGCCATGGCGAACACCGCAACTGAAATTATTTGGTTAACCCATCTCCTACGAGAGTTGCATGCTCTTCCACCCGATCACCCAACTCTCTTGTGCGACAATAAAAGTGCTTTTTTCCTAAGTCAAAACCCGGTGTCTCAAAAACGCGCCAAGCACATTGATATTGATTATCATTTTATTCAAGAATTGGTCTCCGCCGGTCGCTTAGATACCAAGTTTGTACCTACCACACTCCAGGTAGCGGGTACAGTGGCGGACTTATAGTGTTAATAGGGGTAGCACGGGCTACCCCTCAACCCCGTCTCCGTAGTGTAAAAATACCCCTTAACTCCATTTCTGTAGTGTAAAAATACCCCTCAACTCAGTTTCTGTTATATAAAGGATACCCCTGATCCTAAAAAAATTAGGATACCCCTAACTTTTTAGGCTAGTTCCGCCACTGAGCGGGTATATTCACTAAAAGTCTACCGAGACCTCTCTTTGAACGTTTTCGTTCCAAGCTCTGAGTTGGACCGCTACCCGTTCGCTTGAATGGGGTAATAGCCACTGAAATCAGTTTATTTAAAATTCAAATTGTGTTGACTAGTCTTTAATGTTTGATTGTATTTTTTGTAAAGGGGTTTATTACTCCTAATTTTATGTACATCAAATCGTGTATATAATGGAATTATTATAAATGAGAAAAACACAACATTTGACTTTCTCAGATCAAGTAAAGGATGTTGACGGAGGCGTATAATATAACTATGATTTCAAATATTAAAAACTAAAGCCAATAAAATAAAAATATACATAAATAAACCTTTAAATGAACGAACACAAATGAACATAAATAAACTCATTGACGAACGTTCATGAACATAAATAAACAAACGCATCCTCTGTTCATGTTTGTTTGTTTAACTTATCGAACAAATTTCTTGTTTGCATATGTTCATTTGTTCAACGAACTTCCCGCCGAACAGTTCACAAATTGTTCATTGAATGATCGATTCATTTACAACCCTAGTTGCAATCATATATCTAAGCTTGTAACGAATGAACCGATAAAGTTAGAATACATGAGAAATTAATTAACTAAATATTCCTCACTTATTTATGTTTTAACCATAATTTTTAATTACCAGTTAATCTTGTATTTACAAAGATTTAAAATTATTTAAAACTAGTGGGAATCGTCGCGCGTTGCGACGGGTATTCGGTCGGTATCGTTTTGGTTTGTTACAACAACACATGTACGATATCAACACTCAGTATAACAATCAAACAAGATACACCCAAGATGCTATCTACACATGTTTTCTAACAATCGAAAATCATAAAACTAATAACGATGCTGATTCGGATAATGCCAAAAATAAGTCAAAAATATTGTTATATGTGTGGATATTTCTCAATGACTCCAATTATAAAAGGTCCTACATGATATATAATCATATAAAGATACATGTACAAGTAGAATAATCAATCAATGCATACAGCCAAACACAGGCGGCTGCCATTACTATCAACAAGCACTCCCATAATTCATTCACACTATGACTCCACCACACACTAAGGCAATGATTAAGCAAGTTTTAGCCGGAGTTTCGGATTCCGACAAGAAGAAAAAGATCTTCTTCGCGGTTTTTGCTTCAATCCTAGTTATCGCGGTTGTTATTGGCATTGCGGTTGGAGTTAACTCCAAAACCACCCAAACTCAATCCGAGAACATAAAAGCGTCCTCGGCTCATGCCATTGTGAAATCGTCATGTAGCGTCACCCTCCACCCCGACCTATGCTACTCCACGCTTTCTAGCGTCCCTGACATGACCGAAAAGGTCAAAACATCAAAAGATGTCATCGGACTGGCTCTCAATCAAACAAAAGCGCGAATCCAAAGAAACAAGTTAATCATAAACACGCTTGCGGCTAGGACCAATCTCACAAAACGTGAGAAAGTCGCTCTTCATGACTGTCAGGAGATGATTAACGATACACTAGAAGAACTAGACGAAGTCATAGGTTTCGTCAAGACATATCCTACTAAAAAGGGAATGCGTCGACGTGTTGACGACATGATTACTTTTATGAGTACCACTATAACCAACCAGGTAAAAAGTTAAAGCTATTTTGTCAAACTCGTCAGTTAACATATAACATGACTATTTTAGTAATTTTCCCTAAATATAATTATCTCCTAATCGCTTCTATGATTAGGAAACATGCATAGACGGGTTCTCCCACGGCAAACACGAAAGAGACTTTCGTGAATCGTTTATCGACAGCGAGATCAATGCCCAAAAGATGTGTAGCAATTCGTTGGCCTTGATTAAAAACATGACCGATACAGACATGGCGGACCAAGTGACGATGAATAAGAGAAAGTTAATGAGCGAGGACGATGAAAAGTGGCCGAAGTGGTTGTCGGCGGGAGACAGAAGATTGTTGCAATCAGGGACCGTGACACCTAACGTGGTTGTGGCAGCGGATGGTAGTGGCGACTTTACAACGATTTCTGCAGCCGTTGCGGCTGCCCCAAATAGAAGCACGACAAGATACGTGATTAGGATAGCTGCAGGGGTGTACCGCGAAAACGTGGATATCCCGAGTAGTAAACAGAACTTGATGTTTCTTGGGTCCGGAAGAACGACAACGATTATCACGGCAAACCGAAGTGTTGCTGGTGGCACCACCACATTCAATTCTGCTACTGTAGGTTAGTAATAGTTTTCTATGGTTAAAACAGTTATATTTTCTAAAAATCTTTATGTTATTTTATCCTGCATTCAATTATATCTTGGTAAAACATCATTGTCATACGCCTAATCATGTTTGTATGCAGCTGCTGTCGGCGCAGGGTTCCTTGCACGCGATATAACGTTTCAAAACACGGCAGGCCCATCGGGCCAACAAGCGGTGGCACTACGAGTCGGGTCAGATCTCTCTGCATTCTACCGCTGCGGCATGATAGCATACCAAGACACCCTTTACGTCCACTCCAACCGTCAGTTTTACATCAACTGTTTCATAGCCGGCACTGTAGACTTCATCTTTGGCAATGCTGCGACCGTTTTGCAAGATTGCGACATCCACGCGCGTCGACCGAACCCAAACCAAAGGAATATGTTCACGGCTCAGGGCCGAAGCGACCCTAACCAAAACACGGGGATTGTGATTCAAAAATCAAGAATTGGAGCCACCGACGATTTACTAGCTGTGCAAGCAAGCTTTCGGTCATACTTAGGGCGGCCATGGAGGAATTTCTCGAGAATGGTTGTAATGCAATCGGAAATAAGCAATGTGATAGACCCGGCAGGATGGTTTCCTTGGGACGGGGATTTTGCGCTTGCTACTTTGTATTATGGTGAGTATCAGAACACTGGGGCGGGGGCAGATACGTCGAATAGAGTGACGTGGCCTGGGTACAGGGTGATTACGAATGCTACGGAAGCTCAAGGTTTTACCGTCGGAAACTTTATTGACGGTGGTGATTGGTTAGGGAACACTGGCTTTCCGTTCTCGCTTGGGCTGTGATGTTTCAATTATGTTGAACATGTTGTTTGAAATATTGTGACATTGTTCGACGATAAAGTCATAAGTTAATGTCGAGAGTGTTCTATTTATAGAAAATATGTTGTTTGGTGTCATCAAATGGATTGCTATGAATACAACATGAGGCTTCCATAATATTTTAACACCAGCTAGTCCAAATTCATAACCGATGACTCGATAAGTTCGATACATGGTTCAGGAAAACTGATTAGAAGTTACATAATCTCGGAAACATAACTTTAGTGAGTACAATACATGGTTCATGAGTAGGAAACATGCATTTAAATGAGTGAATATCACCAAGAACTCATACAGGCATTTAAGCGAACAGTTGGTGTGCATGATTTTATATTGCAAATGATACACTACTTTTACTTAATTCATTGCAGCCCTTACATTGCAATTGATAAACTATTGTTACAAATAAATAAAAAATGACAGAACAAATTTTACAAATGATGGGGTTTTAGTTTAGTTTCATTTATATCCTTTTAATCTTTGAAATCACGATGTGGTTTATCGAAAATTTGGATTATGAGAATCTGGTTATCAGGTTTATAGAAAAAAATATAAATAAAAATTTGGCAAGCCCAAATGATGATCTTCATTTCTAAAGAAAAAACCAACAATTTAGGTTTTTTCTCTTTATTTTTAGCAATAATTTTTTTTTTATAATGAATCTCGCTCTACACACGCACACGACACTCGCACTCTCACACGTGCACGCGCACGCGAACGCGCGCATCGTTAGATGTCAAATATATATAAGGGGCCTATTGATTAGTATAGGAGTATCTAAGTGGATATTCGTGAGCAGCTATTGATTTTGAGAGTTAATCATCTTTTCATCCTTTTCATCTGCGATTTTTTTTTCTCTTGTAACCAATCGACACTTTGATACGTAACAATACATATACATACAAGTAGGGATGATAATTGATCATTGATGCCTCTTCTTGATGTCTCCCAATAAAGAAATACATGTCAATTCCAGTTATAGCTGAGTCGTAGAGGCTCCCACCTCTTAAAGAAAATACTAGGGTTAAAATTCTGACATAATTTAGTATTTATTGCCATTCCACCTATATGCCTTTGAGAATATAAAGGGTGCTACTTTTTACACCCCCTATTAACTTTTTTCACCTCCTTCTTTCACATACTTACAGGTGGGGCCTGCGTGGGACCGACAGTTTTCCTCTCACAAGGGGGTATAATCACGAAGGGGAGGTGTGTATAGAATGAGCCATATCAAATTGTGTTCTTGTAATTTCAATACTTTAAAACATTTTGGAAGACTTACACCTACAAAAGATATTCCCTTACTTTATAGTTTCATTTTATAGACAAAATATCATCTTGTATAAACTCTAGTAAGCTTTGTAACTTATTTTTATAAAATGTTTTGGTTTTATAAAACTTGGTTTAGTGATAATTTTTTACGTTGGATTTTCTAATAACTTCCTCACTGATCCTGCCTTTTAATGAACGTTGATTAAATAAATAAAACTATGGTTAGTAATTTAGTATATAAAATATGTGTATACAATTTTTTAAAAATTGTATTGTTATTCTTAATTAATCTTAAGTTTCTTTTATAAACATGTCACTACTCCTTAAATTTATTTATCTTCAAAACCCAAGACGCCTAGATTCGTTGTTGAATTAAGAATCAAAGTTGACTTGATATTTTTGTCAAGACCTTTCATGGCAGAATCAGGAATTAAGAATCGAAGTCGACTTGATATTCGTCCCATCAATCAGGAATGTTTGGTTGCTTGTTGTTCGTGTTCGTTCGTTAGAAAATATATGTGTTCGCGAACCGTTCACGAACACTTATCGAACAAGATTTTATGTTTGTGTTCGTTTGTTAAGGAAATGAACTTGTTCGTGTTCGTTTGTTAAGGAAATGAACTTGTTCGTGTTCGTTTGTGTTTGTTTGTTAATTTAAGGCAACGAACAAAAACAAACATTGACGAACACAAATTAGCACAAACTAATGGTCATGAACACAAATGGAAACAAACGAACACAAATAATCGTTCATGAACAAAATATATAATACACTGACACTTATTAAATATTTAATTTGTCAGAATTTTGAAGTATTTAAATAAATATAAAAACTAAAAACACTAATGATCTATCGAACACAAATGAACACGTTACTGAACGTTCACGAACATAAACGAATGAACGCGGCCTCTGTTCATGTTTGTTTGTTTAACTAAACGAACGAAATTTGTTGTTCGTGTTCGTTTTTTTAATAAACGAACGAACACAAACGAACTTCCCGCCGAACGGTTGACGAACTGTTCGTCGAACGTTTGGTTCGTTTACAGCCCTAGTTAGAGTGCACTCGGCAAAGAGGACCAGCAACCTGTGGTGATTTGTGGCAAATCGGCAAAGACCATTTCGTGTTACTGGCAGGGGCGGAACTATAGTGTAAGGAGCCGTAGCACGGGCTACGGCTCAACCTCGTATTCATAGTGTCTTTTTTTCGATTTTATAGAAAGGATACTCCTAAAAATACGAGGATACCCCTAACCAAAAAATATGATACTTGACATTACTAAAATCTCATTTTTTTATAAGCCCAAACATTTTACAACCCGAAAACTTATAGAACAATTAAAGCCCGAATGATAAAATAAACCAAAATTAACAATAATAGAATTGAAACGACACCCTGAATATAATTGATAAAATAAGCCAAAATTAACAAGACGGATTTACGCAATCGAATGGGCCTGGAATATTTGAACAATGGTATGGTTTGTGCGGTTGAAAAAAAAACTTTTGATAAAGTAAAAAACGACGATATGATATAACGATGTCAAGCTATGAAAAAAAGAAGAGGACAAATCTATTAGGTATTTATTTTACTTTATTTATTATCGTTTTTTTATTATTTTATGATTGCACGGTAAAAAAAAATCAGGAGACCCTTAAATTAATGGGCTAGCTCCGCCACTCGATAATGGGGTGGTTGTTTGATGTTGATGTTGAATGTGTGTGTGAGAGAGAGAGAGACAGGGTATAACAACTCTAAAATAAACCGCACCCTCAAAATATTTTTCGACACCCTAAAATATTTTAAAATATCCCAATATGTCTCAAAATATACCCCGTACATGAAAACCGAACTCAACATACGTTAAAATATTAAAAATAAATAAAAAACAAACATAAATGGTCCCTGGCGGGCCGAGACAGACTCCGCCTGAGTCTACGCGGGCCGCGAGCGGGTGATGGCTGGCGCGACCCCAGGCCGCCACGTGGCCCAACACTCGTCGACCCTATACAATGACCCTGATCAGCTACAGCCCTAGCCACCTACTAGGCGGGCCGCGTAGCCCTTGGGCTACACCTTACGCGGGCCGCGTAGAGCCCAACATCAGGCCCTATATAAGAGGGCATCGGGCCTTCAGTTTACGTCGCTCAAATTTCGACTTTCTCTCAATTTCTTAATAGTAGAAGCTATACTCGGGTATAATATCCCCCTAAATAACGAAGTTCTGCTCCGTTGTAAGTATCATAACCCCTGGATACGTATTAGATACTCTGCCCGATTGATCTAGGGTTCCGTAACGGCTGTCGTGGTTCTGCCCGACGTAGTCGTTGGAATGTCGTCTCGGGGAGGGTATTGCTAATGTTAAAATGGGTTATTATACTAACACGTGTGCATTTGTGTAATTTATAGATTATCACCAGGAAACCCTTACAAAAAACCTAAGACAGCAATGTGAGTAATCTCCTTTTTCTAAACAGTTTTTACAAAACCTTAACTATTTTACAATGCAATTTAGCAGTGATTGAGTCTTTGTAATTCTACGATTACTGCCGGTATGTTGAGGTTTTGTATACAAAATGTGAGACACGTTACCATTGGACGAAGAGTTAGCCAATGTGTAATATGACCCACCAGTCAGGATTGACAGTACTGAATGAGTAATTGGGTAGATGTAAACATTGTAATCGCTATCAATACTGTTTAAATTAAATTAACATTTCTTGATTAAACTGGGATTCACTCACCAGTATTTCCCACTGACAAATTGTTTTTAAAACGCGTTTCAGGTAACACAATGTGAAAGCCAATTAGAAGCCAGTTGGACAGCACTGAAGGCTTGGAAAAGTGGCTATAAAAGTTACCTAAATAAAGAAGGCATTTTATTTCAATAAAATGGGATTTATCCCTATAAATCAGTTTGTAATGAAAACTTGGGTTTCATCCCAATGTGTTTATTTATATAAAACGTGGTGTTTTACTATGATAAAATATTTCCTAACTACGATCCTGATGTAAATTCCGCTGCCAAATTAATAAGCACCGATACCACCGACATTGAGTTCGCGGCCGCCCGTTCCCGGGACAGATAAGGGGGCGGGGGTTGCGACAGAAGGTGGTATCAGAGCTAAGCCACTGACTCAGCCACAGAAGTGTCCTGCTGACACCAAAATTCAAATTGTTAGAAAATAAATTACAGGAATACGTGCATAATTGTATTTCTTGTTATGTGTTATTTGACTATTTGTTAGTTTACAATATGAGCGACCAAGGACCATCCGACGCGTACCGTCAATTGTCTGGTTCGCCTAGAAGCGAAGGTGCCTCTTCTCAGCCTACCCTCTCAGGGTACTCTGCTGATACTGAAGAAGGAATATTCGTGTTTAAGGCTCAGTCTGAAGAGTCATTCCTTCAGAAAAATAGAGGATGGTTCAGTAGGGGAGCCCATGAGCGTAGGAAACGTATGAAAAAGTTACAAGACCAGAGAGCACTAGCAGCAGCCAAAAGAGAAACCGATGCCTATGCCCAGGAAATGATTAATAGGGGCATAGCCAACATACACATCCTAGCAACCACTACAACTGACCCTAACCTGGAACAAATAATAGCACCCCAACCACAACCACCAATTCCTGACCAACCAATGGAGATAGAAAACCCTGAAAATCAAGTAGAAATGCATGATTTCGACCCGGAGGAGATACCTAGGGTACCTGCACCAAACCCCTTAGACCCAAATTACGACCCATGGTGGGATATGACAATAGGGACTATGTGCAACGTTACCCGATACACGAAGAAATGCCCATGCCAAACCTAGGAGCCTACCCAGGGTTAGATCCTCTAGATCCCTATTACGACAATGATGTATACATTAGGGAGATCTTAGAAAATCCTTACCCATACCAGGCCCCTACACCTCCGTACCAGGAACCCGCACCCCAATTTCCGAACCCAGTCCTAGAACCTGCACCCCCAATGAGTGCAGACAATGTACAAGAACTTAGGACATTTGGTGAGGAAATTTTAGAAAGTAGTGAAAGAATGAGACAGGTGGGAGAGCGACTCGTCTGGAAGTACGACGAACGCAATATGGATTTCTGGATGAATTCATATCCATGAATGTGATTGTAACACCTCGAAAATTTCGGGTTCAATAATAAAACGACACGTGTCATGTCAGACAAAAACGTGTTGAAAACCCGGATTTAATAAAGATGTTTCGGTAGGATTTAAAGTGGCGTCATGTTAAACTGTTACCTCTGAACGACCTCAATTATAAATCCCAAGACCCGATTAAGTGTTATACACGTTTTTATACCTTCAATACAGAATTTGGTTTACAATAATGGATCTTGAAAAGTATGATTTGATCCCAAGAAGAAAACGAATGATAAACCGTTGTTTCGGGTCTTGAAAGTTCATTCTATTGCAACAAAGGTTCATGGTAGGGTAATATACAGGAGTAGACACTTATTAGAGGTCCCTCCATGTTAAAGAATGGATAAAAAATCGTGCAAGTTGATTACATGTTCGAAACACCAACAAACAACGAGAAATCTGCCTCTGAGAAGAGGTAGCGCACCGCTACATGTGTAGCGTAACGGTGCGCTACCACGTTAAGTCAACCGGCCATCTGTTGCGGGCTAGCGCACCGCTACATATGTAGCGTAACGGTGCGCTAGCTGATGCCCAGCGACCAGAAACCTCCTGTTGCCTGTCTTTCGCGATTTTAACCCATTAAACCGGTTTTTATCATTATTTAAAGACCCCTAACTGTGCTAGAACGTTAGGGACAAGTGTTGGATGGTTGTGGTTGGTCTTAGAGTGAGTTGTCAACCAATTGTGGTGAGTGTTTGCACTATATAAGGCATTTCATGTTGCAACATTCTTCACACTTGCACCTGATCATTTGGAGCATTCCTGGAGCTAAGGAACTCTCCCATCTGCTCTTAATTCGTGCATTGGACTATTGTAAGTCTACTAGTTCTTGTTTATTTGAGTTTGGCTTAGTTATATAGCTAAAAGTCAAACCGTCGTAATTACGGTTTGACTTCGAGATTAGTCACTAATGACTCAATCATATCTCGAATTAAAAGTAGTTATAGGATGGTATTTATGTGGGTAATAAAACCCCAAAAGGGTTTCCCCTGATCACCATCCTAAACAGGTCAAATGTCGGGTCAAAGCTTTACTTAAAAAGTCAACATATTGCTTAAATTGGCATTTATGCATAATTAGCTATCTAGAACATTTGTAACCTGTTTGAACATTGTTATAACTTAGTAATAAGTGTAAGAACATGTCCAAACATGATCGACCCGACTATTTCCTGTTTAGACCCGGTTCAGAACTGAAAGTCGCAAAGCTTTGACTTTTGCCTTGACTTCAATTCTGACCCGTTTAGGTATGTTTTAGAAATACCTTAGAGCTTCATTTGGACCAGGTTACATGCTAGTATAACCCTCTGTGATTATACACCTCGGTTCATTAGTTATCCGACTAATACGCATGATTCCGTTAATTGCTCATACGTTGACCATTATGCCCTTTACACCTTAAAACGAGATTTATGAAAATGTAAAAGTGTAGAAACCTTAGTTACTGATATATAAACTTGTATGCAAAGTTTGACATCAGTTTGAGTTGTAGATTAAGAGTTATGCTCAATATCGCAAAACTAATGCTTTATGTTAACATAATGGCGTACTTAGCGTATAGCCTAGTTAAACATACTTTTTGGTATCAAATCTTTTACCCACTGATATAATATATTATTTTAGGATTTTTAAAGATTTTTAATTAATTTTAGGCTGAGCATAACTCGTAGTCGTAGGCTTAACTCGGTAATTGTCGGTTTTGCCCTTACGGGCCATAAAATGAGTTTTACACATCTAAACGATTCCAAACCTTTTGCTACTGATTAATTATGATAAATAAATTATTTTAAGCCTTCTGGAAATATAAAAATATCAGATTTAAGTATCGGACCCGGTAATGGCCTTTAATCGCCTAAATTAGCGTTTTTAACGCATAGTATGTTTTAAAATCATATTGGACATACCCGGGTTGATACCTACTGATATATGAGGCAAATTATGATATTTTAACAGTAAGCAAAGGTTGATAAACTCAGACTTCGTTTTTGAGCTTTTCGGCTTATGTGAAATTACCAAAATACCCCTACGGGGCATAGTTTGGTTAAAGATGATAAATTTCACATATAAGCTTTAGCCTACTGATATAACTTATCAAATTGAGTACGTTTGCTGTTTACATCAGACCTGTAACTCAGTTAAACATTTAAACTCTTTTACAACCTTTAAAATGACCAAACTACCCCTACGGGGTATAGTTTGTGTTTAAATTCATTTCGGGCATAATAAAAGACATCTTACTGATGTCACAACATATTTGAGGCATAATTAACTTAGGAAAACCTGTAGATGGCTCAAATAAATACCCGTCACGCTTATTACGCGTACGGTCCGGTTTATGTAACAAGTTTACATAAATTAGTCGAATTGGGTTAAACCTTATCGGTTTTATCTCAAAATCCAGAATGTGAATAATAAACCCATATTAAACAAGTCTTCAAACTTGTCGGGTCTAAATCACATTCTATCCGGTCTTCGCTTAATCATGCGTCTGAACCGTATCTTCCAGTAAGACTAACCGGTCTAAGCTTAGACTTAATTAAAGACCCGTTAGCATTCTAATTAATTATTTATACCATCATTCCAGACTAGAGCCTTCCGGTAAATTGTACCTACGCTTACTTAAGTGAATACGGCTGAGTTATTAATTCTTGCTATTTAAGACAGGAGCTAGCTCAGGTAAATACTCTTAACTTATTTTCCCTATTACGGGCTTGGGATACGGTAAAATAAATACCGCATGTTCAGGTATGGGATTCAAAGACCAATGAGTCGGGAAATCTAAATAACCTGTTTTAATTCGTATTGCTTGACTGAAACATTGGGGATTAATGCGACCGTGTCCTGGATATCCGTGACTCATTAAATTGAAATGGCCACGACTTAAGCACGGGGTGTAGGCATACACCTGACAGATGCTATATGCTAAATAATAATTTTACCCATTATGGGATTCCCAATAAGGGAATAATAATCATACCCAATAAGGGATTCCCAATAAGGGAATAGTGGTGTGTCGGTTAATCATGAACCGGCATAGATTCGGGCCCCGTATGTAGAGCAAGTTATGTAAAACTGATAACATGAGATATAGTTTATCCCAAAGCATAAAAATATTAATTTTGCCTCTGTGCATTTTAATCAAAGTGTCAAAAGGTTTTGTGCCTGGTGCATTCAAATCAATTTTATTAAACTCTTTTCAAATGAGTCGGTTGAGTGTATTTACCTGTGAAAACTGACGTATTTTCAAAAGTCTAAGTGACAGGTACAAGTACGTAATAGGCTGGAAGCGGCTCAGGACCATAATAAGGAACCTTGCAAGTTCTAGGCGTCTAAAGTCTGTTGAACAAATGATATGTTTTAAGATCCGCCTGTGAATCCTTTACCTTCCGTTGTAATATTGAATATTACTTTATATACGGAAAAGTAATAATATTTATCTTTTGCTTCCGCTGTGCATTATTATATTGTGTTGTTTGACTATTATGTTGCCAACCATGATGTCACGATACTCCCCCACCGGGCCCACCGGTGACACGTGGAAATTCGGGGTGTGACAGGTTGGTATCAGAGCCAACACTGAGTGAATTAAACACTAGCCTTTTGTGTTTAATCTCAGTTACACAATTGCACATATCTAAACTTCTGAGTCTAGACTTAACATAGGAATAATCACAATCCTAATATGAAAATTTCACTTCAAAATTTTTATTGGATACGTCGCCATGCAAAGAAGCTGTAATAAGAATTCTCCACATCTGGAGCCTGGAAATGCTGAGCTTTGTACCGCGACCAGGATGAAACGTGCAACCACGGAGAAAGCATTCAGGAATTGAATGAAGAAGAAACTCCTTTTGCTGAAGAACGTTTCTGTATATAGTCCTTATAAGGACATATTTATCATTCAGTCCCTCCGAGGACGACATTATTCTTTTGAAGTCCCATTTAGGGCAACCCTATATTTGTTTAAATTTCAAAGGAACGATTAAGTTTAAAAATATCATTCCTATATTATAAGATCTACCATTATAATAAAATGGCAAAATCTAAAAGGACAAGACCTAGCTTCGGGTCATATTAAGACCGGCCAAGATGGCAGTTCCTCAATGTAGATTCAGATCCCTATTAACAGTTCAATTCAGAAATTTTCTGCGTTAAATATTAATAAGAATCTTAAAAGTGAAACCTAGCCTTCGGGTCATTTTAAGACCGGGCCAAGATGGTAAGACCTGTTTAAAAGATTCGAATCCCTGTTAACATCTATAAATATGTTAACACCCCTGACAGATGTGATTCGTTGGGAATCACACACGTAATTAAGGATTCTTCAAAAGATTCCTAACCCAGTTTAATGATCCCTAAATCCTGGGTTTACATCATCAATTAAAATGATCATATTTTAACCATACGTGGTAATAAAATGCCTACGGGCCTTGCTCATTTCTACATGAGCCAAAGTACAGTGGTAGCAATGACTCCCTGTCAGAAAAAGGTAATGAACTAGGTTCAAACCTCCAGGCCTCGATTCTCTGAAATCATGGCTTATAAATTAAACTTGTCTACGTGACTAGGCCATTTGTGCTATTATTAAAACCTTAATGCCTCGATTCTCTGAAATCATGGCTTATAAATTAAACTTGTCTACGCGACTAGGCCATTTGTGCTATTATTAAAACCTTAATGCCTCGATTCTCTGAAATCATAGAGCAAAATTTATAAATGTCCTTGTGACCAGGCCTATTGTGCCAGTATACCTTAATGTTATGATTCCTTGAAATCATAGGTTAAATAAAAATGTCCACGAGACTAGGCCTTTTGTGCCACAAATAAAACTGTTATTGTTTTATAATTAGGATAAATTATTATAGAAATCCTAAATAAACATGATAAATAAATTAACCAAATGTGGCCTCTGTTTACCATGGTTAACGAATTTTCCTAAGGGGAAATTCCATAATAAACTCCCAAATAAACTATTGCCCTTATTTTCTGCAACAGTTAAATTGTAATGGCTAACTCATACGAGGGTAATAGCCATCCAGTGGAGCCAAATGTGAACGCCCAGATTACATTAACGGGTGCCGAATTAAAAGCGATCATAGACGACGCTGTTACACAGGCTTTGGATAGGCAGTATGAGGAATACAGTGGTACTCGAAGTAGGACCCACTCTACACAGCCTTCAAAGCCTAAAACACACTCTGAAGCTCACATCAAGCTACCTCCCAAGAAAGATGATCCCAAGAATGGGGATGACGATCGTCGCTCCTCGAACCATCACAGTGATCCGTCTCAACAAATCATACTGAATAAAGGACCCCGTGATAAGGGTTGCTCCTACAAGTACTTTGTGTCATGTAAACCCCGGGATTTTACAGGGGAGAAAGGAGCCATTGACTGTATGACATGGCTGGACGAGATGGATACTATTGTGGATATCAGCGGATGCGCTGAGAGGGATGTAGTGAAGTATGTATCCCAATCATTCAAGGGAGAGGCACTAGCATGGTGGAAGTCTCTCATTCAAGCTACGGGGAAGACCCCTTTGTACGAGATGACTTGGGATCAGTTCGTTGCTCTTATTAAAGAAAATTACTGTCCTCAACATGAAGTTAAGAAGATTGAGACTGAATTCTTGACATTAGTCATGGAGAACTTAGATTGTCAAGCATACCTTACAAATTTCAATACCAAGTCTCGATTGGTTCCTTATTTGATCACACCGGAACCCAAGAGAATTGCTCGCTTCATAGGGGGTTTAGCCCCAGAAATAAAAGCCAGTGTTAAGGCTTCAAGACCTACTACATTCAGGTCAGTGGCAGATCTGTCGCTATCCCTCACACTCGATGTGATTAGAAACAAGGCTGCCAAGGCTTCTGAAGATGGGAAGCGTAAAAGGGAGGAAGATAACTCCCAGAATCCTAAGAAGAACAAATCTGAGTTCAACAATAATCAACAGGATTCCAACAAGAAGCCTACATGCAAAACCTGCAAAAGAAGACACTGGGGACAGTGTCGATCAAACCAAGAGCTAAAGCAATGTGGCATCTGCAAAAGAACTGGCCACCAGTCCCACGAATGTAGGGACATAAAGAATGCAAACTGCTTCGGTTGTGGCGAGAAGGGGCACATAAAGTCCAACTGCCCTAAGTACGCGAGGAAGCCTGAGTAGGCCAAGAGAACAAACGCATGAGTTATCAGGAGGAACGCCCAAGAAATGATGCAGAATAATAATAGTATAATATGTACCTTTCCTTATCGAACAGTTTATGCAGAAACTTATTTGATATTGGCACATATAAATATATTATGAACAATAAATGTTGAGAACTGTTGTCTACGCCTGATTAAGACTCCGGTCATTTAATACGATGTATAAATTGACCGATGATACTTTAGAAAATGCTTCAACAAATCCTATATTGATATCTAATATCTATTAGAAATCACTCTTTCTAATACCTTATAGCAAACTATTGGTTGCACACATAAGGACTCAATATAGTGATAAAAGTCGATTAGTTGCCTTAAAAATCAAGCCCATATTGTGGGTAATAAGAAGCAATTAATTATCAAGACTCCTTATGAGACAACTCTCATAATTACACGTATCCGTACGAGTAATTAATATCAAATAAAAAAAATGGTGGAACTGGCCGTCCCCGGAATCGAACCTGGGTCTAGGCCGGCCGCACCCTTTCGCGCGCCTAACCAACTGAGCTAGGTGCCTAGTTTGTGAAAATCTCCATTCTAATTAAATATAAGCACTTGTACAATAAACTTCCTTATCATTTATCAATAATAATTTCTGCTAAGTGTCCTGTTTTTAATACAGGCAATAATAAATCTTCATGAACCATAAACTTAGCAAAATTTTTATTATCATCCACAAGGTATAACTTACCAAGGAAACCATAGTAAACGATGCTTCTAGTATCGGCAAGGAATACTTCCGAAAATCTAAGAGTACTCTTTCTTCGCATAGAGTACGACAACATATGTTATTTTAATTGTTTTTCTCATTGTTCTCTATCGCCTGCGAATGCCAAACTATGTTTGATAAAAGTGTCATATGAGGATTGGCGTATCCTAGTGTGTCCCATAGATTATTTCCATGTCTGATCAGCATGGAGGTTTAATACATGGAACCCCTGAGATATCCCAATGGTCATATTGTACTAAAGCCGACTAGTAGTATTCAAAGAAGATATCCAAAAATGGAAAAAAAAATTTAAAACGTTCCCGACTAAGGAATTCGTGGACTTATAACATAAAGGTGTCACTTATTTGACACGAGTAATGCTGGATGAACTGGAGCCTGAGATATGGAAAATCTCTGTAGCCTCCTTGCAATCTTGATTATCTTCTCATAAGTTTCCCTGCGTACCTCCGGGAAGGCAGGTAGAATTAAGATTGTATCCCGCTGTGAGCTGGAGTATTGTGAAAACTCCATATTAATTATGGAATAAACGAAACCTTGAGTACGTAGGTTTTCAGACATAGGCTCATATAGCCAGAATCAGTATTCCGAGGTTGTTATATTATTAAATAGGAAATACGGTTCATATTGCTTATGCATGCATACCGCAACCCTAATTGGGCAGTAGTTAAGAAATTTGCCATCAGCTGTTCTAAATCGTCGAATTGTTCAGTTAACTTCAAGGATCAACTAATCCTTAAAATTTGTTAAGTAATGGTTGGAATAACCATCTCACCATAAGATAAGCTTCTCTATAATATTTGATATATAAGTATCAAGGCTACTCCCTTGAAGACCTTGTATAGATAGAATGCTAAACGTTCATTGATAGGACAATAGTTGGTAAGTCCAAACAGTAAGATCTGAAAGTTGCATTATAGACAACCAATGAGATCACGCAAATTCATAATCATCAGTCAGATGCCAGTATACGGCAGAAAATTAAGGATTATGAAAATAACAAACCTCCTAAATTCTTATTAAGGAATAAGGTTCAATAATAGATATCACCCTGGAAGGGAGTGATGCGGTTTAGTAAGAAAGGCAAGCTAAGCCGAGATACATAGGACCTTTCGAGGTTATAGAATGTATCGGGTCAGTTGCCTATAAGTTAAACTTATCGGAAGAGCTCAGTGGAATTCACAATGTGTTCCACATCTGCAATCTGAAGAAGTGTTTCGCTGATGAATCACTGGTTATACCACATACGGATGTGCATAAAGATGAGAGCTTAAAATTTGAGGAAGAACCTTTGTCGATTGAAGGTCAATAGGTAAAGAAGCTTCGGAGAAAGCATATACCTTTTGTTAAGGTCAAATGGGATGCCCGTAGAGGTCCCGAATTCACGTGGAAGGTTGAATCCACAATGAAAGAAAAGTACCCTTACTTGTTTCAGTAAATCTCGGGTCGAGATTTATTTTAAGGGGGTGAGGATGTAACACCTCGAAAATTTCGGGTTCAATAATAAAACGACACGTGTCATGTCAGACAAAAACGTGTTGAAAACCCGGATTTAATAAAGATGTTTCGGTAGGATTTAAAGTGGCGTCATGTTAAACTGTTACCTCTGAACGACCTCAATTATAAATCCCAAGACCCGATTAAGTGTTATACACGTTTTTATACCTTCAATACAGAATTTGGTTTACAATAATGGATCTTGAAAAGTATGATTTGATCCCAAGAAGAAAACGAATGATAAACCGTTGTTTCGGGTCTTGAAAGTTCATTCTATTGTAACAAAGGTTCATGGTAGGGTAATATACAGGAGTAGACACTTATTAGAGGTCCCTCCATGTTAAAGAATGGATAAAAAATCGTGCAAGTTGATTACATGTTCGAAACACCAACAAACAACGAGAAATCTGCCTCTGAGAAGAGGTAGCGCACCGCTACATGTGTAGCGTAACGGTGCGCTACCACGTTAAGTCAACCGGCCATCTGTTGCGGGCTAGCGCACCGCTACATATGTAGCGTAACGGTGCGCTAGCTGATGCCCAGCGACCAGAAACCTCCTGTTGCCTGTCTTTCGCGATTTTAACCCATTAAACCGGTTTTTATCATTATTTAAAGACCCCTAACTGTGCTAGAACGTTAGGGACAAGTGTTGGATGGTTGTGGTTGGTCTTAGAGTGAGTTGTCAACCAATTGTGGTGAGTGTTTGCACTATATAAGGCATTTCATGTTGCAACATTCTTCACACTTGCACCTGATCATTTGGAGCATTCCTGGAGCTAAGGAACTCTCCCATCTGCTCTTAATTCGTGCATTGGACTATTGTAAGTCTACTAGTTCTTGTTTATTTGAGTTTGGCTTAGTTATATAGCTAAAAGTCAAACCGTCGTAATTACGGTTTGACTTCGAGATTAGTCACTAATGACTCAATCATATCTCGAATTAAAAGTAGTTATAGGATGGTATTTATGTGGGTAATAAAACCCCAAAAGGGTTTCCCCTGATCACCATCCTAAACAGGTCAAATGTCGGGTCAAAGCTTTACTTAAAAAGTCAACATATTGCTTAAATTGGCATTTATGCATAATTAGCTATCTAGAACATTTGTAACCTGTTTGAACATTTTTATAACTTAGTAATAAGTGTAAGAACATGTCCAAACATGATCGACCCGACTATTTCCTGTTTAGACCCGGTTCAGAACTGAAAGTCGCAAAGCTTTGACTTTTGCCTTGACTTCAATTCTGACCCGTTTAGGTATGTTTTAGAAATACCTTAGAGCTTCATTTGGACCAGGTTACATGCTAGTATAACCCTCTGTGATTATACACCTCGGTTCATTAGTTATCCGACTAATACGCATGATTCCGTTAATTGCTCATACGTTGACCATTATGCCCTTTACACCTTAAAACGAGATTTATGAAAATGTAAAAGTGTAGAAACCTTAGTTACTGATATATAAACTTGTATGCAAAGTTTGACATCAGTTTGAGTTGTAGATTAAGAGTTATGCTCAATATCGCAAAACTAATGCTTTATGTTAACATAATGGCGTACTTAGCGTATAGCCTAGTTAAACATACTTTTTGGTATCAAATCTTTTACCCACTGATATAATATATTATTTTAGGATTTTTAAAGATTTTTAATTAATTTTAGGCTGAGCATAACTCGTAGTCGTAGGCTTAACTCGGTAATTGTCGGTTTTGCCCTTACGGGCCATAAAATGAGTTTTACACATCTAAACGATTCCAAACCTTTTGCTACTGATTAATTATGATAAATAAATTATTTTAAGCCTTCTGGAAATATAAAAATATCAGATTTAAGTATCGGACCCGGTAATGGCCTTTAATCGCCTAAATTAGCGTTTTTAACGCATAGTATGTTTTAAAATCATATTGGACATACCCGGGTTGATACCTACTGATATATGAGGCAAATTATGATATTTTAACAGTAAGCAAAGGTTGATAAACTCAGACTTCGTTTTTGAGCTTTTCGGCTTATGTGAAATTACCAAAATACCCCTACGGGGCATAGTTTGGTTAAAGATGATAAATTTCACATATAAGCTTTAGCCTACTGATATAACTTATCAAATTGAGTACGTTTGCTGTTTACATCAGACCTGTAACTCAGTTAAACATTTAAACTCTTTTACAACCTTTAAAATGACCAAACTACCCCTACGGGGTATAGTTTGTGTTTAAATTCATTTCGGGCATAATAAAAGACATCTTACTGATGTCACAACATATTTGAGGCATAATTAACTTAGGAAAACCTGTAGATGGCTCAAATAAATACCCGTCACGCTTATTACGCGTACGGTCCGGTTTATGTAACAAGTTTACATAAATTAGTCGAATTGGGTTAAACCTTATCGGTTTTATCTCAAAATCCAGAATGTGAATAATAAACCCATATTAAACAAGTCTTCAAACTTGTCGGGTCTAAATCACATTCTATCCGGTCTTCGCTTAATCATGCGTCTGAACCGTATCTTCCAGTAAGACTAACCGGTCTAAGCTTAGACTTAATTAAAGACCCGTTAGCATTCTAATTAATTATTTATACCATCATTCCAGACTAGAGCCTTCCGGTAAATTGTACCTACGCTTACTTAAGTGAATACGGCTGAGTTATTAATTCTTGCTATTTAAGACAGGAGCTAGCTCAGGTAAATACTCTTAACTTATTTTCCCTATTACGGGCTTGGGATACGGTAAAATAAATACCGCATGTTCAGGTATGGGATTCAAAGACCAATGAGTCGGGAAATCTAAATAACCTGTTTTAATTCGTATTGCTTGACTGAAACATTGGGGATTAATGCGACCGTGTCCTGGATATCCTTGACTCATTAAATTGAAATGGCCACGACTTAAGCACGGGGTGTAGGCATACACCTGACAGATGCTATATGCTAAATAATAATTTTACCCATTATGGGATTCCCAATAAGGGAATAATAATCATACCCAATAAGGGATTCCCAATAAGGGAATAGTGGTGTGTCGGTTAATCATGAACCGGCATAGATTCGGGCCCCGTATGTAGAGCAAGTTATGTAAAACTGATAACATGAGATATAGTTTATCCCAAAGCATAAAAATATTAATTTTGCCTCTGTGCATTTTAATCAAAGTGTCAAAAGGTTTTGTGCCTGGTGCATTCAAATCAATTTTATTAAACTCTTTTCAAATGAGTCGGTTGAGTGTATTTACCAGTGAAAACTGACGTATTTTCAAAAGTCTAAGTGACAGGTACAAGTACGTAATAGGCTGGAAGCGGCTCAGGACCATAATAAGGAACCTTGCAAGTTCTAGGCGTCTAAAGTCTGTTGAACAAATGATATGTTTTAAGATCCGCCTGTGAATCCTTTACCTTCCGTTGTAATATTGAATATTACTTTATATACGGAAAAGTAATAATATTTATCTTTTGCTTCCGCTGTGCATTATTATATTGTGTTGTTTGACTATTATGTTGCCAACCATGATGTCACGATACTCCCCCACCGGGCCCACCGGTGACACGTGGAAATTCGGGGTGTGACAGGGATGGTGGAGACGGTAGTAATAATAATATTAATAATAAAATAATATAATATGTGTGTATGTGTATGAAAAAAAAACTACGGATGCCTACTACTATTAGTGTAATTTTTATTTCAGTTGGTATTGTAATTTTAATTCTCAGTGTTGGTTTGTAGTAGATGCATATTATATAAAAATAGAGTAAAGTCGCAATGATCGACGTTTTTGACCAAAGTGCGTGTCATGTGATTGGCTATATTAAATATTATTTTGTGATATTAATGCATGGTAAATGTTTAAAATTCAGATGGACAATGAAGTGAACCAGGAAAACTAAAGTGATAACCACCCGAATAATGATAACCTGGATAATGAGAATCCGAACAACAATAACAATGGAAACCAAGTGGATAATAGTGTCATCCAAAACATAGTGGCACAAGGAATCATAGATGCAATGCCATTTATTATTCAAACTGTTAAAGAAGCGAATAATAAAAGTAAGCATAGCAGTAAGCGACCAACTGAACCAGAACACAGCATAAACAATGGACCTGTACTTCAAATGCCCATTCCCAAAAGAAGAAGAACCATGCCTTATGGTTGTTCTTATAAAGAATTTTGGTCCTGCAAACCAATAGAATTCTCGGGCAATGAAGGACCCATTGCAACTTTGCGCTGGATAGAAAAGACTGAGGTTGTTTTAAAAATAAGCAAATGTGCTGAAGAAGACAAAATAATGTTTGCTTCTAATTTGTTTAAGAACTCAGCCTTAGAATGGTGGAACACTATCCTCCAGTCAAGAGGAAGTGATAGGGTATACATCATGGAATGGGAGGAATTTAAGAATATGGTAGAAAGGAAATTCTGCCCTCCCAATGAAAAGGAACAGATAGCAAATAAGTTTCTGAACCTTAGGATGACCGGGGTAGATAGTAAGGGTTATACTACTACATTCTTTGAATATGCCAGAATAGTACCTACCCTTGCGTCACCTGAACCAGTATTAATCTCCCGTCATATTTGGGGATTAATCGGGAGATTAGGCATGTAGTCAAGGCAGCTAGACCTCAAACCATAGAAGAAGTTGTAGAACTAGCAAACACATTGACAGATGAATTAATCCGTAGTAGAGAAGAAGATCAGAGAAGAAATCTAGCTCAAAGACTTACCCAGGAATTCCGATCTGGAAATTCCAACCGTGGGAAAAATGTAGGTTCTACATCTGCAACTTATTGCAAGTATTGCAAAAGGAAGCATTCTGGAAGATGCTACATATATTGCAATTTCTACAAAATATCAGGACATAGGGAAGAAGAATGTAGGAAGAAAGCCAACAACAGGATATGCTACAACTGCGGAGAACAAGGTCATATCAAGCCAAACTGTCCAAAATTAGCTCCAGCTACAAATAACAAGAACACTAAAAATGCTAGAGCATTCGTTCTGACTGCAGATGAAGCCAAGATGATTCCAGACGTGATAGCCGGTACGTTTTTAGTTAATGATGTTTTTGCTAAAGTATTATTTGACTCTGGTGCGAACCAAAGTTTTATTAATACTTCATTTTGCAAACTTTTAAATCAGTCATTAACTAAACTACCACAAGAATGTCTAGTAGAGACAGCAAATGGAGAAACGGTTAGGATTTCTGAAATCTTGCATGGACCAAGAATAGAGTTTTTAAATCAAAAGTTTATTGCAAACCTTTACCCAATGAATCTGGCAGGATTTGGTGTCATTTTAGGAGTGGATTGGTTAATAGCCAATAAAGCTAGTATTTTATGTGATCAAAAGTCAATCCAAATAAATTCACCAAAAGGTGAAAAGATCACAATTAAAGGAGATAAACCCTCTAGATCCATGAAATTCGTCTCTGTGATGAAAACTGCAAGCTATATAAGAAAAGGGTCTATAGTGTATTTGATTTCTATAATCACTAACACTAAAGGAAAAGAACTAAAAGACATTTCAGTAGTGTCTTAGTTTTCAGATATATTTCCAGAAGAATTACCAGGACTATTACCAGGAACAGCACCAATTGCCAAAGCACCTTACCGTTTGGCACCCGCAAAAATGCAGGAACTGAAGAAACAATTAGACGAATTGCTGGGAAAAAGGATTCATACAGCCAAGCTCATCGCCATGGGGAGCACCAATTTTATTTTTTTAAAAGAAGGACGGAATAATGCGTATGTGCATTGACTACCGTGAATTGAACAAATTCACAATTAAGAATTGGTACCCATTACCAAGAATCGATGATCTGTTTGATCAACTTCAAGGGGCTCGATTTTTCTCAAAAATCGATTTAAGGTCAGGATATCATCAATTAAAGGTACAGGAAGAGGACATTCCTAAAACCGCATTTAGAACAAGGTATGGCTATTATGAATTTACTGTCATGCCCTTTGGTTTAACCAATTCCCCGTCCGCATTTATGGACATGATGAACCGAATATGTAAGCCATGTTTGGATAAATTCATAATTGTTTTTATTGATGATATTCTCATTTATTCTAAAAGTAAGGAAGATCATGCAAAGCATTTACACACCCTTTAAGTCTATTAAGAAAGGAAAAAATTTATGCTAAGTTTTCAAAGTGCGAATTTTGGTTAGAGCAGGTACAATTTCTTGGACACTTAGTCAACCATAAAGGAATTCATATAGATCCCACAAAAATTGAGGCGATTACCAAATGGAAGACCCCTGAGTCAACAACCGAGGTTAGAAGTTTCTTAGGATTGGCCGGTTATTATAGAAGGTTTATTCGAGATTTTTCTAGAATAGCCATTTCTTTAACTAAGTTAACCTGTAAATCCATTAAGTTTGAATGGGGACCAAAACAAGAAGAAGCATTTAGAATTCTTAAGCAAAGATTAACCCATGCACCCATACTAGCGTTACCAGAAGGAACTAAAGACTTTGTAGTCTATTGTGACGCTTCCAAACTAGGTTATGGATGTGTATTAATGCAACGCCAAAAGGTTATAGCTTATGCATCTAAACAACTTAAGAATCATGAAGAGAATTATTCAACCCATGATCTAGAATTAGGAGCCATAATTTTTGCCCTTAAGATTTGGAGACATTACCTTTATGGTAGTAAGTTTACCATATTCATTGATCATAAAAGTTTAAGGTATGTTTTCGGGCAAAAGGAGTTGAATATGAGACAAAGACGCTGGATGGAAATGCTTAGTGATTATGATTGTGATATCCAGTATCATGCAGGAAAGGCAAATATAGTTGCTGATGCTTTAAGTCGAAAATATCATGAAAAGCCAAAAAGGGTACGTTCTCTTAAATTAAATCTACAAGTAGATTTAAATGATCAAATTAGAAAAGCACAAGAATCAGTAATTAAGAATGATACTGAAAAATTAAAAGGAATGATTAAGGAATTAGAACAAGGAATAGATGGAATTTGGAGATTCCATAAAAAGAGAATATGGATACCTAAATTAGGGAACATGCGTCATTGTATATTAGAAGAAGCCCATAAATCCAAATATACAATGCATCCACGGAGCGATAAAATGTACCAGGATTTAAGAAAGAATTTTTGGTGGATAGGAATGAAAAAGGATATAGCTGCTTATGTTTCTAAATGTTTAACATGTTCACGAGTTAAAGCTGAACACGAGAAACCCTCAGGTTTGTTGCAGTAGCTAAAAATGCCAGTGTGGAAATGGGAATTGATAACAATGGATTTTGTTACTAAATTACCCAAAATAAGGAAAGGTAATGATACAATCTGGGTGATTGTAGATAGGCTAACCAAGTCAGCTCATTTCCTACCAATGAAAGAAACTTTCAGTATGGAACTGTTAGCTAAATTATATGTAAATGAAATAGTTTCATTACATGGAATTCCTTTATCAATTGTTTCTGATAGGGATAGCCGTTTTACCTCTCATTTTTGGTCAAGTTTCCAAAAGGCAATGGGAACCAAGTTAAATCTGAGCACAGCTTACCATCCTCAAACAGACGGACAAAGCGAAAGGACAATTCAGATGATGGAAGACATGCTTAGAGCTTGTGTAATTGATTTCGGAGGTAATTGGGACGATCACTTACCTTTAATAGAATTTTCTTATAATAACAGTTATCACACAAGTATCAATGCTACAGTATTTGAAGCACTTTATGGACGAAAGTGCCGAACCCCAGTCTGTTGGGCAGAAATTGGGGAGAAGCAACTATCTGGACCTGAGATAGAGGTGTACAAATCGGTTTTTTTTTCAAAAACCGGTTCCGGTTATTAACCGAACCGGTTTTTTCATCCAAAATGAAAACCGGTTTTTTTAATAACCGGTTTCGGTTACTAACCGGTTTTTCAAGTCCAAAACAATAACCGGTGTAACCGGTTGGGATCGGTTTTTAACCGGTTTCTGCCCAAAAAAAACGGTTTTTAGCCGGTTTAACCGGGTTTTTTAAAACTGGTTTCGGTTATTAACTGGTTTTTCATACCAAGAATCCTAACCGGTCTATAACCAGCGGTTCGGTTATAAAACCGGTTCAGTTATAAAAAAAAACCGGTAAAAAAACGGTTTCGGTTTTTTTCCCGGTTTCGGTTCTAAAACCGGTTTTTTGTACACCTCTAACCTGAGATAGTGCAAGAAACAACCGACAAGATTATTCAAGTCAAGGAACGACTTAAAGCAGCACGTGATCGACAGAAGAGCTATCCTGATAACCGACGCAAACCATTGGAATTTCAAATAGGAGATAAAGTATTGTTAAAAGTCTCTCGTTGGAAATGAGTAGTAAGATTTATTAAACGAGGGAAGCTAAGTCCCAGGTATATTGGACCTTTTGAGATTATTAGAAGAATAGGAACTGTAGCCTATCAACTACAATTGCCAGAGGAAATGGCAGGAATACATGATGTATTTCATGTATCTAATCTCAAGAAATGCCTAGCTAATGAATCACTTGTAGTGCCTCTTAAGGATATAGAGGTAAATGAACAACTCAAGTTTGTAGAAAGGCCTCTACAGATTGAAGACAGGAAAGTCAAGAACCTCAAGCATAAGAGATTAGTTCTGGTCAAAGTGAAGTGGGACTCCAAAAGAGGAACAGAATACACATGGAAGCTTGAATCAGAAATGCAAATGAAATATCCACACTTGTTCCAGTAGATCTCGAGGACGAGCTCTAAAACAAGGTGGGGAGGATATAACAACTCTAAAATAAACCGACACACTCGAAATATTTTTCGACACCCTAAAATATTTTAAAATATCCCAATATGTCTCAAAATATACCCCGTACGTGAAAACCAAACTCAACATTCATTAAAATATTAAAAATAAATAAAAAAACAAAATGTAACACCACGGAAAAACGTGTCCAATTATATATAGACATGTGTCATAAACTCCAAAGGTGTGAAAGATTCCGTTTGAAAGGCCAAAGTTGACGAATAACGAAACTATGAAACCACAGGGACTAAAAGTGTCAACATGCCAAACTTGTGCCTCTGAATGACCTTACACGGTGAATATATTCTTGAATGAGTGATGGATTGGATATGAGAAGCCGTTTATAAAAATAATCGGGAGATTATTAAATTACAAGGGTTAAACGTGTCAACATGTCAAATCTGACCTCTGAATGATCTTTTAACGAAACCGAGGCTTCGAAATATTCAAATATACTCTTAAGAATAAGTGGTATAAATTTCATAAGGTTTCGATATCGTTAAGCGTGATTTCAAGACTTTGGGCCAAAAGTGTAAACTTGACGAAACTTGCTTCCATAGTGATATTTAACGAACCCGAGCCTAACGGAGTTTGTTTATATATCCTTGGGCCCCAAGAAAATAGTTACAAGGGTCTCTATGGCCAAAAACAAAGTTAAAAAGGGTCAAAAACGAGCAAGGACTGAAACTGCCAGCTTTAAAACATGTTTTGCCAGTTCAACCAGTCTACGCGGCCCGCATAAGACATCCTTAAGTCTTACGCGGCCCGCCTCAGGACGCCCAGATCAGAAAAACACCCACAGCTGCGGGTTTGGCCTGTTCCACCGCCTCAACCTAGTTTGTAACGACCTAGGGAGATGTAAGTCGGTTTAAATGAGTAGCTAGGACACTTGGGTCGATCTAGGAGCTCCCTAATACACCTGGAAGTAATCAAGAACCTTGGACATTGCTATATAAAGAACCTTAGTCTTTATGTTCTTGGCACATCACTTGCAACAATTCAAAGGACTTGCTCTGGAGCTTCCAGCAGATTGAAGAGGATAATCAAGTGTAGAAAAGTTTACTAGGACCCTAAGTAAGCTTCTAATTACTTGTTTAGTTGTCTAATTTAGCTTAATTACCCTAAAGTCAAACTTAGCGTAAAATTAGTTTGACTTTCGTTTTAATTATGATTGGATTAACCACTGATCAAATTGAAAGTGGTTATAAGACCACATTAGTATAGGTGATTAACCCATAAAAGGGCACCTCCTAATTATCTCGTTTGACTGGTCAATTGTCTGGTCAAAGTAGTTTGACAAAAAGTCAAACTGGACAGAATTTACAAAAATGATTCAAATTAATAAACCAAAGGTTCTAAATTATATTTTAACATTCTAATGACTTGGTAATCAATATTAAAACATGTTTTATCAGTCCTAACCCGACAATTAATAGTCTAAGGTCAATTATTAACCGAAAGTCACAAAAAGCTTGACTTTGCTTTGACTTTCAGTTCTGACCCGTTTAAGCTTAAATCATCCATGTTTTAAGCTTCCATTAGGACCACATTACTTAGTAGTATAACCCCCTGGAGTTATATTGCATGGTACCTATTGGTTTGAATTATATGCACTTAATCGTAATTATGCTTAATAATGCCATAAACGCCCTTTTGACATACAACTGAGATTTTTAGCAATTTGTATGAACTAAAACCTTTGCTACTGATATTTAGACATGTCCTAGAAATTTGACACCAATTGGAAGTCTAAAATGGGAGTTATGCTCAATAGCGTAATTAAGGGACTTTTTATAATTAAAATGACGAAATTAGTATAAAGCATATCTAAACCCGATTTTTGACACCCAACTTCATACCTACTGATGTAAAATAATATTTTGGGAATTTTAAAGATTTTTAATTATTTTTATACTGAGCATAACATAGGATTATAGCTTAATTTCGGTAAATACCGGTTTTACCCTTTTCATGCATAAAATGAGTTTTACATAACTTTTTAGTGCCAAACCTTTTGCTACTGATTTTAAATAATAAATAAAGTATGTTGAACTTAATAAACTGATCAAAAACTCATATTTACTATTTTAACCCGAATAACCCTTTAAACCGTCTTTTAAGCGTTTTTAGTACATAGTATGGGTCAAAACTATATTTGACATATAAAACTCATTACCCACTGATGTTTTAGGTTAATTTATATAATTATACAGTAAGCTAAAGTTTCTAAACTCAGAAGTATATTTTTACCTTTAAAGCCTATGTAAAATTACTAAAATGCCCCTACGGGACATAGTTTGGCTAAATAATGTAATTTTCACATATATAAAGTATCTTACTGATATAAGTTATAAAAATACTTATTTTTACTGATATGATCAGGTCTGAAACTCAGTTGCATAATTTAATTCTTTTATGGGCATTAAAATTACCAAAATGCCCTTATGGGACTTATTTTGGTTTAAATATATTTTTGGGCATATATGTTAATATCTTACTGATATATTAACATATTTTGAGCATAATAATGATTAAGACTTGTATATAATTTATTCGGATACCCGTTACGCAATTACGCGTTCGGATCGGCTTATGTGACTAGTTTACATAAAATAGCCGAAACGGGTCAAACCTTTTCATTAAATCCTCAAATTCCAGAATGTGTTTAGTTTACCCATATTATACAAGTATCCAAGCTTGTTGGGTCTAAATTTCATTCTATTCCGGTCTCCGCTTAATCTAGCATTTAGAACCATAAGGTTTCTTTCTAGCTAGCCGGTCTAAGTCCTTGACTAAAGTAAAGACCCGTTAGCATCCTAATAGGTTAATAAACCTTCTATACAGATTAATAGCTTCCGGTAGAAGGTGCCTTTGAAAAGCTTTAAGATCTTTAATGCTAGCATCAGGTAAATACTTTTAACTTATTTTCCCAATACGGGCTTGGGATATGGTATTATAATAATACCACTTGGTCGGGTATGAAATCATTTAATCGGATTGTGATTAATAAATTACATAACCCGTTTTAATCTGTCTTGTTTGATAACATAAGCATTGGGGGTTAACGACCGTGTCCTGGATATCCTCGGCTCATTTATTTGAAAATGGCCACGACCTATGCACGGGGTGTAGGCATACACCTGACAGATGCAAATGCTAAATATAAACCCACATGTTGGGGATAACTCCTTTGTGGGTTCTACAAGTGGTGAGTCGGTTAATCATGACCGGCTTCCAACCGACCCCAATTGTATGACAAACATATAAATATGTATACAAGATTTTATTTAAATAATTGTCCCAAGTTATAAAAGATTTATGCCATGTGCACCTAAATCAATTTTCTTAAATATTTTCAAAAGAGTCAGTTAATTGTATTTACCAGTGTAAACTGACGTATTTTCTTAAAGACTGATTGACAGGTACCTCTCGAAATAGGCTGGAGCTATAGGGTGTCTTTAGAGGATCTTGCAAGTCCATAAGATGCCTGCAGTCTGTTATTTTTGTTTCTTTGTATTTATTCATGATCCGCCTGTGGATCTTATTACATTCCAGTCTGTACATTCATAAACTCAAACACTCAGACAGTATGGTTTGTAATAGTTTATTCACCCAGACTTCCGCTGTGCTATATTATTGTGTGTATTGACTATGATGATATCAACTACGTCACGATACTCCCCGCCGGGCCCACCGGTCATATGTGGAAATATCGGGGTGTGACACAAAAATAAATGGTCCCTGGCGGGCCGCGACAGACCCCGCCTGAGCCTACGCGGGCCGCGAGCGGGTGATAGCTGGCGCGACCCCAGGCCGCCACGTGGCCCAACACTCGTCGACCCTATACAATGACCCGGATCAGCTACAACCCTAGCCACCAACTAGGCAGGCCGCGTAGCCCTTGGGCTACACCTTACGCGGGTCGCGTAGAGCCCAAAATTAGGCCCTATATAAAAGGGCATCGGGCCTTCAGTTTACGTCGCTCAAATTTCGACTTTCTCTCTCAATTACTTAATAGTAGAAGCTATACTCGGGTATAATATCCCCTTAAATAACGAAGTTCTGCTCCGTTATAAGTATCATAACCCCTGGATACGTATTAGATACTCTGCCCGATTGATCTAGGGTTCCGTAACGGCTGTCGTGGTTCTGCCCGACGTAGTCGTTGGAATGCCGTCTCGGGGAGGGTATTGCTAATGTTAAAATGGGTTATTATACTAACACGTGTGCATTTGTGTAATTTATAGATTATCACCAGGAAACCCTTACAGAAAACCTAAGACAGCAATGTGAGTAATCTCCTTTTTGTAAACAGTTTTTACAAAACTTTAACTATTTTACAATGCAATTTAGCAGTGATTGAGTCTTTGTAATTCTACGATTACTGCAGGTATGTTGGGGTTTTGTATACAAAATGTGAGACACGTTACCATTGGACGAAGAGTTAGCCAATGTGTAATATGACCCACCAATCAGGATTGACAGTACTGCATGAGTAATTGGGTAAATGTAAACATTGTAATCGCTCTCAATACCGTTTAAATTAAATTAACATTTCTTGATTAAACTGGGATTCACTCACCAGTATTTCCCACTGACAAATTGTTTTTAAAACGCGTTTCAGGTAACACAATGTGAAAGCCAATTAGAAGTCAGCTGGACAGCACTGAAGGCTTGAAAAGTGGCTATAAAAGTTACCTAAATAAAGAAGGCATTTTATTTCAATAAAATGGGATTTATCCCTATAAATCAGTTTGTAATGAAAACTTGGGTTTCATCCCAATGTGTTTATTTATATAAAACGTGGTGTTTTACTCTGATAAAATATTTCCTAACTACGATCCTGATGTAAATTCCGCTGCCAAATTAATAAACACCGATACCACCGACATTGAGTTCGCGGCCGCCCGTTCCCGGGACAGATAAGGGGGCGGGGGTTGCGACACAGGGGCTCTCCCTATCCAATATTAACTAATCACATTTTTCATGATTTTTTAGGGTGTACCTATTGCCACACCTAAATGTCTGTATGCAAACCAAAAAGGGTTTTTTTGTCCTATATGCACACCCTGCAGTGTCGAGCTGTGACCAAAGCGCGACGTTTTGGTCCGGTCAACCAGACAAAAGGCTGATGGGTCTGTTGACCGGACCAAAACGCCGAGCTTTAGCCACGTTTTGGTCCTGTCAACCAGACAAAAGACTGACCGGGTGTCTGATTGACAGGCGTTTTGGTCCGGTCAAAAGACCCGTCAGTCTTTGTCTGGTTGACCGAACCAAAACGCCGCGCTTTGGCCAAAGTTCGACACTGCAGGGTGTCCATATAAAAAAAACCCTTTTTGGGTTGACTATCTACACACCAAGTGTGTAAATAGTCTTTTTTTTAAGTTAATTGTGGCATGGAAGCATGCTTCATTTCCTATGATTAAACAAGTTGCTACAAGAGAAAAGGAAGTAGTGAAAAAATTGATGTGATGTGTAATGAAGTAAGAAATTGTGGCAAGAGTGACAAGTACTCTTTGCCCCCTTATACACACGGTTTTCATGTGCACTTTTAATAGTCCATGCACAGCACGACTATATGCCCCCTTATGCACATGGTATTGATGTGCCCTTTTAATAGTCCATAAAGAGTACGACTATAAAACTAACGTGTCCAATATGTGTGAGATTAAATATATTAATATTATAATATTTAATCTTGCAGTCATTATAATAATTTATATTATATAGATTAAAATATATTAATAACCTATTAATAATTAGTGGGTAATTGTTGATGAACCATATTACTCTTATTAACTAATTAGGTTTCCTCTTGGGTGTATATATAAGGAGATTATTAGAGAGTTTAAAGGTTACACAAGTTAGACAATTTCATAACCCTCATAACATCATTCTCGCCTCTCTCTCCTAACCGAAACCATCCCTTGTTTCGGTTTATCACCATCATCATCTTACACCCTAAGGAGGAACCAGATCATCCTGACAAGTATGTCGAACTCAATGGCTGCATCTCTGACTGGATTCTTTGCTGGCCTGTCTGCTGTAACAGGTATGTAATTCATGTTTTCCATCATGTTTAAACAGAACTGATCAACAATATGTACTCATTTGATTTGCTTCAATTTACTAATCTTTTGGGTATTTTTGTTGATGATTGGAGAATGCATTTGATATTAGTATATACATAATTAAATTTAACATTTGTATCAAATCTTTATGAAATTTATTATCATCAAATAAAAACTGCAGTTCACACATCATGTATTCACTAAGGCCGGAGGGTGTGGATAGGGGCTTTATCATGCCACCTCACCGCCACCTCACACAAGGGCTTTAAAGTTCCTTCCTTTAACTTGTGCGGTAATTACGGCAGTGTGGACGATGGAGCCCCGGGGGCGCTATGGAGGCTGAGGTGGCGGGGTGACGCCCCCACAACCAGCAGCCTAACAATATTGTTATGTGACTCTTGGAAGAAAGGGTGGTTATAATATATTGTCATGATCTTTAAGGATATGAAGGTATGACTTCTTATTAAGATTTTGTGTCACAAATAATATTTGATATGGGTCTGATGATACAGTTATATATCTTCATAAGCATGTGTCCTATCCAACTTATTCATGTACCTGATGATTTTACCATCACATGGTTTTGTCACAAATGATATAATTTTTTTAACAATTATTGTGACAAACTTGACAATGAAAAGTTGTAAACTTTTGATGATACATTTGGGAAAATTATAAAAATGGCCATTGACCCAAATCACTTTCAGATTTGGCTATCTCATGCGTCCTTGGAGCGACGCATCATTCACGGGATGCGTCTGAAAGTGCACGGGATGTGTCTTTGGAAATCCCTTAATGTATGCGTCTGGAAGTGCATGGGATCGATGTGTCTGTAAAGGGATGCATATGGAAGTTCATGGGATGCGTCTGGGCCCACCTGCAACATTTGAAACGCCACGTGTCCATTTTTATTGGGTGCTTAAGAGGTCTGCATCTGGACACTTCGAATGCTTGAGAGGTCTCCCCAAGGACGCATGAGATGACCTTTTTTGAAAGTTATGATGGTCAACGGCTATTTTCTTAATTTAACCTCAAAAATGCATTTATATCTGTGAATATTTTTCAGTGATTACAATTATAGTAAGGTTCTACATGTCAAACATATAAAAACATGTGCAATTACAAACATATATGTGGCTCCATTACACAACCATTTAAACACCACACATTAAACACCAGTGGCTTCACTGAATACTCCCACAAATCCATTCAGTAGTTGCTTCCACCACACATCAAAGCAATGGATAAGCAACTCTTTGCCGGAGTCGCAAATTCCAGCAAGAACAAAAAGATCTTTATCATATTCGCTTCAATCCTACTTGTCGCGGCAGAGACCCGCATTGTGGCTGGAGTCAACTCCAAAACCACCAACAACATAAGAGCATCCGCGGCTCACTCCATTGTGAAATCATCATGTAGTGTCACCCTCCACCCCGACCTATGCTACTCCTCGCTTTCAAGCGTCCCCAACATGACCGAAAAGGTAACATCATTAAATGATGTCATTGAACTGGCTATTGAGAAAACAAAAGAGAGAGTCCAAAAGAACCACTTAGTCATAAAGACGCTTGAGGCTAGAACCAATCTCACGACACGTGAGAAATTCGCTCTTCATGACTGCCAGGAGATGCTTGATGACACGCTGGAAGAACTCGACGAAGTCATAGGTTTCCTCAAGACATATCCTACGAAAAAAGGAAATCGACGACATGTTGACGACATGATTACTTATATGAGCACCACTATAACTAACCAGGTAAATACATAAATAGAGTAGTAAATGATATTGAAAGAATTGGAAAGTGTAGCAAACCGAAACTGTTGTATTGGCGGATCTACTTAAAACCAGGGGCGTACTATCAAAATCCAATATTTTACGTACAAAATTTTTTTAAGGAATTTTTTGGAAAAACTAACACTACGAAGCGAAAAAAAGGAGGGGGTGGCCCTAAGGAAGCTACGCCAATGCTTATTTGGATAACCAAACCAAATTCAATCAAATAATAACCGTTTTGATGGGATTGGGTTGTTCAAAAGCTCGTGGCTTGCGTTCAGTCGAAAAAAATTCGGGTCGACAAAATAAACGAGCCGAGTAGGCTCATTTAAGTTTGAGCTCGCTCCCGAGCCCAACATGGTTCGACTCGTCTCGTTTACAGGCTTGAATCAGATAACCGAACCGAATAAATTGGTTTAGTCGGTTTAACTTGATTCGGTCAAACACAACTCTAATTAACTCAGATTGGTTGGGTTGTGGGTTAGGCCCAATAAAATTAAAAAATAAATAAATAAAATAAACCGATATCCGAACCAAGGAACACCCCTGGTAAGAGTACCATCACATTCATTTGTATGTATTCTATTGCATCATATTATTAGTTAGAGCATTCACAATCGATTCTCTACTCTATCTTTATAGTTTTTCTCTTTTTTCAATTAAATAATATTTTTTTCTCTTCTCCACTAACTAGTCTAAAAAAATATAGAGGATACAGTCGCATAAATATGGAAGGTTCGATTAACTATAGTATCTAAACTCGGTTAACGTATATCATCATAATTCTCTACTATCTAATTCTATAACTAGGATACATGCCTTGATGGATTCTCCCACGGCAAACACGAAAGGCAGTTGCGCGAATCGCTTATCGACGTTGAGATAAATGCGCAAAAGATGTGTAGCAATGTGTTGGCCTTGATCAAGCACCTGACCAACACTGACACGGTAGACCAAGTGAAGACGAATACAAGAAAATTAATGAACAAGGACGACGAAAAGTGGCCCGAGTGGCTATCCGCGGGAGACAGACGATTGTTGCAGTCAGAGACCGTGACACCCGACGTGGTTGTGGCGGCGGATGGTAGCGGCGACTTTACAACGATTTCTGCAGCCGTTGAGGCTGCTACAAATAGAAGCTCAAAGAGGTTGGTGATTGGGATAGCAGCAGGGGTGTATAGTGAATACGTGAATGTTGATAATAATAAATGGAACTTGATGTTTATGGGTTCCGGATTAAATTCAACAATTATCACGGGAAATCGAAATGTTGCAATTGACAATTATACCACCTTCAATTCTGCTACTGTTAGTAAGTAATATCTTTGTTTTTTTTTTTTTTCTTTCTTGGATTTTCGTTTGAGAAACATACCAAAATTGTCAAACTAAGCCAGAAATATTTCAAAATAAATATTGAAAATTAGAGATTACACGCAGAGGTGTAAACGAGCCAAGCTACTCGAGCTGGCTAAAAAAAAGCTCAAAACGAACCGAGCATAAACGAGCTCGAGCCCAAACCTGAAAACAAACTCGTTTAGTAAACGAGCTCGAGCTTCGCTTATCAAGCTCGAGCCAGCTCGCGAGCCTAAACAAGTCCACTGTTTGTATAATTTTTAATTAATATGTTAAATATATATATATATATATATATATATATATATATATATATATATATATATATATATATATATATATATTTAAATAATAATAATTAATATTTATAAATTTTGTAAAAATAACTTAATTATATATATAAATAATTATGATTATTAATATAAATTAATTAATAAATATTAAATGAATCAAGCCCGAGTTAGAAACAAAGCTCGAATAGAGTCGAGCTTTCATAAGTTAATTTAGCTCAAGCTCAAGCCTAGTCGAGTTCAGGCTCAGCTCGACTTGTTTGCACACCTAGTTATACAGCAACTAGAGTTTTTTAAGTGTTTAGTCGGCAGCCAAGGAAGGCTTAATTAGCTGACGGCTAAAGGCTTTTTTTAGTATTTACCCGATGCTTTATAGTGTTATATTTGTGAAACATCTATACTACCAAAACTAATCATGTGTGAATGTAGTTGCTGTGGGAAGAGGATTCCTAGCACGCGATATAACCTTCGAAAACACAGCAGGGCCCGAAGGCCATCAAGCCGTGGCAATACGAGTCGGGTCAGATCTCTCCGCATTCTACCGATGCAACATGTTAGCATTCCAAGACACTCTTTATGTCCACTCCAACCGTCAGTTTTACGTAAACTGTTACATAGCCGGTACAGTAGACTTCATTTTCGGCAATGCTGAAGTCATTTTACAAGACTGCGACATCTATGCCCGTCGCCCAGGCCCAAACCAAAGGATGAATTGGGTGACAGCTCAGAGCCGAACCGACCCTAACCAAAACACGGGGATTGTGATTCAAAAATCAAGAATTGGAGCCACATCCGACTTACAACCAGTGCAAGCGAACATTGAGACGTACCTAGGGCGACCATGGAGGAATTTCTCTAGAACGGTTGTAATGCAATCGGAAATAAGTGATGTGATACACCCGGCTGGATGGTTTCGTTGGTCCGGGGCTGAGGTGGAGAGGGATACTACTGTTTATTACGGTGAGTATGAGAACGCAGGGGACGGGGCGGATACGTCGAATAGAGTCACGTGGCCTGGGTTCAGGGTGATTACGGATGCTACAGAAGCTCAAGGTTTTACCGTCGAAAATTTTCTTGACGGCGCTGATTGGTTAGGGAACACAGGATTCCCTTTCTCTCTTGGGTTGTGATGTAATTTGATATATGTTGTATAAGTTGTTTAAGTTGTTGTGTTAATAAACATTTGATGTTTACATATGGATGAATGTCAAGTGTGTTGTATATGTACGTATATAAAGCTTAGTATGAAGTATGTTCAATTTGATTTTGATATGTTTGTAGCGAATTGATTTGGATATTGAACATGGACTGGGCTTTTCTGCTGGGCTAGAAGCTGTTGGGCTTGGTTGCCGAACACAAGAGAAGGTTGGGCCTAAGATGCTAAGTTTGTGGTTGTTGGGAAGAACAAGTGGTGAGTTGCAAACTTGCAATGTTGCAGTATCAAAGCTCTTGATCTTTCGTTCGATAAGACGATTGAGACGTTTATGTTCTCTCAGCCGCTACACGTTTCTCCATGTTACGTATTCTCCAAATCATTACAACAAATGGTTTGTCCATGGCTTTATAGCCTAGTGGCATCTTGGTGGTGGGATAAAGCTTTGGGACCAATAGGTCCTGGGTTCGATTCCCACAAGGGGGTTTTCCCATATTTATTGGGTTTCCTCCTGAATTGGTGAGGCATTATTGCCTAGTGGAGTTGGATATGATCGGGTGGTTCCGCTGGTTTCACGATGATACTCCGGTGGTCCGTCAGTGATCCAAATTTGCCGTTCAAAAAAAAAAAAAAAAAAAATTACAACAAATGGTTTAGGGTTTGTCGTGTATTCGGTCATGTTGATCAAATAGTTGTATTAGTGTGTATATCTTCACATCAGTACGGTTAGAAGATTATGTATCTCACTATATAAACTAGGGGTTGTTAATAAAAAAAAGGTTTTGGTAATCTTCTATGTTATGAGTTAAATTAATGTTTTTTGACAATAACTTGTATGCCAAATTACTATATATATTAAATTACAACTTGAAATCACTGTAGCACTTCTGCAGTGCTACAGTGTTTTTTTTCCTTTGTTTTGTTTTTACGTGGTTTTGGTTTTTCTTATTTTTTTTCTTTTCTTTTCTTTGTTTTTTTTTTTTTTTACTTTTAACTTTTAATTTTAAGGATTGACTCTTAAAACCTCTTAAATTTTTAAATACTTTTTAACCGAGTTTTATATCTTTATTTTTATTTACGTGTCGATATAAACTTAGGTTAATTTACATTTCCATGTAATTTTTTTTGTGTGTTTATTTACGATTTTGCCTCCAGTATAAAATCCGTTTTAGTATTTTTTTTTTTTTTTTTGACAAACTATGATAGTGTTTTGTTTTAATTGGTTGGCTCGATTTAATTTTTATTCGTCGTGCCAAACGATAGTTTTTCCATCGTTTTTGTTTTTTTTAGCAAAGGTATGGTAGTATTTTGTTTTAATTTGTTTACTCAGTGTAATTTTTTTTTTTTTTGAGATCGTATTATGAGTAGTATGTACAAGTAACTAAACACACAGACGTACATGCTATGAGACAGAAATATTCGGCTTAGTGCCCCGCAACGCGGGCGGGGCAAAACCTAGTTAGACATTAATAAACATTCCAAGTGTACCAAGATTCTAAAAATCGTGGAAAGGGTTAAATAAATCAACAAATATATTGAATTTTGATAGCCAATGACTAAAGTTGATTAAACCTAAAGCCTAGAGCTGGTAAGTTTTAGTCACATGTAAGAAAACAAACTATGAAATTAAATTACAACTTGAAATCACTGTAGCACTTCTGCAGTGCTATAGGCTACAGTGTTTTTTTTCCTTTGTTTTGTTTTTACGTGGTTTTGGTTTTTCTTATTTTTTTTCTTTTCTTTGTTTTTTTTTTTTTTTTTTTTACTTTTAACTTTTAATTTTAAGGATTGACTCTTAAAACCTCTTAAATTTTTAAATACTTTTTAACCGAGTTTTATATCTTTATTTTTATTTACGTGTCGATATAAACTTAGGTTAATTTACATTTCCATGTAATTTTTTTGTGTGTGTTTATTTACGATTTTGCCTCTGTAACACCCCAAAAACGGGTTTGGTAAGCAAACCACGTTAATATTACTGACGGGTAAAATACCGTTAGTGGTAAAAAAAATTTACCCGGTAAATATTAGGATTTAAATAATTAATCCTAATAATAAACAAAAAGTGAATAAAAAGCTTTTAAGAAATAAAGTGATAGAAGGCCCGAGTTAACGGGACCTGAAATAAACTTGGTTATAGATTTCCCGAACCCACTAATTTAACTAGGAATGTTTAACCTAGTTAATAAGTGGGGAATATTGTTAGAAATAAGTAGGTTGTGCCCTACTTAATTAACTAACCAAATTAGAAGGGCCAATATTGTTAAAATTGAAACTTATATTATTGATTTTAATTAAAAATAAAAACAAAACACCCCATTTGGGGGTTCTGGTCGATCAAGAATGAGCAGGGGCGACACCCCACTCTCAAACCCTAGAAAAGTTCACTAAAACTCTCAATTGGAGGTGCAAATCTGGTCCAAAACGAAATTCGAGCATAGATTATTGATCCTCATCACAAGAGGATTACAAGGTATGTAAAATTTGATGAAAACTCTCAACTTGAAAATCTCACGAAATTAGGAAATCTGAAAATTGATGATGCATGTTTGTTAATTGCATGGAATAGGAACAATATAGTGTCTAGGAGTAAGCCCTAGACAAGTATATGTCGAAATCATGCTTAGCTCAAGTTTTTTTTGATACTAAATTCATGTATGAGATGTTTTTATGGTTTTGATTGCAAAAAAATAGTGTTATGATGTCAAGAACAAGCTTAAATTGAAAGTTGAATTCAAACGATTCTTGATCAGAATTTACAGCCGATTTGTATTGGCTGTAACCTGGACAAAAAGTGATAAAATAATGTGTTTCTTGAGTCTAGAATGTAATTCCAGGAAATATCTTTAAAACCCCACTGGAATCGCATTTTTTCGACGAAAATCGAGCGTTTTATGAATTTTTCTGTATCAAAGGTTCAAGCTGCGTTTTCTGACAGAAATTGCAGCCCATCACGAATGTCATAACTCAATTTAGGAATTGAGTTATGATCTCAAATTCTTACTGTAGAAAGTTTTAAGCGATTAAAAGAATCGCCAATTGGAATTTCGTCAATCGGATAAACGAGGAATTTTTAATGAATTTTTCCGTAAGCTGCAGTTAGAAGTGACGAATCTGATTGCAGCTTAGTAAATGAATTTTCACGAATTTTTGGTAAAGAGTTAGATCTTGAAATTTTAACTCAAGGGCTAACCCTCCGAGAGGTACGCCACATAAAAAAATCATAATTTTTGAAGACTTGTAAACAGGTTAAACAAGTCACCAAAAACAGCCAATTTTCGTTGATATGAAATGCCTAAATGAAATCGCGGCTTACTAAGTTAGTATGTAAAAATTTGATTTTTGTTAAGAGTTCGGATGAAATATGCCTAAGTGAGTTCAATGAACCAAATGTGCATATGAATATGTTGGTAAGTCAATTGACTTTTAAAAAGTCAAACTAACCAATGATAAAGTCAAATAGTAGTTTCGACATAGAAAATACGTGAGGTGGAATAGTCGTGAATTGAAATGACTAATCTAACCACCTTGTGAATGATGATAGTTTGACGCGTAACAAGCTAGGCGGAAGCTTGATGAGGGAGCGGATCAAACAAATCAAGAAGGAAAGGAAAAGCATAGTTCGGATGCGAGGTAAGTATAGCTTACACTAGTCATATAGTTTAGAATGTCCTTTTGTTGTTTTGATTTCGAACAAGACAAATGGAAAGTTGAGATATGGTGTTTCCGGCGTGTAGTCGTACGGAACAAGATAACCAATAAGGGTAAAATTGAAATTTGGACACTTGTTGACAATAATTATTGGTTTTGAAAGATACATATTTCGTAAGCCTTATTAGGCCAAAAAACGTTAAGAGGTGAATTATAGTTAAAACGACCGTACAGTGTAAATCGGAACGAGTCGTGTAGACGGGATGGCAATAAGCTTTATCTCGCCAATATTATCGGTCATTTAGACCAACGGGTCAAAAGGTGAAAATATCACTTTTGACAATATCGACTAATGGTTTGATGAGTTGTTTGATTTCAGAAATAAATATCGAGTGGATATTTACATCGCTATTACTTAGTAGATATTGAGGCAAGGTACTTAAATGGGTCAATGTAATGATCCGAGCCAGGTACGCATAATAAGATAACTCTCATTTAAATGTAAGGCTAATGAGAGTTAAACGAAGTCTAAAATAAGTTTTTGGTTACCTTAATAGGTAAACCAAATGTTACGGACGATGGTCATTATATTTGTTATAGGTTTCTAACCATTACCAAGAGTTTAATAAGGGTTTTAGCCATGGAAATGGGTTGCATTTGATGGTTTGGTTCGAATTTAAAATGACCCTAAACATGATTTCCGCAGCTTTTTATACGGATTTCGACTAATCTTTAAAAAATCATATAAAATCAACCGTTTATCCGATTTGGGTGTTCTATACCTTTTCGGAAAGCTTATGAAGTAAATTTTTACTGTTTTCAATCATAAGAAACAAATGTGGTTGTTAAATAGGCCAAAAGAATGAATTAAACAGCTGTTCAAAACCTTGAAAGCTGTTTGAAAAATGAAAATATAGTTGCTGTGCTGATTTTATAAAAATCATATAAAATCATAGAAAATTCGTTAGAAGGTGTACGTTATATGCTTGCGAAGGTATTGAAGTTTTCTATGATCCATCTTTGAACATGTTAATCTAGTTCGGACTTTGAATGGGTCATAATGGTCAATTACAGCAGGTGTATAGAAAATCGCTGCACATTAATAATGTCATTATTAATCCATAAAAAGACATATGATTGCGTATACTTGATTTAGTCATGCCACCGTAAGTTACGGTGGAGCTGATATGATTACGATGGTTACATACTGAGTTACGGTGGACCCAGAAACAAAGTATATTTTATTTAGTTTAAATTCCTAGACTCGTTTAGACACGTTTTAAACCCCGTTTGACTAAAGTATTTCATGTTTATGGAATATAGGTACTTTTGGATGCCGGAAGACGATCAAGCTCAGCGAAGAACCGAACACGATAAAGATACACGCTTCCGCACTTTGCCACGTTGTAAATTTTAAACAACGAATTCGATCACGTTATGTAGAATAACTTGTGATTTGTAAAACTTTTAGTAAACCCGTATTTCCGATGTATATGTAATCGTAATTACATGATTGTTTTCGTAAAAGATTCATTAAACCTTAAATTATAAGAACGGGTGTTACAAGTTGGTATCAGAGCCTTGGTTTAAGAGATTCGAGTATGGTGGGGAGGAACCATGCTTGGACTTAAACCTTATGCTCTTGACAAAGAATAGTGTTCGGTTCGAGGCTTGATCACAAATCCGGTAAGTACAAGTACGTTAATAGTTAGTATGCTAAAGTGTTGTAAACAACACATAGGGCTATCGTGTGGTATATGTTACCCCAATTTAAATGATTGATATGGTTGACGAAAATACGCGCGTTGACGCGTATAGTAGAAAAAGCCTTGTATTATAATACGGGCGATTATTGAAGTTGACATTACTAACTCTTGTGAATGTTTTAATTGAAGGACACTTGCGTCTGAAGATGACGGGAGTTGAACGAATTATGGATATGATGATGGAACGGTCCGAGGTATGATAGGAAGAGCATACTCATCAAGGACCAAAATCGCGTAACGGTCGCGAACAAGACTAATGACAAGAGAAGCCCGTTAGGGCAAGCATTACCAGGTGCACACTTTTAAATTTAATCGTACGAGTCGTTATATGCAACAAACACGTAAGTAATAACGGTTGCATACACATATGATAGAACTTGGAAAACCTGATTTCCAAGAGAAATTTAATAGGAAATGTGTTATTCACAATGATGAATAACAAATGAATAACAAGACTTGTTTATATAGAAACTTGGACGAGAGTGATCATCCAAGTAAATATTCTCAATATAAATCCTATTGAGAAAAGTAATGATCACATCAATGAATGTGAATAAATGTTTATAAAAAGGGACATTGTACATGTTCAAGGAATAAACGACTAAAACTAATAATTGTTAACTAACAATTAAATAAAGTTTTACCAAATGAAACCATAAACATGGAGATAATTTTAGGAGTTACTTACATGGGACGTGATGTGGTAATTATAATAAGGTCACGCGTACCACGTGTTGATCGCTTACTCTGGCCAAGTAAGTAGTGAACACATGATAGCATGAGCTTCTTATAATGAGCGCAGTTATGTCCGATGTAGTAAGGTCAAGATGAATGAAATTTAAAGGATCCTATATATTATGACATTTTGACTTATTCTTTACTATTTTTGGCTGGAAATCATGTTTGGTTATGTTCCTTATTTTATAAGACTACATTTATTATTTATTGTATCATAATTTAATCATCCGATAATATAAAAATAAGAAAATGAAAAATTACATATTACTTTTGACCTTAATGAATTACTTTTCATGAAATGAACATTAATCATTTGTTTAAATATTTATACAATTCAGTTACATTTCTATAGTTATTTTAATAAGAGTAAACTGCCATTTTGGTCCCTGTGGTTTGGGCATTTTTGCCATTTTAGTCCAAATCTTAAACTTTTTAAATCTGGGTCCCTGTGGTTTCATCTTTATTGTCATTTTAGTCCAAAATTCAAAATCCCCTTTTTTTTTACTGTTCCAAAAAGTTTGAGATTTGGACTAAAATGGCAATAAAATTGAAACCACAGGGACCAAAATGGCAGTTTACTCTTAATTTTGGACTAAAATGGCAATAAACGTGAAACCACAGGGACCCAGATTTAAAAAGTTTGAGATTTGGACTAAAATGGCAAAAGTGCCCAAACCGCAGGGACCAAAATGGCAGTTTACTCTTTTAATAAATATCGTAATTATAGCAACTCGATTTTAGTGTTGACACATTCTCTTTAATTTCCCAAACTTATAACTATAAGATTGTTTCCATATTTCAGACCATTAATTTGATTGCTACTGATTTTAGTAATCTTTATTATTAATTACATAAATAAGTTATAGCTTATGTCTATATATACAGATACTTTATACACTTTCAAACATCTTCAAGGTTCTTTGAATAGATATTGAACACTCACGGACAAGTATATGTGACGCTTTCAAGATTCAAAAGTATGGATGGCTTAAAGATGTTAATATTTAGACAGTGATGGGAACATTACTAATAAAATTACCAATGTAGTCTACAAAGAGATATTCTGAAATTTATACTTTCAGTATTTTAATAGTAATTTCCAGCTTTTATTTTTCTTCATTGATTTTTTTATGGAATTCATCTTTACTGTTTACTTCAACATTTAAGGTTACATTAAATTGTTATTAAATATGAGTTAGAACTTATATAATAAATGCAAATCACATATAAACGACCACATCTTAATTTGTAAATATATATATTTTAACATCGATAATCAACAAGCATTTATAGTCGATACCATTGTTAGTTATATTCAAAAATATGGTATCTGTCATGATAACATACCACTAATTGTTTTCAAGCTTAAACTACCAACGACGAAAATTGAACATGATAAGAAGAGAACGTGCATGTCCAAAAAAAGATACATAAAATCAGTAGCACAAAAGACTCATGATTTCGTCTTCACAAACACCTTCAACATTAGCTTATAAGATTACCTGTTAACCTGCATTAACTGCATCCACGTGTGATAAGATCAGGAGATTTCCTGAATTTACAAATGTGAAATGCATTGTGTTACCCGCACAAAGGCCATTCTCCTTCATGAACATCGACCAACCTTCGATTGCATACCTTACACCATCTCCATTCTTCTGATGCCTAAGATTCATATCGATGGTTTTTCCATTCATGTTCTTCACTTTAAACTCATGCACTTTATTTTTGAATCCGGCAATTCTTACAACATCAGCAGGCATTCTCTGTATGTATACGAGAATTAACAGCTAAATCAGGCTTATGATTGTTATACTTTTACTCTTAATGAATGATTAGTGTAAAAAAGCATACCATGCGGTATTTTCCCTTCTTTGTGAATTCATAATTATCAGTTTTTTCAACATTATTTGTCCTTGCAACACTTTTTGGTTCAACATCCAATATCTTCAATGCATTAGCATATCTCTTTCCATTTTCGTTAACCTTATTATTACAGATACACATTATATTTAGAGTAGTATATTTTATCCATTAATGTATAACAAATATTTATAAGTAAATGCTGTTAACTTTTTCTATACATACCAACCGACTGCGAGTTCTCCGTCTAAATGTTGAGACGTTTGGCATTTCCACTTCTGTTCCGCATATCAACCGCTTACTATCGTCTGGATTACAATATGCCACATTTTGTTTCCCTTTCTTTTTAAACTGTTAATACAATGATTAAAGTTAAATAACATTAACCAACAATCATTAACTAAATATGTCTACATATATGAATGAAATTACTGATCTATTATTATGTTTGAAATAATTACATTTTCTTTTCTTGGGTTGTTTCTCTCTTCCATCCTCAAACTCTTTCTTCCTACCTTCGACTTTTGTTTTCCACCAATGTTCTTATTCACCTCTTCTTTGTTAGCAGCTTCATGCATCTGTGTATGATAATTAATAAAATCCACAAAATCTTATTGTAATGTATTCCAATCTATATACATGTAAACTTATTACCTCAGAAATCAACTGATCTATTGAGGCTTCGTCTTCAGACAAGGTCTGTTATACAATAATATGCGTAACTAAGTCGTATTTTGTAGTAAACCATGCTACTTTAATTCAAAATACTTACAAAGTTAACGTTTTCATAGTATGTTTCTTTAGGTATTTCCAGCAGAGAGTCATCTTCAGTTTCTTCCTTTTTGCTTAAAACTACCTCAACTCCTCTACGATAAATTTTTAACTCAAATGTAACGGTGTCCATCTTCATCAACAACAGCATATCCTCCTCATCTATTTCAAGATCATCAAAATTATTTCGGACAACCTTTTGTAAAAACATAATTATCATTGATTTTGTCGGTCTCAACTTTCCAAGTCTGACCTGCTACATATATGTTATAACAATCGTTGACTGGGGAGTAAGAGTAACAGTTTGTGATATAAGCTTCTGGAATCACCTGAAAAGTTATGTAACATTTTATTGTTAGATATATATGTATACCATTTAGTTGACAAGTATAACAAAATAAATATTGAATCAAACATGTTAGTATACTTACTATTATCTTTAGAACTCCGTAACGGTTTACTGTCACAAATAATTCACCACATATGTTTTCTACGAAACAATCGATTTCAATATTTTTATCTTCGATTATCCTAAACAGCATGAACGTCCTCTTTGTCAACTCAAGATCCCTTACGACATTACCCCATCCGTCAGTGATAACGGATTCCCCGCTTACACTTCTCAACGATACTTGCCAACTTCTTTGACTTTGATGATGTATCATCTTATTTGAGTACAACTAAACAAAAATTCGTTTTAATCAAAGAATTTATAATAACATATATGTTTCCTTCCTTTATGATTCATTACAAAATCCGAATATACCGTTTTCATTAAATATATAATCCACAATGTAAATCACACGAAATATCTACATTAGATGACAAACATACCAAATTTATCAAAGCTTCAAGATGATTAAACCCTAAAATTCAATTTCATGTCTAACACCGATTTAGTCTCATATAAAACACCGTATCTTCTGCATATACTAACTAAAACATGTTTAGTTGCTGAATTTCACAAAAAAATCGACCTTTAGCTAATCGGATTTTGGAAGGAAGTTTACCGGAATCCAAACGACGGTGAAGGGAGATTTTTTTTCTTGCAATAGAGATGATGAAGATTGGTGAGTTGATGGATGTGTTGATAAATGTAGATTGTAATGATGAAATATCTATTACCTATAAAGTTAACATTCATTTATTTATTTTATAATCTTCTAATACAAACGGTTGCATTTTTTTTTGTTGATTTTTAATTATAGTAATTATTTACATTTACTTATTAATGATAATTGCATCATATATTTGTATCTCTATATTTAAAGAAATTTGTTAAATATGTGTAATAAAAGTTTAACAATTTTCATTATATATGGAAAATAGAATAACCATGTTTTTACATATTATTTGTCGTTAAATAACTTTTTCTTATCAATATAGATAATACCTAAAGCATCTTCATCTAATTCAAAGTTTTATTATCAGTGAAGATGCTTAACTGTTTTTTACGTTTTCTATCAAACAACAAGATGAATTCTTGGGTATGTTGATGTTATAATTATTTTTATTTCTTTATTATATGTTTGTATTAATTCTTACTTTGCATGTAGATTTTACCGAGGAGTTACCACAAACAACTGGGTAGCTGATTTCAAGTTAGCTACTGATGGTATGGTTCAAATCATTACACTTGATGAAAGAATTTTTAATGTCAAAATTAGAAAAGCAGGTTCTTCATACTTTTTTCACGACGGATGGTTCAATATGATTCAGTCACCACTATTACCAAAGAATTCATTGCTTATGTTTCAGTACGAAGGTAGTCTAACTTTTAGATTGATATACTTTTATCAAGATTTTGCACTTGCTCAAGGTGATTTCTTACATTGCCAAACATCACAATTCTCTGAACATAAAGATCATTTGGTAATTATTATTTTTTTCTTATGTTTGTACTATAGTGGTATTTGACAAATTTTACAAAACTTTCTTTAATATAAAATATTTTTTTTGTACCTGCAGCTTATCGATAGATTTTTTGTTCATCATAAGTTGAAGAACATACTACCTACGAAACATGTTACTATAACCTCTTTTCCTAACCGTACATGGTTGGTTGTTATGGAAAAACATGGTAACAATTTTTATATGACTACCGAATGGGATCGCATTAAAGAAGACATGAAAATTGAAGATGAACACTTTATTATCTTCGATATGATTTCAGAGTTAAAATTTGATATGATGGTTTTTAGAGGGACAGAAGCTTTGGTCCGTATTCCTAAACGACATCTTGGATGTGTTAAAGTAGAAGTTAAAAAAGAAGTTAATGAAGAAGGTGTTGCTTAAATTGTTTAGTGTTCTTTATGCTATGATTATGAACGGATAAAAGAGAAGTTTGTTGTTCTCAGTATTACATTTTATTAATTTTTACTCATATAAACGTTCTTATCATTTATTCATCCACCTTATTCATCATGCAATTTTTCATTTATTAATATATATGTATGTATTTTTTTTTTTTTACAAAGATAGATTAACAACCCGTGAGTATTCACGGGTTATAACCTAGTATATAATAAATGAAAGTGATTTGGGCCACGTGTCACTTAATTAGGGCATCCTCAGTTCTGTTTTCCCGCCCAACAGTACCACAGTTCCATCCCTTTTATACTCCCTCCGTCTCCTTTTTTCCTTTTCAAAACCTTAGATCTGAATCTTCTTCTCCTTCTCCTTCTCCTTCTCCTGTACTCTTCTCCCTTCATAATCAAAGATCAAACCAAATCATCTCATCATGAATCATTCAGCCTTTGTAATTTTCATGTCTGATTATACCATGAAGAGGTAATATATGGCTTTTGTAATTATCATCCCGAGCTATAGTTGGGAAGATTCTTTCATCTTCTTCGTCGGCAAGGTTCTTCCATTTGAGGTTTGATTTGTATGTTTATAGATCTGTGTTGATTTCTTCTTATTTTCATACAAAGTTTTAATTAAACCCTAATTTCTACTTGTAATCTCATCATATGGTTCCAGGGTTGTTGTCATCGATGGTCATCAAAGTTGAAATCTGCTTACCTGCGGATAGATTTTCGTCATGAACTGGTATGTTTGAATATGTTCAGAAACTAAGGGTTTTTTTTCTTAATGGTGATGATATGAGTACAACATCTGTTGATTATTGATCTTTGAATATGTTCACCGATTATTCTTTTTGAAATTAGGGTTTCATTTGCTTGAGATTAGAATCTTCCGATTGTTGAAGCCTTTGAAGCCGATCCTTTTAAATTTCCAGTTCCCGAGGTATTATCTGTTTGTAACAGCAATGGTTCAGCATCTACAGTGGATTCAACATCAGGTGTTTGCTATTATTGTTTGATGTTGTTTGCTATTGTTGTTTGATGTTGTTTGATATTATTGTTTGATGTTGTTTGCTATTATTGTTTGATGTTGTTTGCTATTGTTGTCAAGTAAGGTAAAAATTGTCATTCTAATTACCTGAATATTGCGTATGATATCCTTTTAATTTTAATCGCCCAACAACTTTTTTGGTTTGTTTCTTTCATATTTCATTATTATTTGTATACTTTTAGGGTTTGATTTTATATTGGTCATCACATTAATGGTGAGTACTCAAGAATATTGGATGGTTTACTTAGTTTTATTTTGGGTATTTTTGGATGATTTCATCTATTTCTTTAGATAGTTCATGATTGAAGATACAGTTGAAGGGATCATTTGAGTGAAATGAATGTTGATTTATCAGAAGATGCAGTTGAAGGTATCTTAAATAAGGTAATAATTGCATTACATCCCTGTTGAAAAATAGAATTGATAAATTTAGGGAAAGTGAGGTTGAAAGATGTTAACCCAATAGTGGAGATCTCATTCTACAGTTTCGATAAATTAAGGGTATTCTCATATAATTCTTCCTAGATGCTTCCAATGAAGCGGCACTTTGGATATCTGTTGTCTTCAAACATCTATTATCTATTAACTATTCTGTCTATTATATATAATAAATGAAAGTTATTTGGGCCATGTGGACCAAATAACTTTCATTTATTATATATAATAGATAGAATAGATAATAGATAATAGATGTTTGAAGAACAACAGATGTCCAAAGTGCGGATTCTTTGGAAGCATCCAGGAACCATTATATGAGAATACCCTTAATTTATCGAAGCTGTAGAATGAGATCCTCCACTGTTGGGTTATCATCTTTCAACCTCACTTTCCCTAAATTTATCAATTCTATTTTTCAACAGGGATGTAATGCAATTATTCCTCTCAATAAAATAAACCGACCCTTGCTTCCTCTCAAAGTGTTATGGAATGGTTATAACAGCTGATCATGCTAAGGACTGTTATAACTAACCACTGCTCCTTATAAAGACTGATGGACTTAAAGACTGATGAGGCCTATCCACTGTTGAAGACAAATCCCTGTTAAAGTTCCATGTGCAAAGGACTGTTATAACTAACTACTGCTCCTTATATAATCATTGTTCCAGTATCATTGTTCCAACATCATCGTTTCAATGAATCTTCGCATCACACATCAACCTTTCAATATCGATGTTGCAGTATAATTGTTGCAACATCGTGAAAAGTTGCATGTGCTACCTTCTTTGATGGGAGAGTTGTAAGTTGAACGGACGATATGTATCTATCCCTCAAATCTCTTCTTCTCAATACTCGGCATTTGTTCATAAAGGATAAGAGAAAACTGAAGCTCTCTCTAACCCATTTTCAGAAAAAATTTTGTTGATATGTGGTTTCCCTTGATAATGGTATGTGTTTTTGTTTTTGATTTTTACTGAAGTTTTGTTATCTGAGTTGTGACTAAATGATGATTGTGAATGAATAGCTGCAGATGATGATGATGATTGTTCTACGGTTGTTTCCAGTATCATTGTTCCAACATCGTTTAATGTATGTGTTTTTTGCTACTCCAATTTTGAATTTTTTTTAGTTTTTTTTATTTTGAAGTGATATACTCTAATTCTCGCTTTATATTTCAGTCTAATCACAGTTGTTTGAAATTCATACAATCTGCTGCAGGTTATTATAGGTTTGTATTAAAAGAAGCATAAAGTTAAATTAAACACAAAGAAATATTTTTAAATCTACATTTAAAATAATTTTTGTTGGTGACTAAATGATGATTATATATGACTCTGGGCAGATGATGATGATGTAGAAGCCGCAGTAGTTCCTACTAAACGCAAGAAAGCATATGCTATTGCTGTAAGATAAGATTTTATCTTACTAGAGTAATGGTCTTTTCTGCCTTTTTTATATTAAAAGAAGCATAAAGTTTGGTTTAAAGCAGCTCTTTATGAACAAAGTTAAGGATTATGTATATGAGGACAGGGCTACTCTTCAACAGCTGAAGAAGTGTTTTCATGTACTGCATCTTGGTCTGTTCACGAGAGATCAGGTTTCTATAAATCCTGCTGTTGATGCATTGAGTACTTCCGTGGAGTTCATGGCGATTGTCGAAGATATACTTTGATGGAGTTTAAAGCTAAAAGCACTAAATTTTAAGCTAAAAGCACTAAATTTTTGCTGTTATTTCTTGGTGTTGTTCTTAGATTTTAAATTGTTGCTTTTAGATTCGTAAATTTCTTAGTTTCGTTTTCTTGAATTCGATGTAATTTTGTAAAGAAGTACAATAACAAACAGTGGTTTGAACATCAGTTTGCATTTTGGTCAATAGATAATGGAAACCCATGTTAGGTTGAACAGTGTTTTTAAGAGGAAAACAATGTGAGAAGACAGTAGATCATATTAAGTTAAACATATGTTCAGGGTTAAACAGATGTTTGGCCTTTTATATCAGAGGTTTGGACTTAAACAGTTGTTTGACCTTAAACAGGTGTTTGGCCATAAACAGATGTTTGACCTTAAACATATGTTTTACCTTAAACATATGTTTCGCCTTCTGTATCAGATATTTGGACTTAAACAGATGTTTGACCTTAAACAGATGTTTGGCCATAAACAGATGTCTGGCCTTAAACCAAACATCTGTTTAAGGTCAACATCTATTTCACTATTGGCCAACATTTGATTGACTTTTGGTCAACATCTGTTTGAATTTTGGTCAACATCTTATTTCTTAAACAAGTACAAAAACAAACATTTTACAAAATCCCAAATCACCCTATCATTTAAGTGCATTGAAGTAAAAGTGGAAATGGTATTATTTATGTGGTCCTGTTGTGGTTTTGTTTGACCTCTAATTTGGGTTCTTGATCTAATCCGGTTATTTGAAGACATTGTTGTTTCATGTTTATACTAATAAATAAAAATCAAATATACTTGGATGATTATTAAGCTCCTCATTTTGATTGTTTGGGTATAGTATTCTTGAAATTGGTCTTTTTTTTGCGAACAGATGTTTATGGGCAAACATCTATTTATGGCCAAACTTTTGTTTATGGGCAAACTTATGTTTAAGCTCAGACCTTTGTTTAAGTTAACAGTGTTTATATGTAACAGTGTTTTTCACATCAGTGTTTTATAGTCTGTTAGGTTGTTAGATGTCATCACCTCAGTGTTTTATATGTAACAATTTTTATGACATCAGTGTTTATATGTAACAATATTTATCACATCACTTCATTGGTTTGATCTGTACTATAAATTGAACAGTTGTTTCATTTTTATACTAATAAATAAAAATCAAGTACACTTGGATGATTATCAAGCTCCTCATTTTGATTGTTTGGGTATAGTATTCTTGAAATTGGTCTTTTTTTGCAAACAGATGTTTATGGGCAAACATTTGTTTAAGCTCGAACATTTGTTTAAGGCCAAACAACTGTTTATGGCCAAATTTCTGTTTATGGGCAATCATTTGTTTAAGTTCAAACTTTTGTTTAAGTCCAGACAACTGATATATAAGGCGAAACATCTGTTTAAGCCCCAACATCTGTTTAAAAGCCTGTTACAACCACTGTGTTGGTTGAAACATTTGATTGTTAAAAGTTATCCACTGCTGAAATACAACCTCTGTTTCTTCAATCTTCGTGTTGACCACTGACTTACCAAACATCAGTGTTTAAAAAACTGTTGGGAATCCACTGATAGGAAAAAATAGCCACTGCTCACTTTTTTATTGTTGACATCCATTGATATTGACCATCAGCGGTTTTCCTAAAAAACAGCCACTGCTCACATTTTTATTATTGATGGTGTTAATTAGCGATAGATTGAAATTATCAAATAAAAACTAGAATTACAATGAAATTACCATTTTACCTAATCGTTACATTCCAATGAGATAAGAGTTCCTCCAACATTGTTTTCATAATAAAATTTAAAGTTAAATTAAAAAATAAAAAAATTCTTGATGACTATTTGTTGCAAATCAAATCAGTAATTAATGCTAATTTCTTGAGCTTTGGACATTTAAAATATGCAAAATGTGAATTTCAAACTGACGGTTATTATCTCTTAATTAAAGTTAAAATAAAAATTAGAAAAGCCATCATGACAATTGCTTTCAAATCAGATCAGTAATTACTGATAATATCAGTAATTTTGAAATTCAAAATTCAAACCTTATATTCTTATCCTACAAATAAGATATAATTATCTGGTTTCACATTCAAATCTCGCTCGCTCATATATGTGAGCGTATCTTTCTCTCTCAAATGCATCTTTCTCGTGATTCAGCCGCTAATCTCCGATTACACTTCTTTGTTCGAATGTTTGTTGATTATGTTTACATGTTATCATTCCAGTATCATTGTTCCAACATCGTCGTTTCAATGAAAATTCGCATCCCACATCAACCTTTCAATATCGATGCTGCAGTATCATTGTTGCAACATCGTGAAAAGTTGCATGTGCTACCTTCTTTGATGGCAGAGTTGCAGCTTCAACGGACGATATGTATCTTCTATCTTGAAAAGTTGCATGTGCTATCTTCTTTGATGGGAGAGTTGCATTGTTTGATTTTCGTTAAATCGAAAGTCAGGTTTTCTTGCGCCAGGAAGATTTTCTTCTTTTATAGAAAGTATAGATTCGTGCAATATCGTGAAAACTCAGATGTACTACAACAGTTGAGAAGAGACCTTTGCATTTTAGGTTTGTTTCTTATTTGTGTTTTCAGTAATATAGAGTGCGGTGAGACGTGCAGTTCATGGCGATGCTGAAGGACATACATCGAGAGGTTCAGCAATCGATGGAGTTGAAACTAAAGTTTCTTAATTCTTGTTGTTATTCTTAGATTTGAACTTTAATATTGTTCAGTATGTGATGTAATTATTGGACTTTTAGTTTTAAGGTCATGAATAAATGAATAAATTTAATTTTATGAATCTATGTTTTGTTTTATTTTTACTTATTATTTAGTGTTTCAGTAATATTTAGATTATGTTGATGTTGAATTGTGTCTGAACATCTGTTTGGTAAGTCAACAGAGGTTTAATAGTGTCAAGGATTTGTTTGATGGTCAACCTCTGTTTCTTCATTCTTCATGTTGACCACTCACTGACCAAACATCTGTGTTTCAATCACTGTTGGCTATCCACTGATAGTTAAAAAATAGTCACGGCTCACATTTTTATTGTTGACATCCACTGATATTGACAATCATTGGTTTTCCTAAAAAACATCCACTGCTCACATTTTTATTGTTGATGTGGTTAATTAATTATAGAATTAAATTATCAAATGAAAACTAGAATTAAAATGAAATTGCACTTTTTCCTAATCGTTACATTCCAATGAGATAATGCTTCGTAGATTCGTAGATGTTTGAAGACCGACAAATGTTCAAAGAAGTAGCACTGTGGACATTTGTCTGTCTTTGTCGTTCTTCAAACATCTAGGAACCATTATTTGAGAATACCCCTGAATTTATCTGAGCTGTAGAATGAGATCCTCCACTTTTGGGTTATCATATTTCAAATCCATTTTCCCTAAATTTATGGATTCTGCTTTTTCAACAGGGATGTAATGCAATGAGTCCTCTCAAATGAATAGACGGACACTTGCTTCCTCTCAAAGGGTTATGGTGTGGTTATTGTCACGGCCCCCGACCCTGTTTGACCCGTTTCAGGAGCCGCGGGACAGAAATCCCGTGGTATTTATTTAATTGAGTTTAACAGCGGAAGTTTATCATCAGGATCTTTTAAAACTGAAATATTTCCCGATTATTTTATTTCACAACTCGGGATAAAACCCGGTAATTTACAATCATTTGATTTCTCGAAGAAATCTTTTATTTTACAAAACATGTTTCTTTATTTTATACTGAGCCACTTCTTTGAGCTTGTAGTGCTTCACGGCACTTTTCCTGGATCATAACAGATCACCTGAAACATGTTTGAAAAAGGTTTTTGTCAGCGGGAAATACTGAGTGAATCATTCTATTTTGCATAATGATGCATAGTTATTAATTACAGCATAAGAGCGATTACAATGGCTTCTATCTTATTTTATCTGGCGTCCTGTCACAATGGTGACATGTCACAATGGTGACGATGGTCATACCACTATTTAGGTCAATGAACCTAAGTAGTGATGATTATCCCTGTAGGTCAATGAACCTAACAGTGATTTTCCCTAATAGGTCAATGAACCTAACTGGGAGAAAATTAGTAATGTGCACAATACCCCACTAACCAGTAATTCAAGATATCCACGACTTAGTCCCTGTAATTAAAACCTTGAGAATAATTTGAGGTATTGTAAAATAGTTGATAAAAAGAGAATTACTCACATTGCAGATTTAATTTTAGCAGAGTTTAGCCTACTGATTAGCCTTTTTAACCTAAATTTAATAACAGGCACACAATTCGGGGTTAGTAATCAATACAGCATTTACGATAACTCACGAGATCAAATTCTCACAACGAACGACAAAGTGCGATACTTAAACATCCATCGAATTAACGACGAACGACAAAGTACGATACTTAAACATCCATCGATTTAACGACGAACGACAAAGTATAACCCTAATGTGGGCAGCACTTAAACATCCATTGGATATATTGATCGATCGGACAATGAATCGTAATAGCGATCGTGCTAATACCCTGATTGCGGCGTCGATTAGTGATCCGTGTGTGTTAATTATGGTAAACAGAGCATAACTCCGTGTAATTTTCGACTTTGTTCGTCGTTCAAGCGCCCAGAATCAAGTCCCAAAGTCGGCTATTTATACACAAATTTGGCTTAGCTTACGGACCGTAAGCATTAACCCTTACGGTCCGTAAGGGTCATGAAATCCGGATAAGGTGGCCACGTGTGGGACTAGCTCAGCTGAGTCGATGAATTTCATTAATTCGATTTTGACAGCACATAAATTAGATAATCGTAACTAGGAAATACCCCCCCCCCCTGAGTTTTTAGGGGTCCTGGTCCTGATTCTGATTGTTCTGAAAATTTTAGGGTTTGCGCAGAATCACTTGGGTGTCTCAATTAGAGTTTCCTATTGGTCAAATTAATTTAATAAGTAGGGATTTTGATGAGAGTTGTTACATTCTCCCCACCTTAATAAAAATCTCGTCCTCGAGATTTACTGGAATAATTGAGGATACTCTTGCTTCTTTTCTTATTCTAGTTCCCAAGTGTATTAGGGTCCTATCTTTGAATCCCACTTTACTTGAACTAATACTAATCACTTGTGCTTGAGAATTTTGATCTTTCTATCTTTTATCTGAATAGGTTTCTCTAAAAATTTTAAATTTTTCGTTTACCTTTATATCTTGGAGAGGTACTACCAAAGATTCGTATGATAGACATTTCTTGAGATTGGATACATGAAATACATCATGTATTCCATCTAACTTTCCTGGTAGTTGTAAACGATAAGCAACTGGTCCTATACATTGAATCACTGGAAATGGTCCTACGTACCTTGGACTTAGCTTTCCTTTCTTACCGAATCTAATAACTCCTTTCCAAGGAGATACTTTCAATAGCATTTTGTCTTCAACTCGAACTCCAACGGATTTCATCTATTATCTGTATAACTCTTCTGGCGATCTCTAGCCGTTTTCATCCTTTCCTTTGTGATACTGAATATCACAGTCGTAATCACTTTAGGATTTTCATCCATCTCCTTTGCCTTATTGTCACACCCCAACCGATGGCGGAATCATCGGGGCGCGGCACTAGGCGAATCAGATTGCTCAAGAGAATCCATAACAACTATATTGCGATAATGTTTAATACATTCGTTATCCCATACTAACAAATAATACAATCACATAAGTTATCACAGATTTCATGTCTTCTCGAACAATACAAATCCGACAACCTAGATTTTAATTGAATTTCTAGACTCCCTAGCTTGATTTGGTACAGTCTGCGATCTAACCTGCAACATACGTTAAAATATTTGTCAATACAAAAGTATTGGCGAGTATACAGGTTTGATAAGTATAGCATAATAGATTAAAAAGTGCTGCGAATTTCCACATGCATAAACGTAATACACGACATATATACTCACAAAACTGATACTACCAACTAAGTCCTCGATGCTCGAATGTACGATGGCATAACTAGACCCCGTCGGGCGCAATAGTACTATACTAGTCGTGGTGGGACGTCACAAGTATAAGCCCTAGCACATATGCAACTAGCATCACGTATATCTATGCATACAGTTATTCGCAAATGATAATTCGATTGATTGAATAATTCGTTTGATAAGTTCGAGTTGTTAGAAACGTATGTTACACCCAAAATTCGATTAAAAAGGGGTCAAGTATACTCACAGTGCGTATTTAGCGGGATTACAACTTGATTGAGTCGATTACGAGTTGTCTGTAATGATCCTTGAAGAAATAGAGTAAACGATATACGGTTAGACGGGATTAACTTGCAAAGTTACATATTTGGTTGAATTGGGCCTCATCCGGACGGATGGCAAGTCATCCGTGCGGTTGATATGTGGTACGTGCGGATGGGCCTTGCTTGTGCGCGCGGATGAGTCTGCGAACAGTTGACTTGTGCGCGCGGGTGACATGTCATCCGTGCGGATGACATGTGCGTGCGGTGTCATGATCCGTGCGGACATCATGATCCGTGCGGATGGCAGTGGTCCGTGCGGATGACAGTACGCGCGGACGGGGTGTCCGTGCGGACATCATGATCCGTGCGGATGGCAGTGGTCCGTGCGGACTGACATGTCATCCGTGCGGACTAGGGTCATCCGTGCGGACTGACTTGTCTGGTTCGCACCCTGACCACCGTTTCTGAATGTTTAACGGAGGGAATACGTTCGTTTTTACTAGGGTAGCGGGATTTCGCACTAACACTTGAAGTTCCGTCAATTCCGACTCGTTCTAACAGCCGGGAATCACCCCGTTCCATCAGATCTGGCCGTTCATGGTGGTTCTTCGTGGTTAACTCGAAATCGCCCAGATTTAGGTGAGATTTGTCATTAAAACATGTGGAAATCACCCGGATCTGAGTCTTTTATAGTGAAATGAGACCCCAACTTGAAGTTCATAAGAACTCTTGGCGACATCACCTCAAAACGCCTCAAATCCGCAGATTTCACGGTTAGAATTTGAGTTGTGAAAGATAGAATGCTGTAGAATCGAGTTTAGATTGTAGAAGTACAAGTTTTAGGTTGAAATCTTACCGGAATCGTGAGGAAATCAGGAGAAAAGGGTCTTGGTGCGCGTGTGGTTGAACAGGAGCTGTCACATCACTTGAATAGTGGTGTGGCAGGCTATTTATAGGCGAAAGAGGAGAGGAAGAGGGATCAGGCCCGGATAGCCCATCCGTGCGGATGGCCCATCCGTGCGGATGGCCCATGCGTGCGGATGGCCCATGCGTGCGGATGGCCATCCGTGCGCATGTCCATCCGTCCGGGTGGTCCATCCGTCCGGATAGACATCCTGACGCTTGGAATTTCCCGTTTTTGATCGTTTTGATAGCTTTCGAAGCGTGTACGTCCACAATTAGTTTATATTATCAATATATTATTATTATTATTATATATTTATTCATCACTAGGGGTCGTATTTACGTATCCATAATCCAAAGTTTCGATAATTAACAGTCGGTTTCCGATTCGAGTATGCGATTATTATCGACGTTGCACGGCCATCAATGAGGGTAGTATAGGTCCTTTCTTGATGTCATCGTGAACGTTATTTCGTGTAGTGCCACAAAGACTGACGGGGTAACGTTTACTCGTATTGTCATCATCGTCATGACGACTGGAGCTACAACACTCACCCGAGGATCCTTGTTAGCGTTAATTGTTTACGTTCGACACGTCACGGCCACTGAGGAGGGTAGAATAGGTCCTCACTCAGTGCCTCCGTGAGTGTTAGCGTGATAATAGCGTAGTATAGTGATACTGTAGCTTGAAAATATGCAATTATCCTTCGAATAGTGATATATACGATATAGTTACATTATGATCCGAATCTCTGGTGCTAGGCGTAACGAGTATAACGAGTAGTAACAACGCACAAAAGTGCGGGTTGTTACACTTATGTTTAATTCTTTTTGTCAAAATATATATCTTAAATTCTTATAATCCGTATAGACAATAAACTTACTTCCATACAGATAATGTCTTCAAAATTTAAGGGCAAAAATTATGGTTTCTAATTCTAAGTTATGAGTGGTATAGTTTTCTTCGTGCTTTTTCAATTGCCTTGATGCATACGCAATTACCTTTTTGCGTTGTATTAACACACATCCAAATCCTAGTTTTGCAGCATCACCGTATACTTTAAAATCTTCTGTTCCTTCTGGTAAGGCTAGGATTGGAGCATTGGTTAATTTCTGTTTTAAGATCCTAAAGGCTTCTTCTTGTTTAGGTCCCCATTCAAACTTAACTGTTTTACAGGTTAGCTTAGTTAATGGTATAGCTATCTTGGAAAAATTTTCCGTAATAAACCGTCTTATAGTATCCGGCTAAACCTACAAAACTCCTAATTTACATTGCGGATTGAGGAACCTTCCATTTGGTAATTGCTGCTATCTTAGCAGGATTTACGTGAATATCTTCATGATTCACAATATGACCTAGAAATTGCACTACTAGCAGCCAAAATTTATACTTAGAAAATTTGGCGTAAAGCTTTTCTTTTCTTAACAAAGTTAAGAGTGCATTCAAGTGCTGATAATGTTCTTCCTGAATTTTGGAATAAATAAGTATATTGTCGATGAAGACAATTACAAATTTATCCAAATATGGTTTACATATCCTATTCATCATGTCCCTGAATGCTGCAGGTGCATTTGTTAATCCGAAGGGCATGACTGTAAACTTGTAATGACCATACCTAGTTCTGAAAGCAGTTTTAGGTATGTCTTCCTCTTGTACCTTCAATTGATGATATCCGGAGCGTAAGTCTATCTTAGAAAAATATCTATCTCTCTAGAATTGATCGAATAGATCATCAATTCTAGGTAATGGGTATCGATTCTTAATTGTAACTTTATTCAATTCCATATAATCAATACACCTTTTCATCGCACCATCCTTTTTCTTAACAAACAACACTAGTGCCCCCCATGGGGATAAACTAAGTTGTATGAAACTTTTACTTAATAATTCATCTAATTGCTTTTCCAGTTTTAATATTTCTGTGGATGCTAACCGATAAGGTACCTTGGCTATTGGTATAGTTCCTGGAATTAGATGAATCCTAAATTCTATCTCCCTGTCTGGTGATAATCCTGGTAAATCTTTTGAGAATACATCTGGTATTCTGAAACTACAGAAATTTCCTTAAGTTCTTTATCTTTAGTATTAATGATTACTGAAATCATATATACTATTCCTTGCTTTCGTTCATAATTAGCAACTTTCATTACTGATATGAACTTTATGGGTTTACATGGCTTATTTCCTGTAATCATTATTACTTCTCTAATGGGTGCCCAAATTCTTATGGAATTCTTGTCACAGATAATTTGAGCATAGTTGTTTACTAACCAATCCATTCCTATCACAACATTGAATTCAACTAATTTCATAGATAATAAGGTTGCAGAAAATTTATGACTTAAAAGTTTTATTTCTACATTTTGCAGAACCTTATTTATTTTAACCGAATTCTCATCTGCCATTTCTACTGTAGAAATTTGCCTAATGCTGGTTAAAGGTAAGTTAAGAGTTTGGCAGAATGAAGTATTTATAAAACTTTGGTTTGCACCAGAGTCAAATAATACTTTTGTGTAAACGTTGTGAACTAAGAACGTACCGGCTATCACTTCTGGAATCATCTCGGCTTCTTGAGTAGTCAGCTGGAAGGCTCTTACATTCCTTTTTGCTCCTTCTGCAGGTTTGGCTTTATTGTCAGATGGTTTGTTCAGTTTTGGACAATCTGGCCTAAGATGTCCAGCTTCTCCACAGTTGTAGCAGACTGAAAATTTCTTCCTCCTGCAGTCTTCTTCTTGATGCCCCGGAATTTTGCAAAAATTGCAATATCCTTTGCATCTTCCAAAATGCTTCCTTTTGCAAAAATTGCAAAATTGACTAGTGGTAGATAGCCCATTCCCTCTTTTCTTGAAATTGTTATGGTTACCCGGACGGAATTCTTGGGTAATCTTTTGGGCTACTTCCTTCTATTTTCTTCTCTTGTCCGTACTAGTTCGTCAGTCAGAGTATTGGCTAAATCCACCGCATCATCAATCGTGCGAGGTTTCGCAGCCTTGACGATATTACGGATTTCGGAAATCAATCCCCAAATATAACGAGAAATAAGTACCGGCTCTGGCGAAGCCAGGGTTGGTACCACTCGAGCATATTCAAAGAATGTCGAAGTATACCCTCAACAATCTACATCCACCATCCGGTGGGTTAGAAACTTATTTGTCATTTGTTCCTTTTCGTACTCGAGACAGAATTTTCTTTCTACAAAGCTCTTAAATTCTTCCCAGTTCATAGCATACGCCATCCTTCTTACTTTTGCTTGTAACACCGTATTCCACCATTCTAGCGCCACTTCTTTGAAAAGGTTTGACGCGTACATGACCTGATCATCCTGAGCACATTTACTTATGGTAATTACTGCCTCGGTTTTCTCTAACCAACGCAGTGCCGTAGTCGCTCCTTCATTTCCTGCAAACTCAGTGGGTTTACAAGCAAGAAATTCTTTGTAAGTGCAACCAGGCGTTGCAGCTTTCCTTTTCTTAGGAAGCGGAGCTTGTCGTGGTTCATTATCATGATTAACATGATCATTGCCTCCGTTTACGCTATTACTGAAGTTATCTTCAGAAATTCGTTTGCTAGGAACGATTTGTTGTGGTTCGATTGGATTTTTAACAGCAGCAACGATTGCTGGAATAGCGTTGGCTATCCCTTGAGCAACTATTTTCTTGAATAGCGTTGGCTATCCCTTGAGCAACAATATTTTCTATATCCTGCCTAGTCATATATTGATCCCCCGGTTGTTGCTCAGGTTGATTAACCTCATTAACTGGTTCATTACCCACGTTTGCCATCTGGTAATTAATATATATATATATATATATTTTTTATTAGTATCAAATACATAATACAATTATACAGAATTCATAACACCAATAAAACTATCAATTTCTCGATTTCCATTTATATTTAATAGTATGCATCAATATACACTATTATCTTACAGAGTTTTATTGGTAGTTATTTTACAGACTGATTTTATCATTACTATTATACAACCACAATTCCATAACTTCCTTATCCTTTGTCAGTTGATTTTCTAGTAACGGCGTTCCCTCTTATCGTAATTCCAGGAGATCTGTCCCAAAATCTCTTGGATCCTATTCCCAGCATTTATTAATTCTTTATCAAAATGACAGAATTCAGCCATATTCTCGTTACTCATTGGTGGATTTGGTAGAGGTTCTGGATCGAACTGAGGAAAAAGCTTATAGGGATTGTTTTGTAACTGTATTTCATTAGTCAACCATTCGTCTATTTGTGAGTGGATTGAAGGGTTTGGAATAGCTGGTTCTAAGTTCATTGGTAGTTGTGTTTCAAGAGAGTGAATAAAAACATTTTCATTAACAGGCTCAATAGTATTATAGCTTGTCAATATAAAATCTAGCTCTTCCTGAGATGGTAACCCCTCAATTTGTCTAGAGTTTTCCCCAATTTCCATTTTCTTAGGCTTGGTTTTCTCGAGAGGTAAAGCGTTGAATTCTATAGGTTCTTCTATGTCTGGTATATACCTATTGAAATCTCTGGAAACCTCTATTCTTACCGGATAGAGATTTAAATTCTGAAGGGCGTCAGACAAGTCACTCATGCTGTTTAGCAAAATACACACAATTACTAAGTTAAAAATTATAACAAAATTTTATAGAAAAACTTTTAAATAGTATTTCATACTGGGTAACTACCAAAACAACTGAAAATTAAAACATACTAGGTTTTATTTGTAAATTTATTTATTTACTGAATAAGGTTTCTGGACTGTAGATAATAAAGGTCCTAAACTTGGGTCAATTTATTTAAGGATTTGCATTAATTGCTACATTGGCGAGCATATAAAGATTTGCCCATACTGTACACAATTAGTCAGATAATAAAACACATAATCACAAAATAGCAATTAATAAAAATTAAGTATTTTCTAAATACTTAATTGGCTTAAATCAGTGGCTCTGATACCACCTTTTTCTGTCACGGCCCCCGACCCGGTTTGACCCGTTTCAGGAGCCGCGGGACAGAAATCCCGTGGTATTTATTTAATTGAGTTTAACAGCGGAAGTTTATCATCAGGATCTTTTAAAACTGAAATATTTCCCGATTATTTTATTTCACAACTCGGGATAAAACCCGGGAATTTACAATCATTTGATTTCTCGAAGAAATCTTTTATTTTACAAAACATGTTTCTTTATTTTATACTGAGCCACTTCTTTGAGCTTGTAGTGCTTCACGACACTTTTCCTGGATCATAACAGATCACCTGAAACATGTTTGAAAAAGGTTTTTGTCAGTGGGAAATACTGAGTGAATCATTCTATTTTGCATAATGATGCATAGTTATTAATTACAGCATAAGAGCGATTACAATGGCTTCTATCTTATTTTATCTGGCGTCCTGTCACAATGGTGACGATGGTCATACCACTATTTAGGTCAATGAACCTAAGTAGTGATGATTATCCCTGTAGGTCAATGAACCTAACAGTGATTTTCCCTAATAGGTCAATGAACCTAACTGGGAGAAAATTAGTAATGTGCACAATACCCCACTAACCAGTAATTCAAGATATCCACGACTTAGTCCCTGTAATTATAACCTTGAAAATAATTTGAGGTATTGTAAAATAGTTGATAAAAAGAGAATGACTCACATTGCAGATTTAATTTGAGCAGAGTTTAGCCTACTGATTAGCCTTTTTAACCTAAATTTAATAACAGGCACACAATTCGGGGTTAGTAATCAATACAGCATTTACGATAACTCACGAGATCAAATTCTCACAACGAACGACAAAGTGCGATACTTAAACATCCATCGAATTAACGACGAACGACAAAGTACGATACTTAAACATCCATCGATTTAACGACGAACGACAAAGTATAACCCTAATGTGGGCAGCACTTAAACATCCATTGGATATATTGATCGATCGGACAATGAATCGTAATAGCGACCGAGCTAATACCCTGATTGCGGCGTCGATTAGTGATCCGTGTGTGTTAATTGTGGTAAACAGAGCATAACTCTGTGTAATTTTCGACTTTGTTCGTCGTTCAAGCGCCCAGAATCAAGTCCCAAAGTCGGCTATTTATACACAAATTTGGCTTAGCTTACGGACCGTAAGCATTAACCCTTACGGTCCGTAAGGGTCATGAAATCCGGATAAGGTGGCCACGTGTGGGACTAGCTCAGCTGAGTCGATGAATTTCATTAATTCGATTTTGACAGCACATAAATTAGATAATCATAACTAGGAAATACCCCCCCCCCCCCCCTGAGTTTTTAGGGGCCCTGATCCTGATTCTGATTGTTCTGAAAATTTTAGGGTTTGCGCAGAATCACTTGGGTGTCTCAATTAGGGTTTCCTATTGGTCAAATTAATTTAATAAGTAGGGATTTTGATGAGAGTTGTTACAGTTATAACAGCTGATCATGCTAAGGACTGTTATAATTAACCACTGTTCCTTATAAAGACTGATGGACTTAAAGACTGATGAGGCCTATCCACTGTTGAAGACAAAGCCCTGTTAAAGACAAGCACTTATGTACCTAAAGCCTGATCAACGAAAGGAAAACCACTGCTCTGTAGCAGCAGTGCTTCAGCAACTACAGCGGATTCAACTTTAGTATTTATGCATCAGTGTTTCTTATGTAACAGCGTTTAGTGTACCAGTGCTTCGCTATAGTTTATCTCTCGTGACAAACCCTATACAAACTCAAAGACGAACCACTGCCCAACAACAAAAGTGGTTCAGCATCAACAGTAGATATTCTACCTTTGTTTATGTTAACAGTATTTATATGTAACAGTATTTCTCACATCAGTGTTTTATACTCTGTTAGATTGTTAGATTTCGTATCACTGAGATGTTTATATGTAACGGTATTTATCACATCACCCCAGCATGCTAACTGATTATTAAGCTCTCATTTTCATTGTTTGGGTGTAGTATTTTTGAAATTGGTCTTTTTTTGCAAACAATTGTTTATGGGCCAACTTCTTTTTAAGGTCAAACATCCTCAAAATAGTTAAAAATGATAGTTTTCATTAATCCTTAAAAGTCTGTTACAACCACTGTTTTGGTTCAAACATCTGATTGTTAAATGTTATCCACTGTTAAAAGACAACCTCTGTTTCTTCATTTTTCATGTTGCCCACTGAGTGACCAAACATCTGTGTTTCAATCACTGTTGGCTATCCACTGATAGTTAAAAAATAGAATTACAATGAAATTACAATTTTACCTAATCGTTACAATTTTACCTTCGAAATCCTAACAAGTGTTAACTTTAGTGTGTAATAGTTTATAAATATTTCATTAAATTTCTATTTTTCTTTGTAATACTTTATTTTAATAATCTCAACATGCATCTTAAAAATTGTTAAAATGAAAATTTTTCATGAATTATAAACATTAAAATGTTTTCAGGCTATCCACTGATAACTTAAAGTCTCCCACTGTTTTCATTGTAACCATTGCAACCACTGATATTATTCCATCAGTGGCTTCATAAAACAATTGTTTTCCATTACTCATCAGGGGTTGGCTCGTGGACAGTTCATAGCGGTCAGATTTTTTGTAACCGCTACCACGTCAACATTCATTTTTTCCCCTATAAAACCCTGATCAAAACCCCCAAACTGGGTTTTAACTTTCGAATCGAATTCAAAATTCCTTTTTCAAAGCAGTTATCCTCCATTTCTCTCAAAATTCCTCATCGTCCTTCTTCCTCAAATGGCAAAATCACGGTCTTCATCAGTTAAAAGAAAATCCACTCAAAAGGCCATAGAAATTCGATACAAAGCTCCCCATAACTACTTGGGTCTGTTGACAAAACCAAGTAACACTGAAACATTCAATTCCGTCATAGATGCCCTTTCGTCTTCAAAGTATAAAACTTTGTTGACTTCTGATGCTCCGATTTACTTGGCAACCCAGAGGGAATTTTGAAAAAAATGCAAAACTTGAATCTCAAGATGAAACACCCATAGCCATCAATTCCTCGATAAAGGGTGTTGAAGTTAAAATCACACCACAAACCATCTCTGAAGTGTTTGAACTCAATGATCTTCAAGGTAAAACTTCTTTCCCTAAAATAGAGTATCAAACAGATTTTTTAGAAAGAGGGTATGCAAAGGAAATGAAAAAAGACACTTTGCAAAAAGGCAGTTTTCCCCCTACCCCAAGGTTTTTGTTTCATACCCTCTTAATGTGTGTTTCTAATAAGACCACTGCTTTCAATGAAATTCCATTAAAGATCCAATACCTGAGATATGCTATCTTGCATGGGGAAAACTTTAACTATTCACAGGAGATCTTTGATGACTTGGTCAAAATGTTACTAGCAAATCATTTTTACTATTTCTAAGGTTCCTAAGCTTTTATTTTCAAATAAATGGCCTTACACCTGAAACATTTACAAGGCTATCAAAAGTGTCCAAAACACAAGCAGAGGCTCCTGAGCAGACTTTAGCAGCTACCACTGCTCCTCAGGCACCTGCTGCTAAGCCCACTGCTCAAGGTGATCACAGCAGCAAAACAACTGCTGTGAAACCCACACCTAAATCCACCAAAAGACCAAGACAAAAGAAAACACAAAAGCCCCCCAAACCTAAAACAAAGGCAACTCTGGAAGATGAGATCCCAGAGCAACTGCCATTGAAAACACAAAAGTCACCAGAAACCACTGCTGCTACTTCCTCACAGCAGATGGTAGAAAGATCTCAACCTGAGCCTCAAACTCCTCCTGCTTCTTTTCAAAAAGAACAGGTTGTAAGAATAGGGACATCAAATTATGTTGCTCTGGACTCACTTGAATCCATCATCCACAGTTCACTGACCGGGGCAAATTCTCTTTCCACTCCCATACTCACTGCCACATTCCACCACAAACAAAATTTTTGTTGGATGCACTTGATATAACTCAGACAGCAATCAGTTCCTCTCAACCACCTATCACTGAGAGCATGCCACAGAAAGTGACTGAGTCTGAGCTCCTTATCATTGCTAACCCACCAACAACACCTGAGGAGGTTACACTGCAGGATGTACAAGTACTTCCTATTTGTAGTTCAAGTGAAGCGGCTACTACAAGTGTTGAACCCACTGGTTTACACTTGGACAGTAGTTTCATCAATCAGACTTCCTTGAAGGCAATTTCTTCTATGGGAACCTTTCTAAACACTGGTGTGTATCCTGTATTCACTGGTGAGCTTAGATTGGTAACCTCTGCTGAGGAAATAAGTCCCCAGTACCAAGAAAAAGGGGCAATAGGGGATGACTTTTGGGAAAGTCTCCCTCAGTCAGCCACTATTACAACCACCTCTGGTGGGAAATCAGATGGTCCCATTAAATTGGGTGATGGTTTAATGTACCAAGAATTGACAGAGAGGGTTAACAAACTGGATACATCTGTTGCAGAAATTAAAACCATGCTGCAACAGTTGTTACAAACACAACAGGCACCACCTGCTCCCACTGACCTTTGGGCATTATTTTAACCTCTGCTTCACCAACAAAGAGCAAATGCTGATCAGCAACATGAAATCCAGGTTCAAAAGATCAGAAATATCATGGAAGCTAGGTTCAAAGACACCCAGGCAGATATAAAAGCCATGAATTCTCACTTGTTGAACACCACTAGCACTGCTCTTCCCTCTATCATCTTTGTGGACAACCCACCACCAAATGATGCCAAAAAGGGGGAGAAAATGAGGCAGTTGAAGAAAAAGGGATATGAAGATGGTCTGTACATTGCACCAGATAATTCAAGTATGCTTGCAGACATCCCTTTGCCAGATGGTTCCAAAAAGGTTGATGTAACCTTAAATGCCATTGCGGATGCAAAAGCAAGGGTGAAAAAGGATATGGAGGCAAAGGATAAAGCAAGGTTTGAACAGGAGAAGAGAGTTTTTATGGAGATAAATGAGCAGGGTACTTCTGAGAGTATTTGAACGATATAAAAGCCATGAAGGCTCACTTGTTGAACACCACTAGCACTGCTCTTCCCTCTATCATCTTTGAATCGTAGCAGCGATCGAGTTAATGCCCTGTTTGTAGCAGCACCCCGCTATACTAATTAGTGTTTCGTGTGTGTTTTGAGAGTATTTGAACGATATCTCAGCGTGTATTTTGAGTTTCTTCGTCGTTTTTGTGCCCAGAATCAAGTCCCAGACGCTACTATTTATACACAAATTTTGTCAGGCTTACGGACCGTAAGCATCAACCCTTACGGTCCGTAAGGGGTACATTTTTCTCATATTCTTGCCACGTGTGTTTGAAGTTCAGGTGAGTCGACGATTTGATTAAATTCGATTTTTATAATAACTTATAAGGATAATCGTTGAGTAGGGAATGCCCCCCCCCCCTGAGTTTTAGGGGCCCTGATCCTGATTCTGATTGTTCTGAAAATTTTAGGGTTTTTGCAGAATCACTTAGGTGTCTCAATTAGGGTTTCCTATTGGATAAAATAATAAAATAATTAGGACTTTTAATGAGGGTTGTTACATTCTCCCCACCTTAATAAAAATCTCGTCCTCGAGATTTATTGGAATAAGTAGGAATTTTTTTTCTTCATCTCAGATTCCAGCTCCTAAGTGTATTTAGGTTATGTTATTTCTTTTAGACTTATATCATATTTTAGTCAATAAAAATAATATTAAGGTAGATGTCATAGAATCAAAATATCTAATTTTGTGAATACTAGTTGTACCATAAGTAGGATTCAAAGGTTCAACTGAATTATTTCAAGAAATCGATGTCAAACGGATAAGATGAAATGATATACTTTTTAAGATGACTATATTCAAGCTAAAAGATATATGATCAATAGATATTTAGAATGAATGTGAAGGACTTTTAGAATCAATAAAAATTCTTTGTCAAAAGAAAGCTTACTTTGATTGTCAACTGAGGAAGACTCAAAATCAATAAGCTCAAATGAAATAGAAGCATGAAAATGATTGTTAACTATCGAACCATAACAAGAGAAAAATCAGTGTGTTGACATTTATTGTATTGCAAGGATACACCGAAATACAATAGAGTTTAGTGTATCATTGTCTTAATACATAATTGCATCAAGACTACTTTCAAATGATGAGTCAAACGAATGAAATACATAGTTTTGGAATGATTCGTATGCTTATGATTAGCCCAAGCTACAAGTTTATAATGACGCCGCAAGGTGTTGTAATGATTGAAATAATTCAATAATTACGGTGACCGAACAATTTCACCGTGTAATCAACTGAAAGCCTTAATGAAGTAAATTTGAATATTCATTTCAAATAGGATTTTCAATTGATAATGAAAAGATCAAATAAATATTATAAAATTTTCTATAAATGATGAAAGAACCGTTAAGAGGTACACCGGAATATAATATGAATTTGTGTACTCTTATCTTAACACATAATTGTATTAAGATTGTTTAAGATAATGAACCAATAAAAAGGAAATAAATAAATCCGTACATTAGGTGTAAAAATGAGAATAGCTCAAGCTACAAATTTATTGTGACACCACAAGGTGTCGTAGTAATTGATAATAGTAGCGGTGAATGAAATGAGTTTCACCATGCTTTAAATCAAATGAAGTAAGTCCGAATGTTTCAAATAAATCTAGTAGGATTTTTTTATTGAAATTGAAGTAATTGAATAATGTTTTACGATCAAAGATGATAAAGCAATAAAGGTTACGAAACGCTCGATTGCTGATATAAAAATCCTTAAGAGATACACTGAAATATGAAATAAATTTGTGTATCATTATCTTAGCACATGATTGTGTTAAGATTGATTTTATAGAATAAACCAACAAAGCGGATTCAATATAAATAAATAATTAAACCCGTATATAAGGTGTGCAACGAGATTAGCACAAGCTTCAAATTTGTAAAAACGTCACCACAAGGTGATCGTGACCAAATAAATGATTCAGTGAAAGTGAAGACCAAACAAGTCTGTTATGGTTTTGAATAGATGAAGTACTTGACAGAATGCATTTATTTATAAATTTTTATTTGTACTAGGGTCAAATAATAACTTAACTTAGATATTACATATCAGCGATTATGTCTGGAATCATTTCTGCTTCTTGCGTAGTAAGTACGAATGCTCGCGCGGTTTTCTTAGCTCCGTCTGCAGTTCTGGCCTTGTTGTCGGGTGCTTTGGTCAGTTTCGGGCAATATGGTTTGATGTGTCCTGTTTCTCCTCAATTGAAACAAACATTAGTTTTCCTTCTACACTCTTCCTCTATATGCCCGGTCATCTTGCAGAAGTCACAGTAGAGTGTTCTCCTAAAACGACATCTTCCTGAATGCTTTTTGTTACAGTTTCTGCAGATAGGTTGTTCCAGTGACGGTTCAGTTCCTTTCTTCTTGAATTCTTGGAAAATTTTCTGGGCTAACTCTTTCTTCTTGTTTTCTTCTCTTGTGCGGATTAGTCCATCTGTCAGCATGTTAGATAGTTCGACTGCTTCTTCAATAGTATGTGGTCTAGTGGCCTTGACTATGTCTCGGATTTCGCTAACTAATCCCCAAATATAACGAGAAAATAGTACTGGTTCTGGCGAAGCCAGAGTTGGTACCATTCTTGCATATTCGAAGAACGTTGTCGTATATTCACGACAATTCACATCTATCATTTTATGATTTAGAAACTTGTTAGCTATTCGTTCCTTTTCATAAGGGGGACAAAATTTCCTTTCTACCATTTCCTTGAATTTTTCCCAGTTCATGGCATAAGTTATTTCACTTCCTTTTGCCTGAAGAATTGTATTCCACCATTCTAAGGCTTCTTCCTTAAAGAGGTTAGATGCATACATCACCTTATCTTCTTCGGCAGATTTGCTGATTGTAAGAACAGCTTCCGTCTTCTCCAACCATCGCAGAGCAGCAGTGGCTCCTTCACTGCCTGCGAACTCAGTTGGTTTACAAGCTAGAAATTCTTTGTAGGTACACCCGAGAGTCATCGCCTTCTTTTTCTTGGGAAATGGGGTTTTGATAATATCATCATTACCTCCATTGACACTATGGCTGAAACAGTCGTCACGAGTATGCTTGCTACTCACAACTTTGGTGGGTTCTACGGGGTTTTTAACAGCTTTAATTATTAAAGGTAAAGCATTAGTTATTCCTTGAGCTATTAGATTTTCTATAGCATTTTTATCCAAAGGATTTTCATTATTAGCATGAACTTCTGGATTATGTGGTACTTCATTCGACATCTGAATTGCAAACATTTTCACTTATTAATATCACAGAATAATTAAACAACACAATACTTCCAGGATATTATATGTGCATATATATATATATATATCTATAATGTATATTAAAACAAAACATTTTGGTGCCACTTGGCATAAATTTAATCCACTAATTGCCACCTGGCAACTTAATACTCCTCTCAATATTGTTTTGAGCGGCAATATACATCTGCTATCTAAATCCTTATTGAAACAAATTGAGCGGGATTGCACCACACCATTCATCCCTCTTTTTGCTTGACCGTGATTGATAAGAGATTGATGGACTTTCCATATTGTTGAAATCAGTTTCCTTCCAATCTTAATTGCAATCACAATAACCACGCTCAATAGGCCATTCAGAAAACCCTAAATCTCAAACACAAAAATTATCATCAGGTATGTTTATCTCTATCTTTGATGTTGTAATCCGACAATTTTTTGATTCTTTCGCTTTAATCGATCTCTAATCTATTATTTACAATCTCCAGACCCCAAGATTTCTTTATCTTCAATCGTGATTGAAAGCAACCAGTTGTTATGGAGAAATTGATTGAAAACCAAATTGAATGCTGACGATGAGTTGCAGTGATCAGGTAAGTCGTGTATATCTATTATCTAATCTTAATTCCTCTCTTTCCTGTAACAACACATCATCATTGTGTTTTTGTCGGGATTACGGTAGATTTTTGCAATGAAATTTATACTGAAGCATGGTAAAAGCAAAATGGACATTCAAAATTTGAGGCAACATGTGTTGAGATGTAACTTATTGGGCGCTTAATTTTTTTTTGTAGATCTTGAGAAAACTAAACATGAAAGTATTGTTCAAATGTTAAACAAAAGACTTACCTGGTAACGACAAGTATATTAATATTAACTTACTTGAGTCAGATCGTCAGAATGGACTCTTTTAGTAGCTGGTTGTTGGTTTTCAGTTGACTTTTCAGAATGTATCCTTATATATATATATTCAAATGTAGATCATGGTCTTGAAGATGATACTGAAGAAGAACCTACATTTGAATGTTTGAGGTTTGTATTTAAAATATGTTATAATTCCTCTACGTCGTTCATCGGTTAGTTCATTTTTATGTCTTTTGTGTTTAGTTTGGTTTGGTTGAGTTATTGTTCATTCTTTGTTGTTCTTTGAGCATAATCCATGCCATTTTTGTAACTTATTGTTGTTTTGTTGTTATTTCAGCTCATGGCGTACATTGTCTGCAATTCCTCTACGTCGTTCATCGGTTAGTTTATTTTTCTATCTTGTGTTTAGTTTGGTTTGGTTGAGCTATTGTTCATTCTTTGTTCTTGGATTATAATCCATGCCGTTTGTTTAGATTAAGTTTCTTGAAATGTGGAAGGATGTCAGAATTGTGTTGATAGTATAATCCATGCCGTTTGTCAGCAACCTTCCACTATCAATTTTATTAGTTGGAGTTGATTATGGGCCGTGGAACACAATGAAGGAATTAAATGATAATATCCCTTCTCGCTGCTTTGATGGCTCTTACAGTTATGTAGTGGATTGGGATTCCTTTTTTTGCAACTGGATTGATTGTTACTCTGATTGACAACACTTCTAAGATACCATTTGTAAGTCATTTGATTGGGATACCATGTGTAATATGATAGAGCTTTAAAAGGTTATGTATTATTTCTAAGGAATCTCTGTAGCTTGAGTTACTTTAGGTTCTTACATTAATTATTTCTAACGAATCTCAGCTTCTAAATCTGAATTTCGAAGAATAGTTGGAACTGAGGATTCTTGCCGAGACTGCACGTCCTCGACTTCAGTGGAAACGTGGACAGGTTTGTTAAGTCCTAAAGTCAGTATTTATTTAAAGAAAGAAAATTTAGGACATTGTTTTATGAGTATTATACATGTTTAGGGTGCAATGTGTTATGGTTGTGTTTTGTTTATGAGTATTAATACGACTTATTTGACCTATATCAAACATAGCTGATATAGACCTGCAACCTCTTTTCATACATAATTTTTTTTTACATAGACCACCAACATCAGCAGTCGATATAAAACAAGCTACAGTTTACAACAGTGGTCGTTATGTAAACGTCCAGGTTGACCCCTTTAACCCGTTTGATGAAACAGGCTGACCACTTTAAACTGTTTAATGCTGACCAGTTTAAATCATTTGATGAGACAGGCCGACCCGTTTAAACTGTTTGGTGAAACAGGATGAGCGTTTAAACCGTTTGATGAAACAGGCTGACCCATTCAAAGTGTCAATCGATCATGGAACTATTTTCATGATTGTTACCTAAGTTCTCGGCTTCTGCAGATTTGTTGGTGTTAGACAGCTTGAATAGTGCATACAACTGATGCAACGGTTTGGTACCATGTTCACGTACCAAGGTTTCAATTTGTTGCTGATTAGGGATTCAAGAGTTGGTAAAAGTTATATTCTTTTGAGTAAACTACCATTGAAGTTCTTTATCCTACAATTGATTAGAAGTTGAAGCTTGCAGTGTGGGATCCGGTAACCATTTTCTTTGCTCTGATTTTAATTAATTAGTTTATCTTTTTTAATTAGATTACATGTATGATTTTCATCGGATTGGGACACTGGTTAATGATCTGACGATGTGGAATGATGCATCAAAATCAACACTTTGGTTCGGGTTAGGGTCACTTTGTTTCCTACCATTCTGTTTTACAACTGAATAGCTTCGGGTAATTCATCCTCTTTCCCCTGTTTCGATTCTTACAAAGTTATCAAACTCATTTTCCGCCTACGGTCAGCCGACCTGTTCAGATTATGAAGAGAGAGAACAGAGGAGGTGGTTTTGGTTGTAGACAAGATAATGATGGTGGTGCACGGGGTGGAAGATGGTGGTGGTTTGTGATTGTTCCGGTTGCAGCAGGTTGCAAAGCTGGTGTCCTAGGGTCTCGATGATGTCGGTTGTGGTAATCATGTTAATTAATATTAAGCGGTCAAGATGTTGAAAGAGGTGCTTTCAGTCACATGAATTCTGTTGTGCATGATCAAGAAACAGGGGAGCGTTACTGTCCGTTGGATCATGTATTGATGAATCAACACGAGTAAACCGTAAGCAACAGGTCAATGCATTTCTGTATAAACATCTATACATGATTTCTTATATTTTTTTGTTTACATTTTTCTTGATGCTTATATGATGATATAAAGTTCTTTTTCGGAGTTTGGTGTGTTGTGCTTTGAGTTGGGCTATTCAATGGAAAACCGTAATTAACTGGTATTGTGGCAAGCTCAGTTTGGTGATTTTTTCCAATGGGCCCAAGTTATATTTGATCAATTCTTGAGTAGTGATGAGGCTAAGTGGCTGCTAGACTGGGTTAGTTGTGTTGCTACCTCATGGTTAAGATGGTCAAGGGCTCGAACACTCTAGTGCAAGACTTGAGTGTTTTCTTCAGGTATTACAAGTTTCAAGGCTCCCTTTATAAATTTCTCATTGTTTACTCAAGTTTACTTTGTAAAATGTGATAACAGATGAGTGATGATAATCCGTTTGTTATACATGAGATGGAACCAACACTAAGCAATCAAATTCAAACATGCAATATGCAGATTGTTTATGTTACGACGCTAACAAATTATTTCCATGTGTTACGTCGGCATGTGCGTTCATCAAACTTATTTTTTTTTTGTTTAAGTTTTAACGCTTACATTTTATTGTTGTTTTCAGCTGCATAGGGAGTTCCATAAGCCGCTTATCATAATGTCTTCTAAAAATTTGCTTCTTCACAAAGACTATAAGTTGAATCTATTTGAGTTCGATGATGTTTTCAAGGATATCAACCCTGGGTATATTAATAATAAATAAGAATTTAGATATTGAAGTTTATATAAACTTGATGTCAATCAAAATATGAAAACCATGACCTTTCGTTGATCTATTAAAGGTTCGCTGGTATGTAACAGGTTTTTGGATAGGGAAGTGATCACTCGGTTCTTTATGGGTTTGTACCTGTTAGCGTCGTGTATTGTCTGTCTGGGACCTGTTTCAACCCTTAGACGTGAAGCCTAAGTTTGGAAAGGCCTAGAACAAAAGTGATGATCTACATGGGCTTCAATGTCAGTAGATATTATATGTTTGTGTTAAGCCACCTGCAAAACTCGCGGGATCTTAGGCTAGTATTCATATATAACACATATGTAAATTTGTATCAGTTTCCTAACTTTATTGTTTAGGTATTAAAAGAACACCTAAATAGCTTAAACAAGTGGCTCTGATACCATCTTCTGTCACGGCCCACGACCCACCCTGGACGTAATCGGAAGCCGCGAACAGCCCAGTGGTACCGGTGATTATTTTTATAAAATAAAATATTACAGCGGAAATTTCATCAGGACCGTAAGTTAGGAAAAATGTCAGAGTTTAGAAAACACCGGATTGTTATTTATTAAATAGATGGGATAAACCCATGTTTTACAAGGGTAGCTTTAATTACATAAAACAATATTTCTTAATTTGATTTAATTAATAAAATAAGCCACTTCTTGAAGCCTTTCAGTGTCGTATCCAATTCTTACTCCAATCTACTGTAATTACCTGAAACATGTTTGAAAAAGGTTTTGTCAGCGGAAATACTGAGTGAGTTCATTCCATTTTTATAAAATATATTGTTATACCTTACAGCATTAAGGTTTTTTTATATTTGTTTATATTTACCCAACTCAATCAGTATTTGTCACATGGTGGCAGTTCCGATGTGACAGTAGTCATATCACTTATTGGCTCACTCTCGTCAAATAGTGAATTTATCAAGTAATTATATTTTACTATTTATTCAATTTATCTGTCACTAGGCGATTCCTGTGACGGTGATCATATCACTGTTGATCATTCTTTCAACTAATGACTCTGGTCATATCACTGTTGATCATTCTTTCAACTAGTGATTCTAGTCATAACACTGTTGATCATTCTCTCAACTAGTGCTTTTGGTCATGTCACTGTTGATCATTCTCTCAACTAGTGACTCTGGACTTAGTTGTGTCCCGTGACATTACTTTGTCAAATATATTACTTATGGCACAAAACCATTTAACCCAGAAGATGACATATATCATTTTATGTCAAACTAATATAACTTATCAAATATAATATGTTAATTAATTAAATAATTGTAATGTCATTATTTAATCTATTAACGTGACTAAGACTAAAATATAATCTTAGTATAGTAGAATACATTATACTGGACTATTTTATTATGGTATACACCATTTAGATTTATTTTAAACATACATTAAATTTATTAACGATTTAATGTTAAAATAATATTAGTTATAGACTATGGCTACTGGGCATAATTCCCACTATGATTGTGGTCATGCTACTATTGGCTAACTTTCTGGCTAATAGTAACGAGAGTCAAATAATGTATAAAACCTCCCATACTGGCAGTTATTATAGAATATAAAAATTTAATCACTGTAAGTATAACTGGTAATTATTTAGGATTTTGGAAAGCATTTGTAAATGTACTTGTATCACAGAAAGGTGATAAAAATTGTGAGAAAAGAGAATGGACTCACATTGCAGATTTCTTCGGGCAAAGTTTAGTCTACAGATAAGCCTTGATATATTGCAGATTTAATTTGAGCAGAGCCTAGCCTATTGATTAGCCTTGTAACCTAGTGCACACAAACTAGGTAAGTAACTAATACAGCATTTACGATAACTCGCGAGATTAAAACCCTCACAACGAATGACAAAGTGCAATCACTTAAACATCCATCGGATTCACAACAAAGGACAGAGTTTTCCCCGAGTTCGGGTGGTACTCAAACATCCTGTCGGAATCACGACTAATGACAAAGGATAGCGCTTAAACATCCATCGGATAGCCTCAATCGATCGGACATTGAATCGTAGCAGCGATCGAGTTAATGCCCTGTTTGTAGCAGCACCCCGCTATACTAATTAGTGTTTCGTGTATGTTTTGAGAGTATTTGAACGATATCTCAGCGTGTATTTTGAGTTTCTTCGTCGTTTTTGTGCCCAGAATCAAGTCCCAGACGCTACTATTTATACACAAATTTTGTCAGGCTTACGGACCGTAAGCATCAACCTTTACGGTCCGTAAGGGGTACATTTTTCTCATATTCTTGCCACGTGTGTTTGAAGTTCAGGTGAGTCGACGATTTGATTAAATTTGATTTTTATAATAACTTATAAGGATAATCGTTGAGTAGGGAATGCCCCCCCCCCCCCTGAGTTTTAGGGACCCTGATCCTGATTCTGATTGTTTTGAAAATTTTAGGGTTTGTGCAGAATCACTTGGGTGTCTCAATTAGGGTTTCCTATTGGATAAAATAATAAAATAATTAGGACTTTTAATGAGGGTTGTTACAGTTCTTCACAGTGGATAATCCTTCAAAATGGAAATTCCCTTCTCTGCTTGGTTTTAGAGATCCAAAAAACATGGATGGATATCTAAAACTAAAAGCTAGACAAGCTGAAATAAGAGCTAGGCTTGAATGCCAAGGAGAAAATGACAATGTGGTTTCAATTCATTATCAGTTTTTACTCACCAAAGTCAAGCTCCTGGAAGACTATGCTAGAGATTTGAGTAAAGAAATGTCAAATTTACCACCAGAACTTGGCCTGCAAAAAGATCTGAGAAAAGACATTCTGGCACTAAGCATGAGTGAGAAGTTCTACCCTGCCAAGGAAGAACAATTCCAAGATTGGCCACTTGTTGGTCTCAAGACATAACTCAATAGAATTGAAAGAATAAAAAGAGATCCAAGCATGAAAAGGTCAGCACCAAACTGGCGTAAATACAAAAAGGCTATTGATGATCTTACCTTGGAGTATAAAAGAAAGAAACAAGAGTTGGTTAATGCAAATGTTGGAACTGCCAAGGCCATAGCAAAATGGACAAAGCAGTACACTGATGAAGCTTATGAAAGGCTGAGAAAAAAGGAGAGAAACAGATCCTAGCCTTCCAAAGAAGCCTAATTACAAAACTATTGACATGTCAAAGAAGCAGGTCCACAATTCTGAACCACTGTTCACATCAACAGATACCTCTGTCATTATGTTAAACCAAAGAAAGAGGCAAAAGCTGACTGGTGCAGAAGAGAAAGAGCAAGAAGCTGTATATTTTAAAGAGGCTATCAAGAGAATGGCACTTGAAGATGACAGCTCAGCAAAGCTTCAACATACCTTGGAATCCAAGTACCGATGAAGCATAAAGATTGAAGCTCAAACTACTGATGGGATCCAAGCATTGTTGAAAATCAAAGCATTGTCCATTCAAGGTCTGATCACCCTTTGAAGATAGCACTGATGCTCAACATCAGTGCTTAGATTACAACAGTAGAATGAAGAATCAGTGTTTATGTATCAGTAGTTTGAATATAATAAGTGTCTGTTGTTATAGAATCAGTGTTTATGTTCAACATCTGATTTACTTTTGGTCAACATCTGTTTGAATTTTGGTCAACATCTTATTTTGTAAAGAAGTACAAAAACAAACATTTTTGCAAAATCCCAAATCACCCTATCATGTAAGTGCATTGAAGTAAAAGTGGAAATGATATTATTCATGTGGTCCTTTGTTTGACCTCTAATATGCATTCATGATCTAATCCGGTGATTTGATGACAATTTTTGTTGAATCGAATGAGATGGTTGATGTAATGTGGTCGTATTAGTAACAAATAGTAATTAATATAACTAAGTTTCCCGAACTCGAGAAGCAATCCCGGGTAAAAACCGAGGGAACATGTAATAAAGAAAAAAAAATGTAAGAGTAGTGATATCCGAGGTTTAGTTATATTTGCTTATTTCATCCAAAAGGACAAAAATGTCCTTAATAACTGAGTTAGTGATTATTTAAAATCCGGTAAAAAAGCAAAAAAAAAAAAAATAGCATACCAAAACAACAACGTAAACCCAGTAAAACAAGGTACAAAAAAAAGTAAAAAACAATAAAAAGCGCGACAAAAAGAAATAAAAAAACATAACCAGAAAAAACTACGTTAAAGAAAAAAAGGTCGGTTTAGATCGATTTTACTCAATTTCGTACAAAGTTTTCAAACTTAAATGTCTAAATCTCTAAAATCTCATTAATTCAAGACTTCCTACTAAAAGTCAATAAGTTTACAAATAAAAGATACAAAATGACTTCAACAACTTACAATTATGGTGAGAAAGATCAAAGAAAGAAGTCAAAGAACAAGTCAACGATTGGAATAGATTTAGGGTATGTTTGGCATGGAGCTTTTAGGAGTTTTTAGGAGCTTCTAGCTTTAAGCTTTTAAGAAAAAGCTCCTACTCAATAAAAAGTCTTGTTTGGTTGAAGGAGCTTTAAGCTTTTAGGTTAGGAGCTTGAAGCTTTTGGTTGAACGCTACTACTAGTAGCGTTTAGAAGGAGCTACAAGCTTTTAGGGAAAAAATGACTATTTTAACCTCTAAAAATAGGAAACTTTTTAATGCATCAACTTTCTAAATTTTTAGTTATGTCTATTTTGGTCATTTTATACATTTTATTAAAAGCTCCAGCTACTCTACCAAACACCAAATATATCTAAAAAGCTACAGCTACTAACTACCAGCTACAGCTACCAGCTTCCAGACACCAGCTACCAGCTTACAGCTTACAGCTAGCAGCCACCAGCTACTTTTGCCAAACATACCCTTAGTGTTGTAATTTTTTTAGCACTCATAACATTTATTTCATTCCAATCACCAGGACAAATTATATAATTTGTATTGGGCTAGTTATATAATTGTATATTTGTATATAGTTAGCCGAATTCAATTAAGTGGTATGTATAAAGCTATAAATAATTATATGTATATATATACGTCTAATAAATTATAAAAATCAAACCGAATCGAGTCGAGTTAAGCAGAACTTTACTCGTCCTAAGTCCAAACCACAAGATTGGTGCAATTTGTTATCAACTCCAATCCTCCTATTCCAAATCGAATAATATATGCATATGTATTTATACTAGTAGATGCCTCGCCCGCGTTGCGGGGCGATGGCCGAATAATTCGCAACCAATTAAAAAAAGAATACTATAATTATGCTAGGAAAAAAACATTAAAACGATGATAAGATCGTATTTTTGGGCTTAGGGCAAAACTGTATTTTTTCAGGACTAATGAGCCAGTGTTAGGCAACTCGTTGACACGGGAAGAAATTAAATCGAGTAAAGCAATTAAAACAAAAAACCTTTATAGTTTTGGTAAAAAAACTAAAACGATGGGAAAAACGTAATTTTTAACCGAGGGCCAAACCATAATTTTAATTCAGGGATAAATCGTAAACTAAATGGACCAACGGGCGAGTGCCAGGAAGTTGCCGGCACGACTGTAATTTTGCACTGGGGGCAAACTTGTAATGTCACCAGGAAATCAAACAAAAACGATGGGCAAAATGTAAATTTAAGTTGAGGGCAAAATCGTAAAATTAGAATTTTTAGCCGGGAGCAAAAGCGTAAATTTATTTTTAAGCGTGGGCAAAAACATAACTTTGACCTGATGGCAAAATCGTAATTTTAAGGGAAAAAAACTAATGGCAAAACTGTAAACTGAAACGGGTCAAAATCGTAATTTTAACCGGGGGCAAAATTGAAATATTTAGCTGGGAGCATAAGCGTAAATTTATTTTTAAGCGGGGGCGAAAACATAAATTTGAACTGATGGCAAAATCGTAATTTTAAATCGGGATAAAATCGTAAATTTATTAGGCCAATAGGAAAGTGCCAGCTGCCTGGCACTGTTAAGGCTGCCGCCCATTTTGCCCAATTGGGGGACGGAACTATTGAATTCTGACGTATGCACACTTGAGTTTGTAGTAGTTGATAATATTTCATGTTAGGGGCTGTTTGGTAGCCTCTGAATGGTCATTAAGATGCTATCTCTTAATTGAATCATTAAGAATTTTACCAATGAGAAGGTAGAAAAATGTGACATGTGATGATTTACCATTCAGATGTTACCTCTTAACCATTCAGACTTGAGGTTACCTCTTATTCATTCAGTGGTTTTAAACCATTAAGAGGTAGCATCTGAATGGTCATTAAGAGGCTACGAAACAGCCCCTTAATATGGATTTGATTGTTATAAAACAGTATTATATTATTTCATCGGAGTTCCCGAAAGCACGTGACTATCCATCTTTGTTCACAAAGGAAACCACATCGGGTTGTGGAAATGGCCCAGTAGTCCTCATGTTACTATGGGCCTTTTTTTTAATTAATAGTTTTTTTTAAATTTAATGTAAAATTTAAATTTATGCCCGGCGGACATCATTGTGTTTGGATGGGAAGGGGGAAACACGCTTGTGTAGATTTAACTGGAGTTTCCCCCCTGGTCGGGCTCAAGGGCAAGGGCTTTGTCGTAGGGCAAGCGGTGCTCAAGGCAGAGGCGAGTAAAGTGGCAAAACATGAGAAAGTCTGCCTGGAGAATCAACATGTGTTTGTCCCGTTTGCGTTTGATACCTTTGGTGGTCTCGCTCCTGACGCTGTGCGACTTTTGAATCGGGTTCAAAAAGTCGTTAATAGTAATTCTTCGTCACTAAAGGTTTCAAACTTTGTATTTAGTAGAATTGGTTTTTCTATTCAAAAGGGGGTGGCGGCGCAACTTGTTGCCCGACTACCTGCCATTGCTTTGTAATTGTTTTTTTCGTGTGGAATGATATTGACTTTTTAAATTAAAAAAAATGTAAAATTAAAATTCCAAAATAACTCACATCATGTGAAACGGGTTTATGCGCACGTGATGTATGGTCGGTTGAGAATGCAACACGTAAAATAAAAATAAACCGATGGGTTTATGCGCACGTGATGTATGGTCGGTTGAGAATACAACACGTAAAATAAAAATAAACCGATAAAAAATAAAATATATTTAAATGCATCGACACAAATCAAGCAGATGGACAGACATTAGTTTGATTTTTGAATCAAGTCCTGTATTTATCGAAATATAGTGTCGTAGTTGAGGATTAAGTTAGATACAGGGATGCTATGCGACGAAGAAAGCAACATTTAGATTGGTGGGTGTGCATAAAACGATTTAACAAAGTAAGATAAATGAATCTCTTCAAAAATCTCTAGTTATAGAAGACGTGTCCCGTTTCTATTAAAATATAAAACATGATATGTTTGTAAGTATTACACCGCATGTTATGTCGCAAACCCTTATAATTTATAAAAAAAAATCCATAAGCTACAAGTGTGTAATATAAGAGTCGACGGGGTGGATTGTATCACTCGTGGAACACCGCCCCGTCCACTTCCATCACTAGTGATAGAGTATCACAAGTTATATATATAACGCGTTGAAGTATTGAGTGATGAATGAGTATCTTGTATATTTTGCATTAATACTTGTACATTGGACTCCCATCACTAGTGATACCACCTCCCCTACATTTCTATCACTAGTGATAGAATATTGGGTGATGACATGGCATGATTTGATTGGATAGTGAGAGTGATAGAATTCTATCACTAGTGAACCACCCCTCCTCCCCCTAATACACACTATCTATCAATTGTCATTATCAACTTTGTTAACGCTAGTTATTATTATTAGACTGTCTCCAATGCATAGGCCTGCATTTACTACATGCATCCTAGTCATCACTGCCACATCAGCTTTTTACTCATTATTAACAAATGCACTATCTCTCCTCTTTTTAACTCCAACCCATCCTTCCCACATGCATCATCTCTCTTCCACATCACCATTTCTTTTTCCAACCCATTAGTTTTTAAAGGGCCCACCTTCACCTTCTCTCTCCTGCATGTAGGTGCACTTCCCTAAGTACAAACCCCTTACTTTATTGTCTACCCCAATACATCATTCACAAATGCACACGCCACGTAATTAAGTGCAACCCCCAAATGGAAGCTTTGGATGCAGTCTTATTATTCAACTTTGATGACTTATTATTCAACTTTGATGACCAACGGGGAGATACCACTTGATTGCATACACTATTCAACAATTTTTTTTTTATGATTCATTGGTATAACTCTAAAAGCTCAGTGTATAAGTTTTTATTGCATGTGATATATTTTACTTTTTTTTCTTAGAGTATTAGTAAAAATACAAAATAACGGTTAGGTTTAGTATAAATTTTAACTAGTATTAAGTACCACGCGTTGCGGCGGGGGCGAACACTAATGCCACACTACTGTCAGCCGCCACCGACATTGAAGATGCAGTGTTAATGTGAAGAAATTAAACCGAAACGTAAAATATAGAATAAAATAACTAAGTTGATATAGGACTCGCGTGTTACGATGAACCCGCGTCTATTTTTTCCTTTTGACAGGTTCATCGTAATCTATATATAATATATATCATTACCACTATACAAACCATAATGCATACATTAAAACAACAATTGCATCAATTTGTTGCAAATTATATTTATACAAGATTTTGGCTAAATTAATTAGATTATTATAAATAATAATTATTTACAAATAAAACAACACAACTTTGAATGGATCAAACTGATTAAATATGGTAAGATAATGAAACCATTATTTGATTAGGGTACAACCACTTAAGCACAATTTACAACCATACATGCATACAAAACAGATTGGATTTGGTAAGGTAATGAAACAATTATTATTTGATTAAAAGTACAACCACTTAAGCACAACTTACAAACTATATTTGATTAAGGTACAACCATTTAAGCCCAACTTACAACCAAAAATGCACACAAATTTTTCAAATTAATAGTATATAAATATAAATTAATAGTATATAAATGACATAAGACTAACAACCCATTATTTGTATATATGAGCCCATAACTATGCTAAATACCATGTACAACTTTTAAAGCAAACAATACAAATGCCCAACATTGTTAAAAATTGATAGTATATAAATAAGCCCTATACTTTATAATTTATTTAACTATACATTATAAACTTAGTTATTTTTTCTATATGATAATGTTTTACGTTTCGATCTAAATTTGAAGAGTTAATACGCCGCAACGCACACACATGGTTCCATGTTATTATGTTTATCTTCTGTTTGGTTTCACACCGCAACGCACGATGCCCAAATACTGGTTATTATTATACTCTTATACAATTAGCAACTTGTGTTAGGTCCTATTTATTTAAAAGCCACACCCTTTAATCCATTTTACTCACACGCTTTCATTTTATATTATATATAGTAACTTAAGACATAATGATTTGCATCATACCTCTTTAAAAAGTCATAACACTTCAAACTACTTTTAAATATCACATCCCTTTAAACTACTTTTAAATATATTATATCCTTACAAAAAGTCACAACCCTTCATATATACACAATTACCAACTTGGGTCATATCATACCCTTTCGTTTAAAAGTCGCGTTGGTTAAAAAGTTATGTTTATGTTATATGTATATACACACAATTACCAACCCAACATTTTACTAACGCGTGTTTACATACGAATTGAAAAGTTTGTCAAACAAATTGCAAACTTATAAGCTGGTAGTCATTATTACTCGTATAAAAATGGATAGATCAAAAATCAAGAATAAACAGCCTCTCTCCTCAACTAGGGTTTCGCGGAAGTGCTCGACGACGACGGAACAGTTGGATTAGTGTGTGAGGTTTGTCGGACAGTTTCTTCTCTGTCGACGTTACCTTCCACCCTAACCTGACCCTTCTGAAATCCATTCGCCTTCTGGTCTCCCTCCAGTTCATCTCCGGCTTTCTCCGGTCTTCTTCTTCCTTCTCTCTCTAAGTAAGTAGTAGGGTTGCTCGACGGTGCTGAGTTATCTCCGGTTAGTGTGCGGGGACTATCGATCTGTTTCTTGGAACAATCTTGCGGAGTCCGTGCATTCTAACTGGTATATCTTTCACCCATTCGCTCCATACACTTTTCTTAGATCTCGTTCGGCCAATATGAACGTGGGGGATGAAGGAGGGAGTTGGAACGACGTACTCCCCAGGAAGAAGGGTAAGAACCATGGTATCGATGAAGACATGAACGCTAAAGGAAATATCACCAAATTTTATATCGCCAATCTTCCTCTGGGCTGCAATACATGGGACGTTGCGGAATTCGTTAAGGTTTTTGGTGAAGTAGCAGGGGTTTATATCGCTAGGAAACAAGACAAAGAAGGGAGACGATTTGGTTTCGTTAGTTTTAAAAATGTGGTTGATGTAAAGGAGATGGAGAGGGCTCTCAGTGGTACTAAGATGGGAGGGTTTAAACTGGTGGCAAACCTAGCTAGATTTGCCTAGGAGAACGTTGTGGAATCAAGGAAGATGTGAAGGGTAAAGGTAAGACTCTTGTTCTTCCACCTCAGGTCAATGTGATCCCAAACTGTTCATTCATTAACAATGGTAAAGGAAAACTCTTTAGTGAATTGTTTACTAATGACAAGACTTCACAAGACTCCAAAACCACTATGGTGGCGGATCCTGGTATCAATATTGAAATTTCTGACGAAACATTAGCTTTCAAAGATCTCATTGGTATTGCTGTGGTTGGAAGGTGTAAGGATCTTTTGATCCTTAGGAACTTGAATACTTACTTAGCCGAAAGGAGAATTAGGGGGATAACTCTAAGTTACATGGGTGGATTATCAATGCTTCTGAAGTTTGATAACGAGGAGATTTGCTCCAGTTTCTTGTTAGATCATGATACATGGAATGTCTGGTTTTCTAATCTTGATCCTTGGTATTGTCAATCGCTCCCGTTCGAAAGACTAGCTTGGGTTAGGATTCTTGGTGTCCCCATGCACTTAGCCAACAACGACGTCCTCAACAATATTGTTGAGCACTTCGGAAAAATTGTGCATGGCTCCCAGTTGGAGGCGGTTGATGTGAATCTATCGGTTAGTTGGATCGGTGTGTTGGTGGGAGACGGTGCTAGGATTCATAATCACGTTACACTTCATTGGAAGGACAAACACTTCCGTGTTTGGATCGAAGAAGAATTTAGTGATTGGGTCCTGGATTCGGTTGGGAAGGTGACGGTTATGGACGAGGAAATGAGGTCGCAGGATAAGTCCGGCGTCGGTGATTTCAACCAGGAAGATGGAACGTCGGTACACAAGATGGAGTCCAGAAAGGTGCAAGATGATCTCGAAAGGATTGAAACTTCCAATGCAGCCGTCGTCAATAAAGGATTTAATAATGTGCTCTCGAGTAACTTTAATTGCATGGGGACTGAAAGAAACGGTTCGCTTTCCAACGCTGATGGAGAATAGATCCACGCTTCTGGTGGGGCCCAAGGTATCAAAGGTGGAATTATTTCTAATCACAAGAATCCTTCTCTTTTTTTTTAAGCGGCGGACCATTCTTCGAAGCCCAAAAAGAAAAATAATAACTATAGGCCCAGGAGCAAAGCCCACTCTCGTTCTGGACCGGCCTGTCCTTCCTCGGTTGAAAGACCAAAAAAGCGGGTCAGGGATACAGGGGAGTTTAATTTTGACCTTAATGTGGACATTCCAGACAGCCAGTCGGTGAATTCCCAAGGTGTGGCTCAGATGGATAAGGAGGACCAGGTTCAACAGATCTCAGGTGGTGTTCATCCGCATTCAGGTCAGGCCAGTGCTTTTGTAGCCAGGGAACATGGGGAGTAGACAGGTGTTGATGGCGAGAATGAAGTTCAGTCAGATTTTGTTGCTGATACCTTGGACCCGCAGGCAGTTGACGAGGTTGAAGCAACAATTACCATCGGCAATCTGGTGGGAGTTAATCTGGGAAATCACAACGATCTCGTCAAGGAGGCGTTGAGAAATGAAGGTATGTACGCTGTGATCCAATGAACATTCTTTCTTTAAATATTAGAGGAATTATTGGGGGTGCGAAAGCTTTGTGGGTTAAGGAGATCAGGTTTTCTAATAAAATCGGGGCTGTTGCGTTGCAAGAATCTAAATTGGAGTCGGTTTCTAAAGCTAGCTTGGTGGGTTTTTGGGGTGACAATAACTTTGAATTTGCCTATGCCGCCTCTGTTGGTCTCTCAGGCGGTATGATCTGGATGTGGGATCCGAAATTGTTTAGAGTTGATGATATTATCCAAAATAGATGTTATTTGGTTATTAGAGGTTCGTTGGTTGGCAATGGGGTCTGTGTTAATTTGACCAATGTATACGCCCCTCAAAGTTCGGTCGCCAAACGTCATCTATGGGAAGATTTGTCGATTTTGATTAATTCGTATGATGGTCAGTGGGTTCTAGCGGGATATTTTAATGTTGTTCGTTCGCATGAAGAAAGGAAACATTCTGTGTTTAAAGCTGCTTGTGCTGAGAACTTCAACAACTTCATCTTTGAGAATGGTTTACAGGAGTATCCTATGCAGGGGAGGAAGTTCACGTGCTATAGGGATAATGGTAGAAAGTTAAGCAAGTTGGACCATTTCCTGGTGTGCTCTGAGTTTTTTAATTCGTGGCCGACGGCGTGTGTGAGGGCTCTCCCGGGCAGACACTCTGATCATTGTCCTATTATTATGGAGGTTGTTGATCTTAATTTCGGTCCTCGGCCGTTTCGGGTTTATAGTTCATGGATTGGTCAACCGGGGTTCGAGGAAGCTGTGATTGAGGCTGCGGAAAGTTTTGTCTCGTTTAGCCCGCCTGATTTGAGCCTTACTTCCAAGATTGCCCATATTAGAGCACGTTTAAAAATACGGAGGGATGAATTTATTACTAAAGAAAAAGAAAGTGTGAACCTGGCTCTTGCCGAATTGGAGGCTTTGGAGTCCGAAATGGAGAATAGGGATCTTTCAGAGGAAGAAGAATGGACTATGGCGGAAAACAGGAAAGTGGTGAGAGAAGAGGATTATAGAAAGGCGTTGGACCTTAAGCAAAGAGCTCGTTCTAAGTGGGCCTTAGAGGGTGATGAGAATTCAAAATTTTTTCACGCTTTGGTTAATAGTAGAAAAGCAGTCAACTCAATTCACGGCCTCAACATTAATGGTTCCTGGTGTACAAAACCGAAGGTTATTAAGAAGCAAGTTCTCTCTTTTTTTCGCGATAAATTTAAAGATCCAGTGAACAATAGGCTGGATATGGTATGCAATAATATCAAGATGATTTCGGAGGGGGATCGGAATTGGTTAATCGATCCTTTTTCTGAGCGTGAAATTAAAGAGGCTGTGTGGGAATGCGGGGATGATAAGGCTCCGGGTCCGGATTGTCACACCCCGATTTTCCACGTGTCACCGGTGGGCCCGATGGGGGAGTATCGTGACGTGGTTGGCAACATAATAGTCAAACAACACAATATATATAAATGCACAGCGGAAGCAAAAGATAATTATTATTACATTCCGAATGTAAGTAATGTCAAAGTATTACAACGGAATGTAAGGGATCCACAGGCGGATCTTAAAACATATCATTTGTTCAACAGACTTTAGACGCCTAGAACTTTCAAGATTTCCTTAATAGCGCCCTGAGCTTCCAGCCAATTATGTTCAGTACCTGTCACTTAACCCTTTTGGAAAATACGTCAGTTTTCACTGGTAAATACACTCAACCGACTCATTTTGGAAAATGATTGAAAATTGGTTTGGATGCACATGGCACAAAATATATTGACACTTTGATTAAAATGCACAGAGGCAAAATTAATCTTTTATACTTGGAACAATTATATTTATAACCTTGTATACAGATTTACATGTTCGTTGTACGTTCAGGGCCCGATATAGAAACCGAGTCAGATTAACAGACACGCCACAAGTATAGGCCCACAAGAGAGTGGGATACCGTTTCCCTTAGGCAACTGTCAGGTGTATGCCTACACCCCGTGCGTAAGATGTGGCCATTTTATAACACAATGATGTCAAGGATATCCGGGACATGGTCATTAACCCCTAAAGGCTTTTATTTCAAACAACACAGATTAAACCGGGTTACCTCAATAATTTAACCTTCATTAAGATTAAATATTCAATACCCGACCAAGCGGTATCATTATACCGTATTCCAAGCCCCTATAGGGAAAATAAGTTAAGAGTATTTACGGTATCGTTATACCGTATTTCAAGCCCATATAGGGAAAATAAGTTAAGAGTATTTACGGTATCGTTATACCGTATTTCAAGCCCGTATTGGGAAAATAGGTTAAAAGTATTTACGGTATCATTATACCGTATTTCAAGCCCGTGTTGGGAAAATAGATTAAGAGTATTTACCTGAGCTAGCTCCTGTCTTAAATAGCAAGAATCTAATAACTCAGCCGTAGTCACTTAAGTAAGCGTAGATACAATTTACCGGAAAGCTCTAGTCTGGAATGATGGTATAAATAATTAATTAGAATGCTAACGGGTCTTTAATTAAGCCTAAGCTTAGACCGGTTAGTCTTAAGGGAATATACGGTTCAAACGCATGATAAGCGAAGACTGGAATAGAATGTGATTTAGACCCGACAAGTTTGGAGACTTGTATAATATGGGTAAACTAAACACATTCTGGATTTTGAGATAAAACCGATAAGGTTTGACCCGTTTCGGCTAATTTATGTAAACTTGTTACATAAACCGAACCGAACGCGTAATAAGCGTAACGGGTATTCATTAGAGCCATCTACAGGTTTCCTAAGTTAATTATGCCTCAAATATGTTGTGACATCAGTAAGATGTCTTTCATTATGCCCGAAACGAATTTAAACACAAACTATGCCCCGTAGGGGTAGTTTGGTCATTTTAAAGGTTGTAAAAGAGTTTAAATGTTTAACTGAGTTACAGGTCTGATGTAAACAGCAAACATACTCATTTTGATGAGTTATAACATTAGGCTAAAGCATATATGTGAAATTTATCATCTTTAACCAAACTATGCCCCGTAGGGGTATTTTGGTAATTTCACATAAGCCGAAAAGCTCAAAAACAAAGTCTGAGTTAATCAACCTTTGATTACTGTTAAAATATCATAATTTGCCTCATATATCAGTAGGTATCAACCCGGGTATGTCCAATATGATTCTAAGACATACTATGCGTTAAAAACGCTAATTATGGCGATTAAAGGCCATTTCCGGGTTCTATCCTTAAATCTGATATTTTTATATTTCCAGAAGGCTTAAAATAATTTATTTAACATATGTGATCAGTAGCAAAAGGTTTGGAGTCGTTTAGATAAGTAAAACTCATTTTATGGCCCGTAAGGGCAAAACCGACAATTACCGGATTAAGCCTACGACTACTAGTTATGCTCAGCCTAAAATTAATTAAAAATCTTTAAAAATCCCAAAATAATATATAACATCAGTGGTTAAAATATTTGATATCAAAAAGTATGTTTAACTAGGCTATACGCCGATTACGTCATTTTGTTAACATAAAGCTTTAATTTAGCGACAATGAGCATAACTCTTTATCTATAAGTCAGACTGATGTCAAACTTTGCATACAAGTTTATATCAGTAACTAAGGTTTCTACACTTTTACATTTTCATAAATCATGATTTAAGGTAATAAGGGCATAATGGTCAACATATGGGCAATTAACGGAATCATGCGTATTAATCGGATAACTAATGAACCGAGGTGTATAATCACAGAGGGTTATACTAGCATGTAACCTGGTCCAAATGAAGCTCTAAGGTATTTCTAAAACATACCTAAACGGGTCAGAATTGAAGTCAAAGCAAAAGTCAAAGCTTTGCGACTTTCGGTTCCGAACCGGGTCTAAACAGGAAATAGTCGGGTCGAACATGTTTGGACATGTTCTTACACTTATTACTAAGTTATAACAATGATCAAACAGGTTATATATGTTCTAGATAGCTAATTATGCATAAATGACATTTTAAGCAATATGTTGACTTTTTAAGTAAAGGTTTGACCCGACATTTGACCTGCTTAGAATGGTGATCAGGGGAAACCCTTTTGGGGTTTTATTACCCACATAAATACCATTCTAAAACTACTTTTAATTCGAGATATGACTGATTCGTTAGTGACTAATCTCGAAGTCAAACCGTAATTACGACGGTTTGACTTTTAGCTAAATAACTAAGCTAAACACAACCAAATAAGAACTAGCAGACTTACAATAGTCCAATGCACAAATTATGATCAGAAGGGAGAGTTCCTTAGCTCCAGGAATGCTCCAAAGATCAGTTGCAAGTGTAAGAATGAATGTTGCAACATGTTGGCTTTATATAGTGAAGATCTCACCATGATTGGTTGACAACTCACTCTAGGATTAACCAAAAACATCCAACACTTGTCCTAGTGCTTCTAGGATAGTTTAGGGTCCTTAAATAATGAGAAAAACCGGTGCAATAGGTCATAATCGCGTAAAACAGCCAACAGAAGGTTTCTGCTGCATCTGGGCACCCCTAGCGCACCGTTACGCTACAATTGTAGCGGTGCGCTAGCCTACTAAAATGGGCCAGTTGACTATACATGGAAGCGCACCGTTACGCTATACATGTAGCGGTGCGCTACCCCTTCTCAGAGGCAGATTTCATTTTGTTTGTTGGTGTTTCGATTATGTAATCCACTTGCACGATTTTTAGCCATTCTTTTACATGAAGGGGCCTCTAATAAGTGCCTACTCCTGTATATTACCCTACCATGAACCTTTGTTGCAATTGAATGAACTTACAATACCCGAAAACAACGGTTTATCATTCGTTTTCTTCTTGGGATCATAACATGCTTTTGCAAGTCCATTATTGACAATAATTCCCTGTAATGAGGGCATAAAAGATGTGTGTAATATTTAATCGGGTCTTGGGATTTATAATTGAGGTCGTTCAGAGGTAACAGTTTAACATGACGCCACTTTAAATCCTGCCGAATCATTTTTATTAAATCCGGGTTTACGACGCGTTTTGTCTGACATGACACGTGTCATTTTATTATTGAACCCAAAATTTTCGAGGTGTTACATCCTCACCCCCTTAAAATAAATCTCGACCCGAGATTTACTGAAACAAGTAAGGGTACTTTTCTTTCATCGTGGATTCAACCTCCCACGTGAAATCGGGACCTCTACGGCATCCCATTTGACTTTAACAAAACGTATATGCTTTCTCCGAAGCTTCCTTACCTGTCGATCTTCAATCGACACAGGTTTTTCCACAAATTTTAAGCTCGCGTCTATATGCACATTTTGTATGTGGTATAACCAGTGATTCGTCTGCGAAACACTCCTTCAGATTGCGGATGTGGAGCACATTGTGAATTCCACTGAGCTCTTCCGGTAAGTTCAACTTATAGGCAACTGACCCGACACGTTCAATAACCTCGAAAGGTCCTATATATCTCGGGCTTAGTTTGCCTTTCTTACCAACCCGCATTACTCCTATCCTCGTCTTGGGTAACTTGGAATAAAAATCCATAGTTACCATTTCCCACTTCCACGTAGGAAGTTCAGGCTGTTGTAGCTAGCTTGACGACTTTTGATGCTCGGCTTTGACTTGCGCACATGTCAAGCATTTAGCTACATGGGTGGCTACGGACTTTTTCAAGCCTATCCACCAATAATTTGCCCTTAGATTCTGGGTAGCTGATGGAAATTCTTAATCGTTGCCTAATTGGAGTTGCGGCATGTATGCATAAGCAATATGAACCGTCTTTCTTATTTAATAATATAAAACCCTCAGAAGGTCGAGTCAGGCTATATGTGCCTATATCTTAAAACTTACTAATTCAGGGTTTCGATTTTTCCATATTCGATATGGAGTTTTCGTAATACCCTAGCCCATAGCGGGATGTTAATCTTAGTTCTACCTGTCTTCCAGGAGGTAAGCAGGGAAACTTATGAGAAGATAATTAAAATACAAGGAGGCTACAGAGATTTTCCATATCTCAGGCTCCTGTTCATCCATCATTGTTCGTGTCAATTGAGTGACACTTTTATGTTGTAAGTCCCCGACTTCCTTAATCGGGAACATTTTAAAAAAAATTTTCCATTTTCGGATATCTTCTTTGAATACTACTAGTCGACTTTAGTACAATATGATCTTTGGGATATCTTAGGGTTCCATGTATTAAACCTCCATGCTGATCAGACATGGAAATAATCTATGGGACACACTAGGATACGCCAATCCTCATATGACACTTTTATCAAACATAGTTTGGCATTCGCAGGCGATAGAAAACAATGAGAAAATAATTAAAATAACATATGTTGTCGTACTCTATGCGAAGAAAGAGTACTCTTAGATTTTCGGAAGGATTCCTTGCCGATACAAGAAGAATCGGTTACTATGGTTTCCTTGGTAAATTATACTTTGTGGATGACAATAAAAATTTTGCTAAGTTTATGGTTCATGAAGATTTATTATTGCCTGTATTAAAAACAGGACACTTAGCAAAAATTATTATTGATAAATGATAAGGAAGTTTATTGTACAAGTGCTTATAATTAATTAGAATGGAGATTTTCACAAACTAGGCACCTAGCTCAGTTGGCTAGGCGCGCGAAAGGGTGCGGCCGGCCTAGACCCAGGTTCGATTCCGGGGACGGCCAGTTCCACCATTTTTTTATGTTTAATATTAATTATTCGTACGGATACGTGTAATTACGAGGGTTGTCTCATAAGGAGTCTTGATAATTAATTGCTTCTTATCACTCACAATATGGGCTTGATTTTTAAGGCAACCAATCGATTTTTATCACTATATTGAGTCCTTAAGTATGCAACCAAAAGTTTGCTACAAGGATATTAGAAAAGAGTGATTTCTAATAGATATTAATATCAATATAGGATTTGTTGGAGCATTTCCGACGTAACATCGTCACTTTCTACCGGGCATTAAATGACCGGAGTCTTAATCAGGTGGAGACAACAGTTCTCAACCTTTATCATTCATAATATATTTATATGTGCCAATATCAAATAAGTTTTTACATAAACTGCTTGATAAGGAAAGGTACATATTATATTATTATTATTCTGCCCCATCTCTTGGGCGTTCATCCTGACAACTCGTGCTTTTGTTCTCTTGGCCTACTCGGGCTTCTTCTGGTTCCTAGGGCAATTGGTCTTGATATGCCCCTTCTCGTTGCAACCATAACAGGTTGCATCTTTTAACTTCTTGCAATCCAGGGTTTTATGTTCCCTAGATTTGCAAATTCCACACGGTAGAGGCTGAGACTCAAATCTGCATTTCCCAAGATGATATTTATTACAGGTTTCGCACCTGGTCTTCTCTCCCGACTGCTGGCTGTCTTTCTTAAACCCGGAACTCTTCTTATCGGAGCGATGGGAATTCTCATCCTCCCTCTTACGCTTTCCATCTTCCGAGACTTTGGCAGCCTTGTTTCTAACCACATCGAGTGTGAGAGATAGCGACAGATCTGCCACTGACCTGAATGTAGTAGGTCTTGAAGCCTTAACACTGGCTTTTATTTCTGGGGCTAAACCCCCTATGAAGCGAGCAATTCTCTTGGGTTCCGGTGTGATCAAATAAGGAACCAATCGAGACTTGGTATTGAAATTTGTAAGGTATGCTTGACAATCTAAGTTCTCCATGACTAATGTCAAGAATTCAGTCTCAATCTTCTCAACTTCATGTTGAGGACAGTAATTTTCTTTGATAAGAGCAACGAACTGATCCCAAGTCATCTCGTACAAAGGGATCTTCCCCGTAGCTTGAATGAGAGACTTCCACCATGCTAGTGCCTCTCCCTTGAATGATTGGGATGCATACTTCACAACATCCCTCTCAGCGCATCCGCTGATATCCACAATAGTATCCATCTCGTCCAGCCATGTCATACAGTCAATGGCTCCTTTCTCCCCTGTAAAATCCCGGGGTTTACATGACACAAAGTACTTGTAGGAGCAACCCTTATCACGGGGTCCTTTATTCAGTATGATTTGTTGAGACGGATCACTGTGATGGTTCGAGGAGCGACGATCGTCATCTCCATTCTTGGGATCATCTTTCTTGGGAGGTGGCTTGCTGTGAGCTTCAGAGTGTGTTTTAGGCTTTGAAGGCTGTGTAGAGTGGGTCCTACTTCGAGTACCACTGTATTCCTCATACTGCCTATCCAAAGCCTGTGTAACAGCGTCGTCTATGATCGCTTTTAATTCGGCACCCGTTAACGTAATCTGGGCGTTCACATTTGGCTCCACTGGATGGCTATTACCCTCGTCTGAGTTAGCCATTACAATTTAACTGTTGCAGAAAACAAGGGCAATAGTTTATTTGGGAGTTTATTATGGAATTGCCCCTTAGGGAAATTCGTTAACCGTGGTAAACAGAGGCCACATTTGGTTAATTTATTTATCATGTTTATTTAGGATTTCTATAATAATTTATCCTAATTATAAAACAATAACAGTTTTATTTGTGGCACAAAAGGCCTAGTCTCGTGGACATTTTTATTTAACCTATGATTTCAAGGAATCATAACATTAAGGTATACTGGCACAATAGGCCTGGTCACAAGGACATTTATAAATTTTGCTCTATGATTTCAGAGAATCGAGGCATTAAGGTTTTAATAATAGCACAAATGGCCTAGTCGCGTAGACAAGTTTAATTTATAAGCCATGATTTCAGAGAATCGAGGCATTAAGGTTCTAATAATAGCACAAATGGCCTAGTCACGTAGACAAGTTTAATTTATAAGCCATGATTTCAGAGAATCGAGGCATTAAGGTTTTAATAATAGCACAAATGGCCTAGTCACGTAGACAAGTTTAATTTATAAGCCATGATTTCAGAGAATCAAAGCCTGGAGGTTTGAACCTAGTTCATTACCTTTTTTTTTTCCTGACAGGGAGTCATTGCTACCACTGTACTTTGGCTCATGTAGAAATGAGCAAGGCCCGTAGGCGTTATATTACCACGTTTGGTTATAATATGATCATCTTATTGATGATGTAAACCCAGGATTCAGAGATCATTAAACTGGGTTAGGAATCTTCTAAAGAGTCCTATATAGAAATGACATGTGTGATTATTAGTGGATCACGTCTGCCAGGAGCGTTAACCTATTTACAGATGTTAACCGAGATTCGAATCTTTTAAACAGGTCTTACCATCTTGGCCCGGTCTTAAAATGACCCGAAGGCTAGGTTTTACTTCTAAGATTCTTATTAATATTTAACGCAGAAAAATTCCTGAATTGAACTTGTTAATAGGGATCTGAATCTACATTGAGGAACTGCCATCTTGGCCGGTCTTAATATGACCCGAAGCTAGGTCTTGTCCTTTTAGATTTTGCCCCTTTATTATAATGGTAGATCTTATAATATAGGAATGATATTTTTTAAACTTAATCGTTCCTTTGAAATTTAAACAAATATAGGGTTGCCCTAAATGGGACTTCAAAAGAATAATGTCGTCCTCGGAGGGACTGAATGATAAATATGTCCTTATAAGGACTATATACGGAAACGTTCTTCAGCAAAAGGAGTTTCTTCTTCATTCAATTCCTGAATGCTTTCTCCGTGGTTGCACGTTTCATCCTGGTCGCGGTACAAAGCTCAGCATTTCCAGGCTCCAGATGTGGAGAATTCTTATTACAGCTTCTTTGCTTGGCGACGTATCCAATAAAAATTTTGAAGTGAAATTTCCATATTAGGATTTGAGAATAATCCTATGTTAAGTCTAGACTCAGAAGTTTAGATATGTGCAATTGTGTAACTGAGATTAAACACAAAAGGCTAGTGTTTAATTCACTCAGTGTTGGCTCTGATACCAACCTGTCACACCCCGATTTTTCACGTGTCACCGGTGGGCCCGGTGGGGGAGTATCGTGACGTGGTTGGCAACATAATAGTCAAACAACACAATATATATAAATGCACAGCGGAAGCAAAAGATAATTATTATTACATTCCGAATGTAAGTAATGTCAAAGTATTACAACGGAATGTAAGGGATCCACAGGCGAATCTTAAAACATATCATTTGTTCAACAGACTTTAGACGCCTAGAACTTTCAAGATTTCCTTAATAGCGCCCTGAGCTTCCAGCCAATTATGTTCAGTACCTGTCACTTAACCCTTTTGGAAAATACGTCAGTTTTCACTGGTAAATACACTCAACCGACTCATTTTGGAAAATGATTGAAAATTGGTTTGGATGCACATGGCACAAAATATATTGACACTTTGATTAAAATGCACAGAGGCAAAATTAATCTTTTATACTTGGAACAATTATATTTATAACCTTGTATACAGATTTACATGTTCGTTGTACGTTCAGGGCCCGATATAGAAACCGAGTCAGATTAACAGACACGCCACAAGTATAGGCCCACAAGAGAGTGGGATACCGTTTCCCTTAGGAAACTGTCAGGTGTATGCCTACACCCCGTGCGTAAGACGTGGCCATTTTATAACACAATGATGTCAAGGATATCCGGGACATGGTCATTAACCCCTAAAGGCTTTTATTTCAAACAACACAGATTAAACCGGGTTACCTCAATAATTTAACCTTCATTAAGATTAAATATTCAATACCCGACCAAGCGGTATCATTATACCGTATTCCAAGCCCCTATAGGGAAAATAATTTAAGAGTATTTACGGTATCGTTATACCGTATTTCAAGCCCATATAGGGAAAATAAGTTAAGAGTATTTACGGTATCGTTATACCGTATTTCAAGCCCGTATTGGGAAAATAGGTTAAAAGTATTTACGGTATCATTATACCGTATTTCAAGCCCGTGTTGGGAAAATAGATTAAGAGTATTTACCTGAGCTAGCTCCTGTCTTAAATAGCAAGAATCTAATAACTCAGCCGTAGTCACTTAAGTAAGCGTAGATACAATTTACCAGAAAGATCTAGTCTGGAATGATGGTATAAATAATTAATTAGAATGCTAACGGGTCTTTAATTAAGCCTAAGCTTAGACCGGTTAGTCTTAAGGGAATATACGGTTCAAACGCATGATAAGCGAAGACCGGAATAGAATGTGATTTAGACCCGACAAGTTTGGAGACTTGTATAATATGGGTAAACTAAACACATTCTGGATTTTGAGATAAAACCGATAAGGTTTGACCCGTTTCGGCTAATTTATGTAAACTTGTTACATAAACCGAACCGAACGCGTAATAAGCGTAACGGGTATTCATTAGAGCCATCTACAGGTTTCCTAAGTTAATTATGCCTCAAATATGTTGTGACATCAGTAAGATGTCTTTCATTATGCCCGAAACGAATTTAAACACAAACTATGCCCCGTAGGGGTAGTTTGGTCATTTTAAAGGTTGTAAAAGAGTTTAAATGTTTAACTGAGTTACAGGTCTGATGTAAACAGCAAACATACTCATTTTGATGAGTTATAACATTAGGCTAAAGCATATATGTGAAATTTATCATCTTTAACCAAACTATGCCCCGTAGGGGTATTTTGGTAATTTCACATAAGCCGAAAAGCTCAAAAACAAAGTCTGAGTTAATCAACCTTTGATTACTGTTAAAATATCATAATTTGCCTCATATATCAGTAGGTATCAACCCGGGTATGTCCAATATGATTCTAAGACATACTATGCGTTAAAAACGCTAATTATGGCGATTAAAGGCCATTTCCGGGTTCTATCCTTAAATCTGATATTTTTATATTTCCAAAAGGCTTAAAATAATTTATTTAACATATGTGATCAGTAGCAAAAGGTTTGGAGTCGTTTAGATAAGTAAAACTCATTTTATGGCCCGTAAGGGCAAAACCGACAATTACCGGATTAAGCCTACGACTACTAGTTATGCTCAGCCTAAAATTAATTAAAAATCTTTAAAAATCCCAAAATAATATATAACATCAGTGGTTAAAATATTTGATATCAAAAAGTATGTTTAACTAGGCTATACGCCGATTACGTCATTTTGTTAACATAAAGCTTTAATTTAGCGACAATGAGCATAACTCTTTATCTATAAGTCAAACTGATGTCAAACTTTGCATACAAGTTTATATCAGTAACTAAGGTTTCTACACTTTTACATTTTCATAAATCATGATTTAAGGTAATAAGGGCATAATGGTCAACATATGGGCAATTAACGGAATCATGCGTATTAATCGGATAACTAATGAACCGAGGTGTATAATCACAGAGGGTTATACTAGCATGTAACCTGGTCCAAATGAAGCTCTAAGGTATTTCTAAAACATACCTAAACGGGTCAGAATTGAAGTCAAAGCAAAAGTCAAAGCTTTGCGACTTTCGGTTCCGAACCGGGTCTAAACAGGAAATAGTCGGGTCGAACATGTTTGGACATGTTCTTACACTTATTACTAAGTTATAACAATGATCAAACAGGTTATATATGTTCTAGATAGCTAATTATGCATAAATGACATTTTAAGCAATATGTTGACTTTTTAAGTAAAGGTTTGACCCGACATTTGACCTGCTTAGAATGGTGATCAGGGGAAACCCTTTTGGGGTTTTATTACCCACATAAATACCATTCTAAAACTACTTTTAATTCGAGATATGACTGAGTCGTTAGTGACTAATCTCGAAGTCAAACCGTAATTACGACGGTTTGACTTTTAGCTAAATAACTAAGCTAAACACAACCAAATAAGAACTAGCAGACTTACAATAGTCCAATGCACAAATTATGATCAGAAGGGAGAGTTCCTTAGCTCCAGGAATGCTCCAAAGATCAGTTGCAAGTGTAAGAATGAATGTTGCAACATGTTGGCTTTATATAGTGAAGATCTCACCATGATTGGTTGACAACTCACTCTAGGATTAACCACAAACATCCAACACTTGTCCTAGTGCTTCTAGGATAGTTTAGGGTCCTTAAATAATGAGAAAAACCGGTGCAATAGGTCATAATCGCGTAAAACAGCCAACAGAAGGTTTCTGCTGCATCTGGGCACCCCTAGCGCACCGTTACGCTACAATTGTAGCGGTGCGCTAGCCTACTAAAATGGGCCAGTTGACTATACATGGTAGCGCACCGTTACGCTATACATGTAGCGGTGCGCTACCCCTTCTCAGAGGCAGATTTCATTTTGTTTGTTGGTGTTTCGATTATGTAATCCACTTGCACGATTTTTAGCCATTCTTTTACATGAAGGGGCCTCTAATAAGTGCCTACTCCTGTATATTACCCTACCATGAACCTTTGTTGCAATTGAATGAACTTACAATACCCGAAAACAACGGTTTATCATTCGTTTTCTTCTTGGGATCATAACATGCTTTTGCAAGTCCATTATTGACAATAATTCCCTGTAATGAGGGCATAAAAGATGCGTGTAATATTTAATCGGGTCTTGGGATTTATAATTGAGGTCGTTCAGAGGTAACAGTTTAACATGACGCCACTTTAAAACCTGCCGAATCATTTTTATTAAATCCGGGTTTACGACGCGTTTTGTCTGACATGACACGTGTCGTTTTATTATTGAACCCAAAATTTTCGAGGTGTTACACGGATGGGTTGAATTTCAAATTTATTAAACATTTTTGGGACCTTTTCAAGGATGGTTTTGTGAAAAATTTTGAAGATTTTTTTATTCGGGTGTTATTAATTTAGGTAGTGGGGCTTCGTTTATTGCCTTGGTTCCTAAGATTAAGGACCCGGTCTCTTTGAATAATTACAGGCCCATTAACTTGGTTGGTGTGATTAACAAAGTGATTTCAAAAGTTCTCGCTAATCGTATGAGGATGGTTCTTGGTGAAGTCACTTCTGACTCCCAATCGGCTTTTCTTAAAGGAAGATTCATCTTGGATGGGCCTTTGATCGTTAACGAACTTATCTCATGGATTAAAAAGAAGAAATCTAAGGCCTTTATCTTCAAAATCGACTTCGACAAAGCTTATGATAATGTGAGCTGGAATTTCGTTGTAAGCATTCTTCGTCAAATGGGGTTTCATAACAAGTGGTGCTCTTGGATTATGGGAATCCTCAAGTCGGCCAATTCTTCGGTGTTAGTCAACGGGTCGCCTACGTTCACATTCAGATGCGAGAAAGGTATGCGACAAGGTGACCCGCTTTCACCGTTTTTATTACTGGTTGTCATGGAGGCGCTCTCATGTATGATCGAAAGTGCTAAGGCGGCTGAAGTTATTAAAGGGATCTCTTCTCCTAATAATGGGTCGAACATTGCTCACTTGTTGTGTGCGGATGACGCTATAATGATGGGAGATTGGTCTAAAACCGAAATTTTTAACATTGTGAGAATTCTTCGTGTCTTCTTTCTTTGTTCAGGTCTCAAAATCAACATTGATAAGTCTAATCTCTATGGCATTGGAGTGGGAGCTTCGGAAATTGGGGATATGGCTAATGTGGTGGGGTGTAAACCTAATTTTCCGCCATTCACGTATCTCGGTCTTAGAGTCGGAGCCAACATGAACCGGGTTGCTAACTGGGATCCGGTTAGTGAGATATCCCGTGCTAGATTGTCCAAATGGAAGTCGAATCTTCTGTCCATTGGAGGAAGGGTGGTCCTAATCAAGTCTGTTATGGAAAGTCTCCCGACGTATTACTTTTCTCTCTATAAAGCTCCAAAAAGGGTTATTTCTTCATTAGAATCTATGATAAAAAAATTCTTGTGGGGAGGCTCTTTGGAAGAAAGGAAAATGCACTGGGTGGCGTGGGATACGGTTACGCGTTGTAAGAAAGATGGAGGTTTGGGCTTAAACAAATTAGAAACAGTGAATACGTCTCTTTTGACAAAATGGGGTTGGAGATACAAGACGGAATGTAGTAATCTTTGGAAAAAAGTAATAGACGCCCTTCATTTCAATAGGAAGGGATAGGAATGCATTCCTTTTAAAAAGTCGTTATCCGGTGTTTGGAGTAATATAGCAAAAAAAATTATTACTTCAAAGGTGGGTGCTCGTCCTCTCATGAATTGCATGAAAGGTATTATTGGAAACGGGTCGGTAGTCGCTTTTTGGCTCGATACTTGGCTTCTCGACAAACCGCTTAAAGTGGCTTTTCCAGATTTATTTAGTATGGAGACCGATAAGAAATGTCTAGTGGCAGAAAGATTCAGCTTCCAAAATGGTGTCGGAATTTGTAATTGGAGCTGGAGATCTTATTTATCTTCGGATTCCTTGTTGTCTAGCCTCGATACCTTATCCGGGTTGCTTAACGGGTTTCAGTTCACTTCTGGTTCGGACCGGTGGAAATGGACTTCTGATCCATCCGGTTGCTTCACTGTAAAAGCTGTTAAAAAGTTGCTGAAAATGGATCTCGGCTAAGGTAATAGCTTCGTTCTTGACTGGTGTCCTTGGATTCCGGCCAAAGTCAATATTCTTGCATGGAGGTTGGAAATGAATAAAGTTCCCACTGCCGAGGCGCTGATGAAGCGAAATATTGCTATCAACGATCCGTCATGTCCCCTATGCTCCTCGGATGTAACAACCCGCACTTTCATGCGTTGTTACTACTCGATATACTCGTTACGCCTAGCACCAGAGATTCGGATCATAATGTAACTATATTGCATACATCGCCATTCGAAGGATAATCGCATATTTTTGAAATACATTATCGCTACACCATATCACAAACACTAACACTCACGATGGTACTGAGTGAGGACCTATTCTACCCTCCTCGGTGGCCGTGATGTGTCGAAACGTAGACAACTAACGCTAACAAAGACTCTCGGGTGAGTGCTATAGCTCCAGTCGTCGTGACGATGATGACAATATGAGTGAGTGGTACCCCGTCAGTCATTGTGGCACAACACACAGTAATGTTCACGATGACATCGAGAAAGGACCTATACTACCCTCCTGGATGGCCGTGAAGCGTCGCTAGTAATCGCACACTCGAAACGAAAACCGATTGTGATATCGAAACTTTAAAATATGGATACGTAAATACGACCCCTAGTGATATATATATATATATATAATATAAATTAACTATAGAAAGCGCGTACTCCAAAAACTATCGCAACGCTAAAAAACGAAAGAAATTCCCCGCGCCGGAGTGGCCATCCGAACGGATGGGCCATCCGGCCATCCGAATGGATAGCCTCATCCGAACGGATGGGCCATCCAACCCAACACCCCTCAGCCTTCTCTGTTGCCTATAAATAGCACGTCACATCACTTAAACAGTGATGTGACAGCTCCTAGTCGACCAAGCACGCTCTAGGACCCTTTTCTCTCGATTCCTCGCGATTCCGGTAAGATTTCAACTTAAAACCTGTACTTCTATGATCTACACTCAATTCTACATCATTCTGTCTTTTAAAACTCAATTTCTAACCGTGAAATCTACTGATTTGAGGTGTTTTAAGGTGGTGTCACCAAGAGTTCATATGAACTTCAAAGTGTGACCTCATCCCACCATAAACGACTCAGATCTGGGTGATTTCCACATGTTTTTATAACAATCTCACCTAAAAATATATATTCAATCAAGAACTGAACGATTTCAGGATTAAACATGAGAAACCGTCAAGAACGGCCAGATCTGATGGAACGGGGTGGTTCCCGGCCGTTAGAACGGGTCGAAACTGATGAAATATCATTGTTTAAAACGATATCGCAACATCTCAGTGAAACCACACTTATTTCTTACAAAAACACTAAAAAACATTTGATCGGGACGTTAAAACAGACGTGTCATCCGACCAGACAACATGCCATCCGAACGGACCACATGTCATCCGATCGGATAGCATGTCATCCGACCCAATCAACATGTCATCCGATCCACTGAACTGGTCATCCGACCGGACAGCCTCATCCGACCAGGAAATGGTCATCCGACCAGATATACTCATCCGACCAAAAATGGCCATCCGACCGGATCAGCTCACCCAACCGGATTTACATCCGATCGAATCACCATTTAGGCCGATCATTTGACTCTTCGCGTTTAGCACGCTTACGATATCATCCGATGTTCAGGCTAACTCAGACGAACTCGCAACCGATCCAATCAAGTTGTATTCTCGCTAAACACGCACTGTGAGTATACTTGAACCCTTTTTAATCGCATTTTGGGTGTAACATACGTTCCTAACAAATCGAACTTATCAAACGAATTATTCAAACAATCGAATTATCACTTGCGAATAACTGTTATGCATAGATATACGTGATGCTAGTTGCATATGTGCTAGGGCTTATACTCGCGACGTCCCACCATGACTAGTATAGTACTATTGCGCCCGACGGGGTCTAGTTTGCCATCGCGTATTCGAGCATCGAGGACTTAGTTGGTAGTATCAGCTTTGTGAGTATATATGTCGTGTGTTACGTTTATGCATATAGAAAGATTCGCTTCACATTTTAATCTATTACGCTATATATCAAACCTGTATACTCGCCAATACTTTTGTATTGACAAATATTTTAACGTATGTTGCAGGTTAGATCGCAGACTATTTCAAATCAAGCTAGGAAGTCTAGAAACTCAACTAAAATCTAGGTTGTCGGATTTGTATTGTTCGAGAGGACAAGAAATCTGTGATAACTTATGTGATTTTACTGTTTGTTAGTATGGGATAACGAATGTATTAAATATTATCGCAACATAGTTGTTATGGATTCTCTTGAGCAATCTGATTCGCCTAGTGCTGCGCCCCGATGATTCCGCCATCGGTTGGGGTGTGACATCGGAAGTCGAAAGCGCTGATCACTTGTTATTCGCCTGTTTCATTGCATCTACGGTGTGGAACGGAATTAGTAACTGGTGTAAAATTCCAAACATCTTCGCGTTCTCGTTTCAAGATCTCCTCTCTTTGCATAAAGGTCTCAACATGTCGGAAAGGAAAATGGAAGCAGTTCAAGGTATTATTATGATCACCTGTTGGAGTCTTTGGCGAGCTAGGAATAACACTAAGTTCTCGAACGACCCGGTTAGAATTGAAGGTATTATTAGTGAAATTAAGACGTTGGGTTTTTTATGGTTTTCGAATAGGTCAAAACATAAAGGTATAGATTGGAAGGAATGGTGTTCTTTTGTAAATATGTAATTTTGTAGTTGGTTGTTGGCCCGGCTTGGATCGACGGTTTCTGTGAATGAAGTTTACCTTAAAAAAAAAAATAAGCTGGTAGTTGCACATGTTCACCACAGAAACGACGCTGGTTCGACTTTCGTCCCTTCATTTTTTCTCCATTTTTTCATTTCTTTTATTAAATTCAATTTTCTTTTACATATTTACTAACTGCTGCCGATTCAGAATGGACCCCTTCTTACAAAAACCCCTCAGTTTCCGTTACCATATATTAATTAAGTGTCGCATGAATTTTGAAACCACATATCAATTCAAAGAAAAAAAAAAACTTAAACAAATTAAACATTAATCAATAGTTTACCATCGTAAAAAAAACTTTAACAAATTAAACATTAATAGATAGTTTATCATCGTTCTATTACAAAATAAGAAAGGAATCCAAAGCATGGATTTATATAATAGTTAATTCATGGTAATATTTCATCAATATAATTCATGATATATTAAATAAAATACAAATCAAAATTTTAAAAAACATAAGGATTTACAAATTTCAGGAATGTCAATTCATCGGTAAATAAAACGATTTAATTTCATCGACATTAATTTCGTAAAATCGTTCAAGGAAAATGAAGAAATACTTATCTATAATATTATAAAAAGGAGAAGTGATGTACACACATGTAATTTTACATGGCGTCCATCATTTTATGCAATATGTACAACTAAACAATACTTATTTTGTGAGGGCAAAATTGTAAAGAACATAAATTTTTAAGACACTAGAAGGGTATAATGGTAAATCAAACCTACACCCTACACTCACACACTCAAAATGTTTTCCTTCCCTGCCCTCAAGAAACCTAACAGACATATAACATTGGTTTGCATTTAATCAAATCCCTCTCCATATGATCGTTACATTCACTTCATCTTCCTTCTCTCTCTATTCAATTTCCATTATATTCCCAAACAAAAGTCTATGGAGAGAGATGCTAGAATGAGAAGGCAGGGGACATGACTTACTCCGGCAGGTGTACCAGCGACGTGACTTACTCCGGCCACGTTGTCGGTTAACCTCGGAGATAGAGACTGATACTTTGTTTTGGGGATGATCTGGTGGGGGTGAACTTATACAACAGCGATGATATACCGATTCGACGACAAATCAGGTTCCGATCAAGGCTAGGGTTTTGGCGAGTACTTTGGTAAGCTTTTTTCAGTTGTATGATTCTTTGTATGATTAGATTGCTAACGTCACAACTTGGTTTTCTAGGGGTAATGTCGTTGACAAAATGTTCCTGATTATGTTCAGATGATACATATTAATTTAGCATCTGAAAAGAAAAAAAAAGGCAAATGAAGGTGCTTCCCGAGTTTTTAAAGTTATTTGTTAGTTAAGGTTCGACTAATTTTGATCTTCAACAACAATTTTCTTTCTCTGCTCTTCTATGTGTTCGATTAAATTTTAGAGTATGAAGCGAAAGGGAATTCTATGAGCGACTATTGTGGTTTTCAAATTGGGAATTGCTAAATAATAAACTGACCCTTGATTTTGATTTCATTGGGATAGGTAATGCGGACTGTACAGACGTGACCGTACTCCATTGATAGCGAGTGCAGATTATGGTTTCTTATCGACAGATATGAGTGCAATTTATCTCACTTTGGACAATTTATTTACTTTTTATTTTCTTTAACTGATTTTTATTTATTATTTATTGTAAATTTATGATAAAGTTTTCAATGACATCTCTTTCATCTTCTGTTATTATCCACGTACTACTTTTCATGACCTGTGTTGCTATGTTTATTGTTTTGTTATTATTTTATAGGTTGGAAAGGATCCTAGGAATTATAACACTGATCTTCATAGGTTGATGTATGCAAAACCAAATGAATTCACTGAAGAAGATATCAAACAACAAGTCTGAGGGTATATATTGTTATCATTGTAACGGAGGGGGAGCATTTCAACTATGGCTTGGCTCTGGTAGGTACATGTTATTAATTATGTTTTTTTAGAAAGTGATTACTACTTGTACTTATTTAAATCAAAACTGAAAAGGAGACAATGTCCGACTTAAGCACTATAATTAGTTTAATAAACAATCAAATTTCGTGTTTTATCCAGCTTAATGCACTCTGGTTGAAGTTGCTAATATATCAGCATACCCGATTCTCTCTTTTGGTGATCAAACAGTTATAGGGGAGAGGGGAATCAATTTGAGTGGTGGTCAGAAACAGAGAATACAGATAGCGCGTGCTTTGTATCAAGATGCTGATATATATATATATATATATATATATATAGGGGAAGGTTAAAATGAGAACCACCTCGAGTTGTAAGAACCAGTGAGAACCACCCCCGCGGGGGCCGTTGACCACGAAATTTTTTTTACACCTAGATCCGTATATTTTAACACGGGGGGTAAATTTTGGGTTCAAACGGCGCGCCCGAGGGGGTAGTTTTTTACGCCCAAAGTTTGGGTTTTTTTAATTTTTTTAATTTTTCTTTTTTTTTTTACCAAACTTTGGGCGTTAAAAACTACCCCCTCGGGCGCGCCGTTTGAACCCAAAATTTACCCCCCGTGTTAAAATATACGGATCTAGGTGTAAAAAAAAATTCGTGGTCAACGGCCCCCCGCGGGGGTGGTTCTCGCTGGTTCTTACAACTCGAGGTGGTTCTCATTTTAACTTATTCCTATATATATATATATATATATATAGGGGAGGGTTTAAATGAGAACACCCATCTTTTGTGAGAACCATGAGAACAAATCTCATCCACTCATTTATATTCCCTTATGTTTTAATGAAAAGGTTAAATTGGTAATTTAACCATCCCTTATTTTCTCTAATGTTTCCAGGTTTCACATCAAGTTCATCGTTCCTAATCAATCGTTGCACCATATACCCCTAAATCAAATCTTGATTCTTTGTTAATCAATCGATTTTTTTACAAGTATTACATAATCAGACGCATTTGATTGTGGTATTACCGTATTACACAATCGATGCTTCATACAGCTCTTAATCAATCGATTCATTCAATTCCTTTGCAGGTGATTAACGCATTTGATTTGAGTTCTTGATTATCAGATCATTTTATTTGTTCCTAACCTATAGGTAATGTCTTACAATTGATTCTAATTTCAATTCCAGGTTGTATTGAGTTCCTAGTCGATTGTTGGTTTTGTTCCACGATTTCAATTCCTTTTTTAGTTCTTAATTTTCCCTAATTTGTTTTTATATAGTAAATTGCAATTATGCTTTATCCTAAATTATACGTTGATGAATCCCTATTCATACTGTAAAAGGGTTTTCAATCACGATGAACAATTTGAATATTTGGATGAAATAGGTGTTGGGCTGATACCAATTTTGTACTTGAATCTCTAATACCATATGTTCTTGAGCAAACATCAATACCTATACTTTATGCTGAAATATGTCCAATTTGAAATGGGGATTTGGTTTTTCTCCTTCAAAAACTAGTTGTTGGTTTCGGAAACCTTGGCTTGCTTGTCATCTGCATGAAAATCAGCAACGGTATCCCTTTATTTGACCCGTTAACTCTTAGGAACTATTTTATTGATCGAGCTCATCATTTACTTCACTCCTTTCTTCTAATAAACTTGTGCACTATGTTGTCTTGGATGTTGATTCCGTTTCGCAGGAGCTTATGCTCGTGGTTATGATTTTCATGCTGCTAGTAGTAATGGCATGAGGATAGACAAAATATAAAGGTCCTGTGATTCCAGAGGTTATCATTTACATGTTTAAATTGTTTACTTTCACTTATTTGTTTCTAACTACCATATGTTTGGTTGTATTACACATATTTCCGGGGAGAGAAAGCAAAGGTTAAAAGCAATAAGAAGAAAAGAAAGTGAATTTTTTGTTGCAAACTTGATACTGCAGGAGGTGACACGTGCTTACGATGTTTTGACAAGGCAACTAAAAGAGTCAAATTCATGATCCACTTTGAGATACCATTGGTGTTACCATTGCCTATACCATCGACAATGAAAGGAAAAAAGAGAAGTTGGGCCCCTGTCGTAGTAGCATCAGAAACAAGTCTCACATGGTGACTTAAGTGGGTCAACTCTTCAATACTACTCGCTTCAATGGCAAAAGGAAAGAAGATGATCCCTACTAGTACTACCAATCAAGCAACCGATTATGTATAAGTCAATCTGAATCTTGGTGGTCCTTTGAAAATAGGAGCAAAAACTGCTTGTACACTTTATTAATTCGGTGTAATTACTACTTACATTGCATGTTTGTTCAGTTGGTAGATTTTACATATATATGCTGTGTTTTACAGAATTTGTTAAATAACACATAGTGATGGTATTACAAAATTTCACATTCAAATTACACATTTGTAACATGTTGAATTACACATGTGTAAATAGCATATTAACAAGAGTTTGGGTTACCTGTTGACTTATACATGTGTAAACTTTACAAATAGTCCTAGGTAACAATATTTTTAACTATTATGATTTACACATGTGTTTACTTTTTTTAACTATTTGGATTTACACATGTGTAAACCTTGATATCTATGCTTATTTTTCTTACTATTATGATCTATACGTGTGTAAACCTTCATATTTGTGCTTATTTTTTAAAACTGTCATCATTTACGCATGTGTAAACCTTGATATTTGTACTTATTTTTTAAACTATTATGGTTTACACATGTGTAAACATCCATAAAGATGCTTATTTTTTAAAAAATTAGAATTTACACATGTGTAAACCTTGATATCTAGGTTTATTTTTTTAACTCTTATGATTTACACATGTGTAACCTTGATATCCATGTGTTTTTATTTTATTTCGAACTACACGTATAATTTTCTATTACACATGTGATACTCAGGTATTACACATGTGTAAATTATCCATACATCAAAAGTATTCAATTCCAACATTGACCAACAAGTAGGATTTAAACAAACATCGCATTATCCATATTGATAAAAGTGGACAGCAACCCAGTAATATTTATCGATAACAAAGATTATTTACAACTACTGAGCATTAGGCTTCCCGCGATATACCTAAAGGAAGACACCAACCCCAAACCATTAGCTATGGTCTAACAATTGGAACCTAACAAGGTCCCGACCATGAGCTAACCTAGAAATCAAAACACAACCTATGCTAGACTTAACGCCACACCCGGCCCAAGTCCAACTTAAAAATATATGTATACAATCGAGTTTCAAACAACACAAACCATCCAAAAACAATCGAACACGGCCAAAACATTAAAACAACGCCTAAAGCATAACATCCGAGAGTCTATCTTGAGCATCCCAAAATTCTTGAACTCAACCATGCACCAGCAGCATCATCCTCATTTCCCAACTTGCCAAAACTTCAAACAACCGTACACTAAAGAGTATCACCAGTAAACACCAAACCCAACCTGATTTTCACATCCCCAAACCAGCCATACATCCAACCCCACCTATTAACAACAAAAACCAGCAGCCCTTTTAGCACCCGACCCCAAAACACCAACATAACACCAGGATTAAACGGATATTAGTTACATAACCTAACCCAATCAGCCATATACCAACTAACCACGAGCATCTTCATATTCCTAATTACCACAAAAGCCCCAATCAACAACAATTTTCTTATTCTTACCCTTATTTGTTGCCTCTTTTGGTTCAGCTCCTTCTGTTTTTCTGTTTTTGCCTCCTGTTTCTAATTCCATATACATGAAACAATTTTAAACAACATTTTTAATATGCATTAGTAGTAGTTTATGCAATTGATTAATTACACATGTGTAAATAACTTACTTAAACATGTGTAAACAACTTATTTACACATGTGTAAATTGCTTAGTCACTCAAATTTAATATTAACTAAGATGATTTACACGTGTGTAAATTGCTTAATTACTCAAATTTAATTTTCACTAAGATGAATTACTCATGTGTTCACTATCTTCTTTTGTTCACCACTCGTTGATGCTTCAATTAAAACAATAGAATGTAGTTAAACAATATGTATGACCAACTTACTTACACATGTGTAAATTACTTAATTACACACATGTAATAGTAACTAACATGATTTACACATGTGTAAACAACTTATTTACACATGTGTAAATTGCTTACTTTTCATTCTTTCTTTTTCTTCCTCTTTCTTTTTCTTCCTCTAAAACCTTTTAATAGACACCTTTAGACTTCCAAAAAAACACCCTAAAGACAAGTCATCAGTAAATATAAGGTTAAACTCAACAAGAGAGCAACATGATCACCATCTCTATACTAACAATAACATATTTACATCTGTTATGTTTAGATACCCTAAGCAACATTAGCATCAACAAAACACCGGCAATAGAACAATGAATCGTGAATCGGTACCGATACACATTAGGGAACTTATAAAAAGTAAATCGTTTCAAAATTTGAATACTGATTTGACAATAAGCATTCTTCATTCACTTTCAGAATCCTAACTTTTCACTCATTTAATATAAAACAACTATTTAACATCTAATATGACTAATAACTAACATCTAATATGAACTGAAGAACACATTGGTTAAACCACAAAACTGAATAACTAACCTGTTAAACTAATTCACAACCGACCTTAACATCTAATATAATCAATAAAAACATTATCAAACAAATAATACTATTGGACATATTTCAATACCTACCGACTATGCGAAGTCTATTAAGACTATTAACATACAACAACGAATTCAGCAATAATTTTGATAAAACCTAAGGCAAAACACACAACAATCGCAAACAATTTTCGATTCTCTAACGATCTATCGTTGCATAATGTAACCTATGTTACTACAAATTGAATGATTTACTAAACCTGGGGCAAAAAAACTGAAACTCGCAAGCTCAAATCACACAATGATCACAAATAATTTTCGGTTCTCTAACGATCTATCATTGCATAATCTAACCTAAGTTACTGAGACTGATCGATTTACTTAAATTAGGGCTAAAAACTGAACTGGAAAGCTAAATCACACAACAAATCGACAAAACTATAGAACTCACTGATTAAATCAGTTCAAATCGAGACTGATCGGGGTTTTTCCTCGTAATTTTGGAATTGAAATGGTTTTTTTTACACAGAGATCTACTAAATTGAACTTGAAAGCTCAAATCACACAATAAATTGACAAAACTGAAGAACTTACCTGTTAAATCGATTAAAATCAAGTCTGATCGGAGGTTTTTCATAGTGATTTTGAACTGAAGGGTTTTTTTTACATGGAGATCGATTGAAGGAATTTTTAGGGGGTTTTGTGTTTTAAGTTTTGACAGTAATACCCCTTTAGTTTTTTTAGTTTAGGTTTCCTCCTCATTTAAACATCTCTAATCCCTTGATTTAGGATGATCTATGGATGAAAATTGTTCCTTATGTTCTCACAAAAATCTTTGTTCTCAAGATAACCCTCCCCTAATATATATATATATATATATATATATATATATATATATATCTATTTGATGATTCGTTCAACGGTGTCAATGCTATTACACGAAACCATCTTTTCAAGGTGAGTTGATCACTTACAAGTTATAAATCCTCATTTTCTCATAATTATATAATTTCTAACTAGAATAAGTAATTTATCGACAGGAATGTATGATGGATTTCTTGGAATCGAAAACAGTGATTTATGTCACGCATCAAGTGGAGTTTTTAATGGCTGCAGATCTCATCCTGGTCTTGAAGGATGGAAGAATTAAACAAGCTGGAAAATACGACGATATTACGAAGCTAGGAAGCGACTTTTTAGAACTCGTTGGCGTACACAAACAAGCTTTATTAAAAATCGATTCCGTAGGGCATAATTTAGGAACCGTTAAAAAGAATATCCAAGACGAGACTATAACGGGTCAAAATGGTAATTTAGTGGAAGAGATGAAAAGGCAGCTTGTGGAAGAAGAAGAATGAGAAAGAGGTAAAGTTAGCTCATCGGCGTATTGGAAATACCTTACAACTGCTTATGGAGGGGCGCCCCGGATGTTTTGCATTAGGGGGTATGCACAAAGCCTTTTGTAGGCCGGATATTTGCCAGCTTTTAAATTCTACTGTATTTTTGCAAAAGGTATGCACAAAGCCACAAACTTGTATTATATTTTGCATTAGGGAATAATTATATATTTCTACCTATATTTACATATATATTATTTAATTTTTAAAGCTACTTGTTTCTTGCTGCATATGGGTGATACTCAAAGTTAACTCTACCAACAGGATGAAGATTCTGAGGAATATGGCAGTCCTATCATATTAGCATCAACGGTTACAGACACCATTAAATCAAGAACCGATGCAATGTTGAAGAAAACCAAAACAACGGTTTCTTCTAAGCCGGTTGTGATGAGAGCTGAATACGCCCATTGTCCTAATCTCACTATCATCGACACTCCCGAATTTATTCTCAAGGTAAACCATTTACATATGCTTTCGTATTAAAACAGAAACGGTGTGTTGTTTTAGCATAAACGCTTATACTGTTGGCAGGCAAAAAAGCGTGAACCGGAGAGCACACCAGATGAAATTCTGTCAATGGTCAAGTCATTGGCTAGCCCACCTCACCGCATCCTTGTGTTCTTTCAACAAACTAGCGTTGAATGGTGCTCGTTTTTTGTGACTTTATGTCGTTCGTAATATTGATCCAACTCTTAAAAGAACTGTAATCGTTGTCTCCAAATTTGACAACCGGCTTAAGGTACTAGACACTCTGTACACAAAATCTAAATAATAATTATATCATTAAGATGAAGTCAAAACGCTCCTTATGTCTTATATATTTCAGGAGTTCACTGAACGGAGGGAAGTGGACAGCTATTTCAGTGCGAGTGGCTACCTTGGAGAGAATACACACCCGTTTTTCGTAGCGCTACCAAGGACAAAACAATGGTTTCAAACGATGAATTTCGTAGGCAGATAACCCAAGTGGATGTTGATATTTTACACCATTTGCAAAACTCTGTGAAATTGACTTCAATTCTCTCTGCGATTATCTTCAATCCGAACTCCAAAAAAGATATAAAGAATCCGTACCAGCAACTTTAGCATTGCTCGAACAGCGTTGCAGTGAGGTTGATACTGAATTAAACGTTATGGACTCAAAACTAAAAAATACTTCAGACGTTGCTCACCTTCGCAGATCATCAATGTTGTTTGCATCCGCCATCTGTAACCATTTGGTATAAAGTTGTTCCTGATTGAATATTGTATAGAAATCAGTCAACGTTATGTTTGACCGAATACCTTATTTCATTTATTTTTGACCCGGTACCAAATGAAGTTCATCGTGAGTACAATCCTCAAAAACCACTGAACCTTTTTTTAATTTTTTTAGTTTTTTTAAATTTTTTTGATTTTTTTAATTTTTTTTTATATTTTTTAACTTTTTTTTATTTTTTTTAAATTTTTTTTATTTTTGATTTTTTTTATTATTTATTTATTTATATATTTAGCCTATCATGCCTAAATCCATCTTGACAAAAACCCATCTTGACCTAAACCCATCCTAACTCATTTCTTAATAAACCCATTCTAACCCATACCCATCCTAACTCATTACTCAAACCTTCCCAACCCACCCATAGGCAAATAATAAATTCCAAGCTTGAGTAGTGAGGTCCTCAATGTTAATTTATCTGTGTCACATTGTGAGTTAATAAAATTCTAAGCTTGAGTAGTGAGGTCCTCAATGTTAATTAAGTTTACACTTTCTGAGTCACTTGTTGATCTATTATCATTTTACATGACAGGATATCTGGAAGAAGCTCCAGTTATGGAAACTGATTGTTTCAGTTTTTGCATTTTCATCTACACCAGAGCTGATGTTTGGCTCATATCTTCTTTACTACTTTCGTGTGTTTGAAAGACAAATAGGCTCCAAAATATATTCTACAAGTATTTTCCCCGACACATTAACCCACCTTTAATTTTTTGTTGTTTATTTTCAATTACGCACTCCACAGTAAGTAGCCATGTACCTTCTGTTGTGTGTACATAGTGGTGTCCTATGCATTATGGTATTTGGAATGAACGTTTCTCTGTAGTTGGTAAAGCCGTGCATGTGATGGGTAGTTTTAATTGTGCTACAGCCGTTTTTTGTGTAGTTTTGAAAAGATTTTGATTAATGTATGTTGGGGTTGTATAACAGGATTAAGTGGGTAAATTGTCGACCAACAGATGTTTTGTTTGTTAGATATGATTACAAAGGCATATGACTGTAACATACATTGGGCTGACTCGTTTTGTAACACCCTAGATAAATCTCATAGCCTTGGACATGAGAGATGTTGGTTTCATAAGGAGTGCTTGAACTTAAATACACAAACGCATTTTGGGCGCATTGGCTGTGAATGATTGGACTATACGGTTAAGCGTGCATGTGTGAGCAATCCCAGGGTGGGTGACCTCCTGGGAAGTCTCCACTCGAGCAACCAAAAATAGTTATGCGAGCTGCTCATGACCAGACGGACAATATTAGGTGGTATGAAGAGGCGGATGTTAGCCTTTTTTATCAACATAAACTTCAACTGTTAATAAATCCACATCAACACCTCTGCTAAGATATATACATTATTAAATCGTATGTTTGTCTGTGTTTTGTTGCAGCCAAACACAGCAATCTTTCCTTCGAGTTATGATCCTGAAAGCAAGAAGGATGATCTTGTAGGTAAATGTATATATTTATAGTGCATGTTTATGAGTATTTGTCGGTCTAAAAATGTATAATGTTTTTGTTTATGCCCAAACAACGAGTTACGAGTGTTCTTGGAAGGGCTTGTAGAAGCGGAAGATGTGCAAACCTATGTGGAAGATCACCTGATCGGGACCCTGAGATTACGCCTTCGCATCCTGACTGGGACCATTATTGCAAGATCTGATTCATTCAAGCCAAGAAAAGTGTTTCTACCACTAATTGGTAATTTGGCTCAGAATTTTGGTTTTATGATTCAGACATGGGCCAGTGCAACAATTTTAGTTGTATAATTTACAAAAAAAAATGAAGATTTTAAGTGCATATAATGGACGATCTAGAGTTTATCTAGAACAAAAAAGTATATGTACATAATTAATCTAGAGGAGTTCGTGAGTTACTTGAGATCGGTTCGCTTAAAGCTCGAATCAAACCTAGCTACAAGAGTTTGAATCAATCCTAGCTTACAAGAGCTCAAGCTTGAGCTCGAGTGTAATAATAGGCTCACTTAATAAATGAGCCTGAACTTCACTTAAGGCGAGACTAAACGGACCTTTTATTGGTATAACTTTTTCCGGTGCAAATGAGCCGAGCGGCTCGAGATCGGCTCGAGAAAAAACTCGAAACAAGCCGAGTCTTATCGAGCCCGAGCCGAGCATGAGCCTAAAATAAAGCTCGTTTGTTTATCTAGCCCGAGCTCAAGCCTCACATGTGAAGCTCGTTAGGCTCGTCGAGCCTTAGTGTAAACGATCCGAGTCGAGCCGAGTTTATTTAAACTTGTTTACAAGGCAACCAACCACCTACACAAGACAGAATCCATGCTGAACTTGGTTGAACGAACAAGAGGCAGACTTGTTTGCAAAACGTGCAGGAACGTATTACAAGAAACAACCCAAGCTTACTAAACAAGTTGTTTTTTTCTATTAATTCTTTTGTTTATACTCAATTGTTTATCTACAATTGATACATTAGTTGTAACAAATTATATTGATGAATAGAACACGTGAAACCCGACAAACAAAGGGAAGCAAAAAAACATATATACCCGCGGCAACGCGCGGGCATTTCCACTAGTAGAATATATATAACTAGACTGTTTGAATCTCTCTTTTTTAGTTGATTTTATCAGGTTTTCTTATTGTTGCATAGATTTCAAACCGAAAAATTGAAGGAGACAGAATGTTGTTGTGACGTTATGTTAAAATATGCAAGATTTATAATCCGTATGTTGTGGTTTTTGTTGTGAGGGTATGGATATGTTAAAATATGCAAAATACATGATCCGTATGTTGTGGTTTTTCTATAGTTTGTTTGATTATCATTTACTGTATGTTGTGGTTTTTCTATAGATTTTGATTATGATATGATTTACCTTGCATAATATTTTTTTTCTAAAAATGCATATATTTCTTTCTAACCACATATTCTATACCATATATTTTTAATCGCCCAAGTTCAGTATTTATGCTTATCACATTTACAACAAATACATTCTAACCTATTGTGTATAAATTAAAAAATCGACAAACGCAAATAACACCAACGCCATCTACACCCACGATAATCGTACAAAATGTAACATATTTGCCACTTATCAAGACATGCTCAGTTCAAATTTATGCTTGAGCCATTGAAATGTGTTTTTTTTCTTTATTGGTGATTTAGTTTTCGGATTAAGCAAGAATGAAACAAATGTTTTGCATAAACTTAAAATTTTCGCATCTCATATAGTGACACTAAAAGATCATAATCAACATCCCGCCGCAACGCGCGGGCTAGCGTCAACTCGTTATGAAACATTTAACAAAAATATATATAAAAAAAATTGGAAACATATTTTAAACTTTAAAAAGATATAAAATAAACCTTACATTAAAAACAACAAAACTGACTATGGTCGATGGTTTACGCAAACCAAAATATAACAACCTAAGATCTCACAACAATATACTCAAGCTAAAGTATTTTATGCCCAAATTCTGTTTACAAAAAAATAATTCATCATCGGGATTAAAACCTTAAACTAGAGATGAATGAGAGATATTTTTTTAAAGAAAACACAGTATGGAGGGCTTGAAGATGAGGCATTACGCGACACGTGGATCACGCGTCAGAACGTGGTATGGTGCTAAAACGGACGATGTGGCCCGGGGCGTGGAGACATGGCCGTTTTCGACACATGGCACACACCTTTTACATTTAAATAAAAATTTGTTAATAAAAATTAAACAAATAACATGACGTAACTTAAAAATAAGAAACATTACATAACTTAAAATAAAACATTAACCAAAAAAACGTATTATTTGTCACACCGCGTAGTGTTTGAAGTCACCACCGTACCTGTTATGGTACTCGACGCAAGCGACTAGGATGATGTCGCATTCGTTTAGCTCACCATCGTCGTTGTCCACACCGTTGACAATCGCCTCAAATCTCGCACTATCCATATGAATCATCCGAAAACGTGAACAAAGTGCGTGCACTGTTCGGATGGCCTCACCCATACGTATACAAATTTCATGGTAAACTCGATCCCAAAACGGAGACGTGGGTAATGGAGCCTCATGGTTGGTCACCGCCACGACCTATGATTCGCATAACACAATGTCATCGTCTACGCTCCATGGAATAACCGGCATTTCCAAGGTTTTTTTTTTTTTGGGTAGGGTGTTTTGACATGTGAATTGGAAGAAGTGATATGTGGGTTGAGAACTGGTGTATTATATATATAAGAGGAGTAAAAAATGTTTACTAGCCATTTGGGGCAATGACTATTTACCACATCCTATAAAAACATGCCACATTGCACCCATTTGCCCTTCCACGCCGGTGGAATTCCTCCCGCCCACTAAACAACGTCAGTAACAACGCCGTGTGCGGTGTGGTGTCTGCGACATGGAGTGGCCTAAATACCACAAATCCACACCCACACCATGTGGTCTAAGGGGTAAGGGCACCAAGGGTATTACTATTCTAGTACCTACCAATCCTACACCACCATGTCAATTATACATCAAAATACCCTAGAACCACTAAATACTGGCGGGGCCTATCCACAAGTACCCTAGAACTATAGACCCCACCCGTTTACTCCACCCACCAATCACACACACTTTACCCCACCTTTAAGTCCAACAGTCTCGTTTCCAAACGTTTAATATGCGACAAAGGTAACCAGGACAAGGTACACTCAACGCCTACCCTAGAGGGTGACGACGGTGTTACGGCAAGAGTTGGAACCCGCAAACCCAACCCGTGCCAGTGCCATGTCCACCCTAAGAAAAAGACTTGAGGATTACAACGATGAATATAATGATTCTCTTTTTTTCACACGCTCCAACAGGCATAAACCCAATTTAACTAGTACAAGCTCCTCCAATCCAAGTCCAGTCAACAGCTAATCACTTATTACCCTAACTCTCTTCATAACTTGAAATAAAATAAAATTCCAACAATTAGAAAATAAGAAAACAATAAAAACCAATATTTTAAAAATCGATTCAAACCGGCCGGTAGTACCTGTTGAACTGTCCGGTAGAACCGTTTAAACCGCCTGGTACACCCGGTTGAACCGCCCGATACACCCGGTTGAACCGCCCGATACACCCGGTTAAACCGTTTCTGAGCCGAATCCGGTATGGTATAAAAACCGGATTTAAAACATTGATAAAAACAATATGTATGATGATGAGTTGGAAGCCATACCTAAGGTTGCAAACGAACCAAACGTTCAGTGAATAGTTCATGAATTGTTTGGCGGGAAGTTCGTTTGTGTTTGTTCATTTAATGAATGAACGGACACAAACATGAAATTTCGTTTGTTTAGTTAAACGAAGAGACATGAACACGGCCACATTCGTTCATTTATGTTCGTTAAGGTTCGGTAACGTGTTCGTTTATGTACGTTTGTGTTTGATAATTTATCAGGGTTTTTAAGTTTTATTTTTTATTTAAGTACTTCAAAATTCCCGATAATAAATCATTTATTAAATATAGGGTATTACATATTAGTGTTACTCCTTGCTTGCTGGAAACCCTAGTCAAAAATTGTCGTTCTCGCTCTCATTCCAAGTAGACGTGATGCTGCTACACCCCTGCTCTCATTACAGTCTCCGATTTAGGGTTTATGCGCTCATGGTTTTCGTCATTCTTGGTACAAGATAGGGGTGGTTTGTATTCATTTATGTTCATGAACGCTTGTTTATGTTTGTTTCCTTCATTTGTGTTCGTGAACGTTTGTTTACGTTCGCTTTTGTCCGGTACCTAAAATTAGCGAAGAAACACAAATGAACATGTCCATTACCTTAATGAACAAACACTAACAAAAAAAAATCATATTCGGTAAGTGTTTACGAACAGTTCATAAACACATTATTTACTTAACAAACTCGTATTCGTTCGATTCGTTTGCAACACTAACTATAGGTCTAAAGATACCTATACTTCAACAAATCCCGATTTTTTATTTAACGTTAAACTACGGGGTGTGGAGGAGGATAGTCCTCAAAGGATGATCCGTCACGTAGATGTCCACGTAAGCAGGTATGAGGATGGGCTTAAAGGGGATGAACCTACGGTGTGGGGATGAGCCTCAATATATATATATGGATGAACCTACGGTGTGAGGATGAGCCTCAATATATATATATATAGGGGACCGCTAAAATGAAAACCACCTTCAGTTGTAAGAACCATGAAAACTAAACCGTACGGAGCGAGTTGGACCAAATTTTTTTTCATAAACGTAGATGCGTGTATTATAAACACATTTGTAAAAAAAAATTCAAAAAAAAATGTCGTGTGTGTAGTTTTGAGCACCACAAGTTTGTGTTTACGGGTACCGTAAATTTTAAATGTGGTGCTCAAAACTACACACACGACATTTTTTTTTTTTTGAATTTTTTTTTACAAATGTGTTTATAATACACGCATCTACGTTTATGAAAAAAAAATTTGGTCCAACTCGCCCCGGATCAAAAAGTTCTCATGGTTTTTACAACTGGGGTGGTTTTCATTTTAGCGGTCCCTTATATATATATATATATATAGGGGAGGGTTTAAATGAGAACGCTAAATATTGTGAGAACCGTGAGAACAAATGAAAAAACCGCGAGAAATTGGTCAAAAACGAATCAAATTCAAAAAAAATTTCTACACTTATCATTATTATTCGAATACAATGTTATAAATTTAATTTACACGTTTAAATTTACGTGAATTCGTAAATAAAGAAAATTTACACATGTGTAAGTTTGCCATTTACACATGTGTAAATCTGTTATATTTACACATGTGTAAAAAATCTAAACAGAGTGATTTTTGAAAGGAGAAATTGATTATTTGATGTTGTAAATTCTTGTTTTGATGTTGTATCTTAATTACAATGAGGTTTGTATTAAAAAAATTGGTTTTGATTGGTGTTCTCATTCGTTCTCACGGTTCTCGCAATATTTAGCGTTCTCAAGATAACCCTCCCCTATATATATATATATATATATAGGGTTAGGATCGTGTGAGAAGCACTAGGCTAATTGAGAAACTTGAGAAGCATTCTGGACCACCCATTTTCTCTAAGCTTTTCGTGATATACACATATGTATAGTTTAAAATCGACTATATACATATGTGTATAATTCAAGATTTGACAATATACATATATGTATATAGTCAATTTTAAACTATACATATGTGTATATTACGAAAAGCTTAGGAAAATGTGTGGTCCAGAATGCTTCTCAAGTTTCTCAAATAGGGTGGACTTCTTTTAGGATCCCTACCCTATATATATATATATATATATATATTGGGGATGGGCCTCAATATATATGTGTGTGTATGTATGTATGGATATGTGTGTATGTGTGGTATAAAAAAAAAAGAGGCCCGGCTTCAACGTTTAGGGGAGGACGGAGACGACCCGGGGGTGGGGGGGTGCAGGCTGTCGCCGCTCCTCAATGCACTGGGGACGAGCCCTGTACCAAGCAGTCTTACTAAAATGGTAATCGGTAGAGAAAACAAAATTGGGCGTTACACTCTTATGTCAACGATAATAATTAAACATAGATTGGGGAAAAATTGAAAAATATCTGTGGGCTGCATATCGTGTCTGAATTGAGTTTGATTTTTCTTTTGTTGTGAGAGCGAGCGGCGAATACGAACCTTTCGTCAGTCTTCACACCCATCACATTCCAATCAAACACCTTTAAAAGCCGAAAACCGCCATGCGGAAATTCGTAGCCCACAGAGCCAAACGTCTGATCTCAAACGCCACCGTTTCACTCCTCAATCCCCATCACCATCACCAATCATCTTTATCCTCTTCCAACCATTATTATTATTCCTATTCCTCCATTCTTCCTCGATTCTTCACTTCCGACACTTCAATGGCTTCCAACAACTCCACTCCACCCCTCACTGTTGATTCCTTAAACCCTAAGGTCGTTTTCTTATCTCTTTTAGTTCTGTAACTTGATTTGATTTTTAGCACTACTTAGGGTTTGTTGTTCTGGTTTATGTTGATTTATTGGATTGATACAGTTGATATAACTTATAAGTGAAGGAATTTGGGGGAAAATAATAAGTTGATTTAAACAATGATTGTATGGATGATTTGTGTGTTGATTTTTATTTTTTTTTTTATTTTGATTTTTAGGTTTTGAAATGTGAGTATGCTGTTCGTGGTGAAATTGTGTCTCTGGCTCAGGTAAGTTTAAAAAACCTAAATTTGAATAAGCTTGATTAATATATATGTATAGATTGGTAAAGAAGTTGTAAATTTAGTTGAATGATTAGTTTTTTTGATGTTTTTATATTATATTTATTTGTTGTTACAGAAATTACAGCAAGATTTGCAAGCAAATCCAGGTTCTCATCCTTTTGAGGAGGTATTGTTTTCTATGTGCTTTTGCTATTTTTATAGGTAGGGTTGTAAACGAGCCAAGCCGCGTGTGAGCTACTTGAGATCGGCTTGCTAAAAGCTTAATCGAGAGCTCGAGCTCGTTTATTATACAAGCTTTGATAAACTACTCGAGAGCTCGAGCTTTCGTAAGTTAAATGAGCCGAGGTCGAGCTCAGGCTCGGCTTGTTTACGTGCCTACAGTTGTAGGAAGTTGTAAGTTTTGCTTCACTGCTCATGTTTTTAAAATATATTTGCAGATAATTTACTGTAACATTGGAAATCCACAGTCTCTTGGTCAACAGCCAATCACCTTTTTCAGAGAGGTTTGTATTTTGCAATACTTTTTATTGTTGTATTTGTATGTTATTGTTGCTTAATGCTGTGTATTGTATAATGATAGGTTCTTGCATTATGCGATCATCCTAACATAATAGATAGGAGTGAAACACAGGGTTTGTTCAGGTATTACATATAAACTGGTCTCCGTTATGCACTTTTCTATAAGTTTCTGTATGAAGTCAAGTACCTTAATATGCATCATTTAACTTACAGTGCGGATTCCATTGATCGAGCATGGCAGATCCTTGATCAAATTCCTGGTAGAGCCACTGGTGCCTATAGTCACAGTCAGGTAAAACTGCCTTCTTTTGAGCTATGAAATATGTATATGTTTGTAAGTGTATACACTATATATGCGTGTGTTTAAACGAATTACTGTTCTGTAATAACATGACATGTTTTTTATCTGGTATCAGGGTATTAAGGGATTGCGTGACACTATTGCTGCTGGAATCGAAGCTCGTGATGGTTTTCCCGCTGATCCAAATGATATCTTCTTGACAGATGGTGCAAGTCCAGCGGTATAAAGATTTATATCCAGTGTTTCTTTTTTTTGCGCTTTTAACATGTTTTACATACATAATAATTTACAGATTGTATCATTTCTCTGTACCAGGTCCATATGATGATGCAGTTACTAATAAGATCCGAAAACGATGGAATTTTCTGTCCAATTCCTCAGTACCCTCTTTACTCTGCTTCAATTGCCCTTCATGGTGGCACTCTTGTATGTGTTTCTTATACCATTTCAACTCTGTTTCTTATTGTTTCGACAATGAATTTTCAAACTTTCATTACGTAAGAAGCATATGACAGAGCAATGCATAATCATGTTTCAGGTTCCTTATTATCTTGATGAAGCAACGGGTTGGGGACTTGAGATCTCTGAGCTCAAGAAGCAACTGGAAGCTGCTAGACAAAAGGGTGTTACTGTTAGGGCTTTGGTTGTAATTAATCCAGGAAACCCTACAGGCCAGGTAAGTATATATTCGGTTTTCAAAACACTTAGCAATTAGTAAATATATATTCGGTTTTCAAAACACTTAGCAATTAGTTCTCTTTTTTTTAATAAATTGTTTTAAAAATATATTTGTAGGTTCTTGCTGAGGAGAACCAACGAGATATCGTCGAGTTCTGCAAGAAAGAAGGTTTGGTACTTCTAGCAGATGAGGAAAGTAATTTGCCATGCAGTTGATGTGGTAAAAAATCGGATATCGGTCAAGGACCGATATTTGAGATATCGGTTATCGCGGTGGGATATCGGTAATTTTAATATCATGCAGACTATGTGTATATATAGCAATATAACACTAACAATTCAGTATACTCTTCCACCTTTAACAAATTAACCTTTTGCAACTTGCAAACCACTAACAATTAACAATTGACAATTAAGACTTAAAACACAAATAGCAGCAATAAGAAGAAAAACAAATGGTAGAACTAAGAAGAAAGGTACTGATATCTGGAAAATCGGTGATAAATCGGTCAGTATCGCCGATAATGGTGGTACTGATTTTCTGACCGATGTTTGGCACTGATATCTCACAAGGGGACCAATAACCGAATATATCGGCGATATTAACTGCTTAGGTAGTTTGACAAGTTAGTCAAAACATTATTTAAGAAAATATCTATTTACCTTAAATATTATGGACATGATGCAGGTATACCAGGAAAATATTTATGTTCCCGAGAAGCAGTTTCACTCTTTCAAGAAAGTAGCTCGTTCAATGGGATACGGTGACAAGGATATCCCTTTGGTTTCTTTCCAATCCGTGTCTAAAGGTAGTTTTATTTCGTTAGATAATAACACTAGTCGTGCAAGATATTGAATCCGACTAAAATGCTACTAATTTTCATTTTCAGGGTATTATGGTGAGTGCGGGAAAAGAGGTGGTTACATGGAGGTGACTGGTTTTAGTCCCGAGGTTAGGGAACAAATTTACAAGGTGGCATCTGTGAATCTGTGTTCGAATATTTCCGGTCAAATTCTTGCTAGTCTTGTTATGAGCCCTCCTAAGGTACGTTTGGTTTTATTATACGGCAAGTGGTTAATTCATTAATCATTATGATTATAAGTTTAATATGTGCACGTATGCAGGTTGGAGATGAATCTTATGAATCATATTCTGCTGAAAAGGATGGCATCCTACAATCCCTCGCAAGGCGTGCAAAGGTCACTTTAAATTATATCCGATTAATCATCAAGTTGAGGATGATATTTGATAAATAATTTTGGCTTTTTATGTTTTTTTTACCTTATTTGTTATCGTACGATAGACATTGGAAGATGCACTGAACAGCTTAGAGGGTGTTACTTGCAACAAAGCTGAAGGTGCAATGTATCTTTTCCCGCGCATTGTGCTACCCAACAAAGCAATAAAAGAAGCGGAATCACTTAAAAAAGCACCAGATGCATATTATGCCGCTCGACTTCTGAACGCTACTGGTATAGTTGTAGTTCCTGGTTCTGGTTTTGGTCAGGTAAGAAACTAGTCTTTTTAAATACTACGTTTATTAAGTTTATATGCTCGGATGTACTTTGTTTACCTGTGTTGGTAGTTTAATAGTTGATTGTTTTGGTTGGTTTACAATAGGTTCCCGGGACTTGGCATTTTAGGTGCACGATATTGCCACAAGAGGAAAAGATTCCAGCCATCGTTTCACAGTTGACTGAATTTCACAAAAAGTTTATGGATGAGTTCCGTGATTAAAAGGGCGTGCGCGTAGTTTGTCTCTTTTATCGAAATAAAGGGTAAAATAAATCCTGTTACAGCTTTTTTTGCTAAATGTTTTGTTAGCTGTGCGTGGAACGTTGTAAAATGGAAACTCTGACCAAGATTCCCAACGAGTGAGACTTGTTTTGTGTTGATTTATCCCAAGAGCATAGTTATTACTAGCATTCTTGCTATTAAACATTTTGGTTCTGCGACTCTATCTACCCTAAAATCTTTTACGGGATAGATGGAATAATTTGTGAGGTGTATCAACACAAGGCATAAAAATTGTTGATCATCAACAGATGAACTTTTGGCAAGTAGAGGACAGGAATCAAAGTAATCTTTGAACTGACATTTGAGTCAAAGGAGTTCTTTTGTCATGTGAATATTTTGTGGCTCGGATATAGGTAATCTGAGTGGACCCATGAAAGTAATGGTTATTGGGGTACTATAGAAAGAAAGTAAACTAAAAGAAGAATATGTTCCAAGCCATTTGGTCATTCTTTCTCCATCTTTAGCTAAAAAAACACTAGCGGACCGAACACTTGGGTGGCCGCTTATTGATTTGTTTGTTTTTGGCTGCCATTTGAGAATGATCCGAGAGTCGGCCACCTTAGCTGCTTATCATGGGGTTGTGATATTAAAGGCCGTGTACGGCAATACTTGTGATTGTGGGTCACTAGTTTTGTCATGTTATGTACTCGGTCGTTATTAGTGTCCCAACTCTTGGCTAACGGGACCCAAGAAGTGCAAGCGCTTCGGTGTACACTTTGCATTCCCCAAGAAGTGCAAGCGCTTCAGTGTACACTTTGCATTCCCTAAAGATCTGGATGAGTGGTTAAGCACAATTGAGTATATGCCATCTTCAAAGATATGTTCTCTCATAGATTCTCTATTCTCTCACTGCCAAAAACATATGCATACTATAATAGGCTTGGTAAGCACACACCGCCTACAAAATGTAAATCTGATATATATAGGCATCTTGCAAGATAATAAACCAATGAGGAATCGACCAAACAAATCCGAGGCGACCAAACAACACATACCCGTCGGGCCCAAAGCCCAAATGCAACAATGAATCAATCAAACAATAACGCATAAGGTACAATAAGTTAACGTGGACAACGGCGTACAACAAAGTATAACGTACAAACAAACAAAGGGCACAAAGGTTGATAATTGATGTTATATATACAAGTAAATATAACATCTTTGCTTACAAAAATAACAGCTCAAATGTTCAGTTTATCTTTTTATCTGATCTCCAACCCAACCCAACCCAACCCAACCCAACCCAACTAAACCTCACTTGCTTAAAAAGTTGGCAATTTATATAATATCGATTATCGACCATTGTGCATTACAAGTGACCATAGGCTCAAATTAAAGTAGGCGTGGTTGCTTGTTAAAAGTCATCTCAATCACCAACAAAAAGAGTCATCATCACTGCCTAATATTAGTTGAGCCGAGTCCGATATAACCTGTAAACAACAACAAAAAGGCTAAGCAAAGCTTCATAGCCTAAGCCACCATTCCACCAAAGTATCATTAACATCTCATAAGCCACAAGGCAAGCATCCTTGCCCTTGAGACTCAACCCAGCATCATAGCCTGAGTATCTTAAAAGACACAGATGACATCAAAGAATACCAAATATAAAGATAAGCAACAACAAAATCAAATTTAACTCGGTGACGGACCCATAAATTATTTGTTGGGGGTGCGGATGAGGTGTTCAACCATATTTTCAAGGGGTGCGGTCGGGTTTTTTGCCTAAAATATACAATAATTTTTTTCCAAGGGGTGCGGCCGCCCACCATGGCCAAAGGGTAGGTCCGCCCCTGGTTTAGCTACATAACAACCACAGATACAAAGACCCGATTAAAGCTTTTTTGGGAACACATCATATACAGGGCTCAACTACATATCATCGTCTTTGCATTCGGAGAAGAAACTCCGATTCAAGCAACCAAAGAACGTAAACTTAAACGTAACAAATCCAAAGACACATCATATACACGGCTCACCAAAGGATCATCACTTCTTCATTTCGAAGGTCAACTACGATTCAACCAAAACGAACACAAATTTAACAATTACTAGAGTCATAGCCTCAACATTTCCAAGATAGAATCCGATTCAACGGAGCAACGGTTTTTTCAAAACAACCCAAAGAAAGGAACACTCAGTCATACATGATAACGATCGACGACAAACAACAACCAAAACGAAAGTCAGTCGACGACTTCTAGAGAGGAAAGAGGTGTTGCGATAACGAGAGAGACATAGAATAGGTGAAATACAAAACAACACTAAAAAAAGGCCATCAAACAACAGGTGCCCATCGGGCTCAAAGCCTAAACACAAAAACAAATCAAAGAATAATGTGCATAAGGTACAATAAGTTGCTGGTGACAACAACAATGCATAACGTACAAACAAACATGGCTTTCCACAAAGCTTGATAATTGATATTATATAAATGTTTTGAGGAACCAGTCAGAATGGAGATCGAAGCTCCACTTGTTCACTGGTGGAACTTGTGCAAAAAAAAAGGGTAACTTTGTAGAAATGTAACCAAGTTTACCAACTGTTTCAATTAAGTCACTGAAAATTTTTTTTGTTTCTTTAAAGTCACTGAAGTTTCATTTGTTGTTTTAATACTATGCAATTATCAGGTTACCATTGATGATATGTCAGGTTTCGTAGAAAAATATGATTTTTTTTTTATTATAATGAACTTTGAAAATATTAGTTTCCCCAATCAAATACAAAAATTACATCATTCGTAACATCAATTGAAAGTATGAAACGACACACAAGATTTTTCTGGAGATGACGTCGAGATTTTTCGTCCCCACCGAAGATTGACAATGACATGACACACAAGAGGAGTTATGAGAAGGAAAAAAAAGAGGTAGAAACATCCTGGATACGACAGCGAGATTTTCCATCACCGGAGCGACTTTTTTGGGCGCATAAAAGAACTTCTTTGTTCTCATGACGAACAAGATGTTCACCAGATCTGGAAAAGTAGAGAGGTCCAACAAAGCCCTCTTTTATGCTAATTTCGTTTTTTATTCATACAATAAAGACATTACTTTATTTTTATAGCTTATGAATGAAAGTTAATTATAGTTTCATTGGGCAATTCATGTGGGCTGGGAGGAATTCGTAGGTTCAAGGTGTTGTCCATGGTTTGGTCGATCGAAAGTTTGAAGAGTTCATGGTGGTTGGGAGGTTTACATTATCTTTTGATTTTACAAAATCTACTTAACATGTATATAATATGCACATAAGCACTAAAAGAAAAAATAAAAAAAAGTGGTAACCTGATAACCTGGTAATTACACACTAATAAAACACTAAATTTAAGTTTAGTTACTTTAAAGAGACAAAAAAAAGTTTAGATGACTTAATTGGAACAATTAACAAACTTGATTACATTATTTTCCAAAAAAAAAAAACTACATGATGTCATATAAACATACGAATTTAAAAAAAAATAGAAAAGGTCCAAAAGCACAATACTCATTCTAGAACCAATAACTCGGTTAGTGTAACACCTCGAAAATTCACGTCCTATAATGTATTGACACGTGTCATAAGTTTGAATGTGTGAACGAATGTTCTAGAAGGACTAAAGTTGACAAACCTGGAAAGTATGTGAAAATAAGGGTTCAATTTGTCAACAAGAGATAAATATACTTTACAGTAACCCTACATGATGCTCATACCTTCAAACGAATAAATCATGGATCATACGAAGCTAAAAATGAAAGAAAGTGAGATTACAAACTACAGGGGTTAAATGTGTCAACATGTTTAAGTTATACCTCTGAGTGACCTTTTAGCAAACCCGAAGCTTTGTAACGTTTAATTATGCTCACTAGAATGCACGATATAAATTTCATAAAGTTTCGTTATCGTATGAGAAAGTTATGATCAAATTCGTGTACAAGGGGTTAAAGCGTCAACGTTGAAAATTATGACTTTTCGGGTAACAACAAAGTGGCCAAGGACTTAGCAAAGAAGATATAAGTCTTGGAGCCCTTATATGTCAATTTGGAGGGCTCAAAATGCAAGATATATAAGTGGGATGACCTTTCGAAGAGCCAAGAGCCAAGTTGCAAATGTTAAAACATTTAAACCTGAAAACAGGTATCAGGCGGGCCGCGTAAGCCTTGCCAAGGTCTTACGCGGGCCGCGTCAGACCCCTAGATGAAGAAAATCGTGAAAGTTGGCTGTTCAGCCTTGGAACCGACTTAAGAAGATATTTTCTCATCCATGGGCGACCCCTAAACATTCCTAGGCCCTTAGGGACATGTGTGGATGATCCATGACCATTGCTAGGCTTGTGTGTCAATGATCTAGTGAGTTTTGAACACTATATAAAGGCCTCATGTTGCAACCATTGATCACACCTCACTTCTGCATTTCTGGAGCTTCCTGGAGCTTAAGAGCAGACCCTAAGCCTTCCTAATTGTGCATAGGACTTCAGTAAGTATGCTTAACCTTTCTTAGTTGAGTTTTTACTTAGTTTTAGCTTAAAAGTCAAACCGTCGTAATTACCGTTTAACTTAGCGATTAATCATTGATGGTCCAGTGATTAGTCGAATTGAAAGTAGTTATAAGTTGGTAATTATGTGGGCAATAAACCCTTAAAAGGGCACCCTCTGATTCCCACTCTAACTAGGTCAAATGTCGGGTCAAACTTGTTATTAAAAAGTCAACAGGATCCTAATTTGCGATTTAAAACATAATTAACAATGTAGAAGCTTTGCAACCTGTTTTATTACTCATATAACTTAGTAATTAATGTAAGAACATGTCTAAGCATGTTTGATCCGACAATTTTCTGTTTAGACCCGGTTCGGAACCGAAAGTCGCAAAACTTTGACTTTTGCTTTGACTTCAGTTCTGACCCGATTTAGTATGAGTTGGAAATGCCTTAGAGCTTCCTTAGGACCAGGCTACATGTTAGCATAACCCTCTGTGGTTGGTTCATTGATTATCCGATTCGTTTACATGTTTCCGTTAATTGCTTAAATGTTGACCAATATGCCCTTTTGACCATAAAACGAGAATTTTAGATATATGAAAAGACAATAACCTTTGTTACTGATTTATAAACATGTCCCTAAAAGTTTACATCAGTTGGAGGTCTAGATTAGGAGTTATGCTCATTAGCGTAATTATAACGCCTTTTAGTAATTAAAAGGCGCAATTAGCATAAAGCCTATCAAAACCCAATTTTTGACACCAAAACTTTTACCCACTGATGTAATATAATATTTTGGGATTTTTAAAGATTTTTAATTATTTTTTTACCTGCTCATAACCTAAGGTTATGGCATTAATTCGGTAAATACCGAATATACCCTTTTCGGTCATAAAATGAGTTTTACATAGTATTTTGACACCAATCCAATTGCTACTGATTTTATATAATAAATAAAGTATTTTGAACTTTATAACCTGATCAGAAAACTCATATTTCCTGTATAACCCGGAAATCGCTTAAAATGGCTTTTAAAGCATATTAAACGCATAGTTTGAGTTTAAAACCTTTTTGTCACATAAGACTTATTATCAACTGATATGACCTAATAAAATAAGTTATTCTACTGATGTATTCGGAACCGAATCTCATAATTTTAATTAACCTCTTTTATAATCTTTAAAATGACCAAAATACCCCTACGGGGCTTATTTTGAGATTTAACTCGTTTTGGGCATAATGGAAGATATCCTATTGATATCACAACATATTAAAGGCATATTAACTTAGGAAACATGTATATGACTCTTTTGGTTACTCGTTACGCACTTGTCGCGTTCGGATCAGCCTATGTAACTAGTTTGCATATTTTAGCCGAAACGGGTCAAACCATATCATTTTTGTCTCAAAATCCAGAATGTGTTTAAGTTACCCATATTAAACAAGTATACAAGCTTTTCGGGTCAAAACCACGTTTTAATCCGGTCTTCGCTTTATCATGCGTTTGAACCGTATCTTCCTTTTGAAAACTAACCGGTCTAAGTCAAGGCTTAATTAAAGACCCGTTAGAATTCTAATAGGTTATTAAAAAACCTTCATTCCAGATTAGGAGCCCAGTAAAAGCTATCTGTACTTGCTGAATTGATATACGGCTGGGATTGAATTTATATTTAGCTCAGGTAAATACTTTTAACTTATTTTCCCTATACGGGCTTGGGGTACGGTATATAAAATACCGCTTGGTCGGGCATTAAATCTTCCATCGTATGGTGGTTAATTGATATTGATCGGCCCGTTTAAATTGTTTTGTTTGCTTAAAGCCTTTGGGAGGTTAATGATCATGTCCCGGATATCCTTGGCATCATTTTACGAAATGGCCACGACCTTAGCACGCGCGTGTAGGCGTACACCCGCTAGTGAATTTATAAACAACAAGGTATAACCGCTGGTAATGGGAACAACCCGCCGCGGGACTATATCATGTGGTGTGTCTATTAAGCTTTAACCCGGCACGAACCGGGCTACTGAACGCATAAGGAACATGTAATTCTTTTACAAGTTTATATATTTAAATAATTATCCCAAGTTATGAAAAGTTTGTGCCACGTGCATTCAAATCAATTTTATTAAACTTTTCAAAATGAGTCAGTTGATAGTATTTACCAGTGTAAACTGTCGTATTTTTCAAAAAGGCTAAATGCAGGTACTATACGAAATAGGCTGGCTACTCCAGGCATCAATAATAAAGTCTCGCAAGCTTTAGTGTCACACCCCGATTTCCACGTGTCACCGGTGGGCCCGGTGGGGGAGTATCGTGACGTGGTTGGCAACATAATAGTCAAACAACACAATAATCAATATGCACAGCGGAAACAATTTAAAAATATGATACAACCGAATTTAATATTGAAATATCAAATGTCACAATATTCAGAAGTTATCCACAGATGGATGGAAAATAAAATAGTATTAATGGTTCAACAGACTTCAGGCATCTTAAGCTTGCGAGACTTCTATTGATGCTACGGAGAAATCCCAGCCAATTACGCTTAGTACCTGCATTTAATCTTTTTGGGAAAATACGTCAGTTTACACTGGTAAATACAATCAACTGACTCATTTTGGAAAATGATTGAAAATTGGTTTGGATGCACGTGGCATAAACATTTTATTTAACTTGGGAGAATTATTTAATATTATAATCTTGTGAACGAATTACATGTTCCTTGTGCGTTCAGTAGCCCGGATCTTGTCCGGGTTAAAGATCAATAGACACACCACATTATTCTTTTGTGCACTGACGGGTGTACGCCTACACCCCGCGCTTAAGTCGTGGCCATTTCGTAAAATGATGCCAAGGATATCCGGGACATGGTCATTAACCCCCCAAAGGCTTTAAGTAACAAGACTGTTTAAACGAGCCGATCAAATTTATTCAATTACCCATTCAACGGTGGAGTATTTGATGCCCGATCAAGCGGTATGCTATATACCGTAACCCAAGCCCGTATAGGGAAAATAAGTTAAAAGTATTTACCTGAGCAATGTATAAATCACAATAAGCAAATTGCAAGTAGCTTTTACTGGTTCTCCTAATCTGGAACGAAGGTTTATAATAACCTATTAGAATCCTAACGGGTCTTTAGTTAAGCTTAAGCTTAGACCGGTTAGTTTCAAAGATACGGTTTGTACGCACGATTAAGCGAAAACCGGATAGAATGTGATTTAGACCCGACAAGTTTAGAGACTTGTTTAATATGGGTCCTTCATGCACATTCTGGATTTTGAGATAAAACCGATAAGGTTTGACCCGTTTCAGCTAATTTATGTAAACTTGTTACATAAACCGAACCGAACGCGTAATAAGCGTAACGGGTAATAATGAGAGGCATTTACAGGTTTCCTAAGTTAATATGCTCCATATATGTTGTGATATCAGTAATATATCATTTATTATGCCCGAAGTGAATTTAAACACAAACTATGCCCCGTAGGGGTAGTTTGGTCATTTTAAAGGTTGTAAAAGAGTTTAAGTAGTATCCTGAGTTACAGGTCTGATGTAATCATCAAAAATACTTAGTTTACTGATTTATAACAGTAAGGTATTGTAGGTATGTGAAATTTATCAATTATAACCAAACTATGCCCCGTAGGGGTATTTTGGTAATTTCACATAAGCCGAAAAGCTCAAAACCGAAGTATGAGTTTATCAACCTTTGCTTACTGTTAAAATATTATAATTTTCTCAAATATCAGTAGGTATCAACCCTTGTATGTTTAATATAGTTATAGCACATACTATGCGTTAAAAAAACGCTTAAAAGGCGACTAAAGGCCATTTCCAGGTTCGATACTTAAATCTGATATTTTTATATTTCCATAAGGCTTAAAATAATTTATTTAACATATATAATCAGTAGCAAAAGGTTTGGAGTCGTTTAGATATGTAAAACTCATTTTATGGCCTGTTAGGGCAAAACCGACAATTACCGGATTAAGCCTACGACTACTAGTTATGCTCAGCCTAAAATTAATTAAAAATCTTTAAAAATCCCAAAATAATATATTATATCAGTGGGTAATAAGTTTGATATCAAAAGTAGGCTTAACTAGGCTATACGCTAATTATGCCGTTTAATTAACATAAAGCTTTAAGTTTACGATAATGAGCATAACTCTCAATCTACAATTCAAACTGATGTCAAACTTTGCATACAAGTTTATATATCAGTAATTAAAGTTTCTACTCTTTTACATTTCCAAAAATCACGTTTTAAGGTAATAGGGGCATAATGGTCAACATATGAGCGATTAACGGAAACATGCATATTAATTGGATAACTAATGAACCAAGGTGTATAATCACCGAGGGTTGTACTAACATGTAACCTAGTCCAATTAAAGCTCTGAGGCATTTTTAAAACATGCCTAAACGGGTCAGAACTGAAAGTCAAAGTATAAGTCAAACTATGCGACTTTTGGGTTCCGAACCGGGTCTAAACAGGAAATTGTCGGGTTGAACATGTTTAGACATGTTCTTACACTTATTACCAAGTTATATAAGTGATCAAACAGGTTGTATATGTTCTACATTGCTAATCATGCCCAAATTGTAATTTAAACATTCTGTTGACTTTTTCTTAACAAGTTTGACCCGACATTTGACCTAGTTAGAGTGGGAATCAGGGGGAACCCTCTCAAGGTTTTATTACCCACATAATTACCAACTTATAACTACTTTTGATTCGACTAATCACTGGACCATTAGTGATTAATCTTAAAGTCAACCGTTAATTACGACGGTTTGACTTTTAAGCTAATACTAAGCTAAAACTTAATTTAGAAAGGTTTAACAAGCTTACCCAGGTCCTATGCACGAAATGTGATCACTTGAGAGCAGGCTTGAGCTCCAGAATTGATCAGGAATGCAAATGAAGGTGTGAGGAATGAGTTGAAGTCTTGTGGCCTTTTATTGTGGATTAATCACCACAAAACATTGACAAACAAGTCTATCAACTAACCACAACATTCCACCAAGTGTCCCTAGTGTCTAGGACTGTTTAGGGGTCGCCCACAATGCAAAGATATCGCTTAAAGATCAAATACCCGCGAATACAGGAGCCTGTCCACGTTTTCTGTATCTGGCGTCCTGACGCGGCCCGCGTAAAGGTAGGTTAACCTTTACGCGGCCCGCCTTAACCTTGCTATCAGATTTTACATTTTCTAGTTTTTGCATCTTGTCTCTTGGCTTCACGAAAGGTCAACTAAGTTTAATAGTTGCATTTTGACCCCTTAATATTTACCTACAAGGGCCTTAAGGCTTGTACCCACTTTGCCAAGTCCCTGTCACTTCCGGTTAACCCGAAAAGTCATAACTTTCAACGTTAACGCTTTAACCCCTCGCATACGAATTTGATCATAACTTTCTCATACGATAACGAAACTTTATGAAATTCATATCGTGCATTCTAGTGAGCATAATTTACAGTTACAAAGCTTTGGGTTTGTCAAAAGGTCACTCAGAGGTAAAACTTAAACATGTTGACACATTTAACCCCTGTAGTTTGTAATCTCTCACTTTTAGCTTCGCATGATCCATGATTTATTCGTTTGACGTTATAAACATCATGTAGGGTTAATGTACAATATATTTATTCACTGTTGACACTTAGAATACGTATATTCACATACTTTCCGTGTTTGTCAACTTTAGTCCTTTCATAATATTCTTTCACACGTTTAAACATACGACACGTGTCTACACATTATAGGACGTGAATTTTCGAGGTGTTACATCCTCACCCCCTTAAAATAAATCTCGACCCTAGATTTACTGAAATAAATAAGGGTACTTTTCTTTCATCGTGGATTCAACTTCCCACGTGTATTCGGGACCTCTACGGGCATCCCATTTGACCTTTACTATAGGTACATGCTTCCTTCGAAGCTTCTTAACCTGTCGATCTTCAATCGACAAAGGTTTTTCCACAAATTTTAAGCTCTCATCTATATGCACATCTGTATGCGGTATTACCAGTGATTCATCAGCGAAACAGTTTTTCAGATTGCAGATGTGGAACACGTTGTGAATTCTACTGAGCTCTTCTGGTAAGTTTAACTTATAGGCAACTGACCCGATACATTTGATAACCTCGAAAGGTCCTATGTATCTCGGGCTTAGCTTGCCTTTCTTACCAAATCGCATCACCCCCTTCCAGGGTGATACCTTCAGCAACACTTTATCACCTACCTCGAAGTGAAAAGCTTTACACTTTGGATCTGCGTAACTCTTCTGCCTATCATGGGCAGCTTTGAGACGGTCACGAATCTGGAAAATTTTGTCCGTTTTTTCGAACACTATCTCTGGTCCTGATAATTGGACATCTCCAACTTCCGCCCAACAAACTGGCGTTCTACACTTTCTACCATATAATGCCTCAAAAGGCGCAGCCTTGATGCTGGTGTGGTAGCTATTGTTGTAGGAGAATTCGATTAATGGTAGGTGTTTATCCCAACTACCACCCAAGTCAATCACACATGTACGAAGCATGTCTTCCAACGTTTGAATAGTACGCTCACTCTGGCCGTCCGTCTGAGGATGATAAGCCGTACTAAAATTCAAACGAGTGCCCAAAGATTGTTGGAAACTCTTCCAAAAATGTGACGTGTATCTAGTATCTCTGTCAGAGATAATGGCCACAGGTATGCCATGTAAGGCTACAATCTTATCCACGTACAACTGGGCTAACATATCGGAGCTATAAGTCTCATTGATGGGTAAGAAATGAGCTGACTTAGTCAGTCTATCAACTATAACCCATATTGTATCATTGCCTTTCCTTGTCTTTGGCAACTTGGTGATGAAATCCATCGTCACCATTTCCCACTTCCACGTAGGAAGTTCAGGCTGTTGTAGCAAACCTGACGGCTTTTGATGCTCAGCTTTGACTTGCGCACATGTCAAGCATTTAGCTACATAGGCAGCTACAGACTTTTTCAAGCCTATCCACCAATAGTTTGCCCTTAGATCCTGGTACATCTTATCAGCTCCAGGATGAACGGAGTATTTGGAACTATGGGCTTCCCGGAGGATGACATCTCGAAGCCCTCCATAAATTGGAACCCATATTCGTCCATTTAATCTTAGAATTCCGTCCTTGCTAAGAGTTAACTGCTCCTCAGTTACTCCTAACTTTTCATTAGGATAGTTAGCTTGCAACACAGCTTCCTTCTGTGCAGCTAACAACCTTTCAATCAAATTATTCTTTATCTCCATGCTCTTGGCATTGATTCGGATGGGTTTCACCCTCTCCTTTTGACTCAAGGCATCGGCTACATTCGCCTTGCCGGGATGATATCTGATTTCACAATCATAATCATTTAAAGTTTCTATCCAGCGGCGCTGCCTCATATTTAATTCCTTCTGTTTAAACAGATGTTGGAGGCTCTTGTGATCAGAATAAATCACACACTTGACACCATATAGATAGTGCCTCCAAAGCTTCAGTGCGAATACAACGGCACCCAGTTCCAAATCATGGGTGGTGTAGTTCTTTTCATGCACTTTTAATTGTGGTGAAGCGTAGGCAATAACTTTGCCTTTCTGCATAAGCACACACCCCATCCCGGTGTGCGATGCATCACAATAAACCATAAAATCTTCGATTCCATCAGGCAATGTCAACACAGGAGCATTGCTCAACTTCTGCTTGAGAATATCAAAGGATTCTTGCTGCTTAGGACCCCAAACAAACTTAACCTTCTTCTTAGTTAGGGAGGTTAGGGGTGCAGCAATCCTTGAAAATTTTTCAATGAAACGCCTGTAATATCCTGCTAATCCCAGGAAGCTACGAATTTCTGTAGGCGTCTTTGGCTCTTGCCAGTTCATAACTGCTTCATCCTTAGCGGGATCCACCTGGATACCACGCTCACTAACCACATGTCCAAGGAATTGGACTTCACGAAGCCAAAATTCACATTTAGAGAATTTGGCATAGAGCTTCTCCTGCTGAAGTAATTCCAGAATGCATCGAAGGTGCTTCTCATGGTCAGCTTGGTTCTTCGAGTAGATGAGGATGTCGTCAATGAAAACGATGACGAATTTATCCAAGTAAGGCTTGCAGACGTGATTCATGAGATCCATGAACGCGGCTGGTGCATTAGTGAGCCCAAAAGGCATCACTAGGAACTCGTAGTGACCGTAACGAGTCCTAAATGCGGTCTTGTGAACATCTTCATCTTTAACCTTCAACTGATGGTAGCCTGACCTCAAATCAATCTTCGAGAAATAACTTGCCCCTTGAAGCTGATCGAACAGATCGTCGATCCTGGGCAAAGGATTCCTATTCTTGATCGTGACTTTATTAAGCTCGCGATAGTCGATGCACAGACGCATCGACCCATCCTTCTTCTTGAAAAACAGGATTGGCGCGCCCCAAGGAGATGAACTAGGTCTAATGAAACCTTTAGCCAGCAATTCATCTAGCTGCGTCCTCAACTCCTTCATTTCTGTGGGTGCCAATCTGTATGGTGCTCTAGCAACAGGTGCTGCTCCGGGGATGATATCAATCCTGAATTCCACTTGCCTATCTGGTGGCAAACCAGGTAGTTCTTCCGGAAAAACTTCTGGGTATTCCGAAATGACAGGGATGTCTTCTATCTTCGGTTTAGGCTCATCAATAATCACTTGTGCCATGTAGATGACACAACCTTTCTTTAAACACTTGGATGCCTTGAGCATAGTCACTTGCTCAGGCAATCCATACCGGGTATCTCCCTGAATAGTAAGTGGTTCGCCAGACGGAGTCTTGATCACCACTTGCTTCTTATTACAGACGATTTGGGCCTGGTTATGAGATAACCAGTCCATACCCAGAACAATGTCAAAACCAGCTAACTTCAAAGGAAGTAATGACAAGGGAAAATAGTGGTTCTTAATGGATATGGAACATCCATCTAATATGGTTGAGGCGGTTTCTATGGTGCCATCAGCCAATTCCACCTCATATTTCACTCTTAAGTTTTTAACAAGTAAATTCAGCAATTTACAAAACTTATTATCTACAAATGACTTATCAGCTCCTGAATCGAAAAGCACTCTTGCATAAACGTCATTTATAAGAAATGTACCTGTTATCACATTGTCATCATGGACTGCTTCCTTTGCATCCATTTTGAAGACCCTAGCATTGGTCTTCTTGGCCTCTTCAGGCTTCTTAGCGTACTTAGGACAGTTGGTTTTAATGTGGCCCTTTTCATTGCAACGGTAGCACGTTGCGTCTTTCATCTTCTTGCAATCCAAGGTTTTGTGATCCGTGGACTTGCATATACCACAAGCATAGGTTTTTGACTGAGTCTGTGAGTTTGACTCAAGTCTGCACTTTCCATAGTGTTGTTTCTTGCAAATTTTGCATTTGGGCTTCTCACCAGAATGATGCCCATCTTTCCTTGACTCCGATCCTTTCTTGTTGTCACCGTTCCCACGGTGCTTCTTGTTCGATCTCCGTGAACTATCATCTTCACGTTTTCTCTTCTCAGCCTCTTTGTTTCTCAGTGATCTTTGTCGGACCGCATCCAGAGTAAGTGACAAAGATATGTCAGCTACAGACCTGAAGGTAGCTGGCCGAGAAGCTTTCACGCTTGCCTTGATTTCCGGGGCTAAACCACCGATAAAACGAGCTATTCTTTTTGGTTCCGGGGTCACCAGATAAGGAACCAACCGGGACATTGTGTTGAAGCTCGTTAGGTAAGCTTGACAGTCAAGGTTTGTTATCACCAATGATAGAAAATCAGACTCTATCTTCTCCACCTCATGCTGAGGGCAGTAATTTTCCCTGATAAGGGCAACAAATTGATCCCATGACATATTGTACAATGGGATTTTCCCGGTGGCTTGAATCAGAGATCTCCACCATGCTAAAGCTTCACCCTTAAAGGACTGCGACACAAACTTAACCACATCCCTCTCAGCGCATCCGCTGATATCCACAACCGTGTCCATCTCGTCTAACCACGTCATGCAGTCGACGGCTCCTTTTTCCCCAGTAAAATCCCTGGGCTTACAAGACACGAAGTACTTATAGGAGCAACCCTTGTTACGGGGTTCTTGATTCAGCACTATCTGCTGAGATGGGACACTTTGATGGTTGGTGGACTAACGATCATCACCATCTTTCTTGGGTCCATCATTTTTGGGAGGTGGCTTGCTGTGAGCCTCAAAGTGTGTTTTGGGCTTTGAGGGCGGCGTAGATAGGGTCCTACTCCGAGTCCCACTATAATCTTCGTACTGCCGTTCCAAGGCCCTTGTAACTGCGCCATCTACTAGCGCTTTCAATTCAGCACCCGTCAAGGTAATTCAAGCGTTATCATTTTCCTCCACTGGATGGCTATTAATCTCGTCTGAGTTAGCCATTTAAATTGAACTATTGCAGAAAACAAGGACAATAGTTTATTTGGGAGTTTATCATGGAATTGTCTTTTATGGCAATTCATTAACCATGGTACAGAGACCATATTTGGTTAATTTATAAATCATATTTATTTAGGATTTCTATTATAATTTATCCTAATTATAAAACAATAACAGTTTTATTTGTGACACAAAAGGCCTAGTCACATGGACACTTTTAATTTAATCTATGATTTCAGAGAATCAAAACATTAAGGTATACTGGCACAATAGGCCTAGTCACAAGGACATTTATAAATTATAAGCTATGATTTCAGAGAATCAAAGCATGAAGGTTTGAACCTAGTTCATTACCTTTATCTGACAGGGAGTCATCGCTACCACTGTCTTTTGGCTCATATGGAAATGAGCAGGGCCCGTAGGCACCATATTACCACGTATGGTAAAAATATGATCATCTTAATTGATGACCTAAACCCATGATTCAGAGATCATAAAATTGGGTTAGGAATCTTTAGAAAGATCCTTTTTCATAAAAATGACGTGTGTGATTTTAACGAATCACTTCTGCCAGGAGTGTTAACATGTTTTCAGATGTTAACTTGGATTTGAATCTTTTGAACAGGTCTTACCATCTTGGCCCGGTCTTAAAATGACCCGAAGGCTAGGTTTCACTCTTTAAGATTCTTAATTAATAATTACATAGGCAGATTATTTCAAAAGGAATGATTTTAATTTATTTATTTCATTTATAATTTATATATGCACAAAATGGCAAACATAAAATTTATAAAACAAACATTCCATTGATTTATTATAATATTACATGCTGCCCTAAATGGGTCTTTTCAACAAACAATTACCCACGCAGGGGTCAATCAACATGCTCGTCCACGCAGGGACATTAAACAAACATAATAGTCCACGCAGGGACTTTAAGCAAACATCATACCCTCGCAGGGGTTAACGGAAGATAGACCCACGCAGGGGTCAAAACAAACACACATACATACCCACGTAGGGGCTTAAACAAATACAGCAATTACAGGCCCACGCAGGGGCTCAACTGATGCAAGGAAAAACAACAGTAGAAGGATTCAATGATCCTTCTTGCTTTTCCCTTTGATCAAGCTTGTTAATCCTTGGAAGAAAGTCTGTCTCTCCCTGCGGTCTCTGTGAACTTCCCGTTCAACTTGATTCAACCTCTGAAGGAGTTCTTCATGCTCAGGTGGGGAGAACCTAGGCGGCTGTGATTGAGTCCGAATAATAGGCCTAGGAGGTATCTGGTACCCATGTGTTGGGTACCCTACTCCCCATGGATCTCCATAGGGTCCTTGGGTGTTGTAGTTAGCCGCTACCATGTAAGGGTCGGCCTCCGCGTAACCATAGTTATGGTGAGTCGGCGGTTCAAACGGGTTATACGCCATGGAACCCGTATATGCTGGAATTGGGTTGTCAAAACCCATTGGCGGTGGCTGTGGTACAGCTGGGTGGGAGGGTCCACCCATTTGTGGGTCCTCCTGATGTGGCGGATAGTGACTGCCACTGGATTGACGTGGGGAACTGAAATGGAAATCCCCTGCTCGTGACGACATGCGCGCATCGGTTCTCCTTCGCCTTGGCGGTTGCGGAGGTGCCGGTTGCACTGGCGGCGTTGGAGGCGGTGGCGTGACTGCCACGAATCTGGAATCCACAGAGGGATCCTGTTGTTGTTGCGGCTGCTGCTGCTGAGGCGATGAATGGTGAGGAGGTGTATAGTACCATTCGTGCCTGGTGAACATGGCTTGAAAACTGTCTGGACCACCGAAGGGTGATCCGTGGAAAGAAGATCCGTCGGATATCTCGATGGGATGATTTGGGGTACCACTAGCAGGTTCGACGGGATCAGTGTCCTCGTCCATGTCCTCCGCGTGATCTTCGGAGTAGTGATCTTCTGGCCCCAGTGGGTTAAAACCCACGGGTTCTTGGATGTAATTGGCCGGGTTAAACTGGCCCCTGAAAACAGGTGTGGGGTCCCCGAAAGAATGATGCGATAAGGATCGCTGTAAGGGTATATACGAAGGCTGAGGGTTGTTGGGCTCGTACTCCGGTTGTGGCCCGTAAGGGTTTTGGACCGGAGGTGTAGAGCTGTGTGATACCGATCGTCTGGCTGGTTCAAACAAGTTCCTCCTGTTCTGCCGAGGGTCGTCACTCTCGGTAGTAGATGGAGCTCGCACATTTGAAGGTCCAACTTCATTATCATTGGGGGCGGTGATTGGCCCCTTGCCTTTTCCTCTTCTCCTGAAGAATCTTGGCGGCATTTTGTAAATCCTGTCAATATAGCATGAGATAACAAAACAAAAATATATGCAAAATATAGGACAACACAAACAAGGTGGAATTTGTCCTATGTTATATGTCTAGACTCGAAAGTTTAGAATTGTGCAATTGCGTAACTGAGATTAAACACAAAAGGCTAATGTTTAATTCACTCAGTGTTAGCTCTGATACCAACCTGTCACACCCCGATTTCCACGTGTCACCGGTGGGCCCGGTGGGGGAGTATCGTGACGTGGTTGGCAACATAATAGTCAAACAACACAATAAACAATATGCACAGCGGAAGCAATTTAAAAATATGATACAACCGAATTTAATATTGAAATATCAAATGTCACAATATTCAGAAGTTATCCACAGATGGATCGAAAATAAAATAGTATTAATGGTTCAACAGACTTCAGGCATCTTAAGCTTGCGAGACTTCTATTGATGCTAAGGAGAAATCCCAGCCAATTACGCTTAGTACCTGCATTTAATCTTTTTGGGAAAATACGTCAGTTTACACTGGTAAATACAATCAACTGACTCATTTTGGAAAATTATTGAAAATTGGTTTGGATGCACGTGGCATAAACATTTTATTTAAATTGGGAGAATTATTTAATATTATAATCTTGTGAACGAATTACATGTTCCTTGTGCGTTCAGTAGCCCGGATCTTGTCCGGGTTAAGGATCAATAGACACACCACATTATTCTTTTGTGCACTGACGGGTGTACGCCTACACCCCGCGCTTAAGTCGTGGCCATTTCGTAAAATGACGCCAAGGATATCCGGGACATGGTCATTAACCCCCCAAAGGCTTTAAGTAACAAGACTGTTTAAACGATTAGATCAAATTTATTCAATTACCCATTCAACGATGGAGGATTTGATGCCCGATCAAGCGGTATGCTATATACCGTAACCCAAGCCCGTATAGGGAAAATAAGTTAAAAGTATTTACCTGAGCAATGTATAAATCACAATAAGCAAATTGCAAGTAGCTTTTACTGGTTCTCCTAATCTGGAACGAAGGTTTATAATAACCTATTAGAATCCTAACGGGTCTTTAGTTAAGCTTAAGCTTAGACCGGTTAGTTTCAAAGATACGGTTCGTACGCACGATTAAGCGAAGACCGGATAGAATGTGATTTAGACCCGACAAGTTCAGAGACTTGTTTAATATGGGTCCTTCATGCACATTCTGGATTTTGAGATAAAACCGATAAGGTTTGACCCGTTTCGGTTAATTTATGTAAACTTGTTACATAAACCGAACCGAACGCGTAATAAGCGTAACGGGTAATAATGAGAGCCATTTACAGGTTTCCTAAGTTAATATGCTCCATATATGTTGTGATATCAGTAATATATCATTTATTATGCCCGAAGTGAATATAAACACAAACTATGCCCCGTAGGGGTAGTTTGGTCATTTAAAGGTTGTAAAAGAGTTTAAGTAGTATCCTGAGTTACAGGTCTGTTGTAATCATCAAAAATACTTAGTTTACTGATTTATAACAGTAAGGTATTGTAGGTATGTGAAATTTATCAATTATAACCAAACTATGCCCCGTAGGGGTATTTTGGTAATTTCACATAAGCCGAAAAGCTCAAAACCGAAGTCTGAGTTTATCAACCTTTGCTTACTGTTAAAATATTATAATTTGCCTCAAATATCAGTAGGTATCAACCCTTGTATGTTTAATATAGTTATAGCACATACTATGCGTTAAAAAACGCTTAAAAGGCGACAAAAGGCCATTTCCAGGTTCGATACTTAAATCTGATATTTTTATATTTCCAGAAGGCTTAAAATAATTTATTTAACATATATAATCAGTAGTAAAAGGTTTGGAGTTGTTTAGATATGTAAAACTCATTTTATGGCATGTAAGGGCAAAACCGACAATTACCGGATTAAGCCTACGACTACTAGTTATGCTCAGCCTAAAATTAATTAAAAATCTTTAAAAATCCCAAAATAATATATTATATCAGTGGGTAATAAGTTTGATATCAAAAGTAGGCTTAACTAGGCTATACACTAATTATGCCGTTTAATTAACATAAAGCTTTAAGTTTACGATAATGAGCATAACTCTCAATCTACAATTAAAACTGATGTCAAACTTTGCATACAAGTTTATATATCAGTAATTAAAGTTTCTACTCTTTTACATTTCCAAAAATCACGTTTTAAGGTAATAGGGGCATAATGGTCAACATATGAGCGATTAACGGAAACATGCATATTAATTGGATAACTAATGAACCAAGGTGTATAATCACCGAGGATTGTACTAACATGTAACCTAGTCCAATTAAAGCTCTGAGGCATTTTTAAAACATGCCTAAACGGGTCAGAACTGAAAGTCAAAGTATAAGTCAAACTATGCGACTTTCGGTTCCGAACCGGGTCTAAACAGGAAATTGTCGGGTTGAACATGTTTAGACATGTTCTTACACTTATTACCAAGTTATATAAATGATCAAACAGGTTGTATATGTTCTACATTGCTAATCATGCCCAAATTGTAATTTAAACATTCTGTTGACTTTTTCTTAACAAGTTTGACCCGACATTTGACCTAGTTAGAGTGGGAATCAGGGGGAACCCTCTCAAGGTTTTATTACCCACATAATTACCAACTTATAACTACTTTTGATTCGACTAATCACTGGATCATTAGTGATTAATCTAAAAGTCAACCGTTAATTACGACGGTTTGACTTTTAAGCTAATACTAAGCTAAAACTTAATTTAGAAAGGTTTAGCAAGCTTGCCCAGGTCCTATGCACGAAATGTGATCACTTGAGAGCAGGCTTGAGCTCCAGAATTGATCAGGAATGCAAATGAAGGTGTGAGGAATGAGTTGAAGTCTTGTGGCCTTTTATAGTGGATTAATCACCACAAAACATTGACAAACAAGTCTATCAACTGGCCACAACATTCCACCCAGTGCCCCTAGTGTCTAGGACTGTTTAGGGGTCGCCCACAATGCAAAGATATCGCTTAAAGATCAAATACCCGCGAATACAGGAGCCTGTCCACGTTTTCTGTATCTGGCGTCCTGACACGGCCCGCGTAAAGGTAGGTTAACCTTTACGCGGCCCGCCTTAACCTTGCTATCAGATTTTACATTTTCTATTTTTTGCATCTTGTCTCTTGGCTTCACGAAAGGTCAACTAAGTTTAATACTTGCATTTTGACCCTTTAATATTTACCTATAAGGGCCTTAAGGCTTGTACCCACTTTGCCAAGTCACTGTCACTTCCGGTTAACCCGAAAAGTCATAACTTTCAACGTTAACGCTTTAACCCCTCGCATACGAATTTGATCATAACTTTCTCATACGATAACGAAACTTTATGAAATTCATATCGTGCATTCTATTGAGCATAATTTACAGTTACAAAGCTTTGGGTTTGTCAAAAGGTCACTCAGAGGTAAAACTTAAACATGTTGACACATTTAACCCCTGTAGTTTGTAATCTCTCACTTTTAGCTTCGCATGATCCATGATTTATTCGTTTGACGTTATAAACATCATGTAGGGTTAATGTACAATATATTTATTCACTATTGACACTTAGAATACGTATATTCACATACTTTCCGTGTTTGTCAACTTTAGTCCTTTCATAATATTCTTTCACACGTTTAAACATACGACACGTGTCTACACATTATAGGACGTGAATTTTCGAGGTGTTACATTTAGATGTTAAAGTCTGTTGAACAGTGTTATCTTTCTATTTTTAGATCCTCCTATGGATCCATCTTACATTCCGTTGTAATATTTGATATTACTTTATATCGGGTTGTAATATATTTATCTTTTGCTTCCGCTGTGCATTTAAATATTGTTTTGTTTGACTATGATGATATCGACTACGTCACGATACTCCCCACCGGGCCCACCGGTAATACGTGGAAATATCGGGGTTTGACAGGTTGGTATCAGAGCCAACATTGAGTGAATTAAACACTAGCCTTTTTGTATTTAATCTCATTGACACATTAGCACATTCCTTGACCTTCTGAGTCTAGACTTAACATAGGAATATTTTCAATCCTAATCTGGAAATTTTTGCTTCCAATTTTTATATATATTGGATACGTCGCCAAGCGAAGAAGCCGTAATAGGAATTCTCCACACCCGGAGCTTTGAAATGCTGAGCTTCGTACCGCGACCAGGATGAAACGTGCAACCAAGGAGAAAGCATTCAGGAATAGAATGAAGAAGAAACTCCTTTTGCTGAAGATCGTTTCCTTAATAGTCCTTATAAGGACATGCTTATCTTTCAGTCCCTTCGCGGACAACATTATTCCTTTCAAGTCCCGTTCAGGGCATTTCTGTACCTCCTTTAAAATCATTGGAATGCTTTATCAAAAATTTCATTTTTATTAATATATATAAATATAATACATGAAAATAAATGAAAAGTAACATTCCTTTTATAAGATCTACCATTATAATAAAATGGCAAAATCTAAAAAGGGCAAGACCTAGCCACGTGTCATTTTAAGACCGGGCCAAGATGGTAGTTCCATTACTAGATTCAGATCCATATTAACATCTCAAATTAGGATTGCTCTGCGTTAAATATTAAAAGAATCTTAAAGGTAAAACCTAGCCTAATTGTCATTGTAGACATGGCCAAGACGGTAAAACCTATCCAAAAGATTCCAATCCCGGTTAACATCTGTAAGTATGTTAACATTTTTGGCAAACTGTGAATCGTTAAAGTCACACAGGCCATCTTTAAAAAGGGGGTTAATCTAAATTCCCTTATTTGAAATAATCATCCCTTAGTGATGAAGTGCCTACGAGCCAAACTTGTTGTCCGATAAGACAACGACCGTGGTGGTCTTTGACCCCCGTCTAAAGATGTTGGACTACGTCCAAGCATAATAGTTTGTATGATAAATACGATCCTGACTAATATCATCAAATGAAGATGATCATATTATAAACATCCATAAGTGATGAAATGCCTACGGGCTATAATTAGTGTCCTCTGAGACAAAAGACAGTAGTAGTCTTTAACTCTCTGTCAAGAAAAGGTAATGAAATATGTTCAAACCTTAATGCCTCGATTCTCTGAAATCATGGCTTATATCATCCTATAAGAGGGTCATATTATAAACATCCCTTAGAAGGGAAGTGCCTACGGGCTATAGTTAATGTCCTCTGAGACTAAAGACAGTGGTAGCCTACAACTCCCTGTCAAGAAAAGGTAATGAACTTTGATTCAAACCATTAATGCCTCGATTCTCTGAAATCATGGCTTATAAATTAAACTTGTCTACGTGACTAGGCCTTTTTGTGCCATTATTAAATTATAATTAGGGATTGTAATAAAGATCCTGAATATATGCATGCTTAACAAATTAACCAAAATAGTTATTAAAAACCATGGTTAATAAATCATCAAAAACGATAGTACTGTATGGGCTTCTAAATAAACCTTGCCCTTATTTTCTTTGTGTAGCAATTAAAACTACCTACATGGCTGACTCTGACGAGATAAACAGTCATCCTCTGGAAAACTGCGATGATGATAAGATTAATATAACCAGAGGAGAACTTCATACACTCATTGATACAGCTGTATCTAAAGCTGTAGAGGAGCAATTTAGGGAGTATAGTGGGACTCATAGTAAAGCCTCATCTGTACCCCACTCTAAGTCTGCCCCCAAGACTCATTCTGAGGCTCATAGCAAGCCACCCTCAAAGAAAGATGAGTCAAAGAAGGATGATGATCGACATTCATCTATTCAACACAGTGTTCCATCCAAGAGGATAGTATTCGGTAATGAACCACGTACCAAGTCCTGTACCTATAAATACTTTGTTTCCTGCAAACCCCGGGATTTCACTGGGGAGAAAGGGGCAACCGATTGTATGACCTGGTTGGATGAAATGGACACAGTTGTCGATATCAGCGGTTGTGCTGAGAGGGATGTAGTGAAGTATGTATCCCAATCATTCAAGGGAGAGGCACTAGCATGGTGGAAGGCTCTCATTCAAGCTGCTGGGAAGATCCCACTTTACAACATGTCATGGGAACTATTTCCCTCAACACGAAGTTGAGAGGATTGAGTCAGATTTCTTATCATTGGTTATGACAAACTTAGATTGTCAAGCTTACCTCACCAGTTTCAATACCCTGTCCAGACTGGTTCCTTACCTAGTAACACCAGAACCTAAGAGAATTGCTCGCTTCATTGGGGGTTTAGCCCCAGAAATCAAAGCCAGTGTTAAGGCTTCAAGAACTACTACATTCAGGTCAGCGGCCTATCTGTCGCCATCTCTTACACTCGATGTAGTCAGAAACAAGGCTGCCAAAGCCTCTAAAGATGGAAAGCGTAAAAGGGAGGATGAGAATTCTCATCGCTCCGATAGGAAGAGGAACTCTGAGGATAAGAAGAGTTCCGGGTTTAAGAGAGACAGCCAGCAGTCGGGTGAGAAGACCAGGTGCGAAACCTGTACGAAATACCACCTCGGGAAATGCATATTTGAATCTCAGCCTCTACCTTGTGGGATTTGCAAGTCTAAGGAACATAAAACCTTGGATTGCAAGAAATTGAAAGACGCAACCTGTTATGGTTGCAACGAGAAGGGGCATATCAAGACCAACTGCCCTAGGAATCAGAAGAAGCCCGAAGAGGCCAAGAAAACAAACGCATGATGAACGCCTAGGAGATGGTGCAGAATGACAATTACATAGCAGGTACCTATCCTTATCAAACAGCTTATGCAAAAATTTACTTGATGCTGGCACATATGATTCTAAAATGAACGATAAATGTTGAGAACCGTTATCTCCGCCTGTTTAGGACTCCGGTCATTTAATGCGAGGTAGAAATTGGCCGATGACACTATAGAAAATGCTCAAACAAATCTTAGATTGATATTTTATATCTATTAGGAATCACTCTTTTCTGATATCCTTATGGCAAGCTTTCAAGCTATCCAAATTCATCACTATAATAAAGACAGATGTGACATTTTGATCCCCTGTCAAAAAAGATGATGGATTAGGACCAAATTTAAATGCCATTAATGGTCTTTTGTGACCTAGGCTAAGTAAAATTGATATATATATTAAATAACGTTCATTAAGAATGTTAATGCTATATTGGCCTGTATGGTTTAATGAAACCATGGTTAGTATATAAGGCCATGAGGATGAGGAATAGCAGTTGTCGGATCGCAACCAAGAAATTGATTCATTTAGTAATAGGAGCCAAATCTTGAGTATGACAAACTCGGATAAGACATCAGTCAATCACGCCATTGATGATGCGACGCATGCTAATGATACTACAATTGTAAATCTTAGAAAGTCCAAGGATGTTCTTCAAACTATGATAAGACGCCGCTGTTGGAAAAGCTGTGAAGGGACCGTGAAAAAGGTTCAAAGAGCCGAATGCTACTTACTCTAAATCCTCCATAAACTATAAGTATAGCAAACTTTTAAAATATTTCCTAAGAACCATAGTTATTAAGTGAAAGCGAGAATAATAGGAACCATTTCTTCTGTTCCTGTCAGAAATCTTTAAGTCATAAAATTCTAATGTACCCTCTCTATAGATAAAGGACATTCGCATGTAATTGATATCTCTTAAATCCCAATTGATTACGAATACCAAATGGTTTGACAAAACCGCCGTGTGAAAATTGATGTATCTTAATAAGTTCCATAGATTGCTTCCATGCCTGATCAGTATGGTGGTTTAATGTATGGAACCACAAAGATATCCCAATGATTATATGGTACTAAAGTCAACTAATAGTATTCAAAGAAGATATCCAGAATGGAATTGTCCAAGTAAGTGTCTCTGATTAAATCTGTGGACTCGTAACATAAATATGCCACTTATCTGACACAGGCAAAAATAAATGAACTGGAGCCGAGATTTGGAAAAATATTTGTAATCTCCGTGTGTCTTGTTTACCTTCTGCAAAGACTACCCTGTTTACCTCCCGAGAGGCAAGTAGAGTTAAGATTAACATCCCGCTTTGGGTTGGAGTGTTGTAAGAACTTTGAAGATTGATTAAGGAATAATCGAAACCCTAATTAAGTAAATTTTAAGATAGGAGATTCATATAGCCTGACTTAATATTCCGAGAGTTTGATATTGCTAAATAAGAAAGACGGTTCATTTTGCTTATGAATTCATTACCGCAACCCTATTTAGACAACGATTAAGAATCGCCATCAACTACCCAGGATCGTCGAGTTATTCAACTAGCTATAAGGATTAGCTATTCCTTAAGAATAGTTTTAAGCGATGGTTGGGATAACCATCTCGCCTTAAGATAAGCTTTTCTATAATAGTTGATATATAAGCATCAAGGCTGCTCCTTTGAAGACCTTGTATAGATGGAATGTTAAACACCTATTGATAGGACAATAGATTAGTAAGTCCAATTATCAGGATCTGAATGTTGAATTGGAAACAACAAATAAGATCACGCAAATTCATAATCATCTGTAAGATGCCAGTATTCGGCAGAAAATCAAGGATTAATGAAAATAACAACCCTCCTAAATTCTTGTTAAGGATAAGGTTCAACAAAAGATATCACCCAGGAAGGGTGTGCCAAATTTGTTATATTATCAGGCTAGTTAAGCTCTGAATATATAGAATCATTCGAAGGAAATCGATTGTATCAAGATCAAGTAGCTTATAAGCTAAAAACTATTTAGGGAGCTTGGCGGAGCTCGCAATACATTGCACACTAGTGACTGAAGGATGTGTTTCGCCAATAAGTCAAGAAACACTATCACATAATGATATGCAGAATTATGATGTGATGAGCATCCTGTATCGATTGAGGATCGACAGGTTAAGAAGCCCCAAAAGGATACATGTACCTAATATAGGGGTCACTTTGAGAGCTTGGAAAGACTCCAGATATGCTATAGAAGTTAAGTCCATTATGCGACAAAAAGTACATCCAGCATTGTAGCAAATCTCGAGGTCGAGATTTCTTTTAAGGGGGTGAGGATGTAACACCTCGAAAATTCACGTCCTATAATGTATTGACACGTGTCATAAGTTTTAACGTGTGAACGAATGTTCTAGAAGGACTAAAGTTGACAAACCTGGAAAGTATGTGAAAATAAGGGTTCAATTTGTCAACAAGGGATAAATATACTTTACAGTAACCCTACATGATGCTCATACCTTCAAACGAATAAATCATGGATCATACGAAGCTAAAAATGAAAGAAAGTGAGAGATTACAAACTACAGGGGTTAAATGTGTCAACATGTTTAAGTTATACCTCTGAGTGACCTTTTAGCAAACCCGAAGCTTTGTAACGGTTAATTATGCTCACTAGAATGCACGATATAAATTTCATAAAGTTTCGTTATCATATAAGAAAGTTATGATCAAATTCGTGTACAAGGGGTTAAAGCGTCAACGTTGAAAATTATGACTTTTCGGGTAACAACAAAGTGGCCAAGGACTTAGCAAAGAAGGTATAAGTCTTGGAGCCCTTATATGTCAATTTGGAGGGCTCAAAATGCAAGATATATAAGTCGGATGACCTTTCGAAGAGCCAAGTTGCAAAAGTTAAAACATTTAAACCTGAAAACAGGTATTAGGCGGGCCGCGTAAGCCTTGCCAAGGTCTTACGCGGGCCGCGTCAGACCCCCAGATGCAGAAAATCGTGAAAGTTGGTTGTTCAGCCTTGGAACCGACTTAAGAAGATATTTTCTCATCCATGGGCGACCCCTAAACATTCCTAGGCCCTTAGGGACATGTGTCGATGATCCATGACCATTGCTAGGCTTGTGTGTCAATGATCTAGTGAGTTTTGAACACTATATAAAGGCCTCATGTTGCAACCATTGATCACACCTCACTTCTGCATTTTTGGAGCTTCCTGGAGCTTAAGAGCAGACCCTAAGCCTTCCTAATCATGCATAGGACTTCAGTAAGTATGCTTAACCTTTCTTAGTTGAGTTTTTACTTAGTTTTAGCTTAAAAGTCAAACCGTCGTAATTACCGTTTGACTTATCGATTAATCATTGATGGTCCAGTGATTAGTTGAATTGAAAGTAGTTATAAGTTGGTAATTATGTGGGCAATAAACCCTTAAAAGGGCACCCTCTGATTCCCACTCTAACTAGGTCAAATGTCGGGTCAAACTTGTTATTAAAAAGTCAACAGGATCCTAATTTGCGATTTAAAACATAATTAACAATGTAGAAGCTTTGCAACCTGTTTTATTACTCATATAACTTAGTAATTAATGTAAGAACATGTCTAAGCATGTTTGATCCGACAATTTTCTGTTTAGACCCGGTTCGGAACCGAAAGTCGCAAAACTTTGACTTTTTCTTTGACTTCAGTTCTGACCCGATTTAGTATGAGTTGGAAATGCCTTAGAGCTTCATTAGGACCAGGCTACATGTTAGCATAACCCTCTGTGGTTGGTTCATTGATTATCCGATTCGTTTACATGTTTCCGTTAATTGCTTAAATGTTGACCAATATGCCCTTTTGACCATAAAACGAGAATTTTAGATATATGAAAAGACAATAACATTTGTTACTGATTTATAAACATGTCCCTAAAAGTTTACATCAGTTGGAGGTCTAGATTAGGAGTTATGCTCATTAGCGTAATTATAACGCCTTTTAGTAATTAAAAGGCGCAATTAGCATAAAGCCTATCAAAACCCAATTTTTGACACCAAACCTTTTATCCACTGATGTAATATAATATTTTGGGATTTTTAATTATTTTTTTACCTGCTCATAACCTAAGGTTATGGCATTAATTCGGTAAATACCGAATATACCCTTTTCGGTCATAAAATGAGTTTTACATAGTATTTTGACACAAATCCAATTGCTATTGATTTTATATAATAAATAAAGTATTTTGAACTTTATAACCTGATCAGAAAACTCAGATTTCCTGTATAACCCGGAAATCGCTTAAAATGGCTTTTAAAGCATATTAAACGCATAGTTTGAGTTTAAAACCTTTTTGTCACATAAGACTTATTATCAACTGAAATGACCTAATAAAATAAGTTATTCTACTGATTTATTCGGAATCGAATCTCAGAATTTTAATTAACCTCTTTTATAATCTTTAAAATGACCAAAATACCCCTACGGGGCTTGTTTTGAGATTTAACTCGTTTTGGGCATAATGGAAGATATCCTATTGATATCACAACATATTAAAGGCATATTAACTTAGGAAACATGTATATGACTCTTTTGGTTACTCGTTACGCACTTGTCGCGTTCGGATCGGCCTATGTAACTAGTTTGCATATTTTAGCCGAAACGGGTCAAACCATATCATTTTTGTCTCAAAATCCAGAATGTGTTTAAGTTACCCATATTAAACAAGTATACAAGCTTGTCGGGTCAAAACCACGTTCTAATCCGGTCTTCGCTTTATCATGCGTTTGAACCGTATCTTCCTTTTGAAAACTAACCGGTCTAAGTCAAGGCTTAATTAAAGACCCGTTAGAATTCTAATATGTTATTAAAAAACCTTCGTTCCAATTTAGGAGCCCAGTAAAAGCTATCTGTACTTGCTGAATTGATATACGGCTGGGATTGAATTTATATTTAGCTCAGGTAAATACTTTTAACTTATTTTCCCTATACGGGCTTGGGGTACGGTATATAAAATACCGCTTGGTCGGGCATTAAATCTTCCATCGTATGGTGGTTAATTGATATTGATCGGCCCGTTTAAATTGTTTTGTTTGCTTAAAGCCTTTGGGAGGTTAATGACCATGTCCCGGATATCCTTGGCATCATTTTACGAAATGGCCACGACCTTAGCACGCGCGTGTAGGCGTACACCCGCTAGTGCATTTATAAACAACAAGGTATAACCGCTGGTAATGGGAACAACCCGCCGCGGGACTATATCATGTGGTGTGTCTATTAAGCTTTAACCCGGCACGAACCGGGCTACTGAAAGCATAAGGAACATGTAATTCTTTTACAAGTTTATATATTTAAATAATTATCCCAAGTTATAAAAAGTTTGTGCCACGTGCATTCAAATCAATTTTATTAAACTTTTCAAAATGAGCCAGTTGATAGTATTTACCAGTGTAAACTGACGTATTTTCCAAAAAGGCTAAATGCAGGTACTATACGAAATAGGCTGGCTACTCCAGGCATCAATAATCAAGTCTCGCAAGCTTTAGATGTTAAAGTGTGTTGAACAGTGTTATCTTTCTATTTTTAGATCCGCCTGTGGATCCATCTTACATTCCGTTGTAATATTTGATATTACTTTATATCGGGTTGTAATATATTTATCTTTTGCTTCCGCTGTGCATTTAAATATTGTGTTGTTTGACTATGATGATATCGACTACGTCACGATACTCCCCACCGGGCCGACCGGTAATACGTGGAAATATCGGGGTGTGACAGTTAGGCCAGTGGGGGTGGTCCGTTATGGACAAAAGATCACGCGTTATAGGGACTAGAACACCGCCGCCACTAGGGCTGCAAACGAACCGAACGAACACGAACAAGACCTTGTTCGTGTTCGTTTGTTAAGAAATATACGTGTTCGCGAACCGTTCACGAACACTTATCAAACGAGATTTTATGTTCGTGTTCGTTTGTTAAGAAAATGAACTTGTTCATGTTCGTTTGTGTTTGTTTGTTAATTTTAGGCAACGAACGTTGACAAACACAAACGAGCACAAACTAATGTTCATGAACACAAATGGAAAAAATGAACATAAACAATCGTTCATGAACAGAATATATAATACACTGGGTATTATTAGATATTTAATTGTTGGAATTTTGAAGTATTTAAATATATATAAAAACTAAAAACACAAATGAACTATCGAACACAAACGAACATGTTACCGAACGTTCACGAACATAAATAAACGAACACGACCTCTGTTCATGTTTGTTCATTTAACTAAACGAACGGAATTTCTTGTTCGTGTTCGTTTGTTTAATAAACGAACGAATGCAAACGAACTTCCCACCGAACGGTTCACGAACTGTTCGCCGAACGTTTGGTTCGTTTACAGCCCTAGCCGCCACCATAATAATCCACGCGTGATAAATACAACGCGTGGAACCTATCATGCGTTGGAAATGAAGTTTACCGTTTGAAAAATGACCGTTGGAGAGGATTTGTTACCGTTTGGGGATTAAATTTTTGAGGTTTTTTATATTAAAATCCAAATCATTCCCCCACTCAATCAAAAAACTCAAAAACTCTCCAAATCAACTCAAAAATTCACCAATTCAACTAAATTTTTTTACAACAAACATGGAAAGTTCAAGCAAGAGAGGTGGGGGTTCGAAACAAAGAGGTTCGGGTACGAAGAAAAATCCCATAAGACCCAAGGTTCGAGCGAATCTTGGCGAGCCGACGCGCTTTAGGTTGCAAGACGAACCCGAGCAAGTCCCACATTTTCAAACCCAACAATCTCAAACGTATCAAAACCAACCGTTCGTTCCACTGTTTCAACCTCACCAATTTCAACCCCAATTGTTTCCAAACTTTCAAACCCAACCCCACCAACTCGACCCACTACTAGAAGACAACACCCTCATCCGTCAATTTGCAAACGCATATCGTGAACCACAACAAAGTCTTGACGACGATGAAGATGATGATTACGTTCAAGAAGAAGAAAAAGAAGAAGAGGAAGAAGAAGAAAATGATGACGTTCAAGAAATTGTCCCAACCGTCCGACAACATTGGACGAGCGAGGAGGAGGTGGCCTTGGTGAAGGCGTACTTGCACATCTCCGAGAACAAGAAACATGCCAACGAGCAAAGAAAAGATACGTTTTGGAGACGGGGCATTAATCGTTTTAGCCGACTTCCCGGTGCAAATGAACGAAACATGGACCAAATGACGTCGAAATAGACGGATTTGAACGGGAAAATTAGTAAGTTCAACGGTTGTTTCATTCAAAATGTATGTTTTTTTATAAAATTTAAATCTTTTTTTTAAACTCTTATTAAAAAAACAGTTTTTTTTTAAATACACAACACTGTTATTTTTTCTAAACAGAAACAGTTTTTTTTAAACAGAAAACAATTTTTTTTAAATACAGAAAACTGTTATTTAAAAAAAAAAGAAACAGTTTAAAAAAAACAGAAACCAGTTTATTTTTAAAAAACAGAAAACAGTTTTTTTTTTTAAATACAGAAAACTGTTATTTAAAAAAACAGAAACAGTTTAAAAAAAACAAAAAACAGTTTAAAAAAAAACAGAAACAGTTTATTTTTAAAAAACAGAAAACAGTTTTTTTTTATAAAATACAGAAAACTGTTATTTAAGAAAAAAAACAGAAACAATTTTTTTTAAACAGAAAACAGTTTTTTTTAAATAGAAACAGTTTTTTTTTAAACAGAAAACAATTTTTTTTTATAAAAAAACAGAAAACATAATTTTTTTAAATACATAACTTTTTATATTTTTTGTAGAACCGAAATCCACAAAGTGGAGCGAGCGAGGCGACAATCATGCAACAAGCCACCGAAGAGTATTGCAAACTCTACAAAAGAGGAGTTTTCCACACGTGGCGGCATGGGACGTTGCGAGACGTCACCCGAAGTGGGTCCCGGTTGAGTTGGTCGACATGTGTGGTCCTACGGCTCCAAAAAAAAAAAGAGGTGGTCCGAAAAGATCAAAGACATCCGATTCGGGGAACTACACGACTTCCGCGTCGGATAGCTTGCCCCAAATGAATTTAAACGAAGACCCCCTTGACAAACCCGATCAACCCGTTGACGACCTCGTTGAAGAAGATACACCTACAAGGTCACGCCGCAGGAGAAGTGGTGAATCGTCAAGCAAAGGAAAGGAAGCGGTGGCGGAGTCGATCTTCAGAATCGAAGAGGCGAAATTGGCGCAATACAACGAGGCCAAACAAAGAAAAGAAAAAATTATGTCCGTAAAAGTTGAACGCGAGCAGGCGTACATGGGACACTTGAAAACGGTAGAAATACAAAATGATTTAAAAATCTTGTGTGAGCCGCACGCCCATCTCAACGAACCGTTTAAGTCGGTTGTAATTCAACAAAAGCGCGAGATTTGTGAAAGGTGGGGTTAGGAGATGCCACCAGTTTAATTTAAGTTTTTTTTCCAATGTTTAGTAGTTTTTTATTTTGCTATGTAATTTTTTAATTTTAATGAAATTTATAATTTAGTGTTTTATTGTTAATTTCTAATTTAAAAAATAAAAAAAAATTGTGAGTGATGGAATTTCATCACTAGTGATGATCACCGCCACTACAAAATGCTTGTAAGTGATAGAATAGTGACTGATGACATGGCAGGAGTTGATTGGATGCTTGTGAGTGATGGAATTCTATCACTAGTGACCACCCCCACTCCCCTTATGAAATAAGTTTAAAATACAGAACCTAATACACACAGATACTATAACATAGTAAAAACACACATGCCGTTTTAGAGGAGCTTTGTGTTCAAGTTTTTCAAATGTACTGGCATAACGGGTCAATCCGATCTGTTAAGACACGAACACGATAAGACACGAACCCAAAACACGTAAACACGAACATGACACGAAATCTTATCGTGTCAGATTTTTGAAACACGAACCTGTTAATAAACAGGTTACATTACACGAACCAACCTGTTAAGACACGAAAAAATTACCAACGTATCATACGACCTGTTTAAGACACGAACACGATCTGTTAAGACACGAACACGACCAAAATGGAGAAGTTGTGAACCGAATTGGGAATTTTGTTGTTTTTTTAGAGAGATTTAAAAATTAGGGTTTGGATTTTGGAAAAGAACCGCGTTTGTTTGTGTATAATTTATCCCAGGTCCCACGACTGATGACCCCATGTCCACACCCGCATATAATATTTTTTTAATTTTTAATTATTAAAATGTACTTAACGGGTCTTAACAGGTTAACGGGTTTAAACCTGGTTAGACACGAAACCTGTTAAGGTCTTATCATGTCGACCTGTTTTAGACATGAAACTTGTTAAGGTCAAACACGAAACATGATAACTTCGTGTAGGTTCGTGTCGTGTTATCGTATTCATATCACAATTGACAGTTGTAGATGTGGTAAAAACAATTAAGGTTTTCACTTACTGTGCATATGTAAATAACAAAAATTGAAGCCGGTCCAAGAAACCCGATCAGGTTGTCTGAGTTAAATTGCTTGACTTGTTGGTTCTCAACCATCCGGTCAAATATGGTTATTTTTTAATAATTGCAGATCAAACCAAATTAGGTTATATACTTGTAGACCAAGATTGTCTCATCTAACATTATAATTTGTTTGTGAATAACTACACATAGGTATCTCTTAATTTAGTAATATTATTTTATTAATAATATATTAGATTAATATCCAATTTTTATTATTAATATCTAACACGTGTGGCGTCCGATACAAAAAAATACTTTATGGCGAATATAACTCTAAACTCTGTGTTCAACGAATTTAGATTTGTAGGTCCCCTTGATGTATGGATCTTTCACAAAATTGTCAATCTAATCAAGAGTGCGGAATCCTCTTGATCAAAATATAGCAGAAAACGTTTCACGGCCCCCGACCCGGTTTCACCCGTTTTAGGAGCCGCGGGACAGAAAATCCCGTGGTATTAATTTAATTAAGTTGACAGCGGAAGATTTCATCAGGATCTTTTTAAAGCTAAAATTTCCAGATTATTTCATTTCACAATTCGGGATAAAACCCCGGTAATTTACAATCATATGATTTCACGGAGAAATCTTTATTTTACAAAACATGTTTCTTTATTTTATTTTGAGCCACTTTCTTAAGCTTGTAGTGCTTCACGACACTTTTCCTGCATCACAACAGATTACCTGAAACATGTTTGAAAAATGTTTTGTCAGCGGGAAATACTGGTGAATCATTCTATTTACTAAAATGACACATTTGTTATAATTTACAATATTAAGAGAGATTACAATGATTCCAGATATCAACCAACTACCCACAGTATTTGTCACTCGACTCGTTTCTGTGACTATGGTCATATCACTATTGAGTCATGTCACCCAATAGTGACGTATATCACTAATTAGGCTCGCCCACCTAAAGTGATAAAACAGCAGTAATGTGCACAATACCCCACATACCGGCTGTAATTTGGTGATACATAAACTTAATCACTGTAATTATAACTTTAAAAATATTTAAGAATTTATAAAGCACTTTGATAAAAAGATAATGACTCACATTGCAGATTTAACACGAGCAGAGTCTAGTTTATGAATTAGCCTTGTTAACCTAGTTTAAATAACAATGCACACAAAACTAGGTTAGTAACTAATACAGCATTTACGATAACTCACGAGATCAAACCCTCACAACGAATGACAAAGTGCAATACTTAAACATCCATCGAATTCACGACGAATGACAAAGCATAACCCTAATGTGGGCAGCACTTAAACATCCATTGGATAGTTTAATCGATCGGACATTGAATCATAGCAGCGATCGAGTTAATACCCTGTATTGCGGCAGCACTTTGTGATCTGTTTGTGTTTTTGTAGTAAACAGACGATATCTCGAAATTTATAACGTATTTTTACGTCGTTCCAACTCCAGAATTCAAGTCCCAAACACCCCTATTTATACATAAAATTTGACCCCCTCGCGTGACGCGAGGGGTACCCCTTCGGGCGTCGCGTGGCGCGACGGGTCACCCCCTACCATAGGGTAGCCCCGTGTGTGTGTAGGCTTGCTGAGTCGACGGAATTGTAAAATTCGATTTTGACAGCTTTTTATTTGGATAATCGTAACTAGGGAAAACCCCCCCTGAGTTTTAGGGGCCCTGATCCTGATTCTGATTGTTCTGAAAATTTTAGGGTTTACTCATAATCACTTGGGTGTCTTAATTAGGGTTTCCTTTTGGACAAAATAAAATAATAATTAGGACTTTTGAATAAGAGTTGTTACAAAACGTGTAGGAACATAAATCAGCAATTCACTTTCAAACCGGGTTTTCTATTGATTATCAAACCAAAGTATTACAATCAATCAAAACCCTAACCAACACAATTTCGTCCAAGACTATGTCTCTCACGAAATTGCTCTCTCAAACACTGTTTTGGCTGATTAACCTAAACCCTAAAGCCTAACCTTGTTTATATAACACAAGGTTTGCAACTTGGGCTAGGATAAACCTCATGGACTGCGAATTGGAGTAAGCCCAATTCGCCCCCATACACCCAATATGTGTGGGTTTGGTTAGCCCAAACATTACAACTTACTAATACAAAGCTAAACCCGCTAACTGTTTATTGTTTTACTAATTACAAGATATCCAAATACCAAATCTAAGTTGTTGTCACAAATATGCACCAACAAGATTATATTTTAATTTATCGTAGAAGATATTTACATAGCTCTTTAAGTTCACATTTAACCGGTGATATAAATTAATGGGGTGGATTTTATTTGGATTAAAAAAACAATAAATTCAATAATTAAAAAGACAAAAATGCCCATCATTTAACTGATCTTTTGATGAAGTTAATAGGCTTGATGAAAATGGCAAAAAAATGCAAACCTTAGGGATAGATCAGAAAATTTGTTATTGCTATTTACAAAATATAAATTAGCAACATTTTGTTGCTCTACATCGTTGTAATTTATGCATTGGGAGTTTTGTAAAAAACTTTTGTATTTTTCATTTTTAACCCAAAGGTTTTTTATCCTTGATTTGATTAATCTTGTCAGTGGTTTCTTGTACTATCTCTGGTCCTGATAATTGACTCTCTGCTATTTCTGCCCAACAAACTGGAGTTCTACACTTACGTCCATACAGTGCTTCAAATGGGGCAGTTTCAATGCTTGCATGATAACTATTGTTATAGGAGAATTCAATTAACGGTAAGTGATCATCCCAGTTTCCACCAAAATCTATTACACATGCTCGGAGCATATCTTCTAGAGTTTGGATTGTCCTTTCACTTTGTCCGTCTGTCTGAGGATGATATGTCGTACTTAAATTTAGTCGGGTTCCCATAGCTTCATGGAAACTTTTCCAGAAGTGGGAAGTGAAACGACTATCCCTATCCGATACAATGGAGAGTGGAATCCATGTATGGATACTACTTCATCTACATAAAGTTTTGCCAACCTTTCCATGCTAAAGGTTTCTTTCATAGGTAGGAAATGAGATGATTTGGTTAATCGATCCACAATTACCCAAATCGTGTCATTACCCTTTCTGGTTTTGGGTAACTTAGTAACAAAATCCATGGTTATGAGTTCCCATTTCCATACAGGCATTTCTAGTTGTTGTAGTAGACCTGAAGGTTTCTGGTGTTCTGCCTTAACTTGTGGACAAGTAAGACACTTAGAAACATATCTAGCTATATCTTTTTTCATTCCTATCCACCAGAAGTTATTTCTTAAATCTTGGTACATTTTATTGTTTCCAGGGTGCATGGTATACCTAGATTTATGAGCTTCTTCTAAAATCTTATTTCTTAATTCTCCCTGCTTAGGTACCCAAATTCTTCTTTGGTGGAATCTCCAAATTCCATCATTTCCTTGCTCTAATTCTTTTATTCTTCCCTTCACTCCTTCAGCATCATCCTTGATTGCTGTAGCTTGAACATTTTTCAATTGTTCTATTAAATCTAATTGTAGATTTAATCTGAGAGCACGAACTCGCTTTTGATTTTCATGATATTTACGACTTAAGGCATCTGCAACTACATTTGCCTTTCCTTCGTGATACTGAATATCACAGTCGTAGTCACTTAGGATTTCCATCCATCTCCTTTGCCTCATGTTTAACTCTTTTTGCCCAAATATGTAGCTTAAACTTTTATGATCTGTATAGACAGTAAATTTACTTCCGTACAGATAATGTCTCCAAATCTTAAGGGCAAAATTTATGGCTCCTAATTCTAAATCATGAGTCGTATAGTTTTCTTCATGCTTTGTCAATTGCCTTGAAGCATATGCAATTACCTTCTTGCGTTGCATTAGCACACATCCTAATCCTAGTTTTGAAGCATCACAATAAACTTCAAAATCTTCAGTCCCTTCTGGTAAAGCTAGGATTGGAGCATTGGTTAACTTTTGTTTTAGAATCCTAAAAGCTTCTTCTTGCTTAGGTCCCCATTCAAACTTAACTGCTTTACAGGTTAGCTTAGTTAATGGTACAGCTATCTTGGAAAAATCCTTAATAATCGTCTATAATATCCGGCTAGACCTATAAAACTTCTAATTTCCATTGCGGATTGCGGAACCTTCCATTTGGTAATTGCCTCTATCTTAGCAGGATCTACATGAATGCCTTCGTGATTCACCATGTGACCTAGAAATTGCAATTCTTGCAACCAAAATTCACACTTCGAGAATTTGGCATACAGCTTTTCTTTTCTTAACAAAGTTAAGAGTGCATGCAAATGCTGACAATGCTCATTCTGACTTTTGGAATAAATAAGTATATCGTCTTTAAAAACAATTACAAATTTATCCAAGTACGGTTTACAGATTCTATTCATCATGTCCATGAATGCAGCAGGTGCATTCGTTAATCCGAAGGGCATGACTGTAAACTCGTAATGACCATACCTAGTTCTGAAAGCAGTTTTAGGTATGTCTTCTTCTTGTACCTTTAATTGATGATATCCAGAGCGTAATTCGATCTTAGAAAAGTATCTAGCTCCTTGAAGTTGATCGAAAAGATCATCAATCCTAGGTAATGGGTATCGATTCTTAATTGTAACTTTATTCAATTCTCTATAATCAATACACATTCTCATTGAACCATCCTTCTTCTTCACAAACAACACTGGTGCTCCCCACGGGGATGAACTAGGTTGTATGAATCCTTTACTTCGTAATTCATCTAATTGCTTTTTCAGTTCTAACATTTCTGTAGGTGCTAACCGGTAAGGTGCCTTAGCTATCGGTGTAGTTCCTGGAATTAGATGAATCCTAAATTCTACTTCCCTATCAGGTGGTAATCCTGGTAATTCTTCTGGGAATACATCTGGGTATTCTGAAACTACAGGAATCTCCTTAAGTTCTTTACCCTTGGTACTAATGATTACTGAAATCATATATACTATTCCTTGTTTTCGTTCATAACTAGCAACTTTCATTACTGATATGAACTTCATGGGTTTACGTGGTTTATCTCCTGTAATCATGATTACTTTTCCAGTGGTTGCATGAATCTCTATAGAGTTCTTATCACAAAGAATTCTAGCATGGTTGGCTACTAACCAATCCATTCCTAACACAACATCGAATTCGGCTAATTTCATAGGTAACAGGTTTGCAGAGAATTTATGACCTGAAAGTTCTATTTCTACATTTTGCAAAACCTTATGTATTTTAACTGAATTCCCATCTGCCGTTTCGACTGTAAAAATCTGCCTAATGTTGGTTAAGGGTAAGTTAAGAGCTTGGCAGAATGAAATATTTATAAAACTTTGGTTTGCACCAGAGTCAAATAATACTTTTGCATAAACGTTGTGAACTAAGAACGTACCAGCTATTACATCTGGAATGAGTTCTGCTTCTTGAGTGGTCAGCTGGAATGCTCTGGCATTCTTCTTAGTAGCTCCATCGGTCGTCTTGGTTTTGTTGTTTGTTGGTTTGGCCAATTTAGGACATTTTGTTTTAAAATGCCCTGCTTCTCCACAGTTAAAGCAGATTATGGTTTTCTTTCTGCAGTTTTCTTCACGATGTCCTACAGCTTTGCAAAAGTTGCAGGTTATATTGCATCTTCCATAATGTTTCTTTTTGCAATTCCTGCAGAATTGAGGAGTTGAAGATTGCCCTGTTCCTCTTCTCTTGAAGCTGCTATTATTACCCGTACGAAATCCTTGGGTAATTTTCTGAGCCAGTTCCTTTTTCCTATTTTCATCTCTTGTGTGTACCAGTTCGTCAGTTAAGGTGTTAGCTAGTTCCACCGCATCGTCGATAGCGCGAGGTCTCGCAGCTTTAACGATATTTCGGATTTCGCTAATTAATCCCCAAATATAGCGAGAAATGAGTATCGGCTCTGGCGAAGCCAGCGTTGGTACCACTCTAGCATATTCGAAGAATGTCGAAGTATATCCTCGACAGTCTACACCCATCATCCGATGGTTTAAAAACTTATTTGCCATTTGATCTTTTTCATATTCGGGACATAATTTTCTTTCTACAAGACTCTTAAATTCTTCCCAGTTCATGGCATACGCCATCATCCTTCCTTTTGCTTGTAACACCGTGTTCCACCATTCTAGCGCCCCTTCTTTGAAAAGATTTGACGCGTACATAACTTTGTTGTTTTCGGCACATTTACTGATTATAATCACTGCCTTGGTTTTCTCGAACCAACGCAGTGCCGCAGTCGCTCCATCATTTCCTGCAAATTTAGCGGGTTTACAAGCAAGAAATTCTTTGTAAGTGCAACCAGACGTTGCAGCTTTCATTTTCTTAGGGAGCGGAGCTTGCAGTGGATCATTATCATGATTAGCATGATTACCGCCTTCATTTACGCTATTGCTGAAGTTATCTTCAGAAATACATTTGCTAGGAACGATTTGTTGAGGCTCAACGGTTTTCTGAGCAGCAGCATATATTGCTGGAATAGCATTGGCTATTCCTTGAGCAACGATATTTTCAATATCTTGCCTAGTCATAAATTGATCCTCCGGGTGTTGTTCAGAATGGTTAACCTCATTTACTGGTTCATTATTAGCGTTTTCCATCTGATAATTAATATATAATTTTATTAGTATCGAATAAATAACAATCATACACAAATAATCATATAAATTTCACAATACACATATAGCCAAAACTATCGATTTCTCGATTCCCATTGTTATATTTTATAATATGCGTCATTACACTCCTTTATCTTAGAAAGTTTTATTTTATAGTTATTTTACAGATTACATTCTACTTATTTATTTTACAATCACATTTTCACATTCTTATACCACACTATCCCTCGTCAGTTGTTATTTCAGTAACGGCGTTCCCTCTCATCGTACTTCCAGGAGATCTGTTCTCCTACTTCTCTGATCCTATTTCCTGCATCCACCAACTCCTCGCCAAAGTGGCGGAGTTCAGCTAAATTCTCATTGCTCATTGGTGGGTTTGGTATAGGTTCCGGGTCGAACTGAGGAAGAAAGGAATAAGGACTGTTGAGAAGGTTTTGGAACTGCCAATCATTAGTCCACCATTCATCCATTCCTAGAGGTTGGGTGTGGATTATTGGTTCTGGGATTGCTGGTTCTAAGTTTATAGGGAGTTGATTTTCGACAGGATAAGAGTAGAAATTATTATTGACAGGACTGACGACATCACAGCTCGCCAATGCACGATCTAATTCCTCCTGAAATGGTAACTCCTCAATTTGTCTAGAGCTTTCATCAATTTCTATATGGGTTTGCCTAGAACCTTCCCCAAATTCCATTTCCATCTGCCTAGAATATTCTCCAAACTGCATTTCCATCTGCCTAGAATCTTCCCCGACTTCAATCTCCTTTCCTTTATCTAAGGGATTTTCTATTTTAGGAAGTCTCTTGGCTGGCTTTCTCTTACGTACACGCCTTCCCCATACAAATCTCTTTCTTTTCTTAGGTTTTGGCTTTTCCAGAGGTGGAGCGTTGAATTCCATAGGTTCTTCTATATCAGGGATATACCTATTGAAATCTCTGGAAACCTCTATTTTCACTGGATAGAGATTTAAATTCTGAAGGGCTTCAGACAAGTCACTCATGCTGTTTAGCATATATGCAAAATACACAAAAATTGCTAAGTTAAAAATTTTATAACAAAATTTCATAAATAACCTTTAAATATTATTTCATACCATGTAACTACTTTAACACAAAGACAACTGACAATTAAAACATATTAAGTTTTATTGTAAACTTATTTATTTATTGGGTAAAACTTCTAGCTTGTAGGTGATAAGGGTGCTAAAACTTGAGTCAAAGTATTTAAAGATTTGCATTTACTGCTACGGTAGCTAGCATATAAAGATCCGCCCATTTTTCATCTAACTTGTCTTCCCATGGCGGGTTACTGCCTAGTTCTTGGGTTTTCTGATTAACTCTCTTTTCTTTTGGTTGTGATTTCTTTAATTTCTCCTGACTTTTCCTAATAATCAAACTTCTTTTATTAGGAGAAAGTGGTTCCTCATATTGTGCCTTTCGAACAAATATTCCTTCTTCAGGATTTGCATAGGGTTTGGAGGAATTTGTTTGGGATGAACTTCCCTTCTCGTTTGATGACCTATCTAATTTAAGATAGATGTTTGAAAGCTTTTGCTTACCCATACTGTAACTAACAAATAGTCAGTTAATAAAACACATAATCACATAATAGTAATCAGGAAAAATTAAGTATTTCTAAATACTTAATTAGCTTAACTCAGTGGCTCTGATACCACCTTTTTTTTGTCATGGCCCACGACCCGGTTTCACCCATTTTAGGAGCCGCGGGACAGAAAATCCCGTGGTATTAATTTAATTAAGTTGACAGCGGAAGATTTCATCAGGATCTTTTTAAAGCTAAAATTTCCCGATTATTTCATTTCACAATTCGGGATAAAACCCCGGTAATTTACAATCATATGATTTCACGGAGAAATCTTTATTTTACAAAACATGTTTCTTTATTTTATTTTGAGCCACTTTCTTAAGCTTGTAGTGCTTCACGGCACTTTTCCTGGATCACAACAGATTACCTGAAACATGTTTGAAAAAGGTTTTGTCAGCGGGAAATACTGGTGAATCATTATATTTACTAAAATGACACATTTGTTATAATTTACAGTATTAAGAGAGATTACAATGTTTACAGATATCAACCAACTACCCACAGTATTTGTCACTCGACTCGTTTCTGTGACTATGGTCATATCACTATTGAGTCCTGTCACCCAATAGTGACGTATATCACTAATTAGGCTCGTCCACCTAAAGTGATAAAACAGAAGTAATGTGCACAATACCCCACATATCGGCTGTAATTTGGTGATTACATAAACTTAATCACTGTAATTATAACTTTAAAAATATTTAAGAATTTATAAAGCACTTTGATAAAAAGAGAATGACTCACATTGCAGATTTAACACGAGCAGAGTCTAGTTTATGAATTAGCCTTGTTAACCTAGTTTAAATAACAATGCACACAAAACTAGGTTAGTAACTAATACAGGATTTACGATAACTCACGAGATCAAACCCTCACAACGAATGATAAAGTGCAATACTTAAACATCCATCGAATTCACGACGAATGACAAAGCATAACCCTAATGTGGGCAGCACTTAAACATCCATTGGATAGTTTAATCGATCGGACATTGAATCGTAGCAGCGATCGAGTTAATACCCTGTATTGCGGCAGCACTTTGTGATCTGTGTGTGTTTTTATAGTAAACAGACGATATCTCCAAATGTATAACGTATTTTTACGTCGTTCCAACTCCAGATTTCAAGTCCCAAACACCCCTATTTATACATAAAATTTGACCCCCTTGCGTGACGCGAGGGGTATCCCTTCGGACGTCGCGTGGCGCGACGGGTCACGCCCTACTATAGGGTAGCCCCATGTGTGTGTAGGCTTGCTGAGTCGACGGAATTGTAAAATTCGATTTTGACAGCTTTTTATTTGGATAATCGTAACTAGGGAAACCCCCCCCCCCCTGAGTTTTAGGGGCCCTGATCCTGATTCTGATTGTTCTGAAAATTTTAGGGTTTACTCAGAATCACTTGGGTGTCTTTATTAGGGTTTCCTTTTGGACAAAATAAAATAATAATTAGGACTTTTGAATAAGAGTTGTTACAAAACGTGTAGGAACATAAATCAGCAATTCACTTTCAAACCGGGTTTTCTATTGATTATCAAACCAAAGTATTACAATCAATCAAAACCCTAACCAACACAATTTCGTCCAAGACTATGTCTCTCACGAAATTGCTCTCTCAAACAGCTGATTAACCTAAACCCTAAAGCCTAACCTTGTTTATATAACACAAGGTTTGCAACTTGGGCTAGGATAAACCTCATGGACTGCGAATTGGAGTAAGCCCAATTCGCCCCCATACACCCAATATGTGTGGGTTTGGTTAGCCCAAACATTACAACTTACTAATACAAAGCTAAACCCGCTAACTGTTTATTGTTTTACTAATTACAAGATATCCAAATACCAAATCTAAGTTGTTGTCACAAATATGCACCAACAAGATTATATTTTAATTTATCGTAGAAGATATTTACATAGCTCTTTAAGTTCACATTTAACCGGTGATATACATTAATGGGGTGGATTTTATTTGGATTAAAAAAACAATAAATTCAATAATTAAAAAGACAAAAATGCCCATCATTTAACTGACTTTTTGATGAAGTTAATAGGCTTGATGAAAATGGCAAAAAATGCAAACCTTAGGGACAGATCAGAAAATTTGTTATTGCTATTTACAAAATATAAATTAGCAACATTTTGTTGCTCTACATCGTTGTAATTTATGCATTGGAAGTTTTGTAAAAAACTTTTGTATTTTTCATTTTTAACCCAAAGGTTTTTTATCTTTTGCATTTAACCACTTTGACTTTTTTCATTTTTAACCCAAAGCTTTTCATCTTTTACAATTTAACCCCAACACTTTTTATTTTTAACTTTCGTCCCCCAATACTTTTCATGTTTCGCAAGTTTTTCGTTTTACGTTTCGTTCTAAATTTTGTGAGTTAACACGCTGTAAGGACCTTCAAAAATGTCCCTAAACGACCCATAAGTGAAAACCCGGACCCCTGAAACCTTAATGTGCATGAAAAATCAATAAAATGTGAAATTTGGTCTTCACGCGGGCCGCGTAAGAGATAAGGGTTGTCTACGCGGGCCGCGACAACTCATAAAATCTCCGGTTCAATAAACATGCCGCATGTCGCACACGTGGCAGGCCTACCGATGACACGCTAGCCCTAGTCTACGCCTAAGTGGCCCTCGCGGGCCGCGTAAGATCAAGAGGGGGCTTACGCGGGCCGCGTAAACCCCATTTTTCAGCTATAAATTGATCCGATCATGAGCAGTTCAGCTGTCTAGAAAACTTTTCTCAAAAACGAAGTTCTACTGCTCAAAATCATAATTTCCATTAGGGAGGCGTTGCTACGATACAGGGTATTAACTCGATCGCTGCTATGATTCAATGTCCGATCGATTGAAATCAATCCAATGGATGTTTAAGTGCTGCCCACATTAGGGCTATGCTTTGTATTTCGTCGTAAATTCGATGGATGTTTAAGTATTGCACTTTGTCATTCGTTGTGAGAATTTTAATCTCGTGAGTTATCGTAAATGTTGTATTAGTTACTGACCTAGTTCGTGTGCATTGCTATTTAAATTAGGTTACAAGGCTAATCAGTAGGCTAAACTCTACCCGTTTAAATCTGCAATGTGATTCATTCTCTTTTTATTAAATTGTTTCCAAAACCCAAAATGTTTTCAAGGTTATAATTACAGGGATTAAGTATTTGTAATTTTCAATTACTGCCGGTATGTGGGGTTTTGTATACATTACTTGTTTCCCGTCAGGTGATCTGCTGTGATCCAGGAAAAAAGTGCAGTATAGCACAACAAGCTTGAAAAAGTGGCTTAATAAAAATAAAGAAACATGTTTTTGTAAAATAGGGATTCCCAGTGAAATTCCCGTATTGTAAATTACGGGGTTTGTCCCTAATTATGAAATAAAATAATCAGGCATTTTCAAGTTTTAAACGATCCTGTTAATTATTCCGCTGCCAAATTTAGTAAATACCACGGGGTTTCTGTCCCGCGACTTCGGGACCGGGTCAAACCGGGCCGGGGGCCATGACAGAAAAAGGTGGCATCAGAGCCACTGATTTAAGCCAATTAAGTATTTAGAAATACTTAATTTTCTGATTTTCATTTTGTGATTATATGTTTTTGTGTTATTTAACTATTTGTTAATTTACAGTATGGGTAAGCAAAGAATTTCGGACATCTATCGTCAATTAGATAGTTCACCAAAAGATAAGGGAACCTCATTCCAATGAAATTCCTCAAGATACTCAGCAGATACTGAGGAAGGAATATTTATTCGTAAGGCACAGTTTGAGAAACCACTTACCATTAAGAAAAGAAGTTGGATTATTAGAAAAAGTCAAGAAAAAATAAAGAAGTCACAAACAAAAGAAGTGATAATTAATAAGGAGACTCAGGAAACAGGTAATACCCCACCATGGGAAAATGAATTAGACGAACAATGGGAAAATCTCTACATGTTAGCCACTACAGCAGTAAATGTTAACTTATAGTTGAATCGCCAAACCAGTACCAGCACCTATGTCACCTACGAGCCAGAAACTTTAAAAGAACTTCATCCATTAGATAACAACCTAGTAGAAGAAAGAGACAGAATAAACGCATGTTAAGCATAATACTCCCATAACCTAACTAAAATAAATTACGGATGCATAACCACTAGTATATTTCGAATTTTAGTTGTAAATTGTAATATATATATATATAAAAATCGCAATATTTCATTTTAATCAATCTGTTTGTATAATTGTATTAGATGTTGGTAATTAATACTTAATTTTTCTGATTGCCATTCTGTGATTCTGTGAGAATTTAATTTACCAAATTTTAACTTAGAATTTTGTATGTTTCTTCATATATGTTAACAGCATGAATGAACTATCAGAAGCACTCCAAAACTTTTCTATCCATAGTTCAGATATGGATATCACCAATACCTTTACTAACTACCAGGCTGACACTGAAGAGCCAATGGTATTCCAAGCCCAACCACAGGAAAAACCTAAACCAAAGAAAAAAAGACTTGTAGGCTGGAGACGTGTGCGTAGGAAGAGGCCAGCAACACAAAAAGTTATAAAAACCAAGAATCCCAAAGATAAGAGCAAAGGAATAGAGATTGGGGAGAGTTCAGGACAAGCTCAAGAAATGCCACCCTGGGAAGAGCTGGACCGCCAACTAGCAAATAGCGACCTCATCGGACCTACCGATGAGACTCTTTTCAATTACCCAGCTGAAGCTCAACTTCCAGTCAATCTGGAACCTGCTATTCCCGATCCCCTTATTAACCCCCGACCTCTAGGAGAGCTGGAAGAATGGTGGACCACTGACTGGCAGTTTCAAAATCTCCTGAATAACCCTAATACCCTTTTCCCCCAATTTGATATGGAGCCTCCACTACACCCACCTATGAGCTCCGAGAATTTGGCTGAACTCCACCATTATGGCGAGGAGCTGATTGATGCAGGGAACCGAATTAGGGATATGGGAGAAAGGATATCCTGGAAGTACGACGAGAGAGAACGTCGTTTCTGAAATGCCATCTAGCAGGGAGCGTATGTGGTTGTGGGAACGTGTGTTTAATAATAATATAATAATAAAAATATAATTATGTGAAATAACTTAAAAATAAAAATTTTGTAAGATAACTGGTGTGTACGGATGCCTATTATAATATATAAAATATCGGACGTCGAAAAATCGACAATTTCGGCTATACATGTTGATGTGATTATGTGCGATTGTTTTGTTATGTTTGGTTGTTAATTATTTTCTGCTAATCACTTATATATATTAATTACCAGATGGAGCTTCAAGCATTAGTAAAGCCATCGAGAGGCAATATAGTGAATCTAGCGTGACCCGAAGTAGGACCCGATCCGCACCACATTCCAAGCCAAAAGTTCACTCGGAGGCTCATAGCAAACCGCCCTCTAAGAAAGATGTACCTAAGAAAGATGAGCTCAAGAAGGATGATGATGATCATCACTCCTCGAACCAACACAGCGTCCCGTCAAGGAAGGTCGAGCATAAACAGGAACCGCATGGTAAGTCCTGTACATACAAATACTTCGTCTCATGTAAACCCCGGGACTTTACCGGGGAGAAAGGAGCTATAGATTGTATGACTTGGCTGGATGAAATGGACACGGTTGTAGACATCAGCGGTTGTGCTGAAAGGGATGTAGTGAAATATGTATCCCAATCGTTCAAAGGAGAAGCACTGGCGTGGTGGAAGTCTCTCATACAAGCTGCTGGAAAGATCCCACTTTACAACTTGTCATGGGATCAGTTCGTCGCTATTATTAAAGAGAATTATTGCCCGCAGCACAAATTTGAAAGAATCGAATCAGATTTCTTATCTTTGGTGATGAAGAATTTAGATTGCCAAGCATACCTCACCACTTTCAATACCCTATCTAGGTTGGTTCCGTACTTGGTAACCCCAGAAGCTAAAAGGATTGCTCGCTTCATCGGGGGTTTAGCCCCAGAGATTAAAGCTAGTGTTAACGCATCAAGGCCTGCAACCTTCAGATCAGCATCTGATCTATCTCTATCTCTTACCTTGGACGTAGTCAGGTTGAGAGCTCTCAGGAACTCAGAATAAGGTAAGAGGAAGCGTGAGGACGATATCTCATGAAGATCAGATAAGAAACACCGAGGAAATAACGACCACAAGAAAGGGTCGGGATCTAAGAAGGATGGGCAACAATCGGGGGATAAGCCCAAATATAAAACTTGTAAGAAGAACCATTTTGGGAGGTGTCGACTTGAGTCGAAATCCCAGTCTCACTCGAGACCCTGTGGAATTTGCAAATCTACGGATCATAAGACTTTGGAGTGTAAGAAGCTGAAAGATGCAACATGTTACGGTTGCAATGAAAAAGGGCACATTAAGTCCAATTGCCCAAAGACCACCAAGAAAACCGAAGATGGGAAAAAGACCAATGCGAGGGTCTTCAAGATGGACGCTAAGGAAGCTGTTCAGGATGACAACGTAATTACAGGTACTTTTCTCGTAAATGATGTTTTTGCTAGAGTATTGTTTGATTCTGGAGCAGATAAGTCTTTTGTGGATAATAAGTTTTGTGAGTTGTTGAAATTGCCTGTAAAACCCTTAAGTTTGAAGTATGAGGTGGAATTAGCTGATGGAACCATAGAAACCGCCTCAACTGTTTTAGATGGATGTGTTATATCCATTAGGAATCACTCTTTTCCTTTGTCCTTACTTCCCTTTAAGCTAGCCGGTTTTGATATAGTTATAGGCATGGATTGATTATCACATAACCAAGCCCAGATTGTGTGCAATAGAAAGCAAGTGGTAGTCAAAACTCCGTCTGGTGAGTCACTTACCATTCAGGGGGATACCCAGCATGGATTGCCTGAGCAAGTGTCCATGCTCAAGGCATCCAGGTGTCTGCAGAAGGGTTGTGTCATTTATATGGCACAAGTTACTATTGATGAGCCAAAGCCTAAGATTTAAGACATCCCTGTCATTTCGGAATATCCTGAAGTTTTCCCTGAAGAACTACCTGGCTTACCACCAGATAGGCAAGTAGAATTCCGAATTGACATCATCCCTGGTGCTGCACCAGTAGCAAGAGCGCCTTATAGGTTGGCACCAACAGAAATGAAGGAGTTAAGGATGCAGTTAGATGATCTGCTAGCCAAAGGTTTCATTAGACCTAGTTCGTCCCCTTGGGGAGCGCCGATCTTGTTTGTCAAAAAGAAGGATGGATCGATGCGTCTGTGCATCGATTACCGTGAGCTTAATAAAGTCACTATCAAGAATATGTATCCTTTGCCCAGGATCGACGATCTGTTCGATCAATTGCAAGGGGCAAGCTATTTCTCTAAGATCGACTTGAGGTCAGGCTATCATCAGTTGAAGGTCAAGGATGAAGATGTGCACAAGACTGCATTTAGGACTCGTTATGGACATTACGAGTTCCTAGTGATGCCTTTTGGGCTCACTAATGCACCGGCCGCATTCATGGATCTCATGAATCGCGTCTGCAAGCCTTACTTAGATAAATTCGTCATCGTCTTTATTGACGACATCCTTATTTACTCGAAGAACCAAGCTGACCACGAGAAACACCTTCGTTGTATTCTCAAACTTCTACATCATGAGAAACTCTACGCCAAATTTTCGAAGTGCGAGTTTTGGCTTCGAGAAGTCCAATTCCTTGGACATGTGGTAAGTGAGCGTGGTATCCAAGTGGATCCCGCTAAGGTAGAAGCAGTTATGAATTGGCAAGATCCGAAGACACCTACTGAGATTCGTAGCTTCCTGGGTTTAGCGGGATATTATAGACGCTTTATCGAAAACTTCTCAAGGATTGTTGCGCCCCTAACTTCGTTGACACGTAAGAAGGTTAAGTTTGATTGGGGCCCTAAGCAGCAGGAATCCTTTGACATTTTGAAGAAAAAGTTGAGCAATGCACTAGTGTTAACATTGCCCGATGGTATAGAAGAATTTGTGGTGTATTGTGATGCATCCCACACTGGTATGGGCTGTGTACTCATGCAGAAAGGCAAGGTTATTGCCTATGCTTCACGACAGTTAAAGGTACACAAGAAGAACTACACCACCCATGACTTGGAGCTGGGTGCCGTTGTATTTGCATTGAAATTATGGAGGCATTACTTGTATGGAACCAAGTGTGTGATCTATTCAGATCACAAAATCCTTCAACACTTGTTCAATCAGAAGGACTTGAACATGAGACAACGACGCTGGATGGAAACTCTAAATGACTATGATTGTGAAATAAGATACCATCCAGGCAAGGCGAATGTAGTTGCTGACGCCTTAAGCAGAAAAGAAAGAGTGAAGCCAATAAGAATCAATGTCAAGCGCATTGAAATAAGGAATAGTTTGAACGAAAGGGTGTTAGCTGCACAGAAGGAAGCTGTGTTGGAAGCTAACTATCCTGAGGAAAAGCTAGGAGTAACTAAGGAGCAGTTATCCTATGACAAGGACGGAATGCTAAGATTGAATGGACGAATATGGGTTCCAGTTTATGGAGGACTTCGAGATGTTATCCTCCAGGAAGCCCACAGTTCCAAATATTCCGTTCATCCTGGAGCCGATAAGATGTACCAGGATCTAAAGGCAAACTACTGGTGGATTGGTTTGAAGAAGTCTGTAGCTGCCTATGTAGCTAAATGTTTAACTTGTGCGCACGTCAAAGCTGAGCATCAAAAGCCGTCAGGTTTGCTACAACAGCCTGAAATTCCCACATGGAAGTGGGAGATGGTGACTATGGATTTCATCACCAAGTTGCCAAAGACGAGGAAGGGAAATGATACTATATGGGTCATAGTGGATAGACTGACGAAGTCAGCACATTTCCTACCCATTAAGGAAACTGACAACTCAGACATGTTAGGTCAATTGTACGTAGATAAAATTGTAGCGTTGCATGGCATGCCATTGTCAATTATCTCGGATAGAGATACGAGATACACCTCTCATTTTTGGAAAAGTTTCCAACAGTCTTTGGGCACGCGCTTGAATTTTAGTACGGCTTACCACCCACAGACAGACGGACAGAGTGAGCGTACCATCCAAATGCTGGAAGACATGCTTCGAGCATGTGTGATTGATTTTGGTGGCAGTTGGGATAACCACCTACCATTGATCGAGTTCTCCTATAATAATAGCTACCATACTAGTATTAAGGTTGCGCCTTTTGAGGCATTATATGGTAGAAAATGCAGAACACCCATTTGTTGGGCGGAAGTAGGAGAAGTTCAATTATCAGGACCAGATTTGGTCATTGAAACAACGGACAAGATTGTCCAGATTCGTGATCGCCTGAAAGCTGCCAGAGATAGGCAGAAAAGTTATGCGGATCCAAAGCGTAAGTCTTTTCACTTCGAAGTAGGTGACAAAGTATTGCTTAAAGTATCACCCTGGAAAGGGGTGATGCGATTTGGTATGAAAGGCAAGCTAAGCCCGAGATACATAGGACCTTTTGAGGTTATCAAACGTGTCGGGTCGGTTGCTTATAAGTTAAACTTTCCTGAAGAACTCAGTGCTATCCACAATGTGTTTCACATCTGTAATCTGAAGAAGTGTTTCGGTGATGAATCACTGGTCATACCACATACGGATGTACATATAGATGAGAGCCTGAAATTTGTGGAGAAACCATTGTCGATCGAGGATCGACAGGTAAAGAAGCTTCGAAGGAAGCATGTGCCTATTGTAAAAGTCAAATGGGATGCCCGTAGAGGTCCCGAATACACATGGGAAGTAGAATCCACGATGAAAGAAAAATACCCTCATTTGTTTCAGTAAATCTCGAGGTCGAGATTTCTTTTAAGGGGGTGAGGATGTAACACCTCGAAAATTTACGTCCAATAATGTACTGACACGTGTCATAGGCTTTGAATATGTGAAAAAGTACTTTAGAGGGACTAAAGTTGACAAACAGTGAAACTATGTGAATATAAGGGTCCAAAGTGTCAACAATGAATAAATAGACTCTACAATAACCCTACATGGTGTTTATAATCTTAAACGGATAAATCATGGATCATACGAAGAAGAAAATGAAAGAAAGTGAGGAATTACAAACTACAGGGGCTAAATGTGTCAACATGTTGAAAGTATACTTCTGAGTGACCTTTTGGCAAACCCGAAGTTTTGTAATGGTAAAATATACTCACTAGAATATGTGGTAAAAATTTCATAAAGTTTCGTTATCGTATGAGAAAGTTATGATCAAAACCGTGCACGAAGGGTTTAATGCGTTAACGTTGAAATTTGTGACTTTTCGGGTAAGCACAAAGTTAACCAAGGACCTAACCAAGTTTGTAGATGTCCTAAGGCCCTTAAAAATCAGGTTTGAGGGTCAAGAGTGCAAGATAAATAGCCAAAACCACGTATCAAAGGACCAAGGACTGAAATGCAAAACTTAGAAACTTGTTTGGCTGGTTTTGCACTTGTACGCGGCCCGCGAAGGGGCTCTCGCGGCCCGCCTACGACCTGCCAGCGACAAATAACGACCAGCTGCCAGTTATCAGGTCTGAATCGATGCTACACAGCTGTTACATGATACCAGGGACTCACCAATGGTTTTACATGCCTAGGGGGCACCTGGACAGATCTTACAACATATGTAGACTCTTGTGGCACCATCTTATGCAATCAAAATGCATATATAAAGAACATTCATGTTGCAACCATTTTCACATTCACTTGCAAGACCATTTCTGGAGCTCCTCTGATCAACCTCAGGCTTTCTAGTGGTCTCTAATCATAATTAGGACTCTTGTAAGTGTTCCTAACCCTTTCTAATTCGTTCTAGCTTAGTTAATTAACTAAAAGTCAATCCGTCGTAAATTAAGTTTGACTTCGCGATTAAATGAAATTTGCTCAGTCATTTCTCGAATTGAAAGTACCTACAAGTAGGTATTTATGTGGGTAACAAACCCTTAAAAGGGTACTTTCAGATTCCCACTCTAACTATGATAATTGTCGAGTCAAAGCTTACTTTAAAAAGTCAACAGAATGTGCATTTTCAAAATTAAGCATAATTAGCAATGTAGGGTACATGCAACCTATTTGATCATTAAAATAACATGGTAACTAATGTAAGAACATGTCTCAACATGTTCAACTCGACAATTTTCAGTTTGAACCCGGATCGGAACCGAAAGTCGCATAATTTGACTTTTGCTTTGACTTTCAATTCTGACCCGTTTATGCATGTTTAAGATCTACCTTAGAGCTTATTTTGGACCAGGTTTCATATAAGTATAACTCTCTGAGATTATACAACTTGGTTCACTACTTATCCGATTCATATGCATGTTTCCGATTAATGCTTAAATGTTGACTATTATGCCCTTTTGACTATAAAACGTGATTTTTGAAAAAGTGAAAGGGTAGAAACATTAGTTACTGATTTATAAGCTTGCACCTAAAATTTGACATCAGTTTGAGGTCTAGATTAAGAGTTATGCTCATTAGCGTAAATTGAAAGCTTTATGTTAATTAAACGGCGTAATTAGCGAATAGCCTATTTAAACCCACTTTTTGATATCAAACTTTTTACCCACTGATGTAATATAATATTTTGGTATTTTTGAAGATTTTTATTAAATTTTTGGCTGAGCATAACATAGGTCTCTAGGTTTGATTCGGTTTATGACGGTTTTGCCCTTTTAAGCCATAAAATGAGTTTTACAAATCCTTTTGACCCCAAACCTTTTTCTACTGATTTCATTTGATAAATAAAATATTATGAGCCTTCTGGAAATATAAAAATATCAGCTTTCCTTTTAAAACCCGGAAATGACTCCAAATCGCCTTTTTAAGCATTTTAACGCATAGTATGTGCTAAAACCATATTAAACATATAAGGTTGACACCTACTGATATTTTTATTATATTTTGAGATAATAACAGTAAGTAAAAGTTTTTGAACTCAGGTTTCCAGTTTTGACCTTTTTAGCCCTTGTGAAATTACCAAAATACCCCTAAGGAGCATAGTTTGGTTTTAAATGATAAGTTTCACATATAGGTCATACCCTACTGTTATAGCATGTTAAATTAAGTGTATTTACTGTATAAATCAGACCTGTAACTCAGATTGCGAATTAAACTCTTTTATAATCTTTTAAATGACCATAATGCCCTTATGAGGCATAAATTGTGTTTAAATCCATTTTGGGCATAATAGAATATATTTTACTGATATTATAATATATTTAAGGCATATTAACTCAGGGAACTTACATATGACTCTTTTGGTTACCCGTGACGCCCTTTTCGCGTTCGGTTCGGTTTATGTAACTAGTTTGCATAAATTGACCGAAACGGGTCAAACATTATCATTTTTGTCTCAAAATCCAGAATGTATTTAGTATACCCATATTATACAAGTATTCAAACTTGTCGGGTCTAAATCACATTCTATCCGGTCTTCGCTTAATCGTGCGTTTGAACCGTAACGTCCTTAAAACTAGCCGGTCTAAGCTTAGGCTTAAATAAAGACCCGTTAGAAATCTAATAGGTTATTATAAACCTTTGTTCCAGAATAGGAAGAACCAGTAAAAGCTACCTTCACTCGCTAATTGTGATTTATACTTACCAAGTTAAATACTTTTAACTTATTTTCCCTATACGGGCTTGGGGTACGGTATATAAAATACCGCTTGGTCCGGCATTGAATCTTTAATCGAATAGAGGTTAAATTATTGATATGCTATGTTTTGAATGTGTTTTGTTTGCTTAAAGCCTTTGGGGGATTAATGACCATGTCCCGGATATCCTTGGCATCATCTTACGAGATGGCCACCACCTGAGCACGGGGTGTAGGCGTACACCTTTCAGTGCATAACTCAATATTGTGGTGTGTCTATTAATCTGTAACCCGGTCTATGGATCGGGCTACTGAACGCATAAGTAACATGTAATTCCCTTACAAGATTATTTTCACATAATTATCCCAAGTTATAAAATGTTTTGTGCCACGTGCATTCAAATCAATTTTCAACCCTTTTCAAAATGAGTCAGTTAAATTGTATTTACCAGTGTAAACTGACGTATTTTTCCAAAAGGTTAAGTGCAGGTACTACTCGTACTAGGCTGGCTGTCTTCTAAGCGTCCACAATAAGTCTCGCGAGCTTGGATGTCAATAAAGCTGTTGAACAATATCTTCTTTTATTTTGATCCGCCTGTGGATCCGTTTCAACTATTTGTGATATTTAATATTACACTTTATTAAAGTTGAAATGAATCTATCTTTGCTTCCGCCGTGCATTTATATATTGTGTTGTTTGACTTATTATGTTACCAACCACGTCACGATACTCCCCCACCGGGCCCACCGGTGACACGTGGAAAATAGGGGTGTGACAGAAATCCAGTTGAACCTCAATAAATTATTCCTAGCAAACGTACTCATGAAGATAACTTCAGTAATAGCATAAATGGAGGAGGTAACATTAATAATAATGATAATGATGTACTGCAAGCCCCAATTCTCAAAAGAATGAAAGCTGCAATCCTGGTTGCACTTACAAGGAATTCCTTGCCTGTAAACCTGTTAAGTTCGCAGGAAATGAAGGGGCGACTGCGGCGCTGCGTTGGTTGGAGAAAACTGAGGCAGTAATCAAAATAAGTAAATGTGCCGAGGAGGATAAAGTCATGTATGCTTCTCACCTTTTCAAGGAAGAAGCATTAGAATGGTGGAATACGGTGTTGCAAGCCAAAGGAAGCGACATGTCCTATGCCATGAGTTGGGAGGAGTTTAAGCGTCTGGTGGAAAGAAAATTATGCCCAGAATATGAAAAAGAGCAAATGGCGAACAAATTCCTGAGCCACCGAATGGTGGATGTTAATTGCCGAGGGTATACTTCAAAGTTTTTCGAATATGCTCGAATTGTGCCTACTCTGGCTTCGCCAGAGCCGGTACTTATTTCTCGCTACATTTGGGGTTTAATTAGTGAAATCCGTGATATTGTCAAAGCTGCAAGGCCCCGTACGATTGATGATACGGTCGAATTAGCCAACACTTTGACTGACGGACTGGTGCGTACGCGAGAAGAAAATAGGAAGAAGGAATTGGCTCAGAAAATTACCCAAGGATTTCGTGTGGGTAATAATAGCAATTTCAAGAAAAGAGGAACTGGGCAATCTTCCACTCCGCCGTTCTGCAGGAACTGTAAAAAGAAACATTTTGGCAAATGTAATGAAACCTACAACTTCTACAAAGCTATAGGACATCGTGAAGAAGATTGCAGAAAGAAAACAAGGGTCTGCTATTGATGTGTGAAAATGCAACTATTAATTTCGAACAAGTTTTAAAAAGGAATCACTAACTAAACCACACACAATCGGCAAGTGCACCGGTCGCAGTGTAGTGTAGATGGTAAGACCGGATATCAATCCGTGGACACTATATGCAAACTCTAGATAATAAACCGTTGTCGAATAAAAAGTCAAATTTTAAGTTTGTTTTAAGTTGATTTTTGATATTTAAATAATAACTAAATTAATTAAGAAAATATGGAAAACAAGTCAAGCAAAGTGAAACGAACACGAAAGCAAAGTGTGATCAACTATATATGAGAAAAGGACTACCTGGGTGTCGAATCCCTAGAATCATGCAATGGTATTTTGACAATAGTAACAGTTAAATATCTTTTTCCCTTTGATTAACCCCCCGTTAGAGATGTATTAAACAAAAGATCAAGACAAAATGTGAAGTGCTAGAACGAACCGGCTCGAGCTATCGATACCAAATCCTACGAGTATCAGACCGTTGGGACCTCAGAGACTAAGTTGTGAGACGATCTTCAAAAACGCAAAGCAAACCAAACCTTGAAAATTAAAATCCTAGGAAACCTTAACCACGATGTAATAAACGAGCCCGAGCTATCGGTCACCCAATCTACCCACCAATGATTAGCTAATAACCTAGCTCACCCTAATCGTCTTTCGAGTCATAAGATGAGGATGCAAGTTTTAGTATATTGATTTTAATTATTAATAGACTTGGTCAATTTCTCAACTCAATATTTAACCCGAAAATCATAAGATAAACGAATCAAATTAAATCCTAAGTCTAGGGGGAATTTCTTCATGCCTAAACCGCTGAATTTATCGACTAATAATTAATCAAAACACACCAACATGCAATTTCAAAATTAATTACAAGCCAAAGTTATGTAAATCACATAAAATAACCGAAATTTTGTTAAAAACGCATTACAATCATTAAGTTCATCTAAACCCAGGTAGTTTATAACGTTTAGCTACTCATATTTATTAAAAACATAACAAACTCGGTTCTAAAAATAATCAAACAAAACATAGGTTCAACGCAAAAGATTAGAAAATTAGGCATGATATCGAACCCGCAATGCTATGAACGCGAACCGAGTGCTTCTTTTCTTTTCTCTTGTGCGACACAGTGGTGTCTTCTGTTCGTTCCACCCCTCTGATTTGCTGCTCTCCAGATTCCCCCCTGTTGTTGTCCCCTCTTTTCCTCCCTCCAAGTCCCTTTTGTAGTCTTTTGAAAACAACAATAAATGCCCATCATTTTCGTCTGATGTAGTGAATTAAATTCCCCCTTTCTCTATTGATGTCCACTTTCTCTTTCTTGAATAATAATTATCCACTTAATAATAATAATTTAATATATTATGCTTTTCTTTTCTTTTTGGCCTGATCGAACTCTAGCAACAAATTAGTCAAACTCTAAATCACTTTTTGAGGTTTGAATTAATATCAACTTCCATCATATTGCAAGAATAGCCCCTCATCTTTGGTAAACTATTTTTTAAATAGTTTTCAACCTTTTGCACTTTAGTCCCTTGATTTTATAAAATAGAGATAAGTGGCATTGGCTCACTCACAAAAAATAGCGGCAAATTTCCTTCGGTCTCTGGCACCCCACTCTGCCCAACTGGCTGGTTATTTAATTATTACTCTTTTTTCGCTCCATTTGCACCAGGACCTACCAAAACACAAAATAATAAAATATAACTGTATAAAGACTAAAAATGACTCCAAAACTATAAAAATAAAATACAAAATACACGGGTAAATGACGGTGTTTTTCAACACATCAGCTATAACTGTGGAGAAGCTGGGCATTTCAAACCAGAATGCCCTAAGTTGGTCAAACCAGCAGATAACAAGGCTAAACCTGCAGAAGGAACTACCAAGAAAAACGCAAGAGCCTTCCAGTTGACTACTCAGGAAGCAGAGCTAATCCCTGACGTGATAGCTGGTACGTTCCTAGTTCACAACGTTTATGCAAAAGTATTATTTGACTCTGGTGCAAACAAAAGTTTTATAAATACTTCATTCTGCCAAGCTCTTAACCTGCCCTTAACCACCCTTAGACAAATTTTTACGGTAGAAACGGCAGATGGGAATTCTGTTAACATAGATAAGGTTTTGCGAGAAGGAAAGATAGAACTCTTAGGTCATAAATTTTCTGCAAACCTGTTACCTATGAATTTAGCTGAATTTGATGTTGTATTAGGAATGGATTGGTTAGTAGCCAACCATGCTCGAATTCTGTGTGATAAAAATTTCATAGAAATTCATACACCCACTGGAGAATTAGTGGTGATTACAGGTGATAAGACACGCAAGCCACTGAAATTCATTTCAGTAATTAAGTTGGCCAGTTATTCAAGAAAACAAGAAGTAATATATATGATTTCAGTAATCATTAACACGAAGGGTAAGGAACTTAAAGAAATTCCAGTAGTATCAAAATACCCGGATGTATTCCCAGAAGAACTACCGGGATTACCACCCAATAGGGAAGTAGAATTTAGAATTCATCTAATTCCTGGAACTACACCGATAGCCAAGGCACCTTATCGGTTAGCACCCACCGAAATGTTAGAACTGAAAAAGCAGTTAGATGAATTATTAAGCAAAGTATTTATACAACCTAGTTCATCCCCGTGGGGAGCTCCAGTGTTGTTTGTAAAGAAGAAAGATGGTTCGATGCGAATGTGTATCGATTATAGGGAATTAAATAAGGTTACAATTAAAAATCGATACCCATTACCTAGGATTGATGATCTTTTCGATCAACTTCAAGGAGCTAGGTATTTTTCTAAGATAGATTTAAGCTCAGGATACCATCAGTTGAAGGTGCAAGAAGAAGACATACCTAAAACTGCTTTCAGAACTCGGTATGGTCATTACGAGTTTACAGTCATGCCCTTTGGACTAACAAATGCTCCTGCAGCATTTATGGACATGATGAATAGGATCTGTAAACCGTACTTGGAGAAATTTGTAATTGTCTTCATCGACGATATACTCATTTATTCCAAAAGTCAGGACGAGCATTGTCAGCACCTGCATGCACTCTTAACCTTGTTAAGAAAGGAAAAACTTTACGCTAAATTCTCAAAGTGTGAATTTTGGCTACAGGAGGTGCAATTTTTAGGTCATATGGTGAATCACGAAGGTATTCATGTCGATCCCTCAAAGATAGAAGCAATCACCAAATGGAAGGTCCCGCAATCAGTTACGGAAGTTAGAAGTTTTCTAGGATTAGCTGGATACTATAGGCGCTTTATTAAGGATTTTTCTAAGATAGCTGTGCCATTAACTAAGCTAACCTGTAAAATAGTGAAGTTTGAATGGGGACCTAGGCAAGAGGAAGCTTTTAAAATCTTAAAGCAGAAATTAACATACGCTCCAATTCTAGCCTTACCAGATGGAACAGAGGATTTTGAAGTTTACTGTGATGCTTCTAAGCTAGGATTAGGATGTGTACTAATGCAACACAAAAAGGTAATTGCCTATGCTTCAAGGCAATTGAAAAAACACGAGGAAAACTATACAACGCATGACTTAGAATTAGGGTCAATAATTTTTGCCCTTAAGATTTGGAGACACTATCTGTATGGAAGTAAGTTTACTGTCTATACATGTAACACCCCGCCCCGATTAGGGCTGACGTGTTACACAATTCGGTAATCAGAGATAATTAATAACTTAATTAAAACATAAATTCCATAGGTTTAAAACAAAAATCCCCAAAAAGACATAACGGTCTCATCAGAAAAAGAAAAAAAAAAAACATAAATGTCTAAACTTATTGAATATAAGGTTTTATTAAACTCCTTATTCCAACTCTTGCTTTTTATTATCACTCTTCACACATTTCCCCGATTTCCCTGAGTACCTGTTTAAGACATAATAAAAGAAAACAAGAAAAAGAAACGGTTGAGCCAAAAATTGCCCAGTAACGGAGAAACAATAGCACTAACACATAAATGATAGAAGCAATACACTAAACACTTTAACGAGGCAAACAATACACTACGCTGAATGATCACTGATGAATACCATAAAGGTATATTAGAAATACCCATGTGAGCCACTAACAATAAACACTAACACTTGTACATTGGCTGCAGTTCCAATGCACCATTATGTAGAGGGGATGTGGGCACTCACACCTATCCCACTACCACTACCACTTACACTTACACTCCTAGGATCGATCCATACGCCTCTCAATAATCAATAAGTGCAATCACTTAGCACACAATACAATATAGAGACGCCGTGGGCCTTTCGCACCGCCACGGATGGTGCACGTCAACTGTGCCTATGATGACGCCCTATGTCCCCATAGGTGGATATGCTCGGGTATTGAGGTCAATGAAACAATTTACTCAAATCAAGGCAAATACACTAACGATACACTAAGGCTATATCACATCTAGCCAAATATAATTAATAAAAGTCATGGGAACATGCGACAATGAGTATAATGTGTAACTTATCGCATGCGTGGCAAGGACAATAACTCGATACGATGTATGTAACAATAATTAGAGAACGTAGAAAACTCAACGGTTCAAGTAGCAATAACGAAAGAATACGATATCATGAATTAAAACAATTATGCTAAGAGCAAGAGACCACAAAATCCGTACCTTAAACGATAATGACAATAATTATGGCGTAGCTAACTCGTTCCCGATCGATCACAACAGCCTACAAATATTTGATTTAGATTCATGTTTAGTTTTTTTTTTTTCTCGGTTACATGAAATCATTTTTTTTTGTTATATCAATATGTATATACCTGTTTATATAATATTATTTATCTATTAACATGTTTACGTTTAAAATTAATATATATTAGACTAATCCTCCTCTTAATAAATTGTTTAGATACTTACATATATTATATAAAATTCTATTTGGAAAATAGATCCACAGAAGTTTTGAATGCCCAAAGCCTTTTTATTTTGTCAAATTCATTATGATAAAATAATAACAAATAAAACAATTAATGATTTTAGTATAGCATGAGTTTGAGAGAAGACAACCACATAAATAGGTATTTTAAAATTATATTATTTTTTTTTTTTTTTTTTTTTATTTCTTTTATATACTAAAACAGTAGGTATTGAGAGTTAAGAAAAGAAGTTAGTTATGGGCATTCATCTTCAGCCAATTATTCACCTCACACCCATTTTTATTTGCTCAAAGTTTCCTAAAACCAACATATTATTGTTTAGTAAATCCATTCATCTTCTAGTAACAAACTATTGAACATACGTGCGCAAGTTGCAATAGATCGGAGATGGTTACCTCAAGCAGTGGGTATCCTCTCTTTAGAGCATATAAGTTTTAGAAGTTAGTTTATAACAATAGCAAGATCAACCAGTCTTCTGCTCGAACGAAGAAGACTAACGAAACTTGATTTGTCGCTTCGAGACCTAACAGCGGAAAACCCGAGTGTTATAATCGGGTCACTCGGTTATGCACAAAAAGTATCCGTATCAAATGGAAAAATATAAAGAGCGGCTTACCGGAACAGATCAAAGTGGTGGTGGTTCTCAGCGGGTTTGTTACGGTTCCAATTAGACGAACTGCAAGCGAAGCGGTCTGGCGAAATAGGTTCGAACTGGTGGTTGGCAGAGGCGATTTCGTCGGTAGTCGTGGAGGTGTACCGAAAGATCGAATGAGAGGGAAAGACAAGCTTTTGGAAGTGTTTCGTAAGGGTGAAACGAATGGAATGAACTCGATTAAAAAGAACAATCTATCATTTGAAAGGGATATGGGATCCCGTAATTTACGTCGCTAAATTTTAGAAAGAACCAAAGCCACGCATTATTTGATCGGAAAATATGGAAAAGATGAAAGATGATAACTGTACATTTCAATTTCATATTAATTTATTCCTATTTTAATCATTTTTTTTTTTATTTACTTAGATTTTAAGATTATAACAATATTGTAATGTGATTACGTAGAATAGATAAAAAAAAGAAATTAACTAATAGTATAGTAATATATTTTAGTTACATTTTTATAAGATATTTGTATACTCATAATAATAATAATAATAATATGATACGTTAATTAAATTGGGTTAAAGGTTGACCTACGTTCTTGACGTTGAATATCCGACATAATAATATGTCGCACTATTTATGACATTTATTTCATTAGGGTTTTGAAAGTTTCGTATGTTACAATTCTACCCCACTTAAAAGAAATTTCGTCCTCGAAATTAACATTATATAACACTATACTATACGGGTTTTTCAACTCTCTACCCCTTAAAATAATTTCGTCCACGAAATTAGCGAGTACGAATATGGTATACTATTTATGTTACATATTAACGATGCGAAAAAAACGATAACGTAGTTGCAAACACGCTGAGCAAAAATAGTCGAAAAGACACACGAGTGAGTTTCATACACTAAAATTTAACTATTAGGAACACTAACCTTAGGTTTCGAATAAATATGGATATTGAGAACGGATCGCTTCCTCCGATTCCCAAGTGGCTTCACGTTCAGGATGATTTTTCCACAAGATTTTGACGAACGGAAAAGACTTCTTACGCATCACACGTTCTTGTCGGTCCAAGATAGCCTCTGGTTCCTCTTCGTACGATAAGTCCTCACGAATCTCGTGTAGAGAATAGTTCACAACATGGAGTGGATGATAATTATACCCACGTAACAGTGAAATATGGAACACGTTATGCACGTGCGATAATTGTGGTGGTAGAGCTAACCGATAAGAAACTTCGCCAATTCGTTCCAAAATTTCAAAAGGTCCGATAAATCGAGGACTCAGCTTTCCCTTTATACCAAAACGTCGAACACCCCTGCATGGTGAGACTTTTAAGAACACTTTTCCACCAACATTAAATTCCAAAGCCCTTCGATCGGGATCAGCATAACTCTTCTGTCTACTCTGGGCTTCCTTAAGTTTCTCACGAGCAATAGCAACCTTTTCATTCGTGATCTGTACCAATTCAGGACCCTCAATCATCTTTTCTCTGACCTCGTCCCAATATGTGGGAGCTCGACATTTACGCCCGTATAACAATTCAAAAGGTGCCATGTCGATACTAGCTTGCCAACTATTGTTGTAGGCAAACTCCACCAAGCACAAGTATTCATCCCAGTTTCCCGTCCACTCAAGTGCACACGATCTAAGCATATCCTCTAAAGTCTGAATAGTACGTTCAGACTGTCCATCAGTTTGCGGATGGAAAGCAGTACTAAATCGTATCTTCGTATCCCATGCTTTTTGGAAACCCTTCCAGAACCGTGATGTGAAACGTGGATCTCTATCACACACTATAGATGATGGTGTACCATGCAATCGAATAATCTCACGAAGGAATATCTCTGATAGCTTACTCACCTCGTACTCCTTACGAATGGGCAAGAAATGAGCAGACTTTGAAAGTCTATCTACCACAACCCAAATAGCATCGTTCTTCATACGGGTTCTTGGTAAACCAGTTACAAAGTCCATAGAAATATCATCCCACTTCCAGACAGGAATATCTAAAGGCTGTAACAATCCACTAGCCCGTTGATGTTCAATCTTCACTTGCTGACATATCAAACATTGGCTCACATGTCTAGCTACATCTTCTTTCATACCACTCCACCAAAAATGTTGCCTCAAATCCCTATACATCTTTGTGGATCCAGGGTGTATAGAATAAGGTGAACTGTGTGCCTCAGTCAGTAATGATTCACGAAGAGATGAATCATCTGGCACACATAAACGCTTCCCACACCATATTGTTCCATGTTCATCCACTCGAAATTCAGATTGTTTTCCTACTTCCAAATTTTGTAAGACCGCCCAAAGCTCACCATCTTCTTTTTGAGCTTCCTTTATCTGAGTGATGAGGTTCGGTTCGATCTTCAGTCTAGCCAAATAACCACCAGACTCACCAACCTGTATACCAATATCCATGCGTATCAGGTCTGATTGAATTTGCGGCTGAACAGTCAAGCATGCCAAACCCCCAGAATTCTTCCTACTCAGTGCATATGCAACAACATTTGCTTTACCAGGGTGGTACTGAATGTTGGCATCATAATCCTTGAGTAGCTCTAACCATCTTCTCTGCCTCATGTTAAGCTCCTTCTGAGTGAAAATATACTTGAGGCTCTTATGGTCGGTGAATATGTTACATGTCTCCCCATATAAATAATGCCTCCAAATCTTAAGTGCAAAAACAACTGCCGCTAACTCTAGATCATGCGTTGGATAATTCACCTCGTAGGGTTTAAGCTGACGCGAGGCATAAGCAATAACCTTTCCATGCTGCATGAGAACGCAACCAAGCCCTTTCTTCGATGCATCACTGTATATATCGAATCCGCCTGTGCCAGAAGGTAGAGTAAGAATAGGAGCTGATACTAGCTTCTTCTTCAATGCCTCAAAACTCTTTTCTCGATCATCATTCCAAGTAAATTTTACCCCTTTCCTCAAGAGTTGAGTGAGAGGTAAGGCCAAAATAGAAAATCCCTCTACGAAACGTCGATAGTATCCCGCTAGACCAAGAAAACTTCGAACTTCGGTAACTGACGTTGGTCTAGGCCATTTAGTGATAGCTTCCACCTTTGATGGATCCATTGTAATACCTTCCGCTGATACAATGTGGCCTAGAAACGCCACTTGTTCAAGCCAAAAGTCGCACTTAGAAAATTTTGCGTATAACTTCTCCTGGCGTAAAGTTCCTAGAACAATGCGAAGATGGTCCTCATGCTCCCCTTTACTTTTAGAAAACACCAAGATGTCATCGATGAATACAATCACGAACCGATCCAAATACTCATGGAATACTCGGTTCATAAGATCCATGAAAACAGCAGGAGCATTTGTCAAACCAAAAGGCATGACTAGAAACTCATAGTGACCGTACCGGGTACGAAATGCTGTCTTATGAACATCTTGATCTCTGACCCTCAACTGATGGTACCCTGATCTGAGATCAATCTTTGAGAAAAACTTCGCTCCTTGGAGTTGGTCAAAAAGGTCATCAATACGCGGTAAGGGGTAGCGATTACGAATGGTGATCTTATTCAACTCCCGGTAGTCGATGCATAAACGCATGCTACCATCTTTTTTCTTCACAAACAAAACCGGTGCTCCCCATGGTGAAACACTAGGTCTAATAAATCCAAGTTCCAAAAGTTCTTGCAGCTGCTCTTTCAATTCCTTCAACTCCAATGGGGCCATACGATAGGGTGCTTTAGAAATAGGTTCAGCTCCAGGAATCAAATCAATAGTGAACTCTACTTCACGTTCAGGTGGTATCCCTGGCAATTCTTCTGGAAAGACGTCAGAGAAGTCTCGAACAATAGGAACGTCTTCGACACATGGTGTATCCATTGAGGTATCTTTAATAGAAGCTAAGAATCCCTCGCATCCATGGGATATAAGTTTTTGAGCTTTAAGAGCAGAGATGATTTTAATGGATTTTCGAGGTTGAGATCCTTGATAAATACATTCAGGATTCAGAATATCACCAAAAATGACTCGTTTGGAGTGACAATCGATGGTAGCTCGATGCGTGGATAACCAATCCATGCCTAGTATGACATCAAAATCTCCCATTTGCATGGGATAAAGATTCGCTATACGAATAACATTTCCGATCACAAGCGGGCAATCTTTATAGATGTGAGTAATAATTGAAGAATTTCCCATTGGTGTAGAAATAACTAAAGCTTGATCCAATGGAGAAGGCGAAATTTTAAGATGTCGGGAAATTAGTTGTGAGACTATCGAGTGGGTTGCCCCAGTATCAAATAACACATACAATTCATGCTCACCCAAATAAATACTACCCGAAACGGTACCTAATAAATTGATAAACAATAAGACACAAACGATTGTATGAAAATCATAAACAACTAAGCAAGAAAAATAATACTACTAAAAGGAACATTTATCGGAGACGGTACCTGGAGCCTTAGCAGCTTCCCCTGCAGTCAATGAGAAAACACGCCCTCCAGTAGTAGGTGGCACAGTAGCTCCCCTAGTGGTATCAGTTGGCCGGTTACCAGCCTTTGGGCACTCACTAATCTTATGCCCCATATCTCCACACTTAAGGCAAGCCCCAGTAAGTCGACGACAGATGCCTGGGTGACGCTTGTTGCAATGGTTACACACTGGAGGCTGGGTAGGGTTCGGGTTACCTTTCTGGTTTACGGGTTGAGCTTGGGTTGGTGGCTGGTAGGGTTTGATCTGACCCTGATTTTGGCTCCTTCCCTGCCATGGTCTATTATTCCTTCCCGATGACCTATTCCCCATATTGTTTTGATTATTTCGAGTAGGTGCTTGAGACGACTCACTAGTGAACGGAGCGCGATACTCGTCTCTGTTTCTCTTCCTACTATTATTGGAACCACCCAAAAATTCTTTGTTCTCCATATCAACCTTTTTGGCAGCCTTAGCGGCCTCTGCAACAGTGGGGCACGTTGACTGGATGATTGCTCTACGAATCCGATCACAAACTGCCCATTGATATTTCTCTGCTTGTTCCTCTGGTGTTCCAGCGGCTGACCCAAGAAATCCAACTAGTCGATAAAATCGATCAGTGAAGTCAGAAAGTGGTTCGTCATTCCTCTGACGGATATTGTGATACTCTCGTGTGTACGAACTCTTATCCACACTGTTGAAATATTTCTCAAAGAAAATAGTACGAAAATCTGCCCAGGGTAAATTCTCCACAAATTGGTCTCCTCCTCTTTCCTCCAATACACCTTCCCACCAAGTTTGCGCATCTTCCTCTAGTTTATACGATGCTAACCTCGATTTAAATTCATCGCCAACTCCTAACGCCCGAAATATTTTCTCGATATGAGCAATCCAATCCCTTGCTACAATTGGAGTGGTTGCCTTTGTGAAAGATCTTGGTTTCTGTTTTATGAACTTATCTAGCCAATCCCCAATTGCACCGTTTGGGTTTGGATTAGGGTTCAGATTTGGATTGGGATTAGGGTTCAAATTAGGATTGGGATTGGGATTAGGGTTCGGATTAGGATTTGGGTTAGGGTTTGGATTAGGATTCGGATCAGGACCACGCACGGCCTGAACAAGTGCAGGCAACATAGCAGTAAAGGCCTGAGTGATAGCAGCTACGATATTTGGATCAGGCTCATTTAGTCCACCACCATTACGACAACCAGAGTTGCGTGTCGCACGACGAGGAGGCATCTAGAAAACACATTAAGAATTTAGATAAAGCAAAAATAAGGACCTATCGCATAAGAAAATACCTAACCCAATGTCTACCCAATCCTCACATGTCTTAATTATTTGGTTAATGTTTTCTACAGGATAGAGCCTAAGCTCTGATACCATAACTGTAACACCCCGCCCCGATTAGGGCTGACGTGTTACACAATTCGGTAATCAGAGATAATTAATAACTTAATTAAAACATAAATTCCATAGGTTTAAAACAAAAATCCCCAAAAAGACATAACGGTCTCATCAGAAAAAGAAAAAAAAAAACATAAATGTCTAAACTTATTGAATATAAGGTTTTATTAAACTCCTTATTCCAACTCTTGCTTTTTATTATCACTCTTCACACATTTCCCCGATTTCCCTGAGTACCTGTTTAAGACATAATAAAAGAAAACAAGAAAAAGAAACGGTTGAGCCAAAAATTGCCCAGTAACGGAGAAACAATAGCACTAACACATAAATGATAGAAGCAATACACTAAACACTTTAACGAGGCAAACAATACACTACGCTGAATGATCACTGATGAATACCATAAAGGTATATTAGAAATACCCATGTGAGCCACTAACAATAAACACTAACACTTGTACATTGGCTGCAGTTCCAATGCACCATTATGTAGAGGGGATGTGGGCACTCACACCTATCCCACTACCACTACCACTTACACTTACACTCCTAGGATCGATCCATACGCCTCTCAATAATCAATAAGTGCAATCACTTAGCACACAATACAATATAGAGACGCCGTGGGCCTTTCGCACCGCCACGGATGGTGCACGTCAACTGTGCCTATGATGACGCCCTATGTCCCCATAGGTGGATATGCTCGGGTATTGAGGTCAATGAAACAATTTACTCAAATCAAGGCAAATACACTAACGATACACTAAGGCTATATCACATCTAGCCAAAGATAATTAATAAAAGTCATGGGAACATGCGACAATGAGTATAATGTGTAACTTATCGCATGCGTGGCAAGGACAATAACTCGATACGATGTATGTAACAATAATTAGAGAACGTAGAAAACTCAACGGTTCAAGTAGCAATAACGAAAGAATACGATATCATGAATTAAAACAATTATGCTAAGAGCAAGAGACCACAAAATCCGTACCTTAAACGATAATGACAATAATTATGGCGTAGCTAACTCGTTCCCGATCGATCACAACAGCCTACAAATATTTGATTTAGATTCATGTTTAGTTTTTTTTTTTCTCGGTTACATGAAATCATTTTTTTTTGTTATATCAATATGTATATACCTGTTTATATAATATTATTTATCTATTAACATGTTTACGTTTAAAATTAATATATATTAGACTAATCCTCCTCTTAATAAATTGTTTAGATACTTACATATATTATATAAAATTCTATTTGGAAAATAGATCCACAGAAGTTTTGAATGCCCAAAGCCTTTTTATTTTGTCAAATTCATTATGATAAAATAATAACAAATAAAACAATTAATGATTTTAGTATAGCATGAGTTTGAGAGAAGACAACCACATAAATAGGTATTTTAAAATTATATTATTTTTTTTTTTTTTTTTTTTTTTATTTCTTTTATATACTAAAACAGTAGGTATTGAGAGTTAAGAAAAGAAGTTAGTTATGGGCATTCATCTTCAGCCAATTATTCACCTCACACCCATTTTTCTTTGCTCAAAGTTTCCTAAAACCAACATATTATTGTTTAGTAAATCCATTCATCTTCTAGTAACAAACTATTGAACATACGTGCGCAAGTTGCAATAGATCGGAGATGGTTACCTCAAGCAGTGGGTATCCTCTCTTTAGAGCATATAAGTTTTAGAAGTTAGTTTATAACAATAGCAAGATCAACCAGTCTTCTGCTCGAACGAAGAAGACTAACGAAACTTGATTTGTCGCTTCGAGACCTAACAGCGGAAAACCCGAGTGTTATAATCGGGTCACTCGGTTATGCACAAAAAGTATCCGTATCAAATGGAAAAATATAAAGAGCGGCTTACCGGAACAGATCAAAGTGGTGGTGGTTCTCAGCGGGTTTGTTACGGTTCCAATTAGACGAACTGCAAGCGAAGCGGTCTGGCGAAATAGGTTCGAACTGGTGGTTGGCAGAGGCGATTTCGTCGGTAGTCGTGGAGGTGTACCGAAAGATCGAATGAGAGGGAAAGACAAGCTTTTGGAAGTGTTTCGTAAGGGTGAAACGAATGGAATGAACTCGATTAAAAAGAACAATCTATCATTTGAAAGGGATATGGGATCCCGTAATTTACGTCGCTAAATTTTAGAAAGAACCAAAGCCACGCATTATTTGATCGGAAAATATGGAAAAGATGATAACTGTACATTTCAATTTCATATTAATTTATTCCTATTTTAATCATTTTTTTTTTATTTACTTAGATTTTAAGATTATAACAATATTGTAATGTGATTACGTAGAATAGATAAAAAAAAGAAATTAACTAATAGTATAGTAATATATTTTAGTTACATTTTTATAAGATATTTGTATACTCATAATAATAATAATAATAATATGATACGTTAATTAAATTGGGTTAAAGGTTGACCTACGTTCTTGACGTTGAATATCCGACATAATAATATGTCGCACTATTTATGACATTTATTTCATTAGGGTTTTGAAAGTTTCGTATGTTACAATACAGACCATAAAAGCTTAAGATACATATTTGGGCAAAAAGAATTGAACATGAGGCAAAGGAGATGGATGGAAATCCTAAGTGACTACGACTGTGATATTCAATATCACGAGGGAAAAGCAAACGTAGTTGCAGATGCCTTAAGTCGTAAATATCATGAAAAGCAAAAGCGAGTTCATGCTCTTAGATTAAGTTTACAATTAGACTTAATGGAACAACTGAAGAACATTCAAGAAACAACAATCAAGGATGATGCTGAAGGAACGAAAGGACGAATAAAGGAATTAGAGCAAGGAAGTGATGGAATTTGGAGATTCCACAAAATAAGAATTTGGGTACCTAAGCAGGGAGAATTAAGAAATAAGATTTTAGAGGAAGCCCATAAATCTAGGTATACCATGCATCCTGGTAACAATAAGATGTACCAAGATTTAAGAAATAACTTCTGGTGGATAGGGATGAAAAAGAACATAGCTAGATATGTTTCTAAGTGTCTTACTTGTTCACAAGTTAAGGCAGAACACCAGAAATCTTCAGGATTACTCCAACAATTAGAAATGTCTGTATGGATATGAGAACTTATAACTATGGATTTTGTTACTAAGTTGCCCAAAACCAGAAAAGGTAATGACGCAATTTGGGTAGTTGTGGATCGATTAACCAAATCAGCTCATTTCCTACCCATGAAAGAAACCTTTAGCATGGGAAAGTTAGCAAAGTTGTATGTAGACGAGGTAGTATCCTTACATGGAGTTCCACTCTCCATTGTATCGGATAGAGATAGTCGTTTCACTTCCCACTTCTGGACAAGTTTCCAAGAAGCAATGGGAACCCGACTAAATTTAAGCACTGCATACCATCCTCAAACAGACGGACAAAGCGAAAGGACAATCCAAACCCTGGAGGACATGCTTAGGGCATGCATGATAGATTTTGGTGGAAACTGGGATGACCACCTACCCTTAATTGAATTCTCCTATAACAATAGTTATCACTCAAGCATTGAAGCTGCCCCATTCGAAGCACTATATGGACGAAAGTGTAGAACTCCAGTTTGTTGGGCAGAAATAGGAGAAAGTCAATTATCCGGTCCTGAAATAGTACAAGAAACCACCGACAAGATCACTCAAATCAAGGAAAGGTTGAAACGGCTCGAGATCGTCAAAAGAGTTATGCAGACAATAGACGCAAGCCGCTAGAATTTTAAGTTGGAGACAATGTATTCTTGAAAGTCTCTCCTTGGAAAGGAGTAATTCGATTCGGTAAGAATGGAAAGCTAAGTCCAAGATACATAGGACCATTTCCAGTAATCCAACGAATAGGACCAGTCGCCTATCGCTTACAACTACCAGAAGAGCTAGCAGGAGTACATGATGTATTTCATGTATCCAATCTCAAGAAATGTCTATCTGACGAATCCTTGGTAGTACCTCTTCAAGACATACAGGTAAATGAAAAGTTGAAGTTCGTGGAGAAACCGCTTCAAATAGAAGACAGAAAGGTCAAGTTTCTCAAGCACAAAAGACTAGTACTGGTCAAAGTTAAGTGGGATTCAAAAAGAGGATCCAAATACACCTGGGAGCTAGAATCGGAGATGAAGCGAAAGTATCCTCACTTATTTCAGTAAATCTCTAGGACGAGATTTTAAATAAGGTGGGGAGGATGCAAGGACCTTCAAAAATGTCCCTAGACGACCCATAAGTGAAAACCCGGACCCCTGAAACCCTAATGTGCATGAAAAATCAATAAAATGTGAAATTTGGTCTTCACGCGGGCCGCGTAAGACATAAGGGTTGTCTACGCGGGCCGCGACAACTCATAAAATCTCCGGTTCAGCAAACAGGCCACGTGTCGCACACGTGGCAGGCCTACCGATGACACGCTAGCCCTAGTCTACGCCTAAGTGGCCCTCGCGGGCCGCGTAAGATCAAGAGGGGGCTTACGCGGGCCGCGTAAACCCCATTTCTCAGCTATAAATTGATCCGATCATGAGCAGTTCAGCTGTGTCAAAAACTTTTCTCAAAAACGAAGTTCTACTGCTCAAAATCATAATTTCCATTAGGGAGGCGTTGCTACGATACAGGGTATTAACTCGATCGCTGCTACGATTCAATGTCCGATCGATTGAAATCAATCCAATGGATGTTTAAGTGTTGCCCACATTAGGGCTATACTTTGTCATTCGTCGTAAATTCGATGGATGTTTAAGTATTGCACTTTGTCATTCGTTGTGAGAATTTTAATCTCGTGAGTTATCGTAAATGCTGTATTAGTTACTGACCTAGTTCGTGTGCATTGTTATTTAAATTAGGTTACAAGGCTAATCAGTAGGCTAAACTCTGCCCGTTTAAATCTGCAATGTGAGTCATTCTCTTTTTATTAAATTGTTTCCAAAACCCTAAATGTTTTCAAGGTTATAATTACAGGGATTAAGTCTTTGTAATCTTCAATTACTGCCGGTATGTGGGGTTTTGTATACATTACTTGTTTCCCGTCACCATTGGACCGGGTCAAACCGGGCCGGGAGCCGTGACACACGCCGCAATATGCGTGTGAGATTCAACTGTTTTTCGTATGTTTTTTCCCGTTTGACAGACCAGTCACAACACTTCTATTTTTCTTCGTTTAACAAGTTCGATGCAACGCGCGGGTCCTAGATCGACTTAGTTATTGTTTTCAACGTTTAATGTTTATGGCTAATTTCTTTGCATTAACACGTCATAACGGGCATGCGTGGTTAACGATTTTATGTCCGTTTTTTGTTCGGTGTTATTTTTTTAATTTTTATTTTATTTTTACGAGCTCTTCTAATGTTTGTGGTCGTTGTCAGTGGTGTGGCATTAGTGCTACTTGACACGATTTTAAGAACGCATTTAACATATTAAGTTATTACTAATAATTTGTTTCGAGTTTACCGCTATACCCCTTTACTTAAGAAAAACTAATTTTTTACGTGCATATTTTTGTGTACGTGTCGGTATAAATTCGATTCGCTCTACATTTTGATGTAAACTTTTCCTGGAAACGATTCAAGTTAAATATAATACGTTTTCATTTAACAAAAAAAATCATTTTTTCGTGCACATTTTTATGTACGTTTCGGTATAACTTCGAGTTGGTGTATGTTTTGACATAAACTTTTTTGGGGAACGAGTCAGGTCAAATATAATATATTTTTGTGATTATTTTATGAATGTTTTGTAAATTTTGTTTCGATCGGAGTGGAGTCAAACTGTGTTTTTTCCCTTATTTTAAAAGCTCTAATTAATATCTTTTAAGTATATGTGTCAACTTTTCCGTTATACATGTTACATTTCCTATGTATGACTAGGGTCACATGTAATACGTTATGATTGTACGGTATAAATTTGATTTACTTTTATGTTTTGATCCAATCACATTGTTTATATATGTTACATTGAGTTCAATCGATTACTGCTAAACGTGTGTTTTTATATAGTTATCGCATCACATAACGTTTGGACTAATTCATTTGATATTTGCGATATACTCGCGCCGCAACGCGCGCGGTCTTATTGCTAGTTGTTATTTATTTGTAATTAGTATATTATTATAATTGTGATTTATTATTATCTAAGTCACTAGGTTATAGTCTCGTGTGTTACACGAGTTTACGTAAGATATTGTCTTAATTCAACTCGTGTAATACGCGGATCTATAACCTAGTTGTCAAATAAATAAAATCGTAAATATATCATTTTTATAGATCTATAAAATTTGCGAACCCCTTTCTTTTTTTTATAGTTAAATTCTAATCAAAATAATATCAACAAGACATATACTAAAAAATAAATAAAGTAGATACACGAAAATAAAAACACACAAAAAATTTTCTAAAACGAGATTTACAAATGTAGACAAGATATTGTGAATCCGTCCGTTCAAAAAAGAAATTAGATACCCACTTCAAAATATAAATATACCAAAAAGATGAACATGTTTGTAATTTTGTCTATTATAAATGTAATAAACAACCTTCACAACATTTTCAATAACAAAACAAACATGTAATAATTAATGATGGTTAAGGCCCAGCTTGATGAAAGCAAAGTTTGGTATATATTATTCCAATCTAATCTATTCTATTGTATTAAGGAATGTATAACAAGAAATTTAGTTTTTGAATGAATAATAGTTTGGGGTACTTGTATATTCTATTAAGTTATTGAATTATACCCAAATGCTTACTGAAACATATTAGTTTATTAGATGATTATATTTTGAATATTGTTTTTTCTCCGTTTTAATTTATTATAATACTATCTAAGCCTTAATATATGCATGTATGAATGTATGTGTATTGAAGACCTTAAGTATAAATAATTAAAAGAAACAAGTAGATATTATTAAAAGATAATTTATTTAGGGCCACTAGATAAAAACTTATAATATATGAAACCATAGTTAAAACATAATTAATTTAGGACCACTAGATAAAAACTTATAATATATGAAACCAAAGTTAAAAGAAAAAATGTCAACACCAACAGTATGAAGATAAGGCAACCATACCCCACTCATCATACTTAATGAATCATTAAATATTATTTCCCATCTAATAATTCATCTTATTTCTTAGGTACAACCTACTTTGTTATTTTATGTCCATATAAAGTTTAAGAACCTTGATCCTTGTATTCACTTATATTTGGTAGTTTTATTAAACCATTTTTTAATGGTAAACTTCATTAGAAACTAGCACGCCTCAAAACCGGGGCGGTCAATAGAACATAAACACTTACATAATTATAAAATTACAACAATTAAACCATGTGATAGGCTTCACTTTGGCTCTGCTATTAAACCATAAAAAACCAACCGACTTAATCTCTCTAAGAATAGCTTCAACCCGAATAGCTTTGTTATTAAACTTTAGCCTATTCCTAGCTTTCGAAATGCTCCAATACGCTATAATAATAATACCATGAAATATCTCCTTGCCCCACTAACTCCAACCGAATTATGCAAGTCCATAAGATCCTTAACAGAAAAAATGAATTTTTTTTAACATGACACCACACAGTAATATGTTGCCAAATTACCGAAGCCACCATACACGACGTAAACATATGGCCCGTCGTTTCTTCACCAAACTCGCACATAGAATACATTGTATCATCCACTTGAATACTCCTATTTCGAAGATCAACTAAAGTCGGAATCCTACCCATCTCTGCCCTCCACGCAAAAATATTACATTTAAGCGGGATCCGCTTGCACCAATCTAACACAATCCTTGATCCTTGCATTCACTCATACTAGTGTTTTGAATCGATTTTGGGGTTGATCGTATTATTCAATATGTTTTTTGAATTGAGATTTTCTGAAAGTGATCATTAGGAGCACTTGACTTCAAATCAATCAAATTAAAAAAAAAAAAAAAAAAAAAAACTAGAATTCGTGTTCGTATTAATAAACTTGATTAGGAGCAAACATATAAACTCATAGCTTGATTCGTGTTAGTGTTAATTCGAAGAACGTTCTATTATTCGAATTTGGATTTTTGTATTGGTTCGGTTCAAAAATCACAAATTCATAACTTGATTCGAAATTTACAAATTTATAACTCGATTTGAAACCTGAAATCTTAATCCCAAAATGTCTAATACGGCTTGAAAAATCAAAAACCAGTTCAAATTTGGTTCGGCTTGAATTTCAGTTTTTTTTTTTTAAATCTGATTTAAAAACATAGATTTTATTCAATATTAAAATTAATTTTACCACACAATTTATTATATGTATATATAATTTTCTTAGTAAGCCCAGAAAACACAAATTTTATTAGTTCATCTATGAAAAATACTAGTTTCCAGGCCTTTTTAATTAAAAATATTTAAAACCACCAATGCAATTCACCAAGTCTGTAAACATAAAAACAAATAATATCACAAACAAATAATACAACAATACACAATATACATACCCCCCCCCCCCCCCCCCCCAATTATATTATAGATGCTTAATATAAAAACTTATGTGGAACCACTACTAAGTAAATTAATATGAAGACTAATTATTTTCTAATATAAAGCAGAAGCCCACAAACTCTTTCAATAATTTTCATAACAAACATCAAATGGCTTCCAGTATCACTTCATCACCCTTGTTCTTAGTTCATTCTCCAATCAAGAAACCATCAACATCTACATCTACATCAAAAAGGGTATTAATGCTTGCAAAACAAGAATCCCAAAACACTTCTTCATCTCTCATTCGGATCGGATCATCCATCAAGATACAAAAGGTGTGTTTTTTTTACTCTAAATCTTCATGTTCTTCCATCCCCCTGCAAATTATTATACACACCATAACTTAATCTTCATCAGGTTTTTGAAGACAAATCTAGTGGCATAGTTTGTTATTTGGATGATCAAGGGGAGATCACATGTGAAGGATACGATGAAGGGCCTCGCCTTCATCAAGATGTATCAAGATTTTCTTGTCAAAGGTAAATTTTCTTTAACGTTACATTTTTTACTTGTGACAGCCCTTTTCAAGTTAACAAGTTTTATAATAGTCTAAAATCTGACAGTTGTATAATTTAAGCAATATATAAACTTTGATCCATAAGCACATAGGCGGTGTACGCCGCATTGGGCACGTTATAAGCTAATAGGTTTTATAACAGACTAAAATTTTCCCGTTGTATAATTTAAGTCGACTTAAACTGACCCGTTAGTAGATCTAGAGTGAGCCATTGTATAATTTAGGTTGACTTAAAATGATCCGTTAGTAGATCTAAATTGACCGGTTATATAATTTTAGTATGCTTAACTCAACCCATAAGCAAAATCTTTTTACCCAAATCAACTTATTCCTAAACGGACCCATGAAGTATTTTCTGGGGTGCGAATGAGAGGTTTAATCATATATTCATCAAAGGGTGCGATTAGGATTTTTGCCCACTCACCACCCATACACATGGGTCCGCCCTTGTAATTACCACCACTGGTTTAAGTTTTTTTTTTTTTTTTTTATAATGTTTTTATTGAAATCTTGAAAATTGCAGAGGAAAAGAAGATATCGTTCATGTTCTTGAAAGGAGTTTGCTTCAAGTTACAGATGGTGGTAAAGTCAACTAACCATGTTCTAATTTGTTTATTATGTATAGATGGAGAGAGAAACCATCTTAGCCGTTAAAATAACTGATCTGACATGAAACAACCTTGTAAATAGCTATGAAGACAAAACACACCCAAAGGAATTCATATGTATATATGTATGTGTGTATGAATAAGTGTTTTGCATTGTGTATTGAATAATGAAACAGAAATTACACCCTGTGTAGTGAAAGACATAAATAATGATCTCAACTTTGGGTGTTTTGCATTGTGTGGCAGTCTAGTCAGCAATGAGGCATTATGAGACGTTTTTCTAAAATGGGTTTAGTGGGGATGTGGATGTGGGGCATTATGTTAAAAGGGGTGTAAAGAATTATATAAAAAAATCATCAAAAAAAGTATTGGCCAAACAAAAAGAAGAATACATGTGATTGGCCAAAGAATTGAATAAGAGGCGTGGAACGCTCTGGCCATTTTTTTAAAAAACGCCTAGAGGGTGGGTGTGAAGAAGAATACATGTGATTGGTCAAAAATCCCCCATTACGGGTGGTCTTAGATGTGTTTTATTGTTTGCATTTATAATAAACTGGGTGGTTTTTACTACTTTTCACCACGTGATACGGCGGGATGGATGTATATTACAAAATACAAAAACATTTTTGCAACAAAAGATGCCGTGTATACTAGAGTTGTTCTTGAGAATTTAGGGCCATGAACAAGTAAAAAAATGAACTTCTAAAATATAAACTTATTTATACAAAAACCAATAATGTGACGATAATTAAAAAAACCAATAATATGATGATAATTTTAATAACATTAAAAAAAATAAAACTGTCGTACTAGAATGATATAAAGGGAATACCGGGCCAATACTTGTTTCAATGGCAAATTCCTAAGCTATTAATATAGAATTAGCAATAAGACCTGCGCGCGTTGCGGCGCGGGTATATCGCAAACATCGAATGGATTAGTACAAGCGTTATGTAATGTGTCAACCATATGAAAACGTTTGTTTTGAAGTATTCGATATAACTCAATGTAACCTATATATGCATTGTGGTTGGATAAAAAAGTAAACTAAATCAAATTTATATTGTATAAAAGAAATGAAATCGAGTTGGTTCGTTTAGTGGGGTTCCACCTAACTACTACACCAACCTTACATTTGCATCAAGACTTAGCAGCATCAAAATGTACAGTAACTCGTATGTCAAAACGTAGACCAACTGAAAACGCATGTAAAAATAAGCATGATAATATATCATATTTGACCCAACTTGTTTCTGAACAAAATGTGGAAATGTGAATTTATACTGACACATACATACAAGTTTGACACTTGGTTGCTAAATATTTTTTTAGAAGGTAAAACTCGTTTTAGTTTCGGCAATTTATTATGTATAGATCTATTGATGACAGCAAAATATACCATTTTAACAATTTAGCAACAATACAATTCTTATGACGAAGTTAGAAATTTGAAGTCTTAACTCTGAACTTTATATTTATCTATATTATTGATTGAGTAAAATGCTCGGATAGTCCCTGTGGTTTGTCAATTTTTCACTTCTAGTCCCTAACTTTCTAAAATTACTACTATGGTCCCCAACTTTTGCAATTTTCGTTCCCGAATAGTCCCTGGCACGGATGAATGTTAGTTTTTTGTGTTAAATGGATGTGAAATGACGAGATTGCCCTTAGTGTCAAATTAATAACTAAAAAATAAAAAAAATATAATTAACATTTTAGAATTTGTGGGACCCATCCCACCCAGCACACCACCACCACCTTTCAGCTCACTACAACCCTCATCTTAAATCGTCTTTATAAAATTAATACAACTAGCAATATCGTGGTTAGCAGGGGCATGTAAAATATTAATCGTCTTTATAAATTTACAAAATGCTTAATCACTAGTTAACTTTGTTCAACTCACTGCACTGCAACCCTCATCTTTAATCTCACAAATCACATATAAAAGGATAACTTAATTAAAAGGACCAAACACAGGTAATTCAGGAAGAAATCCTTGTACAGTTTCAGTGAATATACCTTTGTACCCTCAGATGCATAGCCCCATTCAGGGGCTATCTCACTAAACTTTTGCTCTTGTGCAATGGTCAAACTTGAATCTGAATCTAGAGGCAATCCACTTTGACCTTGGTCAAACATCATTGAGTAAAAGTCCTGATAACTTTCAGATAAATTTCTAGCAGGGGTATTAATTTGCCACAGATTTCAAAGCTCCATGATTGTGAAAACCATACTTAGAATATTGAAAGGGTCTACATATTTACACACCTTAATGCCTATTTTGACACCCTTCAGGACGCCTCGTATAGACCTATACGAGGCGTATAGGGTTACTTTTCCGACCAGCTCTGCACCAAAGCACAATGTCAAATCAATCACATCAGACGGGGAGTCTAGGTCTGTATGAGGGATGGATACGAGGCGTCTTCAGTGACTGATTTACTATACATTTGACAAGTGACTTAAAGCTATACGAGGGGTCTAGAGCTATACGAGGCGTCTAAGACTTATGAAAAAGTGCAACATACAGTGTATGCTTTGTCCACCCCCGAGCATTCAACATTTAATTCAGCTTCATCTTTCTGCTTCTTCTTCTTCTTCTTTCATTCTGCTTTGCATTTGTGTTCTTATCATCCCGAAGTGTTGAAATGTCATCATACTGGGACGGCAACTATGTCTTCGGGGAGTATTATAGCGAGAACTGGGTGCCCGAAAGCGATCCGGTAACAGTACAGGTACTTAAATGTTTTAATTAGTTTTTGTTTTAGTTTATTATTTACTAATGATGATACGGTTCTTTATTTTGGAGGAGTCTTGAGTTCCCGGTTCTAATGAGCAAGAGGAGGTTGTGTCTAGTATACAAGGAGAACAAAACAAACCGTTTCTAGATTTGAACAATCATCCCCCTGTTGATGAAACAACCCCTGTAGATGACTCATACCATGCTTGTCAACCAAGTTATCCGACGCAACAAGGGTATCCGGATTATAGATACGGGTGTGAATACGGAGGAGACGGTGGATACGGAGGAGACGATGGATACGGAGGAGACGGTGGATACGGAGGAGACAGTGGATACGGAGGAGACGGTGGTTACAGAGGAGATGGTGGATACAGTGGATACGGAGGAGACGGTGGTTATGGTGGATATGGTAGATATGGTGGTGAGACACCTCCCATCCAGGACAGTCCGTACTTAAAAAAGAAGGTATTAATTACTATTTTTGTATTATTTAATTATTTTTATTATTATTAGTATTATTATTAGTATTATTATTAATATTATTATTATTATTATTATTATTATTATTTATTAAAATTATTTATTATTATTATCGATGTTACAGGTTTTCAACTCTTTAGATGAACTAAAGAATCGGATACAAGAAACAGCAAACGCAGATGGTTTCGTTATTGTCACCCGTCGATCAAAGAAAACCGGGGGAAGAATCGGGAGGGTATGGCTTGAATGTGATCATGGTGGTGAGCACCAGACTACAGCAACACTTAGAAAAGCCGGAAACAAAAAAACCGGTTGCCCGTTTTACCTGCTGGCTGTGCGAAACCACCCGTATGAAACCTGGGAGATTAAAGACGGAAAAATTGAACATAACCACGAACTTTGTAAGGACCTGTCGGCCCACGCGTTTGTGCGAAGGTTTACTCCAAGCGAAATGAAACTGATCGAGCAGCTGACAGCTCAAAACATGGAGTCGCGCAAAATATTTCAAACGATAAGGAAGCAGGACCCCGACAGGTTTCATGTTCTGAAAGACGTTCAAAACGTTATGGCGAAGATTAGAGCCGAACAAAGACAAGGATTGACTCCCATGCAGTCACTAGAAAACATACTGATAAACAACGACTTTATTTACGAGACACGGGAGGAACCCGGAACAGAGATCGTAACAGAGATCTTCTTTCTTCATCGGGACTCGAGATGCATGTGGCGTGCATTCCCCCGCGTCATGCTGATCGATGCGACGTACAAGACAAACATATACAATATGCCCTTTATCCAGATTGTTGGTATGACGCCTACCAACAAATCGTTTATTATCGCGCATGCCGTTGTTAGTAAAGAACGAGGTGATAACTTTGTGTGGGTGCTTCAGAGGGTCAAGTCAATGTTGGATGAATGCATGGAGCCGCGTGTGATTTTAACCGATAGAGACCTAGCCCTTATGGGCGCGTGTGCTAAAGTATTTCCAAACGCCTCCAGGCTTCTTTGTAGGTGGCACATACAACAGAATGTTATGAAGAACTGCAAGGGTGCCTTCACAAACGAAGACTGGAAGAAATTTTTGTCATTCTGGGGGACATTGATTGAGTCTCCATCCATACTCATCTACGAGTACCACTTGCGCAACATGCGACAACGACTTGTGGAGTGCAAACGTTCTAGTAAGTTGTTATAATAACATACGACTCACCTATGCAAATTTTATTAAATTATTTTTACGTTTTAGGAGTCTTCAAATACGTGTACGAGAACTGGCTAAAAGACTATAAGGAGATGTTCGTCTTTGCGTGGACTGATAAGTGTAACACCTCGAAAATTTCGGGTTTAATAATAAAATGACACGTGTCATGTAAGACAAAACGCGTTGAAAAACCCGGATTTAATAAAGATGTTTCGGTAGGATTAAAGTGGCGTCATGTTAAATTGTTACCTCTGAACGACCTCATTTATAAATCCCAAGACCCGATTAAATTTTATACGCATCTTTATACCTTCAATTCAGAACTTTGGGTTACAATAATGGAAATCAAAAAGCATGATGTGATCCCACAAAGTGAATTGAATGATAAACCGAGATGTACGGGTCTTGCTATTGCATCTAAATCAAACATATCATTATGGTGGGGTTTGATACTGTGCAAAACCGTTTTGGGAGGTCCAGGAGTGTTGGTATAGGACCCAAGATCGAAATAATTGAATACCTTTACGTAACTTCAACAAACAACAAGGAATCAGCCTCTGAGAAGAGGTAGCGCACCGCTACATGTGTAGCGTAACGGTGCGCTACCCCATTAAGTCAACCGGCCCTTCATTGCGGGCTAGCGCACCGCTACATATGTAGCGTAACGGTGCGCTAGATGGTGCCCAGCGACCAGAAACCTGCTGTTGGCTGTTTTACGCGATTGTGACCGTTTGTACCGGTTTTTATCAGTTATAAACGACCCCTAAACCATCCTAGAGCACTAGGACAAGTGTTCAATGGTTGTGGTTGGTCCTAGAGTGAGTTGTCACTTAGTTGTGGTGAATCCAAGTCCTATATAAAGCCACATTGTGCAACCATCAACCTTCACTCTTGCAACTGATCTTTGGAGCATTCCTGGAGCAAAGGAACTCTCCCTTCTGATCAAAATTCGTGCATTGGACTATTGTAAGTCTTCTAGTTCTTATTTGGTTGTGTTTAGCTTAGTTAATTAGCTAAAAGTCAAACCGTCGTAATTACGGTTTGACTTCGAGATTAGTCACTAATGACTCAGTCTTATCTCGAATTAAAAGTAGTTTTAGAATGGTATTTATGTGGGTAATAAAACCCCAAAAGGGTTTCCCCTGATCACCATCCTAAGCAGGTCAAATGTCGGGTCAAACATTTACTTAAAAAGTCAACATATTGCTTAAAATGTCAATTATGCATAATTAGCTATCTAGAACATTTGTAACCTGTTTGAACATTGTTATAACTTAGAAATAAGTGTAAGAACATGACCCAACATGTTCAACCCGACTATTTCCTGTTTAGACCCGGTTCGGAACCGAAAGACACATAGTTTGACTTTTCGGTTGACTTTCAGTTCTGACCCGTTTGGGCATATTTTAGAAATGCCTCAGAGCTTTAATTGGATTAGGATACATGTTAGAACGACCCTATGTGATCATACACCTTGGTTCACTAGTTATCCAATTATTATGCAAGTTTCCGTTAAATGCTCATACTTGGACCGTTATGCCCTTATTACCTTAAATCATGATTTATGAAAATGTAAAAGTGTAGAATCCTTAGTTACTGATATTTAGACTTGTATGCAAAGTTTGACATCAGTTTGACTTGTAGATTAATAGTTATGCTCATTGTCGCTAAATTAAAGCTTTATGTTAATAAAATGGCGTAATTAGCGTATAGCCTAGTTAAACATACTTTTTGATATCTAATCTTTTACCCACTGATGTTATATATTATTTTGGGATTTTTAAAGATTTTTAATTAATTTTAGGCTGAGCATAACTAGTAGTCGTAGGCTTAATCCCGTTAATTGTCGGTTTTGCCCCTACGGGCCATAAAATGAGTTTTACTTATCTAAACGACTCCAAACCTTTTTCTACTGATTGGTTATGATAAATAAATTAATTTAAGACTTCTGGAAATGTAAAAATATCAGATTTAAATATGAAACCCGGAAATGGCCTTAAATCGCCATAATTAGCGTTTTTAACGCATAGTATGTCTTAATATCATATTAGACATACCCGGGTTGATACCTACTGATATAAGAAGCAAATTATAATATTTTAACAGTAAGCAAAGGTTAATAAACTCAGACTTCGTTTTTGAGCTTTTCGGCTTATGTGAAATTACCAAAATACCCCTACGGGGCATAGTTTGGTTAAAAATGATAAATTTCACATACATGACTTAGCCTACTGTTATAACACATTAAAATAAGTATGTTTACTAATTACATCAGATCTGTAACTCAGTTTAACATATAAACGCTTTTACAAACTTTAAAAATGACCAAACTACCCCTACGGGGCATAGTTTGTGTTTAAATTAGTTCGGGGCATAACGAAAGACATCCTACTGATGTTACAACATATTTGAAGCATATTAACTTAGGAAACCTGTATATGGCTCTTACGGATACCCGTTACGCATATTACGCGTTCGGCTCGGTTTATGTAACAAGTTTACATAAATTAGCCGAAACGGGTCAAACCTTATCGGTTTTATCTCAAAATCCAGAGTGTGACTAATAAACCCATATTAAACAAGTCTTCAAACTTGTCGGGTCTGAATCACATTCTATCCGGTCTTCGCTTAATAGTGCGTACGAACCGTATCTGTGAAACTAGCCGGTCTAAGCTTAAGCATAATTAAAGACCCGCTAGGATTCTAATAGGTTATATTTAACCTTCGTTCCAGATTAGGAGAAACAGTAAAAGCTACTTGCTATTTGACTATTGTGACTATACATTGCATCAGGTAAATACTTTTAACTTATTTTCCCTATACGGGCTTGGGTTACGGTACATAGCGTACCGCTTGATCGAGCATCAAATCTTCCACGCTTAGTGGTTAATTAAATAATTTGATCGGCTCGTTTTAAACAGATGTGTTTACTTTACAGCCTTTGGGGGGTTAATGACCATGTCCCGGATATCCTCGGCATTATCTTACGAGATAGCCACGACCTGAGCACGGGGTGTAGGCGTACTCCCGTGTATAACTCACATAAGTGGTGTGTCTATTGATCTTTAACCCGGAATACGTTCCGGGCTACTGAACGCATAAGTAACATGTAAATCGTTCACAAGATTATAATATTAAATAATTCTCCCAAGTTAATAAAAATGTTTATGCCATGTGCATCCAAACCAATTTTCAATCATTTTATAAAATGAGTCAGTTGAATGTATTTACCAGTGTAAACTGACGTATTTTCCCAAAAAGATTAAATGCAGGTACTAGGCGAAATAGGCTGGGATTCTCCTAAGCATCATTAGAAGTCTCGCAAACTTAGAGATGCCGAAGTCTGTTGAACCATAAACAATATTTTGTTATTCGATCCTACTGTGGATAAACACCGGATAAATTGTGACTTTGTTTACAATAAATAAATTCGGTTGTATCTTATTTTAAATTTGCTTCCGCTGTGCATTATATTATTGTGTTGTTTGACTATTACGTTGCCAACCACGTCACGATACTCCCCCACCGGGCCCACTGGTGACACGTGGAAATCGGGGTGTGACAGGTTGGTATCAGAGCCAACACTGAGTGAATTAAACACTAGCCTTTTGTGTTTAATCTCAGTTACACAATATGCACAAATCTAAACCTTCGAGTCTAGACTTATAACATAGGACAAATTCCACCTTATTTGATTTTATTTTTGTCCTTTAAATTTATATTTGTTATTTGTTATCTCATGCTGTGTTGACAGGAATATCGAAAATGCCGCCAAGATTCTTCCGAACACGAGGACGTGGAAAGGGGCCAGTTACCGCCCCCAACGATCATGAAGCTGGACCTTCACGAAGGCGAGCTCCATCCAATACCGAGAGTGACGACCCTCGGGAAAACCGAAGAAACCAGTACGAGCCGGCCAGACGATCGGTTTCACATACTTCCACACCTCCTGCTCTAAATCCCTATGAACCCAATAACCCTCAACCGTCTTATGTACCACTACAGAGGTCCCTATCTCATCATTCCTATGGGGACCCCACACCTGTCTTCAGAGGCCAGTTTAACCCGGCCGATTACTTGCAAGAACCCGTGGGTTTCAACCCACTTGGGCCTGACGATCACTTCTCCGGTGATCAAGCCGACGACATGGACGAGGATACGGACCCCGTCATGCCTGCGAGCGGCACTCCGAACCACCCGATTGAGATCTCCGATGGTTCGTCTTTCCACGGATCACCCTATGGTGGTCCAGATAGCTTCCAGGCTTTATTTGATCAGCAACAGTGGTATTACACACCCTCACACCACTCGTCATCACATGGGCAGCACCAGCAGCAGCCGTATCATCAGCAACAGGAGCCACAACCACAGCCGCATCATCAAGATTCTTCGGAGGATCATCGCTTTGTGGCAGTTACGCCACCACCTCCACCGCCACCAGTTCAGCCAGCACCTCCTCAACCGCCAAGGCGTAGAAGAACCGGTGCTCGCATATCTGTGCGACCGGGGGGCTTCACTTTCGATTCCCCGCGACAGTCTAGTGCTAGTCACTACCCACCGCACTATGAGGACCCACAAATGGGTGGGCCTTCGCAGCCAGCTTTTCAGCAGCCGCCTCCAATGGGTTTTGAAAACCCGATACCAGCATACCCAGGTGGTATGAGCTACAACCCGTTTGAGCCACCAACACATCATAACTACGGTTACGGAGAGGCTGATCCATACTCGGTAGCAGCGAACTATGGCACGCAAGGACCTTATGGGGATCCTTGGGGGGTGAGTTACCCAACACAGGGATACTCGATACCGCCTAGGCCCATCATAAGGACGCAGTCGCAACCACCACGATTTTCTCCAAATAGGGAGGAAATTTTGCATAGGTTGGAGCAGGTGGAACGGGAAGCACATGAAGAACGAAGGGAAAGGCAAACATTCCTCCAAGGACTGATGGGTCTAATCAAGGGGAAGAACAAGAAGAATCGTTAAATTCTTCCATCGCTGATGTATAAGCCCCTGCATGGGTGTAGTTGATTGTTAAGCCCCTGCGTGGGCATGCTTATTTGTTTTAAACCCCTAAGTGGGTGTGTGTGGTTTGAATAAGTAGTCCCTGCGTGGACATGTATTATATTTAGCCCCTTCGTGGGCATGTGTGTTATTTAACCCCTACGAGGGTAAGTATCTGTTGACCCCTACGAGGGTAAGTTTGATATTGGAAGACCCGTTTAGGGCAAATGTGTAGTATTCTAAATGAATTAATGGAATGGTTATTTTATAAATTTCATGTTGCCATTATGCGCATATATAAATAATAAATAAAATAAATAAATTAAAAATCATTTCCTTTTTAAATTAATCTGCCTTTGTAATTATAAATTAAGAATCTTAAAAAGGTAAAACCTAGCTTAGTGTCAAATATAAGACCGAGCCAAGATGGTAAGACCTGTTTAAAAGATTCAAATCCCTGTTAACATCTTAAAACATGTTAACACTCCTGGCAGAAGTGATTCGTTAAAAATCACATGTCATTCTTAAATGAATAAGGATTCTTTAGAAGATTCCTAATCCAGTTTAATGATCTCTGAATCCTGGATTACATCATCAATTAAGATGATTATACTTAACCATACGTGGTAATATAGTGCTTACGGGCCTTGCTCATTTCTACATGAGCCAAAAGACAGTGGTAGCTATGACTCCCTGTCTAATAAAAGTAATGAACTAGGTTCAAACAATAAAAGTCTCGATTCTCTGAAATCATAGCTTATAATTTAAATTGTCCATGTGACCAAGCCTTATGTGCTAATATATATCGTTATTGTTTATGTTTAGGACAAATTTTAATTGAAATCCTAAATTAATACGATTAATAAGTTAACCAAATATGGTCTCTGTTACCATGGTTAACGAGTTACCCTAAGGGGTAATTCCATAATAAAATCCCAAATAAAATATTGACCTTGTTTTCTACAACAGTTCAATACAAATGGCTGACTCCAATGAAGTAAATAGTCATCCTGTGGAGCCGAATGAAAACGCCCAGATTACATTAACGGGTGCTGAACTAAAAGCAATCATAGACGGAGCTATCACACAAGCTTTGGATAGACAATATGACGAATACAGTGGTACTCGGAGTAGGACCCACTCTGTGTCACAGTCAAGGCCAAGGACCCATTCTGAGGCTCATAACAAGCCTCCTCCCAAAAAGGATGGACCAAAGAAAAATGATGATGATCGCCAGTCCACCAACCACCAAAGTAATCCATCTCAGCAGTTGGTACTGCATCAGGGACACCGTAACAAGGGTTGTACATATAAGTACTTTGTATCTTGTAAACCCAGGGATTTTACGGGAGAAAAAGGAGCCGTAGACTGCATGACGTGGCTGGATGAAATGGACACGGTCGTGGACATCAGCGGATGCGCTGAAGGTGATGTGGTTAAATTTGTCTCACAGTCCTTCAAGGGTGAGGCGTTAGCTTGGTGGAGATCACTGATGGAGGCCTCAGGAAAGATCCCGTTGTATAGCATGACGTGGGATCAATTCATGGCACTGATCAAAGAAAACTTCTGCCCTCAACATGAGGTGGAAAAGATAGAATATGACTTCCTATCACTGGTTATGAAGAACCTCGATTGTCAAGCTTATCTGACAAGCTTCAATACACTATCCCGGTTGGTACCTTATCTGGTAACCCCGGAGCCAAAAAGGATCGCTCGTTTTATTGGTGGATTAGAGCCCGAGATCAAGGCCAGTGTAAAAGCTTCTCGGCCAGTTACCTTCAGGTCTGTAACTGACCTTTCCTTATCCCTCACACTGGATGCGGTCCGGCAGAGATCGCAGAGGAATAAGGCGGCCGAGAAGAGGAAGCATGATGATGACGGTTCGCGTAGGTCGAACAAGAAGCACCGTGGGAGCGGTGATCACAAGAAGGGATCGGATTCGAAGAAAGATGGGCATCGTTCTGGGGAGAAGCCCACATGCAAAACTTGCAAGAAACAGCACTTTGGAAAGTGCAGATTCGAGTCAACCTCGAATAACGAGTCCAGGTCTTTCGCTTGTGGTTTGTGCAAGTCCAAGGAACACAAAACCTTGGATTGCAAGAAGATGAAAGATGCAACGTGTTACCGTTGCAACGAAAAGGGGCACATCAAGACTAACTGCCCTAAATACAACAAGAAGCCTGAGGAGGCTAAGAAGACCAATGCCAGAGTCTTCAGGATGGATGCGAAGGAGGCTGTGCAGGATGATAACGTCATAACAGGTACTTTCCTTGTAAACGATGTTTTTGCAAGAGTACTTTTTGATTCAGGCGCAGATAAGTCCTTCGTAGATCATAAATTTTGTAAATTGTTGAATTTACCTGTCAAAACCCTAAAAATGAACTATGAGGTAGAGTTAGCAGATGGTACAATAGAAACCGTCTCTACTGTGTTAGATGGATGTGTAATATCCATTAAGAACCATTCTTTTCCTCTGTCTCTACTTCCGTTTAAATTAGCTGGTTTTGACATAGTTCTGGGTATGGACTGGTTATCTCATAACCAGGCCCAAATCGTCTGTAACCAGAAACAGGTGGTAATAAAGACTCCGTCTGGTGAATCACTCACCATTCGGGGAGATACCCAGTACGGACTGCCTGAGCACGTGACTATGCTCAAGGCTTCAAAATGTTTGAAGAAGGGGTGTGTCATTTACATGGCACAGGTAATTATTGATGAGCCTAAACCGAAGTTAGAAGACATCCCTGTCATCTCAGAATACCCAGAAGTATTTCCTGAAGATCTACCTGGCCTACCACCAGATAGACAAGTCGAATTCCGGATAGACATCATTCCCGGAGCTGCACCAGTTGCTAGAGCACCATACAGATTGGCACCCACCGAAATGAAGGAGTTGCGGACGCAGCTAGATGAATTGCTGGCTAAGGGTTTCATTCGACCTAGTTCATCTCCTTGGGGAGCGCCAATCCTGTTTGTCAAGAAGAAGGATGGGTCGATGCGTCTGTGCATCGACTATCGCGAGCTTAATAAAGTCACGATCAAGAACAGATATCCATTACCCAGGATCGACGATTTGTTCGATCAGCTGCAAGGGGCAAGTTACTTCTCAAAGATTGATCTGAGGTCAGGCTACCATCAGCTGAAGGTCAAAGATGAAGACGTACACAAGACTGCATTTAGGACTCGTTACGGTCACTACGAGTTCCTAGTGATGCCTTTTGGGCTCACCAATGCACCGGCTGCGTTCATGGATCTCATGAATCGCGTTTGCAAGCCGCACTTAGATAAATTCGTCATCGTTTTCATCGATGACATTCTCATTTATTCTAAGAACAAAACTGACCACGAGAAACATCTTCGATGTATTCTCAAACTTCTGCATAAGGAGAAGCTCTATGCCAAATTCTCCAAATGTGAATTTTGGCTTAGGGAAGTCCAATTTCTTGGACATGTAGTCAGTGAGCGTGGTATCCAGGTGGATCCCGCTAAGGTTGAAGCAGTGATGAACTGGCAAGAGCCGAAAACGCCTACAGAGATTCGTAGCTTCCTGGGATTAGCAGGATATTATCGGCGTTTCATTGAAAACTTTTCAAGAATTGCTGCACCTCTAACCTCCTTAACTAAGAAAAAGGTTAAGTTTGTTTGGGGCCCTAAGCAGCAAGAGTCCTTCGATGTTTTGAAACAAAAGTTGAGCAACGCTCCTGTGCTTACCTTACCTGAAGGTGCTGAAGAATTTGTAGTTTATTGTGATGCATCACACACTGGCATGGGGTGTGTGCTTATGCAGAAAGGCAAGGTAATTGCCTATGCATCACGACAGTTAAAGGTGCACGAAAAGAATTACACCACCCATGACTTGGAATTGGGTGCCGTTGTGTTCGCACTAAAACTGTGGAGGCATTATCTTTATGGAATCAAGTTTGTGATCTTTTCTGATCACAAGAGCCTCCAGCATCTGTTTAACCAGAAAGAATTAAACATGAGGCAACGCCGTTGGATGGAAACTTTGAATGATTATGATTGTGAAATCAAATACCATCCCGGCAAGGCGAATGTAGTCGCTGATGCCTTGAGCAGAAAGGAAAGGGTTAAACCCATTCGCATTAACGCCAAGCGTATGGAGATAAAGAACAGTTTGATAGAAAGGGTGTTAGCTGCACAGAAGGAAGCTGTGTTGGAAGCTAACTATCCTAATGAAAAGTTAGGAGTAACTGAGGAGCAGTTGACTCTTAGCAAGGACGGAATCTTACGGTTAAACGGACGAATATGGGTTCCAATTTTTGGAGGACTTCGTGATGTCATCCTCCAAGAAGCCCATAGTTCCAAATACTCTGTTCATCCTGGAGCTGACAAGATGTACCAGGATTTAAAGGCAAATTATTGGTGGATAGGCTTGAAAAAGTCTGTAGCCGCCCATGTAGCAAAATGCTTGACATGTGCGCAAGTCAAAGCTGAGCATCAAAAGCCGTCAGGTTTGCTACAACAGCCTGAACTTCCTACGTGGAAGTGGGAAATGGTAACTATGGATTTTATTACCAAGTTACCCAAGACAAGGAAAGGCAATGATACGATATGGGTTATAGTTGACCGACTAACTAAGTCAGCTCATTTCTTACCCATCAAGGAGACTTATAGCTCCGATATGTTAGCCCAATTATACGTTGATAAGATTGTAGCCCTACATGGCATACCTGTAGCTATTATCTCTGACCGGGATACTAGGTACACGTCACACTTTTGGAAGAGTTTCCAACAATCTTTGGGCACACGTTTGAACTTTAGTACGGCTTACCATCCTCAGACAGACGGTCAGAGTGAGCGTACTATTCAAACGTTAGAGGACATGCTACGTGCATGTGCGATCGAATTGGAAGGTAGCTGGGATAAGAACCTACCATTGATCGAATTCTCCTACAACAATAGCTACCATACCAGCATAAAGGCTGCGCCTTTCGAGGCATTATACGGTAGAAAGTGTAGATCGCCAGTTTGTTGGGCGGAAGTTGGGGAAGTCCAGTTATCAGGACCGGAGATCGTATTTGAAACGACGGACAAGATTGTCCAGATTCGTAACAATCTCCAAGCTGCCCGGAATAGGCAGAAGAGTTACGCGGATCCAAGTCGTAAGGATTTCCATTTCGAAGTAGGTGAAAAAGTCCTACTTAAAGTGTCACCCTGGAAAGGAGTGATGGGGTTTTGTAAGAAAGGCAAACTAAGCCCGAGATACATAGGACCTTTCAAGGTTATCGAACGTATCGGGTCAGTCGCCTATAAGTTGGACTTACCAGAAGAGCTCAGTGGAATTCACAATGTGTTCCACATCTGCAATCTAAAGAAGTGTTCTGCTGACGAAACACATATCATGCCACATACAGATGTGCAGATAGACGCGAGCTTAAAATTTGTTGAAAAACCTTTGTCGATTGAAGATCGACAGGTAAGAAAGCTTCGGAGAAAGCATATACCTTTTGTTAAGGTCAGATGGGATGCCCGTAGAGGTCCCGATTTCACGTGGGAGGTTGAATCCACGATGAAAGAAAAGTACCCTTACCTGTTTCAGTAAATCTCGGGTCGAGATTTATTTTAAGGGGGTGAGGATGTAACACCTCGAAAATTTCGGGTTTAATAATAAAATGACACGTGTCATGTAAGACAAAACGCGTTGAAAAACCCGGATTTAATAAAGATGTTTCGGTAGGATTAAAGTGGCGTCATGTTAAATTGTTACCTCTGAACGACCTCATTTATAAATCCCAAGACCCGATTAAATTTTATACGCATCTTTATACCTTCAATTCAGAACTTTGGGTTACAATAATGGAAATCAAAAAGCATGATGTGATCCCACAAAGTGAATTGAATGATAAACCGAGATGTACGGGTCTTGCTATTGCATCTAAATCAAACATATCATTATGGTGGGGTTTGATACTGTGCAAAACCGTTTTGGGAGGTCCAGGAGTGTTGGTATAGGACCCAAGATCGAAATAATTGAATACCTTTACGTAACTTCAACAAACAACAAGGAATCAGCCTCTGAGAAGAGGTAGCGCACCGCTACATGTGTAGCGTAACGGTGCGCTACCCCATTAAGTCAACCGGCCCTTCATTGCGGGCTAGCGCACCGCTACATATGTAGCGTAACGGTGCGCTAGATGGTGCCCAGCGACCAGAAACCTGCTGTTGGCTGTTTTACGCGATTGTGACCGTTTGTACCGGTTTTTATCAGTTATAAACGACCCCTAAACCATCCTAGAGCACTAGGACAAGTGTTCAATGGTTGTGGTTGGTCCTAGAGTGAGTTGTCACTTAGTTGTGGTGAATCCAAGTCCTATATAAAGCCACATTGTGCAACCATCAACCTTCACTCTTGCAACTGATCTTTGGAGCATTCCTGGAGCAAAGGAACTCTCCCTTCTGATCAAAATTCGTGCATTGGACTATTGTAAGTCTTCTAGTTCTTATTTGGTTGTGTTTAGCTTAGTTAATTAGCTAAAAGTCAAACCGTCGTAATTACGGTTTGACTTCGAGATTAGTCACTAATGACTCAGTCTTATCTCGAATTAAAAGTAGTTTTAGAATGGTATTTATGTGGGTAATAAAACCCCAAAAGGGTTTCCCCTGATCACCATCCTAAGCAGGTCAAATGTCGGGTCAAACATTTACTTAAAAAGTCAACATATTGCTTAAAATGTCAATTATGCATAATTAGCTATCTAGAACATTTGTAACCTGTTTGAACATTGTTATAACTTAGAAATAAGTGTAAGAACATGACCCAACATGTTCAACCCGACTATTTCCTGTTTAGACCCGGTTCGGAACCGAAAGACACATAGTTTGACTTTTCGGTTGACTTTCAGTTCTGACCCGTTTGGGCATATTTTAGAAATGCCTCAGAGCTTTAATTGGATTAGGATACATGTTAGAACGACCCTCTGTGATCATACACCTTGGTTCACTAGTTATCCAATTATTATGCAAGTTTCCGTTAAATGCTCATACTTGGACCGTTATGCCCTTATTACCTTAAATCATGATTTATGAAAATGTAAAAGTGTAGAATCCTTAGTTACTGATATTTAGACTTGTATGCAAAGTTTGACATCAGTTTGACTTGTAGATTAATAGTTATGCTCATTGTCGCTAAATTAAAGCTTTATGTTAATAAAATGGCGTAATTAGCGTATAGCCTAGTTAAACATACTTTTTGATATCTAATCTTTTACCCACTGATGTTATATATTATTTTGGGATTTTTAAAGATTTTTAATTAATTTTAGGCTGAGCATAACTAGTAGTCGTAGGCTTAATCCCGTTAATTGTCGGTTTTGCCCTTACGGGCCATAAAATGAGTTTTACTTATCTAAACGACTCCAAACCTTTTTCTACTGATTGGTTATGATAAATAAATTAATTTAAGACTTCTGGAAATGTAAAAATATCAGATTTAAATATGAAACCCGGAAATGGCCTTAAATCGCCATAATTAGCGTTTTTAACGCATAGTATGTCTTAATATCATATTAGACATACCCGGGTTGATACCTACTGATATAAGAAGCAAATTATAATATTTTAACAGTAAGCAAAGGTTAATAAACTCAGACTTCGTTTTTGAGCTTTTCGGCTTATGTGAAATTACCAAAATACCCCTACGGGGCATAGTTTGGTTAAAAATGATAAATTTCACATACATGACTTAGCCTACTGTTATAACACATTAAAATAAGTATGTTTACTAATTACATCAGATCTGTAACTCAGTTTAACATATAAACGCTTTTACAAACTTTAAAAATGACCAAACTACCCCTACGGGGCATAGTTTGTGTTTAAATTAGTTCGGGGCATAACGAAAGACATCCTACTGATGTTACAACATATTTGAAGCATATTAACTTAGGAAACCTGTATATGGCTCTTACGGATACCCGTTACGCATATTACGCGTTCGGCTCGGTTTATGTAACAAGTTTACATAAATTAGCCGAAACGGGTCAAACCTTATCGGTTTTATCTCAAAATCCAGAGTGTGACTAATAAACCCATATTAAACAAGTCTTCAAACTTGTCGGGTCTGAATCACATTCTATCCGGTCTTCGCTTAATAGTGCGTACGAACCGTATCTGTGAAACTAGCCGGTCTAAGCTTAAGCATAATTAAAGACCCGCTAGGATTCTAATAGGTTATATTTAACCTTCGTTCCAGATTAGGAGAAACAGTAAAAGCTACTTGCTATTTGACTATTGTGACTATACATTGCATCAGGTAAATACTTTTAACTTATTTTCCCTATACGGGCTTGGGTTACGGTACATAGCGTACCGCTTGATCGAGCATCAAATCTTCCACGCTTAGTGGTTAATTAAATAATTTGATCGGCTCGTTTTAAACAGATGTGTTTACTTTACAGCCTTTGGGGGGTTAATGACCATGTCCCGGATATCCTCGGCATTATCTTACGAGATAGCCACGACCTGAGCACGGGGTGTAGGCGTACTCCCGTGTATAACTCACATAAGTGGTGTGTCTATTGATCTTTAACCCGGAATACGTTCCGGGCTACTGAACGCATAAGTAACATGTAAATCGTTCACAAGATTATAATATTAAATAATTCTCCCAAGTTAATAAAAATGTTTATGCCATGTGCATCCAAACCAATTTTCAATCATTTTATAAAATGAGTCAGTTGAATGTATTTACCAGTGTAAACTGACGTATTTTCCCAAAAAGATTAAATGCAGGTACTAGGCGAAATAGGCTGGGATTCTCCTAAGCATCATTAGAAGTCTCGCAAACTTAGAGATGCCGAAGTCTGTTGAACCATAAACAATATTTTGTTATTCGATCCTACTGTGGATAAACACCGGATAAATTGTGACTTTGTTTACAATAAATAAATTCGGTTGTATCTTATTTTAAATTTGCTTCCGCTGTGCATTATATTATTGTGTTGTTTGACTATTACGTTGCCAACCACGTCACGATACTCCCCCACCGGGCCCACTGGTGACACGTGGAAATCGGGGTGTGACAATAAGAGGCGCAACTTTGGTAATCGTACCACAAACAGAGTTGAGAGCCAACACGCCAACTTAAAGAGATACGTTGAACATAGGAGCTCGCTCGACCGTATAGTTGGTTGTGTCCATGATATAGTTGAGACACAGTTCGGTGAAATAAGGAAGACTTTTCGAGATAGCATCGAAAAAACAATGACCCACCACAAACACCCGTTGTTTCAACACCTACTTGGTAAAGTATCCCATACAGCCCTTGACTTGTTGAGGGGAGAGGCAATTAGGAAGCTAGATGTCTTGGAGCGCTTTCATTCATCATGTGGTTGCCAAATGTGGCACAACTGTGGGTTGCCCTGTGCTTGCAGGATAGAAAAGTACATGCTTGAAGGTAATAATTGTTAAACGTACAACACTTGTGTGATATATTTCCGTTAATCATGTGACTTAAACAATGTTGTTTTTAACCGTGCAGAGCGTCCGATTCAACTCGAAGACATAGACGTCTTCTGGCGGAAACTTAACTTCCAAAGTTGTAAATTGATAGACGATGACGTGGACGTGGTCGAAGAGCTAAATATTGTTAGACAACAATTAGAGTCGCACCCCCCCCCCCAGCTCAGCAAAAAAGCCTGATGTCAAAGATTAAAGCGGTGTTGACTCCAAAGAAATCTACCAAGAAACCACCGGTTGTCCAACAAAATACTCGTGGCCGACCAACAACAAAGCAGGTACAACAAAGGTTGGACAAGGCCTCTCGTATAGATGAAGAATTGAGGAGAAGCTCATTCGGTGATGCAAACACGTGCTTTGAAGGTTCCCGACAAAGTAAGTACGATAAACCTCGCCACAGCTCGTACGTTCCGTCACAGGCCTCTCAACAGTCGGTTATAAGGTCCCAAAAACCCAAAGCGAGCCTAAGTCGTTCAAAGAGTTCTAAGAAGAAAGAGACACGAGATGCTCACGGTTTTCCGTTAATCATTGGGGACGAGTACGTGGGAATCATCGAACAGTTTCAGGATGACATTCCGCTAGTGTTCCATCCGTACGTCTCGTGCATACGAGATGTGATGCCGGACGGTCATTGTGGGTTTCGGTCTGTGGCTGTGGGCTTAGGTATGGATCAGAGTTCATGGGGGCTCATTCGAAGGCACCTTGTCCAAGAAATGGATCAGAACAAATCGATCTAGTTCCCAATATTTGAAGCATGGGGTAAAGGTTATTTTTACACGCATCGTCAGGGCCTAATTTGGGATTCAGTGTCCGGTTGTGGGGGGGATCACTGGATGGACTTCCCCTTTGCAGGACTTCTTATTGCACAAACGTACGGTATCGGGGTGCACCTGTTAACGACAACCATGGGTGCGAGTTCCACTTTCTTCCCGATACTAAGTCCTCCGGCTAATCAACAACCATTGTTCATAACGCTTACACATGTAAACGAGAACCACTTCATACATGTTAAGCTGGAAGGGGATTATCCAATGCCACCAGCACACGGGCTATGGTTGACCCACCGAACACCCCATACGGAACAATGGGAAGATATGTACTTGCCACGTCTAGAATGATATACATCGATAATGAATCCTCCGCCAAGATCAAACCCCAGTCTTAATTACATCGATAGTGATACGGAAGAATGATTTTTGTAATATGAATGTATTTTTTTTTTATTAATTCTTATAATTTTCTACAATTTCTATAAATTTTTTTATAATTTGTATCATTTTTCTATAATTAAAACAGGTTAATATCATTTAAAAAAAATTACAAATATACGACGCGTATAGAGCTAGACATGTCGTATAGATTTGCCCAAAAGACCATTTTGCCCCTGGTATGCCCCCAATCTAGGCTTATTTCAGGGGCTAAAAGGTCATTCTAGAATCCACAGACGCCTCGTATAGAGCTATACGAGTCGTCTATATGAGCGGGTTTTTGAAATTTTGAATTTTGAATATTTGAAAATCAAAATTTGAATTTTTTGAATGAGGACGCCTCGTATAGAGCTATACGCGGCGTCAACAGTGTCGGCAACAATTCTTTTTTTTTAATTTGAATTTCGAAAATATTTTATGTTAATTACCATTTTGCCCCTGAAAGTCCCCAGTATAGGCCTTTAACAGGGGCTTAAAGGTAATTTTGAAATCCAGACGCCGCATATAGAGCTATACGTGTCGTCTTTTGAGGCGGCAACTTTTTAAGGTTTTGTTTTTTAATTATGAAAAAAGGTTTATTAAATTACCATTTTGCCCCTGTAAAGCCCTCAGTATAGGCTTTAGTCAGGGGCAAAAAGGTAATTAACCATTCCAGATATATCTTTTTGGATTGGTTAATTACCATTTTGCCCCTGAATAATGCCTATACTGGGGGCATACCAGGGGCTAAATGGTCATTTAATAAAAAGATAGGACGACGCGTATAGCCCTATACGAGGCGTCTATGCCTCATATAAGGCTGGGGGGTCTAGACGAGGCTGGTTATAACCCCCAAACATACGGAGAATACACCTCTATACGCCTCGGATACGTATTTCGACCGGATTTTCGAAGATTTGAAGCATCACCGGTACGTATTTCGCCCCGTAGTTTAGTATTTTTGCCACGTTTTTGCCTTTAGACCGTAGGTTTGCCCTGAAATTTGATTTTTGTGGGGTTTGGGGGTTTGAGTGTGAGGTTGAAGATGAATGGGGAAGAACAGGACACCGAGTATAGCCCTATATGAGGGCTATACGAGGCTCTGTAATTTTTTGAAAATATTTTATGTTAATTACCATTTTGCCCCTGAAAGTCCCCGGTATAGGCCTTTAACAGGGGCTTAAAGGTAATTTTGAAATCCAGACGCCGCATATAGAGCTATACGTGTCGTCTTTTGAGGCGGCAACTTTTTAAGGTTTTGTTTTTTAATTATGAAAAAAGGTTTATTAAATTACCATTTTGCCCCTGTAAAGCCCTCAGTATAGGCTTTAGTCAGGGGCAAAATGGTAATTAACCATTCCAGAAATATCTTTTTGGATTGGTTAATTACCATTTTGCCCCTGAATAATGCCTATACTGGGGGCATAACTAGGGCTGGCATATCGTGTATACCCGTACACGATAAGACACGACACGATAAGACACGATACACGAAATCATATACACGAACACGACTCGATAACTTATCGTGTCCTTTTTTTCAAACACGAACACGACACGATATACACGAAAATTACCTGTTAACACGACTGGTCTACTGTTATACACGAAAATTACCTGTTAATACATGTTAACACGAACAAAAACTCGAACACGACATGCTATCTGAGAGTTACAGAGGGAGTTTAGGGTTTTTTTTTTTTTTTTTTGAATTGAATGAGAAATGAAAATAGAAAGGAATTAAGGAACCCACATGCATATGGCTTATGAGTTTTATTTAATTTAATTTCTTATCGTGTACTAACGGGTATTAACAGGTAAAATTGTGTCTACCTGTTTGGTACACGATACCTGTTAAGGCCATACACGATACCTGTTAACTTCGTGTAGGTTCGTGTCGTGTATTCGTGTAAAATTGCCAGCACTAGGCATAACAGGGGCTGAATGGTCATTTAATAAAAAGATAGGACGACGCGTATAGCCCTATACGAGGCGTCTATGCCTCGTATAAGGCTGGGGGGGTCTAGACGAGGCTGGTTATAAACCCCAAACAAAAAACAAACAAACATACGGAGAATACACCTCTATACGCCTCGGATACGTATTTCGACCGGATTTTCGAAGATTTGAAGCATCACCGGTACGTATTTCGCCCCGTAGTTTAGTATTTTTGCCACGTTTTTGCCTTTAGACCGTAGGTTTGCCCTGAAATTTGATTTTTGTGGGGTTTGGGGGTTTGAGTGTGAGGTTGAAGATGAATGGGGAAGAACAGGACGCCGAGTATAGCCCTATACGAGGGCTATACGAGGCTCTGTAATTTTTTTTTTCTTATTAATTATTATTATTAGTATTATTATTATTATTGTTATTATTATTATTATTTATTATTATTATTGTTAATATTTATTTATTATTATTATTGTTAATGTTGTTATTATTATTGTTATTTTTATTATTATTATTATTTATTAATTATTATTATTGTTATTATTATTATTTATTTATTTATTATTATTATTTATTATTATTATTGTTATTATTATTATTATTATTTATTAATTATTATTATTTATTAATTATTATTATTGTTATTATTATTATTTATTAATTATTATTATTATTATTATTATTATTCTGATTTATTTATTAGTATTAGTATTATTATTGTTATTATTATTATTTATTATTATTATTTATTATTATTATTGTTAATATTATTATTATTATTATTATTCGGATTTATTTATTATTGTTTTTATGCGTATACGTTATTTATTGGCAGATTGATTATGGAGGGCGATGAGATTGAGATAGAGCTTGAGGGGGGTCAGCCGGCTCAGCAGGTTCAACCGGTTCAGCAGGGTCAGCCGGTTCAGGAGGGTCCACGACGGAGACGGCGGCCGCCTCTGGATACGCTGCAGGGTTGTCCGTATCTAGAGTTTCCCGCGGGCACCGATGTCGCCCGCCATTGCCAGAAGCTTAGGAGGATGCACATTGGATTGCATGCATCGATCGACTGGTATGCGATGGACCAGCTTGCTGAGACGGCTAGAGTGCGTCGGTTTGTACCTCTCGATTCGCCGTGGCATCGTCTTTTTGATTTGGCGCACACGCCGACCTACAGGGAGCTGCTGGTCGAGTTTCTTTCGTCATTCACATTTCACCCTCCTGGGGTCCCAGTGCCGCTTCCGTACCCAGGTGCTCCCCCTCCGCCTGAGATTTCTTTCAGGCTCGCTGGCGTTTTGCGTACGATGACGCTAGCAGACTTTGCGGTGCGTTCTGGTTTATACATGCAGGGGGAGATCGAGACTGAGGTTTACACAGCGGGGCTAGTGGTGGTTGAAAAACCCATTCTTCTAGGGTTTTGCCAGGTGATTGCGGGGCCAGATCATTGGGAGCACGATAAGTCGAAGGGGAGGGTGTCGTTTGTTACGGACCCACTGTACAGGTACGTACGTTTATTACGGCAATTATTGTGATTATGTGCATTGTTTATTAATCTATGTTTCTGTATTTCGCTAACACTATCTGCAGGTATCTGCACCATTTGCTCGCTACTTCTATCTTAGCGCGCGAGTACAGCCGTGAGTTGTGTACGACCACAGATCTTTTTTCCTTTATTGTTTGTTGTATAGGAGGTCGTGCGCGCTAGCACATGGTCTAGCCCAGTACTACGCCTCCGCCCATCACCGGCAGGAGCGCGGATTTTTGTATGGCGGGGCGTACGTGACCGTCATTGCCCGTTCATTTGGCCTCGTACTGCACGAGGACCCACATCTACGGACGCCGCCAGTCATGCCGACGCGGATGGGCATACAGTCGCTGTGGGGGATGAAGGTAATCAAGAGGTTCGCAGTTGGCCCGCGGTTTAAAAACCGCGATACCGGGGGCATATGGACAGAGGAGGCACTGCCAGAGCATTTCGAGCCCGTTTATCCTCATGTAGATCCTGCTGATGTAGTGCCTGTGGAGGAGCCTCCGGAGGATGTAGACGGTGCAGCGGTGCCACAGCCACCGCCACCTGCCGGGGCGCCTCAGTTTCCACGTCACGCTATTCCAGGTCGTGCCCCAGGAGCTGCGTTACATCCGGATGTACGAGCCGAGCTTGACAGGCTCAACGATTTGGTAGGTTGGCTGGTACAGTGCGAGTAGGATAGACGAGAGAGAGAGGGATGGCTCCCGATACCGCTTCCACCGGCTCGAGCACCACATCAGCAGCAGCAGCAGCCGCAGCAGCCACATCCAGATTCGGATTCGGATGCATAGACCTGTTGTTGTTTTTATTTTTATTATGGATGTACAAACTTATCTTATATATTTTTGTTATGGATGTACAAAGTTATCTTATATATGTTATATTTATGTTTGTTTTCAGTTATTCGGTTACCTAATGATTGTTGTCTTAAATTGAGATAATACGGAAACAAAATATGTTTTGAATATAATACGGAAACAATATTTGAACGAGATAAAATTTTAATGGGAAGAATAAAAAAGTAAAATGTTAAAAACATTAAAGAGCCGATTTAATCGGAAACAATATTTAATCGATATAATATATTTAAAGAGCCGATTTTTAAAATAGTTGATTTTTAAAAAACAAAAACTTTTTTATAGTGTAAAAAACAAAAAAAACAAAACTTTTTTTAAAAACAAAAAAATTTTCAACCAAAAAACACATCTTCAAAAACTATCCAAAAAACCACACCAAAACCCACCAAAACACCCCTAATTTCAGCAAAAAAAAAAAAAACCAACATTAGACGCCTCGTATAGGTCTATACCCTTCGTATAGGTTTCCTTAAACTTTGTGCCTGACACCCTCTGAGACCCCCTTGAATTCAGTGCTTAGACGCCTCATATAGCCCTATACGAGGCGTCTAGGGCACAAAAGTGTCCAAATAGGCGCAGAGGGTGTCCAAATATCTCCAGCCTATTGAAATCAACACTGGATAAAATACTAACTTACCGTTGAAGGTGGTGGTGGTGGGAAGATGAAGTGGGTAGGGTGGGTGGTGGGTCCCACACAAATTTTAAAATATTAATTATATTTCTTTTAAATTTTTAGTTATTAATTTGACAGTAAGGGTATTTTTGTCATTTCACACGCACCTAACCCCAAAAACTAACCCCAATCCAGGTCAGGGACTATCCGGGAACGAAATTCAAAAACTTGGGGACTATAGGTGTAATTTTAGAAAGTTAGGGATTAAAGGTGAAAAATGGACAAACCACAGGGACTATCCGAGCATTTTTCTCTTATTGATTTATGGGTCCAATACTGAAAACATTTTTTATTGAAATTTAGAACAACACAATTAAAATGAGAATTTATCATTTATTAATTGGTTTTACCCGTGTGGGGGCAGTATGGTTTCCGGGCGAAGGTCAGTTTCCGTACGCGGCCGGGGCCCGATAGAGCATCGCGTCCGTAACACGGGACTGACGGGGGATTGTCTTTGACAAGAACCCGATGACCGATAGATCCTGTATATAGAAAGTAAGTCACCCTTAAAAAAATTCTATGATATGAAGAAAACGATGTGACTATTTATTTTATCTTTGATATGTGATTTTTTTTTCAAAATAAAAATAAAAAAAGAGTTCGCTTATTTTTTTCGAAGAAATAAAAAATAAAATTTAAGAGTTCGCTTTTTTTTCGAAGATGGACATTACTTTTTTTTTAATGGCTCAGCGGACAACCCCTAGACGAATACCTCCGCCCCCCCAAGTTCGAGCCCCGGGCCCCCCCTAAGGTCCAGCCCTCACTAGCTTTCGACCGGTTAAAACGATTTGTGAAGACCTATATCCGTCTCTTTTTATATTTTTAGTTTAGATGTTGAAACAATTTATTCTTACGTAAACACCACAAAATTAAAGATAGTGTCATGAAAATGGTAAATTAAAGATGATGAAGACATACATTCACATGTACACATATCTAAAACTAAAGTAAATCTCAAGGTTTATATGTAAACACATGTAATATTCTCTCTTAGTTTTATTCTTTGGCTTTTTGAAATTTAGATGATTTGTGAATACTTGAAGATTTTAACATCACTAAAAAACCTTAAAATTTTCATAAACTTTAGCAATAGCAACATAAATGAACCTTTGCTTTATTTATTTCTTAAAATATCTTGAGTAAACTGCAATTTTACCCCCTGGGGTTAGGGGTCATTGGCATGTCTACCCCCCTAAGGAAATAATTGCAATTTTACCCCCCACTGTTCACTGTTATGTCGCAACCTTACCCCCTGTTAACAGATTCTGTTAAGTCAACGTTTGTTTTGACTGTTATAATGTGTGAAAAGTCGTTTTTGCCCCTGTCTTATTAAAATTATATAAAAAATCAAGAATCAAGTTCATCATCATCAGTTCATTCTTCTTCTTCTTCATCATCATCATCATCAGTTCATTCATTCTGGGTGTTCTAGATCCACAAATCACCTACAAACAATTACTCTCATAATTCATTCAAAATCAAATTTACACAAATCATCAAACCCTAAGTGCCCTAACAACAACAACAAATCCAGATCCACAACACAAATCACAAAATCAACGAAACAAGTTCATCATCATCATCAGGTTCATCATCATCATCATCAGTTCATCACCACCACCACCTCCTCCTTCTCCTCTTCTGACCACCGCCACCATCATCCCACCACTGTTCATTCTTCATATTCAAAACATCCCCATACCATACAAAACAAACCCAGATCTAATAACCCAAACATCTTCATACAAAACAAACCCAGATCTAATAACCCAAACATCTGCACATGAACATGAACACAGATTCATAATCAATCTTCATACAAAACAAATCCCCTTTGACTTGTTCATAGTCAATCTTCAAAAAACCCAGATTCATAAACCCAAACCGACTTAATAACCCAAACATCTGCACATGAACATAACAGATTCATACAAAACAAACCCAGATTCAAAAAACATCTTCATAATAACCCAGATTCAACTGATGATGATGTTTCATAAAAACAAAACAAACCCAGATTCAAAAAACATCTTCATAATAACCCATATGCACATGAACATAACAGATTCAAAAACATCTTCATACAAAACAAACCCATATACATAAACCCAGACATGCCAAGTTCGTGTGCAGATTCAACCCAGATTCAACTGATGAAGTGGCGGAGACGGTGGTGGTGAGGAGAAGTGGCGGTGGAGACGGTGGTGGTGAGGAGAAGTGGCGGAGACGGGGTGGATTGATTGCAACAGCGGTGCCGGAGACGGTGGTGGTGAGGAGAAGTGGCGGCGGCGGAGGAGGGTCCGGAGATGAGCCGCCATCAACGGCGGAGATGGCCTGGATTGATGGTGGATGTTCTTGGTGGTGGTTGGTGTTTCGGTGGTGGTTAGGGGTTTCCGGGTTAGGGGTTCAGTTTGGTGAGGTGGTGGTCAGGTTTTGGTGGAGGTGTTGATGGTGGTAGAGGTGGTGGTCGGTTGATGGTGGTGTGAGGTGGGAGGTGGTGGTGACTGAATGTTTGTGAGAGAGAGGGAGAGTGTGGTAGAGAGAGAGAGAGAGCTGTAGAGAGAGAGTGTGTCTGTGTGTGGTATAGAGAGAGAAAGTGTTATATAATAATAATAATAATAATAATAATAATAATAATAAATATTGGGTAAGATTACCAAAATACCCTCACCTATAAGGGTCAAACTACCGTTGACTGTTAACAGGGGGCAAGGTTGCGACATAACAGTGAACAGTGGGGGGTAAAATTGCAATTATTTCCTTAGGAAGGTAGACATGCCAATGACCCCTAACCTCAGGGGTAAAATTGGAGTTTACTCAAATATCTTCAAACCATATTAACCACACAATCTATGTTTTCACAATATGAAAACGATAAAAGGCAAAACACAAATGAGGAACATGTGACAAAACAATAAAGTATATGATAATTATGACTGCACAAACTTTTTTGATATCTCGTCTGTTTGGACATTTAAAGTATCAGAATATTATTTCCTACTGGTATAAATTTTTTTGAATGGCATAATTGGTATCTTAAAAAAGTTTCTTTTTTGAATGTTCAATTAAATCACCGGATAATTATTTTGGGATGCCCTCAATCAAGCAAATGCACCTCTTCTCCATAACGGTCAGAGTTTGATGCATACCTGAGCCACCAAGCCACCAGTTTCGGGGAAAACCCGTCCGCCCGAAGGTCCACTGCGTTAAAAACCCGGTTCGGCTCAGTTTCGAACTGACGACCTCCAGAGAGACCTAGTTCTAAACTTCGTTGCCACCACCAATGTCCTTCAAAGTGATGCTAGTGGAAGTGAACTTAGGACCTCAAGAAAAGAAACCAAGTAACTGACCATTAGACAAACTTGTCTGAACATCTTTTAAATTACTTATCCAATATTATTGGTATCTTTTAAATTTACTTATCCAAATAAAAAGTATAAAGCTTTCACGACTGAAAACTAGGCATGTTTACAAGCCATTGATCTGCCCCAGCCTTCCAAATTGAAGTAAGTCGGTGGTTTTGATCGGTTTGAGATCTAAAAGGTTCGGTTTCGTGGTTTGACAGTTTAACGATATGATCTGATTTGAAATTTGGTTTAAATTTGGATTTACCATTAAAAGTAAATATGTTATTTCATTCACACTTGCCAAGTTATATCAAAACAAAAGGTAGATGGGCAACAAGTTGCGCCGCCACCCCTTTCTGAATTGCAAACCCTAATCTACCAAAAACAAAACCCTTAAAATTGTTTTGTTCCGTTTCTTTTCATTAACCTAACTTAATCCACCACGTGTGACCCGCTTCTTTTAAAATTTCTAAATCATTTCCTAATCTAATATTTTCTTTATTCAAACGGTTAGGGTTGCAAACTGTAAGACCCTAATTCGTATATGACTAAAGTCGCAGCGGAAAATTCGTACCATAAAAATTCCTTTCGTTACAAACACCTTGACGTGCTTAAAATCATTTCTAAGGTTAATCCTTTTTCAATAAATACATTTATTATACTCATTTACAATAAGAAAACATAACCTAGCTTCACTCAGTTACGTACTCAACACTCCCGTACAATCTATCTTGTGACTCAGTCTTTAATCGCTCCTCTTCAGAAAGATAATCTGGCTCGAACAACTTGTACTCAGCAAATACATACAAGACATTAAGGCATGTTATAAATATAAACGATGATTAGCCTTGGATTATTTCCGTTCCATTATTCCTTTACATTAAACGTTCCTCCTGAGTACCTCACCTCCGGTGAGTCTTCTACATTGTACCTAAACTTCATACATATCATCTCCATACATACATACGTACACACATGCATGCATGCATACCTGCTTGCATACATACTCCCACACATACATGCCAGCCTACATACATACTTACATATATTTACGATCACCTATAATCATTTTCATATGTTCACACATAATTAATTACGTACATGCCCACTTATAAACACAACTACGATAATACACGCATATCTACATACACCCATACCTACATCATTCCGCACACTCATGACGTTATACATATATACATACATACGTCCCTATTTGCAACATACCCAACTCATACTTGCCTACTTATATACACCTTCATATATCTGCGTGTACCTGTTCACACACTTATAATCTTACATACGTTCGCGCATACCTTCTTACATACACTTCTACATACGTGGATAGATGCATACAACATACATACTTGCCTACCTACATATATGCATACACGTATGCTCATAAAAACGTAAGTTAAATTAGTCATACGTAACTGGAAACACGTTTAAACGAGTTCCCAAGACAAAACAGAGCAAATGAACGATTTTCGCCAAACAGACACCCCGTCGCGTGGCGCGACGCCCTGAAAATGACAGAATGTTGTTGTTGCTGTGCTGCAGATTCCCAGCACAACCGAATTTTACGGAAACTGTCATAACTTCTTCGTTATTGGTCCGTTTTACCCGATTCTTTTTCCTACGCGTCCGTAATTTAATTCTCCATCTAATGGAGTAAAAATCCAACATTCGACATAATAAAATTTCAGACTTTTAACTCTTCGGCTTATTACCCTCTTATCAAATTCCGACCCGTTCATGCATTCATCAACATAACTTGTTTGTTTTACCATAACTTCTTATGAACCTAATAATATCAGTGACGTCTATCATAAAAGACTAAATTCTTGGATGTCTTGCCTCCTCTTAACCCATTATCGTTCATATGCTTATTTTGACCCGTTAAGGGTATTCGCGCATTAATTGGTCTATTACTAACAAAACCATACTCCCCACTTTCATACTTGACCAAAACATTACACTAATCGAATAACTTGTTTCTAAACTACTTTTAAGATCGTTTGCCCAAAATACCCATCAAGGGCATTTTGGTCAACTTTAATCCCATCATTTACGACGAAAGACTACAACACATATTTCACCTCAAACATCATGTTTAGTTAATTAAAACACCATATTACTTAATCGAACTAAGAAGTGATTACGGAAATCACTTACCTTATGCGTCCGTACTCGTATCCGATTCCTTGCCTCTTCTTGACCCGTTAACACCTCATGCTTGAGTCCGTCTCGACGTGATTCCTATACTTTCATTTCATCGAAATCACGCTCTTATTAGCATACTCATTTGTACATGTAACAATCATATCACTCGCATATTTCACACTTAACTTTCCTTAGTCATTTCTAACAAGCATAAAACATATAATCAACTTCATATCCTTTCCAACACACGTAATTCATCATGTAATTACAAATAACGCATATTAATATAACATGTACCAAACGACTTCCTATAATCCTACCTTTACGAAAACGAGTCAAATCATGTTTCTTATACTTAGTTGACTTTCAAGAGTCAACTATCAACCATATTCAACTATCGACTTATCATCATATACTCGTAACATCATAATCGACTATACGGACGACACTATATACATTTTATCATACGCTTGATGTGTGTACCACCTTTTAAGCATAACGTACAACTAATTCATACATAAAACATAACATCATCATATTCCTCCTAATTCATCTAACAAGAATTCATCATACCCACATAATACATCAATCTTTCAACAAGACTTTAACATAGGTGGTGCTTCTAGTAATCATCTTCACCATAACTAACGGGTTTCACCTCTAATCATCAAATTAACGCAAACCATACATAACCCATGTTCTATATGAGGATTCTAACCCTTGTACATGATCAATTTCATATTAACTCACGGATTAGAACATAACCCACTTCACCCATGATCACCAATCTTAGATTTAAGACATACCTTATGATCCCCTCATGATGGTGATCATTTATCCATGCTCGGTTATGATTTTAAGCGTCATCTTGCCTTTCAATTTGAGCATAAAGATGAAGTTAGGGTTTGAGGCTCCATGGGAGCCTCCTGCTCCTTCTCGAACACACGTATGTGTGTGTTTGTGTGTGATTAGTTATTTAATAACTTAACTTTCATTTGTTCCACTTTAGCCCCTCGGGTTTGCCTTTAAAACATAACTGACACTACCTTCATCATTTAATACTTTTGACCATACCCTTAACTAGGTTAAATAGCCTAGTTATTTATTTCATGACGTGTCATATAGGAACACACGACAAATATTAACATTCGGATTTTGGGGCGTTACACAAACGAACATGAACAAGACCATGTTCGTATTCGTTTGTTAAGACATATTTGTGTTCACAAACACATACCGAACGAGATTTTATGTTTGTGTTCGTCTTCTAAGGAAATGAACTTGGTCGTGTTTGTTTGTTAATTTTAGGCAACGAATGTTGATGAACACAAATAAGGACATACTAATGTTCAAGAACATAATATATAATACACTAACATTTATTAAATATCATTTGTTGGAATTTTGAAGTATAAAATATATAAAATATAAAAACCAAAAATACTAATGAACTACCAGACACAAACGAACACGTTACCAAACATTTACGAACATAAATAAACGAACGAACAGAAACGAACTTCTCGTAAAACTATATAACATGTACCTACCACTAACCGTTACCTCAAAGGGTTACATTTTTAGCTACTTTTACATTTCCACATTTTCAATAATAATATTTTTTGTGGTCCATGTGGATACCCTCTGACTTTTTACTTCCTCTCTCTCTCTCTCTCTCTCTCTCTCTCTCTCTAACTCAACTCAATCCATCACACTTTGAAGTCTGCACGTTAACCTTCTTCCCCAAATCTCCATACCTTCTTCTTCTTCTTCTTCTATTATCACCAGATCTCCCTTCACCTCATTTCCTTCTATCCACACCACAATCTTACCTATCTATCTTCACACAAACATATACATATCATGTATCATTCGTTTATCATCTCATCAACTTAGTAATTTTCACCTGTTTCCTTCACCAAATGATCCCAAACTTAGGGTTTCCAGTCCCCTAATTCGTTGAACTTGTTTCAACTTGTATGTTAACGGTTATATAATCCGAGCCTGAGGCTCGGGATCTGGAATAATGGCTTCGGAGCATGATTGGTGGATCACAGAGTTTCCTAAAGTTAGCAATGCGTATTTGCAGAAATTCAGACTCTATGAAACTCGCTCTGTATGATTCTCACATTTCTGTTATCTGTTTTTTTTGTTGGTTTATAGTTGTAGTGTTTGAAGTATGTGGTTGTTTGGTTTCTGTTATGAGTTTGTTAGAGTTAGGTAATATGTAATTAGAATGTTTTAGTTGTTGTTAGGGTATATGTGCATATTAATTGAGCATTAAGTCTGTTATTGATTAATCTTTTTGTGTGTGTGTGTGTGTGTGTGTGTGTGTTTAGGGAGGTAAACACTTCTTAGTAGGGCTTTAAAAGAATCGAACATTCAGCGAACAGTTCGGCGGGAAGTTCGTTTGTTTAATAAGCGAACAAATACGAACAAGAAGTTTCGTTCGATTGACTATATGAACGAACACGAACAAAGGTCCCGTTCGTTCGACTGCGTTCATGAACGTTTGGTAATATGCTCGTTTATGTTCGTTCGTGAACGTTCGGTAATATGTTCGTTCGTGAACGTTTGTATATTTATGTTTGTTTTGTGGTGGTAGTTGACTACGTATGTATTGATTTTATAATTTGGTGGCTGAACTTGACTACTTGTGTAACGTTTAAGGTTAACAATGTTTTTTTTTTTAATTTCATGTTAAATGTTCGTTTGTTCACGAACAACTGAATTTCCTTAACAAACCAACACGAACATAAACGTTTGTTCGTCATGTGTTCACGAACTGTTTAGGAACAACCTTTTTCCTTAACGAGCGAACACGACGGTTCCCTTATTGTAGACTTCCTTGCCTTTCAGTTCTAAATGTAGCTATGCGTCATTTTGTTTGTTCAGAACTTCTATATGATCGGACGCAGTAAGAATAAATCAGCTTGGAGGGTGTTAAAAATTGACCGGTCAGAACCTACCGAGCTTAATATCACCGAAGATCCCACAACATACACTGAAATCGAATGCTATGATCTTCTAAAGCGTATTCATGATGGAAATAAGTCTACAGGGGGGCTTAGATTTTTTTACATTTGTTACGGGATAGTCGGTATGCTCTATTCCGATGTTTTTAAAGAACAAACGTTTACTACAATAATTGATTCTCACGCTTTCTTACTTTCTTTTATGTTGTGGTGAATTCAGGGTTTATTAAGCTTTTGGGACCATATTACATGCTGCTTATTACAGAAAGACGTAAAATTGGCGTAATATGTGGTCATGCAATTTATGCAATTACCAAGAGCGAGGTCGTACCGATTCCGAATTCTACTGTTCAACCAAGTGTGGCTTACTCTAAGGATGAAAACAGGTCTTTGTCAATTTTGAAAGTAAATGTAGAATGTACTTTTGGTACTTCTAAGCGGATGCTATGCGAAGCTTTTAGAAGTCCGAACTACTTTTATTCATATGTATCTTCATAGATAAAGATTGTTAATGACAGATTTCTATTACATATCTCGTTCTTACTTTTATTATTCTTCACTAGCATTATGGTTGTTGTGATACTAATTTAAACTGTTGTTAATTTGTTATTAGGGTTTTAATGTGAATGTTTTTTAGTTTTGACAATACAGCTCGTCATTTTTTTGTGTGATTTAATAACTGTTGACTTTGCTATGATGTTTGACTGCGCTGACTAGATACAAGAAGCTCCTATGCTCAGTGGATCTTACAAAGGACTTCTATTTCAGCTACTCGTATCATATTATGCATAGTTTTCAGAAGAATATATCCAGCCCTGATACTGGAAACGAAACGATGTTTGTTTGGAACACGTTTTTAACTAGCATGGTGCATAATCAGCTGAGGAATAATCTCTGGACAGTACAACTAGTTTATGGCTACTTCAAACAGGTATATATTGCATTCATTATGTTTTATTACATTAAATGGTATATCATATTCATGCTAGCATGCTTTTAAACTACAGTATAATACTATAATCCTGGTAATGATTTTGAATTTTTCTGCCAAAAATTAGGTCAAAATTTCAATAGGTGAAAAGGATTTCAAGTTGACCCTCATTGCTAGACGGTCTCGCCATTATGCTGGAACCAGGTTTGATGATAAGAGGATTATCATTTTAAGGATTATCGTTGATTTATGGATCAAAAATGTCATTTTCATCCCTAAGGTTTGGCTAGTTTTGTGACTTTTATCCAAAGGTTTGTTTTTTCGCGCCTGGATCCAAAAGGTTTGAAATCTTGCCATTTTCACCCGGCTCATTAACTCCATTTTTCTCCGTTAAGACAGGGGTATTTCCATCTTTTTTGCTAACTTAAAGGGCAGTTCGGTCTTTTTCACTTTATGTTAAAAGACTGAATACCATGAAAAGGACCGAATTGCCCTTTAAGTTAACAAAAAAGACGGAAATAGCCATGACTCATGACTTAACGGAGAAAAATAGATGGAGTTAACGAGCCGGATGAAAATGGCAAGATTTCAAACCTTTTGGATCCAGATACGGAAAAACAAAGTTTTGGACGAAAGTCGCAAAACTGGCCAAACCTCAGGAACGAAAATGGCATTTTACTCTTAAGATATTCATTCTGTTACTCAATGAATCATTTTACCACTGGTTTTTTAGATATTTAAAACGAGGGGTAAATGAGAAGGGTCGTGTTGCCAATGACGTTGAAACAGAACAGATTGTATTTGAAGATGTACCTGATGGATGTCCAGTGCAAATAAGCTCTGTTGTTCAAAACCGAGGTTCAATACCCTTGTTTTGGTCCCAAGAAACTTCAAGATTAAATATTACACCTAAGATTATATGTAAGGCTAATAAAATACTAAATTGCTTGTATCTTGATTAAAATTTCCCATAGTTTCATTTAATTTATTTATTTATCATTGTAGTGTCAAAGAAGGACCCCAAGTATGATGCGACCCGACTTCACTTTGAGAATCTTACGAAGAGATACGGAAATCCGATAATTATATTGAATTTAATTAAGGTAAAGACAGTCTTGCATGTCATGCAATTGCAAATGCTAGTGTCTGTTTAGTATGTTTATCAGTTATCGCCGTTGTATGTCCTAATAATATTTAATAATCATGTGGTTTTGCAGACCAAAGAAAAGAAACCCCGGGAATCTCTTCTTCGCATGGAGTTTGCTAATGCCATTGAGTTGATTAATAAAGATTTGCCTGAGGAAAAGCGTTTAATGTTTCTTCACTGGGATTTAAGCAAATATTCTAGAAAGTATGTTGCCCTCTGCCCCTACCAAGTCTTCTGCTATTTTCATACGACATTAATCTGACCTTGACTTTTTCTTAATCTTTGATTTTTCAGCAAATCTACAAATGTGTTGGCACTTTTGGGAAAAGTAGCCACTTATGCATTGAATCTAACTGGTTTCTTTTATTGTCAAGCAATCCCAAATTCAGTGTCCAATGAGCCATTAGACCTTTCGAGGTAAAGTCGAATTCAAACTCAACTGTTCGAATATTAATTTGTATTATCGTGCTAATGGAATAAAGTTATATTCTTATTATTTTTAGTTTGTGCAAGTGTCGTTAATACCTAGGGTCATGATGCAGGGATGATAATGGTGACATGTACAGTTTCCAGACGAAAAATAAAGATGCTGACAGCGTCAGTTTCAGGCCTCCTAAATATCAAACAGGGGTCTTAAGAACAAACTGCATCGATTGTTTGGATCGTACAAATGTTGCTCAATTTGCATACGGTTGGGCTGCACTTGGTCGCCAATTGCATACTATAGGTTATATAGATACCCCTGATATCGAACTAGATTCCGCTTTAGCAGATGATTTAATGAGAATTTATGAAAAAATGGGTGACACTCTAGCACTACAGTATGGTGGTTCTGCAGCTCACAATAAGGTAATGCATTATCATTACAAATAAATCAATAATAATGGTTAAGTAATAACTAGAATGCTCATACGGTCATACTTAAAGTGCTAATTTATAAAAATATAACTAACTTTGATATGATTTCTATTTCAGGTTGTTAACTTATTTTACTCTAGAAAAACTCACCAAAGTGTCATTTTCTTGATTTATGGTAATTTACCTAAGATAAATGGTTTCAAGTGCCATGTTAGAAAAAAAGTCAACATGGTCAAAAGTTACCTTTATGCCACATCATCATCTTGATATTCAATAGAAAATATTAAGGGTTACCTTGAATCCTAATTTATATACTTTGATGGTTTTTTTCTAGCCTAGAAAAGGTTGCTTATCTCTGCATGCAATTAGGCCTTTAGAAAGAGTGAAGCAAATCTATTGTTTATTTACAATTGCGTAAAGTACACGGATGATCCCTGTGGTTTACTAACATTTTGGATTTAGTCCCTAGCTTTCCAAAAGTACACAGATGGTCCTTGTGGTTTGCACTTTGTAACATATTTAGTCCCTAACCAACAATCTAAAGGTTTTAGCATGTCCAAGTTAAGGACTAAATGCGTTACAAAGTGCAAACCACTGGGACCATCTGTGTACTTTTGGAAAAAGTTGGGGACTAAATGCGTTACAAAGTGCAAACCACAGGAACCATTTGTGTACTTTTGGAAAGCTAGGGACCAAATCCAAAATTTTAGTAAACCACAGGGACCATCAGTTTACTTTACTCTTTACGATTCATGTTTCTCTAGTTGACAACTATGCTTTTGTGATCTCATTTTGTATCAAACTTTGCCCTTGTATACTGCATAATAAATTAGTAATATAGTGAGTTAATGTTTTGTTCTATATTTCTACGTAGATATTTTCCCAGAGAAGAGGTCAATGGAAGGCTGCAACTCAATCTCAAGAGTTCTTTAGAACTCTACAACGTTACTACAGTAATGCTTACATGGATGCTGAAAAGCAGGATGCCATTAACTTGTAAGTGAAATAAATCTCTAATATTTTAATAAAAAAATCATATATTTACTTGTTTCATTCTCCATAATTGTGAACCGGGTCGATGTTTAAACAGGTTCCTGGGTCACTATCAGCCGCAAATTGGGAGACCTGCACTGTGGGAATTGGATTCGGATCAACATTATAATGTTGGTAGTCAAGGTTCTAACTGTAAAGTGGAAAGAGCTAGGTACTATTTTGTGATATTTTACCATCAAAAAAATGAGTAAAATGCCATTTTCGTCCCTGGGGTTTTGCCAGTTTTGCGACTTTCGTCCAAAGGTTTGTTTTTCCGCATCTGGATCCAAAAGGTTTAAAATCTTGCCATATTCATCCGGCTCGTTAACTCCATCCAAGTTTTGTCCGTTAACTCAAAGGTATTTCTGTCTTTTTTGCTAATTAAAAGGGCAATTCGGTCTTTTTCACTTTATGTAAAAAGACCGAATGCCCCTGAAAAAGGCGAATTGCCCTTTGAGTTGAAAAAAAGACAGAAATACCCCTGACTTAACGGAAAAAAATGGATGGAGTTAACGAGCCGGATGAAAATTGCAAGATTTCAAACCTTTTGGATCCAGATGCGGAAAAAACAAACCTTTGGACGAAAGTCGCAAAACTGACCAAACCTCAGGGACGAAAATGGCATTTTACTCACAAAAAAATAAACAAATAAAGATATTGGAAGATACTCTGATCAATTATTAAGTGACAATGTAGTAAAAGGAATAAAAAATCTTTCTTCCACGAAATCTGACTAAGTGTACGTTTATGTAAATGCGCAGGCTTATAAAAAGGTCGTTGTCGGTCGGCAACATGCTTTATGATGACAACATTCTCTGTGATAGAAAATCTTCTGTTGGAACTGCTCAAAATAATGAAGAATCCTTACCCGAAAGTGATTCGTTTTATCAAAGGTCAGATTATTTTTTTTCTTATTTTTACTAATTTGTGAATCACAAAGTTTGTAAAATATGAGAAAGAACTCGTGGTATTTGTGCAGCTATACAGACTTAAAGTCTTCTGATGAATGCACCGACAGTGCTCGAATATTTTACAATAGAGATTCCTTCAACTGCTCAAATTTTCTTGATGTTGATTGGCTTTCATCACCTGGAAATTCATTTCAAGACGAAACATATGAAAGGTAATTCATGATGTGTTTTATCTAGGGGTTAAGTATAAAAAACCAAAACTTAATTATTTTCATGTTGTGTTCACTCCTAGTTTTATCCATAATTTGTTTTCAGTCTGTATCTACTTTGTCATATGTAAAACCTATGTTTAGGGCTGCAAACGAACTGAATGTTCAGCGAACAATTCGTGAACTGATCGGTAGGAAGCTCATTTGTGTCCGTTCATTTAATAAATGAGTGAACATGATAGAGGTCGCGTTCGTTCATTTACGTTATGATTTGTATTGTAATTGTGTATTGTATTGAATGTTATATCTGATAATACAATAGGAGGTCCTATATATAGGACAATTCTCTATGGAAATATAGAACACAATAATTGATCCTTCTCTCTCCTAACATTTATTCCTAACATTTATTGATCCTTCTCTCTCCTAACATTTATTCCTAGCATTTATTGTCTAACATTCCCCCTCAAGCTAAGGCCGGTGAGCGACTCGTAGCTTGGATCTAAGAAGTAGGAACCGTTGTGATGATAGAGGTTTGGTGAACACATCTGCAATTTGATCATCTGTCTTGATAAATTGGACTGAGAGTTTTCTTTGAGCAACTCTTTCCCTGACAAAATGAAAATCAATCTCCACATGTTTTGTGCGAGCATGAAATATCGGATTGGCTGATAAATAAGTGGCTCCTAGATTATCACACCACAAGATAGGTGCCAATGGCATAGATACGTTATGCTCCTTTAGAAGTGCTTCAAGCCATGTTAATTCAGCAACGGTGTCGGCTAGGGCTTTGTATTCTGATTCTGTAGATGACCGAGAGACAGTTCGTTGTTTACGAGCACGCCATGAAATAAGATTGGAGCCAAGATAGATGGCAAAACCCCCCGTGGATCGCCGGTCATCGAGAGAACCAGCCCAATCTGCATCAGTAAAGGCAGTGAGAGAGTGATGATGAGAATCAGTGTAAGCATGAATCACTGGGGCTGATTTTTGTTGAATTAGCAACCCGAGATTGGATGTTCCTTGAAGATACCGAAGAATTCTTTTGACTGCTGACCAGTGATTTTCGGTAGGCGAGTGCATAAATTGACAGACTTTGTTGACCGCAAATGTGATGTCTGGTCTGGTAAGAGTTAGGTACTGTAAAGCCCCAACTGTTTGTCTGAATTGTACTGGATTGTTAAATAGAGGACTGTCCCCAAGAGCCAATTTAGAGTTGGGAGCCATAGGAGAGTCAACCGATTTTGACTGGGAGAGACCTGCTTTCTGAATAATGTCAGCAATGTATTTCCTTTGTGAGAGAAGCAAGTCATGGCCCTGAAAAATTACCTCAATGCCCAAAAAATATGACAACCGACCCATATCTTGGATTGCAAAAGTGGTACCCAACTGTTGAATGATGTGATCAATGAGCCGAGAATTATTGCCAAGTGAGGATTATGTCATCCACATAAACAAGCATGTATAATAAGTGACCATTATGAGAATAAATAAACAATGAAGGATCTGTTCTGGATCCGTGAAACCCAAGTTTTAATAAGGTACTGGAGAGGCGATTGAACCAGGCTCTTGGTGCTTGTTTGAGGCCATATAAGGACTTGTGGAGTAGACACACATGATCTGGCTTTTGTGAATCAACAAAGCCTTGTGGTTGTCGCAAGTACACAGTTTCCTTTAGATCTCCGTGAAGAAAGGCGTTCTGAACATCCAATTGGCGAAGAGGCCATTGTCTTGTAACAGCAAGAGACAAAACTACACGAACCGTGGTGGATTTCACCACTGGACTAAATGTCTCATGATAATCAATTCCCGGCTGTTGGTTGAAACCTTTGGCCACTAAACGAGCCTTGTGACGTTTGATATTCCCGTTTTCATCATGTTTCAACCTGTATACCCACTTACAATCAACAACATTAGCATTAGGAACTGGTGGTACTAAAGTCCAGGTACCGTTTCTCATCAAGGCTTTGTACTCGTCTGTCATGGCAGCGCGCCATTTAGGGCTTTTGTTAGCAATGGCAAAGGTGGAGGGTTCGTTTAAGGAAGGGTCAATGGAGGTGTGGAAAGCGGAAGCATTGTAAGAAGCCCTTTGCTTAGGGTTTGGTCGAAGGTTTAGAGGGCGAGGGCGAGGTTGGGTGTCAGTGTTGGTAGTTGTAGAATTGGATTGAGTGTGGTCAGAAGGTGATGGAATGGGTATGGTGGAGGATGTGTTTGGTGATGAAGTGTTTTGGTAGGTTTGATAGGCTGGGAGGGTGGGGTGAGTGTTCGTAGCTGAGCGACGTTTATAAGTGACAGTAGGTGGTGCGGTTGAGGATGGGTTGGGTGGTTGAACAGATTCGGTTATTTGTTGGATAGGATGGATGTGGGCCGAAGGTGGTTGGGCCGGATTGGTTTGGGCCGTGGGTGTAGACGATTCAGTTGGATTGGAAGGAAATGGTTGTTCAGGTGGTGAAGGATAGGATGAAAAATAAGGCTCAGGAGAGGGTGGGGTAGGTGTAGGGGAAGATGAATTTAGGAAAGGAAAGTATGTTTCATTAAACCGTACATGTCGGGCGATGTAAATGCGATTCGAGGTAAGATCAAGACATTGGTAACCGTGATGTGAGGGACTATACCCGAGAAAGATACATGGTGATGAGCGGAAATCCATTTTGTGTGGATTATAGGGACGAAGATGAGGGAAGCATTGACACCCGAAGACACGTAAAAAAAAAAGATCGGGTTTACGTTTGAGAAGATGCTCAAAGGGAGAGACGTGGGATGAGGTACGTGATGGCATGCGATTTATCAAGTATGTGGCGGTTTCAAAGGCAAAGTTCCAAAAACGCATTGGAACACCAGATTGAGCTAGAAGGGTGAGACCGGTTTCGACCACATGACGGTGGCGTCTCTCAACAAAGCCATTTTGTTCGCTTGTATGAGGACAAGATCGGCGATGTAGAATTCCAAGGTTTGCAAAGAAAGAGGATAGGTTTCGAAATTCCCCTCCCCAGTCTGTTTGAACTGATTTAAGTTGTGTTTTGAATTGTCGTTCAGCCATTGTGTGAAATTGTTTAAAAATGACAAAGACATCAGATTTTTGTTTGATGGGAAATATCCACATGTATCTAGTATGATGATCAACACAAAGTAAAAAATAACGATGACCATAAAAGGAATCAACGGGAGCCGGTCCCCAAACATCACAAAATACTAGATCCAACACATTAGTACTTTTATAATTTGAAGAGGATAAATGCAATTTCGAGGATTTTCCCATAGGACACGAATTACAAAATGGTAAAACAGAGTTATTACGAACAGGAAGACAGTTCTTAGAAAGCATAGATTGTAAAAGCTGCAAGTGAAGTCTTTGGTGCCAAGTTGTAGGAGAGGCCCGAACTGTAGAAAAAGCAACATTTGAGACAGGGTTGATCTTTGGTAGATGAAGAGGGTAGAGACCATCTTTACTTGGACCCGTGAGGAGGATAGTTCTGGTAACCGAATCCTTCACACAAAAAAACGTAGAGTGAAATTCAAAGAAGACTTTGTTATCTTGACAAAAACGTTGTACGGAAAGAAGATTTTGTTTAATTTGTGGAACGTGTAGGATGTTTTTAATGGAAAGAGTTTTGTTTGGTGAATTGAAAGTGGTGGAACCAATATGGAGAATGGGTAACCTATTGCCATTACCAACAAGAAGAGTGTCCTTACCAAAATATGGCTCAACATTGTCAAGGTTGATTAGATCCGGTGCTACATTACTGGTTGCACCAGTGTCCGGCAGCCAAGATGTTGCTGTTTGTGAGCGATGATCAGCAAAGTTTGCTTGTGGAGCGTATCGTGGTGGACGGATTGTTGCTGGATCACGATTTGGGCATTGTGATGGGACATGTCCAATACCACACCTGTTGCAAGAACCATAGACGGTATTCTGATTAGATGCCCAAGCAAATCTGGAATTGTTACCTGACGAGGAACCCGTGTTGCGGTTGTTGTTGTTGCCTCGTCCGCGCCGATTGTTGTTGTTCCGGTCACGAGTAGGCTGTCCACGAGAGCTATAATTGGCCTGATTCTGGAACTGTGCAGGCTGCACATGAAAGCCTAGTTGTGTCATCAGATTTTGAAGTGATTGGAGTGTTTCAGTAGGCAGCTGAAGGCTGGCCTGCAGTGCTGATTCACGGCTGGTGGTAGCCGTGAAGGCCTGGCTGACAGCAGGGAGAATGGGATCAGCCTTCTTTGTCATGTACTCGTGATCAGCCAGTAGTCCAGGTAATTCCAGGAGAGTTACCGGAGGGTGTCGTGCAACAAGAGTGGGTTTTAAGATGTTATATTCTTCCCGAAGACCTGAAATAATCAACATCACAACATCCTTTTCTGGCATGGCTGCACCTATGTTTGCTAGTGCATCATTATATTCTTGGGCTCTTGTAACATAGGCAGCGGATGTTTCATCAGATTGCATCTCTATCTTGAGAAGTTGAGTTCTTAATGTGTATTCCCGGGAAGATGTGTGTGGTGCGTAGGCACGTTCCAGGGATTCCCATAGATCATGAGAGGTTTCACCGTGAACATGTTTGAAAGAAGCTTCAGAGATTGTGGACAGCAGAAGCATGCGGACATGGGCATCATTGGAAACCCATGTCGAGTGATCAGGGTTTGGTTGTTGGGTGGATGGTAATGGGTCTTTATCAGACGAGGAGGCGGGAACAGTAATGGTCTGGGGTGGACAGGGAAGGGAGCCATCAATATAAACGTACAGGCCATTAGTGATAAGAAAGGGTTTGATCATGGTTTTCCAGTATCCATGATTGGTGGGGCTTAGTTTGAAGCCGAATTTGTGAGAATTGTGAGCAGTTTTGTCTGCTGTGGTAAAGGAAACAATAACCATGGCTGCTCGTGTGATGGGACAAAACAGCAAAAGGTGAAATTGCAGAAGGTGAACAGTAAATTTCAGAAGGTGAACAGTAAAGTCGAACAGTGAACAGTGACGGCTGATTAGGGTTTCAGTATTCCAAGAGCGAATTTAGCTTAAAGCTATTGTCGGCAGTTGTGTGATGAGAAGGTCTGATCGAACAGCAGTGATCAGCAGCTTAAAGCTTGTGAACTCAGCTTAAAGCTTGTGAACAGAATTATTTTCATAAAAGTGGCAGTTGTTTTTTTTTTTTTTTTTTTTTGCTGGAAATTGTTTTCTGCAGCTTAAAGCTTGTGAACAGAAATTGTTTTTTTTTTTTTTTTTTTGCTGATTGAACAGAGGGATCAGAATAGATCAGAATAGCTCTGATACCATATGATTTGTATTGTAATTGTGTATTGTATTGAATGTTATATCTGATAATACAATAGGAGGTCCTATATATAGGACAATTCTCTATGGAAATATAGAACACAATAATTGATCCTTCTCTCTCCTAACATTTATTCCTAACATTTATTGATCCTTCTCTCTCCTAACATTTATTCCTAGCATTTATTGTCTAACATACGTTCGTAAACGTTTGGTAACGTGTTCGCCAATAACTCATTAGTGTTTTTAGTTTTATTTTCTTTTAAATACTTCAAAATTCCGACAAATAAAATATTTAATAAGTATCCTTGTATTATATATTATGTTCATGAACGCTTGTTTGTGTTCACTTGGTTTCATTTGTGTTCATGAATGTTCATTTGCGTTCGTTAGCTAAAATTAACAAACGACACGAACACGTTCATTTCCTTAACGAACGAACACGAACATAATATCTCGTACGGTAATGAACAGTTCATGGACACATATATTTCCTTAACAAACGAACACGACCTTCGGTTCGTTTGCATACCTACCTATGTTAACTTTGTCATCACTTTTTGGCTGTAGATCAACACTTGTAGGCTCCCCAATGGGCGGTCAATCATCTGATGATGTCGTAAATGAAATGTGCACTTTTGCTAGTGATTCTGAGATATGTACTAATGTAAAGGTCGGTTTTCTTATTTCATCAAATTGTTATTTTCATCTTACCATGAGAACCCGTTTGGGAAAACTCACGGCCCCACCAATACTTGGGCAGGTGGCCTTCAAGGGGTTTTTATTTGTGTTTTATATCTTATTATTATTATTATTTTTAACTTGGATGCAGGATGGTAAAAATCCCGTCGGATGTGGGTTTTCAGATAGATTTGCAGAATGGGTGACTCATGGGGATATTGTGTTCCCTTGATCAGTTTTGTCAACGAAACCGAAAAACATAAGACTGTCTTACCGGTGAGCCATTAAATTTGAGACATACCCTAAAAAGAAGTGGGCTGCAAAGGAGAAATAAATGGTAAGATGATATACCATTAGACAAAAGTAGTGCCTGCATATTCTAAAATGATATAGAACCCCGGAACCCGCTTTAAAAGTAAAGGATGCTAACCGTTGTAACAAAATGTATGTACAAACATATGCATGAGAGAATTAGAACAAAAGAGTAACAAGCTACAATTTTTTTCATAATTTGAAACTTTGTAAATAAGTTTGTTTGATTTATTGTTGGTACCTGTTCTTTTGTGATGATTGGCACTGCAAATCAACTGATCCAAACGTCTGACCATTCGGATTCAAATTCTAATTTGATGCAAAGTTAAAAGTGTATATTGGGTTTTTAAAACCCGTTTCATTTTTAGAAATATTAATATATAAAACGTTTTCTGGCTCTGTCAGTGTTCTTAGAGAGCCAGACTAGACTGGCTGGTAGAACCGGGAACTGCGAGTAACATAAAAGTCCAGCTTCATACAACTACAATGGCCTTGAACTAATGTTGGGGAACAATTAAAAAGTATATGTTTATTCGTAATGTCCAATACGATGCCTACAGGTGCTATTAGGAACTAAAGGTTTCTGTAAAAGAAAGACGAATTGGAATCTAATAATCTGATTTATGGCTTACTGATAAGAATTTATGTTGATAGTTTGACCAACGATGCTTTTAAGTTTACCTTTTGCCATCAGAAGGGCAATCCTAAAGAAAAAGTAACTTTCTACCATGTGAATTATATAGCAAACACGTTTCACTTCGATTGTAAAATATTCTGTCTATTACAAAAATCCATGGCTGGCAGCTCAATTTTTAATTTTGTAATTATTATTATTATTATTTTACCAAGACCGTCTTCAAAGAGAGGGTGACAATGGCGGTAGTGGGAAGAAGCCGGAGGGCTGACTAGCAGCGGAGGTAGCTACAATGGGGTGAAGTATAGAGATAAAAGAGGAGTAAGGCGGCTACACGGTGCGGTGAAGTACGGAAAGAGAGGGAGAGAGACGGTAGGTGGTTGTGTTGTAGCGATGGCGGTGGTTGTAAACGAAGATTAGGTGGTGGTGTACATCACCACCAATTATCTTCTTTTTAACCTTAGGCTCTAGCTTCACCAAGGGATACTCACAAGCGAACATTGAGCGCGCATACATTTGCTTGTTTTGAACATGGTTGCAAAACAAGATCTCGAAAACATGGTTGCAAAACAAGATGGTCAAATACTTCCTGAGCACTCTCAAATCCAACTAGAGAGTGTCTAGCGACTTTTGAGACCATGCTTACAAGCATGAATAATTATTTTGTCAATAGATCATAGTTTGAACTATTAAACATGTCTTAAAAAACAAGTATATATAATTAATTTAAAAAAAAACAAGTATAATTAATATTTAGCCTATGGATCATAAATTGAACTACAAAAATCGTCTTAAAAAACATGACGCACTTGATTAGCTAAAACCGTAATATTATCACAAACGTTTAAAAGTTCCAAAACAGTTTCAAGTAAAAACAGCAAAGAAGCCAAGTTTGCATGTTCCACAAATTTATAGAACCCTTAAACAATATCCATTTCAACAAAACATGATAATATCCGGATACCAAAACCTACTAAATTTTGCAACCTGATACAAACTTAAAATTATCCTTCATCCTTCAAAACATTGTACTCTGATCTTCAATAAAATTTCAAAAAATAACATAAGAGTTGACAAAATCATGTTTAATCCCAACCAGTAGCAGCGGCACCCTCAGCGGCAGGTACAGGTGCTGCCACAGCTTCCCATCCATCAGCAGCACCAGCTACTGGAGCTGAAAAGAAACAAAAAAATATATCAAATACTTGATCGATCACCGCTTCACAGCATACATGCAATGTAATATTAATAACCACAACAATAAACTTGGTTCAAAACAGCCTCGCGTGGTTTAAACGGAAACACTTTTGTTCAAAATGCAACTCTTTTACCAATTAGTATGTCAACCTTAATGACATGATAAAATTATTTCAAAAAAATTCAAATTTTTAATTAAAAATGGAGTAAAGTACACGGATGGTCTATATGATTTCTCAAAATTTTGGATTTTGCCCCCGCTTTTTGAAAGTACACGGATGGTCCCTATAGTTTGCACTTTTTAACACATTTAGTCCCCAGCTAACAAATCTAGAGGCTTCAACAAGTCCAAGTTAGGGACAAGGACAAAAGATGTTACAAGGTGCAAAACACAGAGACCATCCTTTTAGAAAAAGTTAGGGACTGAATGCGTTACAAGATGCAAACCACAAAGACCATCCGTGTACTTTTGGAAAGCTGGGGACCAAATTTAATATTTTGGTAAACCACATGAACTATCCGTGTACTTTACTCTTGAGAATGATTTAGAACATTTATGCATTAAAAAGGTACTTTTTGGACACTTTCGGCCAGAACATTTTATGCATTAAAAAGGTACTTTTTTGGACACTTTTCGACCAGTTTGTTGGTCTGGTTCTTCTACTCCTATTTTGTTATATTGTCTGTAATGATAGAACATAACCTAAGATTACTCATTCATAAAACAACAAAAGCATTACAATTTCTACTTTCTTACCATCAGCATCGGTCCAACCGCCTGCACCAACTGGGGCACCAGCAATTGGTGGTTGGGCCACATCAGGAGCCCATTGTGCATCAGGAATCTGGGATGACCATTGATCATCCATTCCAATGGCACCGGCTCCGTAATCTTTGTAGTCTGCTACAGCCAATTCATCCTCTTCTTCCTTAGCCTCCTCTGGTTCCCTGTAGAAGAACAAGTCAACCTGCAAAAACAAATTACGTTTAATAAAAATTCTACGACTGTTGTCACAAAACGCAAGTTCTTAGATTATTACCATAATCTCCCACTTATGTCCTTGAGCAATCACACCTCGCATCTGCAAAACCATCCTTGCCAAAAGCCAAAACAAACATCCAATGCTGTGTTTCCCCTTGTTGTTAGCAGGGATACCGATGTCAACGTATCTCATGGGAGAATCAGTGTCACAGAAAGCAATGGTGGGAATGTTTCCTAATGCAGCCTCCTTAATGGGCTGTGAAAAAACAGTCATGATGTCAAAAACAAGTTACAGTGGATAAAAAGTTAAAAACATTTGCATCCACTTGAACTTGATTAATAAAAGTACAAACCTGGTGATCGGTACGTGGGTCAGTCAAAATGAGAAGACGTGGCTCACTGAAAGATGTTTGAAGCTGGTTGGTGAATGTACCGGGAGTGTGGCGACCGGCGATTGCATGAGCACCAGTATACTGCGCGAACTTGAGCACAGCCCTTTGACCATATGGTCTAGCAGATTGGACAATAATGTCCTGTGGGTTCTCAATAGCGACAATCACCCTAGCAGCCATCTGCAGCTTTTCCCATGTCTTTCCAAGATTGATGATGTAGATTCCTTTACGAAAAAAGTAATATGATTGTCAGATACATGAAACAACCGCCACTATAAGTGCAGAAATGAGATAAAAGGATTCATACTACTCAAAAAGTTATAAGAAACAAAACTAAATCAAGTTGTGTTGATACTTAACCGATCTGTTTTCAATTCAGCATGCTTGTTTCTTTTTAAGTCAAGGTTAATTATGTAAATTCCTAAATGAAGAATGATATACAAAACAACCACTGATAAAAGTGCAAAATGAGCAAAACAATTCCCCGATTAAGAGTTTAACACTACTCAAGATGTTATGAGAAACAAAACTAAAACTAGTGGCTATACAAAAATGATCTATTTTCAATTAAACATGCGTATATGATCTTATCTCTTCTTTATAAGCAACACGCTTTCAACTCCTTTAATATACCAATGCAATTATACAGATCGAAGAAAATTGTCCCCAAAGATATTCAACAATAATACGGCAAATCTGTCAGAAACAACACACTAGAATCTGCATCTACACAATCTCAAAACTCCAACAATTTTGATTAATTAGCTAAAACAATTCACTACATATGATCCTAACTAGTTATATATCTACACAAATAACACCTCAATCTCAACAACATCAAAACAATACTACCTAAATATAACAAATAAGTCAAACAAAACAAAACATTCTAAAACCTAACATCAATAAAATGTCAAAAAAAACTAGATGCAACCTCAAAACTGCAATAAACTTAATTAATTAGAACATTAGAACAATTCACTATAAAAAAATCCTAACTATTCATATAAATAATAACAGCTCAATCTCAACAATATCAAAACAATACTACTTAAAAACAGCAAATAAATCAAACACAACAAAACATTCCATAACCTAACATCAACAAAAACTAGATACAATCTCAAAACTCCAAAAAACTTAATTAATTAACACAATTCACTATACATATTCCTAGCTATTCATACAAATAACAAATAATAACAGCTCAATCTCAACAATATCAAACAATTTCACCTATAACCTAATATCAACAACAACGAATAAACTCAACACTCAACAAAACAATCAATAACAATAACAAAATCTAAACAGTAAACTAAACAATCGAACAAATTAGCAATTATATACCGTCGTTACGGCGCTTGAAGACGTAACGTTCCATCTGAAAATCGCAGTTTTTGGTGCCGAGGTGGACTTCAGCAGACAACATCATCTGCACATCGGCTTCCTTTGTTGATAAAGCTTTAGGTTGCGCCATTGTTGTAGATCCGATCGGCGGTGGTTGACGGTGGCTTTGCGACGGCGCCGGTGAAGAGAGAGTGAAAGGTTGAGGTGTGTGGTAACGGCCAAATGAGAAATATTTAGAGGGGCGAGTATAAACCCTAGATGGGGCGGTTTTACGAAAATGCCCCTTTGTTAATGTATATTTTGAACCCCTTTAGTATGAGTTTATTACATATATGGTTTTGTTGTTAGGTTTGATGTTTGTTAATATAACTTGGTTGGTGTTTGTTTGCTAAGTTTTGTTAAGTGTAGAGGTATTTGTTAGTGTAAAATAAGTGGTACGTCTCACACTTCTCAGACTCTGAATTGATCAAAATTCGTCCTTGGGTACAACAAACTGAAAAGATAAAACACTGAATCAATCAACATTCCTTTTTTCAGTACCCAAAGCCAAAAAGATAAAACACTAATTTGATATATGCTTTTGGTGACTCTCATAGGCGTCTCTAGGACCGTGAGTTCTGGTTTTCTCACTGTCCTGTACGATCACATCTTGTACTCCGACAAAACCTTAAATTTGAATTGACGTTGAAGGTTGAGACAAAACCAATACAATGACTACGCCCAAGAATCTAGCAACTTAGCAAGTTCAATGAGATTTTGGTTGGTATCAGATCGGTTCAGTATGCAACTCATACGATGTCGGCATTCAGTATACTTAAAAAAAAGAAAATGAGTTAAAAACGTATATTATTTATGGTATAAAGAGCGAAAATGAACTTGAAACATGTATTGCTCACACCGATTGGTATCTACAGCTCAGTTTCACTTGCCCCGTAAACTGGCAATGGTGATTAAATTGAGCATGTTATGATACCACAAATAATCAAGATAGTGAACTATCGATAAAATAGAGCATGTTATAATACCGTTGATACAAACAAAAATGGTAATTAAGCTCTTATTAGCAAGAAAGAGCACAAAAGATGAAAGGAAATAATTCTCAGTCAATTTGCTACCATCTCATTAGTTGCAATCCCTTTATGGTTAGGGTTACTGTTTACTTACATCTATAACCTACACTACTAAACAATACCGTAAGACCCTTCTTACATGTACCATAGCATATTAGCTAAACCTAATGTGCTTAGAAGGTTAAGAGTTAACTGTTATTTTCGTTCTTGTGGTTTGTTCATTTTTGCCATTTCAGTCTAATTTTCAAAAATGCACCAGTTTCCACCCTGACATACTGGAAACGTGTCACTTCAGTCCAAAAATTAAAACACATTTAAGTCAGACAGGTTAAATTAATGGTATCATTGTCAATTCATAAAATAAGGTGAAAATAAAAGATATATGAATTGACAATAATACCCTTCATTTAACATATCCGACTTAACTATGTTTTAATTTTGGACTAAAGTGGCACGTTTCTAGTATGTCAGAGAGGAAACTGGTGCATTTTTTTAAATTGGTCTGAAATGGCAAAAGTAAACAAACCACGGAGACGAAAATGACAGTTAACTCGAAGGTTGATTATAGTCAAACATGTTTATCAAATTGGATGTGTATCTTGAGCCAATTTGTGTGGGCCTTTCTTTATATGTGTATTTTTAAGGTTTACGACTTTACGCTATGTATACAATGTTATTCGCATTCACAATACCGATTTGTGTGGGCCTTTATTTTTGTATGTTTAAGAGCATTCTCATCCACTCCATCAAAGTAACCCTTATCTTTAAAATATAAAAAATCCTTCTAAAAACTCACTCCAACCTATCCACTATATCTATACTCTAACCTTATATATTAAAAAAAAAGGGTACAGTAACTTTTTATACATAAAAAAAGCTCTTGTAGCTCCCCATCTCCAACAACCACACATCTCCCGCCTCTCTCCTTCTTCTGCACATCAACTACCATCAACAAATTAAGCAAAATTACTAGCAAGTTCCCACTTCCCAGGTTCTGATTTGTAAAGTGTGGAGGGTTCCGAGTTGAAAACACTTCCGATTTCATAGGCAATGATGCGAATTCTATTGGAAACTAGGGTTCCGATTTGAAAACTAGACAAACAGGTATGATTCTTTCTTTGTTTTGTGTTGTGTTGTGTTGTTGTACACAAAGATTGTAGAGTTTGTCATGTGAATGTTAGGAAAAAGTAGGTGTAAGTATTAGGGTGGATGAGATGTCATTGTTACTGGTAATTTTACTTTTAGATCTGAAATGGGATTGATGGAACTGGGCTTACTGCCATTGTTACTGGTAATTTTACTTTTAGATCTGTTGTTCTTGAATTACCCTTTTATATGTTGTAGGATGGTGATAGTGTTGAGTTGTTAGCTAGTAGGTTTGGTGTTAGTATGGATAGTATTGAGAGTGTTAATGGAATTGGTGATCCTGATAATATTACTGTTGGTGCTCTTTATTACATACCTTTGAATTCTGGTTAGTTTTCACTTTGTTGCTTTTGCAATTAATTACACCAATAACCATTGTTTACTTTAAAATAGGGGCTTTAGTTACTTTCCTGCTGTAGTTACTTTCCTTTGGAATCGTGGATATGTGCACCTAGAGTAATCAAAACCAGTTAACCAATCCCTACACACAAATATGTATACATAGGTATGTGTGTATATGTATGTATATGTGTGTGTATACATGCGTGCAGACTGCAGAGTGCAGACATATTATGTTCATGTGGGCAGAGGTGTATTAACATCAAAGCGCTTCAGTTACCGTAGCGAAATAGAAATAATTGTAGCATAGAGGTATACGTCTTGGCTAGTCTGTTATGATATACTGCCTCTTTAGTTTTGTGGATGATCAAGATAACGAGTAGATAGAGGTATATTTTTAATAGTCATGTCTTTGCAGAAGGTATAATAGATATTTTTAGAAAGTTGGTTGTCATGATCATAACTCATGTGCAGAACATATTGAAGTTCCTTCGGAAACTGTATATATGAAGCTTCATGACATAGAATCAATATAACAGGATTTGTTTTTTTTTTCGTTTGGTACACCGTACACTTTCTGAGATGTTTATACCCCTTGGACACCTTTGTTTACATTATTTTTTAGTATTCGAAGCAAATATCTTGGCTTATATATATTCCTTGTCTGCTGTTATAACTGGATTCCATGTTGTGTAGCCTGGCTGTTCTAGCGAACTTACTGGAGTTGCAACTACTGAAGCCCAGCTTATCCAAATTAAGGTTTGCTATTTCTACCTCAATACTAGTATGTATATGCTATGGTGTCATTACAATGAGATATAAAGTTTCCAACTGTTGACTACCTCACACGTGTGCCTATAAGTAATCATATGCACAACTTTTAGTTTCAATATTGCTTTTTTTTTTGTTCTTTTTTTTAATCTTTTTTTTTTGTTCTTTTTTATCTATGGTAGTGAAAATGGATGGTATGATATTTGATTTAATCATTATTGTTTTCCCAAATGAATGTATATATAATGTGCAGTAAGTGGATTGTGACAAATTCATTAATCCTGTGTTAAAATTGTTATATTAGAACGTTGTGTAAGTTTTAGTTGACTATGGAGTTATAAAATGTGAAAAGTGTGATGAGAAGAGCGTATACGGTCGATCTCCACACTAGTTTTGTTATTGATTATCACTGTACACTAGAGGTTTTCAAAGTTTTATATTGTCTGTTATTTCTTGTTACTTTTGTTTGATATGTGGTTCTGTATAATAGGTTTAATTTTTTTAATGGTTATTGTGATGTAGGGGTCATCTGCAATCACCTTGGTCAAGAAGGAGAAGAAAACATCCTGTTTAGTCGAAACAATGGAGAAGTTTATTTGCGGAGATTTCGGATGTTAATCTTCGGAGATTTCGGATGAGTTAAAATAGTGGGTAGTTAAGATTGTAAATGAAAGAAAGAGAAAAAAATAATAAAAAAGAATATAGAGATAAATATAAAGGATAGGATGTCCAGGGTTTTTTAAAATAGGAGTTAAATTTTAAAAAGTAGTGATTTTTTTGTTAAATTATAGGGTTAAAGATAATGGAGTGGATGATGCTCGTAGTGCATCAATAACTCTTTATGCCTTTCCATGAACCATATGATTTCATATATTTGAACAAAAGCCTTTCCATGAACCATATGATTTCATATATTTGAACAAAATTACTATTTACTACCGTTTAAAACGATAAAAAATTTAAGAATCTTTATCCAATGGCCATTTTTTGAGCCAATAATACAACTAAAGCTGAGTTAGCAGAGATACAGTCCCGCAAGACCGGTTTAAAGTTTTAATACTAATTTATTTATAAGGGATTCAAACTGTTCTTACTTCCCCCGATTTGATATTATCTTCCTTAAGGAAGTCCTACTAAACTTGAATCAAGTTCTCGCAGGATCTATACACTTAACGAGACAATAACTTTACCCAAACCACCCTTCTAACCCCCTTCAAGGCAGTTAACGTGCTTTATATAGACTGTCACGACCCCCGTCCCGGTGTTACCCGGTCCAGGAGCCGCGGGACAGAAACCCGTGGTATTTATTATTTGAGTTGACAACGGAAGTTTGACAGGATCTTTTGAAACTTGAAAATGCCTAATCATTTTATTTCATAAATTGGGACAAACCCCATAATTTACAGTAAAGGTAATTTCACGAGGAAATCCCTTGTTTTACAAAACATGTTTATTTATTTTATTGAGCCACCACTTCAAGCTTGTTAGTGCTCCGTAGCACGTTTTCCTTGATTCACAGTAAGTCACCTGAAGCATGTTTAAAAATATTTTATCAGCGGGGAAATACTGGCGAGTCATTCAAGTTAAACAAAACGACACATTAGTTATAAATTACAGCATAAGAGCGATTACAATGGCTACTATCTTATTTTTATCTGGCGCCGTGTCACACCCTGGTGACGATGGTCATACCACTATTGGGTCCTTTCACCCAAGTAGTGATGATTATCATTGTTAGGTTGGTGAACCTAACTGTGAGAAATTAGTAATGTGCACAATACCCCACTTGCCAGTGATTCAAGATAACCACGACTTAATCCCTATAATATATAACTGGAAAACATTTGGGTATTGTAAAACATTTTTGAGAAAAAGAGAACGACTCACATTGCAAGTTTAATTGAGCAGAGTTTAGCCTACTGATTTAGCCTGATAACCTAATTTAAACAACAATGCACACGAAACTAGGTCAGTAACTTAATACAACATTTACGATAAGCTCACGAAATCAAAACCTTCACGATGAATGACAAAGTATAGCCCTGATTTGGGCAACACTTAAACATCCATCGGATCGGTTTCAATCAATCGGACATTGTATCGTAGCAGTGATCGAGTTAATACCCTGTATCGTAGCAGCGTCGTGACCCCTTAATACTTGTTTTCAGCAGAATATGGACGTTTTTAGATGAAATTTTCGAGTACAGAAGCAAGTCCCATGCACAGGCTACTTATAGCTGATTTTTAAGTTTTACGCGGCCCGCGTAAGCCTTAACATGGCTTTTACGCGGCCCCACGAGAGCCCCTATCCTACGTGTAGGGCTGGTGTGTCACGAGTAGGTCTCCCACGTGTGTGACACGTGGCCCGGAACGCTTATCCAGTCAACTTTAAGTTGACGCGGCCCGCGTAAGCCTAATCTTACGTTTTACGCGGCCCGCGTGAGATCCAGAAATCTTGTTTTCTTGGTTTTTCATGCACATTAGGGTTTCAGGGGTCCGGGTTTTCACTTACGGGTCGTTTATGGACAATTTTGCAGGTCCTTACATAGACCGTAAAGACACAAATGAGTGAATCAAAAAAAACATGAAGAGATTATAGAATAAAGTTCACTTTCAATATTAAAAACTAGATACTATAGTCATTAATACAAACCCAATTTAAAAAGTTAACCAAAGTTTGGAAATCAAAAGTAATACATAAATGACTCGTCTTCACAAAGTGATGTAAGAGATTAGTCAATCATGGCATTTGTTTGACAAAACTCTTACGATTAATCTTGGATCCCGACTGTCACACCCCGAAAATATCAGAGCTGGCGTGACTGGACTGGTATCTTCATGTAAGGACCTAATACGTATTTGACAAAAAGTCGCAGCGGAAATTCGTGCCATAAAATTTCTTTCATTACAAACGTTTTGACTTACTTGAAAGTTCGTTTTATTATGTATCTTCTACAAAAATAAAGCATAAGTCCTGTTTACTAATAATACATACTCAATTATTCCCGTACAATCTATCTTGTGACTCGGTCTTCGATCTCTATTCCTCGATATAACCGCCCGTGATTTGTACAACCTGCACTCACCACATACGTTCATCACATTAGTACACAATACATAAATAAGATTCAATCTCGTACACTTTCCATTGCGTTATCTTTCTAATTCCAGGCATTTCATCTGTGCATCCATATTCTGGTGAGGCTTCAATAATGTACCTGCATTGCTTCTCATTCTCAAGGCACACTATTAATAACGTATTACTCGACGTATCTAAATCATGCACATATACATGTTTACATGTATACATATGCGTCTACATACGTACATACCCTCCTATATTTCTACATACCTGCATATACTCATACGTACCTTCTTCTATACCAACCACATATCTACATACGCGCATACATTACTACTTCTCTACATACATTCATATATACCTACGTATCTTTGCATACGCATAAATACACATCTACATACATACCCGCATTATTGTGTCTACCTGCATTTCATTTCATTCTCGAAGCACGCTGTTAAAGACGTCAATACTTAAATGCATTGTAACCGCGTATATAAATCATATATAGAACCACTTACATACATACATACATACATACCTTTACTTGCATACCCACGCATCTAATTACATACATACATGATTACATCTTCGCATATGTATTTACATACATACATACATAACTACATACACACATACCTACTCACATACATACACACATACATACACGCATACATACTTGCATCCACATATATATATATATACGTTCGTACCTACACACGTATGTACTTTCATATTCAAATACATAATGCTCATGCTCATACATAACTACTTACGTACATACATACACCAATACCTACATATATACATACATGCATACATAACTCCATACTTACATACATTCATAAACAAGAAAACTCTATATGTATACTAAGAAGTGAATCGAAAGTCACTTACCTCGAGCGTTAGTGTTCATGCTTGTTTCCTCGCCTCCGCTTGACCCGTTAACCTTCCGTTTTCGAGTCCTTGCTAATGTGATTCCTATCCTTTCATGTCATCACAATTACATTATGGTTAGCACACATGCTCATTCATACTACATTCATTTCTTTCCATTCATACATTACTTGACTTTTTATTAACCAAATACCACATACATAAGGCATATAGACTAAAAGTCACCTTGTTCCTTATTCAAGCAACTCAATTATCATCATACACGACACATAGATCATCTACTACAATACGTCTGACTTCTCTACTATTACAATCATATCCGAAAGGCTAACCATGCTGTACATTAACGCCAATTTTACACATAGTAACGCTTTAAACACACCTTAACAACTGTAATATTCACCCGAAGCAATATTTAGTGTTTAGTAAATTGGTGACTAGGAAATCATATGTTTTAAGTTCACAAAACACATTATTTTCATTGCTGCATTTTTCACGCAGCAGCTGTTCGGGGTCACTTTCCCCCTTTTTAATCACCTAATCCGACTTCGACTTTCAAATAAGAATTGTAATATGCGAAACAAGCTTTCTAACGATATAAGGCTCGTTGTCTAACTCCTGATAACGAATGAGATACGGCCTTTACAAAATGACTATCTAGGGCTGTCAAAATGACGAATTTACTAACTTTTCATGCTGTTTTGACCCACTAAATCTCATAACCAGCATCTTGTGACCAAATAAGAATTGTAACATGCGAAACAAGCTTTCCAACGATATAAGGCTCGTTGTCTAATTCCTAATAACGAATGAGATACGGCCTTTACAAAATGACTATCTAGGGCTGTCAAAATGACGAATTTACTAACTTTTCATGCTGTTTTGACCCACTAAATCTCATAACCAGCATCTTGTGACCAAATAAGAATTGTAACATGCGAAACAAGCTTTCCAACGATATAAGGCTCGTTGTCTAATTCCTAGCCTTTACAAAATGACTATCTAGGGCTGTCAAAATGACGAATTTACTAACTTTTCATGCTGTTTTGACCCACTAAATCTCATAACCAGCATCTTGTGACCAAATAAGAATTGTAACATGCGAAACAAGCTTTCCAACGATATAAGGCTCGTTGTCTAATTCCTAATAACGAATGAGATACGGCCTTTACAAGATGACTATCTAGGGCTGTCAAAAGTGACGAATTTACTAACTTTTTAACACAAACTTGAATCAATTAAAGTTTCATGTAGGCATTTTATCAAACACTTTGTGAGCGTACTACAATCTAAGCTCAATGTACAAGTATCTCATGCATAAGCTTACTATCTCATATCAAAATCATTCATTCAACAATTACCATACAATTTTCATTCTAATTAGTTCATTCTACAACATTATACAACATCTAACTTCACCCATCAAAATTCCTTAGAACATATCACATATAGTCATCATCAACTTCATTCTACTATCACTACAAATGGATTTTTCCCAAAACATCAACATAATCGAAATTAAGCATGCTATAGCTTCTATGTATTCATATTGCCTAGATTCCCTACTCAATTTCAATAAACATTCACGGATTACACATAACCCACTAAACCAAACATCACAAAAACACTTAATTCGACTTACTTTGTGTTAGAAACACTTAAATGATCAACATTCAGGTTCATGCATCCGAGCTTCCTTGAGATTTCTTCCCAATTTGATGAAATTAGTGAAACTAGGGTTTCACCTTTTCCTTGCCTTTGTTTGATCGATCCAGAGCCAGGCATACACACTGGCTTCTTTTTTTTTTATCAAATATATTACACATTTACACATTAGCCCCCTTGTCTTTTAAGGTATGTTTAAATTGTTATTTCCATACTAACATGGTCTCTTTTCTTAGTTTAACTTAGTTACACACATAAATTTAAAGTTATTGTCGTTTTTCTTACGGTACCATTTTACGGTCACCGTTTTCTGTTATTTAGCATCACGAAAATAATATTATTTTATAACATACGAAATTTGGGGCGTTACAAGTCTACCCCCCTTAAAGAAGGTTTCGTCCCCGAAACCTCTTTCGTTCCTTCTATAACACATCTAGTTATATTCCTCGTTGATCATTCACTCGGGTTTCATTGGAAGACTTACATAAGTATGTTGTGAGAAATTGCCATTAGTCACATATCCCCTTATCCTTAGTTCGAAACTAGCATCCCGACATACATTTATATCTAACAAGATTTTAATTTCTTGCCACATCAACCGTTTTCGATGTTTCATACCTACTTAATGGACCGAACTAATCTATCCATTCTTTTATTACTTCTTTTATTATTAACAATTCATCTTCATTCGGCTTCTCAAGAGTCAAACTACAATCACCTTTTTACCTGCATTTTATTTGTCACACCCCTTTCTGCGGCGGAAGCACGAGGTGTGATCATGAAAGGTTCTCATTGCATACGAAAGGTAAACATACTACATGCTCATAAATTAGTTTCAAAATGTCAAACATTACGTAACCGAAAACATGGTTTAAGTGTTCACATCACAAGACAGCATTTTGTCTGATAAGTTTACAACTTTATTCAAAGATAAACAAAGCGACATCCAAGAGCATGAGTAAAACCGCGCGCACATCCATCCTAGTTACCTGAAATACATGTGAGTTTTTGGAAAAACGTCAACATAAAGTTGGTGTGAATTCATGCAGTTTTGTGTTGAACACGTTTGTATACTTTGTATGAAATCATAACGAGTATCTTGTGAAAATAAAGTATTCTTGTAGTGTAAACCGAATAAAGTATTCTTGTGGTATAAACCAAATAATGTATTCTTGTGTAAATAAAGTATTCTTGTGGTGTAAACCAAATAAAGTATTCTTGTTTAGTTAATGGGTTGCAAGGCCATTAACGTGTGGCACTACATAGGAAGTCACCAAACCATAGGCATTTTTTTCTAGTTGTCGATTCACGACGGAGACACAAAAACACTCCTCGGTACTAGTGGTCACCAAGAGTGGGGCTGCCCGAGTACCCGTTAGATCTAACCTTTTGTTCTGCGGTCTAAGTATGTACACGATTAATGGTGCTTATGGTACCCTATTCGTGACACTATTTCTCGTTTATGATACCAAGTACCAATTCTCGTTTATTACATCAAGTATCAATTCTTGTTTATTATATCAAGTATCAATTCTCGTTTATTATATCCAGTATCAATTCTCGTTTATTATACCACGTAACATGTATTTCACCCCCGAAGTTATAAAACTGAAAACAGTTAAGAGAAAAGGGGGAGCATGAACTCACAACTTTGCGTTCCTAGCGTCGTAAACTCCACCGGATTTGCTTAATTAACGTCGTAACCTATACGCGTTTTCTTAACGTTAGTCACTAGACTTGTGTCGCACAAGTACAGTCACTCTCTTTTGGTGTATATATTCTTGTGTTAAAAATATTCCATATTTTTAACTACGTATCTTACTTATATTATTTTCTTCAAAATTAAATATAAGTCTTTTGTGTTTTGCACTTTGCACCCGAATTATGTTTCTTGTATGTTTTGTATGTGTATTTCTATATTTCTACTCCTCATGAGTATTTAGTGTATTTTTAAGCCTTAATACACTAGCACGTATAACACATACTATATACACTTAGCACAAAATTTGGTGATAAAATAATATATATTTTTCTCTAAAAAATATATACTTATTATCCATTTTTATTCTTCAAGAAATCACCATTTCTTATCATCAAAAGTTAGGGAAACCTTGTTAATGCTTTTAAACACATTTTTAGGGAATAAGTTTCTCAAAAAAACTTACATTTTTCTAAGTGTCAAAATTTATAAAAATTTTGACAGAGTTTCCCCTAAAAATGGAGGTTTCCCACGTTTTCAAAACGTGTGTTTATTTTCTTTTAAATCATCAACAATCATCAACAATCAGCAACAATAATCACTAATTTCATGAACTTGAATATTTACAAAAATGTGTAGTAACTTACTAGCACATTTAGTAAGTCTTGTTATCTTTAAAAATAAGTTTAACTTCTTAAAAACTTTATTTTTAAAGAGTATGAAGTTTTACAACTTCTAGTCGGTTTTTACGAAAATCATTTCTTTGTTAAAACCCTTGTTACACAAGTATCCATACACTTGTTTGTTCACAAAAACCACTTTTGTTTGTGTAAGACCCGGTTTAGAACATGTGATTTCTTTAAAGTGTGGTTCTTCAAAAATACCACTTGCAGATACGTAGATCTGCTAGTTTTAAACTCCATTGTACAAGTTAAATTACTTTTACACAAGTAAAATATTTTCACACAAGTTCATGCATCTTGTGTGGTAGAGTTTCGCCTTTAACCCTTGTATTTAGTCAAAAACGAGCTTATGTGAAGATACATGATCTTACAAAGTCGGGTTAAACGAAGATCTGAGCTACCACATCATAGATCGGGTCTAGATAAACACAAATCTCAAATACTACAACTTTTACACAACACATGTGTTATTAACCACCACTTTTATAGTTTTTACTAGACTTTTATGCATCAAAATGTAAGCTAACGATATTTAACCGACAATATTCCTTTTAACCACTTTAGATACGTTCAAGAACAAGTTTTAAATGTTATACCTCTAGCTCGGGGCTAGGGAAGAATCTTGGCGAAAAGTGGGTGGATAAAAGCTAACGGTAGAGGTCCTTCGTGTTCCGCTTGCTCCGGGGCTCCTAATACGCGACTTGTGAAGTGTGTATGATCTTGGAATGCAAGAATCAACAACCGAAAATATGATGGTGGGTGGGGTGAGGTTCGGCCGAGAGTAGGAGGGAGCAAGAGAGAGTTGAGTTTGTTGAGTTTTGTGATGGTGATTAGTGTGTAGGTTAGTTCTTATTTATAGACAATTTAGAGTGTATTACCCAATGGCCAATATGTCCCCTAGATATTACACCAACTAGATTTAGTTAATCTCTCTTGTACTTGTGTGTTTCCCCTAGTTTAGGGCCGGTTAGGGTATGGGGGGTGGGGTTAGTTCGATCATAACTAGTTTAGTTAGGTGATGATTAGTTAAGTTAAGTGTCTAACCCCGTTACTTGTATGTTACATGTTACCACGGGTGTTAGGGTAATCAGGGACCCTAATTGGCTCAGAAAAATATAATTAGTGAAGATACTAATATTTTCATGTTCCGGGTAAAGTCCGGTTGTTCGGTTACATACCGATTCGTTAAAGTGCTAAATTACACTTTTTAGTGTCGTTTAAGTATCTTCCTTGTATTCTTTCAATTCCCAACACTTAGGGAAATATTCTGGATGATAAAACGACGTTTCTGCATAATATTTATATGCTTAAATGCTGATTAGAGCTGAATTATACAAAATTCGGCACTTAAAGTGCGTTTCGGGTGCTTTTTAGTGCTTATTTTTGCTTTCGCAATGTATATAAATTAAACCCTTGTATGTACTCTTGGGTTTTAATGTACTTTTGTCGTCGGACCTACACCTAGGCCTCAATTCTGATGTCTGACTGCTTTCTGCAGTTCTGTTGACACATTGTGTCTTACCGGTGAGTTTACTATTATTCTGACGCAACGCTCTCGTTTATGCATAAAGCAATATTTTGTAGTATACAACATGCATGAATTCACTTGTTTAATCATGTGTTCAGACATTGCTGACAGTTAAACTCATAATTGCAGTCATTAAGCAATAATTATAGTGTACGGAAATTACCGGTTTGTGCCAGTTGTCACAGTCTCCCCCCGTTAAAAGAATTTCGTCCCGAAATTCAGACTGCACTAACTCTCGCTGGAGTCTTCTTGAATAGGTGGGGATACTTTTTCTTGAACTGGTCTTCACGTTCCCATGTGTACTCGGGTCCGTGCTTAGAGCTCCAACGTACTTTGACAAGTTTCACACTGCTCCTCCTGGTCTTGTTGGCTTTCCAGTCAGTAACCTCAACGGGTTGTTCTGTAAATCGGAGGGCTTCATCAATATGCACTTCATCCAACGGGATGGTCACGTTTTCTTGCGTTGGACTCTTCTTCAGGTTGGATACATGAAACGTATCATGTACTCCATTAAGTTCTGCCGGTAACTCCAACTTGTATGCCACGGTACCAATTCTTCTCAATATTCTGAATGGTCCGATGTATCGTGGATTCAACTTTCCACGCTTTCCAAATCTGACTACGCCCTTCCATGGTGAGACTTTTAACAACACTTTGTCTCCCACCTCGAAATCTACCGATTTTCTATTTGGATCCGCGTAGCTCTTTTGTCGCTCTCGAGCCGCCCTAATGCGCTCTCGGATCTGCGCGATCTTATCGGTTGTCTCTTGTACAAGTTCAGGACCAACCATACGTTTATCTCCGGCATCTGCCCAACATAAGGGCGATCGGCATTTGCGGCCATACAGAGCTTCGAACGGCGCGGCTTTTATGCTCGTATGATAACTGTTATTGTAGGAAAACTCGACTAAAGGTAGATGAGTATCCCAGCTGCCGCCTAGGTCCATGACACATGCGCGAAGCATATCTTCTAACGTTTGTATAGTCCGTTCGCTCTGGCCGTCTGTTTGTGGGTGGAATGCCGTGCTCAGATCTAACTGAGATCCAATGGCTTCCTGAAATGATTGCCAGATTCTTGAGACAAAGCGTCCATCTCTGTCTGAAATGATTGAGATTGGCACTCCATGACGTGCCACAATTTCTCTTAAGTATATCTCTGCTAGCTTTCCAGTGCTATCCTTCTCTCGGATTGGTAGGAAATGCGCAGACTTTGTTAATCGATCAACTATTACCCATATCATATCGTGCCCTCTCGGGGTCCTGGGTAATTTCGTTATGAAGTCCATCGAGATTTGTTCCCACTTCCATACGGGAATTTCTGGTTGTTGTAATAGGCCGGACGGTTTCTGATATTCGGCCTTAACCTTCGCACAGGTTAGGCACTTTCCAACATAGACAGCAACGTCGCTTTTGAGTCTCGGCCACCAATAGTACTCTTTCAAGTCTTGGTACATCTTGTCCGATCCTGGATGGATCGAATATCTCGATTTGTGGGCTTCATTAAGGATGACTTCTCGTATGCCACCATGGAGTGGAACCCAGATACGCTTCTTGAAGTATAAGGCTCCCTCTTCATTTGGCACCATGTATTTCAATGCACCCCGGAGGTACTCAGCTTTACGGTTCTCTTCTTTAAGAGCTTCTTGTTGCGCATCCCGAATGCGCGCAGTGAGGTTCGTTCGAATCGTCATTTCCAATGCTCGAACCCTTAGGGTCTTAACCCTTTCTTTTCGGCTCAACGCGTCTGCTACAACGTTCGCCTTTCCAGGATGGTACTTAATCTCACAGTCATAATCATTCAGCAGCTCGACCCAACGTCGCTGGCGCATATTTAATTCCTTTTGATCAAATATGTGTTGTAAGCTTTTGTGATCTGTGAAGATTGTACATCGAGTACCATATAGATAATGTCGCCAAATCTTCAAGGCGAATACCACTGCGCCCAACTCTAGGTCGTGAGTGGTATAATTTCTTTCATGAACCTTCAGTTGTCTTGAAGCGTAAGCGATGACTTTTTGGCGTTGCATGAGCACGCAACCCAAGCCTTGTCGTGAGGCGTCGCAGTATACCACGAAGTCTTCAGTGCCTTCGGGTAACGATAGTATCGGTGCATCGCAGAGCTTGTTCTTAAGTAGCTGAAAGGCTTCTTCTTGTTTGTGACCCCAGTCGTACTTCATGTCCTTCTGTGTAAGGGTCGTTAGCGGTTGAGCTATTTTTGAGAAATTCTCGATGAATCGCCGGTAATAGCCCGCTAAACCCAAAAATTGACGAACTTCAGTTGGGGTCTTGGGAGCTTCCCAATTCTTTATTGCTTCAATCTTGGACGGGTCTACATGAATGCCTCTCTCATTCACCACGTGACCAAGAAATTGTACTTCGCGAATCCAGAATTCGCATTTCGAGAACTTTGCATAAAGTTTCTCTTTCTTCAGTAGTTCCAAGATGGTTCTGAGATGTTGCTCATGTTCTTCTTTCGTTCGCGAGTAAATCAGGATATCGTCGATAAATACAATCACGAATTTATCGAGATATGGTTTGCATACGCGGTTCATCAGATCCATAAAGACCGCTGGTGCATTCGTCAGCCCAAACGGCATCACTAGAAATTCGTAGTGCCCATATCGCGTCCTGAATGCAGTCTTTGGCACACTTTCATCTTGGATTCTCAGCTGATGGTATCCAGATCGAAGGTCGATCTTGGAATAGTAGCTTGATCCTTGCAGTTGATCAAATAGGTCATCAATCCTCGGTAGTGGATACCGATTCTTGATTGTGAGCTTGTTCAGTTATCTGTAATCGATACACATCCGTAGTGTTCCATCCTTCTTCTTCACGAACAATACTGGAGCTCCCCAGGGTGAGAAGCTTGGCCTTATGAATCCTTTATCCAACAACTCCTGGAGCTGTGTAGATAATTCTTGCATTTCGGATGGTGCAAGTCGATAGGGTGCCTTGGCTACAGGAGCAGCTCCTGGGACCAAGTCTATACGGAATTCGACTTGTCGTTGCGGAGGTAATCCTGGCAGATCTTCAGGGAACACATCAGGAAATTCCTTCACCACAGGAATGTCTTCGAGTTTTGGCTCCACAGCCTTCTTGTCTATAACGTGTGTTAGGAAAGCGATACATCCTTTCCTTAAGCACTTCTGTGCCTTCATACAGCTGATGATTCGAAGAGGCGCGTCTCGTTTTTCTCCATGCACGATGAGAGTTTCATCATTCGCTAGAGGGATGCGAATGATTTTCTCATGACAGATAACTTCAGCTCTGTTTTTGGACAACCAGTCCATCCCGACCACTACGTCGAAACTACCCAATTGAATAGGTAAGAGATCGATGCTAAATCTTCGTTTACCAAGTTCCAATGTGCAACCTCTAACAACTTCGCCCGACTCAACAAGTTTACCATTGGCTAGCTCTATAGAATAAGGTATTTCTAATCTACTAGATTCTATACCAAGTATGCGTTTAAATTCCACAGACATGAAGCTATAATCGGCGCCAGTGTCGAATAATATGGATGCAAAGTGATTGTTAATGAGAAACGTACCGGTGACCACGTTTGGGTCCTTGCGTGCGTTCTTTGCTCCAATCACAAATGCTCGAGCCTGAGCAGTGTTTCCTTTTGGACAATCTTTCATGAAATGTTCGTTGCTTCCACAACTGAAGCATCCTTGACTTCGCCCAGCTCCATTCCCAGTTCGGTTACCATTGCCATTCCCATTTCCACCATTGTTTCTATTACCAGTATCGTTGCGGTTTCCATTCCCATTCCTTCCTTTACTCCAACAATCCTCAGCATAGTGACCCAACTTTCCACACTTATCGCATTTTGGAACGCGACAAACCCCTTCGTGGTGACGCTTGCAATTGTTGCAAAGGGGCCGAGTGCCCAGGTACCTCTTGGCAGGAGCGTCATTCATGGCTGCAAGAGATTTCGCCCCCTGCGGCGGGTTAGTGTCATGCTTCTTGTTGGAACCCCTGTTGTTACGAGTTGCTTGACTCAGGTTTGCATGTTTTCTTTTCTTGTCACCGGACAACTCAGCATGTGTCTCGGTATTTTCTGTTGGGTTCAGTGAGAGCTTCTTCATACGAACACAATCTTCAGTCAGGCTGACAGCCAGAGTTACAGCCTCGGTGATTGTTTGCGGTTTGGCCGCCGTTACCATGCCACGAAATTCTGAGGCCAGTCCCCAAATGTAGCGTTCCACACGCTTAAATTCAGGAGTCACCATGTAGGGAAGCACTCTAGACAGATCGTGGAACCTTCGAGTATAACCATTTATGTCAGCACCTTCCATGGTCAGGTGCCAGAACTCTGTTTCCAGCCTTTGGAGTTCTGCACGAGAGCAGTACTTCTCTCTCATCCTTTCCTTCAGTTCCTCCCAAGTGAGGCCATAAGCGGCGTCATCACCCAAAGTTTGGGCTTGCAGGTTCCACCAAGTCAGAGCTTCATCGACGAATAACCCAGTAGCAAAAGTGACTTGTTGATCCGCGGTACACTTGCTCATGCGGAAAGTAGCTTCAGTCTTCTCCGTCCAGCGCACAAATGCTACTGCACCTCCTGTGCCGTCATAGTTTATCGGCTTGCAGTCGAGGAACTGCTTGAAAGTGCAGCCTGGAATTGATTCAACCAATTCACATGTGAGCAATCGAAGAGATAATGAAACAAAGACCGTTCATAAATTTCCTCATGCTTAGTACAGTGTCTCAAGATTACCTTGAGCTGCATTGCCTCCAGACGAATCTCCATTCCCATTACGCCTAGCGTTGCTTGGTCCTCCACTGTCTTGAGTTCGGTTCGCCTCGTACTGGGCGATAGCAGCGGAGATCCTTTCCTCCAGTAGAGCGTCCAGCTCTTCAGCAGTTCTTGGCAGTGGGGGAGGAGGAGGTTGATCGTCATTGTGAGCATTCACAGTTTTCCTGGGTGCCATGTTCTGACAGAACATAACACAGCAGGGTTAGACATTTGTTTGATATCGTCACACTAGACAGTAGTATCATATATATTCACAGGTATATATACCACATAAGTGACATCAAACAATTATTACTCTAGCAGAGTACTTAGTAGGCTTGCACTGAGGGAATCTATACGTGACAAGACTTGCTGTGGTTTCTGTGCACTGAATTCCATAATTATGTATGCATCCATAATTACGTAACTCCTTGCACAGTCCGCACAGTTCGTTTCATCCTCGTATTTCTTCCTTCAGATGGGCCATTGCTTTCAGGTAAAATCACGTATACTCGTGACATTCTACTTCTAGTACATGCTAATTATCACACATAATTGCAAGTAGTTTCTAGTCAACGACAAGTGCTACTCAAGTGCACTCTAAGTCTCGTAGTGTCTTTTCTAGACTCATGTAGACAGTTTCAGGTAGTGGATGTCGCGGGACGTTTTATGCAATGAAAACTCTTTGAAAAATTGTTTTCGTGAATGGATCCTAGAGATTGTAGACTAGACTCGAGAAGGAATCCTGGTTCACTACAATCGCAGCTCTGATACCAATCTGTCACACCCCTTTCTGCGGCGGAAGCACGAGGTGTGATCATGAAAGGTTCTCATTGCATACGAAAGGTAAACATACTACATGCTCATAAATTAGTTTCAAAATGTCAAACATTACGTAACCGAAAACATGGTTTAAGTGTTCACATCACAAGACAGCATTTTGTCTGATAAGTTTACAACTTTATTCAAAGATAAACAAAGCGACATCCAAGAGCATGAGTAAAACCGCGCGCACATCCATCCTAGTTACCTGAAATACATGTGAGTTTTTGGAAAAACGTCAACATAAAGTTGGTGTGAATTCATGCAGTTTTGTGTTGAACACGTTTGTATACTTTGTATGAAATCATAACGAGTATCTTGTGAAAATAAAGTATTCTTGTAGTGTAAACCGAATAAAGTATTCTTGTGGTATAAACCAAATAATGTATTCTTGTGTAAATAAAGTATTCTTGTGGTGTAAACCAAATAAAGTATTCTTGTTTAGTTAATGGGTTGCAAGGCCATTAACGTGTGGCACTACATAGGAAGTCACCAAACCATAGGCATTTTTTTCTAGTTGTCGATTCACGACGGAGACACAAAAACACTCCTCGGTACTAGTGGTCACCAAGAGTGGGGCTGCCCGAGTACCCGTTAGATCTAACCTTTTGTTCTGCGGTCTAAGTATGTACACGATTAATGGTGCTTATGGTACCCTATTCGTGACACTATTTCTCGTTTATGATACCAAGTACCAATTCTCGTTTATTACATCAAGTATCAATTCTTGTTTATTATATCAAGTATCAATTCTCGTTTATTATATCCAGTATCAATTCTCGTTTATTATACCACGTAACATGTATTTCACCCCCGAAGTTATAAAACTGAAAACAGTTAAGAGAAAAGGGGGAGCATGAACTCACAACTTTGCGTTCCTAGCGTCGTAAACTCCACCGGATTTGCTTAATTAACGTCGTAACCTATACGCGTTTTCTTAACGTTAGTCACTAGACTTGTGTCGCACAAGTACAGTCACTCTCTTTTGGTGTATATATTCTTGTGTTAAAAATATTCCATATTTTTAACTACGTATCTTACTTATATTATTTTCTTCAAAATTAAATATAAGTCTTTTGTGTTTTGCACTTTGCACCCGAATTATGTTTCTTGTATGTTTTGTATGTGTATTTCTATATTTCTACTCCTCATGAGTATTTAGTGTATTTTTAAGCCTTAATACACTAGCACGTATAACACATACTATATACACTTAGCACAAAATTTGGTGATAAAATAATATATATTTTTCTCTAAAAAATATATACTTATTATCCATTTTTATTCTTCAAGAAATCACCATTTCTTATCATCAAAAGTTAGGGAAACCTTGTTAATGCTTTTAAACACATTTTTAGGGAATAAGTTTCTCAAAAAAACTTACATTTTTCTAAGTGTCAAAATTTATAAAAATTTTGACAGAGTTTCCCCTAAAAATGGAGGTTTCCCACGTTTTCAAAACGTGTGTTTATTTTCTTTTAAATCATCAACAATCATCAACAATCAGCAACAATAATCACTAATTTCATGAACTTGAATATTTACAAAAATGTGTAGTAACTTACTAGCACATTTAGTAAGTCTTGTTATCTTTAAAAATAAGTTTAACTTCTTAAAAACTTTATTTTTAAAGAGTATGAAGTTTTACAACTTCTAGTCGGTTTTTACGAAAATCATTTCTTTGTTAAAACCCTTGTTACACAAGTATCCATACACTTGTTTGTTCACAAAAACCACTTTTGTTTGTGTAAGACCCGGTTTAGAACATGTGATTTCTTTAAAGTGTGGTTCTTCAAAAATACCACTTGCAGATACGTAGATCTGCTAGTTTTAAACTCCATTGTACAAGTTAAATTACTTTTACACAAGTAAAATATTTTCACACAAGTTCATGCATCTTGTGTGGTAGAGTTTCGCCTTTAACCCTTGTATTTAGTCAAAAACGAGCTTATGTGAAGATACATGATCTTACAAAGTCGGGTTAAACGAAGATCTGAGCTACCACATCATAGATCGGGTCTAGATAAACACAAATCTCAAATACTACAACTTTTACACAACACATGTGTTATTAACCACCACTTTTATAGTTTTTACTAGACTTTTATGCATCAAAATGTAAGCTAACGATATTTAACCGACAATATTCCTTTTAACCACTTTAGATACGTTCAAGAACAAGTTTTAAATGTTATACCTCTAGCTCGGGGCTAGGGAAGAATCTTGGCGAAAAGTGGGTGGATAAAAGCTAACGGTAGAGGTCCTTCGTGTTCCGCTTGCTCCGGGGCTCCTAATACGCGACTTGTGAAGTGTGTATGATCTTGGAATGCAAGAATCAACAACCGAAAATATGATGGTGGGTGGGGTGAGGTTCGGCCGAGAGTAGGAGGGAGCAAGAGAGAGTTGAGTTTGTTGAGTTTTGTGATGGTGATTAGTGTGTAGGTTAGTTCTTATTTATAGACAATTTAGAGTGTATTACCCAATGGCCAATATGTCCCCTAGATATTACACCAACTAGATTTAGTTAATCTCTCTTGTACTTGTGTGTTTCCCCTAGTTTAGGGCCGGTTAGGGTATGGGGGGTGGGGTTAGTTCGATCATAACTAGTTTAGTTAGGTGATGATTAGTTAAGTTAAGTGTCTAACCCCGTTACTTGTATGTTACATGTTACCACGGGTGTTAGGGTAATCAGGGACCCTAATTGGCTCAGAAAAATATAATTAGTGAAGATACTAATATTTTCATGTTCCGGGTAAAGTCCGGTTGTTCGGTTACATACCGATTCGTTAAAGTGCTAAATTACACTTTTTAGTGTCGTTTAAGTATCTTCCTTGTATTCTTTCAATTCCCAACACTTAGGGAAATATTCTGGATGATAAAACGACGTTTCTGCATAATATTTATATGCTTAAATGCTGATTAGAGCTGAATTATACAAAATTCGGCACTTAAAGTGCGTTTCGGGTGCTTTTTAGTGCTTATTTTTGCTTTCGCAATGTATATAAATTAAACCCTTGTATGTACTCTTGGGTTTTAATGTACTTTTGTCGTCGGACCTACACCTAGGCCTCAATTCTGATGTCTGACTGCTTTCTGCAGTTCTGTTGACACATTGTGTCTTACCGGTGAGTTTACTATTATTCTGACGCAACGCTCTCGTTTATGCATAAAGCAATATTTTGTAGTATACAACATGCATGAATTCACTTGTTTAATCATGTGTTCAGACATTGCTGACAGTTAAACTCATAATTGCAGTCATTAAGCAATAATTATAGTGTACGGAAATTACCAGTTTGTGCCAGTTGTCACATTATTACTTGCTTTATTACTTATCATTATATTTCATTTGACCTTCGGAAGTCTACTTTGTAAATACAATCTTACATATACCTATCGATTATCCTATCCTGACGCATCCATCTCTAATCGAGTCATAAACTCTTATTAAATGCATAACTTTTATACATACCTGGCACAAGTCGAAATCCATTGACTTGTTATCCATATTTTGCTTGACTATTTCCTTCCAGTTTGTGACATTACATTTCCGTACATCATGCTCACCTACAATTAAATAACTTAACCATTTCAAACATTAAATACCTGGTTCAAATGGTACTCACCATTTGACCCGCATAACTCATTTATCCTTTCAACCATCCTTTCATACAATACTTGAGCGTAATTATATTCATATATTTACATATATATAAGTTCAAAACATAGAAATAATAATATCCGCTTCACAAGGAATATTTACTTGCTTAGTCTGTATTTACTTATATATTCGAATCTTTCCATTCTTATCATTCATTATGTTTCGAACCCGCCACGCGGTTCCTAACCTATAATTCATGTTTTCATTTCTTTAATGTTTCGAATCCGTCTCGTAGATTCTAACATATCATTCATGCTTTCAATTCTTTCATGTTTCGAATCCGTCTCGTAGATTCTAACATATCATTCATGCTTTCAATTCTTTCATGTTTTGAATCCGTCTCGCGGATTCTAACATATCATTCATGCTTTCAATTCTTTCATGTTTTGAATCCGTCTCGCGGATTCTAACATATCATTCATGCTTTCAATTCTTTCATGTTTCGAATCCGTCTCGCGGATTCTAACATATCATTCATGCTTTCAATTCTTTCATGTTTCGAATCCGTCTCGCGGATTCTAACATTTCATTCATGCTTTCAATTCTTTCATGTTTCGAATCCGTCTCACGGATTCTAACATTTCATTCGTACTTTCATTCCTAAAAGTCTTACATTTCTTTTCACCCTCACGTCCACCTACTACCTAATTCTAACGGACATACCTGTAGCAATTATCACGGTCTCACGAACGTCATATGCTTCTCGTGTACTGGCCAGGTACACAATCCACATACTAGTTTCGTGTCTTCGTGTAATTGTCACCTTATGTCCGAAGAATTAGGTTTCGGCACGTGTAACATTTCCAAAACTTCATTACCATTCTTATCATTATTTTCCATTTTAAAATCTTCCTTTCATTGATAGGTTTTACCATTACATGTACTTACATATATTAAATATACGTACCTGGGTCGATATGTCATATTATATACCTTGGTGCCGGTGCTAGACCGCATCCACAGATCATTCTTTCCAAGCAACCATGCTTACCTTACACATAACATATTGTTAGTTATCTTCCAATACATACTTAAGCACATATTTACCTTGGCTTCTACCCTTAGATCTTGATCGAGTCTTGGATTGTACGGGTTTCTTGTCACAAGAGCACACAGGTTTGAGTTCAAGTATTTGCCTCCTCATACTTGATTTCGCTCAAACCAGGGCTCTGATACCAACTTGTAAGGACCTAATACGTATTTGACAAAAAGTCGCAGCGGAAATTCGTGCCATAAAATTTCTTTCATTACAAACGTTTTGACTTACTTGAAAGTTCGTTTTATTATGTATCTTCTACAAAAATAAAGCATAAGTCCTGTTTACTAATAATACATACTCAATTATTCCCGTACAATCTATCTTGTGACTCGGTCTTCGATCTCTATTCCTCGATATAACCGCCCGTGATTTGTACAACCTGCACTCACCACATACGTTCATCACATTAGTACACAATACATAAATAAGATTCAATCTCGTACACTTTCCATTGCGTTATCTTTCTAATTCCAGGCATTTCATCTGTGCATCCATATTCTGGTGAGGCTTCAATAATGTACCTGCATTGCTTCTCATTCTCAAGGCACACTATTAATAACGTATTACTCGACGTATCTAAATCATGCACATATACATGTTTACATGTATACATATGCGTCTACATACGTACATACCCTCCTATATTTCTACATACCTGCATATACTCATACGTACCTTCTTCTATACCAACCACATATCTACATACGCGCATACATTACTACTTCTCTACATACATTCATATATACCTACGTATCTTTGCATACGCATAAATACACATCTACATACATACCCGCATTATTGTGTCTACCTGCATTTCATTTCATTCTCGAAGCACGCTGTTAAAGACGTCAATACTTAAATGCATTGTAACCGCGTATATAAATCATATATAGAACCACTTACATACATACATACATACCTTTACTTGCATACCCACGCATCTAATTACATACATACATGATTACATCTTCGCATATGTATTTACATACATACATACATAACTACATACACACATACCTACTCACATACATACATACATACCTACATGCATACATACATACACACATACATACACGCATACATACTTGCATCCACATATATATATATATACGTTCGTACCTACACACGTATGTACTTTCATATTCAAATACATAATGCTCATGCTCATACATAACTACTTACGTACATACATACACCAATACCTACATATATACATACATGCATACATAACTCCATACTTACATACATTCATAAACAAGAAAACTCTATATGTATACTAAGAAGTGAATCGAAAGTCACTTACCTCGAGCGTTAGTGTTCATGCTTGTTTCCTCGCCTCCGCTTGACCCGTTAACCTTCCGTTTTCGAGTCCTTGCTAATGTGATTCCTATCCTTTCATGTCATCACAATTACATTATGGTTAGCACACATGCTCATTCATACTACATTCGTTTCTTTCCATTCATACATTACTTGACTTTTTATTAACCAAATACCACATACATAAGGCATATAGACTAAAAGTCACCTTGTTCCTTATTCAAGCAACTCAATTATCATCATACACGACACATAGATCATCTACTACAATACGCCTGACTTCTCTACTATTACAATCATATCCGAAAGGCTAACCATGCTGTACATTAACGCCAATTTTACACATAGTAACGCTTTAAACACACCTTAACAACTGTAACATTCACCCGAAGCAATATTTAGTGTTTAGTAAATTGGTGACTAGGAAATCATATGTTTTAAGTTCACAAAACACATTATTTTCATTGCTGCATTTTTCACGCAGCAGCTGTTCGGGGTCACTTTCCCCCTTTTTAATCACCTAATCCGACTTCGACTTTCAAATAACAATTGTAATATGCGAAACAAGCTTTCTAACGATATAAGGCTCGTTGTCTAACTCCTGATAACGAATGAGATACGGCCTTTACAAAATGACTATCTAGGGCTGTCAAAATGACGAATTTACTAACTTTTCATGCTGTTTTGACCCACTAAATCTCATAACCAGCATCTTGTGACCAAATAAGAATTGTAACATGCGAAACAAGCTTTCCAACGATATAAGGCTCGTTGTCTAATTCCTAATAACGAATGAGATACGGCCTTTACAAAATGACTATCTAGGGCTGTCAAAATGACGAATTTACTAACTTTTCATGCTGTTTTGACCCACTAAATCTCATAACCAGCATCTTGTGACCAAATAAGAATTGTAACATGCGAAACAAGCTTTCCAACGATATAAGGCTCGTTGTCTAATTCCTAATAACGAATGAGATACGGCCTTTACAAAATGACTATCTAGGGCTGTCAAAATGACGAATTTACTAACTTTTCATGCTGTTTTGACCCACTAAATCTCATAACCAGCATCTTGTGACCAAATAAGAATTGTAACATGCGAAACAAGCTTTCCAACGATATAAGGCTCGTTGTCTAATTCCTAATAACGAATGAGATACGGCCTTTACAAGATGACTATCTAGGGCTGTCAAAAGTGACGAATTTGCTAACTTTTTAACACAAACTTGAATCAATTCAAGTTTCATGTAGGCATTTTATCAAACACTTTGTGAGCGTACTACAATCTAAGCTCAATGTACAAGTATCTCATGCATAAGCTTACTATCTCATATCAAAATCATTCATTCAACAATTACCATACAATTTTCATTCTAATTAGTTCATTCTACAACATCATACAACATCTAACTTCACCCATCAAAATTCCTTAGAACATATCACATATAGTCATCATCAACTTCATTCTACTATCACTACAAATGGATTTTTCCCAAAACATCAACATAATCGAAATTAAGCATGCTATAGCTTCTATGTATTCATATTGCCTAGATTCCCTACTCAATTTCAATAAACATTCACGGATTACACATAACCCACTAAACCAAACATCACAAAAACACTTAATTCGACTTACTTTGTGTTAGAAACACTTAAATGATCAACATTCAGGTTCATGCATCCGAGCTTCCTTGAGATTTCTTCCCAATTTGATGAAATTAGTGAAACTAGGGTTTCACCTTTTCCTTGCCTTTGTTTGATCGATCCAGAGCCAGGCATACACACTGGCTTCTTTTTTTTATCAAATATATTACACATTTACACATTAGCCCCCTTGTCTTTTAAGGTATGTTTAAATTGTTATTTCCATACTAACATGGTCTCTTTTCTTAGTTTAACTTAGTTACACACATAAATTTAAAGTTATTGTCGTTTTTCTTACGGTACCATTTTACGGTCACCGTTTTCTGTTATTTAGCATCACGAAAATAATATTATTTTATAACATACGAAATTTGGGGCGTTACACTTCATTGCACAGCGGAAGTGTTTAAGCTAAGACTTCTAGAAATTGAACGCCTGCTAAGTACTCGAATTCCCTTGGGTCCTCCTATTCCAACTGTTCCATAGTTTTGAAAAAGTAATCTGAGAAAGAAACATGCGAAAAATCAACATAAAGTTGAGCGAGTTCATAGTTTGTTTTGGAAAAGATTTGAAATAAATCTTTTTGAATAACTGGTTTGTGAAATATTATTGAGAAAACGAATTAAAAAAAAAATATTTTCTTGTCAAGTTATATGGAAACTTTGTATTTGTAACGCATTATGTTTGTAGAACCATGTATTTGTAAACTCTTGTAATTTGTAAAGTTTGTATAACTGTCAATGCCCACCCTGACTTTGACTTCATGCCCGCATAATCCTATGCTTTGAATTTGTATAAAACATGATATGTAATTTGTAAAACCCCGGTATGAAAGCAAACAAGGAACAAATCAATTAATGTGTAGCTAATACATTAACATGTGTGAAACAGCGTAGGAAGGCTCAAACCTAGCAAATTTTGTACCGGGCCTCCGACTGTAAGACATAGTCACCTCATGGGCCAAAACCCCGGTCCAGATGGGTGTGGGCTCGCTACACCCAAATAGATCTATCACTCATGCCCCTCGGTCCTAACACGAGGATTAATGGTCTTAAGAGTGCGCCTACCCATTCACATGATCTAACAGTATTTTCCTTAGCTAACCATACCATTTGTAATTGTCTGTAAACATTTAGTAACATGAACTCACTGGGTGTCTGACGGGTGGTCCATAGGACAACCCTTAATGATGTTAAAAGATGAGTTTATCCCTCACTTGATCGTGTAATTATCTTGAATTAGATGACTACAGTTGCTTATGTTTCAGGTACACTTTGGAGCTTAAAAATGGATAAAATGCTGCCTTGGATGGAACGGAGTGGAACGGGTCATGCATGGAAGGAAATAAGAGAATAAACCAAGAAGTCAGGGCTCCACCGTAATTTCCAGTGGGTACCGTAAATTACGGTGACCCTGAAACCTGCATTTGCCCACCGTAACACAGTACTGATCCACCGTACCTATTTGAAGTCCACCGTAACTTACGGTAGGCACCGTAAGTTACGGTGGAGGCGACGGACAAAAGTGTAACTGCTCATTAAAACCGTTTTTGGGGGTGTCTTTTCACATTATTCATCATTGGACGTTTTCTCTGAAGATTGGGGGCGATTTTGGCTGGTTCTTGTTGGTTCCAAACATTTCTAAACATTTAGTTTTGGTTTTTGATTCATATGAACTTGAAATTTGATGTTATGATGATCAACCGAACAATGTCTGGCTAAACTTGTGGTGATCATCTTAGGTGAAGGTTTTCTTAAACTCTTGTGTGTTTGTTCCTTTATTTCAAGAATGATAACATTGTGTTTGCTTTGATTATCATGGTGTATGAGTAATTGATTGTAGCTTGTTAATTGGTATTGCAATTCTAGTCTAAATCGTACGTTCTTGGTGTCGTTGACAATCGAGATATCACGGGAAGGGTTAGGGTTGGATATTGATTGATTGATCATCGGGAAACGACCTCGCATTAACATAATCCGAGTACTTTGTTCTCTTTCATCACAACAATTGTTTATACACGAGTTATGTCTATGTAACTCTTTCTAATTGGAATTTCACACAAGTGTTAAAAGAAACTGAATCCTAAGATGGTCATTGTTCTCATAATATGAATTAAAAATCCAATCTTGATTAGTAAGTAATTGATAATTTAGTTTTCTAAAACAAACAATCCAAATCATTGATCTTTAATTTCTGCATATTAGGTTAATTGTAGTTAAATTGCAAAGCTATAGGATCAACACATTTTCCACATACTCCCTGAGTTCGATACCCATTTACCACTATCTATTAGTTGTTATTTGGATTAAATTTGCGTGTACTACGACAGCACGTCAAATTTTGGCGCCGTTGCCGGGGAGTAGTGCGCAACGTGTGTCAGTTTGTTAGTTTTGCTTTGTTATTTTCGGGTTTACGTTGGTGTGTTTAGTGTGCAAGTTCTATAGGTGCATGCATACTAGAGGCTCTCACAAGTCGTCACCATTATCGTTTGATCTGGAGATCGAAAGAACGTTAAGGCAAAACCGAGTTTTAGTACGAGAAAACAGAATTATTGGTTCACCTACCTCACCCATCACACCACGAAACATCATGCAAGAATCTCAAATACCACCCACAACGGGTCAAACGACCTCATCATTTATACCTACTTCCACACAACCATCACCAAACACATCCATACCTAATACCACTACAAATCCTACTCCACCTCATGACACTACACCAACCAACACCACACAACCGATCACTACTCAAGTTGAACCCAATCTTACTTTTAGCCCTTCTACCACAATTCCACCATTTTCACACTTCTTTCCCCCAACTACGGGTCAATCATCCTCTACCTTCACAATAACACCCAATTCAACCATTGTCCATGCGACTTCTACATTTAGACCATCGAACCAATCGGGCTTTCAATATTCGTCTATTCCATTTGGGCAATCTTCGGGTATTCAAGGGGATGGATACGATGATGGTTATGAAGAGGATTTTAGAGGGTATGAAGAGGAAGGTTTTTATTATGGGGGTGATGGAGGATATTTGGGACCTCAAGGAGGAGCGGGTCAACAAAGTCAACCGATTCAACAATTTCAAGATACGAGTAGATTACCGGTCGGGGTGCAACACATTAGACCGCAAGGGCCACAATTGCAACGCCCTACACCGTTACATCAAGTGCGTCCTCAAAATACGCAACCTCAATTTCAATGGCCGATTCCACAACAACGCCAATGCCACAATACCAATTTCAACCACCCTTTGCACCTCAAGGGCACCATTGGGTGCCCCTCAAAAGACATCAACGGGAGGTAGTACAGGGAATTGAAGCTCACTTCCGGCCTATTATCACTAACAATCCTTCGCCGGTAGTGATTCCTCATCATGCGGATGGAAGAACGTTTGAAGTGAGAACAACCGCCCTCCAAGGTCTACCGAAGTTTAAGGGGTTAGCAACGGAAGAACCTTATTTCCATTTGGAGACATATGACTCCATTTGCAACACGATTGGAGGCCAAGGGTTCTCTTCGGATGATGTTAAGTTAGTTCTTTTCCAATTCTCTTTGGAAGATAAAGCAAAGAGATGGTTTCACACTCTGCCTTCCGCATCAATTTTTACATGGGCCGATATGCAACAGATTTTCTTGGACGAATATTATACCTCTCAAAAGACTAATGATGCAAGGAGAGGTTTGAGAAGCTTCCAACAACAATCTGGGGAGATGTTTCATGAAGCGTTTGAAAGGTTTAATATGATGTTACGGAATTGCCCTCATCATGGGATCCAACTTTGGGAGTTGTTGAACGCGTTTCACGAAGGGTTGAGTTTGGAGGATGCACGTGATTTGATGTCGATTACTAATGGCATATTTGGTACGAATTATGAACATGTTGATTGGGCATTTTTAGAGCAAATGGCGGTGAATTCCAAGAGGAAGGCCCAATCTTCAAGACGGGCAAGGTATGTGATACAAAGGGCACAAGTGCATGGAGTAGAGAGTGGAAATGTTCAACCCACGAATTAAGTGTACAACATGTGCACTAATTGCAACGAAATAGGCCACACGGCGGAAGTTTGTGTAGTGGGAGTGGTTGATGAGCATGTAGAGGAAGTAAATGCAATTCAAGGGGGTGGTCGAAATTTCAATATGAACTCCAACACATACCACCCCGGGTTACGAAATCACCCTAATTTCCGCTACGGGAACGCGGCGAACCAAGCTAACACAAACTTTCAAGGAGCTCAAGGTAACTTTGCACCTCGCCAACAATACAATCAAGGCAACTATAGAGGTGGAAACAACTATGGCTACCAAGGGCAATTTCAACAAACGGGTCAAAGTGGTTCGGGTCAAAATTCATCAAGCGGGAATGAAGTCATGGATATGCTTCGGGCTATGCAACAAGACATGCAAAAACGGAATCAACTCGATGAAGTCCGGATGCAAAAGGATGAGGTTCGTGACAAGAGCATTCAATCACTAACAACCCAAATGGGTCAATTGGCAACCGATGTGGCGGAGTTGAAGAAAAGCAAAGGTCAACTTCCTAGAGACACCAAGGTAAATCCTTCACATGGTTCGTCACGAGGTAACAATGTTAATATTAGTCATGTTAGTGTGTTGAGAAGTGGCAAAGAATTTAAAGCAAATTTGTCACCGGGTTTGGTTGAGGGGGTAGTTGAGGATATCACGGGTAACGAAAGTGATGATGAAGTTTCACCGGTTAAACCTAAAGAATCAAATGTTAACAAACCGGGGTTGGGTGAAAATGAGAAAAGTGAAAAAGATGAAGGTGAACCGAGTCAAGTCCCGTTCCCATCGGCTTTACTTGACCCGGGTAAGAAAAACTTTATTGCATCAAGAGGTCCCCAAAAAGAAGAATTGTGGGACATGTTTAAACAAGTAAAAAGCAATCTTCCACTACTTGATGCAATAAAACAAGTGCCCGCATACGCCAAATTTCTAAAGGAACTATGTACACAAAAAAGGCAACAAAAGAAGAAAATGCCTAAGCGGGTGGATTTAACCGGGCAAGTAAGTGCGGTTTTTGAATGGGGAGCTTCCTCCTAAGCTCCAAGATCCGGGCACGCCATTAATTAATATACAAGTTGGTAATTTTCAAATGGCAAAGGCGTTACTAGATCTTGGAGCCGGGGTGAGCATTTTACCGGGGGGCTTATATGACCAATACGACTTTGGTCCGTTAGCAAGGGTGGAGACAACGGTTGTTTTGGCCGACTTGTCTCATAAGCTGCCTCGGGGGATGGTTCAAAATGTGATTGTGAAAATTGATGAGTTTTACTACCCGGTTGACTTTTTAGTATTGGCCTACTCATCCGCAGACCCAAAACAACAACAAAATGTCATTTTGGGTCAGCCATTTTTGAGCACCGCGCATGCTGTGATCGATTGTAGATTTGGTACAGTCGATATGACTTTTGGAAACCGGAAAATGCATTTGAATGTTTTTACTAACAATTCTAATGTTGTTGGTGTTGATGAGTGTTTTATGGCAAATTTAGTCGACGGATGCAACCCGCATGAGTATGAGGAGGATGGCATAGATGTTTGTTTGTGTGATTTTTCTGAACAGGTACATGCTTGTGCGCTAAGGGTTGAAGAGGAAAAACAGGATGCTATGGCTTTGAAGGAAGGTCGACCGCCATGGACTCACCAATTCGAAGGCTTACCGGCAGAAATAAGTTCGGGTACTAAACCATCATTAGAAGAACCGCCAAAGTTGGAACTCAAAGACTTGCCAAGCCATTTGAAGTATGCTTTTCTAGGGGATAATGACACTTTACCGGTCATTATTGCCTCTAATTTAGAGATGGCGCAAGAACAAGCCTTCTTGGAAGTCTTGGAAGTCTTGAAAGAGAACAAAGGAGCTATTGGATGGATGATTGCCGATCTTAAAGGAATTAGTCCATCAATCGTCATGCACAAGATAATCACCACCGAAGATGCAAAACCGACACGAGAAGCTCAAAGGCGATTGGATCCGAACCTAAGGGAGGTAGTAAAGAAAGAGGTAATTAAATGGTTGGATGCGGGAATTATCTATCCGATTTCGGATAGTGCTTGGGTAAGTCCTACCCAAGTTGTGCCTAAGAAGGCCGGTATTCAAGTAGTCAAGGATGAGAATGGTGAACAAATTGCCACCCGACCGGTCACCGGGTGGCGGGTATGCATTGACTACCAAAAATTGAATGCCGCCACTTCTAAGGACCATTTCCCGCTACCTTTTATTGACCAAATCATTGAAAAACTGTCGGGTCAAAAGTATTACTGTTTTTTGGACGGGTATTCGGATTACAATCAAATAGCAATACACCCGGATGACCAACACAAGACCACCTTCACTTGTCCATATGGTACCTTTGCCTTTCGGCGAATGCCATTTGGCTTGTGCAATGCACCGGCAACTTTCCAACGATGTATGATGAGTATCTTCTCGGACATGGTTGGAGAGTCGCTTGAAGTGTTTATGGATGACTTCTCGATTTTTGGCACTAGTTTTGAATCATGTCTCAACGAGTTACAAAAAGTTTTAAAAAGGTGTGTTGAGAAAAATCTAGTGCTTAGTTGGGAGAAAAGTCATTTCATGGTGCAAGAGGGCATTGTGTTAGGTCATGTAATATCGGAAAGGGGATGGAGGTGGATAAGGCAAAAATAAGGGTAATATCATCTTTGCCATCACCGAAAAATGTTAAGGGAGTAAGGTCATTTTTGGGGCATGCGGGCTTTTATAGACGTTTTATAAAAGGTTTTAGTGTTATTACTAAACCTTTATGCAATTTGTTGTTAAAGGATGTTCCATTTGACTTTACTGACGAATGTTTGCAAGCATTTACTGTTTTGAAGGAACACTTGGTGAAAAGCTCCCATTTTGCAACCGCCGGATTGGTCAAAGCCATTCGAAATCATGTGTGATGCAAGCGACACTACAATTGGTGCAGTTTTGGGTCAACGAGTTAACAAAAAGCCGGTGGTAATTTATTATGCAAGCAAGACTTTATCCGAAGCGCAACTGAATTACACCACAACCGAAAAGGAATTACTAGCGGTGGTTTATGCTTTGGATAAGTTTCGTTCGTATATTTGGGGGAGCAAAGTGGTTGTCTACTCGGATCATAGTGCGGTCCGGTATTTGATGGAGAAAAAAGACGCGAAGCCCCATTTAATCCGGTGGGTATTGTTGTTACAAGAGTTTGACTTAGAGATCCGAGACAAAAAGGGGAGTGAGAACGTAGTGGCGGATCACTTGTCTCGGATCCCGGTGGAAGGGATTGACGATTTGAGTGAAATAAACGAAAGGTTTCCCGACGAGCAACTCCTAGCCGTATCCACCTTTGTTGCACCGTGGTATGCTCATTACGTAAACTACTTAGCCACGGGTGCCATCCCAAATCATTGGACCAAGAAGCGAAGACAACAATTTATGGTCCAAGTGAAGCAATACATTTGGAATGAACCGGATCTTTTTAAGATCGGGCCGGATCAAGTCATTAGGAGGTGTGTGCCCGAAACGGAGGTGTTGGAAATCTTGACTCATGCCCATTCATCCGCATGTGGAGGTCACTTTAGCGGGCATAAAACGGGTTATCGGGTTCTCTCATGTGGGTTCTATTGGCCCACAATTTTCAAGGATGCATGTGAGTTCGCAAGAAATTGTGTAAATTGCCAAAGGATGGGAAGCATTTCAAAGAGGGACGAGATGCCATTACAACCAATTTTGGTTGTGGAAATATTTGATGTATGGGGCATTGACTTTATGGGTCCCTTCCCAAATTCAAACGGGTTTTTATACATTTTGGTGGCAGTGGATTATGTCTCTAATGGATTGAAGCCATTGCAACAAGAACAAATGACCACTCGGTTGTTTGTAAATTCGTTCAATCCAACATCTTCTCCCGCTTTGGTATTCCGAGAGTTATTATTAGCGATGGTGGTTCGCATTTCAAGAACTTTAATTTCGGGAAATTATTGAAGAGGTATAGCGTGAATCACCGGATTGCCACACCTTACCATCCGCAAACGAGTGGACAAGTTGAAGTGTCCAACCGCCAAATTAAAGAAATTCTCATGAAGACGGTTCGTACGGATAGGAAAGATTGGTCGAGCAAGTTAGATGATGCGTTGTGGGCATACCGAACGGCCTACAAGACTCCGATTGGCACAACACCTTACCGGATGGTGTATGGAAAGGGTTGTCACTTGTCAATGGAGTTAGCTCATCGGGCACATTGGGCAATCAAGACAGTAAATGCGGATTATGATGAAGCGGGGAAGATGAGGAAATTGCAATTGAGTGAGATCGAAGAAATTAGAGATGAGGCGTATGAGTGTGCATCGGCTTACAAAGACAAGCTCAAAAAAGTACACGATGCAAAGTTGAGGAAGAAAACCTTTGAAGTGGGTCAAAAGGTTTGGTTGTACAATTCAAGGCTCAAGATGTTTGCGGGCAAGCTTAAAAGGAAATGGATGGGCCAGTATGTCGTTCGGCGAGTTGGGAGGTTTGGTGATGTAGATATCCAAGATGAGCAAACGAACAAACAACAAACGGTGAATGGCCATCGGTTGAAGCCATACTTGGAAGGGAACGACATCAACAACTTGGGGCTTGACAAAGCGGGCTACATTCTACGCCCGGTAGACGATGAACAACCATAAGAGGCCCAGGTTTGGTAGTGTAAATAGTTAGTATTTTATTTTGTTTGCTTTGTATAGTTTGCACATTACCGTACTTGCTTGAAGCTTGTGTTTTAAACAAGTGTGGGGACATTCGGGTCACGAATGGTTCTAGCATTGTGTTGAGGACAACACGGGACTTTCGAGGGGGTAGGGTAATTTTTATATGTTTTTTAAAATTTTAAAAACACAAAAAAAAATTTGAAAAAACCAAAAAAATATAAAAAGAAATACTTAAAATCAAATTTTTTGGCGAATTGCAAAGGCCCAGAGGCCACCGTAATTTACGGTGTCCACCGTAAGTTACGGTGGAGATGAAAAATGTTGGGGCTTTACGGTGAAATGCTACTGAATTACGGTAGGTTTTGAGTGCCAGGTGACACCGTAATTTACGGTGTCCACCGTAAGTTACGGTGGACCTGGCGAACTGATGGGTCGATTCTTGTACAACAGTTACATAAAATAATAATAATAATAATAATAATAATAATAATAATAATAAATCAGTCACGTGAACCTCTCCCCATCCACTCGTTTTCTTTCATCTTTCTCCTCCATACATTCTCATCTATCATTTTCAATTACCCCACAAGATCTTCTACAAACTCCATAACCCTACAACCTTCAATCCTTCATATCTCTCTCAATTCTTAGCCAAATCAACTGAAATCTAGGTCTATCTTGGCTAATTTTTCACGTACTTGCTGATTTTGCGAAGAGATTAGTGAGAAAACGACGTTTTCTGGTCCGAAATCACAAACCCTTGGGCCAAAAATTTTGGGGGTTTTTGAAGTTCTTGTTTCACTTGTGTTCTAGCATCTTCAAATCAAGGTATGGGATGTTTGTTTGTTACTTTTGATGATGCAATGTGAGAAGGAAGGTTATGTTTGTTACTTGTTCATACCCACTTGCTTGTTCTTAGATTTTGTCATGAAAATGGTTACTTGAACATTGTTATGGTTTGTAGATGTAGGTTTGATGATTAAAGTAGTGAACTTTTGGGAATCTCTACATTGTTGAGACACCATGCCCAATTTTTGAGAAAATAATTATAAAAGTTTTGGTTCACTAACATCTACAACCATAGTAACAAGCAAGTGTGGGGATGTTTTGGAGAAAAGGGTCTAACTTTTTGTGTTTGGTTGTGTTGTTTGCTTTGCAATGTGTGTAGGAAAATGGTAAGAACGAAGGAAAGAGGGGGAGCTAGTTCGTCTTCTTCGTCTAAAGGCAAAGGCAAACAGCCGGAACAACAACCAAAGAAGAGGCAATATTTGGGTAGAGTTAGTGAAAGTGAAAGCGAGGATGAAGAGATGGTAGAGTTGGACCCGGCTAAAAAGCCAAGTTAGGAATCGGGTCCTTTAGATGAGTAGCCGAAGGAGTGGCAGCCGACACTATTTCACGACAGTATGAACCGATTAAAAAACAAGGCTGCTGCGTTTATCTGTGAGAGGGAGGTGAGAGAGGTTGAATTTGGGCCGCTTAATGTGTTTGCCCAATTCCGCGCCTTAGGATGGGAGGCAGCGCTCAGTTGTTATGATAAGGACAACAAGAACCTGTTTATGGATGAGATTCAAGAATGGATGGCGACGTTGAAGTGCAACAAATACGATAGGCCAGCACAGATGAAGTTGACGGGAACGGTTAATGGGATCAAGGTGGAAATGTCATTTGATACACTACGGAAATTGGGGAAGTACGACAATCTACCTGCTCGTGATTACATGATCCCTAGTCTTGATGATCTGTTGATAAAACCGGAGAAGCATCCGAGGTGGAATGATATGTTAGCGGCTTTGTTTTTGCCCGGTACTTATAGTGGCATCTTGTACCGGAGGAACTTGAAGATAGAAGCGAAATTGTTGCTAACTATTTGCATTTTGAATGTCATTCCACGAAGAGGAGATAAGGAACAGGTGAGGTATCCGGAAGTGCCAGTCCTCTATTCGTTGCTCAATGGGTCTCCGCGGTTTCCAATTCGGTATTTGATTATGAACCATCTTTGGATTTGCCGAAACAAATTGGGGAGGAGCATCATCCCATATTGCTGAATTATTACGGGGTTGTTGAAGCAGTTTAAAGCGATCACGTCGGAGGATAGAGGAGCACCCAAAAGGCACAAGCCTCTTGAGATTCAAAAGATGGGTATTGGATGGACCTACACTCAATCGGAAAGGTATCATAAGCTCAAATCGGAGGGTCAGAGATGGCGAGCATTGAGAGTTGATGCAAGAGCTCTTCTACCGGGTGAAGAGGATGAACCGGAGAGTGAAGCAGAAGCCCCGAGTGGGGATGATGACTATGCGGATGAGCCTCACGGTGAGAATGTGAATGTGGGCCAAGGGGGCCTAGGTAGGGGATATGGTGGTGCTTTCTATGATTACACGGAGCATTCATATGAGCCGAATTGGGCTTACGAGGGTACTATGCAAGAGGTTATTGAGAACCAACGTCCTCCGGCACCCGTTTTTGATTCATGGTCGGGGTCGGAGCGTACTTTATTTGATCAACAAACAATGATGAGTGCTAGTATGGAGAGGTCCTTAAAGCATAACTTCGATCGTCAAGAATCATGGAATCGTGCACATGCCTATTCTCATGAGTTAGAGATGAATAACCGATATGAAGATGATCAGGCACGAAGGATGCATGCGGATTGGCATGCGGGGCGGCCCGTGGTTGTGGATCCACCTCCGGTGGATTATGCGTCTCTACCACCATACGATGGTAGTGTATCGTATCCAACCCCGCCTCTCCATCATTCACAATGGCTAGACCAGCGTCAACAACAAGGAGCTTCGCAACAAGGTAGAAGCGGTAGCGGCGCATTTGCTTTCGGAGAATGGAACGAGATGATGTCTTCCATTTTCAGACCGCCTCAACTGCGCTACTATTAGTCAGGTCGTGCTCCTTCTTGTATATTTTGTGAATATTTGTTTAGTTTGATATGTTTATGGTTGGGTGGTTGGGTGGTGTTTAGTTGTGATGTTATGTTCGGGTGGTGGAAGTTGGCGGTGTGATGTTTTAAAAGAGGAAAAATATAAAAAAAAATATAAAATGAAAAATACCAAAAAGAAATTTGTGGTTTGAGTGTTGAGCTTTTAGTTGGTGTTAAAGAGTTTTAGCGATCAAATCCTCCTAAAACCATACATTGGGGTCAATGTATCCCAAGTGTGGGGATGGGAGGAAATTTTGAAGTTTTTGAAAAAAAATTTAAATCAAGAAAAATATTGTGAGAATTTGAACACCTTGGACTAACCCCAAATGATGCACCGGCAACCCTTAATTACCTTTATTCTTGGTGAGAGTTGAAGCCACACTTGTAAATAAATAATATTTGTCTTTGATGAGAGTGGCAACGGGTGGGGGTGCATTAGAACTTGTGCCTTAATACGGTTTGAGTCCTTAGTTGAATGTGAATGTAAAAAGGATAAGGGCAATTAGGTAGCCTCGTCTTGGTGAGTGCGAGTGTGGGATTTGGGGGGTTGGACCTCATAAATTATATATATGAGAATGGTTGCAAGAGGGGCGGGGGTTTGGACATTTAGTTGCCCATTTGTGCCTTAAAGCCAATCATTTGTTACCCCTTAGCTAGTTACCTAAAAATTTACCCGACTTGACCCGGTCTTATGGTGTTAGTAGTTTTAGTAGTGTGTAAATATGTTCGATGTTATATTGAAGGTTTGTTTTGATAGCTTTGAATGCTTTGAAAAAAAAAAAGAAAAAAATGGAAAAAGCAATGAAAAAAAGAAAAAGAAAAAAGATATTGATGTTGAATTATCTTGTACATAGAAGTTTAATTTGGTAGTTGTTTGTTTGTTTCATTGTGTAATAAAAGACCGGGTAAAGTTTTTCGCTACTTCATATATATTCCATTGCCTACCCATTCGCCTAGCCTCGTTACAACCTTAAAGCCCCTTTGATTTGCATTCATATTTGGCACTTGTAGGAGGAGGACCGATTTAGGTACAAGCCTATAGTTGTGAACCACCCGTTGGCCTTTTGTGTGTCTAGCTTACAATTGCTAGTGCTTACTTATTGCCGGGAGGAGAGACATAGCGAGGGGTGTGTTATTTTGGGTGTTAAGAAAGGGTTAGTAAAAAGGATTACATGTTTATGCTTGATTCATGTTGATCGCTTGTTTTGAAAATGGTTTGATGAGTTGCTTGGGACAAGCAACGGTTAAGTGTGGGAATGTGACGGGAGGTCCATAGGACAACCCTTAATGATGTTAAAAGATGAGTTTATCCCTCACTTGATCGTGTAATTATCTTGAATTAGATGACTACAGTTGCTTATGTTTCAGGTACACTTTGGAGCTTAAAAATGGATAAAATGCTGCCTTGGATGGAACGGAGTGGAACGGGTCATGCATGGAAGGAAAGAAGAGAAGAAAACAAGAAGTCAGGGCTCCACCGTAATTTACGGTGGGTACCGTAAATTACGGTGACCCTGAAACCTGCATTTGCCCACCGTAACACAGTACTGATCCACCGTACCTATTTGAAGTCCACCGTAACTTACGGTAGGCACCGTAAGTTACGGTGGAGGCGACGAACAAAAGTGTAACTGCTCATTAAAACCGTTTTTAGGGGTGTCTTTTCACATTATTCATCATTGGACGTTTTCTCTGAAGGTTGGGGGCGATTTTGACTGGTTCTTGTTGGTTCCAAACATTTCTAAACATTTGGTTTTGGTTTTTTATTCATATGAACTTGAACTTTGATGTTATGATGATCAACCGAACAATGTCCGGCTAAACTTGTGGTGATCATCTTAGGTGAAGGTTTTCTTAAACTCTTGTGTGTTTGTTCCTTTATTTCTAGAATGATAACATTGTGTTTGCTTTGATTATCATGGTGTATGAGTAATTGATTGTAGCTTGTTAATTGGTATTGCAATTCTAGTCTAAATCGTACGTTCTTGGTGTCGTTGACAATCGAGATATCACGGGAAGGGTTAGGGTTGGATATTGATTGATTGATCATCGGGAAACGACCTCGCATTAACATAATCCGAGTACTTTGTTCTCTTTCATCACAACAATTGTTTATACACGAGTTATGTCTATGTAACTCTTTCTAGTTGGAATTTCACACAAGTGTTAAAAGAAACTGAATCCTAAGATGGTCATTGTTCTCATAATCTGAATTAAAAATCCAATCTTGATTAGTAAGTAATTGATAATTTAGTTTTCTAAAACAAACAATCCAAATCATTATCTTTAATTTCTGCATATTAGGTTAATTGTAGTTAAATTGCAAAGCTATAGGATCAACACATTTTCCACATACTCCCTGAGTTCGATACCCATTTACCACTATCTATTAGTTGTTATTTGGATTAAATTTGCGTGTACTACGACAGCACGTCAGTGTCCCGTTCTTCAAACGCAGACCAACCCAGTCCCATTATTATAACTAGGACGATCCCATCCCTAATTGTAACAACCCTCGGTAAACCATCGCCCTCATAAATATTTTACAAAATGTCCCCATATATCTTATATTACACTCCGTATGTGGAAACCAAGCCCAATATACGTTATAGTTTATAAAATAAATTAAAAATAAGAAATAGTAAGCTGAGGCGGGCCGCGTAGGATCCCACCTCAAGCTCACGCGGGCCGTATGAGAGTGTTGACCGGACTCCGTTGAATTCTTAAGTTCAAGCGGGCCGCGTAAGCTTAAGCTTACATTAACGCGGGCCGCGAGGACTCATAACACACGATCGCACCAGAGGTCGACACGTGTCGACATCGTGTCAATCCTACTTGGTGACCGGACTAAGCTATTGCGTTGACCAAGGTTGACGCGGGCCGCGTAACCTTGGCCTGTATCTTACGCGGGACGCGTGGAAGGCAGATTACACAAGTATAAATAGCAGGCATCAGTTTTCAGTTTCCGTCGCTCATTTTTTATTCTCAATCTCGAATTCTGAAAGCATAGACATAATATTTTGGGTATTATACCCCTAATTAGCGAGGTTCTGCTCCATTGTAAGTATTATAACCCCAGTTTCGTAATAGTTACGCTGCCCGATTGATTTAGGGTTCCGTAACAACTGTCGTGGTTCTGCCCGACGTAGTTGTTGGAATGCCGTCTCGGGGAGGGTATCATTAATAATTTCAAAGGGTTATGGTACTAACCAATGTACATTTGTATAAATTATAGATTATACCCAGGAAACCCTTACGAAAAGCCTAAGACAGCAATGTGAGTTTATCCTCTTTTTGTTAATGTTTTTAGTAATGTTTTACCAAACCTTAAATGTTTTACTATGAATTTTAGCAGTGATTGAGTCTTTGTAGTTATTCAATTACTGCCGGTATGTTGGGGTTTTGTATACAAAATTTTGTACTACTTGCGAGTAGTAAGTCGGGATGACAATGCGTTACCATTGGACAATGAGTTAGCCAATGGGTAATATGACCCACAAGTCAGGATTGATAGTACCAAATGGAGTAATTGTGTAGACATAAACAAAGTGATCACTCTCAATACTGTTCACTGTGACTTTAAACTTGATTAAATTGGGATTCACTCACCAGTATTTCCCGCTGACAAATATTTTTAAAACATGTTTCAGGTAACCCAATGTGAAAGCCAATTAGTAAAAAGCCAGCTGGAGAGCACTGAAGGCTTGGGAAAATGTGGCTATAAAAGTTACCTAATAAACGATGTTTTAAATTCAATAAAATAGGGTTTGTCCCTATAATATATTGTAATAAGAAACTTGGGTTTTGCCCATGTTATTATTAATATAAAAGAAGGTGGTTTTACTCTGATAAACATTTCCTAACTACGGTCCTGATGTAAATTCCGCTGCGAGACTAAATAAAATCTGATACCACCGAACTCTGTGATCACGTCCGCCCGTTCCCGAGGATCAGGGATCGGGGGTTGTGACAGAAGGTGGTATCAGAGCCTAGCCACTGGTCTAAGCCAAAGAAGTGTTCTGTTGACACTTAAATTTTGAATTAATGTTAGGAAATAAAATAAAGAAATATATGCATAACTGTAATTATGTGTTATGTGTTATTTGACTATCTGTTAGTTTTCAGTATGAGTGATCAAGGACCATCAGACGTGAATCGTCAGTTAGCTGATTCACCTAGGAGTGAAGGTACATCTTCACAGCCTGCCCTCTCGGGGTATGTTGCTGATCATGAAGACGGGATATTTGCCTTTAGAGCTAAATCTGAAGAACCATTTCCTACTAAGAAACGAGGATGGTTCAGTAAAGAAGCTTTTGCTCGTAGGAAGAGAATGAGAAAATTGCAACAGCAAAGGGCTTTAGCAGCTATTAAGAGAGAGACATATGCCCATACTCAAGAAATACTTAATAGAAGCCTAGCAAATTTCCATATCTTAGCTACGACTGCTGCTGACCCAAGTCTGGAACAACTAGTAGCCCCACAACCACAAAACCCAGAACAGCCCATGGAAATAGAAAATCAGGAAAACCAAGAAGAGATGTACAACTTTAACCCAGAAGAAATCCCTAGAGTGCCTGCACCAAACCCCATAGACCCGAATTATGACCCATGGTGGGACGACAATAGAGATTTTGTGCAACGTTACCCTATCCAGGATTATCCACCCATACAGAACATAGAAGCTTACCCAGGTATGGACCCTTTAGATCCCTATTACCAAAATGACTATATTAGGGAAATATTAGAGGATCCTTACCAATATCAGGAAATGTCACCCCCATATCAGGAAAATGCAACCCAGATTCCAAACCCAGTCTGAGAACCTGCACCCCCAATGAGTGCAGAAAACATTCAAGAACTTAGGACTTTCGGGGAGGAAATTTTAGAGAATAGTGAGAGAATGCGTCAGGTGGGAGAACGTCTCGTATGGAAGTACGATGAACGTAATATGGATTTTTGGATGAATCCATATCCGTGAATGTTAGAATGGAGGAAGTGGTAGTAATAATAATATAATATAATAAAATAAGATATGTGTGTACGGATGCATATTATTATTTTATTTATGTTGGTATTGTAATTTTTATTTCTGTACTAGTGTGTAATAGACGCATAGTATATGAAAAAGAGTAAGTAGCAATGATCTACGTTTTTGGTTAGATTGTGTGTCATGTGATCAATTATATTACCTACTATATTGTGATATTAATATGGGATAAATGTTTAAAATTCAGATGGCCGACGAAGGAAATCAAGAAAATCTGAATAATGATAACCAGAGTAACATTAACGTGGTTAATGATAATCCGAGTGTCAATAACAATGGAAATCAAGTAGACAACAGTGCTATCCAACATATAGTAGCACAAGGAATTATAGATGCAATGCCATTTATACTTCAAACTGTTAAGGATGCTGACATTAAAAGTAGGCATAGCAGTAAGCGACCACTTGAACCAGAAAACAGCGTGAACAATGGACCTGTACTTCAAATGCCTATTCCCAAAAGAAGAAGAACCATGCCTAACGGTTGTTCTTATAAAGAATTCTGGTCTTGTAAACCAATGGAATTCTCGGGCAATGAAGGGGCCATTGCAACCTTACGCTGGATAGAAAAGACTGAGGCAGTCTTAAGGATAAGCAAATGTGCTGAAGAAGACAAGATACTGTTTGCTTCTAATCTGTTTAAGAATGCAGCACTAGAATGGTGGAACACTATCCTCCAGACAAGAGGAAGTGATCAAACCTATAATATGGAATGGGAAGAATTTAAAAACAAGGTAGAAAGGAAATTCTGCCCACCCAATGAGAAAGAACAGATAGCAAACAAATTCCTAAATCTTAGGATGACTGGTGTAGATAGCAAAGGGTACACAAAGCTATTTTTCGAATATGCTAGGATAGTGCCAACTCTTGCTTCACCAGAACCAGTGTTAATCTCTCGTTATATTTGGGGATTAATAGGGGAGATAAGACACATAGTCAAGGTAGCTAGACCTCAAACCATAGAAGAAGCTGTAGAATTAACAAATACCTTGACTGATGAGTTAGTCCGTACTAGAGAAGAGGATCAGAGGAGGAACTTAACTCAAAGACTTACACAAGAATTTCGTTCCGGAAATTATAATCGTAATAATATGGGTTCTACCTCTGCAACATACTGCAAGGTCTGCAAGAAAAAGCATTCGGGAAAATGCTCCATTCTCTGCAATCATTGTAAGATGCCAGGACACAAGGAAGAAAATTGCAGGAAGAAAACCAGTAATGGATTATGCTACAATTGTGGAGAAAAATGTCATATCAAGCCAAACTGCCCAAAATTAGCTCCAGCTACAGATAACAAAAATACTAAAAATGCTAGAGCATTTGTTTTGACTGCAGATGAAGCCAGAATGATTCCAGATGTCATAGCTGGTACGTTTTTAGTTAATGATGTCTTTGCTAAAGTATTATTTGACTCTGGTGCAAACCAAAGTTTTATTAATACATCGTTTTGCAAATTTCTAAATCAATCATTAACTAAACTACCACTAGAATGCGTAGTAGAGACAGCTAATGGAGAAACTATTAGGATTTCTGAAATCTTGCAGGGAGCAAGAATAGAAATTTTAAATCAGAAGTTTATTGCAAATCTTTATCCTATGAATCTGGGAGGATTTGATATTGTTCTAGGAATGGATTGGTTAATAGCCAATAAAGCTAGTATTTTATGTGATCAAAAGTTAATTCAAGTAAATTCACCAAAAGGTAAAACGATCACAATTAAAGGAGATAAATCTTCTAGGTCTACAAAATTCATATCTGTGATGAAAACTGCAAGTTGTATGAGAAAAGGTTCTATAGTGTATTTGATTTCCATAATCACTAACACTAAAGAAAAAGAACTAAAAGATATTCCAGTAGTATCTCAGTTTTCAGATGTCTTTCCAGAAGAATTGCCAGGACTACCTCCAGACAGAAAAGTTGAATTCAGAATTCATCTAATATCAGGAACGTCACCAATTGCCAAAGCACCTTACCGTTTGGCACCTGCAGAAATGCAAGAATTGAAGAAACAATTAGATGAATTATTGGAAAAATTATTCATACAGCCAAGTTCGTCGCCATGGGGAGCGCCAATACTATTTGTTAAAAAGAAGGACGGATCAATGCGTATGTGCATTGACTACCGTGAATTAAACAAGGTCACGATTAAAAATCGGTACCCATTACCGAGAATCGATGATTTGTTTGATCAACTGCAAGGAGCTCGATTTTTCTCTAAAATCGATTTAAGGTCAGGATATCATCAATTAAAGGTACAGGAAGAGGACATTCCTAAAACTGCTTTTAGAACAAGGTATGGTCATTATGAATTTACTGTCATGCCATTTGGTTTAACCAATGCCCCAGCTGCATTTATGGACATGATGAACCGAATATGTAAGCCATATTTGGATAAATTCATAATTGTTTTTATAGATGATATTCTAATTTACTCTAAGAGTAAAGAGGATCATGCAAGACATTTGCACGCACTTTTAAGTCTGTTAAGAAAGGAAAAACTTTATGCTAAGTTTTCTAAGTGTGAATTTTGGTTAGAACAGGTACAATTCCTTGGACACCTAGTCAATCATGAAGGAATTCATGTGGATCTAACAAAGATCGAGGCAATTACTAAATGGAAAACCCCTGAGTCACCAACTGAGGTTAGAAGTTTCTTAGGATTGGCCGGTTATTATAGAAGGTTTATTAAAGATTTTTCTAGAATAGCCATTCCCTTAACTAAGTTAACCTGTAAATCTGTTAAGTTTGAATGGGGATTTAAACAAGAAGAAGCCTTTAGAATTCTTAAGCAAAGATTAACCCATACACCTAGATTAACCCATGATTTAGAATTAGGAGCTATAATTTTTGCTCTTAAGATTTGGAGACATTACCTTTACGGTAGTAAGTTTACCATATTTACTGATCATAAGAGTTTAAGGTATGTTTTCGGGTAAAAGGAGTTGAATATGAGACAAAGACGCTGGATGGAATTTCTTAGTGATTATGATTGTGATATCCAGTATCATGAAGGAAAAGCAAATGTAGTGGCAGATGCTTTAAGTAGAAAGTATCATGAAAAGCCAAGAAGGGTACGTTCTCTTAAATTAAATCTGCAAGTAGATTTAAATGACCAGATAAGAGAAGCACAAGAATCAGTAATCAAGGATGATTCTGAGAAATTAAAAGGTATGCTAAAAGAATTAAAACAAGGAACGGATGGGATATGGAGATTCCATGAAAAGAGAATGTGGATACCTAAATTAGGAAATCTACGTAATCGTATATTAGAAGAAGCCCATAAATCTAAGTATACGATGCATCCAGGAAGTGATAAAATGTACCAGGATTTAAGGAAAAATTTCTGGTGGATAGGAATGAAAAAGGACATAGCAACCTATGTTTCTAAATGTTTAACTTGCTCACAAGTTAAAGCTGAACATCAGAAACCCTCAGGTTTGTTACAACAATTAGAAATGCCAGTCTGGAAATGGGAATTAATAACAATGGATTTTGTTACTAAATTACCCAAAACTAGGAAAGGAAATGATACAATCTGGGTGATTGTAGATAGACTAACTAAGTCAGCTCATTTTCTACCAATGAAGGAAACAATTAGTATGGAACAATTAGCTAAATTGTATGTAAATGAAATTGTTTCTTTACATGGCATTCCTTTATCCATTGTTTCTGATAGAAATAGTAGATTTACCTCTCATTTTTGGTCAAGTTTCCAAAAGGCAATGGGAACCAAGTTAAAACTAAGTACAGCTTATCATCCACAAACAGATGGACAAAGTGAAAAGACAATTCAAACAATGGAAGATATGCTTAGAGCTTGTGTAATTGATTTTGGAGGTAATTGGGACGATCACTTACCTTTAATAGAATTTTCTTATAATAATAGTTATCACATAAGTATCAATGCTGCACCATTCGAAGCACTCTATGGAAGAAAATGTCGAACCCCAGTCTGTTGGGCAGAAATTGGGGAACAGCAATTATCTGGACCAGAAATAGTGCAGGAAACAACTGACAAGATTATTCAAGTCAAGGAACGACTGAAAGCAGCACGTGATAGACAAAAGAGTTATGCTGATAACCGATGCAAGCCATTGGAATTTCAGGTAGGAGATAAAGTATTATTGAAAGTCTCTCCTTGGAAAGGAGTGGTAAGATTCATCAAACGAGGGAAGTTAAGTCCCAGGTATGTTGGACCTTTTAAGATTATTAGAAGAATAGGACCTGTAGCCTATCAGCTACAACTGCCAGAGGAAATGGCAGGAATACATGATGTGTTTCATGTATCTAATCTTAAAAAGTGTTTAGCTGATGAATCACTGATAGTGCCTCTTAAGGATATAGAAGTAAATGAACAACTTAAATTTGTAGAAAGACCTCTACAGATTGAAGATAGGAAAGTCAAGAATCTCAAACATAAGAGACTAGTTCTAGTCAAAGTGAAGTGGCACTCCAAAAGAGGACCTGAGTACACATGGGAGCTTGAGTCAGAAATGAAAAGGAAATATCCGCACTTGTTTCAGTAGATCTCGAGGACGAGCTCTAAAGTAAGGTGGGGAGAATGTAACAACCCTCGGTAAACCATCGCCCTCATAAATATTTTACAAAATGTCCCCATATATCTTATATTACACTCCGTATGTGGAAACCAAGCCCAATATACGTTATAGTTTATAAAATAAATTAAAAATAAGAAATAGTAAGCTGAGGCGGGCCGCGTAGGATCCCACCTCAAGCTCACGCGGGCCGTATGAGAGTGTTGACCGGACTCCGTTGAATTCTTAAGTTCAAGCGGGCCGCGTAAGCTTAAGCTTACATTAACGCGGGCCGCGCGGACTCATAACACGCGATCTCACCAGAGGTCGACACGTGTCGACATCGTGTCAAGCCTACTTGGTGACCGGACTAAGCTATTGCGTTGACCAAGGTTGACGCGGGCCGCGTAACCTTGGCCTGTATCTTACGCGGGACGCGTGGAAGGCAGATTACACAAGTATAAATAGCAGGCATCAGTTTTCAGTTTTCGTCGCTCATTTCTTATTCTCAATCTCGAATTCTGAAAGCATAGACATAATATTTTGGGTATTATACCCCTAATTAGCGAGGTTCTGCTCCATTGTAAGTATTATAACCCCAGTTTCGTAATAGTTACGCTGCCCGATTGATTTAGGGTTCCGTAACAACTGTCGTGGTTCTGCCCGACGTAGTTGTTGGAATGCCGTCTCGGGGAGGGTATCATTAATAATTTCAAAGGGTTATGGTACTAACCAATGTATATTTGTATAAATTATAGATTATACCCAGGAAACCCTTACGAAAAGCCTAAGACAGCAATGTGAGTTTATCCTCTTTTTGTTAATGTTTTTGGTAATGTTTTACCAAACCTTAAATGTTTTACTAAGAATTTTAGCAGTGATTGAGTCTTTGTAGTTATTCAATTACTGCCGGTATGTTGGGGTTTTGTATACAAAATTTTGTACTACTTGCGAGTAGTAAGTCGGGATGACAATGCGTTACCATTGGACAATGAGTTAGCTAATGGGTAATATGACCCACAAGTCAGGATTGATAGTACCAAATGAAGTAATTGTGTAGACATAAACAAAGTGATCACTCTCAATACTGTTCACTGTGACTTTAAACTTGATTAAATTGGGATTCACTCACCAGTATTTCCCGCTGACAAATATTTTTAAAACATGTTTCAGGTAACCCAATGTGAAAGCCAATTAGTAAAAAGCCAGCTGGAGAGCACTGAAGGCTTGGGAAAATGTGGCTATAAAAGTTACCTAATAAACGATGTTTTAAATTCAATAAAATAGGGTTTGTCCCTATAATATATTGTAATAAGAAACTTGGGTTTTGCCCATGTTATTATTAATATAAAAGAAGGTGGTTTTACTCTGATAAACATTTTCTAACTACGATCCTGATGTAAATTCCGCTGCGAGACTAAATAAAATCTGATACCACCGAACTCTGTGATCACGTCCGCCCGTTCCCGGGGATCAGGGATCGGGGGTTGTGACACTAATCATGAAAATCATTCACATTTCGATAATACGCATTTGTTTTGTAAAACCGGCATATTTAGTATGAATCATTCGTAAACCATTTGAGTTCAATGAAAAACACAAATCATTTGTGTTAGTTAAAACGTGTTGTAACATGGTTTAGAAATATATAGTTTTTGTTCCATCAAAAACCTCGTATGTTCTTGTAAAACGTGCTTGTCTAAAAATATGCAATCTTTGTTCATCGAAAACTTTGTATGTTTCTACAAAACGTGCATGTCTTTCCACCCCGAAAACATTTATAAAAATGTAAAACCGTAAAAAGGTGGGGTTATGAACTCACCTGAATTACCTTGTGCAAAGCTAGCTAATTACGACTTCGTGATGTCGTTTCCAAGACTTGGCTTGCTAGCGTGCATTCTACAATATTCCTAACACGGAATATCATATAAGTTTCTAAATAAACGCAGTAGCTAAACTACATGTCATCGAGCTCTACCGAATCATTAACCGAACGACTCAATGGTTAAGTTGTTAAGTTAATGGAAACGATTACGTCATATTTGATAAGTATCGTTTATCGTCGATAATAACTAATAAGTCTTGAAAAGACTTGATTCTCGAGATATTTAAAAATAAATAAATATTTATATCAATTTATATAAATATATTGTCAAGATCGCTAGGCGTCCCGAGAAGTCGTTTGTGTATATAGAAATATTCGTATGAAAGTAATATATAATAAACTTGTATTATATATATTACGTCTTGTACATATTTGCCAGGGTTTACGTATATGTCGTTTCGGCATATGAAATAATTATAAAAAGTTATATTTATTCTATAAAATTGTCATCGAGTTGTTGTGTTCGAAAATAAATATATAACTATATTTTTTTATACAAGAATTCGTGTTGTACGAAATTTGAAATAAATACAAACTATATTTATTTTATAAAACGAATTCGAGTCGTTTGGTATTTGAAATAAATATGAAACTATTTTTATCTTATAAAAGAAGCGTCGTGTAGTTTGATATTCGAAATAAATATACACCATATTCATTTTTATGAAAAGAGGTCGTATTATTCGATACTTGAAACAATCTACATAATTACATTGATCTTATAAAAGTTTTGTCGAATTTTCAAAGCTTAAATTAAATATAATAACTATATTTATTAGTTGTAAATAAATTTCGAATCGTCGTTTTCGTGAGTTGTAAAGCACTGTCGAAAGTAATCGTATATTTGTATTTGTTTTTCTGAAAGATTATTTTGTATCTGATGGTTTTGGTTTATAATAAAACGCGTTATTTTTACGGATTTTCTCGAAAAACGGGCAGAGTTTCCTCTGTTTTTGGACGCCCCCGACAACACAAGTTGTCATTATTTTTCAAAATTCAACAATTTGCAACAATGTATACGTATATAATCAATTTATAAAAACATGACAATAAATCAAAGTATATTTTAACTATCATTTCGTCATTTTGTTTGGTTCGAGCTCGTTTTCACGTGACAATAAAATTATATAAAATAAAGAAATAATCGCGACTTAAACTTTTACCATCTTCAGTGTCGAAACGTCGAACAGGTTGACTGAGTCAACCGGGTTGACTCGCTGAGTTGACTCGCTTGACCGAGTCAACCGAGACCGAAACTGAATCTGACCGAAACCACTTGACCCGAACATCGAACTGAGTTGACCCATCTTGACTGTGTTGACTCGCACCGAGCTGAGTCGACTCGGTGAACCGCATCCAAATCTGAAGTTGACTGGTCATGAACGAGACCCGAATCTGTCCAAAACAAAACCCGGTGCAAATAATAACCACCACTGCCGTGTCTTGCCGGCGACCACCCAGAACCCGAGACGCGGCTGTGACCCAAACCAAACTCAAGCCAAAACATCATCATCATCATCATGTAACTCGACGGACTGAAACAAGAACCACCGGTCCGAGACGAGTGTGACAAGTGTGCTCTGTAATCGATGAACAATTCAAAGCAATGTTAATTATCAATAAAACAATGTGTTTTGGTGTTATTATATGTGTATTTGTGTTTTATGATTTTACGATTCGATTCGATTCCGATTTCAAGCTTTAAATCGCTTTCTGGAAAGTTATACGCAAACTGGTGCGTAAACGCACTCAGTTTAATGCGACAAACACTCCGGAATAGTGAAATAGGCTTAACATACCTTTAATAACCTTCACATAACTTAGAAATAAGTTTTGGATGGTTTGGTGTGTTGAAAACAAGTCTGTTCGATCGCAGGGACTATTTGTGTCAAACTGCAAAACTATACCGATTCGTATGGTATCGAAGAGTCCGGAACTTGATCATAAGCTAAACATACCATAAATAACCTAAAAATAGCTTAGAAATAAGCTTTGAGGGGTTCGGTGTGTGAAAACATTCTTATTTGATCTTACAGGGACTAAAAGTGTCAAAAACGACGTAAGTTTGCATTTTCGCGCATATCTTAAGTTCTGACCACATCTGGACATCCAAAATTTTTGTACACACTAAAATATTTTTATTTTAGTGATCGGCAAGCAAAAACTTCATTCGTTTCGCAATTTGGATCGTTTTCGCGTCCGTTACGACTTCCGTCGTAATTAACCGAACAACGTAACCGTACAGCCAAACGAACCGACACCCGAGATGTTTTCAAGCATATTTCATGTTCCCTATGTTTTAACATCATTGTGGAGCTTGAAAATGGGTTTGAAGGGTGTTAGAAGTGCCGATACGCAACGAAACAAGGTGTAGGGGCTAAACTGTCATTTTATGAAAGTTGCTGGTCTGCAGGTAGCTTACGGACCGTATGCCCATACCCTTACGGTCCGTAAGGCAGGCCCAACGACCAGAAACTTGTTTTCAGCTGCTGTTTGATAATTCAGGCCCTTGTATGCAAATTCCATGTTTTGGGGAGCAAGTTATCTCTTCTCCAAGGCTTCTAATCAGCTCCTAACAATTGTATGGCTAAGATCTTTCCCTCTTTAGCAAGGAATGATCCTAATGGTTTTGCAAAAACTATAAATAGCAAGGCCATTCATTGTTTCATTTGCTCATTCTCTCATTCTCTTCTCTACAATCTGATTTGGGAGCTCTCTCAAGTGTTTGGAGCTTTCTAATCTGATTATTCTTTGTAGAAAAGTTAGCTAGGACCTATTGTAAGTCTTCTTTCATGCTTATTCTTTATGTTTAAGCAGAAAGTCAAACAGTTTGGCCAACAGTTTGACTTTCGGTTTTAACCATCAATTGGTCAAGTTAAAGTTCAATTGAACTTTGTAACGTGATTGTAATCACGATGGTTATAATCCTTAGCGATTATACCTACTGATTACCACGTTAACTAGGCGTAGTGACGAGTCAAAGTTTCAGTCAAAATGCGTTTTAGCACGCATTTTGCAACGGAACTATTTTCGGGTATCAAAACCCATTGTTTTGATACCAAATCAGTTTTATAAGTTAGTTAAACATGTTTTGACATGTTTAACTCGTCACTATTAGTTTAGTGCTTGTTTAGGTTCGTAAGTTAAGCGGTCTAAGCAACCGCTTAGACTTTCGAACCCGACCCGTTTAGTCGATCATTTGGATCCGACCAAGCTTGATTAGTGATCATAGTTGCATAGGGAATAACCACTGAGGTTATACCTTATGATCACATAGGATTGGTTAGTTATTTGTCAAGTAGCTTGTATGCCCATAAGAAATGACCAAAACGCCCTTTTGAAGCATAAATCCGTATTTTACATATGTGAACATATTTTTGACATATAATCTGATTTAGTAACATGTTTAGGTATTATTGGGCATATAAGACTTGACATAGCACATAGTTAACCATCCGAACATAGTTTTGCGCGAACGACGCGTTAAAGTAGCATAAGCTACCTTAATGGGTCGTAACGGGTCAAAAGTGTAACAACCCTCGGTAAAACCAACACCCTCAGTATATTTTCCGACACCCTATTATGTCTTAAAATATTCCAATATGTCTTATATTACAGCCCTTATGTGAAAACCGAGCTTGAGTTATGTTATAATTTATAAAATTAAGTAAAAACATGAAATATTGAGTTGAGGCGGGCCGCATAGACCCACCCCAACATCTCACGCGGGCGGTATAAGGACTGAGACCGGACTTCATTGACTTCTTAAGTTGATACGGGCCGCGTTAGCTTAAGCTTACACTTACGCGGTCCGCTAGAGATTGTGAAACGCGGATGCATCCTGAGTTGACACGTGTCATCATCGTGTCAAGCCTAGTGGTGATCCGGACAAGCTATGCGTTGACCCTCGGTTTGACGCAGGCCACGTAAGGCTTAGCCTTACTTTACGCGGGCCACCTGGAAGTCCTATATCACAACTATAAATAGCAGGCATCAGTTTTCAATTTCCGTCGCTCATTTACAAATCTCAATCTCGAATTCTGAAAGTATTAAGCATAATATTTGGGTATTATACCCCTAATTAGCAAGGTTCTGCTCCGTTGTAAGTATTATAACCCCAGTTTCGTAATAGTTACGCTGCCCGATTGATTTAGGGTTCCGTAACAACTGTCGTGGTTCTGCCCGACCTAGTTGTTGGAATGCCGTCTCGGGGAGGGTATTATTAATATTTTCAAAGGGTTATGATACTAACCAATGTACATTTGTAAAAATTATAGATTATATCCAGGAAACCCTTACGAGAAGCCTAAGATAGCAATGTGAGTAATCTCCTTTTTGTTAACAGTTTTACAAAACCTTAATTGTTTTACAATGTGATTAAGCGGTGATTGAGTCTTTGTAGTCTTCAATTACTGCCGGTATGTTGGGGTTTTGTATACAAAATTTGTACTACTTGTGAGTAGTAAGTCAAGGTTGACAGTACGTTACCATTGGACAATGAGTTAGCCAATGTGTAATATGACCCACAAGTCAGTGGATTGATAGTACCAAATGGAGTATTTGTGTAGACATAAACATTGTAATCGTCCTCGATACTGTTTTAATAGATAAAATGTTTCTTGATTAAACTGGGATTCACTCACCAGTATTTCCGACTGACAAATGTTTTTAAAACGCGTTTCAGGTAACCCAATGTGACAGCCAATTAATAGAAAGCCAGCTGGAGAGCACTAAAGGCTTTGGGGATAATGTGGCTATAAAAGTTACCTAATAAACGATGTTTTAAATTCAATAAGATAGGGTTCATCCCTATAAATGTATTGTAATATGAAACTTGGGTTTTACCCATGTGATTGTTAATATGAATTAAGGTGGTTTTACTCTGATAAACATTTCCTAACTACGGTCCTGATGAAAATTTATGCTGCGAGATTTAAATAACCTGATACCACCACAACTGAGATCGCGTCCGCCCGTTCCCGGGAATAAGGGATCGGGGGTTGCGACAGGAGGTGGTATCAGAGCCTAGCCACTGGTCTGAGCCAAAGAAGTGTTCTGCTGACACTTAAATTATAAATTTTGTGTTAGGAAATAAATTACGGAAATACGTGCATAACTGTAATTATTTGTTATGTGTTATTTGACTATTTATTAGTTTTCAGTATGAGTGATCAAGGACCATCAGACGTGAATCGTCAGTTGTCTGAATCACCTAGGAGTGAAGGTACCTCATCACAGCCTGCCCTTTCGGGGTATTCTGCTGATCAGGAGGATGGAATATTTGCCTTTAGAGCTCAATCTGAAGAGCCATTCCCTAATAAGAAACGAGGATGGTTCAGTAAAGAAACTTTTGCTCGTAGGAAGAGAATGCGAAAACTGCAACAGCAAAGGGCTTTAGCAGCTATTAAGCGAGAGACAGATGCCCATACTCAAGATATTCTTAATAGAAGCCTAGCTAATTTCCATATCTTAGCTACAACTACTGTTGACCTAAGTCTGGAACAATTAGTAGCCCCACAACCACAAAACCCAGAACAACCCATGGAAATAGAAAACCAGGAAAACCAAGTGGAGATGCATGACTTTAATCCAGAAGAAATCCCTAGGGTACCTGCACCAAATCCCCTAGACCCGAATTATGACCCCTGGTGGGATGACAATAGGGACTTTGTGCAACGTTACCCTATTCAGGATTATCCACCCATACAGAATATAGAAGCCTACCCAGGTATGGACCCTTTAGATCCCTATTATCATGATAACTATATTAGGGAGATATTAGAGGATCCTTACCAATTTCAGGAACTGTCACCCCCATATCAGGAACATGCACCCCAGATTCCAAACCCAGTCCGAGAACCTGCACCCCCAATGAGTGCAGAAAACGTTCAAGAACTTAGGAATTTCGGGGAAGAAATTTTAGAGAGCAGTGAGAGAATGCGTTAGGTGGGAGAGCGTCTCGTATGGAAATACGATGAACGCAATATGGATTTTTGGATAAATCCATATCCGTGAATGAAATGGTGAAACGATGGTAGTAATAATAATAAAATAAAATATGTGTGTACGGATGCATATTACTATTAGTGTAATTTCTTTCTGTTGGTATATGAAAATAGAGTACAAGTCGCAATGATCGACGTTTTTTGCTAGATTGCATGTCATATGATTAATTATATTAAGATATTATTTGTGATATTAATATGGAGTAATTGTTAAAAATTCAGATGGCCGACGAAGGAAATCAGGGAAATCTGAATAACGATAACCAGAGTAACATTAACGTGGTTAATGATAATCCAAGCATCAATAACCATGGAAATCAAGTGGATAATAGTGCTATCCAACACATAGTGGCACAAGGAATTATAGATGCAATGCCATTTATTCTTCAAACTGTTAAAGATGCTGATAATAAAAGTAAGCATAGCAGTAAGAGACCAGTTGAACCAGAAAACAGCGTAAACAATGGACCTGTACTTCAATTGCCTATTCCCAAAAGAAGAAGAACCATGCCTTATGGTTGTTCTTATAAAGAATTCTGGTCTTGTAAACCAATGGAATTCTCAGGCAATGAAGGAGCCATTGCAACCTTACGCTGGATAGAAAAGACTGAGGCAGTCTTAAGGATAAGTAAGTGTGATGAAGAAGATAAGATATTGTTTGCTTCTAATCTATTTAAGAATGCAGCATTAGAATGGTGGAACACTATCCTCCAGACAAGAGGAAGTGATCAAACCTACAATATGGAATGGGAAGAATTTAAGAATAAGGTAGAAAGGAAATTCTGCCCACCCAATGAGAAGGAACAGATAGCAAACAAATTCCTAAACCTTAGGATGACTGGTGTGGATAGTAAGGGATACACTAAGTTATTCTTTGAATATGCTAGAATAGTGCCAACTCTTGCTTCACCAGAACCAGTGTTAATCTCCCGTTATATCTGGGGATTAATAGGAGAGATAAGACATGTAGTCAAGGCAGCTAGACCTCAAACCATAGAAGAAGCTGTAGAACTAGCCAATACTTTGACTGATGAATTAGTTCGTACCCGAGAAGAGGATCAAAGGAGAAACCTAACCTAGAAATTGACTCAAGAATTTCGTTCTGGAAATTCTAACCGTGGGAGAAATGTAGGTTCCACCTCTGCACCATACTACAAGGTCTGCAAGAAAAAGCACTCGGGAAAATGTTCCAATCTCTGCAATTACTGCAAGATGCCAGGACACAAGGAAGAAAATTGCAAGAGGAAATCCAGTAATGGATTATGTTACAACTGCGGGGAAAAAGGTCATATCAGGCCGAACTGCCCAAAATTAACTCCAGTTCCAGATAACAAGAACACTAAAAATGCTGGAGCATTTGTTTTAACTGCAGATGAAGCCAAGATGATTCCAGATGTCATAGCTGGTACGTTTTTAGTTAATGATATTTTTGCTAAAGTATTATTTGACTCTGGTGCAAACCAAAGTTTTATTAATACGTCGTTTTGCAAAATTTTAAATCAGTCATTAACTAAACTACCACTAGAATGCTTAGTAGAAACAGCCAATGGAGAAACCATTAGGATTTCTGAAATCTTGCAGGGAGCAAGTATAGAAATTTCAAATCAGAAATTTATTGCAAACCTTTATCCCATGAATCTGGCAGTATTTGATGTTGTTTTAGGAATGGATTGGTTAATAGCCAATAAAGCCAATATTTTATGTGATCAAAAGTTAATCCAAGTAAATTCACCAAAAGGTAAAACGATCACAATTAAAGGAAATAAGTCCTCTAAATCCACTAAATTCATCTCTGTGATGAAAACTGCAAGTTGTATAAGAAAAGGTTCCATAGTGTATTTGATTTCTATAATCACTAACACTAAAGGAAAGGATTTAAAAGATATTCCAGTAGTATCTCAGTTTTCAGATGTCTTTCCAGAATAATTGCCAGGACAACCTCCAGACAGAGAAGTTGAATTCAGAATTCACCTGCTACCAGGAACATCACCGATTGCCAAAGCACCTTACCGTTTGGCACCCACCGAAATGCAGGAACTGAAGAAACAATTAGATGAATTGTTAGAAAAGGGATTCATACAACCAAGTTCGTCGCCATGGGGAGCACCGATACTGTTTGTTAAAAAGAAGGACGGATAAATGCGTATGTGCATTGACTACCGTGAATTGAACAAAGTCACGATTAAGAATCGGTACCCAATACCGAGAATCGATGATTTGTTTGATCAGCTGCAAGGAGCTCGATTTTTCTCTAAAATCGATTTAAGGTCAGGATATCATCAATTAAAGGTACAGGAAGAGGACATTCCTAAGACCGCATTTAGAACGAGGTATGGTCATTATGAATTTACTGTCATGCCATTTGGTTTAACCAATGCCCCAGCTGCATTTATGGACATGATGAACCGAATATGTAAGCCATATTTGGATAAATTCATAATTGTATTTATAGATGATATTTTAATTTACTCTAAGAATAAAGAGGATCATGCAAAGCATTTGCACGCACTTTTAAGTTTATTAAGAAAGGAAAAGCTTTATGCTAAATTCAACAAGTGCGAATTTTGGTTAGAACAGGTACAATTCCTTGGACACCTAGTTAACCATGAAGGAATTCATGTAGATCCAACAAAGATTGAAGCAATTACGAAATGGAAAACCCTTGAGTCACCAACTGAGGTTAGAAGTTTCTTAGGATTGGCCGGTTATTATAGAAGGTTTATTCAAGATTTTTCTAGAATAGCCATTCCCTTAACTAAGCTAACCTGTAAATCTGTTAAGTTTGAATGGGGAGTAAAACAAGAAGAAGCCTTTAGAATTCTTAAGCAAAGATTGACCCATACACCTATATTAGCATTACCAGAAGGAAATGAAGATTTTGTAGTTTATTGTGATGCTTCTAAACTAGGTTATGGATGTGTGTTGATGCAACGACAAAAGGTTATAGCTTATGCATCTAGACAACTTAAGAATCATGAAGAGAATTATTCAACCCATGATTTGGAATTAGGAGCTATAATTTTTGCTCTTAAGATTTGGAGACATTATCTTTATGGTAGTAAGTTTACCATATTTACCGATCATAAGAGTTTAAGGTATGTTTTCAAACAAAAGGAATTGAATATGAGGCAAAGACGTTGGATGGAATTTCTTAGTGATTATGATTGTGATATCCAGTATCATGAAGGAAAAGCAAATGTAGTGGCAGATGCTTTAAGCCGAAAATATCATGAAAAGCCAAAAATGATACGTTCTCTTAAATTAAATCTGCAAGTAGATTTAAATGATCAGATAAGAGAAGCACAAGAATCAGTAATCAAGGATGATTCTGAAAAATTAAAAGGTATGTTAAAAGAATTAAAACAAGGAACAGATGGAATTTGGAGATTCCATGAAAATAGAATGTGGATACCTAAATTAGGAAACCTACGTCATCGCATATTAGAAGAAGCCCATAAATCTAAGTATACGATGCACCCAGGAAGTAATAAAATGTACCAGGATTTAAGGAAAAATTTCTGGTGGATAGGAATGAAAAAGGACACAGCAGCCTATGTTTCTAAATGTTTAACTTGCTCACAAGTTAAAGCTGAACATCAGAAACCCTCAGGTTTGTTACAGCAATTAGAAATGCCAGTTTGGAAATGGGAATTAATAACAATGGATTTTGTTACTAAATTACCCAAAACTAAGAAAGGAAATGATACAATCTGGGTGATTGTAGATAGACTAACCAAGTCAGCTCATTTTCTACCAATGAAGGAAACAATTAGTATGGAACAACTAGCTAAATTATATGTAAATGAAATTGTTTCTTTACATGGCATTCCTTTATCAATTGTTTCTGATAGGGACAGTCGATTTACCTCTCATTTTTGGTCAAGTTTCCAAAAGGCAATGGGAACTAAGTTAAAATTAAGTACTGCTTATCACCCACAAACAGACGGACAAAGCGAAAGAACAATTCAGACAATGGAGGATATGCTTAGAGCTTGTGTAATCGATTTCGGAAGTAATTGGGACGATCACTTACCTTTAATAGAATTTTCTTATAATAATAGTTATCACACAAGTATCAATGCTGCACCATTTGAAGCACTTTATGGACGAAAGTGTCGAACCCCAGTCTGTTGGGCAGAAATTGGGGAAAAGCAACTATCTGGACCTGAGATAGTGCAAGAGACAACCGATAAAATTATTCAAGTCAAGGAACGACTGAAAGCCACATGTGATCGACAGAAAAGCTATGCTGATAACCGACGCAAGCCATTGGAATTTCATATAGGAGATAAAGTATTATTGAAAGTCTCTCCTTGGAAAGGAGTGGTAAGATTCATCAAACGGGGAAAGCTAAGTCCCAGGTATGTTGGACCTTTTGAGATTATTAGAAAAATAGGACCTGTAGCCTATCAGCTACAACTGCCAGAGGAAATGGCAGGAATACATGATGTATTTCATGTATCAAATCTCAAGAAGTGTTTAGCTGATGAATCACTGATAGTACCTCTTAAGGATATAGAGGTAAATGAACAACTCAAGTTTGTAGAAAGACCTCTACAAATTGAAGACAGGAAAGTCAAGAATCTCAAACACCAGAGACTAGTTCTAGTCAAAGTAAAGTGGGACTCCAAAAGAGGACCTGAGTATACATGGGAACTCGAGTCAGAAATGCAAAAGAAAATATCCATACTTATTCCAGTAGATCTCGAGGACGAGCTCTAAAACAAGGTGGGGAGAATGTAACAACCCTCGGTAAAACCAACACCCTCAGTATATTTTCCGACACCCTATTATGTCTTAAAATATTCCAATATGTCTTATATTACACCCCTTATGTGAAAACCGAGCTTGAGTTATGTTATAATTTATAAAATTAAGTAAAAACATGAAATATTGAGTTGAGGCGGGCCGCGTAGACCCACCCCAACATCTCACGCGGGCGGTATAAGGACTGAGACCGGACTTCGTTGACTTCTTAAGTTGATACGGGCCGCGTAAGCTTAAGCTTACACTTACGCGGGCCGCTAGAGATTGTGAAACGCGGATGCATCCTGAGTTGACACGTGTCGTCATCGTGTCAAGCCTAGTGGTGATCCGGACAAGCTATGCGTTGACCCTCGGTTTGACGCGGGCCGCGTAAGGCTTAGCCTTACTTTACGCGGGCCGCCTGGAAGTCCTATATCACAACTATAAATAGCAGGCATCAGTTTTCAATTTCCGTCGCTCGTTCACAAATCTCAATCTCGAATTCTGAAAGTATTAAGCATAATATTTGGGTATTATACCCCTAATTAGCGAGGTTCTGCTCCGTTTTAAGTGTTATAACCCCAGTTTCGTAATAGTTACGCTGCCCGATTGATTTAGGGTTCCGTAACAACTGTCGTGGTTCTGCCCGATGTAGTTGTTGGAATGCCGTCTCGGGGAGGGTATTATTAATATTTTCAAAGGGTTATGATACTAACCAATGTACATTTGTAAAAATTATAGATTATATCCAGGAAACCCTTACGAGAAGCCTAAGATAGCAATGTGAGTAATCTCCTTTTTGTTAACAGTTTTACAAAACCTTAATTGTTTTACAATGTGATTAAGCGGTGATTGAGTCTTTGTAGTCTTCAATTACTGCCGGTATGTTGGGGTTTTGTATACAAAATTTGTACTACTTGTGAGTAGTAAGTCAAGGTTGACAGTACGTTACCATTGGACAATGAGTTAGCCAATGTGTAATATGACCCACAAGTCAGTGGATTGATAGTACCAAATGGAGTATTTGTGTAGACATAAACATTGTAATCGTCCTTGATATTGTTTTAATCGATAAAATGTTTCTTGATTAAACTGGGATTCACTCACCAGTATTTCCGACTGACAAATGTTTTTAAAACGCGTTTCAGGTAACCCAATGTGACAGCCAATTAATAGAAAGCCAGCTGGAGAGCACTAAAGGCTTTGGGGATAATGTGGCTATAAAAGTTACCTAATAAACGATGTTTTAAATTCAATAAGATAGGGTTCATCCCTATAAATGTATTGTAATATGAAACTTGGGTTTTACCCATGTGATTATTAATATGAATTAAGGTGGTTTTACTCTGATAAACATTTCCTAACTACGGTCCTGATGAAAATTTCCGCTGCGAGATTTAAATAACCTGATACCATCACAACTGAGATCGCGTCCGCCCGTTCCCGGGAATAAGGGATCGGGGGTTGCGACAAAAAGCACTTAGGTTAAGTTCCGATTTAGGATGTAGGCTTTGTTAAACCATATCACATGAGTTCCAACACTCATTTGGTTTACAAGACCTCAATCTATCCGATCTTCCGATTTAGGTGTTGATTTATTTACTAGTGATCCGATTACTAGGTACTACTTGAATTTCCTTGGTTTGTCTGAGCTTCGCTAAGTTCTTTAGATCAAGGATACCCTATCATTCAATGTGAGTACATAGTTCCCCTATTTTACTGTTTTCAATTGTTTTGGGGTGATTCATATGTATTAAAACGATTTCGATATTTTAACGATGTTTTCAAAAACGATTAAGATGGTTTATATTAAACTAAATACGTTTTCGATAATGTGAACGAAACTTGTTGGTTGTAACTACATAACGAATGACATTCATTAGCATTGATCAAGCCGACCAGTATTAGGTTATGGTACCATAGGATCTGACAAATCCCGTTATCAGACTACACCCATAGTTATGTGTGGGGGTTATGTAGGTAACGACCGAATCTGATGATTGTTAACTTACCCTTTGGTGGTTTGTTAATGCGATAGACGAGGTAGTCGAGTCACGAAGGTTTGAATGTTATTAGCGAGATGACCAAAAGTAGTTTCACAATTAAAACGAAAACGATTTTGGGACGAATTAAACGATTTGGAACGACTTAAACGAAATAAACAATTTGAACGAACGATTGGTTTTGGGTTGAGATTAGGTAATGGGATGGGTGTAACATGATAAAAGCATGGTAGATACGCCGCTGGTACATCTTATATATAAGTGCTATTATCATATTACATTTCATGTCATTATTTAGTTCACTTGGGAAACGATTTGGAACGATGTCACACAACGAGGTTTTCGAAATGATATAAAACATACGAGTTTTATTAACAAGTTTTTAACGAGATGTTTTACGAATTCGTTTACTAAAACAAAAGCTTTTGGGTTAAGAATCATGGCTATGAGATTTTATAAATTATAACCATCTTGATTTGAGTTGGTTAATCATGTTGCAATACTATACACTTTTCAAAACAAGGTTTTCGAGGTATTGCAATATATGTAAACAAGCCATGATTCCGATACTCTTACAAAAACCTATGTACTCGCCAGCATTCCTTTGCTGACTATGTTTTTACATATGTTTCAGGTGATAATGCTTGATGTTGATTGCTAGGAAGCAAGTTCACTTAGGATCCGGACGTGGCTTTAGTGACTTAAAAACGATAATAGACGATGTTCAATTTGTTTGTTTGGTTTAAGACAATGTAAATTACTTAATGAATCAATAAAACGAAACTTTTAATTACCATGGTTGTTGAAACGATGATTTTGTTGCAACACTCCCCGACGTTTCCGCCACGGTTTTGTTGTTTTAACGTGGTCGGGGTATGACAACGAGGACCACCGGTTCAAGACGAGGACCACCGGTTCGAGACGTGACCGCCGCTCACCACCACCACCACCGGTACTCTCTCTCTCCTCTTCGTCCCTTCTGCCTTTCTCTCTCTGTGTAGCGCCGTCGTATGCCACCACCATCTGGTGGTGGCAGCCGTAAATCAGAAATCGGAGGGGGGGGGGTGTTCGGTGTGAGTGGGTTGTCGGAAATCAGGAAGATCGGAGGAAGGGGGAGTGTTTGTCGGAGAGAACCACCGCCGGAAAACCTCCACCGGCTACGCCGGTCTTGCCGGCCGGAGTCCGGTCACCTTGTCGAAGAGAGTGAGAGAGCATGGTGTGGGTGTGAGTGTTGTCTGTATTGTTGCAAATGAGAAGTAAAAGACCCTAAGGTCATATATATATATATATATATATATATATATATGCTGGTTTAGGCTTGTGGGTTTTGGGCTTGGGCCCAAGGCCCACGAGCCCAAATCTTGCGTTTTTAGTGGCCCGATCCGTTCCTGAAACCCGCTTTTGAGCCCGATCTTCGTGGAACATCGTATAGTAAAGTTTTAGGGTAAAAAATACTTAAAATCATGTCTTTTATTGTCGTTAGGCGTGTACGCTTGTTAGTTACGCTAAAAACGCGTAAATTACATAGGTCGTCGTTTCTGAACCATTTTTCAATCCGGTTTCGACTACCGTTAATAATATTTAATTACGAAGTTAATTATATCGTAAAATTTCAGTTCTGAAGGTGATACGCGTCTCCGTTGCTTCTGTTTCATCGTTGATTGTCGATGCGTTACTGTTTCCGCGTTTTTCGTTCGCGTTTGCGGTTTGTGTTGTTTGAAAGCATAATAGTTTCGAAATACGAAATGCATAAGTATATGTTATATGTATAAACTTTGTAATCGACGGCGTTGCCAGTATTTTGTACGGTGTCAGTTCGTTATCGTTTATCGTTGCGCAGTTGTTTCGAAAATCACAATATGTGCACTGTAGCGTCCGATAAGCGTTCCTAGGCACTCTAAAGGCCTAATTAAGTTAATTTGCATCTTAAACACTATTTATTTTCGTTTTAAACATCTGTTAATCGTGCAATTAAGAGCCGTAAATCACCGGTTGTCACACCGACACTACTACACACTCTAAAGATGGATGATGGATGAATGTGGTGGATCATGGTGTTGTGGAGGTAGAGTGGTGGCATGTGTGAGATAACTGCTTTGCCAAGGGATGGATTGCAATTTAACCAAGCACCCCTATTTATAGTTGGAAACAGACAGTTTTCACGGTCCCGTGCCCGGATGGCACGGCCCCGTGCCCCCTTCTTCTCTGTCTTCATTTAATGAGTTGGGTCAGTCCGTATGTTTGTGCGGCCCTGTGTGTCAATGACACACCCCCATGGCCAATGTACTTGTTGTACATTCCATGATTTGCATATCAGGGAATTGACCACGACCCGTGTCCATGGGGACACAGCCCCGTATCTCTTGTCTGCTTCTGTTTGTCTTTTTCTTACTGGAATCTTGAGTGGGGCACAACCCCATGCCTTGGTGGCACGACCCCGTGCTTGTATTCTAATTTGTTGTTTTTGGTCTTGGGGTGAAGCTCAGAGGGTTGGTATGATGTATCAACTTCTCTTCTTTTGTATTCATATTGGTGTTTGTCGTTAATTTGTTCCTTTTGTACATTGATGTGTTAAAAATGCAACATATAAATTTCATCAAATGAGGCATAAAACTAACCCTTTTTTAGTACTAATGTTGGAAAAAGTGTGCTTTTGTCTTCCTTTTGTATTTTCAGGATTAAATGAGCTCAAATTAACAAAAGAAGCAAAAAGACATCAAAATCTAACATAAATACAAGAAAAGGAACAAGACGTGACATGCCCGACCCCACGACAGCATCTTCCCAAGCAAAACAAGAGATCAGAAGCCTGAACACGCCCCGTGCTCAGCCAGCACGGGGGCGTGCCCAAGTGTCAGCAGAAAAGACAAAGTGGTAGAAGCTTCTATTGCCCACCACGGGGCCGTGCTCAGCGGACACGGGGCCGTGGTCAACTATAAGATTCGCACAATCCAGCAAATCTGCATAGTACAAAGATTCTTCTGCACCACGGGGTCGTGCTCAGCGGACACGGGGGCCTGGTCAACTAAAAACACAAAACTGCATTAAATGAAGAAAGAGAAGGATGTGGACACGGGGCCGTGCCCACTGGACACGGGGCCGTGCCCGAGCTTCTGTTCAGCCTATAAATAGAAGTGCTTGGCTAAAGCTCAAACCATCCCTTGGCACACCACCTCTCTCACACTTCACCCACCGCCCACCACCACCATAACACCATCATCCACCACCATCCTCCATTGTCCATCGTAGAGTGTGTGAGTCGTCTCGGGATCCAAGATTGATCGTAAGAGTCCTTGACAATCAAGGCCATGTTTGCCTAAGTCTCTTACATCACTTGGTGAAGACAAAGTGTCTAGTGTAATACTTTTTATTTCTAATCTTTTGCACTTTTTACTTGGTTTTGTATTAATGACTTTAATAACTAGTTGCTTATGTTAAAGGTGATCTTTCCTTATCGTTTGTCCGTGGTGTCTTGGCATTATTTTACTGTCTATATAAAATAAAAAAAATTTCACCATTCATATCTCCACGGTCTATATGGAGGTATGTTGGCTACCTGGTCGGGGGTTAAGGGAACGGTTTGGTAAAGGTCTTGCCATTGTTCAGCGTTTAGAGGTCCTGCAATGGACCTGGGTCAAATTTAGTAGGACCTCCTTCAATACTTAACGGTATTGGATGGCGGGGGTCCAAACTCTTTGATCCCCTCATAAGTTAACTACTATTAATACTATAACCCGGCTATTTAGGACTGTATCCCTGCTGACTCAGACTACTTACTCGAGGGTAACGTCACCTCCAAAAGAGGGGCCTACCATAATTTGCATTAATAACTTAATTAATTATCTTCCAATAATCCACCCTTTTAGGATTGTATCCTTGCTGACTCAAACTACTGGGGTGAGGGTAACGTCACCTTCAAAAGAGGGGCCTACTACAATAACTAAGATAATCTCTTAAATATGTGCAAAAGTGCGGAAATAATCAAAGGTTACACTAGATACGAGTCGGAACCAAGTGATTCATCTTGTCTATCTGTTTTTCTTTTTATTTTATTTTCAGCATTTTAGTTAGTTTTTATTTTTCTTAGTTTAAAACATTTTTTCTAAACTTTTTATTTTGATTAGACGTTGAGGATAAACCGGTACTAAAAGCTCTTGTGTCCTTGGACGACCTCGGTATCTTACCAACACTATACTACGCTCACGATGGGTGCACTTGCCCATATGTGTGTCTAGTGTTAGTAAATATCGTGTTTTATAAATTTAAAACTTGACTAAAAAGTGTTAAAGGGGCTTAAAATATACACATAATATATATAACACTAGAATACGCATCATACTTTTAATCTCTTTTAATCCTGAAAATCAAAAGTATACAAATAAACGCACTTTTTCCAACATTAGTACTAAAAAAAAGTTGATTTTATACCTTATTAACATTCCATAAATTAGAAACAATTTTGTGCATAAAGTGTTGTAATTCATGTTTTGGGAGGTTTTAAAAAAAAGTTGATTTTTTAACTTTAACCCAAAAGTTTTTTATGTTTTGCAATTTTAACCCATATAAATTGTTTTTTTTTTCATTTTTAACTCAAAAGTTCCATTATTTTCAATTTAACCTCACAATATTTTTAACTTCAACTTTGGTCCCTATACTTTTCATCTTTCGGAAATTTTCTTTTTACGTTTTGTTCTAATTTTGCGAGTTAAGACGGCGCGACGTGCGTGCGTCGTTTAACGTTTTTTTGTTTCATTCAAAATTATGCGAGTTAACACGACGCAACATGCATGTGTGGTTCAGTGTTTTACATTTATTTTTTTTCGTTTGACAAGTTTGTCGCAACGCGCGGGTCCTGGATCGACTCAGTGTTGGTAGTCGCTGACGTTGATCTGACATTAGTGCTATTTGGCATAGTTCTACGCTCCCGCCGCAACGCGGGGGAGCTTAAATCTAGTTTGATATAATTTATATGTTGCATTTGGTGCATATCATTGTCCTGTTTATTTCCTTCAAAGTGAAAATGGGTTCAAAGACATGTAGGAAATCTTGGGTATCCGTTTTAATTTATAAAATCCAATTTTATATTAAAATAATAACAATAAATCTTTATTATTAATCAGATGTTGAAACATGATAAGACACAAACACGCATAAACTATCCCACCAATGATTCTGTTACAATCTATTCAGATTATATAAATACACAACTGTCACACCCCGATTTCCACGTGTCACCGGTGGGCCCGGTGGGGAGTATCGTGACGTCAGGGTTGGCAACGTAATAGTCAAACAACACAATATCAATATGCACAGCGGAAGCAATTTAAAGTATGTTACAACCGAATTTATTATTGTAATATCATATGTCACAATATTCGGAAGTTTATCCACAGAAGGATCGAACATAAAATGGAAAACAGTAGTTCAACAGACTTTTAGGCATCTTAAGCTTGCGAGACTTCTATTGATGCTAAGGAGACATATCCAGCCAATTTCGTATAGTACCTGCATTTAGCCTTTTTGGAAAATACGTCAGTTTACACTGGTAAATACATTCAACTGACTCATTTTGGAAAAAGAGTTTGAAAAGTGATTCGAGTGCAAACGGCACAAAATATCTTGACACATTGATTAAAATGCACAGAGGCAAAATTAATCTTTTTAACTTGGGAGAATTATTTAATATTATAATCTTGTGAACGAATTACATGTTACTTATGCGTTCAGTAGCCCGGATCTAGTCCGGGTTAAAGATCAATAGACACACCACTTTAAGTGAGTTATACACGGGAGTACGCCTACACCCCGTGCTCAGGTCGTGGCCATCTCGTAAGATGATGCCAGGGATATCCGGGACATGGTCATTAACCCCCCAAAGGCTGTAAAGTAAACAAGACTGTTTAAAACGAGCCGATCAAATTATTCAACAACCCACTAAGCGTGGAGATTTGATGCCCGATCAAGCGGTACGCTATGTACCGTAACCCAAGCCCGTATAGGGAAAATAAGTTAAAAGTATTTACCTGAGCTAAATATAAATTCAATCCCAGCCGTATATCAAATCAGCAAGTACAGATAGCTTTTACTGGGCTCCTAATCTGGAACGAAGGTTTTTAATAACCTATTAGAATCCTAACGGGTCTTTAATTAAGCTTAAGCTTAGATCGGCTAGTTTCAAAGATACGGTTCGTACGCACGATTAAGCGAAGACCGGATAGAATATGATTTAGACCCGACAAGTTCGGAGACTTGTTTAATATGGGTTTATTATTCACATTCTGGATTTTGAGATAAAACCGATAAGGTTTGACCCGTATCGGCTAATTTATGTAAACTTGTTACATAAACCGAACCGAACGCAAAATAAGCGTAACGGGTATCCGTAAGAGCCATATACAGGTTTCCTAAGTTAATATGATTCAAATATGTTGTGACATCAGTAGGATGTCTTTCATTATGCCCCGAACTAATTTAAACACAAACTATGCCCCGTAGGGGTAGTTTGGTCATTTTAAAGGTTGTAAAAGAGTTTAAATGTTTAACTGAGTTACAGGTCTGATGTAAACAGCAAAGATACTCACTTTGATGAGTTATAACAGTAGGCTAAAGCATATATGTGAATTTTATCATCTTTAACCAAACTATGCCCCGTAGGGGTATTTTGGTAATTTCACATAAGCCGAAAGCTCAAAAACGAAGTCTGAGTTAATCAACCTTTGCTTACTGTTAAAATATCATAATTTGCCTCATATATCAGTAGGTATCAACCCGGGTATGCTCAATATGATTTTAAAACATACTATGCGTTAAAAACGCTAAATAAGGCGATTAAAGGCCATTTCCGGGTTTGATACTTAAATCTGATATTTTTATATTTCCAGAAGGCTTAAAATAAATTATTTATCATATGTGATCAGTAGCAAAAGGTTTGGAGTCGTTTTGATAAGTAAAACTCATTTTATGACCCGTAAGGGCAAAACCGACAATTACCGGATTAAGCCTACGACTACTAGTTATGCTCAGCCTAAAATTAATTAAAAATCTTTAAAAATCCCAAAATATTATATTATATCAGTGGGTATTAAGTTTGATACCAAAAAGTAGGCTTAACTAGGCTATACGCTAATTACGCCATTTTATTAACATAAAGCATTAGATTTGCGATATTGAGCATAACTCTTAATCTATAAGTCAAACAGATGTCAAACTTTGCATACAAGTTTATATATCAGTAACTAAGGTTTCTACACTTTTACATTTTCATAAATCACTTTTTAAGGTAATAAGAGCATAACGGTCAACATATGAGCAATTAACGGAAATCTGCATATTAATTGGATAACTAGTGAACCCAGGTGTATAATCACAGAGGGTTGTTCTAACATGTAACCTAATCCAATTTAAGCTCTGAGGCATTTCTAAAACATACCTAAACGGGTCAGAACTGAAGGTCAAAGTGAAAGTCAAACTATGTGACTTTCGGTTCCGAACCGGGTCAAAACAGGAAATAGTCGGGTTGAACATGTTCGGACATGTTCTTACACTTATTACTAAGTTATAACAATGATCAAACAGGTTATATATATTCTAGATAGCTAATTATGCATAAATGACATTTTAAGCATCATGTTGACTTTTTACTTAAAAGTTTGACCCGACTTTTGACCTGGTTAGATTGGTGATCAGGGGAAACCCTTTTGAGGTTTTATTACCCACATAAATACCAACTCATAACTACTTTTAATTCGAGATATAACTGAGCCATTATAGACTAATCTCGAAGTCAAACCGTAATTACGACGGTTTGACTTTTAGCTAATTAACCAAGCTAAACTCAACTAAATAAGAACTAGCAGACTTACAAGAGTCCTATGCACGAGATATGATCAGTTGGACCTGCTTGAGAGCTCCAGGAATGATCAAATTATGCAGAATGAAGTGTGTCCAAAGTTGTTGCATTTCATGGCCTTTTATAGTGATCAAGAACACCATAAATCTTTGACACATAGGTCTAGGACTTACCACAATTGATTAACACATGTCTCTAAGTGTTTAGGGGGTGCCTAGGGGCCAAGAGATATGAGGAAAATCGATTTGAAGGGCCAGATTCGCGTATAACAGCAAACAGCAACGATCAGACGCTGGGCAGACCCCTTACGGACCGTAAGGGGTCGGCTTACGGTCCGTAAGCCTTGGACCAGGGGCAAAAATCCTTCTTGTTATTGCACAGTTGGCTCTTGGCTTTTCGAAAGGGCAACTAACTTATATCTTGCACTTTGAACCCTCCATATTGACACATAAGGGCCTCAAGACTTGTACCCCTCTTGATAAGTCCCTGGCCACTCGGTTAATGCCCGAAAAGTCACAGTTTTCAACGTTGACGCTTTAACCCCTCGCACACGAATTTGATCATAACTTTCTCATACGATAACGAAACTTTATGAAATTTGAATCGTGCATTCTAGTGAGCATAATTAACATTTACAAAGCTTCGGGTTTGTCAAAAGGTCACTCAGAGGTATATCTTTAACATGTTGACACATTTAACCCCTGTAGTTTGTAATCTCTCACTTTTAGCTTCGTATGATCCATGATTTATTCGTTTGATGTTATGAACATTATGTAGGGTTATTATGAAGTATATTTATTCACTGTTGACACTTAGAATCCGTATAATCTCATACTTTCCATGTTTGTCAACTTTAGTCCTTTTATAACATTCTTTCACACGTTTAAACTTTATGACACGTGTCAACACATTATAGGACGTGAATTTTCGAGGTGTTACATCCTCACCCCCTTAAAATAAATCTCGACCCGAGATTTACTGAAATAAGTAAGGGTACTTTTCTTTCATCGTGGATTCAACCTCCCACGTGAATTCGGGACCACTACGGGCATCCCATTTGACCTTAACAATAGGTACATGCTTCCTTCGAAGCTTCTTTACCTGTCGATCTTCAATCGACACAGGTTTTTCAAATTTTAAGCTCTCATCTATATGCATATCTGTATGGGGTATAACCAGTGATTCATCAGCGAAGCACTTCTTCAGATTGCAGATGTGGAACACATTGTGAATTCCACTGAGCTCTTCAGGTAAGTTTAACTTATAGGCAACTGACCCGACTCGTTCGATAACCTCGAAAGGTCCTATGTATCTCGGACTTAGCTTGCCTTTCTTACCAAACCGCCTCACCCCCTTCCAGGGTGACACCTTAAGTAGGACTTTGTCAACTACTTCGAAGTGAAAATCCTTACGCTTAGGATCAGCGTAACTCTTCTGCCTATCCCGGGCAGCTTTGAGTCGGTCACGAATCTGGACTATCTTGTCCGTCGTTCGAACACGATCTCTGGTCCTGATAACTGGACATCTCCAACTTCCGCCCAACAAACTGACGTTCTACACTTTCTACCGTATAATGCCTGAAAAGGCGCAGCCTTAATGCTGGTATGGTAGCTATTGTTGTAGGAGAATTCGATTAATGGTAGGTTCTTATCCCAACTACCACCTAAATCGATCGCACATGCACGTAGCATGTCTTCCAACGTTTGAATAGTACGCTCACTCTGACCGTCTGTCTGAGGATGGTAAGCCGTACTAAAGTTCAAACGTGTGCCCAAAAATTGTTGGAAACTCTTCCAAAAATGTGTCGTGTACCTAGTATCTCTGTCAGAGATAATAGCTACAGGTATGCCATGTAGGGCTACAATCTTATCAACGTATAACTGGGCTAACATATCGGAGCTATAAGTCTCCTTGATGGGTAGGAAATGTGCGGACTTAGTCAGTCTGTCAACTGTAACTCATATCGTATCATTTCCTTTCCTTGTCTTGGGTAACTTGGTAATAAAATCCATAGTTACCATTTCCCACTTCCACGTAGGAAGTTCAGGCTGTCGTAGCAAGCCTGACGGCTTTTGATGCTCGGCTTTGACTTGCGCACATGTCAAGCATTTAGCTACATGGGTGGGTACAGACTTGTTCAAGCCTATCCACCAATAATTTGCCCTTAGATCCTGGGTAGCTGATGGCAATTTCTTAATCGTTGCCTAATTAGGGTTGCGGCATTTAATACGTAAGTAATATGAACCGTCTTTCTTATTTAACAATATAAAACCCTCAGAAGATTGAGTCAGGCTATATGTGCCTATATCTTAAAACTTACTAAATCAGGGTTTAAATTTTTCCATATTCGATATGGAGTTTTCATAATACTCCAGCCCACATCGGAATGTTAAGCTTAGTTCTACCTGTCTTCCAGGAGGTAAGCAGGGAAAACTTATGAGAAGATAATTAAGATACAAGGAGGCTATAGAGATTTTCCATATCTCAGGCTCCAGTTCATCCATCATTGCTCGTGTTAAATGAGTGACATCTTTATGTTATAAGTCCACGAATTTCTTAATCGGGAACATTTACTTGAAAAAATTCCATTTTTGGATATCTTCTTTGAATACTACTAGTCGACTTTAGTACAATATGATCATTGGGATATCTCAGGGGTTCCATGTATTAAACCTCCATGCTGATCAGACATGGAAATAATCTATGGGACACACTAGGATACGCCAATCCTCATATGACACTTTTATCAAACATAGTTTGGCATTCGCAGGCGATAGAAAACAATGAGAAAAATAATTAAAATAACATATGTTGTCGTACTCTATACAAAGAAAGAGTGCTCTTAGATTTTCGGAAGGATTCCTTGCCGATTTGTAAGAATCGGTTACTATGGTTTCCTTGGTAGTTATACCTTGTGGATGATAATAAAAAAAAAATTTGCTAAGTTTATGGTTCATGAAGATTTATTATTGCCTGTAAAAAAAACAGGACACTTAGCAGAAATTATCATTGATAAATGATAAGGAAGTTTATTGTACGAGTGCTTATATTAAATCAATAATGGAAGTTTCACAAACTAGGCACCTAGCTCAGTTGGCTAGGCGCGCGAAAGGGTGCGGCCTAGACCCAGGTTCGATTCCGGGGACGGCCAATTCCACCATTTTTTTATGTTTAATATTTATTAATCGTACGGATACGTGTAATTACGAGGGTTGTCTCATAAGGGGTCTTGATAATTAATTGCTCCTTATCACCCACAATATGGGTTTGATTTTTAAGGCAACCATCGATTTTTTTTTTTTCAATATTTGGAGTCCTTATATTTAACGAAACTTAGGACATCGGAAAATGATTTTTTTTTAATGGATATAAAACATCCATCTAATAATGCTGAAGCAGTCTCAGAGGTATACAGGCTTCTTACTGAACTTTCGTTGCTTTTTATTAAGCCTGTACTCGCTCTCTTTCTCAGATTTCTTGGAGTTATCCTCCTTCTTTGTTTCATCCTTCATATTTGAAGTGTGAACATAGCTTTCCTCATGAGTAATTTAACATGGTTTTGAATGAGATTTAGAGCGAGAAGTATTCAGCTCTTTGTATTGTCTCATGACCTTTTCTATGGTCCTTCCAACTGCTGCGTCAACCACAGCCTGAAGATTAACTCCATTAATATTCAGGTTTACGTTTGTAGTTTTATTAACTTTCGTCGCCTTATTAGCATTGCGACTTTCGTCTACCTCATCCGAGTTTTCCATACTCGAAACTTGGTACCAATCACCAAGATTTAACCATTATTAGTCATCATCCTGATGACCTGACTTAGGTTAGCCACGGCATTCATAAACCGTATGGGCTATTCTGTTCCGAACATTAATAGTGAATGTTATTTGAACGTATTTCCATTATATTTAGTCTAGGTCGCAACGGGACCATCAATGGCATGCAAAGTTTGGAGCGAGTCCAATACCTGCTTGACAGGGGACCATAATGTCACAACTGTCTTTGTCACAAGGACGATTATAAATAGCTCAAAGGCTAGCCTTTCATGACTTCGGTTATATATTTATATACATATATGGCATAGAAGCCTGTCGCGAGGGACGTAGAAAAATATGGCATAAAGCATAGTCATGAAGGACATAAATGATTATACGGCACGAAGGCCTTGTCATAAAGGACATTTAGATATGGCACAAACGGCCTTGTTATAAGGACATTCATCCAATCTGGTACAAAGGCATGTCACCAGGAATGTTAACATTTAATATGTTAACTTGTCACGAATGACCAATTATAGCACATAGGCTTGTCATGAATGACTTTAAAACACAACTTGATGGTCTATCACCAAAGACCTTAATTTATAAGCCGCAATCTTATTAGATTAGGGCTTCGAGGTTTGAACGTGGTTCTTCACCTTTGGACAGGGAGTCATAGACTACAACTGTCATCGTCTTGGAAGACGATTCTTTTGGCAGAAAGATAAGCCAATCAACATCACTAATGGATGTTTATATATAACCATCGTATCTAATGATATTAGTCATGATCACATCGATCATATTGACTATTGGGTTTGGGTATAATCACACCATTCTGAACAGGGGATCATAAAGATCACTACTATCTTTGTCTTACCGACACTAGAATAAAGTATAGCCCGTAGGCATTTCATCACGAGGAATGTTAATATTATGATCATCATACTGATGATACTAGTCAGGATCGCACTGATAGTATAGACTATGGGAATTGAGTATAGCTCACCCCCTTGGCAAAGAATCACAAAAGATTACAATTGCCTTGTCTCAGTTGGATGATATAATATAGCCCTTAGGCAAAACATCATTACGGATGTTAAAAATTTTTAATCATCGTATTGATGGTTTTTGTCATGATCGTATCGATCATATGAACTATTAGGCTTGAGCATAGCTCACCACCTTGGACAGGGAATCGTAAAGATCACAATGTCTTTGTCACACATGGACAATATAATATGGCCCATAGGCGAAAACATCACTTATGGATGTTTATAATAGGTTCACCCTATTAGAAGATATAAGTCATGATTGCATTAATCATATTGACTATTTTGGCTTGAGTATAGCTCACCACCTCAGACAAGGAAACATAAAGATAACAATGTCAATGTCTCAAATGGACAATATATTATAGTCCGTAGGCAAGACATCACTAAAGGATGTTAAATAATATGATCATCGTATAGATGATATTAATCATGATCGCATTGATCATATAGACTATTATGTTTGGACATAGTCCAACATTTTAGACAGGAGGTCAAAGACCACCACTGTCGTTGTCTTATCGGACAACAAGTTTAGTCCGTAGGCACTTCATCACTAACGGATGTTTATAATATGATCATCTCATAGGATGGTATAAGCCATGATTCCTAGATCACTAGGCTAGATTTGAGAATTGGAAGAATCCAATATAAGGATGACTGTTGTGATTTTCTCGAATCACATTTGTCAAGAGTGCTAACACATTCCTAGGTGTTAACAAGGATCTGAATCCCTTGAGTAGGTTTCACCATCTTGGCCGCGTAGGCTAGGTTTCACCTTTAAGATTCCCTTCAATTGCATACTGACAGAGAAGGAAGGATATTTATTTTATTCAGGATTTTTATCACAAATCCTAATTTATAAGTTAATAATAGCACCAATGGCCTAGTCGCGTAGACAAGTTAAATTTATAAGCCATGATTTCAGAGAATCGTGGCATTAAGGTTTGAATCAAAGTTCATTACCTTTTCTTGACAGGGAGTTGTAGGCTACCACTGTCTTTAGTCTCAGAGGACATTAACTATAGCCCGTAGGCACTTCCCTTCTAAGAGATGTTTATTACTGAATTGCCCCTTAGGGAAATTCATTAACCATGGTAAATAGAGACCATATTTGGTTAATTTATTAATCATATTTATTTAGGATTTCTATTATAATTTATCCTAATTATAAAACATTAACAGTTTTATTAATGGCACCCAATGGCCTGGTCACATGGACATTTATAAATTATAAGCTTATGATTTCAGAGAATCAAAGCAACAATAACAGTTTTATTTAATAGCACAAAAGGCCTAGTCACAAGGACAATTTTTAAATTATAAGCTAGGATTTCAGAGAATCAAAGTATTTGAGGTTTGAACCTAGTTCATTACCTTTATCTGACAGGGAGTCATAGCTACCACTGTATTTTGGCTCATGTAGAAATGAGCAAGGCCCGTAGGCACTATATTACCACGTATGGTTAAAATATGATCATCTTAATTGATGACGTAAACCCAGGATTCAGGGATCATTAAACTGGGTTAGGAATCTTTTGAAGAATCCTATATAAAAATGACGTGTGTGAATTTTAAATGAATCACATCTGCCAGGAGTGTTAACATGTTTTAAGATGTTAACAGGGAATTGAATCTTTTAAACAGGTCTTACCATCTTGGCCCGGTCTTATAATTGACCCGAGGCTAGGTTTCACACTTAAGATTCTTAATTAATGATTTGAATCTTTTTAACAGGTCTTACCATCTTGGCCCGGTCTTATAATTGACCCGAGGCTAGGTTTCACACTTAAGATTCTTAATTAATGATTTGAATCTTTTTAACAGGTCTTACCATCTTGGCCCGGTCTTATAATTGACCCGAGGCTAGGTTTCACACTTAAGATTCTTAATTTATAATTAACGCAGAACAATTTTAAATTGAGGTGTAAATATGGATCTGAATCTAAATTGCGGAACTGCCATCTTGGCCGGTCTTAATATGACCCGAAGCTAGGTCTTGCCCTTTTAGATTTTGCCATTTTATTATAATGGTAGATCTTGCAAAAAGGGAAATATTATTTTTCCATTTATTTAATTTTTCTTATTTAGAATGAAAGTTTAAACTTAATCATTCCATTATATAAAAATAAAAGTATAAAGTTGCCCTAAGCTGGACTTAAAAGGAATAATGTGTCCTCGGAGGGACTGAAAGATAGTTATGTCCTTATAAGGACTATTAAGGAAACGATCTTCAGTAAAAGGAGTTTCTTCTTCATTTTATTTCTGAATGCTTTCTCCTTGGATGCTCGTTTCATTCTAGTCGCGGTACGAAGCTCAGCATCTCAGGGCTCCGGGTGTGGAGAACTCCTATTACGGCTTCTTTGCTTGGCGACGTATCCAATAAAATTTTGGAAGTAAAATTTCAAGATTAGGATTGAGAATATTCCTAAGTTAAGTCTAGACTCAGAAGGGTTAGATATGTGCAATTGTGTAACTGAGATTAAACACTAAGGATAGTGTTTAATTCACTCAGTGTTGGCTCTGATACCAACCTGTCACACCCCGATTTCCACGTGTCACCGGTGGGCCCGGTGGGGAGTATCGTGACGTCAGGGTTGGCAACGTAATAGTCAAACAACACAATATCAATATGCACAGCGGAAGCAATTTAAAGTATGTTACAACCGAATTTATTATTGTAATATCATATGTCACAATATTCGGAAGTTTATCCACAGAAGGATCGAACATAAAATGGAAAACAGTAGTTCAACAGACTTTTAGGCATCTTAAGCTTGCGAGACTTCTATTGATGCTAAGGAGACATATCCAGCCAATTTCGTATAGTACCTGCATTTAGCCTTTTTGGAAAATACGTCAGTTTACACTGGTAAATACATTCAACTGACTCATTTTGGAAAAAGAGTTTGAAAAGTGATTCGAGTGCAAACGGCACAAAATATCTTGACACATTGATTAAAATGCACAGAGGCAAAATTAATCTTTTTAACTTGGGAGAATTATTTAATATTATAATCTTGTGAACGAATTACATGTTACTTATGCGTTCAGTAGCCCGGATCTAGTCCGGGTTAAAGATCAATAGACACACCACTTTAAGTGAGTTATACACGGGAGTACGCCTACACCCCGTGCTCAGGTCGTGGCCATCTCGTAAGATGATGCCAGGGATATCCGGGACATGGTCATTAACCCCCCAAAGGCTGTAAAGTAAACAAGACTGTTTAAAACGAGCCGATCAAATTATTCAACAACCCACTAAGCGTGGAGATTTGATGCCCGATCAAGCGGTACGCTATGTACCGTAACCCAAGCCCGTATAGGGAAAATAAGTTAAAAGTATTTACCTGAGCTAAATATAAATTCAATCCCAGCCGTATATCAAATCAGCAAGTACAGATAGCTTTTACTGGGCTCCTAATCTGGAACGAAGGTTTTTAATAACCTATTAGAATCCTAACGGGTCTTTAATTAAGCTTAAGCTTAGATCGGCTAGTTTCAAAGATACGGTTCGTACGCACGATTAAGCGAAGACCGGATAGAATATGATTTAGACCCGACAAGTTCGGAGACTTGTTTAATATGGGTTTATTATTCACATTCTGGATTTTGAGATAAAACCGATAAGGTTTGACCCGTATCGGCTAATTTATGTAAACTTGTTACATAAACCGAACCGAACGCAAAATAAGCGTAACGGGTATCCGTAAGAGCCATATACAGGTTTCCTAAGTTAATATGATTCAAATATGTTGTGACATCAGTAGGATGTCTTTCATTATGCCCCGAACTAATTTAAACACAAACTATGCCCCGTAGGGGTAGTTTGGTCATTTTAAAGGTTGTAAAAGAGTTTAAATGTTTAACTGAGTTACAGGTCTGATGTAAACAGCAAAGATACTCACTTTGATGAGTTATAACAGTAGGCTAAAGCATATATGTGAATTTTATCATCTTTAACCAAACTATGCCCCGTAGGGGTATTTTGGTAATTTCACATAAGCCGAAAGCTCAAAAACGAAGTCTGAGTTAATCAACCTTTGCTTACTGTTAAAATATCATAATTTGCCTCATATATCAGTAGGTATCAACCCGGGTATGCTCAATATGATTTTAAAACATACTATGCGTTAAAAACGCTAAATAAGGCGATTAAAGGCCATTTCCGGGTTTGATACTTAAATCTGATATTTTTATATTTCCAGAAGGCTTAAAATAAATTATTTATCATATGTGATCAGTAGCAAAAGGTTTGGAGTCGTTTTGATAAGTAAAACTCATTTTATGACCCGTAAGGGCAAAACCGACAATTACCGGATTAAGCCTACGACTACTAGTTATGCTCAGCCTAAAATTAATTAAAAATCTTTAAAAATCCCAAAATATTATATTATATCAGTGGGTATTAAGTTTGATACCAAAAAGTAGGCTTAACTAGGCTATACGCTAATTACGCCATTTTATTAACATAAAGCATTAGATTTGCGATATTGAGCATAACTCTTAATCTATAAGTCAAACAGATGTCAAACTTTGCATACAAGTTTATATATCAGTAACTAAGGTTTCTACACTTTTACATTTTCATAAATCACTTTTTAAGGTAATAAGAGCATAACGGTCAACATATGAGCAATTAACGGAAATCTGCATATTAATTGGATAACTAGTGAACCCAGGTGTATAATCACAGAGGGTTGTTCTAACATGTAACCTAATCCAATTTAAGCTCTGAGGCATTTCTAAAACATACCTAAACGGGTCAGAACTGAAGGTCAAAGTGAAAGTCAAACTATGTGACTTTCGGTTCCGAACCGGGTCAAAACAGGAAATAGTCGGGTTGAACATGTTCGGACATGTTCTTACACTTATTACTAAGTTATAACAATGATCAAACAGGTTATATATATTCTAGATAGCTAATTATGCATAAATGACATTTTAAGCATCATGTTGACTTTTTACTTAAAAGTTTGACCCGACTTTTGACCTGGTTAGATTGGTGATCAGGGGAAACCCTTTTGAGGTTTTATTACCCACATAAATACCAACTCATAACTACTTTTAATTCGAGATATAACTGAGCCATTATAGACTAATCTCGAAGTCAAACCGTAATTACGACGGTTTGACTTTTAGCTAATTAACCAAGCTAAACTCAACTAAATAAGAACTAGCAGACTTACAAGAGTCCTATGCACGAGATATGATCAGTTGGACCTGCTTGAGAGCTCCAGGAATGATCAAATTATGCAGAATGAAGTGTGTCCAAAGTTGTTGCATTTCATGGCCTTTTATAGTGATCAAGAACACCATAAATCTTTGACACATAGGTCTAGGACTTACCACAATTGATTAACACATGTCTCTAAGTGTTTAGGGGGTGCCTAGGGGCCAAGAGATATGAGGAAAATCGATTTGAAGGGCCAGATTCGCGTATAACAGCAAACAGCAATGATCAGACGCTGGGCAGACCCCTTACGGACCGTAAGGGGTCGGCTTACGGTCCGTAAGCCTTGGACCAGGGGCAAAAATCCTTCTTGTTATTGCACAGTTGGCTCTTGGCTTTTCGAAAGGGCAACTAACTTATATCTTGCACTTTGAACCCTCCATATTGACACATAAGGGCCTCAAGACTTGTACCCCTCTTGATAAGTCCCTGGCCACTCGGTTAATGCCCGAAAAGTCATAGTTTTCAACGTTGACGCTTTAACCCCTCGCACACGAATTTGATCATAACTTTCTCATACGATAACGAAACTTTATGAAATTTGAATCGTGCATTCTAGTGAGCATAATTAACATTTACAAAGCTTCGGGTTTGTCAAAAGGTCACTCAGAGGTATATCTTTAACATGTTGACACATTTAACCCCTGTAGTTTGTAATCTCTCACTTTTAGCTTCGTATGATCCATGATTTATTCGTTTGATGTTATGAACATTATGTAGGGTTATTATGAAGTATATTTATTCACTGTTGACACTTAGAATCCGTATAATCTCATACTTTCCATGTTTGTCAACTTTAGTCCTTTTATAACATTCTTTCACACGTTTAAACTTTATAACACGTGTCAACACATTATAGGACGTGAATTTTCGAGGTGTTACAACAACCATAACGGGTTTAGGGTTATACCTTGACGAAAATCGAAGACTCACACAATGGATGCAATGAATCATAAATCTCTAAGAACACCACAAAAATCCACGAGCTAAATGGGTCTGATCCAAACCGCAAAAACACGAGATGACAGGAAGCGAGGTGGCTGAGAGCGACTGCGGCGGAGCGACAGTGGAGACCGGCGGTCGGGTTGTCTAGTTATGGCAGTGGTGGTGGTCGGACGGCTGGGGGGTGGCTGGCAACGAAAGGGAGAGAGGGAGAGGGGCTAGGGTTTCAACTTATCTCTTTTGTTCAGCATCTTGTGCAGTTGGGGTTTCAGGTTAAGGATCAATTTGACTGTTGTTTTATTATCCAATAATAAAATATCTCTCTTTAATTATTATCCAGTAATAACTATTTCTCGTTCCCGGCGAATAACTATTATTCACCGGTAATATTAAACCACTAGTCAAAACACTTTGACTTTAGCAAGCTTGTATTCATACTTCGTTTTCCATACTTTTTTATTTTTAGCAAGCTTGTATTTTTACTTCGTTTCAATCTTTGTAATCTCGAGACCTTGATCATAATAGAAATACATTTTTAATCATACTTGTTGTGCATACATATGTGTATTTAATCAATCAAAAATGCGCAATTATACGAAACCGAACCATACTTATTATTGCTTAATCTATGCTCGGAACATTGTTCATACACATCCATATCATACACGTGTTTATGCATACCCTAAAATGTCATAAAAACACTTAACATATGAGTTTATTACATAATATAACTAAACCACCAACAATTACGGATTAAAAAATAAAATTTTGCTTTCTAACATGTCTTAGAGACCGCAAGACATATGTCTTATGGTCCGCGAGAGGACTCTGACGGGCAAAATTATGACCAGCTCACGGTTTTAGCCATTAAACCCACTTTTCAACTACTTAACCCCCACCTAACTCCATAATAACTCAAACCCTAATTACCCCACTATATACAGGCCTCATCCCCAACTCATAAACACTTTCCCACACTCAACAACACTCTCAAATCCCTTTAATCCTCTCAATAAATCCCAAATTCGAGCAGAATACCTTTGAGCACAAAAGTGAGTTTATAACTCATTTCTCTTCATCTTTCTTCACTTTTTCTTACTTAAATCTCCTTGGACAACCTCTGAGGATGTTACCAACGGTTTACCATGATAAACAAAGCTTTTGGTACATCACCATAGTAGGGTCCAAAATGGAGTTTATTTTCTGTTTGATTTAAAATTTTACAACATGTTCTTGTTTATGTCCACCTTGTGGAAATCTTGTACCAACCTTGTTCCCAATCAAACTCATGGTTGTGGGGCTTGTGAATGGTTGATTTCCATAAGATTAGAGGTCCAAATACCTCACTTAGTTCCTGCACTAAAGGTTCCAAGCAACCTACAAGTGATGAAATCAACCAAGCCTTCAACCTTCAAGGTTGAAAGACTTGAGTTTGATCAGGTCTGAACAATGGAAGCTTTGGCTTTCTAACTATGGTTCTACCACTTCATTTATGTCACAACCCAACCGATGGCGGAAACATCAGAGTGAGAAGAAAACGAGATTACTCGAGACTTCATAACGCGCTAGTGTGACAATATTTAAATAAATCATGTTTCATTTCATACTAAAAGAGGATTGCATTGTCTTGAAATGGAAAAGTACATCAATTGCAACTTAAACAAATACAACATTAGATTTACAAATAAAGAATTTATGCGCATTTCTAAATCCCTCCTAAATAGATTTATTCAAGCGTCAACATATGTTTCCTGCAACATGTACTAAAATAAAATCAACACAAAGTTAGCGAGTATACAAGTTTAATTACATAGCCTACATATAAAAGATTGTCTCAAATCCAACATGGCAATTTATATACTAAGTTGAAGCTAACATGCATAACTATAGGCCAAACCATTGTGTCCACTTGAACAATGTGCATCCCACGACACCGAAGTAATCGAGACCATAAAGAATAATGTGCGTCCCTCGACACCGAAATAATCGAGACGGTAAAGTTGAATAACTTAACAATACCCCGGCGGGCGGTGTGCTACTCCTATAGCGCTATAATTGTTAAGGTGAGCTAGCTAAGTTAATGACAAGTAAAGTGCATGAAAGTTTTCTAGCATAACAAATAACATGTTTGGTGGATTGAGTCATTGAATATGTTTCATTACGTGTATTGTGAATTTTGATAATTTATACATGTGTACACCCAAAAGTGCATTAAAGTGTAGAAAGGGTCAAGTATACTCACAATTTGCGTAGTAAATCCCGCGTATGTGAGTTGTTGTGTTGAGTGTTTAAGGAGACCGCCGAAATATGCTACAAGATGTACGAGACATATGAGTTATGGAGTTTGGTATAGAGTTAGATTAGGGTTTCAAGATAGTATGAAAGTATATATATTGCAATAAAATACATCTTGTCTAAAAGCACTCGTTATGGACACTATTTTGGTTGTGTTTTCATGGGTACCGATTAACCCATTAGAATCCATAATTTGAGGAACCTTGACTAAGATGAAAATTACCTAAATACATAACATTCAACCAAGAGTTTGGTTGGTGTTATGATTCGGTTCTAGAGTATAATTACATATATATATATATATATATATTTACAAGTATCTAGTCCAAGTCATATAATGTCATGTATGGAGGTATGATGAATTCCATCCATTTAACCTCATTGTATGGATTCATCAAAGCACAAAATCATCAACTTAGTTGACGATTTCGGTTGGTCATGAATAAAATAAAGAATGTACAAGTAACTAATCATCTAAATCATCAAGTAACCAACTGAAACTCAAACTAGACTAGTGCATTCCAATCATGGCAAATGTTTGGAGACTTGGTGTAGTTTGGATACTTTGTTACTAGTAAGTTTATTTGATGACTTAGGTTCATTAGATTGGAGGTGTTTGCACCTCAAACTTTTTCTTTAATGATACTTTAACTCAATCCCCACAACATGTAAGTTAGTTGGGAACAAGGTTTGGTTCATGTTCATCCAAGAAAGGAGTTGAAAATGTTGTTAAGTTTGAAAGTCTAGCAAAACATAATTTCAATCCAACTTTGGACCTCAAATGTGGTGATGTTTCAACTTAGTTTACCATTGTAAACTTGTGGAAACATTCCTATAGGTTATCCAAGTCGAGTGAAAGAAGAAAACAAGAAGAAATGATGAAGAAAATGAGTTGAAAGCTCCCTTGAACACTTAGAATTTTCTGCCAAAACTTGAGAATTTCTTGATGATTTTGGTGTGTTTGAGAGTGATTTGGTTTGTGGAAAGTGAAAATATCTTAGAGGAGGCTTGGTTTTATAGGGGAAAATTAGGGTTTGAGTTTTAAAGAAGTTGGAATGTAATTGGAGGTAAAAGGAGGAGGAAAAAGGTGAAACCCGATTGGGTTAGAAAACCTGTTGCGGGTTGAGCCTGGTCGCGCCACGCGACCAAGCATTTTTCCCCGTCACGTGGCACGAAGGGAGTTGTTTTCTGATTTTGAGACTTGTTCACTTTTAGTCTCAACACTTCGTAATTAGGTGATTTTATGTCGTTTTCTTGTATTTTATATTGTTTTTAGGTATTCCAAGCGCATTTAGGTATCGCATGAGTATGATGCACATATGATTAATATTCCAAAGTATTCCGAGTATCAGGTTTGCGTATGAACACGTATTTAAAGATTGATTGCGTATATAACACAAGTATGAAATGTAACGCGTATGCATGTAAAAGTGAATTCCCATTATGATCAAAGTCTCGGATTACATTATTGGAAATGAATTAGGAATACAACACAAATCCGAGTTTCTAAAAATAGAAATGTGAATACAACTTTCTAAATAAGAAAAGTACGGAAATGCGAAGCGTTACAACTTAGTCACTTATCTAATTCACTAAGTAACTTGCTAGTAACCAAAGTGCCCAAATTACACCAAGTCTCCAAACACTTGCCATATTTGGAATGCATTCGTCTAGTTTGATTTCATTGGTTACTTGGTGAATTAGAGGTTTTATGTTTTATTCTTGTTCATATTCATGACCAACCACAATCATTAACTAAGTTGATGATTTTGTGATTTGGTGAATCATATAACGAGGTTTAATGGATGAAAATCATCCTACCTCTTTGCTTGACCTTTACATGATATTACTTTGCTAACATGACTATAATACATACTATATAACTAAAATATAATCCTAAAACCGAACCCTCAACACCAACCAATTCATGGTTAGATGCTAAGAGTTATGGTAAATATTATATTAAGTTGAAATTTCTCATAATTGGACTTCTAATGGGTGAATCTGTACCCGTGAAAGACACATAAACTTGGTGTCCAATTTAAGTGTTTTAGCAAGATAACTTTCATGTATTTCTTGTATACATACTTTCATATTAATTCCCGACTCTAACTCATACTCATTCTCCATTGACTCACACACCTTCGTTTCCCCAATATAGGGTAACCTTGGTGTTTCTAAAATCTTTAAGACTAAATAAACTCATGTTTATGGAAAGCCTTGCAAACAGTGAATATTCTTGATCCCTTTTTTCTTTTTAACACACTTTGGGTGCGACATGTAACTTTATTACAAATCACATACACACGATCAATCATGTTTACACAATCACTCCATCCATTAAAACATGATACTTGACATACTCTTTGCCTATACATGCTATACTCATTCTTGTGTGATATTTGCTCATTAACTTTGCAAGCCTACCTTAACAATTATAGCGCTATAGGATTAACGCACTGCCCGTGCTTGTGGTATTGTTAAGTAAACTAATTCACGGCCTTGTCGTTTTGGCGACAAGGATATTCACGATTGTGGTATTGGTTTGGCATATAGTTTACACTTGCTAGTATGTTATATAACAATGTATGTATTTTGCCATGTTGGATATGAGACAACTTTTTATTCACACTTATGCTATGTAGCCAAACTTGTATGCTCACCGACCTATTTGTGTTGACGGATGCATTAACACATGTTGTAGGAAATTAGTGATGATGCTTGAAGAACACAACTTAGGGTGTACTAGAAACACATACAAATTTTGATTTTGAAGTTTACTTGTTTGATTAAGTTATGATCAAAATGTTGTATTTTCCATTCCCAAAACAATGTACCTCTATTTTAGCATGAAATGCAAATTGCTTATTTAATTATTGCCATCTTTTAGTATGTTATGATGTTTTGAGCAATCTTGTTCTCGTCTCACTCCGATGCTTCCGCCATCTGTTTAGGTGTGACATCATCTAACCGGGCACGACCTCTGTCTTATAGGCACGGGGCGTGCCTCGGCCCCAACCAGCCAATAAATAAAGTCTTTTCCACCATTTTCAATTGTCCATTCTCTCCCCTCTTCTCCACTACACATTTCTCTTCTACCCACACTCTTTAATTATTGTAATCATTAGGCGAAACTAAAGAATCATTAGTGTAATCAAGATTTTAATGATTTATATAATCTTTTCAAGCTTGATCTTATCTTCTTCCATGGTCATTTTTTGCTAGATTCTTGAGGTGTTTGGGGGTAAGTTACCCCCTTGATGCCAAGATAGCTAAGGAAGATCATAGATGAGCAAGTTGTATGTGTTAATGACTTCAATTAATTAATTTAGTTTATTGAAAGTGAGTGAAATAATAGTGTCACCATTAAACTGGGTCATTAGAGTTTCCGCCTAATCCTTAAAATCTACCAACAATCTTGCGACGCCGTTAAATTGGGTTGTTCATGTTTTCTATGTCTATGTAGAGTCAGAACATGTTGATGCTTTTAGCGGAGGTTAAAGATTTTGGATGGGACTTCGGGTTGGGTAAGCTCTTGCCTTTGCGCAGAGATAACACCAAAGTGTAAATGACTTGATACATATAAAAGTAATTACCTTAAGAGAATTGACGACTCACTGATTGATAAATAACAAGTAATATACATCCCTTGGATTATTTAGTTAATCAATACTATATCACGGTCTTGAGTGGCTTTTCGCTGCTGATTCAAAGCGGAAGGATTGAGTGTGTTAGGATTCCGACCCAAATGATACACAATAATACACATTTTCACACACAGTCCCTCGTCCGACAGTCGAGCCCTTGCGACCTCATGACCCGATCTAGTTACCAAGGCATCAAGAGGTAAGTTGATTATTGATGTGCTAAAAGTAGTTTAATAATTATTAACTAAATTACCTTAATCTAGACACTCAGTTAAACTCTAGAATGTCCATATCACTTGCGCTAACCATTCGTTACCGACTTTGTGCTAACCATTTGTTAATGATTTCATCAGAATGTCCACATCTATATGAACCATCACTTGACATAAATTTAGAAGTAACTTGTATGCTCCAATGTATAATCAAATGAAAATCTCCAATAATATATATTCAAATGAAAATCTCCGATAACCAATGAGACTAGTTGTAATAACTTATCTTATTATCTTTCTTTCTGTTTGAAAAAAAGGACTCATCTAAAACTATATATTAAACAAGAAAGGAATTGCCATGCGTTGCGAACGTGGTGTAGATAATGTAACGACTAGTTTCAACATGTACATTAGTATTTAAAAATATCACTTTCAAGCGACAGTAACATAAGCAAATGCCATGGTTAAGAAAAAACCTCTAAAATTAAAAGTTAGCTTCAATTATAACAAATTAAATAAAAAGATTTAGAAAATGGAATTAAATGTTAGGGGGAAAAAGATAAAAACGTTAGTAAATTTCGAATGTTGTATAGAGTTCAGAGATAGAAACGTAGATTAGTTAAAGAAAAAATATATTAAAGTTCAGGGGTCGTATGATAACTCTATTAAAATTCACAGGAAGCATAAGTTAGATAAAGTAAAAAAGAAAAAAAAACAAGCAACTTGAATAAGGTTAAGAAGATGAAAATGTAAAAAACATATTAAAAAGACAAAAATAACATAATTAACACCTAACAAGAATAAGGTTAAGAAGATGAAATGTAAGAAACACATTTAAAAGACAAAAATAACACCATTAACACCCTAACAAAATTGAATAAGGTTAAGAAGTCAAATGCAAAAAGATATTAAAAAGACAAAAATGACACTATTATTAACACCCTAACAAAATGTATGTATAACTAGAATTCGCATAAAGAGGCTCAAAATATTAAGAATTCACATCTATATTTTATCTACGGATGAGCTTGGTATCGAACCGGTATCGAAAATTTCAGAAAACGGGTAGCAGTATTGAAAATATCCAATATGATACGGTTTGGTACCGGTATTTGAGGGTAAGTACCGGTATCGGGCCATTACTGATTCAATACCGAAAACATCAAAAATCGGTAACAATTCAGTACCGAAACTGTTTTAATTTGGTATAATCGATGCCAGTGCTAGGTTGGTACCGGTATTTAATACCGGTATATGAGGGTATGAACCAATACCATTTGCTCATTCCAGGTAAGAAGATATAAATTTTAGTACAGTGACAAAAAGGGTTACAAAAAATAATACAAGATATTTAAGCGGCTTTACTTCAAACGGCCTAAAACCCTAAACACAAACCTCAAACTCTCAAAGCGCTTTCCACTGCTACTGCCTCCCTCACCACCACCACCACCAGTTCGCCGGAAAAAAATGGCGATCACAAAGCAAAAGAAGAAACCACCACCACCATCCACCACCGACACCTCCGTACTCCAATCCGAAATCGCCAACTTCGCTTCTTCACTCGGCCTATCTTCCTCCGCCCCTTCCTCCGGCTTCAACGACTCCGATTTCCGCAAACCCCGCCCTATCACCAAACCTCCTAAACACGAATCCAAATCCACCAATCCAAACATCCAAAACAACAACAACAACAACAACAATAACAACAAAAAAGTGACGTCACCGCCTCTATTAAAACCTAGGGTTCAACCGCAACTAACCGTCGACAATTCAAAACTATTCGATAAATTCAAGCATCTGCCGAAACTGCCGTTGATGAAGGCGAGTACGTTAGGGTTGTGGTATGAGGATGCGGTGGAGTTAGAGGAGAAGTTGATTGGAAGCGGTGCGAATCGGAAGAAGGCGGAGTTTAAGGAGGTTGAAGAGTGGAGGAGTTTGGTGGAGAAGAAGAAGGAGGTTGCTGAGAGGTTGTTGGGTCAGTATGTGCAGGATTATGAGTTGAGTAGGGGACAGAGTGGGGATATTAAGATGGTGTTGGCTACGCAGAGGTCGGGTACGGTGACGGACAAGGTGTCGGCGCATTCGGTTTTGGTTGGGGATAATCCGATCGCGAATATTAAGTCGATTGATTCGCTTTTAGGTACATTTGTTAATGTTGATGTTTAGTGTTGGTCCGTTGGATGTGAATTTATAGTTGTTGTTAACTTGGTTTGTGTGTGGGATGAATGTTGATTGCAGGTATGGTTACGTCTAAAGTTGGGAAGCGGTATGCGTTTACCGGGTTTGAGGCGTTGAAGGAGATGTTCATATCAAGGTTGGCATCTGTCTTTTAAGTTTTTATTATGTTAATGTTGTTTTATTTGTGTTGTATGTGATCTATTAGGGATATATGATGATTATAAAAAAATGTGTAACTAAACTTCTCTAACATAACATATCACCTATAAAGAATAAAATATGTAAAGGTTGGTTTTAGTGTCGGTTCGGTTTATTTTGTTGTATATACACACATAACCATAACCATAACCAAACCATCGGAGTCAGTTTTCTAATCAGTTCGGTTATTCAATTTTTTTGCTTACCTCAATCTATATTTTATAGTAAATAATTTGGTTGCATTTATTCTATGATCACCAATTGCTTCTGGCTCCACCTTTGTGTTATATTAGATCCTTAACATATGCAATTCTAATCTCTAAGATAGTTCCTTCAGAAGTTAGCCTTGTATTATTTGTGAGTTAATGGGAGATCAAAACCTCCTTATCTTTGTTCTAAACTTATAACTTATTATTTTTTTTGTTGTTATCAGTTTATTACCTGATCGTAAGTTGAGGACACTTTTTCAGCAACCTCTGAATCATCTTCCCGATTCAAAGGATGGCAATTCACTTCTATTATTCTGGCACTGGGAGGAATGCCTAAAACAAAGGTACATCATACTATGTTACAAAACCATGTACTAAGTAAGTTACATTTATAGATGATTCTCACAGCATTAGAAATAAATATATCATAGAAGAACTCTGAAGTAACTCAATACGTTTATATAATCAGTTTGATCGTGTTTGAATGCAGATATGAGCGCTATATATTTGCACTTGAAGAAGCTTCTAAAGATGTACTGTCTACACTTAAGGATAAAGCGCTAAAGGTTCACTTACTTATATGTATGTTTATATGTCATAATCTCTATGCACACAAACTTTCAGTAATGTAAGATTTTTTTTATAATGCTTGCAGACTATTTATGCATTGCTGAAGAGCAAGTCAGAACAAGAACGCAGATTGCTCTCTGCACTTGTGAATAAGGTTTAATGTTGTTTGTATTAACATCTCATTTTATAAAGAAAACAATTATAGATGACTTTTGTTAATTTAATTCTTGCTTGCAGCTAGGGGATCCTGAAAATAAGGCTGCGTCTAATGCAGATTATTTATTGTCAAAGCTTTTGTCAGATCATCCAAATATGAAGGTATACTATTTATTAAGCAGTCTAAGCACTTTAGTATCTAATTTTTTGTATTATAAAAATTGAAATTATTATTCTTGCTAATATATTTGAACTTTTACAGGCGGTTGTGATCGATGAAGTGGATAATTTTCTTTTCAGACCTCATTTGGTGATGCGAGCCAAGTACCATGCTGTATGCTACAAACACTTGCAGCTTATTACTTAATTTTTTAATCATTAATTTAGCATCTGATGCAAGCTGTTTATTATGAACAGGTTAATTTTTTAAGCCAGGTTCGCCTAAGTCATTATGGTGACGGGGCAAAAGTGGCAAAACGGTTAGTGGAGGTGTATTTTGCTTTATTTAAGGTAATGTGTGAAATACATTAGATTTCGAACAATTTTATTCTACTTTTGACTGTATGTCATTAGTAATAAATAATAATGCTAAGCTTTTAAATTTTTTATTGTTTCAGTTGCTTATCTCTGAGGCTGGTGGACCTAATAAGCAGAAAAAGAACAAAGAAGACTATAAAAAACCTTTTAGTTCTTCCAAAGACAAAGATGTTAAAACTGATGCAGATTCTCATGTTGAAATGGATTCACGTTTGTTATCAGCTCTTTTAACGGTTAGTATATGTTGCAAATATCACATGTCACTATTTATAGCCTTTCACATGATTTAGCAACTTTTTTTCTTTATTTACAGGGGGTCAATAGGGCTTTTCCTTATGTCTCAAGCAATGAAGCAGATGACATCGTTGAAGCTCAGACTCCAATGCTGTTTCAGCTGGTAATATCGTAATTCATAAATAAATCTTCTTTTTCTTTTTTTTTGGTGTCAACTTTTGTTGGAATACACTTTTACTTGTTTAACTGCAGGTTCATTCAAAGAACTTTAATGTTGGAGTTCAAGCATTAATGCTTCTTGATAAAATCTCGTCAAAAAATCAGGTTGTTAGTGATCGGTTTTATCGTGCTTTATACTCCAAACTCTTACTTCCTTCTGCAATGAACACTTCCAAGGTAAATGACTTAAATGACCTTGTTTGGTTTTTTTAAATCCTATTTTAGTATGCTATTATCATGAATATCACAAATATTTACCTGATTATTACGCGTACAAATCTCTTCAGGAAGAACTGTTTATTGGTCTTCTTTTACGAGCTATGAAAAACGACCTTAATCTAAAGAGGGTGGCTGCATTTGCAAAACGTTTGTTGCAGGTAAATACCATACATTACATATAATTCCTTCTATTCAGTCAATTATTTATCTAAATGGACTAAATGCCGACAATTCACGTACACGTATATTCAGGCCTGTAAATGAACCGAACAAACACGAACAAGGCCTTGTTTGCTTTCGTTTATTAAGGATTGAACATGTTCATGAACGGTTCGCGAATGCTTACCGAACGAGATTTATTGTTCGTGTTTGTTCATTAAGGAAATGAACATGTTCATGAACAATTACCGAACGCAAACGAACACAAACAAATGTTCATAAAGATAAACAAACACAAACGCATGTTATATATTCATTTTAAAATAAAATCAACGTTTTCATCAGATTGATTACGAACAATTCACCAAGAATAAATAAGTTATTAACATAACTACCCGGACATAGCTAACATAATTATCATAAACATAATTACACAAAAATTAAGAACTTTGTCAAGCTTTAACCCAAACTAAAATTGAAATGGTCAAATTTTAAAAAAACTAAAAGCAATAAAATAGAAATATAACATAGAAAAAAACCTTTAAATGAATGAACACATTACCGAACGTTCGCGAACATAAATGAACGAACACAACCTCAGTTCATGTTCGTTCGTTCATTTAACTTATCGAATGGAATTTCTTGTTTCATGTATGTTCTTTTATTAAACGAAAGAACAAGCACAAACTTCCCGCCGAACGATTCACGAACTGTTCGCTGAACCTTCGGTTAGTTTACAGCCCTATTAACACTTATATTTGACTTTATCATTCAAGTATTTACTGTTCAAAAATATGTATAGGTGTCTCTTCAGCAGCCGCCTCAATACACTTGTGCATGCATCTTTCTTCTTTCCGAAGTTCTTAAAGCAAGACCACCTCTGTGGTCAGGCCCTTTACCTTTATCATATTTTGGCTTAATAAATTAATAAAATCAAGACTGTAATAATAAATTAATTTGTTCGTTAACTTGTGGTATGTAGGAACATGGTGCTTCAGAACGAGATGGCTGATGAAGAAATTGAACATTTTGAAGATATAGTTGAAGAACCAGATAAAGCAGCAGGTAGTTCTGTTGAAGCTGTTCATCATGATGACGGTGTTGACGATAATGAAAACGAAGATGATGATGTTCCGTCAGAGGATGATGGTGGGTCCCCAGCTCCTAGTTCCGATGATGAGTTTTCAGACAAAGACGATGACTTGCTAGGGCTTGGTGGTTTGCCTGATGCTAAGGAATCTCAAATGAAATCTGGTCAAACTGCAAGTCAACCACGAGTACGAGATGCAAAGTCTTCATTACCTGGAGGATATGACCCTCGTCATAGAGAACCTATTTATTGGTAATTTTGTTTACTTAAACGTAGAGATGCACACATATCAGGCCTTGGCAGGCCCAAAATACCTCGGAAAAGCCTGGTCCTAAATTTGTTTTCGTTTTTTCAGTTTTTTAATGTTTTTTTATGAAATACGTATTTACATTATAACCAAAATTTGTTTTTGAAACATGATATTTGAAGTCAAACTATTAAGTAAGAACATATTTTATATCCTTCATAGATATACTTTCTTAAAAGAGTAAAATGCCTTTTTTGTCCCCCAGATTTGGCCAGTTTTGCGACTATCGTACAAAGGTTTGTTTTTTCGCATCTAGATCCAAAAGGTTTGAAATCTTGTCATTTTCAACCAACTTGTTAACTCTATCCATTTTTTCTGTTTAGTCAAAGGTATTTCCATTTTATTGCTAGCTTAAACGGTAATTCACTTTTTTTCACTTTATGTAAAAAGACTGAATACCCCTGAAAAGACCGAATTGCCCTTTAAGTTTAAAAAAGACGGAAATAACCTGACTTAACGGAGAAAATTAGATGAAGTTCACGAGCCGGATGAAAATGACAAGATTTCAAATATTTTGGATCTATTTGTGGGAAACCTTTGGACGAAAGTCGCAAAACTGGCCACAGCTCAGGGACGAAATTTACTCGGTATATTATTATGAAGGATAAAAATATGTTCTTTCTAAAAGAATACCTAAAGTGACTTTTTAATATACGTAATTTACAATTATCAGTTACATTACATGTAAAAATGAATTGGCAAGTTAAAAAAATAACAAGGGACTAGAAATTATGGCCTACTTAGTCGTAAGACCGGGCTTTGCTCAGAACTGGGTCTTAAAGGAGTAGGCTTTTTTGGGCCGGGGCTAGGACCATGCTCGTAGCTGTTTTTATTTATGGGATTTCAGTTGGTTATGGGTTTCCTTTTTTGGTAATTTGTGTATGACAGCAATGCAGACCGTACAGGGTGGTGGGAATTGATGGTGCTAGCTTCACACGTACATCCTTCGGTTTCCACCATGGCCAAAACCATTCTTTCTGGAGCCAACATTGTCTACAACGGAAACCCGTTGAACGATCTTTCACTTGTCGCTTTCTTGGACAAGTTCATGGAGAAAAAACCTAAAGAAAGAAATTGGCATGGTGGGTCCCAGATCGAACCCGCCAAACAGGTCAGTTTTTAGCTGCCTTACTTTTTGAGTAAAGTATACGGATGGTCTATGCGGTTTACCAAAATTTTGGATTTGGTCCCTAGCTTTCCAAAAGTACATAGATGGTCCCTGTGGTTTGCAGTTTGTAACACATTTAGTCTCCAATCAACAAATCTAAAGGTTTTAGCATGTCTAAGTTAGGGACTAAATGTGTTACAAAGTGTAAACCACAGGGATCATCTGTGTACTTTTGGAAAGCTAGAGACCAAATCCAAAATTTTGGTAAACCACATGGACCATCCGTGTACTTCACTCTTACTTTCTTTTGGACTATCTTTCTGCTGACAATGATTACAATATAACTTAATCGTCTATTTGTACACAGCTTGATATGAACAAGCAGTTGATCGGTGCGGATATTATTCAGTTAGATGAAATGGATGTAGCACCGGAAGATGTTGTGTTCCACAGGTTTTACATGAACAAAATGAACTCCGCCAAAAAACCAAAAAAGAAAAAGAAAAAGGCTGCAGATGACGAGGCGGCTGACTTTGACTTAATAGGAGATGAGGGGGATGGCGATGAAAGTGATGATGAAGAAATTGACGCCATATTGGATTCCACGAACCCCGCTCTGGATGCTGACGGTGATTATGATTACGATAATCTGGACGAAATTGCTGACGACGACGATGACGATTTGGTGGGTAATGTTAGTGATGATGAAGGAATGGAGTTTCCGGCAGATGTCTCAGAAGATGATGAGGCGGAGGGTGATGATGATGTCAGCATTGGCGATGCAGAAGACGGAAGTGATGACGAGGATGACGTGTTTGAAGTCAAGCCGTCGAGGAAGAGGAAGACCCGAGGGAAGGCTGGCGCGTCACCGTTTGCAAGTCTTGAGGATTATGAGCATTTGATGGATGAAAATGATAATGAAAATAAAAATGTCAAGGGCAGTAAGAAAGAAAAGAAATCCAAGAAGGCTAAAAAGTCCAAATCTAAAAAGAAGAAGGGTTCCACAGATTAAGCTTTTTGGGTTAGAGTATTTTTGTTTAATTTTTTGTTGTTTGACGGATTGATTATCTGATCGTCATACGAGATTTCAAAACAGTTGAAGAAGGCAGTTATTACAAAATTTTTTCACTTCTACATGTTTGATTATATATTATTGTTTCTTTGAGCCAAGTTCCACCTAATGTTTTCTTAGCGACTACACAATATTTGTTGAACTATATGACTAGCAATTATAATTCGTTCTACGAGTAAATCCAACTAAAGATGGGCATAATCTCCGGTTCCAAACTCGACCCAGTAGAACCTACTTGGAACCGGTTTCAGTTCCTACCCGATGTATAGAAGAACCGATTCCGGGTTCAAAAAACCCTTAGGTTCGTACCCGGTTCCACAATTTGTAAAAAAAAATAGGGTTCTACCCGGTTCCTACCCGGAACCGGTTCCGCTATAAACACAAAGAACCGGCAGGCTTTAAATGAAACCAAATACATTAAAGAGTTAATTACTCTTTCCGTCCCTGTGGTTTGTCAAAAATCACTATTTTAGTCAATTAGTTTAAAAATTGCTATTTCAGTCCCTGTAGTTTCACTCTCGTAACCATTTCAGTCCCTGTACTAACAAAATAAATGGATTGAAATGGTTACGAAAGTGAAACCATAGGGACTGAAATGGTTACGAAAGTGAGACCACAGGGACTGAAATGGTTACGAAAGTGAAACCACAGGGACTGAAATCGCAATTTTTAAACTAATGGGCTGAAATGGTGATTTTTGACAAACCACAGGGACGAAAATAGTAATTAACTCTACATTAAAAGTTAAACCCAAACATCACAAGTCACAACCAAACATTACAAACCAACCATAAACCATTACCTACCTACCATACATTAAAACCAAACATTATACCTAAACACAAAACACATAAACACAATCAAACTAACATCACATAAACACACTAAACCGTTCCGGATGATTCGCCGCCTTCACTTTTCTTCGCCGCAGCCTTTGTCACCGGACAATGACGGTCGGTGTGTTTTTTGAGGGTCGAGTTCGCCATAGCCTTCATCAACTACCCACAACCTTTTTTTGAGGGTTGAGTTCGCCGTAGCCTTCATGAACTACCCACAACCTTTGCAACGTGCCGATTTCAGAATTTGAGTGGGATCAAGTTTGGTTGAAGGTGATCTTATAAATACTAGAAACCGATTTCAAAATTTTAATGGCAATTAATCGATTCCAGCCGTTAGGAATATATTCCGGTAATTATGGTTTGAAACCGGGTACTAATCGGAACCGAGTCCTAGAGGAATCGGGTCCAGTCAAACTCAGTCAAGAACCGGGTACGGATAGAAACCAGTTCCGGGTATAAAAAACCCGATTTGCCCATCTCTAAATCCAACTACCAAAATATCATGATAACACATTTACCACAAAATATGACCGTTTTATAGTCCAGAGCAATACATACATAATAACCGCAAACTACATTACAACACCTAGTACAATCAATCAGGAAATTGCAACTTGAACGGTTTTGGATTTAGGCGGCGGAGGCAACTTCTCCACCACCACCGTCAACACTCCGTTTTCACACTTGGCGGTGATAGCCGACGTGTTACAGTTCTCCGGCAACCGGAACTTCCTGATCAGCTTCTGAGTCGTCCTCTCCAACCTCAAGTACTTGAAACCTTCCTCCTCCTCTTCATTCTCCGATCGCTTCCTCTTCCCACTGCTTCTCACCACCAGCAACTTCTCTTCCTCCACTGTCACCTACAACAATCACAACATATTTCACTTTCCATACCAAACCGATTATTTGGCTAATTACAAATTTACAATACAACCTGAACCAGTTTGATTAAAAAACCCGGTTCGTATAATATTTGGTTAATGGGTTACCTGAATGTCGGATTTGGATAAACCGGGAACATCCATGTAGAAAATCAGTTCATTAGGTGTGTCAACAATATCGGTCGGAATGTTGCCTTTTGATTCGCTGATGCGGGATTCATGGTGAGAACGAGAAGATGGAAGGATGATCTTCCGGATTGTGTCAGGAACGTCGGGCAAGTGACTCACTAAGCCACCAAAATCGACGTCTCCGGTGGAAGAAATTGCAATTCTGCTCATGGTTTGAGTGTCAAAGTGTAGATGAATGATTTGAGTAGATGATTTGCTGATGATGAATAAGGGGAAGTGAGATTTTAATGGAGAGGGAGAAGCTTCTTGTTGTTATGGGAAATGTCTAGAAACTTCAGGTAAGTTGCCGACGTGTCACCATTTGTTAAACTTGATTTTTCCACGTATTCAAGAGTAACGAGTTGCTAGCGGATTACCTTCGAAACAAAGGATTGAAAAATTCCTTCTGCTTTGGACAAGATAAGTGGACAGATGAGTTGAATAATACAGGGACTGATAAGCTAAGCGAGGTTCCCCTTTGAGATCTCCCAACCTAAAGGCTTTATTCAGAGGTGGGTCTTTCAACCGCCTACTCTTTCGATGAAGGGTGCACTACAAGAGAATAGGTACTAAAGAGATTCAATGGGGGGATTTCGCCGATACTGAGTCGACTATAAACTATTCATCTTGCTTGGAACCGTCGTTGTGTATGGGAAAGAGGGCTTCTACCTATGCTTGGAAAAGGGTGAATGGTCCCAGAGGTAAAGCGTGACTACATCTCATCCTTTCTAAACCTTGTCAATATTTTGCTATGTGTGAGATTTACTGAGGTATGATTTATCAAGAATAACGAGTTGTCACAAAAGATTTGATAAATAGCCGTTAAAAAACCTTAGTTGATAAATAAATAAGAGTAAACTGCAATTTTACCCCCTGGAGTTTAAGCCAATTGGCACTCTGACCCCCTTCCTGGAAATAATTGCAATTTTACCCCCTATGTTGTTGTTATGTCGCATAATTACCCCCTGTCGTCAACTTTTGTTAACAGTCAACATAACTAAGTAATGGTCAAAGGGTATAAAGGTCATTTCCAATTTGTAGCTTATACATTACACCACCCTATAAGTAATCGATCAAAGCACTATTACCCCCCCCCCCCCTTCCCACACCGGTCCTCCACTCCTGCCATCTTCTTCTCCGGCCTTGCTAGTCTCCGGCGATCTTCAGCAATCGTCCACCGATCTTCAGAGCTCCGGGGACACCTTCTCCGGCAATCATCACACCACCGACGACAATGCCGCTACTTTGTTGGCTGATCCGATACGTGATCCGCCACACTGCAGGTACAATCGCCCATTGTTAGTTAATCAGGGTCGGATTTGTGTCAGTGTTAGTTAATATCATGTTATAAACAGGGTTAGGGTCGGATTTGTGTCTGATTGAGTCTCATGTTAAACAGGGTATTAACAATTAGTCTGCTTGAGTCTGATTCCATGTTAATTTTGTGATGTTTGGTGTTTTTTTTTACAGTTGACCTGACGATGAGCCTATCAAGCTCATCAGTGGTGGTCCACCTGGTGGTCTCCATGTTTGGTAGGCCTGTCCTCAACTTCCATTATCCACCGGAGAGTTGAGCAGATGTTTACTCTAGTAGTTATTTAGGTTTTGTGTAATATGTAGGTTAACTTAAGTTAAATTAGATGTTAATGACGATGACTGATGATGATGTTAATCATGGTTATGATAAACATGCATTTTTTATGTTAATGATGGTTATGATAAACATGCATTTTTTGATCTTAACTGTTTGTATTTAACTTGTTATGAAAATCACTTGTTAAGCCAACAACTACTGTATACTCATTGAGATGTCTAGGATGTATAATTTTAACACCCCCTGTCAGATCAATGACTACAAAATAGATCTTGCAACTTGGAAATGACCTTTATACCCTTTCAACAGGTTAATGTTTCAGCAGGTTTGAGTATATGTGTTTTGAGCATGTTTGAACAGGTTTGAGTATATGTGTTTTGGGCATGTTTGAACAGGTTTGAGTATATGTGTTTCAACAGGTTTGACTATATGTGTTTCAACAGGTTAATGTTTGTAGCACGTAGATACATTTGCATACTGCAGGTATGTGTTTTGCATACTGCATGACCAATTGATACCATTTGCAGCTGCAACCAAACAGTTTTGTGATATAACATTTTGTGAACAACAGATTGTGATATAACAGCAGATTAATCAAATATGCCTAGTTATAATCTCCTCCATTATTAGTCAACATAACTGTTGTAAAAGAGCATGATCTGCTCCTGTGAATACTCCTTTGCTTTGCATATATATTGTACCTCTTACATTGTATTAGACACAACTTCTATAATACAAAAAACACACAGCATTGTTCACTGTTCTATAGGTCTTTCATTTGGCAGGATTGTAATTGAGTGTAGTTGGTCTTTCATTTGGCAGGATTGTAAATGAGTGTAGTTGGTAGGGACATTAGTCTTCTGTTAAAACTAGCAATAAGAGTTAAATGGTAACCTATTATAAAATGCCATTTTGTAGCTATCCTTGGACAGATTGTAAGGTTGGTCTTTCATTTGGGTTCAAGCTCTAGTTGTGCAGACATGTGTTTGTGCAGAAAATATAACATTTGACAGAAAATTGAACATTTTGTAGCTATCCTTCGCCAGTAGCCCGTTTGAAGGATTCGTTAGCCGTTAAAAAAAATCACATAATAAACTTCACTGGTATCGAACTCCGTGCACAACGAACCTAAGATAATACATCATTGTTTTAGTCTTAATCAATGACTTATCATATTCCTTAACAAATGCATAAACTTGAGCTAAACCCATAAACTTTATTATATTTTCTTTAAAAAGATATTTCTAAGATTACGATGAACAAGCACGGTCAAGCCTCGTTAAGGCACGACCGTGTTGACTTAAAGTTTGTTGATGCACAACTAAGGTACTAGAATGTGCATAAAGCTTATGATTAGTGCACGGTCATGCCTAAGAGTGGCATGCTCGTGCTTTTTGAGTTATTCGCCTAAAGTCATTGATCAAGCACAATCACATTCGTGCTTTGTCTAGCCCAACACTTTACAATGATGCACATGTCATGCACGTTTGTCTGACCAACTGATGTGTGCAAAATACAACATATAAATTTTATCAAATGTGGCATAAAACTAACCCTTTTTAGTTCTAATGTTGGAAAAAGTGTGCTTTTGTCTTCCTTTTGTATTTTCAGGACCAATGAGCTTAAATGAACAAAAGGAACAAACATGCAGAAAAACTAACATAAATACAAAGAAAAGGAATAAACGTGGCATGCCCGACCCCTCGACAGCATCTGCCCAAGCAAAAACAGGAAATAGAAGGCTGACCACGGCCCCGTGCCCACTAAGCACGGGGGCGTGGCCAGATGTCTGCAGAACAGACAAAGCTGTAAAAGCTTCTACTGCTCACCACGGGGGCGTGCCCACTGAGCACGGGGCGTGGTCAACGCTAAGATTCGCAAAATCTAGCAAATCTTGGTAGTACAGATACGCTTCTGCACACGGGGCCGTGCCCAGCGAACACGGGGCCGTGTGGAGCCTAATGCAAACAAGAGCAATTAATGAAGTAAGAGAAAGAGGATGGACACGGGGCCGTGTCCAGCGGACATGGGGCCGTGGCCGGGCTTCTGTTCAGGCTATAAATAGAGGTGCTTGGTTCACTTCAAAGGCATCCCTTGGCAAACCACCTCTCTCCCACTTCACCACCACTCCACCACCACTACAACACCCACATCCACCACCATCATCCATCATCCACCTTAGAGTGTGTGTAGTAGTCTCGGGATCCAAGATTGATCGTAAGAGTTCTTGTCAATCAAAGGCCATGTTTGGCTAAGTCTCTTACATCACTTGGTGAAGACAAGCATTTAATGTATTACTTTTGATTTTTAATCTTTTTGCACTTTTTATTTGGTTTTGTATTAATGATTTTAATAACTAGTTTCTTATGTTGAAGGTGAAACTTCCTTATCATCTGTCCGTGGTGTCTTTGGCATTACTTTACTGTCTATATAAAGTAAAAGATTTTCACCATTCATATCACTACGGTCTATATATATGTTGGCTACCTGGTCGGGGGTTAAGGGAATGGTTTGGTAAGGTTCTTGCCTTGTTCAGTGTATAGATCCTGCAAGGACCTGGGTCAAGCTTACTAGGACCTCCTTCAATACCCACTGGTATTGGATGGCGGGGGTGCGAATGGCTTGATCCCCTCATATGTAAACTACTATTAATACATTAAACCGGCTACTTCGGATTGTATCCCTGCTGACTCAAACCACTTAGCCGAGGGTAACGACACCTTCAAAAGAGGGGCCTACCACTTTTCGCATTAATAACTTAATTAATTATCTTCCAATATTCCGAGCCTTTGGGATTGTATCTTTGCTGACTCAAACCACTGGGTTGAGGGTAACGTCACCTTCAAAAGAGGGGCCTACTACTATAACTAAGATAATCTCTTAAAAAGTTCAAAAGTGCAGAAATCATCAAAGGTTACTGTCACGGCCCCCGACCCACCCTGGACGGAATCGGGAGTCGCGAACAGCCCAATGGTACCGGTGATTATTTTGAAAACGTTGCAGCGGAAATTTCATCAGAACCGTGAGTTAGGAAAAATATCAGAGTTTAGAAAACACAGGATTTTATTTATTAAATAGATGGGATAAATCCATGTTTTACAAAGGTAGCTTTAATAAAGATAAATTTGATTACATAAAACAATATTTCTTAATTTGATTTAATTAATAAAATAAGCCACTTCTTGATGCCTTTTTGTGCCGTATCCATCTTTTACTCCAATCTACTGTAATTACCTGAAACGCGTTTTAAAAAGGTTTTTTCAGCGGGAAATACTGAGTGAATCATTCTATTTTACATAAAATGATGCATAGTTATTAATTACAGCATAAGAGCGATTACAATGGCTTCTATCTTATTTTTATTTGGCGCCCTGTCACAATGGTGACATGTCACAATGGTGACGATGGTCATACCACTATTAGGTCAATGAACCTAAATAGTGATGATTATCCCTAGTAGGTCAATGAACCTAACTGGGAGAAAATTAGTAATGTGCACAATACCCCACTAGCCAGTGATTCAAGATATCCACGACTTAATCCCTGTAATTATAACTTTTGAAAATAATTTGAGGTATTGTAAAATAGTTGATAAAAAGAGAATGACTCACAATATAAGTATGCAGATTCATACGGCCAAAGTTTAGTCTACAGATAAGCCTTGATAGATTGCAGATTTATACAGGCAGAGCTTAGCCTATTGATTTAGCCTTGTAACCTAGTGGACACGAACTAGGTAAGTAACTAATACAACATTTACGATAACTCACGAGATTAAAACCCTCACAACGAATGACAAAGTGCAATCACTTAAACATCCATCGGATTCACAACGAATGACAGAGTATTCCCCGAATTCGGGTGGTACTCAAACATCCTGTCGGAATCACGACTAATGACAAAGGGTAGCGCTTAAACATCCATCGGATAGTTTCTATCGATCGGACATTGAATCGTAGCAGCGATTGAGTTAATACCCAGCATCGTAGCAGCACCCCCTATACTAAATTAGTGATTGTGGGTGTTTCTGTAGTATTTAAACAATAACTCTGCGTAGATTTGGAGTTTGAACGTCGTTTCAGTGCCCAAAATCAAGTCCCGAAGTCTGCTATTTATACACCAATTTGGCTTAGCTTACGGACCGTAAGACTCAACCCTTACGGTCCGTAAGGGATGCATTTTCACTATATGCTTGCCACGCGTGGGAGTAGGCCTGCTGAGTCGACGGAATGATTAAATTCGATTTTTATAATAACTTATAAGGATAATCGTTGACTAGGGTTTACCCCCCCCCCTGAGTTTTAGGGGCCCTGATCCTGATTCTGATTGTTCTGAAAATTTTAGGGTTTATGTAGGATTACTTAGGGGTCTTAACTAGGGTTTCTTTTTGTACAAAATATATAATATATATATAATAAGAAAATAGTTTTGATAAGAGTTGTTATGGTTTGGGACTAAAAGGAAATAAAATGGTAAGAAAAGAGAATGGACCCACTTTGTAACTTTAGGGTTCAACTAGAAAGTCTCCGGGTATAAATTTTGGGTATAACCTTTGAGCTATTTTAAAAATATATATTTGTAATTGTGTTAAGTATAGTACCCCTAATTCAACCTTATCCCGATGTCCCGAGACAGAACCCCAATAAACTTAGTCGGGCAGAGCCCTGACATATGTTATGAGGCTCAGATCAATCGGAAAGGGTAGCGGTGATCGGGAGTTAAAACACTTAAAACGAGGCAGAGCCTTATTATTATTGTAGGAGAAAAAGAATATAAAAATAAAAATAGAAATTGAAAGAGGCGATAGCAAAAGATGGAAAGGAATCTTAGAAACAAATTTTGATTTGAAACTATGGATTTATTTATAGTTGTATTCTTCACGAAAATTCAATACATCAATAGGCTTTCTTGATGCCACCTTTCGTAATAGGCACATACGTGTCCTATTATCATGTTTTAAGGTTTTATTTATTTTATTTACTAGGTTTTTACCCGGGATTGTTTCCCGGGCTCGGGAAAGTTATTTAGATTAATTAATTACTATTTGTTATTAATACGACCGCATTACATCAACCATCTCATTCGATTCAACAAAAATGTCTTGAAATCACCGCATTATATCATGAACTCATATTAGAGGACAAACAAAAGCACAACAGGACCATATGAATAACATCATTTCCACTTTTACATCAACGCACTTACATGATAGGGTGATTTGAGATTTTGAAAAAATCTTTGTTTTTGTACCTCTTTTACAAAATAAGATGTTGACCAAATTTGAAACAGATGTTAACCAAAAGTCAATAAGATATTGACAAATAGTCAAACAGATGTTGAGCTTAAACAAATGTTTGGTTTAAGACCAAACATCTGTTTATGGCGAAACATCTGTTTAAGGTCAAACATCTGTTTAAGTCCAAATATCTGATATAGAAGAAGAACATCTGTTTAAAGCAAAACATCTGTTTAAGGTTCAAACATGTGTTTAAGGTCAAACAACTGTTTAAGTCCAGACATTTGATATAAAAGGCCAAACATCTGTTAAAGGGCAAACATCTGTTTAAGCCTTAACAGATGTTTAACTTGTTAAGATCTACTGTCTTCTAACACAGTTTTCCTCTTCAAAACATTGTTGAACCTAACATAGGTTTCCATTAACTATTGACCAAAAGGCAAACAGATGTTCAAACCACTATTTGTTATTGAAGTTCTTTAAAAAATTAGATAGAATTCAAGAAAATGGTACAATGACTTAAAGAACTATAATTTAACACATAATCTAATTGGCCAAATATAAAACATAAAGTGCTAATAACAGTGTTTTATCATCTTAGCCATACATAGCAACAAAAACATCAAGTTAATAATTTAAGAAAAAAACCTACAACATCACCATCAAAAAATTCATAATTAGTATCTGATATCAGAACAGACTTAAAATGTGTTTGTTAAACTGATGTAACTTGATTTAATACTATCTTCTGTTGCGAAGACACGTATGTGAAATGCAACATATCACCAAACCTCAAGTTATTGTCAGTCATAAACTTTCGCCAACCTTCCAACGCATAACGTGGCTTCAATTCATTTAACTCCAACTTAACATCATAAACCTGCACAACTCCAACCATGTTTTGAACTTTCAAAGGATGAAGATCAAGAAAAAGACCTGCTCGTCTCGCAACTTCAGCAGGAAGACGCTACATGTATTGTGTGGAAAAAAATAATAGTCAGACAAATAAACGTAAATCATTAGTTTATTATAAAAAATGGTATACCGGCCTATAGTCTCCTTTGCGATCAAAATGAAAGAACTCAGGGTCAAGAGGATGTCCAGAATGTTTTTTTGCAGTCTTTGCAATCTTATTTCTACGGTTAAGCTTTTTTTGAACGTTGGCAGCTCTCTTCCCCTTGATGAAAAAGTAAACATATACATGTGAATTAAAGGAATGATCAATATATGCACAAAAAAAAAAAAACAGTTTATATAACATATACTAATTAACTGGCAAGTATAGATACCTTAACTTTATGAACAGACGAAGAACATCCAGTATGATCACTTGTGTCGACAGGTAAGGCAGCATTTCCCTTAGTCCTATTCTTGACGACCTCCTTTCTCTCAGAAGTAACTTTAGCTTTCTTCTTAACCTGTTGTCATAGAGTAAATTTAATAACAATAGTAATATAACAATCTTTAAGATGGTAAACTTACATCTTGGGTTTCGTTCAATCGTGAAGACATGCGTCTCTTGGACGTGCATTCGGCATTGGTTGGCAAGTTCTTGTAAATAATACATTATTGAATACATATAACATCAGTAAACAGCATTACTAATAGTTGTAAAAACATTAAATTCTTATATGTGTTAAATTAAAAATAAATAATTTTAATAATTTAGCAAGTACCTGAGTAACGGTTGTACCTTCACCTACAGAAACAACTTCTTCATCCTCATAGATGTCCTGGTCAACATTAATAAAATAATTAATATAAAGCTAAAAAATTAAAACTTTTATTGCTAATGCTAAATACTTACGTACCTTGAATGCATTTTTAACATAATCAGCCTTCAATATCTCAACTACACTATCATCATCAGATTCAGGTTTCTTCAAAAAGCAAATCTCAATCTCATCTCTATAAACTACTACTTCAAAAACAAAATCATCAATCCTGCTAAACACAAGCAAATCATCCTCAAGTATCCCAACATCGTTGCACATTTCCGGCCATCCTCTAGAAAATACAAAGTGGGTATCAACTTTAGACCCCTCAACATTCCAGTAGGAACCTTTGTAACAGATTTGAAATTTCCCACTCGGTGGACTGTTTACGTAAAATTGTTCAATGAAGCAGTCTTCAATTACCTGCATAAAATTAAAAATAATGAATACTAAACGTGAAGTATGTATCTTATGAGAATAAGTGTTAACACGTTAAAGATGCAAAATAATTGAAGTTAAGATCAATACTCATACCGTAAAACCAAATCTTGCATAACGATTAAAGGTGAAATAAGATTCCCCACACATGCCATTAACATAACATGAAAGTTCAAGTCCAAAATCACCTAACGGTTTGAAAACCAACAAAGTATCCCTCGGCAAATTGAGATCTTTAACAACAATGTCCCAACCGTCAGTTATTATCGGCGTTGAATTTTCTGTTCTGACCCTAACAACCCATTTTTTACCAGACTCATGATATACTTGCAACCTACTTTTTTGCCAACAATCTCCCCACTTTTGATTAGCAAAGAATATAGGTACATCCTGTATATAATTTTAAATAGTGTAAGAAAATATAAACCATAAAAGAACTGTTAAATATATATCTCAATACAAATAAATTATGTATGTAAAAACATGTCATACCAGTTTCAAAGATTCTGGGTTACGAAGAAACTTAACAAATGTAGTATACATCATAAAACCTGAATCAGTAAAGATGTTAAAAGACTGTAATTAAAAAGCTGGCTTCGAAAATGAACATTAACTTTTTGTATTAACAGAGTATATAGTGAAATTAATCATAGAAACAGAGTATGAGTTAAAATTATTCTGCAAATAATAATTATTTTAACATGTTCTCAACAAATGATTCAAACACATAAGTAAACCCTTCTTGAATCTTGAATGTATAGCAATAAACATTTAAAATCGTATTAGTAGCAAGATAGGATTTAAATTAACATAGATTAAACAATATAAAGTTCATTACAATAGGAATGTACATACCAGTTGCTGAAGAAAAAATAATCAAACCTCAGGTGATTAAAGTGTAGAAGACGGAGGAAAAGAAAATTGAAACCCTAGAAAATGACTGGGGAGAAGAGATTTTTGAAAGAAGAGATGACAGATGTTTGATGTGTAATGATGATGAAGAAATAGTGACGGTTGTGTTTTTCTCTTCCCATATTTTCAACTGATGAAAAATATTTACACATACACCCCTTTTTAAATTTGTTATTTACATTTACATTGACATACAAGAGTAAAGTACATGATTAGTTGAATTGATTTGGTATTCAAATTAACAAAGAAAAATAATTTTTCATATAGCAAAACCATTAACATAACATAAAATTTGAATGCTTTGAATCATGTATTAATAGTAATTAGGTTTTAACATAAGTAAGTTTCATGACCTCAAGAAGCAATGCCGAGGGAAAATTTAGTTTTATCTATTATATGTACCTTTTAACATAAGTAGTTTGACTTTGGTCAAACAGGCTTTGGTCAAACAGTGTTTTATCAAGTAGCTTTTAACAAAAGTAGTTTGACTTTGGTCAAACAGACTTTAGTCAAACAACGTTTTAACATTGCTCAAATAGTGTTTTATCTATTATAATTAGCTTTTAACATAAGTAGTTTGACTTTGATCAAACATCGTTTTAACATTCCTCACAATGATTACAAGCTAGTAAAAACTTCTTTGTAAACAACATTAGAAGTCTTATTTGTTGGTTTTCCATCAGCATCGAATGTTAGTATTTTAACGCCTTCTCTGGTCTTGACCCTTGATAATGCAACATACAACTGACCATGAGTGAAGACAGGATCTTTCAAATAAAGACCAACCTTTGATAACGATTGTCCTTGACTCTTGTTAATTGTCATAGCAAAACAAACTGATAACGGAAATTGTCTTCGTTGAAATTGAAAAGGTATTTTTTTGTCAGACGGGATCATATTAATCCTTGGAATATAAACTCTTGTGCCAATGTTCCCACCAGATATAACTTCAGCTTCTATAACTCGTTTACCAAGAAAAGTAATTTGAAGCCTTGTACCGTTACATAACCCTTTCTGTTGATCAATGTTTCGAAGAAGCATCACAGGAACACCAACTTTAAGAACTAATCTGTGATTAGGCAAGCCAGAAATCTTAAGAGCATTCAAATTTTCTGTTGAGTATAAGCTTTCTTGAAAAGAATCAAGAATTTGTTCGGTTTGACATATACTATCAGAACTCAGATACTCTTTCGCATCACCAGGAAATAACGAAAGCAATCGATCATTAATTTCATGAACTACCTCATTTTTGGGTGCTAGAATTGCTCGCTCAGAAAAAAATCCAGCAATCCTAAATTGTTGAATAATTGAAGGATATACAAAGTCAATTAAACTTTGTATTGGGTCACAAATATCGGTGATCAGTAAATCATCTGGTATCTCTATAATGGCGTCACCATCATTATCATCTCCAACGTTTCCTTCACCAATATCAATAAGCCATTTTGCAAATTCTCTGATAGACTTCGTATTCGAACTTTCAGCTCCAATAGTTAGACGCATGTTTTTAGTCAGCCGTAAGAGTCTGCATTTTGCCCATATGTATGAAGAGCTTAAAGACGCACTAACAATTTCTTTTCTAGTACCATTAGGAATAACAGGTAGTATTTGTCTAAAGTCACCACCAAATACAATAACTTTACCACCAAAAGGAATATCCGAACGAATACTCCTACCTTCCGAAAATACGTGGGTCATGGTCCTATCTAAAGCTTCAAAGGCATGTTTGTGTACCATCGGTGCTTCGTCCCATATGATTAATTGGGTTTCCTTTAATAATCTCGCAATATCACTATTTGGCTTAATATTGCACATTGAATCTTCTGTTAGATTAATGGGAATATGGAACCGAGAATGAGCTGTCCTTCCACGGGAAAGTAATAACGAAGCAATACCACTTGAAGCCACATTTAAAACTATTCCATTTCTGCATCGAACAGCTGAAGCCAAAGTCTTCCATAAAAAGGTTTTTCCAGTTCCACCATAACCATAGACAAAAAAAGGCCTCCTTTACGCCCTACAACTGCTTCCATTATTTCGTCAAAAACCGCTCGTTGTTCATCTGTAAGAGATTGATGCAACCTGTTAAACTCAGCTTGTTCTTCATCTAGGTCATGTGACAACTCTCCATTGATCAGACGATTAGAAGCATCACGTAAGGAATCGTCATCAGGGTACGGCATAGTGGCAAACCTTCGTAATGATGAACCATTGGAAATTAAATAGTTTTCAATTTTCAACAAAGTAAGGTTCTTAATCTGATGTTCAGGAAGCACTAAACCTAGCAAATAAAAAAATTAACATTATTAAATAAAAAATCAAAATGTAGTATGTAAAATAAAAGAAAATAGATCAGAACCTGAAATATTTGTTTCTTTTTGACGTCTATAAACAATATCATCAGCTAAGTATTTCCACGTATTCTCCCAAACAAATTCTGGCCGAGATAGAGTATTTGACAAAAGCAGGGTAGCAAATAACGCTCGAAGATACCCAGCATGTCCTTCAAAACTTGCTTCTTTAATGGCCTCAACGTATTCATTGTCATCATCTAAAAGTCCCATCGCATAGCAAGCATCTCTAAAAGTCGGGAATAATTGACCGTTAACTGTATGTATCTCCTCAAATGATCTAGGTCCTTTAACTTTATTCAGTAGTATCCTCAAAAAATAAGGTTCGCCCAAAGCAGGAGATACAGAATGAATCCGGCCAACACACTGGTACGACTTACGTACCTGCCAACATCTATCTTTAAGTATCCAAACAAATTTGGAAGGAAACTCAACATAAGTCAGCTTTCTAGCATCTTTATTTGACTCGTTCAACTTCATCCATTGCATAAATATTGAAGAAGCAACAGAAGGCTTGCTTAAAACATTATCAATATCGTCATCAGCACCATACACAACATTCTGTTGGCCAGGCAAATGAAAGGGAAGCCTCATAACAGCAGGATACCTATAATGAACCTCATTAGAGAATATTCTCCAGGATGCCTCACAAGCTGAAATATATCTACAATCATAATACTCCTTGATCTCATCTTTTGGCTTTTCTTTGATGGTTGAACTTGTATTACCAGAAACTACCGCAGTAGCCATATCAGGACCTTTGTTGATGTACTTGAACAAATATTTCACTGAACCGGCTTGATTACACCATTCAACATTAATGTGTGCTTGATATCTTTTCAAAAGCCTTTTGTTATAAGGAACAGCATTTCTGTTGTCTAATCTAACACCAGATTTTATAACTGTATGACCTGAATCTCTTCTTCTGTATACAGGAAAACCATTTGAATCAATACTTGTATGTGGTGTGAATTTCTTCAGAAAGTTTTTTGAACATCTTTTATCAACCATGCAAGGACAATTCAAATTAGCATTCCCACACGGACCATGAATCATATAATCAGTCACAAGAGAATAAAGTTCAGGATCTTCTTTTTTATCGGGAATCTCAGCATAAATAAATGGATCTATGTGATCTATGGTTGGAAGTTTGTGATCGACCTTCATGAATAAGCATATATGTGCATGAGGAAGACCACGCTTTTGAAATTCTACTGTATAAACAACTAAATAAAAAGGAAAAATAAACAAAATTTATTAGTTAATAACCTTGATTAAAAAATATACATCAGAGGATAAGATGTGAAAAAAAAATAACACACCAGCGTTAATCTCACCAAAATACTTGGAATCCTTAAAATCTTTGATTAACGAATCAAGCTTCCTTTTAAACAATCGACACAATATGTCAGGCCTGTCTTCGGCTTTGATGGTTGAATCTTTTAGAAATCTTTTTACTTCAGGCCACTTAGGATTACATGTTATAGTTATGAAGAAATCAGGGTACCCATACCACTTACATAAGGCCATTGCATCAAGGTAATTTTGTTGCATGAATCTTGTACCACCAGTAAATGAAGAAGGAAGTATAACAGGCTTTCCAGTATCTGTTAAAACTTCCTTACCTTTCGATTTATACTTTTGAAGATTCTCAAATGTTTTAGAGCGAAGGTTCGCTTGTTGCCTATGAATGTACTTTAATCTTTCGCTCTCAATCATTGTGTACGCATCAACCAAAAACTGTTGTAACAACCTTCGCCCATTTAAAATTAAGGAAAAGCCATAAGTTCTATCTTGGATCCTATATGAAAAAAATTCTCTCATTGTGCACTTTGGTTTTATTTTCTTTTCTTTTGTGTGGACATAAAATCTCTATGAGGAATATCAACTCTATAACCATCATCACCATATGGAAAAAGTAACGGATATTGCAGAGCAAGATACGATGGGAGTAATTCGCTAATACGCTGCAGCATTCCCGACTGCGTCTGGACAACAATATCACGATGGTCTATAGCTTTATCTATGTCTCCGACAACCAAAGCAGCAACTTCAGATGTGGTGGGTAAGTTATATGTCCTGCCGTCTTTTTCTCTTCTATAAATTAGTCACAGACTAAGGTTGGCATCTGGAGATTGGTGAAAATGGTTTCTGACCATCCTATATGTCTTAACCAACATATTTTGTGAATCTAATAAAGCCCTCAAATACTTTATCATTTCAACATCAAGTTCTTTATCAGCAGGCGATGAAGGTTTGGTTCTTTTGCTGTTAAAAGAAAAAAAACAACAAAACGTTAACATAACATAACTATTTTAATAAGCAGTGGATAGAGAATCAGTTATTAGTAATTAAGTGTTAAGGAAAAACAGATTAGTACTAAGTCAAACAACTGATGTAAAACTTGTAAGCACTGATAGTAATTAAAACACTGATGATACTTAACAACTGATAGTGAACTACATAAGATTAACAACTGCTATTGTAATAAGCAGTGGATAGAGAATCAGTGATTAATAATTAAGTTTTAAGGAAGAACAGTTGTAAACAACTGTTGATACAGCTCAAAACTTTTAGAATATGTTGAGAAAAGTAACATTTCAGTGGTTTGGTCTTAAACAGTGGTTTGGTAGGCATGAGTGGTTTGGTCTTGAACATTGGATGGGGTTAGTTAGACTTTGTGTACAAATGTAATTATATCCAACAGTGTTTTGCCTTATTAAATTGTTATAATCAATGTCATTGTAGGAAACTTAACTGGGCAGAGCTTATTGTAGGAAACTTCAGTTTACCTACAACAGCTGATGAATTTAGAATTAATAACGCAAACTACTGTTAAGTCAAACAGCTGATGAAAAAAACTTTTAAGCACCGCTGGTGATTAAAACACTGATGGTTAACAACTGCTGTTGTAGCAATCTCTGGATAGAGAATCAGTGATTAAGGATTAAGTGATGGTACTTAACAACTAATATTGAACTACAAATAGTTAAATTTCTAGATGTTCTTTAATAGAATAAAAATGGAACTTAGAAATCACTCGTACCTGAATAATGCCTGTCTGTTTGTTATTTCATTTTCAGTATCATGTATGTATAGCTGACAAAACTTAGCTTCATTTCCAGCTGGAGGTTTGAGACTCCCCATGCAATGATAGTTTTGGCCACTGATACGATATATAAATGGAACATTGCCCTTGTTGATATTAGAATCAAGCTTTCCACCCATAGATGTAAAAGAGAACATAGAGTTGTATCGCCTTATGTTCTTTAGGAAGAAGTTGCTTTTTGGATTTGAGGAAGAAAACAAATTTTGATAAGACGGATGTGCATCCTTTAAAGGCGGTAGCTGAACTTTACCATACCCACAACACATACCATAACATAGCTTATTTACAATTAAACGACCTTTTCCACCTTCCGATGCCCATAACTTTGCACTACAAAGCTGACATGTAAGCACTTGGTCACCATGGTCCAAATAATCTGTTAACAAATGATTGAGAGTTATATTACAGGTAGAACACAACAAATGTCCTAAAAGAATAAAATAGATTAAAACCTTTAGATATCCCTTTATAAGGATCTTCATCAGTGCACAAGAACACATTTTCTTGATCGGAATCCAAAGTGAGCATACGTACAGGAGTATTATCACGCTTCTTGCGCTCAAGGTTACGTTTACCAGAAGACAGCCGTGTAAGCGTAGAGTTACTACCCAATATCGGCTGATTGTTGCTGCTAATAATGCTAGAAGTAATGGAATATCAACGGTTGCTATCTGCTGGTGTACCTATGTTAATGCCATTATATGAACATCCAATATTAAAACATTGATGTTAAGACCGGTATGTGGTTTAGTAATGTGTTTATCAAAACAAATAATAAAGAAACAAAATACAAACCTGGTGTAGTTGAAATTAAAGAACCAGTAGCATTTCTAACTGCTCGACACGCAATGGAGTACATATGTTGATCCGTAGAATCAGAACATTCAACCATATTTGCATTCTCAGAAAAGATGCTACAAACATTCGTTGATGATGACGATGCATTTAACAATTTCTTATTATCAAGTATTAATTTTCGAAGCTTACGCCTTTCATTAGGTGGAGTAACTAAATAACAGAGAAAGTATAATATGTACGAAACACAACAATCAGTCCCCTTAGAAACATAAAACGGAAAAAAGTATACTTATAATCAAATTCAAGAGGTATTACAATTTGTGATATCTGAAAGTGGAGATCTGTTAGAGATATCTGAAACAGGAGTTCTCGTAAGAGGACCTACAAAAAAAGCAAGTAGAATTATGATTTCAATCCGAAACCTGATTTTGATTTGGGAAATGATGAGTTAAGAAGTTATAATTACACTTACTACGTAAATTTCGTTGAGATGAATTAGCAGCTGATGATGACCACGCATTCTTTAATTTCTTATTATCAAGTATTAATTTTCGAAGCTTACGCCTTTCATTCGGTGAAATAACTAAAAAACATAGAAAGTATAATATGTTCAAAACACAAGAATCAGTCCACTTAGAAACATAAAACGGAAAAAAGAATACTTATAATCAAATTCAAGAGCTATTACCATTTGTGATATCTGAAAGAGGAGATCTGTTAGAGATACCTGAAACAGGAGTTCTCATAAGAGGACCTACAAAAAAACCAAGTATAATTATGATTTGAATCTAAAAGCTGATTTTGATTTCGGAAATGATGAGTTAAGAAGTTATAATTTCACTTACTATGTAAATTTCGTTGAGATGAATTAGCTGTTGTAGAAAATGAACGTGAATTCTTTGACATTGTTAATTCTGAAAGAAGGAGAAGCTTTCAAAAGAAGAAAGAGTATTAAGATCAGGAACATTAAAACAATAGAAGAAAACAGTGGTTTTTAAATTTTGAATTACAATATATAATACCTAAGGATTAAACATAACATCAATAAATTATAATATTGCATTTTATCATTTTGTAATTAAAAATCATTTCATGAAAAGTAAAATAAAATTGTTTCATATTATTGAATTAATTATTCCAAATAATGTATTACATTGATAAAAAACTTAACAACAAATTTTGTAATCTTTGTGGAATGTAAATCGGATGTTCATCGGTTAGGTTTATGGTTTATTTGTATATGATTTTTAAAATAAAATATTACTATCTTTATTTAATAACTATTTAAGTTAAACAGTATTTTCTTCAGTTATCCAAATAAACCAAAGAAAAAAAATAAAATAAAACATGGATCAATAAAGCAAACAAAAAACCAAATAAAATGGGTTTGAATTTACGCTTCATACTTGGTTACGATTTTTCTGAACAACATTCTTTGAATGACTTAGAGAAAATTTGAAGTATATAAAAAACCTACTGAATGAGATTACTTAAATAAGTAATGGGAGAAACAGGCACAAATTAAATATTTTTTTTTAAACTGTAACATATGACGGATACTTACTAAATCTTAGTGGGCAGGGATAACGGTAAAAACCAATAAAGAACAACCACATCCACGGATAATCCTATATAAATTATGAGATAAAATAATAACATTAAAATTGCTTAAAGATTAGAAATGTTTGTAGATAAAAAAGTTGTTAATTGGGTATATACAATATATATTATAAATTGTTGCTACTATTCATACACATAAGTTTTAAACATAAATATTGACTATTGAACATCTCAATATTTATTTAACAATATACATTATAATAAGCAGATAAGTTTTTAGGAATTCAAAACCACATAATCAGTCCAAAACATAACCCACCAAACTCCCAAAAGCAACAAAACGAAAACCATAAGTTCAACATGGCAACATCATATGAAATCAACACATAAATGTATTTGAAAATACAGAAGACACTATTTCTCAATCTTTGGAATCAAAAGCGTCGAAACACCAGCATCTTCATCCTGAGAGAGTTCATCACTAATGCGGCGCTTTGTCGAGGAGCAACCTAATGCATCATCCACATCGAACACTTCACGAATATTACGTTTTGTTTCATCAGAAGACGGATTCTTAGTGCCTACAAGTGCTTGGGATGCATGTGTAACATTCTCACCGCAGTATGACAACTCATCTTGATATAAAAAGACAATAAGTACTAACGTTTAAAAAAATTTACTACAAATAAGGAAATTCTCATATTACCTTCATAAGGTCAACAGGAGTAGACAAACTGCAGGATTCTGGAACATCCAACGATTCGGACTGCTCATGCTTTAAGTACATAATACATAATAACATAAAATACACACAATGGTATAAATATATTTTAAAAGGATATGTATATCAAATTAAAAGAATGACATAATGAAGATTTAGACCTGGTTAAGATTGAATTTGGCGCAGAGCGCGGCAAGGATCTCATCATCGTTAGTGGCCATTGAAATACCATAGTTTTCAACCTGATGCTCAATGTTATAGTCTTTAACACTTATGATGAAAGCATACCTCTTTCCAATCAATGTGTCAAAGATCTCAGGATATGGGTTCGGTATCTCTCCAGAATTAACAACCTATAATTTTATAAAAATTAATATAAATTACAATGAGCAGAATGATTCCATAATTTCAACATACAATTTTATAAAAATTAATTTTAAATTATATATAGTACATGGCCAAATAACTGAATGCATGTATTTGTTACCTGATCTTGAATTGAAACTAAGTCTTTGGCAGTTTTCTTAAGAATCTTGTAAGCTTCAAAATCAAACAGTGTCAAAGACACAGTACCGGAAGAGTCTTGCACCCTAATAGGTATCTTGAACCTATCAAAGTTAAAAACAAATGAAAACATTAGTATTACTAAAAACAAAAGTGTCGTTCATATTAGTATTTAGTATAAGGAAATAAAACTGTAATCTCAAACCGCGGAATAGAATAGATGTCGACTCCTTCACATTTATCATTTGTACACACCAACGATTTTTCATGATCAACACCAGATAAACCATCCGGATTTTCTTTCGTTACAAATCTTTCCTCCACACCTGACTTACAGTGGTTACAACCATTGTAATACCAAAGTTTATCAGTGCATATAGCTGTGATTGTGCCAACAACCAAAACCTTCTTTGTCTATCAACATCAAACAAAAATAATAACACTTAGAAAAGACTTTTAAAAAACTCAGCATGTAGAGTACTTATAAGAAAATACACACCGTTGATATGGTTCCCAGGAAACCAATAAGCATGAAATCAGGGTTATTAAGAAACTCATCTTCAACACTTGAGATGACGTTTGAAGCAACATGATCATTTGATGAAGATGAAGCAGAAATTTTCTCTACATATCTAAACAGATTCATGTGATCAAATTAAAACGTAAAAAATAAATGTAGGTACAAAATAATACTGTTCAATGTTTATATGCATACTAACTATACCTCTTCCTAAAAGAGGATATCTCTTCAATGTCAGTGTCAATAAAAAGTCTGCTTAGCTCAAAGCCGTTTGCAACGCCACGCTTGCCTGAATTTAAAATTAAAACCAAATGTAGATCAATATAAATAGTGTCAAATTTAAAACATATAAGTAAATCTAAAGATAAATCTATAACAATAAAAAAAATTAAACTAATTAAGTTAAAACTGTACCTTTGTAAAGGTTGACCATACCAAAATGACAAAGGATAACAACATATTTCTCTCGTTTCTTATCATTCATGTAAGCAAACATGTCAATAGCAAAACCATCCCACAAAGTAACCGGACACTTTTGGCCTCTAAAATATTAACATAAAACATAATAACATCAAGCAACCTTATAATGGTTTAAACGTCAAAATGCAACAACTTAATAAAAAGAACGCACTCAAGGTCTTCAAGTCTAAGATTAAGTCTCTTGCCCTTGCTCCCATCCTTCTTTGACGTATCCTCTAGATTGAAACATACATCCACATAACCAATCCAATCTATAAACAAAAATATATTGTGAAAAGAAAACAGCATTAAGAAGTGATAAGAATAAAAAAAAACAATAAGACAAAACAATAGATATATATCATGTAGTGATTTACATACCAATAACTGTATTAACTTCAAATTTATTTTTAACAACATCCTTGAGGTTAACGAAATTAAAACGGTATTTCGGTCCAGACCAGTCAAAGCATTTCTCAACAGAAGTATAGAAATAAAGTGATATTTTGTCATTTCTCTTGGTATACTTAGCAGAGGACTTATTAGTAGCAAGAGAAGGTTTGGTGATAAGAAGACATTCATCCAACTGAAGAAAGTGTTTGAATTTTCCTAGCATCTTATGCAAACAGCTGGCTTGTATCATAGTTCCCTAAGAATATGAAACATCCGATTAAATAAAAAAGGTGTTATATTCATTTGGATATTCATATGTCCAAAAAAATTATAACACAACTATATACGGTACCATCTCATCCATGAAGATCATATCAAGACGATATATTTCATTTTTGTTATCATTCATCATCTTCTTCGAAATGCTAACAATCTTCACTCTAATCGAATAGTTGTTTGAGAATGTATTAAGATCGTTAAGCATGCTAACCTTTGCAACCTCCATTTGAAGACTGTACATAAAAAAAAAAGAATAAGCAAAATATAAGTATTGCTAAACGTAATATGATAATACAATAAGCATGGATGTTCTTAAAAAAAATATCAAGGCTGAAATTCAAGCTTACCGATTATCCAATAAAATTTTTAACTGAATGTAGTGGCAAATGTAATTTCAAATGTAGGGAGTGTATATCTTTATATGCTGCTTTTTTAAAGTAATAAAATATTAGAAATGATATGCAAAGTAGGCAAAAAAAGAGAAAGAACGTCAATTTTAAATTACCATTTTGTATATTAAGAATTTCAATATTTCAAAATTACTGACTTGATTTCAAAGCAATTTTCATAATGACTTTTCTATATTTTATTTTAAATTTAATTAAGAAACAATATCCGTCAATTTGAAATTCACATTTTGCTTAACTCAAATGTCCAAAGCTCAAGAAATTAGCATTAATTACTAATTTGATTTGCAACAAATAGTCATTAACAATCAAATGTTTGAACCACTTTCAATAATACAATACCCAAACAATCAAGATGAGGAACTTAATAATCATCCAAGTGTATTTTGTGTTACCTTATTTATCAGTATAAAGATGAAACTGTTCAATTAATAGTACAGATCAAACCACTGAAGTGATGTAATAAATACTCTTACATATAAACCACTGTGGTGATAAACACTGTTACATATAAACAATGATGCCATAAAACCGGTTACATATAAAACACTGAGGTGATGACATCTAACAACCTAACAGACTATAAACACTGATGCGAAAAACACTGTTAAATATAAACACTTAAACACTCTTAACATCAAAGTGTATAGGAATTTTATTTTATTAAAATAAAGATGAAACAACTGTTCAATTAATAGTAGAGATCAAACCACTGAAGTGATGTGAAATACAAAACTGTTCCTAAACACTGTTACATATAAACACCGATGCCATAAAAATGGTTACATATAAAACACTGAGGTGATGACATCTAACAACCTAACAGTCTATAAAACACTGATGCGGAAAACACTGTTACATATAAACACTGTTAACATAAACAAATAAAAAGAAACATAGAATAACTAAAGTTGATGCTGAACCACTGTTATGGTTTGACACTGTTATTGGACGTCATAAATTTCAGATTTAATTTCAAAGGTAAAAGTAGTGTATATTCTTATATGCTGCTTTAATAAAATAATTAAATATTAGAACTGATATGCACTGTAGGAAAAAAAAAGAGAGAGAGAACGAAAAATTTAACTTACCATTTTGCATATTTTGAGTTTCAAAATTACTGATATTGTCAGTAACTACTGACTTGATATGAAAGCAAATGCCATAATGACTTTTTTAAATTTTATTTTAACTTTAATCAACATATAATAACCGTCAATGTGAAATTCAAAATTTGGTTAATCAAATGTCCAAAGCTCAAGAAATCAGCATTAATTACTGATTAGATTTGAAACAAATAGTCATCAAGAAATTTTTTTTATTTTTTAATTTAACTTTAAATTTTATCATGAAAATAATGTTGGTGGAACTCTTATGTAATTGGAATGTAAAGATTAGGTAAAATGGTAATTTGATTGTAATTCTAGTTTTCATTTGATAATTTCAATGTATCACTAATTAACATCATCAAAAATAAAAACGTGAGCACTGACTATTTTTTAGGGAAACCGCTGATGGTCAATATAAGTGAATGTCAACAATGTAAAAGTGAGCAGTGGCTATTTTTTCCGATCAGTGGATACCAACCAGTTTTTGAAACACTGATGTTCGGTCAATCAGTGGTCAACATGGAGATTGAAGAAACACAGGTTGTGTATCCGCAGTGGAATACTTGAACAATCAAATGTTTGAACCAATTTCAAGAATACTATACCCAAACAATCAAGATGAGAAGCTTAATATTCATCAAAGTTTATATGAATTTTATTAGTATAAAGATGAAACAACTGTTCAATTAATAATACATATCAAACCACTAAATTGAAGTGATAAATAGTGTTACATATAAACACAGTCTTTTAAATTACCATTTTGCATATTTTGAATTTCAAAATTACTGATATTGTCAGTAACTACTGACTTGATTTGAAAGCAAATGCCATAATGACTTTTTTAAATTTTATTTTAACTTTAATCAACATATAATAACCGTCAATTTGTAATTCAAAATTTGCTTAATCAAATGTCCAAAGCTCAAGAAATCAGCATTAATTACTGATTTGATTTGAAACAAATAGTCATCAAGAATTTATTTTTATTTTTTAATTTAACTTTAAATTTTATGATGAAAATAATGTTGGTGGAACTCTTATGTAATTGGTTGTCAACAATGTAAAAGTGAGCAGTGGCTATTTTTTCCGATCAGTGGATACCAACCGGTTTTCGAAACACTGATGTTCGGTCAATCAGTGGTCAACATGGAGATTGAAGAAACAGAGGTTGTATTTCAACAGTGGAATATTTTGAACAATCAAATGTTTGAACCAATTTCAAGAATACTATACCCAAACAATCAAGATGAGAAGCTTAATATTCATCAAAGTGTATATGAATTTTATTAGTATAAAGATGAAACAACTGTTCAATTAATAATACGGATCAAACCACTGAACTGATGTGATAAATAGTGTTACATATAAACAAAAGTACTAAACCCTGTTACATATAAACACTGATGCCATAAAAATGGTTTCATATAAAACACTGAGGTGATGACATCTAACAACCTAACAGTCTTTAAAACATTGATGCGGAAAACACTGTTATATATAAACAAAGTCTTTTAAATTACCATTTTACATATTTTGAATTTCAAAATTACTGATATTGTCAGTAACTACTGACTTGATTTGATAGCAAATGCCATAATGACTTTTTTAAATTTTATTTTAACTTTAATCAACATATAATAACCGTCAATTTGAAATACAAAATTTGCTTAATCAAATGTCAAAAGATCAAGAAATCAGCATTAAAATAGTGATTTGTTTGAAACAAATTGTCATCAAGAATTTTTTTTAATCTAACTTTAATTTTTTTGATGAGAATAAAGTTGGTGGATTTTTTCCGATCAGTGGATACCAACTAGTTTTCAAAACACTGATGTTTGGTCAATCAGTGGTCAACATGGAGATTGAAGAAACAGTGGTTGTATTTCAGCAGTGGAATATTTTGAACAATCAAATGTTTGAACCAATTTCAAGAATACTATACTCAAACAATCAAGATGAGGTGCTTAATATTCATCCAAGTGTATAGGAATTTTATTAGTACAAAGATGAAACAACTGTTCAATTAATAGTAGAGATCAAAACACTGAAGTGATAGTATAAATTCTGTTACATATAAACACTATTAACATAAACAAAGATAGAATAAACATTGTTAACATAAACAAACATAGAAGATGTTTTGTTGATGAGGAACCACTGTTGTTGGAGAGTGTTTCACATTTAGTTGATCGGTGCTTGTCTGGACTTTGGTCTTGATCAGTGGTTCTTCATAATTGAACAGTGGATGATGTTCATCAAACTTTATGTACAACCATCCTTATATCCAACACTTGTTAGGCAGATCAGTGATGTGCCATATTAAGTTGTTATAACCACTGTCATTGTAGGAAACTTAGCTGGGCAGTGCGTATTGGTGGAAACTTCAGTTTACCTACAAAAACTGATGAATTTAGAATAAATAACGCAAACTATTGTTAAGTCAAATAGCTGATGGAAAACTTTTTAACCACTGCTAGTAATTAAAACGCCGATAGTGATTAACAAAACTACGTTTAATTGCTCAAATTGAGATGACGGGAGATCTGCAAAGGATTACAAATGAATCAATGCACCAATAAACAGTAAATCAAAACGTTAGAAATACCAAAAAAAATAAATCACACCAATTTAAGTTACCTTGGTGATGTCCTAAACTTTTGCACTGGTATCACCTATCAACACACCTGGTATAACCTTTCCCATTTCTATCTCCTCAACAACCGTCCGGCAGAGGTTGCTTCTAATCAACAAACTCTATAATCCAACAAAAAAGGTTTGGAAAGACAAAGTACAAAACATATCAAAATAAATCTGCTCGTAATCACATGATACAACAAACCAAACATACCAGAGTCACCGATTAAGAGGAGGTTGTACAAAAGCGTTCATCGAGTACGATAAGGAGATCTGTTTCTTCTTCTGAGGGTAGAAAAGGGTTCATCATGTTCAGTATGACAAAATAGATAAAACGAAATAAAATTTCTAGATAAAAAAGTAGATCTTACATGATTATTCTCTTCTTCAACCACTGGACGGTACATGATTTAGGGTTTCAAACGAAGATGTATCCAATAGAAGTAACCTCTGCCGTACGTTGTTGAGGAGATGAATATGAGAAGAAGAAGAAGGATAAACATGAGAGAGGATAAACATCGATCGGAAATAGAGCAGAGTAGAGAGAGAAAGAAAGCAAGAAGCCCTAAATGAGTAAATGAAGGAGGATATAAATAGAAGAGGGCAGTGGCACTGTTGGGCGGGAAAAAGGGCATTTAGGAGCTCTCTGGTGTTGACACGTGGCCCAAATAACTTTCATTTATTATATATAATAGATTTTTCTTTCAATGTATATCTATCTTTTCAATTTGAGGGACACATGTTCAGTTTGTCTGAAAAAGTGTACATGTAAACTCATATTTTATTATTTAGAATTTTATTATTTTAATTATTATCATTATTATTCTATGTAAAATTGGACACGTACATACATATCTAAATTGATATGTATTATTATTAATATATCTAAATGAATTATTTTATTATATATATATATATATATTATAATTAATTTAATTAGTTTATTTCATTGGCGTGTATAACTTTTAAAATATAACATTTTAGAAAATAATAAATATGTCATTAAAACGAGTATATTTTTGTCTACATTTTGAACCAAGTTTCTTTAAAAATAGAGTAGATTCAAAATACAATGTATTTTTATGATTTAATTATTATATGGTTCCTAGGCCCATTTAGGAACTTCATATTTCTAACGGTCAGCTTACCCGTAATCTACCCGTCTAATAATATAAGTTCTTAGATACTTTTATTTTTTTTTAGAAAAGGTCACTCATATACGGGCCAATTAAGTAATATAATATTTCAACCAACTATATAAAATAGTGTTTAAAACTATTTGGGTTGAATATTTATATTAAAAATAAACTAGTTACTAGTTACTAGTGATTAATAAATTTAACCAAACCTATAATTCTTATATAAAAATAGGGATGTTACAGTTACATTAAAGGCGAGTCGGATCCAAGTGATTCATCTTGTCTATCTGTTTTATTTTTATTTTTATTTTTATTTTCAGCATTTTTAGTTTTTATTTTCATGTTTAAAACCTTTTCTAAAATTTTTGATTTGATTAGACGTTGAGGATAAACCGGTATTAAAAGCTCTTGTGTCCTTGGACGACCTCGGTATCTTACCAACACTATACTACGCTCACGATGGGTGCACTTGCTCATGTGTGTGTTTAGTGTTAGTAGAATATCATGTTTTATAAATTTAAAACTTGACTAATGTGTTAAAAAGGCTTAAAATATTAATAAAAACATATCACACCCAACACACACCAAGTTTTTGGCGCCGTTGCCGGGTACACAAGGATTTTAAGAAAGTTAGGAATCAACGGCCTAATCGTTTTTCTTGTTTTTCATTTTTTTAGGATTTTTATATATTTTTCAGCTTCTGCAGAGCTCAGCACGGGGCCGTGCCTGGTCGGACACGGGCCGTGCCCAGCATCCTTACTGGCAGTTTTTGATTTCTGAGTTACAGAAAGGAGAACACGGGGCCGTGTCGGTGCAACACGGGGCCGTGTTGAACTTTCCAGTAACAGGGATCCAGAAAACAAATATTGTAACCACAACCACGGGGCCGTGGTGAGACTTCTAACCCCCAATCTTTTCTATTTTTATTGCAGGACTTGGGACCCAGGCGCAGCACCTGAACTTCCTACGCAGTGCATGAGCTGCACTTCCAATAAAGACATAAAAGAATCTCTAGACGAACCCGAACGCTTTCTAAGAAAAAGACTTAAAGCTAAAAACCAAGAGAAAGTTTCGGGGGACCCACTTCCAATGGCGGACCAATGTACCTTAATGGACTACCTACGGCCAACAATAGGTAATCTCGGCGCCGCTATCAATGCACTGAATGTCGATGCCAACAACTTCGAACTTCGGACGCATTTGATACAAATGCTCCAAAACTCCGCAACTTTTCATGGGCTTGCGGACGAAGATCCCCATTTACATATTACCAACTTTTTGGAAATATGTGATACCTTTCGGATCAACGGGGCATCAAACGATGCCATCCGCCTCCGAATGTTCCCATTTTCACTAAAAGACTGAGCTAAGGCTTGGCTTAACGCCCTCCCAAGTGGGCCGGTAAACACTTGGGATGAACTAGCCCAAAAGTTTCTATATAAGTATTTCCCTCTTTCTAAAACGGCTAAATTAATGACTGAAATTAATACATACTCATAAGGGGACGGGGAATCCTGATATGAAACTTGGGAAAGATTCAAGGAGCTATTAAGAAAATGCCCTCATTATGGTCTTGCAATATGGCAACAAGTATCCACTTTCTATAATGGATTGTTGCCACACACAAGACAAACACTCGACTCTAGCTCCGGGGGAATTTTAGGTAATCGTCGCCCAAATGAATTTTATAATCAAATTGAGGAAATTGCTCAAAACAATTTTCAATGGCACACTCCCCGAAGAACAAAATCTATTGCCCCGGGCGCCCATTAGGTAGATCAGAACACCTCTTTACAAGCCCAAATCGAGGCCCTCTCTTCGAAAATCAAAAAGTTAGAAATGGCAAAAACGACATCGGTTATGGCTTGCGAAGGGTGTGGTGGTGTAACACTCTAAGTCCATTTTAATCAATTATCCACAAAATTTAACTTATAATAGTATATTAAGATTAAAACATACACTTAAAAATGCGAGTTTGTTAAAACATTTTACTAAATAAAACACTCCAACATTTTGTATTTTAGTTTGCCGTTTGAAACGTGACGAAGAAACTATTCGCGGAAGCTTTGATCTCGTGTGTTCGGTTCTTCATCGGGCTCAGTCGTCATCCGGTACTACTAGGCAACCTACATTCCATAAACATGAAATGATTTTAGTCATACGAGGTTTAAAACTTGTTCAAATGGATTCGCGAAACAAAACTCAACAAAAATAATTGGGCGCTACCGTAACTTACGGTAGCCACCGTAAGTTACGGTAGCCTCTGGGCATTCAGGGGCTGCCGTCATGCAGTATAAAACCACCGTAACCACTTTAGTGGCTACCGTAAGTTACGGTAGCTACCGTAACTTACGGTAGCTGCTGCATGTTCTTCATGCTTTGCTGTTTTGACCCGTTCATGTATAAATCTAACAAAAACAGGTTTGTATGCCCCCCCTAAACTTATGAAATTCATGATTTCAGAATCTCCTATCATATTAGGTTCCAGTAACGAGTTTCTTACGTAATTAAAATCCGTTTACTCTCAAGTACTTATTTTGACCCGTTAAGGGTATTTAAGCACTACCAAGCTTAAAATTGTTTTCAATTGCTTCTAGCATTACACTACCACATTTCTTATCATATAATCTACCACCACTACTGGATTTATGGTGGGTTTACTATGATAACCTATATAAACCGAGTTTTACCCCTCAACTCATTATTTTACGGCAATGACTCAAACAGAGCTATTTGACTAACATATTACATCTTTCAACTTCTATACTTGTCCTAAGCATTTATCTAATCAAGAAACTTGTTTCCAAACAACCTTTAAGGGTTGTTTGCCCAGTTTAACTTATAAGGGCGTTTTGGTCCATATTGGCCCTTCATTAGCGATGAGAGACTTTTGTAAACATGTTTGACCCATAAGCCCTCTTTTTAATTATGACTTTGTTTGAAAAGTTATTAGGCCCTTCAAATGTAATGACCATCGTTTATAACATTCGGTTTACCTATTAAAGTGACCAAATATCTATTTTAGACTCCGTTTAACTCTCATTAAACCTTACGTTTAAATGAGAGTTATTCTATTATGCGTACCTGGCTCGGATCATTATATTGACCCAATTCAATACCTTGTCTCAATAGCCGCTAAGTAATAGCGATGTAAATATCCACTTGATAATTATTTCTGTAATCATACAACTTGGCAAACCATTAGTCCATATTGTCAAAGGGTAATAATTTCACCCCTTTGACCCGTTTGGTCTAAATGACCGATTATATTGGCGGGATGAAGCTTATTGCCATCTCGTCTACACGACTCGCTCCGGTTTACACCGCGCGGTCATTTCAATTATAATCCCCACTTAACGCTTTTTAACCTATTAAGGCTTACGAAAATAAGTATCTTTCAAAACCAACAATTATTATCACAAGTGACCAAATTACAATTTTACCCTTATTGGTTATCATGATTTACCTTATATGGTAACCTTTTAAAGTACATGTTTCATTCATCATAACATGATCGAATTACCGATTTAACTCATTTTTTAACCATCAATACGGTTTCTTATCCTATTTAGTTATCTTGTTCCGTACGACTACACGCCGGAACACCATAACTCAATTATGCATTTGTCTTATTCGTAATCAATACGACAAAAGAACATTCTAAAATATATGACTAGTGTAAGCTATACTTACCTTGCATCCGAATTAGACTTTTCCTCCGTTCTTGATTTGTTTGACCCGCTTCCTCCCAAGCCTCCATCTAGCTTGTCAAGAGTCAAACTATCATCATAATCCGTAAGACGGTTAGTTTTGTCATTATTAGCTACGATTATTCCGTCTTACAAATTTTATGTCAAATCTACCATTCGACTTCATCATTGGTTAGTTTAACTTTCTAAAAGTTAACTACCGTTATTCATATAACAAGTACCATTTAAATTAAATCAACATCATGATCAGAATTCATATTACCCCTTATCATACGGGATAAATCGAGTTTGGCAATCACGCATTTTATTTACAATTTCAGCACTTTAGTTTTCATTTAGGCATTTTAACAAATAGCTAGTGTGCATAATTTTACATATTTACTAACTAGTTCATAACTAGTTATTTTTACCAAGGTTAACATCAATTTGGCAATTTCACATAATTTTTAACATCAACAAACCTGAAATTGCTTTATAGAATTCAAATTACACTAGTACAACTATCATAATCCTAGTGTCTTCATACTTCTACATCACCCATTTAACACCTTCAATGGTGATTATGGAATTCTCAAGTATTGAGCATAATTTCAACAATCTAATGGCTAGGGTTTATTCCTAGACACTATTTTATTCTGATTTCATCCAAACAACATTCATGCAAGCCAAATTTTCGATTTCATATATTCATCAAAATTTCAAGATGTAACTAGAAGATGAAATTTGACATACCTTGTGATCCCTTCACTGAGGTGATCACTAATCTAAACTTAGATTTCGATTTGGAGTCGATTTGGATTCTCAATTTGATCAATTTGTTAAATTTAGGGTTTGAGCTCCCATGGAGCTTTCTCCTGGTCGACCTCCACGCATGCACACACCTTTCATGTGTGTGTTTTGTGTTAAGTTTTATTTTTATAAAACCATTTTCAAGTTATCCAACTTTGGCCCCTCATGTTAGGTTAGTTATTAAGTAGGCCACAACCTACTTATTTTAAATTCACATTCCCCTTTATTAACTAGGCTAAACATTCCTAGTTAACTTAGCGGGTTCGGGGATATTTACGACTAAGTTTATTTTAGGTCCCGTTAACTCGGGCCTTTTATAAACTTTATTTATCCATAGGCCTTTATTTAACTTTTTATTAAATATTAGGTTTATTTATTTAAAAATCCTAATTACTCACCGGTTAAATTTTACCACTAACGGTACTATACCCGTCTTTTAGTATTAACGGGGTTTGACTACCAAACCCGTTTTCGGGGTGTTACAAGTGGGTCACATGAAAATTGGAGTTGTATGAAAGAAATGGATAATCAAACGGAAATGGTAAACTACATTGATAATAGACCTAGGCCGTCAGGTCCTCCAACGGATACCTACAACCAAGGATTGCGTAACCACCCTAACCTTGGTTGGAGAGAACCCGACAATAGTAGTAACCAACAAAACCAAAACCAACGAACAAACTTTCAACAACCAAGAAATGAGTCACAAAATTTCTCTCAACAACAGCAAGGGGGACGAGAGAGGCTTGAATATACTATCTCACGCCTCATCTCCGACACCGAAAAGAAAAACTCGGATCGATTCAAACAAATGGAATCGAGCTTTAGAAATCAACAAGCTAGTATTCAAAACATCAAAAAACAACTAAATCAACCAGCTCAAAATTTCTCCGAGAGACCACAAGGCGCGTTACCCAGCAATACCGAAACCAACCCAAAGGCGCAAGTACATCTCATCACATTGAGAAACCGTACCACACCTAACCCATAGAGATTTGATTTGTCGATGTTAATTTTAAGACCCGAACACACGAAGAAACACCGAAGGATTCTAACTATGTTCACCACTTCCGATTTAGACCATTCCCCCACAATTATAGCATCGTCAGCGTACAGAAGGTGAGTAAGAATCGGCCCATTGTTAGGAGTCGCAATCCCATTAATCAAACCCACCTCGCTAGCTCGATTCATCATGCATGATAATGCTTCCATAACCACAAGGAACAGAAAAGGGGAAAGCGGGTCCCCTTCTCTCATACCTTTTTCACATCTGAAATTAAAAGTGGGCGCTCCATTAACTAGAACGGACGAGCTTGCCGACGTTAGAATTCCCGAGATCCATTTACACCATTTGTTCGAAAAGCCCATTTGCAGAAGCGTGTTGGTCACGAACCTCCAATTTACGTTGTCGTATGCCTTTTCAAAATCTATCTTGAGGAAAAAAGCTTTCGAAATCTTTTTCTTGATCCAAGAGATGAGTTCATTGACAATGAGGGGCCTGTCCAATATGAATCTACCTTTTAAAAACGCCGATTGGGATTCGGATATAACTCCATCTAAAACCTTCCTCATCCGATTAGCCAACACTTTAGAAATAGCCTTGCTGATTACTCCGACCAAATTTATCGGCCTATAATTGTTTAAGGATACCGGGTCGGAAACTTTGGGAATGAGAGCAATATAAGAGCCGCCACTTCCTTTGCTTATCTCTCCTGTGTTATATAACCAGACAAAAATTCTCGCAAAATCTTTTTTAAACAATTCCCAAAAATTCTTAATAAACTTAAAATTAAAACCAACGGGTCCCGGGGACCGGTCATCTCCACATTCGAAAATTGCATTCTTAATTTCAACCTCCGAGAATGGTTCTTCAAGCATACTACTCTCAACCTCCGAGATTTGTTTAATGTTATGGCAAAATAGAGCTGGTCTCGTCGACATTGACTCCTTGAATTTATCCTGTAAAAAAGAAAGGACCTGCTTCTTAATCTTGGCCGGCTTGTTACACCACTCTCCGTTGATTGTGAGGCCGTGGATGTTGTTCGAGGCTTTCCTGTTATTCACTAAAGCATGAAAAAATTTGGAATTCTCGTCTCCATCTATCGCCCATAAAGATAGTATTACTATCATAGTAATCTTCCATTATGATATCCAATGTTGTCTAAAAACACGTTTTTTGAGATTTGTAATTTGTATGAATAGATTTGTAAATTATAAATATAGCATTAATTTGTAATTTTTATTATTACATATAACGCGTAACGTAATATGATATGTAGTCACTTATTATTAATGTTATATTTATTGTAATACATCTGTGTAATATATATAACTAGTTGGTTACCCTCCCGCGCGTTGCGGCGGGGATCCAACACTTGCAAAACGCGTGGTGGCAGCGGCAAGCAAATACTAAATGTTAAAATGTAGATAAAAATGACGCAGTGACGATATAATTCTCCTTTGCAGTGTGGCGGGAATTCAATCTGTAACGATTCGTTATGGTATCGGTACAAAAGTGGCATTCAAAGAGAAAATTCTAAAAAGAAAGAGTCGTGATATATCTAAAATGGTATAGACACGTGTTTTACATTAATCAAAAACTATAAAATGGATATCAATAACGGATCCAATAGCTTCGATACCTTTAGCGATGTTGTTCGCTCAAAATTGTTATGGTACCAATATTGTAATATCCGATGAGATTAAACACTTGTTAATAACAATATTATTATTTAATTTTTCTTATGACACATTGTTGTTGTTTTTTTTTTTTTTGGAAAAACCCCCAAGTTAAAACTCTACTAAACATTAACATTTTTTTTTGGAAACCCCCCAAAGCTTTACAAGTCTACTAAGCACCAACAAGTTGGTAATTTATAATATGGTAATTGTGTGCACCTAATCTTTCAATTATATTTCAAAGTACAATCATGCGTGTATAATTATAAGACTGAACAAAACAAAATTGGTGACAATGACCGGACAACACATAATTTATCATCAAACATTGACACATTTGTCTGATATTCTGATTGTTATATGTAAAGTGGCTCATTTCCTAAAACAAACTCCCCCACACCAGCTTTCTCACAAGGCCTTCATCGGATCATTACCAATTCAGAGGTATGTTTGTGTTCTTGATTCATTAAACAACTACATATGTTAAATCCATCATGTTTTTTTGCTGTTAGTTTGTCTCTATTTTAGGGTTTTTGACTTGGAAGCTGCAACATCAGTTCTTGACTGTGCTGCTGCATATCTACTGCTAAAATAATCATAAAAATATTTACTAGAAAGTTGTGATTGTTCCATCTTCTAGCTTCTTTCACTGCACTTCTATGCTTTGATCCGTTTATGGAACACATGAATGCCATGATTGTATGCAGTTTGAATGATTGTCTGTTATCACCTAGGTAAAATATCGGATAGCGGTCAAGGACCGATATTTGAGATATAGATTATCTCAGTGAGATATCGATAATTTTAATATCATGCAGAATTTATATATATAGCAATTTAACACAAATATCAGTGATATATGGGTTATATCAGTCGTTATCACCGATGAATATCGGTGCTGATTTTCTGACCGATATTTGACACCGATATTAGACTAGGGGACCGATATATCACCAATATTAACTGCATAGGTTATCACACCACAAGTTCATTGATTATGTAGCTATATAAGTTCACAAGTTCATAAATAATTCACAAGTTTATATGGTCCAGTTAAAAAACCGGGTTTAACAGTTTCGGGTCAAGGTTTGGAACGTGGAACCAACCGTAAACCAAACCAACTGTTTATATTTGTTATTTATTATTTTCTTTTTTGGAATATGCAGTTATACTCGTGTATAATATTCTTGAACCATCTTTTATTGAATTTAAAACTTAAACACAAAGCAATGATTTTGAAAAGGAAAATAATAAAAAATAAAAATAAATGGTTCAAACCGCCCAAACTGAACCGTTTTGGCAGGTCCAACCGACCCAAGTACCCAACCAACACATCTGGTTTGGTTTGCTGTTTTTCGAAACCTTAGTTAGCGGTTCAACCCAGAATTTTCATTAAAACCGGATGAACTGGACCATGAACACCCCTAGTTTACTTTTACCTTTACTGTAATCTATGAAATTTGAGGGGTTGATGGTAGAATGACTAGTTACACATTTGGGCCTTTCTTATTTCTCTAAAAGAAGGTGATGAACCGGTCAATGCATCTCGGGGTCAAATGAAATCGAACTAAATATTTGTCATTTATAATAAAGAAGCACATCTAATCGTAATTCTTGACACCAGAAACAAAAGTCAAAATGGGTGATGAACCAGTCAATGTGAAGGAGTATCAAGAATTGGCGAAACAAGTCCTCCCGAAAATGTATTATGACTATTTTGCTGGAGGATCTGAGGATCAACACACACTCAGAGAAAATGTTGATGCATTTCAAAGAATTATGTAATACGTTTATTTATATTTAACTATGATTTTATTGTCATGTAACATTCTTTTTCTAACTACATTTTATCAACAGTATTCGGCCAAGAATTCTTGTGGATGTGAGCAAAATAGATATGTCAACAACCATATTGGGTTACAAAACTTCAGCACCAATTATGATTGCTCCAACTGCTATGCATAAATTGGCACATCCTGAAGGTAGTTATAACTTATATCATATCATGCTTACAAAAGTGTTGTATGTCGTATAACAGTGTGCTTGTGTCTGAGAAACTGTTTTTTTTTTGTGTGTTTTAGGAGAGATCTTGACAGCCAAGGCAGCGGCTGCGTGTAATGTCATAATGGTAATTTAAAATGCCACCGCGGCAACTCAGTAGAATGCTTTTTATGGGTAAAGATCAAATACAATGGGTTTAACATACTAAACGTGAGAAGTGAATGAAGATTTTTTATTTTTTATTTTTTTCCATGTACTTAAGCATGATGTTTTGTTGAAAAATGTAAAAAAAAAAAAGGTTTTTACGTGTGTTTACTCTTGTAGAGTAATTGTGTGTAATTCCACTAGAGTGATTACGTAATTACTCTACTAGTGTAAATACACGAATTTTTTATTTTTTTAGATTTTGGGAGTAAAATACGTGCTTGATATGATGGAAAAAAAATTCAAAAACCGTACTCTACTTTTTATATTATTTTTATTTTGTCTTCTCAGGGGTTATCTTTCATGTCTACATGCACAATAGAGGAAGTTGCTTCCAGTTGCGATGCTGTTCGATTCTTTCAATTATATGTATGCAATCTTCATGACTCCGTTAATTTTTCTTTTCTTTGGGTGACCATGAGAACCCGTTAAAGAAAACTCATGGGCCACACATGTACTCTGCTAATTCAGTGTGAAATATTATATTGTTTTGCATTTGTTCTTAGGTCTACAAGAGACGTGAAATAGCCGCTCTGATGGTGAAAAGAGCTGAAACAAATGGATTCAAAGCTATTCTTCTTACGGTTGACACTCCTAAACTTGGTCGTAGGGAAGCCGACATAAAAAACAAGTAAAAATATTTTGTTCTTTTTCTACATAAATAATTAATCTCCTTTATTACGCGACTCTTGAACGTTTTATGTAGAATGATTGCGCCTCAGCTGAAGAATTTTGAAGGTCTCATTTCAACTGAAGTTGATGATGCAAGTGAAATTACCATAATTTTGTTGGGGTTTTCTTTCAAAATTCCTTATCATGCATTAATTATAACAGTTAATTATATGTGTTTTGCAGAATAAGGGTTCAAATCTTGAAGCTTCTGCATCCAGGAACTTTGATCCTTCTGTTTCTTGGAAGGTATACACCGTAAACATTTCGAACGAAAGGAACCATACTTTCGAATGTATTAGTTCACTAGAAGTAGTTACATCTCGTATGTTTTGCAGGACATTGGTTGGCTAAAGTCCATTACAAAGTTGCCGATAATGATCAAGGGTGTACTCACCCGTGAGGATGGTTAGACCCGTTTGACCCATGACCTGACCCACTCTATCTGCCCATCGTGTCACCTCTAATCTTGCCTATGTATCCTGGCAGCCATTAAAGCTTTGGAAGTAGGAGTTGAAGGAATCATCGTCTCTAACCATGGAGCTCGCCAGCTAGATTACGTTCCCGCCACCATTTCTGTTCTCGAAGAGGTGCTTAATCTTATCATCACTTACCGAGTATATAAAACACAAAAGTAGCCATATGGCCCATATTTTGTCCATGAGGTTTGGCCAGTTTTGCGACTTTCATCCAAAGGTTTGTTTTTCCGCATCTGGATCCAAAAAGTTTGAAATCTTGCCATCTTTATCTGGCTCGTTAGCTCCATCCATTTTTCTCCATTATGTTAGGGGTATTCCCGTCTTTTTTGTTAACTTAAAGGGCAATTCGGTCTTTTTCAGGGTATTCGGTCTTTTTACATAAAGTGAAAAAGACCGAATTGCCCTTTAAGTTAGCAGAAAAGAAGGAAATACCCCTGACTTAATGGAGAAAAATGGATGGAGCTAACGAGCCGAATGAAAATGGCAAGATTTCAAACCTTTTGGATCCAGATGTGGAAAAACAAACCTTTGGACGAAAGTCGCAAAACTGGCCAAACCTCATAGGGACGAAAATGGCATTTTGCCTGTAATTTATGTTTGCAGGTGGTAGATGCAGTTCAAGGAAGAGTACCGGTTCTGTTTGATGGAGGAATACGGCGAGGAACGGATGTATTCAAAGCTTTAGCTCTAGGTGCAGACGCGGTTATGGTAATTCACCTGCAAATGGTAGATGAAACCTCAAAATTTCTTATGATAAATGCTACTCATGATATCAAATAACATTGCAGGTTGGGAGACCGATTGTGTACGGGTTGGCAGCGAAGGGGGAGTATGGAGTTAGAAGAGTGATTAAAATGTTGAAGGATGAACTCGAGCTTACGATGGCTCTTTCGGGTTGCCCCACTCTCAATGATATAACCAGGAACCATGTCAGAACCCGAGTCGACAATCACCATTGTAGACTGTAGTTCCAAATAATCTTATCAAGAATCATGTGATAAGAATAATATAGATGGGTTGTATGACATTTTGTCTAGTTGTATGTGTTAGAATTGGATACCAAAGAACGTATTGAATCAAAACTCGTTTATTGATAATTGGTACTCTTTAGGGTTACAAATAAATACTTCTATTTATAAGCCTAACACCATGTTCAACAAGTAAACCTATTTGACTCAAACTAGGATTAAAAAAACTATCTCAAAAAAACCCCAAGTTTATAACCCGGTCACTTTTTACCCGAGCTTTGTAAGTCGGTCACTTTTAACCCAAACTTACACATGATATGCAAGATTAGTCTAACAATCACCCCCTTAATCTTGCAATACCGAAAAAATATCTCATCTCGATAATCTTCAATCGTGGCACGGCTTTTGTGAGGATGTCAGTCCGTTGCAAATCCCCGCTAATACGTTCCACTTTAACTTGCTCTTGCAATAAGTTCTCGACTTTCAAACTTGTCTCTTCATTTGATAAACCGAGCATCCATTTAAGTATTGAAGTGCTGAAAAACTGATCTGTCACAGACTCGTCGCTAAAAGCTGTCACTGACTGTTCAGATTCTGTCGCTGACTGGTCAGATTCTGTCGCTAACTGGTCAGTCTGGTCGCTATATGTATGCTGTGTCGCTGACTGCCCAGATTGGTCGCTAATTCCTGTTGCTGACTGATCTGTTTGGTCGCTAACTTCTGTCACAATAGAGACTGGTTGGTCGCTATTTTCAGCCTTGTCATCTTTAGTCTGTATGCAAATTGGAGATACAACCTCAAGATTAATCTTGTAAATGCGATTAGGTGAACGAGGTACCTTCATTAGCAAAGTTCCGTCTTGCTCAAACATCCAAAGTATACCGTCTTGGATTGCGATCTTGTACCCTCTCTCGTCCAACTGACCAATGCTTATTATATTACTTTCAAGTGCTGGTATATAATAAACATCGCGCAACACCCTTTGTTCCCCAGATTTTCCTTCCAAGACGACCATCCCTTGTCCTTTAATCTCTACGCATGACCCGTCTCCAAACTTCACTTTTCCCTTGATGCTCTGATCGAGGTTAGTGAACCACTCCTTTTTACCCGTCATGTGGTTACTCGCCCCGTTGTCAAGAAACCATGAATTGAGTTCACTTGGGCTCGAAGCATACATCCTTGGAATAATCCTTTCCTCGTCTAGAAACACATCATTAGCCTCTTCAACGTGTGTTTGCAAGTAAAGAACCGGTTCAACCCTTTGAATAAGATTGTTTTCCTCGTCCTCGTCCTTTTTACGTGTAGGACAATCCGAAGAAAAATGTCCTAATTCATCACATCGAAAACACCTTATCTTAGAACGGTCCTTCTTTGTTTTTTTATTCGGTTCCTTGTCTTTGTCTTGACCCCCGATTTTTCCTTGACCGCGACCTCTTTGACTAGACTCGGCCGTTCCTTTGCCTCGATCGTACCCTTCCTTTTTTCTAGCTTCCCACTCCTCATAAGTCAACAGTAACTGATCACTTCTAACCGGTTGCTCCTTATCTTCATGGTTGACGCGTTCTTCATAGGCTATAAGACGACCTACGACATCATCAAATCCAACCGTCTTAAGGTCAATGGATTGCTCAAGAGAGGCAACCATGTGAATAAACCTTTTCGGCAAACCATGTAGAAACCTTTTAACCAGTTTCTCTTCTTTAATCACTGTTCCAAGAGAAGCAGATCTAGAAGCAATCCCTGAAATCTTTCCTGCGAACTCAGCGATCGTACTTGGTTCCTTCATCTTCAAACCCTCAAATTCCGACATTAAGGTTTGAAGTCTTGCTTCTTTCACACGTTCAACACCTTGATTGCGAGATTTCACCGCTTCCCACATCTCTTTTGCTGAATCATTGTTCCCAATCTGCAACACTAGCTCTTCGGGTAACCCTTGGAATAGCAAAGCGATTGCTATAGAATCTTTGTGAGTATCGATGGTCGTTCCTGGGTCAATCACATCCCATACCTTGTAAACCTTGAAGATTACCTTCATCTTCATAGCCCAAACAGTGTAGTTTGTATCCGTAAGCATTGGACATGGAAGACTAGGCATCGGTTCCTTCGTTGGAGGTACCCGGTTCGCGTTATCACCCATCCTTCGGTTTCTTCTACTGTATGTTAACGGAGTACTCGGACTTGAATCAATTTTCTAACCTCAAATTGATTCCTCTAAAAAACAACTGCTCAATCCCTTTTTTTTTAGTCACAAGTCGAAAGAAAAACAAATCCTTTTATATCTTTCTTTTAATTTTGCAACTAAAAAATAAATTTATTATTTTTCTAATTACTCCCTTCTAGAAAAAAAAACAACCTGCCTTTATCCTTTGAATTGATGACCTCCTCCTGTTGACTTTTCTAATCCTTGTTCAAGGCTTCAACAAGAGGTAAGACCAATAAACAAGCCGCCACAACAAAAAACTCCTTCTGCTTTGTTTGCTTTTTTAATTCGTAGCTTCAAGAAACAAAAACCCCCTTTTTTGTTTTTGTTTAATTGTAGCTTTCAAAAATAAATCAAACCCTTTTTGTTTAAATTGTTGGCTCCAAAGAAGACACCCACTGCTTCTCTAGATAATGTTAAAAAATAAAGACACACTAGGGTTAAACTTTTTTAACCGCAAGTTTTTTTAAGAAAACACCAGTACCTTGACTTGTAATCTTGATCAAGTCAAACGGTAATCAACAACAACCTTCCCTTCGTTTGCTGCTATCAAACCAGCCGGTATTCCTTTGTCCCAATTACAAACCTGATTCAGAGCCTTGCGCGCCAAGTCTCGTTTGCCGCCTTCTCTGATCGGACCCGTCACAAGTTCTTGATCGAAACAAGCGTATTCTTCCTTCTTCTGTCCCAATCAAACTTGCGAATCAAGTTTGTCTCGCCGTCTTCTATGATCACCGGAACCCGTCGCAAGATCTTATCAATCGCAAGCCTTCGTCGATTGATTCTTTCTTGCCGGACTCAAAGATCGACAATCTTGAACGTGGATCGAACTCTTAGAGCTCTGATACCAATTTGTTAGAATTGGATACCAAAGAACGTATTGAATCAAAACTCGTTTATTGATAATTGGTACTCTTTAGGGTTACAAATAAATACTTCTATTTATAAGCCTAACATCTTGTTCAACAAGTAAACCTATTTGACTCAAACTAGGATTAAAAAAACTATCTCAAAAAAACCCCAAGTTTATAACCCGGTCACTTTTTACCCGAGCTTTGTAAGTCGGTCACTTTTAACCCAAACTTACACATGATATGCAAGATTAGTCTAACAGTATGACATTGATATTGGGGCTCTAAAATAATAACTAACAAGTTATCAGGGACATTAAGTGTGTTCTAATCCTAGCATGATTATATAGCAATTTGGTATACAAGAGACTTGAGTAGATTTTAATCAATAACTCAACAAACAAACAAAAAAAAAAAAAAAAAAAACATACATTGTATCATTTAATCTTCGAAAAGAATGTGTATCATTACACCTTTTCAAATATTTATTGTTGCAAAGTGTATCAGTGTAAGCTTCCACTTTTTCATAACTATTCACTTTTATGAGCAAGTTAGACACAGATAATGATAACAGTCTAGCGTCATTTACAGAAACAGATAAGAAAAATCCTAAATGTTGATATTATGAAGGGGTGCCTTATTCCCACATACCCTATATCTTATTTTCACATCCCCTGTTGTATACGGGCCGTATACAATTATACGGCCCGTATAGAATGTATTTGAATAGGAAAAAGCGCAGCGAATGTTTTTTTTGTTTTTATTATATACGGCCCGTATACAGTTATACGGGTCGTATACATGTGTATACGATTTGTAAAACGTATACGGCTCAATTGATTTATTTTTGTGGGTTTTTGATGTTACCATGGTATACGGGCCGTATAACTATATACGGGCCGTATATATTGGATTTTTTTCAAGTATCACGTTTTATTCCCGTAAAAACACAATCATTCTAGGGTTTCTAAACTCTTCATCACCTTTAACAATGTCGATAAACGTTGATCGGAACATGCCGCTTAAATCGGAGCACAGGTAGAGTAACGTTACCGATCAGTCCGTTGATGAAAACCTTAGCGATCGCAGAGATCTTCGTGTTGGTTATTTATCGATTCCGAGTAACTAGCAGAAGAACCTGACACAAACAAGTTCTCCACAGTTTGTTATTCAGATCTCTGTTCGGTCATCTTTCCAAACTACAACACACGATACTTTTAATAAGCTGTCATAGTTGTCAAATTCGATTTCAACAAATCTTTTCATTTTCCTTCAATTTCTAAAACATTCTCTGTTACATGAAGACGTGTCGGGTTCTTCTACTAGTGGTATTTTACTGAAGTATTGAAGATTGAATGTGCAAACCCAACCGTTTTTTACTACGGAAACGATGGCTATGCGAAATACAAACCGCAACCGTTTTTTCCTACGGAAACGGTGGCTATGCGAAATACAAACCGCAATCTTTTGTGACTATGGGAAACACAAGTTTTCTTTTTGAGCTTGATGGATGTCCGTTATCTCAGTTGAGGCGGGCATTGTTTAAATCTGAATATAACTAGATGTTACGTGTATCAGCGTTGTTTATCACCCTGTGTGAGCATTGGAAACCCGACAAACAGTCTTGACAACTGTGACATTTTATCTATCTATGTGTGTCACATCCATCCTGTTATAGCAATCGATATGATTAATTTTTACAGATTTTTTTCTAATTAGCGTTAACTACCAAAAGAATGCATACACAAATAGTTCTAGTGGACGAAGCAAAGAGACCATTGTGTATCTGAATCAGGTTCTCAAACAAACACTACCAAAGATGGGTTGGTGATAAATACCGGAGCTGTTATCTCGGTTGTTCAGTACTTTCGTGATAATAAAACAAGCAGGCATTGATTTTGCCAAGATTGAAGGAAAGAATCTGGTCATAAGCGTTGTGGATTCTCAGCGTTATTCGAATGTAAGTGGATCGAGTGATACGCTTATCTATAACAAAAGACGGATGCGGTTTGCATATTCAATCTTCATTGCTTCATTAAAATTACAACACACGATAAAATGCTTGGAAAATTGCATTAACTCTCCTATATCAACTTGAACGGTTGATGGTTACAAGGATCGTTCTGATAGATTAAAGAGAATAAACCATTTTTTACCATTTTTCACTCCAGTAGTTGAAACTTGAGCGCAGGAATCAATTCAAAACCCTCACCCTCAAAATCAACCAGAAACCAAAGGAAAAAAAGGGCTGATAATGGCTGATGGTTCTTCGTTGAGGAAACCAAACGTAGACGGAGATGATAGGCCTGGTAACCGGAAGAGAAATCAATTGTATTTTTTTAGTTGCTTCTCTTGTTAAGTTTCTGAACCAACCGAAATCCACAAATTCCAACAGTTTCTTCATAGATTCCGTCCGGTTTCCAAACTCTTTCACACAAAGTTAATATTCACTGTGGTGGATGCAAGCATAAAGTTAGAAAAATACTCAACAAGATTGAAGGGTACACAACTGAATGTTCAGTGCACGAACAGTTTCTTACGAACGATATGTATCAGGAAGCTCAACTTGAACGGACGATATGTATCAACAACTTGTGAGTGGGAATATGGCTATGAAGAATAGTATGGATAAACAATCACCGGTACGAGTTTTTCTGCTAGTTATTCGGAATGTTTCGAATCATCACAGAAGACGTGTCGGGTTCTTCTGCTAGTAGTATGAGTCTGAGTCCATTGTGGTTCGTGAATGTTTCGAATCATCACAGAAGACGTATCGGGTTCTTCTGCTAGTAGTATGATCCAAAAATTCCGTTGTTTAAATCAGAATCAGGTTCTCAAGACAAGGATCGTTACTTCTAATAGATTAAAGAGAATAATCCCTTTTTTACCATTTTTTACCCATAGTATACGAGCCGTATAATAATATACGGCCCGTATAAAACCATCGTATACATTGTATACGATCGGTAAAAATATTTTTTTACCAATGGTATACGGCCGTATAAACCGTATACGACTCGTATACATATGGTAAAAAATGGTAAGTAAGTGTCTAAAATTTTGAAAATTAAGGTTTACCTTGTTAGTTTCTCAAACACTACTAAACATCTGCTTTCTGAATCTGAATCAGAATGTTAACTTTTTAGTTGCTTATCTTGTTAAGTTTCTGACCCAACCGAAATCCACAAATTCTGTCACTTTGTGTATTGACGAAGCTGACAAACACATTGGTATTTTCTCAAAATGTGCAAACTTGAAGAATCTCACATTAAAGGAGTTTGCAACAACGGGATCAAATGGTCTGAGTATCTTTCATCCTCGTTTGGCTAATCTCACACTTGAAAATGACAACTTTGGTAGGGCCGTATATTGTTATTTCTGTTGTTCAGTACTTCCGAGATCTGACCCAAGACAAGGATCGTTCTAATAGATTAAAGAGAATAAACCATTTTTTACCATTTTTTACCCATAGTATACGAGCCGTATCAGAATATACGGCCCGTATACAATCATCGTATACATTGTATACGATCGGTAAATTTGTTTTTTACCGAGAGTATACGGCCGTATAAACGGTATACGGCCCGTATACATATGGTAAAAAATGGTAAAAATTTTCTTTCTTTCCTTTTTTTAGTTGCTTCTCTTGTTAAGTTTCTGAACCAACCGAAATCCACAAGGGTTGTATCGGAATCAGGCGTTGGAAGGATTGTAGTAGCAGGACATTGGTACCACTGTGAAAATTGCATCAGGAGGGTAGAGAGTCTGATACAATAAGGATGTTGGGAATTAAACGCATGTACGTGACAAAATAAGGATGTTCGCATAAACATATATTCGTTTCATAACCTCCTCCTATAAATCAACCACAACTGACAAAGAGCCTGTATTAGAAGCCATCCTATGTCTTTTACCAACCGAAGAGGCAGCAGAAGACGTGTCGGGTTCTTCCAACATTCACGAACCACAATGGACTCAGACTCATACTACTCACCCTCCCCTGAGGAAAAGTTTTCCCGACGACTCAAGAAAATCCACAATCAATGTATACAGGTGCAAGAGAATGGCGGGTGATATAGTAATTTTCAATAATGTAGGAAGGATTGAAGTAGTAGGACATTGGAATCTGGTTCTCAAACAAACCAACAAAATCCTGATAGTGAAAAACATCAACAACCATTTTTTCTTTTCCTTCAATTTCGAGAACATTCTCTCTGTGTATGTGCTTGTGCTGTAGAAACCGGTGATGAATTTGTATACACAACTGAACGTTAATTGATATTGTTTTAGACAACAACAGATAATGAACGGATTGTTGGTGGATAACGCAAACAAGTTCTCCACAGTTTGTTATTCAGATCTCTATTCGGTCATCTTTCCAAACTACAACACACGATAAGTTTAAACTTTATAGTGTGTGATTTGACCAGGAAATGATTGGAGGTGAAGGTTCAGTGCACGAAAAGTTTCTTATGAAATGTACGTGACAAAACAAATATGTTGGGAATTAAACGCATGTCCGTAATCCCGCGTTGATAGCTTCCGTTTTATTCAGACTCCTTACAACTCTCATCAAATGCCTCACCCTTCCTTTTATTCTATAAATATTAAATAAAGAATAACACCATGCCCGTAATCCCGCGTTGATAGCTTCCGTTTTATTACAGTCATACGACACGTTTTCTTGTTCTTCAATCTTTGTTACTTGTTGATGTTTTATTTTTTTATACTTTTAGAAAGTTTTGAGCACCTCACGACTCTAAAATACTTGAAAAATCAAATTTTCGTTCCATACGGGCCGTATAACAGTATACGGCCCGTATACACGTTCGTATACATTGTATACGACCAGGCAAACTTATTTACACATGGTGTATACGGGCCGTATACTGTTATACGGCCCGTATGGAATAAAAAAAACTGACAAAGTCTGCTGGCACAGACTTTGTCAGTTGTTTTTATTCTATACGGTGCTGGCACAGACTTTGTCAGTTGTTTTTATTCTATACGGGCCGTATAACAGTATACGGCCCGTATACACCATGTGTAAATAAGTTTTCCCATGTGTTAATATTAGGACCCTATTATGAAACATTTAAATGTAGACATTAGACCATATATATGGTCCAAGGTTCAAGCATATATATGTACACAACTATACTCCCATATACTATTCTCCAATACACAAACTTACTTTAAAAAACACAAAATATTACTACGAATCGCGCTAGCTACTCTTATTGACACCCTGCATATCCATTGGTGAATTCGCCATACTACTAACAGACCCCATGGTCTGTGAACTCAACTGCGGGCTTGCAGGACAATTTGCCTCTTGATTACCCGCACTCATTGGTGGCTGGATGGTTCCAGAACTTAACTGCGGGCTCATTGGGGTTCGCGCACTCATTTGCTGGGGGCTAGCCTGTTGTTGGGGCGGTAGTCCCATTGACGGTGAACCCACCTGCTGAGGTGGTGATAGAACTGCCTGTAACGGTGATGTTGATTCTTGCTGCTGCTGTGGTAATTGCTGATGTGGCATTTGCTGTTGCTGCGGTAATTGCTGATGTGGCATTTGCTGCTGTGGTAACTGCTGCTGCTGTTGTTGCGGATTCATGTAAGCGTTCATCCCCGATATCAATTTCGGTGGGGCCATGTTGGTGCGTTGCATTGGGTTCATGTTCATGTTGTTAATGTTGTTACCTCGGTTCATACCGGAACCCAGCATCGAGTAGTTACCGGACCCCGGATGCACCTGCCGATTAGCACTCGTCAACCCAGTAATATTACCAGATTGCCCTGCGGCCCCACCTAACATATTCCGGTTCTGTGTCATTCTAAGCTTTGTTGTCATAATCGCAGCCTGAGCTGGCGAAATTTGCCCAGACCTAAGATGCTGGCTTATCATGTTACTAAAATTCGACGCCTGACTCATACTCATCGGGTTCTGACCCATATTATTACCCATTCCTGAAATCGCCCCCGTCATTTGCGGCGAAATTCCACGGGTCCCACCCATCATATTCCCCATACCTTGAAGCCCAACCATATTATTCCCAGCATTACCAAGTCCCATCATCATTTTCCTCTGCATTTGAAGCGGTTGTTGTTGCTGCAACATTTGAAGCTGTAGCGCGGACGGTTTATTCAACATATGACCTAATTGTTGCATGTTTGAATTCTGTCCCATTGCGTTTAAATGCGATAACGGATTTGATCCAAGCATCATAGCTGACGATCTTTGCAGCTGTTGTTGCATCAAGTGTGGGTTTTGTTGGAACGACGGTTGTGAGTCCGGTTGCATCGGTCGTGCTGGTAACCCACCCTGAGGAATTTGCAGCGGTTGCGAGTTTGCGGGTGGATGCATTCTTGCACCTGATGAATTTACTGATCCGTTATTATTATTTGGTCCACTATCGGTTGGTTTTGCAATTTCGTTAGACTGCTGGCCTGAAACCGATTCCGGGATTTCAACTTTGGGGGTGATTACAGATGCATTGTTATTAGGTTGATCACCAGAAGATCGAACAATATTAGTTGGCTTTGGTTGAAGATGATCGCCTTCAACTTCATAACCTTCACGAATTATCTGCATACATATTTCAATTTTCATACACAATAAAATCAGAAATATGATTTTTGGAAATTAGTAAATTCAATTTTGAAGGTCATACCAGGGTGCAGAACTGCGCTGCAAGCAAGTCGGCAACGTGCTGTAACATCAATTCATATCACACGTCAAAACACAAAATTTGTTCATACCAAGTGGATATAACTATATATATAAAAAACAAGAGTAAAACACCATTTTCGTCTCTTAGGTTTGGCCAGTTTTGCGACTTTCGTCCAAAGGTTTGTTTTTTCGCATCTGGATCCAAAAGGTTTGAAATCTTGCCATTTTCATCTGGCTCGTTAACTCCATCCATTTTTCTCCATGAAGTCAGGGGTATTTCCGTCTTTTTTCTAAATTTAAGAGCAATTCGGAGACCGAATTGCCCTTTAAGTTAACAAAAACGACGGAAATACCCCTGACTTAATGAAGAAAAATGAATGTAGTTAACGAGCCAGATGAAAATGGCAAGATTTCAAACCTTTTGGATCCAGATGCGAAAAAAAACATTTGGACGAAAGTCGCAAAACTGGCCAAACCTAAGGGACGAAAATGGCATTGTACTCTATTAATAATTTAAACAATAACTCACAGTATTTGGAAGAGTAGGAAGGTATTCTTCTACTGACGAGTAATCATAATCATCCAACTCTCCATAATGCATTGCAACAGTGCCATCGTCTCGTTTTTCCGACAATATCATTCTAGTTCGTGATTTTGGCACAACTACGTACCCATTTCCTGAAAAAAAGTCAACAGTCAACGATCAGTCAAAGTCATCATTCCTGTAATCTAATATTTTCATGTTCTTTTTATTATAGTCCAACAAACGAACCTTTGAGTACACGTTCATCCTGCTTGAAATTTAAAACTCTGGTCTTGCAAACATTCATGCTCCCTCCCACAAGCGATTTAGACAAAGGCATTTTGCAGTCTTCATCTTTCGGGTTTTCGTTATTTTGATCGTTATAGAGAAAATGATTCAATTGTTGAGTAGGAAACGTTGTAGTTTCTTTGTACTCATCGACCTTGTTCTTTTTAATGTTCAATTGATGCCTACCATTAAAACTCAGTTAGTCATATGAACGCAACAATGATTAGTAGTAACAGTAATTATTATTATTATTATCTATATTAATTTGAAACATTGCTATGAATGGTGACTATTTTGTCGTTTAGTCTATTTCGTCTTTTAGTATAAACTTTCATTTGGAGCCCCTGCTGTTTAAACATTCTATATTTTTTCCTTTTCTTTTTTTTACCAGTTTACTTTTCTACCCCTAAAATTTTAAAAAAGTTACCATGCAACCTCTAAAACTTCAATAAAGCTGCGGTACAAACTTCAACGTTGATAGAAATTAGTGTTTTTGTTTTACGTTTTTTCTCACTTTGGTCGCCGTTCGGTTCGCACCATTTCACGCCCCCAACGTTGATAGCATGGTTTTAACTTTTACGTCCCCCCGCCCGAAACACGGGGGCTTAAGACTAGTTTCAAATAATGTAACAAAAAGGTTGTACATTTATACCTGACGGTTAACAACTCGATTTTGGAGAATTTATCACGCATGGTTTTTTCAAAATCTTTTCCAACAAGAGGACTGGCAGCATTAAAGGGCCCACCAACGTTACCGACACTAGCCGGAGATCCTACCCCGCTAATAGCAGGGGTTTGCGGGACAGAATTTGATCTCCTGCCTGCCATTTGAGCGTTATTAGTCATCGCCCCACCAGCAGCGAGAACTGAAGTCACGGCTGATTTGTCCCGTTGGGATGATCCCATCGCTGAAGGTGCCCCGTACTGCCCGCCATGAGACCCACTGGAAAATTCCCCTGATTTTGACGACAGTGGAGATTGCGGCAACGCCCCAGAAGATACACGCGGACTTTGAGCTGATTTCCGTCTCTGAAACTGATCGTCTTTTCGAGAATTATCCAGATTATTATTATTCCATGGAGTTGGAGGGAAGTTGGATCTTGCGAACTGCGAATTCAGCCGTTGCTGTTGCTGTAGTCGCGGGTCAACACCTGAATCCACCATATGCATGTTTCGATTTAGCTCAGAGTCCACAGGTTCTTGCTTTAGATTGTATCTGCTTCCGGGTTGGCCCGTTGTAAATGGATCCTGATTAAAACTTCCGTCAAACGGATACTTTTGGATTCCGGTATTATTAGGTAACTGAGTCGCTCTCCCAATCGATTGATGTTGCTGCTGCATGAGTGAATCGAATACATCCATTTGCGGTTGTTGACTTCCGTCAAGACCCATTGAATTTGACCTAGCTCTTTTGGTCAAACCTGTCATAGGGGACAGTTGACCATCTTGGTTTTCTCTCTTACCTAAATTTGAATTCATAGAGTCGGTATACGAATTCAACATGTCTTGAACAGGCGCTAATCCAGACGTTATTTGATATTTTGGTTGATAAGATAATGAAGAAGATGCGGGAACAGTGTTTTGGATGGTCTGGTTCACAAGATCGGGTGGCTGCTGCACAATGGGGCCCACATTTGAGTTTTCTGGGCCTCGGTCCATGCAAAGCTTCTTCCCGTTGGCCGGATTTTCTAAGCCCGACATCTGTCTCAACCTCTTCCGTCTAAGTTCCCGTATATTCAAGTTCAGCTGCAATGAAACCAAATTTAAAATATATATAGAAGCCGGTTAACGTACATAACCACTTTATCGTGCGATGTGTACGCGAGCATATCAACCGCACATCTGATCTACAAGCTTTCAATTGAACGCGGTGGCACAATAGTAATTAACTTTGCACAATTACGCAGGTTATTGCATAATTGCGCATGTTATATTGGTGGTCGCGTACAGTCGCACGTTAAGAGCCTTTTGTATTTAAACCTTTCACTATATATATAGGGTTAGGGTAAAATGAAAACTCTAATGAGTTGTGAGAACTTGGCCAAAACGAAGGCTTTTCAAAAAAAAAAAAAAAAAAAAAAAAAAAACAAATTTACCATATATCTTTAAAAAATCAACTTTTTGAAAGAAAAAATAATAATAAAAATAATATAGTTTTTGTTGATTTACACCACTGTAAAAAAAACCCCTTACAGTGGATGTAAATGCTGATGTCACAGCTTTTTACACTGCTGTGAAAAGGCTTAAAACACCGCTCGGAATTTTTTTACAGGTGTATTGGTAATATGTTCATCTATGTTTGTGCAAAAAATGGTGGCAAAACTCTCACCGGAAGTCAGAGTTCTCTAAGTTCTCACAGCTCGGGGTGCTTATATTGCGAAATTCCTCACACCATCAAGATAGTTAAGTTTATAACACTTACATTCGTGGAAGTTGGAGGTTTGCAGAGTCTATCTACATTGGGAAACGGGTCAAGATCTAGCTTCGGATTTAGGGCCATCAGTATACGGGCCTCTGCTTCCTACAAATCCCAAATTACTAAGAATTAGACTATTGTAAATTTAGTAAGTTACATCTGGTTCTTATCATATTCAATAACGCTCACCATTAAATCACCATAAGTCCAAGAACTATTAGAAATCAGATGCATATCTTTCACTACATTCTCTAACGACATTTTAAGACGTATTTTGGAAGTAATAGGGGTTGATGAATCTGCAGAAGAACCATTAACTCCTGCTTCAAACCCACAATTTCTGTAATCTCGCACCTGCAACGTTAGCCACATCAGAAACGGTGTGTATGAAGTTTTGGTTCTGATTAATATGGTTACTTACCACACAAGCAACTGTTCCATTGACATATTTGCATGGTATATCATCCAAAAAATCAGCAGGTAACAAGCCACGCTCAATAGCCTTCAAATACAAACAACAAAACAGGTGATAAACGGAAAACTTATGATGCAGTTAAAAATATATGAATATAAAGATCAACACTTACCGTAAACATGCTTTCTGATGTCCGATCATATGGGTGCAAGAACTTCGGATCATCTTGTACAGTGCCTTGATTAGCTCGATTCTAGAAACGTGCACAAAAAAGTTTAGTTAACATCAAAGCTGGTGATCTCAAAATTAAATTACAAATTCAACATGTTGTTGTAACAAACCTCAGAGGGGTTTCCAATCGAATATCCATCTGGAAAGAGATTTATGAAGAAAGAAATGTCCGCATCTGACAAAAACAAAATTTTAACACCAACAAATACAAATTTAAAAAACCAGAAATGTGAGAATTAAGTTAATGTTCCTTAGAAAATACCTGAAATTTCGGCATCATCTTTTTTGTTTTCCGTAACATCAACCTACATATAGTATCAGTTACCAATCCTTTAAAGTATACAACTATACAATAGCCCTAATTTAAGCATGAACAAAGATCATATCTTTACGAAAGAATTAATTACAAGGTTAGTACCTGTGGTTTACCCATTTTGCCGTTTCCATACCTATTTGTAGGAAATTACACCATTGGTACCAACTTCTACAAATGGTTTCGCCATTAGTACACCACAGGTACTGACCGTGTAATTTTTTTCTACAAACGGTGCCAACAAATAGGTATAAAACGGCAAAATGGATGAACCACAGGTACTAACCGTGTAATTAATTCTTTACACAACCCTACTTCAAGCAACCTCAAAAAACTCAACAGCAAATTACTAACACATACACAATTACACTAATCATCAATTTTTATGGAGCAACTTATACATCATATTAATGAACAATCAAGCATAAACTTAGAGTTCATTTTAACAACAACAAAAGATGAATCAATTTCCGCAAACGAACACGAAAATATCCGAATCACGAAATCAAGTAACTTCAACAAGATTCACAAGCTAATTCCTAGCACAACTGCACAAACACCAAGTACAGTAATCATCAATTTTGCATAGACTGTATGATAAAATAGATTCATTTCAACAACAAAAAAGATCAAAAACTTTGAATTAATTTCCACAATCATGAACAAATATCATATCTTTACAAAACCCTAATAATTCAACTAACTTAAAAAAATTCAACAGTAAATCACTAATCATCAATTTTGTTTGAAACAACTTATACATCATATTAATAAACAATCAAGCATGAAACTTAGGGTTCATTTCAACAACAACAACAAAAAAGATTAAAACTTTGAATCAATTTCAACAAACGAACACAAAATAAACAACAATTAAACAAAACAAGATGCATACCGATGGTTTTGGAGTCGAAATAACGGATTGATTGGTGTGAATTTGAGGAGGTGGATCGACATGTTCGTGTGTAAGGAGTTGAGGTTTAGGTTTGGGGCGAAATCGAGTGCCTTTTTTGGAAACCTTGAAGGAAACCCCCATTGTTAGTTATCAAATGGAATCGGAGGTTTTGAGTTGCATCATTCGAGGATTGGGATTTTGTCAAAGGTTATATAGGGCGGTGGGTGTAGGACCAATTGACTTTTTTTCTAAAGGCAAATTATTTACATCGACTTATCGCATCTCCCCACATGAGGCCTGGTCCAGTAAGTCCAGATGTCACGGCCCTTGGCCCCGGTTTGACCCGGTCCAGAGCCGCGAGGCAGGAAATCCGATGGTATCTGATTAAGTGACAGCGGAAGTCTTTTTAAACAGGATCGATTAATATTAAAACTTCTCGTTTATATATAATATAGGGATACATCCCATAATTTACAATAAAGTGATTTCGCGGGGAAATCATTATTTCTTAAAAACATGTTTCTTTTATTTATTTGCATTGAGCCACTTTCTAAGCTTGTAGTGCTCCACGGCACTTTTCTTGTGCTCACAACAGATCACCTGAAACATGTTTGAAAAAGGTTTTGTCAGCAGGGAAATACTGAGTGAATCATTCAGTTTTACTAAAACGACTCTTTTGTTATAATTTACAGTATTAAGAGATTACAATGTTTCTGATATCAAACCAACTACTCACAGTATTTGTCACTCGACTCTTTTCTGTGACTGTGGTCATATCACCATTGGCTGCCCCAATGAATGACGGTTATCACTAAATTTTAGGTTCGCCCACCTAAAGTGATAAAACCGCAATACTGTGCACAATACCCCACATACCGGCTGTAATTTGGTGATTACATAAACTTAATCACTGTAATTATAACCTTTGAAAATAAACATGATTTTGAAAATAATTTGATAAAAAGAGAATGACTCACATTGTAGATTTAACGAGCAGAATATAAGCCTACTGATTAGCCTTGTTTAACCTAATTTAAATAACAATGCACACACACAAATCGGTTAGTAACTAATACAGCATTTACGACAATTCACGAGATTAAACCCTCACAACGATTTATTAGTGCAATACTTAATAATTCAGCGGATTCACAACGAATGACAGAGTATAGTCCGAATTCGAGCAGTACTCAAACATTCAAGTCGAAATCACGATGAATAACAAAGTATAAACTTAATTTGAGCAGCACTTAAACAATCGTTGGATAGTTAAAATCGATCGGACGTTGAATCGTAATAGCGATCGAGTTATTACCCTGATTGTGGCAGCAATTAGTGATTGTGTGTGTTTAGTGGACTGTTTCTGTGATATCTCAGTCTACGTAACTCGAATTTACGTCGTTCCAAAGACAGAATTCAAGTCCCAATGCCTAGTATTTATACGTGAAAAGTTGTTCCCCCGCGTGTCGCGGGAGATGTCGTGACTCCTGTCGCGACTCGCCTGGGGTGTCGACCTAGCCTAGAGTAGCCTTGTCACTAGTATAGGCTTGATGAATTGACAGTTCGTTAATTTGAAACCTATACAACGCATTTTAGAGATAATTATCAACTTAGGGTTTACCCCCCCCCCCCCCCCTTAGTTTTAGGGGCCCTAATCCTGATTCTAAATGTTTTGAAAATTTTAGGGTTTGTTCAGAATTACTTGGGTTTCTCAATTAGGGTTTCCTATTGGCCAAATAAAATAATAATTAGGACTTTTGATGAGAGTTATTACATTCTCCCTACCTTAATAAAAATCTCGTCCTCGAGATTTATTGGAATAAATGAGGATATTTTCTCTTCATTTCTGATTCCAGCTCCCAAGTGTATTCAGCCCCTCTCTTTGAATTCCATCTGACTTTGACTAAAACTAGTCGTTTATGTTTGAGAAATTTGATCTTTCGATCCTCAATTTGAAGAGGTTTCTCAACAAATTTTAACTTTTCATTTACCTCTATATCTTGAAGAGGTACTACCAGTGATTCATCTGATAAACATTTCTTGAGATTGGATACATGAAATACATCATGTACTCCAGCTAATTCTTCTGGTAGTTGTAAACGATAAGCAATTGGTCCTATACGTTGGATCACAGAAAATGGTCCTACGTACCTGGGACTTAGCTTTCCTTTCTTACCGAATCGAACAACTCCTTTCCAAGGAGAAACTTTCAAAAGTACTTTATCTCCGACCTGAAATTCTAACGGTTTGCGGCGATTATTTGCATAACTCTTCTGACGATCTCGAGCTGTTTTCAATCTTTCCTTGATCTGAGTTATTTTATCAGTAGTTTCTTGCACAATTTCTGGACCTGATAATTGACTTTCTCCTATTTCTGCCCAACAAACTGGAGTTCTGCATTTTCTTCCATATAGTGCCTCGAATGGAGCAGTTTCGATACTTGAATGATAACTATTGTTATAGGAGAATTCAATTAATGGTAAGTGATCATCCCAATTTCCACCAAAATCTATTACACATGCCCTAAGCATGTCTTCTAGAGTTTGGATCGTTCTTTCACTTTGTCCATCTGTTTGTGGATGATATGCCGTACTCAGATTTAGTCGAGTTCCCATAGCTTGCTGGAAACTTTTCCAAAAATGGGAAGTGAAACGACTATCTCTATCTGATACAATGGAGAGTGGGACTCCATGTAAAGATACCACTTCGTCTACATACAACTTGGCTAACATTTCCATGCTAAAGGTTTCCTTCATTGGTAGAAAATGAGCTGATTTGGTTAATCGGTCCACAATTACCCAAATCGCATCATTACCTTTTCTTGTTTTAGGCAACTTAGTAACAAAATCCATTGTTATAAGTTCCTATTTCCATACAGGCATTTCCAATTGTTGTAGTAACCCTGAAGGTTTCTGATGTTCCGCCTTTACTTGTGAACAAGTAAGACACTTAGAAACATATCTTGCTATATCTTTCTTCATTCCTATCCACCAGAAATTCTTTCTTAAATCTTGGTACATCTTATTGTTACCTGGATGCATAGTATACCTAGATTTATGAGCTTCCTCTAAAATCTTATTTCTTAATTCTCCTTGCTTAGGTACCCAAATTCGTTTCTTGTGGAATCTCCAAATTCCATCATTTCCTTGCTCTAATTCCTTTATATAACCTTTCATTCCTTCAGCATCGTCTTTGATTGCTGTTTCCTGAACTTTCTTTAATTGTTCCATTAAATCTATCTGTAGATTTAATCTTAGAGCACGGACTCGTTTTTGTTTTTCCTGATACTTACGACTTAAGGCATCTGCAACTACGTTTGCCTTTCCTTCGTGATATTGAATATCACAGTCGTAATCGCTTAGAACTTCCATCCATCTTCTTTGCCTCATATTTAATTCTTTCTGCCCAAATATATACCTTAAACTTTTATGATCTGTATAGACAGTAAACTTACTTCCGTACAGATAATGTCTCCAAATTTTCAAGGCAAAAATTATGGCTCCTAATTCTAAGTCATGAGTCGTATAATTTTCCTCGTGCTTTCTCAACTGCCGAGAGGCATACGCAATTACCTTCTTGCGTTGCATCAATACACATCCGAATCCTAATTTTGAAGCATCACAATATACTTCGAAATCTTCTGTTCCTTCGGGTAATGCTAAAATTGGAGCATTTGTCAATCGATGTTTTAAAATCTTAAAAGCTTCTTCTTGTCTATGTCCCCATTCAAACTTAGTGGCTTTACAGGTTAATTTAGTCAAAGGTACAGCTATCTTAGAAAAATCCTTAATAAATCGTCTGTAGTATCCGGCTAATCCTAGAAAACTTCTAATTTCCATAGCTGTTTATGGGACCTTCCATTTGGTAATTGCTTCTATTTTAGCAGGATCTACGTGAATTCCTTCGTGATTCACCATGTGACCTAAAAATTGTACTTCTTGCAGCCAAAATTCACACTTTGAAAACTTAGCATAAAGTTTTTCTTTTCTTAACAAAGTTAAGAGTGCATGCAAGTGTTTGCAATGTTCTTCCTGACTTTTGGAATAAATAAGTATATCGTCGATGAATACGATTACAAATTTATCCAAATATGGCTTACAGATCCGATTCATCATGTCCATAAATGCTGCTGGGGCATTTGTTAGTCCAAAGGGCATGACTGTAAACTCATAATGGCCATACCTAGTTCTGAAAGCAGTTTTAGGTATGTCTTTTTCTTGTACTTTTAACTGGTGATAACCGGATCTTAAATCTATCTTAGAAAAATACCTAGCGCCTTGAAGTTGATCAAAAAGATCGTCAATCCTAGGTAATGGATATCGATTCTTAATTGTAACTTTATTTAGTTCTCTATAATCGATACACATTCTCATCGATCCATCTTTCTTTTTCACAAACAACACTGGTGCTCCCCAAGGGGATGAACTAGGTTGTATAAATCCTTTGCTTAATAATTCATCTAACTGCTTTTTCAATTCTAGCATTTCGGTGGGTGCTAATCGATAAGGTGCCTTAGCTATTGGTGTAGTACCCGGAATTAGATGAATTCTAAACTCTACTTCTCTATCAGGTGGTAATCCAGGTAATTCTTCTGGAAAGATGTCTGGGTATTCTGAAACTATAGGGATGTCTGAAAGTTCCTTACTTTTAGTGTTAATGATTACCGAAATCATATACACCATTTCTTGTTTTCTTGAATAACTAGCCAACTTCATGACTGAAATAAATTTCAGTGGCTTTCGTGGTTTGTCTCCTGTAATTAAAATTACCTCTCCTGTGGAAGTACGAATTTCTACAGAATTCTTATCACAGAGGATTCGAGCATGGTTGGCTATTAACCAATCCATTCCTAACACTACATCGAATCCGGCTAACTTCATAGGTAACAGTTTTGCAGAAAATTTATGGCCTAACAGTTCTATCTTTCCTTCTTGCAAAACCTTATTTATGTTAACAGAATTCCCGTCTGCCGTTTCGACTGTAAAAATTTGCCTAAGAGTGGTTAAGGGTAAATTAAGGGCTTGGCACAATGAAGTATTGATAAAACTTTGGTTTGCACCAGAGTCAAATAATACTTTTGCATAAACGTCGTGGACCAAGAACGTACCAGCTATAACGTCAGGGATTAGTTCGGCTTCTTGAGTAGTTAGCTGGAATGCTCGGGCAGTCTTCTTTGTTGTTCCTTCAGTTGGTTTGCCTTTATTGTCTGCGGCTTTAATCAATTTAGGACATTCTGTTTTGTAATGTCCTGTTTCTCCACAGTTATAGCAAACTATGGTTTTCTTTTTGCAATTTTCTTCACGATGTCCTGCCATTTTGCAGAAGTTGCAATTTACATTGCATTTTCCAAAATGATTATTTTTGCAATTGCTGCAAAAAGGCGGTTGTGCAGATTGTCTCCTTCCTCTTTTCTTGAACCTATTATTATCATTACCCACACGGAATCCTTGGGTAATCTTGTGAACCAAATCCTTCTTTCGATCTTCTTCTCTTGTGCGTACTAGTTCATCAGTTAGGGTATTAGCTAGTTCCACAGCATCGTCAATAGTGCGAGGTCTCGCAGCTTTAACAATGTTACGGATTTCACTAATTAATCCCCAAATGTAACGGGAAATGAGTACCGGTTCTGGCGAAGCCAGTGTTGGTACCACTCTAGCATATTCAAAGAATGTCGAAGTATAACCGCGACACTCTACGCCTACCATACGATGGTTTAGGAACTTATTTGCCATTTGTTCTTTTTCATATTCAGGACAGTATTTTCTTTCTACAAGAATTTTAAATTCTTCCCAGTTCATGGCATAAGCCCTATTTCTTCCTTTAGATTGTAGCACCGTGTTCCACCATTCTAGCGCCCCTTCTTTGAACAAATTTGATGCATACATTACTTGATCTTCTTCGGAACACTTACTTATTGCAATTACTGCTTCGGTTTTCTCTAACCAACGCAGTACTGCAGTTGCTCCTTCGTTACCTGCAAATTCAGAAGGTTTGCAAGCAAGAAATTCTTTGAAAGTGCAACCAGGTGTTGCGGCTTTCATTTTCTTAAGAGGTGGAGCCTGTCGTGGATTATTATCTTCCTGAGTACGTTTACTAGGAACGATTTGTTGCGGTTCTATTGGATTTTTAACAGCAGCAACGAATGCTGGAATAGCATTGGCTATCCCTTGAGCAACAATATTTTCAATATCTTGTCTAGTCATATACTGGTTTTCCTGATTTTGTTCAGATTGATTCCCTTCATTAACTGGTTCATTACTAGCATTTTCCATCTGATAATTATTAAAATATAACTATTAGTATAAAATGATTATAAATAAAACAATTACACAGAATCACATAAAATCTTACAACACAGATATATATCCAAAATCGTCGATGTTTCGACTTCTATTTTGTTTTATATATATATATAGGCATCCATACACACAGTTTATCTTACAATGTTTTATTTCCCATTTTACAAAGTTATCTTTAACTATTATTATTATTATTATTATACAGACAATCTTCCCAACCCCACTATTCTTTGGTCAACTGGCAGTTCAGTAGCGACGCTCCCTTTCGTCGTACTTCCAGGAAATTTGTTCCCCCATTTCCCGGATCCTATTCCCTGTACCTATCAGTTCTTCACCGAACTGACGGAGTTCAGCTAAGTTTTCGTTGCTCATTGGAGGATTGGGGATAGGTTCTGGATCAAACTGTGGAAGGAAAGAATAAGGACTGTTGATGATATTTTCGAATTGCCAGTCATTTGTCCACCATTCTTCCATTTGACCTAAAGGTCGAGTGTGGATTATTGGGTCTGGAATAGCTGGTTCCAAATTAACAGGAAGTTGGGTTTCTATGTAAGGATATAGATTATTATGGATAGGGCTAATAACATCACAATTTGCCAGTAGACGGTCTATTTCGTCTTGAAATGTGATTTCTTCAGTTTGTCTAGAACTCTCTCCCATTTCTATTCCTTTTTGTTTATAATCTTTCCTGATTTCTATCTCTGCTGGATTAGAACTTTCTCCGATTTCGATTCCTTTTCCTTTATCTATAGGGTTTTCTATTTTAGGGAGTTTCCTAGTAGCTGGCTTTCTCCTGCGCACTTTCCTCCATCCTACATATCTTCTTTTCTTTTTAAGTTTTGCTTTTTCCAGCGGTGGAGCTTGGAATTCCAGAGGTTCCTCTATGTCAGCAATATAACCAGTAAAGTCGTGGGAGACTTCAATTGATACTGGGTAGAGGTTGAGATTCTGAAATGCTTCCGATATCTCAGTCATGCTGGATAGCATATATGCAAAATGTACAAAAATGTTAATGTTAAAACTTTGGAACAAAGTTTTACAAATAAACATTAAAGTTTTTATTGCATACTGATTTGTACAAAAGACTACATGATAGTGAACACACTAAAATTTATTTATTTACTGGGGATTAATTTTCTACTAAACCAGGCTTATTGATAGTTTAGAGATTTGCATTTTCTGCTACGGTAGCTAGCATATAAAGGTTTGCCCATTTTTCATCTAATGTGTCTTCCCAACGTGACCTATTGCCTAATTCCTGGATTTCTGGATTAAACCTCACTTTCTTGACTTGGGGTTTCTTTATTTTCTCCTGTCCCTTTCTAAGAATCGAATTTCTTTTATCTTGGGTGAGAGGATTTTCATAATTTGCTTTACGGACAAAAATCCCTTCTTCCAGATCTGCTGGGTTTTTGGAGGAAAAGGTTCCTTTTTCTGTGGGTGCAGTATCTAATTTGTGGTAGATAGCAGAAATCTTTTGTTTACCCATACTGTAACTCAACAATTAATCAGTTAATAAAACATATTTTCACAGAATAGCAATTAAATTTCCTAATTATTTTAATAGGCTAAAATCAATAGTAAGCTTAAATCAGTGGCTCTGATACCACCTTTTTCCTGTCACGGCCCTTGCCCCGGTTTGACCCGGTCCAGAGCCGCGAGGCAGGAAATCCGATGGTATCTGATTAAGTGACAGCGGAAGTCTTTTTAAACAGGATCGATTAATATTAAAACTGCTCGTTTATATATAATATAGGGATACATCCCATAATTTACAATAAAGTGATTTCGCGGGGAAATCATTATTTCTTAAAAACATGTTTCTTTTATTTATTTGCATTGAGCCACTTTCTAAGCTTGTAGTGCTCCACGGCACTTTTCTTGTGCTCACAACAGATCACCTGAAACATGTTTGAAAAAGGTTTTGTCAGCAGGGAAATACTGAGTGAATCATTCAGTTTTACTAAAACGACTCTTTTGTTATAATTTACAGTATTAAGAGATTACAATGTTTCTGATATCAAACCAACTACCCACAGTATTTGTCACTCGACTCTTTTCTGTGACTGTGGTCATATCACCATTGGCTGCCCCAATGAATGACGGTTATCACTAAATTTTAGGTTCGCCCACCTAAAGTGATAAAACCGCAATACTGTGCACAATACCCCACATACCGGCTGTAATTTGGTGATTACATAAACTTAATCACTGTAATTATAACCTTTGAAAATAAACATGATTTTGAAAATAATTTGATAAAAAGAGAATGACTCACATTGTAGATTTAACGAGCAGAATATAAGCCTACTGATTAGCCTTGTTTAACCTAATTTAAATAACAATGCACACACACAAATCGGTTAGTAACTAATACAACATTTACGACAATTCACGAGATTAAACCCTCACAACGATTTATTAGTGCAATACTTAATAATTCAGCGGATTCACAACGAATGACAGAGTATAGTCCGAATTCGAGCAGTACTCAAACATTCAAGTCGAAATCACGATGAATAACAAAGTATAAACTTAATTTGAGCAGCACTTAAACAATCGTTGGATAGTTAAAATCGATCGGACGTTGAATCGTAATAGCGATCGAGTTATTACCCTGATTGTGGCAGCAATTAGTGATTGTGTGTGTTTAGTGGACTGTTTCTGTGATATCTCAGTCTACGTAACTCGAATTTACGTCGTTCCAAAGACAGAATTCAAGTCCCAATGCCCAGTATTTATACGTGAAAAGTTGTTCCCCCGCGTGTCGCGGGAGATGTCGTGACTCCTGTCGCGACTCGCCTGGGGTGTCGACCTAGCCTAGAGTAGCCTTGTCACTAGTATAGGCTTGATGAATTGACAGTTCGTTAATTTGAAACCTATACAACGCATTTTAGAGATGATTATCAACTTAGGGTTTACCCCCCTTTAGTTTTAGGGGCCCTAATCCTGATTCTAAATGTTTTGAAAATTTTAGGGTTTGTTCAGAATTACTTGGGTTTCTCAATTAGGGTTTCCTATTGGCCAAATAAAATAATAATTAGGACTTTTGATGAGAGTTATTACACCAGACCCACCCAGGGCTCACATTGACACAGAGAGTGACATGACATTCAACTGGATAAAACCCTCCAAAGACTATCAGGCCAGTTGAGTGCGCCCACCCGACGTGCAATGGGTGGGACTCAAACTTCAAGGTAAAACCAGAATGCTTCAACCATGTTAGTATGTTACTGTGACATCATTGACTTAGGTCTATGAAATATGGATGCTTCTTTCATTTCATCAAAAAAACCAACTTATGTTTATGATATAATATTTTTTAGTGGATGGTTCATGATATATTTATATAATCTTAAAGTGAAAGGTCGGTGCATTTTACATTTTTAATCCTCTTTTTGCTTTTACACTTTAGCCATTATACTTTTCTTTGACTGTTAGCCTCAGTCCCTCCTGCATCTACATATAACTTTGACCTTATTCTTTCAGTGGGTCCATCAACTAAACTTGTTTTTTTGTACTTTTTTACAACCATTGTGTCACGGCCCTTGGCCCCGGTTTGACCCGGTCCAGAGCCGCGAGGCAGGAAATCCGATGGTATCTGATTAAGTGACAGCGGAAGTCTTTTTAAACAGGATCGATTAATATTAAAACTGCTCGTTTATATATAATATAGGGATACATCCCATAATTTACAATAAAGTGATTTCGCGGGGAAATCATTATTTCTTAAAAACATGTTTCTTTTATTTATTTGCATTGAGCCACTTTCTAAGCTTGTAGTGCTCCACGGCACTTTTCTTGTGCTCACAACAGATCACCTGAAACATGTTTGAAAAAGGTTTTGTCAGCAGGGAAATACTGAGTGAATCATTCAGTTTTACTAAAACGACTCTTTTGTTATAATTTACAGTATTAAGAGATTACAATGTTTCTGATATCAAACCAACTACCCACAGTATTTGTCACTCGACTCTTTTCTGTGACTGTGGTCATATCACCATTGGCTGCCCCAATGAATGACGGTTATCACTAAATTTTAGGTTCGCCCACCTAAAGTGATAAAACTGCAATACTGTGCACAATACCCCACATACCGGCTGTAATTTGGTGATTACATAAACTTAATCACTGTAATTATAACCTTTGAAAATAAACATGATTTTGAAAATAATTTGATAAAAAGAGAATGACTCACATTGTAGATTTAACGAGCAGAATATAAGCCTACTGATTAGCCTTGTTTAACCTAATTTAAATAACAATGCACACACACAAATCGGTTAGTAACTAATACAGCATTTACGACAATTCACGAGATTAAACCCTCACAACGATTTATTAGTGCAATACTTAATAATTCAGCGGATTCACAACGAATGACAGAGTATAGTCCGAATTCGAGCAGTACTCAAACATTCAAGTCGAAATCACGATGAATAACAAAGTATAAACTTAATTTGAGCAGCACTTAAACAATCGTTGGATAGTTAAAATCGATCGGACGTTGAATCGTAATAGCGATCGAGTTATTACCCTGATTGTGGCAGCAATTAGTGATTGTGTGTGTTTAGTGGACTGTTTCTGTGATATCTCAGTCTACGTAACTCGAATTTACGTCGTTCCAAAGACAGAATTCAAGTCCCAATGCCCAGTATTTATACGTGAAAAGTTGTTCCCCCGCGTGTCGCGGGAGATGTCGTGACTCCTGTCGCGACTCGCCTGGGGTGTCGACCTAGCCTAGAGTAGCCTTGTCACTAGTATAGGCTTGATGAATTGACAGTTCGTTAATTTGAAACCTATACAACGCATTTTAGAGATAATTATCAACTTAGGGTTTACCCCCCCCCCCCCCCTTAGTTTTAGGGGCCCTAATCCTGATTCTAAATGTTTTGAAAATTTTAGGGTTTGTTCAGAATTACTTGGGTTTCTCAATTAGGGTTTCCTATTGGCCAAATAAAATAATAATTAGGACTTTTGATGAGAGTTATTACATTCTCCCCACCTTAATAAAAATCTCGTCCTCGAGATTTATTGGAATAAATGAGGATATTTTCTCTTCATTTCTGATTCCAGCTCCCAAGTGTATTCAGCCCCTCTCTTTGAATTCCATCTGACTTTGACTAAAACTAGTCGTTTATGTTTGAGAAATTTGATCTTTCGATCCTCAATTTGAAGAGGTTTCTCAACAAATTTTAACTTTTCATTTACCTCTATATCTTGAAGAGGTACTACCAGTGATTCATCTGATAAACATTTCTTGAGATTGGATACATGAAATACATCATGTACTCCAGCTAATTCTTCTGGTAGTTGTAAACGATAAGCAACTGGTCCTATACGTTGGATCACAGAAAATGGTCCTACGTACCTGGGACTTAGCTTTCCTTTCTTACCGAATCGAACAACTCCTTTCCAAGGAGAAACTTTCAAAAGTACTTTATCTCCGACCTGAAATTCTAACGGTTTGCGGCGATTATTTGCATAACTCTTCTGACGATCTCGAGCTGTTTTCAATCTTTCCTTGATCTGAGTTATTTTATCAGTAGTTTCTTGCACAATTTCTGGACCTGATAATTGACTTTCTCCTATTTCTGCCCAACAAACTGGAGTTCTGCATTTTCTTCCATATAGTGCCTCGAATGGAGCAGTTTCAATACTTGAATGATAACTATTGTTATAGGAGAATTCAATTAATGAAATACTATTAACCCTTATCTTTAAGTAAGTTGCACATTCACTTCTAACTTTCAATAATTGACAACTTTGACCTTCTTAACCTTTTCCACTTAATAACTTGACGCCTCCTTTGGTTTAAATGACTTTTACGACTTTACACCGCAACGTGGACAAATTATTATACTTTTTTTATCTATGTTCTACTTATTTTGTGTACGTTTATAAACTGTATTTAAAAGCAAGTCGGGTCAAATATACTACGTTTTCATTCGATGGCGATGTAATTTTTTTTAAGTAAAGAGTCGGGTCAAATATACAGTATAAATACGAGTTACTTTAACTTTCGACGCCGCCGCAACGCGCGGCGGGTCAAAAATCCTAGTTATTATTATTATTATTTGAGTAAACTAATTATAATTAGTATTTAGTACCCGTACTTTACATGTCTTTTAAAGGTGAGATTTTCTAAACTTTTTAGTTTGGAGAAAATCAAACTATGCAAAATAAAGGACATATTTAATTGGAGTCATGGTGGTATAACTTGGAGATGGGATTGGATGCATAACCCATCTTTAGCTGAAGAGATGAAGGAATGGAAAAAGTGCATCAAGGCCTTGTCTCGACTGACTGGAGTAGGTTTGGCAGGGTGACCCATCCGGTTTGTTCTCGGTTCGATTGGTAAGTTGATTTATTCTATAACTCTTGGATGTTAGTAATAACTATGTGATGGAATGGCGCAAGTGGGTTCCTTCTAAATGTAATATATTCGTTTGGAGGGCTGAGCTTAATAGAATTCTTACCTGCGAAGCTTTAATTGAAGAATTTTGTAAGCTTTGTGGGGCATAGGAGGAAATAGTGAACCATCTATTCATTGGATATTTTGTGGCGGCAACTGTGTGGCAAGCCGTGAGAAAGTGGTATAGGGTCGCTCCCATTTATGCTCGTTCTTTTAGAGATCTTACGGAGATACATCATTATGCGGGTTGAAGGATAAAAAGCAAGTGGCTTTGCTGGGGATTATAAAAGTGGCGTGTTGGATGATTTGGAAAGCCAGGGACGAGCAGATGTTTTCGGAGAAAGATTCAAGATTAGTGAGATTATAGAAGACATTAAAGCGACTGATTACTTATGGTTCAAATATAAATCTAAGAGTAAATTACAATTTTGTCCTTTATGTTTACATCAAATTTCAGGCGCTGTCCTTTAGCGTAAAAATTGACAGACGGTGTCCTTTACCTTTCAAAATCTTTTCTCTCTCTCCCTCAACACTCTTTCTCTCTCTAAATTGTCTCTCTCTCCTTCAGGAAGAAAAAAATGTGTATCTCCATTCTTATCTTTTCAATCTCTCAATCCAACTGAAAGATTATGGTTAATAGATTATGGTTAGAGTAAAATGTACGGATAGTCCCTGTGGTTTAGTGAAATTTCACCTTTAGTCCTCAGTTTTTCAGAATTACACTCTTAGTCCCTGTGGTTTGACAAGTTGTTACTCGGATAGTCCCTAAAGCGGATGAAGGTTACTCGGATAGTCCCTGGGTTTGACAAGTTGTTACTCGGATAGTCCCTACGGTTTGACAAGTTGTTACTCGGATAGTCCTTGTCATTTCACACCCACTTAACCAGAAAAACTAACCTCCATCCACTTTGGGGACTATACGAGTAACAACTTGTCAAACCACAGGGACTAAGAGTGTAATTTCAAAAAGTTAGGGACTAAAGGTGAAATTTCACCAAACCACAGGGACTATCCGTACATTTTACTCTTATGGTTAATAAGCATTTCTCAACCCCCACACGACCACACTCCACCTATTCCCCACCGCCACAACCAACTACCACCGATACCATCGTTTTTTTCTTCTGAACCCTAACCACCATAATGACGGCATGGCCGTTTTCCAGAAGCAGATCGATGGGGAAAGGCCAAGTAGTCCGATTCGGGTCGGGGCTCATTTGGGTCGCAGTAGTTTGGTTCAGCAACCGAAACGGGTCGTGCAGAGTTAGAGTATACATGATCAGGGGCGGAGACAGCATTAAAACAGCCGTAGCACGGGCTACGGCTCAAAGTCGTGTTCGCAGTGTTTCGCAGTGTTAATTTTTTGTTTTTTTTTTGGATTTTATATAAAGGATACCCCTAAAAAAATACGAGGATACCCCTATAAAGGATTTTATATGAATACACCGTAAATTTTTTTTTTTGGGATACCCCTGGTTTTAAGGTCTAGCTCCGCCACTGTACATGACGGTCTTGTTCGGAGCACCACTGAAAAAATCCCGTCCGGCCAAAAATTGGGCGCCGACGGAAATGGTATGGTTTAATTGTTGGTGTTCCGACTTGTATAAAAGAAGATTATAAATTTGTTTCAGTGTATGGAATTACACTTTCTGGCTAATCCTAAACTCATATTAAAGAAGAGTATAAATAATTGGAATTATTTCTCATACAAAATATGTTATTTGGTCTGTTGCGATGGTGATTTGGGTATGGTGGTTATAAAATCGGATTGTTGGGGTGATTTGGGGGTGGCTGTGGGTGGTGGTTTGATGATCGGACTGCATCAATGTTTAGAAGTCAGTTTATTTCTTCGTTTGACAACATTTTTCCGGATATAAATGGGGCATTGAAAGGATTGAGAGGAAGTTGGGGTGGGATATAAACAGGGAATTGAAAGGATTGAGAGGAAACTGACCATTTTACCCTCATGTGCATTGCACATGATATTTTTAACTGAAATTTCTAACTAGGTTTGGCCTAAAGGACAAAACGTGCAAGATTTTGAAAGGTAAAGGACACTGCCTGTAAACTTTTGGCGAAAAGGACAGCGCCTGAAATTTGATGTAAACGTAAAGGACAAAACTTGTAATTTACTCTAAATCTAATTACAAAGATGTAGAGTGGTTAAACCGCAAAAAAATATAGACGTAAAAACGTTGAACCACAAATCCGCGTTGTAGCGTGTTAACTCCGAAAATTTAGACTGAAACGTAAAACGACAAATTTGTAAAAGATGAAAAGTACGGGGATCAAAGTTGAAAGTGGAAAAGTGTTGCGGTTGAAATGAAAAATGCTTGTGACAAATTTATAAAAGATGAAAAGTGTGGGGATTAAAAGTGAAAAATTGAATAGTGATTTTGTGAGGGAACAAAATTTTGGTAAATAAAGGGTAGAGAGTTAAAAGTGGTTTGGATTTATTTAAAAAGAGTTATTAAATGTTTTGGCTTATGTATATCCGATGAATTAAGAAGATCTCATGTTGGGAGATGTCGAAGCGTATTTGTGAAATGAGTGAATAAATTCTCGCCATTGATTTACATCAGTGGCGGAGCTTGACCAAAAGTGTCGAGGGGGCGTAAAGTGATGGACCCCAATTTTTTTTTCCTATCGTTATGTTTAGGGTCGGGTCGGGTTGGCTATTCGATTCAAGTCGGGTCAAATAATAATATTTACAAATAAAACAAAGTGTAACTATTTAGGATATACAATTTAGGAAGAATAATCGGGGGGGGGGGGTGATCCTATATAATTTTAAAATTTTCGGACAAAAAATCGAAACTTATACACTTCTAACCGAAATATTGGGGTGGGCGGGTGCACCCCCGGGCACCCACAATACTTCGCCCCTGATTTACATCATCAAATCGTAAAATACAATAGTGTACTTTCATCATACACTAGTGTATTTTCATCATCAAATCATGACGATTGATTTACACTTGTGTATTGATAATTAAGGGCTATAATTAGTTCACATAGTTCAGTATTAAGGGAGTTATTCACAAATAAACCTAACCATGTGTATACTTGTATGTTGATTATTGTTGATAGGGATCCTTCTAGGTGGGCTAGAGCATTGGGTGAAGCCTAGAATAGATTTAACTTTAACATAAATCTTGCAATAAAGAAATTCACTACTAGGCTAGGTGATATCTCATGACTATAACTAATCTTGGGTGTGAAAATAAGTATGCGTTGTTAGTTATGATCTAGTGTCACAATGTAGGTGATATCTCATGACTATAACTAATCTTGGGTGTGAAAATAAGTACGCATTGTTAGTTATGATCTAGTGGTTTAGTGATATGGTGTTTCTTTTTATAGAAATAGTGTGGGTTCAAATTCTTTCAAGTGCAAAGTTAGATGATGATGTTAAAAATATTCTTTTATTTAATAATATGCGTTAAGAGAATTTAATGAGGACTTAATGAATTAAACACGATTGTTGGGTTGTATTTATAATGGTTCAATGGTGGAAATTGACATATTAACTGTTCAAGCTATTCATGACATGCTTATCCATGGCTTTCCTCTTGTTGGTCACGGTATAATTTATTTTAAAAATATATTAAATATTTTTAGTTTATATATAATCAACTAGGTTAGAACCCCGTGTAATACACGGGTCGAATAAATGTAATTTTATATACCAAATAAAAAAATATATATATTTAGAAACTTCATTTATTACACGGGTTGAATAAATGTAATTTTGTATACCAAATAATAAAACAATATATCTTTAAAAACCTCGTTTATTACATGGGTTGAATAAATGTAATTTTATATATTAAAGAATAAAAAAATTATATCTTTAAGAACCCCGTGTATTGTATAGGTTGAGTAAATTTAATTTTACAAATTTAATAATAAAAAAAGTTACATTTTTAAGAACCTCGTGTATTGTATGGGTTGAGCACATATAATTTTATATATCAATCAATAAAAAGTTATATCTTGTTATATCTTTATAAACCCTGTGTATTATACGGATTGAATAAATCTAATTTTATATACCACATAATAAAAAAATTATATTTTTAAAAAACCCGGTGTATTACACGAGTTGCATAAATGCAATTTTGTATAGTAAATAATAAAAATATTATATCTTTAAAAAACCTCTTTTATTACACGGGTTGAATGAATCTAATAAAAAATTATATCTTTAAAAAACCGAACGAATATACTCGATATATGATGGATGGGGTGATTGCGATAATGGTTATTATAAATGCCACGTAAACATAGTGAATACCGTATTTGAGTTGAGAGTTGAACACGAAAATAAAAGTATAGAACCAATAAACATTGATTAATGTTTTTGTTTACCCTATATAAACTTTTTTTAAATAAGTTATACGGCTAATTATAAGGAGAAAACCCACTCCAGTTGACTAAACCCTGAAAACTCACACATGTGGCTAAGATTGATCCACGTTTTAATTTAGGTTGAGAGGAAATAAGGGCATGATAGTCATTTTCTTTCTTACCTTTTGACTTTTGAGGTTATGTGATGTGTTGCACAAACAGACTTTTGAACTTTGCTTTTACTTGACATCCTTTTCATTAATGCATTTGTACTTGTGTAGACTTTTCAACTTTGTTTTTTCTCTCACATCTTTCTAATATCTTCTCTTTTGTTCTTTTTAGATATTCATATCTCTCATTTCACCTCTCATTTATTCGAACCAGAGAGTGAAGTGAAAGAAAGAAACCTTACTCACCATTGAAGAGTTTTTGCATTTAAGATGGCTGATTCGAACAGCCAACAACCTCGGACTGTTGCCGGTGGTACGGGGACACTCAATGATGATCCTGGTTCACCCTTAAATGTTGTCCCACATAATCTTTCACCTCATTTTGCATTTAATGAAGATGAAGATGCATTGGGTGAGAGTAGAGTTACACAAGATCCTGAACCTATTTCTTCAGAGTTTCCAGGTGAGTGATAATTTTTTTTCTGTTTTATTAAATGTACAGCTTTAAATGCTTGTTTAGATTTTCGTTGGATTCTTCTTGCTTCATTTTCTTTGTTTTTTTTTTCTGTTGTGTAAATTAAGGATTTCTTGTTTAGATGTTCATTGGATTCTCCTTGCATAATTTTTTTTTTGTTTTTTATGTGTAGCCTCACTTCTAAATCAAAATGGCACAAATGATGATGAAGATGGTGTTCAGAATTGTACTTTTACACAATTGCTATCCATAGGTCATTGTTTATGTGAAACCATGAATTTTTATCTATAGGGTTATTGTAACACCCCTAGTTTTAATGTTTGTAGTTTGTTGTTGTTATTATTATTATTATTATTATTATTATTATTATTATTATTATTATTATTATTAATGTGGTAATCTTTTACAAGGTAAAAACAAGTGTAACCATTTTTATTTTTATGAAACAAGCTTTTATATTTTGTAGAAGGTAAAAACATGTCGTTACACTTGTATTAAGTTTTTATATTTTTTGGAAGGGGAAAACATTCGAGATTACATTTTTGGTTTACATAAAAAAATGCACCAGCATCTACACTTTTTGGCGACATAAAAAAAATGTACCACCACGTTTTTTTTGCATTTTAGGAAAACGTGTTAAAGTTGTATTTGAGAATACAGTAATATGCATCAGTTTGTTAGGTTTCATGTTCCAAGTAAATTTGTTTTTTAACCTATACGTGTTAAAATTTACTAAACAATACCTTTTTTGTAGGTGTTCATGCGGACGAGGAATTTTATGTTCACCACATACCCAATGGCACTAGAACGTGGTGTCCTAATGTTCTATTCATGTCCGTTTAAGGTAAAAAATTCGAACTCTGATTTAATAAGTAAATGTATGTTCTAATCGTGTTTTATCCCCATTATTTTAATGTAGCTCAACAACTGCCATTTCATTGGTTGGGTCGACCCACCGATGTGCTTACGGTCAACTAGGATCATACCAGGTCTTTTGAGGAACATCAACAACCTGCTAGCTGAACTGTTTACCCATGAGCAAGAAATTCGGAAGAAGAAGAGGGTTATATGGTTACTGATATTAGCGTTAGTGATTGGCAGCTTACTTGTTAGCATTGTTTGTTGTGATTAAGAAATAGGTGGTACTCAGTTGGATTATCCTTGTTAGTATGTTAATGACATTTTCGGTAGTATGTACTTGTTGATGTTTGGTTGAATATGAGAATTTTCTATGTTATGGATTTTTTGGTTTTGTTTTTACCATGTTACATTTTATTTTTGCCTCAGATTTTTGTACATTTTTGCTGTATGCGTGTTACATTTTTTTTTTCACTAAGATTTTTGTACATTTTTGCTATGTTGAATCTGAGAATTTTATATGTTAAGGATTTTTTGGTTGTTTTTACCATGTTACATTTTATTTTTGCCTCAGATTTTTGTACATTTTTGCTGTATGCGTGTTACATTTTTTTTTTCACTAAGATTTTTGTACATTTTTGCTCTATGTGTGTTTGATCATGTGCTTTTGTTGATGGTTGCTTGAATATATTTTTTTTTTCATGACAACGTTGTATGTTTTTTAGATTTCATCACGTGACTCTTTTTTATTTATTATTTTTTCCTAAAGTGTGTAACTTATGTAAGCTTTTTTTAAGATATCAACTTTTTTTTTAGTTTTTCGTTATCTTAGAAGTCAGTATTTGTTTGAATCATATAATAACGACACGATTTTTTGAATAACATAGATTGGAAAAACATAGATTTAACACAATAGTTGAGTACATAATTACTTTTAACACTAGATGTGGTAAACAACATAGGATAAGGAAAGTAGCCCCTATATTGTATGAGAGAGGGAAAATTGGGGCACATTTTTTTTCACACACATACTAGTAACTTCACGTAAACACAACTTTTTAGTCAAGAAACGATCTTGGAGTGCCATATTCAATTTCAGTGCTGAGTGGTTCTGGGCTAAGCTCACTCTCCCACGGGTTGTGGTTGGCCCACGAGACAAGAGTGTTTGGAGAGTAACAAGAGTAATCATCATCTATAGGATCATCTTCGGGATCATCGGTAGTCTTTGGATCAACTGCTGGGGGGTTCTCTTGGGTGGCATTGACTGGTTTAGCTTGGTCAGCGAGCACCACAGATGAAGAGTTCTTGACAGGGGTAACTTGTGTAGTGAAGTAAAATGATCCCCAGTCAACATCAAAAAGTGCCTCATCTAACCACATCTCATCATGTGTTGTTGCCTGTTTATGCGCTTATCGACAACCGGCGTACGGCGAGTCTTTTTAGCTGCATTTTGTTAATTGTAAACAACATTAATAAACTAACATCTAATTTAATGCGTACGCATAATTTATCACAGGTTTTGTAATTATAAACACCTGGGCTCATTTTTTCCTTGGATCTTTAGTTGTAACAGCAGATGTCTGCAAATTATCACGTAATCCAAAAAGCATCAGTTTAAGAGGCTAACTATTTATACTCCAATTCACTTTTATAACCCAGACAAACGTTCAATAGGTAATAAATATCGGACCACATTCACTAATAGATCACTATGGCCCATTTCAATTTATAGCAAGCAAAGATTTTTTCCCCAGACGAACATTCTTCGGACAATATTTATGCTATTTAGTTTTTATTATCCCCAAAATTCTTGATATTTTATTTATGATTTCTCATTTATGTATTGATAAACCGTGAATAGCCGTTTTTTCTAATTACAGACTATTAGTGTAATTTATTCTCAATCAAATAAAAGCAAGAAACACATACTACAAAAAAAAGTAATGTTAAGTACTTACAAACATAAACCCGAAAAAGTCCATTCCTTTTTACATCGTTCAGTGTTATGACATATATCCACACCATCCACACCATAATTAAATGTTTTTTTTTTCCTTTTGTTTCCAATCGAAATCCATTATGAACAAAAGCAAAATCTTTTTTTCAATAGAATATTTTCTTGTAACACCTTTAAAACCACACACAAACACTTTTTGTTATTCAACATTAACAACAAATCATAACCCTTATAAAAAATACACAAATAACAAATCTATAGTTTTATCTACAACTGTATGTAATTTTTTTAAACCCAAATGTGTATGAAACAACACCCAAACCTGTATATAAAAGCCCAGATTCTACATAAACAAAGCCCCAAAAACTATTAAAAAAAACCTTCTTTTTACCCCCCAAAACAAACCAGTTTAGTCGACACACAGGCTATGCAAATGGTAGAAATCTTTGGGAAGGAACCCTGTCATTAAGAAAACCCAGATGTTATTTCCAGAACATAAACCCGAAAAAGTCCATTCCTTTTACATCGTTCAGTGTTATGACGCACCAGACTAAAAAACTAGGGCAAACTGTAACTCTAATTTACCCTTAGATAATCAAAAGAAAGTAAAAACCCTAACTTAATTCAATTGCACCAGATGAGGTGAAGACATTATTGAAAACTAACTATTTTGAGATTATTGAAAAGAAAGTAAAAACCCTAACTTAACTGATTAAAGGAACGGAGCGACGCACCTGAACCGACGCACTGGAGCCCTAAAATTTCCGGCGACTGTTGATTTCTTCGGTGATTGTTGAAAATCTGCGTCGATTGTTCAATATCTTAACAACTTTTTCACTCGATTTATGCTTTTTGTCTGCATATTGAGGGGGTTTGATGAAGATTATGAGAGAGTGAGAGTTCGGTGATTGTTGAATCAGGATCAGCCGATGAAGATTACGAGAGAGAGTCAGTGTTTCGGTGGTTGTTGAAGTTATCCGTTTGATGAAGATGATGAGAGAGAGTGACTCTCCGGTGATTTGGGGTTAATTTGAGAGGGGTTGTTGAAGACTATGAGAGAGTTTTAGGAAATTTTGAAGACTATGAGGGTCTGTGAGTCTCCGGTGATTTTTTTGTTTTTTGAAATTTTGTAGACTGATGTAGGGTTTTAGGATTAGGGGTAATGATGCAGCTGATGTAAAGTTTCTTACACCCATGCAGAGTTTTGTCTCTTCTAAGAGATTATATTAAACATTTCCCATATTGCCCTCTACGTACATCAAATATATTAAAAAATAGACACAAAGGGATTCAAAACCATTAAGGGCCCAAAATGAATCTCAACCATCCATCAAGCTTAATCAATGGTGGTTAATGAGTTTTCAGGGTTTAGTCAACTCAATCGGGTTTTCAATTTATCCTTGCCCTAAGTTATACCCTTAACTACTTTAGTTTAATAAAATAAATAAATCATTTACATTATATTAATTTATATTTAGTGTAACTTTTTTTTAATTTCAGGATAAATAATTTTGAAATCTAATAAATATTTCAAAATATTATATTATCTCCTATACGAATTGTTTAAATTTATATTAAATTTAATTTTATAATTATCTTTTAATTAATATTAATTATCTATAATTAAGTAGAAGAGAAAAATTAGATGGCTCTAATGAATGATATGTGTCCTCCCATTGGTTTCTTTTATTATATAGTATAGATGAATTGAGAATATACAACATTGTGAAACATTCAAGAAATATTTAACGTATCTTAGTTATCATTAATATAGGCTCTCTTAGCTGGTTCGATTTAGCGGATGGAACATATGAACTTTGGCATGAATCAAGCACTAAAGAAAGACATTGCTAGCCACACCACAAGGTAGGTGATATCTCCTGACCAACCTTAAGCGTGAGACTGTGTTGTTGAGAGAATTTAATAAAAAGTTAATGAATCAAATATGGTTATTGTTTTGTATTTATTATGGTTCAATGGTGGCAATTGGCACATTCATAGTTCATGCTACTCATGTGTGAGATAGGTCAAGTACTCGCAACTTTGTGCCATGGTTTAATGGGATCGGTTATCAATAATATTGTAAGATGAATGTGGACCTCTTAGTTTACAACCATTAACATGTGTATGACATTGTGTTGCGGTTGTTCCTATTGTTAATTTCAGTTATTGCTACAGACTTGTAGCCTAAAACTCATATTAGGTCGATTCAATGGATTAGCTACGGCTTTGAGACATGAATAAAAAATAAATCATCAGCAAACTCTCTCATTGTGATAGATGAGAGAGTTTGCTAATGATTCACGTCTTCGTCGGATGTTATACCACAAGCAACGATGCTCACCAACCCCAAATCATAGTCATGCATCCTCTACAAGCCTTGTCGCCACTCTTTGCAACACTCTTCCACCCCTGTTGATGCTCTCTTCTTCTAGCTAATAACCATCACACCAGCTTACTCACATAATTTTGGTAACCATTTTCCGTTGTACCCCATAAACTACTTTATTTGAATTTTGTTCCCATCTTTCTTTGATGTTTATTGCATTTGGTGTTAAGTGGTAGGTTTTCATAGTGTTTGTATGCGTGGTTCAAGGTAGCGTTTAAGCCTTTAAGATGGTAGTCGATGTTAAGTTTTCCTTCACAACATTGTCACCCTGAATTCACTGTTGTCGCCATTCTTTGTTCATATTGATTGCAATAAGTGGTGGTAAAGACCAAATAGTGGTATCAAGATGTGTAAAGTGGTGTCCCTACCCCAACTCCGATCATGAATATTGGTGCAGTATTAGAAGCAGGATTATAGGGTGTGTGTGTTAGTTCTAAGAAAAAAAATTAAAAAAATGTATGTGGCGGTAATGGGTAAAGTAAAAAAAGGACATAATCGGGCATTTTTGTCGTCACTAAATCTCGGATCAAACAAACCACCAAAGGCACTTATTACCGGGACAAACACGCTTCACATTAAACATACATAATATGTATCCATACTCAAGACAAGCATATATAAGCAGGGCAACATAGGGGTAAAGGGTAAATGGTAAAGCAAAAAAAACCGACAAAACCAAGAAGAACATCATAAAAGCCTCCTAGAAACTCAGAAGAAAAAAAAAACAACAGAAGCAACGCGTGCAATAACGCCGCATAATCACTCACTGATAATACATGAGTTGTTGGGTCGCAGCAACATTCGGGAAACCATCATAAATAGCTTGGCTTGCTCCAGCAGCACCCATGCCCATACCACCCATTGATGCTGGTTTAAGAGGAAACTGCCCTTGAGCATGCATGAGCCCATGGACCCCACCCATCTTGCTCATTGCAAATTGTCTCTCGTACGCCAACAAGTCGGCAGCTGACAGCATCGGTGCAGGCACAGGTGGCGGAAGCGGGTTTGAGGTCGTTCCTGGTGGAGTTGGCTTACTGCCCCAAGAACACTAAATCGATTAAAGAACAAATAAGAAGTCAGTTCTTTGCACATAGCTAAAACTACGGTAAAAAACAAAACTGTTATTTATTTGTAGAATATTAATAAACATACGCACCTTTATTTGTTTACCATAAAGAATGGATTGGGTATTTCCCATTTGAATAGCCAAAGCAGCCTCAGCATGATTATTGTATCTTACAAAACCGAATCCTTTGTCAGGCTGAACCCGGACTTCCTCGATTATTCCAGCACCAAAGGAATGAAAGTGGCGATGAAGTTCAAGCTGAGTAACCTGAAATAAATTTGAATTATTCAATTCATTATTTCATATACATCAGTAAGTTAAACTTCAAGGGATATAATTTCTTACTTCTGGAGCAAGGTTGCCAACGTAAACAGTGGTATACTGTGGGTTATTCTCAGGAGCATCACCATTAACAGGTTCCTTACTATCTTCTGCAAAAATAAAAGATATGTATTAGGAAACGTATAATCAAAAAGACAAAAATCTTATTTAGTTATTTCCACTGCATACCTGAAGACCCATTTGTTAGTTCCACCACACTTTTAGAATCGGAGGCCTGCTTTTCATCGCTAGTGCCAGCACCTTTGGTAGCCCAATTGCACCGGATCTGCCTACTGCCAAGCCACTTCCCTGATAAGTCATAAGATAAGAATAAATAATGATGGAATATTCTACCGCTCCAGATGAAAATAACTAAATGTCTAAATCCAAATGAAAATAAAATACCATTTTCCTCCCTGAAATTTGGCTAATTTTGCGATTTTCGTCCAAAGATTTGTTTTTCCGCATTTGAATCCAAAAGGTTCTAAATCTTCTCATTTTCATATGGCTCGTTAATTCCATCCATTTTTTCCCATTAAGTCAAGGGTATTTTCGTTTTTTTTTTAACTTATAGGGCAATTCGGTCTTCTCACCATAGTCACATGAAACGCTAACCTACCCCCAATCTTCGTTCCGGATCGTTCGTACCGGAAACAGGTACAGAATCATACCGATCGCTCAAGGTACACAATCCGGATCGCTCTAATTGATAGTTTCCGAATTTTTAGATTATCGTATTCTGTTCATGAAATTCGCGTACCGGATGGATCAAATTGCTTATTGGGATCATAATAAAACACGTACCGGTTAATTCTAGGTCGTTAGATTGGAATCCCAGCAGCCTTTGCACACTAATTTTTGAAGGAATTGATCCAATTTTTTATTAAATGTCAAGTTTTTCCCCATGGAAGTTTACGGATTTTGACGGCGGAAGTTAGGAAGTTAGGTTTAATTTAGTTTGTGTAATTTTACCATTTAACCCCATATCTTTCACTGGTTTACATTTATTTCCTAAACTTGTGATTTTTTTCATAAAAGTGTAAAATTAGTTTGTTTATGATACAATGTACCAGACTATATGGTACACCGTACCACGTACCGAGTGGGCGTTCCGAATGAACTTACCCCCCCCCCCCCCCTCGTACCGGATTTTAGAAATGGACGAACCGCGTACTAGTTTCCGTTCCACGTACCGGAACGTACCCCGATCCATGTGACTATGCTTTTCACTTTATGTACAAGCGAGTCCTTAAGTGAAAAAGACCGATATACCCTTTAAGTTAACAAAAAAGACAAAAATGCTCCCGACTTAATGGAGAAAAATGGATGGAGTTAACAAGCCGGATGAAATTGGCAAGATTTCAAACGTTTTGGATCCAGATGCGGAAAAACAAACCTTTGAACGAAAGTAGCAAAACTAGCCGAACCTCAGGGACGAAAATGGCATTTTACTCAAAACAAAACAACTAAACAACTAAACGCTTACCAGTTAAGTCATTAATAGCACTTTGAGCATCCTGAAGAGGAATTATTTATGTTAGATTCTAGTTAAGAGATGATAATGAGCACATGGAGAAAACAGTGGGAATGACAATTTTAAACGTTAGATCCTTTTCCTAGCTAACAGGTCAAGAGACAATTGCACACAGATGCAGGTAAGCTCGTATAACTAACTTCTAGGAAAGTGTTCAATGAGATGAGTTCAGGTTGAAACGGGTCAGTTTTAAATAAATGGGCCAGCTGTGTTGTGGATGTCCTGCAAACATGGACACCCGTCCTGTCCATTATCGATTTTGTATAGATAATTCAAGCATTAATTACGATTAAAAAACTGTACTGTTAAAATACAGTTTATATGTTTGATTGTTTGAACAAACGGATTTATCAGGTTGTATGCATTATAAATAGATGGACGGCTTTCAACTCCACCCATTTAATCTGTTCCATTATTTGCTAAAGAAAGTATTTGACCCGTTTAAAAAAATGCAATCTGAATCAACCCATTTATAAGTGGAGGGGTTGAAACTGCCACATCTTTTTATGTCTCTCAGCCTGTGTTAAGAAAAGACAAATGTGTGCCACCATTTTCTCCATAAGTAAAGTTAAACGTTAAAGAAACGCCAGTCAAGTATAAACCTGTTGGGTCCGGAAAGAAACAAACCCAAAACCTCGTGAACGGCCTGTTTTCTGATCCCACATAACCCTCGCGTCCCTAAAATAGACCAATAGACATGAAAACGAGTTCATGATATAATATATATATATATATATAGAGAGAGAGAGAGAGAGAGAAGAAAGAAATGTACTCACGAACAACTGGCATAAACAGAGAAGCATGCAAACAACATAGCATCTGTAACCTCAGGGCTAAGATCACCAACAAATATGTTGTAGTGACCTGCAAGCCAGAAATAGGAATGACATGATATCAAATTATCAAAAAAAATAAGATTACAGTACATGAATCGTCCATGTGGTTGACCAAAATTTTGGATTTGGTCCCTAGCTTTCTAAAATACACGGATGGTCCCTGTGGGTTGCATTTTGTAACGCATTTAGTCCCTAGCTTTTTCCAAATGTACATGGATGGTCCTTGTGGTTTGCACTTTGTAAGGCATTTAGTCGCTAACTTAGACATGCTCAAAAGTCAAACCTTTAAATTTGTTGGTTGAGGACTAAATGTGTTACAAAATGCATAGGGACCATCCATGTACTTTTGGAAAAAACTAGGGACCAAATCCGAAATTTTGGTAAACATCAGGGACCATCGGTGTACTTTACTCTAAAAATATAAAAACCTTATGGCAAGTACTCAAATTAACCGAAATCCAAAAAAAAAAAAAACACATAAGCACCACATAAAACCTACCTGATGTGTCCTCCCTCTGTCCACTGGCATATGCCCAGTTAACTTTGATAGGTTGCCCAAACCTGAAAATAACATCGGTCTCTGTTTAATATGATTGTTTAACCTTATTTATTTAAACAATTTTATGGTGACAACTTTAAAAACACTTACAAATGCCTCCCATTTAGAGATAATATAGCAAGTGCAGCTGATCTACGATCAAAGTAGTGAATGAATCCATAAGATGACTGCACATAAAAAGAAAAATAAATATTGAAAAACAGGGTAGTAAGCGAATGAAAAAAACGAGTCATGACTCAATACATACCTTCTCTTTTCTTATGAGTTTGCAGCCTTCAACGGGACCAGTGCTTGCAAAAACCTCTTGAAGAAGCGGTTCAGTCACTTGTATATGAATGTTCCCAGCATACCTGTAATTTCTCAAACATAAAAGAAGTATTAGTTTTGATAAAATAAAACAATGAAAAACAATTTTAGCTAAAGAATATTTCTCAGTTTTGAGTACACATAAAAACAAATAATCATCCTACATTTGACACCTTGCATATGACAACTACGAACCTCCGTATTTGTACGTATAGAAGGGTGAGAAAAGCGAACTTATAGATATGTCAAATAAAGAAACACATAGATGGTTAAGGGAGCAAATCAAGGCTATTGTCATGCTTGTACATGCTAACGGAAAAAAAAAGAATTGGAAAAATCATCAGTAAACCACTCACACACTGCGGCATGTATTTGGATCAAACCCAGGAGGCAGATTTCCACTTGGGATTGGCTCAATCTGCAAAATAAAAAAGTGAAAAAAGGAAAAAACGAAAAAAAAAAGTAGCAAGCTAAAAATAAAAAAAAGGATAAAGAACCCCACTAACCAGAGTAAATCAGGCCCAGCAAAGAACGGGTAAAAGGGCAAAGTGTATCGACTACTAAACTAGACACTAGCCACCAAAGAAACACGCCAGCAAAACAAATGTACACACAATCCCCTATATAAGTTTAATATGTAAACTTACAACATTTTGAGGATCCTAAACTTTTAAAACAAAACAAATGTACAGACAATCCCCCATAATTTTAAAAACCACATACTCTTAAACTTACAACATTTCAAGAATCCTAAACTTTTTAAAATATACAGATGACCAACCATATATCATTCACAAACTATCACAAATATAATAATATGAATTCCAAACAAGTAAAACAAAAATCCAAAACATATCTCGGATTTCAAAACTATTGTCCAAGCTATCAAAAACCAAAATGCAACTCCTTTTCGGTCAGTACGAGTAAACTTAAAAAAAAAACATATAATCAATATCATGTGGCTTTCACATAGCCAGAAAACACAGCAACAAACCCGTCAAATTCAATAACAACACACCAACCAAAACGTTACATTTCACATATAAAAAAAACCTAACAATTCTAATTCCTCAAAATTCAAACACAAATAATGAAATTAACACATATAAAACACGAAATTAAAACGATCAATCAACAAATTCAAATCCCTAAGCTCGAAAACAACGAAATTTACACATATATACAGAAAAATGTAACGAATACATTACAGAAATCGAAACAAATGATGTGTGTAAACCTGTGGAGGTGCTAAGAGGCCAGGATGATAGAGCGATTGTTGTTGAAGGAGAGCTTGCTGCATCAAAGCTTGTTGTTGTTGTAGCTTCAGCCTCTGGTGTTGATTTTGCATTATTGTTAGTGTTTTGTTATGAATATATGATGGTTTTGAGATAATTGATTGTTTATTGAATTTGGGGGTTAGGGTTTCAAAATGTTGAATATGATCGAGAGAACAGGGGAAATAAAATGCGAGAAAGAGCGCGTACCAAAACAAGCGAACAATTTTAGATAGGTGACGATAGTGGTCCCTTAGCTTTTGTAAAGTAGAATATTTATCCCTCGAGTTTTATTTTTTTTCATTGGTGTTTATTAAGTGTAGGGTTGTAAACGAACACGAACAAGGTCTTGTTCGTGCTTGTTTGTTTGTTAAGGATATAATTTGTTCACGAACGGTTCATGAATACTTACTAAACGGAATCTTATGTTTGTGTTCGTTCATTAAGGAAAGGAATGTGTCCATGAATGTTTCATGAACACAAACAAACACATATAAAATTGGCAAAAACGACAGTGGCTAGAGATAGATAGTGAGAGTGAACAACGATAGACCTTGAAGCCCTAATCGTTGAATGAATGTCGATTGTATTTTTCGAAGTAAATAATGAGAAAGAAAGCGGAACAGTGTATAAACAAGGTGAAAATATGGTTTCCTATTTTATTTGGGTAATGAGATAAACAAGAATTAAAGAATACAAAAAGTTTAGTTAAAATAAATAAATGCTAAAAACTCTTTAATGAACAAAATAAACAAATGAACATGAATGAATGTTCATGAACAAATTACCGAACGTTCACGAATGCAACTGAACGAACGAGACATCTATTCAAGTTTGTTCATTTAACTAACTGAATGATTTTTTTTGTTCATGCTTGTTCATTAATTAAAGGAACGAACGTAAACGAACTTCCTACTGTCCAGATAAGGATGCACTATACACAGTTGATACCAACTTATTTAAACATTTATTTCATTAATATAAACTGTAAGTTTCAAAAATTGGAAACTTAAAAGTACAAAGTTGGATCAACTATTCTTAGCCGTTCATACAAAATTTCCACTAGATAAACAAGTCTTGGATACTTTATTCTACTCGCCACACATATCCAAGATAAGCAACACGCACATAATTAACCATCATTACCTGTGACACATGCTTAAAATACGTCAGCTATTACTGGTGAGCTCATGAATATACACAAGTTATAAATCACATTATTTAATCATGACTTGTACCGCCCATGTCATCATAACCCAACGTCACCATGTAACTTACATAACCATACAGTTAATGCTCACTACACAATGGGTGTAGTACCGACAAATCCCGCCGTAGCGACACGTATAAGGGACCACAAATATCATGTGTATGTCATGCTCTGGTTATATACATGCATATAACAGTCATGCCATATTATTACAATTTAGGACAAACATGTTCACATTTGGAAAGCATTCATAAAACTCACCTTTGTTCTTTGGATGTTTTACCAAAAATAATCCGAAATTGGTTTCCTGATCAAGACCAGAATAGTCTTAGACACTAATTAAATAAAGAGTGAAGCACTAGCTAGTCATTACCCTAAACTCCACTCTTAACATTATAACGCTAAATACCCATCTAGAGTTCATACTACGAATAAAAATCTTATTTATTACTTACTCGCTTGACCATATAAGTTCCATATATATTTTTATTTGATCAGAAAACGGGGTGTTACAGAACGGTTCACGAACTGTTTGTTGAACGATGTAGATGTCGTTTTTTGCCCTCAAGTATGCCTAGCACTTTTCTTTTGTTTTGCTAGATATGGGTTAAGTTTGAAAATGCTAGGAGCTTTTCTTTTGTTTTGCTAGATATGATGAAGCAAACAATATAAGTGGAGAGTTCAATGGTTTAAAGCAAGGGTTTTATAAGAAAAAAAATCAGCATAGTATGTAAGCATATTGATTTGCTCACAAACTTTAGTTGGTGGATGTAACTACTACAAGAAAACATTTAGGTGTTAGTGAATTTCTTCAGCAATTAAAGAGGAATGTGGTTTGCTTTTCTGGTAAACAAATGAATATTCTTTGAGATAACGAGGAAAGAGTAGAAAGAACTGGTAGTGGTATACATGAAACCTAAAGTAGGTTAAATACCAAAAGCTTTCTGTGTATGAGACCGGATATACAATATGGGACTCTTATTACAAAATACCATACATTTGGTAGACATGATTTCATTCACCAGTCCACTAGAGTGTTTAAATATGTTAAAATGAATGTTCTTATGTTTCTAACCAAAATCAAACATTTAACGAAGGACGTTTTGTGCAGGTTCGAGCATTTATCTTTAAACTTGAGGCTAGAACCTGCAACTTTTGGCAGAGTAAGGGTGTAAACAAGTCGGGCTAAGCCCAAACCCTTTATAGTTCCGGATCGAATCATTTAATTTAAGAAAGCTCAAACTTGACTTTTGTTTGACTTGTTTATTATTTATATAAATATTTAGTTATTTATTTATTTACGCGTATACTTTTTCGTATTTTATAATTATATGTTACCTATCTATATAACAAAATATATATATCATTATTTAGTTAATTTATCATAATTTAATATATGATAAATTTTATTATGTAATTTGATGTGTCATTGATTGTGGAGTGTTCAAGAAAAGCGGTCGTGATCAATAAAAGCTACAAAATTCCAATTTTCTGAAAAACTGGTTCTAATATTTACGGAAAAATTGAACACAAACCAGAAGAAATTGAATGAATGTGTAATCCATAAATCAACATACCAGAACTACAAACAGATTTTTGTTGATCTATGAGACTATGATTACAGATTCAGATCAAACTTATGATTCAAAGAAGGAGCTGCCATTAACCGATTCGGCAACTGGTAAGGAGCACTTTCGGTTGCTCTGTCTTTCCTCTTCGATAAAAACTTGTGAAGCGACGATCTTCTTGCTATCGGCAAATCCGATTCGTTTATTTCTAATTCCGAGAGAGATGGAGGAGTTCGTTTCTGGCTTTGATGATCAAAAAAAGCTCCACCTGCTAACATCATATCTCTGGCTTTATCAGCAGATATAGAATCAAACACCAATACTTGTCCTCTGTATATAATAGTCATTTGTGCCGTCTTCGGTTCAACCAATTCACCCGAAACAGCTTTGTTTGACGAATCGTCTGGCTTACAGAACGAATCTAGGGTAACGTATTGAGGAAGATGATTTATAGATTTTTCGGTTTTCTCCGACATCTGGACCGGACTTTCTATTTTGCTTAACAAATCAACAGTCGTCTTTCCTGTAACAAAATCAGGTAAAAATTTTACAGATGAATGGACATTGAATTGGATACAAAGTCGGATGGAAATCATGTGAAAATGAAGAGATTAACTGAGATGTATTATACCGTTGACATCAAAAGTTGCATTGATTTGGATATCTCTTAGACTGCCTTTGTCTTTCAGAAACGAACTCAATCGGTTACACGTCATCGCAACAGTAGACATTGTTGATTGGTGTGCTGAAAATGGTTAGGGCTAGTTACAGTGAGGAAGAAGGAATGGAATGGAATGAAATGAGATGAGATTGAGAAGGGTACTTGGTTGCGGTTTTATATAACAATCAATCAATTGCGGCGATAGAGAGCAGCAACTTGTTGTACGGAGAAAAAGAAAACGTGTTAATTGTGTTTATAAGATAACTGGATAGAAATGCTGTTGGTTTTTGTACTTTGTGGTGGAGAAATACCGTGGGACCGGGAACCGACTAAACACGAGTTTCACTCGGACTTGTATGCTAACAAATTAATTTATAAGGATATATACTAGGATTTACTAATCAAAATCATAAAGTAAATGGACAAACACGCAAAAGCCTGCGAGGATAATCAACATTCCTTTATCCCTTTTGCCTTTGATACCTTTGGCTCGCTGGCCCCAGAAGCCATCCGATTTCTTGAACGGGTCCAACGGGTTGTTCACAGCAACATTTCGTCTCCTAGAGATCGGGGTTTCGTTTTTACTAGGTTAGGTTTCGCTATTCAAAAGGGGGTAGCGGCGCAGCTTGTTGCCCGCTTACCGGCTATCTTGGTGTAATTTGTTTGACCTTATATATTTGTGTTTTATGAACAAAAGTGGTCACAGATCCATAGCTATTTGATTAAGAGTCTTAATTATATGATTAAAAAAAAAAAATCATAAACACTATATTGCCACTACTTTTTAAAGCAATAAAGAATATTATAAGATCATCACCAATGAAAGATCTTAAATCCATTTGTAAATGTGTCTAGCCATCTATAATGTCATATTTAATCTATTTATACTGTATTATAATGTATAAATGAGGGGCATATTAAGCGTAGAATATGTGCTCCTCATTTGGAGAGTGATAAATTCTCCACCTAACCAATCATCTCACGTTATATCAACTCCCTTCTTCACTTCTTATTTTGCACTCAAACACTAGGGGTGTTCCACCCAAACAATTTTTTTCTTAAAAAAAAGGTTAAATATCTGATTGATTGGAAGAGGTTGGGGACCACTATTAGAGTATATTATTTAGGGTTTTAGAATTGAGCCCACGGGCCGGTTAATCTCTATATATTGTAACCATATTGAATGGAATACAATCAATCGATCAAGTCTTCTATAATCTTACACCCACCATTAACCATCTCTCTCTCTCTCCTCTTCCCTACCTCGGTGACTACTTCCTGATAACATACATTCACCACACATCGATGGGGGTCGGCGACGTTACACTCGCACGGTGAACCCCATCCCCGCACCAACTCACAGATTGCACCCCGTCCCCCCTAAGCTATGAAGCACGGGGACGACATATTGCATCGAGTACCCGTCCCGAGGACGACTCGGGGACGTTTCCCAAACGTACCCAGATATTGGGGGCTTCTACAACCGTACCCGATATTAGGTACTTCTAAAACAGAGTATCGCGGACATTTCCTAAAATATTTGGGGTTTTAACCCTTTTAACTTCCAAATACGTAAGCCGGCCTTTTATAATTATATATGCTACGTCGGCCTTTTATAAATATATATGATATTCTAAACATTCACATACAATAAGTCTGATCATCATCTCTATTCAAGTATTCATCATTCATCAAATTATCAACAGTCAGATCATCGTCTCTATTCAAGTATTCATCATCGATTATGGCATCTCAAGACACACACGGATCATCATCTACTGTAGAAGAACCTCCGCTATGGATATATGTCACTAAAATCGAAAAACAAGGTGCCGTCGGAGGAACATGGAAATTTCAGTGCAACCTTTGCGGTGATACGAGACAAGTATCATATTCTAGGGTTAGAGCACATTTGCTCGGTATAAAAGGTATTTGATTCATATGTATTTGATTTGATTTTATTTGATGTTGATAATATTTGATAACCATTCTGTATGATAACTTGATAAGAATGTTTGATAATAAAGAAAATATCATAATAGACTTTTTGAATCTGATTGTTGGATGTGCTTTTTGAATCTGAATTATGAAATAAAACTTACGGATTGTTTGGATGTGCTTCTTGAATCTGATTATTGTTGTTTGGATGATTAATCAAAATCAGGCAAGCATGTTGATTAAAGCCGAAGATCGTAGTAATCAGTTAATTTATTTGGTTCTATAAATTTATATGATTAAGTTTGACTCGAACATGTATGTGAGCATGCATGATAATCTTGATACAATTTTCCTATGAAGTAAACCATATGAATATTAAAAAGATGCAATGACTTAATGCAAGATAGAAGGAGATAAAGATAATTGTTAAAAAAATGCAATGATTTAGTGCAAGTTAGTTTAATCTCAAAACACAACACATATTTAATGAATATTAAAATTTAATATGTGATCGTAGATGACGAAGAATTTTAATATTCTATATTATAATATGTGATAATAGATGATGAAGAATTTTAATATTCTATTTTAATATTCAATTTTAATATTCATATAAGCTTGACTTGTTTTATATAGGTACTGGGATTAGTATTTGTAAGAAATCAACATGGGTGACAAACTTGAGATGAAACGGTTGGAAGATGCGTATGAAGAGAATAAAGCCGAGTCAAAAACGAAAGAAGTCGGGTTGCCATGTGAAGCTGGTGTTGGCTTTAAGAAAAGGTCTTTCATCACAACTTTTCATCAATATATAATAGTCATTTGTGCCGTCTTAGCTTCCTTCGGTTCAACCACTTCACCCGAAACAACTTTGTTTGACGACTCGTTTGGCTTACAGAACGAATCTACGGTAACGTATTGAGGAAGATGATTTATAGATTTTTCGGTTTTCTCCGACATGTTGACCGGACTTTCTATTTTGCTTAACAAATCAACAGCCGTCTTGTTCGTCTCTGTCACAGGCGAAGATGATTCTGGTTTTCCTGTAACAAAATCAGGTGAAAATTTTTCAGATCAATGGACATCCTGATACGATCACGTAACCCACGTAAACAAACCCATGAAGCCTAACAACCATCACACGTTCTCATGCACCATCATTTAGTTTGCTTAAATTTCTCTTATTCTTGGCCATTTTAATTCGTAAGTCAAACTTATTCTTGGCCATTTTCGTAAGTCAAACTTATTCTTGGCCATTTTCGTAAATTTCTCTTATTTATTTCTATTGTTTGCATACTTTCACTAGTTAGTGGATAGCTTATTTAGTGGTTAGTTTATTTCCATACTTGCATTGTATGCCTATATAAGGCTTTGTGTTTTCGGTAATGAGAAAATTGTTGAATGAAATTTTAGTTAATGTGTCTTTTCTTCTCTTGTATTCATGGGAGTTTGTAGGTTTTCTCCGTAAACCTATCACATCCTCAGTGCCGCAGTAACAGTTTTTAGCGAGTTGATTAATGTGCTGAAATTGCTATGAAGTAGTGAAAGTGAGGATCGTGGGAGAAGGTATGAAATGAGATGAGTTTAGGGTGAAGAAAAAAAAACCAATTGCGGCGATGGAGACCACTTTTTGTACATATGAAAAACGTGTTAATGGTTTTCAAGAAGATAACCATATAAAATGCTGTTTGGTTTTTGTATTTTCTTTTGTGGTGGCGAAATATCATGGGACCGGGAATCGACTAAACACGAGTTTCATTTGCCGACTTGCTGTATAAGATAAAATATTAAGTTATAAGTATATTTTAAAGGATTCGAGGATTTACTAAATCAAAATAAGTATATCGCCAGTAAAGCAAGATGATATTTTAAGGAGAGCAAATCGAATTCGGTTGAATAAACAAGATGATATTATTATTATAAGATGAGCGAAACTGTTTATTATAATATTTTTTCTTTATAACTAGTTATTTTCCGCCCGCGCGTTGCGGCGGGACCCAATGACTACAAAAGGCGTGTCAGCAACAGCAAACAGATACAAAATATTAAAACATAAATAAAATGACGTGGTAAGGATAGCCACTCCGTCATAAAAACGATTTTAAATAACTTAATATATAATAATAGGACCCACACGTCTTACACGTTGGAAATTCGGTTGTTTTCAGTTCAGTTATTACGGTGCTAACACATTAAAATATAGATGAGCTCGGTACCGGTAACGGAAGCGAAAATACCGATCCGGAAAATCACCGAAATTAGGTACCGGCACCGAAAATGCTCGGTACAATACGGTATGGTATTTGAAGGTAAAAATCAATAAATACAGGTATGGTGCTAGACCGGTGTCGAACCGAAAGTAACGATTCTGAAAACGCAAAAAGGTGGGTACCAAATTGGTACTGAAAATGATTTGGTATAGTAAATTTGGTACCGATACGATACCGGTTCGTTTACAGGATTTGATACGATTTGCTCATCAATATTCTAAATATCCAAGTTAATTTTACATGCTACAATTCATTCATTAAAGAAAAAGACAAAAAAGAAAGCAAAATAAGTTGTTGTGTATATAAAACCTCATTCAAACGAAATACAGTTTACTTACTGTGTGTATGAAAAGTAATCTAAACGGTACAATTACTTGCATTGCTGCGTTGCTACAGGATTTGATGAGCTCGGTACTAACCAGTACCGAAAATACCGTTACCGAAATCCCCAAAAGTGGGTACCGGTACCGAATATACCTAGTATGGTACAGTTTGATACTGGTCGGTACTGGTACGACACCAGTATTTAAGGGTAAAAACCGGTGAATACCTGTGCAGAACCGGTACCGAAAATACACCGGTTTGGTAAATTTCAGACCGGTACCTATACCAGATACCATTTGATCATCTCTTAATGATGTTACTATTTATTTTATTCTAATTTTAAATAATTCTAAATCTAAATTCTAATTACTGTTCATTCACTTTGAAATTTATCATATATGAATTAGTAAACCGTCTCGAAATTTTTCCTTTTTTAAAGGCAAGGTTTATACTCTAAATTCCTAAAACATTCAGCATCCCAAGAATTGAATCTGGGTTACTCCACAAAAGAAAAGCGCTCTTGATCGCTAGGCCAAATGCGAAAGTGGCCTGAAATTTTCCTTGTAATAGTTATGTTTATGCAGAATCAGTTAATGAAATATGTGTTTAAGAGCATTCACATCCCTTCCTTCATTTCTACCCTATAATTACACAAAAAACTACATTTTATCCCTTTTTTTTAACGGCCAACAGAATCAATCTCGAGCACTCTCGGAGCACCCACTCGACCAAACGAAGTACTCTGAGAGTAACCTGAGTCCACCTCCAATTTCAGAGAAAACCCGGTAACTAGGGTGTGAATTTCTGACACGACACGAAAACCCGACACGAACCTAACACGAAATTCGCGGGTTTAGGTTTAGCCTAAACGAGTTCGGGTCAGTTTCAGGTTGAACCCGCAAACCCGTTTAGGTTAACGGGTCGGGTTCGGGTCAACCAGGTCGGGTTGTCGGGTTGACCCGTTTAACACATTTATACTATATTATATTTTTTACAATATATTTTATGTTATAAATTAAATGGGGTGTGTATTTTATGCCATGATTATAACTTACAAAGAGAAATTAACATAGATTTTATAATTTAAATATGATATTATTATATACTTTTGTGTTTTTAAGTAAATTGTAATTTTAATATATAAATTTCAGAAAAAAAAAAATTAAAAAATTCGGGTTAAACGGGTCGTGTTCGGGTCAACCCATGAAACTTCGGGTCGTGTTCGGGTTCATATGTATGATACGATTTTCGGGTTCGGGTCGGGTTCGTGTTTGTGTAAAATTTTTGGGTTCGGGTCGGGTTGAACATGCCAACCCACGAACACGATCCGTTTAGCACCCCTACCGGTAACCCACCCGCCTGTAGGCACGACGGTGAAATTACCGGTAAAACCGTTTGGTTCAAGGACCGAACCCATGTTTCCCTGGGTCTCCTATCATTGCCCACCAATGACTCACATGGAAGTTGAACTTGCATCTCTCAAGAGAAATGCAAGTCTTCCACCACTTGATCTAGATGTTATTGACTTTATCTCTTCTTTCAATTAAATAATATTTCTACACCTTTATTGAACGGGTATGGTCCCAAATGGCACGCATGGCCATGCGTATATGTCGCAGCCCCCGACCCCTACCCCGGGAGCGGAAGCCGCGAACCAGTCAAGTGGTATCGGTGTTTATTAATTTGGCAGCGGAATTTAAACATCAGGACCGTAGTTAGGAAATAGTTTCAAAACACCAAACTTTTATAATAAATAAATGGGATGAAACCCAAGTTTCATTCACAACACAATTATAGGGATAAACCCTAATTATTGAAAACATAACTCCTTTTTATTTAGGTAACTTTTATAGCCACTTATTTAAGCTTTCAGTGCTCCCCTGCTGGCTTCTATTAGCTTCACATTAAGTTACCTGAAACGCGTTTTAAAAAGATTTTATCAGCAAGAAATACTGGCGAGTGCATCCCGGTTTAATCAAAACAAGTTTTTATAACTTTACAATATTGAGAGCGATTACAATATTTATATCTACCAATATACTCATTTAGTATTTGTCATGTTCACAGTTCCATGACTGTGGTCATGTTACTCATTGGCTAACTCGTCGTCCAATAGTAACGGATTACAAGTAATGTATACAAAACCCCACATACCGGCAACAATTGTAGAATAACATAGACTCAATCACTGTAAGTATAATTGAAAACATTTGAGGTTTTGTAAAACAGTTTGGTTGAAAAAGAGAATGACTCACATTGTTAACTTAGGTAATACTAAGGCTTCCTGTTGCTTAAAGCATATGGTACAACATGCATAAGTAGCAATCTCTCTCTCTGCTCCTCTAGCTGGCCTACACTTGATGCACCATGGTCGACCAACAACACCAAACTACCTTTTGTCGGCCAACCATCAACACAGGAACCACCACCACAACTGCCTTAGCTTTTCCTCAGTATCCTCATTTTCCAGTCAAAACTCACACCACACACCACACGCTTCTATCATTTGCAAACCCTAGAGTCGCCATCCATTCTCTCTAAATATTCTGAACATCACCATCATCGTCTGGTCAAAACACATCGCCAATATCATTGGCTCCTGTGATTTGAACAGATACAACCCATTCAACTTCTTTAGATACTCTTACAAGCGAAAGAGCACTTTGTACAACTCAAATATGCATGACCGCAGGCTTTTGGGGACCGGGAGCATTGGCGGCGATCGCTAAAATCATTGGTGGCGGGAGTGAGGACCATGCTTGCATGACTGAAAGCGGAGGTCGGGGGGAGGTGGAAGAGATAAGTGGTGACAGTAGGTTGTGATAGGCGTCATCGCCACGAAAGACCACTGAAAATGGCGACCCCTCTCTCTCCCTCGTCTTCCTCTTTTTATCTCTTTTCTCTCTCTCATTAAAACCCCAACTGTAACATGCCAATATATATGTATAGGATTAGGTTCAAGAGTGAACACTAGTGTAGCTTGCGAACTGAGTGAACTAATCCTGGCCATACACGTGTGTAGATCAATGGCCAGGATTTGTTCACTCAGTTCGCAAATACACTTGTGTTCACTCTAGAACCCCATCCTCTATAGGATATGTATATGTAAGAAATTTGCATATTGGTTAAACCTTATAGTGATTTGGTAATAAATTTAAACATGAGGGATCAAAATGGGAAAGTTGAAAATTTGATATATTAAAAAAAGAAAAAAAAACTAAACACACACTTACTTCAGTGTGTGTGTGTGTTCGACCTAGACAAGGGCAAGAAAGGAGAAACCCCAACAACATTTCAATTGATCAAAATTGAAGAGAAATTAGGCTGAATATTACTGCATGAGCTAGGATTTATAATCATCTAAGTGTTCTTATCACCAAGTAAGTTGAATTTCTTGTTTTAGTGATTTTGATGAAACGGGTTATGAGTAATTCGTAAATGTTTTATGAAATTGAACATGAATGCTAGTTAACTTCAACATGTAGAAGTTGTAATGTGCTTAATTTCGATTATGTTGGTGATTTGGGGTAAGATCCACTTGCATTTGTAGAAGGATGATGTTTAGTGAAGATTATGTACAAATTAGTATGATGTTAGTGTTTGAAGTTATATGTAGTAGGTATTTTGTCGAATAATTTGATGTAGAACAAAAGAATACAGGGTTAGGATGATAATTGTGAAAGCTGGGATTGTTATGATAATAAACGGATGAAATAGGAAAGATGTGTTTAAAGTACTTGTACATCATGCTTTGTTGATGGTATGCACACCACGTGTTCGATGAAATGTCTTGAATTATTTAGTGGTATTTTTCCATAAGTACTTGTTAGGTTCATGTACTAGGATGAAAATGGAAGTGTATATGGTTAGTTAATACCATAATGAATAAAGAAGGGGTGTCTTGTTCCCACACCCCCTATATCTTATTTTCACATCCCTAGTGTATACGGGCCGTATAGAAATATACGGCCCGTATAGAATTTTTTTTAATAGGAAATGCGCAGAGAATGTTTTTTTGATTTTACTATATACGGCTCGTATAATGTTATACGAGCATTATACATGTTTATACAATTTGTAAAAGGTATACGGCTCAATGGATTTATTTTGGGAGGTTTTTGATGTTACCAAATGTATACGGGCCGTATAACTGTATACGGGCCGTATATAAGGATGTTTTTTCAAGTATCGTGTTTTTTACAGTAAAAACACCATCATTCTAGGGTTTCTAAACTCTTCATCACCTTTAACAACGTTGATCAGAACACACCGCTTAAATCGGCGCACAAGTAGAGTAACTGTAAAAATCCTCAAGAAAACCGACACCCTCGAATTATTTCCGACACCCTAATATATTTTAAAATATCCCAATATGTCCCAAAATACACCCCATACGAGAAAACAGACCCCGAATACCCTAAATATTATCAAAAATAATTAAAAATTGAAATTTTGGGCTGAGGCGGGCCGCGTAAGCCCCACCCCAACCTTGACGCGGGCCTCGTCAACTTAAAAACCTGGCACGACCATGGGCCGCCACCTGGCCCAACACCCGGCAGCCCTATAAGCTGACCCAGCCAAGCTACGACGTTGACTGGGTTTGACGCGGGCCGCGTATCCCTATGTCTACATTTACGCGGGCCGCGTAAAAGCTGAAATCAGGCCCTATATAAAGGAGGCCTCGGGTTTCAGCAGAAATCGTTCAAAACTTTCTTTCTTTCTCTCAATATTACGAAGTAGGCATTATAATCGGGTATTATACCCCCTAAATAACAAAGTTCTGCTCCGTTGTAAGTATTATAACCCCTGGATACGTATTAGATACGCTGCCCGATTGATCTAGGGTTCCGTAACGGCTGTCGTGGTTCTGCCCGATGTAGTCGTTGGAATGCCATCTCGGGGAGGGTATTACTAATGTTAAAATGGGTTATTATAATAACGCGTGTGCTTTTGTGTAAATTATAGATTATCACCAGGAAACCCTTACGGAAAATTTAAGACAGCAATGTGAGTTGATCCGCTTTTTATGAACCTTTTGTGAACTTTTTTACAAAACCTCATACAATTAAATGTATGTTAAGCAGTTATTGAGTATTTGTAAGAATACAATTATCATGAGTATGTTGGGGTTTTGTATACAAAATTTGTTACCACCTGGTCAAGGAGTAACATTTCCACAAGTCGGGTCTGACAGTACCATGGATGTTAATTGTTATAACTTGGAAACAAATGTAATTGCGAGATCGCCCTCAATACTGTACACTGGGTTTTTATTTAAACTTGATTAAACTGGGATTCACTCACCAGTATTTCCCACTGACAAATGTCTTTAAAACGCGTTTCAGGTAACAAATTTGAAAGCCAAATAGAAGCCAACTGGACAGCACTGAAGGCTTGGAAAAGTGGCAATAAAGTTACAAAAAATAAAATAGATGTTTTTATTAAATAAAATAGGATTTATTCCTATGAAAACGTGTGTACTACGAACTGGGTTTTATCCCATGTGTTTAATATTATGAAACTGTGGTATTTTACTCTGATCAAATATTTCCTAACTACGGTCCTGATGAAAAATTCCGCTGGCAAATTAGACAATACACGATACCACCGAAACTGGCTCGCGGCCGCCCGTTCCCAGGGATTAGGGATCGGGGGTTGCGACAGAAGGTGGTATCAGAGCTAAGCCACTGATTCAGCCACAGAAATGTTCTGCTGACATCGAAATTCAATCTGTTAGGAAATAAATTACGGGAATACGTGCATAATTGTATTTTATTGTTATGTGTTATTTGACTATTTGTTAGTTTACAATATGAGCGACCAAGGACCATCTGACGCGTACCGTCAATTGTCTGGTTCGCCTAGAAGCGAAGGCACCTCCTCTTCACAGCCTGCCCTCTCAGGGTACTCCGCTGATACGGAAGAAGGAATCTTTGTGTTTAAGGCTCAGTCGGAAGAGCCATTTCCTCAGAAAAAGAGGGGATGGTTCAGTAGAGGGGCACACGAGCGTAGAAAACGTATGAAAAAGTTACAAGACCAGAGAGTACTAGCAGCAACCAAAAGAGAGACAGACGCCTATGCCCAGGATATGCTTAATAGGGGTATAGCCAACATCCACATCCTAGCAACTACTGTAGCTGACCCTAATCTGGAGCAAATAATCGCACCCCGACCATAACCACCAATCCCTGACCAACCGATGGAGATAGAAAACCCCGAAAACCAAGTAGAGATGCATGATTTCAACCCGGAGGAAATACCCAGGGTACCTGCACCGAATCCCTTAGACCCAAATTACAACCCCTGGTGGGATGAAGTTAGGGACTATGTGCAACGTCACCCGATACATGAAGACACACCTATGCAAAACTTAGGAGCCTACCCAGGTTTAGATCCCTCAGATCCCTATTATCACGATGAATACATTAGGGAAATTTTAGAAGATCCTTACCGATTCTAGGCACCCACGCCCCCATATCAAGAACCCGCGCCCCAGATTCCAAACCCAGTCCTAGAACCTGCACCCCCAATGAGTGCAGAAAACGTACAAGAACGTAGGACATTTGGTGAGGAAATTCTAGAAAGTAGTGAACGAATGAGACAGGTGGGAGAGCGACTCGTCTGGAAGTATGACGAGCGCAATATGGATTTCTGGATGAATCCATATCCGTGAATGTGAGAATGGAGACGGTAGTACTAATAATAATAATAAAATAATATAATATGTGTGTATGTGTATGAAAAAAAACTACGGATGCCTATTACTAGTAGTGTAGTTTTAAATTTCAGTCGGTATTGTAATTTTTAATTCCAGTGTTGGTGTGTAATAGATGCATAGTATATAAATAGAGGAAGTCGCAATGATCGACGCTTTTCCCAAAAATGCGTGTCATGTGATTGACTATATTAAATATTATTTTATGATATTAATACGGGGTAAATGTTTAAAATTCAGATGGCCGACGAAGGGAATCAAGGAAATCTGAATAACGATAACTAGAGTAACATTAACGTGGTTAATGAGAATCCGAGCATCAATAACAATGGAAATCAAATGGATAATAGTGCTATCCAACACATAGTGGCACATGGAATTATAGATGCAATGCCATTTATTCTTCAAACTGTTAAGGATGCTGATAATAAAAGTAAACATAGCAGTAAGTGACCAACTGAACCAGAAAACAGCGTGAACAATGGACCTGTACTTCAAGCGCCCATTCCCAAAAGAAGAAGAACCATGCCTTATGGTTGTTCTTGTAACACCCCGTCCCGGAAGGCCCGGCGTGTCACAATAACAGTAGTCAGATCAAAAACATAATTCCATTTATACTTACATGTATTACAAGACTTTACAATGTAATGGAAATAGGATATCTACTCTAGTACATTTATTTCTACCATCTTTTCCAAACACTCGAGCACTCCTCCGTATCCCGTCCCCAGAAATCTGGATAACCTGACGTAAAGAATAAAACAAAAAAAAAAACGTACGTCTGAGCAAAATTTGAAAGTTTTGCCCAGTGTGCGAATAGAGGAAAACAAAAAGGCTTATTTTATTTTTATAGAAAAAGGCTAAGTTCTTAAAAATCATTTGTTTTAGCAAAATCGCTAAGTTTTCATAATTCAAATATAAGTATAACAAATATTATCAGATTTACCCGAAGTCCAAAAGGTTCATTTTATTACAGAGGTTGATACAGGGTAGCTAGCCCATGTATCCAGATATGAATGGAGTGTGGGCAAATCACACTGACCATTCACCAGATATCAGACTTTATTTACTTTTTCCTAGGATCGATCCATACGCCTCTGAACAGAAGTCCATAGACTAAAACAGAAGAGACGCCGTGAACTCGACTCACCGTCACGGATGGTGCCACATCATTTTATGCCACAATGATGGGTCTGTGGTCATCCTCACAGAAAAGGGACCGACTTGGGTAACATAATACATGTACATAATCTTAAACTTGTACATTTATAAACACGTAAACTTTATAAACTCGTAACATTTTTATAATATAAACTTATTGCATAATTTAAAAATCAGGAATCAGATGCACGAAGGCCAAATGACATGTATTGAGAGAAAGGATTCTATCCGTACCTTAAAAAATTTTCAAGTGATGCTATAACTGATAATATTATAGATTTGTACGGGCAGAGTTTAGCCTATTGATTAGCCTAATAACATGCACACAGACTAGGTTAGTAACTTAATACAACATTTACGATAATTCCCGAGATTAACCTTCACAACGAATGACAAAGTGCAATACTTCATCCATCGAATTAACGATGATTCGTCGAATTAACGACGAACGACAAAGTATAATACTTTACCTATCGAATTAACGACAATCCGTCAAATTAATGACGAACGATAAAGTATAATACTTTACCTATCGAATTAACGACAATCCGTCAAATTAATGACGAACGATAAAGTATAACCCTAATGTGGGCAGCACTTAAACATCCCTTGGATAGTTTAATTGATCGGAAAATGAATCGTAGCAGCGATTGAGTTAATACCCTGTTTTGCAGCACCCCGCTATACTTAATTAGTGTTTCTGTGTGTGTTAATTGTAGTATTCGGACCAAAACTCAGCGAAATTTTGGAATTTGATCGTCGTTTGAACACCAGAAATCAAATGCCAATGTCCTGAATTTATACCCAAATTTTGAGTTGCTTACGGACCGTAAGCTTGATAACCTTACGGTCCGTAAGGTACACTTAAGGCTTATATTGTTGCCACGTGTGGGACTAGGCTAGGTGACTCGACACATTCTGAAATTTCAACTTGGATAGCACGTAATTTAGATAATCGTTAAGTAGGAAATACCCCCCTGAGTTTTAGGGGCCCTAATCCTGATTCTGAAAATTCTGAAAATTCTAGGGTTTGTACAGAATTACTTGGGTGTCTTAATTAGGGTTTCCTATTGGACTATAAATCATAAGGGTTGTTACTTTTTATGTTTTAAAATTTTCGGGTGTTACAGTTCTTATAAAGAATTCTGGTCCTGCAAACCAATAGAATTCTCGGGCAATGAAGGACCCATTGCAGCTCTACGTTGGATAGAAAAGACTGAGGCTGTTTTAAAAATAAGCAAGTGTGCTGAAGAAGATAAGATAATGTTTGCTTCTAATCTGTTTAAGAACTCAGCCTTAGAATGGTGGAACACTATCCTCTAATCAAGAGGAAGTGATAGGGTATACAACATGGAATGGGAAGAATTTAAAAATATGGTAGAAAGGAAATTCTGCCCTCCCAATGAAAAGGAACAGATAGCTAATAAGTTCCTGAACTTGAGAATGACCGGGGTCGATAGTAAGGGTTATACTACCACATTCTTTGAATATGCTAGAATAGTACCAACCCTTGCATCACCTGAACCGGTATTAATCTCCCGTTACATCTGGGGATTAATTGGGGAGATTAGACATGTAGTCAAGGCAGCTAGACCCCAAACCATAGAAGAAGCTGTAGAACTAGCAAATACCTTGACAGATGAGTTAATCCGTACTAGAGAAGAAGATTAGAGGAGAAACCTAGCTCAAAGGTTTACCCAAGAATTCCGTTCTGGGAATTTTAACCGTAGGAATGTAGGTTCTACCTCTGCACCATTCTACAAGGTCTGCAAGAAAAAGCATTCGGGAAAATGCTCTACTCTTTGCAATTTCTGCAAGATGCCATGACACAAGGAAGAAGATTGCAGGAGAAAATCCAGTAATGGACTGTGCTTCAACTGTGGAGAAAAAGGTCAGATCAAGCCGAACTGTCCGAAATTGGCTCCAGCTGCGAACAACAAGAACACTAAAAATGCTAGAGCATTCGTTCTGACTGCAGATGAAGCCAAGATGATTCCAGACGTGATAGCTGGTACATTTTTAGTTAATGATGTTTTTGCTAAAATATTATTTGACTCTGGTGCAAACCAAAGTTTTATTAATACTTCATTTTGCAAACTTCTAAATCAGTCATTAACTAAACTACCACAAGAATGTCTAGTCGAGACAGCTAATGGAGAAACCGTTAGGATTTCTGAAATCTTGCAGGAAGCAAGAATAGAATTTTTAAACCAAAAGTATATTGCAAATCTTTACCCAATGAATCTGGCAGGATTTGATGTCGTTTTAGGAATGGATTGGTTAGTAACCAATAAAGCTAATATTTTATGTGATCAAAAGTCAATTCAAGTAAATTCACCAAAGGGTGAAAAGATCACAATTAAAGGTGATAAACCATCTAGATCCACGAAATTTATCTCTGTGATGAAAACTGCGAGTTATATAAGAAAAGGATCTATAGTGTATTTGATTTCTGTAATCACTAACACTAAAGGAAAAGAACTAAAAGACATCCCAGTAGTGTCTCAATTTTCAGATGTATTTCCAGAAGAATTACCAGGAGTACCGCCAGACAGGGAAGTTGAATTCAGAATTCATCTGTTACCTGGAACAGCACCAATTGCCAAAGCACCCTACCATTTGGCACCAGCAGAGATGCAGGAATTAAAGAAACAGTTAGATGAGTTACTAGAGAAGGGATTCATACAACCAAGCTCATCACCGTGGGGAGCACCGATTTTATTCGTTAAAAAGAAGGACGGATCAATGCGTATGTGCATTGACTACCGTGAATTAAACAAGGTCACGATTAAGAACCGGTACCCATTATCGAGAATCGATGATCTGTTCGACCAATTGCAAGGAGCTCGATTTTTCTCTAAAATCGATTTAAGATCAGGATATCATCAATTAAAAGTACAGGAAGAAGACATTCCGAAAACCGCATTTAGAACAAGGTTTGACCATTATGAATTTACTGTCATGCCATTTGGTTTAACCAATGCCCCAGCCGCATTTATGGACATGATGAACCGAATATGTAAGCCATATTTGGATAAATTCATAATTGTTTTTATTGATGATATTCTAATTTACTCTAAGAGTAAAGAAGATCATGCAAAGCACTTGCACGCACTTTTAAGTCTTTTAAGAAAGGAAAACCTTTGTGCTAAGTTTTCAAAATGTGAGTTTTGGTTAGAACAAGTGCAGTTTCTTGGACACTTAGTGAACCAGGAAGGAATTAATGTGGATCCAACAAAGATCGAGGCAATTAACAAATGGAAAACCCTTGAGTCACCAACTGAAATTAGAAGTTTCTTAGGATTGGCCGGTTATTATAGAAGATTTATTCAAGATTTTTCTAGAATAGCCATTCCTTTAACTAAGTTAACCTGTAAATCCATTAAGTTTGAATGGGGACCAAAACAAGAAGAAGCCTTTAGAATTCTTAAGCAAAGATTAACCCACGCACCCATATTAGCGTTACCAGAAGGAACTGAAGATTTTGTAGTATATTGTGACGCTTCTAAGTTAGGTTATGGATGTGTATTGATGCAACGCCAAAAGGTTATAGCCTATGCGTCTAGAAAACTTAAGAATCATGAAGAGAATTATTCAACCCATGATCTAGAATTAGGAGCTATAATTTTTGCCCTTAAGATTTGGAGACATTACCTTTATGGTAGTAAGTTTACCATATTCACTTATCATAAGAGTTTAAGGTATGTTTTCGGGCAAAAGGATTTGAATATGAGACAAAGACGCTGGATGGAAATGCTTAGTGATTATGATTGTGATATCCAGTATCATGAAGGAAAAGCAAATGTAGTTGCTGATGCTTTAAGTCGAAAGTATCACGAAAAGCCAAAAAGGGTACGTTCTCTTAAATTAAATCTACAAGTAGATTTAAATGAACAAATTAAAAAGGCACAAGAATCAGTAATCAAGGATGATACTGAAAAACTAAAAGGTATGATTAAGGAATTAGAACAAGGAACCGATGGAATTTGGAGATTCCATGAAAAGAGAATGTGGATACCTAAATTAGGAAACCTATGTCAACATATATTAGAAGAAGCCCATAAGTCTAAGTATACGATGCACCCAGGAAATGATAAAATGTACCAAGATTTAAGAAAGAATTTCTGGTGGATAGGAATGAAAAAGGACATAGCAACCTATGTTTCTAAATGTCTAACCTGTTCACAAGTTAAAGCTGAACACCAGAAACCCTCAGGTTTGTTACAGCAACTAGAAATGCCAGTGTGGAAATGGGAATTGATAACAATGGATTTTGTTACCAAATTACCCAAAACAAAGAAAGGTAATGATACAATCTGGGTGATTGTAGATAGGCTAACCAAATCAGCTCATTTCCTACCAATGAAAGAAACTTTCAGTATGGAACAGTTAGCTAAATTATAGGTAAATGAAATTGTTTCTTTACATGGAATACCTTTATCAATAATTTCTGATAGAGATAGCCGTTTTACCTCTCATTTTTGGGCAAGTTTCCAAAAAGCCATGGGAACTAAGTTAAATCTAAGCACAGCTTATCATCCTCAAACGGACGGACAAAGCGAAAGGACAATTCAGACGATGGAAGACATGCTTAGAGCTTGTGTAATTGATTTCGGAGGTAATTGGGACGATCACTTACCTTTAATAGAATTTTCATATAATAATAGTTATCACACAAGTATCAATGCTGCACCATTCGAAGCACTTTATGGACGAAAGTGCCGAACCCCAGTCTGTTGGGCAGAAATTGGGGAGAATCAACTATCTGGACCTGAGATAGTACAGGAAACAACTGATAAGATCATTCAAGTCAAGGAACGACTGAAAGCAGCACGTGATCGACAAAAGAGCTATGCTGATAACCGACGCAAACCGTTGGAATTTCAAGTAAGAGATAAAGTGTTATTAAAAGTCTCTCCTTGGAAAGTAGTGGTAAGATTCATCAAACGGGGAAAGCTAAGTCCCAGGTATGTTGGACCTTTTGAGATTATTAGAAGAATAGGACCTGTAGCCTATCAGCTACAACTGCCAGAGGAAATGGCAGGAATACATGATGTATTTCATGTATCAAATCTCAAGAAATGCTTAGCCGATGAATCGATAATGGTACCTATTAAGGATATAGAGGTAAATGAACAACTTAAGTTTGTATAGAAGCATCTACAAATTGAAGACAGACAAGTCAAGAACCTCAAGCACAAGAGACTAGTTCTGGTCAAAGTGAAGTGGGACTCCAAAAAAGGACCTGAGTACACATGGGAGCTTGAATCAGAAATGCAAAGGAAATATCCATACTTGGTCCAGTAGATCTCGAGGACGAGCTCTAAAACAAGGTGGGGAGGATGTAACAATCCTCAAGAAAACCGACACCCTTGAATTATTTCCGACACCCTAATATATTTTAAAATATCCCAATATGTCCCAAAATACACCCATACGAGAAAACGGACCCCGAATACCCTAAATATTATCAAAAATAATTAAAATTGAAATTTTGGGCTGAGGCGGGCAGCGTAAGCCCCATCCCAACCTTGACGCGGGCCTCGTCAACTTAAAAACCTAGCACGATTATGGGCCGCCACCTGGCCCAACACCCGGCAGCCCTATAAGCTGACCCAACCAAGCTACGACGTTGACTGGGTTTGACGCGGGCCGCGTAGCCCTATGTCTACATTTACGCGGGCCGCGTAAAAGCTGAAATCAGGCCCTATATAAAGGAGGCCTCGGGTTTCAGCAGAAATCGTTCAAAACTTTCTTTCTTTCTCTCAATATTACGAAGTAGGCATTATAATCGGGTATTACACCCCCCCTAAATAGCAAAGTTCTGCTCCGTTGTAAGTATTATAACCCCTGGATACGTATTAGATACGCTGCCCGATTGATCTAGGGTTCCGTAACGGCGGTCGTGGTTCTGCCCGACGTAGTCGTTGGAATGCCATCTCGGGGAGGGTATTACTAATGTTAAAATGGGTTATTATACTAACGCGTGTGCTTTTGTGTAAATTATAGATTATCACCAGGAAACCCTTACGGAAAATTTAAGACAGCAATGTGAGTTGATCCGCTTTTTATGAACCTTTTGTGAACTGTTTTTACAAAACCTCATATAATTAAATGTATGTTAAGCAGTTATTGAGTATTTGTAAGAATACAATTATCATGAGTATGTTGGGGTTTTGTATACAAAATTTGTTACCACCTGGTTAAAGAGTAACATTTCCACAAGTCGGGTCTGACAGTACCACGGATGTTAATTGTTATAACTTGGAAACAAATGTAATTGCGAGATCACCCTCAATACCGTACACTGGGTTTTTATTTAAACTTGATTAAACTGGGATTCACTCACCAGTGTTTCCCACTGACAAATGTTTTTAAAACGCGTTTTAGGTAAAAATTGTGAAAGCCAAATAGAAGCCAACTGGACAGCACTGAAGGCTTGGAAAAGTGGCAAAGTTACCAAAAATAAAATAGATGTTTTTATTAAATAAAATAGGATTTATTCCTATGAAAACGTGTGTACTACGAACTGGGTTTTATCCCATGTGTTTAATATTATGAAACTGTGGTATTTTACTCTGATCAAATATTTCCTAACTACGGTCCTGATGAAAAATTCCGCTGCCAAATTAGACAATACACGATACCACCGAAACTGGCTCGCGGCCGCCCGTTCCCAGGGATTAGGGATCGGGGGTTGAGACAGTAACGTTACCGATCAGTCCGTTGATCGAGTAACCAGCAAAAGAACCCGACACAAACAAGTTCTCCACAGTTTGTAATTCAGATATCTATTCGGTCATCTTTCCAAACTACAACACACTATAACTTTAAACTTTATAGTGTGTGTTTTGACCAGGAAATGATTGGAGGTGATTGCTACTTTTAATAAGCTGTCATAGTTTTCAAATTCGATTTCAACAAATCTTTTCCTTTTCCTTCAATTTCTAGAACATTCTCCGTAACATGAAGACGTGTCGGGTTCTTCTACTAGTGGTATTTTAATGAAGTATTGAAGATTGAATGTGCAAACCGCAACCGTTTTTTACTACGGAAATGGAGGCTATGCGAAATACAAACCGCAACCGTTTTTTACTACGGAAACGGTGGCTATGCTAAATACAAACCGCAATCTTTTGTGACTATGGGAAACACAAGTTTTCTTTTTGAGCTTGATGGATGTCCGTTATCTCAGTTGAGGCGGGCATTGTTTAAATCTGAATATAACTAAATGTTACGTGTAACTTCATTAAACCAAGAACAAAGCCTATTTTCGAAACACATGTGTTCGTATCAGCGTTGTTTATCACCCTGTGTGAGAATTGGAAACCCGACAAACAGTCTTGACAACTGTGACAGCTTATCTATCTGTGTGTGTCACATCCATCCTGTTATAGCAATCGATATGATTGATTTTACAGATTTTTTTCTAATTAGCGTTATTAACTACCAAAATAATGCATACACAAATAGTTCTAGTGGATGAAGCAAAGAGACCGTTGTGTATCTGAATCAGGTTCTCAAATAAAACTACTAAATATGAGTTGGTGATAAATACCAGAGCTGTTATCTCGGTTGTTCAGTACTTTCGTGATAATAAAACAAGCAGGCATTGATTTTGCCAAGATTGAAGGAAAGAATCTGGCCATAAGCGTTTTGGATTTTCAGCGTTATTCGAATGTAAGTGGATCGAGTGATACGCTTATCTATTCTGGTCAAGGTGGGCATGGTTTGTTCTGGAGTAAATCACCACCCAAAGATCAACAACTTGTGAGTGGGAATATGGCTATGAAGAATAGTATGGATAAGAAATCACCGGTTCGGGTGATAAGGAAAGTTGCTTCGTTGAAATCGAAGAAAAGAGTAACTAGCAGAAGATGTGTCGGGTTCTTCTGCTAGTTATTCAGAATGTTTCGAATCATCACAGAAGACGTGTCGGGTTCTGCTAGTTATTCGAAATGTTTCGAATCATAACAGAAGACAGATGCGGTTTGCATATTCAATCTTCATTGCTTCATTAAAATTACAACACACGATAAAATGCTTGGAAAATTGCATCAACTCTCCTATATCAACATACTCTTCTCCAGACGCTTAATTGTTATGAATGACAACTTGAGGGGTCTAGTTAACTTTCAGATTCAGATTCAGGAAGCAGATGATTTGTCAAAAAACATGGTCAACGTAGTAAAATGTGAGCTTTTACACCAACCACAAATTCCAACCGAAATCCACAAATTCCAACAGTTTCTTCGTAGATTCCGTCCGGTTTCAAAGCCGGTTGAGGATTACGAGTCTTCTACACTCGTTCAAAGCCGGTTGATGAATACAAGGATCGTTCTAATAGATTAAAGAGAATAAACCATTTTTACCAATTTTTACCCATAGTATACGGGCCGTATAATATTATACGACCCGTATACAATCATCGTATACATTGTATACGATCGGTTAAATTTTTTTCACATGGTGTATATGGCCGTATAATAGTATACGGCCCGTATTCGTAGGGTAAAAAATGGCGAGTTCTCTTTAATCTATTAGAACGATCCATAAAACGAAGAACAAAGTCAAATGTGATCAAACTTGGACATCAGACGTAAATCTTTATTCAGATCTCTATTCGGTCATCTTTCCAAACTACAACACACGATAAGTTTACACTTTACATAGTGTGTGATTTGACCGGTTGTATTCAGTTATTTCCGTTGATCCACAAATTCCAACAAATCTTTCACTCCATTACTTGAAACTTGAGCGCAAGAATCAATTCAAAACCCTCACCCTCCCCTGTCTCTCTCTCTCTCTCTTTCTCAAAATCAACCAGAAAACCAAAGGAAAAAGGGCAGATAATGGCTGATGGTTCTTCGTTGAGGAAACCAAACGTAGACGGAGATGATAGGCCTGGTAACCGGAAGAGAAAAAACCCCAGCGATGACGTCGACGATTATTCTGAAGCCGACGAGAGCGACGATTGTGAAATCAGGAAGCTCAACTTGAACGGACGATATGTATCTTCTATCATGCGATGGACCCAATTCTTGCTCAACTCTTCTATCATGAACGGATTATTGGCCATTATTCGACCGAGTAATCAATTGTATTTTTTTAGTTGCTTCTCTTGTTAAGTTTCTGAACCAACCGAAATCTACAAATTCCAACAGTTTCTTTGTAGATTTCGTCCGGTTTCCAAACTCTTTCACTCAAAGTTAATATTCACTGTGGTGGATGCAAGCATAAAGTTAGAAAAATACTCAAGAAGATTGAAGGGTACACAACTGAAGGTTCAGTGCACGAAAAGTTTCTTACGAACGATATGTATCAGGAAGCTCAACTTGAACGGACGATGTGTATCAGGAAGCTCAACTTGAACGGACAATATGTATCTTCTATCATGCGACGGACCCAATTCTTGCTCAACTCTTGTGGGCCCGTATCGGACTCAGCGTTGGAAGGATTGTAGTAGTAGGACATTAGCATCACTGTGAAAATAATGAACGTATTATTGGCCATTATTCGACCGAGTAATCAGTTGTATTTTTTTTAGTTGCTTCTCTTGTTAAGTTTCTGAACCAACCGAAATCCACAAATTCCAACAGTTTCTTCGTAGATTCCGTCCGGTTTTCAAAACCGGTTGATGAAACCGAAGATGTTATTTCTGTTGTTCAGTACTTCCGAGATCTGAACCAACCGAAATCCACAAATTCCAACAAATTGCATCAGGAAGCTCAACTTGAACGGACGATATGTATATTCTATCATGCGATTGACCCAATTCTTGCAAGTTAAATCCTCAATCAATGTATACAGGTGCAAGAGAATGGCGAGTTATTTTAGTTATTTCTGTTGATCCACAAATTCCATCAAATGGTGTCTAATGCAAGGATCTTCGTGCATTGTTTAAGTCAGAATCAGGTTCTCAAGACAAGGATCGTTCTAATAGATTAAAGAGAATAAACCCTCGTTTCTTCATCTTCATCTTCAAGAACAATGATGAAAAAATGATGTTTTTTTTCGCAGAACGTGGTGGATTGAGGTGGTTTGGGTCTAGGGTTGTCAGAGAGAGAAATGGAGGGCGAGAGAGTATGATACAATCATTTTTTACCCATAGTATACGATCCGTATAATAGTATACGGCCCGTATACACAGATTGTATACATTGTATACGATCCGGTAAATTTTTTTAAATTTGTGTATACGGGCCGTATAATAGTATACGGCCCGTATTCTTATGGTAGAAAATGGTAAAAATGGGTTTATTCTCTTTAATCTATTAGAACGATCCAAAAAACGAAAGGGATTTCGAGAAGTTGGTATTAAACCAATGATTTGTTGATGTATTGAACCAACATTTCCTTCAAACATTCTAAACCCTACTTGGAAACCGGTGTATGTGCTTGTGCTGTAGAAACCGATGGTGAATTTGCGTACACAACTGAAGGTTCAGTGCACGAAAAGTTTCTTACTAAATGTACGTGACAAAACAAGGATGTTGGGAATTAAATTCATGTACGTGACAAAACAAGGATCGTTCTAATAGATTAAAGAGAATAAACCAAGTACAAAATCATCTGCTTTCTGAATCTGAATCTGAATGCTAACTTTGACTCATAAACCCTTGAATCCCAACGCTTCTCTAAAAGAGCCTGTATTAGAAACCATCCTATGTCTTTTACCAACCGAAGAGGCAGCAAGGACAAGTATTCTCTCTACGGAATGGAGGTACAAGTGGACCAATATTCCAAGCCTTCGGTTTACTTTGTGTAATAGAACTTCCGAGCTAACATCTGACGTAGCAAGTACAAGGAAAAACATGGAGATGAATTATTTACACCAAGTTTTGTTGATGCGCCAGGGTCCAATACACAAGCTCACCCTTGTTATGGATGATTACTTGTGATACATGAGCGTTGTATTCTTGTCTTTCAGAAGAGTTGGTATTGAACCAAGAATACTTCAAACATTCTAAACCCTACCTGGAAACAAACCAACAAAATCCTGATAGTGAAAAACATCAGCAACAATTTTTTATTTTCCTTTAATTTCGAGAACGTTCTCCCTGTGTATGTGCTTGTGCTGTAGAAACTGGTGGTGAATTTGCGTACACAACTGAAGGTTCAGTGCACGAAAAGTTTCTTACGAAATGTACGTGACAAAACGAGTATGTGGGGAATTAAACGCATGTACGTGACAAAACAAGGATCGTTCTAATAGATTTCAGTTGTTTCTGTTGATCCACAAATTTCATCAAATTGTGTCTAATGCAAGGATCTTCGTGCATTGTTTAAATCAAAAGCAGGTTCTCAAGACAAGGATCGTTCTAATAGATTAAAGAGAATAAACCCTCGTTTCTTCATCTTCATCTTCAAGAACAATGATGAACAGATGATGTTTTTTTTCGCAGAACCGTTGGTATATGCCGACCACAAAGAGAACAGTGCAGCGACAGTTGAGTCTCCTCCTTCGTGGTGGATTGCGGTGGTTTGGGTCTAGGGTTGTCAGAGAGAGAAAAGGAGGGGGAGAGAGTCTGAGACAACAACAGACAACAAGTTCACCGCTTTTTTAGTTGCTTCTCTTGTTAAGTGAGACAATTCATAGAGAACAAATTCACAGCAGAATGAAATTTTATTGAAAACTTGTAATTTCTCCACTCACCGTGAAACCGGTGATGAATTTGTGTACACAGCTGAACGTTCATTAACGTATTTTAACGTATTGTTGGACTTCTTGTTCCTAATGTACGCAAACAAGTTCTCCACAGTTTGTTATTCAGATCTCTATTCGGTCATATTTCCAAACTACAACACACGATAAGTTTAAACTTTATAGTGTGTGATTTGACCAGGAAATGATTGGAGGTGATTTATACTTTTAATAATCTGTCACAGTTGTCAAATTCGTTGTGTGCATTCATGGTTTAAACAACAATCTGTGTGTGTCACATCCATCCTGTTTCAACATCATGAGGTAAAACCGGTTTCAACATCAAGGGTTGTTTTTCACCCTGTGTAAGCATTGGAAGCCCGACAAACAGTCTTGCAATTACGTCTTCAATCAAGACCGCATTGTTAATTTTAATGATGATTCAAAACATTCCGAATAACTAGCAGAAGAACCCGACACGTCTTCTATGATGATTCCAAACATTCACGAACCACAATGGACTCAGACTCATACTACTCACCCTCCCCCGAGGAAAAGTTTTCCCGACGACTCAAGATAAAGGAGTTGGTTTGTGTTCATATCAGCGTTGCTTATCACCCTATGTGAGCATTGTAAGCCCGACTACTAGCAGAAGAACCCGACACGTCTTCTATGATGATTCGAAACATTCACAAACAACAATGGACTCAAACTCATACTACTCACCCTCCCCTGAGGAAAAGTTTTCCCGACGACTCAAGATAAAGGAGTTGGTTTGTGTTCATATCAGCGTTGCTTATCACCCTATGTGAGCATTGTAAGCCCGACCACTAGCAGAAGAACCCGACACGTCTTCTATGATGATTCGAAACATTCACGAACAACAATGGACTCAGACTCATTGTTGCGAATTTGGTTTCTTCGGTACAGGTTGATGAAACTGAAGCTGTTATTTCGGTTGTTCAGTAGTTTCGAGACGACGCGGCTTCTCCTTACAACTCTCATCAAATGCCTCACCCTTCCTTTTATTCTGTAAATATTAAATAAAGAATAACACCATGCCCGTAACCTCGAGTTGATAGCTTCCGTTTTATTACAGTCATACGACGCGCCTTTTTGTTCTTCAATCTTTGTTACTTGTTAATGTTTTATTTTTTTCTACTTTTAGAAATGTTTGACCACCTCACGACTGTAAAATGTCTCGTGTGATTGACACCTTAAATCCCTTAAATACTTTGAGAAAAATCTAATTGTCGAAGAATACGGGCCGTATAACAGTGTATGACCCGTATACGGGTTCGTATACATTGTATACGACCAGACAAATTATTTACACATGGTGTATACAGGCCGTATACTGTTATACGGCCCGTATGGAATTAAAAAAACTGACAAAGTCTGCTGGCACAGACTTTGTTAGTTTTTTAAATTCTATACGGGCCGTATAACTAGGGCTGCAAACGAACCGAACGAACACGAACAAGACCTTGTTCATGTTCGTTTGTTAAGAAATATATGTGTTCTCGAACTGTTCACGAACACTTATCAAACGAGGTTTTATGTTCGTGTTCGTTTGTTAAGGAAATGAACTTGTTCGTGTTCGTTTGTGTTTGTTTGTTAATTTTAGACAACGAACAAAAACGAACGTGGACGAACACAAATGAGCACAAACTAATGTTTATGAAGACAAATGGAAACAAACGAACACAAAAATCGTTCATGAACAGAATATATAATACACTAACACTTATTAGATATTTAATTTGTCGGAATTTTGAAGTATTTAAATAAATATAAAAACTAAAAACACTAATGAACTATCGAACACAAACGAACACGTTCACGAACATAAACGAACGAACACGTCCTCTGTTCATGTTTGTTCATTTAACTAAACGAACGCAATTTCTTGTTCGTGTTCGTTTGTTTAATAAACAAACGAACACAAACAAACTTCCCGCCGAACGGTTCATGAACTGTTCGCCGAACGTTTGGTTTGTTTACAGCCCTACGTATAACAGTATACGGCGTATACACCATGTGTAAATAAGTTTTTACCATGTGTTAATATTAGGACCCATAAAGAAATAAGCATATGAAATGATTTGTATGAAAGCCAAATACGAAAAGTTGTAACTTATAGGAACGAAGAAGGAAGAAAGCACAAGCCAACCCAAGACGCAAGTAACGCAAGATTGCGGTAGGTTCATATGAACTTCACTTAAACTTAATGTAGATAACGGTATTTATTTCATTGCATCGTGATTGTCTTTTAAGTGCGGTTAAAACATGATAAATGGAACGTGACGTATAATGAACCGTTATGCATGATGATCTGATGTAAACGGGTCAAGATGGAACGTAATAAGAATGGTAGTATGATGATCCGATGTAAATGGGTCAAGATGGAACGTAATAAGAATGGTAGTATGATGATCCTGTGTGAACGGGTCAAGATGGAACGTAATAAGAATGGTAATATGATGATCCGGTGTGAACGGGTCAAGGTGGAATGTAATAAGAATGATAGTATGATGATCCGATGTGAACCGGTCAAGTGGAATGTAATAAGAATGGTAGTATGATGATCCGATGTGAACGGGTCAAAATGAATGTATAAGGAATAAGAATTTTATGTTAGCAACCATTTTAAATGGGATTGCTTGATGAAAAGGTTAGATGGTACATAGTGAATCTTAATTTTGAGATGGGATGCAAAAATGTAATTTCCTATGTTTAAAGGTTCGTACAAATGAAGGGTCAAGGTGGAATGTAATAAGAATGGTAGTATGATGATCCGATGTGAACCGGTCAAGTGGAATGTAATAAGAATGGTAGTATGATGATCCGATGTGAACGGGTCAAAATGAATGTATAAGGAATAAGAATTTTATGTTAGCAACCATTTTAAATGGGATTGCTTGATGAAAAGATTAGATGGTACAGAGTGAATCTTAATTTTGAGATGGGATGCAAAAATGTAATTTCCTATGTTTAAAGGATCGTACAAATGAAGTTTTTGTGTTGTTAATAATAGGTAAATCTCATCCTTGATGATGGCGAGCTTGGGTCGAACACACTACGTTGCCCTTTATGCGCTTCCGGTTTATCCTTATTTTCAAATGGGTGTGCGGGTTGAAACAGTTCGAGTTAAAACGGTACGGGTCAAAACGGTTCGGATCGAAAGCGTACGGGTCGAAGCGGTTCGGATCGGATCAAAACGGTACGTGTCAAAATGGTTCGGGTCAAAACAGTTGAAGATTCAAATGAATTTACTTTAATTCCTTCACATATAGGAAGTATCTTGAATACTGTAGTTAAAAGAATATGAAGGAATTAATGTCAAATTTCAATTCCAATTCCAATTTCATTGTCAACTAAACACATAAATATTGAAATTGAGATTGCAATTCCATCAAATTCTGTGAACCAAACATTAAGAGATGGAATTCAAATTCCAATTCCCTTAAATTCTATTGAATTTCTGCGAACCAAACGCGCCCTAAGTTTATGTTTTATCAAGCTCCCATCTCGTAGTGAGTGTTTACATGTATCACTGGTGGTACGTTTATGGGTTTATATCTTGAATGGCGTCGATAAAACTTAAAAAGCTACAAAATTCCAATTTTAAATTGTAATATTAAAGGAAAAATTGATCTGAAATCACAAGAACTAAAAACAGATTTCTGTTGATCTATATAACTACAAATTCAGATCAAACTTATGATTCGAAGACGCAGCTGCCATTAACCGATTCGGCAACTGATAAGGAGCTCGTTCGCTAGCTCTGTCCCTCTTCTTCGATAAGAACTTGTGAAGCGACGAACGTCTCGCTATCGGCAAATCCGATCCGTTTATTTGTAGCCCAGGAAGCATCCGGTATCGCGATCCAAAACCTTCAGAAGCAGAATTTGAAGTCGAGGCCAATGCGATCCGATTCTGGATCTGATTATCAAAAGAAGAAGAAGAAGAACCAGCAGCTGCTAACATAATATCTCTGGCTTTATCAGCAGATATAGAATCAAACACCAATACTTGTCCTCTGTATATGATAGTCATTTGTGCCGTCTTAGCTTCCTTCGGTTCAACCACTTCACCCGAAACAACTTTGTTTGACGAATCGTCTGGCTTACAGAACGAACCTACGGTAACGTATTGAGGAAGATGATTTATAGATTTTTCGGTTTTCTCCGACATCTGGACCGGACTTTCTATTTTGCTTAACAAATCAACAGTCGTCTTGTTCGTCTCCATCGCAGGCAAAGATGATTCTGATTTTCCTGTAACAAAATCAGCTAAAAAAATTCAGAAATCGAATCGAATTGTGTAAAATCCTAATTATAATAAGAAAAGATTAACTGAGATGTATTATACCGTTGATATCAAAAGTTGTATTGATTCGGATATGAGGATTTAGACTGGCTTTCTCTTTCAGAAACGAACTCAATCGGTTACAAGTCATGGCAACACTAGACTTCTCTTTGCCGGTGCCGGAAAAACGGTTTTTAGCGGCCAACATATTTGATTAATGTACTGATATTGCTATGAAGGAGTGAGAGTGAGGAAGAAGGAATGCAATGAGATGAGATGAGATTACGGTGGTTGTAGTTTTATATGAGAAACAATTGTGGCAATAAAGACAATCAACTTTTTGTACATAAGAAAAACGTGTTAATGGCTTTTGAGAATAAAGTATATAAAATGTTGTTTAGGTTTGTGTACTTTTATGGTGGAGAAAAACCGTAGGACCGGGAACAAACTAAACACGAGTTTCACGGTATGCCGTACAAGATAAAATATAAAGTATAATGTTAAAGATATGAGGATTTAGTATTTGGTAAATCTGATAGATATTTTAGTGTAATCGTGGATTGACTTGGTGATCAAGGCGAATAATTATACACATCAAGTAAGTTAGGAGGTGAGGTTCGAATCCCGGGAGCCAACCCGAGTTTTCTACTACAGTGCATTTACTCCAGCGGGTCGCTTGTCATAACAGGCGGTCGGCTCGTGTGGAGGGTGCAACTCCTGTCAAGTGGCAGGGGGCTGGAAATTTTCTCGGGGAGAGCCAAGCGCCCATTGCTACCGAAGCGTGGATCCAGTTAAGACAACATAGTCTTCGGGACAGTAGTGGGGCGGGCCTGCGATTAATGGGTGTGATTTTACCGTCTGTTGTGAAAGTCACCTCTCAAAAAAAAAAGTAAGTTAGGAGGTGCGGGAGTGCACGCTTGTTTGAGTTATTATAATTCGAAGTGTACGGGCGGAGCCCGTACTCTACGGGGGTTCCAAGGGGGCATCGCCTCTGGGAGCAGGGTCCAAGGGGCGGCAACCCCTGGCTTTTTGTCACATTTTCGCATCAGAAAATTTTATTTTCTGATTTTTGTCACATTTTCGAAATGACAAAAATTGGCAGTTTTTTGGGCAATTTGTCTGAAAATCGAGATAACTGCCACTAGGCAGTTACACCCCAAAAATTCCCAATTTTCATAGACAGTTTCTTGGTCACAATTCTGGTTCAATTTTTCGCACACAAAAAACATACACTGGTTCTATTCTCGAAATCAGAGTTGTATCCGATTGAATTATTCGGGTGAACCACGGAAATAATTTGATCTGAGAGTGACTACACCCCTCTCTGATCATCCGGCTAACCGAAATTCCCCAACAAAGATCAAATTATTTTCTGTGAAGATGGCAAGCGGATCGATGAAGGATATGACAAGCAAGGAGAACAAACTGGAGAAGTTCGAAGGGGTGGACTTCCGAAGATGGCAGAAGAAGATGCATTTTCTTCTGACTTCGTTGAAGGTTGTGTAGGTGTTGACTACTCCAATCCCGGAGATACAGGAGGAGGGAAATCTGGAGCAAACACCGGGAGTTCAAAAAGTTTTTTTGTACGACAAACAAATAAGTCCTAAAATATCGGAATAATCAGATCAAAAAATCGGCTCATTAATTTGTTAATAGCAAAGTGAATATAAAATGAATAATTGGCAGTACCTATTCTAATCAATATGAAATAGACCCTTAATTTGAATTTTATAAAAGAATTCTTCTGTTTTCTGAATTCTTAAAAAAAAAAGAAGAAAGAAAAAATACAAATTTTTTTATTGATTTTATTTTTAAATTTTTTATTGATTTTATTTTTAAATTTTTTATTGATTTTATTTTTAGTATATTTTCACTCAAATTTTGGTGGTGGGGAGTCTTCTTTTCCCCATCGACCTTTACAAGAATGACAAATTCTTATGTTTCTCGGAAAGGCCAGATATAATATTTTTAGTTCAAATTAATGAATCAGGAAGAGGTCGAAGTGGGAGAACGACAATTATATATGTCTTGGCCACATCCTGAACGGTATGTCTGATCCCTTATTTGATGTTTATCAAAATGTTGAAACTGCAAAGTTACTGTGGGACACGTTGGAAGCCAAATACATGGCAGAAGATTCTTCTAGTAAGAAGTTTCTTGTCAGTAATTTCAATAATTACAGAATGGTTGATGAACGGCCTGTGATGGAACAATATCATGAATTGCTACGAATTCTGGGGCAGTTTGCCGAACATGATATGAAGATGGATGAATCCATCTCTGTTTCGAGTATCATTGACAAGTTACCTCCTTCCTGGAGAGATGTTAAACATAATCTGAAACATTAGAAAGGAGGGTTAACTTTGGTTGAACTTGGAAGCCACTTCAGAATTGAAGAAGGCTTGAGAGCACAGGAAAATGTGTTGGTCAATGATGATAAGAAACGGGCTGGATCAAGTTCTGTGAACATGGTTGAAACGGGTGAATCATCCAAAGGAAACAGTAAGTTCAAAGGGAAACGCAAGTTTCAAGGAAACAACAATTCGGGTTCAAACAAAAAGCCGAATTACACTTGCTGGAAATGTGGTAAGGTTGGTCACTTTAAGAGGGACTGTAAGATGATGAAGAATAACAAGAAGTCCGATTCAAATAACAAGAATGAGGATGGTTCTAGCGGGTCCAAGGACCCGGGCAAGCAAGGTCATAATTTAGTACAATTTGATAATTCGGTTCAGAATTATGTGTCACTAATTTCTGAGGCATTTTATGTGCAGGATGATGACATTGCTTGGTGGGTTGATTCGGGTGCAACTAGTCATGTATGCAAGGATCTTCGTTGGTTTAAAGACTTTCAACTAATCGAAGACGGGTCTATCATAAAGATGGGGAATGTTGCAACTGAACCAACCAAGGGAATAGGAACTGTGAATCTTGTGTTTACTTCTGGAAAAACTTTACTTTTGAACAATGTTTTGTATGCGCCCGGGATTCGAAAGAATCTGTTAAGTGGCATTGTGTTGAATAATTGTGGGTACAAACAAGTATTGGAAAGTGACAAGTATATCTTGTCAAGACATGGTACCTTTGTTGGTTTCGGTTATCTATGTAATGGTATGTTTATGTTGAATGTTGATGTCTCGTTTATGAATGAATATGTTTGTGTTGCTTCAACTAGTAATGCTAATGATATAGCTTCAACTAGTAATGCAAATTGCATAGCTTCAACTAGTAGTAGAGACAACTTGACTGAATCGGAATTATGGCATGCTAGACTAGGACATATACATTATAAAAGAGTTAAAGAAATGTCTAAAATGAGCTTAATTCCGCCTATTGACATAAACAATGATAAATGCCATGTTTGCAAGTTGAATAAGATAACCAAAAAGCCTTTCATGCAACATGTTCATAGGGAAACTAAAGTGTTAGATTTGATACATAGTGATCTATGTGATTTTCATGCTACACCATCTATAGGTAATAAAAAATATGTAGTAACATTTATAGATGATGCTACTAGATTTTGTTACGTTTATTTGTTGCATGCTAAGGATGAAGCTCTTGAAAAGTTTAAGATTTATAAACAAGAAATAGAGCTTCATCGGAGTGGGTTGATCAAAACCCTACATACGGACAGAGGTGGTGAGTATTTTGATCCGGTGTATTTCCAATCTACTGGAATAATACACCATACCACAGCTCCTCACACACCGGAACAAAATGGTGTGGCGGAAAGGAAAAATAGGACTTTAAAGGAAATGGTTAATACCATGTTGTCCTATTCGGGCCTAAGTGAGGGCTTTTGGGGTGAGGCTATGTTGACAGCCTGCTATTTGCTAAATAGGGTTCCAAATAAAAGGAACAAGACCACCCCTTTTGAGCTTTGGTATAAAAAACCACCTGAGCTGCATAAGCTGAGAGTTTGGGGTTGTAGAGCCGTGGTGAGGCTCACTGATCCTAAGATAAGGAACATAGGGGAAAGAGGTATAGACTGCATTTTCATTGGGTATGCGGAGCATTCATTTGCTCATAGGTTCTATGTTATAGAACCAAATGACTACGTGTCAGTGCATACGGTTATTGAGGCAAGAACTTCAGAGTATGATGAGAATAGATTCTCTTCAATACCTAGGCCTAGAGACATGGTTCCAAGCTCTAGTAACTCTCACGTGGCTGATCAAGTGATTGATACTCCTCCGGAACCTAGGAGGAGTGGTAGAGCAAGAAAAGCTAAATCATTTGGTGATGATTTTCAGCTATATTTGGTTGAAGGATCTAGAGATGAAATTAAAATTCAATATCAATATTGCTTCAATATTGAGGAAGATCATAAAACCTATAGTGAAGCCATGGCATCTCGTGATGTAGCTTTCTGGAAAGAAGCTATAAATGATGAGATGGACTCTATTATGCAGAATAACACTTGGAAACTGTCTGATCTACCCCCTGGGTGTAAACCACTTGGTTGTAAATGGATCTTCAAGAAGAAGATGAAAGTAGATGGTTCAATTGAAAAGTTTAAAGCCCGATTGGTTATCCAAGGCTTTAGACAAAAGGAAGGAATTGACTACTTTGATACATATGCTCCTGTAGCAAGAATATCCACTATTAGATTGTTGGTTGCCTTGGCTGCAATACACAATCTTGTAATTCACCAAATGGATGTGAAAACCGCTTTCTTGAATGGTGATTTGGATGAGGAGATATATATGAAACAACCAGAGGGTTTTGTTATGCCTGGCAATGAGCATAAGGTGTGTAAGCTAGTTAAGTCACTATATGGCTTAAAGCAAGCACCAAAACAGTGGCATCAAAAGTTCGATGATGTGGTTTTGTCTAATGGTTTTGTATTAAACCAAGCAGACAAGTGTGTATATAGCAAATTTGATGATTCTAGGAAAGGAGTCATAATTTGTCTATATGTAGATGACATGTTGATCTTCGGCACTGACCAGGATCAAGTTGATAAAACAAAGAAATTTTTGTCATCTTGTTTTGATATGAAAGACTTGGGGGAGGCGGAAGTGATCCTTGGTATAAGGATCAAAATGGAGAACAATGGCATATCTATTTCTCAGTCTCATTATATTGAGAAGATATTGAAAAAGTTCAATTTTCATGATAGTTCTCCGGTTAACACTCCAATGGATCCTGCTTTTAAGCTCTCACCTAATGAAGGTGTAGCTGTAAGCCAACTTGAATATTCAAGGGCCATTGGATCCCTCATGTATGCCATGATTAGCACTAGACCGGATATAGCTTATGCGGTTGGAAAGCTTAGTAGGTATACTAGTAATCCAGGTGCAAGTCATTGGCAAGCAATGAATCGAGTATTTAGGTACTTGAAAGGAACCATGAAATATGGTTTGACCTATACTGGATTTCCTTCGGTTTTAGAAGGTTATTCGGATGCAAGTTGGATTAAAAACAAAGAAGATCATTCTTCCACGAGTGGATGGACTTTTCTGCTTGGAGGAGGTGCCATATCTTGGGCATCTAAGAAACAGACTTGCATTACTGATTCGACAATGGAGTCTGAGTTTGTAGCATTAGCCGCAGCTGGCAAAGAAGCTGAGTGGCTAAGAAACTTGATTTATGAAATTCCATTGTGGCCTAAACCTATATCACCAATATCTATTAGATGTGATAGTGCTGCTACCTTGGCTAAGGCCTATAGCCATGTGTATAATGGGAAGTCTAGACACTTAGGTGTTAGACACAGCATGATTCGTGAGCTCATCATGCATGGGGTGATATCGGTGGAGTTTGTGAGAACTCAACAGAATTTAGCCGACCACTTAACCAAAGAGTTATGTAGAGATCTTGTGCACAAGGCGGCTGTAGGGATGGGATTAAAGTCCACCTGAGATTTCTCGTGTTAAGATACCCAATTCCCACCTAATATGACGTTAGGTGCTGAATTCAATGTGGAAAGCTTAACATCTAGAAATTGGAACACATTAGTAGCATCATCCCAAGGTATGTGTTCAGACCTGCAAGTTAAAGGAGGTTGAAGGTTTTCTTCTTAATAGTTCTTTGAAAAATTGCATATGCAGGTGCAAGAATAAAGAGCTACCTATATGAGCATGAAGTTTAGCCGCTTCAAGAAGCTAGGACTTGGCTTTGATATGTTCATTGAAGGATGGGACACAGGCTAGTAAAAATAGTGTCAAGAAAGAACATTAGAGTATGTAAACTTGTGTGTATATTATCTTCATGTATTCACTGAATAGAAAGGGTTCAATCCTTAGCGACACCCCTATATTCGAATATTTGGAATGTGTAATATACTAATGTGAAATTCAATCGTCGCGATATTTCATTTATGCATAAGTTTGATTGTTTGTGAATTTGTTTAAGTTAATCAAGGATTACGCTAAAACGGGGGAGGATTGTTAGATATTTTAGTGTAATCGGGGATTGACTTGGCGATCAAGGCGAATAATAATACACATCAAGCAAGTTAGGAGGTGCGGGAGTGCACGCTTGTTTGAGTTATTATAATTCGAAGTGTACGGGCGGAGCCTGTACTCTACGGGGGTTCCAAGGGGGCAGCGCCCCTGGGAGCAGGGTCCAAGGGGCGGCAGCCCCTGGCTTTTTGTCACATTTTCGTATCAGAAAATTTTATTTTCTGATTTTTGTCACATTTTCGAAATGACAAAAATTGGCAGTTTTTTGGGCAATTTGTCTGAAAATCGAGATAACTGCCACTAGGCAGTTACACCCCAAAAATTTCCAATTTTCGTAGACAGTTTCTTGGTCACAATTCTGGTTCAATTTTTCGCACACAAAAAACATACACTGGTTCTATTCTCGAAATCAGAGTTGTATCCGATTGAATTATTTGGGTGAACCACCAAAATAATTTGATCTGAGAGTGACTACACGCCTCTCTGATCATCCAGCTAACCGAAATTCCCCAACAAAATCAAGATCAATCCATTGTCACTACTCTTCATAAATCATAAGCAACATGATTAGGCCGTAAACGAATCGAAGAAACACGAACATAGGCATGTTTGTGTTTGTTCATTTAACTTTCGTTCATTTAACTTTAATCGAACACGAACACGAACATATAACCGAGCACATTTTTTTTGTTTGTGTTCGTTATTAAAAAATTAGGCATGTTCGTGTTCGTTTATTTTCGTTCGTTTAAATCCTAAACGAAGAATTCATAAACATAAACGAACATAAAAAAAAATTAACTGGACATATTTGAATAAACATAAACAAACATAAATTAACATGATTGAACAAACACAAACGAACACAAATGAATGTAATTGAACAAATATAAACAAACACAAATTGACATTAGTGAACACAAACAAACAAGTCTAATATATTACAGTTTATACGATAACACATCTAAATTAGGATTCATATATACTTAACTTAGGTAGTTTTTATATAAATATTAAGTAAGTGATCAGTTACGATCTAAGATAAAATTTTAAAATTTTATATTTTATTATTAGAAAACTCAATTATTAATTTGTTATATTTATATAAGTAGTTAGAAAACCTAATATATTTATATAAATATAACTATTTATGTATTTACTAAAATTTAACCGAACAACCATAAATGAACATAAACGAACGTTCACGAACATAAATGAACGAACACAGGGCGTGTTCATGTTCGTTCATTTAATTAAACGAACAAAGTTTTTTGTTCGTGTTCGTTCGTTTATTAAATAAACGAACATAAACGAACTTCCCGCCGAACAGGTTCACGAATAGTTCATGAACGTTCGGTTCGTTTAAAGACCTACATGATGTTATACAAATAATCAAATTTGTCTTTGTGGTTCATGCTACAATTGTGCTTGTAAGTTTGTTTTTTTAAAGTGTACATTGACGTTAAGTAGTCACGACGAGAGCAAAATGTCTCTTTAGAAAGCATCTCATAAGTATTTGAGGGGGTGTTTGGGATTCCTATTAAAAGTGACTTTTTGGAGCAAAAAGGACTTCTGAGAAGATAAGGAACCCTAAACATCATCTGAGAAGTTCTTCTGAAGCAAAAGGAATCCCAAACATAATGAAAATAAGGACTTTCAGAGTTAATTTTGTCTTCAAAAAGGAGTTTTTGAGAAGTCTAGATTTCTTACTTCTGGATCTTGAGAAGGACTTTTGAGAAGGAGAAGTTAAAAAGGAATCCCAAACACCCCCTGAATAGATATTGCTCGATGTCGTTAGGAAGAAATTGCAAATTCGATTTTACATAAAAATGGTAATGATGTGTGAAGAGGTATGGTCCCAATTCCTTGCCAACATGGCAGGGACCATACCACTTTTTTCACCCTACATGGCGTGACACCAGCCGCACCAACCAGAAGCTTCTAGAAGCTTCTGGAAAATATCCAGGTGACACCAAAGATGCTCCATGAGACATAAAGGACAACACGTGTCACCAACCATCAAGCGCCAAGTAGACCTGCGACAGGTCAGGGAGCAGCCAGACAACTTCAGTACGATGTTTCCACATTCGACAGATAGGGACGCGCCACGTGTACCACTACACTGACCGCAGCAGAGGAGACCAAGGGGATATTCCCCTTGGTCGGACAGCTGGCACGCGTCTACAGCTGGCGTCGTCGCTCCTTCCCTCTTTCACCATCCGGCTATAAATAGGATCCTTCATCATCCAGGTTGATCATCTTGCTCTCACTATTCTCACACTTAACACACACTGATTATCCTTCCTCGGAACAGTACTTATTCTCACGCCGGAGCCTGGTTAAGAGGGAAACCCCCATATTCCCCTCTTAACGAGACTGACGGTTGCTGTTTTGCAGGAGACGGTCATCTTACGAGTAGGAAGAGAGATTGAACCCACGGAAGAAGTAACCCCGCTGATTAACCATAGTGTTAACCAGTGTTTCATCATTGGCGCCATCCGCTTTTAGCAAAACCACTTTCATCTCTTTTTCCTTTCACAAAACTCGTCAAAATGGCTGAAAACAACCCTTCCCACCAAGTCGATGGAGACGTTTCTTCCTTCGAACTCGTTTCGGACAACATACACGTCCAGCGAGGCCCAAGGAACGAAGCTATCCAAGAAGGGCCACCAAACATGGAGTTTCCCAGCATTTTCGGGAGCACATCCAGGGTTGCTATTCAAAACGCACCTGGTCCCGTTTTTCAAACTCCAACCAGAATCATCACTCAGACCACAAATGGAGCTACGTTTCAACCTCCATCAGAGGTAGTCCAACCGACACCACCAGTGCAAACTCAGAGCCATGGAGCTGGTCCCTCAGCTCCATCGGACCAAGCACAACTGAACTTTTCAGCATTATTGGGGCTACCCGAAGGAAAAACTCTGGCCTCTTGGTATGCCGAGCAAGTGGCGTCGATAAATCTTGTTTACACACAACTCAGCGCGCAGCAGGCACTGCTTCAAGCACAAGCTCACCAGTCAGCATTTGTCACTCCACCGCAAAGGCCTTTGAGCGCGCCTATGCCTCAACAGACCAACGCATACACCCTGCGTCCTGAGTCAGTACCTCCACCGCACGTCAGAAGGCCAAGCGCGCATGACACACGCGATACTTATGGTGAAACGGAAAGCAACTATGTGCAGTATTCCAACCAACCGAAGAAGCCGATACAAAGTCGCTTAGGTCCGCGCAACATAAACGACGAATTTGAAAACGATGAAGAGACGCGCACAGTGTTCAGCAGGCTCCCACCAGAGCATGAAGCATACAAACCTCGCAAGCGTGCGGGTTATGACCCCAAAGCTGAGCATGATTTCACTCTAAGCTATCGTCCAGACGACATGGCTGAGAATTCGAAGTTCATCCGAGAGATCGCCACGGCCGACATAGACAAAACGAAATTGCCGCACAACGTGGGCAAATACAACGGGTTGACAGACCCAGATGATCACCTCCAAGTATTTAACGGCGCGGGAGCAACAGGCGGATGGAACTTGCCAACCTGGTGTCATCTTTTTGCTCAAACCTTCGTAGGCGCGGCACGCATCTGGTTCGACAGCCTACCAGCAGGCAAAATCAAATCCTGGATTGATTTCCGAGAGAAGTTCCTGGCACACTTCTCGCAACAACGACGACACATCAGGGATCCAGCCGACTGTTTGAACATATACCGCAGAGACCACGAAAGTGTAGAAGATTTTATTACTCGGTATAACAAAGAATGTTTAGAGATTGGCGACTTACCCGAGAAGATGATGCGCGCACACTTTATGCGGGCAGTCAAGTGCGATGATCTAATCAAGCGTGTAAAAGGTAGAGACGGAGGACCCAAGGATTGGGAAACCTTCATAGAGGCGGCCAAAACCATCGCGCAGTCAGACAGACAGTTGACCGGTGACGACCACCGTCAGCGCAATTACAATCACGCCGACCGAAACAGCAGGAAAGGCAGAAACCAATCTTGGAGAGCATCCGGTCACAGAGACAGGAGTCCAGTGAGAGAAGACGCGCGTCATACGATCAACCAAATCGCACACCGAAAAGAGGTGAAAAAGGAAAACCGGGAGAAGCAGTGGACACTACTAACAAAAACCCCTTCAGAAGTCTTGGCGACCGAGAACCACCAGTTCAAGCCACCACTGCAGATGCGCAACAAGAGGGGGCAAGACCCGAATCTTTTCTGTGACTTCCACAAGGACACCGGCCACATAACCGACGATTGTTTCAGCCTCAAACAAGAGATCGAAAGGGCTTTAAGAGACGGAAAATTAACTCACTTGGTCAAAGGTGGCAAGCGTGATTACCGTCAGATCCAACGAAGAGAGGAAGGGCCGGACAACAAAAAACTCCGGAAGCTAGAAACACACATGGTTCAGGGAGGTCCACGAAGGCCAAGAAGGAATTACAACAAGCGTGCGCAGGATGACTCATGGCGCGAGAAACAAGTCGTTTTCCCAGTTGTCAGAGGAGGCCCACGAGAGAGACGACCCATAGTCATCTCAGGCGTCATTGGGCATTATCAAACAGATTACATCTTCATTGATCCAGGGAGCACTGCGGACATCATATATGAACAATGTTTTAATCAGTTCGATCAGGAGGACAAAGCGCGCTTAGAACCAGTTGACTACCCGCTCACTGGTTTCTGCAACGAAGCCGTTTTTCCTCTAGGACAAATATCATTCCCAGTGTTGCTCTCGGATGGAAGAAACTCACGAACAGAAGAAGTCACCTTCATGGTGCTGCCAGCACATTCAAGACACGATATTCTACTGGGAAGAGAATCCCAAGGTGATTTCAGCATGATCTGCTCTGGCCCACATTCCGCAGTGGGATTCCCAACAGAAACGGGAGTAGCCATCATCTACGCAAGCAAAGAAGTACTAGCGACGGATGAGCTACGGCCTGCAAAGACAAGGAAACCAGAAACACGCCAAGAAGCCGAAAAATGGGTGCTAAACAGTGCATACCCGGAACAGACCGTAACCCTGGGGCCTGCAATGTCCGATCTAACGCGCGCGGCGCTAAAAAAACTGTTGTTCCAAAACATGGATGTCTTTGCCTGGACGCCAGCAGACATGGTGGGCGTTCCCAGACACATTGCGGAACACCGCTTAAACGTATCGGAAGAAGCCAAACCGGTGATACATGGTAAGCGCCACTTGGGAGACATAAAGCATGATGCCATGAAGGAACAAGTGATAGAGCTGCTAAACGCAGGGATCATCCGCGAGGTCCGGTATCAAACATGGGTGGCAAGCCCAGTGATGGTCCAGAAGAACAATGGCAGCTGGAGGATGTGCGTCGATTACAAAGATCTGAATAAGGCGTGTCCGCGCGACTGTTACGCCTTACCAGACATCGACGAAAAGATCGATTCCCTGGCCACATTCCGATGGAAATGTTTTCTTGATTGCTACAAAGGGTACCACCAGGTACAAATGGCCGTGCAAGATGAGGACAAGACCGCGTTCCGCACGCCAACGGGGCTCTACTGCTACACCAAAATGCCTTTTGGTCTTAAAAATGCGGGCGCGACTTACCAACGGCTCATGAACGAAACCTTTCAAGACGCCATCGGCAAGTACATAGAAGTGTATATGGATGATCTAGTTATCATGAGCAAGGAGGAAAGTACAATGTTGCTGAACATCCAAAAGACGTTTGACACTCTGCGCGGAGTCAGCATCAAGTTAAACCCGGCGAAATGCTCCTTTGGCATGGAGGAGGGGAAATTCCTGGGTTTCATTGTTACGAAAGATGGTTTCAAGGTGAACCCCGACAAGGTACAAGCAATAGAACGCATGCCGTCGCCGTCGACGATCAAGGAGATGCAAAAATTGGCAGGACGTTTGGCAGCACTCAACCGCTTCCTAGCCAATCATGCGGCAAAATCATTTCCGTTTATAAAAACTCTCCGAAACTGCATGAAGAAGAGCCAATTTCAGTGGACTCCGGAAGCTGAAAGCGCTTTCCGCGAGATGAAAGACTGCCTCATCAAGCTACCAACCTTAACCGCCCCAGTCAAGGGTGAACCTCTGGTACTATACTTGTCCGCCTCCGACAGGGCAGTGGGAGCAGTATTGCTGGTCGATCGGCAGGGCGTCCAGACGCCGGTCTATTATGTGTCACGAACTCTAACCGATCCAGAAACCCGGTACGCGATCATGGAGAAACTAGTGCTCGCACTAATTCATACATCAAGAAGGCTGCGCAGGTACTTTGCCAATCACGTCATTCACGTGCTAACAAACTACAACATTGGCAACATACTAGCAAGGCCAGAAATTTCAGGGAGACTAGCCAAATGGGCGATAGAGCTCGGGGGTCATAACGTAGTATTCAGACCAAGACCGGCGATCAAGGGCCAAGTGCTCGCAGATTTCATGACCGAAGTACCAGACGACAAAGATCGAGAATGTAAGGCACTGGAAAAGGCCGAGAAACAGCAAGTGGAAGAACCATGGCTACTGTACACGGACGGTGCGTCCAACGAGGATGGCGCAGGTGCTGGCCTCCGGCTGGTGAGCCCCGATAAACACGAGTTCACCTATGCCATACGCCTGGATTTTAAAAGCACAAACAACGAAGCCGAATACGAAGCCTTCCTTGCTGGGCTACGATTGGCAATCAAAATGGGCGTACGACACATCGAGGCACACGTAGACTCCATGTTGGTGGCAAGCCAAATCAACGGAGAATACGAAGCCAGAGGAGACACGATGGCACTTTACCTGAGCCAAGCAAAGACACTGTTGCAGACCTTCTATTCCTACAAAGTACATCACATCAATCGAAGCGAGAACAAGCCAGCAGACGCGCTGAGTAAACTCGCCTCCACAAGCTTTCAGCATCTGGCAAAGGATGTACGAATAGAAGTTCTGAGCAATCCGTCAGTACCTCTTCGAGAAGTAAGCGTCGTCCAATTAGGGACAACGTCTTGGATGACTCCGATAATCACATATCTCCAAACTGGAGTACTCCCGGAGAACAAGGCAGAAGCAAGGAAAGTCCAGTACAAATCCGAACATTACCAGATGGCTGATGGAATCTTGTACAGAAAATCATACCTTGGGCCTTTGTTAAGATGTGTTGACCCCGAAGACGCACGGTATTTGATCAGAGAAGTGCATGAGGGAATCTGTGGCATACACGCCGGCCCAAGAATGGTGATAGCGAAAGTCATGAACGCGGGATACTATTGGCCCGGAATGCACTTAGACGCGGTCAAGGAATTGAGGAAGTGCAGCGGATGTCAAAGGCATGCACCCAAAACAATGCGTCCCAAGAACGAGTTGGTACCGGTCACCACCGCGTGGCCTTTTCAACAATGGGGAATAGACATGGTCGGACCATTTCCCGAAGCCCCAGGAGCTGTCAAGTTTATAATAGTCGCAGTCGACTATTTCACTAAATGGGTAGAGGCAAAGGCCCTCGCGTCGACCACAGCCACCGTCGTCAAGAAATTCATTTGGGAGCAAATCATATGTCGTTTCGGTTTGCCCCTCAAGATCATCACAGACAATGGAACCAACTTTGCCGAAGATAACCTTCAAAAGTGGTTTAAAGAACTACACATCGAGCATACCTTCTCCTCGGTCGCGCACCCGCAGGGGAATGGCCAAGTCGAAGCCGTCAACAAGAGCATAGTCGACGGAATTAAGGCAAGGCTGGGAGAAAAGAGAAGAGGTTGGGTAGACGAACTACCAAGCATCTTATGGGCCCACAGGACGATGCCCAAAACGAGCAACGGAGAAACACCGTTTAGCTTGGTTTATGGGTCGGAGGCTGTAATACCAGCAGAGATAGGATTGCCGTCACCCAGAATGCTCTCCATGAATATGATCAACAATGAAGAAGAAAGGAGACTCGACCTCGACCTCCTAGAAGAACGGAGAGAAATGGCGGCAATCAACGAAGCAAAGTACAAAACAAAGCTGGAAAAATATTACAACTCCAAAGTCCGAATATGCACCTTCAACCCAGGAGAATATGTCCTTAGAGACAACGAAGCCTCAAACGCAGAGAAACCCAGGAAGTTGGCTCCCAAATGGGAAGGTCCGTATGTCATCGACACCGTGCTCGGAAAGGGGGCCTACAAACTGCGCACTATCGACAACAAAGAGGTTCCCCGCACATGGAACGCTCAACAACTGAGGAGGTGCTACTTATGAATGAAGTTCTTGTAATTGCAATGGCCAAGTTGCCAACACATTTATAATACAAGAAGTGTTTGGCTATCTTTTTTATGCAAATTTCTTTGTCACAACTGCATGCATCACTTTGGGCATACACGAAAACATCCACGGCTCGACCATTAGGAAACGTTGTAGACCTCCAAGGCCTGTCACAAACAAGTGCACAGCCGGGTCACACACACAACTAAAGCCTAACGAACGCCAATCAAATACTTCGTGCCCACATAGAGACGAAAACGTCGAACAACAGGACAAACAAACATTGTAAACACCCCCAAGGCTACAAACAGCCGGGTACACACAATAACCTGTCACTCGACCACGTCGTACTTACGAGACACTTGCGCACAAATACGACAGAATAAAACGTTGTAATAAACACAACACAACCTGTCAGCGCCATTATTCATTCGTGATACCTAAATCAAAGTAATTCAACATGCACATATTATGACGATAACGAATTCGCATAAAAACAAGACAATTGTAAAAATAACACATATCCAAACACAGCCGTATATCCACAATCATACACAAGGAAGTTAAAATTGTTTTGTCGAGATTGGCAAAAACAAGACCACCTAGGGTCATACGCGGCGCGCAGGCCGGAAACCTTCATTCAGGTTGACTAGGCCCAACACCTCCAGTCGCACCCGCATCGTCGCCAAGCGCTTTCTTTAACAACGCAACACCGTCCGCCCTCCGGGCCAATTTGTTCGCAGCTTTAACAACAGCAAACTCCAAAGAAGAGAACTCTTGTCTTTTCTCAGCATAAGCCGCACCACAATCCTCTTTCCATAGCTCAAAGTGATGCTCCTTCTCCTTATTAGCAGCAGCAGCTCTACCCTCGACATAGCCATCCTTACGTCCGCTATTATAGCCCGCTTGCCCCAACTCAAACATGTAGTTGGCCAGTTCATGTGATGTGACAATGCGATCAGCAAGCTACAATAAACACACAAGTAAGAAACACTCCAAGCAAGTCACAAGAGACACAGTACCAGAAATTACCAGCGGCACAGCACGAGAGAGTAACCATTTACAGTCAGCCGAAGACTCCTCAGCAAGGAGTTCAGCAGCTTGACACTCCGCAGTCTTCTCCTGAAGAAGCTGCTCAGCAGTCTCGCATCGCCTCGCCAACACTTCCAACTTGGCGATGCGCTCAACATACTCTGTCTCCTTCTTCTCAAACGTCATACGTGCTTCATTCGCCTCATCAGCACTTTTCTTCTTTTCCCCAGACAAACGCACAATTGTGTCACGTTGCGATCTAAGCTCAGCGTTGGTACGCTCACACGCAGCTTCCCACTCTTTCTGTTTGTCAGCATTCACCTTCTTCTCCTGGGCAAGTTTCCCCTCGACATCCGCGAGCCTCCACTCCAACCCTTTTTTCTCAGCATTGAATTTTTCTTTCTCTTCCGCAAATAGTTTCTTATCATTCTCAAACTCCATCACGTCCTCCCCCATCTGCTTCCACTCGCGGACAATCTCCTGAGAGGTAGAGAAAAAATTAACCCCGGCCTGAACATGATCGTCCAAAAGAGCAAACCGGCGGCGTTTCCTTTGAAACATCCTCTCGGCTGGGGGGAGAGACAACGAGTAGAAGTCATGGCAATTTTCAAGGTTGTCCATCCTTGAACCTTGGGTCAGGTTCCAGTTAGGAATGTACGGAAGATCGTCACATGCGGGATTCGTGGTATCACGGGAGTCAGCATGAAATTTTCCAAACTGAGGGTTGCGGACAGCACCCGAAGTTGCACCACCACCATCGCCTGGAGGACGTTTGGTATACACAGTTTGATGAGGAGTAGTTTCACTCACCTCTACTTCCAACTCAACATTCTTACCGCGATCACCACCAGCACCACCGCCCGCAGCACCATCTGCATCCCCACCACCTTCCGCAACCTGCTCAACCGCCGCAGTCTTTTCCTGCCCGTCAGGAGTATCATGAGGGGGAGACAACCCAAATATCCTAGACGGCGGAGACGCAGGGGGTGTTATCTTGGAAATATCAATCTTATGCCCACTTTGGGCTGTTTTGGTACCTGCTCCAAGACGAGCAGAGCATATTCAAAGGGAAAGATTAACAAATGAGAACGTATGAGACACTGAGAAAAATTAAAGCGAATACCAGAAGCCTCATAGATCTTCTGCAGCAGATCACTCGGTTTCTCAGCAAAAATGCCCATGTCAATGTCCGACTCCGAAGGGGCAGGAGGATTCTCTTTCTGAAGCTTAATCTTCTTCGCGGCAAGCGCAGCAGCAGCCTGCTCGTCAAGTTTTCGTTTCCTATCATCGAACACCTTCTTCTGCATAATCTCGGTCAGAGTGGCACGGTCCTCAGGGTCCGACTCAGAATGTCTCTCTTCAACCCCTAAACCAGGCAACGTGTCAGACACGACAACATAATCAAGGACACGAGCAGTGTGAAGTCGCTTACGAGGAGACTTAGAGGAGGTCCCTTCAACCTTCTTTCCTTTCCCCTCAGCCCTGTCAGTTTTTGACTTCCTTCTCGTCTCCAGTGGATTAACAGCCTCGACCGGAATATCCACATTTTCCTCCACAGGCTCATTCACCGGCTCTTGCACAGCCCCTTGCACCGGACCTGCACGCGCGGAAGGGGATGTTAGGTCTCCCAACGATCTGCCTGAACCATCACTCGAGAGAACGATAACTTCTTCTCGAGCAGAATCAAATGAATCACCCTCATTGTCAACATCCTCACCTAACACAGTGTTCACATAAGCAGTGAAACTCCCATCACTTGGGTGCAGAAACCGGTGGCGGATCTGATCCAACCAAGGTCCTTTATCAGTCTTTGGTATCGCTTCAACCATCGCACCCGGAGCATCGGGATCCAAAACATTCATCAATGAGAACCCTACTGCAAAAAGGAAGAAATGAAGCAATACAAACTAATACAATCAAAGGAAAAACAAAAAGGGAAGGACAGAACACACGTACACCTGCCACTATGACCATAAACCGGAACACCGAGGGGATTTTTAGGCAACCACTTCAAACTCATCCCCGCACCAACCAACGCCATCTCCTCAAACTGAATTATCGGCGTAGCCTTCCGGGTCAACCTCTTATACCACTCCTGGTTAGCAAAGTCTGCAACCACATCCACCTTTGGGATACCCTCACTCACAGATCTGTAGTGCATATCCACAGGAACAACCCCCCGGCGAATAAAGAAAAACTTTTGCTTCCAGTCATGTATACCCTTCAATGGCACAGAACAAACCGGCGTTACACCGGTACGAGCGCTGAAGGAGTAAAACCCATTTGTATACGTCACGGTGTAGAAAACGTTGAACATCTCGAACGTCGGGTCTAACCGATTGGCCATACAAACGAACTCAAAATGAGTGATACGAGGAAGCCCGATGGCATTTATTTGGGAAATATGGAGACCATAACCCCTCAAAACGTCGGCAGTAAACCGAGTCATCGGGAGTCTAAAGCTACCTTCCCGGAAGAAAGCAGCATACAGGGTCATGTACTCGGGAGGGGCATCCATGGCAGTAGAACCTGCAATAGGATATTGAGCACCCCATGCAGGGAGAAAACCCATCTCCCTCACTAAGTTCTGAAATTCTTCCTCCTTCCAACCAATCACCGCTTGATCCGGACCAGGAGGAGTTCTACCCTTATTCCTCTTTTTCTTCGAAATAGGATTCGAAGTAGACATGATGAAAGACGGAAAAAGAAAGAGATAAACTCAGAGGTTGAAAGAAGAAAGATCAGGGAAGATGAAGAAATTCGGAGATACAAATTTTTGAAATATGAAGAATGGAAGAAACCGCCTTGGTATTTATACCCATCGCATTTAATGCGATGGGCAGTGAACCGCCAGAGTAACAAGACAAGAGCCAATTAAGGCGAGACACGTCAGAGGAGAGAGAAACCGTCATCACCTTTTCCGGAAAAGTAGGCAACAACCGCCTGACACTATGACATAAAGCAACTGACGTGACTGGAAAGGCGCCTGTTCAACTGACACCAGGCTGTCACGTCAGTCACTCCCCCTGACGACAACAAAGCTTCTTCTTCAAGACAACATTCATAACAGCGCCAAAACCATGCACCATGCGTCATGCGGCCATTTGGCTCACTTCCGCAAGGAGTCAAAAACCATGCGTCATGCGTCATGCGTCCATTTGGTCCACTTCCGCAAGGAGCCAGAACCCATGCGCCATGCGTCATGCGTCCATTTGGCTCACTTCCGCAAGGAGCCAGAACCCATGCGCCATGCGTCATGCGTCCATTTGGCTCACTTCCGCAAGGAGCCAAAACCCATGCGCCATGCGTCATGCGTCCATTTGGCTCACTTCCGCAAGGAGTCAAAAACTATGCGTCATACGTCATGTGTCATGCGTCCATTTGGCTCACTTCCGCAAGGAGTCAGAACCCATGCGCCATGCGTCATGCGTCCATTTGGCTCACTTCCGCAAGGAGTCAAAACCCATGCGCCATGCGTCATGCGTCCACTTAACTCACTTCCGCAAGAAGACAAAACCCACGTCATAACAAACACTACCTTCATAAGTCCAGAATCCCTCCTAGACGATCAACTCACCTAGAAGGCACACTGGACTGGGGGGACTTGAAGAGGTATGGTCCCAATTCCTTGCCAACATGGCAGGGACCATACCACTTTTTTCACCCTACATGGCGTGACACCAGCCGCACCAACCAGAAGCTTCTAGAAGCTTCTGGAAAATATCCAGGTGACACCAAAGATGCTCCATGAGACATAAAGGACAACACGTGTCACCAACCATCAAGCGCCAAGTAGACCTGCGACAGGTCAGGGAGCAGCCAGACAACTTCAGTACGATGTTTCCACATTCGACAGATAGGGACGCGCCACGTGTACCACTACACTGACCGCAGCAGAGGAGACCAAGGGGATATTCCCCTTGGTCGGACAGCTGGCACGCGTCTACAGCTGGCGTCGTCGCTCATTCCCTCTTTCACCATCCGGCTATAAATAGGATCCTTCATCATCCAGGTTGATCATCTTGCTCTCACTATTCTCACACTTAACACACACTGATTATCCTTCCTCGGAACAGTACTTATTCTCACGCCGGAGCCTGGTTAAGAGGGAAACCCCCATATTCCCCTCTTAACGAGACTGACGGTTGCTGTTTTGCAGGAGACGGTCATCTTACGAGTAGGAAGAGAGATTGAACCCACGGAAGAAGTAACCCCGCTGATTAACCATAGTGTTAACCAGTGTTTCATCAATGTGTTTGCATTGTAAGTTAACGGGTATGGTAAAGACAAATATGAACAAACGGCAAAACTTTTGCGATATGTTGATACACATGGACTTGTTGATGAGAGATTTGTTAGCCTTGTTCATGTGAGGTAGACGTGAGCCTTCAAGCCCACCATTACCACTTTTGTTTTTCCTGAATATGGATTAAGTTTGATGTAGGGGTGAGCAAAAGGAAAAACCCGACCCGACCATTACCCGACCCGACCTGAGAACCGATCAAACATAAAATACAGAACCGATTCACTACCCTAAATATAGGGTCGGTTCTGGTCCATAGGTCCAAGTCGGGTTTCACCATGAAAAGAACCGAGAACCGACCCGACCCGGCCCTATTTTATATGAAAAATTGGAACCGATCTAAATACCTAGGTACTTGGGTTCGGGTCGGGTTGGGTATATTTTCGGTTCGGTTCTCGGTTATTTTTGGTCCGGACCTAAACTTGCTCACCCCTAGTTTGATGATGCAAATAGGTCAAGGTTATGACTTATGAAAATCCAAACAATATAGGTGGCTCTCAATGGCTTAAAGCAATGATCTTATAAGAAAATAACTTGGCATATTATATACATTGATTTGCTCACCAACTTAAAGCTGGTGGGTGTAACGGTTTCAAGAAAACATTTTGGTTTTGTTAACTTCTTTGGTAATTTAAGCATTTTGACGAATTTGGTTTGCTCTTCTTGTAAACAAATGGATGTTTTTCGAGAAACGTGGGAAGAATGGAAAGATTAGTAGTGGTATACTTGAAACCTCATGTAGGTTAAACCCGAAGCTATCTTTTATACATTATGTTTAATTATATGTGTTGGGGGAGGATCAAATGAGAAGAAATAATTAAATGAGAAGAATGAGAAGGATATCCTAGCCATAGATTGACACGATCAATGGTTATAAATGAGTGTGGCAAATATGTAAATAAAACCATCTTTTTATGTGTTTTCTTAATTGAAAGGGTATTATGGTAATGTTAGTGTAAGATTGCATTTATGTTAATTTAGTGGTTACATTATGTTATTTACGAGTTGACGTCAACCCGCGCATTGCGGCGGGATGCTGATTATAGTTTTTTTTACATCTCATATTGAGGACAAACAACGTGTAGCATATGCACTCGCCAACGTTGGTGTTGATGTACCATATAACCAAACAAAAAATAGATGTAAAAACGTTAAACCTGGAATGCTCGTTGCGGTGTGCTAATGCGTAAAAATTAGAGCGAAACGTAAAACATAAAAATAATAACTAAATCGACCTAATATCCATGGGTTGCGATGAGGCAGTTAAACGTAGAAAATTTAACATACGTGAGTTGAAGCATGCCAAATTTGCTAACCTTAAACCATTGCTTATTACTGAACCGACATATGCAATTTACATATGTGTCCATAATTAAAATGAACCGAGGTATAACCACTTCATGACTTTTTTGCTTAAAGTGAATCAACGCATATTTTATCAACAAACGCCCCATTTGACATATTAAAATAAAGAGACACTTTTGAAAGAAAAAAAATGAATATCATACCTTATTAAAAGGTCATGTGAATTAAATACACACAACAAACATTCATCTATCTTCTAGAGTTAAACCAGAGAGCGTTTATAACATACGTTACTTTATCATGTTGTTGCAAGTTCGTTGATAATATTCGAAATCAAGTATGTCCAGTTGCTTAATCTTTTCGAATAAACAATATTATCGGTCAAACTTTTATATTTAAAGTGAATATTATGTTAATATGTGATAATTTTAGGTATTCATAAGTTCATTACATTCTTACTCATGGTTCCTATCACATATAAATCACTCCATAAGTTCATAAAACAACACTAAACACTTAAACAAACAAACAATCATGTTCAACCATAGTCCATAATTTTCAATTTTATTTTCAAACATTCAAGCCTTAGTATTAAATGTTGATTACTTGTAACTAATCATTTAAACAAACAAAACTATAGATAAAACAACAAAATCATTTAACTACATAGAACAACCAAAAAAACATCAAAAGATCAAACCCTTATACATCTATATTTTCTTCTAATCATCACATAAAAAAAAACAATAAAGAAACCATACTAGTTCTATATCGGAATTCTGGCGTAATGGGTCGGTCTTGCCGGAATTTTGGTTTTTCTACAAAAAAAAACCGTCTGATAGTGAGCAGTGGCGTCAAGTCGCTGTGAGATTTTTTTTTTGGCGGGATTTGGAATTGGAATGTGTGGATGAGTTTGGGTTATTTTATTTAGTTCAAATTTTTTTTGGGTTGAGTTTCGGCTTGGGTTAATAAAAATAGATTGTAGATTGAGCTTTGATTGGGTTAAGTGAATAAGTGGTTATATACTTATATATTAGATAATAATTAGTGTTTAATTTTTTTTTTTATAAATTCATAATACTATTTTTCTAAGTGGGCCGGTTGAAAATTTCCAAGGGGGTGGGGGTAAAAATTTCCAAAGGGTGTGGTCGAAATTTCCGATGAAAAATAACACTAAAAATTATTTTTTTCAAGTGGTGCGCCCGCCCACCCACGGCTTTGAGTGGGTACGCCCTTGAAGGTGATATGTCGTTTGGGTTATTCTTCTTTTCGAATGACGGTTTGGTTAAAGTCACGACCGGATTTTTTGAATGTTTTTGTTGATGATGGTTTAATGGGTATGTATGCATATTTCATTTGAATGTGTGTCCGTTCTTTTTGTCCTTTCTTTTATTTCAACTGAAAAGGTGGATGTGGTAATGTGTATGGTATATAACATGTTATGTAAATGAGTAAACTGCCATTTTGGTCCCTGTGGTTTGGCTAGTTTTGCCACTTTAGTCCAAATCTCAAACTTATTACATCCAGGGCCCTGTGGTTTGCATTTTGTTGCCATTTTAGTCCAAAACTCAAAATTTCTCATTTTTGACTGTTTTAAGGTCCCTTTTTTGTCCTTTAGTGCAGGGGTAGTTTGGTCATTTTAATTTATTTTTTTAATTAATTAAAACAAAATTAATTATATTATATATATATATATATATACATATACAGACATTCAATCAAACCTAACTAACACACACCGTACAATCAACTCATCTCCTCTGCAAACTACTCATCTCCTCTGCAAACCTCTCATCTCCTCCCTCACTACCATTCCGGCCACCACCTACACCCTTCAACACCACCACTCCGGCAACCGACACACTGGAACCACCCTCAACATTTTGATCGGAACTCTTCAACCCATGAAATCCTCCTTCAGATGTGAATTAACCCTCGCAGATCTCGATCATCGATTCATGTATCTAAGATCGTTGAGGATGTCGCGGCTAATTCAGAGAAACCCTAGATCTAGTTCGTCATCTATTGGCTAATTGATAGTTCTGGGATCTGTGCTTGAATTGTGGCTTCTGCTTCCAAGATCGTTGAGGATGTCGCGGTGGTTTGATGGAGGTGTCAGGGTGTTTGTTAGCCGTTGGTGGCGGTGGTGGTGCTGCTGGTGGTGTGAGGGTAGGAGATGAGTGGTTGTGGGTGTCGGTTTTGAAGATGAGGCCATCGAGGAGATTTTGGTGTTCAATATTGAGAATTCGGCAGTGTTCGATTTGAATGATTCTTGACCCAGTACCTGATGATGATATTGGGGATGATGATGATCAAAATGGCAGTGTTCGATTTGAATTTTGATCGGTTCTGATGTTGTGTTTTGAGTCGGTTTTTTGTTTTGTAACTTCAGATCTGAATTTGGTATAATCAATTATACATATGTGCAGGCTGTTCTTGATTTTCTGGATTTTTTGTTTTTTGTTTTTGATTTTCTTGAAGATGATGTTCTTGATTTTCTGGATTTTCTGGGTTTTGATGATGATGTTTGATGATGTTCTTGAAGATACAGATCTGAGCCTCGTTTCTTTTTACAAATCGGTTTTTGATTTTCTTGAAGATGATGTTCTTGATTTGCTGGATTTTCTGGATTTTGATGATGATGTTCTTGAAGATACAGATCTGAGCCTCGTTTTTTCTTGAAGATGTTCTTGATTTTCTGGGTTTTGATGATGAACTTTGAAGATGTTCTTGATTTTCTGGGTTTTGTTGTTGTTGAAGAAGATGTTCTTGATTTTATGGGTTTTGTTGTTGTTGTTGTTGAATTGCTTTAAATAAAACATAAATGACCAAAATACCCCTGCACTAAAGGACAAAATAGACAGCTCTCAACAGTCAAAAAGGGGGTTTTTTGGATTTTGGACTAAAATGGCAACAAAATGCAAACCACAGGGGCCCTGGATGTAATAAGTTTGAGATTTGGACTAAAGTGGCAAAACTGGCCAAACCACAGGGACCAAAATGGCAGTTTACTCTATGTAAATTTATGTAAATTTTGCAGGTTTGATTTGCAACGGTGGAATCTATTATGCGAAGTGGAGTTCATTGTTATCAAATATTGAAGAAGCTTTGTGTACATATATTAAATTATGGTATATAAACCTATAAGGTTAAATAGTGTGGGGTTGTGGTTGGGACATGATTTGTTACATATAGGAACACGAATGGAAAACTATACCACCCCTTTCTTGATCCACCATGGTTTGCATAGATTAAACCATGACAACCATGGTCCTCCTTTTCATTTTTCAATAAATCATTTCCTTTTTTTCTTTAGACAAAGATAAATTAAAATAAATAGGGTTATTGGATTTTATCATTGCTAATTATTGGCTATTGGCCGCTGCCACCCCCAACTATCACTTTAACGCCCGCCACCTCCAACTTAACACTTAGTGTGTTCTGTCACCACGTCGTTAACTGATCACTAACTTTTGATGATGTTACTATACATTTGGGGTGTCATAAGATCCTTAAAACCTTACTAAGATCCCTATGACACCCCCAAAAGTATAGTAACGGGATTTAAAGTTAGTGATCAGTTAATGATGTGGTAGCATAACACACTAAGTGTTAAGTTGGGAGTGACGGATGTCAAAGTGATAGTTGGGAGTGGCAGCGGCTAATAGCCAATAGTTTACGGTGATAAAATCCAATAACCCAAATAAATAAGGGGCTAGTGGTTTGGGTCATGACCACACCCTTAGGGTAGTTGTTTTGGATGGTGGATTAGAGGAGGGTTACATGGCACTGACGTGGAGGGTCATGGTGGTCACGAGGGTCATGACCACACCCTATAGCTTAAGATGGAGTCCGGCAATATGTATGACATGCGGTGGGCCTGTGCCATGAATTATGCTGTGACCCACGGGTCAGACCTTCATCCACAGTGGAGGTAATTGTGCCAGCTCTGATGTAAACTGTGGTCTGTGGCCCACGGTTCTGAACCGTGGTTGAAGCTGGGAAATAGGGGGGGCGCGAATATGATGTGTTTGGTGGGTTTTTATAAGAAAAAAACCCTGGTTTCTCATTATTATTCCACCAAGGATCAACTAGGGAAGCAAGGAGGCAACTTTTGGCACTCAAGTTCATCTTAATCATCCATTATCTCTCCATTCTTTACCGAATCAATCATGCAATACCTCATTATTCAAGCTTTTGAAGATCTTACTTGCGAGATGAGCGGTTAAACTCTTTTGGTTTCCTCCAGATGGAGGGTTTTTGTAAGTTAGATGATATTATGTGTTTGTGAGTATCGTTTAAACTCGGTGATCTAAGCATTCGATGCTTTTCACCTTTGATTTGACTAATCGATTGTAACTGATTGCACTTTGTTTAACCCTAGTTCTTAATTATTCAATTCCCGAGAGTTCTAGTAATTGGGATATATTTGCTATGGGATTAGGGTTGGTAATTGCAATTGATAATTATTTAATAACCTCCCGTTATGTATTGATCGGAGAACTTAGTCGTTGATTATCACAATTGGTTAATTAGGTTAAACACTTATGTCTATGCAAGTGTTTCGATTAAACACATAATTGAATCTAGCTGCAAAATCTAAAATCTGGAGGAACCAGTGTTTCTCTATTGATTTATTTCGCTTTTTAGTTCATCATTTAGATAATCAATCAAACCAACAATTGAGTTTTATTTTTTTAATAGTAGTTAATCAAAGCTGAGCATTACACTCTTTCCACAATCCTCCTTTGGTTCGATATCCGACTTACCCTATCTACAGAGTTAGTTGGTTTTTGCATGTTCTTCACGACAGACATCACTGCGCCGTCATTTATTTGAATATTAAAGTGTTTGGTGATCGTTTTAACGAGATTAAGGCATAATTACCTCAAAACAAGACGATTTTCAACCCGTTTAACTCATGTTATAAGTTTAACGCATTAAAGTTAATAGTATTGTACGAGATTTATCATATTATTATGATAATGGGATAAACTTGTTGTTGTGCATAAACTAGACGTGTGCATTGGTAGCATGGGCGGGAGGGGGCGGCCGACCCTCCGAACTTTTCGCTCAGTAGTGGAGAGTATGTAGTTTTCGTATAGAAATTTTTTAGTATATACGTTTTCGACCCCGGTTTTATAGAAATTTTGGGTATATATATTTTCGACCCCCGGTCCAAAATCTCAAGTTTCGCCACTTATTGGTAGTGTGCAAATAGATATAGGATTTGCTAACTGAAATGATATTGTTGATTTTGCTAGAATTATTGTTGAAGCATGTACACATCTTTCTTTTCCTTTGGTGTATCAATTATTAAAATTGAAATTAGTTTTGCGTGTTACATCGATTGATAGATATATTTATTTATTTATGGGTGGGCCATTTAGGTTTAGGTGTATCAATTTTGTGTTACGTTAGTGCCTTTTATATGGTTATATTTTAGTTGTTATAAGATAGGTCGGAAAAAACAATCACATTTTCTAGAAAAAAGGGTTTGCATGAAATAAACGTGAGTCTAGTGTCATGAAAAAGTGTAGAGAGAGAATATTAAATTTCATAGAAAAAAGGGTTTGCATGAAATAAACGTTAGTGTGTTGTCATGAAAAAAATGTAGCGAGAGAATATTAAATTTCAGGGGAAGCATCCACTAATAAGTGAATTTTGCCTAAGTAGTGTAAGAAGAATTATGATGATAACATGTGAGACTCCTAATAAGTAGGAATGAAGAGCATTTTGTTCCTTATAAATAAGAGTGAAAATGACATGTGGCACTCCTTTTGTTTTTTAAGGATACAACAAAAAAATCTATTACAAAAAAATCTAGCACAAAAAATCTAGTAAAAAAAAATCTATCACAAAAAAATATAGCACGAAAAAATTCAGCAAAAAATGTAGTACAAAAAAATCCATCAAAAAAAATGAGAAAAAAAACTTATGACAGAAAAATTCAGCACAAAAAATTTAGCACAAAAATATAGTACAAAAATCCAGCACAAAAAAATGTTATACAACATAGAAATACAACACATTTTAGTGGGTTTTTTTAGTTTTCATATTTTATATAGCAATATGGTACTCAAATTAAAGATAAAAAGACGCTCGATTTTACAGTGAAATTTTTATGAAAAAATAATGTCGTATAAAAAAATTATGAACGTTTAAAAAATGGGGGTTGAATATGCATGTGCCTTGCATGTGGAGAGAGAAAGTCTATAAATAGGATTATCCCAAGATACCCACTCCTCCTTTCTTATACACTTTCATCTTAACCATTGATTTGAAAAATAATTGATTAAGATTCATTCTCATCTTATTTAGGCAAAATAAACTTTTTATTTGATCTTAGCCCTTAAATTTCATTCATTTAATTGATATTTGGTATGTTTGGCAAAAGTAGCTGATGGCTGGTAGCTATAGTTTTTTAGATATATTTGATGTTTAACAGATTAGTTTGAGCTTTTAATAAAATGCATAAAATAACTAAAATGGACATAACTAAAAAATTTTAAGAGCTTGTTCATTAAAAAGTTCATTATCTTTAGAGGTTAAAAAAATCATTTTTTCCCTAAAAGCTTTTATCTCCTTCTAAACGCTACTAGTAGGAGCGTTTAACCAAAAGCTTCAAGCTGCTAATCTAAAAGTTTCAAGCTCCTTCAACCAAACAAGTTTTTTTTTATTGAATATGAGTTTTTTCTTAAAAGATTAAAGCTAGAGGCTCCTAAAAGCTTCATGCCAAACATACCCCTAAGTCTTGTTTGGTTGAAGGACCTTGAAACTTTTAGGTTAGGAGCTTGAAGCTTTTGGTTGAACACTCCTACTAGTAGCGTTTAGAAGGAGCTACAAGCTTTTAGGGGGAAAATGACTATGGGTAAATTACTTTTTGAGTCCCTGTGTTTTAGGGGTTTTAACCACTTGAGTCGAAAATCAAAATGTTTAACGCCCTGAGTCCCTATAGCCACTTTTCTTAACCATTTGAGTCCAAATTTTTAGCACAGTTAGAATTCTATTGCTAAGTTTTGTTAAATGACCAAATTACCCCTATAATAAAAAATAATAAAAAATATTTATATTTCTCTCTCTCTCTTACATCTCTCTCTCCCCTCAACTGTTGAACTCCTAAAGCCATCGCAGGGACAACATTGTTATGCCTCACCTTAATCATCTTAATCATCCGCGTAAACTCCCTCTCATCATTTGCATTCTTGATCTCCGGAAATGATCTCAGATCACGAAATGAATCCAGATACCAATCCCTCACCTTACAACCAAAACCACGCACAATTAAACATAATCAAAACCCATAAAACAGAATTTGCAGACACATTGAACAACTCCCTAAGAAAAAAATACTTGTTCTTGAACCCTCAATTCACTGTTCTAACATAAAGATGCATGTGTTTCAAGAACATAATGTCATGATCATTGTACATACCCAAATTCCAATTCTACCACAATCCCATGATAAAGATAACAACTTTTACAAAACCCACAACAGAAAAAGTAAAAAAAAAAAACAAAATCAATACGAAATTGAGGTTAATTATATTAAAAAATCCAAATTTTACCACAAACCCATGATAAAAAATAATAACTTTTACAAAACCCACAATAGAAAAAACCCAAAATCACAACCAAATTGATGTCAGTTATACGAAACAATCCAAATTTTACCACAAACCCATGATAAAAATAACAACTTTAACAAAACCCACAACATAAAAACCCAAAATCATAACCAAACTGAAGCCAATTATGAAAATTAAACATACTTTAACAACATCAGGCTTTTCAGACAACCCATAAGGAAACGATTCGAGTTCAATTGCACGTCTATCGATCCGAACATGGAGTTCTCTGTGATGAAATTGAGCCGCTAAGATCATATTACGTTCCGATTGTACGCAGGGGCGTACCCACCCTAAGCCAAGGGTGGGCGGGCGCACCCCATGAAAAAATATTTTTTAGTGTTATTTTTCGCCGGAAATCCCGACCGCACCCATTGGAAATTTTCACTCGCACCCCTTGAAATTTTCAACCGCCACACTTAGAAAAAAAATAATTATTAACCAGTTATTCACTTAATTATTTAATCCAATCAAAGCCCAATCTGCAATCAATTTTTATTAACACAAGCCCAAACCCAAACTAAAGAAATTTGAACTAAATAAAATAACCCAAACCCATCCACCCATTCCATTTCCAAATCCCGCCCCCCAAAAAAACTCCCAGCGACTTGACGCAACTTCTCACGACCTGGTGACTTTTTTTTACCGGAAAAACCAAAATTCCGGTTGGACCGACCCATATTACGTCTGAATTCCAATATAGAACTAGTATGGTTTATTTATTTATTTATTATTTTGTTTTATGTGATGATTATTAGGAGAAAATATAGATGTGCAAGGGTTTAATATTTTTTTGATTTTTTTGTTTTTCTAGACTTGAAGTTAAATGATTTTGTTGTTTTATTTATAGCTTTTTTGTTTAAATGATTAGTTACAAGTAATCAACATTTAATATTAGGGCTTGAATGTTTAAAAATATAATTGAAAGTTATGGGCTATGGTTGAACATGATTGTTCATTTTGTTTAAGTGTTTAGTGTTGTTATATGAACTTATGGAGCAAATTATATGTGTTAGGAACAATGAGTAAGAATGTAATGAACTTATGGCGTGTTTAGTATCTTTAGATGATATTTTGGATATATTTAAAAAAAAAAACATGTAGGGCACAATTTTAAATACTTTTGTAATTTATAATGACGTTTGACGTGTTTTTGATGATTTATAAATTTTAGTTTGATATTCTTTTATCTTACATGATCCGACCCGACCCGCTATGAACCGATATTTTTATACAGCTAGGGGCCTAAAATTTTTGAAAATATTTTGCACCCCCAGGAAAAAATTCCTAGGTCCGCCACTGATTGTACGGACCCAAAATCCAACATGCAGTGTAAACTGACAGCCATCTGTTTCATGGATCCCCATTTGTGGACCTCATCGATTAGGGTCCTGGAGAAGCTGTCGTAGAGCTTCTTGGGGGCCATAATTGTGCAGGTTGGGGTGAATTATTTGTGGGTGGTGATTAATATTGCTGGTTTGTGATCAATTTAGCGGATAAATTGAGGAATTTGGATTGTGTAGGCATGTGAGTTTGAGGGGATTAAAGAAAGGTTTCATATTTTGTTGTGTGAATTGGAGGAATTGATACAAGAATTTGTGGTGTTTAAGCCATTGATGGTACTGTGTGTTTTGGTGGTGTAGTGTAGATGGTGAGAAGACGGAGGTGGTTTAGAGAGAGAGAAATATGAGATAGAAAGTTGCAAATTTTTTTATTAAGAGAGATGTATAAGAGAGAGAGAGAAAAATCTAAATAATTTTTTTCTTATTTTTTAATTATAGGGGTAATTTGGTCATTTAACAAAACTTAACAACAGAATTTTAACTGTGTTAGAAATTTGGACTCAAATGGTTAAGAAAAGTGGTTATAGGGACTCAGGGCGTTAAACATTTTGATTTTGGACTCAAGTGGTTAAAACCCCTAAAACACAGGGACTCAAAGAGTAATTTACCCAATGACTATTTTAACCTCTAAAGATAATAAACTTTTTAATGCATAAACTTTTTAAATTTTTTGTTATGTCCGTTTTGGTCATTTTATACATTTTATTAAAAGCTCCAGCTACTCTACCAAACACCAAATATATCTAAAAAGCTACAGCTACAAGCTATAACTATCAGCTACCAGCTTCCAGCCACTAGCTACCAGCTTCTAGCCACCAACAAATTTTGCCAAACATACCCATAATCTAACTCGACATAAATAGTTAGATATTATATTTAGAACATTTAAACTGACATTAATATATAATCAATTTTCATTTTCAGTAGATAATGTCTCAATGATAATTAGATGTAATAGGAGACCAATGGGAGATGTAATAGGAGAATAATGGGGTGGTGGTTAATTGTCAAAACTTAAACATCTTTAAAGAAAGAAGTTTTAGATTCAAGTCCTAGATACAAGGAATAAAAAAATTTGTTGTTAAAAAAGATGTAGTAGAAAAGAAAAATAATTAGATATTATATTTAGAACAACAGTGGTCAAATCAAAAGAACAATAGTTAGATATTTATATTTAAAACAAGTAGTGATGCATTGCGACGGAATTCGGTCGATATGTTTGAAAATTCAATCGGTATTGATTTAGTTTGTTATGGTATAGATACGACATTTATAACAACTCTCCTAACTAATTTTCGACACCCCTAATATATTTAAAGTATCCCTATATGTCTTAAAATACACCCCAATTGCGAAAACCGAGCCCAAATATCCTTATATAATTAAAAATAAAATAAAAACCAGAAAATAGTGTCGCTCGCGGGCCGCGAAGACCCCTTAGGGATCTTACGCGGGGCGCGACAGCTCGTCACCAGGACGCATCCCGGTGCTGCTACGTGTCGGACGTGTGTCGAAGCTAGATCAGTGACTGGGCCAGGCTAGGGCCTACCCAGCCTACGTCACGGGCCGCGTAGCCCTTGGCTACAGCCTTTGCGGGGCGCGACAAAGTGTCAGACAGACACTATAAATAGAGGGGATCGGCTGATCATTCGAACTCGCTCACAATTTCTTTCTCTCTCGAATTTCATAAGTGTAGAAGTAATTTTCGGGTATAATATCCCCTAATTAGCGAAGCCCTGCCTCGTTGTAAGTATCATAACCCCGGTTACGTATTAGATACGCTGCCCAATTGATCCAGGGTTCCGTAACGGCTGTCGTGGTTCTGCCCGACGTAGTCGTTGGAATGCCGTCTCGTGGAGGGTACTACTAATGTAAATATTGGGTTATTATACTAACGCGTGTGCATTTGTGTAATTTATAGATAATCACCAGGAAATCCTTAAAGAAAACCCTAAGACAGCAATGTGAGTAATCTCCTTTTTGAAAACTGTTTTTACAAAACCTCAAATGATTTACATTATATTAAACAGTGATTTAGTATTTGTATTATACAATTATCGTCGGTATGTTGGGGTTTTGTATACAAAATTTGTTACTACATTGTGAGTAGTAACATGACCATAAGTCGGGTTGACAGTACCGTGGGTGGTAATTGAAGTAGATGGAAACAAATGTAATTGCGCGACCACCCTCAACACTGTACAATGGTTTTACTTAACTTGATTAAACTGGGATTCACTCACCAGTATTTCCCACTGACAAAATGTTTTTAAACGCGTTTCAGATAACAAAATGTGAAAGCCAAATAGAAGCCAGCTGGACAGCACTGAAGGCTTGGAAAAGTGGCTATAAAGTTACCTAAAATAAAGAGATGTTTTATTTAAATAAAATAGGGTTTATCCCTATGAAAAATGTGTGTACTTGAATCTTGGGATTTTCCCATTTGTTTAATATATTAAAAGCATGGTATTTTACTCTGATAAAATATTTCCTAACTACGGTCCTGATGTAAATTCCGCTGCCAAAATGATAAATATCGATACCACCGAAAATAGCCGCGGCCGCCCGTTCCCGGGTAATTAGGGGACGGGGGTTGCGACAGAAGGTGGTATCAGAGCTAAGCCACTGATTCAGCCATAGAAGTGTTCTGCTGACACCAAGATATTATTCAAGATGTTAGGAAATAAATTGCGGAAATACGTGCATATCTGTATATTATCATTGTGTGTTATTTGACTATTTGTTAGTTTACAGTATGAGTGACCAAGGACCTTCCGACGCCTACCGTCAGTTGTCCAGCTCACCTAGGAGCGAAGGCACCTCTTCACAGCCTGCCCTCTTAGGGTATCCAACTGATAATGAAGATGAGATATTCGTGTTTAAGGCTCAGTCTGAAGAGTCATTCCCTTCTAAAAAGAGAGGATGGTTCAGTAGGGGAGCGCATGAACGTAGGAAGAGAATGAAATAGTTACAACAACAGCGTGCTGTAGCAGCCGCCAAGAGAGAAACAGATGCTCACACCTAGGATATGCTCAATAGGAGTCTAGCAAATTTTCATATCCTAGCAACCACAGCTGCCGACCCTAACCTGGAGCAACTCATAGCACCCCAGCCCTTACCACTGTTTCCCACCCAGCCAATGGAAATTGAGAACAATCCGGAAAATCAAATCCCAATACCTGATTTCAACCCAGATGAGATACCTAGAATACCAGCACCCAATCCCTTAGACCCAAACTACGACCCGTGGTTTGACGACCATAGGGATTACCAGCAACGCTACCCCATACAAGAAGACGAACCCATGCCAAACCTACCAGCCTACCCAGATTTGGACCCTCTGGATCCCTACTATGATAATGAGCAATACATTAGGGAAATTCTAGAGAATCCTTATCCTTACCAAGAACCCATGCCCCCGTTCCCAAACCCAGTACCAGCCCCTGCACCCCCAATGAGTGCAGAGAATGTGCAAGAACTCTGAACCTTTGGTGAGGAGATTTTGGAAGGTAGTGACAGGATGAGGCAGATCGGAGAACGACTCGTCTGGAAGTATGACGAGCGTAATATGAAGTTCTGGATGAACCCATATCAGTGATGGTGATAGTAATAGTAATAATAATAAAATAATAATAATAATAATAATATAATATGTGTGTATGTTTGAAAAAAAATTATATATATATATATATCTAGATAATAGCTATGGATACATAATAGTATTGTAATTTTAATTTCCAGTTCCAGTTTGTATTAGATGCATAATATATAAGAAAGAGTAAGTCGCAATGCTCGACGATTTTGATCAATATGCGTGTTGTGTGATTGATTAAATATTATCTTGTGATATTAATATGTGGCAAATGTTTAAAATTCAGATGGACAACGAAGTGAACCAGGAAAACCAGAATGACAATAACCCGAACCACGATAATAATGGAAACCCAGTGGATAACAGTGTCATTCAACACATAGTGGCACAAGGAATAATAGATGCAATGCCATATATTATTAAAACGGTTAAGAAAGAAGAAAACAAAAGTGATCATGGCAGTAAACGACCAACTGAACCAGAACATAGCGTAAACAATGGACCCATACTTCAAGTGCCCATTCACAAAAGAAGAAGAACCATGTCTTATGGTTGTTCTTATAAAGAATTCTGGTATTGTAAACCAATGGAATTCTCGGGCAATGAAGGGGCCGTTGCAGCTTTACGCTGGATAGAAAAGACTGAGGCTGTCTTAAAAATAAGCAAGTGCGCAGAAGAGGATAAGATAATGTTTGCTTCCAATCTGTTTAAGAATTCGGCCTTAGAATGGTGGACACTATCCTCCAGTCTAGGGGAAGTGGCAGGGTTTACAATATGGAATGGGAGGAATTTAAGAACATAGTAGAAAGGAAATTCTGCCCTCCCAATGAAAAAGAACAGATAGCAAATAAGTTCTTAAACCTTAGAATGACTGGAGTGGATAGTAAGCGTTATACTACGTTATTCTTTGAATATGCTAGAATAGTACCAACCTTTGAATCACCAGAACCAATATTAATCTCCCGTTACATCTGGGGATTAATAAGTGAGATTAGGTATGTAGTCAAGGCGGCTAGACTTCAAACTATAGAAGAAGTTGTAGAACTAGCAAATACCTTGACAGATGAGTTAGTACGTACACGAGAAGAAGACCAGAGGAGGAGCCTAGCTCAAAGGCTTACCCAAGAATTTCGTTATGGAAATTCCAACCGTGGGAAAAATGTAGGTTCTACCTCTGCACCCTACTGCAAGGCCTGCAAGAAGAAGCATTCGGGAAAATGCTCCACTTACTACAATTTCTGCAAGATACCAGGACACAAGGAATAAGATTGTAGGAAGAAACCTAATAATGGAATGTGCTTCAACTGTGGAGAAAAATGTCATATCAAGCCGAACTGTCCAAAACTAGTTCCAGCCATGAACAAGAAGACTATTAAGAATGCTAGGGCATTTGTTCTGACTGCGGAAGAAGCAAATGTCACGGCCCTAGCCCTGGTTTGACCCGGTCAGAAGCCGCGGGACAGGAACCCGTGGTATTTATTAATTAATGTGACAACGGAAGATTTTAACAGGATCTTTAAAACTTGAAATGCCCGATTATTTTATTTCATAATTAGGGATAAACACCGTAATTTACAATAGAGTGATTTCACTGGGAAATCTTTAGTTTACAAAACATGTTTCTTTATTTATATTGAGCCACTTCCTTAAGCTTGTAGTGCTTCACGGCACTTTTTCCTGGATCACAACAGATCACCTGAAACATGTTTGAAAAAGGTTTTGTCAACAGGGAAATACTGGTGAATCATTCTTTTTACTAAAAACGACGCTTTGTTATAATTTACAGTATTAAGAGCGATTACAATGTTTCTATATATCAACCATCTACCCACGGTATTTGTCACTCGACCACCTATTGGCTATCTCGTTGTCCAATTGTGTCTGTGACTATGGTCATATCATCCCTTGGCTAACCCGTTGTCCAATGGTGACGGTTATAATGTAATGTATACAAAACGCCATATACCGGCTGTAATTTGGAGATTACAAAGACTTAATCCCTGTAATTATAACTTTGAAAACAATCATGATTTTGAAAGTAATTTGGTAAAAAGAGAATGACTCACATTGCAGATTACACGGACAGAGTTTAGCCTACTGATTAGCCTGTTAACCTAATTTAAATAACAATGCACACGAACTAGGTTAGTAACTAATACAACATTTACGATAACTCACGAGATTAAAACCTTCACAACGAATGACAAAGTGCGATACTTAAACATCCATCGAATTCACGACGAATGACAAAGTATAAACCCTAATTTGAGCAGAACTTAAATATTCATCGGATAGTTTCAATCGATCGGACATTGAATCGTATCAGCGATCGAGTTATTACCCTGTTTCTGCGGCATCGTTTCGTGTTCGTGTGTGTGTTTTTATAGTAAATGGACGATATCTCGTAGCATGAATTGAATTTTAACGTCGAAACAAGTGAACTGTTCAAACCCCAAACCCCTGTATTTATACCCCACTTTGGACCCGCCCGCGTGTCGCGACAGGATCCCCTGGACCTGTCGCGTGTCGCGGGGGATACCAAAGTAGGGTAGGCATGCTTGGTCACCAGCTTAGGCCTGCTGAGTCGACGTTTCGTAGAAATTTGATTTTGACAACGAATTATGAAGATAATTCTGATTAGGGAATACCCCCCCCCTTTGAGTTTTAGGGGCCCTGATCCTAATTTCAATTGTTCTGAAATTTTTAGGGTTTATGCAGGATCATTTGGGGGTCTCAATTATGGTTTCCTATTAGACAAAATATAATAAGAAATAATAGTTTTGATGAGAGTTGTTACAGCAAAGATGATCCCGGACGTGATAGCCGGTACGTTTTTAGTTAATGATGTTTTTGCTAAAGTATTATTTGACTCTGGTGCGAACCAAAGTTTTATTAATACTTCATTTTGCAAACTTCTCAATCAACCATTAATTAAACTCCCACGAGAATGTCTAGTAGAGATAGAAAATGGAGAAACCATTAAGATTTCTGAAATCTTGCAGGGAGCAAGAATAGAATTTTTAAATCAAAAGTTTATTGCAAACCTTTATCCAATGAATCTGGCAGGATTTGATGTTGTATTAGGAATGGATTGGTTAATAGCCAATAAAGCCAGTGTTTTATGTGATCAAAAGTCAATCCAAGTAAATTCACCAAGGGGTGAAAAGATCACAATTAAAGGAGATAAGCCATCTAGATCCACAAAATTCATCTCTGTCATGAAAACAACAAGTTATATAAGAAAAGGGTCATTAGTGTATTTGATTTCTATAATCACTAACACTAAAAGAAAAGAACTGAAAGATATTCCAGTAGTATCTCAGTTTCCAGAAGAATTACCAGGACTACCACCGGACAGGGAAATTGAATTCAGAATTCATCTACTACCAGGAATAGCACCGATTGCCAAAGCACCCTACCATTTGGCACCCACAGAAATGCAGGAACTGAAGAAACAATTAGATGAATTGTTGGAGAAAGGATTCATACAGTCAAGCTCATCACCATGGGGAGCACCAATTTTATTTGTTAAGATAAAAGACGGATCAATGCATATGTGCATTGACTACCGCGAATTGAACAAGGTCACGATTAAAAATCGGTATCCATTACCGAGAATCGATGATTTGTTTGATTAGTTGCAAGGAGCTCGATTTTTCTCAAAAATCGATTTACGGTCAGGATATCATCAATTAAAGGTACAGGAAGATGACATTCCTAAGACCGCATTTAGAACAAGGTATGGCCATTATGAATTTACTGTCATGCCATTTGGTTTAACCAATGCCCCAGCCGCATTCATGGACATGATGAACCGAATATGTAAGTCATATTTGGATAAATTCATAATAGTCTTTATAGATGATATTCTCATTTACTCTAAGAATAAAGAGGAGCATGCAAAGCATTTACACACACTTCTAAGTCTATTGAGAAAAGAAAAGCTTTATGCAAAATTTTCAAAGTGTGAGTTTTGGTTAGAACAAGTACAGTTTCTTGGACATCTAGTCAATCATGAAGGAATTCATGTAGATCCCACCAAGATCGAGGCAATTACCAAATGGAAAACCCCTGAGTCACCAACTGAGGTTAGAAGTTTCTTAGGATTGGCCAGTTATTATAGAAGATTTATTCGAGATTTTTATAGAATAGCCATTCCCTTAACTAAGCTAACCTGTAAATCTATTAAGTTTGAATGGGGACCAAAACAAGAAGAAGCCTTTAGAATTCTTAAGCAAAGACTAACCAATGCACCCATACAAGCGTTACCAGAAGGAACTGAAAACTTTGTAGTCTATTGTGACGCTTCTAAGTTAGGTTATGGATGTGTATTGATGCAACGTCAAAAAGATATAACAGCTTATGTTTCTAAGTGTTTGACCTGTTCGCAAGTTAAAGCTGAACATCCGAAACCCTCAGGTTTATTGCAGCAGTTAGAAATGCCAGTGTGGAAATGGAAATTGATAACAATGGATTTTGTTACCAAATTACCCAAAACTAGGAAAGGTAATGATACAATCTGGGTTATTGTAGACAGGCTAACTAAGTCAGCTCATTTCTTACCTATGAAGGAAACTTTCAGTATGGAACAATTAGCTAAGTTGTATGTAAATGAAATAGTTTCATTACATGGAATTCCTTTATCAATTGTTTCTGATAGAGATAGCCGTTTATCTCTCATTTTTGGACAAGTTTCCAAAAAGCAATGGGAAACAAGTTGAATCTAAGCACAACCTATCATCCTCAAAAGGACGGATAAAACGAAAGGACAATTCAGACAATGGAGGACATGCTTAGAGCTTGTTTAATTGATTGCGGAGGTAATTGGGACGATCATTTACCATTAATAGAATTTTCTTACAATAACAGCTATCACACAAGTATCAACGCTGCACCATTCGAAGCACTTTATGGACGAAAGTGCCGAACCCTAGTCTGTTGGGCAGAAATTGGAGAAAAGCAACTATCCGGACCTGAGATAGTGCAAGAAACAACCGACAAAATCATGCAAGTCAATGAACGAATGAAAGCAGCACGTGACCGACAAAAAGTTATGCTGATAACAGACGAAAGCCATTGGAATTTCAGGTAGGAGACAAAGTGTTATTGAAAGTCTCTCCTTGGAAAGGAGTGGTAAGATTCATCAAAAGGGGAAAGCTAAGCCCCAGGTATGTTGGACCATTTGAGATTATTAGAAGAATAGAACCTGTAGCCTATCAGCTATAACTGCCAGAGGAAATGGCAGTAATACATGATGTATTTCATGTATCTAATCTCAAGAAATGCTTAGCTGATGAATCACTTATAGTACCTCTTAAGGATATAGAGATAAATGAACAACTTAAATTTGTAGAAGCCTTTACAGATTGAAGACAGGAAAATTAAGAACCTCAAGCACAAGAGACTAGTTCTGGTCAAAGTGAAATAGGACTCCAAAAGAGGACCAGAATACACATGGGAGTTTGAATCAGAAATGCAAAGGAAATATCCACACCTGTTCCATTAGATCTATAGGACGCGTTCTAAAACAAGGTGGGGAGGATATAACAACCCACCTAACTAATTTTCGACACCCCTAATATATTTAAAGTATCCCTATATGTCTTAAAATACACCCTAATTGCGAAAACCGAGCCCAAATACCCTTATATAATTAAAATAAAATAAAAACCAGAAAATAGTGTCGCTCGCGGGCCGCGAAGACCCCTTAGGGATCTTACGCGGGGCGCGACAGCTCGTCACCAGGACGCATCCCGGTGCTGCCACGTGTCGGACGTGTGTCGAAGCTAAATCAGTGACTGGGCCAGGCTAGGGCCTACCCAGCCTACGTCACGGGCCGCGTAGACCTTGGCTACAGCCTTCGCGGGGCGCGACAAAGTGTCAGACAAACACTATAAATAGAGGGGATCGGCTGATCATTCGAACTCGCTCACAATTTTTTTCTCTCTCGAATTTCATAAGTGTAGAAGTAATTTTCGGGTATAATACCCCCTAATTAGCGAAGCCCTGCCTCGTTGTTAGTATCATAACCCCGGTTACGTATTAGATACGCTGCCCGATTGATCCAGGGTTTCGTAACGGATGTCGTGGTTCTGCCCGACGTAGTCGTTGGAATGCCGTCTCAGGGAGGGTATTACTAATGTAAATATTGGGTTATTATACTAACGCGTTTGCATTTGTGTAATTTCTAGATAATCACCAGGAAATCCTTAAAGAAAACCCTAAGACAGCAATGAGAGTAATCTCCTTTTTGCAAACTGTTTTTACAAAACCTCAAATGATTTACATTATATTAAACAGTGTTTTAGTATTTGTATTCTACAATTATCGTCGGTATGTTGGGGTTTTGTATAAAAAATTTGTTACTACATTGTGAGTAGTAACATGACCACAAGTCGGGTTGAAAGTACCGTGGGTGGTAATTAAAGTAGATGGAAACAAATGTAATTGCGCGACTGCCCTCAATACTGTACAATGGTTTTACTTAACTTGATTAAACTGGGATTCACTCACCAGTATTTCCCACTGACAAAATGTTTTTAAACGCGTTTCAGGTAACAAAATGTGAAAGCCAAATAAAAGCTAGCTGGACAGCAATGAAGGCTTGGAAAAGTGGCTATAAAGTTACCGAAAATAAAGAGATGTTTTATTTAAATAAAATAGAGTTTATCCCTATGAAAAATGTGTGTACTTGAAACTTGGGATTTTCCCATGTGTTTAATATATTAAAAGCGTGGTATTTTACTCTGATAAAATATTTCCTAACTACGGTCCTGATGTAAATTCCGCTTCCAAAATGATAAATATCGATACCACCGAAAATGGCCGCTACCGTCCGTTACCGGGTAATTAAGGGACGAGGGTTGCGACAACATTTGATATTGATTATCGATGTTAATATTCGGTTCAAATAAAATATATAAAATAAAAAAAGCACGCATATAACTATAAGGACATACTACTTAACTTTGTTAAAATTAAATTCTTACGTAGGAATTATATATTTTAAACACCTTTCCTTTTATTGAAATGGATTGGTTTATGTGAATATATAAAGGGTGTGGCTAAATGCACCTCCATTTTTACTGTTTACACCTCTCATTCTAAAAATATCATTTTTATAATTTTTTAAATTTCACCCTTTACCTTTTATATATTATTATTTTGTCCATTTTTTTTGTTCATTCCATGTTTGTTCTTTATCAATTATTGCATGACTAATACTAACATACAAATTATCGAAATCAAGCCTTAATTACAAATTCTAACATCATGTCATTTGAAAAATTAGTGGAGGTAATAATGGCTGATTAATCACGGTAAGCTTAGACTCATATTGTTGGATGATTAATCACAGCAAGGTCCGTGTTTACCAATTTGTTGCAGCAAACATGTTGAGATAAAAAAAAATGGTTACTTCAAATGTAGAAAACAAATATTGTTGGAAGCTTGAGGTATTTGGAATTGGCATCAGTTTCTGTTGTTTACCAACTTGCTTTAGCAAACATGTTAAGATAAACCAAAATAATAAACCGAATATGCAAAACAATTTTAGGTTGTGCAATGCCGCCTCAGATGAAGTGTCAACTTATCTAGTTATTACATTTAATGGCATAACCGAAATATAATATATATTAATATAAGGTCTCTGGTAACATGAAGTATTAACCAATTAGAGTTAACATATACATAAATTAATATTTGGCAGAAACCAAATAAGAGTTGACATATAAAGAAAACAATCAAATTGAAAGAATTGTATAAATATCGAGAAGGCTCCACAAATTAAAAGTTTGATGAAACTAAAAAATGCAGAAAATTGTTTCTTCAAATTCTTTCAATCGGTGTGGAATTTTTTAATGTAAATTGATAAAATTTATGGAAAGTGGATAACCTTAGAAACGTTACGGATGTTTCCGGATGCAAATTTTTAATAAATAGAAAATATAAGATTTGATTGTATTTATTTAAAAACTTGAAGGGGGGAGTGCATCCAGTAAAAATAGAAAAAATGGGAGTGCATTTAGCAACACCCATATATAAAACCATAGGCATAATTAAGCCGACTCTTTCTTTCTCTCTCCGTAAACTATCCCATTTCTTTATCTCTCTAAGGCCACCCGGGGTGGTCACGTTATGAAGCCCCATCACTCGTGGAACTATCACTCTACACCGCCGCCAGTCATTTCTATCACTCGTGGAACTATCACGCGTGGAGTGGGTAACGCGTTGTAAATCAAAAAAAGGAACATGTATCTTGTACATTGTGCATTAATATTTGTACATTGGAATCCCTATCACTAGTGATACCACCCCTCCTACATTTCTATCACTATCACTAGAATATTGGGTGCCACATGGCATCATTTGATTGGTTGCTTCCATCACTGGAATCTATCACTAACAAACCACCCCTACCCCCCCTAAACACTATCTTGTTACCTCACCATCACATCCATCATCACCATTTATATCCCAATTTCCATAACACAAATCAATCTAGATCACATGGACGACGAACACTTGGAAATGTGTGAAGATGACGTCGGCCGTGGAGCAGCTATTAAGTTAAGAAACTTTGCCGGTGCCGGTGAGTATGTCCTCAAAAACATATTCCAAAATGTTATGGTTTTCTTTAAATCACAGCCTCGCCAGAACGTCGTGTTGGTCGTATGCAAATCATAGCAGATGGCACCGTGCGGAGGCCTACACCAAATTAGAGGGTCTTCATTGGAGACTGATATTCAGTGGCAATATGGCGAGTTACTCGATGTTTCACCAGCCCGACGATTGAGATCGCCGGTGAGCAAAGATACGTAATCGACTTGTAGATGTGTCCATGTATGAAAGGCAGAAGGAAAGAAAAAGTCAAAGGTAACCTATATGATGAGTTGATTAAATGACATTCTAGCAAATAATAAACTTAGAGTTGATTAAGGGGCTGTTTGGCTAAGCTTTTCAAAACTCCTTATTTGCTTTTCTGAAAAGCAAATAAGCAAATAAGTAGTTTTGAAAAGCTTTAAAATAGAGCTTTTCAAAATGACTTATTTGCTTATTTGCTTTTCAGAAAGCAAATAAGCAAATAAGGAGTTTTGAAAAGCTTAGCCAAACAGCCCCTAAATGGCATTCTAGCAGATAATAAACTTAAAACTAAGGCTTCTATGTGTTAAGGGCACTTTTGTAATTTTCTTTATTAACATTGTAGCTAGCAACTTGTTTAATTATCTATACTATATTATAATGCATGAGAGATGGACATTTTAAGATACCCAAAAAAAATAAGAATTTTTCCCTCTTAATTTGAAAATACACCCCTAAAACGAGGGTAAAATGGTCTCTTAGACAACAATTATATTTTAGTCACTTATCTTATTACACTTAAATCGCTGAGTTTTAACATAATTATAGGTAATTTGTTACACTTTTCCTTCTCGACCACAAACTTTTAATTCTTTTACGTACGCTTGTCATATCTTATAAACTATAATGTTTTAAAAAAATCCAAAAGTACCGTGACGACCTACTCATGTTTGTCGACGTTTCGATAGTTGTCTTGTTCAGTATTGACGTGTGGATTAAAAGATACAAGTAGATGATGACTTAGTGTATAAGTGATTAAAGTCCAACGTACTTAGTCATATCTTAGAATGTCTAATAGCTACAAAATGTCAAGTGATTAAATACCATCCATTTGATCATCTCATGTAGATTACACTTTAATCCCTCATCTTTAATAAAATTATAGATAATTAGTTAGTAGTTACAGTTTATCCCGTTATAAAAAAACTAACCCCCACGACATTTAAATGGTCATAACTTTTTGGGACGTTTTTTTTAAATTACACTATATAAACGAGTATTTTATTCTCTGTAATTTGAGTATAGTAATGCTATATTTTTTAATTAGAAAAACTGATATGTTATGTGATTAACATTGTCTAAGAGTGAGTAATAACTTAATCGTTAACTGAAACCGAACCGAAATCAACAAAAAACTAAATTAACTAAAAACTGATTAACCGAAACCCTAATTAACCAAAAACGGTTATCGATTTTTTTTGTACCCTGATCTAACCAAAATTAACCGAACCGAACCATTCGTATATTTCCATATATTTCTAGCTTTTATACCTTCAGTTCATGTATTTCATATTTATACCCCCATTTTATGTATTTATACATCCATTTCATGTATTTATACATCCATTTCATGTATTTATACTTAATTTTCATGTATATCTAATCAAATGTGTTAGCCCAAGTTTGGTTTTGGCTATTAACCGAAAATAAATGAATCAAACCAAAAATCGTCAATCTAACAGAAAAACCAAACCAATTAACCGAAAACAGATTGGTTTATAAAATAGACTAATCTATGACCTCGATTTCGGTTGAGGATAATAATCTAACCAATCGAACAATGTACACCGTGGCAGTGTTTGTGTTTCCCACCGCATCATACGTGCACCTATCGGTTATTAACCAAAACCGGTTATTAGTGAGCAAAAACTAGATCGTTAACCTAAACCAAACCAAAAACAGACGAAACCAAACCGAAATCAACCAAAAACTGAATTAATCAAAAACCGATTATCAACTCTTTTGTACTCTCGTTTAACCAAAATTAGCTTAACCGAACATAATCATTCATATTTTCATATATTTCTAGCTTTTATACCTCCAGTTCATATATTTCATATTTTATATCTCCATTTCATACGTTTATACTTTCATTTCGTGTATTTATAAGAAAAGTTTTAGCCCAAGTTTGGTTTTTGCTATTAACTGAAATTAAATGAACCAAACAAAAAACCGTCAATCTAACCGAATAAACCGAAGTGAGTAACCGAAAATCGATTGGTTAATAAATAGACTAACCTATGACTTTGGTTTTGGTTTTGGTTTTGGTTTTGGTTTCGGTTGAGAATAATAACCAAACCATGCACAACACAATGAAATGGATTACCTGATTACTTTGCTTTTGATGTATATCTATCTCAATGATGCTACAATAAATATTATATGAATAAGAAAACTACAAAAAAACAAGTATCGCAATGTGATGTATCGCCCCCGCCGCATTACGCGGACATCCTGCTAGTATATATAATACTAGAGGATGGTCAAATTAAAATACTATTTTAACAAAAAAAACAGTAGTAATCAATATAAATTTGATATAATATCTGATCAGTTTTTAAAAAAAGGGTAGACTAATAACTTTAGTCCTATTAGTTATATGGATATCTCTGTAATATGTTAACTGAATTTGTTTAGTTACACTTCGCATATGATATTTTTCAATAGGAAAATCGTTTTCCTTCCATTGTCCCTCAATCTCCGTCTTAAAACTATTGTTCTTTAGTTAAAAATTATTTTTCATCTTTCGTTCTAGCATAACAGCACGTGCAGTTCGAAACTAGCACAGTCATAACCAACACAAACTGGTTAGATATTAGCACAAACAGTATTGAAACCAGTTAGCACATACAATTTCAAAATCATCACAAGTAGAACCAACTCAAAAAAGTTAAAAACTAATACCAACACAACCAACAAGATCGAACCCAATACATAGGCTTGTAACAAACCGAACGTTCATTAACTGTTCGTGAACTTGTTCAGCGGGAAGTTCGTTTATTAATAAACAAACAAAGAAGAACAAAAAATTTTGTTCGTGTTTAATTAAATGAACGAACATGAACACACCTTCTGTTCGTTCATTAACGTTTGTGAACGTTCATTTATGTTCGTAAACGTTCGTTTAAATTTTAGTAAATACTTAAATAGTTATATTTATATGAATATTAGTTTTTCTAACTATTTAGATAAATATAACTAATTAGTAATTAAGTTTTCTAGTAAAAATGACATTTTAAATTTTTTCTTAGATCGTTACTTAATATTAATATATAAACCTACCGAATTTTAGCATCTATGAACCCAAATTTAGATGTGTTTTCGGATAAACTGTAATATATATTAGACTTCTTTGTTTATGTTCACTAATGTTAAATTGTGTTTGTTTATATTTGTTCAGTTACGTTCATTTGTGTTCGTTTATGTTTGTTCAATCATGTTAATTTATGTTTGTTTATGTTCGTGAACTGTTCGTTTAGGCTTTAAACGAACGAACATAAACGAACACAAACATGTCTGATTTATTAATGAACAAACACGAACAAAAAATGTGTTCGATTATATGTTCGTGTTCGGTTAAAGTTAAATGAACGAACACGAACATGCCTATGTTTGTATTTGTTCGGTTCGTTTAAAGGCCTACCAATACATACAGTTTTAAAAAATGTTATATCATTATATCAATATATATATATATATATATATATATAGAAAGAGAGAGAGGGGATCATGAGAAAACTACATATAAATAAGAAAACTAAAAAACTAAAACAAGCCTAAAAAACATACCAATTTTTTTTAATAAAATCTGGCTACTTTTTTGGTATAAAATAACTTAAAAAAAAAACCTTGTACAACACATGTGCATTATATGTGTATGCACATGTGCATTATATGCTTAGAGTTAGCTTTTAAGTTTAGTTTATCTTTTATGGTTAGTGTTAGGGATAAATTTTTAATAATTATGGATCATGTATCCTTAGATCAGCCTGAATCATTGATCCTCAGCAAATGGTGCAGGAAGACTGAGGATCACGGATCCTTATTGTTATCCTAATTAACTAACAATTGTTTCCTGTTTCATTAGCTTCATTTCGCAGGTATATTACGAAGTGGACCTATTCAAAGCTGGAATATCGGGGAATATGCTTCTATTCGAGCACGTGCATGGAGCTGATGACCGTGAGTGGTGAACGTGGGTGGCTTTCATGAATATCGGATAGTTAGTTGGCTAGGATATGCTAGTTATTTGAACGGGATATTGAGCTTGATTAGATAACAACACTACATTACACACACTCGCATATTGAATTCTCTCGAAAATAGCTCTCATACACACTAGATTTCTCTTGTAACAAGCTCAATATCATCCAAAGTTGTAATCATTTTTGTGCAATATAGTTGGTGATCGGTAGTTTCCATCACCCGAGGTTTTTTTATGCCAGAGATGAGTCACTGATCGAGGGCTTTTTCCTCGTATAAATCCCTATGTTCATCGTTGTTTACATTTCATATTTGTGTACTCAATTGTTCAACATGTTAAGCACTCTACCTCACAATCAAGGAATGGTTACATTATCCTTAATCAGATTTTTGACCAAAACAGTTTGGCGCCCACCGTGGGGCAATTGGTGCTTCAATTCTAAAAATTTCGTTCATTTCATTCATTTCTCTTCATTACCATCAATCACATGGCTTCTCAGGGAAAAGTTACTTCAAGTGCCATGCTGGCGGTTACCTCATCTCAGACCAGTGCACTGTTGCCTCCTCTTCCCCCTGCATTCCAGAAGAGTGCCGAGAATGCTCCAAAAAAGACAACCCCCGTTTTCACAAAAGCTACAACTGTTTCTTACTTTACACCTACTAATAGTGATCTCTATACTTTGATTTTGCATATGAAAGGATACATGCAATGTAACATCTCGAAAATTTACGTCCAATAATGTATTGACACGTGTCATAAGCTTTGAATATGTGAAAAAGTACTTTAGAAGGACTAAAGTTGACAAACAGTGAAACTATGTGAATATAAGGGTCCAAAGTGTCAACAATGGATAAATAGGCCCTACAATAACCCTACATGGTGTTTATAATCTTAAACGAATAAATCATGGATCATACGAAGCTGAAAATGAAAGAAAGTGAGGAATTGCAAACTACAGGGGTTAGAAGTGTCAACATGTTAAAAGTATACCTTTGAGTGACCTTTTAGCAAACCCGAAGCTTTGTAATGATAAAATATACTCACTAGAATAAGTGATAAAAATTTCATAAAGTTTCGTTATCGTATGAGAAAGTTATGATCAAATCCGTGTACGAAGGGTTAAAAGCGTCAACGTTGAAATTTGTGACTTTTCGGGTAAGCACAAAGTTAACCAAGGACTTAGCCAAGTTTGTATAAGTCTTGGAACCCTCAAAAGTAAAGTTAGGGGGCTGAAAATGCAATAACAAGACTCAAAACCACGTAACAAAGGACCAGGGACTGAAATGTAATAAATGAAAAGTTTTTGACCTGCTGCGCCACTTTTAGACGCCCCGCGAGAAGGAGTTCGCGGCCCGCGAACAAGTGATCAGCGCAGAAAATGCGCAGATGCCAGTTAACAGCCCTGAAACCGACTTTAATCAGTTGTTTTCTTATACCAGAGGCTCCCTCCAATGGTTTTTCATGCATAGGGGCACCTGTAAACATCTGGTAACATTTGTAGACCATTGTGGCATCATCTTGTGAGATTAATTTGGGTATATATGGAGCTCATGTTGCAACCATTTTGCACATTCACTTGCATTCTCAATTCTGGAGCTCTCTGGTCAGCAACAAGGATTCATTAGGCTCCCTAGTCGTGATTAGGACTCTTGTAAGTATTCTTAACCCTTTCTAATTCGTTTTAGCTTAGTTAATTAACTAAAAGTCAAACCATCGTAATTTAAGTTTGACTTCGAGATTAAATGAAATTTACTCAGTCGTTTCTCGAATTGAAAGTACCTATAAGTAGGTATTTATGTGTGTAATAAACCCTTAAAAGGGTACTTTCAGATTCCCACTCTAACTATGTTAATTGTCGAGTCAAAGCTTACTTTAAAAAGTTAACATAATGTTTATTTTCAAATTAAAGCTTAATTAGTAATGTAGGATACATGCAACCTGTTTGATCATTAATATAACTGGGTAATTAATGTAAGAACATGTCTAAACATGTTCAACCCGACAATTTTCAGTTTAAACCCGGATCGGAACCGAAAGTCGCATAATTTGACTTTTGCTTTGACTTTCAGTTCTGACCTGTTTATGCATGTTTTAGATTTGCCTTTGAGCTTATTTTGGACCAGGTTTCACATAAGTATAACTCTCTGAGATTATACAACTTGGTTCATTATTTATCCGATTCATATGCATGTTTCCGATTAATGCTTAAATGTTGACTATTATGCCCTTTTGACTATAAAACATGATTTTTGAAAAAGTAAAAGAGTAGAAACCTTAGTTAGTGATTTATAAACTTGCACCTAAAATTTGACATCAGTTTGAGGTCTAGATTAGGAGTTATGCTCATTAGCGTAATTTGAAAGCTTATGTTAATTAAATGGCGTAATTAGCATATAGCCTATTTAAACCCACTTTTTGATATCAAAATTTTTACCCACTGATGTAATATAATATTTTGGGATTTTTGAAGATTTTTATTTAATTTTTGGCCGAGCATAACATAGGTCTCTAAGTTTGATTCGGTTAATGCCGGTTTTTGCCCTTTTAAGCCATAAAATGAGTTTTACAAACCCTTTTGACTCCAAACCTTTTTCTACTGATTTTATTTGATAAATAAAATATTTTGAGCCTTCTGGAATTATAAAAAATATCAGCTTTCCTTTGAAAACCTGGAAATGGCTCCAAATCGCCTTTTTAAGCGTTTTTAACGCATAGTATGTGCTAAAACCATATTAAACATATAAGGTTGATACCTACTGATATTTTTAGTATACTTTCATATATTAACAGTAAGTAAAAGTTTTAAACTCAGGTTTCCAGTTTTGACCTTTTAAGCCTAAGTGAAATTACCAAAATACCCCTAAGGTGCATAGTTTGGTTTTAAGTGATAAATTTCACATATAGGTCATACCCTACTGTTATAACTTATTAAATTAAGTGTATCTACTGTGTAAATCAGACCTGTAACTCAGATTACTAATTAAACTCTTTTGTAACCTTTTAAATGACCAAAATGCCCTTATGAGGCATAAGTTGAATTTTAAATTCGTTTGGGGCATAATAGAAGATACCTTACTGATATCACAACATGTTTAAGGAATATTAACTCAGGGAACTTGCATATGACTCTTATGGTTACCCGTGACGCCCTTTTCGCGTTCGGTTCGGTTTATGTAACTAGTTTACATAAATTGACCGAAACGGGTCAAACATTATCATCTTTGTATCAAAATCCAGAATGTGTTTAGTTTACCCATATTATACAAGTATTCAAACTTGTCGGGTCTAAATCACATTCCTTTCCGGTCTTCGCTTAATCGTGCGGTTGTACCGTATCTTCCTTAAAAACTAACCGGTCTAAGCTTAGGCTTAAATAAAGACCCGTTAGAAATCTAATAGGTTATTATAAACCTTTGTTCCAGAATAGAAGAACCAGTAAAAGCTACCCGCACTCGCTAATTGTGATTTATACTTACAAAGGTAAATACTTTTAACTTATTTTCCATATACGGGCTTGGGGTACGGTATATAAAATACCGCTTGGTCCGGCATTGAATCTTTAATCGAATAGAGGTTAAATCATTGATATGCTACGTTTTGAAATGTTTTGTTTGCTTAAAGCCTTTGGGGGGTTAATGACCATGTCTCGGATATCCTTGGCATCATCTTACGAGATGGCCACGACCTAAGCACGGGGTGTAGGCGTAGACCCGTCAGTGCCTAACCAAATAATGTGGTGTGTCTATTAATCTTTAACCCGGTCTACGGATCGGGCTACTGAACGCATAAGAAACATGTAATTCACTTACAAGATTATATTCACATAATTATCCAAAGTTATAAAATGTTTTGTGCCACGTGCATTCAAATCAATTTTCAAACCTTTTCAAAATGAGTCAGTTAAATTGTATTTACCAGTGTAAACTGACGTATTTTCCAAAAGGTTAAGTGCAGGTACTACTCGTACTAGGCTGGCTGTCTTCTAGCGTCCACAATAAGTCTCGCAAGCTTGGATGTCAATAAAACTGTTGAACAATATCTTCTTTTATTTTGATCCGCCTGTGGATCCGTTTCAACTATTTCGTGATATTTAATATTACAATTTATCAAAGTTTGTCTTATATTTTTCTTGTTGTATCACTTATTTGTTTTTGACAGGTTGACAAAATGCCACCAAGGATGAGGGGAAGAGGCAGAGGAAAAGGGCCACTTGTCGCCCCAAATGACCATGAAGCCGGACCTTCGCACCGGCGAACACCATCTGATCCCAACAACCCGGTCCTCAAGAGCCATGGAGGGCCTACATTGAGCCAGCTAGGCGCTCAGTTTCACTGAGTACCTCCCCTTATATTCCACATTCATTCGGGCCTCATTCTGAAAATGAGCCCCATAACTCCCACCAGTCCTACATTCCTCTTCAAGGACACAACTCACCCTTTGACCACCTATCACCTGTTTTCCAGGGCCAGTTCAACCCTGCCGACTACCTTGGAGCACCAGTGGGTTTTAACCCACTTGGACCTGAAGATCACTTTTCTGGTGGCAACGCGATGGATATAGATGAGGACACCGATCCTGCACCGCCACCATCCGGAACTCCTAACCATCCCATCGAAATTTCAGATGGGTCACCTTTTGTGGGATCACCGTATAATGGCCCCGACTCTCCCCAGTTACCACAACTCTCCCCTGCACCAGCCGCAACAGCTTCAGCAGCAGCAGAATCCTTCCGAGGATTCCTGATTTGTCGCGGTCACTCCACCGCCACCACCACCTCGGGTTCAGCCTCCCTCGCCCCCGAGGCGAAGAAGAACGAACGCACGGATATCTGCGCGATGGGGAGTGCGCATCAGCACCCCTCCACTTTCAAGTGGCAGCCGATACTCGCCACTTCACGAAGAACCAGAGATGGGAGAATCTTCACACCCCGTCTCAGAAGTAAACTCTGCGCCAGTCGCGCCACCACCACCACTGGGTTTTGGAGACCCAATTCCTACTTACACTGGTGCAGCAGCATATAATCCCTTCGAGCAGCCGATCCACACCAATTATAACTACGCCGAGGCCGATCCTTACTTGGTAGCTGCGAACTACAACGCTCTCCATCCGGAAGGTCCCTATGGAGGTCCCTGGACTACGGGATACCCGACCTACGGATACCCACCATATGGGTATCAGCAACCGCCACCACCTCAACCTCCACATTATCAGCAACCACCGCAGACGCCGGTGATGTCACCGCTGCAATTTCAAGAAATCCTTCAAGGGATAAATGAGGTGCGGCAGGAGGTGCGGGAAGACCGTAGGCATAACCAAGGTATGTTCAAGAAGATGGTGAATTTGATCAAGGGAAAAGGCAAGAAGGATCGTTAAATCCTTGTTTGTTTGTTTATTTATTTTAGTATTGTAATCATGTCCCTGCGAGGACATTTGTTTCTGTACTCTGCCCCTGCGTGGGCATATTTTCCTTTCTGTTTGCCCCTGCGTGGGCATGTTTTTCTGTTGACCCCTGCGTGAGTATGTTTGTTAGCTTAGCTCCTGCGTGGGCGTGTTATTTATGAAAAGTCCCGTTTAGGGCAAACTTGTACTAGTTTAATTTTAATTGAATGGTTAGTTCAAATTTTTCATTTTTAAATTATGGGCATGAATATAATATATGAATAAATGAAAAATAACATTTTTCTTGATTTACCATTTTAATAAAATAATAAGAATCTTAAAAGGTAAAACCTAGCTTGTATGTCATAATAAGACCTGGCCAATATGGTAAAACCAGTTTAAAAAGATTCAAATCTCTGTTAACATCTGCAAACATGTTAACATTCTCGACTAATGTGATCCGCAAAATCACACATGTCACCCTTTTTATAAATTACCCGAAATTCTTTATTATTATTTAAACATCTGATTGTGATATACCGCCTGCGGGCTATAACTAATGTCATATAAGACAAAAGACAGTGGTAGCCTACAAACTCCCTGTCAAGAGAAGGTGATGAACTTTGATTCAAACCTTAATGCCTCGATTCCATAAAATCTAGGCTTACGAAATAAATTTGCCTACGTGACTTGACCTATTGTGTTATTATTAATTTATGATTATGGATTATGATAAAGATCCTGAATAATTAACAAATTAACTAAAATGGCTATTAAAACCATGGTTAACAAATCGTCAAGAACGATAGTACTGTTTAGGCTTATAAATAAACCTTTTCCTTATTTCTTTATGTAGAAATTAAAACTACATGGCCAAGTCAGAAGAAATAAACAGTCATTCGGCGGAAAATCCTGAAAATGCTAAAATACTGGTAACTGGTGCGGAGCTGCAAGCATTAGTAGAAAATGTTGTTACCAAAGCAATAAATAGGCAGTATAGTGAATCAAGCGGGACCCGAAGTAGGACCCGATCTGCACCACATTCCAAGCCAAAGACACACTCGGAGGCTCATAGCAAACCGCCCTCTAAGAAGGATGAACCCAAGAAAGATGATGATCGACATTCATCTAATCACAACAGTGTTCCCTCAAAAAGGATAGTATTTGATGCTAAACCTCATACCAAGTCCTGTACCTACAAGTACTTTTTTTCTTGCAAATCCCGGGACTTCACTGGGGAGAAAGGAGCAATAGATTGTATGACTTGGTTGGATGAAATGGACACGGTTGTAGACATCAGCGGTTGTGCTGAAAGGGACGTAGTAAAATATGTATCCCAATCATTTTAGGGAGAGCCACTGGCATGGTGGAAGTCTCTCATTCAAGCTGCCGGAAAGATCCCACTCTACAACTTGTCATGGGATCAGTTCGTTGCTCTCATTAAGGAGAATTATTGTCCGCAGCACGAAGTTGAAAGAATCAAATCAGATTTCTTATCATTGGTGATGAAGAATTTAGATTGTCAGGCTTACCTCACCAGTTTCAATACCCTATCTAGGCTGGTTCCGTACTTGGTAACCCCGGAACCTAAAAGGATTGCTCGCTTCATCGGGGGTTTAGCCCCAGAAATTAAAGCCAGTGTCAAGGCATCAAGGCCTGCTACCTTCAGATCAGCAGCTGATCTATCTCTATCTCTTACCTTAGACGTATTCAGGTTGAGATCGATCAGGAATTCAGAAGAAGGTAAGAGGAAGCGTGAGGACGATACCTCACGAAGATCAGATAAGAAGCACCGAGGAAGTAATGACCACAAGAAAGGGTCGGGGCCTAAGAAGGACGGGCAACAATATGGGGATAAGCCCAAATGTAAGGTTTGCAAGAAGCACCATTTTGGGAGGTGTCGACTTGAGTCGAAATCCCAGTCTCAGCCGAGGCCCTGTGGGATTTGCAAATCTTCAGAACATAAGACTCTGGAGTGCAAAAAGCTGAAAGATGCAACGTGTTACGGTTGCAATGAAAAAGGGCACATTAAGTCCAATTGCCCAAAGATCACCAAGAAAACCGAGGATGGGAAAAAGACCAATGCTAGGGTCTTCAAGATGGACGCAAAGGAAGCTGTTCAGGATGACAACGTGATCACAGGTACTTTTCTCATAAATGATGTTTATGCTAGAGTATTGTTTGATTCTGGAGCAGATAAGTCTTTTGTGGATAATAAGTTTTGTGAGTTGTTGTAATTGCCTGTAAAAGCCTTAAGTGTGAAATATGAGGTGGAATTAGCTGATGGAACCATAGAAACCGCCTCAACTGTGTTAGATGGATGTGTTATATCCATCAGGAACCACTCTTTTCCTTTATCCTTACTTCCCTTTAAGCTAGCCGGTTTTGATATAGTTATAGGTATGGATTGGTTATCGCATAACCAAGGCCAGATTATGTGCAACAGAAAGCAAGTAGTAGTCAAAACTCCGTCTGGTGAGTCACTTACCATTCAAGGGGATACCCAGCATGGATTGCCTGAGCAAGTGTCTATGCTCAAGGCATCCAGATGTCCGAGGAAGGGCTGTGTCATTTATATGGCACAAGTTACTATTGATGAGCCAAAACCTAAGATTGAAGACATCCCCGTCATTTCAGAATATCCTGAAGTTTTTCCTGAAGAACTACCTGGTTTACCACCAGATAGACAAGTAGAATTCTGAATTGACATCATCCCTGGAGCAGCACCTGTTGCTAGAGCACCTTATAGGTTGGCACCAACAGAAATGAAGGAGTTAAGGACACAGTTAGATGATTTGCTAGCAAAGGGTTTCATTAGACCTAGTTCGTCTCCTTGGGGAGCGCCGATCTTGTTTGTCAAAAAGAAGGATGGATCGATGCGTCTGTGCATCGATTACCGTGAGCTTAATAAGGTCACTATCAAGAATAGGTATCCTTTTCCCAGGATCGACGATCTGTTCGATCAGTTACAAGGGGCAAGCTACTTTTCTAAGATCGATTTGAGGTCAGGCTATCATCAGTTGAAGGTTAAAGATGAAGATGTACACAAGACTGCATTTAGGACTCGTTATGGTCATTACGAGTTTCTAGTGATGCCGTTTGGGCTCACTAATGCACTGGCCGCATTCATGGATCTCATGAATCGCGTCTGCAAGCCTTACTTAGATAAATTTGTCATCGTCTTCATTGACGACATTCTCATCTACTCGAAGAGCCAAGCTGACCACGAGAAACACCTTCGTTGTATTCTTAAACTTCTACATCATGAGAAACTCTACGCCAAATTTTCGAAGTGCGAATTTTGGCTTCGAGAAGTCCAATTCCTTGGACATGTGGTAAGTGAGCGTGGTATCCAAGTGGATCTCGCTAAGGTAGAAGCAGTTATGAATTGGCAAGAGTCAAAGACGCCTACTGAGATTCGCAGCTTCCTGGGTTTAGCAGGATACTATAGGCGCTTTATCGAAAACTTCTCAAGGATTGCTGCGCCCCTAACTTCGTTGACACATAAGAAGGTTAAGTTTGATTGGGGCCCTAAGCAGCAGGAATCCTTTGACATTCTTAAGAAAAAAGTTGAGCAATGCACCAGTGTTAACATTGCCCGATGGTATAGAAGAATTCGTGGTGTATTGTGATGCATCACACACTGGTATGGGCTGTGTACTCATGCAGAAAGGCAAGGTTATTGCCTACGCTTCACGACAGCTAAAGGTGCATGAGAAGAACTACACAACCCATGACTTGGAGCTGGGTGCCGTTGTATTTGCATTAAAACTATGGAGGCATTACTTGTATGGAACCAAGTGTGTGATCTATTCAGATCACAAGAGCCTTCAACACTTGTTCAATCAAAAGGACTTGAACATGAGACAGAGACGCTGGATGGAAACTCTAAATGATTATGATTATGAGATAAGATACCATCCATGCAAGGCAAATGTAGTTGCTGACGCTTTAAGCAGGAAGGAAAGAGTGAAGCCGATAAGAATCAATGCCAAGAGCATTGAAATAAAGAATAGTTTGAACGAAAGGTTGTTAGCTGCACAGAAGGAAGCTGTGTTGGAAGCTAACTATCCTGAAGAAAAGCTAGGAGTAATTGAGGAGCAGTTATCCTATGACAAGGACGGAATGCTGAGATTGAATGGACGAATATGGGTTCCAGTTTATGGAGGACTTCGGGATGTTATCCTCCAGGAAGCCCACAGTTCCAAATATTCCGTTCATCCTGGAGCTGATAAGATGTACCAGGATCTAAAGGCAAACTATTGGTGGATAGGCTTGAAAAAGTCTGTAGCTGCCTATGTAGCTAAATGTCTGACGTGTGCGCAAGTCAAAGCTGAGCACCAGAAGCCGTCAGGTTTGTTACAACAGCCTGAACTTCCCACATGGAAGTGGGAGATGGTGACAATGGATTTCATCACCAAGTTGCCAAAGACAAGGAAGGGAAACGATACTATATGGGTTATAGTAGATAGACTGACCAAGTCAGCACATTTTCTTCCCATTAAGGAAACTTACAGCTCCGACATGTTAGCTCAATTGTATGTAGATAAGATTGTAGCTCTGCATGGTGTACCAGTGTCGATTATCTCTGACCGAGATACGAGATACACCTCTCATTTTTGGAAAAGTTTCTAACAGTCTTTGGGCACGCGCTTAAACTTTAGTACGGCTTACCATCCACAGACGGACGGGCAGAGTGAGCGTACCATCCAAACGCTGGAAGACATGCTTCGAGCATGTGTGATTGATTTAGGTGGCAGTTGGGATAACCACCTACCATTGATCGAGTTCTCCTATAACAATAGCTACCATACTAGTATTAAGGCTGCGCCTTTTGAGGCATTATATGGTAGAAAATGCAGAAAACCTATCTGTTGGGCAGAAGTAGGAGAAGTTCAATTATCAGGACCTGATTTGGTCTTTGAAACGACGGACAAGATTGTCCAGATTCGCGATCGCTTGAAAGCTGCCAGGGATAGGCAGAAAAGCTACGCTGATCCAAAGCGTAAATCTCTAAAGTTTGAGGTTGGTGATAAAGTTTTGCTTAAGGTATCACCCTAGAAAGGGGTGATGCGATTTGGTAAGAAAGGTAAGTTAAGCCCAAGGTATATAGGACCATTCGAGGTTATCGAATGTGTTGGGTCAGTGGCGTATAAGTTAAACTTGCCTGAAGAGCTCAGTGCTATCCACAATGTTTTTCACATCTGCAATCTGAAGAAATGCCTAGCTGATGACTCGCTAGTCATACCACATACGGATGTGCATATAGATGAAAGCTTCAAATTTGTGGAAAAACCATTGTCGATTGAGGATCGACAGGTAAAGAAGCTTCGAAGGAAGCATGTGCCTATTGTTAAGGTCAAATGGGATGCCCGTAGAGGTCCCGAATACACATGGGAGGTAGAATCCACGATGAAAGAAAAGTACCCTCATTTGTTTCAGTAAATCTCGAGGTCGAGATTTCTTTTAAGGGGGTGAGGATGTAACACCTCGAAAATTTACGTCCAATAATGTATTGACACGTGTCATAAGCTTTGAATATGTGAAAACGTACTTTAGAAGGACTAAAGTTGACAAACAGTGAGACTATGTGAATATAAGGGTCCAAAGTGTCAACAATGGATAAATAGGCCCTACAATAACCCTACATGGTGTTTATAATCTTAAACGAATAAATCATGGATCATACGAAGCTGAAAATGAAAGAAAGTGAGGAATTACAAACTACAGGGGTTAGAAGTGTCAACATGTTGAAAGTATACCTCTGAGTGACCTTTTAGCAAACTCGAAGCTTTGTAATGATAAAATATACTCACTAGAATATGTGATAAAAATTTCATAAAGTTTCGTTATCGTATGAGAAAGTTATGATCAAATCCGTGTACGAAGGGTTAAAAGCGTCAACGTTGAAATTTGTGACTTTTCGGGTAAGCACAAAGTTAACCAAGGACTTAACCAAGTTTGTATAAGTCTTGGAACCCTCAAAAGTAAAGTTAGGGGGCTGAAAATGCAATATAGCCTATTTAAACCCACTTTTTGATATCAAACTTTTTACCCACTGATGTAATATAATATTTTGGGATTTTTGAAGATTTTTATTTAATTTTTGGCCGAGCATAACATAGGTCTCTAAGTTTGATTCGGTTAATGCCGGTTTTTGCCCTTTTAAGCCATAAAATGAGTTTTACAAACCCATTTGACTCCAAACCTTTTTCTACTGATTTTATTTGATAAATAAAATATTTTGAGCCTTCTGGAATTATAAAAAATATCAGCTTTCCTTTGAAAACCTGGAAATGGCTCCAAATCGCCTTTTTAAGCGTTTTTAACGCATAGTATGTGCTAAAACCATATTAAACATATAAGGTTGATACCTACTGATATTTTTAGTATACTTTCATATATTAACAGTAAGTAAAAGTTTTAAACTCAGGTTTCCAGTTTTGACCTTTTAAGCCTAAGTGAAATTACCAAAATACCCCTAAGGTGCATAGTTTGGTTTTAAGTGATAAATTTCACATATAGGTCATACCCTACTGTTATAACTTATTAAATTAAGTGTATCTACTGTGTAAATCAGACCTGTAACTCAGATTACTAATTAAACTCTTTTGTAACCTTTTAAATGACCAAAATGCCCTTATGAGGCATAAGTTGAATTTAAATTCGTTTGGGGCATAATAGAAGATACCTTACTGATATCACAACATGTTTAAGGCATATTAACTCAGGGAACTTGCATATGACTCTTATGGTTACCCGTGACGCCCTTTTCGCGTTCGGTTCGGTTTATGTAACTAGTCTACATAAATTGACCGAAACGGGTCAAACATTATCATCTTTGTCTCAAAATCCAGAATGTATTTAGTTTACCCATATTATACAAGTCTTCAAACTTGTCGGGTCTAAATCACATTCTTTCCGGTCTTCGCTTAATCGTGCGGTTGTACCGTATCTTCCTTAAAAGCTAACCGGTCTAAGCTTAGGCTTAAATAAAGACCCGTTAGAAATCTAATAGGTTATTATAAACCTTTGTTCCAGAATAGAAGAACTAGTAAAAGCTACCCGCACTCGCTAATTGTGATTTATACTTACAAAGGTAAATACTTTTAACTTATTTTCCCTATACGGGATTGGGGTACGGTATATAAAATACCGCTTGGTCCGGCATTGAATCTTTAATCGAATAGAAGTTAAATCATTGATATGCTACGTTTTGAAATGTTTTGTTTGATTAAAGCCTTTCGGGGGTTAATGACCATGTCCCGGATATCCTTGGCATCATCTTACGAGATGGCCACGACCTAAGCACGGGGTGTAGGCGTACACCCGTCAGTGCCTAACCAAATAATGTGGTGTGTCTATTAATCTTTAACCCGGTCTACGGATCGGGCTACTGAACGCATAAGAAACATGTAATTCACTTACAAGATTATATTCACATAATTATCCCAAGTTATAAAATGTTTTGTGCCACGTGCATTCAATCAATTTTCAAACCTTTTCAAAATGAGTCAGTTAAATTGTATTTACCAGTGTAAACTGACGTATTTTCCAAAAGGTTAAGTGCAGGTACTACTCGTACTAGGCTGGCTGTCTTCTAGCGTCCACAATAAGTCTCGCAAGCTTGGATGTCAATAAAACTGTTGAACAATATCTTCTTTTATTTTGATCCGCCTATGGATCCGTTTCAACTATTTCGTGATATTTAATATTACAATTTATCAAAGTTGAAATGAATCTATCTTTGCTTCCGCTGTGCATTTATATATTGTGTTGTTTGACTTATGATCATATCAACTACGTCACGATACTCCCCACCGGGCCCACCGGTGATACGTGGAAATATCGGGGTGTGACATGCAACAGCAAGACGATACTAATGGAAGGATCCTTCGTTAGATTGACAAAATCAAGAAGCAGAAGAAATCAGCGGAGGATCACTCTCCGTTGATGCCTAGGTCGTTGGATTTTACTACTCCACCATCAAGTTACCCTTAACAAATAGTTAGTGGTAGTAAGGGGTCGAACCACGAAGAGTAGGTGGTTTGCGAATGGACTTGATTTATTTTATAGGTGTGTCACAATATATGAAGTTTACTAGGTTGTTTTTATGATTTTTGTTTGATTGAAAGATGTTGAATTAAACTAACAAAGTTGATTGGAGCGATTACTACTAGGAATTAAACAATTAAAACAAATGTAATTGATGGTTTAAAACAGGATATGTAAACAAGGTTCACACCCGGTACAGTAATTGCAATCCTAGGGTTCTTACACGTTTAAGACTTGATTCAATTGAATATGTTATTAACGGATTTCTATCACGAAGTTTAGGTGCCAATTGCTATCAACGCGTATAACGGACTGCAATGCACTTCGTTACTTCGGACAAGTAAAACCTTTTGAAGGACAAAGCATAAATGCACAAACTTGTTTCGCAAAGTCAAATTTCATGTCACACCCCAACCGATGGCGGAAACATCGGGGTGCGAGCACTAAGGGTTCAGATTGCTCATGAGATTCCATAACACCATTGTTTCAATATAGATTAATAGATTTCATGAAAAACTTGTCTAAGTCATACATCACCACAAAATTTGTCTAAGTCATACATCTAGAATCCTCCTAACAATACCCCTTGAGAATAATGTGAGAGGTGCACCTCCTATAGCGCTACTATTGTTAAGGCAGAACTACACACTCTGGATTAAAAGTCACATAGCACAAAGAATCACGAATCAAGAATCACAAGTTTCACATACACATAGGATAGAGTTTAGATTCAAAATTATCAAGTTTTGTAGTTTATAGAATACATGTTACATCCCAAAAGTTTAAAACGAAAAGGGATCGAGTATACTCACAGCGATTGCTTAACAGTGCAGACTATTATTGGATAAAAGGGAGCTCTTTTTAGAATTAGCCTGATTAGATTACAACAGACAAGAGTCAGGCAAAATAACGAGATTATGCAAAGTGTCGGATCAGTCACTGGATCGGATGGCTGTCCAATCGGATGGCTATCTGATCGGATTGCCAGTCGATCGGGTGGCTTAGTGTAAGTGGGACGGGTGGCTGTCTGATCGGATGGCTGTCCGATCGGGTGGCCATTCCACCCAAGTGTTCAGGTTTCAAGTTGTTATTAAGTGTCATGGTTACCTTGGTCGAACGGCTGTCCGATCGGATGACTATCTGATCGGGTTGTCACTCGATCGAGGTTTCCAAAGTTTCAAGTTTCTGAAAAGTTTCCAAGTGTTGAAAGGTTTCAAACTTCCAAGGTTCCAAGTCTCAAGTATTTAAATTTGCTAGACAAATGTTACCCGATCGAGTGGCTGTTCGATCGGAAGGTCATCCGATCGGATTATCACTCGATCGAGTGATCCTTGTCCCGTTTGTAATTTCGTAAAGTTTCTAGATTAACGATGACGGCTCGGGACGTATTGAGACAATGGTAAACTTATCATCTTACAGCCGTTCTGATCGGATGGGAATCACCCCTGTCCGGTCAGTCGTCTGTCTACAACAGTTTATGTCGGAATCCGTTCCATGGTCATCTGCTCCGGCAACAATCCGTTTCCAAACCCACTCTAGACTATCCATCAAGTCTACAGTCCGTCTAGACCCAGACTTCACCGTTTAAAGTGGAAAATTGAAGAAAAGATGATGAAAACTTAAGTTTTATTATAAAAATCCTAGATCTAGCCTAGATTTGGTGCAAAACACTTGAAATTCCTTAGACCCGAGCTAGATCTTGCCAGGAATGACATCATATGGCAGTTTATACAACCACCATGATGACATCATCCTCAAGAACTCAGATCCGAGAGATTTCATGGTGAAAAGTGTGATTTCAAAGGTGAATCAGGTAGAGAATGTGTAACACCCCGAAAACGGGTTTAGTAATCAAACCATGATAATAATAAAAAGACGGGTGAAGTACCGTAGGTGGGAAAAAGTAACCCGTAAAACAAAATAACTAGGAATAAATTCACCTAGTTATGAATGTGTAAACATGTAATAAAACATGAATAAGTAGGCTTAAACACTTAAGAATAAACTTGAGGGGCCAAAGTTATAAGCTGTTGTGTGTTTGTAATGACATAGGGGCTTGATTTTTTATGCTAAAACTTAGTGACATATGTGTGTTTGTAATGATATATTGATAAAATTGGGGTAAGGTGTTCAAGAGATAGGTTAGGGACTAATCTTGAATGCGAAACCCGCCAAGTGTTCGATGAAATGCTTAAATAAATATGGTGGAGACCTGAATTTTGAAAATTCACAATAAATCATAGAAACATTGTTAGAAGACGTACCATATATGCCTAGAAAGGTCTCGGAGTAATTTGCATTTCGTTAGTTAACATGATGATTTGGTTCAGATGTTAAATGGGTCAAAAACGTCGAATTCAGTGGCTATTTCGAAAAGACAGCATGCTGTTTGGGCTAAAAATAAGCTGTTGTCCTGATTTTGTAAAAATCATATAAAATCATAGAAACATCATTAGAAGACGTACCATATATGCCTAGAAAGCTATTTGAGAGTTCTACGATCCATATTTGAACATGTTGATCTAATTCAGCTTTTAAATGAGTCAAAATGGTCAATTACAGCAGCTGAATACAAAATCGCTGCACATTAATAATGTTCTTATTAACCATGAAAAAGGCATAGAATTGTACATATTTGCTCTAAGCATGAAGTATTGATTGTTGGGAACAAATAACACTTTATGTGACATGCTTAAAGTGTTTAAAATCACTTACTAACTAGTTTGTATAAGTAACTTCACTAACGGGTCAAGCGGTTAGTGAATGAAAAGAATTATGGTATAAAACTAGTTATTGAATATATGGCATGTTTTGATTGATAAGTGTGTAAAAAAAAAGAGAAAGACCATAGGGTGATGGCCATTGTATAGAATAACCAATCTAACCATCTTATGGATGTTATGATATAGTTTGACTCTAAACAAGCTAGGTGGGAGCTTGGAAAGGAACGGGTCAAACGGATGATGGATGCGAAAAATGTTTGCGCGGACGCGAGGTAAGTAAAGCTTACACCTTTATCGTAAGATATGTATTTATTTATAGATTATAAATACGACAAGGTTATATTCAACATATGATTTTGACACGAAAAGATATGGGTCGAAACGTATCAAAAGACGAAAAAACCATGTTAATGGTAAAATGGGTGAAATGGTAATTTTGGTCATGGGATGACATAAATAAAAAAAATGAGTTTTTGAATGGCTACTTTCTAAGTAAGCCTAAACGAATAAAAATGATAAAATGGTGATCTAGTCAAATATAAGCGCAAAATGTTTGGTCGTTTAGACCAAACGGGTCAAATGGTAATGTTGATACCATTTGACAATTAACGACTAATAAGTGTTTGTGGAGTTTTATGCACACAGGATAAATCGGCTTATGAATTAGCGATGCTATGAATTAGCGATTATTGAGACAAGGTATTAAAACGGGTCAATATGTTGATCCGAGCCAGGTACGCATAAATAAGTTTATAAAAAAAAGAGGGTCATTAGCGTAAAATGACTAACCGAATGGTAAAACTTAGGATAATGGGTTCAATATGTTAAATCCACCATGAAAATAGTGGTGGCGGAATATAAGTAGATATTAAAATATGGGAATATGAAGTTAGAAATGAATGAGTATGGCTTGTGCGTAAAAGCGCTTAAATACCCTTAACGGGTCAAAACAAGCGCATAAGTATAAACGGGTTAATGATGTATAATAACCCGTGATTTGAACCTCGTGTGATAGGAAACCTTAAAATATGATATTCACAAGAATCAGGGTGTAATAAACAAGTTGGTTTGATGATAGTATAAACGGCTCAAAAGCTTTGTTAAAAGTTTAATAATTAAAATTAAGCCTAAGGCCTAAAACCTAGAAAATTGTAAATCCGGGTGTCGGATTTTAACTCCATGTGATGAGGAATCAAATTACGGATGCGTAGGAAAAAGAATCTCGCAAAACGGGTAAGTAGAATGAAAGTTATGCCCTTTTAAAGTTCGATTTTCGACTAAAACCATAGCTGGGCAAATATGCAGCTCCCAGACTTGGAATCGCTGGAAAAGGGTCTCCCCCGCGCCATGCGACGGGTAACGTTGTTTCGGGCGCGACACGCGACACGTTGAGATGAGTCTCGCGCAACACGCGAGAGACATCAAAGTTGGAAATAATTATTTTGTTGATTATTTGATGCGTATAACTTGTTTAAACTTATATTTAAGTTATCAAAACTAACTTTTATGTTGGTTTTGATCATAGGTGATATCAAGTGTACCCGGATGGAGATCAAGCGATGACAAAGGACCGAACACACGAAAATGAAGCTTCCGCAAGTTGTTTCGTCGTTATTCTTAAATGATGAATTAAATCACATTATGCTGTATTACTTTAAATTGTAAAAGTTTTTAATAAACCCGTATTTTTCATTTGTAATTGTAACCAGAATTACATGATTATGGTCTTAAACCATACGAAAATCGTAAAATAATAGTAAGGGTCTTACAAGTTGGTATCAGAGCTCATGGTTAAAGAGTAAAGTGTGTTCGGTTCAAGGCTTGATCGCATATCCGGTAAGTACATGTATATATTAATGGTTTAGTATGATTAAAGTGTTGAGAACAACACATAGGGTTATCGTGTAATACACGTTACACATATCAAATCGGTAAAGGGTAGATATAGCCAACGAAACCACGTGCTTGTATTACAATATGGTCGTTTATTAATGTTGAAATTACTAACTTTTGTAAATGTTTAGTTGAAGGATACTCGCATTTGAAGATGACAAGAGTTGAAAGAATTGTGGACATGACGGTGGAACGGTCCGAGGTATGACAAGAAGAGCATACTCATCAAGGACCTAAATCGCATGACGATCGCGAACAAAGTTAACGGCAAGAGAAGCCCGTTAGGGCAAGCATTTACAGGTGCTCATTTTTAATTTTATTGCACAAATACTAATATGTAACAAATACGTAGAGACTGACTGTTGCATATGTAAATTAAAAACTTGGAAAACCTGAATAGAATATCTATCCAGGACATTATTTCCAAGAAAACTAAATAGAGACGTTACTTACATGAGGTGTAATGTGAAAATTATAAAAGGGCATGTATATCAGGTGTTGATCGCTTACTCTGGCCAAGTAAGTAGTGAACACGTGGTACCATGAACTTTTATGATGGACATATGATGTAGCGTGTGTTACAGAAAATGAAGATCAACACGTTGATTCTACGAATACCCGTGTAGTTCTTCCCCAACCCCCAAATTGCAACCCAAAGGCCACGTAATTTGAAGTGAAAAATTCGATAGTTTCAAAATTCAATTCTGATTGTTCAAATGACTAGAGGAACATATGAATAAGAACAAAAATTCGAAATGGGCCTAAAAAAGATAACGGGCCTAAAAAAGATAACGGGCCAAACACAAGCCCAAAAACAAAATGCCCAAAATACTTAAAAAAACATAAAAATGCAAATAACTAATGGAAATAAGCGTTTTTGGCCCGGACGATGACCCAAACCGCCATATGCGTTTGCAGCAAGATGGAGCTTTTTCTCACGTTCGTTTCGCCTGGTCGCACGCCCAAAACGGACCCCCGTAACCCAAGTTAGAGCCATTTTAGTGAAGCCCCTTTTGTTACGCGATCTTGGGCCTCCAAATACAAGATGGCCCGCTCCTCCACACTTGGGGCCGCATCATTCCCTCCTGGGTAGACAAAATTCGACCTCGAATCCGCAGCAACCTCATCATCAGATGAATCCCCATGAAAAGGCAGCAAATGTTTGACATTGAAAACATCGGAACAACGAATGTGGCTTGGTAACTTCAGACGATAGGCATTAGAATTTATCTTCTGCACGATCTCCACTGGCCCAATCTTCTTGGCTAACAATTTATTATACTCCCCCACTGAAAAACGATCCTTAGTCAAAATGGCCCAAACAAAGTCACCCTCTTCAAAATCAACTTGCCTACGCTTTTGGTCTGCAGCTTGCTTGTACTTTGAATTAGTGTTGGCCAAGTTATCCTGCACAACTTTATGAACTTCATGCAACCCGACCACAAAATCTTGGACCTTCTTGGGAATAGAACCTGGGGTAGAAAGTGACATCAAATCAAGAGGACCCCGAGGCTTAGCAGAATAGACCACCTCAAACGGACTAAACCCAGTGCTCCTATTAACAACATGATTATGAGCAAACTCAGCCTGACAAAGCTTTTGATCCCAAGACTTCACATGATCACCCACAAGACACCGAAAAAGATTACTAAGTGACCGATTAACAACCTCCGTCTGCCCATCAGTTTGTGGGTGGTAAGCACTAATAAAATTGAGCTGAGTGTTCACCATTTTCCATAGACTTCGCCAAACATGACTCAAGAAACGAGTATCCCGATCAGAAACTATAGAGGATGGCAAACCATGCAAACGATAGATATCTCGAAAGAACAACTGAGCCACATTAACTGCATCTGTTGCCTTCTTGCAAGGAATAAAGTGCACCATTTTAGAAAACCGGTCCACCACTACAAAGATCGAATCATTACCACGCTGAGTACGGGGTAACCCCAACACAAAATCCATGCTAATATCCACCCAAGGCTGCTGAGGAATGGGTAGAGGCATATAAAGCCCTGCATTGGTAGCTGTGCCTTTTGAAACTTGACAGATCCTGCAACGTCTAACAAACCGATCAACATCCCTCCGCATAGTAGGCCAAAAATAAGAAGACTGCACCAATCGTAAAGTACGGTCTCTACCCACATGCCCTTCTCCATGCAGTTCTTTAATTATTTGAAGGCGGAGGCTGGAATTAGGAATACATAATTGATTTTCCTTAAAAAGAAAACCGTCATGCACAAGAAAATCTGTCCTCTTCCCAAACTGCACATCCTGCAAAATGACAGAAAAATATGGATCTGTTGTGAGTTGTTCCATGAGATTGTCTAGCCCGGGTACAACAACTCTCATAGAAACAAGCAGGCTACTCCTTCTGCTCAAGGCATCTGCCACACGATTCGAAATTCCAGACTTATGCTTCACAACAAAAGTAAACTTTTCCAAGAAAGCCATCCACCGTGCATGCTTATGTGATACTTTATCGTGACTGCGAATGTGCCTCAACGAATCATGGTCTCTAAATAAAACAAACTCCTTGTGAAACAAATAATGACGCCAATGTTTCACAGCCTGGACCACTGCATAAAATTCAAGATCGTAAGTGCTATAACGTAACTTTGGCCCAGTCAACTTCTCACTGAAATAAGAAACTGGACGCCCCCTTGACTTAGGAATGCCCCAATACCACCCTGCGAGGCATCTGTGTGCAACTCAAAAACCCGAGAAAAATCTGGCAATATTAGAATTGGTGATGTTGTAAGCTTTTCCTTGATTAACTGAAAAGCTGACTCTGCCTCCTCAGTCCATATAATAGTCTTCCCCTTCATGCAGTCAGTCACTTGCGCCATAAGGGAACTGAAATTTTGAATGAACCGTCTATAAAATGAAGCAAGACCATGGAAGCTACGTACTTCAGTTATCGTAGTTGGAGTTGGCCACTGCTTAACATGCGCTACCTTTGAATTGGTACATAAATATTTGAAAATTATGAGGCAAAAAGTTGGACCGCAAGCACTTCTTCATTTTGGTCCATGTCACGATCCTTGACTTTCTGAGCCTATTCCGTGTTAATTTCAATTGTTTCCACCACGCAGAGGCCCTACCACGTAACCTGGTAGCGATCAAGGCCACCCGCTTGTTTTCAGGCACCTCCTTGTACTCAAACACCTCCTCCACGGTAACCAACCAAGCGATGAACCCCTGCGGATTCAAATTAGACCCATCAAATTCTGGAATATCAACTCTTATCCTAGAATCCCAATGCCTGTTACCCCCTCCACGTTCACCCCTTGGTCGCCCTTCCTGTTCGTCTTCGGAAGCCGAACCATCACCAAATGGGTTACTAAAATCAGAACCATACCCGTCATTGGGTCCCTGCCTCCTACGATTGATCAAATCGGCCATCCGATCAGTCAACTGATTGACCACTTGATCCAACCGTTCATCCACTCTCGCCATAAGTCGCTGCTCCAACTCTCGTTCATACACTTCATCGAGAGGCCTGTTGTTTCTCCTCGGAGGCATTTTGAGCCAGGAATTCGGCTCTGATACTAACTGATGTAGCGTGTGTTACAGAAAATGAAGATCAACATGTTGATTCTACGAATACCCGTGTGGTTCTTCCCCAACCCCCAAATTGCAACCCAAAGGCCACGAAATTTGAAGTGAAAAATTCGATAGTTTCAAAATTCAATTCTGATTGTTCAAATGACTAGAGGAACATATAAATAAGAACAGAAATTCGAAATGGGGCCTAAAAAAGATAACGGGCCAAACACAAGCCCAAAAACAAAATGCCCAAAATACTTAAAAAAACATAAAAATGCAAATAACTAATGGAAATAAGCGTTTTTTGGCCCGGAAGATGACCCAAACTGCCCTAGGCGTTTGCAGCAAGATGGAGCTTTTTCTCACGATTGTTTCGCCTAGTCGCACGCCCAAAACGGACCCCCGTAGCCCAAGTTAGAGCCATTTTAGTGAAGCCCCTTTTGTTACGCGATCTTGGGCATCCAAATACAAGATGGCCCGCTCCTCCACACTTGGGCCCGCATCATTCCCTCCTGGGTAGACAAAATTCGACCTCGAATCCGTAGCAACCTCATCATCAGATGAATCCCCATGAAAAGGCAGCAAATGTTTGACATTGAAAACATCAGAACAACGAATGTGGCTTGGTAACTTCAGACGATAGGCATTAGAATTTATCTTCTGCACGATCTCCACTGGCCCAATCTTCTTGGCTAACAATTTATTATACTTCCCCACTGAAAAACGATCCTTAGTCAAAATGGCCCAAACAAAGTCACCCTCTTCAAAATCAACATGCCTACGCTTTTGGTCTGCAGCTTGCTTGTACTTTGAATTAGCGTTGGCCAAGTTATCCTGCACAACTTTATGAACTTCATGCAACCCGACCACAAAATCTTGCACCTTCTTGGGAATAGAACATGGGGTAGAAAGTGACATCAAATCAAGAGGACCCCGAGGCTTAGCAGAATAGACCACCTCAAACGGACTAAACCCAGTGCTCCTATTAACAACATGATTATGAGCAAACTCAGCCTGACAAAGTTTTTGATCCCAAGACTTCACATGATCACCCACAAGACACCGAAAAAGATTACCAAGTGACCGATTAACAACCTCCGTCTGCCCATCAGTTTGTGGGTGGTAAGCACTACTAAAATTGTGCCGAGTGTTCACCATTTTCCATAGACTTCGCCAAAAATGACTAAGAAACGAGTGTCCCGATCAGAAACTATAGAGGATGGCAAACCATGCAAACGATAGATATCTCGAAAGAACAACTGAGCCACATTAACTGGATCTGTTGTCTTCTTGCAAGGAATAAAGTGCACCATTTTAGAAAACCGGTCCACCACTACAAAGATCGAATCATTACCACGCTGAGTACGGGGTAACCCCAACACAAAATCCATGCTAATATCCACCCAAGGCTGCTGAGGAATGGGTAGAGGCATATAAAGCCCTGCATTGGTAGCTGTGCCTTTTGAAACTTGACAGATCCTGCAACGTCTAACAAACCGATCAACATCCCTCCGCATAGTAGGCCAAAAATAAGAAGACTGCACCAATCGTAAAGTACGGTCTCTACCCACATGCCCTTCTCCATGCAGTTCTTTAATTATTTGAAGGCGGAGGCTGGAATTAGGAATACATAATTGATTTTCCTTAAAAAGAAAACCGTCATGCACAAGAAAATCTGTCCTCTTCCCAAACTGCACATCCTGCAAAATGACAGAAAAATATGGATCTGTTGTGAGTTGTTCCATGAGATTGTCTAGCCCGGGTACAACAACTCTCATAGAAACAAGCAAGCTACTCCTTCTGCTCAAGGCATCTGCCACACGATTCGAAATTCCAGACTTATGCTTCACAACAAAAGTAAACTTTTCCAAGAAAGCCATCCACCGTGCATGCTTATGTGATACTTTATCGTGACTGCGAATGTGCCTCAACGAATCATGGTCTGTAAATAAAACAAACTCCTTGTGAAACAAATAATGAAGCCAATGTTTCACAGCCTGGATCACTGCATAAAATTCAAGATCGTAAGTGCTATAACGTAACTTTGGCCCAGTCAACTTCTCACTGAAATAAGAAAATGGACGCCCCCCTTGACTCAGGACTGCCCCAATACCACCCTGCGAGGCATCTGTGTGCAACTCAAAAACCCGAGAAAAATCTGGCAATATTAGAATTGGTGCTATTGTAAGCTTTTCCTTGATTAACTGAAAAGCTGACTCTGCCTCCTCAGTCCATATAAAAGTCTTCCCCTTCATGCAGTCAGTCACTGGCGCCATAAGGGAACTGAAATTTTGAATGAACCGTCTATAAAATGAAGCAAGACCATGGAAGCTACGTACTTCAGTTATCGTAGTTGGAGTTGGCCACTGCTTAACAACTGCTACCTTTGAATTTGTACATCAATCTTTGAAAATTATGAGGCAAAAAGTTGGACCGCAAGCACTTCTTCATCTTGGTCCATGTCACGATCCAGCCACAACATATACACATAAATCAGGTAAGCATGTAAACAAAAAGCAATGTAATCATGTATGCATCCTAGTCTTCCTAGACTATCCCTTCCAATTTCTAAGACTGAACTCCCTAGTCTCTCAGACTACCCTGGTCTCTAAGACCAACCTCCCAGTCTCTAAGACTAATTCTTTCCCAATCTCTAAGATTGAACTCCCTCAGTCTCTAAGACTGAACTCCCTCGGTCTCTAAGACCGAAATATAAATTTTGAAAAGTGTATTTGTGCCTGTTTTTTGTTTGTAAAAACGTTTGTGCCCTGGATCTGGACGTTTAGTGCATGAAATGTTAAAATGGTTGAACACATTTTCGTGAGAGCCCTAGTGATCATAGTCTAGACTCGAGAATGAATCCTAGTTCGCTATGATCGAGGCTCTGATACCAAGTTGTCACACCCTGGCTTTTGCGGAAGCGTGGGTTCATTTGGTGTGACTTCTTAATACCATAGCAACAATCACAACAATGCTATATGATAAAATATGGGATGTTCATCCATTAAAATAGTTTAGAAAATGCGCAACATATTGTTTTTAAAATATCAATCCCATAACATATTACAAAACATGACTTGTTTAAAATGAGTTCATAAGACTCAACGAAGAACTACCAACAAAATGAGGATTTAAGACATGCAACCCATCCAGGAATGAGTTGCACTTCCCAAACCCTACGACCCTGGATGACATCCTTATTCAGTACGCAGCTAACATGCACCACTTGCCAGATCCTATTCATTTCCTGAAATACATGTAATTTGAAAAGTCAACAAAAAGTTGAGCGAGTTCATGTGTAAGTGAGTATGTAATAGCCTTTTAAATAAGTCTTGTCTGAAATAAAAGTCCCTGGTATGTAGCAATAAGGAAAATCTGATCACCATTGGGTTGCAAAGCCAATAGTATGTGTGAAATGATGCAGGAAGACTCAAACCTAGCAAATTTGTCTCCGGTATGAAGACATAGTCACCACTATGGGCCGCCCCGGCCTCACGGGTGTGGGCTCGCTACACCCAAATAGATCTATCACTCATGTCCCTTGGTCCTTCAATGAGGATTAATGGCCTTAAGTGTTGTGCCCACCACTCACATGATCGCGTAATAAAAACCCTTCTTAAGCTAACCATACCATAAAATAAATGTCTGTAAATGTCTGTAACATGTATTTCACCCCCGAAATGTAAAACTGAAAATAGTTAAAGGAAAAGGGGGACATGAACTCACAGTAATGCGTCTTGTACCGAATCTCAAACTCTGTCTGCTACACGACAACCTACACGTACTAATGTCTATTAGACGAACGGGCCGTGCCTTGTAAACTCTAGTGATTCGCGTTACTTATATTGATTCACGTTACTTATATTGATTCGCGTTACTTATATTAATAAACTAATGTCTATTAATGTTTAGAGTTGCGTTACTTATATTGATTCGCGTGGTAAATATTTGTTCGTTCAATGTTCTAGTAAACTCTAGTCTTAGAAAGCAATTATTTACTAAGTGTTAGAATTTTTGGAAAATTTCGCCATAGTCTCCTTTGTAAATAGAGGGGTCCATGCATAAAAGCATATCATTTTCTTTTATATAAATCCAGTAGAGTGTTCCCATATAGCCAACCCGACAATCATACATGCAATACACTACTTATGTCATTTCAGCTTTATTAATCAAAACTGGACTGTTTTGGAGCATTTTAATAAAATAGTTACCCTTCTCCAAAAATTCTCAAATTTTTACAGAATGTCACAAACGTTCCAAATTTTATTGTGTAAAAATATCGGGGCTCAGTTCATTACCAATATTATATAAAAATTTATTTACCCGACTGCAATCAGATTTGTTGCTTTCTGATCGCAGTTTACGGAAAAATTCCCTATAAATTAATCGTAAGTCCGATCGATGAAATTCCAGTTGGAGGATCACGGAAACAACAGTGACCATCTACATTAAAAATCCCATGAGCTGATTCTACTCAGGTTTCGGGTTACGACTCTGAGTACGACACACTTTTTCAGCAGAAAGATTTCAGCTTGAGCTGAGTCTTAAAACAATTCTTTAAAAATAGTAAACGACCTCGAAAAATTACGATTCCAGTGCCATTTGTTCGGTTGTTCAAAAATACATATTTTAGACTCCAGAAATTCAGTTTTTCGATTAAAAATGACCCAGTTATAGCCTGTTGAAGTTGGCTGGAAATTCCAATCAGCATGTTTATTTCTAGTTTAATGTTTCTAAAAACGCATCACCAAGTGCCCGAACAACGGTTTTATCACGAAATCAATGATCAAATGACATGCATGTTTTATCCAACCCTAATCCAACCCGATAACATCTTTATGCAAACTTCTTATGTATGGTTTTTATGTACGGTTCCATGTTCATATTTTTAGTGTTTTAGCTTATGTGTGACATGAATATTATACATATCATAACAAAGAACAAGATGAACAATGGTGTGAAGGGACTTACTACTAGCACAAGGCTAGGGTAGGAATCTATTGCAAAGAGGACGAGAAAAAGGATGGTGAGGAGGGCTTGAACAAAGCTTCCTTGAGAGCTCTTCAACTTGCACTTCTATGGATGAACTTTGGAGCTTGGAAAGGGGACTTGTAGTGAAGAAGATGAAGGTATGAGGGAGATGATGGTGGTTTCGGTTATGGGAGGCCGAAAATGAGAGAGAGAGAGAGGTGTGAGGTGAGAGAGTGACTTGAAGGTGGTGATGTTATAGAGGGTCTTGGAACTCACATAGCCAAATCTACTAACCTAGAGAAATGATTGCTTTGAATTTGGCCAACCACAATTAGGGAAGATAAAATAAAATCCAAGAAAAATATTTGGTGATGATGAGGGCTGAAATTCGGTTAGGGGGGGGGGGGTAATTTGTAAAAAATTGTGACTAGATGGTAACTAGGTAGTTAAATTGTAAGTATGGACTTATATGTGTAGTGAAAAGATTTTTAATGGGTGTTATGACAAACGGGTACCATGACTAGCCAAAAATAGTAAAACAATGTCTTTGACAAAAATTTAGTGTCCCGGGTAATGTCCGGTTATCCGGTTAGGTACCGTTCCGTTAAAGTGTTAAATTGTACCGTATATTGTCTTTTATGCATCTGTTTATAACGAAATCATTCCTGGCACTTAGGAAAGTATACAGGACCACTCTGCCATATGTGTGCATTCTACTGGTATAATAAAATGCTGAATTTTATAAAAGAATGCAGAATTCTGTATTTAAAGTGTGTTTTAGGCACTTCCTGGCACTATATCTATCACCTAATGACGCAGTCTTATGGTCCTCACTTCCCTACACTCCAAACCCGTGTAGTACTCTATCCCTGGCTCATACTGGCCATAAAAACATTGTCTGTCTATGTGCTGGTATTGTCAGCATTATTCCTGAATCAATCGTTCAGTGTGTTAACTGTGCTGAGTGCATCAAGTATGTCACTAATGTCGGTGTGTAATGAATGGAGTGACTGTGTAAAATGTGATGCATGTATATATGATATAAAATCATAGAGCAGTTTAAATTGTCAGTTGTAATCAAGCACAGTCATTAAGAACGTAATTAAGATTAATTAATTTGTACAGTACCTGGATTTTTGAGGGTTGTCACATTCTCCCCCCGTTAAGAAAATTTCTTCCCGAAATTTTAGGTCCTACGCCTAGTTGCAGGGGTTTTAGGGAATAGATGTGGGTACTTGGCCTTCATACGATCCTCACGTTGCCACGTGAATTCTGGCCCATGTCTAGCATTCCATCGGACTTTGACGAGTTTGACACTACTCCTGCGTGTTTTGTTAATCTTCCAATCCGTAACCTCAACAGGTTCTTCAACAAAGTGGAGTGTGTCGTCGATATGAACTTCGTCAGCAGGAATGACAACGGTGTGTTGAGTTGGACTCTTTTTCAGGTTCGATACATGGAATGTATCATGAACACCATTGAGTTCAGCAGGCAGGTCTAACTTGTATGCTACAAGCCCAATCCTTTGTAGGATTTTGAAAGGGCCAATGTAACGCGGATTCAACTTCTGACGCTTCCCAAAGCGTGCCACACCCTTCCAGGGTGAAACCTTTAACAAAACCATATCCCCAACTTGATACTCTAGGGACTTCCTGTTTGGATCTGCATAGGCTTTTTGTCTGCCGCGAGCCGCCTCGATGCGTTTTTGTATTTGCGCGATCTTGTCTGTCGTCTCTTGGACGATTTCGGGACCAACAAGCTGCCTATCACCTGCATCAGCCCAGCATAGTGGTGATCGACACTTGCGTCCGTAAAGAGCTTCAAATGGCGCGACTCCAATACTTGTGTGGTAGCTGTTGTTGTACGAAAATTCGACCAATGGTAAATGATTATCCCAGCTACCACCTAGATCCATTACACATGCCCTCCGCATGTCCTCCAATGTCTGAATAACTCTTTCACTTTGGCCATCAGTTTGCGGGTGAAATGCAGTGCTCAGATTCAACTGCGAGCCGAAAGCTTCTTGGAAGGATTGCCAAATCCTTGACCCGAAGCGTCCATCTCTATCAGAGATAATCGAGAGAGGCACTCCATGACGTGCAACTATCTCTCGCATGTATATTTCAGCCAATTTGCTTGTGTTGTCTTTCTCCTTGATCGGCAAGAAGTGCGCAGACTTTGTCAGACGGTCTACTATTACCCAAATCATATCGTGGCCTCTGGGCGTCTTTGGCAGTTTCGTTATGAAGTCCATGGAAATCTGTTCCCACTTCCATTTGGGTATTTCCGGTTGCTGTAGGAGTCCTGAAGGTTTTTGGTATTCGACCTTTACCTTGGCGCACGTTAAGCATTTGCTAACATATACCGCAACGTCGCCTTTCATCCTTGGCCACCAATAGAAATCCTTAAGATCTTGGTACATTTTATCCGCTCCTGGATGAATTGAGTACCGTGACTTGTGAGCTTCATCGAAAATAACCTTCCTTAAACCACCAAACAAGGGAACCCAAATTCGTCTCATGAAGCATAAAGTTCCTTCCTCGTTTGGTACCAACTGCTTCTCCATCCCACGGAGATATTCATTCTCAGTATTCCTTTCTTTGAGGGCTTCTCTCTGCGCGGCACAAATGCGCAAGGAGAGGTCCGTCTGGACGATCATTTCCAAAGCCCTAACCCTTATGGGCTTGATCCTTTCCTTCCGACTTAGGGCATCGGCGACCACATTCGCCTTCCCTGGATGATACTTGATCTCGCAATCATAATCATTCAACAATTCAACCCAACGTCTTTGCCTCATGTTAAGCTCCTTCTGATTGAATATGTGCTGCAGGCTCTTATGATCAGTGAAGATCGAACATCGTGTGCCGTATAAATGATGTTGCCAGATCTTTAATGCAAACACCACCGCGCCCAATTCCAAATCATGGGTGGTGTAATTCTTCTCGTGTATCTTCAGTTGGCGTGAAGCATAGGCTATAACTTTCTGGCGTTGCATCAACACGCAACCCAAACCTTGACGCGAGGCGTCGCAGTATACCACGAAGTCTTCCGTTCCTTCAGGTAGAGATAGAATCGGTGCCTCACAAAGCTTGTTCTTCAGCAACTGAAACACTTCTTCTTGCTTGTCACCCCAATCAAACTTCTTGTCTTTTTGTGTGAGTGCGGTCAGGGGTTGAGCTATTTTTGAGAAATCCTCAATAAACCTTCGATAATAACCAGCCAAACCTAAGAACTGTCGAATCTCAGTTGGCGTCTTTGGAGTATCCCAATCTTTGATTGCCTCGATCTTTGTGGGATCAACATGAATTCCATTTCCATTTACCACGTGACCAAGAAACTGAACTTCGCGTAGCCAAAACTCACACTTTGAGAACTTAGCATATAACTTCTCCTTCTTAAGTAGCTCTAGAATAGCTCTTAAGTGCTGTTCGTGCTCGTCCTTTGTCTTCGAGTAGATTAGGATGTCATCGATAAACACGATCACAAACTTATCTGAATACGGCTTGCAGACTCGGTTCATCAGGTCCATGAAAACTGCCGGCGCGTTTGTCAATCCGAACGGCATAACTAGGAACTCGTAATGTCCATAACGAGTCCTAAAGGCCGTCTTCGGGATACTCTCCTCTTGTATCCTTAGTTGATGGTATCCTGAGCGAAGATCGATCTTTGAATAGAAGCTTGAACCTTGCAGCTGATCAAATAGGTCGTCAATCCTCGGCAAAGGATATCGGTTCTTGATAGTCAACTTGTTAAGCTCGCGGTAGTCTATACACATACGAAAGCTACCATCCTTCTTTTTAACGAACAGAACCGGAGCTCCCCAAGGCGAGAAGCTTGGTCTGATGAATCCTTTATCCAATAGCTCCTGGAGTTGTGTCGACAACTCCTGCATCTCCGACGGTGCAAGTCTATAGGGTGCCTTGGCTACAGGCGCGCCGCCTGGAACCAAGTCAATGTGGAATCCGACTTGTCGCTGTGGCGGCAATCCTGGCAAGTCTTCTGGAAAGACTTCAGGATATTCTCTTACGACCGGAATGTCTTCAATCCTTAGCTCAGCAACTTCTTTATCCATGACGTGTGCCAAAAAGGCAACACACCCCTTCCGTAAACACTTTCTAGCCTTCAGACAGCTAATAATCCTCAGTGGCGTACCATGCTTCTCTCCGTGCACTACGATCGTTTCTTCATCCGTCATTGGGATGCGGATGGTCTTCTCGTGACAAACGATCTCGGCCTTGTTGCTCGATAACCAATCCATTCCCACTACCACGTCGAAGCTTCCCAACTCGACTGGTAGTAGATCTAGTGTAAATTCGTGTCCTCCCAGTTCTATCATACATCCTCTGATGACTTCTCCCGTTTCAATTAGTTTCCCATTCGCTAATTCGATCGAGTATGGAACGTCTAACTTACTAGTGGCCAACCCAAGTATATTCTTAAATTCTAACGATACGAAACTATAATCGGCACCAGTATCAAAAAAGAACAGATGAAAAGCGTTGGTTTATAGGGAACGTACCGGTGACAACGTTCGGATCCTGGCGCGCTTCCCTTGCGCCAATGTTAAAGATTCTGCCATGTGCCTGATTCAGTTTTGGGCAATCCCTTTTAAAGTGCCCAGCATCCCCACAATTGAAGCATCCTGGCCCTCGGCCATTCCCATTTCCATTTCCGCCTCGATTCCCAATTGCTCCCCGATTACCAGCTTGATTCGCGGCATTCCCACGATTACCATTTCCCCCATTATTCCCTTGTGGCCGGTTTCCATTACCACGGTTGTTGTTATTGAAACCCCTTTGGCCACCCTGGCCTGATCCAACCCAGCACGTCTCCTTTGAATGGCCTGTCCTCCCGCAGGATTCGCATTTTCTAAATCGGCATGGGCTGGGGTGATGGAACTGGCAAATACCACACTTGGGCAGAGTGCCCATGTAACCCTTTCCTCTGTTTTCATCACCGGTTTTGGCTCTGGCCGGTGTGCTCGACTCGCCCTTCTTACTCGCATTGCTAGTACCTTGTTTGAAGTTGGAAAACTTCCGTTTGTTATCACCAGCCGACTCCGCATGAGTCTCCTTCTTCTTCGGTTCAGAGATTGAGAACTTGCCCAACCTTACGGCCTCCTCCGTAAGTGCCACACTAACGTCGATCGCCTCCGTAATTGTTTCCGGCTTGGATGTGGTAACCATACTCAGGATTTGGGGTGCCAATCCCCAGATAAAGCGCTCGATTCATTTGAATTCCGGTGTAACCATATAAGGTACCACATGGGACAAGTCGTGGAATCTCTGAACATATTCCGCGATTTTGGGACCATCCATCTTCAAATGCCAAAACTCAGTCTCTAACCTCTGTATCTCAGCACGAGAATAATACTTCTTTTGCATCAATTCTTTTAACTCAGCCCATGTCAACGCGTAAGCAGCGGCCTCACCAAGGGTTTGCACTTGTAAGTTCCACCAGGACAGGGCTCCGTCCAAAAATAGCCCAGAAATGTAGGTCACCTGCTGGTTTGGAGCGCACTTGCTCATTCGGAGTACAGACTCCGTCTTCTCGGCCCATCTTACAAAAGCGACAGCACCTCCGGTGCCGTCAAATTTCACAGGCTTGCAGTCTAGGAACTGCTTGTAAGTGCACCCTGCACATACGTTAGAATATACATCTGGGATCAGCGGACGCGCTATAAATATCCATTATATAGTAATACGTCCCAAACGACTTAACATTACCATGTGGTGGGTTGTTGCCCTGGTTGTTGTTGATACTTCCGCTCGATCCTGGTTGCGATGCTGCATACTGCGCAATGGCGGCAGCGATGATTGCTTGGAGCTCTGCTTCGTTGGCAGGCATGTTCGTCTGGCGTCGTGGAGGCATCTTCTAAAAGATGGTTCACGTTGGTCAGGTCATAATAGGTAAAGGTACGTATGTATTCAACAATATCCACACATAACGTCTCATGTTATAATTAAATCAACCACATAACATCTCATGTTATAAATAAATCAACCACATAACATCTCATGTTATAGAACATCAACAAATAACTTTAACAAAGCATGTAATGAGAATACTGCAATTGGGTTTTTATAAAATCAAGACCACATACACTTGTTTACAAGTTTTCCAAACGTACATACATCCAAAAGAGACTAAGGGTCACAACGCCCTTGTCTAACCTGTCTAACCATATACAATAACCAAATATCAAATATCAAAAAGTTGTCATGTCAAAATGTGGTCTTCAAAAGGTCGCACAGTCTGGCCCAATCGATGTCTTCTCTTCAAAAGTACTCACTACCCGTAATAGACCAAGGGTAGCTAGGCTGATGGCGGCGGAGGAGGTGGAAAGCGAGAGAAAAGTAATCGGCGCAAATGCACCAAGTCCTCCTCAAGAGCATAGGCGAAACGCAACAGGTAAGCAACCTGCTGGTCAAGAGGAATGAAGCGAACGTCTGAGTCATGGGATGATGGGAAAGTAGCGTGAGGTGCTGTAAACGGGGTCTGGCAGGGGCATGAAGGATGTGGAGCCCTCCCCAACCCCTGGACATATCGCCTCAGGGCGTCTTGCTGTACCTGTAGTGACGTGAGTGCGTCCTCTACAGAGTATCCGATGTGAAATGGGTGATAAGGGTCGGATACTGGCATAACATGGGGTGATGACCATAGAAATGGCTCGCCCATCGGAGCTGAAACTGGATGAGTCGTGTGTGGGGCAGATGTAAACGGTAAAGTAGTATGGGGAAATTGAGACATGAAGGGTGCAATAGATGACATGGGTGGAGCAAAACCAGGATAAGGAACCTGTGGTATAAACTGGATATCTCCGGACATAAAGGGTGTGTGGTCGGGGGGCTGTCTCGACGATCCCTCCCCAGGTCGTGGCAGAGGAATGTCCTGTAGGAAGGTAATCTGAAGATCGGTACGCTGGGTACCTGTGGTGTGCGGGTGAAAGGATGGGATATCAAGCGATGCAGAAGTAGGTGCGGTAGGGGGAGTGACTAGGGTCACATACGGAGGGTAGTCATCCTCCTCGATCCACCCATTCTGGGTGTCAGCGTATCTCGGGTCGATATGGGCAGCAAACGGTGCCAGGTCATCAAAAATGGGGTCAGGTATGGGTGCTACATCCGGGATCTCAGCAGCTGGTGGTGCAATGACAGGTGTATCAGTGACAGGTAGTGCAATGGCAAGTGGCGCAATGACTGGTGCATCCTCAGGAATAGGGTCAAGAGCAAGAACGGGCTCTGGAATGACGGGAGCAGGCTGACGATCAGCAGGCATAGCAGGATCCTGATCATCCGGGAGAACAGGAGCCTCAGCAGGCTGCTCCTCGGGAACTAACTCATCCTCCATATCCGTCTCCTCATCATAGTTAATACGAGGGAAGTTACCGAATCCCAATGGTGGGTAAGAGGAAGCCACTGACTCAAAGGAATCTAGGCTGATGAATCGGAGTGAACCTCCATGTCAGGAAGCTCAACCATAGGAACAACGGGGTCAACAACTGGGATATCAGCATGCGGAGCATCGTCCTCCATCGGGGCCCCACCATCCTGGTCTCCCTCCGGGGGACCCTCGATGAGTAGATCGATGGCACCATCGGGTAATGCGTCGAGAGGTTGTTCCTCAAAGGGAACTGCAGCAAATGGGAGAGGGGCAGGGATCAGAACAAGGGGTAGATCCTCTCCTGGAGGGCCATCAGCTAGGGGTACGTCATCTCCGAAGTCCGGTAGGGCAAAAGGCTGAAAGTCATCTTCATCGGTGCTCGTGTAGTCTGAAGTGTAAACTTCCGGGTCTGTGGCGATCTCGTCGTCTGAGGTAATGGCCATCGGGTCGCTCGTGTTGGATACTCCACTACCAGACGATGCCATGGTGTCTGTAACACAACCACAACATATACACATAAATCAGGTAAGCATGTAAACAAAAAGCAATGTAATCATGTATGCATCCTAGTCTTCCCAGATTATCCCTTCCAATTTCTAAGACTGAACTCCCTAGTCTCTCAGACTACCCTGGTCTCTAAGACCAACCTCCCAGTCTCTAAGACTAATTCTTTCCCAATCTCTAAGATTGAACTCCCTCAGTCTCTAAGACTGAACTCCCTCGGTCTCTAAGACCGAAATATAAATTTTGAAAAGTGTATTTGTGCCTTTTTTTGTTTGTAAAAACGTTTGTGCCCTGGATCTGGACGTTTAGTGCATGCAATGTTAAAATGTTTGAAAACATTTTCGTGAGAGCCCTAGTGATCATAGTCTAGACTCGAGAATGAATCCTAGTTCGCTATGATCGAGGCTCTGATACCAAGTTGTCACACCCTGGCTTTTGCGGAAGCGTGGGTTCATTTGGTGTGACTTCTTAATACCATAGCAACAATCACAACAATGCTATATGATAAAATACGGGATGTTCATCCATTAAAATAGTTTAGAAAATGCGCAACATATTGTTTTTAAAATATCAATTCCATAACATATTACAAAACATGACTTGTTTAAAATGAGTTCATAAGACTCAACGAAGAACTACCAACAAAATGAGGATTTAAGACATGCAACCCGTCCAGGAATGAGTTGCACTTCCCAAACCCTACGACCCTGGATGACATCCTTATTCAGTACGCAACTAACATGCACCGCTTGCCAGATCCTATTCATTTCCTGAAATACATGTAATTTGAAAAGTCAACAAAAAGTTGAGCGAGTTCATGTGTAAGTGAGTATGTAATAGCCTTTAAAATAAGTCTTATCTGAAATAAAAGTCCCTGGTATGTAGCAATAAGGAAAATCTGATCACCATTGGGTTGCAAAGCCAATAGTATGTGTGAAATGATGCAGGAAGACTCAAACCTAGAAAATTTGTCTCCGGTATGAAGACATAGTCACCACTATGGGCCGCCCCGGCCTCACGGGTGTGGGCTCGCTACACCCAAATAGATCTATCACTCATGTCCCTTGGTCCTTCAATGAGGATTAATGGCCTTAAGTGTTGTGCCCACCACTCACATGATCGCGTAATAAAAACCCTCCTTAAGCTAACCATACCATAAAATAAATGTCTGTAACATGTATTTTGTCACACCCCGAAATATCAGAGCATTGGCGTGACTGGACTGGTATCTTCATTGCACAGCAGAAGCAAATAATCTAAGTCTTTTAGAATGCGAACGCCAACTAAGTACTCGACTCCATATGGTTCTCCTATTCCAACTGTGCCTTGTCTTAGAAATGCAACCTGAGAAAGTACATGCGAAAAAGTCAACATAAAGTTGAGCGAGTTCATAGTTTGTTTGTAAAAGATTTGAAATAAATCTTTTTGAGTAACCGGTTTTTGTTGTATTGTTGAATGTTTAAATACTTGAATGTTTAAATACTTGAATGAAAAACATAGTATGTAACTTGCAGAATGTATGAATGTTTGAATGTAACTTGTAAAATGTATCTGTAACTGTGTACTATGAATGTTTGAATGTATCCTTTAGAATGTATCTGTAACTGAGTACTATGAATGTTTGAATGTATCCTTTAGAATGTATCTGTAACTGAGTACTATGAATGTTTGAATGTATCCTTTAGAATGTATCTGTAACTGAGTACTATGAATGTTTGAGATCGCTAGTGGTTTGCAAGGCCACTAACATGTGTCACGACATAGGAAGCCACCAAACCTAGGCATTTTTGTCGACTTTGACTGAGACACAGAAGCACTCATTGGTAGAAGTAGGCCAAGAGTGGGGTTGCCTGAAACCCATTAGATCTAACCTTTTGTTCCGCGGTCTGAATGTATACGTTGATTAATGGTGCTTATGGTACCCTATTCGAGACATGATCTTGAATGTTTCACTTGAATGTTTCACATGAATGTTTTTGTACTCATGTTTTCCCCAATTTAGAAAACAAGTAAGCGTTGTATGCACTTTACAAAAATACGCTTTGTTTGAAAAACCGGTATAGTTATCATAAACCTTTCGTAAACCATTTGTGTCAGTTAAAAACTTGTTTGTATAATGGTTTAGAAATATGTAATTCATGTTTATTGAACACTTTGAATGTTTTGTAGAATGTGCATGTCTTTCCACCCCGAAAACATTTATAAAAATGTAAAACCGTAAAAGGTGGGGTTATGAACTCACCTGAATATTCCTGTGCAAAGCTAGCTATATACGACTTCGTGATGTCGCTTCCAAGGCGTGACTCGCTAGCGTGCATTCTACAATATTCCTAACACGGAATATCTTATAAGTTTCTAAATAACGCGGTAACTAATCTACGTTTTACCGAGCTCTACCGAATTGTTAATCGAACGGTTCGACGGTTTGTTGATAACTTAAAAGAAACGAAGAAGTTATACTTGCTAAGTTTTGTTTATTGTCACGATAATTTACTAAGTTTATACACACTTAGTTTTTGTGAGATTTCAAATATATATATATTTATATAAAAGAATATAAATATATCGTTGTAATCGCGTTAACCGTCTCGAGAAGTCGTATGTGTATGTGACGAGTGTTTTATGAAAAGAATATATAATAAACTCGTATTATATATCGTATGCCGTTTGAGGCGTTTGAAATAAATATAACAGTTTATATTTATTTTGTAAAAGGATTCATCGAGTCATTGCATGTTTAAAATAAATATATACTATATTTATTTTATGAAAGAATTCGTTAGGTTTAATATATAATCTATGTTTATTTATAAAAGCACCGTTGAGTTGTTGCGTTTGAAAATAAATACATAACTATATTTATCTTTATGAAATAGTTGTCGAAATTTCAAAGTTTAGAATAAATATAACAACTATTTTTATTGTCGGAAATGGTATCCGAATCGTCGTTTTTGTATGTTGTAAAAGTGTCGTCGACAGAAACTATATGTTTGTACTTGTTTTTCTAAAAGATCATTTGAAATCGAATGTTCGTTTTATAATAAGAACACTTTTTGTTTTCGGGTTTTCTCGAAAAACGGGCAGAGTTTCCTCTGTTTTTGGACGCCCCGACAACTAAAGTGTCGTTATTTTTATCACGATTCAACAATCCAACACATAATATATATAAAGTTTGCACGAAATTTATCAAAGTGCCAAATATGAAAACCAATTCACTAAATTCAAAACCGTTAGTCGGGTCGAGCTCGTTTGTCACGTTAGATAAAAATTATAAAGATAACATTACGAAATCACGACTTTAACTATTACCCAAAACTCTCGTGTCGATTGCTTAAAGGGTTGATTGGGTTGACCGAGTCAACTGAGCTGACTCGGTTTGACCGAGTCGATCCGACCCAAAATCTTGAACCGATAATCTGACCGTAAGCACCCGAAACCGAGCCGCTCCAAAACAACTCGAACCACGTCTGCCCTGAATAGGACCCGAACCGAACCGATCTGCTGAGTAGTACCCGAACCACAGCCGACCCGAACCGAGCCGTTGACCCGAGGTGTTGACAGGCTGTCTCCGTCGAGCTCCGGCGGCCGGAGTTGGTTTCCGCCGTCAACATCCATCATCATTACAGCAGCAATACTCAGTTCTCAAAGAAACAACAAAAAGAAAAGAATATAAACAGAGGGTAAGGTTTTACCATGAAACCCGTCGACACAGCACCGCCGTCGCCGCCGCCGGAGCCGTTCCTGCTCCGTCGTTCCTCTCCGCCTCCTCTCTCTCTCCGCACTTCTCTCTCTCTCTCTCTCTCCGTCGTCGTGCCGTCGTGAAGATCCACCGCCACCGCCGCCGTATGCCGACGGTTCTCCGTCGTCGGGTCGTCATCAGAAGGGGTTGTTCGGTGTGCCGGTTAACCGGCCCTGTGCTTGTCGTCGGCTTGGATGGGAGACCGAGGGTGTTTGGCTGAGTATGTTGTGTTTGAGTGAGGGAAGGAGGTGCTCCAATTCTATTGTGGGTGTGTATCGAGAGAGAGGAGTGTGAGGATGTCTGGTTTTGTAGATTATATTTGGAGGAGATGCACTCCATATTTTGTGTGTGCACAAGCAGCAGATTGAGAGTGAGGGAGAGGGTAGAACATGAAAGAGTATTTGACATTTTTCTTTGTGTGTGATAATTGTGCCTGCTCAAAACAATCAAGGGGTAGTCCCTTTTATAGATGTTTAATGAGATCTATGGAGATCCTATGAATCTTGAAAATATTTTGTTTAGATTTTATAGGATATTATAAGATTTTGTATGGATTTGCAAGATTTAATAGAGATTTGCAAGATCTTGTTTAAGATTTTAAGGAAAGATCTAGTATTGTATGTGTAGGTTTAGGCTTGTGGGTGTTGGGCTTGGGCCCAGGGCCCACAAGCCCATATCGTGTGTAAGTGGCCCGTAATTCCTACGAGACCCGATATCGCGACTCAGACTCCATAAGCATAAAATATTCTTGTAACATCCATATTTGTCGGTGTCGTCAGTATTTCGTACGGTTTCAGTCCGTTGTCCTTTGATGTTTCGCAGATTCCACGCGAATCTTCATGCGCGTATTGTATAGCTGAACAAACGTTTCTGGGCACTCCAAGGGCCTGGTTAAGTTAATTAGCGTCGTAAGCACTATTTATTATCGCGTTAATCGCCTGTTAATTACGTAATTAAGGGCGTAAATTACCGGTTGTCACATTCTCCCCCTGTTAATAAAATTTCGTCCTCGAAATTTAGAATACGTTAACTCCTTAGAGTTATGTTAAGTGTAAGCAAATGCGAATAATACCAAAGTGAATGATCATGAAATCGAATCAAGACTTATTCGAATGATGTGAATTCAAGGATGTATCACAAGATGCAAATGATTTCTAGAAACGATCGCATCCAATAAATGAACTTAGATTTCAACAAGCTCATATGTACTAGTTTGCATGAATCCCTCGATCGTGATCAGCGCTGTCACACCCCCAAATTCCACCTGCGGAGCACCGTCCGCTTGAGGGCGTGACCGACCAGGATCCAGCCACCAATTATACTGAGCATTGGATAATAGTAAGGATGATCACCAACCATAACGGTTAGTAAACACCATAGTTTAAAGTTCAAATGTTTAGGTTCAAATAACAGTTAAGTAAGTAGCGGAAGCATAGATAAAATAGTTTAAACAAAGTTCATAGTTCAATTAATTAGAACCCAACATGCGGGTTTAGGCGACCACTACACTTCCCAAGCTGCAAGCTCCTGAGTCACTGGGTACCTGCAAAGCATGCAGTAAGGGGTCAACAATAATGCTGAGTGAGTTCACTAGTTGTCCAGTTTTAATTACCAAAAACTTGTTTCACCAGTTAATTTATCCGTTTATACATGCCATGGGGAGCTACCCCAAAAGTTAGCGACTAAACTGTTTTTCCAATACCGAACACTAGGTGACCGTTGCGTTTCCGCAGAGTGCCCCGATGTCAATGTTCTATCATCATTGACGGATGCCTGAGTACATTAGTTCACGACCGATCCCATACCTTGGCACGGTGTGAGGTTGGTAAGACCTAAATAGCGCTATCAACTAATAACCCGTTCGCCTGGCCCCGGCGACTAATCGGTATTATGTAGTAGGGACTTTAAGTGATAGAGTTTCGTTTAGTGCCGTTTGTTGCAATCCGTATAAACAGTAATTAACTAAAAGGTTCCCAATAACAAGGGAAGAAAAGTAAGTTGTATCCCTCAAAAGGGGATAGTGTTGTTTTTAGTTCCGTTTCCCAAACCACCGGGAATACATGCTTTAGGTTGTGAACTCACCTTGGGTTGCTCGGTAGGTTAATTACCCGGTTGATCACGTTGGTCACCACGTCCTAGCATGGTTACCGAATATGGGTCAAGTTGGGGTACAAGTAAACACGTATAATCTACACATAACTAACACATAGCATGCACAACATATAATTACCCAATAAGTCATTGGGCCCGTCTAAGTTCCTTAACAGCAACAGTTAACAGTTAACACGTAGCCCACCTAAACAGTAACAAGCATGTACAGTTAATACACTTGGGCCCAATAACTAACAGCCCAGTCGAGAACACACAGTTGCGAGTCGCAACTACGTTGCGAGTCGCGACCGGATGTTCCGACTTGTCATGTTTTTGGTTGCGAGTCGTAACCGGTGTTTCGACTTGTCATGTCTTGGTTGCGAGTCGCAACCGCCGTAGTCTCGACTTGTCACGTTTCGGTTGCGAGTCGTAACCGGGCGGTCTCGAGTCGCAACCGGGCGGTCTCGAGTTGTCATGGTTTGGTTGCGAGTCGTAACCGGGGGTTTCGAGTCGCAACCTCGGATACGTGCACAATAATCCTTCTAGAACCTGGCAGATGTACTAACCAATACAATTGCAATTTCATGTAATTATGTACTATCCAATGAAATTGCACAAACATGTTTTATTGTCTAAACTATATCCAAAATGGATCAAACATAGCATATTCAAATATCCATAACACATTCAAACTTGTTCATCATTAGGGTTTTTATCCTTCACCATCATGTTCATCCTACATAATCATGCCTTCTATCGGACAAGAATTCATAACACATAACTAGATTTCGAGATCATCTTGTAAACTACCATTAAGCAAAACATTTGTTCTATATCCTCTTAACATAAATCGGATGATCATAAGCAAATCCTAGCCATCATACTTTTATCATTTAGCAAGACATTATCATACAATAGCTCTCACACATTATTACTCTATCATACTTTTACCAAACCGTCCACATATCAACATGAAGGAACATTGTAAATCACTTAAATCAAGTAAAACATACTACTCCTATCATCAAGCAAGCACCTTCATTATAAATAAACAACAACTTATGTATTTAGCTACAAGAGACACTAACCGGCTAGATTCAAGGTGTGAAGATGTGAAGGGTTGATGAAAGAGCTTCCGAGTGTTGAATCCGAGAGCTCCTTTGGTTGTCACCGGTTTGATCCGAGGAGGAGAGGAGAAAGATGTTGCTAGGGTTTTGGTTGAGAGGATGAAGGAGGGTGTGTGTGAGAGTGAGTGTGGGAGTGGTGTTGCAAAAATGGTGAAAGTTGTGAGGGTTGGCCTTATATCTCGAGTGGGTTAGGGGCTTCCGGGTGGGCTAAGGTTACGGCCCAACCGGCCCAAGTGTTTATGGTTCCCTCGAGACCGAGGGTGGTCTCGAGTCGGGTTCCTTTGGGGTCTCGGCCCACTCATATAACACACATACATATATATAATATACACACATTTATCACACTTAGCACAAGGATCACATAAAATCATCGAGATAACACGCACTAACATTTAATAACGTATATACACATAATGTTAATACAAGATATTTGCTCGGGAAAACCAAGAGTGTCACATTATCCCCAAGTTTTAAGAACTTTCGTCCCGAAAGTTAAAGCAGCCACTGTCAAGCTAGTAAAAGTGAGAGCGTTTCAACAGGGTGTCACATCATCCCCCCGTTAGTTTGGAATTTCGTCCCGAAATTCGGTTGTAGCTTCAGTGCTGGGGGTTTCATTTGGGAACAGCTGGGGATACTTGCGTTTCATCTGGTCTTCCCGCTCCCAGGTAAACTCTGGGCCACGACGTGAGTTCCAACGAACTCGCACGAGGGGTATCTGGCTACGTTTGAGGGTTTTGATCTCACGATCCGTGATCTCAACCGGTTCCTCAGTAAAGTGTAGCTGTTCATCAATAGTAAGTTCCTTGTAAGGAATGACGAGTGTTTCATCTGACAGGCACTTCTTCAGATTAGACACGTGGAAGACGTTGTGCACAGCACTCAGTTCTTCAGGCAGATTCAATCTGTAAGCGGCCGTACCGATCTTTTCGGTAACTTCAAAGGGTCCGACATATCTCGGATTAAGCTTGCCCCGTTTTCCAAAACGAACCACACCCTTCCAGGGTGAGACCTTAAGTAGAGCCCGTTCACCGACCTGGAACTCTTGCGGTTTCCTATCTTTGTCAGCGTAGTACTTTTGACGGTCACGAGCTGCCGCCATGCGTTGCCTAATCTGGGCAATCTTTTCTGTGGTGTCGACTACATGTTCCGGGCCTGTGATTTGGCTGTCGCCTACCTCCGCCCAGCAGAGAGGCGATCGATATTTACGACCGTACAATGCCTCAAAGGGTGCTGCCTGAATGCTGGTGTGGTAGCTGTTGTTGTAGGAGAATTCTACTAACGGTAGGTGCTTCTCCCAATTCTTGCCAAAATCGATCACACATGCCCTGAGCATGTCTTCGAGGGTTTGGATGGTGCGTTCAGACTGCCCATCCGTTTGCGGGTGATAAGCGGTGCTCATGTCTAGACGTGAGCCAAAAGATTTGTGCATAGCTTGCCACAACTCAGAAGTAAAACGCGCGTCTCGATCAGAAATAATAGAGGTAGGCACTCCGTGCTTCGAGACCACTTCCTTTAAGTATACCTCTGCTAGGGTAGAGAACTTGTCTGTTTCTTTGATGGCCAAAAAGTGTGCAGATTTAGTTAAGCGATCCACTATCACCCAAATGGTGTCATTTCCGCGCTGAGACCTAGGCAGGCCAGTAACAAAATCCATGGAAATCTGCTCCCATTTCCATTGCGGGATCTCTGGCTGTTGGAGTAGGCCTGATGGTTTCTGATACTCAGCCTTGACCCTTGCACAAGTTAAACATTTTCTGACATACGTTGCTATGTGGGCTTTCATGCCAGGCCACCAATAGGTAGTCCTCAAGTCGTGGTACATCTTATCTGACCCTGGATGTACTGAGTAACGGGACTTGTGAGCTTCATCCATCACAAGGTCACGTAAATTTCCATAAAGCGGAACCCATATGCGTCCGGCTACGTAGTAAGCACCGTCTTCTTTTTGTTCCAATCGTTGTCTCGATCCTCGCAGGGACTCAGCCCTGATGTTCTCGGCCTTCAATGCTTCAACCTGAGCATTCCGAATTTGATTAGGGAGGTTCGAGTGGATAGTGAGCTGTAAGGCACGAACACGCTTGGGTTTGGTCTCCTTTCTGCTGAGGGCATCGGCTACCACATTAGCCTTGCCTGGATGATATTTGATTGCACATTCGTAGTCATTTAGGAGTTCGACCCAGCGGCGTTGCCGCATATTCAACTCCTTTTGTCCCATTATGTGCTGGAGACTCTTGTGATCAGTGTAAATCGTGCACTTGGTGCCGTACAAGTAATGTCTCCAAAGCTTGAGCGCGAAGACCACAGCTCCAAATTCTAAGTCATGCGTCATATAGTTCCGTTCGTGGACCTTGAGTTGTCGCGAGGCGTAAGCAATAACTTTCTCGCGTTGCATCAATACGCAGCCAAGTCCTTGAATAGAAGCGTCGCAGTAAACGACAAAGTCGTCGGTACCTTCGGGTAAGGAGAGGATAGGAGCACTACAAAGGTTCTTCTTTAGTTCCTGGAAGGCAGATTCCTGAGCATTACTCCATTTGTAAGCAACACCCTTCTGAGTGAGTGTCGTAAGTGGTTGAGCGATCTTAGAGAATCCCTTGATAAATCTTCGATAGTATCCCGCCAATCCCAAGAATTGGCGAACTTCGGTCGGAGTCTTGGGTACATGCCAATTCTTAATGGACTCAATCTTAGCAGGGTCAACATGAATCCCTTTCTGATTGACGATGTGTCCAAGGAAATGGACTTCTCTAAGCCAGAAATCACATTTCGAAAATTTGGCGTACAGTTGCTCATCGCGAAGGAGTTCGAGAATAAGACGTAGGTGTTGTTCATGCTCCTCTTGGCTCTTCGAGTAGATTAAGATGTCGTCGATAAACACAATTACGAACTTATCGAGATAGGGTTTGCATACTCGGTTCATGAGGTCCATGAAGATTGCAGGTGCGTTGGTCATACCGAAAGGCATAACAAGGAATTCGTAGTGACCATAACGGGTTCTGAAAGCAGTCTTAGAGATGTCCTCATCGCGGACTCTCAGCTGGTGATAACCCGATCGCAGATCGATCTTGGAATAATAGCTCGACCCTTGCAGCTGGTCGAACAGGTCGTCGATACGGGGAAGTGGATAACGATTCTTGATGGTAACCTTGTTAAGTTCGCGGTAGTCAATGCACATTCGGAATGGGCCGTCTTTCTTTTTGACGAAAAGCACTGGGGCTTCCCAGGGTGATGAACTAGGACGGATAAAACCTTTGTCCAAAAGTTCTTGTAGTTGAGTAGAAAGCTCCTTGAGCTCCGCGGGGGCTAATCGGTAAGGTGCTCGAGCTATAGGCGCTGCTCCGGGAGCTAGCTCGATTTGAAATTCGACCTGACGGTGAGGAGGGAGTCCAGGTAGTTCCTCCGGGAATACCTCAGGATAGTCGCGCATAACTGGAAAATCTTCAATCCTGTTTTCCATTTTCTGCGTGTCGGTAATGAGTGCTAAGATAGCGATGTGCCCCTTTCGTAGGTACTTCTGGGCCTTTAAGAATGAAATGATGCCTGTGACTTCTCCGCTCTTGTCGCCTTGAACTATAAGGGGTTTGCCAGGGGGACGGGGAATACGAATAGCTTTCTCCTGGCAGAGGATTTCAGCTCGATGTTTGGATAACCAATCCATACCAATAATGACGTCGAAGCTTCCAAGAACGATGGGGAAAAGATCGATACAGAAGGTCTGACCAGACAACTCTAATTTGCAGTCACGAATTATGTGTGAGGCCTCGAGGTTTCTACCATTAGCTATTTCAACGGTGTGCTTAGAGCTTAGCGGCGTAAGAGTGAGCTTAAGTTTCTTTCTAATGCGTAGGGATACATAACTAGCATCTGCTCCGGAATCAAAAAGCATGGAAACATAACGATCATTAAGTAGGAACTTACCCGCCACAACGTTGGGGTCGTTCCTTGCTTCCCCAGCTCCAATCACAAAAGCTTTTCCTCTAGCACCATTTCCAGCATTGTTGTTATGGTTCCCAGCACCCTGATTGTTGTTGTTTTGATTCAGTTCAGGGCAATCCTTTCGCATGTGCCCCGTTGCTCCACACTTGAAGCATCCACGGTTGTTTCCTTGTTGCTGCGGTTGCTGATTCTGCCTAGCTGGGAACTGGCTTCGGCAGTCTTTGGCTTCGTGCCCCATCTTGTTGCATCGCTGACACTGACCTTTTCCACATGGCCCACTGTGATGTCGGTTACATTTGTTACACTTAGGGTGGTTTCCTCGATAGCCACCCTGTTGCTGAGGGCTCTTGTTGCTTTCAGTCTTCCTTTGTTGAACTGGGGCCTGAGTGGGGTTAGCATCCTTTCCCTGATTTCCATCCCACTTTCGCTTGTTATCGCCAGAAGTTCCAGCAGTAGCACCAATCCTCTTGGGCAGCTTGCCCTCTTCCACAGCCTGATTGGTAAGTTTGTGAACAAGGCGAACCACAGGCTGTATGGTATTGAGGTTGGCTGAGGTCACATGACTTCGGATTTCAGGGACCAAGCCTTTGATGTACAACTCAATCCTTCGGTACATAGGTTGGGACATGTTTGGGCAAAGTGCAGCATAGTCGTTGGACTGCTTAGTGTAGGTCTCAATCTCTGATCCGACCATCTTGAGCGCATAGTACTCGTTCTCGAGTTTGTGGATGTCATCCCTGTGACAGTACTCCTCTTTGATCATGTCCTTGAAATCTTCCCATGCAGTAGCATTAGCAGTTTCCAGACCAAGCATCTGAATCTGTGCTTTCCACCATGATAGCGCGTTTCCTTCAAGCGTACCAGTCGCGTACTTAACCCAGTTAGCAGGGGGACACTCACAGACAGCAAAGACAGCTTCAGCCTTTTCGATCCAGTGTAGAAGGCCTATGGCACCCTCAGTGCCGTTGAAAGGGAGAGGCTTGCCATCCATGAAGGTTTTGAAAGTACAAACACGTGGTTGCGCAGGCGCAGGCTGACCTGTTGCGAGAAGTGAAGCGAATAGGTTTAGAGGTGAAAAGACGATGTGGGGGTAGGATCTAAACATCCTAAAGCAACGAGTTTACCTCCAGGGTGAGCTGCGAAAGCTGCAGCCACCGTGTTGAGCAAGTTAGCGAATTGAGCCTGAGTCATGTTAACGTTCCCTCTTCCGCGTCCACTCATTGTCTTCATAACCAGAAAACACGGTATGAGTGTGATGTCGTAACGTAGCGAGAATAAGATAGAAGAGAGATGTGTATCTATCTAATTAGGCACACTAGTATGTATAGCAGAGCAGAAAGCATAAGACAAATCAAGCAAGTAAACATAGGTCCGAGCTATGAGGTCAGATAAGTCGAGTCTTGCCCTTGGAGTGTAGTGTCGTCACGAGTCACGGGTTATAGTCTGGTTTTTTTCTCAAAAAGACTTTCCTTTTTAAAACCAAGTTCACTATAACCAATGGCTCTGATACCAATCTGTCACACCCCCAAATTCCACCTGCGGAGCACCGTCCGCTTGAGGGCGTGACCGACCTGGATCCAGCCACCAATTATATTGAGCATTGGATAATAGTAAGGATGATCACCAACCATAACGGTTAGTAAACACCATAGTTTAAAGTTCAAATGTTTAGGTTCAAATAACAGTTAAGTAAGTAGCGGAAGCATAGATAAAATAGTTTAAACAAAGTTCATAGTTCAATTAATTAGAACCCAACATGCGGGTTTAGGCGACCACTACACTTCCCAAGCTGCAAGCTCCTGAGTCACTGGGTACCTGCAAAGCATGCAGTAAGGGGTCAACAATAATGCTGAGTGAGTTCACTAGTTGTCCAGTTTTAATTACCAAAAACTTGTTTCACCAGTTAATTTATCCGTTTATACATGCCATGGGGAGCTACCCCAAAAGTTAGCGACTAAACTGTTTTTCCAATACCGAACACTAGGTGACCGTTGCGTTTCCGCAGAGTGCCCCGATGTCAATGTTCTATCATCATTGACGGATGCCTGAGTACATTAGTTCACGACCGATCCCATACCTTGGCACGGTGTGAGGTTGGTAAGACCTAAATAGCGCTATCAACTAATAACCCGTTCGCCTGGCCCCGGCGACTAATCGGTATTATGTAGTAGGGACTTTAAGTGATAGAGTTTCGTTTAGTGCCGTTTGTTGCAATCCGTATAAACAGTAATTAACTAAAAGGTTCCCAATAACAAGGGAAGAAAAGTAAGTTGTATCCCTCAAAAGGGGATAGTGTTGTTTTTAGTTCCGTTTCCCAAACCACCGGGAATACATGCTTTAGGTTGTGAACTCACCTTGGGTTGCTCGGTAGGTTAATTACCCGGTTGATCACGTTGGTCACCACGTCCTAGCATGGTTACCGAATATGGGTCAAGTTGGGGTACAAGTAAACACGTATAATCTACACATAACTAACACATAGCATGCACAACATATAATTACCCAATAAGTCATTGGGCCCGTCTAAGTTCCTTAACAGCAACAGTTAACAGTTAACACGTAGCCCACCTAAACAGTAACAAGCATGTACAGTTAATACACTTGGGCCCAATAACTAACAGCCCAGTCGAGAACACACAGTTGCGAGTCGCAACTACGTTGCGAGTCGCGACCGGATGTTCCGACTTGTCATGTTTTTGGTTGCGAGTCGTAACCGGTGTTTCGACTTGTCATGTCTTGGTTGCGAGTCGCAACCGCCGTAGTCTCGACTTGTCACGTTTTGGTTGCGAGTCGTAACCGGGCGGTCTCGAGTCGCAACCGGGCGGTCTCGAGTTGTCATGGTTTGGTTGCGAGTCGTAACCGGGGGTTTCGAGTCGCAACCTCGGATACGTGCACAATAATCCTTCTAGAACCTGGCAGATGTACTAACCAATACAATTGCAATTTCATGTAATTATGTACTATCCAATGAAATTGCACAAACATGTTTTATTGTCTAAACTATATCCAAAATGGATCAAACATAGCATATTCAAATATCCATAACACATTCAAACTTGTTCATCATTAGGGTTTTTATCCTTCACCATCATGTTCATCCTACATAATCATGCCTTCTATCGGACAAGAATTCATAACACATAACTAGATTTCGAGATCATCTTGTAAACTACCATTAAGCAAAACATTTGTTCTATATCCTCTTAACATAAATCGGATGATCATAAGCAAATCCTAGCCATCATACTTTTATCATTTAGCAAGACATTATCATACAATAGCTCTCACACATTATTACTCTATCATACTTTTACCAAACCGTCCACATATCAACATGAAGGAACATTGTAAATCACTTAAATCAAGTAAAACATACTACTCCTATCATCAAGCAAGCACCTTCATTATAAATAAACAACAACTTATGTATTTAGCTACAAGAGACACTAACCGGCTAGATTCAAGGTGTGAAGATGTGAAGGGTTGATGAAAGAGCTTCCGAGTGTTGAATCCGAGAGCTCCTTTGGTTGTCACCGGTTTGATCCGAGGAGGAGAGGAGAAAGATGTTGCTAGGGTTTTGGTTGAGAGGATGAAGGAGGGTGTGTGTGAGAGTGAGTGTGGGAGTGGTGTTGCAAAAATGGTGAAAGTTGTGAGGGTTGGCCTTATATCTCGAGTGGGTTAGGGGCTTCCGGGTGGGCTAAGGTTACGGCCCAACCGGCCCAAGTGTTTATGGTTCCCTCGAGACCGAGGGTGGTCTCGAGTCGGGTTCCTTTGGGGTCTCGGCCCACTCATATAACACACATACATATATATAATATACACACATTTATCACACTTAGCACAAGGATCACATAAAATCATCGAGATAACACGCACTAACATTTAATAACGTATATACACATAATGTTAATACAAGATATTTGCTCGGGAAAACCAAGAGTGTCACAAGCGCAAGCTGCAAGTTCTTCCGACGCCACAAGGTGTCGTAGTGAATGAAACAATTCAAATATAGCGGTGATCGAACAAGTATCACCTGTGTTTTGCATAAAACGCTCAATCATGATTAGCCCAAGCTACAAGTCTGTACTAACACCACAAGGTGTCGAAATCAACAAACGACTTAATGGAGTCGTAGACCAAACAAATCTACTACGACTCAGAACAATGAAACGCTTGTTAAAACGGATTCGAATATGATGTTTCCAATACATCATATGATGTCTTGAATTGAATATGTGTAATGAACAAGTTCAAACAATTGAATTTGATTTCGGCGCAAGCCGACAATAAATACATGTATCGACAAGAAAACTGTTGGCATGGTCACAACGAAATACCATGTATGTAACTTGAAAAAGTAAGGAATTTTCAAGAAAATATGTTGACTTGATAACAAAGAAGCTAACAATTTCAATAAAACGGGTCATTCGAATCACAAATCAATAATTAGATTTAGCGAAATAACATTTGAACTTTAATGAAACGCTTATTCGAAACGAAACCACATGCGCAACGAACGATGCATGCGTAACATATGAATTTTCAAGAATTGAAGCAAATGAATATTCGCTATACTGAAAGAAATGATCGTGACACAATGACCATTAAGAGGAGTAGAGATACGAAAATCTACTCAGTAAAAGTGAAAGTCGAAATTTCAATAAAAGAAATTTAAGGACTTTACCTGGGGTTGCATGTGATAACCAGTTGTTAGGTGACATTACCATAGCGTATTCGTTGTTAACAAGTTAGGGGGAATGCGGAGACATGCGGCTTCTTCTTAGCATGACTTATGTCGTTTGTAGGACCGCGTGCCAAACTGCCGCTTCCTCGAAAGTCGTATGTGGTGTACTTCAACCTCCGTTGATGTATAGTTTAAGTTTCACGTATAGCTGTGCACTAGCGTTTCGTTATGCGTAGGCTACCTGCTCGGAAAGTTAAAATATCATAGACAATATGGATAATAGTGTGTGCCCGAGTTTATATTCGCGGTTCCTACGTGATGACCTTTAATGAACTTCAACATAAGTTTCCGAATGTCTTAAATGCATGTTTCCTAAACTCTCAGAGTTTTGTGTACTGTATGTAATTGTTTTTGGTGTACCATGTGTAAAACACCACAATAGCGTATGTTTGAAAACAAAATTTTGACTGTTTGCTTTTCGGAAACGGTTGGAGACCATATTCGAGTACTAGGCGTTATGTATGTATTCAGGTTTTAATATTCTAAATTCCCAGAGGAAAGTGAGGTTAGAGCCTAGGTATTCCTACAGAAAACCCTGTTCGCTGTAACCTATAGCTCTGATACCAATCTGTCACACCCCGAAATATCAGAGCATTGGTGTGACTGGACTGGTATCTTCATTGCACAGCGGAAGCAAATAATCTAAGTCTTTTAGAATGCGAACGCCAACTAAGTACTCGACTCCATATGGTTCTCCTATTCCAACCGTGCCTTGTCTTAGAAATGCAACCTGAGAAAGAAACATGCGAAAAAGTCAACATAAAGTTGAGCGAGTTCATAGTTTGTTTGTAAAAGATTTGAAATAAATCTTTTTGAGTAACCGGTTTTTGTTGTATTGTTGAATGTTTAAATACTTGAATGTTTAAATACTTGAATGAAAAACATAGTATGTAACTTGAAGAATGTATGAATGTTTGAATGTAACTTGTAAAATGTATCTGTAACTGTGTACTATGAATGTTTGAATGTATCCTTTAGAATGTATCTGTAACTGAGTACTATGAATGTTTGAATGTATCCTTTAGAATGTATCTGTAACTGAGTACTATGAATGTTTGAATGTATCCTTTAGAATGTATCTGTAACTGAGTACTATGAATGTATCCTTTAGAATGTATCTGTAACTGAGTACTATGAATGTTTGAGATCGCTAGTGGTTTGCAAGGCCACTAACATGTGTCACGACATAGGAAGCCACCAAACCTAGGCATTTTTGTCGACTTTGACTGAGACACAGAAGCACTCATTGGTAGAAGTAGGCCAAGAGTGGGGTTGCCTGAAACCCATTAGATCTAACCTTTTGTTCCGCGGTCTGAATGTATACGTTGATTAATGGTGCTTATGGTACCCTATTCGAGACATGATCTTGAATGTTTCATTTGAATGTTTCACTTGAATGTTTCACTTGAATGTTTCACTTGAATGTTTCACATGAATGTTTTTGTACTCATGTTTTCCCCAATTTAGAAAACAAGTAAGCGTTGTATGCACTTTACAAAAATACGCTTTGTTTGAAAAACCGGTATAGTTATCATAAACCTTTCGTAAACCATTTGTGTCAGTTAAAAACTTGTTTGTATAATGGTTTAGAAATATGTAATTCATGTTTATTGAACACTTTGAATGTTTTGTAGAATGTGCATGTCTTTCCACCCCGAAAACATTTATAAAAATGTAAAACCGTAAAAGGTGGGGTTATGAACTCACCTGAATATTCCTGTGCAAAGCTAGCTATATACGACTTCGTGATGTCGCTTCCAAGGCGTGACTCGCTAGCGTGCATTCTACAATATTCCTAACACGGAATATCTTATAAGTTTCTAAATAACGCGGTAACTAATCTACGTTTTACCGAGCTCTACCGAATTGTTAATCGAACGGTTCGACGGTTTGTTGATAACTTAAAAGAAACGAAGAAGTTATACTTGCTAAGTTTCGTTTATTGTCACGATAATTTACTAAGTTTATACACACTTAGTTTTTGTGAGATTTCAAATATATATATATATATTTATATAAAAGAATATAAATATATCGTTGTAATCGCGTTAACCGTCTCGAGAAGTCGTATGTGTATGTGACGAGTGTTTTATGAAAAGAATATATAATAAACTCGTATTATATATCGTATGCCGTTTGAGGCGTTTGAAATAAATATAACAGTTTATATTTATTTTATAAAAGGATTCATCGAGTCATTGCATGTTTAAAATAAATATATACTATATTTATTTTATGAAAGAATTCGTTATGTTTAATATATAATCTATGTTTATTTATAAAAGCACCGTTGAGTTGTTGCGTTTGAAAATAAATACATAACTATATTTATCTTTATGAAATAGTTTTCGAAATTTCAAAGTTTAGAATAAATATAACAACTATTTTTATTGTCGGAAATGGTATCCGAATCGTCGTTTTTGTATGTTGTAAAAGTGTCGTCGACAGAAACTATATGTTTGTACTTGTTTTTCTAAAAGATCATTTGAAATCGAATGTTCGTTTTATAATAAGAACACTTTTTGTTTTCGGGTTTTCTCGAAAAACGGGCAGAGTTTCCTCTGTTTTTGGACGCCCCGACAACTAAAGTGTCGTTATTTTTATCACGATTCAACAATCCAACACATAATATATATAAAGTTTGCACGAAATTTATCAAAGTGCCAAATATGAAAACCAATTCACTAAATGCAAAACCGTTAGTCGGGTCGAGCTCGTTTGTCACGTTAGATAAAAATTATAAAGATAACATTACGAAATCACGACTTTAACTATTACCCAAAACTCTCGTGTCGATTGCTTAAAGGGTTGACTGGGTTGACCGAGTCGATCCGACCCAAAATCTTGAACCGATAATCTGACCGTAAGCACCCGAAACCGAGCCGCTCCAAAACAACTCGAACCACGTCTGCCCTGAATAGGACCCGAACCGAACCGATCTGCTGAGTAGTACCCGAACCACAGCCGACCCGAACCGAGCCGTTGACCCGAGGTGTTGACAGGCTGTCTCCGTCGAGCTCCGGCGGCCGGAGTTGGTTTCCGCCGTCAACATCCATCATCATTACAGTAGCAATACTCAGTTCTCAAAGAAACAACAAAAAGAAAAGAATATAAACAGAGGGTAAGGTTTTACCATGAAACCCGTCGACACAGCACCGCCGTCGCCGCCGCCGGAGCCGTTCCTGCTCCGTCGTTCCTCTCCGCCTCCTCTCTCTCTCCGCGCTTCTCTCTCTCTCTCTCCGTCGTCGTGCCGTCGTGAAGATCCACCGCCACCGCCGCCGTATGCCGACGGTTCTCCGTCGTCGGGTCGTCATCAGAAGGGGTTGTTCGGTGTGCGGTTAACCGGCCCTGTGCTTGTCGCCGGCTTGGATGGGAGACTGAGGGTGTTTGGCTGAGTATGTTGTGTTTGAGAGAGGGAATGAGGTGCTCCAATTCTATTGTGGGTGTGTATCGAGAGAGAGGAGTGTGAGGATGTCTGGTTTTGTAGATTATATTTGGAGGAGATGCACTCCATATTTTGTGTGTGCACAAGCAGCAGATCGAGAGTGAGGGAGAGGGTAGAACATGAAAGAGTATTTGACATTTTTCTTTGTGTGTGATAATTGTGCCTGCTCAAAACAATCAAGGGGTAGTCCCTTTTATAGATGTTTAATGAGATCTATGGAGATCCTATAAATCTTGAAAATATTTTGTTTAGATTTTATAGGATATTATAAGATTTTGTATGGATTTGCAAGATTTAATAGAGATTTGCAAGATCTTGTTTAAGATTTTAAGGAAAGATCTAGTATTGTATGTGTAGGTTTAGGCTTGTGGGTGTTGGGCTTGGGCCCAGGGCCCACAAGCCCATATCGTGTGTAAGTGGCCCGTAATTCCTACGAGACCCGATATCGCGACCCAGACTCCATAAGCATAAAATATTCTTGTAACATCCATATTTGTCGGTGTCGTCAGTATTTCGTACGGTTTTGAGTCCGTTGTCCTTTGATGTTTCGCAGATTCCACGCGAATCTTCATGCGCGTATTGTATAGCTGAACAAACGTTTCTGGGCACTCCAAGGGCCTGGTTAAGTTAATTAGCGTCGTAAGCACTATTTATTATCGCGTTAATCGCCTGTTAATTACGTAATTAAGAGCGTAAATTACCGGTTGTCACATATTTCACCCACGAAATGTAAAACTGAAAATAGTTAAAGGAAAAGGGGGACATGAACTCACTGTAATGCGTCTTGTACCGAATCTCAAACTCTGTCTGCTACATGACAACCTACACGTACTAATGTCTATTAGACGAACGGGCCGTGCCTTGGTTTAGAGTTTAATGTTTAGAGTTGCGTTACTTATATTGATTCGCGTGGTAAATATTTGTTCGTTCAATGTTCTAGTAAACTCTAGTCTTAGAAAGCAATTATTTACTAAGTGTTAGAATTTTCGGAAAATTTTGCCATAGTCTCCTTTGTAAATAGAGGTGTCCATGCATAAAAGCATATCATTTTCTTTTATATAAATCCCCTAGAGTGTTCCCATATAGCCAACCCGACAATCATACATGCAATACACTACTTATGTCATTTCAGCTTTATTAATCAAAACTGGACTGTTTTGGAGCATTTTAATAAAATAGTCACCCTTCTCCAAAAATTCTCAAATTTTTACAGAATGTCAAAACGTTCCAAATTTTATTGTGTAAAAATATCGGGGCTCAGTTCATTACCAATATTATATAAAAATTTATTTACCCGGCTGCAATCAGATTTGTTTCTTTCTGATCGCAGTTTACGGAAAAATTCCCTATAAATTAATCGTAAGTCCGATCGACGAAATTCCAGTTGGAGGATCACGGAAACAACAGTGACCATCTACAGTAAAAATCCCATGAGCTGATTCTACTCAGGTTTCGGGTTACGACTCTGAGTACGCACACTTTTTCAGCAGAAAGATTTCAGCTTGAGCTGCTGTCTTAAAACAATTCTTTAAAAATAGTAAACGACCTCGAAAAATTACGATTCTAGTGCCATTTGTTCGGTTGTTCAAAAATACATAATTTAGACTCCAGAAATTCAGTTTTTCGATTAAAAATGACCCAGTTACAGCCTGTTGAAGTTGGCTGGAAATTCCAATCAGCATGTTTATTTCTAGTTTAATGTTTCTAAAAACGCATCACCAAGTGCCCGAACAACGGTTTTATCACGAAATCAATGATCAAATGAAATGCATGTTTTATCCAACCCTAATCCAACCCGATAACATCTTTATGCAAACTTCTTATGTATGGTTTTTATGTACGGTTCCATGTTCATATTTTTAGTGTTTTAGCTTATGTGTGACATGAATATTATACATATCATAACAAAGAACAAGATGAACAATGGTGTGAAGGGACTTACTACTAGCAAGAGCTAGGGTAGGAATCTATTGCAAAGAGGACGAGAAAAAGGATGGCGAGGAGGGCTTGAACAAAGCTTCCTTGAGAGCTCTTCAACTTGCACTTCTATGGATGAACTTTGGAGCTTTGAAAGGGGACTTGTAGTGAAGAAGATGAAGGTATGAGGGAGATGATGGTGGTTTTGGTTATGGGAGGCCGAAAATGAGAGAGAGAGGTGTGAGGTGAGAGAGTGACTTGAAGGTGGTGATGTTATAGAGGGTCTTGGAACTCACATAGCCAAATCTACTAACCTAGAGAAATGATTGCTTTGAATTTGGCCAACCACAATTAGGGAAGATAAAATAAAATCCAAGCAAAATATTTGGTGATGATGAGGGCTGAAATTCGGTTAGGGGGGGGGGGGGTAATTTGTAAAAATTGTGACTAGATGGTAACTAGGTAGTTAAATTGTAAGTATGGACTTATATGTGTAGTGAAAAGATTTTTAATGGGTGTTATGACAAACGGGTACCATGACTAGCCAAAAATAGTAAAACAATGTCTTTGACAAAAATTTAGTGTCCCGGGTAATGTCCGGTTATCCGGTTAGGTACCGTTCCGTTAAAGTGTTAAATTGTACCGTATAGTGTCTTTTATGCATCTGTTTGTAACGAAATCATTCCTGACACTTAGGAAAGTATACAGGACCACTCTGCCATATGTGTGCATTCTACTGGTATAATAAAATGCTGAATTTTATAAAAGAATGCAGAATTCTGTATTTAAAGTGTGTTTTAGGCACTTCCCGGCACTATATCTATCACCTAATGACGCAGTCTTATGGTCCTCACTTCCCTACACTCCAAACCCGTGTAGTACTCTATCCCTGGCTCAAACTGGCCATAAAAACATTGTCTGTCTATGTGCTGGTATTGTCAGCATTATTCCTGAATCAATCGTTCAGTGTGTTAACTGTGCTGAGTGCATCAAGTATGTCACTAATGTCGGTGTGTAATGAATGGAGTGACTGTGTAAAATGTGATGCATGTATATATGATATAGAATCATAGAGCATTTTAAATTGTCAGTTGTAATCAAGCACAGTCATTAAGCACATAATTAAGATTAATTAATTTGTACAGTACCTGGAATTTTGAGGGTTGTCACATCACGATCCTTGACTTTCCGAGCCTATTCCGTGTTAATTTCAATTGTTTCCACCACGCAGAGGCCCTACCACGTAACCTGGTAGCGATCAAGGCCACCCGCTTGTTTTCAGGCACCTCCTTGTACTCAAACACCTCCTCCACGGTAGCCAACCAATCGATGAACCACTCCGGATTCAAATTAGACCCATCAAATTCTTGAATATTAACTCTTATCCCAGAATCCCAACGCCTGTTACCCCCTCCACGTTCACCCCTTGGTCGCCCTTCCTGTTCGTCTTCGGAAGCCGAACCATCACCAAATGGGTTACTAAAATCAGAACCATACCCGTCATTGGGTCCCTGCCTCCTACGATTGATCAAATCGGCCATCCGATCAGTCAACTGATTGACCACTTGATCCAACCGTTCATCCACTCTCGCCATAAGTTGCTGCTCCAACTCTCGTTCATACACTTCATCGAGAGGCCTGTTGTTTCTCCTCGGAGGCATTTTGAGCCAGGAATTCGGCTCTGATACCAACTGATGTAGCGTGTGTTACAGAAAATGAAGATCAACATGTTGATTCTACGAATACCCGTGTAGTTCTTCCCCAACCCCCAAATTGCAACCCAAAGGCCACGGAATTTGAAGTGAAAAATTCGATAGTTTCAAAATTCAATTCTGATTGTTCAAATGACTAGAGGAACATATAAATAAGAACAGAAATTCGAAATGGGCCTAAAAAAAATAACGGGCCAAACACAAGCCCAAAAACAAAATGCCCAAAATACTTAAAAAACATACAAATGCAAATAACTAATGGAAATAAGCGTTGTTTGGCCCGGACGATGACCCAAACCACTATAGGTGTTTGCAGCAAGATGGAGCTTTTTCTCACGTTCGTTTCGCCTGGTCGCACGCCCAAAACGGACCCCCGTAGCCCAAGTTAGAGCCATTTTAGTGAAGCCCCTTTTGTTACGCTATCTTGGGCCTCCAAATACAAGATGGCCCGCTCCTCCACACTTGGGCCCGCATCATTCCCTCCTGGGTAGACAAAATTCGACCTCGAATCCGCAGCAACCTCATCATCAGATGAATCCCCATGAAAAGGCAGCAAATGTTTGACATTGAAAACATCGGAACAACGAATGTGGCTTGGTAACTTCAGACGATAGGCATTAGAATTTATCTTCTGCACGATCTCCACTGGCCCAATCTTCTTGGCTAACAATTTATTATACTCCCCCACTGAAAAACGATCCTTAGTCAAAATGGCCCAAACAAAGTCACCCTCTTCAAAATCAACTTGCCTACGCTTTTGGTCTGCAGCTTGCTTGTACTTTGAATTAGCGTTGGCCAAGTTATCCTGCACAGCTTTATGAACTTCATGCAACCCGACCACAAAATATTGCACCTTCTTGGGAATAGAACCTGGGGTAGAAAGTGACATCAAATCAAGAGGACCCCGAGGCTTAGCAGAATAGACCACCTCAAACGGACTAAACCCAGTGCTCCTATTAACAGCATGATTATGAGCAAACTCAGCCTGGCAAATCTTCTGATCCCAATACTTCACATGATCACCCACAAGACACCGCAAAAGATTACCAAGTGACCGATTAACAAACTCCGTCTGCCCATCAGTTTGTGCGTGGTAAGCACTACTAAAATTGAGCTGAGTGTTCACCATTTTCCATAGACTTCGCCAAAAATGACTCAAGAAACGAGTATCCCGATCAGAAACTATAGAGGATGGCAAACCATGCAAACGATAGATATCTCGAAAGAACAGCTGAGCCACATTAACTGCATCTGTTGTCTTCTTGCAAGGAATTAAGTGCACCATTTTAGAAAACCGGTCCACCACTACAAAGATCGAATCATTACCACGCTGAGTACGGGGTAACCCCAACACAAAATCCATGCTAATATCCACCCAAGGCTGCTGAGGAATGGGTAGAGGCATATAAAGCCCTGCATTGGTAGCTGTGCCTTTTGAAACTTGACAGATCCTGCAACGTCTAACAAACCGATCAACATCCCTTCGCATAGTAGGCCAAAAATAAGAAGACTGCACCAATCGTAAAGTACGGTCTCTACCCACATGCCATTCTCCATGCAGTTCTTTAATTATTTGAAGGCGGAGGCTGGAATTAGGAATACATAATTGATTTTCCTTAAAAAGAAAACCGTCATGCACAAGAAAATCCGTCCTCTTCCCAAACTGCACATCCTGTAAAATGACAGAAAAATATGGATCTGTTGTGAGTTGTTCCATGAGATTGTCAAGCCCGGGTACAACAACTCTCATAGAAACAAGCAGGCTACTCCTTCTGCTCAAGGCATCTGCCACACGATTCGAAATTCCAGACTTATGCTTCACAACAAAAGTAAACTTTTCCAAGAAAGCCATCCACCGTACATGCTTATGTGATACTTTATCGTGACTGCGAATGTGCCTCAACGAATCATGGTGTGTAAATAAAACAAACTCCTTGTGAAACAAATAATGACGCCAATGTTTCACAGCCTGGACCAATGCATAAAATTCAAGATCGTAAGTGCTATAACGTAACTTTGGCCCAGTCAACTTCTCACTGAAATAAGAAACTGGACGCCCCCTTGACTTAGGACTGCCCCAATACCACCATGCGAGGCATCTGTGTGCAACTCAAAAACCCGAGAAAAATCTGGCAATATTAGAATTGGTGCTGTTGTAAGCTTTTCCTTGATTAACTGAAAAGCTGACTCTGCCTCCTCAGTCCATATAAAAGTCTTCCCCTTCATGCAGTCAGTCACTGGCGCCATAAGGGAACTGAAATTTCGAATGAACCGTCTATAAAATGAAGCAAGACCATGGAAGCTACGTACTTCAGTTATCGTAGTTGGAGGTGGCCACTGCTTAACAGCCGCTACCTTTGAATTGGTACATCAATCTTTGAAAATTATGAGGCAAAAAGTTGGACCGCAAGCACTTCTTCATCTTGGTCCATGTCACGATCCTTGACTTTCCGAGCCTATTTCGTGTTAATTTCAATTGTTGCCACCACGCTGAGGCCCTACCACGTAACCTGGTAGCGATCAAGGCCACCCACTTGTTTTCAGGCACCTCCTTGTACTCAAACACCTCCTCCACGGTAGCCAACCAATCGATGAACCCCTCTGGATTCAAATTAGACCCATCAAATTCTGGAATATCAACTCTTATCCCAGAATCCCAACGCCTGTTACCCCCTCCACGTTTACCCTTGGTCTCCCTTCCTGTTCGTCTTCGGAAGCCGAACCATCACCAAATGGGTTACTAAAATCAGAACCATACCCGTCATTGGGTCCCTGCCTCCTACGATTGATCAAATCGGCCATCCGATCACTCAACTGATTGACCACTTGATCCAACCGTTCATCCACTCTCGCCATAAGTCGCTGCTCCAACTCTCGTTCATACACTTCATCGAGAGGCCTGTTGTTTCTCCTCGGAGGCATTTTGAGCCAGGAATTCGGCTCTGATACCAACTGATGTAGCGTGTGTTACAGAAAATGAAGATCAACACGTTGATTCTAAGAATACCCGTGTAGTTCTTCCCCAACCCCCAAATTGCAACCCAAAGGCCACGGAATTTGAAGTGAAAAATTCGATAGTTTCAAAATTCAATTCTGATTATTCAAATGACTAGAGGAACATATAAATAAGAACATAAATTCGAAATGGGCCTAAAAAGGATAACGGGCCAAACACAAGCCCAAAAAACAAAATGCCCAAAATACTTAAAAAAACATAAAAATGCAAATAACTAATGGAAATAAGCGTTTTTTGGCCCGGACGATGACCCAAACCACCATAGGCGTTTTCAGTAAGATGGAGCCTTTTCTCACGTTCGTTTCTCCTGGTCGCACGCCCAAAACGGACCCCCGTAGCCCAAGGTAGAGCCATTTTAGTGAAGCCTCTTTTGTTACGCGATCTTGGGCCTCCAAATACAAGATGGCCCGCTCCTCCACACTTGGGCCCGCATCATTCCCTCCTGGGTAGACAAAATTCGACTTCGAATCCGGAGTAATCTCATCTTCAGATGAATCCCCATGAAAAGGCAGCAAATGTTTGACATTGAAAACATTGGAACAACGAATGTGGCTTGGTAACTTCAGACGATAGGCATTAGAATTTATCTTTTGCACGATCTCCACTGGCCCAATCTTCTTGGCTAACAATTTATTATACTCCCCCACTGAAAAACGATCCTTAGTCAAAATGGCCCAAACAGAGTCACCCTCTTCAAAATCAACTTGCCTACGCTTTTGGTCTGCAGCTTGCTTGTACTTTGAATTAGAGTTGGCCAAGTTATCCTGCACAGCTTTATGAACTTCATGCAACCCGACCACAAAATCTTGCACCTTCTTGGGAATAGAACCTGGGGTAGAAAGTGACATCAAATCAAGAGGACCCCGAGGCTTAGCAGAATAGACCACCTCAAACAGACTAAACCCAGTGCTCCTATTAACAACATGATTATGAGCAAACTCAGCCTGACAAAGCTTTTGATCCCAAGACTTCACATGATCACCCACAAGACACCGCAAAAGATTACCAAGTGACCGATTAATAACCTCCGTCTGCCCATCAGTTTGTGGGTGGTAAGCACTACTAGAATTGAGCTGAGTGTTCACCATTTTCCATAGACTTCGCCAAAAATGACTCAAGAAACGAGTATCCCGATCAGAAACTATAGAGGATGGCAAACCATGCAAACGATAGATATCTCGAAAGAACAACTGAGCCACATTAACTGCATCTGTTGTCTTCTTGCAAGGAATAAAGTGCACCATTTTAGAAAACCGGTCCACCACTACAAAGATCGAATCATTACCACGCTGAGTACGTGGTAACCGCAACACAAAATCCATGCTAATATCCACCCAAGGCTGCTGAGGAATGGGTAGAGGCATATAAAGCCCTGCATTGGTAGCTGTGCCTTTTGAAACTTGACAGATCCTGCAACGTCTAACAAACCGATCAACATCCCTCCGCATAGTAGGCCAAAAATAAGAAGACTGCACCAATCGTAAAGTACGGTCTCTACCCACATGCCCTTCTCCATGCAGTTCTTTAATTATTTGAAGGCGGAGGCTGGAATTAGGAATACATAATTGATTTTCCTTAAAAGAAAACCGTCATGCACAAGAAAATCTGTCCTCTTCCCAAACTGCACATCCTGCAAAATGACAGAAAAATATGGATCTGTTATGAGTTGTTCCATGAGATTGTCTAGCCCGGGTACAACAACTCTCATAGAAACAAGCAGGCTACTCCTTCTGCTCAAGGCATCTGCCACACGATTCGAAATTCCAGACTTATGCTTCACAACAAAAGTAAACTTTTCCAAGAAAGCCATCCACCGTGCATGCTTATGTGATACTTTATCGTGACTGCGAATGTGCCTCAACGAATCATGGTCTGTAAATAAAACAAACTCCTTGTGAAACAAACAATGACGCCAATGTTTCACAGCCAAGACCACTTCATAAAATTCAAGATCGTAAGTGCTATAACGTAACTTTGGCCCAGTCAACTTCTCACTGAAATAAGAAACTGGACGCCCCCTTTGACTTAGGACTGCCCCAATACCACCCTGCGAGGCATCTGTGTGCAACTCAAAAACCCGAGAAAAATCTGGCAATATTACAATTGGTGTTGTTGTAAGCTTTTCCTTGATTAACTGAAAAGCTGACTCTGCCTCCTCAGTCCATATAAAAGTCTTCCCCTTCATGCAGTCAGTCACTGGCGCCATAAGGGAACTGAAATTTCGAACGAACCGTCTATAAAATGAAGCAAGACCATGGAAGCTACGTACTTCAGTTATCATAGTTGGAGTTGGCCACTGCTTAACAGCCGCTACCTTTGAATTGGTACATCAATCTTTGAAAATTATGAGGCAAAAAGTTGGACAGCAAGCACTTCTTCATCTTGGTCCATGTCACGATCCTTGACTTTCCGAGCCTATTCCGTGTTAATTTCAATTGTTGCCACCACGCAGAGGTCCTACCACGTAACCTGGTAGCGATCAAGGCCACCCGCTTGTTTTCAGGCACCTCCTTGTACTCAAACACCTCCTCCACGGTAGCCAACCAATCGATGAACCCCTCCGGATTCAAATTAGACCCATCAAATTCTGGAATATCAACTCTTATCCCAGAATCCCAACGCCTGTTACCCCCTCCACGTTCACCCCTTGGTCACCCTTCCTGTTCGTCTTCGGAAGCCGAACCATCACCAAATGGGTTACTAAAATCAGAACCATACCCGTCATTGGGTCCCTGCCTCCTATGATTGATTAAATCGGCCATCGGATCAGTCAACTGATTGACCACTTGATCCAACCATTCATCCACTCTCGCCATAAGTCGCTGCTCCAACTCTCGTTCATACACTTCATCGAGAGGCCTGTTGTTTCTCCTCGGAGGCATTTTGAGCCAGGAATTCGGCTCTGATACCAACTGATGTAGCGTGTGTTACAGAAAATGAAGATCAACACGTTGATTCTACGAATACCCGTGTAGTTCTTCCCAAACCCCCAAATTGCAACCCAAAGGCCACGGAATTTGAAGTGAAAAATTCGATAGTTTCAAAATTCAATTCTGATTATTCAAATGACTAGAGGAACATATAAATAAGAACAGAAATTCGAAATAGGCCTAAAAAAGATAACGGGCCAAACACAAAAATGCAAATAACTAATGGAAATAAGCGTTTTTTGGCCCGGACGATGACCCGAACCGCCATAGGCGTTTGCAGCAAGATGGAGCTTTTTCTCACGTTCGTTTCGCCTGGTCGCACGCCCAAAACGGACTCCGTAGCCCAAGTTAGAGCCATTTTAGTGAAGCCCCTTTTGTTACGCAATCTTGGCCCTCCAAATACAAGATGGCCCGCTCCTCCACACTTGGGCCCGCATCATTCCCTCCTGGGTAGACAAAATTCGACCTCGAATCCGCAGCAACCTCATCATCAGGTGAATCCCCATGAAAAGGCAGCAAATGTTTGACATTGAAAACATCGGAACAACGAGTGTGGCTTGGTAACTTCAGACGATAGGCATTAGAATTTATCTTCTGCACGATCTCCACTGGCCCAATCTTCTTGGCTAACAATTTATTATACTCCCCCACTGAAAAAAACGATCCTTAGTCAAAATGGCCCAAACAAAGTCACCCTCTTCAAAATCAACTTGCGAACACTTTTGGTCTGCAGCTTGCTTGTACTTTGAATTAGCGTTGGCCAAGTTATCCTGCACAGCTTTATGAACTTCATGCAACCCGACCACAAAATCTTGCACCTTCTTGGGAATAGAACCTGGGGTAGAAAGTGACATCAAATCAAGAGGACCCCGAGGCTTAGCAGAATAGACCACCTCAAACGGACTAAACCCAGTGCTCCTATTAACAGCATGATTATGAGCAAACTCAGCCTGACAAAGCTTTTGATCCCAAGACTTCACATGATCACCCACAAGACACCGCAAAAGATTACCAAGTGACCGATTAACAACCTCTGTCTGTCCATCAGTTTGTGGGTTGTAAGCACTACTAAAATTGAGTTGAGTGTTCACCATTTTCCATAGACTTCGCCAAAAATGACTCAAGAAACGAGTATCCCGATCAGAAACTATAGAGGATGGCAAACCATGCAAACGAAAGATATCTCGAAAGAACAACTGAGCCACATTAACTGCATCTGTTGTCTTCTTGCAAGGAATAAAGTGCACGATTTTAGAAAACCGGTCCACCACTACAAAGATCGAATCATTACCACGCAGAGTACGAGGTAACCCCAACACAAAATCCATGCTAATATCCACCCAAGGCTACTGAGGAATGGGTAGAGGCATATAAAGCCCTGCATTGGTAGCTGTGCCTTTTGAAACTTGACAGATCCTGCAACGTCTAACAAACCGATCAACATCCCTCCGCATAGTAGGCCAAAAATAAGAAGACTGCACCAATCGTAAAGTACGGTCTCTACCCACATGCCCTTCTCCATGAAGTTCTTTAATTATTTGAAGGCGGAGGCTGGAATTAGGAATACATAATTGATTTTCCTTAAAAAGAAAACCGTCATGCACAAGAAAATCTGTCCTCTTCCCAAACTGCACATCCTGCAAAATGACAGAAAAATATGGATCTGTTGTGAGTTGTTCCATGAGATTGTCTAGCCCTGGTACAACAACTCTCGTAGAAACAAGCAGGCTACTCCTTCTGCTCAAGGCATCTGCCACACGATTCGAAATTCCAGACTTATGCTTGACAACAAAAGTAAACCTTTCCAAGAAAGCCATCCACCGTGCATGCTTATGTGATACTTTATCGTGACTACGAATGTGCCTCAACGAATCATGGTCTGTAAATAAAACAAACTCCTTGTGAAACAAATAATGACGCCAATGTTTCACAGCCTGGACCACTGCATACAATTCAAGATCGTAAGTGCTATAACGTAACTTTGGCCCAGTCAACTTCTCACTGAAAATAAGAAACTGGACGCCCCCTTGACTTAGGACTGCCCCAATACCACCCTGCGAGGCATCTGTGTGCAACTCAAAAACCCAAGAAAAATATGGCAATATTAGAATTGGTGTTGTTGTAAGCTTTTCCTTGATTAACTGAAAAGCTGACTCTGCCTCCTGAGTCCGTATAAAAGTCTTCCCCTTCATGCAGTCAGTCACTGGCGCCATAAGGGAACTGAAATTTCGAATGAACCATCTATAAAATGAAGCAAGACCGTGGAAGCTACGTAGTTCAGTTATCGTAGTTGGAGTTGGCCACTGCTTAACAACCGCTACCTTTGAATTGGTACATCAATCTTTGAAAATTATGAGGCAAAAAGTTGGACCGCAAGCACTTCTTCATCTTTGTCCATGTCACGATCCTTGACTTTCCGAGCCTATTCCGTGTTAATTTCAATTGTTGCCACCACGCAGAGGCCCTACCACGTAACCTGGTAGTGATCAAGGCCACCCGCTTGTTTTCAGGCACCTCCTTGTACTCAAACACCTCCTCCACGGTAGCCAACCAATCGATGAACCCCTCCGGATTCAAATTAGACCCATCAAATTCTCGAATATCAACTCTTATCCTAGAATCCCAACGCCTGTTACCCCCTCCACGTTCACCCCTTGGTCGCCCTTCCTGTTCGTCTTCGGAAGCCGAACCATCACCAAATGGGTTACTAAAATCAGAACCATACCCTTCATTGGGTCCCTGCCTCCTACGATTGATCAAATCGGCCATCCGATTAGTCAACTGATTGACCACTTGATCCAACCGTTCATCCACTCTCGCCATAAGTCGCTGCTCCAACTCTCGTTCATACACTTCATCGAGAGGCCTGTTGTTTCTCCTCGGAGGCATTTTGAGCCAGGAATTCGGCTCTGATACCAACTGATGTAGCGTGTGTTACAGAAAATGAAGATCAACACGTTGATTCTACGAATACCCGTGTAGTTCTTCCCCAACCCCCAAATTGCAACCCAAAGGCCACAAAATTTGAAGTGAAAAATTCGATAGTTTCAAAATTCAATTCTGATTGTTCAAATGACTAGAGGAACATATAAATAAGAACAGAAATTCGAAATGGGCCTAAAAAAGATAACGGGCCAAACACAAGCCCAAAAACAAAATGCCCAAAATACTTAAAAAAAACATAAAAATGCAAATAACTAATGGAAATAAGCGTTTTTTTGGCCCGGAGGATGACCCAAACCGCCATAGGCATTTGCAGCAAGATGGAGCTTTTTCTCACGTTCGTTTCGCCTGGTCGCACTCCCAAAATGGACCCCCGTAACCCAAGTTAGAGCCATTTTAGTGAAGCCCCTTTTGTTACGCGATCTTGGGCCTCCAAATACAAGATGGCCCGCTCCTCCACACTTGGGCCCGCAACATTCCCTCCTGGGTAGACAAAATTCGACCTCGAATCCGCAGCAACCTCATCATCAGATGAATCCCCATGAAAAGGCAGCAAATGTTTGACATTGAAAACATCGGAACAACGAATGTGGCTTGGTAACTTCAGACGATAGGCATTAGAATTTATCTTCTGCACGATCTCCACTAGCCCAATCTTCTTGGCTAACAATTTATTATACTCCCCCACTGAAAAACGATCCTTGGTCAAAATGGCCCAAACAAAGTCAACCTCTTCAAAATCAACTTGCCTACGCTTTTGGTCTGCAGCTTGCTTGTACTTTGAATTAGCGTTGGCCAAGTTATCCTGCACAGCTTTATGAACTTCATGCAACCCGACCACAAAATCTTGCACCTTCTTGGGAATAGAACCTGGGGTAGAAAGTGACATTAAATCAATAGGACCCCGAGGCTTAGCAGAATAGACCACCTCAAACGGACTAAACCCAGTGCTCCTATTTACAGCATGATTATGAGCAAACTCAGCCTGACAAAGATTTTGATCCCAAGACTTCACATGATCACCCACAAGACACCACAAAAGATTACCAAGTGACCGATTAACAACCTCCGTCTGCCCATCAGTTTGTGGGTGGTAAGCACTACTAAAATTGAGCTGAGTGTTCACCATTTTCCATAGACTTCGCCAAAAATGACTCAAGAAATGAGTATCCCGATCAGAAACTATAGAGGATGGCAAACCATGCAAACGATAGATATCTCAAAAGAACAACTGAGCCACATTAACTGCATCTGTTGTCTTCTTGCAAGGAATAAAGTGCACCATTTTAGAAAACCGGTCCATCACTACAAAGATCGAATCATTACCACGCTGAGTACGGGGTAACCCCAACACAAAATCCATGCTAATATCCACCCAAGGCTGCTGAGGAATGGGTAGAGGCATATAAAGCCCTGCATTGGTAGCTGTGCCTTTTGAAACTTGACAGATCCTGCAACGTCTAACAAACCGATCAACATCCCTCCGCATAGTACGCCAAAAATAAGAAGACTGCACCAATCGTAAAGTACGGTCTCTACCCACATGCCCTTCTCCATGCAGTTTTTTAATTATTTGAAGGCGGAGGCTGGAATTAGGAATACATAATTGATTTTCCTTAAAAAGAAAACCGTCATGCACAAGAAAATCTGTCCTCTTCCCAAACTGCACATCCTGCAAAATGACAGAAAAATATGGATCTGTTGTGAGTTGTTCCATGAGATTGTCTAGCCCGGGTACAACAACTCTCACAGAAACAAGCAGGCTACTCCTTCTGCTCAAGGCATCTGCCACACGATTCGAAATTCCAGACTTATGCTTCACAACAAAAGTAAACTTTTCCAAGAAAGCCATCCACCGTGCATGCTTATGTGATACTTTATCGTGACTGCGAATGTGCCTCAACGAATCATGGTTTGTAAATAAAACAAACTCCTTGTGAAACAAATAATGACGACAATGTTTCACAGCCTGGACCACTGCATAAAATTCAAGATCGTAAGTGCTATAACGTAACTTTGGCCCAGTCAACTTCTCACTGAAATAAGAAACTGGACGCCCCCCTTGACTTAGGACTGCCCCAAATACCACCCTGTGAGGCATCTGTGTGCAACTCAAAAACCCGAGAAAAATCTGGCAATATTAGAATTGGTGTTGTTGTAAGCTTTTCCTTGATTAACTGAAAAGCTGACTTTGCCTCCTCAGTCCATATAAAAGTCTTCCCCTTCATGCAGTCAGTCACTGGCGCCACAAGGGAACTGAAATTTCGAATGAACCATCTATAAAATGAAGCAAGACCATGGAAGCTACGTACTTCAGTTATCGTAGTTGGAGTTGGCCACTGCTTAACAGCCGCTACCTTTGAATTGGTACATCAATCTTTGAAAATTTTGAGGCAAAAAGTTGGACCGCAAGCACTTCTTCATCTTGGTCCAGGTCACGATCCTTGACTTTCCGAGCCTATTCCGTGTTAATTTCAATTGTTGCCACCACGCAGAGGCCCTACCACGTAACCTGGTAGCGATCAAGGCCACCCGCTTGTTTTCAGGCACCTCCTTATACTCAAACACCTCCTCCACGGTAGCCAACCAATCGATGAACCCCTCCGGATTCAAATTAGACCCATCAAATTATGGAATATCAACTCTTATCCCAGAATCCCAACGCCTGTTACCCCCTCCACGTTCACCCCTTGGTCGCCCTTCCTGTTCGTCTTCGGAAGCCGAACCATCACCAAATGGGTTACTAAAATCAGAACCATACCCGTCATTGGGTCCCTGCCTCCTACGATTGATCAAATCGGCCATCCGATCAGTCAACTGATTGACTACTTGATCCAACCTTTCATCCACTCTCGCCATAAGTCGCTGCTCCAACTCTCGTTCATACACTTCATCGAGAGGCCTGTTGTTTCTCCTCGGTGGCATTTTGAGCCAGGAATTCGGCTCTGATACCAACTGATGTAGCGTGTGTTACAGAAAATGAAGATCAACACGTTGATTCCACGAATACCCGTGTAGTTCTTCCCCAACCCCCAAATTGCAACCCAAAGGCCACGGAATTTGAAGTGAAAAATTCGATAGTTTCAAAAATCAATTCTGATTGTTCAAATGACTAGAGGAACATATAAATAAGAACATAAATTCGAAATGGGCCTAAAAAAGATAACGGGCCAAACACAAGCCCAAAAACAAAATGCCCAAAATACTTAAAAAAACATAAAAATGCAAATAACTAATGGAAATAAGCGTTTTTTGGCCCGGGCAATGACCCAAACTGCCATAGGCATTTGCAGCAAGATGGAGCTTTTTCTCACGTTCGTTTCGCCTGGTCGCACGCCCATAACGGACCCCCGTAGCCCAAGTTAGAGCCATTTTAGTGAAGCCCCTTTTGTTACGCGATCTTGGGCCTCCAAATAGAAGATGGCCCGCTCCTCCACACTTTTCCCCGCATCATTCCCTCCTGGGTAGACAAATTTCGACCTCGAATCCGCAGCAACCTCATCATCATATGAATCCCCATGAAAAGGCAGCAAATGTTTGACATTGAAAACATCGGAACAACGAATGTGGCTTGGTAACTTCAAACGACAGGCATTAGAATTTATCTTCTGCACGATCTCCACTGGCCCAATCTTCTTGGCTAACAATTTATTATACTCCCCCACTGAAAAACGATCCTTAGTCAAAATGGCCCAAACAAAGTCACCCTCTTCAAAATCAACTTGCCTACGCTTTTGGTCTGCAGCTTGCTTGTACTTTGAATTAGCGTTGGCCAAGTTATCCTACACAGCTTTATGAACTTCATGCAACCCGACCACAAAATCTTGCACCTTCTTGGGAATAGAACCTGGGGTAGAAAGTGACATCAAATCAAGAGGACCCCGAGGCTTAGCAGAATAGACCACCTCAAACGGACTAAACCCAGTGCTCCTATTAATAGCATGATTATGAGCAAACTCAGCCTGACAAAGCTTTTGATCCCAAGACTTCACATGATCACCCACAAGACACCGCGAAAGATTACCAAGTGACCGATTAACAACCTCCGTCTGCCCATCAGTTTGTGGGTGGTAAGCACTACTAAAATTGAGCTGAGTGTTGACCATTTTCCATAGACTTCCCCAAAAATGACTCAAGAAACGAGTATCCCGATCAGAAACTATAGAGGATGGCAAACCATGCAAACGATAGATATCTCGAAAGAACAACTGAGCCACATTAACTGCATCTGTTGTCTTCTTGCAAGGAATAAAGTGCACCATTTTAGAAAACCGGTCCACCACTACAAAGATCGAATCATTACCACGCTGAGTACGGGGTAACCCCAACACAAAATCCATGCTAATATCCACCCAAGGCTGCTGAGGAATGGGTAGAGGCATATAAAGCCCTGCATTGGTAGCTGTGCCTTTTGAAACTTGACAGATCCTGCAACGTCTAACAAACCGATCAACATCCCTCCGCATAGTAGGCCAAAAATAAGAAGACTACACCAATCGTAAAGTACGGTCTCTACCCACATGCCCTTCTCCATGCAGTTCTTTAATTATTTGAAGGCGGAGGCTGGAATTAGGAATACATAATTAATTTTCATTAAAAAGAAAACCGTCATGCATAAGAAAATCTGTCCTCTTCCCAAACTGCACATCCTGCAAAATGACAGAAAAATATGGATCTGTTGTGAGTTGTTCCATGAGATTTTCTAGCCCGGGTACAACAACTCTCAAAGAAACAAGCAGGCTACTCCTTCTGCTCAAGGGATCTGCCACACGATTCGAAATTCCAGACTTATGCTTCACAACAAAAGTAAACTTTTCCAAGAAAGCTATCCACCGTGCATGCTTATGTGATACTTTATCGTGATTGAGAATGTGCCTAAACGAATCATGGTCTGTAAATAAAACAAACTCCTTGTGAAACAAATAATGACGCCAATGTTTCACAGCCTGGACCACTGCATAAAATTCAAGATCGTAAGTGCAATAACGTAACTTTAGCCCAGTCAACTTCTCACTGAAATAAGAAACTGGACGCCCCCCTTGACTTAGGACTGCCCCAATACCACCCTGTGAGGCATCTGTGTGCAACTCAAAAACCTGAGAAAAATCTGGCAATATTAGAATTGGTGCTGTTGTAAGCTTTTCCTTGATTAACTGAAAAGCTGACTCTGCCTCCTCAGTCCATATAAAAGTCTTCCCCTTCATGCAGTCAGTCACTGGCGCCATAAGGGAACTGAAATTTCGAATGAACCGTCTATAAAATGAAGCAAGACCATGGAAGCTACGTACTTCAGTTATCGTAGTTGGAGTTGGCCACTGCTTAACAGCCGCTACCTTTGAATTGGTACATCAATCTTTGAAAATTATGAGGCAAAAAGTTGGACCGCAAGCACTTCTTCATCTTGGTCCATGTCACGATCCTTGACTTTCCGAGCCTATTCAGTGTTAATTTCAATTGTTGCCACCACGTAGAGGCCCTACCACGTAACCTGGTAGCGATCAAGGCCACCCGCTTGTTTTCAGGCACCTCCTTGTACTCAAACACCTCCTCCACGGTAGCCAACCAATCGATGAACCCCTCCGGATTCAAATTAGACCCATCAAATTCTGGAATATCAACTCTTATCCCAGAATCCCAATGCTTGTTACCCCCTCCACGTTCACCCCTTGGTCGCCCTTCCTGTTCGTCTTCGGAAGCCGAACCATCACCAAATGGGTTACTAAAATCAGAACCATACCCGTCATTGGGTCCCTGCCTCCTACGATTGATCAAATCGGCCATCCGATTAGTCAACTGATTGACCACTTGATCCAACCGTTCATCCACTCTCGCCATAAGTCGTTGCTCCATCTCTCGTTCATACACTTCATCGAGAGGCCTGTTGTTTCTCCTCGGAGGCATTTTGAGCCAGGAATTCGGCTCTGATACCAACTGATGTAGCGTGTGTTACAGAAAATGAAGATCAACACGTTGATTCTACGAATACCCGTGTAGTTCTTCCCCAACCCCCAAATTGCAACCCAAAGGCCACAGAATTTGAAGTGAAAAATTCGATAGTTTCAAAATTCAATTCTGATTGTTCAAATGACTAGAGGAACATATAAATAAGAACAGAAATTCGAAGTGGGCCTAAAAAAGATAACGGGCCAAACACAAGCCCAAAAAACAAAATGCCCAAAATACTTAAAAAAACATAAAAATGCAAATAACTAATGGAAATAAGCGTTTTTTGGCCCGGACGATGACCCAAACCGCCATAGGCATTTGCAGCAAGATGGAGCTTTTTCTCACGTTCGGTTCGCCTGGTCGCACGCCCAAAACGGACCCCCGTAGCCCAAGTTAGAGCCATTTTAGTGAAGCCCCTTTTGTTACGCGATCTTAGGCCTCCAAATACAAGATGGCCCGCTCCTCCACACTTGGGCCCGCATCATTCCCTCCTGGGTAGACAAAATTCGACCTCGAATCCGCAACAACCTCAACATCAGATGAATCCCCATGAAAAGGCAGCAAATGTTTGACATTGAAAACATAACAACGAATGTGGCTTGGTAACTTCAGACGATAGGCATTAGAATTTATCTTCAGCACGATCTCCACTGGCCCAATCTTCTTGGCTAACAATTTATTATACTCCCCCACTGAAAAACGATCCTTAGTCAAAATGGCCCAAACAAAGTCACCCTCTTCAAAAGCAACTTGCCAACGCTTTTGGTCTGCAGCTTGCTTGTACTTTGAATTAGCGTTGGCCAAGTTATCCTGCACAGCTTTATGAACTTCATGCAACCCGACCATAAAATCTTGCACCTTCTTGGGAATAGAACCTGGGGTAGAAAGTGACATCAAATCAAGAGGACCCCGAGGCTTAGCAGAATAGACCACCTCAAACGGACTAAACCTAGTGCTCCTATTAACAACATGATTATGAGCAAACTCAGCCCGACAAAGCTTTTGATCCCAAGACTTCACATGATCACCCACAAGACACCGCAAAAGATTACCAAGTGACCGATTAACAACCTCCGTCTGCCCATCAGTTTGTGGGTGGTAAGCACTACTAAAATTGAGATGAGTGTTCACCATTTTCCATAGACTTCGCCAAAAATGACTCAAGAAATGAGTATCCCGATTAGAAACTATAGAGGATGGCAAACCATGCAAACGATAGATATCTCGAAAGAACAACTGAGCCACATTAACTGCATCTGTTGTCTTCTTGCAAGGAATAAAGTGCACCATTTTAGAAAACCGGTCCACCACTACAAAGATCGAATCATTACCACGCTGAGTACGGGGTAACCCCAACACAAAATCCATGCTAATATCCACCCAAGGCTGCTGAGGAATGGGTAGAGGCATATAAAGCCCTGCATTGGTAGTTGTGCCTTTTGAAACTTGACAGATCCTGCAACGTCTAACAAACCGATCAACATCCCTCCGCATAGTAGGCCAAAAATAAGAAGACTGCACCAATCGTAAAGTACGGTCTCTACCCACATGCCCTTCTCCATGCAATTCTTTAATTATTTGAAGGCGGAGGCTGGAATTAGGAATACATAATTGATTTTCCTTAAAAAGAAAACCGTCATGCACAAGAAAATCTGTCCTCTTCCCAAACTGCACATCCTGCAAAATGACAGAAAAATATGGATCTGTTGTGAGTTGTTCCATGAGATTGTCTAGGCCGGGTACAACAACTCTCATAGAAACAAGCAGGCTACTCCTTCTGCTTAAGGCATCTGCCACACGATTCGAAATTCCAGTCTTATGCTTCACAACAAAAGTAAACTTTTCCAAGAAAGCCATCCACCGTGCATGTTTATGTGATACTTTATCGTGACTGCGAATGTGCCTCAACGAATCATGGTCTGTAAATAAAACAAACTCCTTGTGAAACAAATAATGACGCCAATGTTTCACAGCCTGGACCACTGCATAAAATTCAAGATCGTAAGTGCTATAACGTAACTTTGGCCCAGTCAACTTCTCACTGAAATAAGAAACTGGACACCCCCCTTGACTTAGGACTGCCCTAATACCACCCTGCAAGGCATCTCTGTGCAACTCAAAAACCCGAGAAAAATCTGGCAACATTAGAATTGGTGCTGTTGTAAGATTTTCCTTGATTAACTGAAAAGCTGACTCTGCCTCCTCAGTCCATATAAAAGTCTTCCCCTTCATGCAGTCAGTCACTGGCGCCATAAGGGAACTGAAATTTCGAATGAACCGTCTATAAAATGAAGCAAGACCATGGAAGCTACGTACTTCAGTTATCGTAGTTGGAGTTGGCCACTGCTTAACAGCCGCTACCTTTGAATTGGTACATCAATCTTTGAAAATTATGAGGCAAAAAGTTGGACCGCAAGCACTTCTTCATCTTGGTCCATGTCATGATCCTTGACTTTCCGAGCCTATTCCGTGTTAATTTCAATTGTTGCCACCACGTAGAGGCCCTACCACGTAACCTGGTAGCGATCAAGGCCACCCTCTTGTTTTTAGGCACCTCCTTGTACTCAAACACCTCCTCCACGGTAGCCAACCAATCGATGAACCCCTCCGGATTCAAATTAGACCCATCAAATTCTGGAATATCAACTCTTATCCTAGAATCCCAACGCCTGTTACCCCCTCCACGTTCACCCCTTGGTCGCCCTTCCTGTTCGTCTTCGGAAGCCGAACCATCACCAAATGGGTTACTAAAATCAGAACCATAACCGTCATTGGGTCCCTGCCTCCTACGATTGATCAAATCGGCCATCCGATCAGTCAACTGATTGACCACTTGATCCAACCGTTCATCCACTCTCGCCATAAGTCGCTGCTCCAACTCTCGTTCATACACTTCATCGAGAGGCCAGTTGTTTCTCCTCGGAGGCATTTTGAGCCAGGAATTCGGCTCTGATACCAACTGATGTAGCGTGTGTTACAGAAAATGAAGATCAACACGTTGATTCTACGAATACCCGTGTAGTTCTTCCCCAACCCCCAAATTGCAACCCAAAGGCCACGGAATTTGAAGTGAAAAATTCGATAGTTTCAAAATTCAATTCTGATTGTTCAAATGACTAGAGGAACATATAAATAAGAACAGAAATTCGAAATGGGCCTAAAAAAGATAACGGGCCAAACACAAGCCCAAAAACAAGAGGACATAAAGTTCGCTAAGACGACCGAATAAATCAAAACAAAATTTTAATGCATAATAGACCACCTCAAACGGACTAAACCCAGTGCTCCTATTAACAACATGATCGAATAAAAGAAATGAAATTCGCTAAGACGACCGAATAAATCAAAACAAAATTTTAATGCATACCGGAAGGGTTGTAAAAATAGTGACTTCGGTAAAATACCCGATTGATGGTAGGGATTTAGAAGTATGCGTAAACCAAGATAGGGGAAACACGAATTAAAGGTCAAAGGACTCGGATTAAGAGTCATGACTAAAAGACGATGAGAATTTGCAAACAGAAATTTTGATAACTACGTTCAACTATTTTAAAGTTGAACGGGTCGAATAAAGAATGAAGCTTGACGTTCATAAGTAATGAAATCTCACACGAATAAGTCAAACGAGATAAATAAAGTATAAAAGCTTGGTAGTGCAAGTAAGCGCAAACCGAATAATGGAAGCACGAAATAATAAAGAACCCGGGTAACGGGTCGTAAAGAAGTATAGGTAAGAACCGGGTAATGGTAAGCGTAGGATAAACCGACATATAAATGACGTTAGAAGTCCTAAAATCGGAAAGATAATTCGAAAGAAAACAAATGTAGCCTCAGACTACGGTCAAGGTCCATAGAATTCAAGAATGAAAAGAGAATGCCTTCTAAACTTAAAAAGGGTGCATTGACACCGAAAGTATATTTTTAGAACGACATGAGTAAAAGATGATTTACGGGATCATCATAACCCTTGGGTCACAAATAGAAAGAAACAAACTGTTGGAGTCTCACCTTAAAAAGGTGGAAATCTAAAGAAATAGCCTACGAGGCTAAGTGAAAGAACCTACGGGTCACTTGAGTAAAGCGTGGAAAACTGGTTACAATCCTTCGTGTAAAAATAATAACAGTCGGGAATAAACATAAAACGGAAATTTCTAGACATGAGAAAAAGACGTAAGACCAAGAGAAAACGTAAATTAAAAATTTAAGTTCTTAGTTAAAAAAAACAATATTTTAACAAACATAAGTAGTATAAGGAGGTTTAGAAAATCTTAAACACAAATAAGGCCGGAGATGGCAAAATAGTATACCCGGGTGACGGGGTGTGAAGTGACGGCGACTAAGTAGTCTAGCCAGTAAAACTATTTAAAGTCAAGATAATGTCATGACAAATACAAAGCGCTTGTCTTTACCCAAAAAAAAAAAAAAAATACAAAACGCTTGTTAATATAAGACAAGCGCGGAATAAACATGTTGACAGATTAACGCCTCATCAACACCGTTAAGCTTTAATCATTTTAAGTTCTAAACGATTCACTTAGATTGTCAGTATACTGATCCACTTAAATTTTCACATAAAGTTCAACTGTTTCGAGATACGAGATTAATGTTTTAGAGACTTAAACCTATTCGCTTCTCCCACCTCAAAATATACTCCCGTATCCAGATCCCAATATTCAGTCTTACAGGTGAGTATACCTAGATGATATCTGTAAGGGTTAAATGCGAGGGCCGTGAGAGCTCAGGTCAGAACTTCCGTTCAGCAGAGAGATGACGGCTTCGACTTTTGGTGGGTTCCCTTTAGAGAATCTTTTCTTCAACAGCACATGATTAGCATTTTGCAATGTTTCATAATTTTTTATGCTAAGGGTGGGCTATATTTCAAGCAAACGTAAAGTATTCTCCGGGGACTAGGCCATTGCTTCCGCAAAATCAGAAGTCCCGGGATAATACCCCAGATATCACTGAGCATAAAGACCTAGTATCTAAGAAAGAGGGACCTTTCAAACAAGATTTCGGGGGTTACCCATATATCCGAGAGATGTTCCCCACGATATAAGCAAGTTTAAAATTTAGGTTTATATCTCGTCACAATCTACTAAGCGTGTAAAAACCTACTGGCACATCATCAGTGAGACCGTTTATCACATTTTATCTATCCAATTGTTTAGCATGCTGTGATCGTCCACGGATGTACTATCATTTCTTCTTTTTCACAACAAAACTCATTTTTGATTTTATCATGTTTTTGTATTTTTCAAATTTTCTAATGTTTTTGAATTTTCTAAAAAATCTTACTCCCCCTAAAATGCAAAATCATTTAAAGGAAATTTGAAAACAAACTATACAAAGTAAAATGACAACTAATATCGAATCACTTCAATTCGCCATTCACTTAGCATAAACAATCAGAACTCCCCCTCACAACAAACTATTTTCCCATTATGATTTCAAAACACTTAAGTTTGTTTTAATCAAATGGTTTTTCCGGAAAATAAGTTTTGTTGATTTTACCACTTGTAGAAATGGGGATCAATTCATCACCTTGTTCTTCTTTAACCACTTGTAAAAATACCACCCGTAGAAAATCAAGTACAATTTAATGTCCCTGATTTACCACTTGTAAAACGAAATCACTTTCGTGAATTTTTCAAGAAAGATGCCGATTCCTGCTCCACTCTTACCAACCAGGAAGCTCCGGCAAGTCCAGAGATTTACTCATCATAATAGGTTCCATCCCAGTCACAAACCTGGGATGTCACAGTTTTACGTGGTTTCTTCAATTTCTTTTCATAAAATTCTTTCACCCCTTTGACTTTACCATCAACCATTTTTCCAAAAATATGTTTTACTTTGGGGTTAAAAGCTTTCTCAATATCAAATTCTTTCTTTTCAGAGAAAAAAATGATTTGAAATCTCAATTTTACCAACTTTTTGCTTAAAATTTTCAACCCTCAATGGTGGAAAATTGACATCATCCATTGACGTAACTGACTTTCCAATTTTTAACTCAACACGTGGCTCCTCTGACTTTGTGGAATCAGATTCACTGCCAGAAGATAGCTCCTCTGATTTTGACGAATCAGAATCATTGCTAGAACTATCATCAGAGTTCTTAACAACCCATTTTTGATTGTCAAGATTTGCTTTCCTCTTGTAAAACTTTTTTGAACATTCACCAACCTCAAACTTCGAATTTTTGAAAACTTTGAATTGTTTGGTTGGTGGTTCATTTTCAATCATCTTTTCTTTCAGTTTAAGAGAAACTCCCTGTTTTGCCTGAATTGCCTTTGGGCAATTCCTGGCAATATGACCAACAATTTTGCATTGAAAACAGGTTCTCGTTTCCTTTTTCTGAGCAATTTCTTTCTTCATTTCTTCTTGCTTCATAGCAAGGAATTCTTTGTTTGTCTAATTTCTGAAAAACTGCTCTTTTTCTTCTTCAGTTGATATTCCTGAAACAAACACAGTTTTTGATTTATAAGTTTTTTCATTTTTATGATTTTTCGGTGGAATAAAACCAAGACCTTTTCTTTTGAAATTACCGTTATGGTTTGGTTTCTTTTGATAACCTGAACCAGAACTGTAACCCTTTTTCTTGTTTTCTCTTTGTTGAACTCTTGAGGTGTATTTTTTAGGTTTTTCAGAAAGATTTACATCTTTTATTTCAGAAATATTAATTTTTGTTAGTTTAAAAATCTTTTTGATCATTTATGTTCTAACACCTCTTATTGGAAATTCTTCATCAGAATATAATTTGTCCTTTTTGACTGGTTCATCATTCAAATTAGATTTTGATAACAGGAATTCTTTATTGTAAACCCTTTTGTCCTTTTTGACTGTTGACTTTGACTGGTCAGACTTTGACTCTGAATTTAACTTCGATTTTGACTCCTCGGTTTCATTGTTATCCAACACCTGATCGGCCAGTTTCTTTATTAACTCAGACTCATGATCAGTATCGGACGATGTAAAAGTGACATCGATGTTGTCTGGTAAATTTTCTGAAGACTTAGACTTCCACTGTAAATTGGTTGCCTTTTTGACTTTTTCTGAATTTGGATTTCGTGGAGAATATCCATTTTCAAGTGGGGGTGGACACTTTGTATAACTGAAACCTTTTCTCTTACCAGAATCAATCACTTCAGTATCCTTCTTCTTTTCTTCAGAACTTTCATCTTCATCAAATGCCTTCATACCCTCAACAGTTGGATAAACCCTGTCAATAACATAAGATGTACATGAGTAACTTTTTAACAATCTATTAACTCTTTCTGTTTAAATTATTTGAGTTTCCAGTTTCTGTTCCAGTACAGCACACTTCTCAATATAACTGTTGACACTTTTCTGCTTTGTCATGAAAGCTCCTTGAAGTGTTTTCATTGCTGTTTCTTGCTCACTTCTTGACTGATTGTACTGATTCATTGCTTTGTTCAGAACATCATATGATTCTTTCAATATGTTCATGTTATGAATCAAAGTACTGTTTTGCTTCTTTACTGCTTCACAGTTCTCACATAACATAGAAACCTTTTGTGCATCAGCTTCTGCATCAACTTTGAAAACTAGAATGTCTTTTATTTTCTTTCTTATCACAGGAACTTCTTCATCATCACTGCTAACGGGTTTTTTAACTTTCTTCTTTTTCTTTTTACCTTTTTCATCATCACTGTCAAACTCTTCCATCATTTTCAAATGCTTTTCCATTCTTCTTGCATAATAATCATTATCATTATCACTGTCTTCATCAACTCTAGCAACAAAAGCTTTGTGATTTGAAGTTTTGTTTGGATCATAATCATCCCAACTGAAATTTGCCCAGCTAAACCCTTCTGGTAATTTTTCATCATCTTGATTTATCAGGCATGCTTTACTATCAGCTGAAACATATCTGTCCCAACTGAAACCTTTCGATGACTTCTTATCTTCTTGATTCACCATACAAGCTCTCTTTGATGATTCTTCGATTGTCTTTCTAGCATGTGCAGTTTGTGGTTCTTGTTGTTGTTGAGCAACTTGATAAATTGCTTTCCGATAGTAGTCATTGTTGTTGAAAGGATTTTGAGCTCCACTTGCTTCGCGGTTTGTGCACTCTCTCTTGAAGTGTCCTTTTTCCCTACAACGAAAACAAGTAACTTTAGATTTATCAAATCCTAAAGTAGAAACATTTGCATCACGGAAATCATCTCTTCCCGTAATTTGTTTAAACTTTTCAGCTCTTCTCAAAACACTCGCCAAACACCATTTTATATCCATCAATTCCATCTCTTCTACATCAATCTGATCGTAATCCTCTGTTGTCAACATTGGATTTCCGATCTTTCCTGCTACAAGACTTCCATATGATTCCAGCACAGTTCCCAACAAAGACATATGACTTTTTGCAACATCTTCCGAAAAATTTTCATCATTCTCAAGATTCAACACAATGTTGCATTGAAGCTTCTTTCCATTCTTGGTTGTTGAAAAGTTTGGATCAAATGATGGATATGAAGAAAAAATCGTTTTGCTGTTTGATCCTTTAGATGTTCCTCCAGATGAGCTTTTAGCATTGAATGCGGTTTCAACTTTTGGTGACATGTTCGTCTTGTCACTGATACCTCCTTTGTAATAAAGACCGATATCTTGTTCGCCGTCAAAATCTTTCATTCTTGAGATCTTTCTCTGTTCTATCTCTTGAGCTTCAAGATTTTCAATGAACTTGTTCAATGTTAAATTGCTAAAATCTTTCTTGTTTCTCAACATCATGAGATACGTGCCCCAAGTTTCATGTGGCAAAGCATCAGCCAACTTTTCTACCAACTCTTCATTATCTTTATTGATGCTCACTCTCTTCATTTGAACTAACAGATTGCAATATCTTTCGATAATCTGCTTGGTGCTCTCAGTTCTCAAGCCACGAAATAAATCGAATTCTTTCTTCAAAAGTGATTTTTTGTTCTTGATCATTTCTTTACTTCCAACAAACTTTGATTTTAAAGCTCTCCAAATTGAATATGCACTTCCAGTGTGTTGCAGTAAAACCAAGATATCTTCACAGCTTGATGCAATAGACTAATCATCATCTTTTCATTTTTGTATTTCTTTCTATCATCAACACTTAAATCTTTAATAGCAATCTCCTCTTCTTCATCATTCATTGGTCTAACATATTTTGTTTCAACACATTCCCAAGCATCCAAATAATTTGCTTGCACCCAATTTTCGAATCGTTCTTCCCATCCTTTGTACTCTTCGATATTCATAAGCTTAGGTGGTTTTTGCATAGTGCCCGTTTCATTTTCCATGGTCAAATTCTGAGTAACACTAGCCGGAGTAGTCGGTGTAGTAGCAAATGCGTTATAAAATTCCTCTTCCATGTTTTGGTTTTTCAAAAATTCACAATCACTGTTTTCAAACGGAATAACCTTTGGTGCGAGAATATCCCTTTCAAACAAATCAACAACTTCCAAACGAAATAGCCCTTTGAAGCGAAATACCCTCTTAAACGGAATACCTTTTCAAACGAAATACCGAACTCCGTGTGAACTAACACCCTTTCAAACAGAATCACTAATTTCGTGTGAAATGTTCAAACGGAATCACAGTTTGGAGCGGAATACCTGATTTCAAACGGAATCACTCAAGCGAAATACCAGTTTCAAGCGAAATTAAGGTCTAATTCCGTGTGAAATACTGCTGACATCATCATCTCAAGCTGTTTTTCAAGCGAAATTATCAATTTTACCAATTTTAGATCGGATTTAAGTCCAATTTTCTCAAGGATTTGTTAAAACACTATTGCGCATGTAATGTGAGAAAATTAGCCGATTTTAACCTTGAAAAGTTGTTTAATTTTGAAAAGAAGGTGTAGAAATCAGAAATAGCAGCTGAATTGGAAAGAACTCTTCCTCCTGAGCTCTGATACCACTTGTAGGATCGTTTTCTGACCCAAATGAGTCGATCAGAAGAGTTTTTCTCAATACGAAAGGCGGAAACAGATGTATCAAGTTCAATTCAGCTAGATATTCACTTTAAACTGTCTTTAGATTGATTTGACAAAGATCTACAGCGAGTAGACACTTCGGCAGCACTTCGGCTCTCAAACCGGAATCACAACTTCAAACGAAATCAGCAGACACATATATATAGACAAGGTAATTCCGCTTGAAACTGTCTCAAGCGAAATCACATTCAAGCGGAATCAGTGATTTCGTTTGAACGTGACATGGTGATTTCAAACGAAATTACAACTTTCTCGTATAACGTTCCCTGATCTATTTACAAACATACAAGACTCGATACAAGATGAAGTCGACAGACGGATGCACCAACAAAACTGATAGATGGCCAAAGTATAGGGGCTAAATATGCCAAGAGCCTATAGTTTAGGGACGCTGGGGGTTACATTTCATATCATATCTCATTCGACAATTCACAAATATAGTTCAAATGCAAGACAATTACCAATCAATTCAAATACAAACCAATGTTCACAAAATCAAGCTAAGAACAATGTTTAAACCCTAGACTTACAAACACCTACATCGGGGTGAAACCTTTAGAAATTAGCCGCTCATGGTGAACGGGACTTTATCAATGATGGATAGGATCTCGAATTCTTGCATCTTGAAGCCTTGAATCGGATGAAAGTAATGATTAGGGTTTATGGTGAATTATGAAATTGGATGGATGATGGTGATGATGATAAAGGATTAGGGTTAAAGTGATGATAATTGATTCGGTTGATGATGATAGAATAGATGGATTGGTGATGATTAAGATCAAGATTTAGGCTCCAAGAACTTGATTCAAAACTCCAACAAGGTGTAACTCCCGTAATAATGGTCAAATATGAGTTATAAGCCGTCTAACAACCCCCAACAACATTTTTCGTGACGTCAGGCTAGAGACGTCGTCGCCGACGGCCTGAAGCCCCATCGGCGACGGTGCGTGTATATGTTGGATTTGCCAACGGAAATTTCTAAGGGGCGTCGCCGACGACCCTCTTGGGTGTTGGCGACGGCAACGGTGCTTGCAAAACTAAATCCCCATTTTTTCATTTCCCCTCTCCCGGTTGATCCGTTTCGCATCCCGATGGCCCGTTTACGTCCCGGTGACCCGTAAAGCTCCCAAAAAGCTCCCAAAAAGCGCCTTAAACTTCCTTAAATCTGCAAAACACAAATTTAAGCAATACTTGATCAATCATTTAAAAGTGGTTATCCAAGATTAACCCGCCCTTGAAACCCACATTTCATGCATATCCCTCACAATGTTCGCTCCCCTCGGTTTGCAAGTTGGCTAATTTTCATGATATATTAGCACTTTTAAACAGTGATCACTCAAAACCGTTAGAACACGTACCCGCATAAGCTTGCAACTCAATCATTCTCCACCACCGAACACAAATACTAAACACAAGTAAAAAGGTCTTTGTAAGGGTTGTAACATGGCTAGGCTAAGGGTAGGAAGTAGGATATTTAAGGTGGCTAAGGTGATGAAAATTCAATTTTGATTACAAACCACTAAACTAAACACAACTAAATATAAACATTAACTATGAGACAACGACTTTCGCCTTTTATTCAACAACTACTAACACTTCTTTTTGTGTTTTTCTCAATGCTTTTTCATTCTTTTTCGTAATATTTTCTGTTTTTTTTTGCAAGAAACAAATCAAAACTATACAAGCTTAACTCCTATAATCGAATTTTCATCACACGGGTTTAAAAGAAAAGGCTTAAAGTTATGGGCTAAATGGGTTGTCAAACGAAAGGATTAGGCTCAAAGTTGGCTACTAAGGGATAAATTTTGGGTAAGGATGGATAAATGGTGTAAAAGGAAAAGGTTTACCTAATGCCTTAATCATTCTCGTGCTTGTATTTGGTCTACGGTCTCAAACGTATCAAAAGAGACAAGTTCTACAATACGTGACTAATGGTCCACTCAAACAAAGAAACATAAACATGTATTTCTATGATGTAAAAGTGGCTCAAAACCTCACATATAACGGGTATGATATGTGACATGCATGATATGTTAGTTTCTTAGGCGGATTATTCCCAAATAACCACCCGCTAAATACCCGTCATGGTATTAATTCAAACTTGACCATGACAAAAGACCAAATGGGTTGTGTCATCCCTCGTTGACTTAGTAAACATTGTCCTCAATGTGTAGTATTTGAAAAAAAATTTGAAACTTTTCTCCCATCCCCACACTTGAGGTAAACATTGTCCTCAATGTGTAGTATTTGAATGAACGGGTCAAAAATCGAAAATATTTTACTTACTCCCCCATCCCCACACTTGAGGTAAACATTGTCCTCAATGTGTAAGAACTAGAGTTTTGAAATCGCACAAGGGATGTGACACGGCTAATTTCCCAAAAATTTCACCCCAAAAACTAAACTACAATTACAATCCACTTATTACTAACTAAGAATCAAAGGTAAAAGGAAACGTATGCACCTGATTTTCTCGTTAAAGGCTCATATGCTCTTCTTCTCTTCAAGAAAGCGGTCGTCCCACGAACATAATGTACCTACAAATCTTAACCCTTGTGTAGAAGCATGCTCCTCACAACCTTTAAAATTTGTTAGTTACCTAGCTTTACCACTTTTATGAAAATATTACCAAGTCATACGTTAGTTTACTTTGATTTATGTGGAAAAATAATTTACAACAACAACAAGCCTAACTCACTTTCGTAGGAATCACGGTTGCATTTAGCGTATGCAACAAGCCCTTTTAAACCTCCCGATAGCTCGAGAGGACGAGTAGGTCTCGTGAGGGTTATATAGGGAACACACCCACAACGTTCATTTAACTAGGAAAATAAAATTCTAAAGAAATAAAAATTACTAATGAAAATAAAAATACAACAACAAAACACATACCTCACCATCACCGCTGGTATCGCTCGTTCGGGTCAAGTGGTGGGTTCGGGTGGTACGGGTATCTAGTAAGAGCCTCGAACATCTCCCGTTAGTCAAGGGGACCAAGCTCTCCTTCTGCTTTCGGTTGAAACTTGGGTGGGATGAAGCTAGACCCCACTGACTCGGGCCAATGAGGCGATGGATATCGGAGGGGCCTCGGAGAACAAGAAAGTTCTGCGTAGGGGAGGCCGGCTGACCAATCCCTCTGGTGCCATTCCTGATTGTGGAGGACCTTGGCATTATTAATTTCCAATTCGTTGGAGATATACATAGCACTCCATCGGCGGTCTTCCCTTGTGTTCTGCTCGATTCGGAGCCTCTCCTCATTTTCCTCCCACGCTCGTCTTCGAGCCACTTTTTGTTGTCGATGTTGTTCCATTTGCTCCATTTGAGATCTTTGAAGAGCTTGGAACAACTACTGCTCCTCCACAAACTTTTCCATCCTAGCCCGGTGGGCCGCCTCGGCATCCATTGAGCCTGCAACTGGGCTTGGTGTTCCTACTCCCAGTTTCTTCTTCTTACTTCGTATTCTCGACCCTCACCCATAACCGCAGAGACATTATCAACGGGAGTGACACATTGATTTGAGTTTGAAACTTGATCTTGGAGCCAAGAATCATCACCACTTCATTCTCCAACACCATCATCATCCATTATCAATCGAATCAATCATCAATTACATCATCATCATCATTCGAAACCCTAGTTCATCCACTCTTCCATCCTTTCATCACCATCACTCACCAAAACCCTAACTATCATCCTTCCATCATTCTCCAAGTTCCAAGATGATCAAGAGTAAGCTTCCAACATACAGTGATCGTCCTTTCGATCATGCGTGGCTAATTCCTTGGAGGTTTCACCACGGTGTAAACTTTTGTAAGATTTAGGTTTTGCTATGTGTTGATGTTTGGTTTGTGACAGCTTGAATTACATTTGAATCTTTAGATAATTGTCCTACGTTTGTATTGAATTTATGAATTGTCGAATGAATGACTAAATTTGACTTTGTGAAACGAATACACGTATTTATGCCTTGTCTTTTGATAGGATTTGTTAGTCCGAAGTAACAAAGTGCATCATGGTCCGTTGTCGATGTCGTTGATAGTGATTGGCACCTAAGCTTTGTGATTATTGACCGTTAATGAATTAATTCGAGTAAATCAAATTAAAACACATAGTATAACAACCCTTCTAAAATAATCTGACACCCTAAAAATATTTAGAATGCCCCAATATGTCCTAAAATACACCCCGTATATGAAAACGGGCCACGAATTCCTTTATTTTTATTAAATTTAATTAAAAACCCAGATTTTAGGGCTGTCGCGGGCCGCGTAAGACCCCCATTGGTCTACGCGGGGCGCGAGCGTTCATCATTAGGCAGCACCCTGAGCTGCCACGTGTCATCAATCATGTAGAAGCTAGTTGTCTGATTAAGCAAAGCTAGGCCCTACCACCCTATGTCGCGGGCCGTGTAAGACGACCCTTTGGTCTTCACGGGGCGCGACGAAGCTCGAATCAGGCCCTATATATAGAGGGCATCGGCCGTTCATTTGAAATCGCTCACAATCTTTCTCTCTCTCGAAATTCTGCATAGCTAAAGTAATTTTCGGGTATAATACCACCCTAAATAACGAAGTTCTGCCCCATTGTAAGTATCATAACCCCGGTTACGTATTAGATACGCTGCCCGATTGATCCAGGGTTCCATAACGGCTGTCGAGGTTTTGCCCGACGTAGTCGTTGGAACCACCGCATCATCCCCACCACCACCATCCCACTACCGCCAACACCACCATCCCACTGCCGCCAACCCTCCCAAACCCAAAACCCTCACATAACTCAAAGCAGCCACAAAATTCCACCGCCAAAGCAAATTGTCCAAACCCTATGGCTTCAAAATCTCCGACAATCAAATCGGCGACCAAACCTGTTAAATCAGCAGTGAAGAAACCGTGGAGATGAAGGGGTTCCGTCAGATCGACGACGGAGATGAAGGCGGCTTCTATCTCGGGTCCTGAACGTATGACAAACATATAAATCTGTATACAAGATTATTTTTAAATAATTGTACCAAGTTATAAAAGATTATTTGTGCCTTGTGCATTTAAATCAATTTTCTTAAAGGTTTTTAAATGAGTCGGTTAATTGTATTTACCAGTGTAAACTGACGTATTTTTCAAAAGAGTAAACTGCCATTTTGGTCCCTGAGGTTTGGAGAGTTTTTCCTTGAAATGAACATTGATGTGGTTAATGGGACCTTGGGACAGTTTGTTGTTGAGAATTTCGATGCTTCTGAATTGGTCCTGAAGCATTCTTTTGGACCAATCTGTATCAACCGTCAAGTTGTGCATGACATGCTTGGTATTCCAATGGGTAACATTGATTTTTTCTCTATACCTTTAAAGCCTTTAATGGGAGAGGAGGGTGAAGAATCTTTATTAGAGCGTTGGAGATCTCAATTTGATGATAAAACCAGCATTCGTCCGAAGCCTCTAGCTTCTGTTATTCTTAGCTCTGAGGACACCGGTTTGCTTTTCAAGGTTAACTTCTTGTTGCTCTTTGTGAGCACAATGATGGTTAGTGATACGGGGGGTGCATGTACTACATCTTGCCAAGAGGAAATTATTGGTCGGATAGATGAAGATACTGAATTTCAAAATATTGACTGGTGTGGATTATTGATCCACTATTTGAAGATGTGCAAGGATAGTTAGCCACCGAAAGAAAATGTGGAATACCACTTTACGGGTCCCATGACTTTCTTACAGGTAATTTCTAATTCCATTGCCATTTTCACATATGTAATTTCGTATTATTTTCATTTTCACTTGTGCAAATGCTATTGTATTACTTATTATTAGTTGTTCTTTATCATAATGTGGAATACCACTTTACGGGTCCCATGACTTTCTTACAGGTACTTTCTAATTCCATTGCCATTTTCACATATGTAATTTCGTATTATTTTCATTTTCACTTGTGCAAATGCTATTGTATTACTTATTATTAGTTGTTCTTTATCATAATGGCAGCTACTTTATCTTGATTCCACCCTGATAGAAGAATTGCAGATTGCTCGTCAAAGACCAGCGATAAAATATTTGAATAGCACCTACATAAACGAACGTGTAACAGTTGAACTTAACACTAAAGGAGCATTTGGCAAACTTCCTCTTCAGCATGCATTTTCAGAACCTGAAGTTGTTGAGGTAAACCTTATATTGACTTTCACATGTGTAACAGTTGCTTTTATTGGCTTTCACATTGGCTTTTATTGGCTTTTCAGGATTTCCATTTAAACATTGAAGCCCTATTCAATGATATTCTAGCTAAAAAGATTCAACTGGATTCCACTTTGAAGAGAGGTCTTTCAATGTTTCCCGATGACGTGAAACTGTTGGAGTTTAATGATCAGTTTCACCAACTTTTTAAAGATGATGATGTTGAAGATGAGGAGCATAAGAATGTTACCGAGGAGCCTGTGGATGAGGAGGCTGAAGATGAGGAGGCTGAAAATGAGGAGCTCACCTCGACATTGAGGAGGCTGAAAATTATGGGGTCCTCTTCAATGAATCAACCCGATGAAGATTTGCACAATGATGTTGATGAGCCTTCTAAAGATGATGATGCTGAAGATGAGGAGGGTGAGGAGCATAAGGAGATGAACAATGTTGGCAGGAGGGTGAGCAGCAGAACCAAGTTCAAAGTTGATAGATACACTCCGGAAAAAGTGTTGAAGAAAAGGGGTCCTGTGTCTGTGTCGAAGAAAAGGGGTGGGAAATAGTTTTAATGTGATTTATATGCCTTGATGATATGCATGTGTATGAGTGCAAACTTGAATAGGTTGTATGCTAGATAACATGTCGGTAATCAAACTCAGACTAATCAACTATATTTATTATCTAAGTTAAATAAGGATTTCACACAACGAGTCACCAACGGATTCTTGAGTCAATCCTTATCTAAGTTAAATAAGGATTTCACACAACAAGTCGTCAAAAATGACGCAGGTGAGGAGGTAGCTACCCGGCCGGTAACCGGGTGGCGTATTTGCATTGATTATAGAAAGTTGAATACCGCAACTTCCAAAGATCATTTTCCCTTACCATTCATTGACCAAATTGTGGAAAAATTAGCCGGACAAAAATTTTATTGTTTCTTGGATGGATATTCCGGATACAATCAAATTGCTATTCATTCGGAAGATCAACAAAAGACTGCTTTTACATGTCCTTATGGCACCTTCGTATTTAGGCGAAAGCCATTTGGATTATGTAATGCCCCCGCCACCTTTCAAAGGTGTATGATGAGTATCTTTTTGGATATGGTGGGGGAGTCTTTGGAAATCTCCATGGATGATTTTTCCATTTTTGGGTCATCATTTGAAACTTGCTTAAACCAATTAGAGAAAGTGTTAAAACGTTATGTGGAAACTAATTTGGTTTTAAGTTGGGAAAAGAGCCATTTTATGGTTCAAGAAGTGGTAGTGTTGGGACATGTGGTGTCGAGTCGTGGGATAGAAGTAGGTCATGGAAAAATCAAAGTGATCTCTACACTACCATATCTCACGAGCGTTAAAGGTATTAGGTCATTCTTGGGACATGCAGGTTTTTATAGAAGGTTTATTAAGGGATTTAGTGATATTTCGAAACCATTGTGTAACCTTTTGTTAAAAGATATTCTGTTTTGTTTTTTTTATGAAAATTGTAAGAATGCCTTTGATGTTTTGAAACAAAAGTTGGTTGAGGCCCCAATCTTGCAATCACCGAATTGGTCTTTACCATTCGAAATTATGTGTGATGCAAGTGATTATGCGGTGGGGGCCGTGTTGGGTCAACGGGTAGACAAGAAACCGGTTGCCATATACTACGCAAGTAATTCTCTCTCGGATGCACAATTAAATTACACAACTATCGAGAAAGAGCTACTTGCGGTGGTATATGCGTTGGATAAATTTCGTGCTTATATATGGGGTACTAAGGTCATTGTGTATTCTGACCATTCTGCAGTTAGGTATCTCATGGACAAGAAGGATGCAAAGTCAAGATTAATTCGATGGGTTCTCTTGTTACAAGAATTTGACCTAGAAATTTGAGACAAGAAAGGAAGTGAGAATGTGGTTGCGGACCACTTGTCTCGATTGATAGTGGAGGAGGATTCTTCTCGTGTGGAGATTAATGAGAATTTCCCGGATGAGCAAATTTTGAAAGTTTCAATATTACCATGGTATGCTAATATTGTTAACTATTTGGTTACAGGTGACTTGCCAGCTCATTGGAATAGAAGGAAGAGGTTGCACTTCCTTTCTCAAATCAAGTACTACACATTGGAAGAACCGGACTTATTCAAGATATGTCCGGATCAAGTCGTTCGAAGATGCATACCCGACGAGGAGATTCCTAATGTCTTGATGCACTTGCATTTATTTTCTTGTGGGGGCCATTTTAGTGGTCACAAAACCGGGCACAAAGTGTTCAATAGCGGTCTTTATTGGCCGACTATTTTTAAGGACGCATTTAATTTCGCTAAAAACTGCGTCGAGTGTCAAAAACTAGGGGGTATTTCTAAAAGGGATGAGATGCCCATGCAACCGATCCTTATTGTAGATATTTTTGATGTGTGGGGGATCGATTTCATGAGCCCATTACCTAATTCGCATGGCAACTTATACATCTTGGTGGCGGTTGATTATGTATGTACAAACAAATATAATTTCTAGATTTGGAATTCCCCGAGTGATCATTAGTGATAGGGGATCTCACTTCAAGAATTTTAACTTTGGCAAACTTTTGAAACGGTATGGCGTTGACCATCGAATTGCTACCCCCTATCACCCACAAACCAGTGGTAAAGTGGAAGTTTCAATAGGCAAATAAAGGAAATTTTGCAAAAGACCGTTCGACCGGACCGAAAGGATTGGTCGACAAAGCTTTTTTTATTTTTATTTTTATTTTTTTTAACAATTAACAACTATACAAGCTTCACTCCTATAATCGAATTCTCATCACACGGGTTTAAAAGAAAAGGTTTAAGGTTAAGGGCTAAAGGGTTGTCAAACGAAAGGATTAGGCTCAAAGTTGGCTACTAAGGGATAAATTTTTGGGTAAGGATGGATAAATGGTGTAAAAAGAAAAGGTTTACCTAATGCCTTAATCATTCTTGTGCTTGTATTCGGTCTATGGTCTCAAACGTATCAAAAGTTGCAGGTTCTACAATACATGACTAATGGTCCTCTCAAACAAAGAAACATGTATATGTAATTCTATGATGTATAAGTGGCTCAAAACCTCACATATATAAAGGGTATGGTATGTGACATGCATAATGTGCTAGTTTTTTAGGCGGATTATTCCCAAATAACCACCTGCTAAATACCTATCATGCTATTAATTTGAACTTGACCATGACAAAAGACCAAATGGGTTGTGTCATCCCTTGTTGACTTAGTTACTTGTGCTTTTAAGATCGCTTTTAAATCAAGACATTTTTTGAAATTTTCCCCCATCCCCACACTTTTACTACTCCCCCATCCCCACGACCAAATGGGTTGTGTCATCCCTTGTTGACTTAGTTACTTGTGCTTTTAAGATCGCTTTTAAATCAAGACATTTTTTGAAATTTTCCCCCATCCCCACACTTTTACTACTCCCCCATCCCCACACTTAAGGTAAACATTGTCCTCAATGTGACACGGCTAATTCCCAAAAATTTCACCCCAAAAAATAAAATACAATTACAATCCATTTATTACTAACTAAGAATCAAGGCAAAAGGAAACGCATGCACCTGATTTTTCTCGCTAGATGCTCATGTCTTCTTCTTCTCTTCACAAAAACGGTCGCCCCTCGATTAAAATTTGTACCTACAAATCTTAACCCTTGTGTAGAAGCATGCTTCTCACAACCATTAAAATTTGTTAGCTACTTAGTTCTACCAGTTTATGAAAGTATTACCAAGCCATACGTTAATTTACCTTGATTTATGTGGAAAATAAATTTACAACAACAACAATCCTAACTCACTTTCGTAGGAATCACGGTTGCATTTAGCTTATACAACAATCCCTTTTAAACCCCCCAATAGCCTGGGAGGACGAGTAGGTCACGTGAGGGTTATATAGAGAACACACCCACAACGCTCATTTAACTAGGAAAAATGAAATACTAACGGAATAAAATAAATAAATAAATAAATAAAACAAAAATATACAACAACAACAAAATACATACCTTGCCGTCACCGCTGGTATCTCTCATTTGGGTCGACTGGAGGGTTCGGGTGGTATGAGTAACCGGTTAGAGCCTCGAACATCTCCCGATAGTTGTCAAGGGGACCCGGCTCTCCTTGTGCTAGCGGCTGGAACTGTTGCGGGATGAAACTAGACCCCACTGCCTCGGGCCAATGAGGCGATGGATCGGAGGGGCCTCGGGGAATAGGGAGGTTGGAGTAGTAGGTCCACCCCGCGTGTTCTGCATAGGGGAGGCCGGCTTCCCAATCTCTCCGGTGTCGCTCCTGATCATGGAGGACCTTGGCGTTATTAATAGCCACTTTAGTAGAGACGTATAAAACACTCCAACGGCGGCCTTCCAATGTATTTTGCTCGTTTCGTTGTCTTTTCTCATTTTCCTCCCACGATCGTCTTCGGGCCACCTCTTGCTCCTGCATTTGTACCAAATGCTCCCTTTATGATCTTTGGAAAGCTTGGAACATCTGCTGCTCCTCCATATATTTTTCCATCCTTTTCCGATGGGCCGCTTGGAGGTCCCACTGTGCCTGCAACTGGACTCGTGCGTCTCCTCCCAGTTCTTCCTTCTCGCCTCATACTCTCTACCTTCTCCTATACCCGCTGACACATTATCAAAAACCGCTTGTTGACCACGGTTAAAATCCCGGTACGATGGTCCCCGTTGCTGATTAACAAAATTTGCTACATCTGCAGAAATTTCCCGGGTTAGCCGCCTGTACCTCTGCTTTGGTCCCGGTGACGGGTGGTCCGTAGGACAACCTTTAAATGATCCAAATTCATTTATGTCTCACACTTTATACACTTAATTGTTGGAATTTGTGAACTACTCGTTGTTTGGTCTTGCAGATAATAAAGGGCATAAGATGCGGGTTTTATAAAGCTTGGATGGAAGTTACATATGGTGGAAACAAGAGAGGCTATAAGGGTTTTCAAGAGAAAAATAAAGAAGAAAAGTTCAGTCAGGGCCGTAACCTACGGTAAGTGCCGTAGGCTACGACACTCATGGATGCCATAATTATCCGCCGTAACCTAGTTGATCCGTGCCGTAATGAAATAATAGGCACCGTAACCTACGGCGCCATATGGAGCTTCGTTGACTTGCTTACCGCCGTAAGCTACGGCATTTAGCGTAGCTTACGGCGCAGTATGGTGCCACTTTGTAACTCATGCATTAAATGTCATTTTTATGGGTTTTTATGTTCTCTAATCATGCTATTTTCGGTTATGAATCATCTAGAGACAAATTTGGCTGCAACTTTGAGCTTGAAGACAATTGTTAATCATTTTGGTTTATGGTTTTACTTGTTTGGAAGATTGAAACTTTGATGATGATGTTTGTTCGAGCCACGTGTGGCTAAACTTGTTATGACTATCTTTGGTGGAAGGTTTGCGTAAGACTTTATGTTTGGATTTCATATTTCTAGAATAATGAATTTATCTTTATGATTTGTTTGTTATGGTGTGTGATTGCTTGTTTGTAAATTCTTGATTCTTATGTTAATCTAGTTTGAAACCATACGTTCTTGGTGCCATTGGCAATCGAGATATCATGGGTATAATTAGGATTGGGTAAGGGTTAATTGGTCATCGGGTAACAACCTCACATTCTAGGAATCTGAGTACATAGTTCCCTTTTATCACAACATGTAATCACACATGAACTATGTCTATGTAGTTCTTTCTAGTGAATGAAAACATAAAGTTCATCTTTAGCAAACCGGAAGCTAAAGATGGTCCTTTGTCTCTTAATTGTTTACAAACCAAAAGTTCATTTTGGCAAATTAGAATAGTAATTTTAGTTTTTAAAACTCAATCAACCAAACCAACTCTTTGAATTTACTTTCTTTGCAATTAGTTTAATTTTAGTTAACTTAGAGAAACTAATAGCACATATTCCACAAACTCCCTGTGTTCGATACCCACTTGCCACTAACTATTTAGTAGTAATTGGATTAAATTTGATTGTGACCACGACATCACGTCAAATTTTGGCGCCGTTGCTGGGGATCGAACCCATACAAACGTTATTTAGCGACCGGAGATCTTGTGAGGGGTATGTCATATCAACAAAATAAAAAGCTTCTTAGGGATGCTAGGAAGTATATTTGGGATAACCCGTACCTATTTAGGATAGGTGGAGATAGAGTGCTTAGAGGGTGTGTTTCAAAGGAGGATGGTTTAAACATCCTTAGACATGTGCACGAGGGTTTAACGGGAGGCCATCACGGGCCAAATGTGACGGCACAAAAGGTGTTCGATAGTGGCTTCTATTGGCCAACGGTAGTAAAGGATGCCGTAGAGTTTGTTAGGACATGTGACCGTTGCCAATGTACCGGCAACATCTCATCCAAGGATGAAATGCCCCAAAATCCCATCCAAGTTCTTGAAATCTTTGACGTTTGGGGCATTGACTTCATGGGACCTTTCCCATCTTCGAGTGGGAATAGGTACATCCTCGTGCCATCCCCACACTACTCCTGCTGCTGCCCAGCTGCACCACTGCTCTCTCCAACTACCTGAACTAAAGGCTCCGGATCAACTCTCACATCCGCACCAGCCTGGCCCTCCTGCTGCATCGGCTGGCCCACCCGAAGTGACTCGATCAAATGCTCCAGCCTGTCGAACCTCTGCTACACATACACAGAGAACGACTCCAAAGTAAGAGGCACTGGTGGAGGTTGCCTCCTCGGGTACTGACGCGCTGGCCTCTCGTGTCGCTGAGGTGGTTGTTGCCTATGTGTCGGCTCAATCTGAATCATGACATCCTGAGCTGGATGTCCCTGTGGCTGCTGAACCTGTGGACCCTGTCTGATCGGATCCCAGCCGTAGGGTTCCTGCCACGACGCTATGCCTGCCTGTTGCAGCTCCTTCAACCCAAAAACCACCGTCTTAGGCCCATCGTGTAAAAATTCGGGGAGATATTTATCATGCACCCCCAAATTTGTTGCAATCCTAGAAGTGTAGGGACCCATATCCAAACCAGCTCGAATACCTCCTCTTCGACCTCTACTAAAAGAATCTGCTAAGACCGTAGCCAGATTCATCTCCCTCTTCTGGACTCTACATATCAAGATAAACAGCTCGATCTAGTTCACCTTGTTCTCCCCCGACTTCCGACCCACAAGTGTAGTAGACAAGATTTTCAGCACATACCTATACACCGGATTACGAACCGACGTGATCAGATTCGTAGACGCGAATGGATGATCGGAAATTGTACTCCAAAATTCTTCCAACTCCGTCGAACCAACACCACATTCCCTAGGATTATTATACGCACCCCTCAAGCAAGTAACAAACTCCAGCCTCTTCACCTCCTCTTCGGTATACAACCCCGAAACTATAGCAAACCGCGCCATATTCATCTCATACACCTGCCTCCCCAGACTAAACGACACCGCTGTGTCCTGCTCGAACTTCCCTTCCTTATGTAACCACGTACTATGAAATTCCCTTCCTTATGTAACCACGTACTATGAAACTCCAGTACTAACTCCTCATACTAAGGCTGTGTGCACTCCATCGCGTTAGACAACTTACGATCCACAATGTCCTGCACTTCCTGTAACGAACCTATATCCTCCACCCAACTCCAATCGATAACCTGATGCTGCAGTAGCTCAGTATCTTTCAGTTTGTCAAACTTAATCCATTCTGGCTCATTCATCTCAAATTTCAGAATCGGGTGATTTACTGCTAGACGCATTTTCTGATCCGGAATAAAGTTATAAGTTGCTTGATACTTGATTTTTCTCAATTTCGGATCATCGGCCGCTATTTGAATAATCAGTGTTTCTTGAGGAACCGGATCCTGCTGCGGTGCTGACTGACCCGCTCCTGTTTTTCTACCTTTTCCTCGGCGAAAACTACTAGCCATGCCTGCAAAACAGATAAATTTCAAAACAAAACAAGCAGATAGTCAGTAATAACAACTATTTTTGGTATTTTTAATTTGTATAATTTTTTTGAATTTTTAAAATTTTTTTGGATTTTTTATAATTTTTCAAAAAAATAAAGAATAGCCGTATAGCATTTCATTCGCGGCTAATTCTAACACAAGCGGGTTACTTTCTACAATTGCTAAGTGGTAGTTAAACTCAAACAATACTAACTACTACTCAAAACTATGCTAAAATGACTCAATGACGACGCGAAAACACTAAACTAGACTCCAAGGATGAAATGCCCCAAAATCCCATCCAAGTTCTTGAAATCTTTGACGTTTGGGGCATTGACTTCATGGGACCTTTCACATCTTCGAGTGGGAATAGGTACATCCTCGTGGCCATTGACTATGTCTCAAAGTGGGTGGAAGCTCAAGCTTTGCCCACTAATGATGCCTGAGTGGTGGTGAGATTCCTTAAAAAGTTATTCAGACGTTTTGGAGTTCCTAAGGCCATAATAAGTGACCGTGGTACGCATTTTTGCAATTCCGCCATGCAAAAGGCACTTGCTCGCTACGGTGTCACTCATCGTCTTTCCACCGCATACCATCCACAAACTAGTGGCCAAGTAGAGAATGCTAACCGAGGGGTAAAGAGAATCTTAGAGAAAACGGTAGGAAAAAGTAGAAAGGATTGGTCGGAAAAGGTCGACGACGCTTTGTGGGCATTCCGCACCGCCTACAAAACACCGTTAGGAACGACACCCTTCATGGTTGTGTATGGCAAAGCTTGCCATCTTCCGGTAGAGTTAGAGCATAGAGCTTTGTGGGCTTTGAAAACCATTAACCTTGACCTTACCGAATCCGCTAGAAGGAGGTTCTTCCAAATTCATGAGTTGGAAGCTTTGAGGGATGCCGCCTATGAACGATCTTGGAGTATCAAAGAAAAAACTAAGGCGTTGCATGATAGGAGATTACGAGGATTGAAGGAGTTTAAAGTAGGTGATAGGGTGCTCTTGTTCAATTCAGGGTTAAAATTGATAGCGGGGAAGTTGAAATCAAGATGGAGCGGACCGTATGTGGTAAAGGAGGTGTTTCCATACGGTACCGTTGAGTTATATGATGAGGTCGACAAAGTTGTGTGGAAGGTAAACGGTCATCGCTTGAAACATTACTTGGGAGGTCCCATTGATACTACCGAAGAGGAAGAAATTCCTCTAGAGGACCCGCCCACCTTCAACGAGCAGTGAGTTGCAAAAGCTCCATTTGTAGAGTATGTACCGTTTGTAAATTTCGTTATTTTTCGTAGTTTTTCGTGTTTGTGTTTTTGTGTGTTAAGAAAATTTGCAGGAAACGTATCCTTGAAGAGCTGAATTTGCGAAGAACAAGTCGTCCAGGTAAGTCCCATACTTAGAAAAAATTTGGGATGGTTTGGGGAAGGTTTGGTAAAAGTTAGAAAAAAGGCAAAAACTTGAAATTTTACGCAACTTTCTGTTCAAAAACGATGCTCGCGTCGCGCCACCACCATACACATTACATGGTGGCGCAGCGCCACCGTAGGGTTCAAATAAAGACCTTTCTGAACCAATTCAACATTTTTGAACCCCCAACTAATGAACCCTTTCATCTGAACCTTGTCGTGGCGTCGCGCCACGGCCTAACACACATCTTGTCGCGCAACGCGAGCATGTTAAAATTCGAAATAAAACCTTTTTCCTCACCTGTTATCCCCAAACACCCCAAAACCCCTTTCTTCTCCCACCCACCGCCGATCCATCTACTTTCACCATACATCCCACCTTCCACCTCCATTACACCACCTAGAAGTCACCGGATTTCATACCAAAACCACCCCTGTGATCGGTTTTCATCAACAATCAAAACCCCCATAATATATTTGCCATCCGTCCGTCACATAGCCGAGATTCGGGACCCACCACAACTCACAAATTTCGAACTTTTCTTGCACAAATCAACGGTTCAGGTACTATTCTTCGCATTATCTTCTTATTTTGTTGATTAGAGTCAGTTTGTAAGTTATTTGTGTCCAATCCGTCCTCGTTGGGTCTTGTCGAGTCATGGTTTGAGTTGCTTTCATGTTCCGTGATGTCAAGTCCATAGTGTGTCGAATCAGTTTGTCGGGTCGGGAGAATCATGTCTCGGGTCTTTTAGTCCAGTCAGTCTAATCGAGTCAGCAGTGTCGAGTTAGTCATACTTGGTTGTCTAGTTTGTCGGTTTGATGTTCATCGGGTCAGTCAAGTTGTATGTTTCGAGTGGGTTTGAGTCGTTAATCTGTGAGTCATGTCGGTTCAGCTTTGTGAGTCAAAACTTGGAGTCGTTTTCGAGTCACTAATGTCATGTTTCGCGTCGCCTGTTTGTGTGAGTCAAATGCTATGTCAAGTCAGTGTTTCATGGTCAGTTTCAAGTCATTGTTTAAGTCTTGTGTGTCGACTTGAGTCGTGTAGTTGATTTTTCATGGGATTGCGGATGGCTCGGGTTGGGAGATGATAGTATATTTGATAGATTTGAGTGTGGGGATTCAAGGGTTTACACTCAAATTGGGATTGGATATGGAAGTCGGGTTGGTGTTGAAATTGTTTGCTTGATATTTGAATAGTTGGGTTTGATACATTGAATTGAAGCTCCGACTTTGCGCATTGAAACTACATTTTTTGCATTCGAAAGAAACTTCCTTTCATTAGGCAGAATCTTTCGATACTAAAATTTATTTTCGAAACAACTAAAAGGTAACTACATTTCAAGCGCGAATTGGAATTCAATGTCATTGTTCGGCACTTTGGCTCTTAATTGGGACAATTAAAAGTGCCGAGGGGGTAGTGTACATTGAGTCTAGTTTAGTGTTCTCGCGTCGTCATTGAGTCGTTTTAGCATAGTTTTGAGTAGTAGTTAGTATTGTTCGATTTTAACTACCACTTAGCAATTGTAGAAAGTAACTCGCTTGTGTTAGAATTAGCCGCGAATGAAATGCTATACGGCTATTCTTATTTTTTTGAAAAATTATAAAAAATCCAAAAAAATATATAAAAAAAATTATAAAAATTATAAAAATTATAAAAATTAAAAATACCAAAAATAGCTGTTATTACTGACTGTCTGCTTGTTTTGTTTTGAAATTTATCTGTTTTGCAGGCATGGCTAGTAGTTCTCGCCAAGGAAAAGGTAAAAAACAGGAGCGGGTCAGTCAGCACCGCAGCAGGATCCGGTTCCTCAAGAAACGCCGATTATTCAAATAGCGGCCGATGATCCGAAATTGAGAAAAATCAAGTATCAAGCAACTTATAACTTTATTCCGGATCAGAAAATGCGTCTAGCAGTAAATCACCCGATTCTAAAATTTGAGGTGAATGAGCCAGAATGGATTAAGTTTGACAAACTGAAAGATACTGAGCTACTGCAGCATCGGGTTATCAATTGGAGTTGGGTGGAGGAGATAGGTTCGTTACAGGAAGTGCAGGACATTGTGGATCGTAAGTTGTCTAACGCGATGGAGTACACACAGTCTCAGTATGAGGAGTTAGTACTGGAGTTTCGTAGTAGGTGGTTACATAAGGAAGGGAAGTTCGAGCAGGATACAGCGGTGTCGTTTAGTCTGGGGAGGCAGGTGTATGAGATGAATATGGTGCGGTTTGCTATAGTTTCGGGGTTGTGTACCGAAGAGGAGGTGAAGAGGCCGGAGTTTGTTACTTGCTTGAGGGGTGCGTATAATAAGCCTAGGGATTGTGGTGTTGGTTCGACGGAGTTGGAAGAATTTTGGAGTACAATTTCCGATCATCCATTCGCGTCTACGAATCTGATCACGTCGGTTCGTAATCCGGTGTATAGGTATGTGCTGAAAATCTTGTCTACTACACTTGTGGGTCGGAAGTCGGGGGAGAACAAGGCGAACTGGATCGAGCTGTTTATCTTGATGTGTAGAGTCCAGAAGAGGGAGATGAATCTGGCTACGGTCTTAGCAGATTTTTTTAGTAGAGGTCGAAGAGGAGGTATTCGAGCTGGTTTGGATATGGGTCCCTACATTACTAGGATTGCAACAAATTTGGGGGTGCTTGACAAATATCGCCCCGAATTTTTACACGAAGGGCCTAAGACGGTGGTTTTTAGGTTGAAGGAGCTGCAGCAGGCAGGCATAGCGTCGTGGCAGGAACCTTACAGCTGGGAGCCGATCAGAAAGGGTCCACAGGTTCAGCCGCAACAGGGACATCCAGCTCAGGATGTCATGATTCAGATTGAGCCGACACATAGGCAGCGACCACCTCAGCGACACGAGAGGCCAGCGCGTCAGTACCCGAGGAGGCAACCTCCACCGGTGCCTCTTGCTTTGGAGTCGTTCTCTGTGTTTGTGGAGCAGAGATTTGTAGGATCGTTCGACTGATCCGAATGAGTCGATTAGAGAAGTTTTGATCTATTTCAGGTGCGGAAAACAAGAAATAGACTTGATCTTCACTTAATTCACTGATTGTATTGATTAGACGTTGTTTACAATCAATCTTCACACCGGCAGAGCTTCGGCATGGAATTCATGGACTGAACTAATGATTTCGCTCAAAGATCACATATATATAGTATTGATGATTCCGCTCCAAGGACCACATGTCCACATGAGCGAAATCAATCAAGTCCAAATAAGCGAAATCAATTGACTCTATGAGCGAAATCACGATCCTAAAATACAATTCTATTTCTCATGCATTTTGTCTTCTAGTGAATATACAATTATGATTTCATGTTTGCATGTTGTCTTCATGTGATATTGTTTCCATGATGTAAGTGATGATGTCACTTTGATGATGTCATCTTTAAACATGATGACATCATGCTTGAACAACTTCGCAACGAACCCGAGACTCGACATAAGACGAAGACGATAGATGAATGCACCAACACACTCCCCCTCAGATGTTGACGAGTCTTAAGTGTCGAGTCTTCGCATCTTCAGTCTTTATCAGTCTCTTTTCTTTCTTGGCATATACCAGGATCTTCTCTTTGGCTCTAACCTCATCAGACTCCCCCTCTCATCATGATGGGATCACTGTCTGGAATTAGCTATCACCTAGAGATCACATCCTGGCTTTAATCCTGTTTAGCTCAACTCCTGCACACATTTTCTCACCACCACATAAGTTTTTACTTAAAAACAATAATAAAAACTTACAGGAAATAGTTACATCAAGTTCAAATAAATGACCCTGATTAACTAAACTCAATTTCTTTTTCTTTCTCAAAATCAGTTTCTTCTTTTAAATGCACACTCCCAAACCAGTTCATCATGTTCAGCACTTGGAATTTTGAAAATCAGCTTTCCAACATCAGTTGTCGAAAATCTTTTTGAATTTTATCAAAATTTTATGCTAAAACACACTAAAATCTTTTTGGATTTTTGAATATAATGAAATGCATTAAAGAAATATTTACAGACAATATTTTTGTGAGTTTGTGCAAGAGGATCATATCAGTTTATGTAACCACTCACTAGCACCGTTAAGCTTTAAACATTTTCAGTTCTAAACGATTCACGTTGATTGACGATATTGCTGTCCACTTAAACTCAATCTACAAACTTTCGACATGCTTACCGATACGTTTAAGGTATATTAATTTTGCACTAAGTTCTTATGGACCCCACGATCTCAGCATATCCCCTCATCATGCAATACACTGACCCAAGTAATGCCTTTAAACTTTTATCAACTGTGATTTGTACGAAAATAAAGCAGAATGTTTAAACATTAACAATCAGGTCGATACTTCCGCATACGCAGAGAAAGTCAAATGTTTAAACAAAATAAGAAAAATAAAACAAGTTGAAGTTGTTTAGGCTTTAACCACCAGGTCGATACTCCCGTATACGCAGAGGTAATCCAAAGCTTAAACGAAACACCAAAGAAAATAAAGCAGAATGTTTAGGCAACAACATCCAGGTCGATACTCACGTATACGCAGAGGATGTCCGATGCTTAAACAAAATAAAGAAATAAAACAAGTTTAAATCTTTGCAAAATGAAATGCACAATCACAGCGACTTTTCAGCAAAGTTGTGAAAGTTCACAAACTTAACCAGTTTTATGTCTTTCGACAATCCGCGATTACTGAGTAGGCACACAGTCAAGAAGGACAAAACTAAGTACTATGCTTTTGACCATGTTTCCCACTAGAACTAGGTTTTTTCATTTAAGTTTGTATCGTTATTGCAAATCTACTAGTCTAGCTGAGCCTATCGTCACCTCTTTAGTGAGATCGTTTATCACATTTTGACTATACATTTCTTTAGCATGCTGTGACAGTCTCACTGATCTACTATCATTTCCTCTTTTTACAACAAAACTCATTTTTGCATTTTTCAATGTTTTTGACATTTTCAAATTTTCTAATTTTTTAAAATTTTTTACTCCCCCTAAAATCAAAATATGTCTCAAATTTTGATTTTCTGGGATAATTTGAAAACCAATTGTACAAGAAACGTGACAACATGATGAGAATTACTTCAAATCTCCATTCACTTGGCTTAAACAATCAGAACTCCCCCTGACAACAAAACATTTTCCCATGATGATTTCAAAACACTTAAGTTTGTTTTAATCAAAATGGTTTTTCCGGAAAATTAGTTTTGCGTGTCCTTTCACAAATTCGGGGTTTCATCACCTTGTTCTCTTCAATCACTTGTAAAAACTAACATTTTTAAGATCAAACCTCAAATATCACTTGTAGAAAATCAGGTACAACTTAATGTCCCTGATTTACCACTTGTAAGACGAAATATCACTTTCGTGTATTTCTCAAGAAATATGCCGATTCCTGTTCCACGCTTACCAACCTGGGAACTCCGGCAAGTCAGGTTTTTCATTTGAACAGATTCACCCAAGCCTGACGGTCCTTGGGTGATTTTGAATTCTTGTTCAACAATGGTGGAAAATTTGCATCATCCATTGTTAGACCAGAATTCTCAATTTTTACCTCAACAACTGGCTCTTCTGGTTTTACCATACCAGAATCATTGCCTGAATGTGGCTTGTCTGACTTTGATGAGCCAGATTCATCGCCGACATGTGGCTCCTTTGTTTTCACAGAAACAGATTCATCGCTAGGAAGTGAAATCTCCACTTTCTTTTTCTTCTTTCCCTCTTTCGTCCTTAGATTTGAATCTGATGAATCCGTTTTGCTTGATTTGTTGTTCTGTGGCGAGCAAGACGAATTATCAGAACTTTTATCTGTTTTACCAGTTGTATCCGAGGACAAAATCCTTTCGAGATACTCTCTCGCTTTCTTCCTCTTCTTCCTCAGTCTGTCTTTTTGCCCCTGAGAAAGCTTCACTTTCATTTCTTGAACTTTAGGTTCTTGAACCTTCTGTTCTTCGGGCTTGACATTGACTGATTTCTTTGCCATCTTCTGAGAATTAACCCTCAATCTTTCATTTGATCTCTTGGGCAATCTCTGGCAATGTGACCTCTGATGTTGCAGTTAAAGTATCTCCTCGTCTCATAACTCCAACCTTGGCAGTTAACAGCAATGTGTCCTTGATAACCACATCAGTAACACACTCTGTTATCGTACCAATCACCATTTTCAGCCCAAATGCTCAAATCAAAGCATTGTTTGGCTTGGTGATAATCTTTCCTCCTCTTGTTTGCTGGATTTGGCTTTTGAGCACTGTGGTCCAACCTGCACCACTTATTGCCAACAATTTTTGAGTTTTGATTTTCCAATTTTTGTGGTTTTTGATTTTGATTGGATGATCGATCTGATGAGCTTTTATTATCTTTTTGAACATTTTTCTCATTTTTAATTTTTTGTTTCTGTTCCACCTTCTTCTTCAAAGGTTTTTGCTTAGAGCATTCTCCCTTTTCAGTTGATTGTAGAACAGTTTCTTGAAACTTTTCTTTTAACTTCAAAAATAAATTCTTTTTCTTCATTTTTTCATTTTCATCATCAGATTTCTCATCGCAATCTTCAACTTTGACTTTGTCAAAGTTTGTGACATTGTCACTTATTGGAACTGAATTAACTGGTTTTGGGCAAGGAATAGTTGAAGTATTCACAAACACCTTCAACTTTTCTTCCCATTCCTTGATTTTCTTTTGAGCACATTCTGCCTCTTTTTCAAGTCGAATGATCTTTTCAAGATGAGAATTGATTGCAATTTGTTTTTCAAGATTGTTTTTACCAAACATATCTCTCTCATCTTCTAAAATTTTTATTTGACTTTGAAAAACTTTTTCAATCTTTGATTTTTCATTTTCAAAACTTTTAATTTTTTCTTCAAAAATTTTGTTTTCTGATGTCAAACTGTTCAAGTCATTTAACAGTTTAACATTTTCAGCTTTCAGCTTTTCACAATTTCCCTGTAAATCCATAATCTTTTTTACATCAGTTTGCTTCTCATCTTTCAACTTCTCGACTTCCGATTTCAAACTTTCTGCATCCTTCAAGAGTTTGTCATTGCCAGTCTTAAAGTTGTCACATTTGAAACACACTGAGTCAGAACTTGAGGAATCAATCTCCACAGATTCTTCATTCTTTTGAACTTGCTCTGTCTTCATCTTGTATGTTCCTGCACAAAAGATTTTAACGAAGTCAAGAGGATTCATATTCTCATCAATATAACAACCCTTCTTCATATCGTATTTCATAACATCTTTTGCACTAAGACACACACAGACTCTTTTGTTCAGTTCTACAACCACATCCAAACTTAATTTTTTCAAATTATTTTCTATCCTATTCAACAATTCTTTCTTTTTCTCTTCATTATCATATCTATGTGTTGTAAGTTTACTAATGAATTTACTTAAAGATAATTTTGAAAAACTAGAATTCTTTCTTAGATTTTCCAAAAAATCATTCCATTCAGCTGGTAATCCATTAGCAAACTTTGATACTCTTTCAGCTTCTGATATCATTATCTGGTTTTCTTTCAAATGATCAATCAAACAGTCAAATCTCTTCTCCAAATCAACTAATTTCTCATCTTTCTTACACAGAAAACATTCGAACCGTTTAGCCCAAACATTCTTGGACAAATCTTGATAATGACTACTGAAATATCCTCGATACCAATCATTTATCCTTTCAAGATAATGGTTTTCTGTCTCATCAAAAACCACTTCCATTTTAAAATTGTAGAGCTATTTTAAAATCAGATTTTGACACCAATTTTTACAGTTAAAATTATCTTTTAACTGTAGGATCCGCACGTCAATCTTAATTTTATTAATCTGAATGACGTTTACAATCAAATCAACACTTCGGCAGCACTTCGTGGCTCACTGGAAGACAACACCTCGAACCCTTACTGATTTCGCTCTAATGACAGTTATTTATAGAACATGTGATTTCGCTTTTACATACACTAACCAGATAAGAGAAATCACCCACTTGACACATGAGCGAAATCTAGTTGGGCTGCATAAGAGGAGATAGAAAAAGATAAGTTGTTAAGAAAGAGAAAGAGACAGGAAAAGGACGATGATGATGTTTACATTCCTTCTCCAGAGCATGTCTCTCAATCACAATCTCCTAAAGGCGTCAAAAAGAAAGCTGGTACGAGAAAGAAAGTGGTTTCTCCAAAAGCTAGCAAAGTCACTCCAAAGATCAAAATTCTGAATATTGTGTTAAAGAAGAAACAAACAAAAGAAAGCAAGCAAGAAGCCACCTACTCCACCACATGAACCAATACCACCACAATCATCAATCCAATCTCCACCCCGACAACCTACATCTCCACAACATTCATCACCTCCAAAACAATTAACACCACCAAGACCATCATCACCATTACATCTCTCACCACCTCCACAACAAACCTTATTCACATCACAAGAACTTTTCCAAACACCACCTCGCACACAAATACAACTAACACCTGGTTCTTCTAGCAAAGGTCTTCATATTCCTCATGACAATCTTGAAGATATTGGTGTTGGAGATTTTGGTTTTATAAACGATGAACAAGTGAAGAACTTGGAGAAGAAAGTGGTTGAAGTGTTGGATGATAACAAGAAATTAGCTGCTGAGAATAAAAAGGTTTCTGATTGTGAACGAATTCTTGAAATGCGAGTAAAGAAGTTGGAAGTTGATAACAAAGAATTGATGAAGAAGGTTGACAGTGATCAATCAGATATAGATATTTTCAAAGTAAGAATTGTAGAGTTAGAAGAAGAAAGTATTCGTCGTGATGAACAAAATAAAGAACTGCGAGCAATCAAGGCTAGAAATGAACACGAGAATTATATGTTGAAAAAGGTATTAGAAAGTGTAGTTGGTATGCCTTTAGAGCAAAGATTTGAAGAGCTGCAATTTGAAGAGCTTAGAGCAGAACGTCAGGCAGAGAAAGATAAAGGTAAGGGTGTTGAAGGAAGTTCTGCAATGTTAGAAAGATCAATAGTACCTTCTATGGTGGTTGATAATCCCGAGCCTATTTCTGCTATTTCTGGTCTGTTTGAAGATGATACTCCTATGAATGAGTTGATTGGAGATGACGATGAAGATGATGAAGAGGAGGATGAAGAGGAAGATGAAAAAGATGAGAAAGTGTTTTCTGCGAGTAGTCATAGTTCTGATGATGATCACGACGCTGCAGGTGGTACAAGTTTGAAAGTTACAGAAGCTTCCATTGATAAAACAGTTGATGATCTGATGAATGATTTGGTAAATGAAGAATCAGGGGAAGCAAGTGGAAAAGGGGAGTCTAGTAAATCTCAGATCATTGAACATACTGAGAAGTTAATCTTGGGATTGGATGCTTATAAAGAAATGATGCATACCGTGGATCCTGAGTTCATGTTCGATTTTAAAGAAGAGTTGAATACTTTTGACATAAATCAACAGCCTGAATACATGTATAAGTATGTTGAAGAGGCTGATAAGTATGACAGAGTTGAAGTAGAAGACTGGACGGATGATGAAGATGTGGTTGAAGATACTTCTAAGTTTCCTACGCTTATGGAGTTCTTTACTGAGGAAAATAGAGAAGAATTGATGCAAAAAGTAGCTGAGGCGGTAAAAGATAAGAATTTTGAAAGCACTCAAAAAGATATGGAAAAGGAAGAAAAGAAGAAGTGGTTCAAAGTCAGTCATGAGAGGAAGTTCAAAAGACCTTTAAAGTACTATCAACGTGATCGAAGTGTGTCTCTTGGTGACATTCTTAGCTGGGGTTTCTTACCTCAAGTGAATGCTTATGCAATCAGAAGAGAGTGCGGAGTTCAGTACTTTGAACGTTTATATGACATCATGTCATTACCATGGTGGGATGTGGATGAATTACCGAAGGTTAAATGTTTGGATTATACTGTTCGAAAGAATGATGTTGCTATGTGGGGCTACATTAAATATGAATCATTGAAAGAGTTTCGTAAATGGAAGCCACATCATCCTAAGAAAGTGCAGAGAGTTAATCCTGAAACAGGAGTTGAAGAAACTATTTTGAATGTCAAACCGCCAAGAATGATGAAAACAATACCAATGCCTCAGATGGAACAAGACTTTTATAAAGGCTTCATGGATTGGGTTTATAGTTGTATTTCAACCGAAGCCATAATTACTTACAGAGCAGGAGGGGAGATTCGAGAAATACATGTTTATGATCCTATGTGGCTTGTAAATTGCTCTGCAAAGGATATTGAATGTCTTTTCATCAACAAGATTCATTATCAACCAGAAGATAGAGAACAAGCACAGCAGTTTCAACGTGTTGTTGCCCTTTGCTTTCAGAAAGGTATCAATTCTGAAAGTAAATGGAAATCATCTTGGTGGTCGCTTGATGAGAAGATGAAAAGGAAAGCTAAACATGAACGTCAAAAGCTTGAAGAAAAGAAAGGTACATTTTTGAAGATTCAAGCTGAAGAAGAAAAGGCGAGGAAGAAAGAGAATGAAAGAATAAGGATTGCTCTTAGTAGGAAGCCGAAGCCAAGGGAAGAGACGTTTAGAGCTGTTTGAAGACCCAAAGACAAGACAAAGACTGCGGCTGTATCCAAGGGGGAGTTTGTTGGTGCACGAATGTCTAAAGCCTACGTCTTAGTCTTAGTTGTTCATAGATAGGGTCTAGATGTGTTAATTATGCAAAGTATAGGGGTTGTATATGTAATAGTGTGATTGTTATGTTCTGATTCCACTTATATGGACATATGTCATATGAGCGAAATCACTTCTAACTGATTTCGCTCATATGTACATGTTCATATGAGCGGAATCATCTCCCCTATAAATAGTAGTAGTGTTTTCTCATTTTGTACGTTGATGTTTAGAGTGTAGCCGAACTGCTGCCCGATTATTTTGTGAAAGTTTAATGAGAAAACCGTATTAAAGTGATCCGCATCTGTTTCTACTCATTTCTACTACGTTTTTACTTTGATTCATACTGATTGTGTATTTCCGCTGCATAATCAGTAGGTTCTAGCTCAGATTGACTCACTCGACTGTCAAATACGGTCCTAAACGAGTCGCTTAGAAGAGCTATTACTGATTTGAACGGCGGAAACAGACAAATCAGATTCAATTCAGTGAGAATTCACTTTAATATGTTGATTCTATTAATCAGAATGACGTTTACAATCAAATCAACACTTCGGCAGCACTTCGTGGCTCATCGGAAGACAACACCTCGAACCCTTACTGATTTCGCTCTAATGACAGCTATTTATAGAACATGTGATTTCGCTTTTACATACACTAACCACATAAGCAAAATCACCCACTTGACACATGAGCGAAATCTAGTTTGACACATGAACGAAATCATGTGATAACACATAAGCTAAATCACCTCAATGACATACGGACGAAATCACCTAATCTTCATGAACGAAATCACAATTTCTTATCATAAATGCTTTTGTCTCTTGTGAGATGATGTCATTGATGATGTCACTTTGATGATGTCATCATGACATCATGCTTGAACAACTTCGCAACGAACCCGTGACTCGACATAAGACGAAGACGACAGATGAATGCACCAACAGACTCCCCCTCAGATGTTGACGAGTCTTAAGTGTCGAGTCTTCGCATCTTCAGTCTTTATCAGTCTCTTTTCTTTCTTAGCATATACAAGGATCTTCTCTTTGGCTCTAACCTCGTCAGACTCCCCCTCTCATCATGATGGGATCGCTGTCTGGAATTAGCTATCACCTAGAGATCACGTCCTGGCTTTAATTCTGTTCAGCTCAACTCCTGTACATATTTTCTCACCACCACATAAGTTTTTACTTAAAAACAATAAGAAAAACTTACTGGAAATAGTTACATCAAGTTCAAATTAATGACCTTGATTAACTAAACTCAATTTCTTTCTTAAATCAAAATTTCTCAATTCAATACACACACTCCCAAACCAGTTCATCATGTTCAGCACTTGAAATTTTGAATATCAGCTTTCCAACATCAGTTGTCGAAAATCTTTTTGGATTTTTCAAAATTTTATGCTAAAACACACTAAAATCTTTTTGGATTTTTGAAAAGAATAAAATGCAGTAAAGAAATATTTACAGACAATATTTTTTTGTGAGTTTGCGAAAGAGGATCATATCAGTTTATGTAACCAATCACTAGCACCGTTAAGCTTTAAACATTTTAAGTTTTAAACGATTCACATGGATTGACGATATTGTTGTCCACATAAACTCAATCTAAAAAATTTCGAAATTCTTACCGATACGATTAGGTATATTTAGATAGCACTAAATTCTTATGGACCCCACGATCTCAGCATATCCCCTCATCATGCAATACACTGACTCAAGTAATGCCTTTAAACTTTTATCAACTGTGATTTGTGCGAAAATAAAGCAGAATGTTTAAACATCAACAATCAGGTCGATACTTCCGTATACGCAGAGAAAGTCCAATGTTTAAACAAAATAAGAAAATAAAAATAAGTTGAAGTTGTTTAGGCTTTAACCACCAGGTCGATACTCCTGTATACGCAGAGGAGGTCCAAAGCTTAAACGAAACACCAAAGAAAATAAAGCAGAACGTTTAGGCAACAACATCCAGGTCGATACTCACGTATACGCAGAGGATGTCCGATGCTTAAACAAAATAAAGAAAAAAAACAAGTTTAAATCTTTGCAAAATAAAATGCACAATCACAGCGACTTTTTAGTAAAGTTGTGAAAGTTCACAAACTTAACCAGTTTTATGTCTTTCGACAATCAGCGATTACTGAGTAGGCACACAATCAAGAAGGACAAAACCAAGTACTACACTTTTGATCATGTTTTCCACTAGAACTAGGCTTTTTCATTTGGGTTTGTATCGTTATCGCAAATCTACTAGTCTAGTTGAGCCTATCGTCACATCTTTAGTGAGATCACTTATCACATTATATCTCTCCATTTCTTTAGCATGCTGTGACAGTCCAACTGATCTACTATCATTTCCTCTTTTTTCAACAAAACTCATTTTTAAATTTTTCAATGTTTTTGACATTTTCAAATTTTCTAATTTTTTTTTAAAATTTTTACTCCCTCTAAAATCAAAATAGGTTTCAATTTTGATTTTCTGGAAAAATTTGAAACAAACTGTACAAACTTGACAACATGATGAGAATCACTTCAATTCTCCATCCACCTTGCATAAACAATCAGAACTCCCCCTCACAACAAACTATTTTCCCATTATGATTTCAAAACACTTAAGTTTGTTTTAATCAAAATGGTTTTTCCGGAAAATAAGTTTTGTATGTCTTTTCACAAATTCGGGGATCTTTCATCACTTTGTTTTCTTCAATCACTTGTAAAAACTAACATTTTTAAGAACAATCCACAAAACATCACTTGTAGAAAATCAAGTACAACTTCATGTCCCTGATTTACCACTTTTAAATCGAAATATCACAAATGTGAATTTCTCAAGAAATGTGCCGATTCATGTTCCACGCTTACCAACCTGGGAACTCCGGCAAGTCAGGTTTTTCTATTTGAACAGATTCACCCAAGCCTGACAATCCTTGTGTCACACCCCGATTTTCCACGTGTCACCGGTGGGCCCGGTGGGGGAGTATCGTGACATGGTTGGCAACATAAAAGTCAAACAACACAATATATATATATATGCACAGCGGAAGCAAAAGATAAATATACTACATTCTGAATATAAGTAATGTCAAAGTATTACAACGGAAGGTAAAGGATCCACAGGCGGATCAACAAAAGAAAACTGTTCAACAGACTTTAGGCATCTAGAACTTGCAAGATTCCCTAGTGACGCCCTGAGCTCCCAGCCAATTACGCATAGTACCTGTCACTTAACCTTTTGGAAAATACGTCAGTTTACACTGGTAAATACAATTAACTGACTCATTTTGGAAAAGAGTTTAAAAATTGATTTGAATGCACGAGGCACAAAATATCTTTTATAACTGGATTAAAATGCACAGAGGCAAAATTAATCTTTTATACTTGGGACAATTTTATTAATAAAAATCTTGTATCCGATTTACATGTTTGTCCAACATTTAGGGCCGGTGATTATACAATACAAGCCGGACAAGATTAATCGACACACCACAAATATAATCTCACAAGAAGATACCCTTACGAGTGAGTATACGTTATACATATGCAACAGGAGGTGTTTTGCCTACACCTTGTGCTTACGTCCTGGCCATTCATTTTTTAAAATGAGCCAAGGATATCCAGGACACGGTCATTAACCCCCAATGTTATTTGTTATCAATCAATACAGATTAAAACGGGATTATGCAATTTAATCATCTCCGATTAAAAGGTTTCTACACCCGACCAAGCGGTATTTTTTATAATACCGTATCCCAAGCCCGTATAAGGGAAAATAAGTTAAAAGTATTTACCTGAGCTAGCAATGCAATTTATACTCAGCCGTATATCTTAATCAGCAAGCACAAGTACTTCTACTGGGGCTCTTAATCTGGAACGAAGGTTTTATTAACCTATTAAATTCCTAACGGGTCTTATTTAAGTCGTAACTTAGACCGGTTAGTTTTAAGGAAAGGTTTACGGTTCAAAACGCATGATTAAGCGAAGACCGGGATAGGATGTGATTTAGACCCGACAAGTTTGGAGACTTGTATAATATGGGTAAACTAAACACATTCTGGATTTTGAGATAAAAACGATAACGTTTGACCCGTTTCGGCTAATTTATGCAAACTAGTTACATAAACCGAACCGAACGCGTAATAAGCGTAACGGTTATTCATATGAGCCATATACAGGTTTCCTAAGTTAATTATGCCTCAAATATGTTGTGACATCAGTAAGATGTCTTTCCTTATGCCCGAACGTATTTAAACACAAACTAGGCCCCGTAGGGGTAGTTTGGTCATTTAAAAGGTTATAAAAGAGTTTAAGTATTTATCTGAGTTACAGGTCTGATATAATCAGCAAAAATACTTATTTTGGTAAGTTATAACAGTGGGTTAAAGTATATATGTGAATTTACCAAGTATAACCAAACTATGCACCGTAGGGGCATTTTGGTAATTTCACATAAGCCGAAAGGCTCAAAACCGAAGTCTGAGTTTATCAACCTTTGCTTACTGTTAAAATATTATAATTTTCCTCTTATATCAGTAGGTATCAACCCGGGTATGTCCAATATGATTTTAAAACATACTATGCGCTAAAAACGCTAAATAAGGCGATTAAAGGCCATTTCCGGGTTCGATACTTAAATCTGATATTTTTATATTTCCTGAAGGCTTAAAATAATTTATTTATCATAACTAATCAGTAGCAAAAGGTTTGGAGTCGTTTAGATATGTAAAACTCATTTTATGGCCCGTAAGGGCAAAACCGACAATTACCGAATTAAGCCTACGACTATGAGTTATGCTCAGCCTAAAATTAATTAAAAATCTTTAAAAATCCCAAAATAATATATTACATCAGTGGGTAAAAGATTTGATACCAAAAAGTATGTTTAACTAGGCGATACGCTAATTACGCCATTTTATTAACATAAAGCATTCATTTAGCGATAATGAGCATAACTCTTAATCTACAATTCAAACTGATGTCAAACTTTGCATACAAGCTTATATACCAGTAATTTAAGTTTCTACTCTTTTACATTTCCAAAAATCACGTTTTAAGGTAATAAGGGCATAACGGTCAACATACGAGCAATTAACGGAAACATGCATATTAATTGGATAACTAATGAACCAAGGTGTATAATCACAGAGGGTTGTTCAAATATGTAACCTAATCCAATTAAAGCTCTGAGGCATTTCTAAAACATGCCTAAACGGGTCAGAACTAAAAGTCAAAGTGAAAGTCAAACTATGTGACTTTCGGTTCCGAACCGGGTCTAAACAGGAAATTGTCGGGTTGAACATGTTTAGACATGTTCTTACACTTATTACTAAGTTATAACAATGATCCAACAGGTTGTATATAATCTACAATGTTAATTATGCATAAATGGCATTTTAGACTTCCTGTTGACTTTTTAAATATAAGTTTGACCCGACTTTTGACCTGGTTAGAGTGATGATCAGGGAAACCCTTTTGAGGTTTTAATACCCACATAAATACCATCTTATATCTACTTTTGATTCGAGAATTGACTGAGCCATTATTGACTAATCTTGAAGTCAAACCGTAATTACGACGGTTGACTTTTAGCTAATTAAACAAGCTAAACTCAATTAAAGAAAGACTAGTAGACTTACAAGAGTCCTATGCACGAAATATGATCACTTGAGGTTGCTTGATAGCTCCAGAAATGATCCAACAATGCAGGAGAAGGTGTGGGAATGTTTGTAACTAGAGAGGCTGTATATAGTAATCCAAGACACCATAAAAGCTTGACATCTTAGTCTAACACCCATCCACAACTGATTAACACTTGTCCTAGTGCTTAGGGGGTGCCTAGGGGTCGTCCACATGTGAGAAAAACCGGCTAGAATGGTCACAATCGCGCATAACAGGCTGCAGCAAGTTTTCTGGTCGCTGGCACTTGCTTACGGTCCGTAAGCCTCTGGTCAGACACAAAAATTGTTTGTTCTTTGGTGTTTTGAAAGGGAAAGTGGTATAAACGAAGTGTGGACATTATTTTCTCAGTTAGGGGCCTTCCAATTGTGCCTAGAACAGTTCTAGACCCTACCATTTGAAGTTGTTTGCTTGGATGCTTTATAAAAGTACCGAAAATGAAGGTTTACCAATTCTTTTCTTCGTGGGGTCCTATCATGTATTCCCAATTCATTATTGTCAACCCATTTCTGGATTTAGGACATAATAGATGTTTAATATATAAAAACTTGGGTCTTGGGATTTATAAATGAGGTGTTCAGAGGTAAAATTAACATGACGCCACTTTTCAATCCTGCCAAAACATCTTTATTTAATCCGGGTTTACAACGCGTTTTGTCTTACACGACACGTGTTGTTATTTTATTTAACACGAATTTTCGAGGTGTTACATCCTCACCCCCTTAAAATAAATCTCGACCCGAGATTTACTGAAACAAGTAAGGGTACTTTTCTTTCATCGTGGATTCAACCTCCCACGTGAATTCGGGACCTCTACGGGCATCCCATTTGACCTTTACAAAAAGTATATGCTTCCTTCGAAGCTTCCTTACCTGTCGATCTTCAATCGACAAAGGTTTTTCCACAAATTTTAAGCTCTCATCTATATGCACATCTGCATGTGGTATAACCAGTGATTCATCAGCGAAGCACTTCTTCAGATTGCAGATGTGGAACACATTGTGAATTCCACTGAGCTCTTCTGGTAAGTTCAACTTATAGGCAACTGACCCGACACGTTCGATAACCTCGAAAGGTCCTATGTATCTCGGGCTTAGCTTGCCTTTCTTACCAAATCGCATCACCCCTTTCCAGGGTGACACTTTAAGTAGGACTTTGTCACCTATTTCGAAGTGGAAATCCTTACGATTTGGATCAGCGTAACTTTTCTGCCTATCCCGGGCAGCTTTGAGATGGTCACGAATCTGGACAATCTTGTCCGTCGTTTCAAACACGATCTCAGGTCCAGATAACTGGACATCTCCAACTTCCGCCCAACAAACGGGCGATCTACACTTTCTACCGTATAATGCCTCGAAAGGCGCAGCCTTAATGCTGGTATGGTAGCTATTGTTGTAGGAGAATTCGATTAATGGTAGGTTCTTATCCCAACTACCTCCCAAATCGATCGCACATGCACGCAGCATGTCTTCCAACGTTTGAATAGTACGCTCACTCTGACTGTCAGTCTGAGGATGGTAAGCCGTACTAAAATTCAAACGTGTGCCCAAAGATTGTTGGAAACTCTTCCAAAAATGTGACGTGTATCTAGTATCTCTATCAAAGATAATAGCCACAGGTATGCCACGTAAGGCTACAATCTTATCAACGTATAACTGGGCTAACATGTCGGAGCTATACGTCTCCTTGATGGGTAAGAAATGTGCTGACTTAGTCAGTCTATCACTATAACCCATATTGTACCATTTCCTTTCCTGGTCTTGGGTAACTTGGTAATAAAATCCATAGTTACCATTTCCCACTTCCACGTAGGAAGTTCCAGCTGTTGTAGCAAACCTGACGGTTTCTGATGCTCAACTTTGACTTGCGCACAAGTCAAGCATTTAGCTACATAGGTGGCTACAGACTTCTTCAAGCCTATCCACCAATAATTTGCCCTTAGATTCTGGTAATTGAACTTACCAATCTATTTCCCTTACAATAGATGTTTATCATCCTACCTTTACAAGGTCTCCAAGGGAGTAGTCTTGATGCTTACATATCAACTATCATAGACAAGCTTATCTTAAAGTGAGATGGTTATTCCAACCACTACCTAACGAATATTAAGGATTAGTTGATCCTTGAAGTTAGTTGAACAAATCGACGATTTAGTACAGCTGATGGCAATTTCTTAATTGTTGCCCAATTAGGGTTGCGGTAACTAATGCATAAGCAAAATGAACCGTCTTTCTTATTTAACGATATCACACTTTTGGAATATCGAGTTAGGCTATATGAACCCTCTATTTTAAAACTTAGTAAATCAGGGTTTCGATTCTTCCAATGATGGTACTAGCCGTCTTGGAGATTTCATAGTAATACAGCCTTAAATGGGATATGAAACTCAACTCTACCTGCCCCCCAGGGGTAAACAGGGTAATCTTAGGAGAAGATAATCAAGATGTAAGGAGGTTACAGAGATTTTCCATATCTCAGGCTCTAGTTCATCCACCATTGCTTGTGTCAAATAAGTGACACATTTATGTTACGAGTCCTCATATTCCGTTACTAGGGAGTATTTATTTGGATAACTCTATTATGGATATCTTCTTTGAATACTACTAGTCGACTTTAGTACGATATGATCATTGGGATATCTTAGGGGTTCCATGTATTAAACCTCCATACTGATCAGGCATGGAAGTAATCTATGGGACACACTAGAATACGCCAATCCTCATATGGCACTTTTATCAAACATAGTTTGGCATTCGCAGGCGATATAAAACAATGAGAAAAATAATTAAAATAACATATGTTGTCGTACTCTATGCGAAGAAAGAGTACTCTTAGATTTTTCGGAAGGATTCCTTGCCGATACGAGAAGAATCGGTTACTATGGTTTCCTTGGTAATTTATACCTTGTGGCTAATATAAAAGTTTACTAAGCTTATGGTTTATGAAGGTTTATTATTGTACATGTGCTTATATTTAATCAAAATGGATATTTCACAAACTAGGCACCTAGCTCGGTTGGCTAGGCGCGCGAAAGGGTGTGGCCTAGACCCAGGTTCGATCCCGGGGACGGCCGGTTCCACCATTTTTTTTTTAACTTGTTATACTTATAGTTTATGAAGAATTTACTGGTATCCGAACCAAAATAAAACTCTTAGTATTTAAATTACTGATAAAATGCCAAGGAATGTACCTGATGCCATTATTTATGGACTAGCTCAGGCATTTTTGGCGCTTTCAATTTTAGGCTTTACTTCCTCCGCCGCATTTCCTTTGACATATTTAGGGCACGTAGTCTTGATGTGGCCTTTCTCATTACAGCCGAAACAGACTGCATTCTTCATGTCCTTACAGTCCAACGTTTTATGTCCCTTAGACTTGCAGATCCCACAAGCCCTGGGCTGCGATTTGGATTTTGGTTCGAACCTGCATTTCCCATAATGGCGCTTCATGCAGGTCTCACATACTGGTTTCTGGTCGGACTTTTGTTTGTTCTTTTTCTTAGAACTCTGGGAGTTATCTACCTCCCTTTTTCTTTTTAGTTCATCCTTTGCATCAGAGGCATGAACGAGATCCTTCTTAAGAGTAAGGAAATGTGGTCCTAGATAAAATTTGGACCGAGCAGCATGGGTCTCCTTTAACTTTTTCACAGCTCTCTTCACAGCTTTTCCAACGGCTGCGTCTATCATAGTTTGAAGAACATCTTTGGAAATTCTAAGGTTTACAATTTCAGCATCATTAGCATGCGTCGCGTCATCAATGGCGCGATTGACTGTTGTCTTATCCGAGTTTGCCATACTCGATATTGGTTCCTAATACCAATAAAACAATTTCTTAGTTGAAATCCAACAACTACTATTTTTTATTCTGATGGCCTTAATATATACTAACCATGGTGTCAATAACCTATACAGGCTATTATAGCACTAACATTCTTAATGAACGTTATTTAAAATATATTAATATTACTTAGCCTAGGTCGCAAAAGACCATCAGTGGCATTAAAGATTTGGACCTAGTCCATCACTTTTCTGACAGAGGATCAAAACGTCACATCTGTCTTTATTATATTAAAGAATTTAGGTAGCTTGAAAGCTTGCCATAGGAATATCAGAAAAGAGTGCTTCCTATTTAGATATAAAATATCCATCTAAGGTTTGTTGGAGCATTTTCTAAAGTATCATCGGCCAATTTCTACCTCGTATTAAATGACCGAAGTCCTAATCAGGCGGAGACAACAGTTCTCTACAGTTATTGTTCAATATTGAATCATATGTGCCAGTATCAAGTAAATTTCTGCATAAACTGCTTGATAAGGAAAGGTACCTGCTATATAGTTATCCTTCTGCACCATCTCCTGGCGTTCACCCGGAAGACTCATGCGTTTATTTCCCTGGCCTTTCCCGGCTTCTTTATAAGCTTTGGGCAGTGGGTTTTGATGTGCCCTTCCTCGTTACAATTGTAACATGTGGCGTTCTTTAACCCCTTGCAATCTAAGGTTTTGTGACCCTTGGTCTTGCAAATTCCACACAATTTAGCATGTGGGTCGATTGTACATTTTCCAAAATGTTGCTTTTTGCAGTTACTGCATTTGGGTCTGTTATCAGACTGACTCGAGTTCTTCCTAAACTCGGAATCCTTCCCGCGCTCAGAGTTTCCCTTCTTCTTCTTGTTATATCGATGAGAGTTTTCCTCCTCCCTTTCTCTTCTTCTCTCGCCAGAAGCCTTAACAGACTTAATTCTGATTGCATCTAAGGTGAGGGATAAGGATAAGTCCACCGCGAACCTATATGTGGTTGGCCTAGATGCTTTAACATTCCCTTTTAACTCTGGTGCTAGGCCTCCAATGAAACGCGCTATGCGTTTAGGTTCAGGGGTGACTAAATAAGGAACTAGGCGGGACATAGTGTTGAAACTTGTCACATACGCCTGACAATCTAAATCCTCCATGACTAGAGTCAAGAGGTCTGATTCAATATTTTCTACCTCATGCTGGGGGCAATAGTTTTCTTTGACTAATGCAACAAATTGATCCCAAGATAAGTTGTAGAGTAGAACTTTTCCCGTGGCTTGGAGCAATGATCTCCACCATGCCAACGCTTCTCCTTTGAATGATTGTGAAACAAATTTCACAACATCTTGCTCCGCACAACCGCTGATGTCAACAACAGCGTCCATCTCATCGAGCCATGTCATGCAATCGATGGCCCCATTTTCTCCTGTAAAGTCTCTGGGCTTGCAGGAGACAAAATATTTATATGAACAGGTCTTAACTGATGCCTCTTGATGAAACACAACTTGTCTAGACGGAATACTCCTTTGATTTGACAAGTCATGAACATCGTCCTCCCTTGACTCATGTGTTTTAGGAGGGGGCTTACTACGAGCCATAGATAGAGTCTTGCAGTGGGTATCATTTGATTCATCATACTGTCGATCAAGAGCTCGATTAACAGCATAATCTATTATTGCCTGCAGTTCTGCTCCAGTTACATTAATTCTGGTAGTATCATTGCTCTCCTTCAAGTGACTGTTAACTTCATCTAATCCAGCCATGTAGCTTGATTGCTACATAAATATTAACAATGATTTATTCAGAGATTATTATGGAATCATCATCTTTGACGATTTATCAACCATGGTAATATAAACCATATTGGTTAACTTGTTAGTTATATTTAATTAGTATTTTCCATTATAATTTATCCTAGTTATAAAACATTTAGGATATTAAAGTGGCGCAAAAGGCCTAGTCACAAGGACAGTTCTAAATTTTATAAGCCATGATTTCAGAGAATCGAGGCATTAAGGTTTGAATCACGTTCATTTACCTTCTCTTGACAGGGAGTTGTAGACTTCAACTGTCTTTTGTCTTCTAGGACAATAGATATAGCCCGTGGGCATTTCCCTTCTGAGGGATGGTTATAATATGATCATCTTCTCAGATGCTATTAGTCGAGATCGTATGGATCCTACCGACTATTATGCTTGGACCTGGTCCAACACTTTTAGACAGGAGGTCAAAGACCACCACTGTCGTTGTCTTATCGGACAACAAGTTTAGCCCGTAGGCACTTCATCACCATCGGATGTTTATAATGTGATCATCTTATAGGATGACACAAGCCATGATTTCTAGATCACTAGGCTAGATAAGAAAATTGGAAGAATCCAATATAAGGATGACTGTTGTGATTTTATCGAATCACATTTGTCAGGAGTGCTAACACATTCTTAGGTGTTAACAAGGATCTGAATCCCTTGGGTAGGTTTCACCATCTTGGCCGCGTAGGCTAAGTTTCACCTTTAAGATTCTTTTTAAAATGCCTACTGGCAGTGAAGAAAGGATATTTATTTTATTCAGGATTTTTTTTATCATAAATCCTAATTTATAAGTTAATAATAGCACAAATGGCCTAGTCGCGTAGACAAGTTTAATTTATAAGCCATGATCGTTTGGGATTGAGGCAAATTTATAAGTTAGTAATAGCACAAAAGGCTTAGTCACGTGGACAAGTTTAATTTATAAGCCATGATCGTTTGGGACCGAGGCATTTAGGTGTGAATCAAAGTTCATTACCTTTTCTTGACAGGGAGTTGTAGGCTACCACCGTCTTTAGTCTCAGAGGACGTTAATTATAGCCCGTAGGCACTTCCCTTCTAAGGGATGTTTTATTCCATTTATTTCATATTTCATGTTTAGAATGAAAACTTAATTTAATCAATCCATTATATGAAAATAAAAGTACAGAGTTGCCCTAAGCGGGTCTTTGAAGGGATAATGTGTCCTTAAAGGGACTGAAAGATAAATATGTCCTTATAAGGACTATCAAAGAAACGATCTGTAGCAAAAGAAGTTTCCTCTTCATTTTATGTCTGAATGCTTTCTCCTTGGTTGTACGTTTCATCCTGGTCGCGGTACGAAGCTCAGCATTTCAAGGCTCCGGATGTGGAGAATTTCTAATACAGTTTCTTCGCTTGGCGACGTATCCAATATATATAAAAATTGGAAGCAAAAATTTCCAGATTAGGATTGAGAATATTCCTATGTTAAGTCTAGACTCAGAAGGTCAAGGAATGTGCTACTGTGTCATTGAGATTAAACACATAAGGCTAGTGTTTAATTCACTCAATGTTGGCTCTGATACCAACCTGTCACACCCCGATTTTCCACGTGTCACCGGTGGGCCCGGTGGGGGAGTATCGTGACATGGTTGGCAACATAATAGTCAAACAACACAATATATATATATATATATATGCACAGCGGAAGCAAAAGATAAATATACTACATTCCGAATATAAGTAATGTCAAAGTATTACAACGGAAGGTAAAGGATCCACAGGCGGATCAATAAAAGAAAACTGTTCAACAAACTTTAGGCATCGAGAACTTGCAAGATTCCCTAGTGACACCCTGAGCTCCCAGCCAATTACTCATAGTACCTGTCACTTAACCTTTTGGAAAATACGTCAGTTTACACTGGTAAATACAATTAACTGACTCATTTTGGAAAAGAGTTTAAAAATTGATTTGAATGCACGAGGCACAAAATATCTTTTATAACTGGATTAAAATGCACAGAGGCAAAATTAATCTTTTATACTTGGGACAATTTTATTAATAAAAATCTTGTATCCGATTTACATGGTTGTCCAACATTTAGGGCCGGTGATTATACAATACAAGCCGGACAAGATTAATCGACACACCACAAATATAATCTCACAAGAAGATACCCTTACGAGTGAGTATACGTTATACATATGCAACAGGAGGTGTTTTGCCTACACCTTGTGCTTACGTCCTGGCCATTCATTTTTTAAAATGAGCCAAGGATATCCAGGACACGGTCATTAACCCCCAATGTTATTTGTTATCAATCAATACAGATTAAAACGGGATTATGCAATTTAATCATCTCCGATTAAAAGGTTTCTACACCCGACCAAGCGGTATTTTTTATAATACCGTATCCCAAGCCCGTATAAGGGAAAATAAGTTAAAAGTATTTACCTGAGCTAGCAATGCAATTTATACTCAGCCGTATATCTTAATCAGCAAGCACAAGTACTTCTACTGGGGCTCTTAATCTGGAACGAAGGTTTTATTAACCTATTAAATTCCTAACGGGTCTTATTTAAGTCGTAACTTAGACCGGTTAGTTTTAAGGAAAGGTTTACGGTTCAAAACGCATGATTAAGCGAAGACCGGGATAGGATGTGATTTAGACCCGACAAGTTTGGAGACTTGTATAATATGGGTAAACTAAACACATTCTGGATTTTGAGATAAAAACGATAACGTTTGACCCGTTTCGGCTAATTTATGCAAACTAGTTACATAAACCGAACCGAACGCGTAATAAGCGTAACGGTTATTCATATGAGCCATATACAGGTTTCCTAAGTTAATTATGCCTCAAATATGTTGTGACATCAGTAAGATGTCTTTCCTTATGCCCGAACGTATTTAAACACAAACTAGGCCCCGTAGGGGTAGTTTGGTCATTTAAAAGGTTATAAAAGAGTTTAAGTATTTATCTGAGTTACAGGTCTGATATAATCAGCAAAAATACTTATTTTGGTAAGTTATAACAGTGGGTTAAAGTATATATGTGAATTTACCATGTATAACCAAACTATGCACCGTAGGGGCATTTTGGTAATTTCACATAAGCCGAAAGGCTCAAAACCGAAGGCTGAGTTTATCAACCTTTGCTTACTGTTAAAATATTACAATTTGCCTCTTATATCAGTAGGTATCAACCCGGGTATGTTCAATATGATTTTAAAACATAATATGCGCTAAAAACGCTAAATAAGGCGATTAAAGGCCATTTCCGGGTTCGATACTTAAATCTGATATTTTTATATTTCCTAAAGGCTTAAAATAATTTATTTATCATAACTAATCAGTAGCAAAAGGTTTGGATTCGTTTAGATATGTAAAACTCATTTTATGGCCCGTAAGGGCAAAACCGACAATTACCGAATTAAGCCTACGACTATGAGTTATGCTCAGCCTAAAATTAATTAAAAAATTTTAAAAATCCCAAAATAATATATTACATCAGTGGGTAAAAGATTTGATACCAAAAAGTATGTTTAACTAGGCGATACGCTAATTACGCCATTTTATTAACATAAAGCATTCATTTAGCGATAATGAGCATAACTCTTAATCTACAATTCAAACTGATGTCAAACTTTGCATACAAGTTTATATATCAGTAATTTAAGTTTCTACTCTTTTACATTTCCAAAAATCACGTTTTAAGGTAATAAGGGCATAACGGTCAACATACGAGCAATTAACGGAAACATGCATATTAATTGGATAACTAATGAACCAAGGTGTATAATCACAGAGGGTTGTTCTAATATGTAACCTAATCCAATTAAAGCTCTGAGACATTTCTAAAACATGCCTAAACGGGTCAGAACTAAAAGTCAAAGTGAAAGTCAAACTATGTGACTTTCGGTTCCGAACCGGGTCTAAACAGGAAATTGTCGGGTTGAACATGTTTAGACATGTTCTTACACTTATTACTAAGTTATAACAATGATCCAACAAGTTGTATATGATCTACAATGTTAATTATGCATAAATGGCATTTTAGACTTCCTGTTGACTTTTTAAATATAAGTTTGACCCGACTTTTGACCTGGTTAGAGTGATGATCAGGGAAACCCTTTTGAGGTTTTAATACCCACATAAATACCATCTTATATCTACTTTTGATTCGAGAATTGACTGAGCCATTATTGACTAATCTTGAAGTCAAACCGTAATTACGACGGTTGACTTTTAGCTAATTAAACAAGCTAAACTCAATTAAAGAAAGACTAGTAGACTTACAAGAGTCCTATGCACGAAATATGATCACTTGAGGTTGCTTGATAGCTCCAGAAATGATCCAACAATGCAGGAGAAGGTGTGGGAATGTTTGTAACTAGAGAGGCTTTATATAGTAATCCAAGACACCATAAAAGCTTGACATCTTAGTCTAACACCCATCCACAACTGATTAACACTTGTCCTAGTGCTTAGGGGGTGCCTAGGGGTCGTCCACATGTGAGAAAAACCGGCTAGAATGGTCACAATCGCGCAGTTCTAGACCCTACCATTTGAAGTTGTTTGTTTGGATGCTTTATAAAAGTACCGAAAATGAAGGTTTACCAATTCTTTTCTTCGTGGGGTCCTATCATGTATTCCCAATTCATTATTGTCAACCCATTTCTGGATTTAGGACATAATAGATGTTTAATATATAAAAACTTGGGTCTTGGGATTTATAAATGAGGTGTTCAGAGGTAAAATTAACATGACGCCACTTTTCAATCCTGCCAAAACATCTTTATTTAATCCGGGTTTACAACGCGTTTTGTCTTACACGACACGTGTCGTTATTTTATTTAACACGAATTTTCGAGGTGTTACATCCTCACCCCCTTAAAATAAATCTCGACCCGAGATTTACTGAAACAAGTAAGGGTACTTTTCTTTCATCGTGGATTCAACCTCCCACGTGAATTCGGGACCTCTACAGGCATCCCATTTGACCTTTACAAAAAGTATATGCTTCCTTCGAAGCTTCCTTACCTGTCGATCTTCAATCGACAAAGGTTTTTCCACAAATTTTAAGCTCTCATCTATATGCACATCTGCATGTGGTATAACCAGTGATTCATCAGCGAATCACTTCTTCAGATTGCAGATGTGGAACACATTGTGAATTCCACTGAGCTCTTCTGGTAAGTTCAACTTATAGGCAACTGACCCGACACGTTCGATAACCTCGAAAGGTCCTATGTATCTCGGGCTTAGCTTGCCTTTCTTACCAAATCGCATCACCCCTTTCCAGGGTGACACTTTAAGTAGGACTTTGTCACCTATTTCGAAGTGGAAATCCTTACGATTTGGATCAGCGTAACTTTTCTGCCTATCCCGGGCAGCTTTGAGACGGTCACGAATCTGGACAATCTTGTCCGTCGTTTCAAACACGATCTCAGTCTGTAGATACTCTCTAGCCTTCTTTCTCTTCTTCCTAGATACTCTCTAGCCTTCTTTCTCTTCTTCCTCAGTCTGTCTTTCTGCCCCTGAGAAAGTTTCACTTTCGTTTCTTGAACCTTAGGTTCTTGAACCTTCTGTTCTTTGGGCTTGACATTGACTAATTTATTTGCCATCTTCTGAGAATTAACCCTCAATCTTTCATTTGATCTCCTTGGGAAATCTCTGGCAATGTGACCTCTGATGTTGCAATTAAAGCATCTCCTCGTCTCATAACTCCAACCTTGGCAGTTAACAGCAATGTGTCCTTGATAACCACATTGGTAACACACTCTGTTATCGTACCAATCACCATTTTTAGCCCAAATGCTCAAATCATAACATTGTTTGGCTTGGTGATATTCCTTCCTCATGTTTGCTGGATTTGACTTTTGAGCACTGTGGTCCAACCTGCACCACTTATTGCCAACAATTTTATAGTTTTCATTTTTCGATTTTTGTAATTTTTCATTGCGATTGGATGATCGATCTGATGAGCCTTTATTATCTTTTTGAACATTTTTCTCATTTTTAATTTTTTGTTTCTGTTCCACTTTCTTCTTCAAAGGTTTTTGCTTAGAGCATTCTCCCTTTTCAGTTGATTGCAGAACAGTTTCTTGAAACTTTTCTTTTAATTTCAAAAATAAATTATTTTTCTTCATTTTTTCATTTTCATCACCAGATTTCTCATCACAATCTTCAACTTTGACTTTGTCAAAGTTTGTGACATTGTCACTTATTGGAACTGAATTTAAAGGTTTTGAACAAGGAATAGTTGAAGTATTCACAAACACCTTCAACTTTTGTTCCCATTCCTTGATTTTCTTTTTAGCACACTCAGCTTCCTTTTCAAGTCGAATAATCTTTTCAATATGAGAATTAATTGCAATTTGTTTTTCAAGATTGTTTTTACCAAACAAATCTCTCTCATCTTCTAAACTTTTTATTTGACTTTGAAAATCTTTCTCAATTTTTACTTTTTCATTTTCCAAATTGTGTATTTGATTTTTCAAAACATTTTCTGATTTTTTAAGATTTTTGTTTTCTAATGACAAACTCTCTACATTTTTCAAGAGTTTGGCATTATCTGTCTCAGATTTTTCACAATTTAAACATTTTCAAGGAATCTGTTTCACTTCAGCTTTTGTCTCAACCTTCAAAACTGAAATATTTTCAACCTGTTTCTTCTCCTCATGAACACTTTCATCCTTACTCTCTTCTTCTGATGAATGATCAAAGATAGGTGCGTCTTCTTCAATCTCTTTCTTTAACTCTTGTTCAGGATTCACAGATACAGGTTTTTCAGATTCTACTTTCTCAACCTTGACCGCTGGAACTTGTTCAACCTGCCTTTTCACACTAGGTTTGATTTGCTTTTCTGTTATTGCTGCTTTTACTTCTTTCTCAGCTCTGATCTCCTCTTTAACAACAACTACTTTTTGATTCTTTCTTTTTGCATTTTGTTTTTCTTTCAATCTTTCAATTTTATCGGCATATAATAACTTTCCACTACGTTGATCAGATGGAAGTTGTTGTTTAAGAAATTCAAGTTCTCGGATTTCTTCTTCATAATTGTCACCCTCTTCATCAGACGAATGATAAAAAACTGGAACTTTTTCAACAACTTCTTTTGCTGAGACTGTTTCTCCTTCTTGCTTTATCGGAATATACTGCTGAGATTCATGATAATAATATGCCAATACTTCTTCAAAATCCATGTTTCGATTTCGAGAGTTCACAAAAACACAATCTGACAACCTCGATTAAACCAAAGACTCACTTGATTTACAATTGATTTTAATCTATGAAAATGGCCGACATTCACGTGTATCAATTTAATATGATTTTACCGCACATGGTTCAGTGATATGTGTCACATGCAACCTCAATTGATAATTTGACTGATGCACTTTCACATGATTTATTTTTCCAAAGTACTGACACCCTTAGCCGACAAATCTTAAATCACAATGTTCAATCCTTTGTATTCAGTCAATGTACATGACACCTTTAATTTTGAATATCTTTCAAAATAATGTGACCGACATTTTAATCACCCCTCAATTTCCATTTGACCTCAAATGTAATGGACTGACTTCCTTTTTACTTGCAATCAGATATGTTTACTTGGGCCAATAAACACATGCATTGGGCCTCAACAACACATGCAAACTGACATAAAACACGAGATACTTTTCCCAACTACTGACAACAATTCACGTGATTATCCTGTTCGATGACTGACAAAGACTTTGATGATCACAAGAACAAAATCCCAAGGTCACAATAAGCGAAATCACTGAAGTGTCACAAAAGCGGAACTTTAAGTTGTCACAAAAGCGGAACCACTGACTTGTCAAAAGAGCGGAACCAACTTGTTCATATGAGCGAAATTAGCTGACAAATAAGCGAAACCAGGTGATGATGTCACCTTTTGCACGAGTCCGTATAAGCGAAACCTCAAAAATCCAAGGTTTTAGGTCGATTTTAGTTATGAAACTTTCAAGGGTTTATTAATACTAGATTCCGAGTATACTGTGTGAATTTAAAGCGATTATGACCGTAAAAATGTCACACCCCAAATTTCCACGTGTCACCGGTGGGCCCGGTGGGGGAGTATCGTGACGTAATTGATATCATCATAGTCAAACAACACAATATATAAATGCACAGCGGAAGCAAAAGATAAATATATTACAATCCGAATATAAGGTAATATCAGAGTATTACAACGGAAAGTAAAAAGATCCACAGGCGGATCGAATAATCATAAACATTGTTCAGCAGACTTTAGACGCCTAGGACTTGTAAGATTCCTTATAATCGCCCTGAGCTTCCAGCCAATTACGTTCAGTACCTGTCACTTAACCTTTTGGAAAAATACGTCAGTTTTCACTGGTAAATACAATTTAACTGACTCATTTTGAAAAGAGTTTGAAAATTGATTTGAGTGCAAACGGCACAAAATATCTTGACACAGTGATTAAAATGCACAGAGGCAAAATTAATCTTTTATAACTTGGGACAATTTTATTAGTAAAAATCTTGTATCCGATTTACATGTTTGTCCAACATTTAGGGCCGGTGATTATACAATACAATACAATACAAGCCGGACAAGATTAATCGACACACCACAAATATAATCTCACAAGAAGTTATCCTCACGAGTGAGTATACGTTTTACATATGCAACAGGAGGTGTTTTGTCTACACCTTGTGCTTACGTCGTGGCCATTCACTTTTTAAAATGAGCCAAGGATATCCAGGACACAGTCATTAACCCCCAATGTTATTTGTTATCAAGCAATACGAATTAAAACGGGATTATGCAATTCAATCATCTCCGATCAAAAGGTTTCTACACCCGACCAAGTGGTATCTTTATAATACCGTACCCCAAGCCCGTATAAGGGAAAATAAGTTAAAAGTATTTACCTGAGCTAGCTCCTGTCTTAATTAATAAGAATTTAATAACTCAGTCGTATTCGCTTAAGTAAGCGTAGGTACCATTTACCGGAAGGCTCTAGTCTGGAAATGATGACATAAATAATTAATTAGAATGCTAACGGGTCTTTAATTAAGCCAAAGCTTAGACCGGTTAGACTTAAGGAAATATACGGTTCAAACGCACGATTAAGCGAAGACCGGATAGAATGTGATTTAGACCCGACAAGTTTGAAGACTTGTATAATATGGGTATACTAAATACATTCTGGATTTTGAGATAAAAATGATAACGTTTGACCCGTTTCGGTCAATTTATGCAAACTAGTTACATAAACCGAACCGAACGTGAAAAGGGCGTTACGGGTAACAAAGAGAGTCATATGCAAGTTCCTTGATTTAAATGCCTTAGATATGTTGTAATATCAGCAAGATATCTTCTATTATACCCGAAACGGATTTAAACTCAACTTATGCCTCATAAGGGCATTTTGGTCATTTAAAAGATTATAAAAGAGTTTATTTGTAAATCTGAGTTACGGGTCTGATTTATACAGTAAGTATACTTAATTTATCATGTTATAACAGTAGGGTATGACCCATATGTAAAACTTATCATTTAAAACCAAACTATGCACCTTAGGGGTATTTTGGTAATTCCACAAGGGCTAAAAATGTCAAAACTGGAAACCTGGGTTATAAACTTGTACTTACTGTTATTTTATAAAAATATGCTAAGAACATTAGTAGGTACCAACCTTACATGTTTAATATGTTTATAGTACATACTATGCGATGAAAAACGCTTAAAAAGGCGATTTGGAGCCGTTTCCGGGTTTGTAAAAGAAAGCTGAGATTTTTATAATTCCAGAAGGCTCAAAATACTTTATTTAACAAATAAAATCAGTAGAAGAAGGTTTGGGGTCAAAAGGATTTGTAGAACTTGTTTTATGGCTAAAAAGGGCAAAATCGGTATTAACCGATTTTAGCTTAAAGACCTATGTTATGCTCAGCCATAAATTTAATGAAAATCTTTAAAAATCCCAAAATATTATATAACATCAGTGTATAAAAAGTTTGATACCAAAAAGTGGGTTAAAACAGGCTATGCGCTAAGTACGCTATTTATATAACATAAAGCTTGCAAATTACGATATTGAGCATAACCGTTAATCTAGACCTCAAACTGATATCAAATTTTCGGTGCATGTTTATAAATTAGTAACAAATGATTCTACTTTTTCACATTTTCAAAAATCGCGTTTTATATTAAAAAGGGCAAAATAGTCATATCTAGGCATAAATCGGAAACATGCATATGCATCGGTTAAGCATGGAATCAAGTTGTAAAATTCCAGAGGGTTAATCTTATATAAAAGTTGGTCCAAAATATGCTCTAATGCAGATCTCAAACATGCATGCACGGATCAGAACTGAAAGTCAAAGAAAAAGTCAATTTATGAGACTTTCGGTTCCGATTCGGGTTTAAACAGAAAATTGTCGAGTTGATCATGTTGAAACACATTCTAACATTAATTATCAAGTTATTTTGATGATCAAACAGGTTGCATGTACCCTACATTGCTAATCAAGCTTAAATTTGCAAATAACAATTCTGTTGACTTTTTGAAACGAACTTTGACTCGACAATTAACATGCTTAGAGTGTGAATCTAATAATACCCTTTTAGGGGTTTGTTATACTCATAAATACCAACATGTGGGTACTTTCAATTTGAGAAAATACTGAGCACATTTCGATTAATCATAAAGTCAAAGTAGTTTTACGACGGATTGACTTTTAGACGAAAAAAACTATGCTAGAACGAATTTGAATGATTTATAAACACTTACAAGAGTCCTAACAGAGCTTAGATATCACTAGGAAGGTGCCTTGGCGTCCAGAGAGCTCCAGGAAAGGTCTTGTGAATTTTTGAAGTTTCAAGTGTTCTTGAATGTTGCTACTTTGGTGATCTTTATACAACTTTGATCAGATTTAAGGCTGATTCAGAGGTTTTCAGGTGTTATATGAAGTGAATAAAGGTCCCCAAGTGCATGAAATATCATTGGTGAACTCCCTTAGTCGACCACAGCTGTTTACAACTCTTAAACAGGTCTAAAACTGGCACCTGTGCGTTTTTTGTTGCTGCAGGTTGCTTTACGGACCTCAAGGTCCCCAGCTTTGAGGTCCTCAAGGCAGACATCAGGCCAAAGTTTGTTCTTTGTTTTGCAATTCAGTCCTTGATCCTTCGTAACGTGGTTTTGGCTATTTTTCTTGCTCATTAGACCCTAAAACTTGATTTTTAAGGGCCTTGGGACATTTACAAACATGGTAAAGTCCTCGGTTAACTTTGTGCTTACCCGAAAAGTCATGAAATTCCACGTTGACGCATTTAACCCTTCGTGCACGGTTTTGGTCATAACTTTCTCATACGATCACGAAACTTTATGAAATTTTTACCACATATTCTAGTGAGTATATTTTATCATTACAAAGCTTCGGGTTTGCCAAATGATCACCCAGAGGTATACTTTCAACATGTTGACACTTTTAGCCCCTGTAGTTTGTAATTCCTCACCTTCTTTCATTTTCCGTTTCGTATGATCCATGATTTATCCGTTTAAGATTATAAACACCATGTAGGGTTATTTTAGAGTCTATTTATCCATTGTTGACACTTTGGACCCTTATATTCACATAGTTTCACTGTTAGTCAACTTTAGTCCCTCTAAAGTGCTTTTTCACATATTCAAAGCCTATGACACGTGTCAATACATTTTTGGACGTAAATTTTCGAGGTGTTACATCCTCACCCCCTTAAAAGAAATCTCGACCTCGAGATTTGCTTAAAGTAAAGGGAGTACTTTCTGTCCTTTATTGAACTTAACCTTCCTTAGTACATTTGGGCCTCTATGGCACTCCAGCTGACCTCTATAATAGGTCATGTATCCTTTTGGAGCTTCTTAACCTGTCGATCCTTAATCGACACAGGTTGCTCGTTATATCAAAATCTGCATATCAATATGTGATAATGCTTCTTGACTTATTGGTGAAACATATCCCCAATTCATTAGTATACAATGCATTGTATGCTCCGCCAAGCTCCTTAAGTAGGTTTTTGCTTATAAGCTATTTGATCCTGATACATTCGATTCCTTCGAATGATTTGATATATTCAGAGCTCAACTAGTCTGATAATTTACAAATTTGCACACCCTTCCAGGGTGATATCTTTTGTTGATCCTTATTTCTTAACAAGAACTTAGGAGGGTTGCTAACTTCATTAATCTTTGATTTTCTGCCGAATAATGGCAACTTACAATCGGCTATGGATTTGTTTGATCTTATTCGTTGTTTCCAATGCAACTTTTAGATCCTGACGATTGGACTTACCAATCTTTTGTCTTAATAGATGTTTAACATTCCATCTATACAAGGTTTCCAGAAGAGCAGTCTTGATACTTATATAACAACTATTATAGGGAAGCTAAATTTAAGGTGAGATGGTTATTCCAACCATTGCTTAAAATTAATCTTAAGGAATTAGCTAATCCTTGCCGTTAGTCGAACAAATCGACGATCCTGGGCAGCTGATAACAATTCTTACTTGTTGCCTAATTCGGGTTGCGGTAATCAATGCATAAGCAAAATGAACCGTCCTCCTTAATTAATTATACCGAATTTCTTAGAATATCGAGTTAGGCTATATGAACCTATATCTTAAATTTTACTTAATCAGGGTTTCGATTATTCCATGATCAACACGGAGTTCCTACCACACTCTAACCTTAAGCGGGATGTTAATCTTAACTCTACTTGCCTCTCAGAAGGTAAGCAGGATAGTCTTAGGAGAAGATAATTATGACACACAGAGATGTCAGAGGTGTCTGTATTTTCAGGCTTGGGTTTATCTATCGATGTCGGTGTCAGATAAATGACACATTCTCTTTATAATACAAGGATGTCCTAAGTAGAGATACTCATAAGGACATTTTATATTGGATATCTCCCTTGAATACTACTAGTCGTCTTTGGTACAATATGACCATCGGGATATTTTAGGGGTTCCATGCATTAAACCTCCATACTGATCAGGCATGGAAGTAATCTATGGGACACACTAGGATACGCCGATCCTCATATGGCACTTTTATCAAACATAGTTTGGCATTCGCAGGCGATAGAAAACAGTGAGAAAAATAAAATAAAATAAAATAATATATTTTGTCGTACTCTTTCTGGGGAAGAGTACTCTTAGATTTTTCAGAGAGATCCTTGCTGAGAAGAATAAAAGAAACAGTCTCTGTGGTTTCATTAGTAGGTTCTACCTCGAGGATAATCTAAAAGTTTGCTAAGCTTAGTTTATGAAGGATTTATTGGTATCTGAATCAAAATAAAAACTCTTAGCATTCATATCGTTGATAAGTGTTAAGGGAGGTACCTGATGCCATTCTTTATGAATTGGTCTAGGCATTTTAGGCGCTTTCAATCTTAGGCTTTACTTCCTTAGCCGTCTTTCCTTTGACAGATTCACGGCACGTGGTCTTGATGTGGCCTTTCTCATAACAGCCGAAGCAGACTGCATCCTTCATGTACTTGCAGTTTAACGTTTTATGATCCCTCGATTTGCAGATCCCACAAGCCCTCGGCCGCGATCGGGATTTTGGTTCGAACCTGCACTTCCCATAATGGCGCTTCTTGCAGGTCTTGCATACAGGTTTCTGGTTGGACTTTTGTATGTTCTCTTTCTTAGAACTCTGGGAGTTATTTTCCTCCCTTTTCCTCTTTAGTTCATCCCTTGCCTTAGAGGTATGGACGAGATCTTTCTTGTGAGTAAGGACGTGTGGTCTTGGATGAGACTTTGAGCAAATAGCATTGGGCTCCTTGAACTTTTTCACAGCCTTCTTCACAGCTTTTCCAACAGCTGCGTCTATCATAGTTTGAAGGATATCATTGGAAATTCTAAGGTTCACAATTGTAGTATCATTGGCATGCGTCGCATCATCTATAGCACGATCAGCTGCTGCCTTATCTGAGTTAGCCATACTTGTTATTGGTTCCTGCTATATGGCTAGCATTCTGTACCACCTCGTGGGCGTTCCTCTGTAAGGCTCATGCTTTTGTTTTCCTGGCCTTTCTCGGCTTCTTTAAAATCTTTGGGCAGTTAGTCTTGATATGCCCTTCCTTGTTACAATTGTAACAGGTCGCGTTCTTCAACTCCTTGCAATCTAAAGTCTTGTGACCCTTGGTTTTGCAAATTCCACACAGTTTGGCACCTGGGTCAATTGTACACTTCCCATAATGTTGCTTTTTGCAGTTACTGCACTTAGGTCCGTTATTAGACTGACTTGAGTTTTTCCTAAACTCGGAATCCTTCCCGTTCCTTAAGCTTCCCTTTTTCTTCTTATCAGATCGATGAGAGTTCTCTTCCTCTCTTTCTCTTTTTCCCTCACCAGAAGCCTTAACCGATTTATTTCTGATTGCATCTAAGGTAAGAGATAAGGATAAGTCCACTGCGGACCTATAAGTGGTTGGCCTAGATGCTTTAACATTTCCCTTTATCTCTGGTGCTAGGCCTCCAATAAAACGTGTTATGCGTCTAGATCCAGGGGTGACTAAGTAAGGAACTAGGCGGGACATAGTGTTAAAACTTGTCACGTATGCCTGGCAATCTAAATCCTTCATGACTAGATTCAAGAAGTCTGATTCTATCTCTTCTACCTCATGCTGAGGGCAAAAATTTTCCTTAATTAATGTAACAAATTGATCCCAAGATAAGTTGTAGAGTAGAACCTTTCCCGTGGCTTGGAGCAATGATCTCCACCATGTCAACGCTCCTCCTTTGAATGATTGCGAAACAAATTTCACAACATCTTGCTCTGCACAACCGCTGATGTCCACAACAGCGTCCATCTCATCGAGCCATGTCATGCAATCGATGGCCCCTTCTTCTCCTGTAAAGTCTCTGGGCTTGCAGGAGACAAAATATTTATATGTGCAGGTCTTAACTGGTGTCTCTTGGTGAAGTACGACCTGAATAGGCGGAACACTCCTTCGATGTGATGAGTTATGAACATCGTCTTCCTCTAACTCATTTGATTTAGGAGGGGGCTTAATACGAGCCACAGATAGAGTCGTAGAGTGGTTATCATTTGATTCATCATACTGACTGTCAAGAGCTTGAGTAATAGCACTATCTATTAGTGCCTGCAGTTCCGCTTCAGTCATGCTAATTCTGGTAATATCATCGTTCTTCTTCGGGTGGCTGTTGGCTTCCTCTGATCCAGCCATGTAGCTTGATTGCTACATAAACAATGGCAATGATCTATTCAGAGGTTATTATGGAAATCCCCATTTTTGACGATTCATCAACCATGGTAATATAAACCATATTGGTTAATTCGTTAGTTATTTTAAATTAGTATCTTCCATTAAAATTTATCCTAGTTATAAAACATTAAGGATATTAAAGTGGCGCAGAAGGCCTAGTTACAAGGACAGTTTTAATTCATAAGCCATGATCGTTTGGGATCGAGGCATTTAAGGGTTGAGCATAGTCGGTTACTTTTCTTAACAGGGAGTCGAAGACTACAACTGCCTTTTGTCCTTTAGGACAATAGATATAGCCCGTGGGCATTCCCTTCTGAGGGATGTTTATGATATGATCATCTTTCAGATGCTATTAGTCAAGATCATTTGGATCATACCGACCATTATGCTTGGACATGGTCCAACATTTTTAGACAGGAGGTCAAAGACCACCACTGTCGTTGTCTTATCGGACAACCAATTTAGCCCGTAGGTACTTCATCACTTACGGATGTTTATAATATGATCATCTTATAAGATGATATAAGCCATGATTTCTAGAATCATAAGGTAAATTAGAAATTTAAAAAAAAAATTCAATATAGGGATGACTGTTGTGATTTTGTCTAATCACATTTGTCAGGAGTGCTAACACGTTCTCAGGTGTTAACAGGGATCTGAATCCCGAGAGTAGGTTTCACCATCTTGGCCGCGTAGGCTAGGTTTCACCTTTAAGATTCTTTTTAAAATGTATACTGACAGGGAAGGGGGATATTTATTTCCTTCAGGATTCTCCTCATAAATCCTACTTTACAAGTTAATAATAGCACAAATGGCCTAGTCGCGTAGACAAGTTTATAAGCCATGACTTCAGAGAATCGAGACATTCAAGTTTTAATAATGGCACAAATGGCCTAGTCACGTAGACAAGTTTATAAGCCATGACTTCAGAGAATCGAGGCATTAAAGTTTTAATAATGGCACAAGTGGCCTAGTCACGTAGACAAGTTTATATGCCATGATTTCAGAGAGTCGAGGCATTAAAGTTTTAATAATGGCACAAGTGGCCTAGTCACGTAGACAAGTTTATATGCCATGATCGTTTGGGATCGCGGCAATTAGGTGTGAATCCACGTTCATTACCTTTTCTTGACAGGGAGTTGTAGGCTACTACTGTCTTTAGTCTCAGAAGACGTTAATTATAGCCCGTAGGCGCTCCCCTTCTAAGGGATGTTATTTTCCATTTATTTCATGTTTCATGTTTAGAATGAAAACTTTGTTTAATCAATCCATTATATGGAGATAAAAGTACAGAGTTGCCCTAAGCGGGTCTTCGAAAGGAATAATGTGTCCTCGAAGGGACTGAAAGAAAAATATATATATAATAAATACGTCCTTAGAAGGACTATTAAGGAAACGATCTTCAGTAAGAGGAGTTTCTTCTTCATTCTTATTTCTGAATGCTTTCTCCTTGTAGGCTCGTTTCATCCTGGCCGCGGTACGAAGCTCAGCATTTCAAGGCTCCAGGTGTGGAGGATTCCTATTACAGCTTCTTCGCTTGGCGACGTATTCAATTAGAATTGGAAGCAAAAATTTCCAGATTAGGATTGAGATTATTCCTATGTTAAGTCTAGACTCAGAAGATTTAGGAATGTGCAATTGTGTCATTGAGATTAAACACGAAAAGGATAGTGTTTAATTCCCTCAATGTTGGCTCTGATACCAACCTGTCACACCCCAAATTTCCACGTGTCACCGGTGGGCCCGGTGGGGGAGTATCGTGACGTAATTGATATCATCATAGTCAAACAACACAATATATAAATGCACAGCGGAAGCAAAAGATAAATATATTACAATCCGAATATAAGGTAATATCAGAGTATTACAACGGAAAGTAAAAAGATCCACAGGCGGATCGAATAATCATAAACATTGTTCAGCAGACTTTAGACGCCTAGGACTTGTAAGATTCCTTATAATCGCCCTGAGCTTCCAGCCAATTACGTTCAGTACCTGTCACTTAACCTTTTGGAAAAATACGTCAGTTTTCACTGGTAAATACAATTTAACTGACTCATTTTGAAAAGAGTTTGAAAATTGATTTGAGTGCAAACGGCACAAAATATCTTGACACAGTGATTAAAATGCACAGAGGCAAAATTAATCTTTTATAACTTGGGACAATTTTATTAGTAAAAATCTTGTATCCGATTTACATGTTTGTCCAACATTTAGGGCCGGTGATTATACAATACAATACAAGCCGGACAAGATTAATCGACACACCACAAATATAATCTCACAAGAAGTTATCCTCACGAGTGAGTATACGTTTTACATATGCAACAGGAGGTGTTTTGTCTACACCTTGTGCTTACGTCGTGGCCATTCACTTTTTAAAATGAGCCAAGGATATCCAGGACACGGTCATTAACCCCCAATGTTATTTGTTATCAAGCAATACGAATTAAAACGGGATTATGCAATTCAATCATCTCCGATCAAAAGGTTTCTACACCCGACCAAGCGGTATCTTTATAATACCGTACCCCAAGCCCGTATAAGGGAAAATAAGTTAAAAGTATTTACCTGAGCTAGCTCCTGTCTTAATTAATAAGAATTTAATAACTCAGCCGTATTCGCTTAAGTAAGCGTAGGTACCATTTACCGGAAGGCTCTAGTCTGGAAATGATGACATAAATAATTAATTAGAATGCTAACGGGTCTTTAATTAAGCCAAAGCTTAGACCGGTTAGACTTAAGGAAATATACGGTTCAAACGCACGATTAAGCGAAGACCGGATAGAATGTGATTTAGACCCGACAAGTTTGAAGACTTGTATAATATGGGTATACTAAATACATTCTGGATTTTGAGATAAAAATGATAACGTTTGACCCGTTTCGGTCAATTTATGCAAACTAGTTACATAAACCGAACCGAACGTGAAAAGGGCGTTACGGGTAACAAAGAGAGTCATATGCAAGTTCCTTGATTTAAATGCCTTAGATATGTTGTAATATCAGCAAGATATCTTCTATTATACCCGAAACGGATTTAAACTCAACTTATGCCTCATAAGGGCATTTTGGTCATTTAAAAGATTATAAAAGAGTTTATTTGTAAATCTGAGTTACGGGTCTGATTTATACAGTAAGTATACTTAATTTATCATGTTATAACAGTAGGGTATGACCCATATGTAAAACTTATCATTTAAAACCAAACTATGCACCTTAGGGGTATTTTGGTAATTCCACAAGGGCTAAAAATGTCAAAACTGGAAACCTGGGTTATAAACTTGTACTTACTGTTATTTTATAAAAATATGCTAAGAACATTAGTAGGTACCAACCTTACATGTTTAATATGTTTATAGTACATACTATGCGATGAAAAACGCTTAAAAAGGCGATTTGGAGCCGTTTCCGGGTTTGTAAAAGAAAGCTGAGATTTTTATAATTCCAGAAGGCTCAAAATACTTTATTTAACAAATAAAATCAGTAGAAGAAGGTTTGGGGTCAAAAGGATTTGTAGAACTTGTTTTATGGCTAAAAAGGGCAAAATCGGTATTAACCGATTTTAGCTTAAAGACCTATGTTATGCTCAGCCATAAATTTAATGAAAATCTTTAAAAATCCCAAAATATTATATAACATCAGTGTATAAAAAGTTTGATACCAAAAAGTGGGTTAAAACAGGCTATGCGCTAAGTACGCTATTTATATAACATAAAGCTTGCAAATTACGATATTGAGCATAACCGTTAATCTAGACCTCAAACTGATATCAAATTTTCGGTGCATGTTTATAAATTAGTAACAAATGATTCTACTCTTTCACATTTTCAAAAATCGCGTTTTATATTAAAAAGGGCAAAATAGTCATATCTAGGCATAAATCGGAAACATGCATATGCATCGGTTAAGCATGGAATCAAGTTGTAAAATTCCAGAGGGTTAATCTTATATAAAAGTTGGTCCAAAATATGCTCTAATGCAGATCTCAAACATGCATGCACGGATCAGAACTGAAAGTCAAAGAAAAAGTCAATTTATGAGACTTTCGGTTCCGATTCGGGTTTAAACAGAAAATTGTCGAGTTGATCATGTTGAAACACATTCTAACATTAATTATCAAGTTATTTTGATGATCAAACAGGTTGCATGTACCCTACATTGCTAATCAAGCTTAAATTTGCAAATAACAATTCTGTTGACTTTTTGAAACGAACTTTGACTCGACAATTAACATGCTTAGAGTGTGAATCTGATAATACCCTTTTAGGGGTTTGTTATACTCATAAATACCAACATGTGGGTACTTTCAATTTGAGAAAATACTGAGCACATTTCGATTAATCATAAAGTCAAAGTAGTTTTACGACGGATTGACTTTTAGACGAAAAAAACTATGCTAGAACGAATTTGAATGATTTATAAACACTTACAAGAGTCCTAACAGAGCTTAGATATCACTAGGAAGGTGCCTTGGCGTCCAGAGAGCTCCAGGAAAGGTCTTGTGAATTTTTGAAGTTTCAAGTGTTCTTGAATGTTGCTACTTTGGTGATCTTTATACAACTTTGATCAGATTTAAGGCTGATTCAGAGGTTTTCAGGTGTTATATGAAGTGAATAAAGGTCCCCAAGTGCATGAAATATCATTGGTGAACTCCCTTAGTCGACCACAGCTGTTTACAACTCTTAAACAGGTCTAAAACTGGCACCTGTGCGTTTTTTGTTGCTGCAGGTTGCTTTACGGACCTCAAGGTCCCCAGCTTTGAGGTCCTCAAGGCAGACATCAGGCCAAAGTTTGTTCTTTGTTTTGCAATTCAGTCCTTGATCCTTCGTAACGTGGTTTTGGCTATTTTTCTTGCTCATTAGACCCTAAAACTTGATTTTTAAGGGCCTTGGGACATTTACAAACATGGTAAAGTCCTCGGTTAACTTTGTGCTTACCCGAAAAGTCATGAAATTCCACGTTGACGCATTTAACCCTTCGTGCACGGTTTTGGTCATAACTTTCTCATACGATCACGAAACTTTATGAAATTTTTACCACATATTCTAGTGAGTATATTTTATCATTACAAAGCTTCGGGTTTGCCAAATGATCACCCAGAGGTATACTTTCAACATGTTGACACTTTTAGCCCCTGTAGTTTGTAATTCCTCACCTTCTTTCATTTTCCGTTTCGTATGATCCATGATTTATCCGTTTAAGATTATAAACACCATGTAGGGTTATTTTAGAGTCTATTTATCCATTGTTGACACTTTGGACCCTTATATTCACATAGTTTCACTGTTAGTCAACTTTAGTCCCTCTAAAGTGCTTTTTCACATATTCAAAGCCTATGACACGTGTCAATACATTTTTGGACGTAAATTTTCGAGGTGTTACATCCTCACCCCCTTAAAAGAAATCTCGACCTCGAGATTTGCTTAAAGTAAAGGGAGTACTTTCTGTCCTTTATTGAACTTAACCTTCCTTAGTACATTTGGGCCTCTATGGCACTCCAGCTGACCTCTATAATAGGTCATGTATCCTTTTGGAGCTTCTTAACCTGTCGATCCTTAATCGACACAGGTTGCTCGTTATATCAAAATCTGCATATCAATATGTGATAATGCTTCTTGACTTATTGGTGAAACATATCTCCAATTCATTAGTATACAATGCATTGTATGCTCCGCCAAGCTCCTTAAGTAGGTTTTTGCTTATAAGCTATTTGATCCTGATACATTCGATTCCTTCGAATGATTTGATATATTCAGAGCTCAACTAGTCTGATAATTTACAAATTTGCACACCCTTCCAGGGTGATATCTTTTGTTGATCCTTATTTCTTAACAAGAACTTAGGAGGGTTGCTAACTTCATTAATCTTTGATTTTCTGCCGAATAATGGCAACTTACAATCGGCTATGGATTTGTTTGATCTTATTCGTTGTTTCCAATGCAACTTTTAGATCCTGACGATTGGACTTACCAATCTTTTGTCTTAATAGATGTTTAACATTCCATCTATACAAGGTTTCCAGAAGAGCAGTCTTGATACTTATATAACAACTATTATAGGGAAGCTAAATTTAAGGTGAGATGGTTATTCCAACCATTGCTTAAAATTAATCTTAAGGAATTAGCTAATCCTTGCCGTTAGTCGAACAAATCGACGATCCTGGGCAGCTGATAACAATTCTTACTTGTTGCCTAATTCGGGTTGCGGTAATCAATGCATAAGCAAAATGAACCGTCCTCCTTAATTAATTATACCGAATTTCTTAGAATATCGAGTTAGGCTATATGAACCTATATCTTAAATTTTACTTAATCAGGGTTTCGATTATTCCATGATCAACACGGAGTTCCTACCACACTCTAACCTTAAGCGGGATGTTAATCTTAACTCTACTTGCCTCTCAGAAGGTAAGCAGGATAGTCTTAGGAGAAGATAATTATGACACATAGAGATGTCAGAGGTGTCTGTATTTTCAGGCTTGGGTTTATCTATCGATGTCGGTGTCAGATAAATGACACATTCTCTTTATAATACAAGGATGTCCTAAGTAGAGATACTCATAAGGACATTTTATATTGGATATCTCCCTTGAATACTACTAGTCGTCTTTGGTACAATATGACCATCGGGATATTTTAGGGGTTCCATGCATTAAACCTCCATACTGATCAGGCATGGAAGTAATCTATGGGACACACTAGGATACGCCGATCCTCATATGGCACTTTTATCAAACATAGTTTGGCATTCGCAGGCGATAGAAAACAGTGAGAAAAATAAAATAAAATAAAATAATATATTTTGTCGTACTCTTTCTGGGGAAGAGTACTCTTAGATTTTTCAGAGAGATCCTTGCTGAGAAGAATAAAAGAAACAGTCTCTGTGGTTTCATTAGTAGGTTCTACCTCGAGGATAATCTAAAAGTTTGCTAAGCTTAGTTTATGAAGGATTTATTGGTATCTGAATCAAAATAAAAACTCTTAGCATTCATATCGTTGATAAGTGTTAAGGGAGGTACCTGATGCCATTCTTTATGAATTGGTCTAGGCATTTTAGGCGCTTTCAATCTTAGGCTTTACTTCCTTAGCCGTCTTTCCTTTGACAGATTCACGGCACGTGGTCTTGATGTGGCCTTTCTCATAACAGCCGAAGCAGACTGCATCCTTCATGTACTTGCAGTTCAACGTTTTATGATCCCTCGATTTGCAGATCCCACAAGCCCTCGGCCGCGATCGGGATTTTGGTTCGAACCTGCACTTCCCATAATGGCGCTTCTTGCAGGTCTTGCATACAGGTTTCTGGTTGGACTTTTGTATGTTCTCTTTCTTAGAACTCTGGGAGTTATTTTCCTCCCTTTTCCTCTTTAGTTCATCCCTTGCCTTAGAGGTATGGACGAGATCTTTCTTGTGAGTAAGGACGTGTGGTCTTGGATGAGACTTTGAGCAAATAGCATTGGGCTCCTTGAACTTTTTCACAGCCTTCTTCACAGCTTTTCCAACAGCTGCGTCTATCATAGTTTGAAGGATATCATTGGAAATTCTAAGGTTCACAATTGTAGTATCATTGGCATGCGTCGCATCATCTATAGCACGATCAGCTGCTGCCTTATCTGAGTTAGCCATACTTGTTATTGGTTCCTGCTATATGGCTAGCATTCTGTACCACCTCGTGGGCGTTCCTCTGTAAGGCTCATGCTTTTGTTTTCCTGGCCTTTCTCGGCTTCTTTAAAATCTTTGGGCAGTTAGTCTTGATATGCCCTTCCTTGTTACAATTGTAACAGGTCGCGTTCTTCAACTCCTTGCAATCTAAAGTCTTGTGACCCTTGGTTTTGCAAATTCCACACAGTTTGGCACCTGGGTCAATTGTACACTTCCCATAATGTTGCTTTTTGCAGTTACTGCACTTAGGTCCGTTATTAGACTGACTTGAGTTTTTCCTAAACTCGGAATCCTTCCCGTTCCTTAAGCTTCCCTTTTTCTTCTTATCAGATCGATGAGAGTTCTCTTCCTCTCTTTCTCTTTTTCCCTCACCAGAAGCCTTAACCGATTTATTTCTGATTGCATCTAAGGTAAGAGATAAGGATAAGTCCACTGCGGACCTATAAGTGGTTGGCCTAGATGCTTTAACATTTCCCTTTATCTCTGGTGCTAGGCCTCCAATAAAACGTGTTATGCGTCTAGATCCAGGGGTGACTAAGTAAGGAACTAGGCGGGACATAGTGTTAAAACTTGTCACGTATGCCTGGCAATCTAAATCCTTCATGACTAGATTCAAGAAGTCTGATTCTATCTCTTCTACCTCATGCTGAGGGCAAAAATTTTCCTTAATTAATGTAACAAATTGATCCCAAGATAAGTTGTAGAGTAGAACCTTTCCCGTGGCTTGGAGCAATGATCTCCACCATGTCAACGCTCCTCCTTTGAATGATTGCGAAACAAATTTCACAACATCTTGCTCTGCACAACCGCTGATGTCCACAACAGCGTCCATCTCATCGAGCCATGTCATGCAATCGATGGCCCCTTCTTCTCCTGTAAAGTCTCTGGGCTTGCAGGAGACAAAATATTTATATGTGCAGGTCTTAACTGGTGTCTCTTGGTGAAGTACGACCTGAATAGGCGGAACACTCCTTCGATGTGATGAGTTATGAACATCGTCTTCCTCTAACTCATTTGATTTAGGAGGGGGCTTAATACGAGCCACAGATAGAGTCGTAGAGTGGTTATCATTTGATTCATCATACTGACTGTCAAGAGCTTGAGTAATAGCACTATCTATTAGTGCCTGCAGTTCCGCTTCAGTCATGCTAATTCTGGTAATATCATCGTTCTTCTTCGGGTGGCTGTTGGCTTCCTCTGATCCAGCCATGTAGCTTGATTGCTACATAAACAATGGCAATGATCTATTCAGAGGTTATTATGGAAATCCCCATTTTTGACGATTCATCAACCATGGTAATATAAACCATATTGGTTAATTCGTTAGTTATTTTAAATTAGTATCTTCCATTAAAATTTATCCTAGTTATAAAACATTAAGGATATTAAAGTGGCGCAGAAGGCCTAGTTACAAGGACAGTTTTAATTCATAAGCCATGATCGTTTGGGATCGAGGCATTTAAGGGTTGAGCATAGTCGGTTACTTTTCTTAACAGGGAGTCGAAGACTACAACTGCCTTTTGTCCTTTAGGACAATAGATATAGCCCGTGGGCATTCCCTTCTGAGGGATGTTTATGATATGATCATCTTTCAGATGCTATTAGTCAAGATCATTTGGATCATACCGACCATTATGCTTGGACATGGTCCAACATTTTTAGACAGGAGGTCAAAGACCACCACTGTCGTTGTCTTATCGGACAACCAATTTAGCCCGTAGGTACTTCATCACTTACGGATGTTTATAATATGATCATCTTATAAGATGATATAAGCCATGATTTCTAGAATCATAAGGTAAATTAGAAATTTAAAAAAAAAATTCAATATAGGGATGACTGTTGTGATTTTGTCTAATCACATTTGTCAGGAGTGCTAACACGTTCTCAGGTGTTAACAGGGATCTGAATCCCGAGAGTAGGTTTCACCATCTTGGCCGCGTAGGCTAGGTTTCACCTTTAAGATTCTTTTTAAAATGTATACTGACAGGGAAGGGGGATATTTATTTCCTTCAGGATTCTCCTCATAAATCCTACTTTACAAGTTAATAATAGCACAAATGGCCTAGTCGCGTAGACAAGTTTATAAGCCATGACTTCAGAGAATCGAGACATTCAAGTTTTAATAATGGCACAAATGGCCTAGTCACGTAGACAAGTTTATAAGCCATGACTTCAGAGAATCGAGGCATTAAAGTTTTAATAATGGCACAAGTGGCCTAGTCACGTAGACAAGTTTATATGCCATGATTTCAGAGAGTCGAGGCATTAAAGTTTTAATAATGGCACAAGTGGCCTAGTCACGTAGACAAGTTTATATGCCATGATCGTTTGGGATCGCGGCAATTAGGTGTGAATCCACGTTCATTACCTTTTCTTGACAGGGAGTTGTAGGCTACTACTGTCTTTAGTCTCAGAAGACGTTAATTATAGCCCGTAGGCGCTCCCCTTCTAAGGGATGTTATTTTCCATTTATTTCATGTTTCATGTTTAGAATGAAAACTTTGTTTAATCAATCCATTATATGGAGATAAAAGTACAGAGTTGCCCTAAGCGGGTCTTCGAAAGGAATAATGTGTCCTCGAAGGGACTGAAAGAAAAATATATATATAATAAATACGTCCTTAGAAGGACTATTAAGGAAACGATCTTCAGTAAGAGGAGTTTCTTCTTCATTCTTATTTCTGAATGCTTTCTCCTTGTAGGCTCGTTTCATCCTGGCCGCGGTACGAAGCTCAGCATTTCAAGGCTCCAGGTGTGGAGGATTCCTATTACAGCTTCTTCGCTTGGCGACGTATTCAATTAGAATTGGAAGCAAAAATTTCCAGATTAGGATTGAGATTATTCCTATGTTAAGTCTAGACTCAGAAGATTTAGGAATGTGCAATTGTGTCATTGAGATTAAACACGAAAAGGATAGTGTTTAATTCCCTCAATGTTGGCTCTGATACCAACCTGTCACACCCCAAATTTCCACGTGTCACCGGTGGGCCCGGTGGGGGAGTATCGTGACGTAATTGATATCATCATAGTCAAACAACACAATATATAAATGCACAGCGGAAGCAAAAGATAAATATATTACAATCCGAATATAAGGTAATATCAGAGTATTACAACGGAAAGTAAAAAGATCCACAGGCGGATCGAATAATCATAAACATTGTTCAGCAGACTTTAGACGCCTAGGACTTGTAAGATTCCTTATAATCGCCCTGAGCTTCCAGCCAATTACGTTCAGTACCTGTCACTTAACCTTTTGGAAAAATACGTCAGTTTTCACTGGTAAATACAATTTAACTGACTCATTTTGAAAAGAGTTTGAAAATTGATTTGAGTGCAAACGGCACAAAATATCTTGACACAGTGATTAAAATGCACAGAGGCAAAATTAATCTTTTATAACTTGGGACAATTTTATTAGTAAAAATCTTGTATCCGATTTACATGTTTGTCCAACATTTAGGGCCGGTGATTATACAATACAATACAATACAAGCCGGACAAGATTAATCGACACACCACAAATATAATCTCACAAGAAGTTATCCTCACGAGTGAGTATACGTTTTACATATGCAACAGGAGGTGTTTTGTCTACACCTTGTGCTTACGTCGTGGCCATTCACTTTTTAAAATGAGCCAAGGATATCCAGGACACGGTCATTAACCCCCAATGTTATTTGTTATCAAGCAATACGAATTAAAACGGGATTATGCAATTCAATCATCTCCGATCAAAAGGTTTCTACACCCGACCAAGCGGTATCTTTATAATACCGTACCCCAAGCCCGTATAAGGGAAAATAAGTTAAAAGTATTTACCTGAGCTAGCTCCTGTCTTAATTAATAAGAATTTAATAACTCAGCCGTATTCGCTTAAGTAAGCGTAGGTACCATTTACCGGAAGGCTCTAGTCTGGAAATGATGACATAAATAATTAATTAGAATGCTAACGGGTCTTTAATTAAGCCAAAGCTTAGACCGGTTAGACTTAAGGAAATATACGGTTCAAACGCACGATTAAGCGAAGACCGGATAGAATGTGATTTAGACCCGACAAGTTTGAAGACTTGTATAATATGGGTATACTAAATACATTCTGGATTTTGAGATAAAAATGATAACGTTTGACCCGTTTCGGTCAATTTATGCAAACTAGTTACATAAACCGAACCGAACGTGAAAAGGGCGTTACGGGTAACAAAGAGAGTCATATGCAAGTTCCTTGATTTAAATGCCTTAGATATGTTGTAATATCAGCAAGATATCTTCTATTATACCCGAAACGGATTTAAACTCAACTTATGCCTCATAAGGGCATTTTGGTCATTTAAAAGATTATAAAAGAGTTTATTTGTAAATCTGAGTTACGGGTCTGATTTATACAGTAAGTATACTTAATTTATCATGTTATAACAGTAGGGTATGACCCATATGTAAAACTTATCATTTAAAACCAAACTATGCACCTTAGGGGTATTTTGGTAATTCCACAAGGGCTAAAAATGTCAAAACTGGAAACCTGGGTTATAAACTTGTACTTACTGTTATTTTATAAAAATATGCTAAGAACATTAGTAGGTACCAACCTTACATGTTTAATATGTTTATAGTACATACTATGCGATGAAAAACGCTTAAAAAGGCGATTTGGAGCCGTTTCCGGGTTTGTAAAAGAAAGCTGAGATTTTTATAATTCCAGAAGGCTCAAAATACTTTATTTAACAAATAAAATCAGTAGAAGAAGGTTTGGGGTCAAAAGGATTTGTAGAACTTGTTTTATGGCTAAAAAGGGCAAAATCGGTATTAACCGATTTTAGCTTAAAGACCTATGTTATGCTCAGCCATAAATTTAATGAAAATCTTTAAAAATCCCAAAATATTATATAACATCAGTGTATAAAAAGTTTGATACCAAAAAGTGGGTTAAAACAGGCTATGCGCTAAGTACACTATTTATATAACATAAAGCTTGCAAATTACGATATTGAGCATAACCGTTAATCTAGACCTCAAACTGATATCAAATTTTCGGTGCATGTTTATAAATTAGTAACAAATGATTCTACTCTTTCACATTTTCAAAAATCGCGTTTTATATTAAAAAGGGCAAAATAGTCATATCTAGGCATAAATCGGAAACATGCATATGCATCGGTTAAGCATGGAATCAAGTTGTAAAATTCCAGAGGGTTAATCTTATATAAAAGTTGGTCCAAAATATGCTCTAATGCAGATCTCAAACATGCATGCACGGATCAGAACTGAAAGTCAAAGAAAAAGTCAATTTATGAGACTTTCGGTTCCGATTCGGGTTTAAACAGAAAATTGTCGAGTTGATCATGTTGAAACACATTCTAACATTAATTATCAAGTTATTTTGATGATCAAACAGGTTGCATGTACCCTACATTGCTAATCAAGCTTAAATTTGCAAATAACAATTCTGTTGACTTTTTGAAACGAACTTTGACTCGACAATTAACATGCTTAGAGTGTGAATCTGATAATACCCTTTTAGGGGTTTGTTATACTCATAAATACCAACATGTGGGTACTTTCAATTTGAGAAAATACTGAGCACATTTCGATTAATCATAAAGTCAAAGTAGTTTTACGACGGATTGACTTTTAGACGAAAAAAACTATGCTAGAACGAATTTGAATGATTTATAAACACTTACAAGAGTCCTAACAGAGCTTAGATATCACTAGGAAGGTGCCTTGGCGTCCAGAGAGCTCCAGGAAAGGTCTTGTGAATTTTTGAAGTTTCAAGTGTTCTTGAATGTTGCTACTTTGGTGATCTTTATACAACTTTGATCAGATTTAAGGCTGATTCAGAGGTTTTCAGGTGTTATATGAAGTGAATAAAGGTCCCCAAGTGCATGAAATATCATTGGTGAACTCCCTTAGTCGACCACAGCTGTTTACAACTCTTAAACAGGTCTAAAACTGGCACCTGTGCGTTTTTTGTTGCTGCAGGTTGCTTTACGGACCTCAAGGTCCCCAGCTTTGAGGTCCTCAAGGCAGACATCAGGCCAAAGTTTGTTCTTTGTTTTGCAATTCAGTCCTTGATCCTTCGTAACGTGGTTTTGGCTATTTTTCTTGCTCATTAGACCCTAAAACTTGATTTTTAAGGGCCTTGGGACATTTACAAACATGGTAAAGTCCTCGGTTAACTTTGTGCTTACCCGAAAAGTCATGAAATTCCACGTTGACGCATTTAACCCTTCGTGCACGGTTTTGGTCATAACTTTCTCATACGATCACGAAACTTTATGAAATTTTTACCACATATTCTAGTGAGTATATTTTATCATTACAAAGCTTCGGGTTTGCCAAATGATCACCCAGAGGTATACTTTCAACATGTTGACACTTTTAGCCCCTGTAGTTTGTAATTCCTCACCTTCTTTCATTTTCCGTTTCGTATGATCCATGATTTATCCGTTTAAGATTATAAACACCATGTAGGGTTATTTTAGAGTCTATTTATCCATTGTTGACACTTTGGACCCTTATATTCACATAGTTTCACTGTTAGTCAACTTTAGTCCCTCTAAAGTGCTTTTTCACATATTCAAAGCCTATGACACGTGTCAATACATTTTTGGACGTAAATTTTCGAGGTGTTACAAAAAAGTTTTGTTTTTCGAAAAAGAAAGGTGTAGAAACAGAATTATCGGCTAAATTGTATAGAACTCTTCTTCACTGGCTCTGATACCAATTGTAGGATCGAATTCGGACCTAAACGAGTCGCTTAGAAGAGCTATTACTGATTTGAACGGCGGAAACAGACAAATCAGATTCAATTCAGTGAGAATTCACTTTAATATGTTGATTCTATTAATCTGAATGACGTTTACAATCAAATCAACACTTCGGCAGCACTTCGTGGCTCACCGGAAGACAACACCTCGAACCCTTACTGATTTCGCTCTAATGACAACTATTTATAGAACATGTGATTTCGCTTTTACATACACTAACCACATAAGCGAAATCACCCACTTGACACATGAGCGAAATCTAGTTTGACACATGAACGAAATCATGTGATGACACATAAGCTAAATCACCTCAATGACATACGGACGAAATCACCTAATCTTCATGAACGAAATCACAATTTCTTATCATAAATGCTTTTGTCTCTTGTGAGATGATGTCATTGATGATGTCACTTTGATGATGTCATCATGACATCATGCTTGAACAACTTCGCAACGAACCCGAGACTCGACATAAGACGAAGACGACATATGAATGCACCAACAGACTCCCACTCAGATGTTGACGAGTCTTAAGTGTCGACACTTTTTGATAAACAAGTGGAAGTTAATTTTCATATTGACACAATCGCATCATTAAAGAAAGAATTGGAATTGACTAAAATTGAAAATGAGCGAATTGATAAGAAATTGATGAGTTATGTTGCATCGTCTTATGTTCTTGAACAAATTGTTCCACAACAGCTCAATGCTGAACCGGTCTTTAACAGTGTTCCACCCCCAATGTGGAATCATTATACTCAAAAATATCCAGACGGGGTGGAATCTGCATTGAATCTCAAGTTGAAAACAATTGAGGATGAATTGCCAGAGAGCATCGATGTTACATTCTCTGCATCCGATACCGACAACGAATCACAGATTATCAAAACCGTTGTCGATCAGGTGTTAGATGCAGAGAGTGATAACTCTGAGAAGTCTCAATCTGAGAAAGATGTTATAGATTCTGAAGATGAGGGAAATTTCTTGGAACGGTTCATACCGAAATCGGACAAGAGTGCGAATGATGATCCGATTATGGTAGTTTATACTATGATTGGAACAGACAAACTTTACTCTGATTTCGAGTATCCTCTTCAGAATGTGAAAATTGAGAATGTTGAGAAAGTTTTTAAGTTGGTTGAAATGAATATTGATGAGGTTAATAACAAAGAAGTCTTTTCAAAACCTAAAAAATCGTTTGTTACATTACATTCTACCAGCTTGGGAAAGAAAGAATGGGAGAGTAAGGGTAATAACAAGAAAAACAATTTTAAGAACAAAGGGATTGGTTTTGAAAAGAAGGTGGCTAAGTAGGTGTTTAAGCCAAAAGAGAAAATAAATGATATTTTTGTTGCTGATCCAAGTGTGGATGATGAGAAGGAATACATTTTTAGTAAAAAAACAGTTGACGATTTCAATGCAGCAAAGAAACTGAAAGAAGAATCAGTCAAATCAACTTTTGTTGAATATGACAAAAGAGTTTGTTATCGCTGCAATGAAATCGGGCACATGGCAAAACAATGCAAGAAAGTTTTCGAAAAACCCATCATTAAACCTGTTGTTCAAAAACCTCGACCTAAGTCACCAAATGACAAAAAGGGTAAAAAACCAATGGTTTCACCAATCCGCATCTTGAAGAGGGGTGAATCGTTGAAGTCGGAAGATAAGCCGAAATCGACATTCGAGATTGGCGAATCTTCAAAGTCTCAAAAGACTTCAAAGATTTATCAAAAAACAAAAATTTTTGAAAATCAATCATGGGTTGCAAAGTCGAAACCATCGGTCGAGGAGAAAAGGATGGAAAACATTTTGAAGAATGAAACAAAGGTTTTTGAAACTCAATCATGGGTGGTTAAACAAAAACAATCAGTTGAGGTGAAGAAAATAGAGAATGAGTTAAAGTTTGAATCAAAAGCTTTTAATCCAAATGTTTTAAATATTTTTGGAAAAATGGTTGACAGAAAAGTCAAAGGGGCAAAGGAATTTTATGCATCAAAAGTGGGTGCTAATGATAAACAAGAATTTGAATTTGAACTTGATAGATTTCTTGCAGAATTTCCCCCGATAAAAAATGAAGTAAAATCAAAAGCTAAAACTGATGTTCCAAATGTCACGTTTACTTTTCCAAAGATTGATGAGAAATGTGACCTAGAGTTTGGAAGTGTCTCAACAGTTAAAAAGCCATGGGTCTCATTGTTTGAATAAATTGATGTGATGTTTGCAGGGGCTGCCCAAGTCGATTCTGTCAAAATGGATTATGGATAGTGGCGCTTCAAGGCATATGACTGGGACGCTTGCTCTGCTTTATGATGTCAAATCTGTAAATGGAAGCTATGTTGGATTTGCTGGGAACCAAGGTGGAAGGATCGTTGGTCAAGGAACGCTGTCAAATGGCGTAATTTCGTTCGACGAAATGAATTACATAGTCGAGTTAACAAACAATTTACTCAGTATTTCGCAAATCTGTGATAAAGAGTTTAGTGTACATTTTACAAAAACTGAATGTGTGGTTTTGAAACCAGGGTTTAAAATCCCTGATGAGATGGTGTTGTTGCGTGCTCCACGAGAACACGACTTGTACTATCTTGATATGAGAGTAGCAACACCAACAACTCATCAGAAACAGTGTTTTGTGTCAAAGACTAAAGCGACGGAAAAAGATTCAATAATGTGGCATCGTAAGATGGGCCACATTCATGTTCGCAAAATGAACTTTTTAGTACATAATGATTTAGTTGATGGTGTAAATTTGAAAAATTTTCACTTAAATGATGATTGTGTAGCGTGTAAGAAAGGAAAGCAGATTCGGAAGTCACACCCATTGAAGATGATGAATACAATCAGGTTACCTCTTGAGAGATTGCACATGGATCTCTTCGGGCCTGTCAACGTAAAGAGTATCAGCGGAGACTTATATTGCTTGGTGGTGACTGATGATTTTACAAGATTTTCTTGGGTAGTGTGCTTGGAACGAAAAGATCAAACTTTTGAATCTTTGATGGTGCTTTTCAAGAAAATGGAAACGGTGTATAAACTGCCAATCCGGAGGATTCGGAGTGATAACGGAACGGAATTCAAGAACAACAAGATGTACGAGTTCTGCAACGAGAAGGGAATTCTTCATGAATTCAGTGCGTCGTATACACCACAGCAAAACGGCGTAGCTGAACGAAAGAATCGAACCCTGATAGAAACAGCCCGTACAATGTTAGCCGATTCCAAGCTACCAATCTTTTTCTGGAGTGAAGCAGTATCAGTAGCCTGTTACACATTGAATAGAGTTCTAACTGTCAAGAAGTACAAAAAGACTTGCTTTGAGTTGCTGCACCGTTATAAGCCAAATCTTGAATTTTTGGAGCCTTTCGGTTCTCCTTGCACTTTTATTGATGAAAACGGTAAATTTGGCGCTAAAGCTAATGAGGGTTTCTTTGTAGGTTACTCTAGCCCACTCAAGAGGGTGTTCAAGTTCAACACGTGGATTGTCAGAAGCACACTCCATCATCACAACTTCCCGGACAAAGATTCTTGTTCGACTACGATAAGCTCTGGGAGTCATTTGATCTGCCGGTCGAGCCGAGTGAGGAGGAATTAGCTCTTATGTACCTGTATCAACAAACTGTGTCACAGGAACAAGTATCTAGACCGATAGAAGTTTCTCAACCCACCGTGGGTACTCACGATGATGAAGCAGGACTGAGTGGAACAGCTCACGAACCACCAGAGGAACCAGCTCCATCATTTGATGAATCTGACGACTCAGAAGCGGAACCCGCTCCGACTTTTGACGAGGATCCAACGGAAGCTGAGGATCAAACCGTTGATCTTGACATATCGAGCTTGGAATCGGAAGTAAATGTGCCTGACAATGTTATGCCACGAACGTTGTCTTATCATCCCTCAGAACAGATTATTGGCGACCTACAAAGTGGTGTCAAAACCCGACATCAAATAGACCGAGCTCTTACATGTTTTTATTCATCTATTGCTGATATGCAGAAAGAAGTCTCATTAAAATGTTTTATTTCGCAGATAGAGCCCATAACCTACAAAGAGGCATTGACCGAGGATAGCTGGGTGAATGCAATGCAGGAGGAGCTGCAACAGTTCGAAAAACTGGGCGTCTGGAGACTTGTCGATTTGCCACAAAACCAGAAGTTAATCAAGACGAAATGGGTTTTTAAGTGCAAACGTGATGACAGAGGTGTCGTGGTGAGAAACAAAGCGCGACTTATGGTTGAAGGTTTTAGTCAACAGGAAGGAATAGATTATGATGAAGTTTACGCACCGGTTGCTAGACTTGAGGCAATTCGGATTTTTCTAGCCTTCGCGTCATGGAAAGATTTTAAAGTATATCAACTTGACGTCAAATCTGCCTTTCTTTACGGATCTATCAGAGAAGAAGTGTATGTGGGCCAACCGCCAGGGTTCACAGATCCTCTGCACAAAAACAAGGTGTATCTACTGGACAAAGCGTTGTACGGACTTCACCAAGCCCCGAGAGCCTGGTACGAGACGCTTTCTAAATACTTGTTGGACAACGGGTTCACAAGAGGCACAGTAGACAGCACTTTGTTCACCAAGGAAGAAGCAGGCCACTTGTTGATCGTGCAGATATACGTTGACGATATTATTTTTGGATCCACCAACGACGACCTGTGCAAAGAATTTTCGTGGCTCACCGGAAGAACACACCTCGAACTCTATCTATGATTTCGCTCTAATGACCTAGTTATATACATGCAGATTTCGCTCTTATGGACTTGACACATAAGCGAACCTTACAAATGACATATGAGTGAAATCACTTTGACACATGAACAAAATCATGTGTTTGAAAAATGAGCGAAATCATATCTATACACATGAACGAAATCACTAACAATGATATAAATGCTTTTGTCTCTTGTGTAATGATGTCATGATGATGTCACTTTGATGATGTCATCATGACATCATGCTTGAACAACTTCGCAACGAACCCGAGACTCGACATAAGACGAAGACGACAGATGAATGCACCAACAGACTCCCCCTCAGATGTTGACGAGTCTTAAGTGTCGAGTCTTCGCATCTTCAGTCTTTATCAGTCTCTTTTCTTTCTTAGCATATACTAGGATCTTCTCTTTGGCTCTAACCTCGTCAGACTCCCCCTCTCATCATGATGGGATCGCTGTCTGGAATTAGCTATCACCTAGAGATCAATCCCTGGCTTTATCTCTGTTTAAGCTCATCACCTACACAATTCTCATCAAAACATAAGTTTTTACTTAAATCAATAAGAAAAACTTATTAGAAATAGTTCCAACAAGTTCAAATTAATGACCCTGATTAACTAATCTCAACTTCTTTCTCAAAGTAAATTTCTCAATTCAATACACACACTCCCAAACCAGTTCATCTTGTTTAGCACTTGTAATTTTGAAAATCAGTTCATCAACATCAGTTGTCGAAAATCTTTTTGTATTTTTCAAAATTTATGCTAAAACACACTAAAATCTTTTTGGAATTTTTTGAATAATATGAAATGCAGTAAATAAATATTTACAGACAATATTTTTGTGAGCTTGCGTAAGAGGATCATATCAGTTTATGAGACAAATCACCAACACCGTTAAGCTTTAAACATTTTCATTTTAAACGATTCACGTAGATTGACGATATGTTTGTCCTCTTAAGCTCAATCTAAAAACTTTCAATCTGCTTACCAATACTTTAAGGTATATTAAGATAGCACTAAGTTCTTATGGACCCCACAATCTCAGCATATCCCCTCATCATGCAATACACTGACTCAAGTAATGCCTTTAAACTTTTATCAACTGTGATTTGTGCGAAAAACAAAGCAGAATGTTTAAACATTAACAATCAGGTCGATACTTCCGTATACGCAGAGAAAGTCCAATGTTTAAACAAAATAAGAAAATAAAAATAAGTTGAAGTTGTTTAGGCTTTAACCACCAGGTCGATACTCCCGTATACGCAGAGGTGATCCAAAGCTTAAACGAAACACCAAAGAAAATAAAGCAGAACGTTTAGGCAACAACATCCAGGTCGATACTCACGTATACGCAGAGGATGTCCGATGCTTAAACAAAATAAAGAAATAAAACAAGTTTAAATCTTTGCAAAATGAAATGCACAAACACAGCGACTTTTCAGCAAAGTTGTGAAAGTTCACAAACTTAACCAGTTTTATGTCTTTCGACAATCAGCGATTACTGAGTAGGCACACAATCAAGAAGGACAAAACTAAGTACTATGCTTTTGACCATGTTTCCCACTAGAACTAGGCTTTTTCATTTAGGTTTGTATCGTTATCGCAAATCTACTAATCTAGCTGAGCCTATCGTCACATCTTTAGTGAGATTGTTTATCACATTTTATCTTTCCATTTCTTTAGCATGCTGTGATAGTCCAACTGATCTACTATCATTTCCTCTTTTTCACAACAAAACTCATTTTTTAATATTTCATGTTTTTTGCTTTTTCAAATTTTCAAATGTTTTTGGATTTTCTAAAAATTTCTTACTCCCCCTAAAATGCAAACACATTTTAGGAAATTTGAAAACAAACTGTACACAACATGACAACTGATATCGAATTGCCTCAATTCTCCATCCACTTGGCATAAACAATCAGAACTCCCCCTCACAACAAACTATTTTCTCATTATGATCTCAAAACACTTAAGTTTGTTTTAATCAAAATGGTTGTTCCGGAAAATAAGTTTTGTTGATTGATTTTAACCATTTGTAGGTTAGGGGATAAACTCATCATTTTGTTTTTCAACCACTTGTAGAAAATCAGATACAACTTAATGTCCCTGATTTACCACTTGTAAGATCAATCTGATCTAAATTCTGAACCACTTGTAAAAATCACAAACATACAACTCAAACCTGCTTTTCAACCAATTTACCATCTGTTGGTTGAATTCTCAAGGTGCCGATTCCTACTCCTCGCTTACAAACCTGGGAGTTCCGGCAAGTCCTGCTTTTCAAAAACACATTATACTAACATGATAAAAATGATGAATGATGCCGATTCATGATCCACGATTACCAACTTAGGATCTCCGGCAAGTCAGGTTTTCACTGTTTGAAAAATATATCCAACCAAGCCTGACCTTCCTTGGGTGTAACAACATCTTCTTCTCCATTTTTACTTTCAACCGACCCGTGAACTCCTCTTTTGGCAGCGTAAAATTCTTTAACACCTTTGGCCTTACCATTGACCATTTTGCCAAAAATATGTTTCACAGTTCCGTTGAAAGCCTTATCAACATCAAAACAAAAAGATAATTTTAAGATTGATACACAATCACAATTTATCAACACTTCGGCAGCACTTCGTGGCTCACCGGAAGACAACACCTCGAACCCTTACTGATTTCGCTCTAATGACAGCTATTTATAGAACATGTGATTTCGCTTTTACATACACTAACCACATAAGCGAAATCACCCACTTGACACATGAGCGAAATCTAGTTTGACACATGAACGAAATCATGTGATGACACATAAGCTAAATCACCTCAATGATAAATGGTTTAGTCTAGAGATGTTGGCTAGTGTATCATCTGCTGATTTTAAAATTGATAATTTTAAGATTGTGATTGTTTAAAATTGTAGGACCGTATTTGACAGTCGAGTGAGTCAATCTGAGCTAGAACCTACTGATTATGCAGCGGAAATACACAATCAGTATGAATCAAAGTAAAAACGTAGTAGAAATGACTAGAAACAGATGCGGATCACTTTAATACGGTTTTCTCATTAAACTTTCACAAAATAATCGGGCAGCAGTTCGGCTACACTCTAAACATCAACGTACAAAATGAGAAAACACTACTACTATTTATAGGGGAGATGATTCCGCTCATATGAACATGTACATATGAGCGAAATCAGTTAGAAGTGATTTCGCTCATATGACACATGTCCATATAAGCGGAATCAGAACATAACAATCACACTATTACATATACAACCCCTATACTTTGCATAATTAACACATCTAGACCCTATCTATGAACAACTAAGACTAAGACGTAGGCTTTAGACATTCGTACACCAACAAACTCCCCCTTGGATACAGCCGCAGTCTTTGTCTTGTCTTTGGGTCTTCAAACAGCTCTAAACGTCTCTTCCCTTGGCTTCGGCTTCCTACTAAGAGCAATCCTTATTCTTTCATTCTCTTTCTTCCTCGCCTTTTCTTCTTCAGCTTGAATCTTCAAAAATGTACCTTTCTTTTCTTCAAGCTTTTGGCGTTCATGTTTAGCTTTCCTTTTCATCTTCTCATCAAGCGACCACCAAGATGATTTCCATTTACTTTCAGAATTGATACCTTTCTGAAAGCAAAGGGCAACAACACGTTGAAACTGCTGCGCTTGTTCTCTATCTTCTGGTTGATAATGAATCTTGTTGATGAAAAGACATTCAATATCCTTTGCAGAGCAATTTACAAGCCACATAGGATCATAAACATGTATTTCTCGAATCTCCCCTCCTGCTCTGTAAGTAATTATGGCTTCGGTTGAAATACAACTATAAACCCAATCCATGAAGCCTTTATAAAAGTCTTGTTCCATCTGAGGCATTGGTATTGTTTTCATCGTTCTTGGCGGTTTGACATTCAAAATAGTTTCTTCAACTCCTGTTTCAGGATTAACTCTCTGCACTTTCTTAGGATGATGTGGCTTCCATTTACGAAACTCTTTCAATGATTCATATTTAATGTAGCCCCACATAGCAACATCATTCTTTCGAACAGTATAATCCAAACATTTAACCTTCGGTAATTCATCCACATCCCACCATGGTAATGACATGATGTCATATAAACGTTCAAAGTACTGAACTCCGCACTCTCTTCTGATTGCATAAGCATTCACTTGAGGTAAGAAACCCCAGCTAAGAATGTCACCAAGAGACACACTTCGATCACGTTGATAGTACTTTAACGGTCTTTTGAACTTCCTCTCATGACTGACTTTGAACCACTTTTTCTTTTCTTCCTTTTCCATATCTTATCTTTTACCGCCTCAGCTACTTTTTGCCTCAATTCTTCTCTATTTTCCTCAACAAAGAACTCCATAAGCGTAGGAAACTTAGAAGTATCTTCAACCACATCTTCATCATCCGTCCAGTCTTCTACTTCAACTCTGTCATACTTATCAGCCTCTTCAACATACTTATACGTGTATGCAGGCTGTTGATTATGTCAAAAGTATTCAACTCTTCTTCAAAATCGAACTTGAACTCAGGATCCACAGTATGCATCATTTCTTTGTAAGCATCCAATCCCAAGATTAACTTCTCTGTATGTTCAACGATCTGAGATTTACTAGACTCCCCCTTTCCACTTGCTTCCCCTGATTCTTCATTTACCAAATCATTCATCAGATCATCAACTGTTTTATCAATGGAAGCTTCTGTAACTTTCAAACTTGTACCACCTGCAGCGTCGTCATCATCATCAGAACCATGACTACTCGCAGAAAACACTTTCTCATCTTTTTCATCTTCCTCTTCATCCTCCTCTTCATCATCTTCATCGTCATCTCCAATCAACTCATTCATAGGAGTATCATCTTCAAACAGACCAGAAATAGCAGAAATAGGCTCGGGATTATCAACCACCATAGAAGGTACTATTGATCTTTCTAACACTGCAGAACTTCCTTCAACACCCTTACCTTTATCTTTCTCTGCCTGACGTTCTGCTCTAAGCTCTTCAAATTGCAGCTCTTCAAATCTTTGCTCTAAAGGCATACCAACTACACTTTCTAATACCTTTTTCAACATATAATTCTCGTGTTCATTTCTAGCCTTGATTGCTCGCAGTTCTTTATTTTGTTCATCACGACGAATACTTTCTTCTTCTAACTCTACAATTCTTACTTTCAAAATATCTATATCTGATTGATCACTGTCAACCTTCTTCATCAATTCTTTGTTATCAACTTCCAACTTCTTTACTCGCATTTCAAGACTTCGTTCACGATCAGAAACCTTTTTATTCTCAGCAGCTAATTTCTTGTTATCATCCAACACTTCAACCACTTTCTTCTCCAACTTCTTCACTTGTTCATCGTTTATAAAACCAAAATCTCCAACACCAATATCTTCAAGATTGTCATGAGGAATATGAAGACCTTTGCTAGAAGAACCAGGTGTTAGTTGTATTTGTGTGCGAGGTGGTGTTTGGAAAAGTTCTTGTGATTTGAATAAGGTTTGTTGTGGAGGTGGTGAGAGATGTAATGGTGATGATGGTCTTGGTGGTGTTAATTGTTTTGGAGGTGATGAATGTTGTGGAGATGTAGGTTGTCGGGGTGGAGATTGGATTGATGATTGTGGTGGTATTGGTTCATGTGGTGGAGTAGGTGGCTTCTTGCTTTCTTTTGTTTGTTTCTTCTTTAACACAATCTTCGGAATTTTGATCTTTGGAGTGACTTTGCTAGCTTTTGGAGAAACCACTTTCTTTCTCGTACCAGCTTTCTTTTTGACGCCTTTAGGAGATTGTGATTGAGAGACATGCTCTGGAGAAGGAATGTAAACATCATCATCGTCCTTTTCCTGTCTCTTTCTCTTTCTTAACAACTTATCTTTTTCTATCTCCTCTTGAATTCTTTTTCGACGTTTAGTTTCATCTATAACCTCTTCATCTGAAGAACTTGAGGAACTTGTTGTATCTTTATCCACATCATCACCCTCAATATCATCAATTACCTTTCCTTTGCCTTTCTGAGCTTCAACATTTGCTACCTGCTCAGCTTCCATCTCAACAGAAGGTCCTGTTTCTAAGACATTTGTATCAAACAACATATCAACATTAAACGGATCATCTTCAGCAGTTACAACTTGTTCTTTATCCACAACTACCACATGATTATCTTCTTCAGGTTCATCTATTAACAATGTTTTAGCAACTTTCTTTTGCTTCTTCTTTGGTTGTGAAGAAGATCCTTCACCCTCTTGAACTTTAGGAGTAGCCTTTCTGCGTCTTCCCCCTGTTTCTTTAACATACCATTCATTCTTGGTGTTTTTGAAATCTTCAAGAACTTTAAGCTCATCAACATACGTTGTTTCTTTCATTTCATCTTCATTTCTCCATTTCTGATGATTAACAGGATCTGGATCATCATAGTTTGCATCTTTGATAAAACCGAAGAATTCAGCAACAACTTTCGGTTCTGGGTGATTAGAATGATATCTTGCAAGCTGTTTTAGTGATTCGTTGTTCATATGAGATTGTACCAACAAATCATCTTTTATATCTCGATCAATTTCTGGATAAACGTGATCTATCAACATCTGCACGAAGCGAGGATACATCCATGTCTTGCTTTTCTTTGTGATATTCTCTGTCATGTAATGGAAAACAATGTGCGAAAAATTATACTTTTTGTTCAGCACTAAAGCAGTCACCATATTCATTTGATAATCTCTCATTGAATCATAACCTCCTTTTGTATGGCCTAATGACATTAAAACACAATGAATCAGGAACTTGTAGGGTTTTTGAAATTATGACTTTAAATAATTCCCAGCATTCAATGCTCCCTGATATCCCATTCTAAGCATACATCCTTTCACCATCTTTTCTAGAAATCTTATTGGAGAATCAGCTTCATCTGGAAAGTTAATAACTTCACGAATAAGAGCTTCAGTGACAAGAATCTTCTCCTGTTTACCATGCACCTCAACAATCGAAGAAATTTCTTTACTTTCAGCATCATATCTTGCATTTTTCCAAAAACGGTCTATATGAGATTCATACAATGGTCGTTGATCCGTAAGTGCTTTCTGGATTGGAACTCAGCTCATAAATTCCAAAATATCACTGAACTTTGCCAACTCAGAGTTTTTCTGAATATCCAAATCACAACAACTGTTGTGAAGAGGATCAAAGATCACATTGGAACCCTGCACATCACAAATTACAACATGCATCAATACTTAGAACAATTTTTATCAAAATTAAAAATTTGCAGATTAGCGAAATCCTTCATGTACACAAAAGTGAAATCAATAAGTGTTCAGATGAACGGAATTCCTTATGTACACAAAGGTGGAATCACTAAGTGTTCAGATGAACGGAATCCCTTATGTACACAAAGGTGGAATCACATGATGTACAAATGAACGGAATCACATACAACCCTAAGAGCGAAAACATCAACAGACACTCAAAACTGATCAAATCTCAAAATTGAATCCTTTAATCTGTTAACATGCTAATTCCGAGACTAGGGATATGTTTTGATAACATTTTTGACTTTAAAAGAACCCTAGATCTATGTCTGTAATACCTGGACATCTACAAAGATTAACAAACAATAGATTTGAAACAATCAACACTCAATAACAAAATCTACACACTAAGACGACACTACATGATAGATTTCAAGTTTCAATTTGACAGATAATGCCCTAAATCTAATGTTATTGTTTATCACATGGCCAACAGTTCAAAATAAGCAAGATTTATGTCAAATTGGAGTATAACCAACCTTGCCCATGATTGTACACTAAGATAACAACAGGATCTGTAAAAATTTGGGCAGCAATTCGCCTGTAAACGAATGATTTAGGGTTTCGCTTTTCAGTCGTTGAAGAGAGATGACAGATAAGCGAAAGGGGTGAAATGACAAAAAAACGGAATCAGCTGATTTATATATTCGGACAGATTTCGCTTTTATGACCCATTGACAAATAAACGAAATCTCCTTTAAGTGCCATAAGAGCGAAATCAGTATTAAGATGTGACAAATAAGCGAAATCAAAACATCATTTTCAAAAATTTTAACATTTTATCACATTCCGACTGTTCACTGACACACCCAGCTGACCAAGTCCAAGTCAATGACCTTGGTCAACTGTTTGACCCACCAAGTCCAAATTAATGACCTTGGTTGATCAGATTTATGAAGTATGCTGTTGTTTCATTCTGAAAACAGTTCAAATTAATGAGCTTTAGAACTTTCAAACACTTTTCAATTTTCAAACAATGTGCCAATCATCAATCCAATCATGTGGTTTAAAATCCCTGATGAGATGGTGTTGTTGCGTGCTCCACGAGAACACGGCTTGTACTATCTTGATATGAGAGTAGCAACACCAACAACTCATCAGAAACAGTGTTTTGTGTCAAAGACTAAAGCGACGGAAAAAGATTCAATAATGTGGCATCGTAAGATGGGCCACATTCATGTTCGCAAAATGAACTTTTTAGTACATAATGATTTAGTTGATGGTGTAAATTTGAAAAATTTTCACTTAAATGATGATTGTGTAGCGTGTAAGAAAGGAAAGCAGATTCGGAAGTCACACCCATTGAAGATGATGAATACAATCAGGTTACCTCTTGAGAGATTGCACATGGATCTCTTCGGGCCTGTCAACGTAAAGAGTATCAGCGGAGACTTATATTGCTTGGTGGTGACTGAGGATTTTACAAGATTTTCTTGGGTAGTGTGCTTGGAACGAAAAGATCAAACTTTTGAATCTTTGATGGTGCTTTTCAAGAAAATGGAAACGGTGTATAAACTGCCAATCCGGAGGATTCGGAGTGATAACGGAACGGAATTCAAGAACAACAAGATGTACGAGTTCTGCAACGAGAAGGGAATTCTTCATGAATTCAGTGCGCCGTATACACCACAGCAAAACGGCGTAGCTGAACAAAAGAATCGAACCCTGATAGAAACAGCCCGTACAATGTTAGCTGATTCCAAGCTACCAATCTTTTTCTGGAGTGAAGCAGTATCAGCAGCCTGTTACACATTGAATAGAGTTCTAACTGTCAAGAAGTACAAAAAGACTTGCTTTGAGTTGCTGCACCGTTATAAGCCAAATCTTGAATTTTTGGAGCCTTTCGGTTCTCCTTGCACTTTTATTGATGAAAACGGTAAATTTGGCGCTAAAGCTAATGAGGGTTTCTTTGTAGGTTACTCTAGCCCACTCAAGAGGGTGTTCAAGTTCAACACGTGGATTGTCAGAAGCACACTCCATCATCACAACTTCCCGGACAAAGATTCTTGTTCGACTACGATAAGCTCTGGGAGTCATTTGATCTGCCGGTCGAGCCGAGTGAGGAGGAATTAGCTCTTATGTACCTGTATCAACAAACTGTGTCACAGGAACAAGTATCTAGACCGATAGAAGTTTCTCAACCCACCGTGGGTACTCACGATGATGAAGCAGGACTGAGTGGAACAGCTCACGAACCACCAGAGGAACCAGCTCCATCATTTGATGAATCTGACGACTCAGAAGCGGAACCCGCTCCGACTTTTGACGAGGATCCAACGGAAGCTGAGGATCAAACCGTTGATCTTGACATATCGAGCTTGGAATCGGAAGTAAATGTGCCTGACAATGTTATGCCACGAACGTTGTCTTATCATCCCTCAGAACAGATTATTGGCGACCTACAAAGTGGTGTCAAAACCCGACATCAAATAGACCGAGCTCTTACATGTTTTTATTCATCTATTGCTGATATGCAGAAAGAAGTCTCATTAAAATGTTTTATTTCGCAGATAGAGCCCATAACCTACAAAGAGGCATTGACCGAGGATAGCTGGGTGAATGCAATGCAGGAGGAGCTGCAACAGTTCGAAAAACTGGGCGTCTGGAGACTTGTCGATTTGCCACAAAACCAGAAGTTAATCAAGACGAAATGGGTTTTTAAGTGCAAACGTGATGACAGAGGTGTCGTGGTGAGAAACAAAGCGCGACTTATGGTTGAAGGTTTTAGTCAACAGGAAGGAATAGATTATGATGAAGTTTACGCACCGGTTGCTAGACTTGAGGCAATTCGGATTTTTCTAGCCTTCGCGTCATGGAAAGATTTTAAAGTATATCAACTTGACGTCAAATCTGCCTTTCTTTACGGATCTATCAGAGAAGAAGTGTATGTGGGCCAACCGCCAGGGTTCACAGATCCTCTGCACAAAAACAAGGTGTATCTACTGGACAAAGCGTTGTACGGACTTCACCAAGCCCCGAGAGCCTGGTACGAGACGCTTTCTAAATACTTGTTGGACAACGGGTTCACAAGAGGCACAGTAGACAGCACTTTGTTCACCAAGGAAGAAGCAGGCCACTTGTTGATCGTGCAGATATACGTTGACGATATTATTTTTGGATCCACCAACGACGACCTGTGCAAAGAATTTTCGTGGCTCACCGGAAGAACACACCTCGAACTCTATCTATGATTTCGCTCTAATGACCTAGTTATATACATGCAGATTTCGCTCTTATGGACTTGACACATAAGCGAACCTTACAAATGACATATGAGTGAAATCACTTTGACACATGAACAAAATCATGTGTTTGAAAAATGAGCGAAATCATATCTATACACATGAACGAAATCAGTAACAATGATATAAATGCTTTTGTCTCTTGTGTAATGATGTCATGATGATGTCACTTTGATGATGTCATCATGACATCATGCTTGAACAACTTCGCAACGAACCCGAGACTCGACATAAGACGAAGACGACAGATGAATGCACCAACAGACTCCCCCTCAGATGTTGACGAGTCTTAAGTGTCGAGTCTTCGCATCTTCAGTCTTTATCAGTCTCTTTTCTTTCTTAGCATATACTAGGATCTTCTCTTTGGCTCTAACCTCGTCAGACTCCCCCTCTCATCATGATGGGATCGCTGTCTGGAATTAGCTATCACCTAGAGATCAATCCCTGGCTTTATCTCTGTTTAAGCTCATCACCTACACAATTCTCATCAAAACATAAGTTTTTACTTAAATCAATAAGAAAAACTTATTAGAAATAGTTCCAACAAGTTCAAATTAATGACCCTGATTAACTAATCTCAACTTCTTTCTCAACAGGAAGGAATAGATTATGATGAAGTTTACGCACCGGTTGCCAGACTTGAGGCAATTCGGATTTTTCTAGCCTTCGCGTCATGGAAAGATTTAAAGTATATCAACTTGACGTCAAATCTGCCTTTCTTTACGGATCTATCAGAGAATAAGTGTATGTGGGCCAACCGCCAGGGTTCACAGATCCTCTGCACAAAAACAAGGTGTATCTACTGGACAAAGCGTTGTACGGACTTCACCAAGCCCCGAGAGCCTGGTACGAGACGCTTTCTAAATACTTGTTGGACAACGGGTTCACAAGAGGCACAGTAGACAGCACTTTGTTCACCAAGGAAGAAGCAGGCCACTTGTTGATCGTGCAGATATACGTTGACGATATTATTTTTGGATCCACCAACGACGACCTGTGCAAAGAATTTGAAAAGGTGATGAAGAAAAAGTTTGAGATGAGCTCAATGGGGGAGATGAAGTTCTTCCTCGGGCTGCAGGTAGAGCAAATGCCCGATGGAATCTTCATTCATCAATCAAAGTATGTGAAGGACGTGCTCGACAAGTTTGACATGACAGATTGCAGTCCTGCATCCACCCCCTTGCACATAATCACGGAATTTGTCCAGACGAAAATGGTGTGAAGATGGACGAGACATTGTACCGATCTATCATTGGCTCTCTGATGTATCTCACGGCTTCCCGTCCAGACATCATGTACCTGACGTGTCTCTGTGCCAGATATCAGTCGAATCCAAAGCAGTCACACATGACCATAGTGAAACGTATCTTACGGTATTTGAAAGGTTGCCCAAGCATCGGCTTGTGGTATCCTCGATCGGGTGACTTTACTTTATCTGGTTTTGCTGATTCTGACTTTGGAAGCTGCAAGCAAAACGCAAAGTCCACCACTGCTGGGTGTCAGTTCTTCGGAACTCGACTCGTTACCTGGCAGTGTAAGAAACAAACCGCAGTAGCGCTCTCTACATGCGAGGCTGAATACGTTTCAGCCTCCAGCTGTTGCTCGCAGATCCTTTGGATCCAACAGCAGATGCTCGACTACGGGTTGCAGTTCTTAGATACTCCTATCTACGTGGACAATGAAGCAGCTATTAACATTACTAAAAATCCGGTTCATCATTCAAAAACAAAACACATTGAAATCCGTCACCACTTTATCCGGGATTGCCACGAGAAAAAGTTAATTCGGATTGAATACTTGCACACCGATGATCAGAAAGCGGATTTCTATACTAAACCATTTAACAAAAAAATATTTTATTATCTTTTGAAATTGAACGGGATGAAAAATCTGCAATCTGGGAGGGTTATTGAATGTGAAGCCGAGTTGGGCGGCGATCTGACGTGAACCTTTGTCGTGTTGTCAATTTTGTTTGTACAGTTTTTTTTTTTCTGCTTTTCGATAAAAACAAAAACACAAAAATATGTTTTTCTTTTTAGGGGGAGAAAGTTTGCAGAAAAATACAAAAACATGATAAAATCTACAAAAACCAAAAACATTTGAAAAGTAAAAATGAGTTTGTGTAAAAAAAAAGGGAAATGATAGTACATCAGCTAGACAGGTGCAGTACGCTAAAGAATTGTAATGTATAAATGTGTTAAGCAGTCTTGTAGATGATATGTCGATAGGTTTTTACACATTCAGTAAATTTGTTTGGGATATAAACATAAATTTTACTTGCTTTTGTGTGGGGAACATCTCTCGGATATATGGGTAACCCCCGAAATCTCATTTGAAAGATTCCTTTTTCTGATATACTAGGAATAGATACTCATTGATATCTGGGGTATTATTCCAGGACTTCTGCTGAACGGTAGTTCTGACCTGGTCCTCGAATAATACTTTTCGCAATGCTTGAAACATAGCATCACCCTCAGCATATATGATAAGACAATAAAATTGCTTAGCAAATGCTGTTGTAAAAAAAGATCCTCTAAAGGGGACACACTCAAAAGTTGAGTCATGATCTCTCTGCTGAACGGTAGTTCTGACCTGAGCTCTCATGATTCTTCATAATTTATTAACCCCTTACAGATATCATTTGTGGTATTCTTACCTGTAAGACTGAATATTGGGATCTGGATACAGGAGTATATTCTGAGGTGGGACACATATAAAAGTTAAGCTTTAAAACATTAAATCCGTATCCTGAACATATTGAAGTTTGTGTGAAAATTTAAAATGGACCAGTATATCGACAATCAATGCAAACTGTTTAATATTGAAAATGTAATCAAGCTTAACGGTACTTGTATCTAGTCGGCAGCTGATATGATCCCCTAACACTCTCTCAAAAAGATTGTGTGTACATAGTTTCAGTTTATCCTGTTAAAATCCAAAAAGATTTTATTTTCTCATTTTATTTTTTGACAACCGATGTTGGGAATCAGATGATCAAAGCCTTGTGCAGATCATGTCTGTTTTTTATGAGGGCTGGGTAAGCTAGAGATTGCTAAACAGTGATTGGCACATTGTTTGAAAATTGAAAAGTGTTTGAAAGTTCAAAAAGTTCTAAAGTTCATTTATTTGAACTGTTTTCAGAATGAAACAACAGCATACTTCATAAATCTGATCAACCAAGGTCATTAATTTGGACTTGGTGGGTCAAACAGTTGACCAAGGTCATTGACTTAGACTTGGTCAGCTGGGTGTGTCAGTGAACAGTCGGAATGTGATAAAATGTTAAAATTTTTGAAAATGATGTTTTGATTTCGCTTATTTGTCACATCTTAAAACTGATTTCGCTCTTATGGCACTTAAAGGAGATTTCGTTTATTTGTCAATGGGTCATAAAAGCGAAATCTGTCCGAATATATAAATCAGCTGATTCCGTTTTTTTGTCATTTCACCCCTTTCGCTTATCTGTCATCTCTCTTCAACGACTGAAAAGCGAAATCCTAAATCATTCGTTTACAGGCGAATTGCTGCCCAAATTTTTACAGATCCTGTTGTTATCTTAGTGTACAATCATGGGCAAGGTTGGTTATACTCCAATTTGACCTAAATCTTGCTTATTTTGAACTGTCGGCCATGTGATAAACAATAACATTAGATTTAGGGCATTATCTGTCAAATTGAAACTTGAAATCTATCATGTAGTGTCGTCTTAGTGTGTAGATTTTGTTATTGAGTGTTGATTGTTTCAAATATGTTGTTTGTTAATGTTTGTAGATGTCCATGTATTACAGACATAGATCTAGGGTTCTTTTAAAGTCAAAAATGTTATCAAAACATATCCCTAGTCTCGGAATTAGCATGTTAACAGATTAAAGGATTCAATTTTGAGATTTGATCAGTTTTGAGTGTCTGTTGATGTTTTCGCTTTTAGGGTTGTATGTGATTCCGTTCATTTGTACATCATGTGATTCCACCTATGTGTACATAAGGGATTCCGTTCATCTGAACACTTAGTGATTCCACCTTTGTGTACCTAAGGAATTCCGTTCATCTGAACACTTAGTGATTTCACTTTTGTGTACATGAAGGATTTCGCTCATCTGCAAATTTTTAATTTTGATAAAAATTGTTCTAATTATTGATGCATGTTGTAATTTGTGATGTGCAGGGTTCCAATGTGATCTTTGATCCTCTTCACAACAGTTGTTGTGATTTGGATATTCAGAAAAACTCTGAGTTGGCAAAGTTCAGTGATATTTTGGAATTTATGAGCCGAGTTCCAATCCAGAAAGCACTTACGGATCAACGACCATTGTATGAATCTCATATAGACCGTTTCTGGAAAAATGCAAGATATGATGCTGAAAGTAAAGAAATTTCTTCGATTGTTGAGGTGCATGGTAAACAGGAGATGATTCTTGTCACTGAAGCTCTTATTCGTGAAGTTATTAACTTTCCAGATGAAGCTGATTCTCCAATAAGATTTCTAGAAAAGATGGTGAAAGGATGCATGCTTAGAATGGGATATCAGGGAGCATTGTGTTTTAATGTCATTAGGCCATACAAAAGGAGGTTATGATTCAATGAGAGATTATCAAATGAATATGGTGACTGCTTTAGTGCTGAACAAAAAGTATAATTTTTCGCACATTGTTTTCCATTACATGACAGAGAATATCACAAAGAAAAGCAAGACATGGATGTATCCCGCTTCGTGCAGATGTTGATAGATCACGTTTATCCAGAAATTGATGGAGATATAAAAGATGATTTGTTGGTACAATCTCATATGAACAACGAATCACTAATACAACTTGCAAGATATCATTCTAATCACCCAGAACCGAAAGTTGTTGCTGAATTCTTCGGTTTTATCAAAGATGCAAACTATGTTGATCCAGATCCTGTTAATCATCAGAAATGGAGAAATGAAGATGAAATGAAAGAAACATCGTATGTTGATGAGCTTAAAGTTCTTGAAGATTTCAAAAACACCAAGAATGAATGGCTACTCTTAAAGTTCAAGAGGGTGAAGGATCTTCTTCACAACCAAAGAAGAAGCAAAAGAAAGTTGCTAAAACATTGTTAATAGATGAACCTGAAGAAGATAATCATGTGGTAGTTGTGGATAAAGAACAAGTTGTAACTGCTGAAGATGATCCGTTTAATGTTGATATGTTGTTTGATACAAATGTCTTAGAAACAGGACCTTCTGTTGAGATGGAAGCTGAGCAGGTAGCAAATGTTGAAGCTCAGAAAGGCAAAGGAAAGGTAATTGATGATATTGAGGGTGATGATGTGGATAAAGATACAACAAGTTCCTCAAGTTCTTCAGATGAAGAGGTTATAGATGAAACTGAACGTCGAAAAAGAATTCAAGAGGAGATAGAAAAAGATAAGTTGTTAAGAAAGAGAAAGAGACAGGAAAAGGACGATGATGATGTTTACATTCCTTCTCCAGAGCATGTCTCTCAATCACAATCTCCTAAAGGCGTCAAAAAGAAAGCTGGTACGAGAAAGAAAGTGGTTTCTCCAAAAGCTAGCAAAGTCACTCCAAAGATCAAAATTCCGAAGATTGTGTTAAAGAAGAAACAAACAAAAGAAAGCAAGAAGCCACCTACTCCACCACATGAACCAATACCACCACAATCATCAATCCAATCTCCACCCCGACAACCTACATCTCCACAACATTCATCTCCTCCAAAACAATTAACACCACCAAGACCATCATCACCATTACATCTCTCACCACCTCCACAACAAACCTTATTCAAATCACAAGAACTTTTCCAAACACCACCTCGCACACAAATACAACTAACACCTGGTTCTTCTAGCAAAGGTCTTCATATTCCTCATGACAATCTTGAAGATATTGGTGTTGGAGATTTTGGTTTTATAAACGATGAACAAGTGAAGAAGTTGGAGAAGAAAGTGGTTGAAGTGTTGGATGATAACAAGAAATTAGCTGCTGAGAATAAAAAGGTTTCTGATCGTGAACGAAGTCTTGAAATGCGAGTAAAGAAGTTGGAAGTTGATAACAAAGAATTGATGAAGAAGGTTGACAGTGATCAATCAGATATAGATATTTTGAAAGTAAGAATTGTAGAGTTAGAAGAAGAAAGTATTCGTCGTGATGAACAAAATAAAGAACTGCGAGCAATCAAGGCTAGAAATGAACACGAGAATTATATGTTGAAAAAGGTATTAGAAAGTGTAGTTGGTATGCCTTTAGAGCAAAGATTTGAAGAGCTGCAATTTGAAGAGCTTAGAGCAGAACGTCAGGCAGAGAAAGATAAAGGTAAGGGTGTTGAAGGAAGTTCTGCAGTGTTAGAAAGATCAATAGTACCTTCTATGGTGGTTGATAATCCCGAGCCTATTTCTGCTATTTCTGGTCTGTTTGAAGATGATACTCCTATGAATGAGTTGATTGGAGATGACGATGAAGATGCTGAAGAGGAGGATGAAGAGGAAGATGAAAAAGATGAGAAAGTGTTTTCTGCGAGTAGTCATGGTTCTGATGATGATGACGACGCTGCAGGTGGTACAAGTTTGAAAGTTACAGAAGCTTCCATTGATAAAACAGTTGATGATCTGATGAATGATTTGGTAAATGAAGAATCAGGGGAAGCAAGTGGAAAGGGGGAGTCTAGTAAATCTCAGATCGTTGAACATACAGAGAAGTTAATCTTGGGATTGGATGCTTACAAAGAAATGATGCATACTGTGGATCCTGAGTTCAAGTTCGATTTTGAAGAAGAGTTGAATACTTTTGACATAATCAACAGCCTGCATACACGTATAAGTATGTTGAAGAGGCTGATAAGTATGACAGAGTTGAAGTAGAAGACTGGACGGATGATGAAGATGTGGTTGAAGATACTTCTAAGTTTCCTACGCTTATGGAGTTCTTTGTTGAGGAAAATAGAGAAGAATTGAGGCAAAAAGTAGCTGAGGCGGTAAAAGATAAGAATTTTGAAAGCACTCAAAAAGATATGGAAAAGGAAGAAAAGAAAAAGTGGTTCAAAGTCAGTCATGAGAGGAAGTTCAAAAGACCGTTAAAGTACTATCAACGTGATCGAAGTGTGTCTCTTGGTGACATTCTTAGCTGGGGTTTCTTACCTCAAGTGAATGCTTATGCAATCAGAAGAGAGTGCGGAGTTCAGTACTTTGAACGTTTATATGACATCATGTCATTACCATGGTGGGATGTGGATGAATTACCGAAGGTTAAATGTTTGGATTATACTGTTCGAAAGAATGATGTTGCTATGTGGGGCTACATTAAATATGAATCATTGAAAGAGTTTCGTAAATGGAAGCCACATCATCCTAAGAAAGTGCAGAGAGTTAATCCTGAAACAGGAGTTGAAGAAACTATTTTGAATGTCAAACCGCCAAGAACGATGAAAACAATACCAATGCCTCAGATGGAACAAGACTTTTATAAAGGCTTCATGGATTGGGTTTATAGTTGTATTTCAACCGAAGCCATAATTACTTACAGAGCAGGAAGGGAGATTCGAGAAATACATGTTTATGATCCTATGTGGCTTGTAAATTGCTCTGCAAAGGATATTGAATGTCTTTTCATCAACAAGATTCATTATCAACCAGAAGATAGAGAACAAGCGCAGCAGTTTCAACGTGTTGTTGCCCTTTGCTTTCAGAAAGGTATCAATTCTGAAAGTAAATGGAAATCATCTTGGTGGTCGCTTGATGAGAAGATGAAAAGGAAAGCTAAACATGAACGTCAAAAGCTTGAAGAAAAGAAAGGTACATTTTTGAAGATTCAAGCTGAAGAAGAAAAGGCGAGGAAGAAAGAGAATGAAAGAATAAGGATTGCTCTTAGTAGGAAGCCGAAGCCAAGTGAAGAGACGTTTAGAGCTGTTTGAAGACCCAAAGACAAGACAAAGACTGCGGCTGTATCCAAGGGGGAGTTTGTTGGTGCACGAATGTCTAAAGCCTACGTCTTAGTCTTAGTTGTTCATAGATAGGGTCTAGATGTGTTAATTATGCAAAGTATAGGGGTTGTATATGTAATAGTGTGATTGTTATGTTCTGATTCCGCTTATATGGACATGTGTCATATGAGCGAAATCACTTCTAACTGATTTCGCTCATATGTACATGTTCATATGAGCGGAATCATCTCCCCTATAAATAGTAGTAGTGTTTTCTCATTTTGTACGTTGATGTTTAGAGTGTAGCCGAACTGCTGCCCGATTATTTTGTGAAAGTTTAATGAGAAAACCGTATTAAAGTGATCCGTATCTGTTTCTACTCATTTCTACTACGTTTTTACTTTGATTCATACTGATTGTGTATTTCCACTGCATAATCAGTAGGTTCTAGCTCAGAAATCATAGATAGAGTTCGAGGTGTGTTCTTCCGGCTGCAGGTAGAGCAAATGCCCGATGGAATCTTCATTCATCAATCAAAGTATGTGAAGGACGTGCTCGACAAGTTTGACATGACAGATTGCAGTCCTGCATCCACCCCCCTTGCACAGAATCACGGAATTTGTCCAGACGAAAATGGTGTGAAGATGGACGAGACATTGTACCGATCTATCATTGGCTCTCGGATGTATCTCACGGCTTCCCGTCCAGACATCATGTACACGACGTGTCTCTGTGCCAGATATCAATCGAATCCAAAGCAGTCACACATGACCATAGTGAAACGTATCTTACGGTATTTGAAAGGTTGCCCAAGCATCGGCTTGTGGTATCCTCGATCGGGTGACTTTACTTTATCTGGTTTTGCTGATTCTGACTTTGGAAGCTGCAAGCAAAACGCAAAGTCCACCACTGCTGGGTGTCAGTTCTTCGGAACTCGACTCGTTACCTGGCAGTGTAAGAAACAAACCGCAGTAGCGCTCTCTACATGCGAGGCTGAATACGTTTCAGCCTCCAGCTGTTGCTCGCAGATCCTTTGGATCCAACAGCAGATGCTCGACTACGGGTTGCAGTTCTTAGATACTCCTATCTACGTGGACAATGAAGCAGTTATTAACATTACTAAAAATCCGGTTCATCATTCAAAAACAAAACACATTGAAATCCGTCACCACTTTATCCGGGATTGCCACGAGAAAAAGTTAATTCGGATTGAATACTTGCACACCGATGATCAGAAAGCGGATTTCTATACTAAACCATTTGACAAAAAAAGATTTTATTATCTTTTGAAATTGAACGGGATGAAAAATCTGCAATCTGGGAGGGTTATTGAATGTGAAGCCGAGTTGGGCGGCGATCTGACGTGAACCTTTGTCGTGTTGTCAATTTTGTTTGTACGGTTTTTTTTCTGCTTTTCGATAAAAACAAAAACACAAAAATATGTTTTTCTTTTTAGGGGGAGAAAGTTTGCAGAAAAATACAAAAACATGATAAAATCTACAAAAACCAAAAACATTTGAAAAGTAAAAATGAGTTTGTGTACAAAAAAAGGGAAATGATAGTACATCAGCTAGACAGGTGCAGTACGCTAAAGAATTGTAATGTATAAATGTGCTAAGCAGTCTTGTAGATGATATGTCGATAGGTTTTTACACATTCAGTAAATTTGTTTGGGATATAAACATAAATTTTACTTGCTTTTGTGTGGGGAACATCTCTCGGATATATGGGTAACCCCCGAAATCTCGTTTGAAAGATTCCTTTTTCTGATATACTAGGAATAGATACTCATTGATATCTGGGGTATTATTCCAGGACTTCTGCTGAACGGTAGTTCTGACCTGGTCCTCGAATAATACTTTTCGCAATGCTTGAAACATAGCATCACCCTCAGCATATATGATAAGACAATAAAATTGCTTAGCAAATGCTGTTGTAAAAAAAGATCCTCTAAAGGGGACACACTCAAAAGTTGAGTCATGATCTCTCTGCTGAACGGTAGTTCTGACCTGAGCTCTCATGATTCTTCATAATTTATTAACCCCTTACAGATATCATTTGTGGTATTCTTATCTGTAAGACTGAATATTGGGATCTGGATACGGGAGTATATTCTGAGGTGGGATACATATAAAAGTTAAGCTTTAAAACATTAAATCCGTATCCTGAACATATTGAAGTTTGTGTGAAAATTTAAAATGGACCAGTATATCGACAATCAATGCAAACTGTTTAATATTGAAAATGTAATCAAGCTTAACGGTACTTGTATCTAGTCGGCAGCTGATATGATCCCCTAACACTCTCTCAAAAAGATTGTTAGTACATTAATGTCTATCGCCTTCGTCAATTCGAGCCGTAGCGAGAAACCGAAGAAATCAAGCATTTATTGTAATATTTAGATAGTTTTAGCAAAGTGGCATTTTGGTAATTAATGAGAAATCTCATTAATTCCAAGGGCTATAAATAGGAGAGTTATGACATAAGTTGTAAGACTTTTGCTCATTTGGTGATTTAGGAGATTCAAGTCTAGAGAGAGAAAGTCTAGAGAGAGAAAGTACTCTCTACGTGATTCTTGTATAGTACACGTCATATCTTTCAATATATTCACGGTTCTAGTACGTTATTGTGTGTTCGGTCACGCACGTTCACGGATTCCGCACGTCGAACGTTCGTTACGCAATCGAACGGTGTCAAAACCTACTGATTATATCAATTGTAGGATCGTTCGACTGATCCGAATGAGTCGATTAGAGAAGTTTTGATCTATTTCAGGTGCGGAAAACAAGAAATAGACTTGATCTTCACTTAATTCACTGATTGTATTGATTAGACGTTGTTTACAATCAACCTTCACACCGGCAGAGCTTCGGCATGGAATTCATGGACTGAACTAATGATTTCGCTCAAAGATCACATATATATAGTATTGATGATTTCGCTCCAAGGACCACATGTCCACATGAGCGAAATCAATCAAGTCCAAATAAGCGAAATCAATTGACTCTATGAGCGAAATCACGATCCTAAAATACAATTCTATTTCTCATGCATTTTGTCTTCTAGTGAATATACAATTCTGATTTCATGTTTGCATGTTGTCTTCACGTGATATTGTTTCCATGATGTAAGTGATGATGTCACTTTGATGATGTCATCTTTAAACATGATGACATCATGCTTGAACAACTTCGCAACGAACCCGAGACTCAACATAAGACGAAGACGACAGATGAATGCACCAACAAGATTCGACAGGCTGGAGCATTTGATCGAGTCACTTCGGGTGGGCCAGCCGATGCAGCAGGAGGGCCAGGCTGGTGCGGATTCGAGAGTTGATCCGGAGCCTTCAGTTCAGGTAGTTGGAGAGAGCAGTGGTGCAGCTGGGCAGCAGCAGGAGTAGTGTGGGGATGGCACGAGGATGCAAAGCAGCAGCTGACGATTATATCTTTTGCTGATTATTTTTATTTTATGTTGTTTTGATCCTCACTTTTGGTCTGTACTGATATTTATACACTTTAAACAGGTTGGTTAAGGTGGCTGGGTTGGTTGATGTTGGAACTGATGAATTACTGATACTTTTGATATATATGATGATATGTTTTGGTAGTTTGTTTGATTCAGATAGGTTGATTGTGTTAACCGCTTTCGTTCGCGTGTCCGAGGTTAGGGTTGTATGCTTAGCGCGTTTCGAATTGGAGGGTTTATGTGGAAATGCTGGCACTTTGACAGTCTCACATATCAGCTAAGTCGTTTCCCTTTTTGTTGTTGTGTTTTATTTATTTATTTCGTCGTTAGTTCGTTATTTATTTAATTAGTTCGTTAGTAGTCTAGTAGTTGTTTAGGTAGTTGAGTTGTATTTCCATTCTTGCATTAGAGACAATGCAATCTTTAAGTGTGGGGATGGGATACATGTAAATAATCGAGTCTTAAAAATTAAAAAACACAAAAAAAAATTAAAAAATTGAAAAAATCCAAAAAAATTGAAAAAAACAGAAAAATGTCTTTCGATATGAGAAGTTGAATAATAATAATATGAGACTATTATAAATCGAGCTTTCGTCTAGTTAGGGATATGTGGGTAGGCCCGGGTTTGGTTTTAAGTCCCTTTGAGCTAATATACCTTAATTGTCGGTCTGTTAGTGGGTTTTCGTCTGGGAGATATGGGAAATTAAAACTGCCAATAATAGTATAAGGGGCACCGTTATAAGTTAAAATTGTTAGAGTTTGTGATCATGCGAAAAAATATGAAAAAAATAGAATAAAAAGTGAGCGAGAAACTAAATGAAAGTAATGCATTCCTATGTAGTCTGGGTTGGGGATAGTGACTTTACAACCGGATTACCGCTAGGGTGTGTGAAATCGATTGTGCAAAGAAAAGAAGAAAAAAGTACCGAAGCTTATGTAATCCGAGTTGGGGATAGCGACTCTACAGCCGGATTGCCTCTTGGTTAGGGAAAGCATCGTCTAAGCTCATGGAAAGAAAAAAATTTTGATTGTTAACTCTTTTGGTTTTGATATAAGACAGTTGGGAATTGGTCAAATGATCGTTCCTTTAGTCCTATAAGCTTGAGGTGGGAGTAGGTGGACCGTAAATTCTAGTGTGAGGCCATAGGTGGATTGACCGCACTTAAATTAAATTCACATGATAAGGGCTTAGGATTGGATTCGGGTTTAAGGGGACAAGTATATTCGCAATCGCGGCTAACGCAAGCCTTGGTTTTAATAAGATATAACTAATTTTTGACCCAAGTGATTGTTCACCTCTGATTCCATTACATAATTCTTTTTCGATGACGAAAAAAGAGTAAGTGGGGATATTTGATGTATTGCAAAATACATCCTTATATCGTGTATATTTTGTATAATTTATCATTATTTATAGTTTAGTTTTATTTAGAATTACGTGCTATTGATCAAAGTTCGGTTTTCCAGGTCTTGATACATAAATTGGCTGAAAATTGAGTGGAAACGAGCTAAAATGCTAAACATCAAGTCCCGGAACCATTTGGAATAAGTGTTAGAATTATTTTGGAGATTTTGGAAGTTGGAGCTGGAAATTTCAAGCAACATTCTGTGAAAATATGTCCGTGGCGTCGTGCCACGGCTAGATGGTTAACCAATTGCGTAGCGCCAAGAGTAACAAAACAAAATCTGAGTTTTGGGGTGTTAGCGCCGCGCGACCACCAAAGGAAGTCCCCGTCACGCGACGCGGTGACAGTTCGAGAATTGTTTGTTGGACATTAGGGTTTCGTATAAAAGCTTAAAGTAATCATTATCATAGAGGAGTTACGAATCAAGAAAACCCTAGGTGACTTTTGGAGCAGATTTCACGTATTACGGAGTGCTTTAGCTTACGGGAATCATACGGTTGAAGCTTGGAGCGTGGAAACGAAGATTGTTTGGGTTTTATCTCCCGGTTTTCTTTAATTTCGTGTTGAACTTGATTTGTTTATTTTAGACAACATGTTTCTTGGCTAAAACCTTTGTTACTACCTAGGCAAGATGATAGTTTGAACAAGTTTAGATTTTTAACGGTTATTATTGTTTGTTTATGGATTGATCTTTGAAAGTAAATTGTTCTAGAATTTCTGATTTGGTGCATATGCGTATTTACTTTTGATTGTTGATTATTTACTGTTGCACATAGATTTTGGTGAATGTCTTTCACATAATAAATTTGTGTTGATTATTTGCATCCTTGCGGGTTCGGGTAATCTTTGGGTAAATTGGCCAATAGCCTTAGAAACAGTAATTAAAATACACTTAGAATTAAATATTCTGCTTAACTTGTCGCTGAGAGGCTCGAGTTAGTTATTAGGTCTCAGTGCAATATATAACTAAGATAGATTTTGAGAGAAGTCGGTTTTAGTTCCCTAATTGCATTTGTGTCTAGTAAACCAAGTTAGAACCTAGGATTGCCTTAGATTGTCGCGCTGAGAGGTAGATAGTCGTATTAGGGCACTTTTAGAGTCGTTAGAGGACTGAGAGGAAGTCTAACAGTCGGTGTTCATAACAGCCTTGTAGGGTTTCCTAGGTTTCTTCCTGAGAAGGGTCGGGAAGTCTTAGCTTGAAATACCTTAGGGTTTAGTATTTTACAATCCCGACTCCATACAACAATAATACCGTTGGAAATCCATTCATAGTCAAACTGGATTCAAGTCTAGGTAGTCGTTAATCTCATCTGAATCAAACCTTAGTTTTCGTTCGTGTCTTAGTCTAATTTCATTTTAATTTCAATTTTAGGAATTTAGTAAACCCCCCCCCCCTTAAAACACAATAATTGTTAAGTCGTGTCAGTGTCAAGTCTAAGTAAAGTCTTTAACCTAATTAATTAGAGTCCTTATGGGTTCGACATCCGGACTTGCTTTTCTTTGCTAGAGTCGACCGGTTCACTTGCTGGTGAGTAGTTTAGTCAAGTTAGAGAGTCTAGGTTTTTATTACTTGAGCCTAAATTTAGGGTTATTTTAGTTTAATTATTTGAACTACTTATTCCACATCACACCCACTTCACCCATTACACCTAGAAACATTATGGCTGACTCACAAATACCACCCACTACAGGTCAACCATCTTCAACCTTCATTCCTACATCAACATAACCTTCACCAAATACCACCATGCCTAATTCCACTACCGATCTTACTCCGCCACATGTTACACCAACCAACACTACACTACCTATTACCACCCAAGTTGAACCTACACTTACATTTAGCCCTTCTACTACAATTCCACTATTCTCACATTTTTTTCCCAAATACGGGTCAATTATCTTCTACCTATGACCGGCAGGTTCAGTCTCATCTTCCTCATCAACCATCTCCTCATCATGACCACTCTCTTCGGCCTCGCGCGGATCAGTATAATTATAACTGTTTCCTTGATCATCTTCCACTGTATGAAGATGACCAAAGACTTTAACCGTGATTTTCCAGTGACGCTTCATTGAAGCAAAGTTAAACTGATCATTGGGTTTCTAAACCCCATAGCGATTCCTGTGGCAACGCGTTCTGTTGCAGAATCATTGCGCTAATTAGCCGCATATATGGGATCATATTCCTTGTGCACGACTCCCTCGTGTCCCAAGTGTTTATCATCACAATTTGCCGCCATGACAACCTTGGTGTCTCATGCAACAAAGCATGTAAAACCCGGCAGTCGGGTGCCTTTACTTTTCCGCGGTCTCCGAACCGCACCATCACATTTTCTAACGAGATGCCTTGCAAAATTCTTCCCTCGAAAGACAAATCGTTCCTTGACTCCCCCGTACCTCCAGGCTCGGGTCACTATTAGAGACGACGGGAGCAATTAAGTAATGTGGAATAGGGTGACGGGCAATTATATAGACAGGATTGAGACTGGGAAGAGTTCAAAAACAGTCGATCGGCTTCAGCGTGTAAAGACAACAAAATGAAGGCTCTTTCCAGGTACAACAACAAGAGGTTAGAGGCGAAAATGTGGAAGTGGAAAATGGTTACGGGTGTATCAACTTCTGTACCAGAGAGAACAGTGTGTGAACCTGCGGTAAATGTTGAGGAGTTCCGCACAATTGGTATCACTCAATGGTTTGAAGAGCTTAGGTGGGAAAGAATATTGGATTGGTGTGAGGATATCAACTCACGGGTCTATTTAGCGGCAGTATGTGAATAGTTATCAACTCTGAGGTTTGAAAACTCTGACGGGACGGCTCCTACATGGAAATTAATTGGCAACATCGGGAAGAATCAAATGATTATGTCTTTCGAACATATGAATGTCATTGCTTGGTTTGATTCATTGGGGGTCGAGGCGTACGATTATTATGATTATGATCGTTTCTTGGATAACAAGACCAACACTGCTGATCCGGATCAGATGTTAGCGGTCGTGTTGCCAAGTTCTGGAGGTACGGGGGAGTCAAGGAACGATTTGTCTTTAGAGGGAAGAATTTTGCAAGGCATCTCGTTAGAAAATGTGATGGTGCGGTTCGGAGACCGCGGAAAAGTAAAGGCACCCGACTGCCTGGTTTTACATGCTTTGTTTTATGGGACGCAACAGTTGTCATGGCGGCAAATTGTGATGATAAACACTTGGGACACGAGGGAGTCGTGCACAAGGAAGATGATCCCATATGTGCGGCTAATTAGCGCGACGATTCTGCAACAGAACGCGTTGCCACAGGAATCGCTATGGGTTTCTAAACCCAATGATCAGTTTAACCTTGCTTCAATGAAGCGTCATTGGAAAATCATGGTTAAAGTCTTTGGTCATCTTCATACAGTGGAGGATGATCAAGGAAACAGTTATAATTATACTGATCCGCACGAGGTCGAAGAGGGTGGTCATGATGAGGAGATGGTTGATGAGGAAGATAAGACTGAACCTGCCGGTCCACGGGGACCAAAGCAGAGGTACAGACGGCTAACCTGGGAAATTTCTGCAGATGTGGCAAATTTTGTGAATCAGCGATGGGGACCATCGTACCGGGATTTCAACCGTGGTCAACAAGCGGTTTTTGATAATGTGTCGGCGGGTACAAGAGAAGGTAGAGAGTATGAGGCGAGAAGGAAGAACTGGGAGGAGACGCACGAGGCCCAGTTGCAGGCACAGTGGGACCTCCAAGCGGCCAATCGGGAAAGGATGGAAAAATATATGGAGGAGCAGCAGATGTTCCAAGCTCTGCAAAGATCACAAATGGAGCATTTGGCACAAATGCAGGAGCAAGAGGTGGCCCGAAGACGGGCATGGGAGGAAAATGAGGAGAGACAACGAAACGAGCAAAATACATTGGAAGGCCGCCGATGTAGTGCTTTATACGTCTCTACTGAAGTGCCTATTAATAACGCCAAGGTCCTCCATGATCAGGAGCGACACCGGGAGATGTTCGAGGCTCTCACCGGTTACTCATACCACCCGAACCCGCCAGTCGACCCAAATGAGAGATACCAGCGGTGACGGCGAGGTATGTATTTTGTTGTTGTATATTTTTGTTTTCTTTATTTATTTATTTTTTTATTCCGTTAGTATTTCATTTTTCCTAGTTAAATGAACGTTGTGGGTGTGTTCTTTATATAACCCTCACGAGACCTACTCGTCCTCCCAAGCGATTGGGGGGTTTAAAAGGGCTTGTTGTATAAGCTAAATGCAACCGTGATTCCTACGAAAGTGAGTTAGGATTGTTATTGTTGTAAATTTATTTTCCACATAAATCAAGGTAAATTAACGTATGGCTAGGTAATACTTTCATAAAAATGGTAGAACTAAGTAGCTAACAAATTTTAATGGTTGTGAGAAGCATGCTTCTACACAAGGGTTAAGATTTGTAGGTACATTGTGTTCGAGGGACGACCGTTTTTGTGCAGAGAAGAAGAAGACATGAGCATCTAGCGAGAAAAATCAGGTGCATGCGTTTCCTTTTACCTTGATTCTTAGTAATAAGTGGATTGTAATTGTATTTTACTTTTCGGGGTGAAATTTTTGGGAATTAGCCGTGTCACATCCCTTGTGCGTTTTAAAACTCTAGTTCTTACACATTGAGGACAATGTTTACCTCAAGTGTGGGGATGGGGGAGTAGTAAAAGTTTTTCGATTTTGACATGTTCATTTAAACACTACACATTGAGGACAATGTTGACCTCGACAATGTTTACCTCAAGTGTGGGGATGGGGGAGTAGTAAAAGTTTTTCGATTTTGACATGTTCATTTAAACACTACACATTGAGGACAATGTTGACCTCAAGTGTGGGGATGAGGGAAAATTTCAAAAAAAAATCAAAAATGTCTTGATTTAAAAGCGATCTTAAAAGCATAAGTAACTAAGTTAACAAGGGATGACACAACCCATTTGGTCTTTTGTCATTGTCAAGTTCAAATTAATAGCATGACAGATATTTAGCAGGTGGTTATTTGGGAATAATCCGTCTAAGAAACTTGCACATTATGCATGTACATTATGCATGTCACATACCATACATACCCTTTATATATGTGAGATTTTGAGCCACTTATATATCATAGAATTACATATACATGGTTCTTTGTTTGAGTGGACCATTAGTTATGTATTGTAAAACTTACAACTTTTTATACGTTTGAGACCATAGACCGAATACAAGGACAAGAATGATTAAGGCATTAGGTAAACATTTTCTTTTTACACCATTTATCTATCCCTTAGTAGCCAACTTTGAGCCTAATCCTTTCGTTTGAGCCTAACCTTTTCTTTTAAACCCGTGTGATGAGAATTCGATTATAGGAGTGAAGCTTGCATAGTTGTTAATTGTTAAAAAAAATCAGAAAATGTTGTGAAAAAGAATAGAAAATCATTGAGAAAAGAACAAAAATATGTGTTTCTAGCTTGTGGAATAAAAGGCGAAAATTTATTTTGTAATAAAAATCGAATTTTCATCATCTTAGCCACTTTCAAATATCATATTTTCCTACCCTTAGCCTAACCCCGTTACAACCTTTACAAAACCTTCTGACTTGTGCTTAGTATTCGTGATCGGTGGTGGAGAATGATTGAGTTGCAAGCCTATGAGGGTACGTGTTCTAATCGGTTTGAGTGATTATTTCAATGGTGCTAATGCATCAACTATTAGCCAAATTTTAAACCGAGTGGAGAGAACATTGTGGGGGATGTGCATGATTTGTTGGTTTCACGGGCGGGTTAATCTTGGATAACTATTTTCACATAATTAATCAATTATTGCTAAATATGTTGAAAATTGTAAAAGGTTTGAACTTGGGTATTACAATTGATCTTAACCTTCGTCTCGGGAATGGGGAGTGTATTCTCTGTTCGACCCACGTGAAAGTGAAAAACAGATTTGCTTTAGGGCAAGCAAAAGACAAGTGTGGGGATGTGATACGTGGTCGAATAACGGTGCTCGTTTATGTCTAAGTTTGACTTTTATACTAAAATCGCAATTTTAGTGAAACCACAGGGACTAAAATCGCAATTTTTAAACTAATGGACTTAAATAGTGATTTTTGACAAAACACAGGGACGAAAACAGTAATTAACTCTAAAATAATAAAAAAACTATATATTATTATAAAAATAAACTTACTATTCATTATTCCTCGTTAACAATATATACAACTTCTTTTTTAACAAAATTTATAACGGAATGTCGGGGAAAGAAATCAAACAGACAAACACAACTACGTACTTAAGTTTTTAGAAAAAAAGTTATAAACGTAAATTATTAAAGAAGTATCAAATTAATCGATAAATTGATATATGTTCAAAAAAGAGAAAAAAACAATTATTAAAAAAGGTAAAGGAAATATTTGTTTGAAAAAATATGTTATTAAAAGTAAATATAATAATAAACTATTATAATATATTAAATAATAAAATAATAAAAAACGATATATTATTATAAAAATAAAGTTAGTATTCATTATTCCTCGTTAACAATATATACTAGTAGTTTTCCCCCGCACTGCGCGACGGGAACTCAATTGGTATCCGTTGAGTTCGTTTCGGTACCGACACTCGCAAGTAAAAGAAAAAACTAAAAAAATAAAGTCGTGATATGCCCAAAAGAACACGTGTTTTAAATCAATTGAAAACCATAGAAAAGAATACCGATTCCAATACTACCGATATTGTTCGGTTGAAACGGTTCAGTTAGTCCCATATCAATACTTGTATAGTTTGCGATAAAAAAATGTTTTTTTTCTATATTTTTATTGGTACTTGTATATAGTTTGCAGTTTACAAATCAAAAACCATAAAAAGAATATTGGTTCCGATGCCTCTGATATATGTACTGATGTTATTCAGTTGAAATTGGTTCACTAAGTCCCATATCAATATTCGTATTGTTTACAATACAAAAATGTTTTTTTTATGTTTTTATTGGCACTTGTATAGTTTACGTTAGAAAAAAACAAAGTAAATCTCATTGTCGGTTTCGGTTCGATTTGGTACGATAGTGTCACGGTATCCATTTTAAATATTATTGTCAGTTTCGGTTCAATTTGGTACAATAGCAGCACGGTATCCATTTAAAAAAATAAATATAATATTAAAACTTTAGTTTTACTATTCATCACCCCTTCAAATTAATATGTATAATAATAATAACTAGTGATATTCCCCCGCGCTTCGCGGCGGGGATTAAGTCGGTATCAATTTGGTTCGTTACAGTACCTGCACTCGATATAGTAATTGAAAGAGAAAACACTACATCTATCTAAAACAAAAAAAACACACATATTGATATGATACATATATATGTTATTCAGTTGATATCTGTTCAGTTCGCTTACATTTTATGTATATTTTATTTCAACATTACGATATTGTTTTTGATAACGGATGTTCAGCCACCATCGTACCAAGTGTTGATGCACGGAATGTCTGTTGACTACGTCTACATCAAGTCTTAAGTCAAGATAGTCAACATAGGGTCTTGAGAGTTAAATTAGGGTTTTATATTGTTAATTTCGCTTTTGTGAACATAGGTTAGAAGTGATTCCGCTTTTATGTACATTAGGTGATTCCACTTATGTGTCACATAGTGATTCCGCTTATATGGACATGCCATATAAGTGGAATCAGTCACATAGTGATTTCGCTTATATGGACATGTCATATAAGTAGAATCAGTCTCCTATATATACCCGGACATGTGACATTGGAGTGGAATATGGTCATTAGCTTGGTAAAGAAACTCTGTCAAATCGATCTCAGAAAGCTAATAAAGAGAAGAAATTGAATGAAACAGCTGTTGTTACTTTGCGTGCATTGATTCCGCCTTTACACGTGAAGATGAACTACCTTGACTGATCGTTTAGGGTCACGACACGGTCCAACAAGTGGTATCAGAGCTCAGGACGAGGAGTTCATACTACTACAGCTTGATTCTACACAATTCTCTTACTTCTACTCACTTTCTTGCATACTTTTTCGATTTGAGATAGTTCCTACGGTTGAAATTGTCTGAATTCCGGATATAACGTGTAAAATCTACTAATAACAAACCCTAGAAAGTATCAGGTTGAAATTCGGACTAAAAAATGGTGAAAATTGGTTAAAATGTGATTCCGCTTTTTCGGACATCAAGAGATAATAGTCTGATTTCGCTCATACGGACAAGTCTGATTTCGCTTATTTGAACATACCTGATTTCGCTTATTCGGACACTTGATTCCGCTTATACGGACAAAGCCTATTTCGCTCATTTGGAACAAAGTGATTTCGCTTTTGTGACTTAGTGATTTCGCTTTTATGTCACTAAGTGATTTCGTTTTTGTGTCACTGACATATAAACGAAATCAGACCCTCACAAGTGATTACCAGTTTTATCTGATGTTGACAGCTTAATAAATAAAAGGTCCAATTAAAATTGATTCTTGATATAAATATGTGCATGTGAAATAAAGTCAAAGTGTATGCATGTGATTATATGATCTAGAGGTCCAATAGATGTGTTGTGAATATTAATATTGTCGGCCCATATATTGATATAAGAGAGTTAAAAATTGAAGAATACATGTGCTTTAACTGAACAAGTTTTAGGCCCAAAGACTTGATAAGTGTTTGAATTTTTCAAAGATTATCGGCCCATATTGAGAGTTGGAGTATAGAGTTCATATTTTGTGAACCATTTGATCAAGCTCATTCATTCACTGATTTCACTCGAATTATATTGGAACGAGTTTGCAAATCTTCGACAACGAGTCTTAGATTGATTTTACAAACACACTGTTACGTATTCAGTTTGTTTGAGTTGATAGCTTATTTGTTTTGTTTGTAGGTGATTTCGAGGTAATTCAAGGACATAAAATCATGGCGAAAAAATCTGAACCTATTCCTTGGAAAGATAACCGAACCGAAGAGCAAAAATATAGATACAGAAAAATGATTGCTGAAAACAAAATGATCAGAATATCTGGTATCTTTTCGGAAGCAAAGAGAGCAAATAGATGGGATCCAGACAGGGAGTGTTATCTTGATCCATATGGAAACATTGCTATTGATCACAACACGCTTGATATTGAAGCCATAATCCAAGAGTATAAAGAGGAAGATGATTATTGGCAAAGGAAATGGTGGGGAGATGAAGAAGAGAAAAAGAAATAGTTAATAGATGAAATTGAAAGAAACTCGGAAAATATGAGTTTGGATGAATTTCTTGAATTAATCAAAAAGATTAAAGAAAGAATGACAAAGAATGAAGAATCAAAGAAGGATGAAAATTCAAAAGTTGAAGTTGTGTGCTCAAAATGCGAAAAATCCGAAGCAGAAAATTTCAATCTCTTGAAAGATGTGGAGAATTTGACAGTGGAAATCAAAAGCTTGAAGGATGAGAAAGAATCTGATAATAAACAGATTCTTGAAATGAGAGAAAATTGTGAAAAATTGATGTCAGAAAATGACAAACTGTTGAGTAGTTTGGACAGTTTGACATTGGAATTTAACAATCTGAAAGAAAAAGAAAAAGTTTTTGGAAAAATCAAAATTGAAAATGAAAACGTTTCTTGGATAAAATTGGAAAATGAAACGTTAAAAGAAAAAGAAAGAGATTTTCAAAATCAAATCAAGATTTTAGAAGATGAGAGAGATATTTTTGGTAAAGATAATCTTGAAAAACAAATTGAAATCAATTCTCATCTTGCTAAAATCATTCAGCTTGAAAAAGAAGCTAAAAAAGCACGAAATAAAATTAAAGAGCTTGAGAATAAATTGAAAGGTTTTGTGAATTCTACTTCACATGTTTGTCCAAAACCGATCAATTCAGTTCCAATAAGTGACAATGTCACAAATTTTGACAAAGTCAAAATTGAAGATTGTGATGAAATATCTGATGATGAAAAAGAAAAGAAAAGAAAAATAGTTTTAGATTTACAAGAAAAAATTAAAAATACTGTTTTGCAATCTACTGAAACAGGTGAATGTTCTAAACAAAAACCTGTTAAGAAGAGTGTAGAACAGAAACAAAAAGATAAAAATTTGAAAAATCCTAAAAATGAAAATAAAAGCTCATCAGATGAGTCATCCAATCATTTTGAAAAATCACAAAAATCTAAAAATGAAAACTCACAAAAAGTTGGTAATAAGTGGTGCAGGTTTGACCACAGTGCTTCAAAGCCAAAATCAGTTTTCAAGAAGAGTAATGATTACCACAAAGCCAGACAATGTTATGATCTAAGCATATGGTGTGAAAGTGGTGAATGGTACGATAACAGAGTGTGCTACACCTGTGGTGTGAGAGGACACATTGCTGTTAACTGCCAGAATTGGAGTTATGAGACAAGAAGATGCTATAATTGTCAAATCAGAGGGCATATTGCCAGAGATTGCCCAAGGAGATCAATGGGAAGATCGAGGGTTGAATCTCAAAGAATGGCAAAGAAGCCAGTCAATGTCAAGCCCCATGAGCAGAAGGTTCTAAAACCTAAAGTTCAGGATCAGAAAATTCAAGAAAAGAAAGTGAAGCTTTCTCAGGGGCAGAAAGACAGACTGAGGAAGAAAAGGAAGAAGGCGAGAGAGTATCTCGAGAAAATTTTGTCTTCGGGTTCACCGGACAGATTGAATAAAAGTTCTGATGAATCAACTCACTTGACTGCAAAGCAAAGTAAATTGAATTCTTCAGATGCAAATCTGAGGACAAAAGAGAAAAAGGAGAAAAAGAAAGTTGTCGGCGATGAATCTGATGTGTTAAAGTCAGACAAGCCACCATCAGGCAATGAATCTGACTCTTCAAAGTCAGATAAGCCATGTTCAGGCAATGATTCTGGTTCGTCAAAACCAGAAGAGCCATCTGTTGAGGTAAAAACTATCAAACCCAAGGCTGGTCAGGCTTGGGTGAATCTTTTCAAATAGAAAAACCTGACTTGCCGGAGCTTCCAGGTTGGTAAGCGTGAAGCAGGTATCGGCATCATTCTTGAGAAATTCACAAGATGGTAACTGTGATTTTTCGTTTTACATGTGGTAAATCAGGGACATTAAGTTGTACTTGATTTCCTACAAGTGTTTGTGTTGATAGAATCTTGAACTGTTAAATCTTTCTAAATGGTTAAAGGAGAACAAAGTGATGAAGTAATCCCCTAACCAACAAGTGGTTTGTTATTTCAACAAAACTAATTTTCCGGAAAAACCATTTTGATTAAAACAAACTTAAGTGTTTTGAAATCTAAATGGGAAAATAGTTTGTTGTCAGGGGGAGTTCTGATTGTTAAGCCAAGTGGATGGCGAATTGAAGTAATTTGATATCGGTTGTCAGTTTGTTTTCAAATTTTCCTTGAAAATCAAAATTGAAACATATTTTGATTTTAGGGGGAGAAAAATTTTAAAAAAAAAATTTGAAAATGTCAAAAACATTAAAAAGCAAAAATGAGTTTTGGTGTATAAAAGAGGAAATTATAGTAAATCAGTGGACGATCACAGCATGCTAAAGATATGAAATGTCAAATGTGATAAACTGTCTCACTGATGATGTGTCAGTAGGTTTTTGTACATTTAGTAGATTGTGACGAGATATAAACCTAAATTTCAAACTTGCTTATATCGTGGGTAACATCTCTCGGATATATGGGTAACCCCCTAAATCTTGTTTGAAAGGTCTCGTATTCTGATATACTAGGTTTTTATACTCAATGATGTCTGGGGTATTATTCCGGGACTTCTGCTGAACGGTGGTTCTGACCTAGTCCTTGAATAATACTTTCTGTAAATGCTTGAAACATAGCATCACCCTCAGCATAAATGATAAGACAATAAAAATTGCTTAGCAATGCTGTTGTAAAAACGATCCTCTAAAGGGGACACACCCAAAAGTTGAGTCATGATCTCTCTGCTGAACGATGGTTCTGACCTGAGCTCTCATGATTCTTCATAAATTATTAACCCCTTACAGATATCATTTGTGTTATAATTGCCTGTAAGACTGAATATTGGGATCTGGATACGAGAGTATATTCTGAGGTGGGACACGCGATTAAGTTTAAGTGATTAAGACATTAAATTCGTATCTCGAAGCAGTTGAACTTTATGTGAAAATTTAAGTGGACCAGTATACTGACAATCTAAGTGAATCGTTTAGAACTTAAAATGTATAAAGCTTAACGGTGCTAGTGATTTGTCTCATGAACTGATATGATCCTCTTACACAAACTCACAAAAATGATGTTTGTATATATTTCTTTATTGCATTTCATTCAAATCAAAAATTAAAAAAAAAAAAATCGACAACTGATGTTGAAGAGCTAATATTCAAAATTCCAAGTGCTAAACATGATGTACTACATTGGATTGGGAGAATATGTTGATAATTTTGAATGTCATATTAAATTTGTTTTAAAAAATTGAGAGGTTAGTTAATCAAGGTCATTTATTTGAACTTGATGTAACTAGTATGTTTGCTGAATAATTGATTTCTACCAGTAAGTTTATTAAATTCAATTGTTATAAATTTGTGAAACTTATGTTGAGGTAGAGGATGTGCAGGGTAACAGGTTTTGGACTTCATCATTCCCACGAAAGCTAATTGTCAAAGTTTGAACCAGATAAAGATCTCATATTCTAGCATATTGAGAGGGGGAGTCTGTGAAAGGGGGAGTCTGGATCAATAGTCAAAGGGAAGATAGAAGTTAGAGTCAGGTTGTGATTCTGAAGCCTGTGAAGATAGAATTCTTACGATGAAAAGACAGAGATGGAGAAAAGACCAAGACTGAAGACTCGGAGCTGAAGACTTCGTCAACATCCAAGGGGGAGTCTGTTGATGCACGGAATGTCTGTTGACTACGTCTACATCAAGTCTTAAGTCAAGATAGTCACAACATAGGGTCTTGAGAGTTAAATTAGGGTTTTATATTGTTAATTTCGCTTTTGTGAACATAGGTTAGAAGTGATTCCGCTTTTATGTACATTAGGTGATTCCACTTATGTGTCACATAGTGATTCCGCTTATATGGACATACCATATAAGTGGAATCAGTCACATAGTGATTTCGCTTATATGGACATGCCATATAAGTGGAATCAGTCTCCTATATATACCCGGACATGTGACATTGGAGTGGAATCTGGTCATTAGCTTGGTAAAGAAACTCTGTCAAATCGATCTCAGAAAGCTAATAAAGAGAAGAAATTGAATGAAACAGCTGTTGTTACTTTGCGTGCATTGATTCCGCCTTTACACGTGAAGATAAACTACCTTGACTGATCGTTTAGGGTCACGACACGGTCCAACACCAAGCCAAATCGAAACCAATTGAACAATATTTGTATAGGTACAAAAAACACACATATTGATATGATACCTATATATGTTGTTTAGTTGATATATGTTCGGTTCGCTTACATTTTATGTTTATTTTATTTCAACAATACGATATTGTTTTTGATAACGGATATTCAGCCATTATCGTACCAAGCCCAATCGAAACCAATTGAACAACATATTGATATGATACCTATATATGTTGTTCAGTTGATATATGTTCGGTTCGCTTACATTTTATGTTTATTTTATTTCAACATTACGATATTGTTTTTGATAACGGATATTCAGCCACTATCGTACCAAGCCCAATCGAAACCAATTGAACAACATTTGTATCGGTACCAATATTTTCTTATTTTTAGTTTTTTTTTTTTTGCTTTCAATAAACTGATAATGTATCGTTATCATATTGTACTGAACATCATCGGTACTGGTATACATTCCGTTTTATTGTTTCCTGTTTGCTAACGGGTACTTTGATCGTATCTTAAAAGTTATATGAGAGAACAAAATATACTTAAATCAATTAAAGTAATAAACCAATAAAATAATAAAACCTTATAAAAACAATATTGAAAAAAATAAAAAAAAAACAATTGTTCCTCTCTTTTTATTTCAACATTACGCTGTATATTTTTTAAACGGATAATGTGTCGCTGTCATACCAAATTCAATCAAAACCGATTGAATAACATCTGTATCCGTATCAATATTTATTTTTAGTGTTTTTTTGCTTTTGATGAATTAATATCGTATCGCTACCATACCGTACTGAACAACATCAGTACCAGTATACATTATTTTTTTGATTTCTTGTTTGATAACTGGTACTTTGATCGTACCTTAAAAGTTATATAAAAATATATGTTTAAATTAATAAAACTCATACAAACCTAAAAAAAACAATATTAAAAAATCAAGAAACACTGTTAATGACCACTTTGAATTAATATGTATAAATTGTTCTACCTTTTCAAATGATTTATATATTTATTTTATGTTGTTTATCCTCTTTAAAAAAATTACGTCACTAAAATCATATATATTTATATAAGCCATGTAAAGCTAAATTAAGTTTACCTGGTCATAAGCACAATCGGCATTTTTCATTCTGAGCCACTCTTGCAATCTTCCAAACCTTTACCTGGCATCAGAATCACAAAAACACCAAATTTTCAGCTCAAAATTTCAATTGCTAATGGAAAAAACAATCCCATTTCTTTCTTTTCTTTTTTATCCTGGCTAAGTAAATGGCCATATATTTTCTTCCAAAACCACCATTTTTCTTGAATCTTTTCTTAATCATGTTTCCTTGGATGGTGAAAGCTTACATGACAGATGCAGATGCATTGCTTAGAATCAAGCAATCTTTGAACAATCCCGAGCCTCTCGATTCATGGAAGTTAGGAACGAATCCTTGCGATGACTTGTTAACATGGGTAGGTATTGTTTGTAACAAAGGGATTGTTACTAATCTTCATCTTAAATCAATGAGTCTTTCTGGTAATCTAGATTTAACAGCCCTTTCACAAATGGCGGGTCTGCGGATCATTTCACTTGAAAACAATTCTTTTTCAGGCCCTATTCCGGGATTCAATAAACTTGGATCATTGAAGGCTCTTTACCTCTCGATAAATCAATATTCTGGCGAAATCCCATCGGATTATTTCACGGATATGACATCTATGAGAAAGATATGGTTTGATGGAAACAAATTCACGGGCAAAATCCCGTCTTCAATCGCAGAGCTCCCAAATCTTGTGGAATTACATCTTGAAGATAATCAGTTTTCTGGTACAATTCCCGCCATTGGTCAAAGAAGTTTAAACTCGGTCAACCTTTCGTATAATAACTTGACAGGAGAAGTTCCACCAGGTTTGGCAAAATTTGATGCATCTTCTTTTGAAGGGAATCCCGGGCTTTGTGGTGCGAAGTTCGGTAAGATGTGTGACAAGGTAAACCCGCGGACCCCTAAATCAACCGAAAAATCATCTAAAAAGGCTCTACGGATGGAATATATATTAATGGCGGTAACTCTGTTAATTCTTATCTTAATGATTGTTGGAATCTACATTTTGAGAAAGAGGAAAAAACGTAACTCAGAGACAATTGGGATCATGGAAGGTAATCCTGAAGGTTCAGTTGGTTTAACTATATGTAATATCAGCAAACCCGAAGCTATTCCGGGCCAAAATGGTTTTGGAACGGGTCAGAAGACGTTGATGGCTAGAAAGAAGTCGACGGGTGTCGATCTAATGTTGTTGAACAATAGTAAAGGAGTATTCAGATTATCAGATGTGATGAAAGCAGCTGCAGAAGTGCTTGGAAATGGAATGCTGGGGTCATCGTACAAAGCCACAATGTCGAATGGGGTGATTGTGGTGGTTAAACGGCTAAAAGAAATGAATTTGGTGGATAAAAACGGGTTTGAAGCTGAGATGATGAGGCTAGGAAGACTCAATCACCCGAATATCTTGACACCACTTGCTTGTCATTACCGCAAAGAGGAAAAACTCGTGATTTATGATTACATTCCTGGTGGCAGTCTACTTTATATATTGCACGGTAAGCATTAAACTGATCACCAATAGTTTGGGCCTTTGACATTGCGTTTTTGAAGTGGTTAGACTATATCAAAGTGTTTGGATGTGGTTTTATGATACACAAGTTTGAGCATAAATAATCAGATAACCAAACCAGTTTTGGGTACTGCTAGTCTTGAAATTTTCTATAAATGATTATCTTGTTTAAACTAATTTTCGACATCCAAACACTAGGAACTGATTATATGTACTACAACATCAATAGTCAGATAACCAAAACCTTTTATTTATCTATAAATGATTATTTAGTCAAAACTAGTTTCACTGCATCCAAACACTAGGAACTCTATGTGACTACAACATCAATAAACCGATAACCAAAACTGGTACTGCTAGTCTTTAAATTATCTATAGAGGATTATATACAGTCAAAACTAGTTTCACTGTATCCAAACACTAGGAACTCGTTATATGTGGCTACAACATCAATAACCGATAACCAAAACCGGTACTGCTAGTCTTTAAATTATCTATAGAGGATTATATACAGTCAAAACTAGTTTCACTGTATCCAAACACTAGGAACTCGTTATATGTACTGCTAGTCTTTAAATTATCTATAGATGATTATATAGTCAAAACTAGTTTCACTGTATCCAAACACTAGGAACTCGTTATATGTGGCTACAAAATCAATAACCGATAACCAAAACCGGTACTGCTAGTCTTTAAATTATCTATAGATGATTATATAGTCAAAACTAGTTTCACTGTATCCAAACACTAGGAACTCGTCATAACTCATATGTGACTACAACATCAATAATCCAATAACCAGAACCGTTACTGCTAGTCTTTAGATTATCTATAGATGATTATTTACTCAAACTTAGTTTCACCGCATCCAAACACTAGGAACTGATTATATGCAACTGCAACGCCAACAATCAGATAATCACTTTCAAAACGCAATGCCAAACACCAATTTTACAAACAATGATGATTCATATCTTTCAGGTGATCAGGGAAAGAGGCACGCAGAGCTCAAATGGCACACTCGCTTAAAAATCATCAAAGGAATCGCACAAGGATTAGCCTATCTACACACCGAGCTAGCAAATCTAAACTTACCTCACGGAAACCTGAAGTCAAGCAACGTCCTCCTAAACCCTAACTTCCAGCCACTACTCGTAGACTTCGGTATGAGCCACATGATCAACACGAATCAAGCAGCAAACGCGTTAACCGCCTACAAAGCACCCGAAGCAGCTAAAACTCACCAACTATCACACAAATCCGACGTTTATTGTCTCGGAATCATCATTCTAGAAGTCCTAACAGGTAAATATCCATCACAATACGTTAACAACAACCAAGGCGGTACAGATCTAGTACAATGGATCAAATCAGCGATGTACGAACAACGAGAGGTAGAACTATTAGATCCGGATATCACCGGATCGAGTAAATACATAGGAGAAATGAAAAAACTGCTACAGATCGGTGCAAATTGCACCGAAAGTGATCCAGAAGCTCGGTTAGGGCTTCCGGAAGTGGTTAATCGCATCGAGAATATTCAAGGTGGAGATGAGAAAACGATTGCGATGTTTTCGTCGTTTGAAGACGGTTACGATGATGCAGCGAGTACGATAACGGATTCTTCTTACGTATCGATGGTAGGTGAATCGAGAATTAATAATAGTGAACAGGTTCAACGGAACAATGCGGTTACGTGAAGTAAGAGGATGTTATTTTGTGAAAAGAATTGTAAAGTGTAAATACCTTGAGGTTATTGAGCTCGTGTTGTAGCAACTATGGCTTCGTTCTGGTTTTCGAGCAACAATGGAAGCTGCCGGAATATGCTCCGATGTGAAGAAGAAGACCGGCCGGCTAGGGGAATTTGGTTTTGTAAGATTTTGAGTTATGAATAGGCGATAGTGAATGTTGTGAAACGGCATAAACGTTACGATTTTGAAAAAAATTCGAATGTGACCTTTTGTGTGGTTTGAATGAAAATTCAAACTTAAAATTTATGTGTTGTTACCGTTAATATTTTGTTTGGTTACGGTCGACTTTAAATTATTATTACATGAAATCCAAACAAAAACACATAAATGATTTTTTTTAGTTAAATAATGAATTTGGCTTTTCACTTGAAATAGTGGGGTTTAAATTATGTGGGTTGCCACGGGGAGAGACCTGATCGGTTTTGAGGCACTTCATATGACAAACGAAATAAAAAACCAAAAAATACAGTCATAAAACGTACTCGAAATGTGGGAATACAAAAGTATCCAATACGAGACCATTTGGTAAAGGCACATATTTTTTTAGGAGAGGTCGCAAATTCAAATCTAGACAAGGGATGTTATTTAAATAAATGGTGTAGTAGTGTAAGAGCAAGCTTTATCCTTCAAAAAAACTAAAGTATCCGGAGTGATGAGATCGAGCATGGGAGAGGGGTGCGTGTGCAGCACCAGCCACATATATGTGTGTATACTGAAAGAAGACCGATCCGAGATAGCCAATCTCTCAAATAACAAACTTGTTGAATGGGTTAGGCTTCAAAAAACAAGACGAAGAAAATTTATTTATATACCAATTTTAATATGTTTTCATTACTAAAACTCTAGGCCTTATAACGGCTTAAAGAAACATAGAGTAGTAGGAAACATAGAAACAAAAACATGGACCCGTTGGCTACCCAGTAGCCACTAACTCAAATACCAAAATAAGCAACTCAACAAAATATGGTAAATTTGATTTTAATAATCCAAACACATCACTATTGGCTGACAATAATTGCAACTTAAAAAGTTTCCTATTTTCTTCCACCAGCCTTTTCTCCTTTTCTAGTTGGGGTCTAACCAAATTGGTTTTGTTTTTGTTTTTTGTTTTTTTTTTTTTTTTTTTTTTTGCTTTATAGAGGTATCAGTTATAACTAAACACCCATGTGCTTTTGAATGTTTAATTAGATTGTATCATTTCATAATAAATTCTGGATTCATAGACAAACTCAAAATATTATGTTTATTTTATCAAAAGTTAAAATTTGATTGATTAGAGTTTTAAGTCTTGAAGATTTTTATTAGAAAAATTTATAAGTTGATCACGTTTATTTAACAATCTAAGGCCCTGTTTGTTTACATCTTATTTGCCTCTTAATACCACATGTCTGACTGAGTCAGATTTCAGACCGTTTGTTTCACCCCTCTTAAAGCTTACCCAACCTCTTATTTACCACTGACCGAGTCATACATTATATGAAGTCTGACTAGAAACTTTCCAAAAAAAATACCCTAAAAACTCCAAGCCACTTTTTCTCCCCTCTTCTACTCATGCGTCTCTTTCTTCCCTAGGGTTTTTTTCCTTTCCAAATCTACAACAATCTGTTACAAAGGAAGCATCAAAGGTATGTTCTAATCACTTTATTCGAATTTTAATAGCTGATTTTGTTGATGTTGTATGTAATCGCATGTATTCTGTTTGTTCTTCGATTTTGAGTTCATCTATCAACCACTCACAAACACTCTCACCCTCTTACGAGATCCAGCCACCACCGAAACCCCTGATTTTCGTAGATCCAGCCACCACCGAGATCCAGCCACCACCGAAACCCCTGTTTGGGGCGTCTTTTTTTTTTCAATTTGGGTTTTTTTTTTTTTTGTTAGTATCTTCTTGTTTCAATTAATTGCACAAAGTCTTGAAACCGGTGGTGGTGGTTGGATGAATAAGTGGAAAGAGTAGTTTACAGTTTATAGTGCCATATGCAATAATTTGGGTCTTTGTGATGCATTATTAAACTTTGTTTTCCTGTTTTAGTTGCTGCTGTTCGATCTTGTCCAAGAAACTACTAAAATGACATTTAAGTGAACATTTCATACTGTGACACCTATATGTATTAGCCTTTTCCATTATTGATCGTTAGGACTCTATTATGTTCCTCCCTCTTTGTTAGGTGTAATTTCATTTATTATCCTTATGATATCAACTTGAATCTCACAGCAAGTTTTGTGTTATGAGGTACGGTTTATTTATATCCTCTATTATATATATATACACATACACATAATGTCAAAACCAAATACAAACAGATTTATCAAACTAAACATATGGATAACTAGAGTAATAATAACTTATTACTCTTGTTCAAACAGGTTTGAGAATCACATGGTTTTTAATGTTGTTAATTAGTTAATCTCACCAAAACGATACCTTAGGCTACTCGGTATGGTTGATGTACTAGTTAGATACTTACTAAAGTTGATGTTCGGTGTTTAATTATTTAATTAGAGTTGTTTTTTTATCAATTGGTAGATTCTACTAAAGAAATGGCTGAAAGAAAGATTAGGATTAATTGGAAGCAAGAAGGAGTCGGTAAAACCTTTCTAGAATCATGTATTCATGAAATTGCACTTCATGGACGTGAGGGTAGTAGCCTGAAAGCAATTTCATGGAAGAGAGTTGCTGAAAAATTGAAAATAGAACATGATTTTATAGTGGATCAAAAACAAATGAAGAATCGCTATGATTACTTGAAATCAAAATTTGCAGCTTGGTCAAAGCTTAAGAACAAAACTGGAAATGTTTATAACCCTCAAACAAACACCTTTAACTTAACGGAAGAGGAATGGCAACTTGAGAGCAAGGTATTTCTTTATATATACACACATATATATTTCCCCCCACCAGGTTTTTAACCTTCCCTTAAATTTGATGTAATTGTTTATCTAGTTTTTTTATTTAATAGTTTTGATACTAACATTTGCAGACAAATATTACCTTTGCGATGCCGCATACACCAACACTCGTGGGTTTATGACTCCCTACCGTAATACGAGATATTGGTTAGCCGATTTTCGACGACAACGTGCATTGACTAAGGAAGAAAAGTTCAACCATGCTCACGCACAACTCAGAAATGTGATTGAGCGCGCATATGGTGTTTTGAAGGCAAGATTCCCAATCCTAAAACAAATTGCCCCCTTTTCATTTTCGATACAAATAGACATAGTGATTGCGTGTTTCGCCATCCATAACTTTATAAGGAAATGGAATATTCATGATCAGTTATTTGTGGTGTACAACGAGAACACTTTTTTTGGAGAAATGCAACAGGAGGAAAGTGATGGCCAGTCTGTTCACGACATGGAATGGGGCTCACAAGGCATTGATTATATGACTACTTTGCGTGACGAGATAGCTACTCAATTAATGTCAAATGCTTAAAACCAAAATTGTACGCGAGTTATTAATTTCTACTTGGATTAGTATGTTTTCAAGAAGGATTTATGTGTAATTTGGATTTTCTATGATGGTTTGTATTTTTTTTCTTTAATAATTATTCATTATTAGGAGTTATGACCAAACAGATACATTATACTCAGCAAGAAATAATTCAGAAGGGTAAAATCGTCATTGTACACAGTCATTTAGAGATCCAACCAAACAGACTTAAACTGGTTCAGCACTTACTGGTTCAGACCTCTTATTCTTTCAGCACTTATTCATTCAGAAGTTGCCAAACAGCCCCTAATATTTTTACCGACTGAATCCTTATTAAAGGCAAAGAATCGCACAAACAAACTACTAAAATAATTGAATCAAACGTAACCGTTTTACATAAGTTTGTGAATCAAATTATTAAAAACCCCTAATGTTGAAACTAAGTACTTTCTGGCCGGTCAAGACAGCTAAATGAATCAAGAGTAAACTTCCATTTTGCTCCATGTGGTTTGGTTGTTTTAATGGTTTTACCCGACTCTTAATTCAGTTAAATCATTCAGCTAAGGGTAGTGTTATTTCAGTAATTTTATATATAAGTAATTAATTATTTATATATAACTAGGATTACGACCCGCCGCAATGCGGCGGGGATTCTTTATTTATAACTAAGTCGATCTACGACCCACACGTTATGTTAAACCTGTCAAACGGGGTAAAAATAGACGATGTAAAAACGTTCACCCACACGCGCACGTTGCGTCGTGTTAACTCGCAAAATTTAGAACGAAACGTAAAAACTTTAAGCCAAAGACGCACGCTGTGATGTGTTAAGTCACAAAATTTAGAACCAAGCATAGAGCGCAAAATTTGCGGAAAATGAAAACTATAAAGGACCAAAGTTGAAAGTAAAAAAAAGTTATGAGGATAGATTGTAAAAGATAAAAAGTTTTGGGTTAAAAGTAAAAAAAATAGTTTTGGGTTAAAAGTAATTTATGAAATACTTTTGGGTGAAAAGTAAAAAAAATCAATTTTTTTTGGAAAACCCCCAAAGCCAACGTTACGACAACCATATGCATAACAATTTTTTCTTTGAAAAATCCCCAAAGCACACCCCGCGTTGCGGCGGGGCGTAAAACGGTGTCAGATAGTACTAATGTCACACAACCGTTATCGACAACCAACACTGACTCGACCTATAATATGCGTATTGCGACGAACCTGCCAAACATGGAAAAATAGAGGTAAAAACGTTGAACCACACATGCACGTTGCGTCGTATTAACTCGAAAAATTTAGAACTATACGTAAAACGAAAATTTGCGAAAGATGAAAAGTATAAGTGACAAAAGTTGTGAAGTTAAATTGCAAATAATGAAAAGTTTTGGGTTAAAGTTAAAAGGGTTATTGGATTTCATCACCCCTAACTATTGGCTATTAGCCGCTGCCACCCCCAACTATCACTTTAACGCCCGCCACCCCTAACTTAACACTTAGTTTTTTCTGTCACCACATCGTTAACTGATCACTAACTTTTGAGCTTATTACTATATTTTTCGTGGTGTCCAAAGATCCCTAAAACCTTCCTAAGATCCCTATGACACCCCCAAAAGTATAAAACAGGATCAAAAGTTAGTGTTTAGTTATCGACGTGGTGACAGAACACACTAAGTGTTAAGTTGGGGGTGACGGACGTCAAAGTGATAGTTGAAGGTGACAGCAACCAATAGCCAATAGTTAGATGTGAGAAAATCCAATAACCCAAGTTAAAAAAACAAATTATGTAGGGTTAAAATTGGAAAAGGTACAAACCTTTGGGTTAAAACTAAAAAATCAATTTTTTTTTGGAAAACACCCAAAGCACAACTTACAAGTCCTTATGCACAAAAAGTTTGCTAATTTATATAGGTTTTAATAACATCTCTTTCTACTCCTCTCTACATAATTAAAACCCCTTCTCTCTATACCTTCTTTGCACCATCCACCACCCACTACCACCACCACCACCACCACCGCCACCATCATCGCCACCGCCATCACCACCCCATTCCCTTCCAAATGATCAGAACCACCCAAAATCAGCATTTGAACCCCCATAACCAGCATTTGAAAATTGACCCGTAGCTTGCCGACCATGAACCATCTTTAAGTTAGTTGAAACCGCTTCTTTTAGACTACCAAGAAATCCAACCTCATTGTTGGTTAAGTTCATTCGGTTCTCACGACAAAACTGATTAGTGAGCCCATTATTGTTACTCTGAAAACCCATAAAGCCAGCATCTAAAGTTTTACTCCAAGCCCAAGCCATATTTAACTCATTTGAAGCTGTTTCTTTTAGCTTATCGGAACTATCTCTGCTGCCTGCTTGAGATCTAGATACAGATTCTTCAGTACCTCCAATTCGAAGACTCAAAAAACCATTATCCCCAAAATTTCCTTGAATCCCACTTTGACTTTGAGTGAAACCGGCATCGTTTCGAGTGTGAATAGGTTGATTCACAGATTGTTGACCTCAACTCATGTTCCAGTCAGGTATTGATAAAACTCGTTGAACATTTGTGTTTACAGTATTGGAACTCATGTTTATTTGAGGATTCTGAAAGCTGTTTGAATTTGTCGAATAACCGCTAGGGTTCGCAACAGTTTCAGGTAACTCTTGTGAAAGAGATCGATGAAAATCCTCCAAATTGGCGTATGTGAGGGACAACAGGGAATCGAAAGAATCTTCATCAACGTTTCCGTCAAGAATAGTAAGGTGGCGATGATGGCGGCGGTGGTGGTAGTGGGTGGTGGATGGTGCAGAGAAGGTATAGAGAGGGGATGGAGAGGGGAGTTTTAATTATGTAGAGAGAAGTAGAGAGAGATGTTATTATATATAAATATTTAATTACTTATATATAAAATTAGTGAAATACCCCTACCCTTAGTTGAATGATTTAACTGAGTTAAGAGTCGGGGAGCAAAATGGAAAAAAAAACATGGTAAACTATTGGAGTAAAATGGCTATTTTTAAAGGATTTGGGCAAAACTATTAAAACGACCAAACCACGGGGAAGAAAACAGAAGTTTACTCATGAATCAATATGAATACAAAACAAAGCAATAAAATTAAAACTTATGAAAACAAATATAACTCTCTTCAAATCATTTCACACCAAAAATAAAACAAAGTTTTTTTATCCTTTGAACTGCACCTGAAGAAACACAAGTCTAATCTGCAAGGGATAGACCTTAATATTCAACCGAGTGGGTTAATCTTCTGGTCATCGTGAGCTTAAATCCGAATGATCTCATATGCATAAATAACACCATGAGACTCATCACGAGAAGAAGAGGTGAAAGTTTATCTCGTGACCACCCTCTAGCGTGAGAATAAGTGTTGTTCTTCCAGAGAAAGCAATGTATAGAATGTGAGTAAAGAGAGCATGATAGGAATCCTTAAACCTTTGGAGAAGTGTTGTATTTATAGCCGATGAGAGGTTGAAGAAGAAGAGGGCTGATTGGACGAGGTGTCGTTGTTATGGAATATCCGTTTGCTCTCCTTTGTCGTGGTAATTAGTGCCCACAGAGGTGGGAGCATGTCCGCACGCCGTGATTGGCTACACGTCACTTTATGGATGTACGTCTTATCTCGTCTGCCATCGGCTATTAGTGGAGGTTAAGAGGAGGTGAAACGGCGCATCCTAATTTGACACACGTCATTCTCGTTTGTACCTTTTATCCCCTTCACGATGGCACCAGGGGCGTACACCACCTTATGCCCAAGGTGGGCGGGCGCACCCCTTGAAAATTTTTGTTCGCACCCCTTGAATTTAAAAAAAAAAAATACAACCTAATTAACTTTCCACTTAACTAATTAACTTTCACTTAACCCAATTAACTTTCTCTTAACCTTTAGCTTAATAAACACTCCATAACCCAAACCCAACCCAATTAATAATATAATTTGAACTAAAATATAATAACCCAACCCACCGTCCTTTCCCCTTCTCTCATCCCGCTCTTTGTTTTGTGATCCCAGTCCCACAACACCAACAACAGTGCACAACAGGTCTTCATCAGGCAGGAGCAACAACTTCGGATTCCGCCGGAGAATAGTAAATTATGGCCACCAAACTCACGAAAACATCTTCATCACTCTTTCCAGGCATGGTTCGATTATTTTGTTATTTTCTTGTTTTATTTGGATTTTTATGAGAAATAAAATTGTTAAAAATGTTTGAAATTTTAGTTGTTTTATTGTTTTTTGAAACTTTAGTTGGCTGATTTTGTTGTTTTAGTTAAAGTTTAGTGTGTTTAAATGGTTAGTTACAAGGAATCAACAAGTAAAACTAGGGCTTGATTTTAAAGTTAAAAATCATGAAGTCTGGTGATGATTGTTTAAGTGTTTAGTGTTAAAAATTAGTTGTATATGTTATACATAGAAAGACTTGTTTAGAAAAGTAGCTCTAAACGATGTTTGTATAGATTTTAAAAAATAAAAACACGTAGGGCGACATTTTAAATATGTTTGTAAGGATGTTTGACGTGTTTTGGATGATTATATAAATTTTAGGTTGATATTCTTTTGTTTTACATGACCCCAACCCGACCCGAACCAGCCTGATACGGCCCGATATGAACCGAACTTTTTTTCATATACCTAAAATCTTTAAAATTATTCCGCACCTCCATGAAAAAAATCTTGGGTCCGCCACTGGATGGCACATCGTGGGAATTTTCTGGTACAGTAGCTAGTGGGCGCCGATTGGTTGCAGGTCCTATTCACCTTGTATTATCCGTGCTCGCGAGCGTAGCTTGCGGTGGATTGTTGCGACCAGCTGAATGTTTTTTGGATTAAGTTTAAGTATGGTCTTGGGCACGCAAGGGCTTTGTCACGACCCGCCAAGCGGTCAGGACTTGGCTTGGGAGAAATAACAAATCTTTTAATAATGTCGATACGGGTATTATAAAGATGCTGGAGCACATTAAGGAAGAAGAGACTCATTGGTGGATGATTAAAAGGTCGAAGGTTGCAGGGGTGACTCAGGAGAAGTGGTATAGATTTTGGTTAGGTGGCTGTTGGGAGGGGGTTCTATTGGTTCGGTGGCCCCTGGTCCCTTTTGTTTTGTTGTTTGGTAATTGGTGGGGGAGTTTTTTGTGGGTTGGGTTGGTTTTAGTTCCTTGTTAAGCTAGCTGCCTTGTATTTTCCTGTTGGTTTTTTTTTTGGTGAAGTAAAGCTTTGGTTGTTCAAAAAAAAGCTAGACAATTTTAATACGTTCATGGCATACTAACGGTTGGTGATTGGTGAAGTTAAAGTAAAGTTATAATTTTCTTTTGATTTTTCTAGTGATAAGAACTTATCTGAACCGACATATTTTTAATTTTTGGAAAAATAATTGGATGATAATATAAAGAAATAGTGCTTGGAAGTAATGAATAAGATTGCAATAAGCAGCTGTACATCACACGTGCACAGCGGATTCAGAGAGATACTGTCCACGGCCTCGTGGAGTAGCAGAATCTAAACTGGACCCTAATTAATTTGACAACTAATACACTCGATTAACCTATGTTTACATTCATGTGGGATCATGAATATTATTATCATAATAACAAACAATATGATGTCATATTCTTCTTTATCACGAAATGATATTATTCTTTTATCATAGTTAAGGTGTAATGATTCTCTTGTACACAATGCAAACGTGAGAGCTTGTTTGATAATCTCTTCTGCTAAAAGCATTCACATTTATATTTTGAAAATGGTTGTGAGTGGAAGAGAGAAAAAATGTAATATTAAAGTTATTAATTTTTTTTAACTAAAATGAGAGGAAAAAAAATAGTAATTTTAGTATAATATAGGGTAAAAATTGGGGGGGGGGGGGGGGGGGGTTGGATGTGAATGCTCTAAGTCATCAAGATACCTGAATGATTAAGAGGTAGCATCTGAATTAGTTAGCATGTGTTTTTAAGTTGTGAATGCTCTAAGTCATCAAGATACCTGAATGATTAAGAGGTAGCATCTGAATTAGTTAGCATGTGTTTTTAAGTGAACCAAACATATTCTAGCTCTAATCAATTCTGATGTGATCTTTATATCATTAAGAGTTTATCAAACAGACCATAAAATGGAACACTGTTTCATCTAAAGTTTAAAATAATTATTTATAAGAAAGTTGGAATTTGGTGATAATAGCTAGGGTTGCGAGGATGACTGTAGTGGTGGCAAATGACGACAATTATGGTAAGGGTGGCAATGGTAGTAGTTGTGACGAGGGAGTAGCAAACTCCACTTCCTTATTAGTTCTTCATAATCTAGATGGAACATCCATTTCTTTACTTGAAAAAATTTAGGATATTCACTCTAAGACTGTGTTATGGGAGTCGTTGGGGTACCACGTAGGCGGTCGTTGGGCGTTGTACAGCGTCATAGACGGGTACCATTAAGGGTGCAGGGGTGGGGCATTGGTGTTCTAGTAGGCGTGGGGCGAGAGATGGTTAATGATGCAGGTGAGGCGATGGTGATGCTGAAAGGTAAGGGGACGTTGAAGTCGTGGCCACCACAACAAATCTTACATGTTGTGAAATATGTAAGTATAATTATATCTACGTGACACCTACAATGTTTTTTGAACAATCGTTAAATCAAAATACCGTCTAATCTTGCACTTGCAAGAATTTAAACCCATACCTATGAAGAACAAACACTAAAACATGTAACGTCTGCATAATGCACTTTTTTTTTTCATTTTCCAGATCACCAAAACAGCCTAATTCATTTTATTGTTCATAGAATCAGTAATACAAGTTAATTTATTGTTATAAATACGTACTTATAAAAATAAAAATCTTTTCTATTATGAATGTAAATCTTATTTTTTTCAAAAATGCTTAGCTGTGAATTACCACCACTCCACATGCAACATTTATAATAAACATTATACCTTCATTAAAAAATCTATTTTAAAATCGTAACAAATTCCCTCGACTTATTTAATCCAGAATGATTTTGTATTTTAGTTATTTTCTTAATCCCTCTCACATCGAAACAAATTATACATTTTGCCTCTCACATCCAACTCTCTTCCCATATTTAAAAAAAAAAACTTTCTCCATCAATCATCACCGTCATGGAACCGCCGGAGAATGACATCATCACCGCCGAACAAATCATCCTCCGGTGGGACACCACGGCGTCAGAAGCCGCCGGAGTCCGAATGATATTCGAATCCGATCGCGAAGAAGTTAAACGTTACTTACAAGCCGTAGATCAAATTCTAGTATCCATCAACTCACCAACACTTTCAGACGATCATTCAAACAAACTCAACAACGCAATCCAGATCGCAATGGCTCGTCTCGAAGACGAGTTTCGCAACATCCTCATCACAAATTCAACTCCTATCGAAACCGAAACGAGCAACGAATCGATCTCTTTCACTCCAAAAACCACTCCGAGAACCAGCAGTTGCCGGAGCGATTCACCGGAGAAAAACGATATCAACAACACAAACACAAAGAGAGACGATTCCATTTCCAGAATCAGTTCCGCTTCGTTTACAGATCGTAACGAACGGAGTGTAACGTTCGCTAGCTGTAGATCTATGAACAGCATTCGCGAACAAGATCTGTTACCGCCAGAAAGCATTGCAGATCTCCGTTGCATCGCTGAACGTATGATCGCTGCTGGTTACTACAGAGAGTGCGTTCAGGTGTACGGAAGCGTACGTAAATCCGTTGTTGACGGAAGCTTCAAGAAGCTCGGTGTTGAAAAACTCAGCATAGGCGATATTCAACGACTTGAATGGGAGGCGTTGAATGCTAAAATCGGTAAGTGGATTGTAGCTGCAAAAGCGTGCATAAGAGTACTTTTCGCTAGCGAAAAGAAGCTCTGCAAACAAATATTTGAAGATCTCGGATCAACGGCTGTAGATGATGCATGTTTCATGGAAACGGTTAAATCTCCGGCGAATCAGCTGTTTAATTTCGCTGAAGCGATTAGTATCAGCCGGAGATCACCGGAGAAGCTGTTTAAGATATTAGATTTACACGATTCGTTACTCGATTTGTTGCCTGATATTGATGATGTATTTGATTCGAAACTAGCCGAATCGGTTAGAATTCAGGCACCGGAGATATTATCCAGACTAGTAGAGGCTGCTAGAGGAATGATATCCGAGTTTGAAAATGCAGTGCTTCGAGAACCTTCTAGGGTTCCAGTTCCTGGAGGTACAATTCATCCGTTAACTAGATATGTAATGAATTACATAAGCTTGATTTCGGATTACAAGCAAACCCTAGGTGAATTGATTGTTTCGAAGCCTACAACCGGATCACGACACTGTGATTCTGGTGCTCCGGATATGGATTTCGATGAGCACGAAGGGCGATCGCCGTTTGCGCTGCATCTAATTTGGATTATTACACTGTTGCATTCGAATCTAGAAGGAAAATCTAAACATTACAAGGATAATTCATTGGCTCATTTGTTTATCATGAATAATGTTCATTACATTGTTCAGAAGATCAAAGGTTCGTCGGAGTTGCGGGAGATGATTGGTGATAATTATTTGAGAACTCTTACAAGGATTTTTCGGCAGGCGGCTACAAACCACCAACGCGCAACTTGGATAGGGGTGTTGCATTGTTTGAGAGATGAAGGGTTACACTCAACTGGAAGCTTCTCATCTGGTGTTTCTAAGAGTGCGTTGAGAGCGCGGTTCAAATCGTTTAATGCCATTTTTGATGAAGTTCACAGGACTCAAGCGTTATGGTTGATACCGGATGAACAACTTCGTGAGGAGCTAAGGATTTCGATTCTGGAGAAGCTAAGCCCAGCGTACCGATCGTTTCTTGGGAGATTCAGGAATCATATTTCTGATAATTATATCAAGTACACTGTGGAGGATCTTGAAAATGCTGTGTTGGATTTGTTTGAAGGAAATCCTGTTTCTCAGCACTCTAGGAGAAAATCACATTGAGAGAAACCAAGAGAAGTATTTGTAGGATACCACGTAGTTGCGCGTTGAATACAAAACCGGTTTTAAGTAGAGAAATCGAGAACCGCATAATACACTTGTATGAAATGATTTGCTTATTTAATGGGAGAGGGGAAGTGAGTGAGATAGGATTTACATAATTTTATTACGCATTAGAGTTGAAGCAAAAAAAAAAAAAAACAAGTGTTTATGTGGTTCTTATAGTTCTCTGTTTATTGTTGTTATTTTTATGTATTGAAGGACTACTATACCATTCTTTGATATTCTTTTGGTATAAAAAGAGGTGACTTCTCACATGTAACCTGTTGTTTGTTCACCTCTACATTCATTTTTTTTTTTTTTTTGTTAAATCAACATGCATAAGGTTACTTGCTTCTTGCATTGCTAATCTCTTCTTCATATTGTGTTGATAAGAATTCATATCTACAAATTTGGAATGGATTGACTAATGATCTGGTCTGACTCAACCGAATGGATCAACCACCCTTTCTACCCCACGGGATGTTTTATAAATTGCGTTTTTGAGATAATCGATGGCATGTATGCCACCTTCTCGAATGTATCCTCTTGATAGCGATTACATCACATGATCGTAATGGTAATCGTCGTCTTCCTCCTAGATAAACCAAATTGATTTTCAGGATCCCAAATCGTCAAATAGTGGATCTAGAGACACCTACGCGTGATAAATAATTTATATCTAACGGTAGAAATATAAGGTATGCCTCCCATTGTTGTAACGTTGATTATTCATTTATCCATCTTTTAACAATAGGTTTATAGAAAATTTTAAAATATGTGAAAACTGCTAAATATGAAAAATATGTTGAACAAAAAGATCCAAGTACTAATAGATAGGGAATTAGATGCACGGAATTACAAATACTATTTGAGTTTGTGTTAGATTATGTCACCATTATTCGTCATAAAATGGCATTTTTTGATGATACGCGAGTGAGATATTTGTTACCTCAACAAGTCAGGTATCACTTGCATTCAAGTTTATTGATGAAAAGAAAGTGAGCAAAAGTATGCATCCAAATATCACATGACAAGACACATTTCTACAGAGCCAAACTCTAAGTTGTAAAAGAACTCACGAGACAAGTACACCATTTAGACACAAGGTCGAGCAAAAGCTTAGTTGGGCTGGCACGTTAATAAATTATCTACAAAATACATGGAAGAAACTACAAAATTAGTACAGACAATCAGGTGAAATTCTTATTCCTAACTTCAAACCAACTTGAACAAGCAATTTACAAAAATCCGGACTTTATATCATTTACACCAAATTTTAGTGGTTTTGATTCCTGGCTCACTTGGGATTGCGCCTCTGCTAGCTCTCTTACTGTTAAAATATAAATATGGTATCTATTCAATTCAATATTTTTTTATTTTATTTTTGTCTCATATTCATATTTTCTGTTTCTTTTTCCAAGGTCTTTTTTTTTTTCCTTTGGGCCCAAGTCAAAAAAGTCCTTTGGGCTCAAGTCAAGTCTGCGTGGGATTCATGTGTGGTAGGGTTATTAACATTATTTATTTAAGGCGCTGCATTAGGGCATGTATACATCCGACCATTGCTGCTGTCATTGATCCTATTCAGCTAAAACAACCGAAGATCAACATCTCTCACGCATTCTATTCTCTCTCTAGAACATTCCAACCGGTTGGTTCTGTGCTTGTTCGAGAGTCTGATCGCTTGCAGCTAAAAGTTCCGGCCGTTTTCTGCTGTTTGTCTGTCTTCGCAGCCGTGGTTTAATCATCACATTAAGCAGATTATCTGTTGATAATCTGCTGTGTTTAGTCCTGATTTGCGGCAATTTGCGGACAAGTTATCTGCTGTGTTTTAGTCCTGATTTGGAGCAATTAGCAGACAAGTTAACTGCTGTGTTTTAGTTTTGATTAGCGGCAATTAGCAGACAAGTTAACTGCTGCGTTTGGTTCTTTTTTACGGCACTGAAATATTGTTTTTACATAAATAAAGTTTGTGCCTGATATTCTGTTTTTGACATGGTATCAGAGCCATAAGTGGCTCTTGGGTGATTCTTTTTCCGCTGCTGCTTCTGTGGAGCTATAAATCGAAATTTGTGTGGTTCAAGGGAATCTTAGAAGCCTTGGTGGTTCTCTGATTCTACCGATTCCAGATTGTCCTCGTATTCTCGGATTTCGTGAAGCTGTGATCGGTATTTGATTTTCTTAGCTTATAATCAGACTTGTAACCCTAAGTGAAGGTTACGAGTCTGGTTACGGGAGTTTATACGCATCCACTGTGAGATCGTTCTTTCTCTTGTGACAACTGTGCTCTGTAATTGATGTATAATATAAAACAATGTCAATTATCAATAAAACAATGTGCTTTGGTGTTATTATATGTGTTTGGGTGTTTTATTATGTGTGTATTTGTGTTTGATGATTTTACAATTTGATTCGATTCTGATTTCAAGCTTTAAATCGCTTTCTGGAAGGTTATACGCAAACTGGTGCGTAAACGCAGTCAGTATAACGCAACACTCCGGAATAGTGACATAGGCTTAAAATACCTTAAATAACCTCCACATAACTTAGAAATAAGCTTTGGATGGTTTGGTGTGTTGAAATCAAGTTTGTTCGATCACAGGGACTAATTGTGTCAAACTGCGAAACTATACCGATTTGTATAGTAACGAACATTCCAGAACTTGATCATAAGTTAAACATACCCCAAACATCCTTTACATAGCTTAGAAATAGGCTTTGAGGGGTTCGGTATGCTAAAATAAACTTTATTGATCAATAGGGACTAAAAGCGTCACAAAGTGCACAAGTTTGCATTTTCGCGCATATCTTACGTTCTGAATATATCCGGACATCCAAAAATTTATGTAATCATTAAAATATTTTATTTTAGTGATTGGCATGATAAAATTCCATTCGTCGATTAATTTGGATCGTTTTTGCGTTCGTTACGACTTCCGTCGTAATTAACATAGAATAACGCAACCGTACGACCAAATGAACCGACATCCGAGATGTTTTTGAGCATGTTTCATGTTTCCTATACTTTAACTTCATTTTAGAGCCTTGAAATGAGGTTAACGGGGTTTAAACGCTTTGAAAATGGCTTAAACGGGCTGCATGGACCATTTCTGCCATTTTTGAAACTTTTCTGAATCTGGCACCTGGTGGCGCTGCCCGAGCACCAACTGCCTCTCCCGTGGCGCGACGCGAGCACCTTATCTGGGCAGAAAACTTGAGTTTCAGCATTTTTCAGCAATGGGATTGAACTTGGGGGTCTTTTTTGTAACTTTTGCAAAACCTTGAGCTGGTTTTCGGCCCCCATTGTATTCTAATACCATGTACCCACATGTATGGCCAAGATTACACCCTCAAAACACATGGAATGATCCTATTGATCCTAACTTCCTATAAATAGCAAGCTTCCTCATTTGGGTTTTTCACACCTTGATTCAACTTCTACTCTAAATTGAGGTTCTAACACCTCATACCTGAGTAACTTTGAATCAAAACACCTTCTTGGACCCTTTGTAAGTCCTCTTCTTGCTTGTTCTTGTATTTCAAGCATGAAAGTCAAACAGAGTTTGACTTTCAGCTTTGACCAGTCAATGGTCAACACAAAGTTCATTTGAACTTTGCAACGTGAGCGTAATCACGATGGTTATAGTCCCTTGTGACTATACCTACTGATTACCACGTTGACTAGGCATAGTGACGAGTCGTAGTTTCGGCCAAAATGCGTATTTATGCGTATTTTGTAACCAAACTACTCTTGGGGTATCAAAACCGTTTGTTTTGATATCAAAACATGTTTTCTAACTTAACTAAACATGTTTTAACATGTTTAGCTTTGTGTAGAGTCGTAAGTCAAGCGGACTAAACACCCGCTTACACTTTCAAACTCGACCCGTTTGGTCGATCATTAGGATCCGACCAAACATGTTTAATGACCATAATTGCATAGGGAATAACCTTCCGAGGTTATACCTTATGGTCACTTAGGTTTAATTAGTTGTATGATAGGTAATTTATATGCCTTAGGTAAATGACCAAAATGCCCTTTTCATGCATAATTGGTAATTAAGCATATGTAACACAAACTTTTGTCACTTAATTGATTATGCAACATGTTTAGGCATATAATACTTGTCATAGGAGTAGTTAGACGTCTCGAACGCGATTTGCGCGCACGACGCGTTAAAGTAGCGTAAGCTACCTTAATGGGTCGTGACGGGTCGAAAGCACTTAGGTTAGGTTCCGATTTAGGATGTAGGCTTTGTTAAACCATATCACATGAGTTCCAACACTCATTTGGTTTACAAGACCTCATTCTATTCGATCTTCCGATTGAGGTGTCAATTTATTTACTAGCGATTCGATTACTAGGTGCTGCTTGATTTCTCTGGTTTACTTGAGTTGTTGAAGTTCTTTTGATTGAGGATACTTTGCACTTCATGTGAGTACATAGTTCCCCTATTTTACTGTTTTCGATTGTTTTGGGGTGATTCATATGTATCAAAACGATTTTCGATATTATAACGATGATTTCAAAAACGATTAAGATGGTTTATACTAAACTAATAACGATTTCGATAATGTGAACGAACTTGTTGGTTGTAGTTACATAACGAATGATATTCATTAATTTTGGCTGAACCGACCAGTATTAGGTTATGGTACCATAGGATCTGACAAATTCCGTTATCAGACTGCACCCATGGTTATGTGTGGGTTAGGTGGGTAACGACTGAATCTGTGATTGTTAACTTACCCTTTGGTGGTTTGTTAATGCGAGAAGCGAGATAGTCGAGTCACGAAGGTTTGAATATTATTAGCGAGACGACCAAAAATAGTTTTCACAATTAAAACGAGAATGATTTAAACGAGTTAACGATTTGGAAACGATTTGAACAAGATTAAACGAGTTGGATAAACAATTGGTTTTTGGTTAAGTGTTTAGATAACGGGACGGGTGTAATGTGCTGAAAACATGGTAGATACGCCGCTGGTACTTCTTATATATAAGTGTTTTCAACACATTACATACCGTGGCGTTATTTAGTTCACTTGGGTAAACGATTTTGAAACGATGTCACATAACGATGTTTTCGAAAGGATATAAACCATACGAGTTTTATTAACGAGTTAATACGAGATGTTTTACAATTTGGTTACTAAAACAAATGTTTTTGGGTTAAGAATCATGGCTACGAGGTTTTATAAATTATAACCCGCTTGATTTGAGTTGGTTAATTTCGTTGCAATATTATACTCTTTTCAAAACAAGGTTTTTAATAAGGTATTGCAACATGTAAACTAGCCATGAATCCGACACTCCTATAAAACCTATGTGCTCGCCAGCATTTCTTTGCTGACTTTGTTTTTACATATGTTTCAGGTGATGTTGCTTGATGTTGATTACTAGGATGCATGAGTCACATAGGATCTGGACGAGGCCTTAGTGACATAATAACAGTGATAGTCAATATGTAACTCGTTTGTTTTGTGTTAAAACAATGTAAATTACTTAATGAATAAATAAAACGAAACTCTTTTTGTATCCATGGTTGTGAAACAATAATTCTGTTACAACATTCCCCGACGTTTCCGCCACGATTTGTTGTTTTACGTGGTCGGGGTGTGACATCTCTCCTTGTTTTAATTTTTTTTATTGCATTTATTGTGTCTTCTGTTTGGTTTTGTGCTACTCTTGACTGTTTGCTATGCCTGGTGATAATACTGTGATTACTACTGATAATATGACGTCTACTAGTGCTACTTTGATTAGCAAGATTGATGCTGGTGATCCATTGTTTCTTCATCCTAGTGATTCCGCAAATTTGACAATCGTTAGTGTTAAACTTAAAGGGTCAGAGAATTATAGAATTTGGTCAAATGCTATGTATCTTGCCCTGCAAGTTAAAAATAAAATAGGGTTTGTTGATGGTACTTGTCTTAGATCTACATCTGATGAAGTTTTAGGTAGACAATGGGGTAGGTGCAATTCTATTGTGCTTACTTGGATTCTTAACTCTGTATCTGAAGAATTATATCTTGGTCTTGTTTATTCTAAAAGTGCCTCTGATGTGTGGAAAGATTTAAAAGAAACTTATGATAACATAGATGGGTCTGTTGTGTTTAATCTGTATCAAAAGATTAACTCATTTAGTCAAAATGGCATGCATGTTTCTGAGTATTATCATAAATTGAATTGTATGTGGAAACAATTAGACCAGTTACTTGCTTTACCTGCTTGTTCTTGTGATGCATCTAAACAATTCAATGATTTTAATCATCTTATTAAGCTTATGCAGTTCTTAATGGGTCTTGATAGTTCGTACCAGTCTGTGAGAACTAATTTGTTAACCAGAGAAACCCTTCCTTCTGTGAAGGATGCTTTTTCAATCATCTCTAGAGAAGAGTCACATCTTCATTCAAAAAATATTTCTGATAAAACTCTAAACAATGTTGTTGGGTTTGCTACTAAAACTAATCAAATTAATGAAACAAAGAAAAAAGGTGTTAGAATTCCTAATCCTAATCTCAAATGTTCTCATTGTAATAAGACTGGTCATACTATTGAAAAGTGTTTTGAACTTGTTGGCTTTCCTTCTTGGATGAAGTCAAAACCTGGTGGGAACAAGGGTAACAGGGTTAGTAATAATGTTTCTGTTGATACTACCGATACTTCTTCTGCTGTGAGTTCTCTAACAAATGACCAGATAGCCCAATTGCTTAGTCTCTTGAATGATAAATTTAAGGGTGATCCGCAGAGTAGTGGTTTTGCTGGTATGTGTGCTAATTCTGTTTGTCTAAATAGTTTTGTGGATTTGTCATCCAAACCTACTTGTGATTTTAAACCTGTTTACTGTTTTTCAAATTTTATTGATAATGGGAAAAAGGTAGGGTGGATAGTTGATTCTGGTGCTAATCAACACATGGTAATGACTGATGAGTGTCTGATTAACCAAAAGGATGTAACTCAATTTAACATTAAGGTTAAACATCCTAACGGAACTAGTGCCTTGGTAACTAAAATTGGTGATATTAAATTAAGTGACAAGGTTATTCTATATGATGTGTTTGTCGTGCCTGATTATTGTGTAAATTTGATTTCTGTTCATAAACTTGCTAGAGATTGTAAACTGATTGTTTCCTTTGATGAACATAAATGTTATATTCAGGATTCTCAAACAAAGAAAGTCCAGGTGACTGGTAGTCAGGTTGATGGTCTATACTTCTGTGGTAGTTCTTCTGTTTCTAGTAAGGTTTGTAATTCTAGTTGTGATATTAATCTTTGGCATGCTAGGTTAGGTCACCCTGCTGAACCTGTATTACATGTTCTTAAAAATGATTTAAATATTAAAACTGGTATTAAACTAGATCCTTGTGAGACATGTCATAGAGCTAAGCAGCATAGAGAACCTTTTCCCTTAAGTGATCATAAAACTAAGGAATTAGGAGATCTTATTCATCTAGATGTTTGGGGTCCTTATAGAGTTCAAAGTAGGGATAGTTTTAGATATTTTCTTACTGTCGTTGATGATTACACTAGAGCTATGTGGGTATACCTCATGAAGTCAAAGGATGAAGTGTTTTACAATATTAAGGGTTTTTATAATCTGCTTAAAACTCAGTTCAGTAAATCAGTTAAGATTTTTAGGAGTGATAATGGTACTGAATTTATAGATAAACAAATGAGTGATTTTTGTTATGAAAATGGGATTTTACATCAGACTTCATGTGTTCATACCCCACAACAAAATGGAGTAGTTGAGAGAAAACATAGGCATTTGCTAAATGTTGCTAGGGCTTTACTCCTTCAAGGTGGTTTTCTGCTTAAGTTTTGGTCTGAGTGTATTCTAACTGCTGCTTATTTAATTAACAGGACACCTTCATCGGTTTTGAGTGGGAAGTCTCCATATGAACTTGTGTTTGGTTTTGCTCCTGTTTTGGGTCAACTTAGGGTTATAAGGTGTCTTTGTTTCAGCATTGTGTTAAACAACTCTGATAAGTTTACCACACATGCTGAAAAATGTGTTTTAGTTGGATATTCAAATGAAAAAAAGGGGTACAAACTTTGGAGTTTAGATCAAAGAATTATGTTTTTTCTAGGGATGTTAGGTTTTACGAAACTGTGTTTCCTTTTAAAGAAAAGAAAGCATCTTCTGATCTTGATACTCCATCTGAAGTTAACATTCTTAATTTTTTTGATTTATCTGATTTAAACTTTACCCAAGGCCCTCAAGTTGACCCAACTCCCGATGATGAGAATACGCAAACTAGTACTTCAACATGTCATGGGTCTGAGCAGTCTGGAACTGATTCAGGGATTGCTTTAGGTAGGGCTATTAATCAGCAACCTAGCAATGTAGAATCAAATTCAGACAGGGCTGAGCATGACACTGAACATGAAGACAATAATGATTCTGAGGGAGATATTGGGGAACAAACTAGCACAGTTTTAAGGAGATCTTCTAGAAATGTTAAATTTCCATCTAAACTTGATGATTATGTGGTTGATGGAAAAGTTAAATATGGTCTAGAAAAGGTGTTAAACTATGCTAATTTGTCTGCTGGAAGTTTTTGTTTTGCTTCTGTGTTAAATAAAAGTTGTGAACCTAAAAATTATTTTGAAGCTAAAAATGATATTAATTGGGTTGATGCTATGAACTTGGAACTTGAAGCTTTACATAGGAATAAAACTTAGGAAATTGTAGACTTACCACCTAATAGGAAAGCAATTGGGTGTAAATGGGTTTATAAAATTAAAGATAAATCAACTGGTGAAATAGAAAGGTATAAGGCTAGGCTTGTTGCTAAGGGGTTTAGTCAAAAGGAAGGCATTGATTTCTTTGAAACATTTTCTCCAGTGGTTAAAATGGTTACAGTTAGATGTGTGTTATCTATGGCTGTTCACTTTAATTGGGAAATATATCAACTTGACATTAACAATGCTTTTCGATATGGTGACCTTAACGAAGAAGTTTATATGTGCTTGCTTGATGGTTATAGTTCTTCTTACGAGTCTAAAGTTTGCAAATTAAAAAAATCTTTGTATGGATTGAAACAAGCTCCTAGGATGTGGAATGAGAAACTTGTGTCAGTTCTTGTTGATCTTGGTTTTAAACAAAGTAAATGTGATCATTCAATGTTTGTTATGACAAAAAAACTCTGTTTTTATTGTTCTTCTTGTCTATGTGGATGATATTATCATAACTGGTAGTTGTTCAAAACAAGTTAATGAAATCAAATTTTTACTCAAATCAAAGTTTCTAATAAAAGATTTGGGAAAGTTGCAATATTTTTTGGGTATTGAAGTTGTAAGAAATACAACTGGTTTGTGTTTAACTTAAAGGAAATATTGCTTAGATTTACTTGCTGAATTTGGTATGACTGGTTGTAAACTAGTTAGTTGTCCTATCGAGGCAAATCATGTTTTGTCTCATCTTTGTGAAAAAGATAATCAACCTTTAATAAATATAACGGTTTATCAAAAAATTGTTGGAAAATTGATTTATCTTTCTCACACTCGGCCAGATATAGCATATTATGTGCATTATCTTAGTCAGCTTATGCATTCGCCTACTCAAGCTCATTTCAAAATTGCTTTAAGACTTTTAAGATACTTTAAAGGTGCTCCTGGGAAAGGAATTTTTTTTAAAAAGGAAGATACTTTAGATATAAAAGGCTTTTCTGATTCGGACTGGGCTATATGCCTAGGTTCTCGAAAATCTGTTACTGGTTTTTGTGTGTTTTTAGGAAGTAATCTTGTGTCATGGAAAAGTAAAAAGCGGTCCACCGTCTCAAGGTCTTCCGCTGAGGCTGAATATCGATCAATGTGTGCTGTTACATGTGAGGTTACTTGGATTTCAAATCTTTTAAGAGAGTTGAAAGTGGATGTTAAGCTTCCAGTTCAGCTGTATTGTGATAATACGGCTGCCATTTCCATAGCTGCCAACCCTGTCTTTCATGAGCGTACCAAACATTTTGAGGTTGATCTTTTTTTCTTAAGAGAAAAAATTGCTAAGGGAGTTATTCGGATATTTGGTGTCAAGTCAGAGGATCAAGCTGCTGATGTCTTTACAAAAGGTCTGTCTCCTGGTTCTCATGAAAAGGTTTGTCAACTTCTTCACATATTTGATTGCTTCAAATATTGAATTGAGGGGAGGTGTTAAAATATAAATATGGTATTTATTCAATTCAATTTTTTTTTGTCTCATATTCATATTTCTATTTCTTTTTCCGAGGTCTTTTATTTCCTTTGGGCCCAAGTCAAAAAAGTCCTTTGGGCTCAAGTCAAGTCTGCGTGGGATTCATGTGTGGTAGGGTTATTAACCTTATTTATTTAAGGCGCTGCATTAGGGCATGTATACATCTGACCATTGCTGCTGTCATTGATCCTATTCAGCTAAAACAACCGAAGATCAGCATCTCTCACGCATTCTATTCTCTCTCTAGAACATTCCAACCGGTTGGTTCTGTGCTTGTTCGAGAGTCTGATCGCTTGCAGCTAAAAGTTCCGGTCGTTTTCTGCTATTTGTCTGTCTTCGCAACCGTGGTTAAATCATCACATTAAGCAGAAAACCAGTTGATAATCTGCTGTGTTTAGTCCTGATTTGCGGCAATTTGAGGACAAGTTATCTGCTGTGTTTTAGTCCTGATTTGTGGCAATTAGCAGACAAGTTAACTGTTGTGTTTTAGTTCTGATTAGCGGCAATTAGCAGACAAGTTAACTGCTGTGTTTGGTTCTTTTTTACGGCACTGAACATATTGTTTTTACATAAATAAAGTTTATGCCTGGTATTCTGTTTTTGACACTTACTCTTAATAGAATCGGTGCTGGGATCGGTATTGATGAATGCTTCTTGCAATTTTGAACCTGCTTCAGGAAAACAACAGTAAATTCAGCAGTTTAATTTATACTTAAAGCCTCATCATTTGGTCCATCACAAAGGATAGGACTGAGTCTCTTTGAGCAATGGTGGATCTGATACGGCTCAGGTGGCTTGCATGTCGTTTATATAATCATATTCGACAGTTCAATAGAATAAATAAGTAAAGTGTAAACTTTCGTTTTGCTCCCTGTGGTTTGGTCATCTTAACGGTTTTGCCTTAAATCTTTAAAAATAGCCATTTTTCTCCAATAGTTTGCTATGATTTTTCCATTTTTGTCACACCCCGATATTTCCACGTATTACCGGTGGGCCCGGTGGGGAGTATCATGACGTAGTTGATATCATCATAGTTAAATAATCACAGTTCAATGCACAGCGAAAGTCTAAAATAAAAATATTACAAACCGATTCGAAAGTAACATAAAGTATTACACAACGGATTGTAAAGTGGATCCACAGGCGGATCTAAAATAAAAAGAAATGTTGTTCAACAGATTTAAGCATCAAAAGTTTGCAAGACTCTATATTTGATACTAGGAGTAGTCAGCCCATTTCGCTTAGTACCTGCACTTAACCTTTTTTTAAAAATACGTCAGTTTACACTGGTAAATACAATTAACTGACTCTTTTTTAAAAGTGTTTATAAAATTAATTTAAATGCACGAGGCTTAAAATTCTTTTATAACTTGGGACAATTATTTAAATAATCTTGTATACAGTTTTACATGTTTGTCGTCCATTCGGGAGCCGGTTAAAAGAGCCGGATTAGATTAATTGACACACCACAAGTATATGCCCACAAGAGATGTGAGATACCGTTTATACATACGCAACTGTCAGGTGTATGCCTACACCCTGTGCTTAAGCTGTGGCCATTTTAATAAATGAGCCGAGGATATCCAGGACTCGGTCATTAACCCCCCAAAGGCATTGCATCAAACAAAACAGATTAAAACGGGTTATGTAAATGTATTAATCACAATATGATTTAAATAACTACATACCCGACCAAGTGGTATTTTTATAATACCGTATCCCAAGCCCGTATAACGGAAAATAAGTTAAAAGTATTTACCTGAGCTAAAATAAAGTTTTAATCCCAGCCGTATATCAATCAGCAAGTACAGATATCTTTTACCGGACTCCTAATCTGGAAGGGAGGTTTTAATAACCTATTAGATTCCTAACGGGTCTTATTTAAGTTATAACTTAGACCTGTTAGTTTTAAAGAAAGGTGTACGGTTCAAAACGCAAGATTAAGCGAAGACCGGATTAGAATGTGATTTAGACCCAACAAGTATGAAGACTTGTATAAAATGGGTAAACAATATAAATTCTGGATTTTGAAGTAAAAATGATAAGGTTTGACCCGTTTCGGTTAATTTATGCAAACTAGTTACATAAACCGTACCGAACGCGAAAAATGCATAACGGGTAACCAAATGAGTCATGAACAAGTTCCATAAGTTAATATGCTTTTAATATGTCGTGATATCAGTATGATATCTTCCATTATGCCAAAAATGAATTTAAAATCAATTTAAGCCCCGTATGGGGATTTTGGTTATTTTATAGTTTATAAAAGAGGTTTAAATATAAACTGAAGGTCTGGTCCAAAACCTTCTGTTAAAATATTTATTTTAAGTGGTTGTAACAGCAAGATATCATACATATGTGTACTTAGTTGTTTATGGCCAAACTATGCACCGTAGGGGCATTTTGGTCATTTCACATATGCTTTAAGGGTTAAATTTGGAAATCTGAGTGCAAGACTTTAGCTTACTGTTAATGTATAAAAATTTATTTTTTAAAATCAGTAAGTAATGAGTCTTAAGCATTAAATATGGTTTTAAACCATACTATGCGCTTAATAGGCGTAAAAGTCGGTATTTGAAATGTCTATAAAATTTTGAAGTCCTGATCAGTTTTTAAAGCTTAAAATATTTTATTTATCATATGAAATCAGTAGGAAAAGGTTTGGTATCAAAATGATTCAAAAAACTCATGTAATCAATGAAAATGGCAATTTCGTCAATACCGAATCTACACTAGAACTCTATGTTTTGATCAGTTTAAAATTCAACAAAAATTCCAAAAAATATCTAAATATTATATCTTAACAGTAGGTATAAAGTTTGGTGTCAAAATTTGGGTTTAAACATGATTTATGCGGGAAATGTTATTTAATTAATAAAAAGGCTTTTATTTACGATATCTTGCATAACTCCTATTTTGGACCAAGAACTGATGTCAAATTTTTAGGACATGCTTATAAATCAGTAATATAGGTTTTTGTCCTCTCACATTTTCAAAAAACTTATTTTTATATCAAAAGGGCATAATGGTCAACTTTTAAGCATTTTAACGGAAATATGTAAATGAATCAGATTTCAAAGGAACCATATAGTATAATCTCAGAGGGTTATACTAACAAGTAATATGGTCCTAAAGGAACCCTAAGGCATGACAAAAACTAAGCTAATTCGAGTCAGAACTGAAAGTCAAAGCAAAAGTCTACTTTTGCGACTTTCGGTTGTGAACCGAGCCTAAACTCAGAATTGTCGGGTTGAACATGCCTAAACATGTTCATATATTATTTACCAAGTTATTTAAGTGTTAAAACATGTTTCAAAACTTCAGCATTATCAGTTATGAGTTAATTTGCAAAAACAGTCCCGTTTGACTTTTCTGTTAAGTAGTTTGACCCGACAATTGACTGAGGTAACGTGATAATTAGGAGGTGCCCTTTTAAGGGTTTAACACCTACATAATTACCAACACATAGCCACTTTCAATTCGAATAATGGCTGGACCATTTGTGATTAATCAAAAAGTCAAAGCATAATTACGTCAACTTTGACTTTCGGTCATTACACTAATAAAAACTTAATTACAGAGGCTAAGTACAGTTACAAGGGTCCTTAGCATGAAGATTAAGACTAATAGAGCTTCCTTCCAAGGTAGGATGCTGCAGAGAATGATTTAAAAGATTTGAACTTGAGGAGATGTTTGAGAGTTATGAAAATGATCATGCAAGTGAGAATGGCAGCCAAAATTCCACCTATGTATACTAATTGAGGGTGCCACCAGATCAATACAGGTGTTATGGCTCTTCTATGATCATCACATGTGTCCAAAATGGTTTTTAAAACCATCAAACAGTCCCTAGAATCGATCAAAAGCTGGTTTGTGTGAAGAGAAGGGCAGAACCTGCACCTGTGCATGGATTCTGCCCAGATCTTTCCGTCGCGTTGCGCCACGGCAAGAAGGGACCCCTGTGGTGTGACGCTACCACATGTATTACCATCAATTCAAGTTTCAAACTTGCCACTTTCACCCCGAACCTTTTAAAACGTAATATCTTTCATTTTAGGCACATTTAACCCATATAACTTATATTTTTATGATCCATGAGATATAACCAAACATCGTTAGGTCCGGTTTCATTAAATGATAACCGAAAACACAAGTTTTGCCTTGTTGATGCTTTTAACCCCTAAATTACGAAAGTTAACGTGTTTTCCTCATACGATATCGAAACCTTGTGAAATTTTTATCACTTATTCTTGGGAGCATAATTTATCTTATGAAAAGTTTTAAATAAATCATGACGAATAGGATTGTAAATAAATAAAAATAAAACTAAATAAAGAATCTTGGACATCCCGACACTCTATGACAAGCCCAAAAACCTTCTTCTCTACCCATTCCATTTGGGAGTGTAATAGCCACTTATTAAAGAGTTTTGCTTGAGGACAAGCAAAGATTCAAGTGTGGGGGTATTTGATGTGTGCAAAATGCAACATATAAATTTCATCAATTGTGGCATAAAACTAACCCTTTTTTAGTACTAATGTTGGAAAAAGTGTGCTTTTGTCTTCCTTTTGTATTTTCAGGATTAAATGAGCTCAAATTAACAAAAGAAACAAAAAAGACATCAAAATCTAACATAAATACAAGAAAAGGAACAAGACGTGACATGCCCGACCCCACGATAGTATCTTCCCAAGCAAAACAAGATAACAGAAGACTGAACACGCCCCGTGCTCAGCCAGCACGGGGGCGTGCCCAAGTGTCAGCAGAAAAGACAAAGTGGTAGAAGCTTCTATTACCCACCACGGGGCCGTGCTCAGCGGACACGGGGCCGTGGTCAACTATAAGATTCGCACAATCCAGGAAAATGTTCATAGTACAAAGATTCTTCTTCACACGGGGTCGTGCTCAGCGGACACGGGGGCGTGGTCATCTAATAAGACAAGCTGCAATAAATGAAGAAAGAGAAGGATGTGGACACGGGGCCGTGCCCACTAGACACGGGGCCGTGCCCAAGCTTCTGTTCAGCCTATAAATAGGAGTGCTTGGCTCAAGCTCAAACCATCCCTTGGCACACCACCTCTCTCACACTTCACCCACCACCCACCACCACCATAACACCATCATCCATTGTCCATCATAGAGTGTGTGAGTCGTCTCGGGATCCAAGATTGATCGTAAGAGTTCTTGACAATCAAGGCCATGGTTGCCTAAGTCTCTTACATCACTTGGTGAAGACAAAGTGTCTAGTGTAATACTTTTTATTTTTAATCTTTTCGCACTTTTTACTTGGTTTTGTATTAATGACTTTAATAACTAGTTTCTTATGTTGAAGGTGATCTTTCCTTATCGTTTGTCCGTGGTGTCTTGGCATTATTTTACTGTCTATATAAAATAAAATATTTTCACCATTCATATCTCCACGGTCTATATGGAGGTATGTTGGCTACCTGGTCGGGGGTTAAGGGAACGGTTTGGTAAAGGTCTTGCCATTGTTCAGCGTTTAGAGGTCCTGCAATGGACCTGGGTCAAATTTAGTAGGACCTCCTTCAATACTTAACGGTATTGGATGGCGGGGGTCCAAACTCTTTGATCCTCTCATAAGCTAACTACTATTAATACTATAACCCGGCTATTTAGGACTGTATCCCTGCTGACTCAGACTACTTAGTCGAGGGTAACGTCACCTCCAAAAGAGGGGCCTACCATAATTTGCATTAATAACTTAATTAATTATCTTCCAATAATCCACCATTTTAGGATTGTATCCTTGCTGACTCAAACTACTGGGGTGAGGGTAACGTCACCTTCAAAAGAGAGGCCTACTACAATAACTAAGATAATCTCTTAAAAAGTGCAAAAGTGCGGAAATAATCAAAGGTTACACTAGATACGAGTCGGAATCAAGTGATTCATCTTGTCTATCTGTTTTTCTTTTATTTTTATTTTTCAGCATTTTTAGTTAGTTTTTATTTTTCTTAGTTTAAAACATTTTTCTAACTTTTTGATTTGATTAGACGTTGAGGATAAACCGGTATTAAAAGCTCTTGTGTCCTTGGACGACCTCGGTATCTTACCAACACTATACTACGCTCACGATGGGTGCACTTGCCCATATGTGTGTCTAGTGTTAGTAAATATCGTGTTTTATAAATTTAAAACTTGACTAAAAAAGTGTTAAATGGGCTTAAAATATACACCTAATATATATAACACTCGACACCCATCAAGTTTTTGGCGCCGTTGCCGGGGACACAAGGATTTTAAGAAAGCTTAAAATCGACGGCCTAATCAGTTTTTCAAAACCTTTTTAAAACGCGCGCACATTTTTCTGCATTTTAGTTTAGATTTGCATTTACAGTAACCTGTACACGGGGCCGTGTTCACTGAACACGGGGCCGTGCTGCACATTTTCATAAAACACCCAGTAACAGTAGCTTGAACACGGGCCGTGCTCACTGAACACGCCCCGTGCTCAACGAAATCAGTAAATTTAATTAAAACGCCCAGATACAGACCCTGAACACGGGGCCGTGCTCACTGAACACGGGGCCGTGTCCAGCCTCTGTTTCCGTTTTTATTTTTGTTTTCTGATCTCGAGACTTGGTTGTGGTCTGCTGAGTGATTCTTATGGATCAATACTCAGGAGGTTACAACTACACCTATGAGGAGGATGATTATAGGAGTAATTATTGCACTAATTGTCGTAACACACACTCAGTTCAAAATAGTCACTCATATCAACCATCCAATTCATACAACTACTATGAGGAGCCCAGGTACGAGCCATCGACTTCATACACATCCTATGAAGACCAAAGGTATGAACCTCCTCCCTCATACTCATATTTTGATGAACCAAGGTATGAGCCTTCTTACTCATACTTTGAGGAACCAAGATATGAGCCACCACCTTCGTATACTTACTATGAGGAACCATGGCGTGAACAACCCACCTCATATGAGTATTATGAAGAACAAAATTACGACCCTTATCCGTCATATACTTACAATGAAGAACAATGGTGTGAACCATCTACTTCATATGGGTATTATGAGGAACAAAGGATCGAACAACCGGATTCAAGCTTTGAAAATCCCGATTCTTTTTCTATAACCGAAGTGACCGATAGGATATTAGAACACATTAGAGTTATCGATCGCTGTATAAAAGAATCTCGCGCAAAGGAAGAGGAGTCCCGCGCAAGAGAAGAATTAAAAAAGAAAGAGATAACCGAAAGTGTAAAAATGGAAGAACAAACAAGTGAAAAACCGACACATGAGTTAAACAACGAAAAAGGTGAGTCCGACAACATTAAAATTCAAGAAGAGTCTAATTTTGAAGAAATTAATCTCTTGTCACCTTCTTTTGAAAATCATTGTTTAGTACCCACTCATGCTAAGTTTTTAAAAGAGTTAAACACTAACACTAAAATTGACGAAACGGTAAGTGTTAAGTTAACTGATGATCAAACCTCACTAATAAAAGAAGACCCATTTGAAATTAACATTACACCGGTTCCATGTTTCTTTCAAAATTCATTTATTAGTAATGTCACAATCGATAAAGATCTTTGTGTTAACATAATGCCTAACTACATTTTCGAAAAATTAAGTATTAGTGATTTTTCTCCACTTCAAATACCCATTTTTCTATCCAGTCGGAAAGTAATAAAATCAATCGGTGTAGTTGAAGATGTATTGGTTCAAACAAATCAATTGGTAATCCCGACCGACTTTGTCATCCTCAATGACGCTCCTCTAATGTTGGGACGACCATTTGTAAAAACTCACGAAGCCTTGAAAAACCGGAAATTCAACAATCTACCTCTTCAATTAGGGGCATTTAAAAGAAGTTTCGATCTCGAACGGTCAATGAAATATCCTTTCGGAAATAATGACCCCCTAATTGAAGATGAAGATGAACCACCCGATACAAGTGAAGAGATTGACCACTTTGTTGAAGAAGAGGTCGCCATAGAACAAACTTTTAAAGTTCTTGATCGAAATGAGCAACCAAATAAGGAGTTTCCTAAAGACCCACCACTTGAGCTCAAAGAACTTCCAAAAGGTTTGGAATACGCTTTTCTAGACAAAGATGGTAATTTACCTGTAATTATTTCGTCTAAATTAGATAGCTTAGAAAAAGAAAAATTAATTAGTCTTTTGAAAAAACACAAAAACGCAATAGCTTGGAAACTTATAGACATAAAAGGAATTAGTCCTTCCATGTGCACACACAAAATCTTAATGAATGATGACTACAAATCGGTAATACAACCACAACATCGAGTAAATCCAAATGTTCAAGAAGTGGTTAAAAACGAAGTCATCAAATTACTTGACGCCGGACTTATCTATCCTATCTCCGATAGTCCTTGGGTGAGTCCCGTCCAAGTAGTTCCAAAGAAAGGAGGTATGACGGTGATAACTAACGAAAAGAATGAATTAATACCAACGAGAACCATCACAGGATGGAGAGTATGTATAGATTATAGACGATTAAATGAAGCAACAAGAAAAGATCACTTTCCTTTACCCTTCATTGATCAAATGTTAGAAAGATTATCCGGTCATAAATTTTACTGTTTCTTAGATGGTTTTTCAGGTTACTTTCAAATCCCGATAGCACCCGAAGACCAAGAAAAGACAACTTTCACATGTCCCTATGGAACTTTTTCTTATCGACGCATGCCGTTCGGTCTATGTAATGCCCCCACAACATTCCAACGTTGCATGGTAGCCATTTTCCATGATATGATAGAAATGACAATGGAAGTCTTCATGGACGACTTTTCTATCTTTGGGGATTCATATGACCAATGCCTCGATAACCTTGAACGAATGCTATCCCGATGTGAGGAAACTAACCTCGCCCTTAATTGGGAAAAATGCCATTTCATGGTAACGGAGGGAATAGTACTTGGTCACAAAATCTCAAGCGAAGGAATGGAGGTGGATCGAGCCAAAATAGATACCATTTCTAGATTACCACCTCCATCCTCCGTAAGAGCTATCAGAAGTTTCCTAGGGCATGCCAGATTTTATAGGCGGTTTATCAAAGACTTTTCTAAAATTTCTAGGCCTCTAACAAAATTACTTGAAAAAGATGCCCCTTTCATCTTTGACAAGGATTGCAATCAAGCATTTCTAACCTTAAAAGAAATGTTAGTCAATGCACCTATCATGATAGCGCTTGATTGGAAATTTCCTTTCGAAATCATGTGTGATGCTAGTGACTTTGCAGTTGGAGCTGTCTTGGGACAAAGAAAAGAAAAGCATTTCCACCCAATTTATTATGCTAGTAAAACACTAAATGATGCACAAGAGAATTACACAACAACTGAAAAAGAATTACTAGCTGTGGTATTTGCTTTTGATAAATTTCGTTCTTATCTTGTTCTTTCTAAAACTATAGTCTATACAGATCATGCTGCCATTCGATATCTCTTCAAAAAGCAGGATGCAAAACCACGTTTGATTCGGTGGATTCTACTCCTCCAAGAATTTGACATTGAAATCAAAGACAAAAGAGGAGCAGAAAACACTGCAGCAGATCATCTTTCGCGCTTAGAAGACCCAGCTTTGGAGGCAACCAGGGACGAGCAAATCAACGAAAAATTTCCAACTGAGTCCCTGGAAATGGTGGAATATAAGGAAGAACCATGGTACGCCGACTATGCTAACTACCTAGCTAGCGGTATAGTCGCAAAAGGGTGGCCACATCATCAAAGAAAAAAAATTCTTTGCCAATATGAAACACTATTTTTGGGAAGATCCATACCTTTTCAAAATGTGTGCCGACCAACTCGTCAGACGATGCGTACATGGTAGCGAAGCACGAAGAATTCTCCGCCATTGTCATGAAGGTCCATACGGAGGGCATCATGGTGCCGCTAGTACCGCACGAAAGGTATTTGATTTAGGATTTTATTGGCCAACCATTTACAAAGACGCCCAAAGTCTTGTCAAGACATGTGATGCTTGCCAAAGATCAGGTAATATTTCTTCCAAAAACGAAATGCCACAAAATGGCATTCTTGTTTGTGAAATTTTTGATGTGTGGGGACTCGACTTTATGGGACCTTTCCCACCATCGAAAGGAAACAAATATATACTTGTGGCTGTAGACTACTTGTCTAAATGGGCCGAGGCACTTCCAACAAATGATGGAAGAGTCGTGCTAAGATTTTTGAAGAAATTATTCTCTCGTTTTGGCACACCTAAAGCATTAATAAGTGATAGAGGTACCCATTTTTGCAACCATCAACTTGAAATTTTTTTAACAAGATATGGGGTCTATCACCGGGTCTCAACAGCATATCACCCTCAAACAAACGGACAAGCCGAAGTGACTAATAGAGGTTTAAAACGAATACTTGAAAAAACCGTAGGGTTAAATAAAAAGGAATGGGCAGATAAATTAGAGGATGCTTTATGGGCTTTTCGAACTGCTTATAAAACAACAATAGGTACAACCCCATATAAGCTAGTCTACGGAAAAAGTTGTCACTTGCCAGTAGAAATTGCACACAAAGCCTACTGGGCAATCAAAAATGTAAACTTAGATTTAGAATTTGCTGGTAAAAATCGATTTTGTCAATTAAATGAATTAGACGAACTTAGGAATTATGCATACTCCAACTCTGAAATTTATAAGGAAAGAATGAAAAATTTGCATGACAAACATATTAAACCTAATGAATTTCGGGTAGGAGATCAAGTTCTTTTGTTTAATTCACGACTTCCATTGTTTCCTGGTAAATTAAAGTCTAGGTGGTCATGACCTTTTTCCATATCCCATATTTTCCCACACGGTGCAGTAGAAATTAAATCTCGAAATGGGCCTCCATTCAAAGTCAATGGCCAACGGCTGAAACTCTATCAAGGATTCATTGAGGATGAAGAGGAAGAGATCTCGTTTCAAACTGTGGAAGAATGAAAACATCGACATCATACCTGGTAAATTACGAGCGATTGGGACGACATCTAAAGCAGTAAGTTTTCGAACCAAAGCTTATGGGAAGCAAGGGCACTCACACGAGCACGTTAAAAAAAAAACTTTGCTTGGCACGAGGCCGTGTCCGCTGGACACGGGGCCGTGTTCGCGCTGCAGACGGGATATATCCCCTTTTTCATAACAGTTAAACATTCCACACGCCCCGTTTCCCCGAAAAAGCTCTGGTTACAGGCGATTTTTCACAGATTTTTGACGTCTCCTATCACTCTAACAACATCAAGGTATGATTCTATCACTTTTAGTAGTTAGATTAGTTACTTGCATGTAGTTAAAACACCAAAAATTTGGGGAAAAATCTAGGGTTCTTGAAGTTCATCCGGATCGAACCTCAAATTTTTGTTTAGATCTGTTTGCATTTAGTTAAATTAGTGTTAAGGGAAGTAAATACACTTGTATTGTTCTTAGATTCGCCCGATTTCTCACAAAAACCCCAAACCCTTGTTCTTGAACCGAAAAAGATAAAATTGAATGGGTAAACGGGATATTTTGGGAAAAACGGCACTTAGGTTTTCATTTTCGGGGGAAACCGCATCTAAAGGACCAAAAATTTTCAAGTTTTCGAAACCGGGACGAAAAATGGAATTTTTGTGTAACAGACGCCTGGACACGGGGCCGTGTCCACTGAACACGGGGTCGTGTCCAGCTCACTGTTTGCAGTTTTGTCCAAAAATACTTATGTCTCGTGCTAACTTTTGGCGTATTCTTTCAGATGGCTAGGAAGTTCACAAGATTTAACGCCAATGAGCTCGATGCTAGGGCTAGATACGAGATACTTCAAACAATGCCGGAGGAATACCCGAGGCAAGCATGCACGGAACTGTTAACTATGGTGAATCAAATCGACCGTTTCAACAACATTGTCACGGGGCCACTCAGAGTCGCTCTAACAACTCGACTCCGTTCCGTCCACGAATGCACTTTGGAATTCTATAGCACCTTCACATTCAACTCGAGGTGCGACCCGTTCGACAATGACGGGGTAGCATTCCGATGTGGCGGAACGAGGTATTCGATCTCTATGGCACAATTTGGGTCGATTGTTGGGTTGTATGCAGAAGAGGATGCGGGAAACGAGGAAAATACTGGAGGAATGCGAGAGATAGGTGAGAACGAACACCAAGCCATTTGGGCTCAGCTTGGTGAAGGGTACTACAATCCGAGCAGCACTAAGAGTACGAAGTTGAGGGATCCGCTCAACAGATACATTCATAGGCTCCTCGGCTACTCTCTTAGCCAAAGGCATGATAGTAGTGGCGTCGTTGGGTTAAGAGATTTGGTTGTCCTCCACTGCATCCACAACCGCAGGCCGCTCGATGTTCCGTTCCTCATGCTCCGAAACATGCATCATAACCGCCTTGCAAGTGCACCGACCCCTATCTTCTTTGGGGGATGGGTGTACCGTCTCTTCAGGCACTTCACCCACATACCTAGGTCATTTGAGAGGAGCCCATGGTCGGGTAGGGTGGATATACACATATGCCGCTCAATGAACCTAAATTATGAGGCTGAAGACGGGACGGTAAGCTTTCAAAGGATGCAAGGTCATGCATGGAACCCGCAAGAAGCACTTGTCCTTCAAGCTCCACAACATCATCAGTATCAGTATCAAGCCTAAGGTGATCCGGGCCAATCCTCCTCAGGAGGCGGTTTTCCTAATTTCCAAAGTTTGCATGATTTGTTGCAGGAAAACCTTATGTGCATCAGGAACACTTACAACATGGCAAGCAACACGTACCACCGGGTTGGAGCTATCGAGAGAAACATATCCGATATCCAAGATGATATTGGATATATTCGGGACCACATTGCGGGCCATGGAGGGGATGATGATGATGAGGACATGGAGTAGGCGGGAGGAGCGAAGGAAGAAGCGGTTAGTTGATGGTTCCCCAGGTTAACCCTGTTCTAATCTTGAACAATTGATGGCCTGCGTGCCAAGTGTTGAACAATTTACTTTCCCTAACTTCTTTTATTTTCTGCACTTATTTTTCTTTTAACTTTGACATGGATGTTGAATTTGGTAAAAGTAGGATGTTTGCTATGGTATGGTATGGTGTTTATTGATTAAGCAGGTACATACAAGGCTTAGAGTACTAAGCATTAGTAATACTAAAGCCGGGACAGGAAAATCGAAGAAAGAAACCTGTTTTTCAACCTTGCAGATTGTCCACACGGGGTCGTGTCCAGCCGACACGCCCCCGTGATCACTCCCCTGAACCTGCTGGTTGTTTTAATTCTGCAGACCTTGACAGACACGGGGTCGTGTTCAACCAACACGCCCCCGTGTTCACCTTCTGTAAGTTTTCGTTACTGGCACCTGAGCACGGGGTCGTGTCCACTCAACATGGGGTCGTGCCCAGGTAACCAGTAACATAAAATTTTTGTTTTTTCACAACTTTTACACATTCAATCAACCTAAAAACCTATTTTTGGGACACATTGAGGACAATGTGTAATTTAAGTGTGTGGGGGGGGGGGGATGCTAAAACCTTGAATCTTGCAAGTCCTAAATACAAGCCTTACACAAAACTCTATTGGAATCGCTAATCACCCCAAATTTTTTCAAAAAATTTTCATTTTGTTACTTGTCTAGGTTTAACTCGGGAATTTCAAGTTTTAAAAAGGTTATATTTTTACGAATTTACAACCGATAGCGTCGTGATAAAAAGAACCAACATAAGAAAATTATGAAAAGGCATGGCAAACTTAGTTAAAATTTGATTATATATACTTGATCACATAAAAACCCATTCCCACAAAAGTGAGTTTTGAGCCTTTATTGAGCATACAATTACATATCATTAGACTAAATGCTCATTTTTCGTTTCTTGTGTGAATAGCCGCTTGGTTCTTACGACTCTAGAATTTGCCATGACGATACATTCCCGGTCCTTACCAACTTAAACCCGAGTAAGTAAATGATGGAGGCATTAGGACTAACCCTTTTTATTTCTACATCATTATTTTTCTTTTTTTACCACCTACCCAAAATCCCCCTAGTTAGCCCCTTTGAGCCTAAAGCTTTTCATTTCATATCCCAACCCAAACACCCTTTTTTCCCACTAAAACCTTTTTCATTTTTAACCCTTTGTTTTAGTAACTAGCTCGGTTTCTCATATGGCTTTGAAAAAAAATTTGTGTTGATGATGAAGCAAAAGAAAATAAACAAACAAGTTCATCAAAAATAACTTTGTTTGAATAATAGCTTCATCAAAGTAAAAGTTACAAAAAAAAATTGTGTTGATGATGAAGCAAAAGAAAATAAACAAACAAGTTCATCAAAAATAACTTTGTTTGAATATTAGCTTCATCAAAATAAAAGTTACAAAAAAAAAATTGTGTTGATGATGAAGCAAAAGAAAATAAACAAACAAGTTTATCAAAAATAACTTTGTTTGAATAATAGCTTCATCAAAGTAAAAGTTACAAAAAAAAAGAAAAAAAAAATTTTGTGTTGATGATGAAGCAAAAGAAAATAAACAAACAAGTTCATCAAAAATAACTTTGTTTGAATAATAGCTTCATCAAAATAAAAGTTACAAAAAAAAGTCTTACGAAAACCGACGCTTGTTACGCTTTTCGCCCTTTTTCAACTAACCACTAACCCAACCACCTACCCTTAACCCAAGCCTAACCCTTCACCCACAAAGTCCTCTTGATATTTACAAAGGTTTATAAGTTAAAAATGAGGAGGATTGATTGCTTGGCAAGCCTATGGTAGGAGTAAGTTCCATGCCGCTCTCGAGTGATCCACAAAAATACATTTTCGGCCGAGTGTTGAGTGATCCCCATGAGGTATGTGAGCTTGTATATAAATTGAATTTTAAAAAGGTACGTTATGCCCTAATAAGTAATTTATCTTATGAAAAGTTTTAAATAAATCATGACGAATAGGATTGTAAATATATAAAAATAAAACTAAATAAAGAATCTTGGACATCCCGACACTCTATGACAAGCCCAAAAACCTTCTTCTCTACCCATTCCATTTGGGAGTGTAATAGCCACTTATTAAAGAGTTTTGCTTGAGGACAAGCAAAGATTCAAGTGTGGGGGTATTTGATGTGTGCAAAATGCAACATATAAATTTCATCAATTGTGGCATAAAACTAACCATTTTTTAGTACTAATGTTGGAAAAAGTGTGCTTTTGTCTTCCTTTTGTATTTTCAGGATTAAATGAGCTCAAATTAACAAAAGAAACAAAAAAGACATCAAAATCTAACATAAATACAAGAAAAGGAACAAGACGTGACATGCCCGACCCCACGATAGTATCTTCCCAAGCAAAACAAGATAACAGAAGACTGAACACGCCCCGTGCTCAGCCAGCACGGGGGCGTGCCCAAGTGTCAGCAGAAAAGACAAAGTGGTAGAAGCTTCTATTGCCCACCATGGGGCCGTGCTCAGCGGACACGGGGCCGTGGTCAACTATAAGATTCGCACAATCCAGGAAAATCTTCATAGTACAAAGATTCTTCTTCACACGGGGTCGTGCTCAGCGGACACGGGGGCGTGGTCAACTAATAAGACAAGCTGCAATAAATGAAGAAAGAGAAGGATGTGGACACGGGGCCGTGCCCACTGGACACGGGGCCGTGCCCGAGCTTCTGTTCAGCCTATAAATAGGAGTGCTTGGCTCAAGCTCAAACCATCCCTTGGCACACCACCTCTCTCACACTTCACCCACCACCCACCACCACCATAACACCATCATCCACCACCATCATCCATTGTCCATCATAGAGTGTGTGAGTCGTCTCGGGATCCAAGATTGATCGTAAGAGTTCTTGACAATCAAGGCCATGGTTGCCTAAGTCTTTTACATCACTTGGTGAAGACAAAGTGTCTACCATAATTTGCATTAATAACTTAATTAATTATCTTCCAATAATCCACCATTTTAGGATTGTATCCTTGCTGACTCAAACTACTGGGGTGAGGGTAACGTCACCTTCAAAAGAGGGGCCTACTACAATAACTAAGATAATCTCTTAAAAAGTGCAAAAGTGCGGAAATAATCAAAGGTTACACTAGATACGAGTCGGAATCAAGTGATTCATCTTGTCTATCTGTTTTTCTTTTATTTTTATTTTTCAGCATTTTTAGTTAGTTTTTATTTTTCTTAGTTTAAAACATTTTTCTAACTTTTTGATTTGATTAGACGTTGAGGATAAACCGGTATTAAAAGCTCTTGTGTCCTTGGACGACCTCGGTATCTTACCAACACTATACTACGCTCACGATGGGTGCACTTGCCCATATGTGTGTCTAGTGTTAGTAAATATCGTGTTTTATAAATTTAAAACTTGACTAATAAAGTGTTAAAGGGGCTTAAAATATACACCTAATATATATAACACTCGACACCCATCAAGTTTTTGGCGCCGTTGCCGGGGACACAAGGATTTTAAGAAAGCTTAAAATCGACGGCCTAATCAGTTTTTCAAAACCTTTTTAAAACGCGCGCACATTTTTCTGCATTTTAGTTTAGATTTGCATTTACAGTAACCTGTACACGGGGCCGTGTTCACTGAACACGGGGCCGTGCTGCACATTTTCATAAAACACCCAGTAACAGTAGCTTGAACACGGGCCGTGCTCACTGAACACGCCCCGTGCTCAACGAAATCAGTAAATTTAATTAAAACGCCCAGATACAGACCCTGAACACGGGGCTGTGCGCACTGAACACGGGGCCGTGTCCAGCCTCTGTTTCCGTTTTTATTTTTGTTTTCTGATCTCGAGACTTGGTTGTGGTCTGCTGAGTGATTCTTATGGATCAATACTCAGGAGGTTACAACTACACCTATGAGGAGGATGATTATAGGAGTAATTATTGCACTAATTGTCGTAACACACACTCAGTTCAAAATAGTCACTCATATCAACCATCCAATTCATACAACTACTATGAGGAGCCCAGGTACGAGCCATCGACTTCATACACATCCTATGAAGACCAAAGGTATGAACCTCCTCCCTCATACTCATATTTTGATGAACCAAGGTATGAGCCTTCTTACTCATACTTTGAGGAACCAAGATATGAGCCACCACCTTCGTATACTTACTATGAGGAACCATGGCGTGAACAACCCACCTCATATGAGTATTATGAAGAACAAAATTACGACCCTTATCCGTCATATACTTACAATGAAGAACAATGGTGTGAACCATCTACTTCATATGGGTATTATGAGGAACAAAGGATCGAACAACCGGATTCAAGCTTTGAAAATCCCGATTCTTTTTCTATAACCGAAGTGACCGATAGGATATTAGAACACATTAGAGTTATCGATCGCTGTATAAAAGAATCTCGCGCAAAGGAAGAGGAGTCCCGCGCAAGAGAAGAATTAAAAAAGAAAGAGATAACCGAAAGTGTAAAAATGGAAGAACAAACAAGTGAAAAACCGACACATGAGTTAAACAACGAAAAAGGTGAGTCCGACAACATTAAAATTCAAGAAGAGTCTAATTTTGAAGAAATTAATCTCTTGTCACCTTCTTTTGAAAATCATTGTTTAGTACCCACTCATGCTAAGTTTTTAAAAGAGTTAAACACTAACACTAAAATTGACGAAACGGTAAGTGTTAAGTTAACTGATGATCAAACCTCACTAATAAAAGAAGACCCATTTGAAATTAACATTACACCGGTTCCATGTTTCTTTCAAAATTCATTTATTAGTAATGTCACAATCGATAAAGATCTTTGTGTTAACATAATGCCTAACTACATTTTCGAAAAATTAAGTATTAGTGATTTTTCTCCACTTCAAATACCCATTTTTCTATCCAGTCGGAAAGTAATAAAATCAATCGGTGTAGTTGAAGATGTATTGGTTCAAACAAATCAATTGGTAATCCCGACCGACTTTTTCATCCTCAATGACGCTCCTCTAATGTTGGGACGACCATTTATAAAAACTCACGAAGCCTTGAAAAACCGGAAATTCAACAATCTACCTCTTCAATTAGGGGCATTTAAAAGAAGTGTCGATCTCGAACGGTCAACGAAATATCCTTTCGGCAATAATGACCCCCTAATTGAAGATGAAGATGAACCACCCGATACAAGTGAAGAGATTGACCACTTTGTTAGTAAATATCGTGTTTTATAAATTTAAAACTTGACTAAAAAGTGTTAAAGGGGCTTAAAATATACACCTACTATATATAACACTCGACATCCATCATTGACACTTTGAATCCTTTTACACACATACTTTCTTCGTTTGTTAACTTTAGTCCCTCGTAATCAATTCGATATACATTTAAAATTCATGACACGTGTCGATACTATATTGGACATGATTTTGCGAGGTGTTACATCCTCACCCCCTTAAAAGAAATCTCGACCTCAATATTTACTGAAATAAATGAGGGTATTTCTGTTTCATTGTGGATTCCACCTCCCACGTGAATTCGGGGCCTCTACGGGCATCCCATTTTACCTTCACAATCGGTACATGCTTCCTTCGAAGCTTCTTAACCTGTCGATCCTTGATCGACAAGGGTTTTTCAACGAACTTTAAGCTCTCATCTATTTGCACCTCCTTATGTGACATGGCTAGCGATTCATCGGCTAGACATCTCCAACTTTTGCCCAACAAACTGGCGTCCTACACTTTCTTCCATACAAAGCTTCGAAAGGTGCAGCTTGAATACTCGAATGATAGCTATTATTATATGAAAATTCGATCAACGGAAGATGGTCATCCCAACTTCCACCTAAATCAATAACACCAGCCCTTAGCATATCCTCAAGTGTTTGAATTGTACTCTCGCTTTGGCTATCCGTCTGAGGATGATAAGCAGTGCTGAAGTTTAAACGAGTGCCTAACGATTGCTGAAAGCTTTTCCAAAAGTGAGACGTGTATCTAGTATCTCTATCGGAGATAATAGATACTGGCACTCCGTGGAGAGATACTATCTCATCCACGTACAGCTGAGCTAGCTTATCTGAGCTTTGTGTTTCTTTAATAGGTAAGAAGTGAGCTGACTTGGTCAGTCTATCTACTATAACCCAAATAGTATCATTCCCATGCTTTGTTCTTGGTAACTTAGTGATAAAATCCATAGTTACAATTTCCCATTTCCAAGTGGGAAGTTCAGGCTGTTGCAGCAAACCTGACGGCTTTTGATGTTCGGCTTTAACCTGAGCACACGTCAGACATTTAGCCACATGAGTAGCTATAGATTTCTTCAAACCTATCCACCAATAGTTTGCCTTTAAATCCTGGTACATCTTATCACTGCCAGGATGGACTGAGTATTTCGAACTGTGAGCTTCCTGATGGATCACGTCTCTAAGTCCTCCATGAATAGGGACCCGGATTTGACCATTTAATCTGAGGATCCCATCCTTGCCATACGACAATTGTTCAGCAGTGACGCCTAACTTTTCATTTGGATAATTAGCGTCCAAAATAGCTTCCTTCTGAGCAACTAATAACCTTTCATTCAAGCTATTCTTTAATTCAATGCTTTTGGCATTGATTCTAATAGGCTTAACCCTTTCCTTCCTGCTTAGAGCGTCAGCTACAACATTCGCTTTGCCTGGATGGTAGCGAATTTCACAATCATAATCATTTAAAGTCTCCATCCATCGACGCTGTCTCATGTTAAGATCCTTCTAATTGAACAATTGTTGAAGGCTTTTATGATCAGAATATATCACACACTTGGTACCATATAAATAATGCCTCCAAAGCTTTAGTGCAAACACAACGGCACCCAATTCCAAATCATGGGTGGTGTAATTCTTTTCGTGCACCTTTAATTGTCGTGAGGCATAGGCAATGACCTTGCCTCTTTGCATGAGCACACAACCCATACCAGTGTGCGAGGCGTCGCAGTATACAACAAACTCTTAAATCCCTTCAGGCAATGTCAACACTGGAGCATTGCTCAACTTCTGCTTAAGAATCTCAAAGGATTCTTGTTGCTTGGGACCCCAATCGAACTTTATATTCTTGCGAGTCAATGATGTTAGGGGTGCAGCTATCCTCGAAAAGTTTTCAATAAAACGCCTATAATATCCTGACAGACCCAAGAAGCTGCGAATCTCTGTGGGCGTCTTCGGCTCTTGCCAATTCATGATGGCTTCAATCTTAGCGGGATCCACCTGGATACCACGCTCACTCACAACATGACCAAGGAACTGAACTTCTCTGAGCCAAAACTCACATTTTGAAAACATGGCGTAGAGCTTGGTTATGGGATAACCAATCCATGCCTATTACTATGTCGAAACCAGCTAATGACAATGGAAATGAGTGGTTCCTAATGGATATAAAACATCCATCTAACACGGTGGAAGCGGTTTCTATGGTACCTTCGGCCAATTCTACCTCATATTTCATGCTCAGGGTTTTAACAGGCAGATTTAATAACTTGCAAAACTTATTATCAACAAACGACTTATCTGCACCCGAATCAAACAATACCCTCGCATAAACATCATTGATGAGAAAGGTACCTCTTATCACGTTGTCATCCTGAACTGCTTCCCGTGCATTCATTTGAAAGACCCTAGCATTGGTCTTCTTTCCTTCCTCAGCTTTCTTGGCATATTTTGGGCAGTTGGACTTGATGTGCCATTTCTCATTACAATTGTAGCAAGTAGCATCCTTTATTTTCTTGTAGTCTAATGTCTTATGCTCACTTGACTTGCAAATCCCACAAGCCCTTGGCTGTGACGGGGACTTTGATTCATATCTGCATTTCCCAAGATGGCGTTTCTTGCAGATCTTGCATTTGGTCTTTTCGCTCGACTGCTGATCATCCTTCTTGAACCTTGAACTCTTTCTGTGGTCAGAGTTCCCCTTGTGCCTCTTTTCTGAACGGTGTGAGTTATCATCCTCATGTTTTCTCTTCCCAGCATCAGAATGCCTAAGCGATCTCTGCCTGACCGCATCAAGGGTAAGAGATAATGACAGATCAGCTACAGACCTAAAGGTAGTAGGTCGAGAGTCTTTCACGCTAGCTTTGATCTCTGGGGCTAAACCCCCTATGAAACGGGCTATTCATTTTGGTTCCGGCGTCACCAAATAAGGAACCAATCGAGACATGGTATTAAAACTCGTGAGATATGCCTGACAGTCTAAATTCTTCATAACCAATGACAAAAATTCAGTCTCGATCTTCTCAACTTCATGTTGAGGACAATAATTTTCCTTGATAAGAGCAACAAACTGATCCCATGTCAGATTGTACAACGGGATCTTTCCAGTAGCTTGGATCGAAGACCTCCACCAAGCCAGAGCTTCTTCTTTAAATGATTGCGACACAAACTTCACTATATCCTTTTCAGCGCAACCACTAATATCAACCACGGTATCCATCTCGTCTAGCCACGTCATGCAATCAATGGCTCCTTTTTCCCTAGTGAAATTCATGGGCTTGCAGGAAACGAAATACTTATAGGAACAACCCCCAATATGTGGCTCTTGATCGAATACGATCTTCTTAGACGGAACACTATGCTGATTTGAGGAGTGTTGAGCATCATCCTTCTTTGACTTATGAGGTTTAGAAGGTGGCTTACTATGAGCCTCAGAGTGAACCTTAGGGTGTGATTTTGCGCCTTGTACAGATAGGGTCCTGCTGCGGGTACCACTTGATTCATTATCTCGTATGTCTAGAGCTCGAGTAACGGCATTATCTATTAATGCATGTAGCTCTGCACCAGCTATGTTGATACTGGTGGTATCATGATTCTCTCTCGGGTGACTGTTGACTTCATCAGACCCGGCCATGTAGCTTGTTTGCTACATAAAATATTAACAAGGATTTATTCAGGAGTCTAATATGGAATTGTCTTTTATGGCAATTCATTAACCATGGTTACTATAAACCATACTTGGTTAATTTATTAAACGTATTCATTTAGGATTTTCATCATAATTTATCCTAATTATAAAGTATTAAGGGTATTATTAATGGCACATAAGGCCTAGTCATAAGGACAATTTAGATTATAAACCAATATTTCAGAGAATCGAGGTATTAAGGTTTGAACGTAGTTCATTACCTTTTATTGACAGGGAGTCGTAGACTACAACTGTCTTTTGTCTTATATGACAATGATCATGGCCCGTATGCATTACATCACCATTGGATGTTTAAATAATAAAGAAGGAATTGGAAGAATCCAATATAAGAATGACATGTGTGATTTTAACGAATCACATCTGCCAGGAGTGTTAACATGTTTTCAGATGTTAACAAGGGTTTGAATCCTTTTAAACAGGTTTTACCATTATGGCCAGGTCTATAATGACATGCAGGCTAGGTTATACCTTTCAAGATTCTTATTTAATATTTAATAGGTAGATTATTTTAAAAGGAATGATATATTTTGGATTCATTTATTTCACATACATTACATTTATGCATAAAATGACAAAATGAAATTTAAATTATAACATGCCACTAAAATTTAAAAGAGTACATGAATGCCCTAAACGGGACTTTAACAGAAAAGACATGCCCACGCAGGGGCTAAACTGGAATACAAGTCCTCGTAGGGACTTAATACAGAAATAGATGTCCACGCAGGGACTAAGGATAGAAAGACAAGTCCGCGCAGGGACTAAGTACATAAATAAATAATTGTCCACGCAGGGACTTGATTGAAAATTAAAGAAATACAAAATAAACAAATAAGGAATTTAATGATCCCTTTTGCTCTTTCCCTTGATTAGATTCGCCAGACCTTTGAGGAATCCCCGGTGGTTCCTACGTTCCTCTTGAACCTCCCGTTCCACCTGGCTCAACCTCTGTAAAATCTCCTGTTGCTGCTGGGGCTGAATCAATGGCGGCTGTGGCGGCTGCTGATGCGGAGGTTGAGGATGTGGTGGGTGTTGATACCCATAAGGTGGGTACCCGGCTTGGTAGGAGGATGCGTAAGGCCCTTCAGGATGTTGGGCATTGTAGTTGGCTGCTACAAGGTATGGGTCAACTAGGGGCGTTGTAGTAGTTGTAGCCAGAATAAGCTGGCTGCTCAAAAGGGTTATACGCCGCTGCACCGCCGTAAGAAGGAATTGGGTTATCGAAACCCATCTGTGGTGGTGGTGGTGCGACTGGCAGAGAGTCGACCTCGGAAACTGGTTTTGAAGGCCCACCCATCTGTGGGTCTTCATACAACGGTGGGTAGTGGTTGTTGCTGCTGTGTTGGGGGGAGCTGAAATGGAATCCCCCTCACACGGACACATGTGCACCTGATCTTCTTCGCCTCGGTGGTTCTGGAGGCGGTTGCTGCTCTGGCTGTGGTGGTGGCGGTGGCGGTGGCGTAACTGCCTAGAAACATGAATCCTCATAGGGATCCTGCTGTTGCTGATGCTGTGGGTTGAAAGGGGGAGTGAACTCCCAGTGGTAAGTGGACCATCTCTCAGCAAAACTGTCTGGACCCGTGTATGGCGAACCGTGAAAAGACGATCCGTCAGAAATCTCGATGGGATGCGTCGGCGTCCCACTCGGAGGCATCTCGGGATCGGGGTCATCATCCATCTCCATATCCTGCATCTCAGGATAGTGATCAACTGGTCCCAGAGGGTTTGGACCCTCTGGTTCTTGCACCTAGTTTACCGGATTGAACAGGCTCTGGAAGTACGGGGTCGGGTCCTGAAAGGCACGGTGAGAACCCGATCGCTGCAACGGGAGGTAGGAGTGGTGTGAATGGTCGGGCTCTTCGTCTTGGTGAGGCCCGAATGAGTGATGATATGAAGGTGAGGAGCTAAGCGAGACAGAGCGTCTCCCAGGCTCTAGGTAGGTCCTCCAGTCTTCGTGAGGACTTGATCCGATTGACGCGGACGGTGTGCGCCTGTGTGATGGCCCAGCCTCGTGATCGTTTCTGGTTAGCACTGGAGCCTTACCGCCTCTACCTCTTCCTCTGACATGTGGCGGCATGATTTCCTGTTCCTGTTAAAATAAACACAAGAAACAACAGGAAAAACAATAAAGGACAAAATAAAAAGATTAGGATTAGTCCTAACTCTTTTGCCTAGACTCGGAAGTCAAGGAATGTGCAACTGTGTCATTGATATTAAACACAAAAGGCTAGTGTTTAATTCACTCAATGTTGGCTCTGATACCAACCTGTCACACCCCGATATTTCCACGTATTACCGGTGGGCCCGGTGGGGAGTATCATGACATAGTTGATATCATCATAGTCAAATAATCACAGTTCAATGCACAGCGGAAGTCTAAAGTAAAAATATTACAAACCGATTCGAAAGTAACATAAAGTATTACACAACGGATTGTAAAGTGGATCCACAGGCGGATCTAAAATAAAAAGAAATGTTGTTCAACAGATTTAAGCATCAAAAGTTTGCAAGACTCTTTATTTGATACTAGGAGTAGCCAGCCAATTTCGCTTAGTACCTGCACTTAACCTTTTTTTTAAAATACGTCAGTTTACACTTGTAAATACAATTAACTGACTCTTTTTGAAAAGTGTTTATAAAATTAATTTAAATGCACAAGGCTTAAAATTCTATTATAACTTGGGACAATTATTTAAATAATCTTGTATACAGTTTTACATGTTTGTCGTCCATTCGGGAGCCGGTTAAAAGAGCCAGATTAGATTAATTGACACACCACAAGTATATGCCCACAAGAGATGTGAGATACCGTTTATACATACGCAACTGTCAGGTGTATGCCTACATCCCATGCTTAAGCCGTGGCCATTTTAATAAATGAGCCGAGGATATCCAAGACATGGTCATTAACCCCCCAAAGGCATTGCATCAAACAAAACAGATTAAAACGGGTTATGTAAATGTATTAATCACAATCTGATTTAAATAACTACATACCCAACCAAGCGGTATTTTTATAATACCGTATCACAAGCCCGTATAACGGAAAATAAGTTAAAAGTATTTACCTGAGCTAAAATAAAGTTTTAATCCCAGCCGTTTATCAATCAGCAAGTACAGATAGCTTTTACCGGACTCCTAATCTGGAACGGAGGTTTTAATAACCTATTAGATTCCTAACGGGTCTTATTTAAGTTATAACTTAGACCGGTTAGTTTTAAAGAAAGGTGTACGGTTCAAAACACAAGATTAAGCGAAGACCGGATTAGAATGTGATTTAGACCCAACAAGTATGAAGACTTGTATAAAATGGGTAAACAATATAAATTCTGGATTTTGAAGTAAAAATGATAAGGTTTGACCCGTTTCGGTTAATTTATGCAAACTAGTTACATAAACCGTACCGAACGCGAAAAATGCATAACGGGTAACCAAATGAGTCATGAACAAGTTCCATAAGTTAATATGCTTTTAATATGTCGTGATATCAGTATGATATCTTCCATTATGCCAAAAATGAATTTAAAATCAATTTAAGCCCCGTATGGGGATTTTGGTTATTTTATAGTTTATAAAAGAGGTTTAAATATAAACTGAAGGTCTGGTCCAAAACCTTCTGTTAAAATATTTATTTTAAGTGGTTGTAACAGCAAGATATCATACATATGTGTACTTAGTTGTTTATGGCCAAACTATGCACCGTAGGGGCATTTTGGTCATGTCACATATGCTTTAAGGGTCAAATTTGGAAATCTGAGTGCAAGACTTTAGCTTACTGTTAATGTATAAAAATTTATTTTTTAAAATCAGTAAGTAATGAGTCTTAAGCGTTAAATATGGTTTTAAACCATACTATGCGCTTAATAGGCGTAAAAGTCGGTATTTGAAATGTCTATAAAAATTTGAAGTCCTGATCAGTTTTTAAAGCTTAAAATATTTTATTTATCATATGAAATCAGTAGGAAAATGTTTGGTATCAAAATGATTCATAAAACTCATTTAATCAATGAAAAGGGCAAGTTCGTCAATATCGAATCTACATTAGAACTCTATGTTTTGATCAGTTTAAAATTCAACAAAAATTCCCAAAAATTTCTAAATATTATATCTTAACAGTAGGTGTAAAGTCTGGTGTCAAAATTTGGGTTTAAACATGATTTATGCGGAAAATGCTATTTAATTAATAAAAAGGCTTTCATTTACGATATCTTGCATAACTCCTATTTTGGACCAAGAACTGATGTCAAATTTTTAGGACATGCTTATAAATCAGTAATATAGGTTTTTGTCCTCTCACATTTTCAAAAATCTCGTTTTTATATCAAAAGGGCATAATGGTCAACTTTTAAGCATTTTAACGAAAATATGTAAATGAATCAAATTTAAAAAGAACCATATAGTATAATCTCAGAGGGTTATACTAACAAGTAATATGGTCCTAAAGGAACCCTAAGGCATAACTAAAACTAAGCTAATTCGGGTCAGAACTGAAAGTCAAAGCAAAAGTCTACTTTTGAGACTTTCGGTTGTGAACCAAGCCTAAACTCAGAATTGTCGGGTTGAACATGCCTAAACATGTTCTTATATTATTTACCAAGTTATTTAAGTGTTAAAACATGTTTCATAACTTCAGCATTATCAGTTATGAGTTAATTTGCAAAAACAGTCCCGTTTGACTTTTCTGTTAAGTAGTTTGACCCGACAATTAACTGAGGTAACGTGATAATTAGGAGGTGCCCTTTTAAGGGTTTAACACCTACATAATTACCAACACATAGCCACTTTCAATTCGAATAATGGCTGGACCGTTTGTGATTAATCACAAAGTCAAAGCAGAATTATGTCAACTTTGACTTTCGATCATTACACTAATAAAAACTTAATTACAGAGGCTAAGTACACTTACAAGGGTCCTTAGCACGAAGATTAAGACTAATAGAGCTTCCTTCCAAGGTAGGATGCTCCAGAGAATGATTTAAAAGCTTTGAACTTGAGGAGATGTTTGAGAGTTATGAAAATGATCATGCAAGTGAGAATGGCAGCCAAAATTCCACCTATTTATACTAATTGAGGGTGCCACAAGATCAATACAGGTGTTATGGCTCTTCTATGATCATCACATGTGTCCAAAATGGTTTTTAAAACCATCAAACAGTCCCTAGAATCGATCAAAAGCTGGTATGTGTGAAGAGAAGGGCAGAACCTGCACCTGTGCATGGATTCTACCCAGATCTTGCCGTCGGGCTGCGCCACGGCAAGAAGGGACCCCTGTGGAGCGATGCCACCACATGTATTACCAGCAATTCAAGTTTCAAACTTGCCACTTTCACCCCCTGAACCTTTTAAAACGTAATATCTTTCATTTTAGGCACATTTAACCCATATAACTTATATTTTTATGATCCATAAGATATAACCAAACATCGTTAGGTCCGGTTTCGTTAAATGATAACCGAAAACACAAGTTTTGCCTTGTTGACGCTTTTAACCCCTAAATTACGAAAGTTAACGTATTTTCCTCATACGATATCGAAACCTTGTGAAATTTTTATCATTATTCTTGGGAGCATAATTAATCATTACAAGGCTCCGGGTTCGCTAAAAGGTCATTCAGAGGTATTACTTAAACATGTTGACACATTTAACCCTCGCGTCTTGTAAACTTTCACTTTCTTCCACAAACGGTTTCATACGATTCATGATTTATTCGCTTAAGGGTATAAACATCGTATAGGGTTGTTGAAAGGCAAAATTATCAATTGTTGACACTTTGAATCGTTTTACACACATATTTTCTTCGTTTGTCAACTTTAGTACCTCGTAATCAATTCGATATATGTTTAAAATTCATGACACGTGTCGATACTATATTGGACATGATTTTGCGAGGTGTTACAATTTTGCTCCCCGCCTCTAACTCCATCCAAATTGTCTGTTTTTCCATTTTGCTCCACGTAGGGAGCAAAATGGAAAAACCATTGCAAACTATTGGAGGAAAATGACTATTTTTAAAGGTTTGGGGAAAACCGTTAAAGTGACCAAACCACAGGGAGCAAAACGGAAGTTACTCATAAGTAAATAACGACGAAAAAACATTTATTTTTAAGTATATTAATAAAAAATGTATTTTTTTTAATTTTAATATTAAACAATGCATTGTAAGATTAACTTAAATTGGTTATTACAGAACTTAAAAAGAAACCCGTAAGAGCTTTTATGTCCATTTTAACTTCTCTGAAAAACTTGATGAACATATGTTGAAGAATTCTGAAAGTCAACCTTCAACTCAGCAAATTGCTAATGAGCTGTGGAAATCAGTACAACCAATTATTCAAGCTTAAAGGAATTTGGCTGATATTAATCACAACACTCACAGGGAGTTGATAAGAAACATGGTTGAGGCCAGGTACAAAGTTACACAAGCTGATATCAAGGCCATCAGGGAACATCTTTTAAAGACTACCGGCTCTGCCCCTCCAACTGTACTTCAAGAAGAAGTGGAAGATGATGCTAGAAAGGGGGAGAATGAAAAGATGAGAAAGTTGTAGCCTTCATCACAAACAAAACCATCAAAGGTGCAACAACAAAAGTCAGGGTCTGTTCCTGCAAAACCAACCAAAACCTCTGCTAAGGCATCAGATGCTAGAAGTGAAAAAGGGATTGATGAGACCCTAAACAAGATAGCAGAAGAGATTGCCTCAGATAAGCAGAGAAGGCAAGATACAGTCAAAGCCAAAGCTTCTAGCCTAATTGAACAAGAACATGCCATGCAGAGGAAAAAGGAAGACATTGGCACTTCAAAAAGGAAAAAGTCAACAAGAAATGTTAGACAACCAATCTCCACCCCTCCTAAAACCACTGCTAGGTCTACAAGAAGTGTATCCTCTGCTGAAGCCAAAACGGAACCCTCACCACAAAAACCACCTCAAAAGAAACCATCACCACCAAATCAACCAACAGATGCTGGTACAACGGATGTATTAGCAAATGTTTCACAAACCACTACCATGATAATCTTTCCCACAGCAACACAACCACTGCTCACACCACCAAGAATTCCAACACGCCCTCCTTCACCTAAAATCAAATTCACATGCAAAAGAAAAACTTTTGTTGTGCAAGAAGATGATGAGGAGATTCAGTCACCAATCCCCTCATCATCCGCCCCTATTTAAGTCACACCACTCTCATCATTTCCACCATGATCCCCTTCATTTCCATCCACTCAACCACCACCATTAATCATCCCACTGGCTGCTCAGTATCCTCTGGAGATTCATGTAATCAAAGGTGAAATTGAATCTTTCTATTCAACAGAGGATACATCACAACTGTCCTTCCCATCTCTCCTTGGTTATCGCAAGCCTAAAAACTTAGATGAATATTTGAAGTTGAAAGCAAGACAAACTGAGATTATTGGAAGGGAGAAGTGCAAAGGGAAGGATGACAGGACTGCTAAGGGAATCTTGTCACTAGAACTTAGCAAGGTGAGTAAGATAGAAGATTATGCTAAGGATCTGAGCCAGTCCATGTCTGATAAGCTAATAAATGTTGAGTCTGATAAGGAACTGAGATAGGATTACATTAATCACATCATGCAACATAAACCATACAAAGCAAACAGAGCACAGTTCAAAGATTGGTCAACAAATGCTCTCAAAGAAGAAATAGAAAGAATTTAAAAGATGCTCAATGACCCTTTACATAAGCTAACTCCACCAGAATGGAAGAAATACAAACAAGTTGATCAAAACAAGGCATTGATGCTGAAGAGAATGAAAGAAGAGCTAGTTGCTGCAAATTATGGTAATGCTAGGTCTGTTGCTAGATGGACAGAGTCCAGAATTGTTGAAACATACAAGAAACTAGAACAACTGAGAGAAGGATCCTACAGTTCCAAATAAGCCAGTATATCCAACAGTGGTTGTCCCTCAACAAACCCTTACATTTAAAAAGCAGTCCTCAGCATCTGGCTTATCCATAGCTGCCTTAAATTAAGCAAAAAAGCAGAAGCAGATGTCTGAGGCTGATGCATAAATGTATGCCGACTACTACAGGAAAGTGGGACTCGAAAACCAGCTGTTATATCACACAGATCCTGTCAGTGACCAACTGCGTGAAATACTTACTAATCTTATGAGCAGGCCACAATCACAAAACCCATAAAAAATAATCCTTCACCCAAGAAAATCATCTGATTTAAAAATTCAAAAATGGAAGTCATCCTCAGACACCCACGAATTGACATTGCTCAGATCAGATGGTGATGTTCAAAGGATAAGAATGGAGGATGCATATGGTCTGGATGCAGATGACCTCCAAGATCTATTGAACCCTAAACTAGAAAGGGATTTTGAAGATATGGTTTCGATGAACTTTGAATTAAAAATTCAAAGGCCGAATCAGGGAAACGCTGATGAGAAATAAAGATCAGAAATAAAGAAGAGTTTTGACATCATCTGTTCTATGGGGAGATTGTTGGATCTAGTGGACCCCACAAAAGAACAGATGATTGAAAAACCAAAATAGTCTACAACATCTGATTACAAATAACAATGCTTTGAAGATCTGCTCCTCCCAAAAGCAAAGACTCAACATCTGCTTTTCTAAAGTCTGCCAAAGCCAAAGGTCTGCCAAAGAGAACCTCTGCTGATGAAGACAAAGTCTGATGAAGCTAAGGTCTGTTGTGGATCAACAAAGGATAAAGTTCAATAGAGGATCTTTAACAAATGATGATCAACAGAGTTTACTTGTATTATCAATGTAACAGTGCTTAGGCTCTAGCAGATGTTAGGAGTTTGTTAGGCTGTTAGATGTCGCTGTCTAGGTGACGTCAGCTTAGATGCTCCAGGTGTTTTGTTTGTACTATAAATAGAACAGTGCATGTACTGTTCTATTCATCACTTTCACCTTGACATTTTTGTACGAACAAACAAGGAGTGATCAGGATGGGGGGGAGTTGTATTCTTCATGCATACGTAAACTTGTGATTGCGAATTTATAAACGCATGTTGATGAAAGCAATATCCTCATTGTTGTGATTGAAAAGTTAATTATTCTGCTGCATATTTCATCTCTGTTTTATCTCCCTTTATTATTTTCATCTTAACTATCACAATAATCAAACTCAGATCCTAACAAAAAGGTTTTGCTCTTTTAGTTTGCCCTCATTTTCCTATGTTGCTGGTTTAATTATAGAACCTTTATTGATATTTATCCATATTCGAATAACATCTAATCACAAAAATCACAACCTCACACACTTCAATTCACATCATCATTCTTTTTGTAGATGAAGAAGAGAGAGTATAGGCGATGATGATGTACTGATGTAGACGTCTAATAAATAGTGACTGCATCTGGTGGTTCTTAAACGTCTACATCGCCATCTAGTTTAAAATATGGTTTGTTAGGGTTTCAGAAAGAATCAGACATTTAGAAGATCATGTACCAAACAGAGTTCCCATACTAGTTTTTAAGGCTTCAATGAGTTCTAGAGCTCTGTGATTCCTTTCCTGGAAGTTCTAGTGTTCAAATTTTCGCCATAAAGAGGGGGGGGGGGCAGAGACAACGGGTACAGAAAATGAATCGGTGGCTTTCAATTAATCGGTAACAAAACCTAAAAAACGAATGGTTAAAGGCAGTTGTGGAACTGATATTATAATTTGTGTAGATAAATTCACCACTTTATCCCTAGAGTGTGTTAAAATTTTAAGCTATTTACTATTCTACCCCTCTCAAATACCTTGAACTCCTTCCTACATGTTGTTTCAAAAGTTGTACACATAGTTAAATTACATTTTCGTCCATTATATTTGCTTTATATAGTTATATATATATTTATTTGTTTTTTTATATAAATGGTGTATAGAAAATGAGGTAAAAGAGTGGGTTTAATAAAATGTTTAATTAAAATAAAAAAGGAAATGACAAAATTACCCCTGACTTACTAAGTTAATGGATGATGTTAAGTCAGTTGGACTAAAACGGTAATGTTAAAAACTTTTTGGACGCACGGACACGAAATTTAACTTTTAGGGCCTGTTTGTTTACATCTGAATGACTTCATTCAGAGCCTACCTCTGAATCGGTCAGAGGTTTGGCTGTTTGGTTCACAAAAACTTAACCTCTTAATGGAACCATTCAGCTCTGAATGGTTCAGCTACTTCTTATGTCTGAATGAAACATTTGACAAGCATACCCCTCTTCTCCTCATTCACAGCGACGCCATATTTCTCCTCCACAGCCATCATCATCTCCTCTCCTCCACAACTCCGCCGCCCTTCATCACTCGCCGCCATCCACGTCGCAACAGTCCTCCATCTCCTCTCCGTCCACCACTCCGCCGCCCTTCACAGTCCTCCATCGCCGACCCTCCACAGCTTCTGAACGGAGTAGTCTTTTCCGGCGGGCTCATGACGGTCCGGCCGCCACTCAACGGTGAGCGACGGCCACTCGAGGGCGTGTGTGATTATTAAATCGTACAAAAAGGGTGTTTTCTTTTTCCAGATCTTGTATTCTTCGTTGATTAGCCTCTCTTCCATCTCTACTCTGATATCGTCTGCATTTTTCACCATACTGTTGTTGAAATTGGAGTGGGTTTGATGGGAATCTAATGAAAGCAAGAACATAGCTTTAAAGAAAGGTATTTAGTTGATCCATGTGAGAATATCATTTTACAGTGGCTTTAAAGAAACGATGGCACATGGTTTCAAAAAAATGTTGACTATAAAGGACAAACAATACTTTAAAGAAAGATATTTAGTTTTATTGAGAGGGGTAAAAACGTCATTTTACACAATTATTCAGATGTGCAACCAAACAGCACTTTACTGGTTCAGCACTTACTGGTTCAGAGCCTCTTACCCATTCAGACCTCTTATTCATTCAGCACTTATTGGTTCAGAGAATCAGATGTTGCCAAACAGCCCCTTAGACTAAAGTGGCTAAATGACTCAAACCTCAAGGACTAAAATAAACCTGACATCCGAACCAATTAACATTTAACACCACCCTAATCAAACTTTGTAATCCAAACATGTAAGGTATGGTTGAAGGAATCAAGGGTATGATTCGAGTCATGACTCATCCAAAAGGAGGACCCCCAGAGACACATAAACAACTCGCGGGATATCCAGAAAACGGATGGACGAAACAAGCTAATTGAGTTGCTTACTCCCTGATCAATCAATGGCGACCGTTCTACCTTCATCAATATCTTCATACAAACTCTTACATTCTTCACACGATAATCTTCTCACAAATTCCACTTCCTGTATCTGTCCTTCTTCTCTCACCAATGCCAGAAAGCGCCCCGTCCTCTGCTTCTCATCCAAGAAGAAAGGAAAACCGGGTTTTTTCGACGTTATTCTCGACTACATCGAAGGTATTATTATTATTCCTGCTAGTTCTACTGATCAATTCATTGTAATGTTGTTGTCACTGTTGGTTTGTTACATTTTATTATTTTTATTATTCTTTTTGTTACGAATTTGCAATTATGTTTAAGTTTAATGATACTATATTAGTTGGATAATCAGGGCATAAATTTGATTTCATAGGGAAGATGTAAACTATGTAGTAAATATTGATATATCCAGTGGCGAAGCTTTAGATTTCTGACCGAGGGTCGAAAATGTATATAGTCAAAAATTTCTATAAAACGGGGGTTGAAAACGTATATACCCAAAAATTTCTATATGAAAACTACATACTCTCCACTATTGAGCGAAAAGTTCGGGGGGGGGGGGGGGGGCGCCCCCTCCCGCCCCCACTATGCTGCGTCCCGGATATATCGGTGCAAAATATCGGTCAGAGAATATCGGTCAGAGTATATCGGCTATATTGACCGATATTTGACCCATATTGGACCGATATATCACCGATTTTCCCAATATCGGTACCTTTCTTCTTAGTTCTACCATTCGTCTTTCTTCTTATTGTTGCTATTAGTGTTTTAAGTCTTAATTGTTAGTTAGTGTTAAATGGTAGTGTTTTAAGTCTTAGTTCCTACTCGCTACAATTGTTAGTGTTTTGCAAGTTGCAAAAGGTTAATTTGTTAATGGTAGGAGTGTATACAGAATTGTTAGTGTTAAATTGCTATATATATAAATTTAGCATGATATTAAAATTACTGATATCCCACCGCGATAACCGATATCTCAAATATTGGTCCCTGATCGATATCTGATATTTTACCGCATTAACTACTTAGGATGTAAACAGTGTTACAGATGAGAAGTCTTTTAAGTTATGCTTAAGATCCATGATCTTATAAATGGTTGTGATGATTACATGAGTTTTAAAAGATTATAATTCATAGAGTTCCTGAGGGCTTTTTTTAGTGTTCAGGAGTGAATAATAATTTGTAAATGGATAACATGATAACCTGAAATGGTTCAAGGGTAACCAATATGGTCAGTTAGTCTTGTTATTCTGTGCACTTAGTCACTTACAAGTTACCTGAAAGGTAACCCTTGCTTTTTTTTTTAGAAAAAAAAGAGTTACATCGGCTACTTTATATAGCGAAGTAGCAGACCATGTAAAACCTTATGTTTAATACGTGTTTAGGTCTCCTCACTGGTGTAAGGAGGAATTTGGCTTAGTTTAATGGCCAAAATACAAGGACATATGTTGAAGTTGGATCAAGCACAGGGGCATGCACCTTATTGCTTATAAGACATTTAGTCTAAGTGTCTAACTAACTGTGCCTATGTATGACTTGGTTTTTTCATAGTGCAGGGGGGCCAAAGTTAAGGAAGTGGTATGGGGCACCTGATCTTTATGCAGATGATGGATCCAATTTGGAGGAAACAGATAAATCTTCAGGTAATCTACTGGAGACTGAATAAATTATTATTGTTATTTTAGCTTTCATTTGTTAACTAAACCATTTGCATCACTATGAAACACAGAAGAAGATGAAGTCCGGGATGCAGTTTTGGTAACTGATGGTGATAACGAGATTGGTCAGGTTTGTGATATTGCCCATTACCCTTTTTTTGTTCCTGAGAATTACAAAGATATGGTTTTAGAACATAGTTGTCCACTGCGAGCGTAGCAATCGCTATAGCGCGCTACCTAGCGTATAGGTCTAGGCTCACTATTAGGGTTGTAGCAATAGATAGCGATAATGGCGACATTATTTTTTTGTTATTTTTAATATAAATAACAATTAAATATAGCTATAAAATAGCTGGATTTTAGGTTTTTTTAATATACATGTAAAATAGCATATATACCAGGGTATTTTGATATAATATACATATAAAATTTTGTAAATTTTTTTCTAGTGTATCGCTATTTATAAAACAGGTGCCCGCTATATATCGCTATTCGCTATGTAGCATATAGGTACCTTATCGCTATTTGTCGCCATTAACAACTATGTTTTAGAAAAGAGATTATTCACATGTTAATATGCATGTATTAAATTAATTTTTAGATGTGTAGTTTCTTGTTGTCCTAGTGCTTCGAGATGAAGTTAAGTTCCATACTATTTTGACTTTTGCAGACTATTATATTGTCTTTAATTATCAAACGAATTAGAGTTAAAGCACTTGTGAAGGACAAGCGTGCCGCAATGGAATCATTCGGTACTTATGTTGAGGTCAGTGGATATACCTTCTCAATTGTCATTAATGCTGTTTACTTTAATCAAACACTATGTATAATATTCAATTCTGGTTATCTTTGAAGTCAATTTCCGGAGATCCAAAGGATTCTTCTTTCTTAAAGAAATCCCTAAAAGGTGTTCGTGCAGTTATTTGTCCCAACGTATGATTTTCTGGAATCCAACTTTTTTCTTTTCACCTTCATCTTATATGAGCGTTTATACAGGCTGATAGTAGTACATGATTCTTTGCAGGAAGGTTTTCTATCAAAAGCTGAGAGCTTGAAGGGGATACAACATGTGGTTATATTATCTCAGGTACTCTTTATCTCCTTATCAGAGACGCCAATTTCAACCATTGAGTCATTTTAGGTAGGGGTGTTCAAGGTCCGGTTTGGAAGGCTTTTGGGTTAAACTGTAAGCCAGACCTTAGTAATGGTTTTTGGTATTTGAAAACCAAAACTGAACCGTTGAAAATTAAAACCATACCTAACCGAACCGTTACTAACGGTTTGGTTTCGGTTTGGTTTTACGGTTTAGCCTTATCGGACTTTTATATAAAAAAGTGGCATAAAATATAAAAACATGTTGAACCGCAATTTACAAATGAAATAATATTTGGAATTTGGGAACAACGCAGTCTTTGGTTTTAATTCTTTAACTCTTTAAAAGCATGTAAATGAGTTTCTTCACTAATCACAATTAGTAAAAAGAAAGAAGACATGTAACTTATAAGTATGAGATAATCTTAGATTTATTTAAATTAAACCTAATATAAAATATAGATATTTAAATACGTGTAAGATAAAATATATAAAAAGACTAAAATATGTTATCAAAATGTTACGGTCCGGTCCGGGTTTATACGGTCGGTTTTTGGTATAAACCGTAAACCAAACCGTTCACTGCGGTTTGAAAATTTTGAAACCGACCGACCGGAAGGTAAAGAAAAAAACCGACCGTGAAAAACCAAACAGATGACCGGTTTGGACGGTTTGAATCCAAATCACGAACACCCCTAATTTTGGGTTGCTTAAAAGTTAAAAAGGGAATGTGTCAAATTATAAGAATTTAAAGGGAAAGGGACTAAATAGATCGGATGGATGGTGATTTAACGATGTTGCAGTTGTTTATATTCCACTTTTTGATCTGTATTAAAAATTGCATGTTTTAGCCCGAAGCTCATTTTTGCCACCTATACTCCAGATGCAATGTTTGTTATAGATGGTGATTTAACGATGTTGCAGTTGTCTGTTTATAGAGCAAGTAGTGGTGTTCAAGCAATGATGAGCAGTAATGCAAGAAATCTTGCTGAGCAAGATGAATCCACGGTAATCGCGTCGGGAATTCCATACACTATAGTCCGAACTGGGGTGCTAACTAACGATCGCGGGGGCAAGCCAGGTTTCAGTTTTGAAAAGGTATATTTTAGTCTATTTTCGGTCTCAAAAGTTTGATTTTTGAAAATTGGTTTAATATTACAAATTACAGGGTTGTACAACAAATGGAAGCCTTAGCAAGGAAGATGCCGCATTCATATGCATTGAAGCTCTTGATGTAGTGCCAGAAAAAGAACTGGTATTTGAGGTCGGTTAATCCTACCTTCTTTTAAAACGACAAGTCTATGCTAGCTGCTTGGATTATATATTATCATTTTTTTGGTAACCGTGAGAAACTGTTACCGGAAAGCTCACAGGGCCCCACCAATACCCTGCTAACGAGTGGGATCAGGTGGGCAGATGACCCTTAAGGGGGTTTTAGGCATAAAACCAGTGGAAGCTGGATTCAAACATGAGATCTCTGCTAGAAAGGCTTAACCGCTTACCACTGGTCCACTGTGCTACCCTCTTGAAAGTTGGATTTTAATAAGGAATCATGTATATATTTTCAATTACAGGTTGTTAATGGGGAAGAAAATGTTTTGAACTGGAAAGACCAGTTTGAAAAATTGAAGGAGCAAGAGTAGCAATGACTTCCGGCACTTTGATTTCTCATTTAAACGACTTAGGGACCTTGATCTGTGTCGATCTGTTGGCCTGTTCTGTTGGGTTGTATTCAAATTTGTTCTTTGAATAATTAAAATAGTTTATGTTAATGATTTAAATCCTTGTTTTCTACACTCATAACAACCCAAACCATATGGGTCATCTACACGTCCTTTAGGCGGATTTCCGCTTTTTATACATTCATTCCAACCCGAGCTATTCGGTCCATGTTCTCTCCTCTTTTCACCGGTGCTGCACCCACGGTTGTACCCCTTTCTACCATAGGTCTCATCCTTCCTCTGTAACCCAGTCTTCAATGCCGGCCCCTCGTAACTCATGTCAGCCCTCTGTAAGAAATGTCAGTTTCTCCACCCTACCTTCTCTGTTGTTTCTCTGCCTACATGGTGGTCCCATGTTTTCAGACATTGAACTAGATCGAAAGCATGTTAACAGAGTGAAAATCTGGGAGATGGATGTTTGAAACTATGAGTAAAGAGACTGCAGTTTTCGAATTTTTAAGTGTTTGTGAGATATCTATCATATCTAGAGCTATGCGGTTAATGTCGGTGGTATACTGGTGATATATCATATATGGTTGTCGTTCCTCATGTAAAATATCGGTCAGAATACCGGTACCGATATTATCGGCGATATTTGACCGACATAACCGATAGTTGACCGATATAATCGATATATCTACCGATATAACCGATATATCACTGAAGTGTTAGTGTTAAATTGCTATATATATAAATTCTGCATGATATTAAAATTACCGATATCCCACCACGATAACTTATATCTCAAATATCGGTCCTTGACCGATATCTGATATTTTACCGCATTAACTGCATAGATCTAGAGGTGAACAGAAAACTAAAATTTTACCTAACTGAATTAATCAATCAATTTAGGAGCTGATCTGATGGTTCAGTTATTGTTTTCTCAATATACTTGACGAGAGTCGTATTCATATCATTTTGCACTTTTCCACAAGTACAACCCATTTCTATCAATTTAAGTTACTATTTAATATGAATAATGCTATGAAACACTAATATAAAAAGTAAAAAAAAAAAAAATTCTTAGGCCGGAAGATCCGGCTCGGATCCATAGCGCCCTATGCACCATCTCACCGGCGCCAAAGAGGGGCGCTATGGTGTGGTCCGTCAAGCCCTTAGCTGGCGCAAGAAGAGAAAGGGGGGACCCACACCATCACCATCCGTTTACCCGCCAACCACTATCATCTCCACCATACGATGTCTTTGTTGATAAAAAACGGTTGGAGAACTGGTGACGGTTAAAAATAAAGCCCCCTGCTGAGTTATATCCTACGTGGTGTCGAGGTAGCCAAGGGTTTTATTCCACACCATGAAGCATTATAATTTGTAAAATCACATAGCAGACCAAAATTTGTTAACAATGTCGCCATGATTCGATTTTCGAATGTCAGTGGAATTTATTCAACCGGGTCAGCTCACCAAACTTAACTAAAGTTCCAGTAATAAGCTATTAGAATAATTATTTAAGTCTTCACCTAAGTTATCCAAGATGAAACAAATATGGATCAATATTAAGCTATTCAGATAATTTATTCAACTTGGTGTTACACTAAAGTTAATAAAAAATTGGAAACTTAATTCTATGATGAGTTAAGAAATCACATTTTACCAATCGGGTGGTGGTTAATTGGCAAAGACAAAATCTTTAAACACCTTGGGATGAGAGGTCTTGTCTTCAAATCTCACCGACAATAGAGATTAAAAAAATATATTTGCCACTAAAAAAAATCACCTTTTGAATTACTAATTATGTTTGTTCAACCAACCAATCCAAGACACAAAAATAGAAGAACAACTAAATATCTACAAGGCATCTTGATTTGAAATATAAGGGGAGTGGGGGCACTCTGTGGTGGATCGTTGTGGCCGGTGACCACGAGTGGAACACCGCCACCAACTAAGGTGATCACGCGTGGTGGCCAAAACGCGTCGTCCGGATCACGGTGAAGAATAGAGGTTACCGTCGGAATGTGACCGTTGGAGAGAGGGACCGTTGCATTTTAAAATAATAAAAAAAAACTTACACACTATATATAAACCAAACATTTTAACCATTTAACCCCACAAAAAAAATACCATCTCTACACTCTACATAAATGGAATTTCAAACCGATTCGTTTCTGCTAGACACCGATAGCTCTTCATCTTCCGACGATGACACGCTTGATTTTTTCGAGATGGCGTATAACGCAGGGGCGTAGCTTTCAAGGGGCCGGGGGGAGCCCGACCCCCCGAAATTTTTCGCTCAGTAGTGTTATGTATGTACGTTTCGTATAGAATTTTATACGTATATACGTTTTCGACCCCCCGGTTTTATAAAAAAAATTGATTATATAGAATTTTTAGGTTCGGTGACTTCCAACCCCCCGGTGGAAATTTTCAAGCTTCGCCACTGGTATAACGAACTTGAAGGTTTGAGCCGACCAAAGAAGAAAATGATGGATCGTGATCGTACACATGCCAACGAAGTGTTAATGAATGATTATTTTGTGGAGAATCCGGTGTACAATGCCGAAACGTTTAGGAATCGGTTTCGTTTACCGAAAGATTTATTTTTAAGATTGTAGGAGTGTCACACCCCAATCGATGACGGAAACATCGGGGTTCGGCACTAAGCGTTCAGATTGTTCATGAGTTTACATAACACTAGATATTTCAATATATTTAGATTGATTCAAACATAGTCTAAAAGAATCCACTACCAAATACAAGTATCAATTACAACTCTTCAAATAATTGTTTAAAGTTTAATAGATTAAACTAGACGAGTTTCTAAGCATCAATCCTAGCTTGTTTCACTTGTTTCCATAGCATCATATCAGCCTGCAACATGTATTAAAATAAAGTCAGTACAAAAATGTATCGGCGAGTATACAAGTTTAAGTATATAGCATAATAGATTCAAAAGACTCATATCCATAATGTAAATGAATAAAAATAGTTTCAGCCATGCTAGTGTTCGCAGTCCAAGTGATAGCCCAAGTGTCCCGATGCTTTGGTGTTTTCGCAAGACTCAAGGAAAACTAGAATCCTCCTAACAATACCCCCAAGAATAACGGGGAGGTGCATCATCCTCTAGCGCTACTATTGTTAAGGCGGAACTACACACTCTGGATTAAACGTTCACATAGCACAAAGAATCAAGAATCACCAGTTTCACATACACATAGGATAGAGTTTAGATTCAAAAGTATCACGTTTCATAGTTTGATAGTATACATGTTGCATCCCAAAGTTTAAAACAAAAAGGGATCGAGTATACTCACAGTGATTGCTTAACAGATTAACTGTTATTGGATCAAATGGAGCTCTTTAGGTTTAGCCTGATTAGATTACAACAGATAAGTGTCGAACAGGATAACGAGATTGCGCAAAGTGTCGGATCAGTCACTCGATCGGATGGCCGTTCGATCGGACGGCAATCCGATCGGATTGCCATTCGATTGATGACTTAAGTGTGCATAGGGACGGATTGCCATCAGATCGGATGGTCATCCGTACGGATGACCATTCGATCGAATGGTCATTCAATCCAAGTGTTGAGATTTCCAGAATGTTTAACCAAGTGTTCAAAGTCAGGACACTTCGATCGGATGGTCGTTCGATCGGAGGGTAGTCCGATCGGATTGCCATTCGATCATGATAGTTTCCCAAAGTTTCAAGGTTTCCAAAAAGATTCTAAGTGTTGAAAGTTATAAGGCACATGTCACCTCGATCGGATGGCCGTTCGATCGGACGGCAGTCCGATCGGATTGCCATTCGATCGTCATGACTTGTTCCGTTTTGAAATTTGTAAAATTTCTAAGTTTCTGGTTTAACGGTGACGACACGGTACGTCTTGAGACAATGGTAAACACATCAATGTTCAGCCGGTCTGATCGGATGGGAATCACCCCGTCCGATCAGGTGTCTGTTCTTGATGATGTTCGTGTCGGAATCCGTACTTCAGTCATCTTCTCCGGCAACAATCCATTTTCCAAGCCGACTCCAGACTAATCATCAAGTCTACAGTTCGTTTGGGTTTGGATTCCACCGTTTTAAGTAAAAGTTTCAAGAACAAGATGAAAAAAACATAAGTTTTAGCTGGAAGTCCAGATTTAGTAAAGATTCAGTGTAGAAACGCATGAAATTCCTCAGATATGAGCTAGATCTTGACTAGAATGACATCACACAACAGTTTGTACAAACCGTCATGATGACGTCATCCTCAAGAGCTCAAATCTCAGAGATTTCAAGGTGAAAAATGTGATTTCAAAGGAGAATCACGTAGAGAATAGTGCATAGATCAAGGATGTACAAGAACCTAGTGTGAAACGTACCGAAATCGCCGAGAAATGGAAGAAAAGTGGGAGTGCGTGCGTCTTGGTCGAAGGAGGCTGTCACATCAGTGAGAATGATGTGACATGCCTATTTATAGTGTCAGAGGGAAGGTTTAAGGCGGTGTGGCACGGATCGGATGGCACTTCGATCGAATGGCCCTCCGATCGGATGGCCATCCGATCGGATGGTCATCCAATTGGATTGCCATTCGGTCAATCCCATCTTTTCCGTTTCACCATCGTTGATTCGTTTTGCGAATTAGATTAAGCGTTACGTTGCGTATTATTGTGCAATAGCATCACATAACTAGATTATATCATTAACACAAAAGTTTCCAAGGTTTCATAGTTTCCGCCAGTGACAAGTCTCTAGTCTCTCGTTCAACCAAGTCTAAAGTTGCACGAGTCTCAAGAGTTAAGCACCAAAGTATCAAGAATCAAGAATCTAGCTTCCAAGTATCAAGTATCAAGAATCATAGTTTCCAAGTATCAAGTATCAAGAATCAAGTCTCATAGTGTTAAACATCAAGAATCATAGATTTAAGCATCGTAAGTATCAAAATGGTCAAGTATCACATAGTTTAGGGACTAAAATTGATAATAGCTAAAAGTCTAGGGACGCAGGTGTTACAAGGAGACATTGAAGCAAGCGAAGAATGGTTTCAAGAACGTTACGACGGGAGGGGCAAACGAAGTTTCACGCCGATACAAAAATGCACATCCGCCATTCGCCAACTAGCGACAGGTAACCCTCTCGATCAATTTGATGAATACTTAGCTATGTCGGCAAGAACCTCACGTGAATGTTTGCAATTCTTTTGTAACGCGATCATTAAATTGTATGGCAAAGAGTTTCTACGTAAACCGACGACACACGGCATCACGCGTATTTACGCCACGCATGAGGCTAGATGACATTTTCCAGGGATGCTCGGTAGCATCGATTGTACACATATCGAATGGAGCAATTGTCCAAGAGAGTTGCGAGGGGCATATGTTAGGGGTGGCGTCAAAAGACCGACATCATACTTGAAGCGGTGACGTCGAATGATTTATGGTTTTGCCATTTTGGCATTCATAGTTTGGTGTTCCCGGTTCAAACAACTAAATCAATGTTTTGTACACATTGTCGTTGTTTCAAAGCGTAACAGACGGTACCGCGCCCTTCTGTCCATTTATGGTTAACGGAAGATATTACAGACGAGGCTATCTTCTTGTGGATGGTATCTACCCATCATGGTCTGTTTTTTGTGAAAGCTCTTTCATTTCCTGTCGAGGTTAAAGAAAAGGCGTTCAAGAAGTTGCAAGAATCGGCAAGAAAAGATGTTGAGAGGGCTTTTGGTGTCTTAAAGGGTAGATGTGGCATACTAAACCGACCGGTTCATTCAATGAATTAAAAAAAAACAACCCATAACATAGTATAAACATGTATCATATTACACAATATGCTAATAAAGAAGATAGACGTGCAATATCTCAAGATTGGGTGCCAGATCTCCCACACAAGCTCTCGTTCCCGAAAATGTCCAACAAGACTTGCGCAATGAAGAACTTTACTTTCGGTTGAGATATGATTTATTTGAACTGGTAGGTTTTTTAGGTTTGGAATTTCCGGATTTGGACGAGGAGTAGGTTTTTTTTTATGTATCTTTTTATTTTTATTTTTATATGTTTTTTTAAGTTGTAACCACAAATATGTCTAGAAATATTGTTTTTTTTATTTAAACTAGGTTTATCACTCTCGTCGCATTGCGGCGAACTTCTTTTGTCATTTAGTCTGTGTTTACATGTGTTTTGAAATCACTATGAGCGCGTTACGCACAGAACCGCTAACAAGAATAAAAAGAAAATGTAGAAAAAAATATAAGATAACCGAAAGAAAATCAACCAAAACAGTTTTATGGTAATGATGTTGTTCGTATGAAACCCGTGGTCAGAGATAAGCAAATAGTATTGGGTACCGGTACCGAATTTCCCAAACCGAAAGATTTTAAGTCAATTCGGTACCAACTTTTGGCGTTCCTGGTACCGGTTTGCTACAAGTTTTTACCTTCATATACATGTACCATAACCGGTATTTTTGGTACCAATACCGATTTAGTATCGGTTGGCACCGAGCTCATCTCTAGCTCTGGAACTAAAAAAACACTAAAAGTTGAAGAAAATCAATAAAAAAAGTTGTATGATACCGTTGGTGTTTGTACGGTACCCGTGATCAGGGATGAGCAAATGGTATTGGTTAGGAGTACCAAATTTCCCGAACTAAAAATTTTCAATATCAATTCGGTACCGACTTTTGATGTTTTCTGTACCATGCTGGTGCTGGTTTTATCTTCATGTACCGAGACCGTACCGGTATTTTGATAAACGATGGATAAATGAAAAAATAAAAAAGCTTGCCACGTGTCAAGTTTTGAGTGGAGAAGGTACCATAAGCACTATTCACAACATTGTCTTTTTAATATATAGGACAATGAAATTATTATTGTAAATTTATTAATTAAAAATAAAAAAAAATTCAATCACCCTTCTGATGGGCACCCCTAATCATCACTAGTGATGGAACCAAACTCGATGACGTGACGTTTGATAATTGAGTGTGATGAGTGATGGCTAGTGGATCGCCCCACCCTCCTAATCAGTGCAAGAAAATGAAAGTAAAGGTGTAAGGAGTGGTTAGACACTTGAGAGTGACAAACTAAAAAATCAACCAATGAGAGTGTGCTATGTCAAAGTGGTAAACTATGCTCAAAAGTGTTGGCAATTATTAGACACTTGGTGAAGTGGTAAACTATTTAAAAAAATGAAAAAGATGTGATTGGTTGAGATTGGAATGGACCCCACCCCATACTACCCCCTCTCTCTCATACCCTCCCTCACCCCGATTCGGTAACCCCTCACCGTTTTAGCCCCCCAAATCGGCAAAAGTATTTCGGTAAACCACCGGGCAATGGTTGCCGATCGGTGCTGAGTGGGTTTGCCGCCCCCACTTTGGACACCCTAAACTAAACGTTAACTAGTTTGTCATCAGCTAAATGGAAATAAATAAAACATAAAATGTCTAGTCTTATCACAAAAGAAATCCAATAAATGGTGGTGGATGTTTGAACTAACCAAGGTAATACTTATGTTAAATTGTGACGATTTATTTGTGTCACTTGACTTTCAAATATACAAAATTGATATAAACAAATATTACTTTTTACCAGAACTAATACCATTGCAAGGTATGTGACTTGTCTTTTATCGATTGTATGGACAACTGATATGGGGTTTATATACCACATGGGCTCTCTCACCCACCAGACTAGTCTTTTGGGTTGAGTTCTTTCGTTTGGTATGTAACATTGGTATCAGAGCCAGAACTCGGAGTGGTGACCCACAAAGTGGTGGCCTGGAGAGAGTCAGCCGTGACCAACAAGGACGTTGGCCTTTAAGGAGGGTCGATTGTTATGAACTAATACCATTGCAAGGTATTTGACTTGTCCCATGGTTTGTATGGGCAACTGATGTAGGATTTATATACCACAATGGACTCTCTCACCCAAGCGAAAGCAATTCAAACTAAGTAGATTCATTTACCTTTACTTGTATTTAAAAATTACTCGATTTGAACATCAATATCAAAACGAGTATACTGTGCGCTCCGCAAATAACAATTCTAAGATCTTTTGAAATATCAAATAACATCAAGTGGGAAATTTTGTCTTTGATTGACCGCCTTATCCGGAGGGGAAATAGATATATGGCCATACGTTAATGAAGAAATACTATAGAATCATAGTCTCTTATTAGAAATTAGCTGTCTCACTATGTCTTCTTATGAACTTTCAACTCCATTGCCATGTGCACTCAAGGACCACAATATGCACCACCTTAGCCTCTCCTTATACCATAGGTAAGCTATTATAACTTCGAAATTACGTTGGCGTTTTAGTGTTATCAATCATTTTCGAATAGATATTAGGTTAAGCTCTAATACGAGTTAGAAGACATTAAGTGCATACTTAATATGGGTTGATGTGATTCTTGACCTGACAACAAGTCTCAACAACTTTTTTAACGGCAAATTATCTACAACGATTCATCGCACCTATCCATTGGAGGCTCGGTCCCACCAAGCCCAGACGATCGTTCATTACAACAGGGCCCACGCTGACACAAAGAGTGACACGATGTTCAACTGGATAAAAACCCCCCCAAATACTACCAAGCCAGTTGAGTGCCCCACCCAAAGTGCAATGGGTGGGACTTGAACACGAGCTTCAAACAATTTAACACACTTAGGTATAAGTTTAGTAATTACGCCATGCTTGCGGTATGCGCATATAATGTATATATGTGTGGACGCTCGGGGGGCAAAAGTGAAAGTGCACTAATTTTAACGTTGTTTCACTAATTTCGTGAAAATAACGTTAAAAGCTGAGGACGGTGAATCATGCATCATGTGGTGGCGTTGATAGCTGAAAGACAAAAGGGTACATGCACTAATCGGTCTTTGTCCCGATTGCCGAGTGTTATGTGCCTTATGTCCAAGGCCTGATGCAAAACTACTATCGAGCCGGGGGTCTCACTGGAAACAGCCTCTCTATTCCTACGGGGTAGATGTAAGACTGTCTACATCTTACCCTCCTCAGACCCTACCTTTGCTTTCCTATTGGTGGAATTTACTGAGTATGAGGTATAAGTTTAGCAGTGATGTATAAATCCACTTATTTTTTTATTATATATTACTAGCTAATTAGTTATGAATCCACTTAGATTGTTAGGCTGTTAGCGTGTGATATTATGTGTTGGGTACTCTATAGTTTAACTCAAGATAAGAGGAAGAAGATGAATTTCAAGAAGTCTACCATTAAAAAGGAGTGGGTCTGTAGCTAGAGATCAGTTGTGCCCATAGATATTTAGTGCAGGAAGAAAACTCTTAACCATTCATCCATTATCTTCCCCAATAATATTGTTCAGTCATCCTCTTTATCACTTTGGTGGAAAAAACACCATTTGCAGCTATGGAACTTTTCACAATTCTTATTTTGAGAGGTGGTGGCATTTCTTAAGAATTTAAAATCGTTGGAATTTTGGACAAAATAACTATTATATTTGTGATTAATATAATTATTATTTAGTATATTTGTGTTCCACTAGACGAGAGGATTATAACGAATCAAACGGTGCCCAAAATAAAGCCAAGATGAATGGATATCGAAGATTTAAGATATGTGGTTGGAACTTTAAAACCTCTGACGAATTCCCTAACTTTTCTGACCTTCAAGCTCTTGTTTCAGGTGCTAAGCTAATCCCGTTAGTACAATCTGCTTAGGTTGTTGTACCTTGGGAGACAGATGGGTTTACCTGGGTAGCCCGAAATATGTTTTAAGGGACCTCTGTTGAACAAAAGGCTCAACAGTCACTCTATTTTCTTTACTGTTTTCGTTTATTTTTTTTAGTAATCTATTTGCAATTTCTATTTCTAGATTGTAATCCGTTTTAATTTCAGATTATGTATTGTAATTTGTTTTTTATTTAATTAATAATATTGTTATTTTATTTTATGAAAGGTTGTCCTACACAGTCTTGGAATTAAATGTTTGAATAACGCGCAAACAATTCATGTGCTTTCAAAGAAAAACCAAAACCGTTAACATTAGAAAAAACCTATTAAGTTAAAGTTGAGCAAATCAAAAGTCATATTTCTTATAAGTTTAACCAATTGTTTAGCTTATTTAGACCAAACGTAATGGTACGTTGTTGGGCCAACAATGAGCAAACCATCAGGCCTACCACCGCTCTACCTCGCGTGAAACGATAAAATGAGCTCCCTTTCGTTGTTCAAACCATGAGCTCAATTTTATATAAATCATGGAAACTAGCCGTTGGCTGGTATGTTACCCAATCCCTTTTTTTCTCAATTCCAAACCTACTAATTTCACATACCTCACCACTACACCATTTTACCTAGTGAAATGATTTTGATGACGTGGACGACACGTGGCGGAAAATGACATTTCACTTGGTTTACCACTACACATGGTCTTACTTTTATCTAATTTGCGCAAAATACAAGTTCGTGAATTTTCAGAACTCCCTATCACAAACTAACGCTCTAGGTAACAGGATTCTTATCTTGTATAAATGCATTAATAGAGGTGAAACGAAGTGTTTCTCTTTTTGGTCTAGAATATAGAGCTTATATCTATTTTAAACGAATTTCTTTAATGCTATTGTCTCTGGGATTTGAAGCCAAAACCTCTAAATCCAAGTGTTCCTAAATGATGTCTCTAACCCCATTGGTGAATGTAAAGCTTAATGATGTAAACGATTAAAGCTTGTATGATAGAAAGGATCAACACCCACCTATAAACTATTTGTCACAAAACCTAAAACTAAGAAATCTATCAGAAGATCGTATCGTGGTGTTAATTTTTTAAACCAGGCATGAAATGAAAAATACCAAAACTCAAACCCTACCAAATTCAAATTATAAACTCGAATTCGGTTTCGAATTTTAAAACCAGGTTAGCATCTAAATTGAATTCTAAATTTGTTTTTTAATGAATTTGAATTTGATTTACGAACGGGTTTAACCCAATATATGATATGAATTCAAACTATATATACAACTAGGTTAGAACCCCGTGTAATACATGGGTTGAATAAATGTAATTTTATATACCAAATAATAAAAAAAATATCTTTAAAAACATCGTTTATTACACGGGGGTTGAATAAATGTAATTTTATATACCAAATAATAAAACAATTTATCTTTAAAAATTTTGTTTATTACATAGGTTGAATAAATGTAATTTTATATATTAAATAATAAAAACATTATATCGTTAAGAACCCCATGTATTGTATGGGTTAAGTAAATTTAATTTTATATATTATATAAGACAAAATTGCAGAAAACAACCTTTATGTTATACCCAAACTGCACTTTATACCTTTCACTATGAAATCGGTAAAAATCAACCTTTATGTTCATGTTTTGCTACATGTTCAACCTTTAACACAAACTCTGTTAATATTTTTGGTTAAATCACCTCACATGCAACGCATGTGAGGGCCATTTAGTCATTTTACTTTTACTTTTACTTTAAATATTAGTTTTTATTAATACACAATTAAGAGGTGAAATGGATATTTCCCAAAGTCTAGGGGGTCTTTTCTGTTTCCTTTCATCGTCATTACAACCATCATTGAAGAGATCAAACTGCAAAACATTTATATAATTAGACATGTATCCAACAATCAACGATATGAATAGATCAAACTGCAAACTAATATAACACACATTATTCATTCATGACTCATATAATCAAATCCAAAAGTGAATTTATCAATTTTACACACCAGATTTCAAACAGAGACAGAGCAACCAAAATAACTCAATCCATTTACCAAGTAAGTTTCAATTTAAACTCAAACCTATGAATCTATAAAAAAATGATAAATAATTGTTATGTTCAAATAACAGAAAACAATTTCAGAATTAAATCAAAATGAAAAACCCTAAAACTCAGTAATCAATTACTTACCTATCAAACTAAACGAAGAGATGGCAGAAGGCCAAGGCGGACTAGGGAGATCAGGCGGTGCCGGCGGCGGTATTAAAAACCATCTTCATCCAAAACAGTAGCCATTCATACTTCTCCGATCATCATTCCGTCAACACACCATCTCCGTTCTTCACCATCCTCACCGTTCACCGTTCATCTTCTCCGACCACCGTCCCTCCGACACCCTCCGTCGACGTGGTTCATCATCGTTAGTCATATCACCACACCTGCAACCTTTCTGATCACCTCTGGTCATCATCGTTCTTCATCAGCATCTCTTATCACCATCATCGTGCAATGTTCACAGACCTGCAAAATCCGAGCACCGCCACCATCTTCACCGTTGTTCAATCACCGCCACCATCTTCATCTTCTCCGTCGAACCACCACCACTTCACCTGAAACTGCAACCTTCGTTCAACGTTTCACCCGACATAACCAGCCGCCCATCATCACCTTTAACATCAAAACCGTATGTCTCCGGTCTCCTCCTCACCTCCGGTTATCTTCTCCGTTCACCAACTTGCAACTCACTGTGAATTGATATTCGTGTTTGTGTTGATTGTTAATCGAAAACAAAAGGTTGCAAGTTTTCGAAAGAGAGTAGTAAACGAGTTACGGATAACTTTTGTCAAAGAGATAGAATTGTTCTTGTAGATACACAGGCCGGTGGTATTGACAAAGGAAAGTTAATGAAAGGAAAAAGAAACACCCCCTAGACTTTGGGAAATCTTCATTTCGCCCCTTAATTGTGTATTAAAAAAACTAATATTAAAAGAATAAGTAAAATGACTAAAAGGCCCCCACATGCTTTGCATGTGAGGTGACTTAACCAAGAATATTAACAGAGTTTGTGTTAAAGGTTGAATCTGTAGCAAAACATGAACATAAAGGTTGGTTTTTACCGATTTCATAGTGAAAGGTATGAAGTGCAGTTTTGGTATAACATAAAGGTTGATATCTGCAATTTTGTCATTATATAATGAAAAAAGTTACATTTTTAAGAACCCTATGTATTATACGGGTTGAGCACATGTAATTTTATATACCAATCAATAAAAAGTTATATCTTGTTATATCTTTATAAACCATGTGTATTATAAAACATTTGAAATAAACTGACAAAATGCCCCAAACCACAGGGCCTAAAAGGACACTTAACTCTTTACATTATATTAATTTATATTTAGTGTAGTCTTATGTTAATTTCAAGATAAATAATTTTGAAATCTAATAAATATTTCAAAAGACTATATTATCTTCTATACGAATTGTTTAAATTTATATTAAATTTTATTTTATAATTATCTTTTAATTAATATTAATTATAATTAAGTAGAAAATAGAGATGAGAAAACTAAAAAATAGATGACTCCAATGAATGACATATGTCTCTCTATTGGTTTCTTTTATTATATAGTATAGATTTATTCTTTTATAAAAATACATTTTTTATTTATTATATATCATTTATTTGATTTAATCTTAATTTTATTTGTTTGTTTCTCGGTTTATTCAAATCAACTCGAATTTAATTTACTTTTTTTTCTAATTCTAATTCAATTTGGTTCGAGTTAAAATATTTCAAAATAGAATAACTTGAAAACCGCCAATAACATTATTGCCTAGTGGCATCTTTAAAGTGTGATAAAGCTTAGAGACTATTAGATCCTGGGTTCGGTTCTTACAAGAGGAGTTTTCCCAGATTTATTGGGTTTCCTCCTGAATTGTTGCATTGGCATAAGCCATAATAACCCAGTGGTTTCGCTGATGATATAATGATACTCTAGTGGTCCGTCAGTAATATAAATTTACAGTTAAAAAAATAACTTGAAAACCAAATGGTAAACACCTTACAAAAACTCTGTATATAATAGTTTGCCAAACAATCAAGAATTCATGGTAAAAAAAAGGGTGATGGTATCTACACATCCCCTAAAATTTTTGTACATCCCTCAATAGAAACCATATAGGCCAATATGCTTCCTATAGGGTTTGAAGCATTAAATGCGACACCAATAGGAAGTGTATTGGGCAATACGGTTCCTATTGGTACAATATTCTCTGACGCGCACGCAGTTCAAAACTATAAAGGTCTGAAAAGTGACCCAATAGGAAGCGTATTGCCCAATACGATTCCCATAAGTTTAATAGGAAGCGTATAGCGCAATACACTTCATATTAGTTTTACTTAAAAACTAGTTAGATGCCCCGCCCGCGTTGCGGGGCGGTGGTCGAATAATTAGCGAGTGTTAGGCAGCAGCTCATTGACACGAAAAACAATTAAATCGAGTCAACCAATTAAAACAAAACACTTTTATATTTTTTATAAAAAAAAACTAAAACAATGGCAACATTGTAATTTTTAACTGAGGGAAAGTTGTATTTTTTGACTGGGGTAAAATCGTAATTTGCCAAAAGCTAAAGTGATGGCAGTACTGTAAATTTGAACGGGGGAAAATTTTAAAATTTTAACAGGGACAAATTCGTAATTTTGCACCTAGGGTAACAGCGTAATATAAATTTGAACTACGGGCACAATCGTAATTTTTAGCTGGTGGCGAAACTGTAAATTAAAACGGGTAAAAATCGTTATATTTTAACTAAGGGCAAAATCGAAAAATTTAGCTGGGAGCAAAAGCGTAAATTTATTTTTAAACGGGGGCGAAAACATAAACTTGAACTGATGGCAAAAGCGTAATTTTTATACGGGGGCGAAAACATAAAATTGAATTGATGGCAAAAGCGTAAATTTAAATCAGGAAAAAATAGTAATTTTGTTGGGCAAATAGGGGAAAAAAACTAATGGCAAAACTGTAAATTTAAAAGTTATAATTTTGCGTAATTTTGTTGGGCAAATAGGGGAAAAAAACTAATGGCAAAACTGTAAATTTAAAAGTCATAATTTTGAATCCAGGGCAAAATCGAAATTTTTTAGCTGGGAGCAAAAACGTAAATTTGTTTTTAAGTGGGGGTAAAAACATAACATTAAACTGATGGCAAACTCGTAAATTTAAAACGGGATAAAATCGTAAATTTATTGGACCAATAGGGGAGTGTCAGGCAGGTGGCGGCCAATCACAAAACAAAACTATTTTGAAAGCAAAAAAGAAAAAAAAAAAAAAAAAAAAAAGAAGCTGGCCGCCCATTTGCCAGCCGCCCTTTTTGCCAAATGGAGTGTAGGAACTATTGAATGATGACGCAATCAACTTATAAATGTAGTAGTTGATAATTATAAGTTGCATCAAGTTTTTAACTTATTATTGTTATCTTATAATGTTTTTATAAAAACACTTATTAAACAAAACAATATATATATATATATATATATATATATATATATATAGGGTGAGGTTCCAGCGTGAACAACATCCTAGGAGTGAACTGCGTGAACATATCTGGACCGTTGATTAGTATGATCTTGACAATTTAAGTCAGTGGCATAATTGTAATTAATAGGCTAGTTTTTAGTGTTTTATTAAAAGAAAAAGGGTAAAAATGTAATTAGAGTAATTAGTCATTTAATATACAAATCAAGTTTATTTCCGTATTATAATAACAAATCCCGAGATTTACTATTATTTTGTTACTGAGAATACCCACCATTAAATAAAAATATAACATACACCAATAATAATCAAAATCCCCTCTCTCTCCATATACCCGACGGCGACCAAAGAAGAAACGCACATCGGCGCCGGAAAATTGTCATTCGCCGGCAAAAAAACTTCGTCTGCAAGAATTAAAGGTACACAATGAGAATGCTATTGTAAAGTTGCTTCTGAAAGTAGTTGCATGTTCAGTTACAATTACAGATGAGCTAGTAACACCAATCGGAATTAGGGCTTGATTGTTTTGGTATGAAAGTTGTTTAGATACACAACTCATGTTTGTTAAATGATTCTGATTTTTGGAATTAGGGCTTGAAATCGTTCTTGTAACACCAATGTGAAGTATGAGTATGTTAAATGAAAGTTTTTTAGATACACAACTCATGTTTGTTAAATGATTCTGATTTTTGGATTCGGTTTATCTCGTGTATATGTAGATACCAGCAGTACACATGTGTATTTTGGTTAAATCGCGATGTACACAGGTGTACATATTTGTAAGTATGATAATTTCCTTTTGTGGTTGGCTTATGATGTTGGGGAAAAACTTCGTAAAATCAAACAGAGGGGTTTGTGCAATCTTGTTTAGGTGATTTTAGGATTGTATGTTTGCCGTTTTTTTTTTCATAGTTCACATGTGTACTGGTTGAAAAAAATTGTGCAATTTTATGAGTGTAAATGTCATGATAATGGGTTCACATATGTATGTGTGATATATAGATGAATTGAGAAGTGATGTGTTATGCGTATTATGTGTGTTGGGTCATTAGTATGTCTTATTTTTTATGTGAAGAATGGTGTTATAATTGTGTACAATATCTTAATGTTACTAAAAATGAGTAATTTCATTTGTCTTTACATTTGTAGGTTCGAAACGTAAGAATGAGAAGACGTAAGTTTTAATTTTGTTTGAACGATCTCACGAATAAATTGATTGAATATATGTGGTGATAAATTTACTAGGAACATATTGTAACTTAATTTTGTAGGTGGAAAAAGCGAGAGGATAGCTCGTATTTTGGCGAGTAGATTTAGTAACACAATAGATTGCCCCATTGAATGTTCGGATGATGAAGGAACGGACAATATAGGTGAAAAATGTTATGAAGTTTATAGTCCATAATTTAATATAAAAGTGTTATGTAGATTTGGTCGTGAGACAAGCGGTGTTTTATATGTTTTGTATAATTGATTAAAATGCATGTTTTTTGAACAAAGTTCCGAATATGTTGAAAGAAACTATGGAGTGTAAGAAACCGATGGCTGCTTCAAAGGAGGTGGACGTACGGATTAAGAAAGATGAAGGTAATATTGTGGAAAATTGTTTTTTATATTTTTAAGGTTTTATATTAAGGTTTTCCGTAGGTGTTAATCATGGAAAAACTGACGATGGTATAGGTGAGAGGAAGCCGGGGGAAAAGAGGGAACAACCATGTGAACCGGGGGTGATTAACAGAAAAGGCATGTTACAAAAATTTAAAACTTTAATTACCAAAAAACATGATTAAAATTTGTCGAAAATGTAATGTATAATCTATCTAGCGTATAATGCAGATTCAACCGGCAAAAGGGATCAGACATTTAAAAGTTTAAATGGGTGGCAGAGAGCGAAAAGGTTATCGATGAAAAAGGTGAAAAAACCAAAAATGAAACCTGTTCGTGTTCCATTTGCTGATGTACCAGAAGGTAAATTAAGTTTAACCATATTTAAAGTAACAGCATCTACAGTGCTAAAGTGTTTCCATTAATTGACTTTGTTATGATTGTGTACAGTTGTTATTAAAGAAAGTCAGGGTACGCAACGGATAAGTGTACAAAGTAAACCGAATGTCGTCATTTTAGGAGAAGAAAGATTAGGTATAATTATAAGTTGAATGTACACAGGTGTACTGATTTGATATATAACTTTTTTTATTATCTTCTTATCTAGCTTCGAGAAAGAAAGGTGATACTGGAATGTCGTTGGGGACCTCTTTGGCTGATAAAGATGACAGGGCTGAAGAAAACAAATGTAATTGTTTATAAATATATTAACATATTTTGTATGGTTTTTTTATATGCTGATTGTATGTTTGTTTATATTTTTTTGAAAATAGTTGCAGAAGATGATGATAAGGATAATGTAGTTGGTGTGATGTTCAATTTAAAAAAGAGGAAAAACAAAAAATCGCCAAAAAAGTTGAAAAAAAAAATGAAGGCAGAAGACGATCTACCAAGTATACGAACTAGGACATCGCCTAATAAGCTTTATGAAGCAGTTCGTGTTATGAATAAGTGGCAACTTGATATCGTCAAGGAAATGGGTTTTGGACAAATTTTGGGATTCAATGTCAGCGTAGTAAATGCAAACCTTGGTCATTATGTGGTAGATAAGTTAGACACTGAGAATATGAAAATACAAATGGGGGATAGGTATATAAGTGTGGACAAAGAATCAGTGAGGAAGATATTAGGTTTACCACTAGGTGACACAAAGGTGGCTAAGAAAAAGACGGATGAACCTGGTCATCCGTTGAAAGATAAATGGACTCGTAGGTTTGCCAAGCTTCCGATTAGTTTTAAGAACATAGTAGATAAGATCAGGTCAGATCCTTATGAGGATAGGTCTATGTTCAATATAGACTTTGTTATGTTGATGTTATCTACCATGATTGTTAGTACAAAAAACGGAAGCGTAAGGTATAACATCCTGGATTGGTTCTCTTCGGATAAGGAATTCAAAGATCATGACTGGTGTCAACTTATGATGGATGCTGTTAAGTCTTGTAAAAACGACTGGGACAGAACCGATCCGAACGAGTATTTTCGGGGACCGCTGACATATTTGGTGGTATGTATTATATTTTGATAATGTACACATGTGTATTTTTTTGGCAAATAAACACATATGTACTTGACTAACCTTGTTTTTTTCTATGCTTTGTATATAGTTGTTGTATCTTGAGGCCACAAGTTGTCCCGGTTTTGAAGATACACACAAAGAGTCTCCTTTATCTTTTTGGACAAAAGAAAGGATGAGTATGCGTAAAGAGCAGGAGATAAAGAACGGTGGGTTTGGTTTGGGTGAACTTAGAGAACTCCAGGAGTTCCATGTAGATGGTGATTTACATGTCGAAGGAGAAGCGGTCGATCTATCAAAGGATGAAGTTGAAACGGGTCCAGCATCTGCCGAGGTATGAGTTAGGCGTGTGTTTATGTTTTTTACTCCAGAAAGTACATTAGTGTACACTTGTTATGTTAAAGTTTTAATATTTTGTTTATTTGTGAAGGGATATGTTGCAAGCATTCTTGCAATGTGTGAGGATGCTGAAACTGTTAAAGGTAAGATGGAGGATGCGATAAACCAGTTTATTACTGTGTATCCGAAAAGTGATGCCGTCATTAATATTCTTGCGCGATACAAAAGCATATTCAACCGATCTGCAATTGGTGAGAAAGGCGAATCGGACGGCTTTGTTAGTCCGACCGGTGTAAAAAGTGGTAATTAATATTATTAGGTTTGTTAATTAATATGTGTACGAGGTTTAAATCACTGTTATAAACTTGGTTTAATCTAAATGTTTAGGTGCGAATGTATCAAGCAATGTAGACATGAATGAAGAGGTAGATGGTCTTGGGACGCCTCATATAGCATCAACGTTCACTCAGATTGTGATGAAATCGGTGGATGTTTTGGAGGACGTTATGGAAGGTGCGTATGATACGCAGAAGCTGAATGACATTCCATCGTTCAGTCTTGGTTTGACACAGGACAACCCGTCCCCGAAAATTGCTGTGACTGAACATATTTCAATTGCCGAAAAGGAGGCTGAAATCGAGGAGGCTAAAGGGAAGGGAAAGCGGAAGAAAAATATTTCGAAATATTGGCAGTCTCCGTTCATGAACAAATCCGTGAATATCGACTCCTGGTTGGACCAAAACGAGAAGGTTTTATGGAGATTTTTGTCAAGTTGCGCGAGCGACACCGAGTATGCATACTATTAGACTGTAATTGTTTTTAATTTTTTCATATATTATGTTATTTTTTATATTTTTTGTTGTGTGTTAGGGTCGCCCAACCAAAACAAAAGAAAGGGAGCAGAAATGCGGGTCAAAAGGAACTGAAGGAGGTTGCGAGGACGAATGCGTAAGTATCATTTTCGTTTTGGAAAAACTGTGTACTGATTATTTAATGTACACAGGTCTATTAGCTGGTATATTACACGATACATAATGACATTCAATTCTTGTTAGAAAACATGTCCGGATCTTCGGTTTACATATTGCGTTTGATATGTTGTTATACACATATGTACTAAAAAGACAGAAAATAGTTACACGTGTGTACACGGTGAACGGTTGTAAACGTATGTGAGATGGTGCCTTTTAGTTATTATATAACTTTGTATATATAATGTAAACAAAATGTAATAAACACGTGTACAAAATAATAGACACAATAAATACACATGTGTACACTGTAAGTGGCTGTATAAGTATGTTACCTGGTGCATTTATGTGACTTCCAAAAACTCAGCGTTGTATATAATTGACACATAATGAAAAAAACACATGTGTACTAAGAATCACACACCACATGTACACATGTGTACATCGGGAAATGGCTGTACACGTGTGTGACGTGGTGCATTTCTGCGACTTTAAAAAAAAAAAATCAACGTTGTATATAATTTACACAAAAGCCAAGCTTTGGGGTTCGGTTGAAATGGGATGTGTACTCGGTAGTTGTATTAGTGGTGATATAATGTCTTGTTTTGCAGAAAATTGATATTCGAAACCGAAAGCGGCGTTGGGATGTACGATTTTCAAATGAGCGATTTACATCCAAGTAGGTGGATCGCCGCTGGAGTAATAAATTGTTTTGCGTCAATGCTAAACTATGAGGAAAAAGATCGAATAAGCGGAATAAATATGTTCGGGGAAGCTGATAAAGTAAAAGGAATAAAACCGCGATTGTTCGGCCATACAAATTGTTTTGTAAGATATAGTTTGTATTTTAATTGTGAATATTATGGTAAAGTTTGCGTGTCCGATTATTCAAATGTAAGTTTGTTGTTTGCTGTGTGTTAAGAACCAGGATATATTATGGAACGGGACGCACGGGGATGCTGGGCGTGTTGATCAATTCAAAAGTGCCTTGTTCTTGGTTGTTGACCAAAAAGAAACGTTAATGAGTTTGTCCGAGTATTGCGTCATATGCTTTCCGATCCTTGAGCATAACCATTTTTACTTGGTGTGCTTTGATATGGAAAGAAACGCAATAACGGTAATTGACAACATGGACGCTCGCGAAAGCCCGATTCACCTGATCAACGACAACAACTTCTTCCAAAAGACAACGCCTTACAAAGTGGTATATGCATCAATTAAGTACATAAAGTAGTATTGCTGTATGGCGAACATATTTTAACTGGTTATTACATGATGTTTTTGTTTCAGAAAGATATTTTCAGTAAGTATTTGAAGATGGTGGATCATCCTAAGAGTGCAGAAATTGAGATTGCGGAGACGTGGTAAGGAGAAGAAGTCGACGTTGACACGTTTGAGGAAAAAGTACGCAATAAAGCTTGTTACTTCGGAGGCCAACAAGCACCGTAGCCGCGTATTGGATGAAGCAGCCGAACATGAAAAGAGACATGGAATAGGTCGTTTTTAGTACGGCTATATTGGTTGACAATAGTTAACTTTTTTTGGTTTTAAATTTTGGAATGTGGATATAGTCGGAAGTTTTTGATGGTTTGGTTTTTTAATACTTGTTGAAGCAGTGGAATAAAAGGTTATTGGCTTTAAGTATGGTTTTTTGGTTTGTCAAACTACTTGACAGGTTAATGTACGTAATGTGTGTGCTGTGTATTAAATTTAATTGTAGGTTTTGAGAATAAAAAATGAGCATAGTTATTACATGGTAAAGTAGGTACACATGAGTACTTGTGATGTAAACATCAAATTACACCTGTGTATTTCGCTAATTGCAGACAAGTACACAAGTGTACATATTTCATCATTAGATATTTCCCACTTAAACATGAATGTTGCTTTTGTCTTTGGGCACATTCTTTCCATCAATAAACCTGTAAGTGATTACTGGTTGTATTATAGAAACAAACAAACTCAATATCAATTATGCATTAAACAATCAACAAAACAATTATCAAACGATAAAATAAAAAATGTCAAAACAATAAAAAGGAAAAGGTTGACCAAGTTGTTTAAAAAATGTTTGTAAATTCAAGAATATTTCTAGCTATCACTTTCGTTATCCTCGCCATCAGTACCGGTATCATTTCCTTCGCCATCAGTACCGGTATCGTTTCCTTCGTCATACTCTGAATTGTCATCCTCTTCTTCCTCGTCATCTTCTTCGGTAGATGAATCATCCTTCGTTGGTTTACCTTTTTTAGTTGGACAATTCCTTTTATCATGCTTCCTAACCCGTTTCCCACAAACACTACATTTTCTTCTCTTTTTTTTGAATTTCTTTATTGCTATTTCCTTTGGACCAACCGGTCGTTTATGCTTCCCACAGCCTTTATTACGGATTTTCTTCGGTGCAGTACACGAGACCTCCTCTGGTATGGCATGGGAAAGAATTTCCTGGTAGACGACATCCTTCTTATTAATATCCGGATCATATGGAACTTCTGCAAAGATCTTATCCTTTAATGCCTGTACTTGAGCATCGATTTCCTCTAATTTGTCAATCTTGCCTCTCACTCTATCTCTACACATTTCCAAATTATCTAATATGTTACGCCATAATCTTCCGCTCCTGCTTTGATCAATAGATAACCTGTTCTCAAGGCTATACACGCTGCTAGGAATAGCATCTCTCCTCCATCTTGGGTGAATATATTGTGTTGGAATCTTATGTACGTTATGATGTCCAAGTACGCAGAACACATGACGACATAGATATCCATTTCGGGTGAATCCCATACACTTGCATGAAACTGATAGATCTTGTTTGTTAAACATGACCTGTAATGTACGGGTTAATTACTGGACATTATGCATTAAAGAAAAAGTATATTGTAAGTGTTAGTTGCTAACCTTGAACTCATTTAAAACTTCTGATGTTTGATCTTGGTGAGCAATCACGAAACAGTTTACTCCATCTGAGAGTGATCGTTCAGCAATGTAGCTATTCTCTTTACCCTTAAGAATTTCCTTTTGGACGTCTAAAAATATTTTTCTAGTATAGATATCGTTCGCATGACGTTCGATCGGCCATTTAGTTTTGTATTCCGGATTAGTGGTGTCTGTTTGATGAGAAAGTTCACGTTGGTCATTTCGTAACCCATCGACGGACGTCTCGTAGCACAACATAAACTGTACCAACGTATTGTGAGGACTAGAGTTTGATTTGAACAAATGGTTCGCACTTTCGCACCTAGAAGTGGTCTTCATTAACGTACACATAGGTATTTCACGAAAATAGCCTGGGATCCACTGTTCACGAATCGCATACATTTCATTCAACCAAGAATGCTCTTCCAAACCGTACTCAACAATAAGTGAATGCCATCTCTTTTCAAAAGTTTCTGGTTTTATATAAACATTCCATACAAGTTTATGGAATTTTTTCTTGATTTCTTTGTTCCTTTTGTCGTTACCCTTGATCTAAAAAAAAAAAAAAAAAAATCAGCACTATGTGTATTACTCCGGTGTACACATGTGTACATAAGAAATTATAGCGAATAATACACATGTGTACATTTAGTTAAAATGCCATATTTACATCTTGGGTACAAAGTAATGCCATTATGATGTACACATGTTTGTAAAAAATACCTTTGCTGGCAACTTTTGAATAATGTGCCACATACATAGTCGGTGGATGGACTTGTCAAATACGTTGGCGACAGCTTGTTTCATAGCACAATCCTGATCAGTTAATACCAAGAGTGGTTGTTTTCCATTGTGCGCCTGAAGAAATTTTTCGAGAAGCCATGTGTATGATTCAATAGTCTCATTATGTAACAAACCAGCCCCAAAAATTGTGCACTTTTTATGATGGTCAACTCCAGTAAAAGGCACGAAAATCATATCGTACCTGTTCGGAAAAAAAAGTTTCAAATGTAACTGATAAGCAAAAAATGTAACAATATTATAAGTGAAATGTTAAAAAACTCACATATTTGTATGATACGTTGCATCGAACGCCAAAACATCACCGAACGCTTCGTAGTTTACTTTAGAAACGCCATCGCACCAAAAAATTAGCTGAAGTTCCATATCATTAATATGGGTATCAAAAGTGTAATTAACTTTATTTTCACTGCGAGCTTTGAATTTGTCAATTATCATTTGCGCGTCTCTATCACCAATAAAATCTCGAATGTCACGACCACAATTTTTGTAGTCCACAACGGTACCGTGAACATTATGGTGGCCACCTTTTATTGCAACGTGTACCTTGTGGGATTTGGTGGGGCCAAGATTAGCATTTCGACACTTTGCTATGAACTCTTGTGTAGAAAAATCGAGCTTTCTTCGCTTTAGAGATAAGTCAAGATTCTCAGGAGATGTAAACCCATGGTTGTGTTGTTCAACAAAATCATAGATTTCATACTCAGCTGACTTTTTTAAACGACGAAACTTCACACATGCCTTACAATCTGTAACTTTGACATTGGAACGACGTGACGGTGAATTTGAGTCAATATCATCAGAGTTAGTTTCTTTACGTTTATGTTTGTTCACTGGCGCCCTGGAGCATAAAACGTAACGCCGAGTAGTAACTAAGTCGTCGCCTATTTTTTCTTTTTTCGAAGTACCCAATCGGGTTCCAAATCCAGCAAGCTGTGCGTACTCCTCGTACATTGCAATTCCTTGTTCAATCGTACTAAATCTCGCTTTCAAAAACGGTTTGAATCCAGGGGGGACAATTGGTGTCCAGTACCTAGTTCCATTTGGCGTTTCATAAACGTTGCTAGCTACGGACTCTGCACAATTACATTAAAAAAATCATTAAAAAAAAACAAACAAGACAACAATACTATGGGTCACATGTGTACTATATCGTGTATTATACACGTGTCTTTCCACGTGTATAATACACTATTGACATCTAGAAACCGTGTATAATACATATGTGTACTATCGTTACGGATTGAATGAAACACCCCAGTACATATGTGTACTACGGAGTTAAAGTTATACACAAAAAAAAAGTAGACTAAAACTTCTAATTCAACAAAGAAAAGACTAAAACTATGATTCGAATCATGCTACTAAGACCAAAAAACAATGACAATATTACATGTTCGTTAAAATATATGGAAATCAATGGTAATACGATTACACTACCTGGATGATCCAATGTTGTAACAAATACATTATCGCCATTGTTTTGGTCATAAATGTGATTGTCGTTTTCTGGTTCGGCCATGAATGAAACACAAAAGCACCTGCCGGAAAAAATTCTTGAATGTTTCAGTATACTCAAACGACTTCAATTTAATTACATACAAAAAAAATCAAGTTCTCATTCAATATTCAAGTTGTAATTGGAACAAACTCACAAAACGAATAACTGTTTGGATTTCCGGCGACTGATGGTGACGGAATAAATGAAGATGACACACGATACGTCCGGCGATTACGGACAAACATACAGACGACTTACCGATGACTGTTGATGTCCGGCGAATTAATCAGCAAAGAACAATTTCCGGCGATATTTTCCGGTTTTTTTGAACCGTTGATCTCCGGCGATATTTTCAGGTTTTTGAAAGTTGAAATCCGGCGATATAGTATTGAACGACGTTAATTGAAGAAGATAATTATAAGCGTGAATTGTGGATCAAGAACAATAAAGATATTGATGTTTGTTGAGAAGATTATGAAAAATAATTTTTAACAATAGAAAATATGTTAATATTTCAATCTAAATTTTGAAATCGTTTGTAACTGATCTAGATAATAATTTGAATTTAATAAAATTATAATTAAAATTCAATATTAATGTTATAAGAAGTTACAATCCTACCCTTGACAAAATGATTTGAAATCAATGGTTCAGATTAGTTCACGCGGTTCACGCTAGGAAATTTGTTCACGTTTGAACCTAATCCTATATATATATATATATATATATATATATATAGGAAATGTATGGGGCAATATGGTTTCCTTGGACCCAAAGTATAGAAAGCGTATGGGGCAATATGGTTCCTCTAGACCCAAAGTATAGGAAGCGTATGGGGCAATATAGTTCCCCTAGAGCCAATGTATAGGAAGCGTATGGGGCAATATGGTTCCCCTGGTCCCCTAATCTGAATCCTTTTTATAAAAATGTGTCAAAAAAACGTTTATACATTATTGTAATACCCAAAACATATTTATGATAACCATGTGGGGTGGCGGACACTGATCGACAGGTTATCAGGCAGGATAGCCCGTGGGATCGTTTATTTCGAATAGGAGCCGCACCATCTTATCGGTCGTTGATGGTGGAGTTTCTCTCCACATTCCGCTATAGACCTCGACCGGATGACCGGCCGAACTCGGATTTTGATGATCCGAACTTGCCGGCCCTATCACCCGAGATCACATTCCATCTGTTCGGCGAGGTATTTGAGATGTCGCTTCGTCAATTTGCCGTCGCCACCGGTTTTTACACAGACGAGGAGTTGGTTCAGGACATGTATACCACGGCTATCGATCGTATGCCCGAGGATGGCGGGCATGATGATGTTGAGGTCCCGCCTCAGCATGAACAGGGGGATCATTAGCATCCACAGAGAGCTTATCGCGCGGTTAGGTTGCCTCGGTCAACCAACCGTCTTCTCGATAGGATTTTGCGTAATCAAGATGAGCAAATGCGACTTCTAACACTGCATGGTCAGGAGATAATATCCCACGGTCGCCAGATGGATCAAATGCACGATGACATAGGGTGTCTGATGACTGGCATGGGTGAAATGTATAAGTACATGGGTATATCGGTTCCACCCCGTCCACCAACACGAGTTTATCCGGACCAGGGTCCGTTCTTTACGCAGCAGCCCGACCCGTCCATGCCATCCTTTACCCAGCCCCTCCAGTCCTATACTCAGCCCGACCTTTCCTTGCCACATTTTCCTCGGTCCGGCCAGACCATGCCGCTCTTTCCTATGTCCAACCTTTCCATGCAGATATGTTATTTTGTTTTATTTCATTTTCTACGAACACTTTTAATGTTATGTAATGAGTATTTTGTTTGAATTTTTATAGGCTCCAGGCATGTCCTATACACGGCACAGCCTGTCACCCTCTACTAGGCATGGCCCGAACTTTACAGAGGTGATTGATGATGACCGTGGGAGTGTATTGCTTAATACGCTTGGACCCAGAGGAACCGTATTGCCCTATACGCTTCCTATACATTGGCTCTAGGGGAACCATATTGCCCCATACGCTTCCTATACTTTGGGTCCAAGGAAACCATATTGCCCCATACATTTCCTATATATATATATATATATATAGGGAGCCGCTAGAATGAGAACCACTCTCAGTTATGAGAACCATGAGAACCAAAATCAACCAATCACATTGTGCCAACACAAAGGGCACATTAGTCATTTACCCCATATGTCAAGTCTTCACACTCTCTCTCCATTTAATGTTTGTCACTTTTCATTTTGTCAGATACTTTAAAAGGAGACCCCCTCACATATCTCTCTCATCTCTCACATGTCTCTTGATTCTCTTCTCCGGCGGCGAGTCCGGCCCGGCCACAACGAGTCCGGCAAACCATTTATCCGGCGATGACTCCGGCCCCAACAAGGTTTATGCCGCACCCCTCCCCCTGTACCCCTCCTTCTCCAGCCACATCGAATCTGGTTAAAACTCTCTCTTTTTTGTTTCACCACCTTCTCACCACTACCACTACCACCACCTGGCTACCCCCTAGCTCCTTTAAACTGTTGCCGATTTGTTGTTTTTTCTAGATATAGGGTTTGGTTACGGCATGCGATTGGTGATTTTGTTCGGTGGCGAGGCGATGGTGGGAGGTGTTTGGTCGGTGGTGGGAGGTGGTTGGTAGGTGGTGGAAGACGGGTGGAGTTGTGGCAGTGGCTGGGTGGTGGACCGGCGGCAGCGCCGCCGTGAGCGGCGGAGGTCCCGGTTTCCTCCCGACGAGTTTCTTGGGCCTCTTTTGTTGATTTCTCTGGTATGTGGGTCTGATGAACTATGTGGGTTTGATGGTTTGATTTTTTGGTTGGGTTTAGATCTGGGTTTTTGATTTGGTTTCTTTGACTTTTTGCATGTGTTCTTGTGGGTTTAGATCTGGGTTTTTATTTGGTTTGATGGTTTGATTTTTTGCATATGTTGGGGATTTTGATTTGGTTTCTTTGATTTTTTGAATCTGGGTTTAGATCTGGGTTTTTAATTCTGTTGAATATGGGTTGAATTCTGTGGAAACTGCTTGAATATGGGTTTGATTCAGTTGAATCTGGTGCTGGGTTTTATTCGGTTGAATCTGGTGCTTTTTGGTAGATTTCGACCAGTGAATTTGGGCGGTGATGATGAAAAAAAAAACGTATATTTTGTTGACGATGGCGCGGCACGGTTGGTGGATGGTAGATTTTTGAACCTGCAACCCCACTTTGCAGCCTCTGATTATCGAAAAAATCTGAGCCAAGCCCCGTTTTTTTCAAGAATCCGATCATTGTTTTTTATTTTTGTTGTTTTTTAATTTTTTTTTCCCAGTCGATGATGATAACAATCTATCTGAGACATCTACCGAGTTGCGATTTTTGGGTGTGTTCGTTTTTGTGTAGTTTTTTTTTGAAAAAAGTGCCAAAACCGTAAACTTTTTAACGTAAAACGTAAATTTTTTAAACCGTAAACTTTTTATTGTAAACCGTAAACTTTTTAATCTAAACCGTAAACTTTTTAACGTAAAACGTAAAGAGTTTTACGTGAAACGTAAAACGTAAAGAGTTTTACGTGAAACGTAAAACTTAAAAAGTTTAACGTAAAACGTAAAAAGTTTAAAAAGTTTTACGTAAAACGCTTAAAAAAACGTTTAAAAAAACGGTGCGTAAGTTGTAAAACGTAAAAAACAACGCTTAAAACAGTTTTACGTAAAAAGTTTAAAACGTAAAACGTAATAAAGTTTAATGTAAAACGTAAAAAGATTAAAAAAATTAACGCAATACGTAAAACATACATTTTTTAACGTCAAACGTAAACTTTTAACGTAAAACGTAAACTTTTTAATGTAAAAATGTAAAGTTTTTAAAGTAAAACGTAAATATTTTAACGTAAAACGTAAAAACATAAAACGTAAACTTTTTAACGTAAAACGTAAATTTTTTAACGTAAAACGTAAATTTTTTAACGTAAAACGTAAACCTTTTTAACGTAAAACGTAAATTTTTTAACAAAAAACGTAAATTTTTTAACGTAAAAAGTCGGCCGTAAAAGCGGCGTGTTAAAAAGCGACGCGTTAAAAAGCGACGCGTAAAAACGTAAAAGGTAAAAGGTTTTTCGTAAAACGTAAAACGTAAAAAGTTTTACGTAAAACATAAAACGTAAAAAGTTTTTCGTAAAACGTAAAACGCAAAAAGTTTTTCGTAAAACGTAAATAAAACGGGACTTAAAAAACGCCGCGTTAAAACGGGACGTAAAAAACGCCGTGTTAAAACGGGACGTAAAAAACGTTAACCTAAAAAACCGGGGCGTAAAACGTAAAAAACCGACGCGTAAACGTAAAAAACCGACGCGTAAAACGTAAAAAACCGACGCGTAAAACGTAAAAAAACGGGGCGTAAAACGTAAAAAACCGACGCGTAAGACGTAAAAAACCGACTCGTAAAACGTAAAAAACCGACACGTAAAACGTAAAAAACCGACGAGTAAAACGTAAAAAAACGGGGCGTAAAACGGGACGGCTTGTAAAAAAACGGGACGACTAAAACGGGACGGCAGAAAACGGGACGGCTAAAACGGGACGGCAAAAAAACGGGACGGCTAAAACGGGACGGCTTGTAAAAAAACGTGACGCTAAAAACGGCGCGGCAAAAAACGTGACGTAAATAATGGGGCGAAAAAAACGGGACGTAAAAAATGGGGCGCAAAAAACGGGACGGCTTGTAAAAAACGTGACGTAAAAAACGGCGCGGCAAAAAACGGGACGACTTGTAAAAAAACGGGACAGCTAAAACGGGACGGCAAAAAACGAGACGGCAAAAAACGGGACGGCTAAAACGGGACGACAAAAAACGGGACGTCTTGTAAAAAAACGTGACGCTAAAACGGCGCGCTAAAACGGGACGACTTGTAAAAAACGTGACGTAAAAAACGGCGCGGCCAAAAACGGCGCCTAAGACCGGGCCTAAAAACGGCACTTAAAAACTACAGTCGCAAAATCGGCGTGAAAAAACGGAGCGTAAAACGGGTCGTAAAAAAACGCGCGTAAAAAACGGGTGGTAAAAAAACGTGCATAAATTTTTTTTATATAAAAAATCTGATTTTCAAAATTTTTGTTTAATAAAGAAATCTTTTTAAAAATAAAAAGTAATATAATAAAACTAAAAAGTAATATAATAAAACAAAAAGTAATTAAAAAATAATAAAGTGAAAAAGACAAAAAAGAGTTATTTTACCAATCTACCATTTTTGATTAAAATATAAAAGACATAATAAGACAAATTTTATTTAATATTAGTTTTTGTTACTTTTAATCTCATCCATCCATCAAGTTAATCTAAAGGCTATAAAGTGGTTCTCATGGTTCTCATAACTAGAGGTGGTTCTCATTTTAGCGATCCCATATATATATATATATATATATATATTGTTTTGTTTAATAAGTGTTTTTATAAAAACATTATAAGATAACAATAATAAGTTAAAAATTTGATGCAACTTATAATTTTTAAGTAAAACTAATATGAAGTGTATTGCCCTATACGCTTCCTATTAAACTTATGGGAATCGTATTGGGTAATACGCTTCTTTTTTGCTGACCATTTTTTGAAAAGTTTGGTACGCATATAGGAAATGTATTGCTTAATACGCTTGGACCCAGAGGAACCGTATTGCCTTATACGCTTCCTCTGGTCCCCTAATCATTAGCTGACCATCTTCTGAAAAGTTTGTACTTCAAGTACACATATAGGAAGTGTATTGCTCAATACGCTTGGACCCAGAGGAACCGTATTGCCCTATACGCTTCCTATAAGGTTCAAGGGATGTGCAAATAACCAAGGGGGATGTGTGAATAACCAAGCCCAAAAAAAAAGAGAGATAAATAACTACCAATCATTGTAAAATCTTAGCAAATATAAATATTGGCTTTATTTCTACCAACTTTCTTTTAACAAAAAAGGTATAACCTGTTCTTGTCTATATTAAAACACATGGAGGTCACTACCACACCAGCTTGCATATACACTTTTTATGTAATCTGATCCGACGACTTGCTTTGCATGGTTCTCCCTTTCAACTTACCCTAAACCACACTCATAATATCCTTTCAAAAAGAAAAAATATCCTCACTATATAACCCTACTCCAGCATACCACAAAATCCCATCATTCTCATCAACCTTTAATTAATACAAAAATCTTGAAAATGATTCACATTCTCTTCATCCTATGCTCTCTCCTCACCTTCTCCGCGAATGCCGCGGTGCAAGACTTTTGTGTTGCGGACCTGAAAGGTCCAGAAAGCCCAGCAGGCTATTCTTGCAAGCCTGCTGCGACAGTAACCGTAGATGACTTTGTGTCATCTGGTCTAGGCGCTGCTGGAAACACTTCCAACATCATTAAAGCCGCCGTCACTCCAGCATTTACTGAGCAATTCCCCGGTGTGAATGGGCTCGGGATCTCCATTGCCCGGTTGGATGTAGCCGTTGGTGGTGTGGTCCCGATGCACACACACCCGGGTGGTTCTGAGCTCCTTTTGGTGACACAAGGGTTTATTCAAGCCGGTTTTATCTCCTCGGCTAATACGGTTTACGTGAAGACATTAAAGAAGGGTGATATTATGTTGTTTCCTCAAGGGTTGTTGCATTTTCAGGTGAATGCTGGTGGTGTTACCGCGGTTGCATATGCGAGCTTCAGTAGCGCGACACCGGGCCTACAGATTCTTGATTTCGCATTGTTTGCTAATGATTTACCGTCGAAATTGGTGGAGGCTACTACTTTCCTTGATGATGCAACTGTGAAGGCGCTCAAGGCTGTTCTTGGTGGAACTGGCTAATTAAACATATCATAAGTTCATGTGCACACCATTCTTTGTCTTGATTATATTACCATTTACCAATATATATATGTTTTGTACGTCATTGTTATAACTTAATAATCATGAAGTTCTATGTTTTATATGAATATGAGGACATCTAGCAAGGGTTAATAAGTAATATGGAGTGTTCCTTACATACAAAGAAATATATATAGTGACCCTTTAGAGCATCTGAAACCGGTTCACATGACGACCCTCTCTCTCCTCCGCGTTGGGTGAACTGCTCCTTCCTCCTTCACGGACTGTCATTTTTCTCTCTCCCCCTCTCACAAAACGTGCCATCTTCTCCCATGTTCGTGTTAGAGATGCGATTATAATCAGGGGCGGACCTAGCATATAAGAAGGGGCAACCTCCGCTACGGCTTGGCGTTCCGGCGGTAGTGTAAAATTAGTGTAAATTTTGGAAAAATTTGACGTTTTTACGATTTCGTTACGGTTTTTTTATAAAACGTTACGGCTTGGCGGATTTTCTAGATCCGCCACTGATTATAATAGCAAACAAAGAGATGTGTCTATTCGTTAAAAAAAACAATGTTTTGTGGCTACATCTTAAAACAGAAAAAGTAGACTGGCGCACTATAGGGTTTTAATTTAATTTAATGAGTAAACTGCCATTTTGGTCCCTGTGGTTTGGCCAGTTTTGCCACTTTAGTCCAAATCTCAAACTTATTACATCCAGGGCCCTGTGGTTTGCATTTTGTTACCATTTTAGTCCAAAATCCAGAAAACCTCCTTTTTGACTGTTGAGAGCTGCCTATTTTGTCCTTTAGTGCAGGGGTATTTTGGTCATTTTACCCACCCCACCCCTACCCCTTTTCTTCTTTCCCTCCTTCTGCCGCCGATGATTTCTTCTTTCCCTCCTTTCCACCATCTCCCACCTCCCATCACCACCACCACCATTCTAACCGAATCTAAGCACCAATCAACAACACTTTTATCCATTTCACCTAATTCAAACTCAATAAAATCCAAAATCAAACTGATCTTACACTCTAGATTTACATAACACGCTCAAAAAGTCAAAATCAGATTCAACGAAGATCATGAACTCAACAGTTACCTCTAATCCATCATCTTCTCCAACCCTCTTCAACCAACATCTCCCTGCAACCAATCCACCACCGCAACCACAATCCCTTTACAGCCACTACCCCTTGCAACCCATCCACCACCGCAACCAACAACCCCCTGCAACCACCGCCCCCTGCAACCACCGCCCCTTTCAACCATCGCCCCCTGCAACCCAAAACCCACCAGGAATCTCCTCCAATGGAAACTCCAAACAAACACCCCTGCAACCACTGCCCCTTTCAACCACCGCCCCCGCCCCCTGCCACTGACGTTGACGTCACCGATGATCGGAAGAGAGAGAGAGTAATCGGAAGAGAGAGAGAGAGAGCGACGGTGACCATGACGTTGTTGTTCTGTGACGGTGACTATACGAATTTAGGGTTTTGATTTTGGGTGGATTTGGTTGATAGAGGGTTGTGGATTTGGGTGGATTTGCCTGTGGTGAAAAGGAGGTGGTGGTGGCGGCTGTGTGTGTGTGGGGGGGGGGGGGGAGGTGGCGGTGGTGGAGTTGGAGACTGGAGGTGGATGTCCGGTGAGAGAGATGTAACCAAACTGATCTGCAATCATCTTTATATAATATAATTACAAAATACCCAAAATACCCCTGAGGATAAGGACAAAACAGGGGGGTCAAAAGTGGGAAATCTGGTCAAATTTGAGTTTTGGACTAAAATGGCAACAAAATGCAAACCACAGGGCCCTGGATGTAATAAGTTTCAGATTTGGACTATAGTAGCAAAACTGGCCAAACCACAGGGACAAAATGGCAGTTTACTCTAATTTAATTTAATATATAATATAATTAGATGCGGAATAAAAACGTACACTATTGAGGAGAAATCCTATCTGACATAGATGTAGTACCTGATTTAGGCATCTTTTGGTTGTTAAGGATCTTAAAGAGTGTTTGGAGGTGGCTTACAAGAATATAAGTGTTTTTAGGTAGTTAATCAGCTAATGGTATAAACGGACTTTGACGTTAAATATGGCAAAGTTTACTCATGGTAGAAATGGACTTTAACCACTTTATTCACTAGCTAAAGTCCAAACAAGCTTGACAAAGTATGCTTGTACCATGAGCGAACTTTGTCAAAATTTAGTTAAAATCCGTTTTGTTATCACTAATGGAATACCTAGAAACACAAACACTAGGTTATATCCTATAAATCATCTAAAAACACTTTTTAAAACCCTTTCACTAACTAAAGTCCAAACAAACTTCGAAAAGGTCCGCTTGTACCATGAGCGGACTATGTCAGATTTGGTTAAAATCCGCTTTGTATCATTAACGGAATATCTAGAAACACTAGTTTATATTCCATAAAGCATCTACAAACACTTTAAAATCCTGAAACACCTAAACAGCCTAAAAATTCCCCGACGTAGCAATCAGGAGATAAAAGTTGATGAGCCGGTTGGTTGCAAGGAACCAAGTAGATATTAAAACTATCTTTTTTTATAATTAAAATGAATAGAACCCGGTTCTTTTCAAATATAGTACCGAGCTCATCTCTAACTTGCGTTGTGAGTTGCTTAACTCATGTAATAAAGATGTTAGCTTCTTTAAACAAGTTTTTTTTTAAGGTGTGAGTTATTCGCAAATGTCGGGAGGTCTAGCATACGTTGTTTTAACCGGGTCCGCGTTAGAGAGCTCCCTCGTACAATAGACCTCCAATTTAAATCCCTCAATGAAAAATCTCTATCACCTAGACTCGAACTTGAGACCTGAAGAGGAAAATTCACCCGGACCCACTATAGGTGGAACTTAAATACCTGTGACCACCACTACCACTACAGCACTAGTTAGTGATGGTTCTTTAAACAAGTGATGATCTCAGACTTATGCAACGTTCCAACTTGGTTTTTAACGAGGCATACAATTGGCTGAAACAAAACCGAAAACAATGTCATACAAATGCAATATTTTTTTTAATAATAAGACAAATTTACATATTATACAAATCCTTTAAGATAAAGAGCCTAATTTAGTATGAGTATATGAAGGAATATTTCTTATTAAATATGAGACCATGTGCCACTTGAGTTCCCACATGCATCTTAAAATTATACCTTATAATTTATATATTGCAATCTTAATTTAGCTGAAACATGATGACATTATCTCATACAGTCAATTGTTTAAAAACCCTCAGAGAACCAGTACAAAAATAACTAAACTCAAACAATATTTACTCATTAATTAATTGCTAATAAGACAGGAATAACTAAACTCAAATAATATTTACTCATTTGTTAACTGCTGATTATCAAAACAAGAAAACAGAACTGCCGTCCTGTTTACATATTTATAAATCAAATTACTCATTTAAAACAATATCATATCTTCCAAAACACAGCACATTAATGATCAACCACATATTGTCAAGCATTGTTCAATGTTCTAAGTTCTTACCTTGTTTTCCACTAAACACAACTCCAATGTCTGAAACCATGTCGTTTGGAGAACCGGATCCGGATCTGAACTTGGATCAAATCTTGGATTGGTTAGAAGATTCAACGCCGCACTCGCCATTGATCCTAGATGATCTATATTGCTCCATGGATGATCCTTGGTTCGGTCTGGACCCCATTGATGCTAATACTATTTCATCTTCATCTATTTCTTCACCTATTGTTGATCTCTTTATTACGGATCAGCCACAACAGTCGGCGTCTGAGCTGTCGAAGAAACAGAAAGCACCCGAGGATCATACGCCACGTGTTGGGAAAAATTCATCCGGAAACAAGAAATGCGCCAGAAAATCAGCAAAGGGTGATAACAACATTGGTAGTAACAAAAACGGCCGGTGGGCAGAACAGTTGCTGAACCCGTGTGCTGCAGCGATCACAACTGGAAACATGACACGTGTACAACACCTCCTGTTTGTTCTAAATGAATTGGCGTCCCCAAGTGGGGACGCCAATTACAGGCTGGCAGCACACGGGATGCAAGCCCTCCTCCACCACCTTCATTGCTATCAGTATCCGCACAGACCGGATGGTGGATTAGAGAAAGCATTAAGTTTCACCACATCAACGCCGAAACTCTTTAAACAATCTCTAATCAATTTTAACGAGATTAATCCATGGTTTACTATCCCTAACAATATTGCTAACAACGCGGTCCTCCAGGTGTTGTCAGAGCAAGATCATGGTTCGTGCAACGCGCTTCACATACTAGATATTGGTGTCTCTCATGGGTTCCAATGGCCCACGCTTCTAGAAGCATTGAGTCGTAGACCAGGTGGCCCACCACCGCTGGTTCGAATAACTGTCGTCCCACCAACACTCGACAACCATCAACTTCCCTTTGCAAGCTGTCCACCTGGCTACGACTTCGCCTCTAACATTCTCCGTTTTGCTAAAGATGTCAATATTAATTTACAGTTTAACAAACTGGACAATATTCCTTTGCGAAATTTAAATGCATATGCCATTAGTTTATCCGAAGATGAAACTTTAATCGTCTGCGCTCAGTTTGGATTGCACAGCCTCAGTCATAGCGAACCAGACGACAGAACTGAGTTCTTGAAGTTGATGCGAAATATGAATCCTCAGGGAGTCATTTTGAGTGATAATAACATGGACTGCAGCTGCAACAACTGCAGCAGCTTCGATTCAGGATTCGCTCAAAGGTTAGACTATTTATGGAGCTTTTTGGACTCGACAAGTGTAGCGTTTAAAGGCAGAGACATGGAAGAAAGAAGACTTGTAGAAGGTGAAGCTGCGAAAGCATTGATTAGCATGTGTGAGATGAATGAAAGGAAAGAGAAATGGGGCGAGAGGATGAACGGTGTCGGGTTTGTCAAACACGCGTTTGCAGATGATGTTGTGGATCAAGCGTGTGCGCTGTTGAGAAAGTACGACAGTCGCTGGGAAATGCGAGTTGAAGATCGGTCTGTTGGATTATGGTGGAAAGGGCAACCAGTTTCATTTTGTTCTCTATGGAAAACGGATTAAAAACCTTGTGAATCATAGAATCATTTGTATATAGTTCTGAATTGTTCGGTTATTGTATCAGATCTATCAAGTGTAGTTAATCTCTACTTTATGATACTACACAAAATAGTTATGTAATCGCTTACTTCACACTTTTTCTAACTCTTGTTATATAAGCCAAACACTACATACAAATACACTACATAATAGCAAATTACGTCCGGAATCAAAACGGTAAATTATTGGGGAGAAATCCTATTTGATATATAAATAGTGCCCAATTTTAGAATTTTTTGGTTGTTTAGGATTTTGAGGAGTGTTTGTTGGTGGTTTATAGGAATACAAGTGTTTTTAGGTAGTTCGCTAATGATACAACGGCCTTTGATGATTTTGAGACCAAAATATTTCAAAAAACATAAAAGGGATAGTGCTTAGGGCAGACGGGGTGGAGGTTGTTTCACCCGTGATAGAATTTATTCAGTCGTGGAAAATAACAAAACACCACCGCCACCTCTATTTTTAACGCGTAAAATTGAACACGCGTGGTATTTTTCACGGGTGACGGTTTTGATTGCTTGAAGGAAATTGTTGGGTTGTGAGGGAAAATTGTTGGGTGTGGTGAGTGATGACCATTTCCACTAAAGAAGGTTGTGAGTGATGGAATAATGGTTGATGACATGGCGGAACTTGATTGGATGTTGTGAGTGATGAGTGATGACCACCCTCTCCCCCTTTAGGTGAGTAGGGGTGTTCATCGGTTCGGTTTATGGTTTATTTGGTTTATTCGGTTTTCAAAATTTTATACCCAAACCAAAAACCAAATCAAACCAAATCGGGAATACGCAAACCGAACCAAACCAAACCAAATTCAATTCGGTTTGGTTTCGGTTAGAAACCAAATAAACCGAATTCAACCAAATTTAGACTGCAAGGAGTGGGGGCGAGGGTTGGGCGTGGGAAGCCCTCCAACGCCAGCTGCTCCACTCTGGGTTGGGCTTGGGCATGGCGTTGCCCCTTTGGCTTGGGAATTCAGCCTGGAGTGAGACGGGGGGCAGGGTGACTTGGCTGGTTGGCAACTTTAATTAAAAAAATTCACATGGCTGGTCACGCCAAACCACACCCCTCATTTTTCACCATAAGCTTGTGGATCCCACCCTCGTCACGTGTCGAGCAATGCCCCCAACCCAAGCCCATCCACTCCCCGCAGTCTTAACTAAATTGTACCTAAGTACCTTTTTTTCCTAATTTATATTTATGTTTGTATTCCAACTTCCGAACATCAAATCAGCAACTAATTTAACCCTAACGATATATAAATAAAAGACATAGCAAAATAAAACAAACATATCCATAAAATAGTCGTACACACAACCACAAAGTTAAACATAGATCGTAAAAATTATAAATAGTCAACAACTCTAATGGCACTAGGGCTGTAAACGAGCCGAGTCGAGCCGAGCTAGACCCAGCTCGAGCTCGGCTCGAACTCAATTCGAGCTGGCTCGGCTCGAGCTCGAATTTCAAATCGAGCTGAGATTTGAGGCTCGAGCTCGGCTCGATTAGAATTCGAGCTAGCTCGGCTCGAACTAACAAAGAACCGCAAAATTTATTACTTAAAAAGCCCTAAAAATGAATTTCTTCATAGCCTAAGGTCCATAATTGCTATTTAATTTAACCATATGGCTAAATATGCAAGTATAAATAGTTAATTCACTTTCTCCATTGTCTTTACCTTCTTTTATAGGGGAGATACACCCTTAGTTTTTGTTTTCTAAGCGATGTGAGACAAAAAAATGAAGGATGTAAACCTTATCGAGCCAGCTCACGAGCCGAGCCAGGCCAAGCTCGAGCTCGGCTCGTTTATAAATCGAGCCGAGCCGAGCTGGCTCGTTTACAACCGAGCCAATTTCGAGCCGAGCTTTCTTCGAGCTTTTTTCGAGCGAGCTGCGAGCCACGAGTTTTTTGAACACCCCTAAATGGCACAAAGTATAAATAATCTTCAAACCATGAAGATACATATACTTAGATATTAGACTTAGTATTTGGGCTAATAAATTGCATATAGTTTATTAAGCATTATTATTTTTATTTAATAATTAATTAAATTGACGGTTTATTCGGTTATCCAAATAAACCGAATAAACCAAATAAAAAAAAGTGGACCCAAAAACAATATTCACAATTCGGTTTCGATTAGAAACCAAACCAAAAACCGAATTTGTTGTTCGGATCAGTTTATTCGGTTACGATCACAGTTCGGTTTACGGTTTTTTATTTGGTTACAGTTTTTTTCTGAACACCCCTACTTAGGGTAGTGGTTTTGGATGGTGGATTAGATATGAGTGACATGACGCCCATGTGGAGGTCATGACCACACCCTGGCCTAAGCGGCATTTGTAGGTATGGCTAAAATGTATATGTACTTTGTATCATTCACATTGAATTTCTTATCCCCATTCGTATTATTACATTAAAAATCACTATTTTTCTCTCTTATTTTCGATTAAATAATATTTTTTATACATTTATCATTACTTTTCTCTTTTCTCCACTCATAACCACTTTAAAAAATATTTAAAAAATTATAGGGGTGAACAATATTTCTCGTATATTTACAGATGAACAGTAACCCACTTACAAGGAAACCATTGTGAATGCTCTAACGAGATATTTAGAAACACTTATATTCCCATAAATCATAAACACTCTTCAAAACCCTAAACCACCTAACCGACAAAAAAATCCCCGATTTAGCAACTGGGACATAAAAGTGTCAGGGCCAATCGGTTGCAAGGAACCAAGTAGATAGTAAAACTAATATTAATTAGGGTTATTGGATTTTATCACCCCCAACTATCGGCCTTTGGCCGCTGCCACCCGCAACTAACACTTTGACCCCCGGCACCCCCAACTTTACTTTTTGTTTACACTAGCACCACTCAGTTAAATCTGCTCTAACTTGGTTAGTTTTTTGTCCGACGTGGCACTATTTTGCTGATGTGTACATGATTACGTGGCTGCTTATGTGTATAAGCTTCCCTTCTCTCAGTTATAACACAGAAACCCCCAAAAAAAACCCTAATCTCCTCCCTTCTCTCAGTTCCCCTTCAACCACTGCCAGATCATTAGCAAGAAATACAAACCGGATCTACTTAACTTGCCGGATTGTCTCCTCCACTTCCACTGTTATACATTATGAAACCCCAGTTCCCAATTTGTTCCCCCAATTGAAGCTCTCATCAATAGTATGTACCAATCAACAACTTATAATCAATTCATCAACCATATCACAAAACAATAGGTACTCAAATCCTCAATTATAACAACAATTAATTCGTTCAATCACAATGACATAATCATATACAAAGGCCTTAAACAACACTAACAGAATTCACAAAAGCTTCAATTAGAAGATCAACATAAACAACACCTACATGGGATGACGTCGTCGATCTCTCCGACCAAATCCTTACCACCACGTGGAATGACGTGTCAGGACTTGAAGACCAGCAGAAACGACACCTAGAAAGCCTCCACACCAAAGGAGTCCTCTGGAAGAATGAATAACAGGCGGTGGTGTTCCGGCTGAGCCACGGCGGAGATGTCGAGGTCGACAGAAACTGCTTGTTTACAGCGTCTTAAAAGGTGATGAATCTGAAGGAGATCAACGCTACAGATCTACGACGGAGGGTGGTGTGGCGGTTTCTTGAAGATCTTGGATCTGATAGAGAAGATGTCGATGCGGGATATGTATGCTCCAAATCTGAGATCTGTTTGGGGGATTCATGTTATATAAAATTGTTTTTATATTTATTTTTAATCAGCTTTAAAAACAGACTTTTTTTTTTTAAATATAATATTTTATATGACACATCACCATGCCACGTTAGCAAAAAATGGCCATGTCAGCAAAAAAACACTAACTGAGTTTGAGCAGATTTAACTGAGTGGTGCTAGTGCAAACAAAAAGTAAAGTTGGGGGTGCCGGGGGTCAAAGTGTTAGTTGCGGGAGGCAGCGGCCAAAGGCCGATAGTTGGGGGTGATAAAATCCAATAACCCTATTTATCTTCCTATACTAATAAACAAAAATCTTTTTTTGACACGTGTCACTCTCTGGTGCTTTCTCAATTTATTTTCCTATTTATCTCCCATATTTTAATAATTTTAAACAAAATACTAGATAAGAATAAATATTTAGATAACGATAATAAACATCAATTTAACTAAATCTATTTATCTCTTTTGTTTTCATAATTTGAAATTAATTTAATTAAAATCTGAATTTAATTTAATAGTCGATTTCTTATACGGATAAAAGAAATTCTTATATAATACAACCACACACTTTTAAACGTTTTCATAATCTGATATAAAGTTAATAGTTGATAAAAGAAATTCTTATAAATTACAACCACACACTTTTAAACGTTTTATGTTGATAGTGTTATTTGTTAATATCAATTAAAACAATGCAGCACTATCAACATAATAAATAAATATATTTAGTGATAAAAATTTCAATAATAAAAAATTTAAAAAAAGTTTATGAATGATGAAATTTACATTTACATAATTAATAAACATACTCAAAATGTAATAAAAGTATGCGGGTTATTATTCGATAGCCATGCTGGTGTGATACACGTATTTATTCAACCCGAGTACTACATAAGTTTTTTTAAATACATAACCTTTTTGTTATTAACATTTACTCAAACCGTGTAACACACAAGATTATTGCAATATATAAATAAATTATATAATAAAAAATTAAAGAGGTTGTTTTCACACTCAAAATTATAGTTTTAAAATTTTAGTTTTAATTTTTTTAAACACAATTTTATTTATAATATGTTTTCTTTAAATATATAATATTTTCTATACTATGAATATGTTCTTCGTCTCATTAGTTATATTAAAGTATTTATGATATCAATAATATACATAGTATATTTTAATTACAATTGACGCCCCGCTTGCGGTATGCTCATATAATGTATATATGCGTGGGCGCTCGGGGGGCAAAAGTGAAAGTGCACTAATTTTAACGTTATTTTACTAATTTCGTGAAAATAACGTTAAAAGAGGGGGACGGTTAATCATGCATCATGTGGTGGCGTTGATAGCCAAAAGACAAAGGGGTGCATGCACTAATCGGCGTTTGTCTCAATTGCTGAGTGTTATGTGCCTTATGTCCAAGGCTTGATGCAAAACCACAATCGAGCCGGGGGTCTCATTGGAAGCAGCCTCTCTATTCCTACGGGGTAGAGGTAAGGCTGTCTACATCTCACCCTCCTCAGACCCTACCTTAGCTTTGCTATTGATGGGATATACTGAGTATGATGATGATGATGATGATATTTTAATTACAATTTTGTTTGTCAAAGTTTGGTAACTTATTTTTTGAACAGCTAAAATCACTTCATACCTACCAGGATTTGAACAACCATTCGGTTAGGGAACACACCACTTAAACACCAGGCTATCCCTTTGGGACTCAAAGTCTCTTAACTTACCATTTATTTTTTAAAACACTTGCAGTTTTATCATTAATATTTTTATTTTTTGGTGTAACTATTTTACATTTGTATAAAATAATAAGGATTATAGTGACTCAAGACAAAAGAGACAAAAGTGAAAAATCAGAAGATTATATTTGGTTAGTTGAAAATGTAATTTTTCATTTTATTTCACTATTTTATGTAATAAGTCATTTTACTGATAATGATTATATATAAATTTATAATTTACATTTTTTCCGATATTAACCCGTGTAATACACGGGGTTGTAAGCTAGTTATAATTAAATGAACAAAACCCGATTCTTTTTAGCTAGGTACGGTACCAAGCTTATTTCTAACTTGTGTTGAGAGTTGCTTAACTCTTGTAATAAAAATGTTGAACTTCTTTAAACAAGTAATGATCTCATACTTATGCAACTTCCCAACTTGGTTTTTAACGAGTCATACAATTGGCTGAACCAAAACCGAAAACAATGTCATACAAATGTTATATTTATGTATAATACAGACATATGTACATAGAATTATCAACTACTACAAACTTAAGTTGATGACGTAAGAATTCAATAGTTCAGGCATTTTATTGGGCAAGATGGGCGGCAGCTTCCACCTGCTTGATAACTTGAGCCACCAATGAAAATTACAAAAGTGCCCTGTATAAAATTTGAACATCCGCATTTGTTAACTAAGAACTGAGGGGACTTGAAGGGGTATGGTCCCAAAAAGCCGCGCAACCCCTGTAAGGTCGCGCGGGACCATACTCCTTAATCAACAATTTTCTTGATCGCCAACCTCGCGCGAGCTACAACATACCTATGTAACGCGGCGCGAGGTCCACAGAAGAGTAAACTCCAGTTAGCAACACTTAGCATTCTAAAAGGGACATCTGAAAGCCCATGCCGCGCGCATGATAATAACGTGCTCAGCAAGAATCGTGCGTGACTACGGCGCAAGGCCTTTCCAGATAGTACACAAGGTACAAGTGGCAGAATAAAAGAGCCAATCAGGGTCCTTCCGTTCCTGCGCAATCGTGCTCCACGATCGTCTGACATGCAGGAGACAAAAAGTACTGAAGGACGCCTATGTGGCACCAATCATAGGGCAGAGACAACTGCCCCACGATCTCCACTTACCTGCTGATGGCAGAAGGGCGACCAGGCCGACAACAGTGACACGTGGCTCCAATCACGTTGCGCCAACTCCACAAAGCTCCTAGAAGCCACTAACGGTCGACACCAGTGAGACAAGGAGCATATCCTCCATGTTGTCGCCTTCCGGCCCAAGGCCCATCAGCCCACACCCTCTTACACCTCTCCAGCTATAAATAGAGACCTTCACTTCACAGGTTAATTCATTCCATTCCCTCTACTCTCTCACTTAACACTTAATTATCTCCAAAGCACAGTCGCTTATTCTCACGCCGGAGCCCGGTTAAGAGGGAAACCCCCACATTCCCCTCTTAACGAGTAACGGTGTTTTGTTTTGCAGTTAAACACGGTCATTAAGGAGCTCAGGAATCTAAGAGAAGATTAACCACTATGCAAGGAACATAAACCAAACTGATTATCCCCTAATTAGTTCTGTGTTTCTTCAGGTACATACATAGAAGCATAGGGTACATGCACAGGTCCACCACCACCTTACGCCACTGCCGGAATTGTAGCCGGAAACATCGCCGGATTTCGTTGCAACCGACAGACGCACTTCACCGATGCTGACTGGCTGTCTTAACATGGTGAATCGCCAGAAGAAATGCTGTCGGCAGCAGCAATAATCGAACTCAATCATCCACGATCTATAACTGCCTGACAGATCAGGGCTCGATTGCTTTGGCCATCCCTTAATCGCCGGGAAAATCACCACCATGGATCACCATAATTTGGATTTCACAAAATAGGCGACATGCACGATAGTCACCGGGCCGCGGCGGAACTCGACTGTATTTTCGAGAAAGACGAATGACAACATTGTATGTTTCGATCTAAATACGTTCCGGCGACGGCGGTGACCACCACCGGTGGTTGCCGGTTCCGACCGGCACACCCCTCTCATCGCCTCCTTCTTGACATTCCATCACCTCCTCATTCTAGATCCATGTTCGATGATGCTTTGAGACCTATGCCACCGGAAGAAGATCATGGTAATCGGTTCAGGTGGGTGGTGATGAATCGGGAGAGGGAATGGAAAAGAACATAGAATAGAGAGAAGCAGATGTGGATGCTTATCTACATTGAAGGAAACACAAATTAATTCATCATATAAATTTAAAAGGAAATTTTATTAAACTTAGAAAGTCGTGAAAAGATTGATGGCAAAAACCAAAACAAGAGATTGACCGTCCTTATTCACTCAACAAATTTACGATTTTATCTCCCTTTAAAATTGCGATTTTACCATCAGTTAAAAAATATATTTTCGCCCCCGCTTAAAAATAAATTTACGCTTATGCTCCCAGCTAAATATTTCAATTTTGCCCCCGGTAAAAAATTACGATTTTGACCCGTTTCAGTTTACAGTTTTGCCATTAGTTTTTTTCCCTTAAATTTACGATTTTGCCATCAGTTCAAAGTTATGTTTTTGCCCACGCTTAAAAATAAATTTGCGCTTTTACTCCCGGCTAAAAATTCTAATTTTCCCATCGGCTAAAAATTACCATTTTGCCCCGTATAAATTGATACTTTCGCCATTAGTTTTTTTTCTCACAGCCAGGTTACGATTTTGCCCTCAACTTAAATTTACATTTCTCCCATCGTTTTTGTTTGTTTTCCTGGTTAAATTACGATTTAGCCCCCAGTGTAAAATTACTGTCATGCCGGCAGCTTCCTGACACTTCCCCATTGGTCCATTTAGTTTACGATTTATCCCCGAATTAAAATTATGATTTCGCCTGCAGTTAAAAATTATGTTATTCCCATCATTTTAGTTTTTTTTTTTTTTGCAAAACTATAAAGGTTTTTTTTAATTGGTTTACTCGATTTAATTTTTTTTTCGTGTCAAGGAGTTGCCTAACACTGGCTCATTAGTCTTGAAAAAATACAGTTTTTCCCTCAGCCCAAAATCACGGTCTTATCATCGTTTTTATTTTTTTTTTCCTACCAAAATTATATTAGTCTTTTTTTAATTGGTTGAGAAATTATTCGGCCATCGCCCCGCAACGCGGGCGGGGCATCTACTAGTACAAATCTCTAAGATAAAGAGCTTAATTTAAAATGAGTATACGTACGAATATACTTTAACTAAATAATATATGAGACCATGTGCCACTTGAGTTCCCACATGTATCTTAAAACTATACTTTATAATTTAGGGTGAAGGGAGTGGTTAAACAGGTGAAAGTGGCAAACTTCAAAATCGACCAATCAAAGTGTGCCATGTCATTCAGTGTGAAGAGTTTAAACTTTGGTGAAAAGTGTTGGCAATGGTTAAACACTTGAAAGTGGTAAAAAAAAATTTTTTTATAAATTATATGTTAAATATTGCACACACAAACACATGCCAACAGTCTTGTCCCCCCAACTTTTCCACTTTTGTCGATCGGTGAGGTGGTACCGATTTCACATGTTTGCCGCGCAGGAAAACGGGACGGCGCCGGTGTTGCCGCTCGGCAAACCGGTTTGCCGATGACTTCACCGCACCACTCCCTTCACCCTTATATTGCAATCTTAATTTAGCTAAAACATAATAACATTATCTTATACAATTAATTGTTTGTAAACTTGACAAGATTATTATATTAGCTAACTAGGTTATAACCCCGTATATTACACGGGTCGAATAAATGAATTTTATATACTAAATAATAAAACAATATATCTTTAAAAACATTTTTTATTGCACGGGTTGAATATATATAATTTTATATATTAAATAATAAAAAGTTATATCTATAAGAACCATATTGTACGAGTTGAATAAATATAATTTTATATACCAAATAAAAAAGTTATATCTTTAAAATCGCTTGTTTTACACGAGTTGAATAAATGTAATATTGTTTACCAAATAATAAAATAATACATCTTTAAGAAACCTCATTTATTACATGGGTTGAATAAATGTAATTTTATATACCAAATAATAAAAAAGTAAAATCTATTTGATACCAAACTAAACAAAACGTTCAAATATATAGTTAATATCAAGAGTAAATTACGATTTTGACCCATGTGGTGATATCAATTTTATCGTTTTAGCCAAAAAACGAATTTTTTAACATCTGAGCCCGCAACGTCTTTTTTTCTAACCCTTTTGGCCCCTACCAAAAGGGTTAGAAAAAAAAGACGTTGCGGTCCAAAAGGGTTAGAAAAAAAGACGTTGAGGACTCAGATGTTAAAAAATTCCTTTTTGGGCTAAAAGGGTAAAAGTGATATAACCACATGGGCCAAAATCGTAATTTACTCTAATATCAAATTAGATAACTAATTTTGAATTTGAAGTAAATAGATAAATATAAAAGTAATAATTAAACTAAATAATATTTAGTAGGAGGATTATCTATAATTAACTAGAAGAGACTAAATTAAAATTATAATTATCCATAAGACATGGCTTAATATGATGGCAAGTGTCCTCAAAGTGGTTTCTTTTATTATATGTACTAGCTGTAAGACCCGTGCGCAAACACAAGTCGTTTCTTAGAAAAACATGCATAACAAATATAAATGATGAATATGGTTATATTTATAGACTTATAAATAAATAAGTCAGTAGGTAAATACTTAAAGTTTAGAGTATAAAAAATACAAAAATATACAATTTATTAATCTTTTGTAAACGAAATAACATTTGGCATATAGCTGTGCAAGACAGTCTCGAATTCTGAATACAAAACATCGTAAGTAATATTAACAAACTATTCGCTTTAAAATAGGCTTGATTCGAACAACAGATACCTTCCATGCTTCTATAGCAAAGATCTGCGGATAGCTTGAGTTGGGTGAGCGGTGAAGACAAGATCAACGATTTGATTCTCGAGTGCATCAAACAGTTCTGAAAGTGAAACATGAAATACTCAAAAGTTGTAAACAATTTGTAACGAATTGCAAACAATCTAATGATCATAACCATGATATTTACCTTTTCTCTTCACTTTTTTCGGCCGTCATTATGCGATTAAGACCAAACTTGAGGTAACTAATCTTGGCTGATCTGTAATTAAAAAAAACCATTGTTGGGCTTGGAGAAAACAGTGGTTCAAACCACTGTTGTGTAATTTTTATTGGGTTTATTGGGTTAAAACAATGTTTTGTGCAGAAAACAGTGATTGAAACCGATGTTAGGTTTAAAACTGTGGTTGAAACCACTGTTAGGTTAAAACTGTGGTTCAGTGATTTCAACCATTGTTTTCTCCACAAAACACTGTTTTAGCCGAACAGTGGTTTCAACCACTGTTTTCTCCACAAAACACTGTTTTAACCCAATAAACCCAATAAAATATTACCCAACAGTCGTTTCAACCACTGTTTTCTCCAACCTCAACTTGATTACAACAGTGGTTTCAACCACTGTTTTCTCCAACCTCAATTTGCTTACAACAGTGGTTTCAACCACTGTTTCCAAACCCTATAGGGTTTAAGCATACCAGTTTTAATGTGAAATCGAAGACAAATAATAAGGTTTAACATGAAGACAAAAAAATGTCAACTAACAAATTTCATACCGAAGCCGCATCTTCCAATGATACCATTGCCGGCGCGGTATCGACAACCTGTAGAAACAGAAAACACATAAACATCCTATATATAAAAAAGGAGATCTTTTAATTCCTAAATTATACCTTTTTCTGCACCGAAGCACTTTTGGCGTTATTTTCAGCAAAGTGAGTAGTGCCTTCACAAACAAATGTTAGAACTTGACTATACTGAGCCAATGAATCTTTCAAATAGGTCATTGCTTTATTAAGGTATGGCTGAATTTTATCTACATACTTTTTAATCACTTCTTCTCCCAACTTTTTGGCGACCGGTAAGACACCCTACACACCTCTAAAGTTAATACTTGATAAATTAATAGACATGCTATGCATAAAATTGTAAATAGATGAATTAATACATCTCTAAATTGATAATAGAGTAAATTTAAATAATCTTCCATATGCGTTGACCAAAGTTACATATTTCTCTATCAAGTAAAATTATAATCGAACTATCATTAAATGAATCCTCCTCTACTCGCGATTAATGTAAATCGTTTATATTAGATTAAAACTTACCGCGAATGATATAACAACAGTTTGCCCAAGCACAAGCCGTAAATCCTCCTTTAGAACCTGTATTGTTAAAATCGTTTCCGTCAAATTCATTGATTGAATCCTCCTCTACTCGCGATTAATGTAAATCGATGAATCTTATTTTATTTTCAAAAAAGGATGCATATTGTTACAATAACTTATCATATGATACCGGCCAGTTCCACACGTTCGCCCCGTTGATCATCCTATCTTGTTGCCCAAGCACAAGCCGTAAATCCTCGTTTAGAACCTGTAATGTTAAAATTGTTTCCGTCAAATTCATTGATTGAATCCTCCTTTACTCGCGATTAATGTAAATCACAATCGACGATTATTATCAATACATTAAACATTAAAAAAACTCAAAATTTGGGCATGAAACACACCTGTTTGTAAGCTAAAAGATGCTGATACATCAGCTGCTTACAGAGAACTAAGCCTCGGGCCAGCTTTCTTGTCGCCATGCTGATACTGTAATACCCCAAAAATGACCATTAGACATAAAGCTAAATTTATTAAAGTTTAAACCAAGTAAATGTAAATGTTTCAAATACTAGTAGGATAATGAGAAAAGCCTAAAGTAAACACTCTTTAAAAGTGTGAGGGTTTAATGTGTAAATAGTGAATTAAAAGGTTTTTATAATAAACAAAAATGGAAAAAACACCCATTTTTGGGTACTGGGGATCGATCAAAGCAGGGAACCAAGGGTGAAACCCTTGTTCACCAAATTCAATCAAATTGGGTAGAAATTTAGAAGATAATCAACTGCATGAACTCGAATCTACACCCATCTAAGCTCGATTTTAAAGAGGTAAGTTCAATTTCTTGAAATCATGACTTGTAGGAAGTGGGTTATGACCCAATCTCGAATTCATACAAGTAATTGTGTAGATTGGAGTTAGGTCTTTGCTATAGAACAGGAATCATGTGTATTCATGCGTGAATTCGATCATTTGAAAAGCTAATTGCATAACCCATTAGAGGTGTAGAATGATGGAAAAATTAGTAGTAATCATGTGTAAATTTGATACACGATGATGTAGTAGTACTTGAATCTTAAACAAAAATTAAGTAGGACAAGAGAATATTATGAACTTGATTGTTGTTGATGAATATTGAAATGAACTAGTAGGAATTATGCTTTGAAAGCTTGTACTTAATGTCCCACAAATGCGAAACCCGCCAAGTGTTCGATGAAATGCTTGAAAGAATAAATATGTGTAATTTGCGAGATAATGGAATGAAATATTGGGATACTAAATAAAAAAATGAATATGTTGTTATAGGTGTGAAAAGAAGAAGGACCCAATACTAGGAAATCGGAAGGTTCACAAGATCGAGGTACGTTAGTGTACATCATATTCTAAAATGTTGTCATATGTATAATAGTCTCAATTGTATTGTGTTGTTATGTTAAATTTGTGAGAATTGAAATCTATGGTTCTTCGAAAGTAAAAGTAAGATCCGTCATAAACGGATTGTGAGGAATGAATAAGTTACGAAAGATAATGCATCATATCCGGTTCTTGTAGTTGAACCGGGTATGGAAAGTTAAGTATGTAATGAATGAAAGTCTACTCGATCCGTCTTTCTCAAATCGGAGTATGGGTAAGAATGTAAAGAATATGATTGTTCGTTATGAACGAATCGAACGAAAGTTATGTAATGATGCTAGTATCCGTTCTTAGTGGGTATGTTAAGAAAAGTATGTTTAGCCTCTACTTTGAGGCAAGCATGTAATGAACCGTTTAACGGTTAGTAAAGTAATTGAATGATGTTAATCCGTGAAAGAAACGAACCGGTTTATTATTTAGTTGTGTTAGTGTCGAAATACTAACTTCTTTGTTTATGTCGAATGTAGGTAAGTCCTCAATTTAGGCGAGTTGGCAATTTGGAGCGAGCATATGCACACATTATGATCATCAAGCGCTTCCGCTATTTCGTACTGATGTTTTGGGTCAAAATGCTTGTTTTGTATAACCTCGTTAGTAGTTACACTTTTTAACACTTGATGTTATGGTTTTTAGTCGTGTCTAGTCGAACGGGTCGTAGACTTAATTGTTTTGATGATGGTTAAAACAGGGATACACTCGTCCTATGGACGGATCATGCCCAAATTTTGTTAAATTTGTGCATTAATGATATTAGTATCGTTATCTTGATTTGTGAAAAGATTAGGCGAATTTGAAAGTTTAAAATTATAGTGTCTAATCTCGCCATTTTTATTAGACATAAACGCGGACGTTAACAGATACAGCGGCTGCTTACAGATTAATGCTGATACAGCAGCTGCCTTACTATCAACAGATGAATAGATCATTAATACAGCAGCTACCAAGTTTTTTCAGCACTATGTTCTCGGAATCCTCATAGAAAATGACCTTCGTGACAACTGAAACAAAGTCAAAATTCAGAATCCTGCTTGCTATTACACCAGATATCATCATATCATAGCAAACGATCTTCGTACAACTACTCTAAATTCAACATTCTGCGTTCCTAATCTCTGAACTTAACAAAACATACTCAATCCAAACAACATACATTTCACTAACAGATCCAAATCAAATCATTCATATATCTACTGCAAAATCACAACAAATAACCTAACAAACTGACGGAAATCTATTAGATCATTACCTCCGGTGCTCCTTCCTTCTATATTTATAATTCAAAGCAGCGGCGGCGGTAGTCTTGACAGCAGTTGTTTGGTTCCGACTGGTGGACTCATTCCCGATCCTGCTCCACACATTTGCTTCTCTTCACCATTTGGGTCGACCAAAGGCAGTATCTCTCATAATTTTGGGCCTTCAAATTGGCAGTAATAACGATCTGCTGGTCATTCTTCTTTTGGCCTGCACGTGAGTTGTTCGGGCCTGCTCATTATCATCCACTCGTTTCTTTACTCTACGGTCCAAGCTTCACTGAAAATGTTTCGCTTGAAGGGCCATATTAGTTCAGTTTGCCCCTTTCAGCTTCCTTTTACAGTTTTGATCGTTGATCTTTGTTACCAACATAGTAAATGCATGACACATTTGGCAACCAAGTATGTAACTCGCTCTGCAGAAAACCAAATTAGACAAACATGGAGCATGAAATATTAAGGACATAAATCACATAATTAAGGTTAACCAACCTTCCAGTTAACCAGAACAGCGTTTGGAACTATTATAAGATGCGGCCCGTAATTGCTTTTGAACTCCATCAGATAAGCAATCAAGGCCATAACCTGCGCAACGAATAAAAAAATAAGATTCAGTTGCCAGGTGGACAAAAGTCACAAAATGGATTACAGACAAGTAGCTTACCTGGACAGTTTTCCCGAGACCCATTTGATCAACCAATATACTGTTCAACTTATTGTTATACAATGAAAGCTATATATATTTTCTAATTCCTCCAAGGCACCTCTCAATCTGGGGAGCACTTAATGTCATTTGTGGATCAATTCTGTTCATGATCATTGTATGTGACGCGTACTTATTGTACAACATTTTGTCTGTCAGATCATAGTTTCCCACAAGCACTTCCTTTAGTAACATTCCAAGACCATAGACATCACACCGCCTTCGACCACAAACGTATCCTGAAATTGATATGATTTAATATGCAGATTTCACCAGACAACGTTTATTCAAAAATGAGAAGAAAAAAAGAGTCTGCAGAAATCGATGATAACTTGCTACCTTTTCCTGGGGACTGTGTAACTTGGTTTATCGCCGTTGCCACGTAAAACAAATTTTCGCATTGAAGTCCTGCACGTGGTGGTTTAACATGCTTAATCGGATAAAACGCTAACAAACTATCTAACCATATCTTCCTAAGAATAAAAAATGGTGAAACCCAATTTACAGCTACTGCAGAGATATTAGTTATTCCTTCAGCTTCTCTGGCAGAAAGAGCCGCAATACCGACAGAAGGCAAGACTGAAACAAAATAAAATGATGTCAACATAATGAAAAAGATACTATATTTCTTCCCGCAAAACCTCAAAAAACAAAAATATGGTCACAAAATTAATAAGCTTGCCTGACTGAAATACCAAAAGTTTGCCTCCCGTACTCTTCATTGCTAGAAAAGCAGCCTGATTAATACCAAAAAAAAATTAACAATAGTCACATATACTACAAATAATCTGATAATCAGAGACAAATATATTGACCCGAACACTCAAATTTGGTACCTTCATCGCGACACCAAAAGCCGAGTCAGCAGTTTTATTATTCTGAAACATAGTCGAGATGCTCTCAAGCAACAAATCAAGATGTTGTCGATATTGCAGAGTGAGGTGGAATGTCTTCAAGAAGAGTCTTATCTTCAGAATCACCAGCGGAAGAGGAAGAGTGATGAAGAGCTGCTGCTGCTACTGCAGAGTGAGGCGGAATGTCTTCAAGAAGAGTATGCAAAGAATGAGGCCTGAGAGTAGTTCTGGCAGCGGCGGCTGATACAAGTGGATTATCATGATCTTCGTCATCATCACTCAAGCCTTGTAAGCTCAAGCCACCAACTGAAGCTGTTGTTAGTGAAACATCCTCCTCTGTTAATCAGATTTATTCGCTGAACAGATTCATTAAACATCCTCCTTGTTAGCAGCGGCGGCTGATACAAGTGGATTATCATCATCTTCGTCATCATTAGGGGTGTTCAAAAAACTCGTGGCTCGCATCTCGCTCGAAACTCGCTCGAAAAAAGCTCGAAGAAAGCTCGGCTCGAAATTTGCTCGGTTGTAAACAAGCCAGCTCGGCTCGTGAGCTCGTGAGCTGGCTCGATAAGGTTTACATCCTTCATTTTTTTGTCCCACATCTCTTAGAAAACAAAAACTAAGAGAATATCTCCCCTATAAAAGAAAGTAAAGACAATGTATAAAGTGAATTAACTATTTATACTTGCATATTTAGCCATATGGTTAAATTAAATGGCAATTATGGCCCTTAGTCTATGAATAAATTCATTTTAAGGGTTTTTTAAGTAGTAAATTTTGCGGTTCTTTGTTAGTTCGAGCTAGATAGAGCCGAGCCGAGCTAGCTCGAATTCTAATCGAGTCGAGCTCGAGCCGAGCCAGCTCGAATCGAGTTCGAGCCGAGCTCGAGCCGAGCCAGCTCGAATCGAGTTCGAGCCGAGCTCGAGCTGGGTCTAGCTCGTCTCGACTCGGCTCGTTTACAACCCTAGTCATCATCTTCGTCATCAGATTATCCGCTGTGAATCAGATTCATTCGCTGAACATATTTTAATCACATCTGCAGAAGTATTATTTTCATCCGCAGAAATTACTCTTTATTCGCTGGATTAACAACTTCATCTGTCCACAGAAACTGTTCATCTGTCCGCGGAATTAACAACTTCATCTGCAAGCCTGAACTTGATCCACTGAACTTCATCTGCAGAAATTACTCTTTTAAAGTAATGAAATTTTGTTATACTATTGCTAGAATCTAATTATGTGTGCCTTTATATACGAAGTGAAGTAAATGAGTAAATGAGTAAATGAGAAAACCCCTAAACTGCTCCTTCTCTTCGTGATAGAATCTATAGTTTCTGCAAACAGTTGGTGTGCACAACAATTACACAAACATAGTGTGCTAGACTACCAATTTTCAGGCCAATGTGATCAAATCCGAAATCATCAGACGGATAAGAGTATAAAGTACGGTTAGTAACGAAATTTCGGTTGAGATTTCCGATCTGGTGCTTGTAATCACTCGATGTGTTCATCGAAAATGATTCCATTAAGATATTCAAACTAACAGCAAAAGAACTAACAGAAGTAATAACAGATGAATCTGTGAATGATCTCAAATAAACACGGATCAAACAATCAGAAATTAAAATTAAAATTGATATGATAGAGGTAATATACACGGATCTTATGTTAATATACACTAAATAGTGTGAACCTGATCGTAGGTTTTGATGAGGCGGCAACGGAGACATGCTCGGAGCTCGTGGCTGAAACTCGTCGGAATTTCTGCTCAACATTAGCAACTCGGTGTAATATTCAACTACCTGTGCCCTGATGACTCTGGATTCTCGCATTTTCTACACGAACAACACAATCCTTTGAGCTTCCATTGGAGATGCAGAGGAGTACGGCGGCGGAGGAGGATTGTGAAAGGAGGAGCAAAATGAAAGAGAATAGGGATTAAAAGAAACTACAAACGTATAGGATGGGGGGATGGGTGTGGACTCACCAACAGGATTAGCAGCAGTGAGTTGGTCTCCAATGGCCTTGATGGCGTGAATAAGAGCCCCAGCTTGGTTGGTGTTGGGGAGCCTCTGCTGTGAAATCACCGACCGGAGAAGCTCCGACGTCAGCTTCGCAGTGGCCTTCGACCCCTCAATTTTACTGCCCAAACAAACTAACATCAATATGTAGCTGATGAAATGTAAATCTCTTAGTAATAAACTAATAATCAACACATATGAACCGAATAATTAAGCACACGATATGGTGGTTTGGTCTGGATTTGAGAGAGATAAAGTGAGTTTTAGAGAGAGAGAGTTGAGAGAGAGATTGAATAGAGAGAGTAATTGATTGAAGAACATGATATGTTATATTTCTAGAGCCATAATTTTGAATTTGGAGCCATAATATTGAATCATCGGAGGTTTTGAAGTTTGAATTTTGAATCATCAGTGGTTTGAATTTTGGAGTTAGACAGTGGTTTGGATGAACATCAGTGGTTTGCCCTTTTGTATGAACATCAGTGGTTTGCCCTTTTGTATATGTTGGCAGACCTTTGAAAAGGTGAATGTGGGCCGCCTTTGAATTTTAAAGTGGGGCAGTAGTTTGAATTTATGATGTCACTATGCTCTCTCTTTGGCTTCCACCTCATTGTTGATCGCATAAGAAAAGCCTTGTTGGACATGCTCTCTAGCTGACACATCAGCTTTTCTTATGTCACTGGGATTTCTCCTTTTATAGAAAGTATAGATAGATAAGACAGGAATTACTAAACTCAAACAATATTTAATCATTAGTTTTTTTACTCATTAGTTAATTGCTAATTAACAAAACAAGAAAACAACAATTCCGTCTTATTAAGACAATCTCATACCTTCCAAAACACAGCATATCAATGATCAAAAGCATTGTTCCATTTTCTTACAGTTTCACCAGATCAACGCTCAAGCTTTTTATACATTCTTTGAGTAATTTTAACGTTATTAATCCACGGTTTACCACCCCTAACCATATTGCTAACAACGCCATCCTCCAGAGCATGATCACAATTCATGCACGGTCTTCACATACTAGATATTCTTTTAAATTCATGTCAAATTTCAGGTTTGTTTAATAGGTTTGGTGTGCAACCATAAGTACATGACCCATTTAACACCCGACATGCAAATACGAGTACACGACCTATTTAATACCGCTAAGCTTAATATATATCTAAAGATTCTTTTTTTTTTTTACAAAGATCAACCATTCGTTGGGTGGGTCATGGGTCCCACACTGAATTGTTGTCATGTCACAACATCATACTATCCGGCCACCGGCTAGATATTAAACTAGTTAAGGCTGTTTTGGACATGGGAAATCTCGGTGAAACTGGCTGCACATTTATATTAATTTTGCAAACAGTTTTGACCGAGTAAACAGGAGAAAAAGTGGAAGTCATGAGCATGCAGTTACGTGGGTTGTTTAGCATATGTTTTTATTTGTTTGTTTCAATTATAAATAGGGTCAAGTAGCTTAGTTTAGAATTCCAACTCTTGTAATCAGTTTTCATTTAATACAAAAGAGTCGAACCAATTTGGGTTCTAGTGTGCGTTAACCAGGGCCTGAACCAACAATGTATGTATACCCGTATAGAAGTTGATTGACACTGTTGGATGTAATGGCTGGGATGGGCATGCATGCAAAAAATATAATCCCCTTTACATGGGTGTAGGTAGTAGATAGAGGGTCCTGTACATTAATTCAGAAATGTGAGAAGTGTATTATAACACTATATCTATACTATCTATAATAAGAGATTATGAGCTGATGTAAATCTACCTATGTATCAACCATTAATGTATGTCACTTGTCCCTGCTGATGTCATAATTCCGTTTTCAATATTTTATTATTATGAAAAATATATTGTATATAATAGAATTTTTTAAGGAGAAAATTTCAGAATCAATTTCAAAATTCAAATGATAATTTTAATCATTTCTCTCTCTCAAATATAGTGCTTCATTTTCAAAATTCAAACCACAGTCTCTCTCTTCAACTGAAAATTCAAAATTCAAACCCTATTGGTTGGCAGATCTTCTTTCATTCTGCCCCAAATCGACGTCGACGACCAAACACTACAACACCACAAGCCAAACCATCAAGTCGAAGAACATAAAACCCTCGACCCCAACTTCAGTCCTCCTCTTCGCCCCCGCCGATCATCTTCTCCACAATCACCTACTAAAACCTCAAACCTACCCCCAATAACACATCATAACCACTTTGTTCTAACAAAAACATGAAGAAAGCAGACAGAAACGGTGACAATCCGTCTTCTAGACCGAAGAAAACGACCTTTGGCCCGCAACTCGACGTTGCGTCAAGCGTATTGGGTGGTATAGTTGAAAAAAGTTTCAGTCAGCCGGTTTCACAGCCTCAGGTCACTGTTGTTCCGTTTCCGGTTGCTCGACACCGCTCTCACGGACCCGTAAGATTATTATTGCTTCTCGCTTTTATTCTCACAGTTAATTTTGTAATATCTATTTTGATATTTAAGTTGAAATTGATAAAAAAATGTTTTGTTTTTGAATTTATGTTTATAAGCAATTAAAGTAATTTTGATGTGTTATTGACTGTGTATAGACTTGCAATGAACACTATGTTAACGCGATTATTTTATCGATTTTAATTTAAGGAATCTTTTGATGTTTAGCCACTAGCATTGCTTATGGTTATCTGATGTTTATGTTTGGTTGGTGTTTGAAAGCATTGGGCTCCGAGAAGTAGTAGTTTGAGCACCCGTGATAAAGATGATGAAGAAGATGATGGAGAAGATGAGGATTTTACGAACTTTGTTTCGGTTGCAGCTGAGGCTAAGCCTATAAAAAGGAAACAGAAAAAAGGTTTCGATTTTAGGCGGTCGAAAGAGCTCGTGGATGATGATGACAATGTTGGTTTTCAAAACAAGAAAGAACACAAATCTGGTGGTAATGCAAAATCGCGTGATGTCGAAAAAGGATCGAAGAGCATGAAATTGGAAGTAGTGAAGAGCCATGAGGATAAAATAGGGGATGTCGGTGTTGATGATGTTCAAAGTGATTTTGGCAATGGTGTACCGTCAACCATCAAGTGGAAGAACATTCCATCTTTGACTTTTTTTCAGGCTATTAGGGCTCCAACAGGTATGTTTAGCCTAATCATAGTGTTCATTAGGAACAGTAGTTGGAATTGTTGTTGATTTCGTGATGGTGGGTATGCTTACAGTAAGAAGATGGAGGCGGCGCGAGGTACCTGTTTAACACCGGCAAGAATTTTGGTAAGCCTAGCTTCTATTGTATGTTTCTTTTTCAGTTAGATCGGTTTTCATTGTTTCCGTTTAAGCTAATTTTTGTGTTACAGAACTCCGACGAGTTGTCCGCTGACCGATTTGGTTGTTATGTAAGTTCGATGTGTTGTTTGCTATGTTCCTCCTTGTCGTTTGTGTAGAAGTTAATTAACTTTTTTATATTTCGTTACACATTTTTTCTGTTCATGAATCTTAGGTTGTTTCATTTGCAGAGTTTTTGTGTGCATAATTTTGAAAGGACAATTTTGTTGCTCCCTGCTCACCATTTCTCATGGTTACTGGGAATATGATGGATCATCATATCTGCGTCTTCCATATCATGGTTAGAATCCTTTTAATATTCTAAGTTTTGAGAGCGTATAAATGTATTTTGATGGATCACATATATGTGATCTTTTTTTTTACTTTTGGTTGATGAGGTTTGATTTCAATAAATTATTAAAAGAATAAATTAAAATAAATGAGAACTAAGTTTAGTGTGATCTTCCATAAGTCTACCTATGGATGACTAAGTGCATCAACAATAGGTTCAGATGAGTTTTGTCATCGAGTGAGGAGAGGGTGTTTGTAGTTGGTTTGTTGGTTTTGAAAGGCTGCTTACATGGCCACAGTTTAATGGGCAGAATTGCTTATATCCATATGTTTTTGTTATATGTTTTCCACCCTTATTATTGATCCTACACATTATAATTTTTTTTGAAAATTTAAACTGCAACCGTATGTACAACAGGGATACGGTACGACTGAAACGACGGGGATCATTTCAGTTGAAAGTCCAAATTTTGGGTCCTCGAAACTCGGGTTCAGCCAGAAGGCTTATCCCAGGAGTCGAGGCCCAAATAGTTAGTGTAGATGCCGATAAGCCTCTTGGTCCTAATCAGACGGGTGAAATATGGGTTCGAGGAGCCAATATGATGCAAGGTATATTCCCTTTTTTATCACTACATATGCGCGTCGTTTTATTTAGAGGTGTCACAATCAGCGGGTTGGATAAAGAGTCAAAACAACTAATTTGTTTGCATCAAGAGTCGGATCGACCCAAAATACTTGTTGTCTATATGTTTGTGTTTTTTATAGATAATTCTTGTGATTACCGAAGTTGTTACTTTTTTTTAATTATACCCGTTTAGAAATAAATGATAACGTGAATGAGTTGAAACTACCACCTCTAATAGATAAACACGTCACATTTAATCGTATTTGGTTGTTAATTTTCAGGTTATTTGAACAACTCTCAAGCAACAAAGCTTACAATAGATAAAAAGGGCTTCGTGCATACCGGGGATCTTGGATATTTTGATGATGAGGGTCAATTGTATGTTGTTGACCGAATCAATGAACTCATTAAGTACAAAGGTTTTCAGGTAAAACAAGTTTTGTTCAATCGAATCTTTTCATGTATGGCCAAAAGAGTCCTTAATCTTTACTCTATGTTCAGGTTGCACCAGCAGAGCTTGAAGGACTGTTGCTTTCACATTCTGAAATATTAGATGCTGCAGTAATCCCGTAAGCTATAATAATATAATGTTTAAATAAAACTTGCTAGCTGTTTATACTAAGGGTGCTAAACGGGCTGTGTTCGTGGGTTGGCAGGTTGAAACTAAAACAAACACAAAAATTTAACACCAACCTGAACCCGACACAAACCCGAAAAATTGTGACAGGCATGTGAAGTGAACCCGCGCACAACAGGGATATACTTTGTGATCATACTTTGGGTCGAGTGGGATATACTTTGGTCAAACGTTATAACTAACCGATTTGGTGTCTGTTATCAATAGGAGGAAAAAAAAGACTCTATTTTGGAGTATCGTTCATGTGTTTCGGACTAAATTGATCATTTTTCGTGAAATCGGATCGATTTCGTTTGTTTTTCAGATTATAACAGTGATTTTTTTGAACGATTCAGATATTACAGATCGCTAAAACTGTTTTTAAAAGTTCACACTTGCTGAAAATTTTTGGATTTTGTTCATAACACGGTTATACGAAACTGTTCCACGTATTGTCTGATCTATATCAAAGTCGAAAGTGTTATTCTGTTGAGACGATTGGTGAAATATAGGGAAACAAGACAAAGTTCAGATCTGATACATGTAAATCGAATCCACTGTCGTTTGTTTCAAAGTTGTTCAAATCTGAATTTGAATTGCAAAAGAACTGATCAGATCTGAAGTTGCAAATAATCTTTGTTGTTTGTATCGAGTTGTCTTATTCTTGAGTTCTTTGTTCAAGATCGATGGAAGTTGTTTAAGATTGAAACTAATCAGATCTGAAGTTGCAAATAATCTTTGTTCTTTGTTCAGATCTGAAGTGATTCGGGCATGTTTATAGGTTTGGCGTTTATCGCCATGCTTAACCTTTTTGGGTTATTTTGGAGTTTGAAGAAAATGGTTATGGATTCTGGGACAAGGGCGTTGGATCATTTGGCATTACAGATTGGAGTGTGTATCGTTGTCGTGTGGATTAACTTGCCGGTTTATGAAGGACTCTTTGTTCGGAAAGACGACGGACAAATGCCGACTTCTGTCACTTGCAACTCAGTTATTATAGATAAGGCTCAACTCGACACGTGTCAGGTGAAATGTTTATGAAGTACTTGTGTCAACTCTCAACAAGTACCATGCAATGCAACTCCACCCTATGTAAATAACATGACATTAACTCTATAGCATTTACGAACTTGGATGACCAGTGCCACCCAGCTGCGTGTCCTCTGGTATTTGCCCACCACCTGCCTGGCACTTAGTAATTGGGCATTTTGGGCGGCTATTTTTTGACATCGTCGGGCAAGAAAACTACAGCTTTGCCCTTAATTCCAAATCAACCACCGCCACCGGAGACGCCATAAGTTCAGCTGTTAACGTCGGTTGTCGGAAAATGTAAACTTGCCTGAAACGAGCTAGAGGTTTTGGAGTGGTACTTTAAAGATGCCGATCCACATCAAAATAAGACATGCAAGGTCAGTTCAGGTCGCCGGAGGTTTGCCGGAAACCTAGCTTGGTCGGCCGGATCTAGGGTTCAACTGCTACAAACGTGTAGAGCGATAAAAAGAGAATGACTAGGGACGAAGTAGATGGTGGTAGGCAGCGGAGGGTTTCTTGGCGGCGATGGTTCTAGGGGTTTTATGGCGGTGGTTCCAGGGGTTTTAGGGCGGTGTTGGCATGGAGGGAGAGAGAACAGATTGGTTAATGGTGAGAGTGAGATCGATGGATTAGGGTCTGGTACTTGATAGTGTCCGTTGAGAGAGAGAACAGAAGGAGGCGAGCGGTGCCGGTGAACAAACCCGCTGCTGTCAAACAAGGATGTAGTTTCGTTGACAATAGAAGAAGGATGTTGAAATGAGAAAGATGATGCATTGGTAATGTAAATAATGGTATTGGTAATGTAAATAATTGAAGGTGGGGGTTGACTGTTGAGGTTTAAACATGACTTTTTCTATTTCCTTTTTTCACTCCCAAGACAAAATAATGATAAAAGGTTTAATTTATATTTTTTTCCCGCATATTGTTTTCCATATTTAGTTTTTTTTTGAAATGATTTTTCCATATTTACTTGAGACCATTATAATTATAAGTTTTCTAAAATGGCATATTGTTTTCCATATCAAATTATATTTACAAAAAATTCTTTTATTGAGTTTGATCCAAAAATACTATTAGTTTTGTGACTGGTTGTTCTTTCCCTCTTCATTTTTCCAGTTCCTATTTTTTAAGAGAAAGAAAAATTGGTTCAGAACTTCAGATTATGAAACTTCGAAATTTTTGAAACCCAGATAAATTCATTTTCTTAAGTAACCTTTTTTTTTCCTTTTTTTAAACATTAATCAATCATGTAAATAATAAAGATTTTAACTTTCGATGCATAATTTAAGGTAATGTTAATTAATATATGGACATTTAATAGAGATGTATTAGTTGTTTAAAAAGTAATATATACAAAAGAAAATGGCATCTAAAGTCTGTTTACGTGAAAGTATTCAGTTTCGTCATTTGTTTTTATGGCTTTTGAGCAGTCAATTCGATGATGCCCAAACTTTTGTCGCATTGTATGGGAAAAAAATGATCACACTTATTATTTTATTTTTAAAATACAATTAGTAAAAAGGTGAAAACATAGGTAAAAATGACGCGGCAACGCATGCCGGAGAAAACCAGGGAGGGGAATTGTGTCAGGAAGCTGCCTGACACCTTTCTGCTGGTCAAGCTAAATTACGATTTTGCGCTCTGTAAATTTATAATTTTGTCATTTGTTTTATTTTTTCCCTCTTAGCCAAAACAACCCACTGCAAAGTGCCATTAAAAAAAAGGAATTTTCCCGCTGCGTAGCGCGGGTATAACTCCTAGTTTTCATTAACTGCAAACAACACATAGAAAATAAAAATATGGCCTTATCACTCTCCACCACCGTAGTCCGCCAGCCACATGGCAGCTCGGGATTGGCCCCGAGGGTTTGGAGACCGGTCAACGGGGACTTAATGGGCAAGAAACTAAATTTCATTCAGAAAACTCAAAAGAAAAAAAATGTTAAATCAAGCATATGCATGACCCTCACCGGCATTGCTACAGGTGAGGCAAAGGTGAGTTGTTGTTTCACATTTTTTTTTTCAAAAAGTTAAAGTCAAAGTAGCTTCATATAGATGAAAACTTGAATTGATGAACTTACTTAACTGTGCAGGTGAGGGACCTTGATATGGAGAAAAGGGACCCGCGAACAGTTGTGGCGGTTATATTGGGAGGTGGAGCGGGTACCCGTCTTTTCCCTCTCACAAAGCGCAGGGCAAAACCTGCGGTACGCATTATCTTTATTCTATAAAGTTTGACTAAGATACATTGTTTTATTTAAATTGAATGATTTATAATGTATGTAGTAGATTGATGTATGGTAGTTATTTAGGTGCCAATTGGAGGGGCCTATAGGCTGATTGATGTCCCCATGAGCAACTGTATCAACAGTGGGATCAATAAAGTCTACATTTTGACTCAGTTTAATTCGGCATCACTCAAGAGACACTTGGCCCGCGCTTATAATTTTGGTAATGGTGTTACCTTTGGAGACGGTTTCGTTGAGGTACTCTTGATTTTTGTTAGAAGTTGGGAAATGGGCAGTTGGGCAGGCTGCATAACGGGTCAAACGGGTAACTTTTTTGTTTGACCCATTAGCAACAAATACAATCCGAATTTTTTTTTACCAAAGTTGACATATATTTCATTCCAATCATCCGAAATAAAGGAAATCTGTTTGACTCATAGAATTAAGGAAATCCGTTTAGTCTGAAATAAAGGTTCCAAATGTTGAGAGCCCATGTCACAAATTCTAATTATTATTGGTAATCATGTGATATCAGGCACTCTCCGCAACTCAAACTCCAGGTGAGGAAGGTAAGAGGTGGTTCCAGGGTACTGCAGATGCGGTTCGACAGTTTCATTGGCTGTTTGAGGTACCCGAAACGAAATACTTATTTGGACAAACTAACGTATTATTAAGAACACATAATATAACTAACTTTTGAGTCTGTAGGATGCAAGAAGCAAGGATATTGAGGATGTTCTCATTCTATCTGGAGATCACTTGTATAGAATGGATTATATGGACTTTCTTCAGGTGAAATGTTTATTATAAGTTTTTTTTTATATAAATTTATATGTTATATCTTTATTTTTGTTACAGAACCACAGACAAAGTGGTGTAGATATTACAATTTCCTGTTTGCCCATGGATGACAGGTTACTTGTGTTTATTTTCCAAACTGAATGACGACGACAATGACGATAATGATATAAAAATAATTATTTTATTATATTATTTACACATGACAGTCGGGCCTCGGATTTTGGATTGATGAAGATTGATGGGAAAGGAAGAGTAGTTTCATTCAGTGAAAAGCCTAAAGGGAATGAGTTGAAATCAATGGTAAAGATAGAAACATTTAAAACTAGCATCATAGAACGATACGAAATGATTTATACCTTTAAATTTGTGTTTAGTACCTATCAAAATGATTTATACCTTTAAAGATAGAAACATTTAAAACTAGCATGAGCGTTAAATTGATTCTTGTGTTTAGTACCTATCAAAATTAGGGGTGGAAAATATGGGCTAAAATGGGTCCGGTTTGGTTGACCCGAAAAATTGTATACGCAAAGATATGTAACTAAACGCAAAAATATGTAACTAACACATACTGTTTTAACATTGTTTTATAAAGATATGTAACTAAACGCAAAAAATTTAAATGATATATTATAATCTGTTTTTTAGTATTTGATTTCGATCGTTATTAAACCTATCCGTGTGCTCACACGGGTCTTACTACTAGTATAACACAATATAAACACCGGGTAACACTATGTAACAACATATAACACTATATTTTGTCTGATAGCATGTCTATGATAGATGTATAGTGTTATATAGTGTTATATAGTGTTACATAATGTTATACGATGTTTATATTGTGTTATATATAGTATTATAATACACTTCTCACACTTCTGGATTAATGTACAGTATCCCTACCCGTAGGTAGTATATATATAAAAACACTCTAATCATTTAAGATTAAATTACAAAAATCGTCCTTTATGATTGTATCGTATTGCAAAGTATGTCCTTTGTCTTTAAAGTTGACTGGATTCATACTTTATGTATGCAAACCCTAACACGTTTTGTCCTTTACCCCAAACTCAGTTAAATTTTACAGTTAAGTCTAGTTATATGGGCCCATGTAAGCGCATTATTGTCTCCCCCTATTAAAATGGAGCTTTTCAAAACTACTTATTTGCTTATTTGCTTTTCAGAAAGCATATAAGCAAATAAGTAGATTTGAAAAGCTTAGCCAAACAGCCCCTAGAACCCCACAACCACAGCCAACTGAGTCCGGTCAAAACCCACCATCGTTTAAAATCCTAGCCAAAACCCAGCAGATCCTCGTGCCACCATTGATTAATAACCAACAAATATCCAAATTCCACCACATCCACCACCCACCTACCACCTTTGATTAATCAACCAACAAAACCCACAAAAATTAAACAAATACCCATACAAAATCAAACCTTTTGGCTCTTTTACATCATCATCAGTGGCCATTACTATGATACATCTTCCTCGCCAAACAAGTGAGTTGTCCTAACAGATTTCAAAACTTTCAATCCCATGATCAATTTATACCGTAATCAATGATGGATGTGACACAGTCGGGAAATGGGGTTGCAGCAAAGTGTGGGATAACCAGTGAGGGTTGGTAACGAAATCAAGAACTCAAGAATATGATCTGATGTTAGAAGTACTAGTCGAGAACATGAAACAGATGTTTACATCATCATCAGTGGCTTGTTGTAAGTGGCGGTGGCGGTGGCGGCGGCGGCGGAAGTGTTTAAAGGGAGGCGGTGGCGGAGGTGTTAAGCGGAGGCGGTGGCGGAGGTGTTAAGGGGAGGCGGTGGCAAAGTTGTTACAGATCTGAGGTTGAAGAAGATGAGTGGGGCGGTCGGGTGGTGGTGGTGGTCGGGTGGCAGTGGCCGGGTGGTAGTTGTGGAGAACAGAGAAAAAGGTGAGAAAAGGGAGGGTTGTTTTTGGTGGTGGTGGTGGTGGTGCTAGAGGGATTGTGGGTACAGGAGGTTTGAGAGAGAGAGTTTAGACAGAGAAAGAGAATGAGAGTTATGAGAAAGAAGATCCAATTTATTCTTTTTTTTATATTTTTAAAATACTTTTTTGTTTTATTTATTACAGATATATTAAAAAAAATTAGTAAAATTACCAATATACCCTGATTTAACACTAAAATTTAACTGAGTTTTGGGTAAAGGACATAACGTGTTAGGGTTTGCATACATAAAGTATGAATCTCATCAACTTTAAAGACAAAGGACACACTTTGCAATCCAATACAAACATAAAAGACGATTTTTGTAATTTACTCATCATTTATTGATTTATATAAATTATGTGTTTATAGTTTTTGTTTGACGGAACCGCAAATACTTGAAACATAAGAAACGAAAGAAGGAAATAATATATACAATGGTATACATAGGAGAAAAAAAGGCACAACACAACTAGTTTTACCGTAGCCTTGCTATCGGTGGGATTTACCGAGTATAATAATGATGACGACGAGGACAACTAGTTTTACCGTAAACCTAGTAGAATTTGAAATAACACACAAAAGCATGACACTTTGCCCCCTTAAGGCTAGAGAGTATGGTGATGGTCCTCCAAGGGAGGATGATCTGCCACGTAGGCGCCACGTCATAGTCCTCCCAAGGATGGTCCATCCCACTAAACTAGAGGGTATGGGAGGATGGTCCTAGATGATCCTACCCACAAAACTATGTACAAGTATTAAAGCCTAATGTACAAATCTCATTCACAAACAAACAAACAAAAGGGGGCCCACCATTTGGATCGTCCTGGACGTCGGTATGTCGACGGTGAAGACGGGACGGGATGAAGACGGAGGGGGGCGGCATGGAGGTTGGATCGGCGACGGATGGAGGACGGGCTGAGGACGGTTCCATACCGTCTAGCCTAAGACTCAGCAACACTTTCAAACATAGATTTAAAGCCACTCTTGATGGCACCAAAAAACCCCCCTTCATCCTCTTCTGCTCCATATGTATCTAAACCAGCAGAAGGTTCATTGCCAGAACCCACAGTAGGGACTTCAGCTGAAGGTTCATTGCCAGAACCCGGAAAAGGGGCTTCATTAGAACCAGCTGAAGGTTCATTGCCAGAGCCCGGAAAAGGGGCTTCATTAGAACCAGCTGAAGGTTCATTGCCAGAACCCGCAGCTAATTTAATTCCATCATAAACCATGTTTGTCGCCACTCCAATGAGAATCTGCTCCCCTCTACTTGGAGCAACAGGTTGCGCAGCAGGAGCCGAGCCTGTATTAACCTGATTATGTCCTGAGTTTGTCGAAACACAAAGTGGATGAATCCAGTAGTTGCAATCCTTGCAGTGGTAGGCAAGACCTTTGATAGGGTTAAGACAGGTTTGACAAGATTCCATTAAGTTATTTGGCATTGGTTTGTGAACAACAAGACTCATTGGGTGCTGGTGCGTGGTGGAGGTGAGCCTGGCTGGACACTTGGCGCAGTAGTCGTGTAAGTCGAAACTGCAGGTGACGCAAATGAAGCGTGAGCCGGTTCCAGCGACCTGGCAGCCATCACAGAGGTAGGACGTATTGGTGGTGAGATAGTTGAGTTTGTGAGCAGGATGCAAAAAGTGTGAGATTGCATTGCTGGACAAGGGTGCCATAGATCTTAATTGTTTTTTAGAATCTTGTACTTGTAACTGTAAGTGAACTTTTTATTCATATATATAGAAAAGGAAAACCGTTGACAAGCGAAGATGATACGTACCCGCAACGTTTACATGGATCTCATTCATACAAGCAACTCCATATCCATATGAATGGCACATGTTATTTAATTGTCATGTTTTATTATTTTAGTGTTTGTTTTGCAACTCGTAGGACTAGTTAACGATCCATGATCTCAAAATAAATGGAGTAGTGGGTATCCATCAGTGGCGGAACTAGAACTTCAACTCAGGGGTATCCCAAAATTTTTTAGAGTGTCCTCGTACTTGTTCAGGGGTGTCCTGTGTATAAAAATCGGAAATTTTTTTTTTTTTTAACACTACGGGTAAAAACTTGAGCCGTAGCCCGGGCTACGCCCGATTTGCCTACAGGTCCGCCCCTGGTATCCATGATTCCCTCATTCCATGGTAGTCGCTTATTTGCAAGCCGGCTCAAGGGCAAGCTAATTAAAGCTCGTGCTCAAGGGCAAGCTAATTAACTCGCAAAATTTAACTCGCAAAATTTAAAACAAAAAATTAGCGAAATATGAAAAGTAAGGGGACCAAAGTTGAAAGTACAAAAGTTGTAAGGTTGAATTGCAAGAGATGAAAACTTTTTGTGTTATAAGTAGAAAAACAAATAGCTTTGGGTTGAAAATGAAACATCAATTTTTTTTTGAAAACCACCCTAAGCATAAGGTACACACCTATATGCATACAAATGTTATTTATTTATAGTTTGTTAATTTGTTAATACTATAAATTATCAATATATTTGTGCATAAAGTGTTGTACATCATGTTTAGGAGTTTTTCAAAAATAAAGTTGATTTTTTAGTTTTAGTCTAAAAGTATTTGATGTTTTATTTTTAACTCAAAACTATTTGAGTTATTACTTTTAATCCAAAACTTTTCATCTTTTTAGTTTAACCTCATAACTTTTTTTTTTTCAAAAAAAAAAAAAAAAACACGGCGTAACGTGTGTGTGGTTCAACGTTTTAACATTTCGTTTTACGCTTCGTACTAGATTTTGCGAGTTAACACGGCTCAACGTGCGTGTGTGGTTCAACGTTTTTACGTTGTCTATCTTTTCCCTGTTTGACAGGTTCGTTACAACGTGCGGGGTCCTAAATCGACTTAATTATTATTTTCTATGTCTCACGTTGTAGTCTAATTTCTTTACATTAATACACCGTAACTTCAGTATTGGTTGTCGCTGGCGATGGTGTGGTATTGGTGCTATTCGGCACGGTTTTACGCCCCCCCCCCCCCCCCCCCCCGATTTGTGACGGGTGGTAAATCTAGTTTAAATTTAAATTTTAAAAGGATTTATGATTTTTGGGATTCTATCTTCATATTTAACTATTGTCAGAAATGGATAATAATGGTTAAGATGAATAGGCAGGGCTGGGCTTAAACATCTTTTAAGGTGAAGAGATATTTGCTTTGAAATTAAAATAATCCATATAATAAATTAAAATAATCCATATAATAACAACATAATCTAGGGGTTTTTTTTTATAAAAAGAACAGTATAATATATAAGAATTCCATCATATACTTGATTTTAAAGCAATAAAAAATAATATCAACTAAAAATTGGAAGGGGCCTCGCATTTAAAGTTCGCTTTAGACCTCCAAAAGCAATGAGCCAGCCCTAGTTATTTGGTTCCATGTAATTCCTATTTAAGTAGTTTTGTTTTGGTAATGAGAATACGCAGAAAAATTGATCTAAGACCGTGGGGTATGGTGGGACTTGGGTTGGGCTTGGGTTGGGGCATTTGTTGACACGTGGAATGGGAGCGCCCCCCCCCCCCCCCAAGCCCCAAGGGCCACGCCCCAACCAAAGCCCACCCGGGGTGGTGGCTTAGGCGTTTTCCCCCAACCCACGCCCCAACCCAAGCCCCATACCCCATAGCCTAATATCCCTTCTAAATTGCTTTCTAGTTTTCCTCGTATTTTCTTCGTGGGACCACATTAAAAGACTAAAAGAAGGTTAACTAGGTCGCTTGGGAAGATGCTAGGAAATGAGCGTATGTAATACATGCCATACACTTGTGCAATAGATTACTGCCTTATCAGTGTAGCCATCATAGTATGTATGTATGTTTAGTTGCGTGCAATAGATTACTGCCTTATCAGTGTAGCCATCATAGTATGTATGGATGTTTAGTTGCGAAAATTATATTGTTATAGAATCAGGGCCGGCTCAACAATTTTGGTGGCCTAAGGCGAAGTAAAATCTTGTGGCCTTTTTCCCAAAAAAATGTATGTAATTGAAAGTTAAACTTGAAGGACCCAAGTGTAATTATTTGAAAGATTGGGTTAAAATTTAAAAACAAGAAAAAAAATGGTGAACCAGGGATTCGAATGTCACACCCCGATTTCCACGTGTCACCGGTGGGCCCGGTGGGGGAGTATCGTGACGTGGTTGGCAACGTAATAGTCAAACAACACAATATAATAATGCACAGCGGAAGCAAATTTAAAAATAAGATACAACCGAATTTATTTATTGTAAACAAAGTCACAATTATCCGGTGTTTATCCACAGTAGGATCGAATAATAAAATATTGTTTATGGTTCAACAGACTTCGGCATCTTAAGTTTGCGAGACTTCTAGTGATGCTTAGGAGAATCCCAGCCTATTTCGCCTAGTACCTGCATTTAATTTTTTTGGGAAAATACGTCAGTTTACACTGGTAAATACATTCAACTGACTCATTTTATAAATGATTGAAAATTGGTTTGGATGCACATGGCATAAACATTTTTATTAACTTGGGAGAATTATTTAATATAATAATCTTGTGAACGATTTACATGTTACTTATGCGTTCAGTAGCCCGGAACGTATTCCGGGTTAAAGATCAATAGACACACCACTTATGTGAGTTATACACGGGAGTACGCCTACACCCCGTGCTCAGGTCGTGGCTATCTCGTAAGATAATGCCAGGGATATCCGGGACATGGTCATTAACCCCCCAAAGGCTGTAAAGTAAACACATCTGTTTAAAACGAGCCGATCAAATTATTCAATTAACCACTAAGCGTGGAAGATTTGATGCTCGATCAAGCGGTACGCTATGTACCGTAACCCAAGCCCGTATAGGGAAAATAAGTTAAAAGTATTTACCTTTGCAAGTATAAATCCTTAATTGAATAAACTGCAGATAGCTTTTACTGGTTCTCCTAATCTGGAACGAAGGTTTAATATAACCTATTAGAATACTAACGGATCTTTAATTAAGCTTAAGCTTAGACCGGTTAGTTTTAAGGATACGGTTCGTACGCACGATTAAGCGAAGACCGGATTGAATGTGATTTAGACCCGACAAGTTTGAGGACTTGTTTAATATGGGTTTATTATCCACATTCTGGATTTTTGAGATAAAAATGATATCGTTTGACCCGTTTCGGCTAATTTATGCAAACTAGTTACATAAACCGAACCGAACGCGTATAATGCATAACGGGTAACCGAAAGGGTCGCGAACAGGTTTCCTAAGTTAATACGCTTTAAATATGTTGTGATATCATTATGATATCTTCCATAATGCCCATAACGAGTTTAATCCCTAAATACGCCCCGTAGGGGTATTTTGGTCATTTTAAGGGTTATAAAAGAGATTTATAATACTTCTGAGATACGGGTCTGATTTAATCAGAAAAATTATCAATTTTAACAGGTTATGTCTAATGGTATTAAGTCTTACGTGGCAAAATGGTTTTAATACCAAACTACGCGTTTAATACGCGTATAAAGCCGTTTTAAGCGACGTACGGGTTAAAATATCATTCTGAGTTTTCTGATCAGCAAAACAGGCTCAAAACACTCTATTTATTATTTTAAATCAGTGGCAATTGGATTGGTATCAAACGGATTCGTAAAACTCGTTTTATGGCCTAAAAGGGCATATTCGGTATTAACCGAATCAATGCGATAAGCCTAGCTTAAGACCAGCTTAAAAATAATTAAAAATCTTCAAAAATCCTAAAATATTATTTAACATCAGCAGGTAATAGTTTTGGTACCGAAAATCGGGTTTAGATAGGCTATGCGCTAATCGCGCCGTTTAATTAATAAAAAGCTTATTATTTACGCTAACGCGCATATCTCCTAATCTAGACCTCCGTTTGTCGTGAAAATTTACGTACATGCTAAATAATTAGTAACTAAGATTATTGTATTTCCACATTTTCAAAATACTCGTTATAAGGTCATAAGGGCGTTATGGTCCAATTTAAGCGATTAACGGAAACGTGTGCATGCAACGGATAATCAACGAAACAAGTACAGAGACTTATACTAACATGCAACCCTACTCTAATGAAGCACTAAGGCATCTTTGAATCAAACTAAAACGGGTCAGAACCGAAGTCAAAGCAAAAGTCAAGGTTTTGCGCCTTTCGGTTCCGAACCGGGTTTAAATAGAAATTTGTCGAGTCGGGCAAGCGCAAACAAGTTTTTATACTTATTACCAAGTTATATTAAGTTTAAAACAGGTTGCATACCTTTCGGATCATTAATTGTGCATTAAATCGCATTTTGTAATTCTGTTGACTTTTTCGGTCAACGTTTGACCCGACAAACGACCTAGTTAGGTCTGGAATTGGTACTTGCCCTTATAAGGGTTTAATACCCATATAATTACCTATCTAATGGTACTTTTAATTCAACACACGACTGAGCTATCGATAATTAATCGCGAAGTCAACCGTAAGTTACGATATATTGACTTTTGAGCTAAAAACTAAACTAGAAATAATTTAGAAGGGATTAGAGACTTACTAGATGATTAATGGATGATAAGGAAGGCCTTCAATCAGATTGTAAGCTCCTCCAATGCTCAGATTGTTTGAAAATGATTTGTGAATGAATGTTGTGATTGAATGGGTCTTTATATACAAGAATCAAGCACCATAAGCAAGTGACAACCAAGCCTAGGGCCATCCACAATTGATCAACACATGTAAGTAGGGTGTAGGGATGTCTAGGGGCCATGTATGTGCAAGGAAAACCGGCCAAGGAGGTCACAATTGCACAAAACAGCCAACAGCAAGTCGTCTGTCGCTGGGCACCCCTCGCGTCGCGCGAGGGGCCGTCGCGTGACGCGACGCCCTAGTTTGATCAGAATTGTTTTGTTTGTTGTTGGTTTGAAAGGGCACCCACTTGTTCGACCTAGGGACTTTATTTTGGCAATATGGGGCCTCTATTAAGTGCCTATATGTTTGAACATACCCTACCATTATCCCATGTTTCTAAATGCAAAACAAGACCCGAAAACATCGGTTTACCATTCATTTTCTTCTTGGGATCAATCATACTTTTGCAAGTCTATTATTGGCAATAATCCTCTGAATTTTGGCATGAGAAAAGTATAGTAATATTATATCGGGTCTTGGGATTTATAATTGAGGTGTTCAGAGGTAACAATTTAACATGACGCCACTTTAAATCCTACCGAAAATATCTTTATTAAATCCGGGTTTTCAACGCGTTTTTGTCTTACATGACACGTGTCGTTTTAATATTAAACCCGAAATTTGCGAGGTGTTACATCCTCACCCCCTTAAAATAAATCTCGACCCGAGATTTACTGAAACATGTAAGGGTACTTTTCTTTCATGGTGGATTCTAACTCCCACGTAAACTCGGGACCTCTTCGGGCATCCCATTTGACCTTGACAAAAGGTATGTGCTTTCTTCGAAGCTTCCTTACCTGTCGATCTTCAATCGACAAAGGTTTTTCTACAAACGTTAAGCTCTTATCTATTTGCACATCTGTATGTGGCATGACATGTGAATCATCAGCGGAACACTTCTTTAGATTGCAAATGTGGAACACATTGTGAATTCCACTGAGCTCTTCCGGTAAGTTCAACTTGTAGGCAACTGACCCGACACGTTCGATGACCTCGAAAGGTCCTATGTATCTTGGGCTTAGTTTGCCTTTCTTACCAAATCGCATCACCCCTTTCCATGGTGACACTTTAAGTAGGACTTTGTCACCTACATCAAAGTGAAAATCCTTACGACTTGGATCCGCGTAACTCTTCTGCCTATTCCGGGCAGCTTGGAGATTGTTACGAATCTGGACAATCTTGTCCGTCGTTTCGAACACGATCTCTGGTCCTGATAACTGGACTTCTCCCACTTCCGCCCAACAAACTGGCGATCTACATTTTCTACCGTATAATGCCTCAAACGGCGCAGCCTTTATGCTGGTGTGGTAGCTATTGTTGTAGGAGAATTCGATCAATGGTAGGTTCTTATCCCAGCTACCTCCCAATTCGATCGCACATGCACGTAGCATGTCTTCCAACGTTTGAATAGTACGCTCACTCTGACCGTCAGTCTGAGGATGGTAAGCCGTACTAAAGTTCAAACGTGTGCCCAAAGATTGCTGGAAGCTCTTCCAAAAATGTGACGTGTACCTAGTATCCCGGTCAGAGATAATAGCTACAGGTATGCCGTGTAGGGCTACAATCTTATCAACGTATAACTGGGCTAACATATCGGAGCTATAAGTCTCCTTGATGGGTAAGAAATGGGCTGACTTAGTCAGTCGGTCAACTATAACCCATATCGTATCATTGCCTTTTCTTGTCTTGGGTAACTTGGTAATAAAATCCATAGTTACCATTTCCCACTTCCACGTAGGAAGTTCAGGCTGTTGTAGCAAACCTGACGGTTTCTGATGCTCGGCTTTGACTTGCGCACATGTCAAGCATTTTGCTACATGGGCGGCCACAGACTTTTTCAAGCCTATCCACCAGTAATTTGCCTTTAAATCCTGGTACATCTTATCAGCTCCAGGATGAACGGAGTATTTGGAACTATGGGCTTCCTGGAGGATAACATCACGAAGTCCTCCAAAAATTGGAACCCATATTCGTCCGTTTAACCGTAAAATCCCGTCCTTGCTAAGAGTTAACTGTTCCTCAGTTACTCCTAACTTTTCATTAGGATAGTTAGCTTCCAACACAGCTTCCTTCTGTGCAGCTAACACCCTTTCAATTAAACTGTTCTTTACCTCCATTCGCTTGGCGTTAATTCGAATGGGTTTAACCCTTTCCTTTCTGCTCAAGGCATCAGCGACTACATTCGCTTTGCCGGGATGGTATTTGATTTCACAATCATAATCATTTAAAGTTTCCATCCAACGGCGTTGCCTCATGTTTAATTCTTTCTGGTTAAACAGATGCTGGAGGCTCTTGTGATCAGAAAAGATCACAAACTTGATTCCATAAAGATAATGCCTCCACAGTTTCAGTGCAAATACAACGGCACCCAGCTCCAAGTCATGGGTGGTGTAATTCTTTTCATGCACTTTCAACTGTCTTGAAGCGTAGGCAATAACTTTGCCTTTCTGCATAAGCACACACCCCATGCCAGTATGCGAAGCATCACAATAAACCACAAATTCTTCAATTCCCTCTGGCAATGTCAGTACTGGGGCGTTGCTCAGCTTTTGCTTTAGAATATCAAAGGATTCTTGCTGCTTAGGGCCCCAAACGAACTTAATCTTCTTCTTAGTTAGGGAAGTTAGAGGGGCAGCAATCCTTGAAAAATTTTCGATGAAACGCCTGTAATATCCTGCCAATCCCAGGAAGCTACGTATCTCCGTAGGCGTCTTTGGCTCTTGCCAGTTCATAACAGCTTCTATTTTAGCGGGATCCACTTGGATACCACTTTCACTGACCACATGTCCAAGAAATTGGACTTCTCGTAGCCAAAATTCACACTTAGAGAATTTGGCATAGAGTTTCTCGTGATGTAAAAGTTTGAGAATACACCGAAGGTGTTTCTCGTGGTCAGCTTGGTTCTTAGAATAAATAAGGATGTCATCAATGAAGACGATAACAAATTTATCTAAGTAAGGCTTGCAGACACGATTCATGAGATCCATGAACGCGGCGGGTGCATTAGTGAGCCCAAAAGGCATCACTAGGAACTCGTAATGACCGTAGCGAGTCCTGAATGCAGTCTTGTGAACGTCTTCATCCATAACCTTCAATTGATTATATCCTGATCTTAGATCAATCTTTGAGAAGTAACTTGCCCCTTGAAGCTGATCGAACAAATCGTCGATCCTGGGCAATGGATATCTATTCTTGATCGTGACTTTATTGAGCTCGCGATAGTCGATGCACAGACGCATCGACCCATCCTTTTTCTTGACAAACAGGATTGGCGCTCCCCAAGGAGATGAACTGGGTCGAATGAAACCCTTAACCAGCAACTCATCTAGCTGCGTTCGCAACTCCTTCATTTCCGTAGGTGCCAATCTGTATGGTGCTCTGGCAACTGGTGCCGCTCCAGGAATGATATCGATCCTGAATTCAACTTGTCTATCCGGTGGCAAGCCCGGCAGATCTTCAGGAAACACTTCTGGGTATTCTGCGATGACAGGGATGTCTTCTAACTTTGGTTTGGGCTCATCAATAATCACCTGTACCATGTAGATGACACATCCCTTCTTCAAACACTTTGAAGCCTTGAGCATAGTCACGTGCTCAGGCAGTCCGTACTGGGTATCTCCCCGAATGGTAAGTGATTCACCAGACGGAGTCTTTATTACTACTTGCTTCATGTTACAGACGATTTGGGCCTGGTTATGAGATAACCAGTCCATACCCAGAACTATGTCAAAACCGGCTAACTTAAAAGGAAGTAGAGATAGAGGAAAAGAATGGTTCTTAATGGATATAACACATCCATCTAACTCAGTAGAGACGGCTTCAATGGTACCATCTGCTAACTCTACTTCATAATTCACTTTTAGGGTTTTGACAGGTAAATTCAACAATTTACAAAATTCATGATCTACGAAGGACTTATCTGCGCCTGAATCAAAAAGTACTCTTGCAAAAACATCGTTTACAAGGAAAGTACCTGTTATAACGTTATCATCCTGCACAGCCTCCTTCGCATCCATCCTGAAGACTCTGGCATTGGTCTTCTTAGCCTCCTCTGGCTTCTTGTTGTATTTAGGGCAGTTAGTCTTTATGTGCCCCTTTTCGTTGCAACGGTAACACGTTGCATCTTTCATTTTCTTGCAATCCAAGGTTTTGTGTTCCTTGGACTTGCACAAACCACAAGCGAAAGACCTGGGCTCGTTATTCGAGGTTGATTCGAATCTGCACTTTCCAAAGTGCTGTTTCTTGCAAGTTTTGCATGTGGGCTTCTCCCCAGAACGATGCCCATCTTTCTTCGAATCTGATCCCTTCTTGTGATCACCGCTCCAACGGTGTTTCTTGTTCGACCTACTCGAACCGTCATTATCATGCTTCCTCTTCTCGGCCGCCTTATTCCTCTGCGATCTCTGCCGGACCGCATCCAGAGTGAGGGATAAGGAAAGGTCAGTTACAGACCTGAAGGTAACTGGCCGAGAAGCTTTTACACTGGCCTTGATCTCGGGTTCTAAACCTCCAATAAAACGAGCGATCCGTTTAGGCTCCGGGGTTACTAGATAAGGTACCAACCGGGATAGTGTATTGAAGCTCGTCAGATAAGCTTGACAATCGAGGTTCTTCATTACTAGTGATAGGAAGTCATATTCTATCTTTTCCACCTCATGCTGAGGGCAGAAATTTTCCTTGATCAAAGCGATGAATTGATCCCACGTCATGCTATACAATGGAATCTTTCCGGAAGCCTCCATCAGAGCTCTCCACCAAGCTAACGCCTGACCTTTGAAGGACTGTGAGACAAATTTAACCACATCGCCTTCAGCACATCCGCTGATGTCCACGACCGTGTCCATCTCATCGAGCCACGTCATACAGTCGACGGCTCCTTTCTCGCCCGTAAAATCCCTGGGTTTACAAGACACAAAGTACTTGTATGTGCAACCCTTGTTACGGTGTCCCTGATGCAGTACCAACTGCTGAGATGGATTACTTTGGTGATTGGTGGACTGGCGATCATCACCGTCTTTCTTTGGCACATCCTTTTTAGGAGGAGGCTTGTTATGAGCCTCTGAATGTGTCCTTGGCTTTGAATGGGATACAGAGTGGGTCCTACTTCGGGTACCACTGTATTCTTCATATTGTCTATCCAAAGCCTGGGTGATAGCGCCATCTATGATTGCTTTTAGTTCAGCGCCCGTTAACGTAACCTGGGCGTTCTCATTCGGCTCCACAGGATGACTGTTTACTTCATTGGAGTCAGCCATTCGTATTGAACTGTTGCAGAAAACAAGGTCAATATTTATTTGGGAGTTCATTATGGAATTGCCCCTTAGGGTAATTCATTAACCATGGTAACAGAGACCATATCTGGTTAACTTATCTATCGTATAAATTCAGGATTTCAATTAAAATTTATCCTAAACATAGACAATAACAATATATATATTAGCACATAAGGCTTGGTCACATGGACAATTTAAATTATAAGCTATGATTTCAGAGAATCAAGACTTTTAAGGTTTGAACCTAGTTCATTACCTTTATTAGACAGGGAGTCAAAGCTACCTCTGTCTTCTGGCTCATATGGAAATGAGCAGGGCCCATAGGCATTATATTACCACGTATGGTAAAATATGATCATCTTAATTGATGATGTACCCAGGATTCAGAGATCATTAAACTGGGTTAGGAATCTTCTAAAGAATTCCTTTATAAAAATGACGTATGTGATTTTAACGAATCACTTCTGCCAGGAGTGTTAACATGTTTTAAGATGTTAACAAGGAATTGAATCTTTTAAACAGGTCTTACCATTTTGGCCCGGTCTTATATTTGACACGTGGCTAGGTTTCACACTTTAAGATCCTTAATCAAATAAATTTCATAGGCAGATTAATTTAAAAGGAATGATTTTAATTTATTTATTTCATTTATAATTATATATGCACATAATGGCAAACATGAAATTTATTAAAACAAATATTCCATTAATTATACATGGTTACATATTGCCCTAAACGGGTCTTTTCACACAAACTATTTCCCACGTAGGGGTCAAACAAGTACTTACCCGCGCAGGGGTTAATTTAAAACACAAGTCCTCGCAGGGACTAGGTACAATGATAAATGTCCACGCAGGGACTACATACACACATAAATGTCCTTGCAGGGACTAAATTTTAAAGTAGACATACACACATAAAGGATTTACTGATCCTTCTTACTCTTTCCCTTGATTAAGTTCGTCAAGGTCTTGAACATCCCCTGGTTACGCCCTCGGTCTTCCCGCGCCTCATGCCGCACCGCTCTAATACTTTGTAGGATCTCCTGATGCTGAGGTGGCGACATTTGTAGAGACGGCGGGGGTTGTTGGTAGTACGGAGGTTGTGTAGGCATCTGGTATCCCTGTGCTGGGTAGCCTACTCCCCAAGGAGCTCCATACGGTCCCTCCGGGTTAAGGGCGTAGTAATTAGCCGCTACCAAATACGGGTCGGCTTCAGCGTATCCGAGGTTAGTGTGAGTCGGTGCTTCAAACGGGTTGTACATCGAAGGACCCGTGTATGCCGGTATCTGGTTATCAAGACCTATCGATGGCGGTTGCTGCGCGGCGGGGTTTGATGGTTCACCCATTTGTGGATCTTCTGGAAGCGGCTGATAATTTCTGCCACTTGATTGTAGAGGAGAGCTGAAATGAAACTCCTCTGTTCGTGTGGACATCCGGGCTCCGGATCTCCTATGTCTTCGCGGCTGTGGAGGCGCCGGCTGAACTGGTGGCGGTGGAGGCGGTGGCGTTACTGCCACAAACTGGTGATTCCCAGAGGAATCTTGATGATGCTGCTGCTGCTGCTCATGCGGCGAAGAATAGTGAGGCTGATGCTGCTCATGCGGCGACGAATGGTGAGAAGGTGTATAATACCATTCGTGCCGGGTAAAGATAGCCTGGAAGCTATCTGGACCATTATAGGGTGGTCCGTGGTAAATGGAACTATCCGAGACCTCTATGGGATGGTTGGGAGTTCCTGATGCGGGTTCTTCGGGGTCGTCTTCCTCATCCATATCATTTCCCCCAGAAAAATGGTCCTCCGGCCCCAATGGGTTAAAACCCACTGGTTCTTGTAGATAATCCGCCGGGTTGAACTGGCCTTGAAAGATTGGAGTGGGGTCTCCAAAAGGACGGTGCGACATAGATCGCTGTAACGGTATGTGCGAATGGTGGGGGTCTCTAGGCTCATTTTCTGAATGTGGCCCGTAAGAGTCTTGAGCAGGAGTCGTAGAGCTGTTTGAAACCGACCGTCTTGCCGGTTGAAATAGACCTCTCTGGTTCCGCCGAGTACCGTCACTCTCGGCGGGGATAGGAGCTTGTGTATTGGACGGCCCAGCTTCATGGTCGTTGGGGGCGGTGGTCGGCCCCTTTCCTCCTCGTCCTCTCATACGTAAAAATCTTGGAGGCATTTTCTTTGTTATACCTGTCAACAAAACATAAGATAACAAATAACAAAATATAAAGTTTTAAAGAACAAAACAAAAACCGAATAGGGTGGAATTTGTCCTATGTTATAAGTCTAGACTCGAAAGTTTAAATATGTGCAATTGTGTAACTGAGATTAAACACAAAAGGCTAGTGTTTAATTCACTCAGAGTTGGCTCTGATACCAACCTGTCACACCCCGATTTCCACGTGTCACCGGTGGGCCCGGTGGGGGAGTATCGTGACGTGGTTGGCAACGTAATAGTCAAACAACACAATATAATAATGCACAGCGGAAGCAAATTTAAAAATAAGATACAACCGAATTTATTTATTGTAAACAAAGTCACAATTATCCGGTGTTTATCCACAGTAGGATCGAATAATAAAATATTGTTTATGGTTCAACAGACTTCGGCATCTTAAGTTTGCGAGACTTCTAGTGATGCTTAGGAGAATCCCAGCCTATTTCGCCTAGTACCTGCATTTAATCTTTTTGGGAAAATACGTCAGTTTACACTGGTAAATACATTCAACTGACTCATTTTATAAATGATTGAAAATTGGTTTGGATGCACATGGCATAAACATTTTTATTAACTTGGGAGAATTATTTAATATAATAATCTTGTGAACGATTTACATGTTACTTATGCGTTCAGTAGCCCGGAACGTATTCCGGGTTAAAGATCAATAGACACACCACTTATGTGAGTTATACACGGGAGTACGCCTACACCCCGTGCTCAGGTCGTGGCTATCTCGTAAGATAATGCCAGGGATATCCGGGACATGGTCATTAACCCCCCAAAGGCTGTAAAGTAAACACATCTGTTTAAAACGAGCCGATCAAATTATTCAATTAACCACTAAGCGTGGAAGATTTGATGCTCGATCAAGCGGTACGCTATGTACCGTAACCCAAGCCCGTATAGGGAAAATAAGTTAAAAGTATTTACCTTTGCAAGTATAAATCCTTAATTGAATAAACTGCAGATAGCTTTTACTGGTTCTCCTAATCTGGAACGAAGGTTTAATATAACCTATTAGAATACTAACGGATCTTTAATTAAGCTTAAGCTTAGACCGGTTAGTTTTAAGGATACGGTTCGTACGCACGATTAAGCGAAGACCGGATTGAATGTGATTTAGACCCGAAAAGTTTGAGGACTTGTTTAATATGGGTTTATTATCCACATTCTGGATTTTTGAGATAAAAATGATATCGTTTGACCCGTTTCGGCTAATTTATGCAAACTAGTTACATAAACCGAACCGAACGCGTATAATGCATAACGGGTAACCGAAAGGGTCGCGAACAGGTTTCCTAAGTTAATACGCTTTAAATATGTTGTGATATCATTATGATATCTTCCATAATGCCCATAACGAGTTTAATCCCTAAATACGCCCCGTAGGGGTATTTTGGTCATTTTAAGGGTTATAAAAGAGATTTATAATACTTCTGAGATACGGGTCTGATTTAATCAGAAAAATTATCAATTTTAACAGGTTATGTCTAATGGTATTAAGTCTTACGTGGCAAAATGGTTTTAATACCAAACTACGCGTTTAATACGCGTATAAAGCCGTTTTAAGCGACGTACGGGTTAAAATATCATTCTGAGTTTTCTGATCAGAAAAACAGGCTCAAAACACTCTATTTATTATTTTAAATCAGTGGCAATTGGATTGGTATCAAACGGATTCGTAAAACTCGTTTTATGGCCTAAAAGGGCATATTCGGTATTAACCGAATCAATGCGATAAGCCTAGCTTAAGACCAGCTTAAAAATAATTAAAAATCTTCAAAAATCCTAAAATATTATTTAACATCAGCGGGTAATAGTTTTGGTACCGAAAATCGGGTTTAGATAGGCTATGCGCTAATCGCGCCGTTTAATTAATAAAAAGCTTATTATTTACGCTAACGCGCATATCTCCTAATCTAGACCTCCGCTTGTCGTGAAAATTTACGTACATGCTAAATAATTAGTAACTAAGATTATTGTATTTCCACATTTTCAAAATACTCGTTATAAGGTCATAAGGGCGTTATGGTCCAATTTAAGCGATTAACGGAAACGTGTGCATGCAACGGATAATCAACGAAACAAGTACAGAGACTTATACTAACATGCAACCCTACTCTAATGAAGCACTAAGGCATCTTTGAATCAAAATAAAACGGGTCAGAACCGAAGTCAAAGCAAAAGTCAAGGTTTTGCGCCTTTCGGTTCCGAACCGGGTTTAAATAGAAATTTGTCGAGTCGGGCAAGCGCAAACAAGTTTTTATACTTATTACCAAGTTATATTAAGTTTAAAACAGGTTGCATACCTTTCGGATCATTAATTGTGCATTAAATCGCATTTTGTAATTCTGTTGACTTTTTCGGTCAACGTTTGACCCGACAAACGACCTAGTTAGGTCTGGAATTGGTACTTGCCCTTATAAGGGTTTAATACCCATATAATTACCTATCTAATGGTACTTTTAATTCGACACACGACTGAGCTATCGATAATTAATCGCGAAGTCAACCGTAAGTTACGATATATTGACTTTTGAGCTAAAAACTAAACTAGAAATAATTTAGAAGGGATTAGAGACTTACTAGATGATTAATGGATGATAAGGAAGGCCTTCAATCAGATTGTAAGCTCCTCCAATGCTCAGATTGTTTGAAAATGATTTGTGAATGAATGTTGTGATTGAATGGGTCTTTATATACAAGAATCAAGCACCATAAGCAAGTGACAACCAAGCCTAGGGCCATCCACAATTGATCAACACATGTAAGTAGGGTGTAGGGATGTCTAGGGGCCATGTATGTGCAAGAAAAACCGGCCAAGGAGGTCACAATTGCACAAAACAGCCAACAGCAAGTCGTCTGTCGCTGGGCACCCCTCGCGTCGCGCGAGGGGCCGTCGCGTGACGCGACGCCCTAGTTTGATCAGAATTGTTTTGTTTGTTGTTGGTTTGAAAGGGCACCCACTTGTTCGACCTAGGGACTTTATTTTGGCAATATGGGGCCTCTATTAAGTGCCTATATGTTTGAACATACCCTACCATTATCCCATGTTTCTAAATGCAAAACAAGACCCGAAAACATCGGTTTACCATTCATTTTCTTCTTGGGATCAATCATACTTTTGCAAGTCTATTATTGGCAATAATCCTCTGAATTTTGGCATGAGAAAAGTATAGTAATATTATATCGGGTCTTGGGATTTATAATTGAGGTGTTCAGAGGTAACAATTTAACATGACGCCACTTTAAATCCTACCGAAAATATCTTTATTAAATCCGGGTTTTCAACGCGTTTTTGTCTTACATGACACGTGTCGTTTTAATATTAAACCCGAAATTTGCGAGGTGTTACATCGAACCCGGGTCTCACCAACATCCATACATACACAAAACCACTACACTACCAACCATCAATTTGTTGATAACCCACACCCTAAATCTTTTATAAATGGACTGTGTTTTCATCAAATTGTGGAGGCCCTATAGTTTTGGTGGCCCAAGGTCCAAGCCTCATTTGGCTTACCCTTGGGCCGGCCCTGTATAGAATCATTGTTAGTTCACATATGATATAAAGTAGAGGTGGCAAACAAAACCCAACTATCATATTTTGGGTTATTTTGGGCCTATTTAAAAAAGAAAATAAGTTAGATTGGGCTAGGGATTTAGTCAAGATGGGTTAGAATGGGTTTTAAAATACCCATCTAAATTTTCACATGGGTCAAGATGGGTTTTTACTCCCTAAACCTAAAACACGCATCCTCATACAACAGACGATAATCTTCGTTTCAGCTGTGTCCAGTACTCCAGTGAATCTTCATACGATAATCTTTTCTAATCATGTTCTCGCCCTTGGTGCGATTCGTCTACAGACGAATCTCCATACAGTGAATCACCCTTGGCAAACGAATCTCCATACAGTGTTTGGATCATTCCTTTTTCGAGCTTCTTCCACCCTTGGCAAACGAATCTCCATACAGACGAATTAATTGCAAACGAATCTTCATACAAACGAATCTGCAAACGTTTTGAGTAAGTTATTGAAATTGTTTTATGGGTTTGATGAAATTCAATGTTTTGATTAAGAATTTAGGGTTTTAGTATTCAAATCTTGAAGGGGGTGAGTCAAATTTGGAAATTTTTGCTGCTTTTTTGGGTTTTTGTTGATCAATTTAGGTTTTTGGATATTAAAGTCTATAGATTGTTGAAATTTGTATATAGATTGTGGCAGTTGAAATTTGGATATTAAAGTCTATAGATTGTTGAAATTTGTATATAGATTATGGCAGTTGAAGTGATTAGGGCATTTAGATATCAAATTCTATGGATTTTTACAGTTTGTATATCTAGTGGCAGTTCAAGTGGTTTAGGGTTTTTCTTGGATTTGGTACTTTCTTTGGTTATCGTTATTTTGTTAAGTTGACTTTTAGAATTAGTCGATTATCATTGATTCTATAGAGAATGATTAATAGAGTATATGTGTTTATTTATTTGTAGGAGACTAAACTTTGTTTATTGTTAGTTCACATGTGATATAAAGGTTTCTTAAACAGTTTTTCTTTTGTAACTAAACTTTGTTTAGTGTTTACATAGAAAAAAACAGAAGAAAAGTGAAAAATCAAATATACAACTAGTGGCCCGGTTCTAATTGTCGACCTACGATAAGGGTTGTTTGACAACTTTTAAATGATTAAGTGCTGAACTAGTAAGAGATCTGAACCATTAAGTGTTGAACCAATAAGAGGTCTGAACCATTAAAAGCTGGTATAATGCTTAACCATTCAGAGGCAAATGTCTGAATCATTCAGACATCTGCTCGCGAAACAAACATTCTGAACCAGTAAGTACTGAAACAGTAAGAGGTCTGAACCATTAAGAGAGCTAAACAAACTATTACATACCAAACGAGAGAACTCAACCCAAAAGACTAGTCTGGTGGGTGAGAGAGCTCATTTGGTATATAAACCCCACATTAGTTGCCCATACAACCGATGTGGGACAAGTCCCATACCTTGCAATGATATTAGTCCATAACAATCGACCCTCCTTAAGGGCCAACGTCCTCGTTGGTCACGGCCATGTTGGTCACGACTGACTCTTTCCAGGCCACCACTCCATGGGCCACCACTCCGAGCCTCGTTGGTCACGGCCACGTTGGTCACGGCCACGTTGGTCACGGCTGGCTCTCTCCAGAATTTAATAAAGTTTAAATATTTTGAATAGTGATAAATATGTTAGGAATTTATTTAAATTGTTTTTTTTTTCTTCCCTTACGAAAGTCTGTTTAGAAATTGTTTAGTTCATATTATATATCAATAGTAATTAGACTATTAATAGAGGGTCAGGTTTGTAATGCAAACGTGAATTTCCTTCTTTTATTTACAAGAAAGAGTAGTCAAATCAAATTCCCACAACATCTACTTTGTTTTTTGAGTAAATGTTTTGATCTAGTTGATCCTTCAATTGGTATAAGAGACGAGGAGGTTCAACGAGGAACGCCAGGGGTGTTTTAGAGAATTCATGTACACTATTCAAGTTCGAAAAATGTGTCCTTCCGTAATATTTATTATTATTATTTTTTAAAATAAAATGTGTATTAGGCTTATTAAACCTAATGCCAATGGACTAATTTCTAAACCATAAAATTATTTTGTAAATGGGTCTATCTTGGAGTTGGTATGCGCATGTTATTTAACAAACAAAATTAAAAAACACACACACACATATATAGGGCTAGGGTAAAATGAAAGCTTATACGAGTTATAAGAACTTAGAGAACTCAACCTTACGAAAGGTTTTTCCAAAAAAAAAAATTACCAAAAATTCTAAAAAAATCAAGTTTTCCAAAAAAAAAAGGCAAATTGGATTTAAATAATCCCAACTCACTGTTATTGGCCAATAATAATCCCAACTCATTTAATCACCAATAATAATCCGAACTATTCACTTTTGTTTGTAAAATACTCCCACGTTAAAAAAACACTAACTAGGTTAAAATATTGTTGATGTGGCTTAACATGTGTGGACTGACGTGACTGGTTAACATCTTACCTGTGTATATAATTATTATCAGCCTCATTTGCACACACAATCGCACGCTCCTTCAAAACCCTAATTCTACAAATTGGGCAAATTCAGTCGATCCCCAATGAGCTCAAACTCTTCATCTCCTTCAATTCGTTCACAAAACCCCAAAATTTTTAGACTTGGCACCGATGGTAATGTTTATTGTAACCATGAATTGCTTGCAATTCGTAGGGTGGCTGGAAATCGAAGCTCAAGGCAAGGTGAAAAGTTTTACGGATGCCCTCTATGGCCTGTAAGTTATTGAATCTGATTGGAAATTTGATTTCATCACTTTCTCAAAATTCAACCGGTTGTTTTTAATTGCCTGTTCATTTCAGCGATCTGATTGCAAATTCTTTGTGTGGAAACAAGAGGTGGATGTTGTATTAGCAAGGGAATGCAACTGTGGGGTGTCTGAGATGAAGAATGCAAGAGTGGCAATAGAGAAGAGGGTGTTAGAAGAAGAAAATCAGAGATTAAGAAAGCCTTCAAAGAAAGCATGTTTTTTGGCAGTTGTCTGTATTGCATTATCAATGTATTGGTTATTTTGACATGTTTTATTATGTAATGTGTCCTTTTTCCAAGCGATGTAGTGACTGTAATGACTTTCGGATAAGTATATGAATCTTGTTTTGACTATGAATTGGGTTTTGAGTATGGTCACAAAGTCTGGACACAATTGACCAACCCTTAATACACAATTGACCAAAAATGGACATTATGCACCTACAAAATCTAGACACAGTTGACATTAAAACCTAGTCACAAATTAACTACCACAAGACATACACATATAAAAACTGATAAGATCCGGACACAAAATAACTACCAAAAGACATTAAAATCCCAAAGTACAAACTACAATTAGTTTCAACATCCCATACGAGGTAGTACAGGTCTTAACCAAAACCATAAGACAGACATTATAGTTCCATCCAAAACAGGCTATTACTAAAGCATTAAACAACACAAAAGCATTAAACAACACAAAAGCATTTCAACAAAAGACTTCATTCAGCTGATTGATTTGTGGCTTTTGAGATCTTTTTTGGCCTGCCCCTCTTAGCTGGCCTCTGAGTTTGTTGTGATGCTACATTCCCCTGTGATTGCTGAGTGGACTGAGAAACTTGTGGGGCTGCTGTTGACTGAGAAGGTTGTGCATCAACTGACTTTTTAGGCCTGCCCCTCTTTCTTGTGACTTGGCTGCCTTCAGCTACAGGTTTCTTACATCTTGAAATGTTATGACCTCTTTCATGACAGTTTTTACAAGTCATGAGTGTACCGTGCCTACCTAGTTTCCCAGTTTTTTTCTTGGTTTCCTGTGGATCCTTCTTTCTGTTCTTTTTTGGTCTTCCTGGCCCAATTTTGACTGGTGGAGGGTCCAAAGATAAATCAACTATTGGACAATATTTTTCCGAAGGCAGTGGTGGGATAGTGTACTCATAGGACTTGAGATACACCTCTTTGGTCAAGTAACTGTGAACAAAGTCTTCAGAATTCTTATGCATAAACGTTGCAACTGCACACACATAATAACATGGAATGCCTGTTAAGTCCCACTTCCCACATGTACAGCTTCTCTTCATAATATCCACAGATACATCGTCAAAGCACTTGACTTGAAACACAGTGTTGCTTGAAGGATACCCAGTACAAGTATAAGTTTTCTCCTTCTCTTTATCAAGCTTCTTAGATTGAATCCTAGGGCAAACAACCACATTTTTACGGGACATCTCATTGTGCTTTGTTAGTAACCTGGTCATAACTGCCAACTTTATATCTTCCAGCATGTCAATGATATGCTTTGATCTGGACTGTATGATGAATCCATTGAATGTTTCTGCCATATTGTTGACAATAACATCAGTCTTAGTCTCACGTTGTACATAGCACCTACAAAAGCACTTAGGATTCTGGTCCATAAATGCATCAGTTGCCTCAGCATCTACAAGTCTCATTTCTTCAAGTACCCTTTTGTAATCAGCCGTATTGTATGCTTTGGCAGCCCTCCAAAATAACTCCTTAAGATCATCACCCTTGTATTTTTTGTGCCAATTAGCATATATGTGCCTAGCACAATTCCTATGCTCAGCATTACCCCATATAGAGGCAACAGCATTCAATAACCCCTGAAATAAGTACACCACACAATGTTATGTTAGACAAAAGCAACATATGTAATAGTATTTCTAAGTACAGAACATAATTCAATTCACATGATACCTTTTGCTGGTCAGAGACTAGTGTCCAACCCTTCCCTTCATCCGTTATTCCTAAGCAATTCTTCAATTCATTCATGAACCACCCCAGCTGTCATTGTTCTCTCCTTCTACAACTGCCCAAGCAACTGGAAACATTTGACCATTCCCATCCTTACCTATTGCAACCAATAACATACCACCTAGAAATATCTTTAAAAAACAGCAGTCTAGACACATAAACCTTCTACATCCTGCTAAAAATCCCTTCTTAACTGGATCAAAATAGATAAATAGCCTAAAGAAAACCTCTGTACCCCCATCCACACCATAATACTCTGATGGTACAGTGACAAGTTCAAAAGTAGAGGTTGGATTTTCTGCTTTCAATGCTGCTAAGTATGAACCCATCTTTCCATAGTGGTCTTTCATTGAACCATGCAGTTTCCTATTGGCATAACTCTTTGCCTTGTAAACTAGCCATTTACCTACTAGGACCTTGAATTTTTTTTAATTGCACCCTGGATTTCCTTTGCTTTCCAACTAGGATTAGCTTTGAAAATTGGTAGAAACTGGCTAGCTATGAAGGAAGCAGTTAACTGTCTATTCTTCAACATATTTCTCTGACAGGTGTGTTCATTAACTACAGTCTTAACAATGAAGCAACACTTTCTTTTATGGAAAGATACATAAACCTTAAATGGACAATCCTTAACACAAGTAACACCTATTCTTCTAAGCCTGTTGTTGTCACTTACTGATATTTTAAGATTCCTTCCATTCATAACAGCATAGCTTCTAAATGCATCTTTAACAACATCCCTAGTAGGGAACCGTGTACCAACTACCCAAACCCACTTAGTCCAGTTAGTATTTTCACTTACAACTGGAACATCCACCTTGTACTTATTCCCCCTAATGTCATCATCCTCACTCTGTCCTGGTGAATTAATATCTCCATCTGAGTCCTCATAGCTGCTAACATCACTGTATTGTTCTTCTTCAACAACCTTGTTGCACTTGAACTCTTTCAATAATTTTCAACCAACTGTTTCTTTGATAAATTGTTTTCCTTTATAGCAGCAACAGATGCCCTCCACTCCTCATCATCATCATCTGTACCAGCATCTTCTTCAGATTCATCTGGCCTCCAGTCAACATCTTCTTCTTCACTTTCTAAAGCAGATCCAACCTTGTCTTTATCAGATCCATCCAGTACAGCATCAGGTACAACATCAGCTATAACATCAGGTGTGCTTGTATCAGGGCAATTGAATAACTGTGTCAGTTGTTTGGTTGGTGTTAATAGCCTGCTTGCAAGAGTCTTAGTAAACCCTTTCACAACTGGTAAGGCTTCTGATTGGGCTTTTGGTTGGGCTTTATTTTGGGCTACAGTATGGGCTTCTGGTATAGTCTCAAGTTGGGCTATCATTTTATTGGGTTGGTCATCTAGTCCAATAGACTTACCTTGTGCATACAGATGTAGTATATGCCTGGCATCTTTATCCCCCAAATTCTTCAACATATCGATCACATCTTTGTCGTTCTTCAACTGCACAATACCATCAGCAAACTTCTTTCCAGGCATCAAGTAATAAATTTCAAAATCCATGCTTTTGTAAGACCCACCTTCAATCACATAATCCATCAACTCAAAATAGGACATCTTGTCTACTTCAACTTCAAACATATAAGTTTCACCTCCTTCATAGTGCAATTGTGGCTTTTGTTTCAGCTTCCCACCATGCCATGCTTTTACGATCACTTTGTCATCCATCCTGATGGGTTTAGTAGTGGATTAGGATTGAATCACAGATAAACAAGAAGAATGAACTAAAAAACAAACCTGATACAATGACTTGATCGTTTGCTCTCTCGATTGATTAGGGTTTCTCTTGATCATGATGGTCTGTGTGTTTATTAGGGGATAGTTGTAATTTGGGGGTGAAAACATTTATACACAGATGGCTTTAGAGTTGGGTTTCTTTTATAATTAACCAGCCACGTCAGTCCACACATGTTAAGCCACATCAGCAATATTTTAACCTAGTTAGTGTTTTTTAACGTGGGAGTATTTTACAAACAAAAGTGAATAGTTCGGATTATTATTGGTGATTTGTAACACCCTTACTATTTTTAAACGGATTTCGTCTTTAATTACGAACAAAATCATTTAATTATAAGTACATGTACATTAGAGAATACGGATAAATTGAAACTTTTACAATTTTCAAGTACACCGCATAATGTGACTACATTCGTCGTTTAAAATTTACGATTAACAATGTACGGAAGCTTATAACTTGATCGTGTTCGGTTCTTCGTTGAGCTTGATCGTCCCCCGGTATGGTATATAACACCTACAATTCATAAAACATGAATTGAATTAGTCATACTGTCGCAGCCCCCGATCCCTAATCTCTGGGAACGGGCGGTCGCGAGCCAGTTTCGGTGGTATCACGTGTTATCTAATTTGGCAGCGGAAATTTTCGTCAGGACCGTAGTTAGGAAATATTTGATCAGAGTAAAATACCACATTTTCATAGTATTTAAAACAAATGGGATAAAACCCAAGTTCATCGTACACACGTTTCCATAGGAATAAATCCTATTTTATTTAATAAAAAACATCTATTTTATTTTAGGTAACTTTATTGCCACTTTTCCAAGCCTTCAGTGCTGTCCAGCTGGCTTCTATTTTGGCTCTCACATTTTGTTACCTGAAACGCGTTTTAAAAACATTTGTCAGTGGAAAATACTGGTGAGTGAATCCCAGTTTAATCAAGTTTAAATAAAACTTAGTTCACAGTGTACAGTATTGAGGGCGCATCTGCAATTACATTTGTTTACAAGTAATACCAATTAACATCCATGGTACTGTCATATGACTTATGGTCATGTTACTCCTCTACCCAGGTGGTAACAAATTTTGTATAGAAAAACCTCAAATATACCATCATAATTGTATCCTTACAAATACTCAATAACTGTTGTTCGCATGGAAAAATATTTAAGGTTTTGTATAAACAGTTCACAAATAGGTTTGCAAAAAGTGGATCAACTCACATTGCTGTCTTAGATTTTCCGTAAGGGTTTCCTGGTGACAATCTAAAAATTACACAAATGCACACATATTAGTATAATAACCCATTTTAACATTAGTAATACCCTCCCCGAGACGGCATTCCAACGACTACGTCGGGCAGAACCACGACAGCCGTTACGGAACCCTAGATCAATCGGGCAGCGTATCTAATACGTATCCAGGGGTTATAATACTTACAACGGAGCAGAACCTCGCTAATTAGGGGGTATAATATCCGCGTAATATAACACTACTACAGAAATTGTGATTTGAGATTTGAGAAATGAACGACGGAAAACGAAAACCCGTTGCTTTCTTATATAGGTGCTGAAACTGGTCCTCACGCGACCCGCGTAAAGGTAAGCTAAGGCTTACGCGGCCCGTGTCAACCTTGGTCAACGCTGTAGCTTAGCTGGGTCAGCTACTAGACTCGCCACGATGTCGACACGTGTCAGCTCAGGGCTGAGCCACAATTTCGATCTATCGCGGCCCACGTTAACTTAAACGGGGTCTTACGCGGCCCGTTTGAACTAAAGAAACTTAAAGGAATCCGGTATCCACATTGATACCGACCGCGTAAATGGTTGGGGTGGGTCTACGCGGCCCGCCTCAGCTTAATTTTTATTGTTTTTAATTTATTTTATATGCTATAACATATTTCGGGCTCGGTTTTCACATACGGGAAATATTATAAGACATATTGGGACATTCTAAAATATATTAGGGTGTCAGAAAAATAATCGAGAGTGTCGGTTTATTGAGGATTGTTACATCCTCCCCACCTTGTTTTAGAACTCGTCCTCGAGATCTACTGGAATAAGTGCGGATATTTCTTTTGCATTTCAGATTCAAGCTCCCAAGTGTACTCAGATCCTCTTTTGGAGTCCCACTTCACTTTAACTAGAACTAATCTCTTGTGTTTGAGATTCTTGACTTTCCTGTCTTCAATCTGTAGAGGTCTTTCTACAAATTTAAGTTGTTCATTTACCTCTATATCCTTAAGAGGTACTATTAGAGATTCATCAGCTAAGCATTTCTTGAGATTAGATACATGAAATACATCATGTATTCCTGCCATTTCCTCTGGAAGTTATAGCTGATAGGCTACAGGTCCTATTCTTCTAATAATCTTAAAAGGTCCAATATACCTGGGACTTAGCTTTCCCCGTTTGATGAATCTTACTACTCCCTTCCAAGGAGAGACCTTCAATAATACTTTTTCTCCTACTTGAAACTCCAAGGGTTTGCATCGGTTATCAGCATAGCTCTTTTGTCTATCACGTGCTGCTTTCAGTCGTTCATTGACTTGAATAATTTTGTCAGTTGTTTCTTGTACTATCTCAGGTCCAGATAGTTGCTTTTCCCCAATTTCTGCCCAACAGACTAGGGTTCGGCACTTTCGTCCATAAAGTGCTTCGAATGGTGCAGCATTTATACTTGTGTGATAACTATTATTATAAGAAAATTCTATTAAAGGTAAGTGATCGTCCCAGTTACCTCCAAAATCAATTACACAAGCTCTAAGCATGTCCTCCATTGTCTGAATTGTCCTTTCACTCCGTCCATCCGTTTGAGGATGATAAGTTGTGCTCAATTTTAACTTGGTTCCCATTGCCTTTTGGAAACTTGACCAAAAACGAGAGGTAAATCGGCTATCTCTATCAGAAACAATTGATAAAGGAATGCCATGTAAAGAAACAATTTCATTTACATATAATTTAGCTAATTGTTCCATACTGAAAGTTTCTTTCATTGGTAGGAAATGAGCTGACTTGGTTAGCCTATCTACAATCACCTAGATTGTATCATTACCTTTCCTTGTTTTGGGTAATTTAGTAACAAAATCCATTGTTATCAATTCCCATTTCCACACCGGCATTTCTAACTATTGTAACAAACCTGAGGGTTTCTGATGTTCAGCTTTAACTTGTGAGCAAGTTAAACATTTAGAAACATAGGCTGCTATGTCCTTTTTCATTCCTATCCACCAGAAATTTTTCCTTAAATCCTGGTACATTTTATCACTTCCTGGATGCATTGTATACTTAGACTTATGGGCTTCTTCTAATATACGATGACGTAGATTTCCTAATTTAGGTATCCACATTTTCTTTTTATGGAATCTCCAAATTCCATCTATTCCTTGTTCCAATTCTTTTAGCATACCTTTTAATTTTTCAGAATCATCCTTGATTACTGATTCTTGTGCTTCTCTAATTTGATCATTTAAATCTACTTGTAGATTTAACTTAAGAGAATGTACTTTCTTTGGCTTTTCATGATACTTACGACTTAAAGCATTTGCTACAACATTTGCTTTTCCTGCGTGATACTGGATATCACAATCATAATCACTAAGTAATTCCATCCAGCGTCTTTGTCTCATATTCAACTCTTTTTGTCCAAAAACATACCTTAAACTTTTATGATCAGTGAATATGGTAAACTTACTACCATAAAGGTAATGTCTCCAAATTATAAGAGCAAAAACTATAGCTCCTAGTTCCAGATCATGAGTCAAATAATTCTCTTCATAATTCTTAAGCTGTCTAGATGCATAAGCTATAACCTTCTGGCGTTGCATCAACACACATCCATAACCTAATTTAGAGGCGTCACAATAGACTACAAAGTCTTTAGTTCCTTCTGGTAACGCTAATATGGGTGCATGGGTTAATCTTTGCTTAAGAATTCTAAATGCTTCTTCTTGTTTTGCTCCCCATTCAAACTTAATGGATTTACAGGTTAACTTAGTTAAAGGAATGGCTATTCTAGAGAAATCTCGAATAAATCTTCTATAATAACCGGCCAATCCTAAGAAACTTCTAACCTCGGTTGGTGACTCAGGGGTTTTCCATTTAGTAATTGCCTCGATCTTTGTTGGATCTACATGAATTCCTTCATGGTTTACTAAGTGTCCAAGAAATTGTACTTGCTCTAACCAAAACTCGCACTTTGAAAATTTAGCATAAAGCTTTTCCTTTCTTAGTAGATTTAAAAGTGCGTGCAAATGCTTTGCATGATCCTCTTTACTCTTAGAGTAAATTAGAATATCATCTATAAAAACAATTATGAATTTATCCAAATATGGCTTACATATTCGGTTCATCATGTCCATAAATGCGGCTGGGGCATTGGTTAAACTAAATGGCATGACAGTAAATTCATAATGTCCATACCTTGTTCTAAACGCAGTTTTAGGAATATCCTATTCCTGTACCTTTAATTGATGATATCCTGACCTTAAATCGATTTTAGAGAAAAATCGAGCTCCTTGCAGTTGGTCGAACAGATCATCGATTCTCGGTAATGGGTACCGATTCTTAATCGTGACCTTGTTTAATTCACGGTAATCAATGCACATACGCATTGATCCGTCCTTCTTTTTAACAAACAGTATCGGCGCTCCCCATGGCGACGAACTTGGCTGTATAAATCCTTTCTCCAATAATTCATATAATTGATTCTTCAGTTCCTGCATTTCGGCGGGTGCCAAACGGTAAGGTGCTTTGGCAATCGGTGATGTTCCTGGTAGCAGGTGAATTCTGAATTCAACTTTTCTATCTGGTGGTAGTCCTGGCAATTCTTCTGGAAATATATCTGGAAACTGAGATACTACTGGAATATCTTTTAGTTCCTTTCCTTTAGTGTTAGTGATTATAGAAATCAAATACACTATAGATCCTTTTCTTATATAACTTGCAGTTTTCATCACACAGATGAATTTTGTGGATCTAAATGGTTTTTCACCTTTAATTGTGATCTTTTTACCTTTTGGTGATTTTACTTGAATTGACTTTTGATCACATAGAATACTGGCTTTATTGGCTATTAACCAATCCATTCCTAAAATGACATCAAATCCTACCAAATTCATTGGATAAAGATTTGCCATAAACTTTTGATTTAAAATTTCTATTCTTGCTCCCTGCAAGATTTCAGAAATCCTAACAGTTTCTCCATTAGCTTTCTCTACTATACATTCTTGTGGTAGTTTAATTAATGATTGATTAAGAAGTTTGCAAAATGAAGTATTAATAAAACTTTGGTTTGCACCAGAGTCAAATAATACCTTAGCAAATATATCATTAACTAAAAACGTACCAGCTATCACATCTGGAATCATTTTGGCTTCATCTGCAGTTAGAACAAATGCTCTAGCATTTTTAGCGCTCTTGTTGTTTGTAGCTGAAGCTAATTTTGGACAGTTGGGCTTGATGTGACCTTTTTCTCCACAATTGAAGCATAGTCCATTACTGGATTTCCTCCTGCAATTTTCTTCCTTGTGTCCTGGCATTTTGCAGAAATTGCAAAGAATGGAGCATTTTCCCGAATGCTTTTTCTTGCAGACCTTGCAAAATGGTGCAGAGGTAGAACCTATATTCCTACGGTTGTAATTCCCAGAACGGAATTCTTGAGTAAGCCTTTGGGTTAGGTTTCTCCTCTGGTCTTCTTCTCTAGTACGGATTAATTCATCTGTCAAGGTATTTGCTAGTTCTACAGCTTCTTCTATAGTCTGAGGTCTAGCTGCCTTGACTACGTGTCTAATCTCTCCAATTAATCCCCAAATGTAACGGGAAATTAATACCGTTTCAGGTGATGCAAGGGTTGGTACTATTCTAGCATATTCAAAGAATGTAGTAGTATACCCCTTACTATCTACCCCGGTCATCCTAAGGTTCAGAAACTTATTAGCTATTTGTTCCTTTTCATTTGGAGGACAGAATTTCCTTTCTACCATATTTTTAAATTCCTCCCATTCCATGTTATATACCCTATCACTCCCTCTTGACTGGAGGATAGTGTTCCACCATTCTAAGGCTGAATTCTTAAACAGATTAGAAGCAAACATTATCTTATCTTCTTCAGCACACTTGCTTATTTTTAAAACAGCCTCAATCTTCTCTATCCATCGTAGTGCTGCAATGGGTCCTTCATTGCCCGAGAATTCTATTGGTTTGCAGGACCAGAATTCTTTGTAAGAACAACCATAAGGCATGGTTCTTCTTCTTTTGGGAATAGGCGCTTGAAGTACGGGTCCATTGTTCACGCTGTTTTCTGGTTCAGTTTGTAACAACTCGCATTTTCGTGCGTTGTTACTACTCGATATACTCGTTACGCCTAGCATCAGAGATTCGGATCATAATGTAACTATATCGCATACATCGCTATTCGAAGGATAAATCGCATATTTTCGCAATATATTATCACTACGTTACATCACGAACACTAACACTCACGATGGCTACTGAGTGAGGACCTATTCTACCCTCCTCGGTGGCCGTGATGTGTCGAAACGCAGACAATTAACGCTAACAAAGACTCCCGGGTGAGTGCTATAGCTCCAGTCGTCGTGACGATGATGACAATACGAGTAAGTGGTACCCTGTCAGTCTTTGTGGCACAAAACACAATAACGTTCACGATGACATCAAGAAAGGACCTATACTACCCTCCTTGATGGCCGTGAAACGTCGCTAATAATCGCATACTCGAAACGAAAACCGGCTGTAATTATCGAAACTGTGGATTATGGATACGTAAATACGACCCCTAGTGATACCTATAGATATATATAATAATAATATAAAAAGCACGCACTTCAAAGTCGATCGCAACGCTCAAAAACGGAGAAATCCATCGCGTCGGAGTGGCCATCCGGACGGATGGGCCATCCGGACAGATGGGCCATCCGGACGGATAGCCATCCGGACAGATGGGCCATCCGACCCAAAATCCACTTCAGCCCTCTGTTGCCTATAAATAGCAAGTCACATCACTCTAACAGTGATGTGACAGCTCCCACTCGACCAGACACGCTTCAAGACCCTTTCCTCTCGATTCCTCGCGATTTCGGTAAGATTTCAACCTAAAACTCGTACTTCTATGATCTACACTCGATTCTACATCATTCTATCTTTTGAAACTCAATTTTTAACCGTGAAATCTATTGATTTTGAGGTGTTTTAAGGTGATGTCACCAAGAGTTCATATGAACTTCAAGTTGTGACCTCATCCCACCATAAGCGCCTCAGATCTGAGTGATTTCCACATGTTTTGATAACGAATCTCACCTAAATCTATGTATTCAACCAAGGAACTGTGCGATTTCGAGCTAAACCAGAGAAAACGTCAAGAACGGCCAGTTCTGATGGAGCGGGGTGATTCCCGGCCGTTAGAGCGGGTCGGAACTGATGGAATTTCAAGTGTTAGTGTGAAATTACACTGTCCCGGTAACTCCGCACGTATTCCTTCCGATAAACACTCAAAAATAGTGTTCAGAATGCGAAACAGACGTGTCATCCGCACGGATCACATGTCAACCGCACGGATCACATGTCATCCGGACGGATAACATGTCATCCGGACGGATGAGCACCATCCGACCAAATAAATGACTTTTCAAGGCTATTCTCGCTTAACCGTATATCGTTTACTCTTTTCTTCAACGATTAACGCAGACGTGCTCGCAACCGACCCAATCAAGTTGCATCCCCGCTAAATACGCACTGTGAGTATACTTGAACCCTTTTTAATTGTATTTTGGGTGTAACATACGTTTCTAGCAAATCGAACTTATCAAACGAATTATTCAATCAATCGAATTATCACTTTCGAATAACTGTTATGCATAGATATACGTGATGCTAGTTGCATATGTGCTAGGGCTTATACTCGCGACGTCCCACCATGACTAGTATAGTACTATTGCGCCCGACGGGGTCTAGTTTGCCATCGCATATTCGAGCATCGAGGACTTAGTTGGTAGTATCAGCTTTGTGAGTATATATGTCGTGTGTTACGTTCTTGCATATGGAAATTCGCTACACTTTTTATCTATTACGCTATACATATCAAACCTGTATACTCGCCAATACTTTTGTATTGACAAATATTTTTAACGTATGTTGCAGGTTAGATCGCAGACTATATCAAATCAAGCTAGGAGGTCTAGAAACTCAACTAAAATCTAGGTTGTCGGATTTGTATTGTTCGAGAGGACAAGAAATCTGTGATAACTTATGTGATCGTATTATTTGTTAGTATGGGATAACGAATGTATTAAATATTATCGCAATATAGTTGTTATGGATTCTCTTGAGCAATCTGATTCGCCTAGTGCCGCGCCCCGATGATTCCGCCATCGGTTGGGGTGTGACAAGTTGGTCGCTTACTGCCATGTTTACTTTTATTATCAGCATCCTTAACAGTTTGAAGTATAAATGGCATTGCATCTATAATTCCCTGTGCCACTAGGTGTTGAATAGCACTATTATCCACTTGGTTTCCATTGTTATTATTGTTCAGATTCTCATTATTCAGATTATCGTCATTCTGAATATTATCATTCTGGTTTTCCGGGTTATTATCCAGATTTACTTGATTTCCTTGGTCGGCCATCTGAATTTTAAACATTTACCCCGTATTAATATCACAAAATAATAGTAATTCATATGATACGCAATTTTACCAAAAGCGTCGATCATTGCGACTTTACTCTATTTTCATATACTAGGCATCTATTACACACCAGTACCGAAAATACCGACTGAAATAAAATTACACTAATAATAGTAGACATCCATACACACATATTTTATTATATTATATTATATTATTATTATTACTACTGCCGTTTCATCATCACATTCAAGGATATGGATTCATCCAAAAATCCATATTGCGTTCATCGTATTTCCATACGAGACGCTCTCCCACCTGTCTCATTCTCTCACTGCTTTCTAAAATTTCCTCCCCAAAAGTCCTAAGTTCTTGTACGTTTTCTGCACTCATTGGGGGCACAGGTTCTAGGATTGGGTTCGGAATCTGGGGTGCGGGTTCCTGGTATGGAGGTGTAGGTGCCTGAAATTGGTAAGGATCTTCTAAGATCTCCCTAATATATGCATCGTTATCGTAGTAGGGATCGAGAGGGTCCAAACCTGGGTAGGCTCCTAAATTCTGCATAGGCATGTCTTCTTGTATCGGGTAACGTTGCACATAGTCCCTAACATCGTCCCACCAGGGGTCGTAATTTGGGTCTAGGGGGTTTGGTGCAGGTATCCTGAGTATTTCCTCCGGGTTGAAGTCATGCATCTCTACTTGGTTTTCAGGGTTTTCTATCTCCATTGGTTGGTCATGGATTGGTGGCTGTGGTTGTAGTGCTATTATTTGCTCCAGATTTGGGTCAGCTGCAGTGGTTGCTAAAATGTGGATGTTGGCTATACCCCTATTGATCATATCCTGGTTATAGGCATTTGTCTCTCTCTTGGCTGCTGCTAGTGCTCTCTGATCTTGTAACTTTTTCATACATTTCCTACACTCGTGTGCCCCTCGACTAAACCATCCCCTTTTTTTCTGAGGAAACGGCTCCTCGGACTGAGCCTTAAATACAAAGATTCCATCTTCCGTATCAGCAGAGTACCCTGAGAGGGCAGGCTGAGAAGAGGAGGTGCCTTCGCTCCTAGGCGAACCAGACAATTGACGATACGCGTCAGATGGTCCTTGGTCACTCATACTGTAAACTAACAAATAGTCAAATAACACATAACAATAAATACAGTTATGCACGTATTTCCATAATTTATTTCCTAACAGACTGAATTTTGATGTCAGCGGAACACTTCTGTGGCTGAATCAGTGACATAGCTCTGATACCACCTTCTGTCGCAGCCCCCGATCCCTAATCTCTGGGAACGGGCGGTCGCGAGCCAGTTTCGGTGGTATCACGTGTTATCTAATTTGGCAGCGGAAATTTTCGTCAGGACCGTAGTTAGGAAATATTTGATCAGAGTAAAATACCACATTTTCATAGTATTTAAAACAAATGGGATAAAACCCAAGTTCATAGTACACACGTTTCCATAGGAATAAATCCTATTTTATTTAATAAAAACATCTATTTTATTTTAGGTAACTTTATTGCCACTTTTCCAAGCCTTCAGTGCTGTCAAGCTGGCTTCTATTTTGGCTCTCACATTTTGTTACCTAAAACGCGTTTTAAAAACATTTGTCAGTGGAAAATACTGGTGAGTGAATCCCAGTTTAATCAAGTTTAAATAAAACTTAGTTCACAGTGTACAGTATTGAGGGCGCATCTGCAATTACATTTGTTTACAAGTAATACCAATTAACATCCATGGTACTGTCATCTGACTTATGGTCATGTTACTCCTTTACCCAGGTGGTAACAAATTTTGTATACAAAACCCCAAATATACCATCATAATTGTATCCTTACAAATACTCAATAACTTTTGTTCACATGGAAAAATATTTAAGGTTTTGTATAAACAGTTCACAAAATAGGTTTGCAAAAAGTGGATCAACTCACATTGCTGTCTTAGATTTTCCGTAAGGGTTTCCTGGTGACAATCTAAAAATTACACAAATGCACATGTATTAGTATAATAACCCATTTTAACATTAGTAATACCCTCCCCGAGACGGCATTCCAACGACTACGTCGGGCAGAACCACGACAGCCGTTACGGAACCCTAGATCAATCGGGCAGCGTATCTAATACGTATCCAGGGGTTATAATACTTACAACGGAGCAGAACCTCGCTAATTAGGGGGTATAATATCCGCGTATTATAACACTACTACAGAAATTGTGATTTGAGATTTGAGAAATGAACGACGGAAAATGAAAACCCGTTGCTTTCTTATATAGGTGCTGAAACTGGTCCTCACGCGGCCCGCGTAAAGGTAAGCTAAGGCTTACGCGGCCCGCGTCAACCTTGGTCAACGCTGTAGCTTAGCTGGGTCAGCTACTAGACTCGCCACGATGTCGACACATGTCAGCTCAGGGCTGCGCCATAATTTCGATCTATCGCGGCCCGCGTTAACTTAAACGGGGTCTTACACGCCCCGTTTGAACTAAAGAAACTTAAAGGAATCCGGTATCCACCTTGATACCGCCCGCGTAAATGGTTGGGGTGGGTCTACGCGGCCCGCCTCAGCTTAATTTTTTTTGTTTTTAATTTATTTTATATGCTATAACATATTTCGGGCTCGGTTTTCACATACGGGAAATATTATAAGACATATTGGGACATTCTAAAATATATTAGGGTGTCGGAAAAATAATCGAGAGTGTCGGTTTATTGAGGATTGTTACACATACGTAGTTTAGAACGTGTTTAAACGAGTTCGCGAGGCAAAATAATTGAAAAAAAAAAACAAATTTTTAAAAACTGACTCCGTCATGCCACGCGAAAGAACCCACTTGCTCCCTCGCGTGGCGCGAGGGAGACCCTTTTCCAGCAGGTTCGTTACTGGAACCTGCACTCTACCAGTTATGCCAGTTTTTACGAAAACGGCCATAACTTATTCGTTATTGATCCGTTTTACGCGATTCTTTTTCCTACGCGTCCGTAATTTAATTCTCCATCTTATGGAGTTAAAATCCAACATCAACATAATAAATTTTGAGACTTCTAAGCCTTCGAATCATTTTCTTTTTACCGAATTTTAACCCGTTTATGCATTTTATCAAACAAACATATTTGTTTGATCCTCATTTCACATGCACCTCTTCAAATTAATGTTATCTACCATGTTAGGCTCTAATCACAGGTTTCTTACACAAATTAAACTCGTTTTCGCTCGTATGCTTATTTTGACCCGTTAAGGGTATTTAAGTATATTTTAAACATGATTCGCTTTCATTTGTACCTAGCTTTATATTTCCACATTTCTTACCAAGTAATCTTCCACCACAACTGTATTTGTGCTGTATTAAGTGTGGAAATTCCTAAACTCCGAGTTTTACCCTTCGAATCATTATTTACGGCAAAGACTATTATAGAGTCTAATGACTAAGGATTCTCATCCTTCACTTTTGTATACTCATTCTAAGTGTTTAATTATGCATACTACTCTTTTCCGAACAACCTTTATGGGTCGTTTGCTCGATTTAGCTTACAAGGGCATTTTGGTCCATTTAGTCCTTTCATTAACATAAAGGACTTTTAAAAGCATTTTCGACCCAAAAGCCCTGTTTTAAACTATGCATTTGATTCAAAAGGTCATTATATTTTCAAAACACAACGATCATCATATGAATCATTCGGTTTGCTTGTTAAGGTAACCAAATGTCTATATGACTGCATTTAACTATCAAGGAGCCTCTAGTTCTTATTGAGTGGTTAATCCATATTATACATACCCGGCTCGGATCAATATATATATTGACCTGTTTCGATACCTTGCCTTAGTAACCGCTAAGTAATAGCGATGTAAGTATCCATTTGATAATTATTCCTGAAATCATACAACTCGACAAACCATTAGTCGATATTGTCAAAGGGTGATATTTTCACCCTTTTGACCCGTTTGTTTTAATTGACCGATTATATTGGCGAGATGAAGCTTATTGCCATCTCGCCTACACGACTCGCTCCAGTTTACATCGTGCGGTCATTTTAATTATAAATCACTTCTTAATGCTTTTTGGCCTATCAAGGCTTTCGAAATAAAGTATCTTTCAAAACCAACAATTATTGTCAACGAGTGACCAAATTACAATTTTACCCTTATTGGTTATTATGATTTACCTTATATGGTAACCTTTAAAAGTACATGTTTCATTCGTCATAATATGATCGAATTACCGATTTAACTCATTTTTAGCCATCACTATGGTTTCTTATCATATTTGATTATCTTGTTCCGTACGACTACACGCCGGAACACCATATCTCAATTAGGTATTTGTCTTATTCGTAATCAATACGGCAAAGAATATTCCAACATATATGACTAGTCTAAGGTATACTTACCTTGCATCCGAATTACGCTTTTCCTTCATTCTTGATTCGTTTGAGCCGCTTCCTTCCCCAAGCTTTCACCTAGCTTGCTGAGCGTCAAACTATCATTGTAGTTGTAAGATGGTTAGATTAGTCATTATCACATACGACTATTCCATCTTACGAATTCTATGTTGAATCTACTATTCGACTTCATCATTTATTTGTTCAACTTATCTAAAGTTAACTACTTTTAATCACATGATTTTACATAGTTAGTCTAAATCAACATGATGTTTAGAACCCCTATTGCTTCATATTACGCATAATTTGTTATATCATTCAAATGCGCGTTTCACTTTAAATTTCAACACTTTGGTTCTTATTTAGGCATTTTAACAAACACCTAATGTGCATAATTTTACATATTTACTAACTAGTTCATAACTAGTTATTTTTACCAAGATTTACATCAAAAATCAAACCTCTATGTCTAGTGTTCATGAACTACATCTAGAACTTATATCATAATCATCAATATTCTTCAATTTAACACTCTAATTCGAGTGTTCATCATATTGTCATAAAACCCACTTAGCACAAACATAGGTAATCACCAAATCATTCAAGTCATAGCATCATATGTATGATTTTCACTTAGGGTTTAGTTCCTAAGCATGTATACATCACTAATTTAGCCATAGCTCCTCTAATCCTTACATAATTCGCGAATTATGATGCTAACTCAAATTTTGCAAATTCACGGATCATCAAATTTTTACATACCTTATGATCCCCTAGGTTGGGTGATCATTAATTCATGTTCATGCATTGATTTGGCCTTGAATCAAGCTTCAATTTGATGATTCTTGACAATTTAGGGTTTGGCTCCCTTTTCCTTTCCTCTGGTCGATTACACGCACACACACATAGTGTGTGTATAGTGTTTTAATTTTAATAACATTTAGTTTCTAACTTTCCCCTTTTGGCCCCTCTAGTTTACCCTTGTTGCATATAACATGTTTTAACCAAGGTTTCTCATAACTACAAGACTTGTAATTAACTAAGTTATTTATTTCCTAGTTATTTTTTTATCTTGTTCATAACCGCTATTTAATATGTATATAAAACCTATATATTTTTGGGGTGTTACCTATCCCGTTTTATTTTAGGTCCCGTTAACTCGGGCCTTTTATATACTTTGTTTTCTCAAAATATTTATCCTCCTTTTTAATTAATATTAGATTATTTATTTAAATCCTTATATTCATCCGGTTAATTTTACCACTAACGGTATTTTACCTGTTCATTATTATTAACGTGGTTTGATTACCAAACCCGTTTTCGGGGTGTTACATGATTAAATGAGTTGGGATTATTATTGGCCAATAATAGTGAGTTGGGATTATTTAAATCCAATTTGCCAAAAAAAACTAGTTTTTTTTTCATTTACGGCAGCCGTAAATGCTATAAAAAGTGATATCATGCTTATGTCATCACCTTTTTACAACCGCTGTAAGGGCCTAAAAACATCACTTCAAAAAAAATTACGGCAGTCTTTCTAAACATTTTAATCTAGGGGTGTGAAAAAATGGGGGCAAAACTCGCACGGGAAGGCCGAGTTCTCTAAGTTCTCACAAAGTGTAGGAAGCAATAGGGAGGTGACATGTGGCATGGAAGGTTTTTAATAAAAAGGGCATTTGTGTAATTTGACATTTATTTTATTTTTGGAATTTATTTTTCATTAACTAACTGCTGATAAGATTATGGAAACTGTATTTCTCCTTGATTTTCTGAATTGTGGTTACGAACTGTATATACACGTAAATTTCAATCAACATTGCATACGTTTTTCACAGTATTCATCAATTTCTTCATCGCAGATCATATTTACGTGAGAAAAAGTGGTGGCTTCAAACGCAATTGTTGATTGCAGAGATGGTAAATAAAGTTCTTTTTGTGTTTATTATTATCAGTTGTGTGTATCGATATTTAATTTTTTTGCTGGAAATCACCAGCATGTTCTTGATGATGTGTTTTACCAATTAGGATGTTAAAATCAATGCGTTATGGCTCCCATCGTATAAATGATGTTTGTATAGTGTAAGTTAGTATTTTTGTTAGATGTTGTTTGTTGTGTTACAACTTTTCATATTGTGTTTTAGTTTAATGTTTATTAGTTATCATGTTTTAGCATGTAGGTGTTACAATTTTGTTTTGGGGTGTGTTTTAGAAAGTTCAGAATACTTATCATGATCAGCATGGGGTATAGTAACTGAATCTAGGTATCATGTGTGTTTTAGTATGTTTTTTTTTTTTAATTTTGGATGTTGAACAATGTGTATTTGTCGTGTTTTATTACGTTGTGTTTTAAGCTCATTGTTTTAAGATAGGGTTATTGGATTTTAATAATCCTAAGTTTCACCTGTTGGCCGATAATAATCCCAACTTTAAAAATTCCCTCCAATAATCCCAACTTGTAAAAGTTTGGCCACCATTGATCCTTTTCAAACATATAAGAATTTGGTCTCCTCAATAGATTCAATTACACCTAGAGACTCCTTAATTTATTCAAGTGCACCTATGTTAGAAAATGATAAATGGCGGCCAATCTTTTACAAGTTGGGATTATTGGAGGGAATTTTTAAAGTTGGGATTATTATCGGCCAACAGGTGAAACTTAGGATTATTAAAATCCAATATCCCTTTAGGATAATATAATGGGTTGTAATGTTGGTATACATGTTTGTGTTTAAATATCTTTTTTCATGAGATCAGTTGTGTTTAAGTGTTTAAAAACAGCTTCGTGTTTTAAGTCAAAGTGGATACCAACTTAAAACACAATTGGCTAGTACATGGTATTTGTAAACTGTATACCAAGTTAAAACACAGTCTGAATGTTGTAAAGTGAAAACCAACTTAAACCACAATTTAAAACACATGCTATAAACTGGAACATCAATGAGGTTTAGAAGGTGTTTATGTTTTTTTTTTGGTCAACTGTGTTTTAAGCTTCACCGTCTGTTACAGATTAGTTTTTTGTGTGTGGTAAACCTTATTCTACGTTAATGATGTGTATGCATTTTTTGTGTTTGTAGATGTTCCCACATACCAACCACGGGGCGTGGAACATGTTTCTCCCAATTCGGGAACAAAGACATATATTTCAACTTCATCATCTTCGCTGACTCTAGCAGATGGGGATGATGTGTTTTACACATCGGGAATGGATGCAGATGTAGATGACGAAGACATGTCAGAGTAGTTGCCTATTTTTAAAAAAAATAATTGTTTTGTTGAACATTCAGTTTTGTTTTTTAATTTTTCCCGTGTGGTGGATTGGATTTTATTGTGGATTTTTCACTGGAATGGTTTAATTGTTTTTTATTAGGTTCTTGTTTTTTCTGTTATTGATGTGTTTAGTGTTAAGTTTGGATTTGAACTGCTCTGTGTGTTTCAGTTACTGTATTCTTTGTCTGGGTGTTGGGTTTGTATTCTGATGTACTGTGTTTTAATCATCACACACGCTATAATACCCCTTTTTATGTAAAGGTGAATAATATACAGGCCGATAATGATAACTGACTTGCTTGTGATTATCTTAACCTTTTTGAGTCGTTGTTGTGTGCAACATATTTTTTATCATGTGTCCGTAATTTTTGTCGTACAACCATAATCCCTTTTTTTGTTATAAAGTGATGTTTTTTATCACATATTTTGGTGGATGCAAACAAACCAACCATATCGCCATAAAATTCACGATGTTAAATAGATACAAAATAAGTGTAATTGTTTTTAGATGACATGTTAACTAAAAGATACCCATATCGCCATAAAATTCAAAAAATACAACCAACAAAATGTTAATATTGTTAACTAAAAGACACCCCATGTTACGTCAGTTGTCCAATCTTGAAGTGATTGTGTCAAAGACTGCCGCTTCGAGCCTCCTTTTTTGGTCGTACTTAGAAGCATTTTCGCAACATATTTATGCCTTAGATCATCAATTTACTTGCGCTGTTTGTACGAAATCTCAGCTGCATCTGTACACTCGTTCGACAATCCGCATTCCCAACTTTTCCCAGTCGCGCCTTTGTATGTTTCCATATGGCGTATCACAAAGACGCCACAGTCTATTTTATTATGGTTTGTACGCCAAGGCATCTCCAATCTGACGGGTACCACTTGTTTTATCATCCTGCCTGTTGGGTATGCAACATTCTCCAAATAAGTCGACGAAGCATCCCTCTGCATGATAAACATTTATCAGATTGTGTTTTAAGTTGTTGTCCACTTTACAGCTAGCATGCATTACTCCGATTGTGTTTTAAGTTGGTTTCCTTTTCCCAGATATCAGATTGTGTTTTCCAATTGTGTTTTAAGTTATTTACAGAGAACATAAGCTATCATGCAGTAGCAACTGTGTTTTATAATATACATTTGCTTTTCACACATGGTCGTGTCCTAAGTGCATTGTTTTATAGTTTATAGAAAAATAGCTTACCAATTTTTCCGGCCATCCATTGTATTTCCCTTCGAACGTCACATCCGATGCACTTTACAGCTACCATGTATAAGTTAGAATGTGTTTTAAATTGGGGTTTAAGTTGGTTTCCACTTACAGCATTGAGCCTGTGTTTTAAGTTGGCATACAGTTTACATATACCATGTACTAGCTAAGTTGGTTTCCAGTTACAGCTATCAGATTATGTCTTAATTTGGTTTCTAGTTCACATTATAACAGAATGTGTTTTAGATTGGTTTCAGTTTTACAGCTATCAGATTGTGTTTTAAGTTGAGATCCTATTTAACTAAAATCTATTGTCAAACACACAATTCATATTTCCGTATAACACACTGGTATCAACAACCAGCTATAATTTCAAAATCTATAAGCATCCACAATGAAATAAGAGCCTCCACATCAGTGATGTTTGTATGAGGTCTGAAACTACGAACCGAGGTGGCGGACCTCAGGTTGTAACGCTTGTCTGGAGTGTGCGTCTGGAGTGCAGAAACAAAGAGGCAGACCATGGGACGGGAGCCCCTCTCTCACATACACATACTATCTGGTGTGGCGGCAGAGGTGGAGGTTTGTTAATGCAGATGCTCTAAACGCACAAAATGCCACATCAAATTCCAAGCATTCTTTAAAAACACTCATTTCTCACACAATGTAAAAAATACTAAAATAACATATTAATTGTTTGTGTGGGGAGCCCATTATCTTATTTGAAAGGGGTTTGCAATTCCAAACGAGCGGTGCAAACGAACGCCACAATGAGGAAAGTTTTGAAATCCAAACGTTGCCACGTCACTACATCACCAGCATTGCGGATGCTCTTAGTTACATTCCGCAAACCATATGTATCTCAAGAGCTAAAAGTGAAATTTAGCTATTGATCTAATGCATTATTTATACATCAAAGAAAGTCCAAAACCCATCACCAATAGAGTTATAGAGTATACACATATCTACATTCTTTTTTCATCTGACTATAACCACCTCAAACCAAAACCTAATCATGCCTCAAGATTCATATATCCTGACCGAACTGTGAATCGTCTGTCTGCAAACCGGGCATTTGGGAGACAAATCCCGCTCAACTGAAAGCGCGCATCGTGGACAACAGACTAAATGCCCACAAGGTACAAATGCAGACCGCCGTTGTCTCATCAAGCAGATCACACACAACTGTCCTTCTGGAACTTCACCGATCTCCTCTTCTGCTGCCACATCAGCTTCGGCTTCATTATTTTCCTCTGCAGCATTTTGCTGCTGAATCTGCCTTCGCTGTCTCCATTCTTTAAATCTGTTCCAGTTCCTGATAACGGTACACAACAATTTTAACATAGCTAAAGACATTAAACCACATTTTGGAGTAAATCGCTACAATACCTTACGATAGCATAGCCGAGGATACCAGTTGCTAGTGAACCGACAACAATTCCACTCCAAAACAAAACTTTTGTCCTAAAGTCGAGTTCCATTACCATTTGAGCTTTGTTCATATTTGATCTTGCAAAAAAAAAAAAACAGTAGGTTAGCTACTTAATTACCAAAGGACAAAGGTGTATTAGAGAGTGTGTGAGTTGCCGTTCTAGAAAAAAGTTGGTTTGCTACTTTCTTACTTACGACCGGGGTCTCAATCGTGTCTCGTTGGCAGGTTGAATTGTTGAACCCAAACACGACCCGCATATATTTATTCGTGTCAAAGACAGGTAGTAAACTTGTAATCAAGTTGAAAATGTGTTAAAATGGGTTGGTGGGTACTTATACACATAGTTGTTAATAGCGAATAGCGGTAAATAGCAACAAGCTACCTATATGCTACGTAGCGATAGCGAGAGCTATTTGATGTTTAGTGATAACGTATTAATTTTTTTTAACTAAATTTGGATTTTATTCAAGAATTTAAGGTTTTTTTATGCAATTAGTGAAGATTACAGCTGTTTGGTCAATAAAAAGGCCTAGAAATTCGGTTTTTAATATATTTAAAAAAAAAGAAAAAAAAAACCCAAACCATCGCTATCTCAGGCTATTGAGCGCTAAACATCAGATAGCGATGATCCATCGGTACGCTATTCGCTATAGCACTCTCTATCATCGCTTTTAAATAGGTAAAACGGGTCGTAAATAGGTTGGCGGGTCGATCTGCTTGATTAAACAGGTTAAGCAGGTCAACCTGAACACGACCCATTCATTAAAAAGGTTTAACTATGGCAACCCGAAACCTGATTTTTCAGTGTCATGTATCAGCCACCCAGAGCTACAAGGGCATATCAGAAATCAATATCGTTAGTTCGATGCTAAATTCATCTGCAGAATTATCCTTACAGGAAAAAAGGTAGATCATTGCATGCCGACACTTCAGGAGTTCCATTTTTCAAGCTGACTAGACCAACTGCAGTGATTTCCTTTCCGACTGGTAGAATTTTCTCTTCATCAAGAAGCCCAACCTTCAACACCACCAAGAAAGATATAAGAAAACCAAGATCAAATGAAACTAAGATAAACCATGAAGATTAATTAATGTATGGGCTTACGGGATACTCGTGACCGAAAAATGCCTGGAGGAAGGTGTAAGGAGAAGCACTAATGGGCTGCAAATTGTGGTATACAGTTGTAAGAGGTAAAGGATGCTTTGAGCCATCCAAGTTTACAGTCAGATAATCAGATTGTGGCCAATGTCCCCCATCAACAAGGATAAAAGGAACCTATCCATAAAAAAATTATGAATGTCATGATAAATATTGAAGTTCATTAAAGAAAGAAAAACATTCGAGTAAAGTTGTTGCAATTATGAGATAGTTGGAGGCAGTGGTGGTTGGTGAAGATCGGATGACTGTAGTGTGAACCGGGGTCACTTTATAATAATATAACAAATAGGAAAGTAAAGAATAAAACAATAATAGTAATTGTTGTACATTTACCGTTTACGTATTATAAAAAAACAGAAACTAAAATTAACAAGTAACTAACCACCATACAAAAAACCCTATATCATGTCTAAGTAGCACACTAATCCGAAAGAATCAATATGCTGGATGCTATTGATTTTATTAATTAATATTGCTTGGAATATTGATGTGAAGGGAACATCTATTGCTAATTGTTTACGATACTGAAAAATGTGATCCGAGGGTATGCCTCTCAAAAAAGAGACTGGTGATATTAAAGTCATTCATAGATTGAAAGAGGTTATTTTTTACCTACACTACAGTAACGCCACAGATGTAGAGCAGATTTATAGATATTTAACTGAAATGTTCATGGCATCACTTACGGATGAAGATGACAATCAAGGGAGATTAATATTATGGGACTATGTGATATATATAGAAGGTTTCAACGTATTTAATGAATATTACTTACCTTAAAACAAGTTTATAAAATTATTATCTGCTGTATCTAATGAGATTATTATCTTTATACCATTAGCCTAGTCGAGAACGAAAAAGTTATTCAATCAAGGTTATTAATAAACTGAATATTTATTTATTGGGGTTTAGTGTTCACAGACACTCCAATAAACCCAAAATGTTGACCACACGCATCTTGATTAATAGATTATAAAAAATAGGAAAAATAATTAAGAATATGCACTACAAGGAGAAGTAGAGAAAAGAAACCAGTGCATTCAGATCAAATGTAAAATGAGCCATTGAAGGCATGTATATTATAATGTTTGGGTCCACAGATATTAACGTCGTTCATTTTTGTGTTTTCTATATAAGAAGATAATGCCAAAGAAGTGTATTCACATTGATACGCCCTAATGTTTGAGCCGCTTGAACTCTACAGGAGTAACTGGCATGTCAACAGATAACTACTAACAAATAACTCTCTAAGTAACAAGATTGTTAAAGTTACCGTTCTTAGTGATGAAGTTTCTTGCTGTTTCCAGTGTCTTGCAAACAAGGAACGAAAATCTGAAGTCCATCCAAAAAATCCTCTCCATTCGTTGTATATACACTGCAAGATTCACAATTTAAACTAGAAATCACAGATGCAGAAATATTTAACAGATCAACCAAAACGCTAGTCAAGCTATTGACCTAGTCCTGCAATTTATATGAGCATCAAATCTGGATATAAGTCTATAGCTACATCATAGTAGTCAAAACCTGTAAACAGTTAACCAGCCAAAAAAACATCTAAAACAGACGAAAGCAAGTCTAAAACAGCCGGAAACAAGTCTAAAACAGCTAAAAGAAAACTTGTTTTGGCTACCTGGAACTGAACTATAAAAAACATACTTCTTTCTAGCTATTAGTTGAGAAATTTTGCATAACTAGCTAAGAAGCCAGTCAAGTTATTCCCGCTATTTATATAAGCAACACATCAATTCTAGATATAAAAAAAATCATAGCAGTCATAAGCATCAATGACAAGGCGAGGCGCACCAAAAACGCCTTAAGTGCAGCAATGAGCAAAAGCACAAAAAACTTAGAAATAACATCCTGAACCTGCAAAAAGCCTGTCTGAACCGGCCCAAACCAGTCTATACCAGCCAAAATCAGGCCTACAACAGCTAAAAATGGCTTGTTATGGTTACCTGAAACTAAATTATAAATGCAACATCATTCTAGCCATTAGTTGAGCGAATTTTCATAACAAACTATGAAGCCAGTCAAGGCGCACCAAAACACCTTGAGCGCAGCAACAGGCAAGTCTGAACCGGCCTAAAACAGTCTAAACTCTAAACCAGCCGAAAACATGTCTAGCACAGCCGAAAACATGTCTAACACAGCCGAAACAAGTCAACAACAGCTAACAAGGCTTGTTAATTGTTATGGCTACCTGGAACTAAATTTAAAAAAGGCAACATCATCTTAGCTATTAGTTGAGCAATTTTGCATAACAAACTAAGTTGTTCATTTGACCTAATTTAATCACATCTCTAATAAACCAACATATAAACAAATTTAAATTCAGAATCACAAAACCTCTAACAAATTCATATCAAAACGAAACAAAAAACTCCTGAAACAAACAACATATACCGTTTGAGTCCTCTGCAAGATCACCGCCTTCTCATTCGACTCATGAGACACCAAAATATTCTGTTTCTTCCAGTTTCCATTAACAGCAGACTTCGTCTCCACAACGCCTCTAACAATCACGAGCTTCTCATCACTCGAACTACTCGTATCCGCATCATGATCGGTAGAATTAGAGAGAACAAAACGGAGATCGGAGACGCTGACCGAAGGTGCTTTCTTCACTTTGTTTAAGGCAGACGACGTCGTCTTGTACTTGATGACGCTCCGGACTGCAATGTACGATAACGCTAGACCGAGAACTGCACCGTCGGCGGCTAGGGCTACTTGCGAGAGAACTGCGACAGCTGCTTGATCGTGAACCGACATCGTGTGGTGGAAATTAGAGATGGAGACGTGTGATTTAGATTGTCAGCATCGGATATGTGGCGGAGATGACGCCGGAAAGTGGAGTACGGCGGAGGAGGGGAGGAGGAGGAGTACAGCGGTACGGTCAATGGGAATAATAAGTCGTTCAAACTATAAAATGGATTGTTAGTGGGCTAGAATGGGTTTTGATATTTGTTTTTAAAGTTATAGTTTTCGTCCTTGGACTATTAGTTAACATGCATGTTTGGTTTGTTTACTTTTTAGTTGATGTAAAATAACATATTGGAATAGGCAAGGGCGGATCTAGTGTTTAACAAGGGGCAACGTCCGCTACCGCTTGGCGCTCCGGCGGTAGTGTAAAATTAATGTAAATTTTGAAAAAAATTGATCTTTTTTCGATTTCATTACAGTTTTTTTTATAAAACGTTACCGCTACGAACTAATCCTAGATCCGCCACTGGGAATAGGCTTACATTATACTTGTTCCAACTTCAATAACATACTATTAGAATAGGCTTTAGTTAGTGAAACCAAAGGTTTTCTAGCTTTATATACTTGAAGTAGTGATTAAGTCGAGATCTATAAGGTTACTTAAAGAGAGTATATAAAAAACATAGTGTGAGATGATTGCCTAGTTAAAAATTTTGGAATTAGAGTAGATTATGTATTTTGGGCTATAAGAACCGCTTTGAAAACGCATATTAGGTCTATGCCTTTTAGATTTAACTAGTTTTATTCCCGCCCGCGTTGCAGGGCAGTAACCGGAATATTTCTCAGTTTGATAACATGTACGGTCGCGTTTCGGTTGCTTGAACATACTACTCATAACACATTCTTAATAAAAATTACATCGAGACATAGGTAAAAATACTCTCGTGATAGAGTAACTTTATTAAAATCTAGGAGTAGTAGTGTTTGTTCACCAATAACAAGCGGTCACTAATCCCTCGGGTTGGTTCGTCACGGTAGCAAGGGGAAAAAGCTAAAAGATGAAATACTAAACGGAATAAAAGTAGAGGGACTAAACATGTACATTAAGCAGAGGGACTAAACACGCATATAAACAAAGTTAACCAATAAAAAGAAAGCTTTTATAAAAATAGAGATGTTAAACACGTATATTAGCGAAGTTGAATGTTAAAAATCAATATTCAAAAAGGCACGATTAACTACAAAAAGGAATAAAAGTAGAATAATTAAACAAGTACACTAATAAAGTTAAAGTAGAGAGACTAAACATGCATATAAACAAAGTTAACTAATAAAAATAATTTTTTTTAAACAGAAAGGCTAAACACTCATATTAACAAAATTTAAAATTTAAAAGTAGAATTCAAAAAACAATGATCGATCAGGGGGTGCAGGCGCCTCACACTACTAAAAAAAAAGGTTAATTTGCACGGTAACCCCGACCGCGGAGGGGATCTCCCCTCCCAGTTCACTACCCGACAAAGATCCCTGACAGAAAATATCCTCTGGTCGTACTCGAGTGGGATCGAACCCGAGACCTCTCCAAATGAGGGTCCCCGAGAGACTTTAGCACATGAACAACTTCAATAGAAGTTATTGACCCTTCTTTGGGGTTCGTTCACTTCTTAAAAAATTTAACTAAAAAATGGCCATGTATTGTATAGAAAGTGACAACAATCACAACATGTTCGAAGCTAATATAAAGTCTTAGACCTCACGACTTCATCAGCTCATAACCTTGACAAATTACATCTCATGAGTCACGAGTGCCAAGGGCGCAGCTTAAGAGGGGCCGGGGGGGGGGGGGGGGGGCGACCCCCCGAACTTTTCGCTCAGTAGTGTTATATATGTAGTTTTCGTATATAAATTTTTGGGTATATACGTTTTCGACCCCCCGGTACTATAATTTTTTTTGGGTATATACGTTTTCGACCCCACGTTTTCATGGTCAAGCTTCGCCACTGAGTCGAGTGCGAAGTGCGATTGTCAGATTAAGCGAGCATGACAGAAAAAACCAAACGACCTTTATAAATTCATTAGATGAAACACATAAAGTGAATTAGGAGTTGAGGGTTTAATGTATGAAATGTTGTAATCTGGTTTATATAATTAGTTAAATAATACTGCTAGAATTGCTAGTTATGTTGTTGAACATTACTATATGTGCTAGTTGTTATTAATTATAGGGCTTTACTGGAATATGTGCTAGTTGTTATTAATTATAGGGGTTTACCGGAATACTTTTATAATAAACTAGGTTTGAAACATTCTAATATTATTCAAATGAATCTTGTGAAACTTGTGTAGCTCACAACTTTTTGAAAGTAAATTTAGTTTGCAAACCTTATAAATAATAAAAACTTGTAAGTTATGATAGAAGTTATGCTTGAGCGTGATTGATTGCTCCGACTTATGACACAGAGGTAACTTGTTAAGAGTACCCTCAACGGGTGGTCCGTTAGGTGGTCTGCTCAAGCAAACCAACATGTACCGTTGGAGGTGCTTACTTGGTTGTGCCCGGAGGAGGGGGGTCCACTCAAGCAGAGGCCTGTCCGATTATGGTGTGGTGGGCCCCTAAAGTGGGGTATTTGATTTTTTTAAACTTATTTTCTTTTGTTTTTTATTTATAAAAAAAATCCTTTATTAATTTAAAAATTAATCAAAATAAACAATTTTACACAAACCTAATTATAATATTACACACACAGAGTTAAAATATTACAAAAACATAATAATTAAACATAAAACTAGTGATGACAATGAGTCGGGTTTGGGACGGGTTTAGGTAATCACAACCCCAAACCCAGTTAGATAAGCTTATCCTAAACCCGTCCCAAAATCTGTCGGGTTTCTAGCAGGTAAATACCCATCGGGTATCAGGTATACCCGCGGATTCCGGTAAACCCGTTAATTTAAAAAGCTTACCCGTTTGGTATACCCGGCCCAAAACCCATCGGGTATCTATCGGGTAACATTACTAATCGGTTCCATTTAGTATTATCGCCATAAAAATATATCAAATAACTACAATGTATATGCTGGAATAAAATACCTATATGTAAATAAAAATGGATGTATCATACATTATATATATGCATATTTATTAATATTAAAGAAATTATATCGAGTATACAATCGGGTAAACGAGTACACTTTATCGGGTAATTGGGTCGGGTAAATAGGTGTATCACCAAATCCCAAATCCGCGAAAAAAATAAAAACCCTTCCCAAACTCGTCCCAAACCCGATTAACCGACCCCAAACCCATCCCAAATGTGTCAGGTTTCGGGTTTACCCGTCGGGTTCGGGTTCAATTGTCATCCCAACATAAAACAAATCAAACAATTAAACCTAAACAAACCACATAATACCTAACTAAACACATAAACCTAAAAATCCCAAAGAAAAAAGGTTGTGCGGTGGAGGTGACACACTATAATCACTATGACAACCGTTTGACCTATAATCTTAAGGTATGCGTCATCAGTCAGGAGTTGAGGGGATTGTTCATCGTGTTGTGATGATAGGTATTCCTCTCCCGGGTTGGTTTCGTACCCTACAACCCAGTTGGGTACAGCTTGTGTTGAGCGGAGGTTAGTGGGTGGAGGGTTTGCATGTAGAGGGTTTTTGACAGGAGAGTTTGTGTTGAAGTTTGTTTGATTTACCCCAAGTCGCAGGCGGACATATTGGAGTTGTGTCATTGTCAAGTCGTACATGAAGTTGGCTTGATCATCGGTGACACCACCCTAATTATAGTCCCATGGAGGTGGAGGGTTAAAAATATGAGGATTTGAACGGGGAGATCTCCGTGGTCTAGTTGCTGGTGGTTGGTAGACTGCGGCAGGTAGAGCAGGTTGAGAGTTAGAACGGGTAGATAGTCGTGGTCTTGCTTTCGGCGGTTGGTAGAATGCTGGCGGTGGTTGATAGACTGTGGCACACCCCAACCGATGGCGGAATCATTGGGGCGCGGCACTAGCCGAATCAGATTGTTCAGGAGAATCCATAACAACTATTAGCGACAATATTTAATGCGTTCATTATCCCATACTAATAAACAATTACAGTCACACAAGTTATCACAGATTTTGTGTTCTCACGAACAATACAAATCCGACAACCTAGATTTTTGTTAAGTTTCTAGACTTCCTAGCTTGATTTGACGTAGTCTGCGTCTAAACCTGCAACATACGTTAAAATAAAGTCAATACAAAAGTATTGGCGAGTATACAGGTTTGATATGTAATAGCATAATAGATTTAAAAGTGCTGCGAATCTCCTACATACATAAACGAGATACACGACATACATACTCACAAAACCGATACTACCAGCTAAGTCCTCGATGCTCGAATACGCGATGGCTAACTAGGCCCCGTCGGGCGCAATAGTACTATACTAGTCATGGTGGGACGTCGCGAGTATAAGTCCTAGCACATATGTAACTAGCATCACGTATAACTTTGCACGTAAGTCAGTAGCAAGTGAATAGTAGTTTAAGCATTTGATATAATTCGATTTGATAGCAACGTATGTTACACCCAAAAATGCAAAAGCAAAAAGGGTTCAAGTATACTCGCAGTGCGTATTTAGCGAGAACACAACTTGATTGGATTAATTTAGAGTGCGCCTGAGTTGTCATAAACATGGAACGGTAGCGTAAGCGGTGGTGCGGTGAAAATAGGGCTAGTGGTAATCCGATCGGATGGCTATCCGGTCAGATGAGCTGGTTCGGTTGGTCGGTTGGCATGTTATCCGATCGGTTGACATGCTGACCGATCGGTTGACATGTCGTCCGATCGGTTGGCATGTATTCCGATCGGTTGACATGTTGACCGTTCGGTTGGCATGTTATCCGATCGGTTGACATGCTGACCGATCGGTTGACATGTTGTCCGATCGGTTGGCATGTTATCCGATCGGTTGACATGGTGACCGTTCAGTTGGCATGTTATCCGATCGGTTGACATGCTGACCGATCGGTTGACATGTTATTCGATCGGCTGGTTTGAAGTTGGTTTGTCGTTCGATCGGACAGCAGTCCGATTGGACGGTAGTTCGTTCAAATTTTTCGATTAAGTCACTCTCAGTTGTTTCTGGAAAGGATACCGGTGATTTGACTGAGATGATGTTTCTTCGTGTTAAGCTACTGAAATTCCATCGAGTTCGGCCCGTTCTATCGGCCGGGAACCACCCCGTTCCATCAGATCTGGCCGCCCTTGACGGTTTTTCAATGTCTAACCCGGAATCACACATTACCTTGATTAGATACATAATATTCTAAGTGAGATTGTTGTAAAAACATGTGGAAATCACTCAGATCTGAGTTGTTCATGGTAAAATGAGGTCATGCTTTGAAGTTCATATGAACTCTTGATGACATCATCTTTGAACACCTCAAATCAGTAGATTTCACGGTTAAAAGTTGATTTTTAAAAGATAGAAAGGTGTAGAATCGAGGGTAGATCATAGAAGTACAAAGTTTAGGTTGAAAACTTACAAGAATCGCGAGAAATCGAGAGATGAAGGGGTTGGAGCGTCTGGTCGAACAGTAGTAGTCTCATCAAGTGTTCTTGATGTGACTGAGGGGTATTTATAGGCAAAGGGGGAAGGAAGGAGAGGGTTTGGGGGCTGTCCGATCGGCTGGCCCATCCGATCGGCTGGCCTAGCCGTTCGGCTGGCCCATCCGTCCGGATGACCGTTCCGTTCGGATGTCCTTCGGCGAGCTGCGTTTAGGTGTTCCGTTTTGATTGTTTAATCGTTGCGATAGTTTGGTTACACATTCTCATCCACATTTTCATATATTTATTATAATTAGCTACGTTGGGTCGTATATACATATCCATATTTCAAATATTCGGTGCGATAATCGAGTTGCGCGTGGTCGCGGGTGTGCTTTCGGGTTTGCGATGTGTTGTACCACAATGACTGACGGGGTACTACTTGCCCATATTGCCATCATCGTTACGACGGCTGGAGGGATAGTTCTCGCCCGAAAGTCTTTTTTAGCGTTAGTTGTTTACGTTGCGACACATCACGGCCATCGAGGAGGGTAGAATAGGTCCTCACCCAATGTCATCGTGAGTGTTAGTATGTGCGATGCGATGTGTTATAGCGATATAGTATGCGTAATATGCGAATATACTGCGAAATAGCGATGTATGCGATATAGTTACATTATGATCCGAATCTCTGGTGCTAGGCGTAACGAGTGTAGCGAGTAGTAACAATGCACGAAAGTGCGGGTTGTTACAGTCTCCCCTGCTTTAGGAAATTTCATCCCGAAATTAATCCAACATGTAGACTTTTAAGAGTTGATCCCGTATAAGTAGCGATACAGCGAGTTAATTGACCGAGAGTTGACAAGCGAGAGCGTTTCAAGTAGGAGAGATCGACCGCGATAGCGAGAAACGACGTAATGACAAAAGGAGCATCCCACAAGTTGGCGTTTCTAAAGTACCTCGAGTCGCGATGAATTTGTAAGTTCGATGCGATTGAAATTTTAAAGAACTTGAAAGGTTTCTCATAATGTAGGGTTAACTGAGTCGATTGTTAACCAACGTTGCAAGAAACGTTCATTTTTAGATATTTAAAAGAAATTTGGAAGGAAATCTTGAAAAATTTTCTTATAACGTAGGGTCAACTGAGTCGATGTTAACCAACGTTGCGAAACATTTTAAGGAATTCGAAAATGAAAACTGGGGTTACGGAAACTCTCCTACAGCATGGGTTCAAACTGAACTCGATGTCGAACCAATGTCTTAAGATTTTGTTTTGTTGTTGCAAAAGTTTTTAAAGAAAACTGGACTTTTGAGACTTCCCTGGGGCATGGAGTTAAGCTGATTCGATGTTACCTCCACATTGTGAGGAAATTTCACTTGTCCAATGGTTTTAATAAAAATTTTATACATAAAAAAACCAGTTTTTAACAGTTTGAAGAGTTACTTAACATCAAGCCCCACTTGGCACTTTCTCACGAAAGTTTTGGTAATATGGTTAAAACACTTATATATAGGAAGTACCAGCGGCGTATCCACCATGTTCCTCCATATTACCTCTGTTTCGTGAGGCGGTGTCATGTGTGCCGATATGACACAGATAGAATTGCGCTACCTCGGTCCAATCGATAGGAAGTCGGACCGAGTTGAAGATAGAATCGAATAGGTTAAGCAAGCGAGTTGAATTGTGAACGTAGCTATATCAGCGTGCGCGAGTAGCCTGGTGACACGAAAGATTGATGTGTCGTGTCCGGATAGGCGTCGAGCGATAAGCAAATAGCGCGATTTCGATTAGATTCCACATTAAACCCACATGGCACGTTTCCACGAGAGTTTGCTAATCATGGCGAAACACCACGTTTGACCAGGTTAGTTTTGTCCCATGAAGCGATGTCATGCATACTAATACCACACAGACTGCGATGAATACCAAGCGATGAGTGACGAGCGAAGAGAGGTACGCGATAAGCGAATAAGCGATAGATGATACACGATAAGCGATACGCGATACGCGATAAGCGAGTAATGCGATTCGATTTAGTCTCCATAGCTTTACAATTTTACCAATGTTAAGCCCCATATGGCATCTGCCCATGAAAGTTTGCTAGTATGGCTGAATCACTTATACATATAGGAAGTACCAGTGATGTATTTACCATGTTCCAACCATACTAGATCTGTTTCGTGAATCGATGTCAGGTGTGCTTACGTAACACATGCAGCGATAAACGATAAGCGAATAGGCGATTAAGCGAATAACACAAACACAACACAAGCGATGACGGCGGCGATAAACGAATTTTGCAATAAGCGGTGAACGGTGGCGACAACCGACGAACGATAAGTGACGGTTGTTGCGTTGTTAGTGATGGAGATACGCGCGATTTATGTGGTTCGTTTGGATTGATCAACACCACAAATTTACTAACATTAGACCCCACATGGCCTTTTCCACAAAAGTCTGCTGATATGGCTAAAACACTTATATATAGGAAGTACCATGCTTTAGCCATATGAGTTTCGTTTCGTGAAGCGAGGTCATGTGTGCTAACTTAACACAGATGACACAGATAACGGTAGGCGATAGCGATGGTGATAGCGATGGAGCGAGCGATAGATTGATACACAGCAAGCGATATAGATTCACACAATAATCGATAGAGATTCACATAATAAGCGATAAAGATTGTGAGATACATATAGTAGACAATAGCGATTGCGAGATAGATTTAAGCGATAACGCGATAGATTCCAACAAAACTGCGATTGAGTTGCGATGTGGACTTACGTCCAGTCTTGCGTCGCTGCAATTGCCCTGCGGGGTAGACCCACCAAGGTCTATTGATGAGGCGATTGCATTGCGTTCGCAGACTTAGAAAAGTCTCGCAGTGATGTGATTCAATTGTTACGCCTTGAGATTGTATGTAGGGTGTCGAAAATAATCGTAATAGTATAATAGTGTCGCACCCCGATATTTCCATGTTTTACCGATGGGGGAGTATCGTGACGTAGTTGATATCATCATAGTCAAACAACACAAATATAAATGCACAGCGGAAGCAAAAGATAGATTCGTTTCAACTTTAATAAATTGTAATATTAAGTATCACAGGTAGTTGAAACAGATCCACAGGCGGATCTGTATAAAAAGGAAACATTGTTCAATAGTTCTATGGCATCCAAGCTTGCGAGACTTATTGTGGACGCTAGGAGAAAGCCAGTCTAGTTCGCGTAGTACCTGCACTTAACCTTTTTGGAAAAATACATCAGTTTACACTGGTAAATACAATCAACTGACTCATTTTTTAAAAAAGTTTACTCAAATTGATTTGAATGCACGTGGCACAAAACTCTTTATAACTTGGGATAATTATTTATATATAAACTTGTAAAAGAATTACATGTTTCTTATGCGTTCAGTAGCCCGGTTCGTGCCGGGTTAAAGATCAATAGACACACCACATTATTTATTTAGGCACTGACGGGTGTACGCCTACACCCCGTGCTTAGGTCGTGGCCATTTCGTAAAATGATGCCAAGGATATCCGGGACATGGTCATTAACCCCCCAAAGGCGTTTAAGCAACAAAACATATTTTTAAACGGGTCATCTCGATAATACTTAACCTCCAATCGATTAAGGTCGAATGCCCGACCAAGCGGTATTTTATATACCGTACCCCAAGCCCGTATAAGGGAAAATAAGTTAAAAGTATTTACCTCTGCAAGTAATAATCACAACAAGCAAATGCACGTAGCTTTTACCGTGTCTCCTATTCTGGAACGAAGGTTTATAATAACCTATTAGAATCCTAACGGGTCTTTAATTAAGCCAAAACTTAGACCGGTTAGTTTTAAAGGAAGTTACGGTTCGAACGCATGATTAAGCGAAGACCGGAATAGAATGTCATTTAGACCCGACAAGTTTGAAGGCTTGTATAGTATGGGTAAACTAAACACATTCTGGATTTTGAGATAAAAATGAAAAGGTTTGATCCGTTTCGGCTAATTTATGCAAACTAGTTACATAAACCGCACCGAACGTGAATAACGCATAACGGGTAACCGAATGAGTCACTAACAGGTTTCCTAGGTTAATATGCATTAAATATGTTGTGATATCAGTAGGATACCTCCCATTATGCCCAAAACGAGTTTAATCTTAATTTAAGCCCCGTAGGGGTATTTTGGTCATTTTAAAGATTATAAAAGAGATTAATTAGAATTCTGAGACTCGGGTCTGAAATAATCAGTAAAACAACTTGATTAAATAGGTTATATCAGTTGGTGATAAGTCTTATATGTCAAAATGGTTTTAAACCCATACTATGTGTTTAATATGCGTAAAAAGCCGTTTTAAGCAATTTCCGGGTTTAACAGGAAATCTGAGTTTTCTGATCAGGTTATAAAGTTCAAAATACTTCATTTATCATATAAAATCAGTGGCCAAAGATTTGGTATCAATTGGCTAAGTAAAACTCATTTTATAAGCAAAAGGGTGTAATCGGTAATAACCGAATCAAGGCAATAACTTTAGGTTATGATCAGGTTAAAATAATTAAAAATCTTCAAAAATCCCAAAATATTATATTACATTAGTGGGTAAAAGGTTTGGTGTCAAAAATTGGGTTTAGATAGGCTTTACGCTAATCGTGTCGTTTAATTATTAAAAGGCCTTCTAATTACGCTATTACGCATAACTCCTAATCTAGACCTCCAACTGATGTGAAAATTTTAGGGAGATGTTTATAAATCATTAACAAATATTATTGTCCACTCACATTTCCAAAATTCTCGTTTTAAGGTCAAATGGGCATATTGGTCAACATTAGGCATTAAATGGAAACATCAGACAATCAACGAGTCAAGTAGTATAAACGCAGAGGGTTATACTATCATACTAGCTGATCCTAACGGAACTCTAGGGCATTTCTAAATCCATCTAAATCGGGTCAGAACTGAAGTCAAAGCAAAAGTCAAAGTTTTGCGACTTTCGGTTCCGAACCGAGCCTAAACAGAAAATTGTCGGATCAAACAAGCTTAGACCAGTTCTTGTACTAATTAACAAGTTATATGAGTGATAAAATAGGTTACAGGTCTTCTACATTGCTAATTAGGTGTTAATTCGAAAAATATATAAACACGAAAACCGGATCTTTCAGTGATATCAAACAACACCAAGTTTGTGCGGAATCCAAACTTGATGTGATTCAAGAATAAACACGAAAAATACGAAATACGAAGAACACAACGAATCACCTTTAAACACTTGCACACGATTCTATTACTATCAACTAGCAAAACCGTCTAGTACAAGTGCTCACAAACAATCGCCTTCCTCTAGCTCTCTCTAGGAATTCTGTAACAATGAGGTTCCAAGAGGTTCAAACCTAAAAACAAGTTAGAAACTTGTTTTTATACTAACTCAAGCCCACTTCCCTACATGGGCTCCCCTTGGGCCTGCTTGGCCCACATGGCCTAAAGCTTGGCCCAAGTGACCTATAAAGGTCCAAAACCTAATATAAACTAACCCAGTAAAGCCTAGTTCGTAACCATGGCCCGTTGTATTAATTTGATGCGTCAGTCTCACACTTTAGGGCCTAACAATCTCCCCCTAGACTGATGCCATCAAATTGTCTTCAAAGCATGAATTCAGCAACGTCTTCAACGAAGTCTATGGTTGTCGCTATGCTGCAGATGTTGTGGAAGTTCTTGACTTCTGAACTCTCAGTACTGGGTCTCTTTCTTCAGCTCTTGTGGTTAGCTTCATACTAGGATCACGATCAGCATTTGCTTGAAAATCTTGTCAAAAAGAATGCGAGAGGAGGATTCTCAACAAATCTTTTCTTCTTCAATCTTTGTCTTTCAAGCAGGTTCACGGTACTTCTTCAAATGCACTATCACTGTCAGACAGCAATTCATATCCGATTCTTCTGACTCAGGTACATCTTGTTGTTGAGCTGCTTCAGGCTTCTTCAGCAACTAACAGCATCTTAGTCTTCATCTACCCCTGTTCTTGATTGAAACCAAGTTCTGCACATGCTCACAAACTCATAATCAAACATTTCTTATGCAACAGGGAAAGTACCATATGAACACTAGGTACATCCAAGTACTTGTACTCGGATTTCACAATTTAAACTCTTTCAACTTTTGATGATCAGCCAAATCTTCAAGAACGGTTACATTTTTAATTTTAAGAAAAACAAATAAACACACTATTTTTATATTTTTGAATTATTCAATTTTTGAATTTTTTTTAAAGAACTAAAAACAAACAAGAACTCAAAATATAAACAACTACCATAATATACAATTACAATTGCAATGGGATCAAAATTCGTTCTCAGGCAGACTAAGGAACACTTTTCAGTACGAGCCTAATCAAACTGGTCTATGCGATTGTCAATATATTTGTCCACTTAAACTTTAACGCTCAACTTTCAATTTTTCAACTTCGTGATATGCTTTAGGTAATATTATACTATTATACCCGTGTGTCCCATTCCAAGGCATACCCCTGCGATCAAGGTAAGCACAACGATTCATCGTAGCAGGTGAGTATACTGATGTCATCCTTTAAGATATCCTGACTGTATCTAGGTCTACATATAATCTGTTTTATCATATTTTGATTTCTTAACAATGAACACCCAAATAAATGCTAATCAAATCCTGGAAATATAAACAGCACACTCTATCATGCAAGTATCTTCCCTACCACATATTTCACAAGTCCAATCCAGATTTCTGAAATCTTAACTGGGAATAGATTGAGAAGAGAACAGAATAGATCTTTTGCAGAGATGGTATAATATACAGATCAAATGAGTTTTTCTCAGTTTGATATAGGTTTCTTGGGTTTCTTTTGGGCACTTGAGGGCCTCTTTCGGGTGTATTAGATCTATAGCGCGACAACGTACAGCTAGGTCAGCATGTATCTGGATGCAACAGAAGCTGTCGTTGCCTAGCACCTCCAGGTCAGCATATATCTGGATGCAGCAGAGGAGGTACACGACTTTTTTCAGAGAAGATTTCAGAATCAGATCAAAATTGTGTGTATCGGGACAACATACAGACATTCAAATAGAAATGAGCTAATTCCAAGTGACTTTCTTTCCTGGATTCATGTACAATTTTAGTTCTGAACAGAAGGACAGCCAAGATATCACCGGATGATTTAACAATATAAAGACCCGAAACCTCAGATGTTGGCTATCTATCAACACAAGATTTAAGACCATAAAATCATACACCGTTGGTATGTTACCCACATGGTACATAGTTCGTTATGTTTATAACACTTAGTATCTTTTATCATTTTGAGCGTCAAGCCTATCAACATATCGCAGTAGATCCTAGTCTTTTCAGCTATGGCACCTTATATGTGTTAGTCAAACCCTTTAACACGAACATTTATTTCACTTCCCATATCATGCAATTTTTCTTTTTGGCTTTTTCATTTTTCAAATGTTTTTGTATTTTTCTCATTTTCTCATTTTTCTCCCCCTAAACTCTATATCTATCTATATGTCCCTCCCCCCCCTAAATTTGTGCATAAATCTTGTATTTTTGCGCAAATTTACCATTTACTAGAGAAAGGACACTTTATATACAAAATAATGAACTAAGAAAGAGAGAAAATATTTTTGCTTAACCGTTCTGTCATCAGATTGAAAACTAATCAAATTCAATTCAAAGTACTGAATTTAAACGATATCTTTTGCTGATCTTTTCTTACTTCTCTAATCTCCTCCAAAGGAAACATATCATCTGTAAAAAAAAATTGAACTTTTTGCAACAGTGAAATGTTACCCGTTTTTATCTCTGGAACAACCGCTATCAACATTCCAGAGATTGTCAACATCTCCTCCTTAGTTGTTCCTGAAAAATAAGGAGATTAGTAAGACATGGGTACCCACGCCATCGTGGTCCTGGGTTTACCTGAAGCATCAAAATAAGGCACTTCTTTCAAACACAAGTCCCCTTTAATTTCAAGGATTGGAGACGTTGCTGCTTTAGATTTGGGTTTCCAAATCTGTTTCGGTTTAACAAGCATGTTTGTTGCCGTCGGTTGAGCAACTTTAACTGTTTCAGGTTTGTTAGTTTTAGAAAAACATTTTTGTTCCTGAGCAGCCTTCCGTTTGTTTTTAGCAACATTCCAATCCCCATCAGAAGGTTTAACCTTGGGATTCACATTCTTCATTGCCTTAGGTGAAGATACCTTCATTGGCTTAGAATGATTGTTATCCTTTGATGTAACCCTCTGATTTTGCATATAGTAGGGTACGTAGGGATGCCTTGTGTAGTTTCTAGCAATATGACCCGCAATGCCACAGTTGTAGCAAGTTTGTCTTTTCATCGAAAAGACGTTTTGAGCAGCTTGATTCGCTCTAGCAGGTCCTGAAGGACAAACCGGTCCTTTTTGCGTTGGATGCGCCTGCACTTTACTTTCAGACGAAGACGAATTTGGGTGCTTATATTTGCTGTTTGTAGAACTCTTGTTGCTATGAGCATCATTCTTCGTCTTTTCTTCCTGATTGGATCTTTCATTCACCTTGTCACGAGCCTTATGAGATCGTGATTGCACTTGATGAGCAGACTTCGTATAGCCCCGACTTTGATCTGCTCGTTTTGGCTCATTTCGCTTGTTGTGAACCGGCTCACAAACATCAGCACAAGAGCGTGTATTGGCATTTTGTTGCACATTTGGACGATGAACACAATTTCTAGCAATGTGTCCAGGAATTCCACAGTTGAAACATGTTTGTCGCTTCAATGTATGGAGATTCGAAGAGCTAGCAGCAGTAGCTGATCTGATTGGTTTAGATGAACGAGCTTGCTTTGATTGCTTTGCATGTGTTCCATGTGCCTTTTCTGAGTTCTTATGTACCTGTTGATCAGAACTAGCACAAGTATGAGATTCAGACGGATGATGTTTTTCGTATTTTACAATTTTATCATGATCATTTTGAACAGACGATTTAGTTTCTGTTTTAACTTTAATTTCAGAAACATTTGTCTGTGACTGTTCATTTATTTCAACTCCTTTTTCTTCTTTTACAAAATCAGGTTCAGTTTTAATTTCAGAAGATGAAGTTTCATCAACACGTGTTTCGTCAACACATGTATCATGTGAATCTACTTGAGGTCTGCTTTCAGTCACGGTTTCCAATGTGGTCCCACTAGATTCAACATTAGGGACGTCCACTGAGGCATATTCAGAAGAAGAATCAGGACATTCTTGATTTTCTTGGGAAGAAGTTTCAGTGGTTTCACTGAATGTATCCTGAGGGACCTCACCTGTAACGCTATCATCAACTGAAGAATTAGAAACATCACAATCACGTGCATTAACTGAAAAACAATCATCACCACACTTATTGTTCAAAGATTCAACACAAACATCATCAGTTTTGCCCCAAACATCAGGCTCACTTGACGAAACATAAGCAGAAAACGATTCAAACAAAGATCTACTAAAAGCAATATCAGATTCAGTTTGTTCAAAATAATTTTCAGAAATATTAGAATGAACAACTGGTTCACTCCCAAGAACATCTCCACACTTTACTTCAGATACTCTATCTGCACATGAAGACGAAGTGTTAGGATCAATTGAGCCTTTAGAAACAAAATTTATTGGAGCCGACTTCTGTTTCTCAATTGGTCTGTCATTAAATGATGACTTATTGTTTTTGGGACCATAAGTCATTTTACTTTCATTCATCATCTCCTCCTCAGTCATGGGTAAATAAGTATAATTGTCATTATAGGGAGGAGGAGCCTGATTAAAACCCAAACCACGCCCTTTCTTTTCCTTGTATGCGATCTGTTGATCACACAAGTTTTTGACTAATTTGCTGGAAGAATCAAATTTCTTAATATTAAGCTCATTTATTTTATATCTATCTCTGATATCTTCCAGTTCCTTAGTCACAGCGCACAGTTTCTCCTGAACATAGAAGAGTTGAGTTGATTTCACACTTACATCATCCTTGAGTTTGACGATGTCTTTTCGCTGAGCTTCAATCTTTTCTTTATAAAGTTTTTCGTTTTTTGATAAAGTAAAGTTTTTATTTTTTATGTCGTTGTAGTCTTGAATCAACTCAGCGTTGTGTAACCGATATGCCTCATTTCTTTCTCTACACTCAGGAGTGCAAAAGACAGAAAGTATCTCTTCACGATCACGAGTAACTTCTTGAGCCAGGGGTTTGTTAAACATAAATACTGAATTTTGTGTGGATGAGCAAATAGCAGCAGATGTGTTGCCTTGAGTAGATTGCTTGTCAGCATTGTCATATGATTTGATGAGTGAGATTAGCTCATCTGACTTCATTTTGTAACAGCCGCAGTCGGTTGTCACTAATATCTGATTAACATTGCGAAACCAACTACAGTTCGCCTGATCTGGAATCCCTTTTATAGCATCCAGAAGGTTTCTGTTGCTCATGCGAGTAGACACCACCATCTCTGCTTTCTCCATTTTAGAGAGCAATTCAGCAAACCGGCCTGTAAGTGCTTCTATAGATTCACCGTATGACTATCTGAATCCTTGGAGTTCCTGCTCAAGCACCTCTCTCTTAGAAGACATTTTTAAGATGTGATCCCCCAAAAATGTGCGTTTTTTTTAACTATTTCCTCAAAACAAGCCCAAACCGAGAACCTGTGTACTTGCTAACTCAAACCCTTTGCAGCCGGATGATCCCGCTTTCTGAACCGCACCTCAAAACCTGTCAAACTTTTCACACCCAAACAAACTTTTTCTCCCCTTTTTTTAATAATTTAAACAAACTTTTTTTTAATAGTTTATAAAAGTATACTTATTATTATTATTAATTATTTAATATCAATTAAAAGAAACCACAGATTGTCGTCTTCTTCTTCAATCGAACCCAGCAAAACCCTAAATAAGGTCCAGCCGTCACACCCTTATCTTTTCCGTTCCCAGCAACAGACCAAAACCAAAGTGATGTCAGGTGGTAGTTGCAGGTCCAACGACAATGTTTGATGGAGAAGATGACCGGAGGTGTAAGTTAATGATGATGGAGAGGGAGGTGACAGCGAAGGTGACCGTGATCGGACGTTGAAGTGGAGGTGGTGTGAGGAAGACGACCGGGTTATGGATAGTTGATAGACGACTGGAGATGGAGAGTTGCTGGTTTCCGGTGATTGGAGTTGATGCGATGGTGGTGATGAAGTGGTGAACAGAGAAGACGATGTCGAGACCGAGGATGATGATGACTCGAGATCTCGGTTGCGACTCGGAACCGTGGTTGCGACTCGAGATTGAAAATTGATGAGTCGAGACCGTGAAAAAATTGATGACTCGAGACCAAATTTTTGAAGACTCGAGACCTCAGTCGAGACAGTGGTTGCGACTCGAGACCGACACTCGAAATGATGGTTGAAGGTTGCGACTCGAGACAGCTGGGGAAGAAGATGACTCGAGACCTTGAAAGCAGACGATGTGAGTCGAGACCGCTGAGTTCAAACTGTGATGACTCGAGATCGTGAAACGGTGAAGAGTCGAGACCTCTGTTTCCTTAAAAATTGCACTTGAAAACAGTTATCACTTGAAATCTTCTGACTCGAAACCTGTGAAAGGTCCTTTACACGTATTTGATCAAGGAAGTTGAAAAGTATTTTGAATTTCCTTTTTTTTAATAAGGAAACAAATAAGTAAACTAATCAACCAGATTTTTCGAAAATGTTGGGATTGATTAAATCCTATTTCAAACTTATCAAAAATTTCAAATCTTAACAACCTCAAAAAAAATCAAAACACCAAAATATAGTGACTTTTTGATAAAATTTCGATGAACACTACGAAGAACGCGATGAATGTTCTTGATGATTTTCAACAAAAATTTCAAAATCTTGAATCTTTGATATCACACCGAGCCTAGAAACAGGTTCTAATGGCTCTGATACCACTTGTAAGTCCCGAAAACCGGATCTTTCAGTGATATCAAACAACACCAAGTTTGTGCGGAATCCAAACTTGATGCGATTCAAGAATAAACACGAAAAATACGAAATACGAAGAACATAACGAATCACATTTAAACACTTGCACACGATTCTATTACTATCAACTAGCAAAACCGTCTAGTACAAGTGCTCACAAACAATCGCCTTCCTCTAGCTCTCTCTAGGAATTCTGTAACAATGAGGTTCCAAGAGGTTCAAACCTAAAAACAAGTTAGGAACTTGTTTTTATACTAACTCAAGCCCACTTCCCTACATGGGCTCCCCTTGGGCCTGCTTGGCCCACATGGCCTAAAGCTTGGCCCAAGTGACCTATAAAGGTCCAAAACCTAATATAAACTAACCCAGTAAAGCCCAGTTCGTAACCATGGCCCGTTGTATTAATTTGATGCGTCAGTCTCACACTTTAGGGCCTAACAGTTCTTATACTAATTAACAAGTTATATGAGTGATAAAATAGGTTACACGTCTTCTACATTGCGAATTAGGTGTTAATTCGAAAAATATAGCTCTGTTGACTTTTTCGGATTAAGTTTGACCCGACATTTGAACTAGTTAGAGCGGGAATTAGAGGGTGCCCTTTTAAGGGTTTAATGCCCACATAATTACCAACTTATAACAACTTTCAATTTGGCTAAACACCGAACCATTATTAATTAATCGATAAGTCAAACCTTAATTACGACGGTTTGACTTTAAGCTAATTAACTAAGTAAACACGATTAAGGAAGGTCAAGGGAACTTACCAAGGTCCTATGCACGACTAGTGATGCTTAGGGAATGGCCTTGAGCTCCAGAAATGATCAGAAGTTGAGTTTGGAATGAATGATCAAAGTTGCAACAATGTGGTCTTTATATAGTGACCTTGATTGCTTGTGATCATGACAAACAACTCTAGGATTGATCCCTGATCAATAACAAGTGTCCCTAGTGCCTAAGAACTAGTTTGTGTTGCACATGGAAGTGAAAAATGGCAATATAAGTCGGTTAACTCGTTTTAACAGCCAGCTGTCAATTTTCTGCTACTGGGGATGTCTTACGGACCGTAAGCTGAGGGTCTTGCGGTCCGTAAGACCTCTTACGGACCGTAAGACCAAGTCTTTGCGGTCCGTAAGCCTTTACCAGAAGGCAAAAATTTGTGACCTTTCAAGCTTCGAACAGGCAACTAGATATTATGAATTTTGGGCCTTTATTATCAGTATGGGCCACTTGATCATGCCTTGAACAGTTTAGACCACCTTGATATGTTTTAAAGTTTCCTTGGATTCTTTTAAAATGGCCATAAACGAAGGTTGTCGTGCACATCCTCATAGGATCCCATTCTTTCAATTTGGATCAATCATTGTTAGCATTAACTGGATTAGGATGCTTATCAGATGTTTATAACACGGGTTAAGGGTTGGGATTTATACATAGGTCGCTCAGAGGTATGTATTAACATGTCGACGCTTTTAACCCCTCGTATACGAATTTTATCATAACTTTCTCATATGATAACGAAACTTTGTGAAATTTTTATCATGCATTCTTGTGAGCATAATTAATCATTACAAAGCTTCGGGTTTGCTAAAAGGGCCACTCAGAGGTATGCTTTAAACATGTTGACACATTTAACCCCTGTAGTTTGTAATCTCTCACTTTCTTTCACAATTAGCTTCGTATGATTCATGATTTATTCGTTTAAGGGTATAAACACCATGTAGGGTTATTGTAAAGTATATTCATCCATTGTTGACATTTTGAACACTTATATTCACATACTTTCCTTGTTTGTCAACTTTAGCCCTTCTAAGGAAATCCTTTACACGTTTTAAGCCCGTGACACGTGTCGATATAATATTGGACATGAAATTTCGAGGTATCACATCCTCACCCCCTTAAAAGAAATCTCGACCTCGAGATTTACTGAAATAAATGAGGGTACTTTTCTTTCATTGTGGACTCTACCTCCCACGTATACTCGGGACCTCTACGGGCGTCCCATTTCACTTTTACAATCGGTACATGCTTCCTTCGAAGCTTCTTAACCCGTCGATCCTCGATCGATACAGGCTTTTCAACAAACTTCAAGCTCTCATCGATGTGCACATCTGTATGTGGTATGACTAGCGATTCTTCAGCTAGACATTTCTTCAGATTGCAGATGTGGAATACGTTATGAATACCACTGAGCTCTTCAGGTAAGTTTAACTTATAAGCAATAGATCCGACACATTCGATGATCTCGAATGGTCCTATGTACCTCGGGCTTAACTTCCCTTTCTTACCAAATCGCATTACCCCTATCCAGGGTGATACTTTAAGTAGAACTTTATCACCAACCTTAAACTTTAGAGGTTTACGCCTTAGGTCCGCGTAGCTTTTCTGCCTATCCCTGGCAGCCTTGAGACGATCGCGTATTTGCACAATCTTATCTGTCATCTCCAGGACTATTTTAGGTCCTGTCAGTTGGACATCTCCAACTTCTGCCCAACATACGGGCGTTCTGCACTTCCTACCGTACAAGGCCTCGAAAGGCGCAACCTTAATGTTGGTATGATAGCTATTGTTATTGGAGAACTCGACTAATGGCAGGTGGTTATCCCAACTACCACCCAAGTCAATCACACATGCTCAAAGCATGTCTTCCAAAGTTTGGATTGTACGCTCACTTTGTCCGTCAGTCTGAGGGTGGTAAGCCGTACTGAAATTTAAGCGCGTGCCCAAAGATTGTTGGAAACTTTTCCAAAAATGTGACGTGTATCTAGTATCCCTGTCAGAGATAATGAACACTGGTACGCCATGTAGAGATACAATCTTATCTACGTACAATTGGGCTAACATGTCAGAGCTATAGGTCTCCTTAATGGGTAGGAAATGTGCTGACTTAGTCAGTCTATCTACTATCACCCATATGGTGTCATTTCCTTTCTTTGTCTTTGGCAACTTGGTGATGAAATCCATTGTCACCATTTCCCACTTCCATGTGGAAAGCTCAGGCTGTTGTAGCAAACCTGACGGCTTCTGATGTTCAGCTTTGACCTGCGCACACGTCAAACATTTAGCTACATAGGTAGCTATAGACTTTTTCAAGCCTACCCACCAAAAGTTTGCTTTCAGATCCTGGTACATCTTGTCAGCTCCAGGATGAACGAAATATTTAGAACTATGGGCTTCCTGGAGGATAATATCCCGAAGCCCTCCATAAACTGGAACCCATATTCGTCCATTCAACCTTAGGATTCTGTCCTTGCCATAGGATAATTGTTCTTCAGTTACTCCTAGCTTTTCATTAGGATAGTTAGCTTCCAGCACAGCTTCCTTCTGCACAGCTAACAACCTTTCATTCAAACCGTTCTTTATCTCAATGCTCTTGGCATTGATTCTTATAGGCTTCACTCTTTCCTTGCGACTCAGGGCGTCGGCGACTACATTCGCCTTGCCGGGATGGTATCTTATCTCACAATCATAATCATTCAAAGTTTCCATCCAACGTCGTTGCCTCATGTTTAGGTCCTTCTAATTAAACAGGTGTTGAAGGCTCTTGTGATCAGAATAGATCACACACTTGGTACCGTATAAATAGTGCCTCCAAAGTTTTAGTGCAAATACCACGGAACCCAACTCAAAGTCATGGGTGGTGTAATTCTTTTCATGCACCTTTAACTGACGTGAAGCATAGGCAATAACTTTGCCTTTCTGCATAAGCACACATCCCATCCCGGTGTGTGAAGCATCACAATATACCACAAACTCTTCTATTCCATCAGGCAATGTCAACACAGGTGCATTGCTCAACTTCTGCTTAAGGATATCAAAGGATTCTTGTTGCTTCGGACCCCAATCAAACTTAATATTCTTCCTAGTCAAAGAAGTTAGGGGTGCAGCAATCCTTGAAAAATTTTCAATAAAACGCTTGTAATATCCTGCTAATCCCAAGAAACTGCGAATCTTTGTGGGCGTCTTCGGCTCTTGCCAATTCATGACAGCTTCAGCCTTAGCGGGATCTACCTGAATTCCGCGTTCGCTAACCACATGTCCAAGAAATTGGACTTCACCAAGCCAAAATTCACATTTAGAGAATTTGGCATAGAGCTTTTCTCAATGAAGCAGTTTCAGGATGCAATGGAGGTGCTTCTCATGGTCAGCTTGATTCTTCGAGTAAATAAGAATATCATCGATGAAGACGATGACAAATTTACCCATGTAGGGCTTGCAGACGCGGTTCATGAGATCCATGAATGCGGCTGGTGCATTAGTGAGTCCAAAAGGCATCACTAAGAATTCGTAGTGACCATAACGAGTCCTAAATGCAGTCTTATGTACATCTTCATCCTTGACCTTCAGTTGATGATATCCCGACCTTAAGTCAATCTTGGAAAAGTAACTCGCTCCTTGAAGTTGATCGAAAAAGTCGTCGATTCTGGGCAATGGATACCGATTCTTAAAAGTAACTTTGTTAAGTTCTCGATAATCGATGCACAGACGCGTCGATCCATCATTTTTCTTCACAAACAGGATTGGTGCTCCCCAAGGAGATGAGCTAGGTCTAATAAATCCCTTTGCCAACAAATCATCCAGTTAAGTTCTCAACTCTTTCATCTCCGTTGGTGCCAATCTGTAAGGTGCTCTTGCAACAGGTGCTGCTCCAGGAATAATGTCAATCCTGAACTCCACTTGCCTATCTGGGGGTAAACCAGGTAGTTCTTCAGGGAATACTTCTGGATATTCAGAGATAATGGGTATGTCTTCGATCTTAGGCTTTGGTTCATCAATAGTTACTTGTGCCATGTAGATAACACAACCCTTCGTCGAACACCTTGATGCCTTGAGCACGGACACTTGCTCAGGCCTTCCGTACTTAGTATCTCCTTGGATTGTCAAATGCTCGCCATGAGGAGTTCTGACAACCACTTGCTTCTTAGCACAAACGATCTGGGCTTGGTTGCGAGACAACCAATCCATGCCTATTACTACATCGAAACCGGCTAATTTCAAAGGAAGTAAAGACAATGGAAAAGAATGGTTCCTAATGGATATAACGCATCCATCTAACACGGTTGATGCGGTTTCTATGGTTCCATCAGCTAATTCCACCTCATATTTCACACTTAAGGTTTTAAAAGGTAATTTCATCAATTCACAAAACTTATTATCTACGAAAGACTTATCAGCGCCTGAATCAAAAAGTACTCTTGCATAAACATCATTTATGAGGAAGGTACCTGTGATCACATTGTCGTCCTGGACGGCTTCCTTTGCATCCATCCGGAAGACCCTTGCATTGGTCTTTTTCCCATCCTCAGTCTTCTTTGCAAGTTTTGGGCAGTTTGACTTGATATGCCCTTTTTCATTGCAGCTATAGCACGTAGCATCTTTGATTTTCTTACAGTCCAGGGTCTTGTGCTCAGAAGACTTGCAAATCCCACATGCCCTTGGCTGTTGCTGGGATTTTGACTCATATCTGCACTTCCCGAAGTGACTTCTCTTGCAGATCTTACACTTGGGCTTATCTCCAGATTGATGCCCATCCTTCTTAGATCCAGACCCCTTCTTGTGGTCATTGTTTCCCCGGAGCTTTTTGTCTGACCTTCGTGAATTGACATCATCACGCTTCCTTTTCTCGGCATCCGTGTTCCTCAGCGATCTCTGCCTGACCGCGTCTAGTGTGAGGGACATGGATATATCAGCTACAGACCTGAATGTAGCTGGCCGAGAGGCTTTTACACTTGCCTTAATCTCTGGGGCTAAACCCCCAATGAAACGAGCTATTCTTTTGGGTTCCGGGGTCACAAGGTAAGGAACCAACCTTGACATTGTATTAAAGCTCGTAAGGTAAGCTTGGCAATCCAGATTTTTCATTACCAATGACAGAAAATCCGACTCAATCTTATCAACCTCATGCTGAGGACACTAGTTCTCCTTGATCAATGACACAAACTATTCCCAAGTCATATTGTACAATGGGATTTTCCCTATAGCTTGGATCAAAGACCTCCACCAAGCTAATGCCTCCCCCTTGAATGACTGAGACACGAACTTTACCACATCCTTATCAGCGCACCCGCTGATATCAACCACGATGTCCATCTCATCCAACCATGTCATGCAGTCTATAGCTCCTTTTTCCCCAGTGAAATCCATGGGTTTGCAGGAAACAAAATACTTGTAGGAGCAACCCTTATCACGGGGTCCTTGATTCAGTACGATCCTTTGAGATGGGACACTTTACTGATTAGAAGAGTGACGATCGTCATCATCTTTCTTTGGCTCTTCCTTATTGGAGGGTGGCTTGTTGTGAGCCTCAGAATGAGTCTTAGGCTTGGAATGCGGTGCGGATAGGGTCCTACTTCGAGTCCCGATATATTCATTATACTGCCGCTCTATTGCTTTTGTAACAGCATTGTCTATTAATGCTTGCAATTCTGCACCCGCTATGTTAATTCGGGTATTATCATGATCCTCCCTTGGGTGACTGTTGATCTCATCCGAGTCAGCCATGTAGTTAGAACTGTTACATAAGATATGGACAATAATTTACTTGGGAGTTTATTATGGAATTGTCTTTTATGGCAATTCATTAACCATGGTAAACACAGACCATATTTGGTTAATTTGTTAGTCATATTAACTTAGGACTTTTATTATAATTTATCCTAATTATAAAACAATAGCAGTATTATTAGTAGCACAAAAGGCCTAGTCACAGGGACATTTTTAAATTATAAGCCATGATTTCAGAGAATCAAGGCATGAAGGTTTGAACATAGTTCTTTACCTTTTTCTGACAGGGAGTCGTAGACTACTACTGTATTTTTGTCTTACATGACAATGAGTATGGCCCGTAGGCACTACATTACTAATGGATGGTCAACATATGATCATCTTAATTGATGATTTAAATCCATGATCTGTAGATCATCAGGTTAGGTTAGTAATCTTTTGAAGAATCCTATTATAAGAATGACGTGTGTGATTGTAACGAATCACATCTGCCAGGAGCGTTAACATGTTTTCAGATGTTAACAGGGATTTGAATCTTTTAAACAGGTCTTGCCATCTTGGCCAAGTCTTATAATGACATGCAAGCTAGGTTATACCTTTAAGATTCTTATTTAATAATTAATAGGCAGATTATTTTAAAAGGAATGATTTTTTTTAATTTATTTATTTCATATATTTATGTATATAATGACAAAAATGAAATTCATAAACTTAGCATTTCCATTAAATATCAAAAGGAGTACACATTGCCCTAAACGGGACTTTTAACAGAACAACTTACCCACGCAGGTGCTAAACCGAGATACAAGTCCACGCAGGGACTAATTACTAAAATAGAAGTCCACGCAGGGACTAAAAAGACAAGTCCACCCAGGGACTAAGGGAAGACAAGTCCACGCAGGGACCAAGTACATAGATGAATGTCCACGCAGGGACTTGATTGAATTAAGTAGATACAACAATATATATAGGAATTCAATGATCCCTCTTCTTCTTTCCTTTTAATAGGCTTGCTAAGCCCTTGAGAAATCCTCTGTTGTTCCTACGTTCTTTTTGAAATTCATGTTCCACCCGACTTAGTCTTTGGAGGATTTCCTCCTGTTCCGGTGGGGAAAATCGTGGTGGCTGCTACTGCTGTCGAATCGGAGTTCGAGCAGGTATTTGATACCCATGAGCTGGATATCTCACTCCCCAAGGGGCTCTATATGGTCCTTCGGGATGAAGGGCGTTGTAGTTTGCCGCTACAAGGTACGGGTCGGCTTCAGCATAGTTATAATGAGTGTGAGCCGGCTGCTCAAACAGATTGTACGCCGTTGAACCGGCGTACGTAGGAATCGGGTTATCAAAACCCAATGGTGGCGGTGGTGGTGCAACTGGTGCAGAATTCACCTCTGGAATTGGGTTTGAGGGCCCACCCATTTGTGGGTCTTCATGCAGTGGCGGGTAGTGACTGCCACTGGAGTGTTGAGGGGTGCTAAAGTGGAAACCCCCTCCTCGCGCGGATATTCGTGCGCCTGTTCTCCTACGCCTTGGTGGTTCTGGAGGTGCTTGATGAACTGGCGGCGGTGGAGGTGGTGGCGTGACTGCCACGAAACGCGAATCCTCGGAGGGATCCTGCTGCTGCTGCTATGGGTTATGAGAGGGTGTAAAATACCACTCATACTGGTTAAACCTCGCTTGGTAACTGTCTGGACCACCGTAGGGTGATCCGTGAAAGGATGATCCATCAGAGATCTCGATGGGATGGTTGGGGGTCCGGTCGCAGGCTCGACGGGATCCGTGTCCTCGTCCATGTCCATTGCATGGTCTCCTGAGAAGTCGTCTTCAAGTCCTAGTGGGTTAAAACCCACTGGTTCTTTAATATAGTTTGTCGGGTTGAACCGGCCCTGAAAGACAGGAGTGGGGTCACCAAATGAACGGTGCGAAACGGACCGCTGCAACGGCAAGAAGGAATGGCGGGAGTCTTCAGGCTCGTTTTCTGAGTGCGGCCCAAAGGAGTGACGATAGGGAGGCGTTGAGCTGTGTGAGACAGACCGTCTAGCGGGCTCCAAATGGTTTCTCCAGTTTCCCTGAGGATCGGCACTCATAGTAGTAGAAGGAGTTCGTCGGTGTGAAGGCCCAACTTCGTGATCGTTGGGGGCGTGGATTGGCCCCTTGCCTCGTCCTCCTCTTCGGAATCTTGGTGGCATCTTTCCTGTCAAACAAATGAAAGAACAACAAACAATAAAGGACAAAATAAAATAAATTGGGAATCGTCCTAAGTTCTTGTCTAGACTCAAGTATGTGCACTTGTGTCATTGAGATCAAACACAAAAGGCTAGTGTTTAATTCACTCAATGCTGGCTCTGATACCAACCTGTCACACCTCGATATTTCCATGTTTTACCGGTGGGCCCGGTGGGGGAGTATCGTGACGTAGTTGATATCATCATAGTCAAACAACACAATTATAAATGCACAGCGGAAGCAAAAGATAGATTCGTTTCAACTTTAATAAATTGTAATATTAAGTATCACAAGTAGTTGAAACAGATCCACAGGCGGATCTGTATAAAAGGAAACATTGTTCAACAGTTCTATGGCATCCAAGCTTGCGAGACTTATTGTGGACGCTAGGAGAAAGCCAGCCTAGTTCGCGTAGTACCTGCACTTAACCTTTTTGGGAAAATACGTCCGTTTACACTGGTAAATACAATCAACTGACTCATTTTTTTAAAAGTTTACTAAAATTGATTTGAATGCACGTGGCACAAAACTCTTTATAACTTGGGATAATTATTTATATACAAATTTGTAAAAGAATTACATGTTTCTTATGCGTTCAGTAGCCCGGTTCGTGCCGGGTTAAAGATCAATAGACACACCACATTATTTATTTAGGCACTGACGGGTGTACGCCTACACCCCGTGCTTAGGTCGTGGCCATTTCGTAAAATGATGCCAAGGATATCCGGGACATGGTCATTAACCCCCCAAAGGCGTTAAAGCAACAAAACATATTTTTAAACGGGTCATCTCGATAATACTTAACCACCAATCGATTAAGGTCGAATGCCCGACCAAGCGGTATTTTATATATACCGTACCCCAAGCCCGTATAAGGGAAAATAAGTTAAAAGTATTTACCTTTGCAAGTAATAATCACAACAAGCAAGTGCACGTAGCTTTTACCGGGTCTCCTATTCTGGAACGAAGGTTTATAATAACCTATTAGAATCCTAACGGGTCTTTAATTAAGCCTAAACTTAGACCGGTTAGTTTTAAAGGAAGTTACGGTTCGAACGCATGATTAAGCGAAGACCGGAATAGAATGTGATTTAGACCCGACAAGTTTGAAGGCTTGTATAGTATGGGTAAACTAAACACATTCTGGATTTTGAGATAAAAATGATAAGGTTTGACCCGTTTCGGCTAATTTATGCAAACTAGTTACATAAACCGCACCGAACGCGAATAACGCATAACGGGTAACCGAATGAGTCACTAACAGGTTTCCTAGGTTAATATGCATTAAATATGTTGTGATATCAGTAGGATACCTCCCATTATGCCCAAAACGAGTTTAATCTTAATTTAAGCCTCGTAGGGGTATTTTGGTCATTTTAAAGATTATAAAAGAGATTAATTAGAATTCTGAGACTCGGGTCTGAAATAATCAGTAAAACAAATTAATTAAATAGGTTATATCAGTTGGTGATAAGTCTTATATGTCAAAATGGTTTTAAACCCATACTATGTGTTTAATATGCGTAAAAAGCCGTTTGAAGCAATTTCCGGGTTTAACAGGAAATCTGAGTTTTCTGATCAGGTTATAAAGTTCAAAATACTTCATTTATCATATAAAATCAGTGGCCAAAGATTTGGTATCAATTGGCTAAGTAAAACTCATTTTATAAGCAAAAGGGTGTAATCGGTAATAACCGAATCAAGGCAATAACTTTAGGTTATGATCAGGTTAAAATAATTAAAAATCTTCAAAAATCCCAAAATATTATTTTACATTAGTGGGTAAAAGGTTTGGTGTCAAAAATTGGGCTAATCGTGTCGTTTAATTATTAAAAGGCCTTCTAATTACGCTATTACGCATAACTCCTAATCTAGACCTCCAACTGATGTGAAAATTTTAGGGACATGTTTATAAATCAGTAACAAAAATTATTGTCCTCTCACATTTCCAAAATTCTCGTTTTAAGGTCAAATGGGCATATTGGTCAACATTAGGCATTTAATGGAAACATCGGACAATCAACGAGTCAAGTAGTATAAACGCAGAGGGTTATACTATCATACTAGCTGATCCTAACGGAACTCTAGGGCATTTCAAAATCCATCTAAATCGGGTCAGAACTGAAGTCAAAGCAAAAGTCAAAGTTTTGCGACTTTCGGTTCCGAACCGAGCCTAAACAGAAAATTGTCGGATCAAACAAGCTTAGACCAGTTCTTATACTAATTAACAAGTTATATGAGTGATAAAATAGGTTATACGTCTTCTACATTGCTAATTAGGTGTTAATTCGAAAAATATAGTTTTGTTGACTTTTTCGGATTAAGTTTGACCCGACATTTGAACTAGTTAGAGCGGGAATTAGAGGGTGCCCTTTTAAGGGTTTAATGCCCACATAATTACCAACTTATAACAACTTTCAATTTGGCTAAACACTGAACCATTAGTGATTAATCGATAAGTCAAACCTTAATTACGACGGTTTGACTTTAAGCTAATTAACTAAGTAAACACGATTAAGGAAGGTCAAGGGAACTTACCAAGGTCCTATGCACGACTAGTGATGCTTAGGGAATTGCCTTGAGCTCCAGAAATGATCAGAAGTTGAGTTTAGAATGAATGATCAAAGTTGCAACAATGTGGTCTTTATATAGTGATCTTGATTGCTTGTGATCATGACAAACAACTCTAGGATTGATCCCTGGTCAATAACAAGTGTCCCTAGTGCCTAAGAACTAGTTTGTGTTGCACATGGAAGTGAAAAATGGCAATATAAGTCGGTTAACTCATTTTAACAGGCAGCTGTCAATTTTCTGCTACTGGGGATGTCTTACGGACCATAAGCTGAGGGTCTTGCGGTCCGTAAGACCTCTTACGGACCGTAAGACCAAGTCTTTGCGGTCTGTAAGCCTTTACCATAAGGCAAAAATTTGTGACCTTTCAAGCTTCGAACAGGCAACTAGATATTATGAATTTTGGGCCTCTATTATCAGTATTGGCCACTTGATCATGCCTTGAACAGTTTAGACCACCTTGATATGTTTTAAAGTTTCCTTGGGTTCTTTTAAAATGGCCATAAACGAAGGTTGTCGTGCACATCCTCATAGGATCCCATTCTTTCAATTTGGATCAATCATTGTTAGCATTAACTGGATTAGGATGTTTATCAGATGTTTATAACACAGGTTAAGGGTTGGGATTTATACATAGGTCGCTCAGAGGTATGTATTAACATGTCGACGCTTTTAACCCCTCGTATACGAATTTTATCATAACTTTCTCATATGATAACGAGACTTGGTGAAATTTTTATCATGCATTCTTGTGAGCATAATTAATCATTACAAAGCTTCGGGTTTGCTAAAAGGGCCACTCAGAGGTATGCTTTAAACATGTTGACACATTTAACCCCTGTAGTTTGTAATCTCTCACTTTCTTTCACAATTAGCTTCGTATGATTCATGATTTATTCGTTTAAGGGTATAAACACCACGTAGGGTTATTGTAAAGTATATTCATCCATTGTTGACATTTTGAACCCTTATATTCACATACTTTCCTTGTTTGTCAACTTTAGCCCTTCTAAGGAAATCCTTTACACGTTTTAAGCCCGTGACACGTGTCGATATAATATTGGACATGAAATTTCGAGGTGTCACAAATAGGTCAATAGCGTTCAACTCCACGTGGCACTTTATTCACGAAACTTCGTTAGCGTGATAAAGCACACCTTGCTTGATCCCTACTACTTACATCCCGTGATTTGGTGTCACACGTTGTCGAGACGTTTATGGCACCTTAGAATTTACTACGATCTCCGTGCACTGACCCAAATAATCCCGTGTGCACCCGTGATTAGTCGTTCCTTGCACGTTTATCGTGCCTTATTCTAAGAGTGTAGTGAGGCTAAAACACGTTATATCGTGATATAGTATATAGTTCGTGTGTGTGAAGCTAGTCTAAGTGCGACGACTAGAGAGTGAAAGAGTTAACGTTACACATAGTGGCAACATTGAGTAATAGAGTACGTTCAATACTTAGAAATTAACGTAGAAAATGGTATCATTACAACATCATTCTATGCTTGCTTAACGGTTGATGTTGAAGACTTTTGCTGGTGCTACAGTTACTGTACTCAAATTCGTGGTGCGATGCGGCAGTTGCGAGTGAAGTGACCGTAACAGTTGCAATTGTTGCAACAGCGACAGTCAGCCCCAATTGGATGATGATAAGTACATGAGTAACACTGGGGATGAGCTCCAGTGTAAGCTCATTTTGGAAACACCGGTACTGCTTGGAGAGGCTTCGGTTGCAGCAGTTCGGTTGTTGATGAGTTCGGGCTTGAAATTTTTCGTTTGCGGCTGGGTTTGTCGGTGTCTTCCGATGAGATGTCGTCGTTGGATGATTCGTCTGAGGGCTCGCTTGCAGAATCTTCGGCTGAGTCGTCGGAAGAACCGTCAGTAGCTTCGTCAGAAGAATCACTGGCGGATTCGTCAGGAGAATCATCGGCAGACTCGTCAGAAGAATCGTCGACAGGATCGTCTGAAGAATTAATGACGATTGCTTGATAAGTTTGCTTGACAGGATTCTTGGAGAAAAACCCTTCCATGAGTCGTTTGTTGTTGATTTCTGCGGCTAAGCGGTATGTTTCTTCGATAGTAGCAGGTCTTGCAGCTTCGACAAAGTCGCCCACACACTCAGGCAAGCCGCGAATATACTTCGCGATGGCTTTTCTTGAGGTGTCGACTTGACTTGGGCAAACAATGCCCAACTGTTTGAACCTTGCAGTGTAGCCAGCGTTGTCACCTTCGTCCTGTTTGATTTTCCAAAATTCGTCGTCCAACTTCTGAATCTCGTGGGGAGGGCAATACTCCTTCCTCATGAGCTCTTTCAGCTCATTCCAAGAGAGGGCATAAGCCGCGGAGATCCCACGTTTGTTGCGTTCGGCGGTCCACCAGTCGAGTGCTCGTGATTGAAATACTCCGGTAGCGCAAGTAGTACGGAAACTATCGGGACACCCACTTTGACGAAGGGTAACTTCGATAGAATCGAACCACTGGAGTAGTCGAGTCACACCTCCTTCACCCGTGAATTCCATCGGGTCACAGGCTTTGAAGTGTTTGTAGAGAAAAGCAGATTGCGGCGCTTCAGTCTCGGAGTCTTCCGAGGCTCGAGAGTTGCTGAGAGAGTGCACTTGAGCGGCAATTTGAGGAATGAGCTTGACCACTTCCTTGGTCACAAGTGTGGCAATCCTCTTATCGGCGCTTTGTTTGGCTCTTCTCCTAGTTGTTCGTCTCGATGTAGAGTCGTTGGAAGGCATCTAGACAGAGAGTGATTTGGGATGAGATTCGATCATAATGATTTTTGAGTTTGCGATCAAAACTTGTATCGTGCAATATAAATAGATTTCACATAGGAGCCACATAGGAGACACGACATTCCTAGGTTCTCACACAATGATTTGTTTGTATTTAGATATAGATAGTTGTAGTTTACACTTATACACACACATATCGATGTAGAATATGCGAGGACGCGATGAGAGGTAGTGAGCGAGAGCGTAAACGAGTAATCTGGCATTAGTTTTGTTGCGAACATTCGGTCTTCGTTTTAGATTGCGATGGTTGTGCGAGTTGTGCGTTTTGTAAAACAGGGAGTGAAAATTGATAGATTGTAAAATAAACACATAAAGCGTAACCAAGTTTATTGTACGTAAAACCGGCGAGTCGTAGTCTTAGTAAAATAATTGGAGTGCCTCGGGTGTTTAGGCGTTGACTACCCAAGGTAACTCGACTATATTCAACGAGTTCGTGCACGCGCGTTGACCTAGAAGGCTTCATGCTTCCACTGGGATGCAGCTCATGGCATTTGTCTTCCTATTCATCGCGTGGCTTGAGTCATTGTCATGGTCGAGTCCTTGGTGAGAGCTTTTTGAAAACCATTTTAAAGAGTGGAACGGTTCATTAAGGTACGAGTTTCACCTCTGACTTAACAACCTCGTTCCTAATTGTGGTTATGCTCTTCGAATAAATTCGTGAGTTCCACTATAGTTTGAAATGGAGTCTTTCGTCGAGATGTGGATATCACTCCTAACTCGATGAAAGGTTTCTCATGCTGCGCTGAGTGAGCGATCTCGTCGAGAGTTCTTGGTTTTCACACCTGGTCTCGACTGGATCACTCGGTTTCGTTATGCGAGTATTATCGAAAACATGTGTATTGTGTTGGCCTTAGGAAAGGCTAAGTATCATTCAGGCCTTAGGAAAGGCTCTTCGCGTGAAATTTGTAGTAGGCGGTGTTCACGCGGAGTAGTAGTTTTAGCTACTTCGAATGAGAGTATCAAGTAGGCCCGTACAAACCCCACTGGGTTCGCACGAAGTCAGCCCGTTGGTACTTAGACTATAGACTAGGTCATTGTTAAGACTTCAACCCGGACTAGGTCGAGTCTGGCCTAATTCCCTATAGTTATGGCTCTGATACCAATCTGTCACACCCCAACCGATGGCGGAATCATTGGGGCGCGGCACTAGGCGAATCAGATTGTTCATTAGAATCCATAACAACTATTAGCGACAATATTTAATGCGTTCATTATCCCATACTAATAAACAATTACAGTCACACAAGTTATCACATATTTTGGGTTCTCACGAACAATACAAATCCGACAACCTAGATTTTTGTTAATTCTCTAGACTTCCTAGCTTGATTTGATGTAGTCTGCGTCTAAACCTGCAACATACGTTAAAATAAAGTCAATACAAAAGTATTGGCGAGTATACAGGTTTGATATGTAATAGCATAATAGATTTAAAAGTGCTGCGAATCTCCTACATACATAAACGAGATACACGACATACATACTCACAAAACCGATACTACCAGCTAAGTCCTCGATGCTCGAATACGCGATGGCTAACTTGGCCCCGTCGGGCGCAATAGTACTATACTAGTCATGGTGGGACGTCGCGAGTGTAAGTCCTAGCACATATGTAACTAGCATCACGTATAACTTTGCACGTAAGTCATTCGCAAGTGAATAGTAGTTTAAGTATTTGATATAATTCGATTTGATAGCAACGTATGTTACACCCAAAAATGCAAAAGCAAAAAGGGTTCAAGTATACTCACAGTGCGTATTTAGCGAGAACACAACTTGATTGGATTAATTTAGAGTGCGCCTGAGTTGTCATAAACATGGAACGGTAGCATAAGCGGTGGTGCGGTGAAAATAGGGCTAGTGGTAATCCGATCGGATGGCTATCCGGTCAGATGATCTGGTTCGGTTGGCATGTTATCCGATCGGTTGACATGCTGACCGATCGGTTGACATGTTGTCCGATCGGTTGGCATGTTATCCGATCGGTTGACATGTTGTCCGATCGGTTGGTTGGCATGTTATCCGATCGGTTGACATGGTGACCGTTCGGTTGGCATGTTATCCGATCGGTTGACATGCTGACCGTTCGGTGGGCATGTTATCCGATCGGTTGACATGTCGTCCGATCGGCTGGTTGGACGGCAATTCGTTCAAATTTTCCGATTAAGTCACTCTCAGTTGTTTCTGGAAAGGATATCGGTGATTTGACTGAGAGGATGTGTCTTCGTGTTAAGCTACTGAAATTCCATCGAGTTCGGCCCGTTCTATCGGCCGGGAACCACCCCGTTCCATCAGATCTGGCCGCCCTTGACGGTTTTTCAATGTCTAACCCGGAATCACACATTACCTTGATTAGATACATAATATTCTAAGTGAGATTGTTGTAAAAACATGTGGAAATCACTCAGACCTGAGTTGTTCATGGTAAAATGAGGTCATGCTTTGAAGTTCATATGAACTCTTGATGACATCATCTTTGAACACCTCAAATCAGTAGATTTCACGGTTAAAAGTTGATTTTTAAAAGATAGAAAGGTGTAGAATCGAGTGTAGATCATAGAAGTACAAAGTTTAGGTTGAAAACTTACAAGAATCGCGAGAAATCGAGAGATGAAGGGGTTGGAGCGTCTGGTCGAACAGTAGCAGTCACATCAAGTGTTCTTGATGTGACTGAGGGGTATTTATAGGCAAAGGGGGAAGGAAGGAGAGGGTTTAGGGGCTGTCCGATCGGCTGGCCCATCCGATCGGCTGGCCCATCCGATCTGCTGGCCCATTCGATCGGCTGGCCTAGCCGTTCGGCTGGCCCATCCGTCCGGATGACCGTTCCGTTCGGATGTCCTTCGGCGAGCTGTGTTTAGGTGTTCCGTTTTGATTGTTTAATCGTTGCGATAGTTTGGTTACACATTCTCATCCACATTTTCATATATTTATTATAATTAGCTATGTTGGGTCGTATATTCGGTGCGATAATCGAGTTGCGCGTGGTCGCGGGTGCGCTTTCGGGTTTGCGATGTGTTGTACCACAATGACTGACGGGGTACTACTTGCTCGTATTGCCATTATCGTCACGACGGCTGGAGGGATAGTTCTCGCCCGAAAGTCTTTGTTAGCGTTAGTTGTTTGTGTTGCGACACATCACGGCCATCGAGGAGGGTAGAATAGGTCCTCACCCAATGTCATCGTGAGTGTTAGTATGTGCGATGCGATGTGTTATAGCGATATAGTATGCGTAATATGCGAATATACTGCGAAATAGCGATGTATGCGATATAGTTACATTATGATCCGAATCTCTGGTGCTAGGCGTAACGAGTGTAGCGAGTAGTAACAATGCACGAAAGTGCGGGTTGTTACAGACTGCTATAGGTGGAGCGGGTTGAGGGTTAGAACGTCGACGAAATGATCGCATGAGGTTTGACTATCCGGTTCCGTCACCACCCATATCTTCAGACCAGTTTGGTTCTTGCAGTAATTTGTGATTTTGAAATATGCAATGAGGTAGTTCCGGTGATTTATGAATTGTATTTACAGGGACTTGAAAACTAGTCATTTGGAAATAGTCGTTGGAACAGTAACCGGTTGAAAAAAAAAACAATGGTTCGAAGAGTAACCGGTTGAAAAAAACAATGGTTGGAACAGTAACCGGTTATTATAATCAAGGGTGGGAGTTGGCTACAAAGTCCATTTTCCTACAAAGTGTAAAAAGTCATAAAACACCATACTGCAAACCATAAAACACACTCAAAACCCACAAATAACAAAGTATAGATTACTTAAACGCTATATTTGTGGGTTTTGTGTTGTGTTTTGGATGATAAGGCTTTGATTATCGAATGACTAATATTAGTGTGTTTTATGTTGATTATCATGTTGTGTTTTATATTCAGAGTTTCTACGATGGAGTGTTTGAAGTTTTTATAGACTGTTAGGGTTTGGATATTGTGTTTTTCTGATCTCCACTTTGTTATTTGTGGGTTTTAAGTGTGTTTTATGGCTGAAATTGTGGTGTTTTATGACTTTGTACACTTTGTAGGAAAACTAGACTTTGTAGCCGAACCCCACCCAATCAAATAAATAATAAAAGTAATTTATTTTACGAGTTTTATATTTTATTTATTTAATAATAAAAATAATTATATTATGTGTTTTATTATTTTAAATCATTTAATAATAAAAATAATTATACATATTAACTAAATAAAATACAGATAGATTGTATAAATTAGGTATAGTTTAAATAAAATGAAAGGTAAGTGATGGGGTGGATAATGAAGTGAGGTTTGAAATGGTTTATTTTTGGAGGAAAAGGTGGGTTTTGAAGTAGTTTGAAATGATGTGTCATACTCACTAGACGTAGACATTGTAGATGCTCTAACTTGAACAAAACTATACTTTTGGAAATTATTTTTATTATAAAATACATTATGATAAACATATTGTGACGTAACATAAGTAACATAAAGCAATCTACAAGGAAAGCATTATATGTTATTGTAACATAAATGACATGTCAAACATTATCCATACCGTGTGTAATTAAAGGACACATTAAAACAAACTAGAAATGGTACATTTCAAGTGGAAGCCTTGGTTGAGCTACGGTGATAAGTGGAATTTTCTTTGGAGTCGAGAGTCCGAATATCTCCTCCATGTTTAAATCATCTTTGGTCACCGTATTCGGTAGTTTCCAGTTAAACCCGTGGAGTAAGTTCGCCAATGTTCCTTCGATAACTTTAAGTCCTAGATTGTACCCGGGGCACATCCTTCGTCCTGCGCCAAATGGCAACAACTTAAAGTCATGACCCTTGATATCAACTTCTTTTCCAATGAATCTTTCTGGACAAAAGACTTCAGGGTTATCCCACAACTTAGGGTCTCTCATGATTGTCCAAATATTAACAAACACGCGCGTTCCTTCGGTAATGTCATAACCGGCTACTTTACAATCCTCACGAGTTCGTCTTGGAGTCAACATTGGTGCCACCGGGTGCAACCTCATTGTCTCTATAGCAATTGCCTTGATGTAAGGTAGATTAGGCATGTCTTTTTCTTGAACCCATCTATTCTTTCCTATGACCATATCAAGTTCTTTAGTTGCCTTTTCGAATATCTCTGGTTTCTTTAAGATTTCGGAAATCGCCCATTCGACAGTCATGGTAGAGCTCTCGGTTCCACCAGCAAGCAAGTCCTACAAGTGTAAGTTTGAAATAATTAGTGATGGAGCAATATCAGTGCAAATATAATACCATCTATTCATATTTGTCCTAGAACCCGACATGATTACATATTTGCGCAACTGATCCGGTAAAAATGGTGTTTGGCTCGAACCAGCCTAGTTCACTGACCTAAACTACACTTAGTGGCGGACCTAGAAAATATTTTCAAGGGATGCAGATGAGGGGTTTAACCAGATTTTCAAGGAGTGCAGGCGAGATTTTACCCTATAAAATACACTAATTTTTTTTCAAAGGGTGCGCCCGTCCATCCAACCCCTTACTAGGTTCGCCCTCGAGTACACTAGCTCATTAGGATTTGGCTCACTTAATATCAAATGGGAGCTTACCCCAGATAAGAAATGGGCCTACCCAACTTTGTCTACAATTGTGACTTCTCACATGACATCCTCTCCTCCATCATGCACTTGTGCATGTGGTGTTAGATTTTGAAGTGAGAAACTTATACTTGGAGAGAAAAGTAACTAAAATTTATATAAAAAAAGAATTTAGAGAATTTAATTGATCAAAGAAAAACTTCTTAATTTGGAAAAAATATTTTTTTCTATATATGATATCTTTTTATTTGATTTTTATATATTTAAATTGAAGAAAATAATAAATGACAAATAAAGATAAGAGTTAAGTTTTCAATACTTTTAGTAGTTGGAAAATGATTAACCAAATATCGTATTTAATAATAATCTATAAGATTTCAGCAAATCAACATATATAATAATAATCTATAAGATTTCAGCAAATCAACATATTTCTTTAATTCTAATAAAATTAAATAAAAACATATGTTCTAGTTTTTTTTATTTATTTATTTTTTTACTTGACTACTCTATGCGACTTTGATCTTAAATCTAATTCTAGAGACATTGACTGGCTTTTTCTTCCTTCTTAGCCCGACTTTAAGAGCATGAATATAATAAGAGCTTTAAGCCTCAAATTTTAAAATCTTTGAATTAGAAAAGCTTAGAAACAAATCTGGACCTTGATGTTGAATTGAGAGTTCTTCTAAAAACATCCTTTTTATTTTACATTACCCTTTTTGCCTTTTATTCTAATCTTCCTATATCGTCGTGCTTCTTGTGGTCTTTCTTATAGCTTTAAACTAGGTTATAACCCCGTGTATTACACGGGATAAGTAAATAAAATATCAAATAGTTAATAACGAAGATTTAACAATTATAAAGCGATATTTTAAGACACATTTCTGATATCCGAACAAAAATTTGTTTTATGTACGATCAAAACTTGTGATGTTCGTCAAGTTTATAAATACGAAAGCATTTGAACCATCGATTAGAAAACAAATTGTATCATCGACTTTCTCACGATGTGACCCCAAGTTTTATTTAAATAACAGTGGTCTTAATTTATTAGTTATAAAAATATTGTTGAAATGTTTAGATTAGGCATATAACAATTAGCCAATTAGATAAACTTATAGCTACAAAATAATATTTAAATTAATTAGTTAAGTATAAATTATCGGTAATTATTAAGTTATATAACTTTAAAATTTAAGTATATAGACTTGAGTTGCATCTTAAAAGGATGGTCGTTTTTTGATAAATTTATTAGTATGATAAACGTAGTTATTATTCTTCTTGTATTTTAAATATATTAAATAAATAAATTATTTGTTAAGCAAGAAATTAATTAAATAGTAATTAATATTAAATTTTAACCTACTTAAATATAAATACTTATTTTTTATTAAAGATAATACTTGAGATAAATGTCTTTTTTTTTTTCAAAAACATTTATCCAAACGATTATAAATATCTAGAATTTAAACGATTTTAAATAAGTTGAAGTATTTATATGTTTCCATGCTAGCCGAACTCTTATTTTTTTTTTTTTTTGAAAGTGTGAAAATTTTAAATACACTCTTAATATTTTGTTTTTGAAGTTTGGAGTTTTTAAGTTTCGAAAATCTTAATCATTAAGTTTACAAACAAATTTAATATGAAACTAATTATTAATTTTTTACTTGAAAGTTTCATATATTAAAAAACAAAAAATAATAAGAATAATTATTATTATTATTGGTGATTTCTAATACTATAATGGAGATTGTCTGCATATTAGTTCGAATTTGTGAGGTTGACAATTTGGCATTTGATAATCTTTTAAATTCGATTCATTTGGAACATATTTTTAATAATTTAAATTAAATAATAATTATCTACAATTAAGTAAGAGTAGATAGTCTAGAATACTAACCTAGTAATTAATATAAATAAACAATAAGATAATTTATGGAACTTTATCCGTAATTTCTTAAATGTTTGAAACATATATTAAATTTAATAATTAAATTAAATAATAATTATATAATAATAGATGGTCTAGAATAATGACAAATGTCCTTTTATTGGTTTCTTTTATTATATATAGTATAGATTCGTCGTCATTGGTTTCCATCACATACTTTTTTTTTTTGCTTTTTCCCCTCTTTTTTGAGATGGTATGTTCGTTCTATAACATATTCATTATTAAACATATTCATTATTTATGTCTGGTTTGATCGTCTGTTTTTCTTCTATTGCGATAGCGGAGAAGGGTTACATATTATATATTTAAGAGTGTAAATTCGCTAAGACAATTGTGAGCTGCCCGGGATTGACTCACTAAAAGTTCGATACAATCTGAGCTTAGCCAAAAAGAAATAAGCTTTGCTTAAAATACAAGCCCAACCCTTAGCTTCACTTATCAAGCTCCGATAAGCTCAAAAGCCTATATTTATATTAGTTTTATATACTATATTAAATATACATCTACATAATAATAACTATTTATACATATAGCATCATGATAAACAAACTCAAATTAAAAATCCACTCATGAGTCAAGCTCTTGTGACTCGTGAGTAAATCGAGTTGAGCTTGAGCTTATAAGGCTAGTTCGTGCTTCACTCGGGTTGTTTATATTCCTAAACATATTATTTGACGATGTTGCTTTATATATATATATATATATATATCTTCTCCCTATATATATATATATGGAAAGGTTAACATACAAAAAGCCTTATCGTACATCACATACGCGACAAGCGTAACCGTCGGATCAGGGTATAATCACGCATGGAACATATAATCACGCATGGGAACACATAATCACGCATGGGATCAGTTTTTTTTTTTATAATCACGCATGGAATCCAAAATCACGCACGTTATTTTGATCAAAATTGTAATTACGCATGTTATACACTTGGTCGCGTACGATAATGTACGATAAGGCCTTTTGTACATTATACTTTCTATATATATATATTTATGATATGTGATGCACGGATTTCTTAATTTTATAATTTGAAGATAACATAACTTGTTATGTACTTTACTCATATACGTTGCATGGATTTCTTAATTTTATAATTTGAAGATAACTTGTTATGTACTTTGATTTGCATATATTAAGGTGAAGTTGACCGAATAAAATGAAAAAATAAAGTAGTAAATAAATAAATAAAAAACCTGTGTAAAAGCTTTAACTCCATGTCTCTCAAGCTTAACATCAAGATTTGGATCATCAGCAAGCTGCAACAACAAATCCACCATGTCCCTCGCCACAAACTTCTCCCCGTCCGCCATCCGTCGAGCGTTATGCTCATCCAACACATGCTCAAGAAACCGATCAAACTTCTTGCTCACCACCTTCATCCTCTTCACATACCCTTGCAAATCCATGAAACCGATCCACGGTATCGAATCCCCAATGTTAAACACACCATTCAACAAAAACAACTCATCCAACATCTTCTTAAACTCGTCCGGACTCACCACCGAGTTCTCCGACTCGTCCAAATAGCTCTTCCCCAACACCATCCTACTAATCACGTTCAAACTCAAAGTAGATAACAAATTCTTTAACCGAATCTCCGTTCCAGCGGATTTAAATATCGTTTTCAGCATGGAATGTGTCTCCTCGACTCGTATATACTCATACGAGTCGAGACGTTTGGTGCTGAACAGCATCACTTGACACATTTTACGGGCCTGTCTCCAGTAAGGCCCGTATGGGGACCATGTCATGTCCGAATAATTGTAAGTTGTGTATTTACCGGCCGCGGTTTTTGGCCGGCATGCGAAGTTGACATCTTGTGTCTTGAGGAAGGCCTTGGCCATTTCGACCGAGGATCCTATGACTACGTTGTGGGAACCGAATTTGAGTTGCATGATTTCGCCGTATTTTTGGGAGAGATTGTGGATGGAACGGTGAGGGAGGTGGCTAATGAGGTGGAGGTTTCCAATTATTGGCCAGGGTTTAGGGCCGGGAGGGCGGTTGAGGTGGCGGGGGCGGCGGAGACGGAGAGATAGGAGGAGGAGAGCCATTGTGGCTAGCCATGCAGCGACGTAAGAAGTAGAAGAAAGTGCGTCCATTGGGGTTGAAGTGAGTGTTTAGATGTTTGTTATGAATATTAAGATGCATGATATGGTTGTTATTTATAGTTGGATTTTGTAGAGCAAGTGTTATGGACTTATGGTTAGGTGGATACACATGATTCACAAGTAAAGAAAAAAAGAAGATAAGTAAACGTTTGACTTGCTTTTTCCAAAGCAAGTTTTGACAAATCTTCGGATCCATATGAACCGGACGAACCCGAACCATTTTACCATAAAACTTGAGTTTGTATCCGACTCTCCTAGTAACTTAAAACCTACCGGCATCTCTGAGAATTCATGTATCATATTCGAGCTCAAAAAAATGTGTCCATATGTAATGTTTTATTATTAAGATTTTTTAAAATCAAACGGGTATTAGGCTCACTAAACTTAATGCCAATAGACTAACTTCTAAACCATAAAATTTGTTATGTAAATAGGTCTATTTTAGAGTTGATATGGGCATACTATTTAAAAAAAAAAGACAAAATTACATAAATCAACCTTTATATTATACCTAAATTGCACTTCATACCTTTTACTATGAAATCGGCAAAACTCAACTTTTATATTTATGTTTTGTAACATTCTATAACATTTACAACTAACGTCGTCCAAAAACTCAGTTAAGGGGTACTATGGTCTTTTACAACTTAAATGTTGATTTATGCAAAAAGATTATTTATAACATAAAGGTTGATTTGTGCAAAATGTTATAATATATATAGTAAAATATTTGTTTTTTTTTTTTTGCAAAAACATTATTATTTGTTAATAATTATATATATAAACATATATAAAAAAACATTTTTAAATTTATTTTATAAAAATTCTGATTTTAATAGTTTTATAATTAAATAATAATGACAAGATAAATTACTTTTTATATAAAGTTTAACTAAAACACAAATTCTTTTATAATAAAGTTATTGTAATATCTGGAATATTTTTATAATTATATATATTATAACGGACATTTTAAAACCACTCAACCTTAAAGATATTTTTTTATATATATGTAAGTATGTGTTTATAAAATCAAAATATTAGACAAATTTTTATCGATAAAAGAAACTAATAAATTAATTTGACGTTTAAAGAAATCTTTAATAAACTTCAGTAAACAAATTCTAAATATATATATATATATAATACTAATACAAATGCAATATGAAATAATATAATGTCTTAAACTGCATATATATTTTTAATATTGGATTTGTATTATTTACATATTATATATTTAGAATTTGTTAACTAGAGTTTAATAACGATATTTTTAAACGTCAAATTAATTTAGTAGTGTCTGTTATCGATATAAATTTGTCTAATATTTTGTTTTTATAAACACAAACTCACATATACATAAAAAATACCTTTTAGTTTGAGTAGTTTTAAAACATCCGTTATAATTATAAAATTTTTCCGGATATTAAAATAACTTTATTTTAAAAGAATTTGTGTTTTATTTATACTTTATATAAAAAGTAATTTATCTTGTCATTATTATTTACTTTATAAAAATATTAAAATCAGAATTTTTATAAAATAAATTTAAAACTATTTTTTTATATATGTTTGTAGAGGAAGGTTAACGTACATTACGGCTTAACGTACATCACGTACGACAGGTAATTACGCACGTTCATTTTAAAATCACGCACGTTATAACTCAAAAATCCAAAATCACGCATGTTGAAACACAATAATCACGCATATTGAAAACACTAATCACACATGTTATAGAACAAATCACGCACGTTGTTGTACGTGAAGTACGTTAAGTCGTAATGTACGATATACTTTTTCAATGTTTGTATATATAAATATATAATTATTAACAAATAATAATGTTTTTGCAAAAAAAATATTAATATTTTGCACAAATCAACCTTTATGTTATAAAAGACCATAGTACCATCACATGCAAAAGCATGTGAGATAAGTTAACTGAGTTTTTGGACGACGTTAGTTGTAAAGGTTATAAAATGTTACAAAACATGAACATAAAAGTTGGGTTTTGCCGATTTCATAGTGAAACGTATGAAGTGCAGTTTAGGTATAACATAAAGGTTGATTTATACAATTTAGTCTTAAAAAGTACTGTAACATTTATATATTGGATTTTTATTAAAAAACATGTGCCACTCGAAATCACGGGCAAAAACTCAGTTAACTTATCTGTGGTGGTTCTCCCTGCACACCCTCACCACCGCCTTTATCAAAACCCACCCAATAAGAAAACCAAAAAGCATTGCCACATCTTTTATTTTTTAACAATCGTCTTCGTCTGCCTCTCCCTCTAAATATTTTATAAATAAAAAGTACTATGACCCCACCGGCCAATCCTTTTTTTTTTGGTTCTTGGCCAAGAACGTATTTTAAAACATGAACCTGGAAAACGAGGAAAAAACATATGTTAGAAACGGCTTATTGCTCATGCTCTTAGAGATTATAGAGCTCACATTCTGATTAGGGGTGGGCAAAAAATCTGGTTAAATCGTCAGTAGTAACCGGTTATTAATCGGTAGACCGGTTAACCGGAAAAAAAAAGGGACAAAAGAACCGGTTAATTAACCGAAAAACCGGTTATTAGCGGAACCGGTTAAAGTGATTAATCAGACCAGTAAAAACAATAACCAGTTAAAGTGAAAAAGGTGAAATTAACCACCATAACGGTTAACCGAACCAATTATGAAAATCAATCGGTTTGTGCACCTCTAATTCTGATGGGTGTCGGGCTTATTACTTGCGGCTCAAAAGGTGAGCCGACCCAAGACCCAGTTGCGATCCATTATATCAATGACCCATGACTTGGTCAAGAAGTAATAGTTGCACTTTTGGAGTCAATGGTAGTGGGATTAGTTGATTGTTGTACTTTTCTTATTTTATACAGTTAGGAATTAGTGGGCTTATGTTCTCATTTATGCATTGCTTGCCCGTTTCCATTTTCTGTATTTGTTTTAGGTTAGAGGGTGTGGTTTAAAGCCTTAGGGGTTTTATTACGCCATGTAGACAACATATAAGCAGGGGGCTTTATCGCTAACTTACACGGTGTAGAATAACACCCCTTCTAAAGCCCCTTTTAACTATATTAAAAGAGATAAATAAAAAAAATTTTGATTGGTTGATGAAGGTGGGGCCCCTTGATTTCTTCCTCTCACACCCACTATGCCTTTGGTGGAAGCCAAGGATAGCGCCCCCTTTAACGGAGGCGGGGTGGTGTAGGACGCCATAGGGCGCTAAAGTTGATGAGGTGGCAGGGGGCGCGAAGCCATACCCCTGGCCTTAGTATTTAAACTTTAAAGTTTAGTTGTTGAATGAAAAGATAGAGAAAATTGCCCCAACTTCTTTTCTTCTTAATTTCTTGGAGCCTCACCTCCATTGAGGGTGTAACATTCGGTACTTTCATTCACCTCCATCTTGTCCCAATTCGCTTGACTTTCCTTAATAATTTCTTGGAGCCTCACATCCATTGAGGGTGTAACATTTGGTACTTCCATTCACCTCTATCATTGCTTGTAATGAGTGCAAAGTCACTATTTTTTATAGGTTTTTATCGTATAAAATCTCGTTTTAAATTTATAAAAATGATTTTAAGTTTATACACACAATGAGACAAGTCTACTTTTGTGTAGTAATATACATAATATATATAGCGTGGTTTAGAACCAAGTGTCGGTCCTAGACTTCGTTATCTCCCACTATTCAACCAGTTATTGTTTAGTCGGATAATAAATTACGGAGGTTTTTAAAGTTAAACAACTTAAATAAGATATAAGACATGAAATAGATAACATAAAAACTAAGTGGTGAGGCGCTCAATCAAAGATTAATTATATCTTTGATCTCGAATCCTCTGGATGCGATAAGTATTGTTTAAAGTCATTCAAGTGGCGGTATGATAATGGGCATCCCATCGTGAGATGAGATAGTGACTATCCGACGGTAGTGTAAATTTTGGAAAAATTTGACGCTTTTTTGACGTTTTTCGATTTCGTTGCCCCTTTTTTTAAACGTTACCCCTATAAGGATTTTTTAAATCCGCCACTGAGATAAGAATGACCACATTGGGCGATCTATCGCTTAACTCTCTATGCACCCATATAAAATGGAGAGACTAAATCTGGCAAATACCTTGCACGGACTTACTTGCAAGACTGGAATGCATGGCCTCCGCATAAACAGGAGTTATAAACATTTTAACAAAAATCTATACTTCAAGTGTAAACATTATCTTCAAGGTTAAACGTACCCTAAGACTTATAATGAATGTATAAGCTCGGAAGTACAGTCATGCAAGAGATAGATGATCAACCAAAGACAAAAAAGCCAATTCCACGATATAGATGACTTTTATATATTTGAAATAGCAAACTTGAGAATGAGACTCTACCCACCATCTCTAGTGTGATAACTGTGAAAGACGCACAAACTCAGAATGTGTGCAAAGACAACATCGGGCGTAAGTGTACACACTCAAGTTCAAACCCCAAGTTTAAATCATACTAGTTTTTTTTAAGTCGCGCGTTGCAGCGAAATCGAACAAATGATAATGTAAAACAAACGTAATTTGAAAATAAAACATGTTGTTTAGAAAGTCAAACCATTAGAACGGTTTAGTTTATCATTGTAGCGTTTTACGGTTTCAAATAAATACTTTATTCTAGGTACAACTTCATTTTTAACAAAACTTATAACGGAATGTCGAGAGAAAAATCAAACAAAACTACGTAATTAAGTTTTAGAAAAAAGTTACAAACGTAAATTATTAAAGAAGTATCAAATTATTTGATAAATTAATATATGTTCTAAAAAAAGAAAAAAAAAATATTAAAAAATGGTAAAGGAAATATATGGTTTTAAAAAAGAAAAAAAAAAGAAAAATATGTTATTAAAAGTAAATATAATAATAAACTATTATAATATATTAAAAAATAATAATAAAAAGCTATATATTATTTTAAAAATAAAGTTACTATTCATCATCATTTGTTAAAAAATAATAATAAAAAGCTATATATTATTTTAAAAATAAAGTTACTATTCATCATACTTGGTCAACTATATATATATATATATATATATAAAATTCTATAAAGCATAAAAGTTTTTAAAAATCAAATGCATGGGCATACCACTAAAATAAATTTTAAACATTCAATATCTACTTCAAGGTTTATCTAAACGAAAGAGATACAAGAAGTTTAGCCTATGAACGTCATTATAAGATTACCTACACTTTGTAGATTAACTATGGAATGGTTCTAGTGAACCAACCAAAGCTAATGTGTTATTTTAATTAACTTCTTGATAACGCATTGTTTACCAAAACAATAAATACTTTATGTTCTGAAGCATGACACAAAAATAATCAGTATTTGAGTTATTATATCCGGCATGTTTAATACACATTTCAAGTTCAGGATGACTTGTTTAACCCATTTAATTAAACATGTTGTGTTTGAGTTGAACTATATTGCCCTTATTAGACAGGCTGGCATGTTAACATGTTTGATCAAATAGCTCGATCAACCCGTTCATTAGTCTCTCAAATGAGTTGTAGGTGGTTTTATGGGTAATCTAACTTGGTTGTAGACTTGTAGGCATGTCATGGCTTTATGGATAACTTGTAGTTTTCAGTTGGGCCTGGTCATTTTAACATCTCTAGATTTGGGCCTGGTCATTTCAATAATGGATCACTTGGTTCATCAGTCTCTCAAATAAGTTGTAGGCATGTCATGGTTTATGAATAATCCAACTTTTTAGCCCAACTAGTTCATTGTATGGGCTTAGAGTTTTTCAGAGTGGGACATGAAAATTGGGTTCAGTTCAGTCTAAATGGTCAGCTTGGATTAATATTTTTTATTGTCAGCCCAATCCACATCCCCAGCTTATTGGAGTATAGGGCTATTAAAGATCATGGAATGGAAGAGAATAGTGTCAACTGCCTAATAGTTTCCTATTGACCGAACAAATTATGATTTTACCCCAGTTTAGGATTATAATTTTCCCTCACTTCAAAATTATAGTCTTGTTATCACTGTAGCTTTTAACAAATTACGATTTTAACATGGGGAAATTATGATTTTGCCCCCCGCTAAAAATTGCAGTTTTGCCATCGTTGTAGCTTTTGACAAATTACGATTTTACCTCCAGTCAAAATTACGCATTTCTCTCAGCTCAAAATTACAGTCTTGTCATCTTTTTTTTTGGAAATCTATGGTAGTGTTTTGTTTTAATTGGTTGACTCGAAGTAACTTTTATTCGTGCCAGACAGTTGCCTAGCACTCGCTTATTGGTCTTGACATATTACAATTTTACCCCAGCTAAAAATCATAGTTTTGCCATTATTTTAGCTTTTTAGCAAAGCTATGATAGTGTTGTGTTTTAATTGGTTGAGAAATACTTGTCCTAGCACGCAACAAATACGGGAGGGGAATAAAACTAGTATGAGTTATGACCATTGACTAGTTTACTTAAAAATGTAGTTATAGTTTTCGGTTCTACTAAGAATTTAAGTTTTATGGCTCAGCTTGTACTCAAATTATTATATATAACAACTAGGCTATCACCCGGGAACATCCCGGGTTAGGAAAATTTAATTTTCAATAATCAAAAGTACATAAACAATATTTTGAACCTCTTAAGTTTCTTGTTTCCCTTCCCACCACAAATTTTTTGTTCGGTTTCATCAGTGTCCCAACTTTGCCTCCATATGTATTCAAAGTTTTCATGTAAAACTAATTCATTTTTAATTCATAATGAGATCTCTGTATAAAACGTTTTCGCAACCCATACGCCAGTGGTGGCTTTGATGGTGGGGAGGACCCAAAACAATAATTTTTAAGAAAAATACTTGAACCGCCATTAAGCGAGTAGGGTAAAGAGTCAATACGACAATGCAAGTTAAACTTGAAATTTGTCATTTTAATATGATTCAAACAGGCTGAGTCAGACAGGGCTAACGCAACTGACACAGCCTGCATCAAATGTTGATCTAGATCTAATCCGTTCCAGCTATATAATCCAAATAACCAAAAAGTTTGACCCACCAATACAATAAGATATTTCATACACAATAAAAATAGATATTGGTCAACTTTTAATTTGTCATAAGCAATTGGGTCAAATTGGAACCTCTACTATTTTCTATAATAGACCTAATAACAGACACACATTGGATGAATATTGTATAATCAATAAAGATTATATGGAAATTCATCTTCAGATAGCAAATTCAGTTCTAGGGCTCTTTGTGCAAGTGTATCATGATGGTCAAAATGAATCCTAAATACTATATAATCAACAAAAGATTTACCGAATACTGCATGATTTCACAATTGGTGCATGTGTCTCAATGTTTAACATTTCTTTCTTTCTTTCATACAACATGTAAGCATAAAAAAAGCAAATATATAAATCTCATATGCTCTAAAAAGAACTTTTAAACCAATTTATCTCTGTTCATTGTATAGCACCATCAACATACTTAAAACTCACAATTAGAAAGACACTGAATCAATGTGTTCATAGCTTATTAACTTTCTTATTATATATGAAAGTGCGCAAAGCTGACTCCACATCTTCAAGTGGTTGATCGACATAGAGCTTAGGTTGACATTTCTTCGGTACAACTACCTTCATTTTCTATGACTTACTTCCTCCTTAAGACAACTACCTTCATTTTCTGTGACTTGGATGAATTCCTCCTTAAGCTCCTGAAAGAGAGGATACTACGAAGTGACACTACTAGAATGGAGACGAAATATGGATGATGGGATCAAATAGTTAGATACTGTAGCGGAGATGACCGAGTTCGGATCTGTTCTGATTTTTAAGCATCATCGGAATCTTTAATTGCATAGTTAAGAACCGAGAGATACTAATGGTTGATAGAAGAGATAAGAGATTTTGCTATACGGAAATTAGGAAGATAAAGTGATCATGAAAGTTGATCTTGATGTCTTCCACGATAAAAAGTTAAAAGATAATGCAACTGACATATCTTTATTTTAATTTTGTATCATATACCAATAAGAGAAAAATGTTCGGATAGTCCCTGTGGTCAGGGGCGGATCTTAGTGGAGCAGTGGCAGGGCCACGGGCAAGTTTTTCGGCCGTAGTGCTAATTTTCCGCATTTCGATCGAAATTTTGTATATATACTATGTTCGGCCCTGGCAAGTTTTTCGGCCGTAGTGCTAATTTTAGTGCCCGTGTCTTTCGGCCCTGGCAGGTTCAACGGGCAAGATCTGCCACTGCCTGTGGTTTCGCCTTTTTTCACCTATAGTCCCCAACTTTCTAAAACTACCTGAATAGTCCCCAACTTTACATTTTTTGTTCCCGGATAGTCCCTGGCGCAGATGAAGGTTAATTTTCTCAGTTAAGTGGGTGTGAAATGACAAAAGTACCCTTTCTAGTAAAACCCCTAAAAATCCATCCTTTCATTCAGATCAGTACTGCCATCAACTACAACCACCACCACCACCCTCCACCGGAGAACCACCACCTCCGCCATCATCACTACTACCACAACCACCCTCCGCCACAACCACCACCGCCGCCATCATCACCACTGCCACAACCACCCTCGACAATCACAATCGTCACTTATACTGTCTACCTTCTTTTACACCAAAGATTCAATTCCAAATTTAAAACCTGCAACTATTCTTCAAGACCTTCAATCCTAAAACACTTCATCACTACAACCACCAATTAAAAGCTGAACAACACCTGCAAATCCCGTTCCTTTTCTTTTTCTAAATCAAACAATCAACACAACAAAAGTTCTCAATAGTTGAAAAAAATCAAATCTGTGATGCGATTCAGATCTGATTCTCAACATTCCCTACATCGCACACAAGATCTGATCCCTTTTTTCGTTTTCTTTGAGTAACAGATCATTGCTGCGACATCCTAAAACATTTACACTCTGTTCCCGAGTCTCATTTAACAGGAGGAGGGGAAGAAAAATGAATTAAGAGAGAAAATGAGAGAAAAGATGTGATTTTTTTCGTGTTCCCGAGTTTAATGAAATGTAAAGGAAAAGAGAAGAAAACAAGCATTTTATGTGTTCCCGAGTTAGGAGGAAAAGAAAAGAAAATAACAATTTTACCATTATACCCTTTAAACATAAAACATTTTAATATTAGATTGGAGGGTAATTTAGTAATTTATAGGATTTTCTCTCCTAATCTCTTCAATTTGGGAGGATGAATATATGGACAAATTTTCTTCCATTTTCCCCCCTTTTCCCTCCCCTCCCCCTGTTAAATGAAACTCAGGAAAATGGTTTTTCATATTTTTATCTCTTTTCTCTCCCATCCCCCTGTTGAATGAAACTCGGGAACAGAGTGTTAACCTTATATAGTTTACTTACCAAAACAATACAGAAATTATCAACTTGTAAACTAACAATTTAATTCATATCTTCAAAGGAGAATGTGTGATATCAAATTCTGAGAATCAATTTAATCCATATGTTCAAAGGAGAATATGTAATATCAAATTCTGAGAATAAATTTATTAGTTTCATTCAAGATCAAGATGGGACTCGCACTGAACTTAAAGATGCAACTTAGTAATATCTTTTATAATAAGAAACCAAGTACCTCTCCAATGTCAACATGGATGATGTGATGTGTAAACGCCAATCCTGCTGAAGTGCTATCCACTCACCTGATGAAAAAGGGAACATGAATTAGTCAAGATATTGGGGAGGGGGAGAAACAGAATCAAAACTTCATGAAATTTGAAAGCTTATTAAGGGGTGGAATGGTGTTTTAATGGCGGAGATGGTGGATGTACGGCGGAGGTGGTGGTTCTCCGGTGGATGGTGGTGGTTCTTCGGTGGAGGGTGGTGGTGGTTGTAGTTGATGGTGAGTGTACGGATCTGAATGAAAGGATGGAAAGGGAAAGGGAAAGGGGTGGGGGTGGGTAAAAGGTTAGGTTTTTTTTATTAATTATTTAGGGTATTTTTTGTAATTTCACACCCACTTAACATAGAAAACAAATTGAAGTTAGAATCAAAGACTATCCGGGAACAAAAAATGAAAAGTTGGGGACTATTCAGGTAGTTTTAGAAAGTTGGGGACTATAGGTGAAAAAAGACGAAACCACAGGGACTATCCGGGCATTTATCTCTACCAATAATGAAAAAGTGTAGAATGCTTATCGTACGAAGATACACGAGCAAGAGATTAAGATGCGTGTCATTCTATTTTTTACACGGCCACTAAACAACGTGTGTAATTATGCATATAACATGTGTGACTTAGGGGCTGTTTGGTAGCCTCTGAATGGTCATTAAGAGGCTACCTCTTAATGGAACCATTAAGAATTTTACCAATAAGAAGGTAGAAGAATGTGACATGTGATGATTTACAATTCAGAGGTTACCTCTTAACCATTCAGACTTGAGGTTACCTCTTATTCATTCAGAGGTTTTAAACCATTAAGAGGTAGCATCTGAATGGTCATTAAGAGGCTACCAAACAGCCCCTTAGGGTTTGTCATGCGTGATTATATGTATTTGTTCATGCGTGATGTTGACCACATGCGTGATTAGGTATAGTCATGCGTGATTTATGTGTTTTTTTGGTTCATACGTAATTTTGAGTTTACCCTATGCGTGATTATGGTTTGACTTTTATAACATGCGTAATTTACTCGTGTACGCTTCGCACATTAAGGGGCTATAATATGTTAACCTCCCCCTACGAATAATACTATTTACTTATTTAATTTTCTACTTTTTAGTTTGTAAAAATATATAATTTATTTTAATACGTATCAACTAAATCTTGAGAGTCGGATATTCAATTATTTGTTTATTTTTCTACACAATTTAGCCTTTTGAAATACTGCATTATGCTTATCCAAGTAAGCCATTACATTTTTCTATAACATTATTCTAAACAGAGCCATGTTACCGTCGTAACACGCGTGAAGGTCAACTATTCTAATAATATCGGTATCAAGTACAGAATTTATGGGTTTTTATTAATGTAAAACACGTTATATAACTTTATTTTTTGGGTTTTATCTTTCGGTTGTAATGATGAACTGAACCAATACCTACCGAATATCCGCACAACGCACAAGTGTTTCAACTAGTCATTTTATATATCTTGTTCTTCTATCTTGATCTTGCTATGCTATTCTGACCTTGACAACTCACACTCTTCATCTTATGTTGCCTAGCCTACAACCGGGGGCGGATTTAGCATGGTTTCATGGGTTCCCAGGAACCCATTTGATTCAAAGAAAATGGAAAAAAATTAGTGTAAACCTTGTATGATTTGGGAAAAAATAATGAAAATTAGTGAAAAACTACCAAAAGGAACCCAGTGGAATCCGACCCTGGATCCGCCACTGCCTACAACAACCCTTATGTGGTCTCTATTGACATGTATTTTTTTGGGTTATTGAATTTTGATAATCCTAAATTTTACTTGTTGGTCGAAAATAATCCAAACTCTAAAAATTTACTCTAACGATCCCAACTTGTTTTGGCCCCCATCGATCCTTTCTGGAAATTGAGCATAAAAGATACGCATATTACTTTATAATTACTCCATATATTATAACATGTTAGATATGCTTAATTTCAACACTCAATTTGTTTGTGTATATGCATGTTAGTGTTCTTGAGTAAAATTGATTGATACTATGTTTTGAACTCTAACTAATGACCGACACTGATTATATATAACACTTAGAATGATTGGAATTGATCGTTAGGTTATATATCACTATTAGAATGATATAAAATATCAATCAAAACCTAACATTGAAAATTTCAGAATTCGACGAAAATGGTTGAAATGTGCTAAAATTGACCTTACCTTTTAAATCTAGGAAATTGTTGGGTAATCTAATCAACAAAAGGCTTTGATTGAACAAGTAAACTCCGAGATATGAAATTATGAATCTCAAGTTATGGAATTTCGATTTTGAGGTGATTTTCTTAACACCATGTCAAAGAGACGGAAATGAATAAAAAAAAGTGAAGTGAGCGTCAACTACACTCTAAAGTGTCGAAATATGTTTATATAGATGCCAATAGTTGAATTGAAGGCCTAGGAATTGCATTGGTCATAGAATTGATGAAATTGGTCATATGGTCAATTATAGGCTAATGCACCCATTGGAGCACGCTTGGTGGCGGAGCATAACCAAAAATTCTATGGGGGCGGAAAGTCATGGACCCAAAAAAATATTTTCTATCACTATGTTTCGGGTTATATGTTCGGGTCGGCTATTTGATTCGGTCTGGTCAAACAATAATAATTCCCAATAAAACTAAATAATCTTTATTCATTCAACTGACCCGTTCTTACACATAAAAAAACTAAATTGTAACACCCTAGTTGCTATTTAACGGTTTTACATGTAAATACCAACAATTAGATGTGTAGTTAAGACTACACATACTATAAAAATATGGATTTATTAAAACTTTTACAAATCATAAGTTATTCGACATAACGAGATCAGATTCGTCGTTTAAAATTTATGACGAGGCAATGTGCGGAAGCATGCATCTTTATCGTGTTCGGTTCTTCGTTGAGCTTGATCGTCTTCCGGCATCCAAAAAGTACCTACATTTCATAAACATGAAATGCTTTAGTCATACGGGGTTTAAAACGTATCTAAACGAGTCCGGGAAACAAAACTGATTCAATACATTTTTGTACAGGGTCCACCATAAATTACGGTGGCTACCGTAATTTACGGTAGCCCCTGTTTTAAAATACTCCACCGTAAGGCAGGAGATAACTGCCGTAGCGTTTTCAGTCCCCACCGTAACTTACGGTACCCACCGTAAGTTACGGTGGCCCCTGTATCAGATTCTTCCATTTTGCCGTTTTTGACACGAAAACTTTCGTATCTTTCAATCCGCTTGTCCGTTTAACCTACCGTTTCTTCCTACGTGTTTGTAATTTGATTCTCCATCATATGGAGTTAAAATCCGACATCCGGCTTAATAAATTTTGAGACTTTTATGCCTTCGGCTTATTACCTTTTTACAGAATTTTGACCCGTTTACGCATTTATCAAACAAACTTATTTGTTTGATCATTATTTCACATGAACCACCTCAATTCAATATTTTCTACCATGTTAGGTTCTAATTGCGGGTTTCTTATATATTTTAACCCGTTTTCGCTCATATGCTTATTTTGACCCGTTAAGGGTATTTAAGTATATTTTCAAACATGATTCGCCTTCATTTGTATCTAGCCTTATATTTCCACATTTCTTACCAAGTAATCTTCCACCACAACTATATTATTGGTGGATTTAATGTGGAGATCTATATATTCCGAGTTTTACCCCTCGAATTATCATTTTACGGCAAAGACTCATATAAAGTCTTTCGACCCAAGAATTTACATCTTTCACTACCTATACTCATTCTAAGCATTTATTTAATCATAAGACTCGTTTCCGAACCACCTTTAAGGGTCGTTCCTTCGAATGAGCTTACAAGGACAGTTTGGTAAATTTTCATCCTTCTTTCACTACAAGGACCTTTAAATACTTGTTTGACTCAAAATCCGACCTTTTAACTATAGTTCTTGTTTGTAAACCCATGTGCTTCTAAAACATTATAATCATAACTCAATTTATTCGGCTTACCTAAAAGATAACCGAATATCTATATTTTAACCTTGTCTAACTCTTATAGAACTCCAAATTCTACATGATGAGTTGTGTTATTATACATATCTGGCTCGGATCAATATATTGACCTGTTTCAATACCTTGCCTTAGTGGCTCCTAAATGATAGCGCTGTAAACATCCATGTGCTATTTATTCCCTAAAATCATACAACTCGACAACCCATTAGTCGATATTGTCAAGGGTGATAATTTCACCTTTTGACCCATTTGGTCTAAATGACCAATTATATTAGCGAGATGACATTTATTACCACCTCGTATATATGACTCGCTCCGATTTACACCGTGCGGTCACTTTACTTATAATTCCATTTCTTAAAACTTTTTGGCCTACTATGGCTTACGTCATAATTGTCTTTTTCGTAACACGACAAAAGGATATTCTAAAATATATGACTAGTGTAAGATATACTTACCTTGCATCCGAATTATGCTTTTCCTTCATACTTGCTTCGTTTGACCCGCTTTCTTTCCATGCCTCCACCTAGCTTGTCAAGCGCCAAACTATCATCATAATTCGTAAGACGGTTAGATTAGTCATCATTAATTATGACTATTCCATCTTACGGGTTTTACATCAAAATTCACCATTTGATTTCATTTTGGTCAGTTTGACTTTTAAAGGTCAAACTGCCTATTAACATAAGTGATTATATTATATACCTTGACAATTCATTTAAGCACTTTGTCAAGTATCCGATAGGCATTATTCTTACGCCACCGTTTTAACTACTTTTCAAGTCTAAGTTCATGCTATTATTAACACTAATTTAACTTAGCTTTTGATTATCAAAGTTAATTATTCATTTGTTAAGCAAGAACTAAAGGTTTCTATCTACATGTAAAAACCCGTTTCATCATAGCATTAGACATTTATCCGAACATCTAATATAATCAACTTCTACAAATTAATTAGTAGACATCATGATTCCAAACACCTATTTATATGAACAAAAACACTAATTTCATCATAATATACAAAAACCCATTTCAAGTCACATATGAGCATTCACTCGAACTTATAAATTGTTAAAGTATTTTGCTCCAACTATCAAATATGATGATTCTAAGCACATGCATATCATCATCTTCACTATGTCACACCCGCTCGTAGCGGAAACGCAAGGTGTGATCTGTATGGTTTTCATTGCATAAATATCGATGTACATGAATAAACTATATGAATAAAACATACTCCATTGCCATTGCCATTACATATGTGTTTCCCAAAAGAATGCAACTTAAGTTAAATGTATTGGTTACAAACCATCAAATGATAATAAGTTGTCATCGTTTTATACATCAAAATGTAAGTCTTAAAATGTCAAGACTTTGACCACTATATCACCGCAAAGAGGCGGTATATAACAGGCAAACCCTTCAATAGTTGGCATGGAGTATTGATACTTGTTTTCCTTGACTGAAATGTCTGCCAGGTCCACTAATTTCCTGAAATACATGTTAAGTTTGAAAACATCAACAAAAGTTGGTGAATTCATGCAATTTAGTTGTAAACGATGTATGAAAAATGTGAGTTGTAGTATGTAAAGCGTCAATGAAATCGTTGATCATTAATGTTTTGCAAGGACATTAATATGTGTGTCGAAATAGGAAGCAATCCAACCCTAGACGATTTTATGCCGATTCCTATCGACTGGGACACAAACGCACTCTTCTGTATGGGTCCACGACCAAGAGTGGGGCTCGCCAAAACCCGTTAGATCTAAGCCTTTGTTCCTTGGTCCAATCTGGATTAATGGTGCTTATAGTATGGCCCTAATTCGCACATGATCTATGGTGTTTCATTACCTAACTTTAACATACTCTGAACATGTATCCTCCCCGATAGTTGTAAAGTTTGTAAAACATTTAAATGAATAGGGGAACATGAACTCACTGTATTGCGTCCTGAAAATAGATGTAAATAAGATCTCACGTGCGGTCGTCCTGAATAGCGTGGCGACCTACAAACGTTCTTATTTTTGTTAGACACTTCGGTCTTTGAAAAGAACTTGAGTACAAGTCTTGTGTCTTGAGTATATGTAAGACTTGTATGTCCTTACTGTTCGTTAACTGTGTATTCGATGAATGAGTTGTTCAAATGTTCGTTAACTGTGTATTCGATGAATGAGTTGTTCAAATGTTCGTTAACTGTGTATTCGATGAATGAGTTGTTCAAATGTTCGTTAACCGTGTATTCGATGAATGAGTTGTTCAAATGTTCGTTAACTGTGTATTCGATGAATGAGTTGTATAGTCGGATCTCGTCCGCTGAATCTCGTGTCTTGTATGTATCACTTGTATAGTTGTGTTTCCAATAATAGTATCATTGGGCCAAGCCCATGTTTTCAAGTTATTGGGCTTAAATAGTGCTGGGCCTCAAATAGTGTTGGGCCTCAAATAGTGTTGGGCCTCAAATAGTGTTGGGCCTCAATAGTGTTGGGCCTCAAATAGTGTTGGGCCTCAAATAGTGTTGGGCCTCAATAGTGTTGGGCCTCAATAGTGTTGGGCCTCAAATAGTGTTGGGCCTCAATAGTGTTGGGCCTCAATAGTGTTGGGCCTCAAATAGTGTTGGGCCTCAATAGTGTTGGGCTTAAATAGTGTTGGGCTTCAATAGTGTTGGGCCTCAAAAGTGTTGGGCTTCAATATTATTGGGCCTTGGCCCATATGTTTGGTATTGGGCTTAGCCCATGAATTTATGTTAAGCCCATTATGAAGATAAGCCCATTAAGAAGATAAGCCCATTAAGAAAAATAGTAGTCCATTAAGTAATATAAGCCCATTTGTTATAAAAATAGCCCACTAGTATAATAAGCCCATTTGTTATAATTTAGCCCACTAGTAAGTGTAAGCCTTTCATTTTTATAAAAACCTTTTTATAAAAATTTACTAAGTACACTTGTTAGTAAATAAAAACATACTAGTTTTTATAAGTTTATAAACATCCAAAATTTGTTATCGATAGGATACTTATATTTCGTGTCGAAAGATCGTCTAAACGTCGTAGTAACTCCCCGGATTGGCGATATGTTCAAAGATTCGCCCGTCGTCCGAATTGTCCATAAGTTGTATCCGATGTCCAAATGATCCGTAAATTGTATTCTAGTGTGTATATATGTATTCTTGTAAGTCTTTACTTGTAAATGTGTCTTGTATTTATTTGTATCATTGTTATCAAATACCTAATTATTGTACGTAACTAATACAAATAATAAACACATAGTAAATAACTTGTTAAGATCACTAATATATACTTTCCCAAAAATATATATTTATATCTATTTTTGTTTTTAGAAAGACCACTTTCTAATCTTGTAAAGACTTTGTTAAAAATGATAATTTTTCTAACATATCATTTCTAAGAAAAATTGGCCATATAACCTTTGTATTATGTACTTTGCCATGTTTAGATAAACATATCATTTTCTTTTCAAATTCATCATCAATTTACTCATAACATCTTAACTAAAACATATGAGATTTTTATAACATAAACTTATCAATATGATATCCAAATCATGTAGGGTTTTAACCATGATCATTTCATATGCTAACAAGTTCAAAAACCAAGTTTAATTTTAGTTTTAACAACTTTTATAAAAATTCTCTAGTTGTATGTTACTTTTTATAATCTTGTGAGAGTATTGTTTTTAACCAAAAACCTTATATATTTTCACAAGATCAATAGTTATGATCATCCATTTAATCCTTTATGTTAAAAACCCTTTAACATAAACATGCATAATTTTTAGATCATATCTTAAAACATCTTCTAACAATTTATTTGCATCATAAACATCATAACAAGACTAAATAAGCATATATCAAGTCTTAGATCACAATATAAACAATCATAATTATATCATGATTTTTATTCTTTGCTTTTTTGTATTTTCTTCATGTTTATTATGTATGATTTTCTTGGTTATTATTAGCAATAATAACAGTCATAAACTTAATACATTTGTATAAAAAAAAAATAGATAAAGAAGCTTACTTCTAGCACTAGGCTAGGGATGATCTTAGAAGATTATAAGAACTAAGAAGATGATAATCTTGATGGTAGAACACTTTTGTATGGATGAAAACCCTTCCTTTTACTTCCAATAGCTTTAGATCACCTTATGTTACTTGGAAATCCATGTTGATCATGAAGGAGGTGATAAAAATAATTGGGTTTTTGGATGGTGTTCTTGGTGAAATGATGAAGATTGAAAGAGTTTTCTTATGTGTGTGTAAATAAAGGTGTAAAGTGGTATTAAAATGCTAGTAAACTTATGTGATTAAATGATATAATCATCCACCAACTTAACCACTTGCAACATAATAAAAATATCTAGTTACTTAGTTAGTAAGTTGTTAATTTATCACCAACATCATCCACTTGTAACACCACTTGTAATTATAGAAAATATCTAGTTATTTTGCATGTGAAATATGGGTGTGGGACCCACATAAAACGTTCACACATGGGGGGGGGGGTCTTGAATTGTTGAATATTCGTTTCGAATTGTTTCGATTAGACGTTATTTGAACGCTAAGTTGTGTAACTTGTATGAATTGATGTAGTTATTGGTTCGGATGATACCCGAAAGTATCCTCATATGAATTATATGTTAAATAATATTTTTACATGTCGTAAAAATATTACAAAACTGATTTCTGCAGAATTTCTGCGGAAAAGTGTAGAAATCGTCGCTTTTAGTGCTTTTCGGCAGTTTTCGGTGCTACCGGACATTGGTAGTATATTAAACCAAACCCTTGCATTCCCATATAGGGTTTAATATATAATTGATATTGGACTCTCATCCGAGTCCTAAAGATGTCATTTTAGATGTTTTCTGCGGATCCGGTGTTTTCGTCAGCACTACCGTTCACTAGGCACTACTCTAGTTGTTTCGGTGAATTGTTTGCACTATTTCAAATGTACCCAATAAAAGTGAATCATGTGTAATAATAAACGAATATTCCATGAATTTTCTTAGATGTATATCGTGTAATCATGCAGTCCGAATATTCAAAACACATACTTGTATAATGTAAATCATTGCTTTAAATGTACGTAAATTACCCGAAAGTGGCAGTTGTCACATTCTCCCCCTGTTATTGAGAATTTCGTCCCGAAATTCAAGATGAGTCATCCTTTGCAGGATTGTTCTCAAACAGGTGAGGGTATTTGGCTTTGATTTAATGTTCACGTTCCCAAGTATACTCGGGTCCGTGTCGAGAGTTCCAACGTACATTTTAATAATTTGATACGACTCCTCCATGATTTCTAGACTTTACAGTCCATGACTTCAACAGGTTCTTTAGTGAATTGGAGTTTGTCGTCAATGTGAATAGAATGATAACGGTTGCTTGTGTTGGACTCTTTTTAAGATTCGACACATGAAACGTGTCGTGCATACTGTTAAGTTCATTTGGTAACTTCAACTTGTAGGCAACAGTGCCAATCCTTTCTAAGATTTCAAATGGTCCAATGTAACGTGGGTTAAGCTTTCCACGTTTACCGAACCTCGCTACGCCTTTCCAAGGCGAGACTTTCAACAAGACTTTGTCTCCAACCTCGAAAGATAATGGTTTTCGTCTTTTATCTGCGTAGCATTTTTGTCGATCGCGAGCCGTCTTGATACGGTCTCGGTCTGAAAGATTTTATTTGTAGTCTCTTGGACTAGTTTCGGACCAATTATTTAACTATCGCCTGTTTCCGCCCAACATCGCGGAGAGCGACACTTTCGACTATAAAGAGCTTCAAACAGTGCAGATTGTATACTAGTATTGTAGCTGTTATTGTAGGAAAACTCAACTAAAGGTAGATGAGTATCCCAATTGCCGCCTAAATCTATAACACATGCACGAAGCATATCTTCGAGTGCTTGGATTGTCCGTTCGCTCTGGCCGTCAGTTTATGGATGTAAGGCCGTACTTGGATTCAAATGAGATCCAAAGGCCTGTTGAAATAATTTCCAAATTCTAGAAATAAAACGATCGTCTCTGTCTGAATTGATTTAAATAGGCACTCCATGACGAGCCACTATTTCTTTGAGATAGAGTTCTGCTAGTTTCTCAGTATTATCCTTCTACCAAATCGGTAAGAAGTGCGTGGACTTTGTTAGTCTATCGATGATTACACATATCATGTAGTGACCTCTTGAGGTCCTGAGTAACTTCGTAATGAAGTACATCGATATTTGTTCCCATTACCAAACGGGAATCTCGGGTTGTTGTAACAAGTCCGAGGGATTTTTGCTACTCGACTTTTACTCTCGCGCAAGTCAAGCATTCTCCGATATAAGTCGCGATATCACTTTTGAGGTTAGGCCACCAGTAGTATTCTTTCACTACTTTGGCCTATGTGCTTCCTCAAAATATCATCTCGAAGGCCGCCAAAGAATGGAACCCAATTTCGACTCATAAGGTATAAAGTTCCATCTTCTTTACAATAATTGTTTCTTCATGCCTCGAAGTGTTTCTGCTTGAATATGCTCTTCCTTGAGCGCTTGTGAATCATCTTCTCTAATGCTTGAACTCTCAGTGTTCTAACTCGTTCCTTGCGGCTCAAGGCATCTGCTACAACATTTGCCTTGCCCGGATGGTACTTTATTTCACAATCATAGTCGTTCAACAATTCAACATACATCGTTGACGTATATTTAATTCTTTTTGGTTGAATATGTGTTGAAGACTTTTATGATCCGTGAAAATAATGCATTAAGTACCATATTAATAATGTCGCCATAAATTTTAAAGCGAATACCACCACGCCTACTCCAGTTCGTGAGTGGTATTGTTTTTCTCGTGAACTTTTAGTTGGCGTGACGTGTACACGATAACTTTTTCACGTTGCATGGGTACGCAACCCAATCCATGATGCGAAGCATCACAGTCTACAACAGAGTCATCGGTATCGTCTGATATGATAAGATTGTAAAATGCTATGCACCAATCTCAAGAATAAGTTGTAAGGCTATATCTTGTTTTTCGATTTGGGGCGAATTTATTGTCTTTAACAACTCTAAAATGGTTCTCAAATGTTGCTCATGTTCAGCTGCCGATCGTGAGTATATCAAGATGTCGTCAATGAACACTATGACGAATTTGTCAAGATACGGCTTGCACACGCGGTTCATTAAATCCATGAAGACCGCCGGTGCGTTCGTTAAACCAAAAGGCATAACGAGAAACTCGTAGTGATCGTAACGAGTCCGAAAAGCCGTTTTCGGTATGCTTTCTTCTTGAATCCGTAACTGATGATACTCCGATCGTAAGTCTATCTTAGAGTAGAAGCTAGAACCTTTCATAAACCATTTGAGTTAGCTGGAAATTCATTTGTAACATGGTTTAGAAATATGAATTTTCGTTCATCGAAATGTTGTGCATTTTTGCAAAACTTGCATGTCTTTCCACCCCCAAAACCTTTATAAAGATGTATAGTGGTAAAGAGTAGGGGTTATGAAATCACAACATCCTCATTCGGTCAACTACAAGGTTCAGAAGGTGCTAATCGACATGGAGATTTGGCTATGGGTGCGGCTCCAGGTACCAAGTCGATGTGAAACTCGACTTGTTGATATGGTGATAGTCCTGGCAAGTCTTCAAGAAAGACTTCAGGAAATTTTTTTACCACAGTAATATCTGTCAGCTTCGGCCCAACGGCCTCCTTGTCGACAACATGTGCCAGAAAGGCAACACAACCTTTCTGTAAGCGCTTCTATGCCTTCATGCAATTGATGATCTGCAATGGTGTGTCGTGCTTCTCTCCATGAATAACAAGTGTCTCTTTGTTCAGTAGTGGTAGGCGAATGATCTTCTCATGACAGAAGACTTCTGCTCGATTATTGGATAGCCAATCCATGCCAACCACTACATCGAAAATACCCAACTAAATGGGTAAGAGATCGATATTTGAAATTTCAGCTCCAGACTCGACTAGTTTACCGTTTGCCAATTCTATAGAATGAGGAGACGTCTAGCTTACGTGACTCTAGGCCATGTACATTTTAAATTCTGTGTGGCGAGGACTTCACTGTATATTCTTAGGAACCCTATGTTTAAATGTAGGATAACCCAATCCATATGTTTAGATGTAGGATAACCCGATCCCTATGTTTAGATGTAGGATAACCCAATCCCTATGTTTAGATGTAGGATAACCCAATCCCTATTTGTAGCTAGGACAATCCCGTCCCTAGCCATGAAACTCATGTATGTGAAATGTTGAGATGAAGCTAAAATTGCCAATTGTATAAAATAACATGGATGTGAAATGTTGACGAATAGGATACATACCGGTGGCCCTTAATGATTTGATATGTCTCAGCTAATTACCCATTAGCTAACTTGATATAGTAATGTGTGTCCAACATGACTCTAATTCTAGTATATGCTTAACATTTAAAAGCAATAGCTAAGCTCAGTGTTGGTATTAAAAGAATTGATACATGATGATCGTAGAGTGTACGTACTCATGACTTCATTTCTCTCATGGCGAGAGTTATTGTTTGAGTGATCGAGGTAGGGAGGGATGATGCGGTTATGCTTCGGATCTCCGAGGCTAAACCTAAAATATATCACTCAGTGTGTTTGAATTCGGGTGTTTCCCAGTATGGAACAACCCTTGAGATATCGTGAAAGCATCAAGTGTAACCAACAATATTAGCTCCAGTTATGATCGAGTTCTTTTATAAAATCATATGAAAATAGATATGAAAATCAGATGATATAAAAGAATGATGTATGGTTAAATAAATAACCAATAAAAATGTAGTGTATAAATATATCATGTCTTGAAATAGAATAGTATGTCTTGTGTAGAGGATGTCGCGTCTTGTGCAAAAATGTCATGTCTTGTCTTTGTCGAAGAGATTTGAATAACACCACGATATGCAATATAACATAAGCACTTATATATAGGAAGTACCAGCGGCGTATCCACCATGCTTTTATTATATTACACACGTCTCATCACTTACAAATAACCACCAAAAATGTCTTGTGTAAACCAACATCAAATGATATGTATAACAATGTCTTGCGTAACAATGTCATGTATAAACCATGTCTTGTGTAAAAGCAATAGTTTTCAACACATATCTTTTATCTTAAACAATTTATTCTTTTGGCGCCATGATCTTTTTAATACACACAATTAAAAGAATCTAGACATTTATTTGAATAAATAAAGTCTATCATGTGCCCAAGAATGAAGAATGCAATCAATCGGTCATGGAAACCTCAAGACCGCATTGTTCATACATGTTTGAATGTGGATAACCAAAACCAAAAGGTGTAATGCCTCTTGCATGTATTGGTCATATGTCTAAATGGAAAAAGAAGAAGAGAAAGAAGAAAAAGAATAATTCGTTGAGGAGGGGAAACCAACCAGTGGTCTCCGTCCATATAATATGTATTCCCTACTCTATGGACCTCTATCATCCTAAGTAGAGAAAATCCTTTGTCTTACTTGTCCATGAGACAATTATGGTAATAGTGCTTGAGTTTCACGAGCTCTAGCAAGATTATTAGAATCTCCAAAAATGTAGAATAGAATGAAATGAGGGAGTTGCAGTATGGCGCATGCCGTACTATCCCTTGGAAAAAGACAAATGTCAAACGACGGAATTTATTGTATCACTTCCAATAAATATGATAAGGTGGAATATGATAAGGTAAGGTAAAGTAGGATAAAGTGTCATAGACACCCTGGAACCAACCCATGTTCAAGAATTTCGAGAATGTTGAGGAAAATCCTCCATGAGTAGCTAACATGGTTTGTTTGTTTAAATGACTAGTCTCAACTGAATCGTGATATAGATCGAATGTTAGGTGTGAACAAATATGTGTCGTCTTCCCGTATTGTATTGTATTGTATTGTATTGTAGGGTGTTATACTAACCGCCACAGTTCGTGTTCTAATAGATAAGAAACATTGAATCTCAAATAATAATTTAAGACTTTGAACGAATAGTGATCATTAGCTTGGCCCGCAGAGTCCACCAGAATTCCCATGCACTACAAGTTGTTATTACGTTGGCCACCGTAATAATAAATTGCCTTGCATGGTCACCCTAGCATTCTCTCGTACGAAGCTGCCGATCAATAAGAGAGGAAACGTTATTGTCAATATACCTTCAACATAGGAGGGACCTTCATGATAACTCACGTGTCAACGTTCGTTGTCATTACTCGCAGAACGGTACGGCGTTAGGTGAAATAGAAATGAAAAGAATCTGTAATAATAACAACCGAAGGGGCACCTTCAGGATGAATACTTCATCTTCCTTGTAAGGACAAGAGTATATCCACCTTGATTAGTATGAGTCACATGGATCTCGTCCCACTAATGGAGTTGTTGTCCAAGGTTACCACCTTCGCCTCATCGTCATTATCATGGTCAGGCATCTCCGCATTCGCGAGAAAGCAACCATATTTTACGGAATTAAGTTTAAGATTTCACCTAGGAATCATGTTCGCCATAAGCTCCGCAATAGACATGAGATCGATATTTTCACCGTGTGAGTAAAGAATAATAATAGAGTTTGAAGTCGAAGGTATTTTGTTCTTGGCAAAATATTTCATGCAACATATATATGAACCACCTATATATATAATCATGTAAATCCTATCAATCAAGGATTTCTATCTTGTATAAGCTGAACCAGTAAACTGTTTATAATGCATAAACTGATAATGTAATGTATTGTAGGCACATAGTCTATTAATGTATTGTGTCTGTTTCTCATAGACTTCACCCATGGAAATGTCCTTGCTTGCTTTGTATGAGATGAATTCTTGTTGAAAATGGACCATGAAAATGTTTATGCAAATGAAAACATGTGTTTGTGTTTAGATGGTTTTCATGAGAGATCCCTAGTGATTGTAGACTTAGACTCAATAAAGAATCCTGGTTCACTACAATCGATGCTCTGATACCAATCTGTCACACCCGCTCGTAGCGGAAACGCAAGGTGTGATCTGTATGGTTTTCATTGCATAAATATCGATGTACATGAATAAACTATATGAATAAAACATACTCCATTGCCATTGCCATTACATATGTGTTTCCCAAAAGAATGCAACTTAAGTTGAATGTATTGGTTACAAACCATCAAATGATAATAAGTTGTCATCGTTTTATACATCAAAATGTAAGTCTTAAAATGTCAAGACTTTGACCACTATATCACCGCAAAGAGGCGGTATATAACAGGCAAACCCTTCAATAGTTGGCATGGAGTATTAATACTTGTTTTCCTTGACTGAAATGTCTGCCAGGTCCACTAATTTCCTGAAATACATGTTAAGTTTGAAAACATCAACAAAAGTTGGTGAATTCATGCAATTTAGTTGTAAACGATGTATGAAAAATGTGAGTTGTAGTATGTAAAGCGTCAATGAAATCGTTGATCATTAATGTTTTGCAAGGACATTAATATGTGTGTCGAAATAGGAAGCAATCCAACCCTAGACGATTTTATGCCGATTCCTATCGACTGGGACACAAACGCACTCTTCTGTATGGGTCCACGACCAAGAGTGGGGCTCGCCAAAACCCGTTAGATCTAAGCCTTTGTTCCTTGGTCCAATCTGGATTAATGGTGCTTATAGTATGGCCCTAATTCGCACATGATCTATGGTGTTTCATTACCTAACTTTAACATACTCTGAACATGTATCCTCCCCGATAGTTGTAAAGTTTGTAAAACATTTAAATGAATAGGGGAACATGAACTCACTGTATTGCGTCCTGAAAATAGATGTAAATAAGATCTCACGTGCGGTCGTCCTGAATAGCATGGCGACCTACAAACGTTCTTATTTTTGTTAGACACTTCGGTCTTTGAAAAGAACTTGAGTACAAGTCTTGTGTCTTGAGTATATGTAAGACTTGTATGTCCTTACTGTTCGTTAACTGTGTATTCGATGAATGAGTTGTTCAAATGTTCGTTAACTGTGTATTCGATGAATGAGTTGTTCAAATGTTCGTTAACTGTGTATTCGATGAATGAGTTGTTCAAATGTTCGTTAACTGTGTATTCGATGAATGAGTTGTTCAAATGTTCGTTAACTGTGTATTCGATGAATGAGTTGTATAGTCGGATCTCGTCCGCTGAATGAGTTGTATTAGCAATAATAACAGTCATAAACTTAATACATTTGTATAAAAAAAAATAGATAAAGAAGCTTACTTCTAGCACTAGGCTAGGGATGATCTTAGAAGATTATAAGAACTAAGAAGATGATAATCTTGATGGTAGAACACTTTTGTATGGATGAAAACCCTTCCTTTTACTTCCAATAGCTTTAGATCACCTTATGTTACTTGGAAATCCATGTTGATCATGAAGGAGGTGATAAAAATAATTGGGTTTTTGGATGGTGTTCTTGGTGAAATGATGAAGATTGAAAGAGTTTTCTTATGTGTGTGTAAATAAAGGTGTAAAGTGGTATTAAAATGCTAGTAAACTTATGTGATTAAATGATATAATCATCCACCAACTTAACCACTTGCAACATAATAAAAATATCTAGTTACTTAGTTAGTAAGTTGTTAATTTATCACCAACATCATCCACTTGTAACACCACTTGCAATTATAGAAAATATCTAGTTATTTTGCATGTGAAATATGGGTGTGGGACCCACATAAAACGTTCACACATGGGGGGGGGGGGGTCTTGAATTGTTGAATATTCGTTTCGAATTGTTTCGATTAGACGTTATTTGAACGCTAAGTTGTGTAACTTGTATGAATTGATGTAGTTATTGGTTCGGATGATACCCGAAAGTATCCTCATATGAATTATATGTTAAATAATATTTTTACATGTCGTAAAAATATTACAAAACTGATTTCTGCAGAATTTCTGCGGAAAAGTGTAGAAATCGTCGCTTTTAGTGCTTTTCGGCAGTTTTCGGTGCTACCGGACATTGGTAGTATATTAAACCAAACCCTTGCATTCCCATATAGGGTTTAATATATAATTGATATTGGACTCTCATCCGAGTCCTAAAGATGTCATTTTAGATGTTTTCTACGGATCCGGTGTTTTCGTCAGCACTACCGTTCACTAGGCACTACTCTAGTTGTTTCGGTGAATTGTTTGCACTATTTCAAATGTACCCAATAAAAGTGAATCATGTGTAATAATAAACGAATATTCCATGTATTTTCTTAGATGTATATCGTGTAATCATGCAGTCCGAATATTCAAAACACATACTTGTATAATGTAAATCATTGCTTTAAATGTACGTAAATTACCCGAAAGTGGCAGTTGTCACACACTATTTAGTCAAAACCCACTTTGCTCATACTTGGTTAATTGACTAATCACTAGTTTATGGTACAATTTTACAAGTTTGCATCTAGGGTTTGTTTCTAGACATGGATTCAACCCAATATCACTCATATACACAACATTCATTCTAGAATTTCGTTCATGCATGTTCATCCAAATTTCAAGATAACACCAAATGATGAAATTCAACATACCTTATGATCTCCTAGCTTTGGTGATCACGAATTTAGTTAAAGCCCCAATTTCCAACTCGATTTCCCTTGGATTTTGATGGATTTTAGTGAGTTTAGGGTTTTGAGAAGAACCCTTCTCCTGGCTCTGTGAAATCATCGACCAAACACACACATATGTGTGTGTTTTGGTGTTTATTTGTTTTAATTGAAAACATCTTTCCCTTTTGCCTCTTTTAGTCCCTCTAGTTCCATAGTTTATAAAAGGGTTATCTATTTCATGTTTCTTTTATTGTTTTTACAACACTTAACTAACTAGGTTGATATTCCTAGTTACTTAGTGGGTTCGGGGAAGTCATAACCCGTTTTATTTTTAAATCCCGTTAACTCGGGCCTCTTATTATCTTTATTTCCTCAAAAGCTTTTATTCACTTTTTATTTAATATTAGGTTTATCTGTTAAATTCCTAATATTCACCGGGTTTACTTTTACCACTAACGGTATTTCACCCATTCATTATTATTAACATGGTTTAATTACCAATCCCGATTTCGGGGTGTTACAAGTCTACCCCCCTTAAAGAGGTTTCGTCCCCGAAACCTTTCTTACATAGTTTATTGAGTTTAAACTCAATGCACTTGCTCTCGATAATCAGTTGAGCATTGCTCATATTTTAATCAAGTGTTAGCATTTACCAGAAAGGTATGGTAACATCTTTTTGGTTATTAATCATCTACGTATCTTATACGGCATAATGCAACTTGAAATAACGTAATCTCGTTATTTTCACTAGTTTAATTAACTTAGCAATATTCATCGCTCGGCTCTAATGTGATTATACTTCACGTTACGCTTCTTAACCGTGATCACGTCACGCCATGCCAAATTTTATATCAGCTTTTTATTTTCAAGAATATCACTTTTCGGATATATCGTCTTGCACATATCAGTGTCAAGACTTATATCTTTCATGCTTACCATTTATACATCTATCCGAATTCATATTTGTAAAAGCGTTATTTCTTACCAAAACCGAAGTTTTAGTTTAGCATCTTCTCTTTAACTTTTGTCTATTACCCATACCGGGATATTGACAGTCCAAAATTTATTCTTTCTCGTTCTCGTTTTACGCGGGGAATCGTAACAAGTCTCCTCACCTTACACTATGGACCCGTAGGTTCCTTCATTTAACCTCGTAGGCTATTTCTTTAAGCTTTCACTATGGAACGGCCCTGTTAAAAGCTAATTGAATGTTACTGCAATTCTAACTTAACTACGTAAACTGGAGTTGGTCTTCACTCTTCCATTTAAAGAATAAAATAACGGGACCAGGTGGATGTGTGTAGCGATGAGCAAGTGGTATCCAATACCGATCCCATCCCGATCCCGATAATACCATACCGAAGCGGTTTCGGTATCCACTTTTAGGTTTTTTCGGTATCGGTACGGTATGGTATTGGTATAATACCGAATTTTACCCTCAAAATACCGACACCGTACCGAACCGACGTATTTTGGTATCGGTACCTAGTTTTCACAAAATTCGGGATCAGGATTTGTCGGTATCGGAACGGTATGGTATCGGGATCGGGATTTGCCCATCCCTAGATGTGTGATCACTTTTATCCTATCGCCCATAATTTTGTTCCCCGGTATAATATTATCAATCATTAAGACTTCCCACTAATTGCTACCACTATTTTAGAAGGAAAAGAAAAAAACAAATGTGATTTTGACAACACCAAGCATTTCATAAAAAAAGATATTATTATTATTATTATTATTATTATTATTATTATTATTATTATTATTATTATTATTATTATTATTATTATTATTATTTGTTTTTTGTTTATTTAGCTTCAGCTTACGAATGTAAATGAACGAACCACACTTGTATTTGTGTTCATCTGTTAAATTAAAAAAAATGTCGTTCATGTTCCTTTATTTACTAAATAAATTAAACCAATCGTCAAACAGTTCAATATTTAATTACAAGTTTACAACCTTAAGTATTGTAAATAACTTTGGTAGTGGTATAAATTATTAAATTGTCCTTATCTATAAACTGAAATCTTTAATCCATGACCTAATAGTATGATGATACGTTTTGTTTCGACAAAAGTGATGTGAGATAAATAAATATATTTATAACTAGTATTTAGTAGTATCTGTATGTTGCGGCCACTACTACAAAAAGAGGCATTTGCTATGGATTTTTGCTACGAAAACATTTGGTCGCAAATATTGCTACGGATTAACTACGGATTGGCTATGAACAAATTTTGCTACAAATTAGGTACGGATATTTCGTAGCAAACAAAATCCGTAACAAAATCCGTAGCGAAATTAAGGAAATAAATATAATTAAAATAACTTTGTAATATCGGTAGCAAAATCCGTAGCTAAAATATGAAAATAAAATTTAAAAATTAAAATAATAAAAGTTAAATAATATCCATTGCAAAATTTGTAGCAAACTTAAAAAAATTACATATTTAAAAAATTATTAAAAACTTCGTAGCAAAATCTAGAAAAAAATTTAAAAAATCTAACGTAGCGAAATCTTTACCAACGTCCGTAGAAAAAAAGTAGGCGTTTGCTATGGATTTTTGCTACAAAAAATGCTACAGACAAATTTTGCTTCACTTTAGCTACGCATACTCCGTAGCAAACAAAATCCGTAGCAAAATCCATAGCAAAATTAAGGAAACAAATATAATAAAAAATTGTTTGCAAAATCCATAGCTAAAATTAAAAAAACTAATGTAGCAAAATTTGTACAACATCCGTAGCAAAAATCGTTGCAAAACAAGAAAAATATGTTAAAAATAAATTAATAACATCTGTAGCAAAACAAACAATATATATTTAGGAGAAGGATCCAAGTTTAAAAGGAAGTTAGGGGATCATAGGTTTACGGGGAACTTGGGTTTACTTTAGAGTTTTTTATTAGTTCTGGTAAATGGAGAATGTAAAAGGACGTAATTACCCTTGAACTGTGACACCCCGTGTTTCGAAAGTCAGAGTCAAAGTCAAGATTGAAGTCAAAGGAAGAAAAGATTGCTAATTGCGATCTCTCACTCCTTGCTTAACTACTGTTTTGACTTCTTTGACTTTTAGATAATCTATTTATTTTATCAAATTAGTTGTATTATGTGGAGTACTTGTTAATAATCGATATTTATCGCATGTTTTATCGATTTATCGCTTATTGCATCGCAATCGCTTTCGCAACTCGAATTATGCGTTCTGGATATTGTTTTACGTGTGTGTGATACTTATGTGTTACCGGTGTGTGTTTACTTTATGTTTTGTGGTGATTAATCGAAACGCAATCGCAACTCTATCGCATCGCAATTGAATCGCAAACGCTAAACGCAGGTTATTTATGATGATTGTATGTTAGATATAGTATTTGTATGTTTATTATTAATCTATCGCGTCGCTTAATCGAAACTCGCATCGTAAAACTCAACGCACGAAACGAAACGCCGAGACTCAAACTGTCGGAGCCACTCGATCGAGTGACTGCTCGATCGGATGGTCAACCGATCGGATTGCCATCCGATCGGACAGCCATCTAATCGGTGACCCACTCGATCCTTTGAACTTTCCTTTTTGGGAAACCCTATAAATACCCTCCTGTCACATCATTTGTGATGTGACAACTCCTCTACTCGACCAGCTCGCTTCAGCCCACTTTTCTCTCGATTTCCCGCGATTCTTGTAAGTTTTCAACCTAAATCTTGTACTTCTATGATCTACACGCACTCCTTCATCTTTTTCACCTTTGAATCTTAACTTTTAACCGTGAAATCAACGGATGTGAGGTGTTCTAGGATGATGTCATCATGGAGTTCTTATATGAACTTCAAGTTTTGGCATCATTCCACCATGAACCACTCAGATCTGAAGGATTTCCACATAATTAAACAACGTTTTCGCATAGATCTGCACATAATCATGATGAAAAGGATTGAAAGACGGTTTTCCAACTTTCTTTCAACTCTTTTATACTCAATGCACTCAAAACCGATAGAATCGGAGCTTGTTCTAATCTTCTACTCTTTCCTAGTGATGTGTTGGTTCAAGATCTGGTTTCTATCAAAGAGACAACCGATTCCGGGTTAAACATAAACAACCGTCACGAACCAGTGCATGGGTCGGACTTGGGTGATTCCTATTCCATCGGGTCACTAGGGTCTTGACGAGGTTCTGTTGTTTAGCACGTTATCACACCGTCTCGATCAAAACTGCAAACTTTCAAAACAATCAAGTGGTTAAGGACGATCAGGTCGTTGGGATGGATTGCCATCCGATCAGATTGCCATCCGATCGGATTGCTATCAGATCGGATAGCCATCCGATCGGCTTACACTTGGTTCCACACTTAAACTTTTGATTCAACCATTTAAGGATCTGAACGTCGAACGGATTACCGTCCGATCGGATTGCCATCCGATCGAACGACCATCCGACCATGTGATGTTTGGAACTTCAACACTAAACAATTTTCAACATGTTCAATGCACTATCAGTTCTTACGGATTGCCACCCGATCGGTAGCCCATCCGATTGGATGACAACACTGCTGTGAACTTGTTCTCTGGGAAATGTCTCACCGGACGGATCGCCATCCAATCGAACCGCCGTTCGATCGAACGACCTGAAGGGTAGAGATACTTCTCTGTTTTCAAATGCTACAACGAAAACTTCAAAAGGCAAACCATCATACACAAACACATCCTCACCAAACGAGATGTCAATCCAATCGAATGGCCATCCGATCCGATGACCATCCGAACGGATTGACATCCGATCGACTACCGATCGGATTACCATCCGCCACGTACCACCTTTGCACCGTTTTACGCGCCGCTTATCATTTATGCTATCGTTAACTGTTCAGGCTAATCTCTCCCAGCGCTCCCCTCAATCCAAGAGAGTGTTTACTTGTTAAACACAATCTGTGAGTATACTCGATCCCTTTTTGCTTTACGCACTTTTGGGTGTTACATACGTTACTTATTCTAAATCACAATCGACACATAACGCAAACACTATTTATACGCTAACTGTTATTGCATGCTACGTGTTATTCGATGAATGCTTGTATGTTATGTTAACACTATGATTGTTGCCTGACACCTTAGCAACGATAGTACTATAGTTTGGACTCAGCACCTGTCATGGACTGGGGTTGTTAAGGGCTTTACTTCACGTGTCCCAGTAGGGATATGTGTTGCGCATTCTACAACTCACAGTCACATATGTGCATATTTATCTGTCGATAACCTACTTGCCTTCACATTATACATTTGTCATGCTGGTTATACGTAAACTATTTCGAACTCTATTATGCTATATCAAACCTGTATGCTCACCTTTACACTATGTGTATTGACCTTTATTTTAACGTATGTGGCAGGTGTTTAGGATGCTTGCTAGGAATCGCTGTGCTTTACTCGCTTTTCATGGAATCGAGTAGGATTGAGAGTCTAGAAACAAAGACAATTTATTCTATTTGAAATCTGAGTTGTCGGAACATGTTATTTGTTTTAGAGATATCGTTGTCTATAATAACTTGATTTGCTTGATGGGTTAAGGTATGGGACTTAATATTAACTATCTGGTAATGTAGTTGTTATGGAATTTATCTTGAACAATCTGTTTCGCTCAATGCCGCGCCCCGATGATTCCGCCATCGGTTGGGGTGTGACATGAACTCTGTTAAAATTAAACTGGGCTAACTATGATTACCTTAGTTTGTTACAGATTGAAATGTTAATACCTTAAAATGTTACTTTAAACTATTAGTACCCTAGATTGTTAGTTTCTACAAACCACATGGAATAACGACGTAATTGACTAACTCGAGCTCAAGCTCGACTTGTTGCTAGCTTTTCAAACTCAAGGTCATCTCTTTTACTATTTATTAAATGATTTATATAAATTACAGTTATTATTTATTATAAATTTATATATGAAATTATATGTGTGTGTGTCTATATGTATATATATATATATATATATATCAGTTGTATTTATCATAATTTTATAAATAATAAATATTATAAGTTAAATTATTAAATTAGAATTATATAAATAATGGGATTGTTTTTGTTCGTGAGCAGGCTCAAGCTCAATAAGTGAAGATCGGGCTTGGAGTCCTTTGCTAAACAAACTTATTTTTAGGTTCAGCCTCGAGCTCGTTTAAACATGACTTGTTTTGACTTTTTTCGAATAGTTCGTGAGTAGCTCGGCTCGTTTAGATAGAAATATATAATTGATAATCTTAAGCACAAAAATTAAAAAATAAAGAGTAAATTACGATTTTGGCCCCTGTGGTTATATCACTTTTACCCTTTTAGCCCAAAAAGGAATCTTTTAACATCTAAGCCCCAACGTCTTCTTTTCTAACCCTTTTGGCCCTTAACACTAACCCCATCCATTTACTTTTAGGGGCAAAAAGGGTTAGAAAAAAGACGTTAGGGGCCAAAAGGGTTAGAAAAAAGACATTATGGCTCAGATGTTAAAAGATTCCTTTTTGGGCTAAAAGGACAAAAATGACAAAAGCAGAGGGGCCAAAATCATAATTTACTCAAAAATAAACTATGAAACCAAGTCAAATTCATGATTTCCTTCCCGCCACTAGTATCTTCCCGCCACTCTTATCAGCACGTCTCATCTACCAAAACCGTCCGGATAAATCGCCAAGTATCACATCAATCGGACTCAACCGATGTGGACAACTCTCGATATAAGCTTAGACGACTCCCATAACCTACACACTTTCTCTACTCTCTCTTAATATCTCCCCCGGTTCAAGTAGCCTTGGATATTCCGGCGAACCGACGACTACACCCTGTAAATTGTGACGACCCTGAAGCATGCATCGAATACACATGTTGTCGCTCATCTCCACCGCATTAATGCCCTGCTAGGTTCCGACCATTAAAAACCACCAATGTGTGATGTGTGGAGCCTCCGACCACTCCCTTCCCTACCTTGGAACCCAATAAGAAGTCTACCGCTTCTCAACTTCGTAGCCGATCATCGCTACCCTTTATCTGAGCCATAACGAACCGCCGCTGCGTCACGAAAAAGGAAAAGGAACTCAGTGACTCTCCATCTCGTCTGTTCACTAGTTTGTTTCGACATAAGGTACATTATGCACATTTGAAGGTTTGTACATTGTACAGTCATACCAATTCATGCTTCATTTCCATTGGCATCTAAAAGATGACTATGGCACATGATGTCCCTCTTAAAATTTAATGAGAAATAAATTTTGAATAATATGGATCAGTTGAAGTAAGTGGGCAAACTTTTGTTGGAAAGATGCCTGTTGGTTATAATCAGTTAAAAGAAATGGCTTTGGCATAACTAGTATTTTTTACAAACGATATGTTCATGACACCTTGCATGAGGATTTCATATAATTATGTTGGTTGACTTTAAAAAATCATTAATATATAAGACACGGTGTAATGTGATTTTTTTTTTATCTTTACCAGTTTTGAAATGCTAAGTGAGAGTTATTAAGTGTTGTATAATTTGAAATTTTAAATAAGTTATTCAAGAATTAACACACATGTAAACCAAACTTATATTTATATTTTGCTTATAGGTGCAATCGGAGTTGGAATGAGAAAAACCGGAGATCATATGTGACAGAAAAAGTTGAAGAAAATGCGCAAATAAACGACCGTAACAAAACTGCCAAATAACTTTCCACCGAGTTTAGATATGGTTTATGTTGGTGAACATATGATTTGAAAATTTATGGTATTGTTTTTTTGGATAGTTTGATCTTTATTGTATTACATTTGTATAATTTGATTATTTATTCTATATTTGGTTTTGGATATTTATCTTTGTATCCCATATATATATATATATATATATATATATATATATATATATATATATATATATATATATATTGAAATTCGAATATAATGTTTGCAAGCAACAAATAAAAAATAACACAAACTATGGAAATTGTGAAAAATTACTTAAAATTCATAGCTAATTCCATAACAAAAATCTAACATAACTCATAGCTAAATACCATAGAATAGCAGCTAGTAATAATTGTAGCAAAACTTTAGCAAATTTTTGTAGCGAAATTCGTAGCAAAAACTCTGTAGCCAAATATGTAGCAAAATCTTCATAGCTACAAAATCGTAGCAAACTTTGTAGCTAAAATTCCGTAGCAAAATTTCATAGCTAAAAGTCCGTAGCAAAGTTTTGTAGCTAAAAAATCCGTAGCAAATATTTTCGTAGCTAAAGAACCGTAGGAAAGTTTTGTAGCTAAAAATCCGTAGCAAACATTTTCGTAGCTAATCCGTAGCTAAAATAGCGACGTCAGTTTTTGTAGCTAAACTCGTTGCAAAAATGATTTCGGTAGCTAAAATTCGTAGCAAATAAATTAGCGACGGGACTTGTAGCTACGAACAAAATCCGTAGCTAATCCGTAGCAAAACGAGTGTTTGCTACAAATTAGCTACAGATTTGACTGTAGCAAATACCTGTTTTTGTAGTAGTGGGCGGAACTTTTAAATCAAACAAAAAATAGGCGTAAAAACATTGAACTATGTACGTGCATGCATTGTGACATGTTAAGTCGCCAAATTGAGACTGAAACCTAAAATATTATTGTAAAAAAAGAATAATTAAGTCGAAACGGTAATAAAACTCACGTAAAAAACAGGAAAAAAAACTAAAAAGCTTTATAACAATAAATTTATAAAGTATAGAGTTTATTAAAATTTAAACTAAAAGGAGGAAAAATAAAATATATTAGGTCTAATTAAAGCTTATACACATAGAGCTTGTGAAATTGTAAAAAAATAATAATAAAAATTGATAATAGATGTGTATCACCTATTGGACCAGATTTTGATAATTAAAAGAGAGATAATTAAACATGACACATATATTCACATTCACATGTTACTATGTTAAAATACGAAAAAATGTTGATATATGAAGTTATTACTTATTACAATAGAATTCAAACCTGACCTAAAACCATATCAAAATGCATCATCGCACTCCATGAAAACCATATTCAAATATCACCTGAACGAGTTAATCGAGATCCCCATAACCGGGACTGCGAACGACGTCTCCATAAGAAGCAGCTGGTTATGCTTCTCCAAGCTTCTATCGCGTTCCGTTATGTCTTTCAAAACACATAAATAATACTCTTTTAGCTTCTTTAGAACACGCGCTTTCTTCAACTTGAGCCACCTAATTCTTACCCGTTGGATTAACCTTACCATTGTGGATCCAGATCCCCCGCCTCCCTGTGAATGCCGCTGGCCGCCCAGTCTCATCGTCGGTAGCTTCTTCTTTTTTCCTAACCGCCATAATCTGCGGCGGTTGTTTGTGGTGGTAGTGGTGGTGGTGATGATAGAAGGCATGATTTTGGTGGTGAGGAGAGTTTTGACTAGTTGAGAGGATACGTAAACTCAATTATTTATTACTCCTTTCGATGTCAAATCTATATATTTTATAGTTTTGTTGCTTACATTTTTATATCATTTGCACATGCGGATAACTAGTGTGTCAATGTGAGGGTTTTTTTAATGTTGTAGTTAAGAAGATATTGATTGCTAATAAATTAATATTTATTATTTTAAAGGTATGGTGACTTCGGATTGTGGTAAGGATTGAAATAGGGATGAGTTTCGTATTGGTACCGGTATCGAAATATTCAGTATCAAAATTCGTTAAAATTGGGTAGTGGTGCTAGTATTGAAATATTCAGTATGGTACCGGTATTCAAAGGTAAAATTGGTATTTTACCGGTACCGTACCGAACCGTTACCAATACCAAAAATGCCAAAAAGTAGGTACCGGTATCGGTTCCAAAAAAAATCGGTACGAAAAATTCGGTACCGGTACAGTACCGGTATACAATACCAAATGCACATCCCTAGATTGAACTCAAAGGTCAAAAATAACCAAATGAACGTGTCATTATAACATGAACAAAATCTAATTAACAAACCAATACGAATACTTAAATGCAATGTTTTAAATACCGGTATGAACCGGCCGGTTATACCGGTTAAACCGTATTGGACACGAGTCCGGTACGATAAAGGCCGGTAAAACCCGAATACGGTATGTTTTGTGTACCGACGATAAATCCGTTTCTACCGGTTCAAACCAATTTAAAAAGTGGCATGTGTCATCCAACCATTTATAGATAAATAGTAAAATAATATCAATTATATTGAATTCTCTATAATTATGCTAACAAGCAATTAATTATTTATTTGGATCTTTTTTTGTTTTCAATGTGCTGATATAATTTTTTGTAAAGAAAAGTGCTGATATCATTCACACATGTGCTAAAATCAATTATCTTGATTAATTTTGATGTACTAATATACTTCAAAAGTGCTACTTTTATGTATGTATTATTTTAGTATGTGCTAATTTAATTTTTTTTAAGTGCTAGAATCTCTTCTCACGGTTTATTAGATAAATATGGTTTGTACCGTAGCTAACCCCTATTAATTAGAGTATGAGCTGTTTGATTCGGTTTTTATTCTTGATCTAATTAATATACACCTTTCTTCCATACTTCACATACTAAGGTGGTGTTTGTTTTTTGGCCAGAAGCACTTCTGGCCACTTATGTCTGCGCCGCGCAGATGCGCGCAGAGGTTTGGAGTCCGCAGCTTGTTTGTTTTCTCGCAGACCTTTCATTAAAAAAGGTCTGCGAGACCTCTTCACCACACAGACATGATTCCATGTCTTATTGGAACCTCTTCTTGGCAGACCTCTCCTTCCACCACCTCCACCACCACATCCCTGCCACCACCTCCACCACCACATCCTCCGCCACCACCTCCACCTCCGACACCCCTGCTCCGCCACCACCTCCACCTCCGACACCCCTGCTCCGACACCATCATCGTCATCATCTGTTATCATCATCATCATCATCATCGATGGCAAACAAAACCCCCAAATCGATCAGAAACAAAACCCCCCAAATCATCATCGATCTGTTACATCATCATCATCGATGGCAAACAAAACCCCCAAATCGATCAGAAACAAAACCCCCAAATCGTCATCGATCTGTTACATCATCATCATCATCGATCTGTTACATCATCATCATCATCATCATCGATCGGTTGGTGGTGGGTTAGGGTTCAGATGACGGGGTGGCTGTGGTGTAGTGGTGACGGTGGTGGCGGTGGTGATGATGATGGCGGTGGTGTGAAGGCGGATGTGTGAAGGCGGAGGTGGTGCGGTGGTGGTGATGATGGCGGTGGTGTGAAGGCGGAGGTGGTGCAGATTGTAGAGAGAGAGTAAAGAGAGGTGTGTGACTGTGTGTGGTGTGTGTGTTTTAAACCTTAGAAGAGGTTTTATATATAAAAAAAAAAAAAAACAAACCCTCTTCTCCTTGCAGACTGCAGACATTTGGTCCACCTCTTCTCCTGCAGATGTGGTCCGCAGACTACAGACCTTTTCCTACAGAAAAAACAAACAGCACCTAAGACCGTGGGGTATGGGGGGGCGGGGGTTTGGGACATGGGTTGACACGTGGACTTCGAGGGGCACCGCTGGTCAGTTGCATGTTGGGTCGGTATGGCGGGGCGTGGCTAGCCCGCGTGGGTTGGCCACGTGTTATAATTTTTTTTTCAATTATTATAAAAATACACACAAAATAAAAAAAAAGCCTAAAATTATTATTAAAATTTCCTAAAAATTACAAAATCCTAAAAAAAAGATTACAAATCTAAAAAAAACATAATTAGAATATAAAAAAACCCCTAATTAAGCGTTAGGTAGATTTCGAATACGACGCTCGTTACAAGTGCTATCTCTTCCTCGTGTGTCTATGTGGACAGGCGGTGGGGGGTTTTATAGTAGTTGGGGTATGGGTAGGTGGAGTGAAGGGTTGGGGTAGCGATGTGGACAGGCGGTGGGGGGTTTTATAGTAGTTGGGGTATGGGTATGGGTTTGGCTTGGTCAAACGGTTGTTTTTTAAATTTAAATCCTAGCCAACTATAGCCTAGCCAACCCAGCCGGCCACGGAAGACCGCTAGACCCACCCAACGCCTGGGCTGAAATCCCCGCCCAAGGGGGCACGCCGAAACCCAAGCCCACCCGAAGTGGTGACTTGGGCGTTTGTACCCAACCCACACCCCATACCACATACTCTAATTTACGGACCCGAGGGGGCATGCATTGCAATTAATATTAGTATATGGACTATGGCCATCCACAGGCACATGTATACTGCATACCTCATCCGAATTCCTAGCAAAAATTGTATTTTAAGTTATCTGACCCCGAGGGGAATTAATATCTGTATGGCCATCATTTAAAATGGTATGGCAACAAACACACAGAAAAATTAAAAAGATACGACGCCTGAGAGATTCGAACTCTCGCGGGGAAACCCCATGTACTTAGCAGGCACACGCCTTAACCACTCGGCCAAAGCGTCGCTATATGTTTTAACAACCCAAAGAATATAAATTTACTAGTTTATCAACAATTCTAAACTTTTTTCCCCATATACTAGTTGTTAGAACATCATAAAAGGACGATAACAGATACTTTTTTTTACTTTCTTTTTATTCAAGTCGAGTTTTATGATGCAATGACTTACCAACTAACCCGTTTGTCAATTAATTAATTGTTAAACCAAATCTCTTCAGTTAGTGGCGAAGCTTGAGATTTCCGACCAGGGGGTCGGAAGTCATCGGAGCTAAAATTATACCTAAAAAATCATAAACCGAGGGGTCGAAAACGTATATACTTAAAAAAATTTATACGAAAACTACATACAGGACACTCCTGAGCGAAAAGTTCGGGGGTCGGGCGCCCCACCTGGCCCCCACTATGCTACGCCCATGTCTTTAGTTAGTTAAGCGGTTGAAAAAGAAAAATGTTGAAATTACATGCTCATTCGCGGGTACTCGAACTTCATACTATTGTAATTATAATATTCTCCCATCTTGTACTTTATCGCTACAAAATCACTCCAAACATTGTCGTCCCACCACCATATGTACAAACTATTTTTTTCCTTTTTTTGCCAAAAAGGTTTCCAAGTGCAAAGGACGCCCCGCTTGCGGTATGCGCATATAATGTATATATGTGTGGGCCATCGGGGGGCAAAAGTAAAAGTGCACTAATTTTAACGTTATTTTACTAATTTCGTGAAAATAACGTTAAAAGTGGAGGACGGTTAATCATGCATCATGTGGTGGCGTTGATAGCTGAAAGACAAAAGGGTACATGCACTAATCGGTCTTTGTCCCGATTGCCGAGTGTTATGTGCCTTATGTCCAAGGCTTGATGCAAAACTACTATCGAGCCGGGGGTCTCACTGGAAGCAGCCTCTCTATTCCTACGGGGTAGAGGTAAGGCTGTCTACATCTTACCCTCCTCAGACCCTACCTTTGCTTTGCTATTGGTGGGATTTACTGAGTATGATGATGATGATGATGATGATGTTTCCAAGTGCAAAGGATTGGTTCGGTTCAAACCGGCTTCGTTTTTTTATCAGTTTGGTTCGGCTTTTACCAGTTTTGAATTTGATGTAGGGGTTTCACCCGATTACAAACATGTGGTTTGGTTTGGTTCATAGCCGGTTCTTGTCAAACCGGTTCTGAGTTACAAACTAATTATGATTCCTTAACTGGGTTTCTGTACACCTCTACGGCGGAGCGCTAACACTTGCTAAATAAACTACAGCCATATCACTCCCTTATACTTCACTGCCTTTTATACTTCACAACACCGTTTTTAAAATACCATTGGGAAGACGGGTAGGTTAAATCACATGAAGTAATCATTTTTCATGTCCAACAATCAACTGGTTATCTCATAAAAGTTGTTGAGTAACCAATCTTAACTAGTCCTGGCTAACCGCTATTAATTAGCGAAAGAAACTGCTAATCATACTTGTAATCAAACTGCTAAACTGGTGCATTGAAAACACATGGTTGCGTTGAAAACAACTATATTTTATTAGCGAATATCTTTGTATATGTTCCATATTTAGATTATCATTGTATTTAGGTTGGTATATATTTGTTTCCTTATTGTTAGGTCTTGTAATCCCTACATAATGGGTTTGTTATTTCATCAATGACATACAAGATACACAAGAGTTTATGGTATCAGAGCCATAACGCATCACTCCTAAATATTCATCGTTTTTTCCGTCCGATCCGTTCCGATCACCATGACCGACAACGACGGAAAAACTCCCCGCGACGACAAAGCCTCCTCCTCCGGCGACTCGGCTACAGCCAAACCCCTCCACCCGGTTTACACCGTCACCAACATACAACACAAGGTTCGTATCCTCGACGGAACCAAAGTCACCTACACCTCGTGGGTGAAACTGTTCATGCTTCGTGCTAAGGGCTACGAAGTTCTACACCATATCGACGGCACCGACCCACCGGCAAACACCGATCCCGATTATGTCTCATGGGCCAAAATCGACTCCATCGTTTTGCAATGGATCTACGGAACATTGTCTGATGATCTGATGGTTCGTGTACTAGAATCCAACTCCACTGCTAGAGAGGCTTGGGTCCGTCTTCAAGGTGTGTTTCTTAACAACAAAGGGTCTTGTGCAGCCACGCTTGAACATGCCTTCACCACCCATCGGCTATCCGCGTGCTCCTCCATTCAAGAATACTGCTCCAAGTTGAAGGAAATTGGTGAACAGCTTAAAGACGTTGATCAACCAGTTCCAGAATCTCGGCTTGTTCTCTAGTTGGCTCGCGGACTACCGCCGGAATACAGGGTGGCAGCCGCGTTGATCTATCAACAATCCCCTACGTGGGATATTGCAAGGGACATGATTGAACGCGAAGCACAGCGGTTGGCAGCTTTGGAGGCCATTCCGGTCCTTATGGAAACCAACCAACCAACACCGCCACCTCCCAATACTGATGAATCCCCTCAGTGATCAACTTCCCGTAATCAGGACTCATCTTCTCAGAACCGGCGCGGTCGTGGACGCGGCCTCTAGAGAGGCAATCGGAATAACAACGGTGGTGGCGGGAATGCTAATGGCAGCGGCGGCTGGAACACAAACAATTACGGCGGCTGGAACACCAATGGCGGCGGCGGTGGGACCTCAGGAGGCTTTTCAAATCAGTTTTGTCTAACGTGGGCCCCCTGGAACATGCCGCCTTGTCCGTATCCTACCCAACCGTTTGGTTGGCCCAATTCCTCTAACCCGTGGCCCAACTCACAACAGGCCTCACCTTCTGGGCCAAACTCCCAACAGGCCAACATGCTTTACAGTAATGGATCTGCTCATAATGCACTAAGCCCAGCTGATCTAAGTGCTGCCTTTCAAAACATGCAACTATCTGGTCAACCATGGAACTTTGATACAGGTGTGTCCTCTCATGTCACTAACGAGCAACGGAAAATTCAAAATCCGTTACCATTTACGTCTTTAAATACTATTTTTGTCGGTAATGGCCAAGGGCTTTCAATTAAAGGACCCGGTCATAGCTTTCACGTATTACCTAACAAAACATACTCTTTAACCGACATCCAATATTCACCACATATCGTTAAAAACCTTTTATCCGTTCGAAAGTTCACACGTGACAATCATGTTTCTATTGAGTTTAACCCCTTTGGTTTTACTTTGAAGGATCTCAAGACTGGCCAGGCACTTTCCCGCCACAATATGTGACACCCTTAAATTTATACTTGAATTTATCATTTATTTATATCAAAAGATAATAGTTTAACATAAGTTTCAGAAGTATCATAAGCCTTAGTCGACTAATGACTAAGTCAGAACATACAAAAGTTGTTTGTTAGATTGTTTACAACCCATGAACAAAATTTAAGTAAGATTAAACGCATAGCGGAAGCTTCAAAAATCGTGTTCGGTTCTTCGGCGTTGCTTGTCCACCATCCGTAAGGTTCATTTAATCACCTAGGGTCAAAACCATTAAAACATTAGTTTTGACTTTGATACATAAGAATTAAACATATGATCCAATCATCAATAAAAAAAATAAAAATTTAAAGTTTTCTGGATTTACCGTAAATTACGGTATTACCGTAATTTACGGTGGGTTCTGGAACTATTTGGTCACCGTAAACCAGGAGATCCATGCCGTAAAACCTCTCACCTCTACCGTAAATTACGGTAATACCGTAATTTACGGTAGTACCTGGAACTTCATGTTTGGTTTTGTATGTTCATTACACCAAGGTTTCCAACTCTCGGATTTCAATTTTTCTATGACACCGATACATTAAAACCTCGTATTTCTCATATATTATATATTAACCAAGCATCAAAGAACAATCTATCATATTCCGGAGCATTGATTATGTCTTACTTGATTGTTCGACCCGTTTGGATGCCAAGATTTGGGCATCAAATAAGGTATTACAAAAATCCAATTTCTATCAAACGTTTGACCTGTTTCACTTGTTTAAGATGCAAAAGCCACTTCCGTGACGTATTGATCTATCTTGTTTACCATGTTTTCAAAAACTACAACATAAAACTAACAATTTATTTATAATGTAACGAAACGATAATTTCGTACCTTTAGAGCACGCCTTTCCCTCGTGAATTCCCTCCGGCTTGTCCGCTTGATGATCCGAACTCTTTGCCTAGAAGATTCAGTTTACAGCTTGTTTAGAATTCTTTTCATGACCATATTCATATCATTGTGAAACATGATCAAATTTGCGTTCTCATCATATTTTTATCATTTAAATCCTCTCTTAGGCATTTCAACAAACACCTAACGGGTCAGATTCTTCTATAATTATCACCAAGTTCATGATTTGTAATTAACATCTATTTTCGCTAAATTAATAAATTTCACATACAACTTGACATCTATATTTCTGAATTTACTTTAACAAATTCAGATTTCACTATAACAATAATCATAATTCTAGTATTCTTCAAGCTCATAGCCTCCTAACATGTAAACCCCAAACTTTACAACTATGATGCAAAGTTTTCACAAGGAATCACCTAGGGTTTGATTCTAAACATCATATTAATTCAACATTCATTCATGCATGTCATAACTAGGCTCAATTTCAGTTTTTCACAATTAACCTAGAATTCATGATGGATCAAAGTACCAAAATTTTACATACCTTTTGATCCTTACAACGAGGTGATTACTAATTTGTGTTTAGAATTCGATTTGGGACGGATTTGAGGCTTCAATTTTGCAGATTTTCATGTGAAGCTAGAGTTTGGAGAACACCCTGGTCGCCCCCCTTTCTCCTGATCGACCAGACACACAAGTTTTTGTGTGTTTGGTTTGATTTTGTTACTATTAGTGATTATCTTTCACATTTGACAAGTTTAACCCCTCAACTATGATTTCCCTTTAAGTTTAAATATTTTAACCATGTTATGAATTATTTCAAGACTTGAATTTAACTAGGTTAAGTTCCTAGTTGGTAAATTCTTGTTTGTTATTTCATTAGAATTTTAAATATAAGGATTTATATTTTCGGGGTGTTACAAGTTCACCCCCCTTAAAAAGGGTTTCGTCCCCGAAACCGAATTACGTACCAAATAAAGTAGGGTGAAGACGTCGCATCTCTTCTTCGGACTCCCACGTAGTGTCCGAACCTTTCCTATGCTCCCATTTGACTTTAACTTGGTCAATTTGTTTATTTCGTAAATGTTTGACCTTTCTGTCTAAAATCTCCACCGGTCTTACCGCATAATTCAGACTATTATCCACTTCGATATCATCGTAATGGATATAAGCCGTTTCGTCGGCTAGGCACTTTCTTAATTGCGACACGTGGAACGTGCCATGGATTCCACTTAGCTCCTCCGGTAATTCAAGGTGGTAAGCTACCTTGCCAACTCTCCCGATAATTTTAAATGGTCCAATAAACCTTGGGCTTAGTTTCCCCCTTTTTCTGAATCTAATAACACCTTTCCATGGGGAGACTTTTAGCATGACCATGTCACCAACTTGGAATTCGATTGGCCTTTTCCTTTTATCACCATACGCCTTTTGCCTGTCTTGAGCCGCTTTCAAGTGTGCCCGAACTTTATCGATCTTTTCATTTGTGGCTCGTACTATATCTTGGTGGGCGAGTTCACGTGGACCCACTTCACCCCAACATACCGGAGTTCGACACTTCCTACCGTAAAGCATTTCGTACGGTGCCATCTTAATACTAGATTGGTAACTGTTGTTATACGAAAACTCTACTAACGGTAGATGAACATCCCAACTGCCTCCAAAGTCGATTATACACGCCCGTAGCATGTCTCCCAATGTTTGTATCGTTCTTTCACTTTGCCCATCCGTTTGAGGATGGTACGCGGTGCTAATGAACAATTTGGTTCCCATTTGCACTTGGAAATCCCGCCAGAAATTCGAAGTAAACCGGGTATCCCTATCAGACACGATGGACACCGGCACCCCATGACGGGCTATTATTTCATTGGTATAAACTTCCGACATCTTTTCTGACGTGTAAGTCTCACGAATCGGAATGAAGTGAGCACTTTTCGTCAATCTATCCACCACTACCCATATGGCATCAAAACCACGATTCGTCTTAGGCAGTTTGGTTAACAGGTCCATTGTAATATGTTCCCATTTCCAAACCGGAATTTCTAACGGTTGGAGTTTGCCGTATGGTTTCTGATGCTCCACCTTGACTTGTAAACATCTCAAGCATTTTTCCACATACTTCGCCACATCCCTCTTCATTCCGGGCCACCAATAATTTTGTTTCAAATCATTGTACATCTTGGTCGCACCCGGATGAATTGAATAACGGGATTTATGAGCTTCATTAAGTAGAAACGCCTTTACTCCACAGGTATGTGGGACCCATATCCTTCTGGATCGAGTCTTTAACCCGTGATTCCCATCCGACAAATCTTTCAGCTGACCAATTATTCTTTCTTTCTTCCAATTCTCTTCTTTTACTGCTTCTAATTGCGCCTCTCGAATACGTTCAAGTATACCCGAGGTTACCACGAGTTGCATCGATCTTACTCGTATCGGGACATAATCCGCTTTTCTGCTCAGAGCGTCCGCTACCACATTTGCTTTTCCGGGGTGATAATGTATCTCACAATCATAGTCTTTCACCGTTTCCAGCCATCGCCTTTGTCGCATATTTAACTCCTTCTGATCGAAGAAGTATTTCAAGCTCTTGTGGTCGGTGAATATGGTGCACTTTACCCCATACAAGTAATGCCTCCATATTTTTAATGCAAATACCACCGCTGCCAACTCGAGATCGTGCGTGGGATATTTCTTCTCGTGTATCTTCAATTGTCTCGAGGCATAGGCTATTACCTTGCCCCGTTGCATCAACACGCAACCGAGCCCCGATAATGAAGCATCCGAATAAACCACCAAGTCTTCGACTCCGTCCGGTAATGTCAATACTGGAGCTTGAGTTAACTTTTCTTTTAGCGTTTGAAACGCTTTTTCTTGATCAGCACCCCAAATAAACTTCTCTTTCTTCCGTGTTAGCTTTGTTAGCGGTGACGCAATCTTGGAGAAATCTTGAATGAATCTCCTATAGTACCCCGCAAGCCCCAAAAAGCTTCTAATTTCAGAAGGGTTCTTTGGGGAATTCCATTTTGACACGGCCTCTATCTTTGACGGATCCACCAATACTCCGTCGGCACTTATAACATGGCCAAGAAATTGTACCTCTCGTAACCAAAAGGCACATTTAGAGAATTTCGCATATAACTTCTCTCGTCTAAGGGTCTCTAACACTTCTTGTAAGTGATGTGCGTGTTCAGCTTCACTTTTCGAATACACCAAGATATCATCGATAAACACGATGACCGACTTATCTAGCATTAGCTTGCAAACCCGGTTCATGAGGTCCATGAAAGCTGCGGGTGCGTTTGTTAGCCCAAATGACATCACGAGGAATTCGTAATGTCCGTATCTCGTGCGGAAAGCCGTCTTCGGCACATCTTCTTCTTTGACCTTTAGTTGGTGATACCCCGATCTAAGGTCAATTTTGGAAAACCAGTTCGCACCTTGTAGTTGGTCGAATAAATCATCTATCCTCGGGAGCGGGTATCGGTTCTTTACCGTGAGTTTGTTCAACTCCCGGTAATCAATACACATGCGCATGCTCCCGTCTTTCTTTCTCACGAACAATACCGGTGCGCCCCAAGGAGACACACTCGGCCTTATGAATCCCTTGTCAAGCAGATCTTGGATTTGGGACATCAGCTCTTGTAATTCCGACGGTGCAAGTCGGTACGGGGCTTTTGCTACGGGTTTCGCGCCCGGAATCAATTCGATCCCGAACTCTACTTCCCGTTCAGGCGGTATCCCCGGTAAATCTTCCGGAAAAACATCTTCATAATTTCGTACTACCGGTACATCTCCAATCTTTCGTGATTCTTTCTCGGGCTCATTAGCGTATATTATGAATGCCTTGCATCCTCGCTTAATTATCTTGTGAGCTTTCAACATTGAGCATACTATGGGGTTGCCTCCCTTTTCGCCATAAATGGTGACGTGTTTCCCGCTCGGAGATGTTAGTTTTATCTCTTTACGGAAGCACACGACCTTTGCATGGTGTCGAGATAGCCAATCCATCCCAACGACTACTTGAAATTCTCCCATCGACATCGGGATTAGATTTATCAAATATTCTTCATCATCGATGCTCAGTTTACAATTTTCACATACATCACAAACAATAAAGCTTTTGTTATTACCTATCTCTACTTCTAAAGGCACAGGTAATTTTGTTAGAACAAACGAAGGATGTCGAATAAATCCATATGAAACAAAGGATTTATTCGCACCCGTATCAAATAACACGTGTGCAGGAATTGAATTTACAGCAAATATACCTGAGACCACGTCCGGTTCAACCTTTGCTTCTGCAGCGGTTAGTTGAAAAGATCTTGCCTTTGCTTTTGGGGCTTCACCTTTCGGTTCCTGCCCATCCTTCTTTCCAACCAATTCCGGGCATTCCGACTTCTTGTGACCCGTTCGATAACAATTGTAACAAACCGTCACTTTCTCCGGGCAAGATATAGCCATGTGTCCTTGTAACGGCATTCTCCTTTATGACCCTTCCCGCAGATTCTACAACTTGGCGACCCGCCTTTCGTCTCAGATTTCTTTGCGTTTTCGTTTGTTCGTGCCTTCTTAGTAGGGCTTGGATTCGCATCTTGTGCCCTTCGTTCACCCCGTTCTATGCTCTTTTTCAATTCGATCTCCCTTTCCCGAGCAGCATTGACAATCTCGGTAAGGGTCTCGTATTTTGAAGGGGTTATGAACTCTCTATACTCCGCACTTAGCATGTTATGGTAGTAATAGACTTTTTGTTCTTCGTTTGTCACCAAATCATCACAGAACTTTATCTTGTCCATAAACATCCCCGTGATCTTGTCTATGGATTCACCCTTGTGTCTGAGTTGCATAAACTCTTCCTTGATTCTATTTATGACCGCTTTGGGACTATGGTGTTTAAGAAACGGCGTCTTAAACTCCTCCCATGTCATGGCCTTAGCCGCTTCACTTCCAATCTCCTTCTTTTTGTTATCCCACCAATCCTTCGCTTGACCTCTTAATTGACCCGTACCATAAGCTACGTAGTCATTTTCATCACAATGAGTTCTCTCGAATACTCCTTCGATATCACTTAGCCATCGTTGGCACACAATTGGATCAACCTCCCCATTATATATTGGTGGTTTACAGGCCATGAATTCCTTGTATGAACAAGGCTTTCGTCCACCATGTTTTTCCTTTGATGAATTGGAATCATCTTCCAATTTCTTGATTCTCTCTTCTACTATTGATAAAACTGTGTTTTGAATTTTATCAATAAAGCCCGACAAACTGTTTTCGATCGCCTTTCCAACCTGTTCGGCAATCACTTCCTTCATTTGTTCCGTGACTCTTGGCACCGCATTATCATTACCTCCATCAGCCATCTCTATTTCTGAAATGTTTACATAGATTGTTAAACATTCCATTTATAACACATGCTTTACTTGTTTTGATTTAATCAAGTTCATAACTTGATTTAATCATTCTTGTTTCAATTCAATCAAGTTCGTAACTTGATTTAATAATTCTTGTTTCAATTCAATCAAGTTCGTAACTTGATTTAATAATTCTTGTTTCAATTCAATCAAGTTCGTAACTTGATTTAATAATTCTTGTTTCATGCATTTCTTGTTTTTGAGTGAGCTTACACACTCTTTTCATTTTCATGCATATTTATTCATTTCTCGTTCTCTACGTGGTACATAATTTATTAACAAAATAAGTTAGTTCTTACCGGATGATCGATCAAGCTTGAACCGAACACTTATTGACAACCTTGAGCTCTGATACCAACTTGTGACACCCTTAAATTTATACTTGAATTTATCATTTATTTATATCAAAAGATAATAGTTTAACATAAGTTTCAGAAGTATCATAAGCCTTAGTCGACTAATGACTAAGTCAGAACATACAAAAGTTGTTTGTTAGATTGTTTACAACCCATGAACAAAATTTAAGTAAGATTAAACGCATAGCGGAAGCTTCAAAAATCGTGTTCGGTTCTTCGGCGTTGCTTGTCCACCATCCGTAAGGTTCATTTAATCACCTAGGGTCAAAACCATTAAAACATTAGTTTTGACTTTGATACATAAGAATTAAACATATGATCCAATCATCAATAAAAAAAATAAAAAATTAAAGTTTTCTGGATTTACCGTAAATTACGGTATTACCGTAATTTACGGTGGGTTCTGGAACTATTTTGTCACCGTAAACCAGGAGATCCATGCCGTAAAACCTCTCACCTCTACCGTAAATTACGGTAATACCGTAATTTACGGTAGTACCTGGAACTTCATGTTTGGTTTTGTATGTTCATTACACCAAGGTTTCCAACTCTCGGATTTCAATTTTTCTATGACACCGATACATTAAAACCTCGTATTTCTCATATATTATATATTAACCAAGCATCAAAGAACAATCTATCATATTCCGGAGCATTGATTATGTCTTACTTGATTGTTCGACCCGTTTGGATGCCAAGATTTGGGCATCAAATAAGGTATTACAAAAATCCAATTTCTATCAAACGTTTGACCTGTTTCACTTGTTTAAGATGCAAAAGCCACTTCCGTGACGTATTGATCTATCTTGTTTACCATGTTTTCAAAAACTACAACATAAAACTAACAATTTATTTATAATGTAACGAAACGATAATTTCGTACCTTTAGAGCACGCCTTTCCCTCGTGAATTCCCTCCGGCTTGTCCTCTTGATGATCCGAACTCTTTGCCTAGAAGATTCAGTTTACAGCTTGTTTAGAATTCTTTTCATGACCATATTCATATCATTGTGAAACATGATCAAATTTGCGTTCTCATCATATTTTTATCATTTAAATCCTCTCTTAGGCATTTCAACAAACACCTAACGGGTCAGATTCTTCTATAATTATCACCAAGTTCATGATTTGTAATTAACATCTATTTTCGCTAAATTAATAAATTTCACATACAAATTGACATCTATATTTCTGAATTTACTTTAACAAATTCAGATTTCACTATAACAATAATCATAATTCTAGTATTCTTCAAGCTCATAGCCTCCTAACATGTAAACCCCAAACTTTACAACTATGATGCAAAGTTTTCACAAGGAATCACCTAGGGTTTGATTCTAAACATCATATTAATTCAACATTCATTCATGCATGTCATAACTAGGCTCAATTTCAGTTTTTCACAATTAACCTAGAATTCATGATGGATCAAAGTACCAAAATTTTACATACCTTTTGATCCTTACAACGAGGTGATTACTAATTTGTGTTTAGAATTCGATTTGGGACGGATTTAAGGCTTCAATTTTGCAGATTTTCATGTGAAGCTAGAGTTTGGAGAACACCCTGGTCGCCCCCCTTTCTCCTGATCGACCAGACACACAAGTTTTTGTGTGTTTGGTTTGATTTTGTTACTATTAGTGATTATCTTTCACATTTGACAAGTTTAACCCCTCAACTATGATTTCCCTTTAAGTTTAAATATTTTAACCATGTTATGAATTATTTCAAGACTTGAATTTAACTAGGTTAAGTTCCTAGTTGGTAAATTCTTGTTTGTTATTTCATTAGAATTTTAAATATAAGGATTTATATTTTCGGGGTGTTACAAGTTCACCCCCCTTAAAAAGGGTTTCGTCCCCGAAACCGAATTACGTACCAAATAAAGTAGGGTGAAGACGTCGCATCTCTTCTTCGGACTCCCACGTAGTGTCCGAACCTTTCCTATGCTCCCATTTGACTTTAACTTGGTCAATTTGTTTATTTCGTAAATGTTTGACCTTTCTGTCTAAAATCTCCACCGGTCTTACCGCATAATTCAGACTATTATCCACTTCGATATCATCGTAATGGATATAAGCCGTTTCGTCGGCTAGGCACTTTCTTAATTGCGACACGTGGAACGTGCCATGGATTCCACTTAGCTCCTCCGGTAATTCAAGGTGGTAAGCTACCTTGCCAACTCTCCCGATAATTTTAAATGGTCCAATAAACCTTGGGCTTAGTTTCCCCCTTTTTCTGAATCGAATAACACCTTTCCATGGGGAGACTTTTAGCATGACCATGTCACCAACTTGGAATTCGATTGGCCTTTTCCTTTTATCACCATACGCCTTTTGCCTGTCTTGAGCCGCTTTCAAGTGTGCCCGAACTTTAAGTTTAAATATTTTAACCATGTTATGAATTATTTCAAGACTTGAATTTAACTAGGTTAAGTTCCTAGTTGGTAAATTCTTGTTTGTTATTTCATTAGAATTTTAAATATAAGGATTTATATTTTCGGGGTGTTACACAATAGCACGGGGGACCTTTATCCATTCACTTCACCGGCTCAAGTTTATCTCACCACTTCCGCTACTTCTCAATGGCATAATCGTCTTGGTCACCCCGGGGCGCCAGTTTTTTAGATTTTTTATCTCGTAATTTGATTATTTCGTGTAATGAACATCAATCTATGTCACTTTATCATTCATGTCAGGTTGCTAATTATAAACGACTTCCGTTTTTTTCTTCTAATACTCGTACCTATGCACCTTTCGACATTATTCATTGTGATTAGTGGACCTCCCCGGTCACTAGCAATTCAGGGTACAAATACTATATGGTCTTGGTTGACAATTTTACCAATTTTGTTTGGTCTTACCCACTAAAATTTAAATCTGATACATTCCCTACATTTGTTAAATTCCACAAACTTATACACACCCAGTTTCATCGAAAAATAAAGGCATTCCAATGTGATTTGGGTGGGGAATTTGATAATCATAACTTTAAAAATTTTGCTCACAACAATGGACTGGTCTTTCGTTTCTCATGTCCACACACTTCGCCTCAAAACGGAAAGTCTGAACGTATGATACATAGACTTAATGACATAATTCGTGCCCTATTGTTTCATGCACACATCCCCCCAACTTTTTGGGTTGAAGCCCTCCATACCAGCACATACCTACACAATATTCTTCCCACCAAAAAGCTTCAATTTTTTACTCCCACTTTTGCACTCTGCCATCTCCATCCTTCGTATGATCACCTACAGGTTTTTGGTTGCGCGTGTTATACAAATCAATCAGCTACTCAACCACACAAGTTACATCCTAGATCTACTCGGTGCATATTCCTCGACTACCCCAACGAGTACCGAGGTTATCAGTGTCTTGATCCTCAAACTGGTAAAGTTTATTTATCTCACCATGTTATCTTTGACGAGCTTGTTTTTCCATTTAATGAACCAATCTCATCGTCGTCTTATTCTTTCTTGGACGACGATCCTCACCCATTCGTGTTCCATCCTACCCACATAACACCTTCCGAGCCCATACCCACACACGACCCGCCTGCCCAACCCTATGTCTCCCAACAGCCCACGCCACAACAACCCGTGTCCCCACCGTCCATGGCCCATAACCCTTCCCCAGCCCCGGCCCACAATAATTCCCCAACCCTGGCTCACAGTACTTCCCCAGCCCCGGCCCAAAATACTTCCCCAACCCCGGCCTACGAAACTTCCCCATTTGTACACCCACAAACCAATCAACACTCCATGACCACCCGAGCAAAAGCGGGTATTTCTAAACCCCAAACCCGTCTTAACCTTCTGACTACCACCTCCTCACCTATCTCCCCTATCCCTAGCTCATACGCTAAAGCTTTATCGGATCCAAATTGGCTTGCGGCTATGCATACAGAATATAGTGCTTTAGAGAGTAATGGTACATGGGAACTTGTTCCACGTCCCACAAATAGTCCGGTTATTCGGTGTATGTGGCTTTTTCGCCACAAGTTTAAATCCGATGGATCGTTGGAACGTTATAAAGCCCAGTTGGTAGTTAATGGAAAATCTCAAACGGTTGGAATTGATTGTGAGGACACATTTAGCCCGGTTGTTAAACCAAACACTATCCGGACCGTCTTGTCTCTTGCGGTCTCTCGGTCTTGGCCGATTCATCAGCTTGACGCCAAGAACGCCTTTTTACATGGTGACCTTAAGGAGACCGTATACATGCATCAGCCCCCATGCTTTGTCAACAAAGATTTTCCAAATTATGTGTGCCGCCTTAAGAAGTCTTTATATGGACTGAAACAGGCACCTCGGGCTTGGTACCATAGATTTTCTTCGTTTATTACTTCGGTGGGTTTTCGGAGTAGTACTTGTGATACGTCACTCTTTATATTTAAACAGGGGACCCATATGGCTTATTTTTTATTATATGTGGATGATATTATTTTGACTGCATCGGATACAGGGCTGTTACAACAGATCATTGCTTCATTATCATCTACTTTTGCCATGACTGATCTTGGTAACTTACATCATTTTTTGGGCATTACGGCAACACGTGACAGTACAGGTCTGTTTTTATCTCAAGCTCAATATGCTTGGGACATTTTACATCGAGCTTCTATGTCAAATTGTAAACCATGCAGTACTCCAGTGGACACATCCAACAAGCTCAGCGGCACGACCGGTACTCTCTTGGCCGATGGTACTCTTTACCGCCAGCTTGCAGACGCTCTTCAGTACCTTACTTTTACTCGACCCGATATCACGTATGCTGTTCAACAGGTATGTTTATTAATGCACGCCCCTCGGGAGCCTCTTTTTGCCTTCATGAAGCGGATTTTTCGATATCTTCAAGGAACTCTGGATTATGGTCTACGGATCACAGCTTCAAAATCCTTGTCCTTGACAGCTTATTCAGATGCAGACTGAGGCGGATGCCCATATACTCGGCGATCTACTTCTGGATATTGTGTTTTTTTGGGTGATAACCTAGTTTCCTGGTCGTCTAAACGACAACATACTCTCTCATGTTCTAGTGCTAAAGCTGAGTATCGTGGTGTTGCTAATGCAGTGTCTGAGGCAAGTTGGTTACGTAATCTCTTACTTGAGTTGCATGTTCCGCTTCGAAGTGCAACTGTCGTCTATTGTGATAATGTATCGGCAGTATACTTATTTGAAAATCTTGTTCAGCATCAACGCACTAAACATGTAGAGATGGACATTCACTTTGTCCGTGAGAAAGTTCAAATTGGTCACGTTCGGCTCCTTCATGTGCCAGCCTCTTCTCAATATGCAGATATCTTTACTAAAGGTCTTCCTCGACATCTTTTTCAGACTTTCAGATCCAGTTTGAGCATTCTTTCCAATGCCGCTCGAACTGCGGGGGACTATTAGCGAATATCTTTGTATATGTTCCATATTTAGATTATCATTGTATTTAGGTTGGTATATATTTGTTTCCTTATTGTTAGGTCTTGTAATCCCTATATAATGGGTTTGTTATTTCATCAATGACATACAAGATACACAAGCGTTTATATTTAAGCCGCATTCAAACAATTATGTCTATGGTTGCATCAAGAAGTTGCATTCAAACTAAAGTCAAACATTGTTGCATTTAAAGAAGATGCACAGTTCAAGCATGGTTGTAGCCAAACAAAAGAAACTGCATTCAAATACAAGTCACTCAAACCGTTCAAGCCAATGGTTGCATAGGTTCAAACAGTGGTTGCATCAGTTCACGCATAGTACAACCATTAGATTAGTTTGCATCAGTTCAAGCAATGGTTGGATCAGTTCTGTGTATCAGTTCAACTTTTCTTTCCCCTCCCCTGTTAAATGAGACTCGGGAACAGAGTGTTAGAGTGTGGGATTAAGGTGAAATGTCATAAATACCCTTACCGATGTTATCAACTTAATGGTTTATTGAACGACCGTATAGGGTGAAGGACTCAATTGTTGAAAAATGCAAAGTTGGGGACTCAAAAGTTGAAAAATAAAATATAGTGGTTCATCATGCAATCTGGTATTATCCACATGCACACAAATTGTGCTTTAGTCAAAGTTGTTACTTTTGTGAATTCACATAAGAGAGGAACGCTCTGTAATCAGGCTGCTAAACAAGTTGTGTTTGTCAGTTGACGGGTGAATCACGACATGAAAATGAAAATTTTGCACAAATCAGAAAATCGTGTCATACATATGAACCTGAACACGTCATTGGTATTAACAAAGCAACATGAACACGACTGAATTAATTTAAAACAAGGTTTATTTAAGTATTTTACATATTAATACTTTAAAACTTGAATTTACACATTATTTTTATTTGTTTGAAGGAATTGTTTAGATTATGCCATATTATTTTTAGTATTTTATATTTTGAGACAAAAATATGCCTAAATATATAAGTTATTATGTGAAACAAGTTTTAAACAACTAATAAAGATTAGTGTGCCAACCCGCAAATTGTAGGTTTGATATTTGGGCCAAAACTGGCCCGGAGTTGTTCAAGTTAAACGCAAACACATGAATATTATGTCGTGTCAAAAATTTACACCCTACAAGGAATAATGGACTTTATATCTTACACCAATCAAAGATGAAGGGATCATCTTGGATCAACATGTCCTAATCCATGAACGTATATTTAGCAAGATGTTGCTCGAATATTCATTTGTTATCATCACATCGTTCACGACATCCAGATCTAACATATCACAACACAAACATGCATGTTATCAAAACTATCTCACATTTAGTCTATTATTACTATTTTTTTAAGTTGATGTCGTTTCCTCTTTCATTATCATTTTAATATTGAAATGTAATGCTTTATAAAATTTCTAATATATCGTTCTGGCATGCTTATTTTATGTACATTTTAATAAAAACTATGTTCAAAATCAAACGAGTCAAATATAATTTATTATTTGTTCTTTACCTTGGCGAACCAAATCGAAACCGTCCAGACAACTTCGGTAGCATACACGTAATTGTTTTATGGTTTCTGATATAAAATTCGTTGAGAAATGACTTGTATTTAGGGCTTGTTTGGCTAAGCTTATTTAACTCAAAAATGATTTTTTTGTTAAAATGACGTATGACTTTTTGAAAAAGAGTTTTTAAAAAAGTGTTTAGATTAGCTTATGGGTGGGAAAAGCCAATAAGTTAATAAGTTGGTTTTTAAAAAAAGTATTTGGATTAGCTTATGAGTGGATTAGCTTAGGGCAGAGAGTAATTCTGTAATTGTGTTTTGAAATGTTAAAAGAAGTTCCAAAATGTCACAAAATACTAGCTTTTCAAAACTGACTTTTCCTTCTATACAAAAAGTTGTTTCAAAAAGTCATTTCTAATTACCCAAACATTATTTTGACTTATTGGCTTTTTGAAAAAGCCAATAAGTCAATAAGTTGTTTCAAAAAACTTAGCCAAACATGCCCTTAGTCGATTATATTTTTTATATCGTATGTTAGATCGAGTGCTGGTACCGTGACGAAGAAAACTGATATTCCCAACAATATCCGTATTGCGCCGATTTTGACCTACCAGCATCGGTTCCAATTCCGTTCTATCGAGGTCGTTATTGATATTCGTTTATGGTTTTGAGTTGATGTAACAACGTCGATATCCTCTCAAACATACCATGACTTCATTTTTTTGTTTTGTTCTTTCGACCTAGTGTATACCAACCGAATTCCACTTGTTATATTACATACACTCATCGATTTGTTTAGGAAGGGGGGCATGGATTGCAATTAATATGAGTATGGCTTACATATAGAAAATGGTATCGGTCCATCCATCATACTTGATAGAAAAAGAAACACAAAAACTTCAAAAATGAGAAATCAAAAAGTACGACGCCTGAGAGATTCGAACTCTCGCGGGGAAACCCCATGTACTTAGCAGGCACACGCCTTAACCACTCGGCCAAAGCGTCGGAATATGCTAGGGAATCCACAGGAATAAAATTATACTAGTTATTTTGTTTTAGCATTTTTTAACATATTATATCGTATACTGTGCTCCAGTTTTTACTCTTAACAAATCTAAACTCTTATCCAAACCAAATAAAAAAATTAATCAACGTTTTCACTATAAAATATATATATATATATTAAGAGACCAATTGTTAGACCGCCCGTAATGGGACGTTTTTTTAAAAAAAATTCAAAAAAAACACCCGAAAACGCCCCCATCTCATTACACCCGGGCGTTTTTTAGCGTGTTTCGAGAAAAAATTGTCCCCGGCATGCTTTAAAAAACGCTAAAACTCTATTTCTTTGCCCAATTGAACCTTGCCATGTGTATATAACTATATACTTAGTTTTAATTAAAAAAAACAAAAGAAATTAGTTTTAAAAGTTGCAGGTTATAGAAAGGAAGAAGAAGAAAAGTTGCAGGTTTTGTTCTTGTGGGTGAAAGGAAGAAGAAGAAGTTTTTTTCATTTTAGTCCCTGCATTTCATTTTAGTTTTCATTGCAGGTTATAAAAAAGGATTTTAAGTTTTCATTTTAGTCCCTGCATTTCTAGTATTGTATTTTTTTGGAAATGTAATTTTTTTGGAAATTAGTTTTAATTAGATTTTGGAAATGTAATTTTTTTTTACTTTTGAATAGGTTTTTTTATTTCTAGTATTGTATTTTTTTTTAATTTAATAAAGTATTTTAATTTTTTAATTAAAAAAAATAGTTTTGTAATGATTGGAAGGGGCGTTATTGGGCATTATTCCCACTACGACACTTTTGCAATAACCCCCAATAATGTCCCCATGCTGACTGGACTGCCACATGGCAGAAAACGCCCCATGGTGGAGGCATTATTGATAAAACCACTACACATGGTCTTACATCGATTTAGAACTCGACTTGAGTAAAAAGAGAGAAATATATATATATATATATATATATATATATATATATATTACCATCTGGAAAAACCCGAATTACTTTCAACTAACCCGTTTGTTAACTCAAATCTCTTTAGTTTGAGTTAATCACTCCAAACATTATCATCCCACGACCATATTTACAAACCAGTTTTTTCCCAAATCAGTTTCTAAGTGAAAAGGACCGGTTCCGCGCTAACACTCACTACATAAACTACATCTATATCACTCCCTTAATTCTTCGCTTGCCTTCTTGTACTTCACAATACTGTTTCTAAAATCACATGAACTACTCATTGTTGGGGAAATTTCGGAAACCGGATGATCAGAGAGGCGTGTAATCACTCTCAGATCAAATTATTTCGATGGTTCACCCGAATAATTCAATCGGATACAACTCTGATTTTGAGAAATTGAACCGGGGTATGTTTGTCTGCGAAATTGATTGAACCAGAGAATTGTGACCAAAAACTTAATACGAAGTTTGGGGTTAGGGATCATTAATTGCCATTAGGCAGTTATCTCAATTTTTATTCAGACACAACTGCCTCTAAACTGCCTATTAACTGCCATAATTTGAAGTTTCGAAATTATGGCATTTTCCAGAAAATAAATTTTTCTGAAGCAATTTTATTAAAGCAATTTCGACCCCAGCCAGGGGCTCTGCCCCTTGGACCCTGCTCCCAGGGGCGATGCCCCCTTGGAACCCCCGTAGAGTACGGGCTCCGCCCGTACACTTCGAATTATAATAACTCAAACAAGCGTGCACTCCCGCACCTCCTAACTTGCTTGATGTATATTATTATTCGCTTTGATCACCAAATCAATCCCGATTACACTAAAATATCTAACACTCATTTCATGTACTACAATCAACTGGATATCTCATAAAAGTTACTTTTTGGATTCATATCACGGAGAAACCCCATTAGGCTGCAAAACGGGGTGTGTTTGTCGGTTGACTGGTCGACCCTTTACACAAACTCAAAAATCGTGTCACACACAACACAACATGTGTATTCACAAATTGACATGAACACTACCAACTTAATCTAAATCAGATTTATTTTAGTGTTTTACCAGGGACAGACTTAGAAGGTTAGTACGAGCTACCCCTCAACCCCGTCTCCGTAGTGTAAGAATACACGTTAACTCCGTTTTTGTAGTGTAAAAATACCCCTCAACTTCGTGTCCGTTATACAAATGATACCCCTGGTCTAAAAAATAAAAAAATGGGATACCCCTAAATTTTTAGGCTAGTTCCGCCACTGTGTTTTACGATTTGGTACTTTAAAACTCAAATTATGCCAAATATTTTTTGTTTAAAGCAATTTTATGCCAAATTTTACATGTTTTTATTTGTTTAAAGCAATTTTATGCCAATTTTTTTTTCCAACTTAAAGATACCCAAAAATTTAAGTTACACATGTCAACCCGCAAACCTGTCGGGTTGACACGAACACAACAAAGCAGATTCGACACTTGAGCCCAAAACTGGCCTAAACATGTTAAGTCTAAACCCAAACCCATGAATTTAGTGTCGTTGTTCACACCCTACAAGGAAGGATGGACTTTGCATCGTACACCAATCATAAGATGAAGGGATCGGTTTGGATCCACATGTCCAGACCTATGAACGTATAGTGTGGATTGATTGTCCGCAAGTGGCAAGGCCCGTGATATTTACCACGATGTTGCTTGAATATATATTTGTTATTGTCAAAATTTTCCCGACGTTAAGATTTAACACATCAAAACACAAACGTACATGTATCAAAACTACCAAACATGCACTTTTTTTCTTATAAACCGACATTGTTTGCTCATTTTGTTATTTATATAATATAATATAATGTAATACTTTATAAAATACCTAATTTACCATTGTGATATACTTATTTTTATCTACAATTGATTTTTTCTTTTGTTTTTTGCCGTGACGAGCTGAATCGAAACCACCTGAACAACTTCGGTGGTGGTATACGTAATTGTTTTCGTGGTTTCTGGTATAAATTTTGTTGATAGATGAGTTAAATCCATGAGAGTATGGTTTTTTTTTTTTTTTTTTTTTTTGTATCGTGAGCCATATCAAGTGACGGTACCATGATCCACGAGAGTTTTTTTTTTTTTTTTTTTTTTTTTTTTTTTTTTTTTTGTATCGTAAGCTATATCAAGTGCCAATACCATGACGAACGAAACTCATATTCCCAACAATATCGGTATAGTGTCGATTCCAATTTAACATCGGTACCACTTCTCTCCTATCAGGAGTTCATAATCGTCATTGATATTCGTTTTTTTTTGTGATTTTAAGTTGATGTAATAACTCGTGTTAGGATATCCTTTTGGGTATATCACGATTTTATTTTTTCGTTTGTAACTTCGAAATTTTTTTTTTCGTTTGTTCCTTCGATTTTTATACCAAAGTATAATAATTGTCATATCTGATACTGACCGAACTACACTGGTTATTTTAAATACACTTATCATCTGTTCTGGAAAGGGGGCATGCATTGCAATTATTATGAGTATGGGTTACATTCAAAAGTGGTATGGCCATCACTGGCCTTTTTGGTGGAGGATGTTTAGTGCCTGAAAAAGTAACACAAAAACTGCAAAAATTAAAAAGATACGACGCCTGAGAGATTCGAACTCTCGCGGGGAAACCCCATGTACTTAGCAGGCACACGCCTTAACCACTCGGCCAAAGCGTCAAGATGTGATAACAAATGCAAAGGTTATTCATATACTAGTAATAGTTGGTTTTAACATTACTTTTAATATTATTCTGTAATGTGTTTCACCTTTCAACTTAAAAATACAAATGTTGTCCAAACCAAAAAAAAAAATTATATCCACTTTTTGCTCACAATAAAAAAAACTATGTAGCAGTGTAAATGAACCAAACAATTAGTAATTTTTTTGTGAACCGTTTGATATGAAAGTTTGCTTATTTATTAAACAAACGAACATGGATAAAAATTGTGTATATAATTAAAAGTACGAACATGACTCATATCTCGCTAATTCATTATGTTTATGAATGTTTATTTTATGTTCATTTGTATTTAATCATTTACATATTTATTATTTTAATTATATATATATATTCGACAAAATGCACTTTACATCAATATCGCAGGTAAGCGAGCAACAAGCTACGCCGCTACCCCTTTCTGGATAGCAAACCCTAGCCTATTTAAATTTATTATTGGTTATTAATAATTCCAATAGCCATCATGAATGAATCCATGGCCACATTCAAACTTTAAAGCCGCATTAGGTGATAGACTGGCGAATAACAGCACCTTCATTTTTGTTCGTCCATTTTCGCTAGTTTAGAATATATTAATTGACAAACAGGAATACAATCATTTTTCTTAACGAGCAAACATAAACAAGAAATTATGTTATTTTTGGCGTTCATGTTTGTTTGTTTATTCAGTTAAAGTAAATAAACAAACACAAACAAGCCTTTAGCCTTGCTCTTGTTCTTTTAAAAGGCTTAAATTTATGTATATTAAGAGAGAAATTAATAGATCAAATTAAAGCCCAACTTAAATCAAACGAAAGAAAAAAATTTGTATAATACCATCGGAAACCCCAAATGAGCTTTACGTGGTAATGACTTACCAACTAGCTGGAGTTAGCATTTGAAATACCATTGGAAAGGTGGTAGGATATTCCATAAATGTTGTTGCTTTTTTTTAATTATAAAAAAAAGGAATGTGATGTAATCATAGTGAAGAATTAAATCTTAGCGTGGTATGGCTTCGATCGGTTCCATTAGCAAAATCGGCCTAAGAGAGACTTCAAACTTCGTTCACCGGTGACTACCTATAAAACAATACACCGTTAGGCTCGTCACATGATGGGATTCCTTTCCGTGACCACCCTTAGACGAAAGAATAAGTATTAATTAATATTAATATCTATTAATAGAGCTTGGAAATGAATAGCGGCAGACACCTGTCTGGCCCATTTCCATTGGACCGCATGTTTTTAAAACACGCGTCCCCTCTCTCTGTTAATCTCATGCCACGTATAAAAAACCACCCATTTAAACCAACGACACCTTCTCTTTTCTTATTTTTTCTTCTGATTTTCCATCGGTTGAAGATGACCGATCTTTGTTTCAAGATCATCATGTTTCTCTCTCTAAAACGATCGATTGCGTCTTTGATTTGATGTATTTGTTGTGGTTGAATACCCACCTTCGCTGGGTTTGGTCGATCAGGAGGTCTGCGGCGATGTTGGTTTGGTCATGAAACACCGGCGGCTGCGTTAGGGTTCACAATTAGGGTTTCCTGCCTTCTTCAATTGACTGTGTTCTTCTCTAGAGACAGCACAGGTAACGCTACTTTTATTCACCTCATCATTTTTTAGGCTTAAAGATATATTTTGATATGTGTTTGCTAGTGTTTGAATTTGTATCAGGTGAACCATTGTTGCTAAGGTTTGTTTCACCCCCAAAGAAAGAGAGAGAGAGAGAGATGAAGATGCACGGTGCTCCTGCGCCTACGTCGGTGAACAACGTCCTCTACTCCGGATTTTAAACACAGGGGTTTTGCGACAGCGGTGGGTCGGAATCGGAGATCCGGCAGCTGTGTGCCACGGTAGACACATTTTTCTATCTCAGCTGAGCTTCAGCTTTGTGCGTACATTGATCTATGGTATGATTAGAGGAGTTGCTTTTGATTTATTTTGTTATTTGGTATGATTATTTATGTGTTTTTGTTTGATTATGATGGCTGATTGAAGATGGGTGTAATTGTATTTGTGATTATGTTTATGTGATATTGAGTTTTAGGGGTTGCCCTAATTTTGATATGATTTGGGGTGTATAGTTTATTTAAGCTATTGAATCTGTGTTTCTAAACTGAAATGGAAGAGTACTATGTTATAGAAGTAAGTTTAATGCAAACTTATATGTAATCCATCATGCTTGAACTCAGCTATAAATAGTTCCTCTACTACCAACTTAGTAGCAGGTGTGTGTGTGATATATATTATCTGGTTGGGAAAAAAGGATTGTGATTCTTCAAAAGATCCAAATCTAATTTGATAAGAAAATGTTGTCAAATGATGCCAATGAATTTGGCTTCAAAGAATATTTTTCTCTGATGTGGAGGTGACAAGGAAAAGAAACCTCTTATAGAGACGTAAGTGGGGTCTCTTAACATTAAAGTGGCAAGTGGAATTTTGTTTCTACACATATATGTTCTTGAGATGTTTTTTGGATAGCATTTATGCTATACCTTTTAACTGGGATATTGGGTATAACCATGTGTTACCACATGCTTCTAGCGCACCATAGTCTTAGGCTACCTAATTGGCTTGAATACACATGCGCTTAATTAGGAGTTCAAGCTATCCAGGTCTGTTCTAACCTTTTTAATTTGGTTTACTAATGGTTAATTCTTTCTGTTCACTCCATTTGGATATACATTATTGTACATAATTGGCTTGTAATACTAACAAAAGACTCATTTATTTTTTTAGGGATCCAATATATTGGGTGAGTATCCATGGGTATCATCATTAGTATGTTGATTTGGAGAATGATCCACATACTCTCCCTTACGGATTTTGGTTTAGTCGTTGGTTATTTGACATTGGCTACATCATGGAGAAGGTGAATAGTTATAATGTTATCTAACTTCATGTCGTTTATATATCATTAATCTAAACTTTTTCATATTATTAATTTTTAATTATATGACTTTCAGTACAAGGAACATAAAAATTGTAGAAGATTTAAAAAGGCAAACGTTCTATAGGTTCCACTGTTTTTCATCGGCCAGGCAAAGAGATAGTTGTAGCATAGAGAGATAGAGAGCCAAATAGATCTTTCATGAAGAAACAAGAATCACACATCAATATATTGGATGAATTCTGGTGACAAGGATGATGATGGTGGTTGTATCAGTGGAGCGACGGTAGTGCCTGCTAATAGTGATGATGGTAACATGTTTGAGACGAGTGGTGGAGGCTGTAAAGGATTTGATAGGCGAGGGAGGTACATGGTGGATAAGGGCTGCAGATAAACCTGTATGTTTGTCCGTACTGGTGATTACATCTTGCCTAATATATTCTTATTAGGGTTTGTTGATTGGATTTCGACCTAAATTGGTACTTTTGATTTTGATAATCTATCTGCCAAATAAATTGTTTTTTTTTTTTTGCACCCACCTATTATTACCATGGCAGTGGAGAGTTGCTTTATTAACTTCATAGCTGATATCACGTGATGAAAAGTCACCCAAATCACCACCCAACCAAATCCACATGTCCCTTTGATCTGAAATCACCACCCAACCAAATCCACATGTCCCTTTGATCTGAAATATATGTTTGGTTCAATAGTTGATCACCCTGAAACATATATCTATCACATACCTTGCATCTTTTATGTAGGTCCCATGCAAAGAGCAATGGGTATAAAACCATTATATAGCTATATTTTGAAACATAAATCTGAGATGGAAGTACTTGAGAAAACAAGTTTCTTTGTATATAGACTAAGCATTCTGATAAAACCCAGTTAGTATTTAATTCCAAATGGTATTTTAATTGCTTCATAATGGCTATAATACTTTAATGTGGTTGAAGGTCACCACATTTAAGAAAATAAATAAATGATTAACTTATGTTTACTTTTGTTTGTTGCAGTAGCATAAAAGAGAATGGAATTAAAGTAGTGGCAAATGAAAACTAACGGCCCACTATAGACTATCGATGGACCACAAGAAAGAGAGCCCAGCAATGAGAACTAAAGGAAACAAATGGGTTAATAGGGGGTTCGCATACGGCAGCAGCTTTGCAGCTGCACGCAATTCAAGACGACAAGGGCTTTGGAAGGGAAAATTTAACTGTTTTTATTCTTATTTTTATGAACAAATTGACCCGTTATTCAGACTTATGTTGACTAGAGCCCCTTTTAAACCGGAGCCTGTTTTGATCAGAACCCATTTTTACCCAAATCATATTGAACATGTATTTAAGCGGCCCATTTTAACCCATTACCTAAACTGACCCGCTCAGGGCAACAAGCCCGTCCATGCTGTGCCCATTCAGGATGTGATTTGTGTATAAAACACTTGGAACAGTTTGTTATTATGCGCCGCAACGCGCGCACGGTTATATTCCTAGTTCGTTTAGAATTAGGGTTTAGGTTAAGAGTATATATATATATAATATATATATATATATATATATAGAGAGAGAGAGAGACCTTACATGAGAGGTGTAAATCTTTCTTCTATTTATGGTGGATTTAGTTAGACGTCGCTTTCCTCCAAGTGTGGCGGTCCCCACTGCCCTAACGGTTTTAGCGACACTTGTCATGCTCTTAATGGTGGGGAACATTACATGTTAATGATGTGCATGAGTGTGCTAACGCCATCTTTGTTCTCATTGGTGGAAAAGGCATCCACACTCAGGATGTGCATGGGCAGCATGCGAGTCCACCGTAAGATAGAATATTATGACCTTGTATTGAATGTCCTCCTGCCACGTGTCTCTGGTATGAAATTAATGGTGTGATTTAGTATATTCCCCTACAAGTCCCCCTAGTCTTGGTTAGTGTACGCATCTTTGCGTGCGCGGAGCCAAGACTACTGAGAGGTGAATGTTTTGTGAGTAATGGCACGTGCCCAAGGTGATAACAATGAATGTTCTTGTCGTTTTCATGACGTCATTTTGTACGGAGTCGACTTTTGGGTATGACGATTACAGGTGCATCTTTTCCATTTTCAGCTACTGATTGGACGTAAACTTTTCAGCACACAGGCGCCGTGCCTCTGTTGTCTTTTTTTCTGACGTTTGCAGGCGGGTTGGTGAGGTGACAGACGACAGGTTGGTGTGTTGTCAGGCGGCAGATTACCGCGTCTGCCCTTTTGCTGACGTGTCGTGTGTGTATTGTATAACAACCCTCCTAAATAATTTTTGACACCCCCTAATATATTTTAAATGTCCCTGTATGTCCTAAAATACACCCCGTATGCAAAAACGGGCCCCGAATACCTTTACTATTATTAAAATTAAATAAAAACAAGAAAAATGGGTCTCTGACGGGCCGCGTAAGACCACCCTAGGGTAGGGCTGGCAATTGGGTACCTGTTAAGACACGATTAGACCCGTTTGACTGAAAAATACACCCTTTGACTTTTTTAATTTTTAAAATAATTAAAATTACAATGTTAGGATCTATTATTTATTCATCTTTGTACATAAAACGTAAAACTGTTTTATAAACATGAGGTAGAAAGTAGTTAAACGAGTCGTAATCATGTTTGAAACTTATGTTGTGCGCGCCGTCAGAAATCTGTTAAACCTATTAAGACACGATTTGCCAGCCTTACCCCAGGGTCTACGCGGGGCGCGAGAGCTTGGAGCCAGAGCGAGCCCCCAGGCTGCCACGTGTCATGATCGTGTCAAAGCTAAACTCGATGAATCAGCAGCCCTAGAGCCTACAACCCTACGTCGCGGGCCGCGAAGGATCATCCTTCGGCTTACGCGGGCCGGGAGGGAAGTCGAAAGGTAGCCTATATAAGAAGGCCCTCAGCCTTTAGTTTCCGTCGTTCATTTCTCGATCTCTCTCTCTAATTTCTGCATAGATAAAATAATTCTCGGGTATAATACCCCCTAAATAACGAAGTTCTGCCCCGTTGTAAGTATCATAACCCCGGTTACGTATTAGATCCGCTGCCCGATTGATCCAGGGTTCCGTAACGGCTGTCGAGGTTCTACCCGACGTAGTCGTTGGAATACCGTCTCAGGGAGGGTATTACTAATGTAAATATTGGGTTATTATAATAATACGTGTGTATGTGTGTAACTTATAGATAATCACCAGGAAACCCTAAAGGAAAACCTAAGACAACAATGTGAGTAATCTCCTTTTTGTAAACCTTTTTGCAAACTATTTTTACAAAACCTTAATTATTTTAAATTATAATTAGAAGTGATTGAGTCTTTGTAATTCTTCAATTACTGTCGGTATGTTGGGGTTTTGTATACAAAATGTGGAACGCGTTACCATTGGACAAAGAGTTAGTCAATGTGTAATATGACCCACCAGTCAGTATTGACAATACTGAATGAGTAATTGTGTAGATGTAAACATTGTAATCGCTCTCAATACTGTTAAATGATAAAACTCTTCTTGATTAAACTGGGATTCACTCACCAGTATTTCCCACTGACAAATTGTTTTTAAACGCGTTTCAGGTAACAAAATGTGAAAGCCACCTAGAAGCCAGCTGGACAGCACTGAAGGCTTGGAAAAGTGGCTATAAAAGTTACATAAATAAAGAAGATGTTTTATTTCAATAAAATGGGGTTTACCCCTATAAATCAGTTTGTAATGAAACATGGGTTTTATCCCAATATGTTTACTTATATAAAATATGGTGTTTTACTTTGATAAAATATTTCCTAACTACGGTCCTGATGTAAAATCCGCTGCCAAATTGATAAACACCGATACCACCAAAACTGAATCTCGTGGCCGCCCGTTCCCGGGACAGATAGGGGGCGGGGGTTGGGACAAAAGGTGGTATCAAAGCTAACCCACTGATTCAGCCACAGAAGCGTTCTGCTGACACCAAGATATTATTCAAAATGTTAGGAAATAAATTATGGAACTACGTGCATAATTGCATATTATTGTTGTGTGTTATTTGACTATTTGTTAGTTTACAGTATGAGCGACCAAGGACCTTCCGACGCCTACCGTCAGTTGTCCAGCTCACCTAGGAGCGAAGGCACCTCTTCACAGCCTGCCCTCTGAGGGTATTCAGCTGATAATGAAGACGGGATATTCGTGTTTAAGGCTCAATCTGAAGAGCCATTCCCTCCTCAAAAGAGAGGATGGTTCAGTAGGGGAGCGCATGAACGTAGGAAACGAATGAAAAAGTTACAACAGCAGCGAGCCCTGGTAGCCGCTAAAAGAGAAACAGATGCCCACGCCCAGGATATGCTTAATAGGGGTTTAGCAAACTTCCATATCCTAGCAACCACCGCTGCCGACCCTAACCTGGAACAACTGATAGCACCCCAACCATTACCACTATTCCCCGCTGAAGAAACACTAGATAAATGACCGGAATCAAGTTATCTAGGGGATTTAGATCTGCATAAAAGGGGGGCAGTTCTCTCTCATTTGATTTGATCGGACAGACCTTCTTCTCCGGTAAACTCTGCAAAACAAAACACCGTTAGCCTCGTCAAGGGGAGAAGAGGAGTTCTCTCCTTGACCCGACTCCGGCGTGAGAATAAGTAGGTGTTTCTGAAGAAGAAGAAGAAGAAGAAGAAGAAGAAGTATTGACGAAGTGTGTGTAACTTGATCTCATACCTGAATTACTCTTTGTATTTATAGCCGGGTGTTTTTTGGGCGGGAAACTTGTTGGTGAAATATTAACGGAATATGCTAACCCCGTAAGCGGTTGCTATTCCTTCCGTTATTTATCTTGATCTGACGTGAATGCACATGGATTGCTTCTCAGATCTACGGCTGGGGAATTGCCACGTGGAAAGTGGGCAAGTGGAAGTTTTCCTTCAATCCCATGCCATCATCGTGGTTCTAGGGAGGTCTGAGATGATGACACGTGTCACAGACGGTTATAACCGTCTGGTAGTGCACGATTGAGTTTTCTAGAAGATTACTGCCATAATCCGGTGTGACTCCTTATCGTGTGGCACCAGTTGAGTAAATAATATCCAAGTCTGGGTACTATTTGAGCGGAAGTATTTAAACTAGGATTCTTATCCTTTGTTTATTATGAAGGAAGGCGCAAGAGTTTATTAACTTCTTTTTGGCGCGCAGGTGTTACCTGCTATTTTTCTCCTAAGCCTTCTTTATAAGACCATTACGAGGTCGCGCAAGGTCAAAAGAAGGTTAAAAGACAAGGTGGTGGTACGGTCCTAAGTACTTCTTTACGAGGTTTTTGGGACCTTACCCCTTCACCCGCTCAACCAATGGAAATAGAAAACAACCCAGAAAATCAAATCCAAATGCATGATTTCAACCCAGAGGAGATACCTAGGGTACCAGCACCCAATCCCTTAGACCCAGACTACAACCCGTGGCTAGATGAGCTTAGGGATTACCAGCAACGCTACCCAATCCCAGAAGATGAACCCATGCCGAATCTAGCAGCCTATCCAGGTTTGGACCCTCTAGATCCCTACTACGATAATGACCAATACATCAGGGAAATTTTAGAGAACCCTTACCCGTACCAGGAGCCCATGCCCCAGTTCCCAAACCCAGTCCCAGCACCTGCACCCCCAATGAGTGCAGAAAATGTGCAAGAGCTCCGAACTTTCGGAGAATAAATTTTAGAGAGTAGCGAGAGAATGAGGCAGGTCGGAGAGCAACTCGCCTGGAAGTACGACGAGCGCAATATGGAGTTCTGGATGAACCCATATCAGTGAAGGTGATGGTGGAGATAGTGATAATAATAATAATAATAATATAATATAATAATATATAAATGTGTGTATGCTTGGGAAAAAAATCTAAATCATAGCTATGGATGCCTACTAGTAGTGTAATTTCAATTTCAGTCGTATTGTAATTTTAAATTCCAGTTCTGGTTTGTATTAGATGCATACTATATATAAGAAAGAGTAAGTCGCAATGCTCGATGTTTTTTATCAACATGTGTATTATGTGATTGATTGTATTAAATATTATTTTGTGATATTAATAATTGATAAATGTTTAAAATTCAGATAGACAACGAAGAGAACCAGGAAAACCAGAATGACAATAACCCGAATAACGATAACCCGAATAATGAGAATCCGAACAACAATAACAATGGAAACCAAGTGGATAACAGTGCCATTCAACACATAGTGGCACAAGGGATAATAGATGCAATGCCATATATTATCAAAACAGTTAGGGAAGCAGATAATAAAAGTAACCATAGCAGTAAACGACCAACTGAACCTGAACACAGCGTAAACAATGGACCTTTACATCAAGCGCCCATTCCCAAAAGAAGAAGAACCATACCTTATGGTTGTTCTTATAAAGAATTCTGGTCTTGTAAACCAATGGAATTCTCGGGAAATGAAGGGGCCGTTGCAGCTCTACGCTGGATAGAAAAGACTGAGGCAGTCTTAAAAATAAGCAAGTGTGCTGAAGAGGATAAGATAATGTTTGCTTCTAATCTGTTTAAGAACTCCGCCTTAGAATGGTGGAACACTATCCTCCAGTCTAGGGGAAGTGATAGGGCTTACAATATGGAATGGGAGGAATTTAAGAACATGGTGGAAAGAAAATTCTGCTCTCCCAATGAAAAGAAACAGATAGCAAATAAATTCCTAAACCTTTGGATGACTGGAGTGGATAGTAAGGGTTGCACCACATTATTCTTTGAATATGCTAGAATAGTACCAACCCTTGCATCACCTGAACCAGTATTAATCTCCCGTTACATCTGGGGATTAATCAGTGAAATAAGGCATGTAGTCAAAGCAGCTAGACCTCAGACCATAGAAGAAGCTGTAGAATTAGCAAATACCTTGACTGATGAATTAGTACATACACGGGAAGGGGATCAAAGGAAGAACCTAGCTCAGAGGCTTACCCAGGAATTTCGTTCTAGAAATTCCAATCGTGGGAAAAATGTAGGTTCTACTTCTGCACCTTACTGCAAGTATTGCAAAAGGAAGCATTCTGGAAAATGCTCCATATATTGTAACTTTTGCAAAATATCTAGGCACAAGGAAGAAGACTGCAGGAAGAAACCTAATAACAGGATATGCTACAACTGCGGAGAACAAGGTCACATCAAGCCAAACTGTCCAAAAATAGCTCCAACTACGAACAATAAGACTACCAAAAATGCTAGAGCATTTGTTCTAACGGCAGATGAAGCCAAGATGATTCCAGACGTGATAGCCGGTACGTTTTTAGTTAATGATGATTTTGCTAAAGTATTAGTTGACTCTGGTGCGAACCAAAGTTTTATTAATACTTCATTTTGCAAACTTCTCAATCAACCATTAACTAAACTCCCACAAAATGTCTAGTAGAGACAGCAAATGGGGAAATCGTTAAGATTTCTAAAATCTTGCAGGAAGCAAGAATAGAATTTTTAAATCAAAAGTTTATTGCAAACCTGTACCCAATGAATCTGGCAGGATTTGATGTTGTATTAGGAATGGATTGGTTGATAGCCAATAAAGCCAGTATTTTATGTGATCAAAAGTCAATTCAAGTAAATTCACCAAGAGGTGAAAAGATCACAATTAAGGGAGATAAACCATCTAGATCCACGAAATTCATCTCTGTGATGAAAACATCAAGTTATATAAGAAAAGGATCATTAGTGTATTTGATTTCTATAATCACTAACACTAAAGGAAAAGAACTGAAAGATATTCCAGTAGTATCTCAGTTTTCAGTAGGGGTGTTCAAGATCGGATAATCCGGTTTTCGGATATCCGAAAATCGGATATCCGAAAATTCGGATAGTGAAATATTGACATCCGAACCCGAATCCGAAATTTCGGATATCCGATTTTCGGATATCCGAAATTTCGGATTCGGGTTCGGATATCTAATCGGATATCCGAACTTGAAAAAAAAATTGTTTTCTAACTATAGCAAAACTAAACAACTGATAATAAAATTCAAGCTTAAAAGTTCAAAGTTTCAAACCACCACAAAATATTCAAAACAATCCAAAGTCTTACACAACTAAACATTCAAAACAAGACATAAGTTCCAAAAGTTCTTATAATAAAAACGAAAAATCCAGCCACAAGCACTTGATTCCGCTGCACTCGTTTCGGCTCAGCCTGTACAAGAAAACACATAACAAATTAACAACAATTAAACAATCAAATCTGGAAAAAAAATTAGTAGATCTGATGAAGATGTGAACAAATTAACAAAAAAAATCAGTAGATCTGATGAAGATGTGAACAAATTAACAAAAAAAAAAACAGTAGATCTGATGAGATGTGAACAAATTAACAACAATTCAACATAACAAAACTACAAAAGTAAACATTTCATGTTTATTTGTGTCTGCACAACCAATACAAAAACATTCAATATCCAGTAATAATATTTTTTTTAAATTGTAATATATTTGTAACCACTAACCAATACTACATCATATAATCGACCAACATTTTTCATCATCATAAAGTCTAAACTGTTGAATAACATGATAAATTGTTAAAGCTAGTACCTTTTGAAAGATCTGATGAAGATGTGAACTCGGAAAGCAAACAATCCGAAAGTTAATAATCTGATGAAGATGGTATCTACAAATCGATTACCATGTAGAGGTTAGATACACATCTCAAACGATCTAGATGAGAAAATCGAACCTTAACATCCGAAAATTAACAGTTAGATACAGGATTTATATATGAGAAAATCAAACCTTTTGTCACCGGATCGGAGAGGTCGATGTCGCAGGGAAGAGGGAGCCGATCGGAGAAGTCGATGTCGCCGGGAAGAGGCACCGAGCGGCGCTGAAGTTTGAGATCCAAAGAGAAACCCTAGGTTCTCTATGTGTGAATGACTGAATGAGTGGTGTGTGGTGTATTTAGTTACTGAACAAAGAAAATTATGATATATATTATGATATATTAAAAAATATATATTTTTATTATTTTTTAAGATTTCGGATTCGGATAATCCGAATATCCGAAAATCTGTAAAACTAACATCCGAATCCGAACCCGAATTTTTGGATTATCCGATTCGGATATCCGAAATTTCGGATATTTCGAATACGGGTTTTCGGATATTTCGGATTCGGTTTCGGATTCGGATATTTTTGAACACCCCTAGTTTTCAGATGTGTTTCCGGAAGAATTTCCAGGACTACCGCCAGACAGGGAAGTTGAATTCAGAATCCATCTGCTACCAGGGACAGCCCCAATTTCCAAAGCACCTTATCGTTTGGCACCAGCAGAAATGTAGGAACTGAAGAAATAATTAGACGAATTGTTGGAAAAAGGATTCATACAGCCAAGTTCATCGCCATGGGGAGCACCAATATTGTTCGTCAAGAAGAAGGACGGGTCAATGCGAATGTGCATTTATTACCGTGAATTGAACAAAGTCACGATTAAGAATCAGTATCCATTACCAAGAATCGATGATCTGTTCCATCAGTTCAAAGGAGCTCGATTTTTCTCGAAAATCGATTTACGATCAGGATATCATCAATTAAAGGTACAGGAAGAGGACATTCCTAAGACAACATTTAGAACAAGGTCTGGCCATTATGAATTTACTGTCATGCCATTTGGTTTAACCAATGCCCCAGCTGCATTTATGGACATGATGAACCGAATATGTAAGCCATATTTGGATAAATTCATAATAGTCTTTATAGATGATATTCTCATTTACTCTAAGAGTAAAGAGGAACATGCAAAGCATTTGCATTTACTTCTAAGTTTATTGAGGAAAGAAAATCTTTATGCTAAATTTTCTAAGTGCGAGTTTTGGTTAGAACAGGTACAATTTCTTGGACATTTAGTCGATCATGAAGGAATTCGTGTAGATCCCACCAAGATCGAGGCAATTACCAAATGGAAAACCCCTGAGTCACCAACCGAGGTTAGAAGTTTCTTAGGACTGGCTGGTTATTATAGAAGATTTATTCGAGATTTTTCTAGAATAGCCATTCATTTAACTAAGTTAACCTGTAAATCCATTAAGTTTGAATGGGGACCAAAACAGGAAGAAGCCTTTAAGATTCTTAAGCAAAGATTAACCAACGCAACCATACTAGCATTACCAGAAGGAACTGAAGACTTTGTAGTCTATTGTGACGCTTCTAAATTAGGTTATGGATGTGTGTTGATGCAACGCCAAAAGGATATAGTTTATGCATCTAGACAACTTAAGAATCATGAAGAGAATTATTCAACCCATGATTTGGAATTAGGAGCAATAATTTTTGCTTTGAAAATTTGGAGACATTACCTTTACGGTAGTAAGTTTACCATTTTCACTGATCATAAGAGTTTAAGGTATGTTTTCGGACAAAAGGAGTTGAATATGAGACAAAGACGTTGGATGGAGATACTTAGTGATTATGATTGTAATATCCAGTATCACGCAGGAAAGGCCAATGTAGTGGCTGATGCTTTAAGTCGAAAGTATCATGAAAAGCCAAAAAGAATGCGTTCTCTTAAATTAAATCTACAAGTAGATTTAAATGAACAAATTAGAAAAACACAAGAATCAGTAATCAAGAATGATACTGAAAAATTAAAAGGAATGATTAAGGAACTAGATCAAGGAACATATGGAATTTGGAGATTCCATAAGAAAAGAATGTGGATACCTAAATTAGGAAACCTACATCACCGTATACTAGAAGAAGCCCATAAGTCTAAGTATACGATGAATCCTGGAAATGATAAGATGTATCAGGATTTAAGAAAGAATTTCTGGTGGATAGGAATGAAGAAAGACATAGCAGCTTATGTTTCCAAATGTTTAACCTGTTCCCAAGTCAAAGCTGAACATCAGAAACCTTCAGGTTTATTACAACAGTTAGAAATGCCAGTTTGGAAATGGGAATTGATAACAATGGATTTTGTTACCAAATTACCCAAAACAAGGAAAGGTAATGATACAATCTGGGTGATTGTAGACAGGCTAACTAAGTCAGCTCATTTCCTACCAATGAAGGAAATTTTCAGTATGGAACAGTTAGCTAAGCTGTATGTAAATGAAATAGTTTCATTACATGGAATTCCTTTATCAATTGTGTCTAATAGGGATAGTCGCTTTACCTCTCATTTTTGGGTAAGTTTGCAAAAAGCAATGGGGACCAAATTGAATCTAAGCACAGCTTATCATCCTCAAACAGATGGACAAAGCAAAAGGACAATCCAGACAATGGAGGATATGCTTAGAGCTTGTGTAATTGATTTCGGTGGTAATTGGAACGATCATTTACCGTTAATAGAATTTTCTTACAATAACAGTTATCACACAAGTATCAATGCTGCACCATTCGAAGCATTTACGAACGAAAGTGCCGAACACCAGTCTGTTGGGCAGAAATTGGGGAAAAGCAACTATCTGGGCCTGAAATAGTGCAAGAAACAACAGACAAAATCATTCAAGTCAAGGAACGTCTGAAAGCAGCACGTGATCCACAAAAGAGTTATGCTGATAACAGACGCAAGCCATTGGAATTTCAAGTAGGAGATAAAGTGTTATTGAAAGTCTCTCCTTGGAAATGAGTGGTAAGATTCATCAAAAGGGGAAAGCTAAGCCCCAAGTATGTTGGACCTTTTGAGATTATTAGAAGGATAGGACTTGTAGCCTATCAGTTACAACTGCCAGAGGAAATGTCAGGAATACATGATGTATTTCATGTATCTAATCTCAAGAAATGCTTAGCTGATGAATCACTGATGGTACCTCTTAAGGATATAGAAGTAAATGAACAACTTAAATTTGTAGAAAGACCTCTACAGATTGAAGACAGGAAAGTCAAGAATCTCAAGCACAAAAAATTAGTTCAGGTCAAAGTGAAATGGGACTCCAAAAGAGGACCAGAGTACACATGTGAGCTTGAATCAGAAATGCAAAGAAAATATCCACACTTATTCCAGTAGATCTCGAGGACGAGCTCTAAAACAAGGTGGGGAGGATATAACAACCCTCCTAAATAATTTTTGACACCCCCTAATATATTTTAAATGTCCCTTGTTGGTGCACTTGTGTCTGTACTTTGTCTGTATTTAGTCTTGATACAAAACGATGTCTTTGATGTAAGTTTGACCAAGTCAACCATCCTCCGGTTTGACTTGGCAAAACAGTTAGAAAATGTTTGTAATATGGCTGGGTCGAAGGATGGTCATCGAAGGATAACTTAGATCCTTCGATGATGAGCTCGAAACATAAACATTCGAGAGATGGACCACGAAGGATATCATCCTTCGTGGTACATATGGATCCTTCGAGCTGTTTCTGGTCGATAGATGATCCTTCGATCATCCTGTCTGATCCTTCGACCGGACCTGCTGTTTTGGGTATAAATACCCGTGTGTTATGTTCAGATCACTGAGTCAGACATTTCAGAAAAAGGGAGAGCATTCTGTTGAGAGAACACACACACGAAAGATAGAGAGAGTTTATAGAATACATCTGTAAACCTTGTGCTTGTAACCGAACCTTTCATACGCATTAATACAAGTGGTGTTAATCGTTGAATATTGTGTGTTGTGTTTATCATTGTGCTTGTTCTATCCCGGTTTGCATGCTAGCTTGGATTCCGCACTCGCTAGTGTGTTAGACATAACAAGGAATAGGTTAAACCTCAACCTCCGAGGGACCTACAAGTGGTATCAGAGCCGTGGCTCTTTTCCTTGTTAAAAACCGGGTTTTTACAAGACTTTGGAGTGTTTTTTCTCAAAAACTCACTTGGTTTAGAACTTGTTTTTACTGTTTTTCTCGCCTTTCAAGTTGTTAAAACGTGTTCTATACTAACCGGGTGTGTTGCATGTCGGGTTGGGTAACTTAAAAACTCGTTTTTGAGGTGTTTGGTGATTTCCGGCCAAAATTCCGGCTTCTCCGGTGACCGGTTTTCTGGATAAGTTTATTATATTTTATGTTTCAAATCATGGTTTTGGCAGAAAGCATGGTCTGACCATATCTTCCGCAGAAAGTTTCTACCAACCCATCACCTTTTTCACCAACCTGTCATCCTTTGTCAACTGTGTCAGAACCATTCGAAAGATATCCTTCGAACTCGAAAGACCATCTTTCGATCAGTGGAGGTTCGATATATCAATCATCATTCGAACCAAGGAATCATTTCGAAAGACCATCTTTCGATCAGTGGAGGTTCGATAGATCATCATCTTTCGAACCAAGGAATCATTTCGAAACTTACATCTTTCGGTCTACTGCTCTTTTTCGAAAGACAAGGATCCTTCGATTGGGGAGTCTTTCGAAGTCATTGTTCGACACTCAACAGTGTTCATCTTTCGGTCTGCAGTTCTTTTTCGAAAGATAAGGATCCTTCGTTTGGAGAATCTTTCGAAATCATTGTTCGAAAGTTCAACAGTGATCTTTCGAACCCTGTTGATCCTTCGAACAAGTGTTGATCTTTCGATCCTCAGTTTGTTTAAGTTTAACAAGTTTGTGTTTTTCTCATCTTTCGATCAGGATCCTTCGGCTGGTATTATTTTTCTTGATCAAAAATGAATTCGATGTGGGGTGTTCCGGTAAATGCAGAGATGTATTTTGGTACTCCAGCTCCGGATTCGGGTTCGCAAGCTAATGCTACATCTACCGGTCAATGGGCATTCGTATCAAATCAAGCTCCAAGTGTTCAAAGCATTTTACTAAGCGAAAGTGAAACGGGAAGTTTGAATAGGCCTCCAAAGTTGATGCATTTAAGTGAATATCCGGGATGGTTTGACAGATTTCATACATATGTCCTTGGTCAAAATACAGAACTGTGGTTGCGCTTCATCACAGATTTTGATCAAACGATAGAGGTTGCTGCTTCATCTGCTGCTACGTTTGCTGATCTTACGGAAGATCAAAAGAAGGTCTATGACTTAGAAAAGAAAGCATATGCCATTCTTACTCAGGCGTTAAGCAAAGACATTTATCATCAATTTGTCAGTTTCAAGACAACGAAGAAGTTGTGGGACGCATTGAAGATAAGGGGCATAGGAAATGAAGCAACACGTCAATTAAGAAAAGATCTGCTAAAGAAAGAGTTTGATGGTTTTGTTTGTATGCAGAATGAATCTCTAGGATATTTGACAAGTCGATTTACTCATTTACTGACTGAATTGGCAAATACTGGGGTTGTAACAACTTCAGCAGAGATAGTGAAGAAGTTTGCAGATGCACTGCCACCTCAATGGAGCAATTTCTTAGAAATCATGAAGTACAATGGCACTTTGGATACAACAAGCTTCAGTGATTTTGCTCAACTCCTGGAAAACAAAAATCAGGAAGAAACTCTCAAGGCAAAAAGAGTTGCAGTGCCACAAAATCCTGAAATTTATTATGGAACTTCTAGCACTTCTACAAAACCTTCTTCACACGCTCCAATTCAAACAGCATTTGTGTCTAGCACGAGCTTGTATGGCACTCCTCCTCCAACAACAGATATGTTTGGAAATCCGCTTAATCCAGCTCCTCAACCAGCACCACAACAGCAACAGCAAATCAGAGCAACTGATATGTTCGGGAATCCACTTCCTCCTCAACAGCAAGCGTGTTATGGAAGCACATCATCTGCTGGTCAACAATCAAAGCCAAATACAGTACGGCTCGACACCTCAAGCCTTTCTAAAGTCAGTGTGGAAGTAGCAAAAGAGCACATGGAGCTGCTAAACACTGTGGTGAGCGCATACTGTGGATTAGTGGAAGGTCAGATTGGGAACATTAATCTGACACAAGAAGACTATCAGCAGATTGATAAGGATGAGATGGATTTGATGGACATCAAATGGGCTTTCGCCAGTGCTGTAAGGAGAGCAAAAGATTTCATGGAAAGAACTGGAAGAACCAGCTTGGAAAGCAAGAAAGACACCAAGTATGGGTTCGACAAGCAAGCTGTAAAGTGTTTTAACTGTGGTGAACGGGGTCATTTCAAAAGGGAATGCACAAGACCAGCTCAGCATGGAAACCAGAATCCTTTCAGAAACCAAGGCAACCAGCAGAACCAGAACAGGAACAATGTTCGTACGCTGGTACCTGTCAATAACCAAAGCCAAGCAGGACCATCAAATGCCAACCAGGCACTTGTGGTTCAAGTAGATGAAGGTTGTGACTGGTCACTACAGTTGGGAAATGATGCTCCGGATGGAACAGCGTGTTTTGCTGAGATTGTCAAGGATCTTAATCACACCAGTGGTGGAGAATCTTGTTGATGCACTACATCTGTCGACTTCGTCTTGTATCGAGTCTTAGATTAGATAGATTAGATCAGGGCACGTAGAATGAGAAAATGTGAAAGAATTAGAAGATTTCGCTTGAACATAGTTTAAGTTGAAGGTTTCGCTTGAAGCAGCTCAAGCGAAATCAACATTATAAGATTTCGCTTGAGTCATGCTGAAGCGAAATCCTGATGTCTATATATAGGGGTTCAGTGTCAAGCGAAATCATAAGTTGTTATTGTGAAATTTCCATACCGAGGTGCTGCCGGTGTGAGAACTGATTGTATTCGTGATCGATTATCAATATAATCAGTGTTAAAGTGAAGATTAAGCTGTGTTTAAGTCAAATACTTGTTTTCCGCACCTGTATTTGATAGAATTCCTCTGAACCGACTCGTTTAGGTCGCGAACCCGGTCCTTACAATTGGTATCAGAGCTCAGGTTGAGGAGTTCTGCAAAATTCAGCTGAAATCGATCAAAATTTCTTACTTCTACACCTTCTTTTCTTAGTTCAGAAATTTTACACGGTCAAAATTGATTAAAATTCTCACGGATTGTTTAAAAGTACTAGATAACAAACCCTTGAAAGTTTCACAGCAAAATTCGACCTAAAAGTGATCAAAATCGACATTTGAATGGAGTTCGCTTGAATAGTTCAGTATTATTGGACGATTTCGCTTGAAACTTCAAGCGACACTTGACAGTTCGCTTCAAAGTTTATTTGTTTTCGCTTCAAGGATCTCGCTTCAGGGTTCTTATTCGCTTCAAGTGTTTCGCTTCAAGGATTTCGCTTCAGAAAGTTGTCACTTGAAAGTTCCGCTTGAACTATTTCGCTTCAAAGTATTTCGCTTCAAAAACTTCGCTTGAGAGTTGTTCAGTTTAATTGTTTCGCTTGAAGGGTATCGCTTGAAAGTGTCTGAAAAATGGATAACGATTTTCACAACGCGTTTGCAACATCGCCTAGTTCATCTTCCATTGCTCAGAACATGAATTCAGAAAATGAAACGGGGACAACTCAGAAACCCCCGAAGCTAATGGGAATTGAAGAATACTATGGATGGAAAGATAGATTCGAGAACTGGGTGCAAGCAAATCATCTAAGATCATGGGAATGTATTCTGACAAAGTATACTCCACCACAAACCGAAATGCAGACTGAAAAACAGCTTTCAGATTTTAGTAAAGAAGAACGGGAAATATCGAGCTGAAAAGATGATGATCAGTTTACTTCAACAGGCCATCAAAGAAGACATCTTCATACTACTTCAACATGACAAAACATCACAATCAATATGGGATGCTCTAAAAATCAAGGTTGAAGGCAGTACGAGTATGATTAAAAGCAAGAAGGCATTGCTTAAGAAGGAATTTGATTTGTTCACAAGTTTGCCCGGAGAAGATACAAAGAAACTCATTGAACGATATTGTCACTTAGTGCGAACAATGTCAATGATGGGCATTAAAAAGGAAAATGATGAATGGGTGGATAAACTTGCTGATGCGTTACCTCAGAAAGAGTGGGGAACTTATTTGATGATATTGAAGAATACTGGAGTTTATGATAGGTTGTCGATCTCTCAGTTCATTGAAAAGATTGAAAGTCAGGATTTGGAACAGCAGAAGATTGCAAGGATGAATAATCCAAGTGGTCAACAAGATGTAAAGATGTATTACAAGGGTAATGTTCCAACTTCAGAAGCTGAGAGAAGTCCGAAAATTCAGACTGCATACAGTGTTGGGGATACTACAGAAAAAATTGATCAAAACTCAAACAAAAGCAGTGGATTCTCATCATATCCAAGTGTCAATCCAAAGACTACATCAGAAAGTTTTCAGTCTCAAAGCACAAAGATGGGAAATGGTTGTGTGATTCAATGCAACATAGCTCTAAATCTTCCAGAAGGTCAAAGTTTTTCTGAAGACATTGCAAAAGATCATATGGCATTACTTGGTTCCGTGCTTATCTCATATGAAGGTTTAGTAGCTGGTCGAATTGGAAATCCTATGCTTACCAAAGAGGATTACGACCAAATAGATGCAGAAGAAATGGAACTAATGGATATCAAATGGTGTCTTGCAAGTGTTCTTAGACGTGCTGAAAAATTCAAGACAATTACCGGGAGAAATGATTTTCTTGATGCTTGTGTTTCTACTTTAGGTTTTGATAAATCTAAAGTTACTTGTTTCAGGTGCAGGGAAAAAGGTCATTTTAAGCGGGAGTGCAAGAACAGAGAAGTTAGTGGTGCTCAAAATCCATTTGGAAAAGATGACTACTACCGGAAAGCCATTTATCAGCAAGTTGGTCAGACACAAGAATTACAAACGGCTCATAGTAGAAAGATTGAAGATTCAAAGAAAGGATGTTTGGTAGATTTCAACTGGAGCAACTACATTTCTTCTAACAGCACAGCATGTCTAGTGGATCAAAATGATGAACAACTACCTGAAGGATTCAGCTGGGATATGTTTGTTGATGAAAAAGGAGATTTTAAAGCTTTCATTGCAAAGATTGTTAGAGAACCAAATTTGTTTGCTACTTGGATGAGTTCAATTGGTGAAAAAGTGAAAGATCAATCGATTACTTCTGAAGAAAGTTTAGAAAGTGCTGATTCTGAGTCATTCACTACAGATGAGAGTGTACAAAATGATGATACTTCAGAAAAGGAAGCTGCATTTGATCAAACACCATCTGATTCTGGTGTATCAGAAGATGATTCTGACAAATCTGTAGAGTTTGATCAAACACCAATTGAGATTAGCAGTGATGATGAGGAAGAGAAACATATTAATGTGGCTAAACATCATCTTTCTCCTGAAAGTTTTCATTTTTATTTTGCAGATCGCATGGAGAAACTAAAGGAGAAACAAGCTGCAAAAGAACAACAACAGAATGAGGAAGTTAAAATAGTTGTTGAAGAAAAGGTGACTGAAGCTCAGAAGGTAACTGATGAAGAAAAAGTGATTGAAGTGGTAAAAACAATCGAGATTGAGAAGATTGTTGATGTTGAAAAGCCTTGCAAGAAGTGTTTGGAAGTCTGTAAGAGTTGTGAAGAAAAAGATGTGATTCTTTTTGATAGAGAAAAACTGATAGAAAAGTTACTATCTGACATCAGCTATGTGAAAGAATCGTATAGCGTGTTGAACAGAACTGTGACAGGTCTTCAAACAACAAACTCTGAAAGAGAAAAAGCTTTAACGATGACGAATTCTACATTGATGGCAAAGCAAAAGGCAATTAATCATTACATCGAAGAAAATGCTAATCTAAAGCAAGAATTGGAGAAAGAAAAGATTGAGAATGAAAGAATCAGAAGGTTATTACTGAGTTATTCTTGTTCTGATTATGTTATTGATCGAGTTTATCCTACTGTTGCAGGTTTCGAAGCATTTCAGGATGAAAAGACAAAGAATGAGACTGGTAAGAAATCGACTATTAAATATAACAAGTGTCCGCCTCCTATCTGGGAAGGGTATTCTCCTAGAAAACCAAATGAGGAGCAAGTCGAAAAAGCAGTCAATATAAAGTTAAAATCCGAGACAACTGACGTTTTACCAGATAACATTGATATCACGTTTACCTCGTCTGATACTGATCATGAGTCTGAGTTAATCAAAAAGGTGGTCGATCAGGTGTTGGATACTGAGGAGATGTCTGAGTCAAAGTCTGAGTCTGGGGGTTCAAGTTCGTCAGTTCACAGTTCAAAATCATCGGAAAAACGGTCTTACAGTAAAGAATTTTTGTTATCAAAAGCAAATTTGGATGATGAAACATTTGAAGTTGCATACACTTTAAATGATTCGGACAAATTATACTCTGACAAAGAGTTTCCGATTAGAAGTGTTCGTTTTGACATGATCAAAAAGGTTTTCAAAATGACAGAAATTATTTTTTCTGAAATTAAGAATCTAAAATCTATTGAAAAACCTAAAAAATACACTTCTAGAGTTCAACAAAGGTTAAACAAGAAAAAAGGAAAAAAGAATTACAATTCTGATTCTAGTTTTCAAAAGAAAACAAATCAAAATTGTAGTTACAAAAGGAAAGGTCTTGGTTTTACTCCACCTGAAAATCGTAAAAATGAAAAATATGTTAGAGATTTTAAATAAAAAATGACATATGTTGCAGGAAAAAGCTATGAAGAGGAGTCAAATAGCTTATCTTTGGAGAAATCAAATCAAGAGTTCCTTGCTGAAAGGAAAAGGACAGGAACAGGAGTTTTTCATTCAAATGGAGTTTTTCAATCAAAAGACACAAGAACTTGTTTTCAATGTCAAGTTGTTGGACACATTGCTCACAATTGTCCAAACAAAGTCAACAAAAAACAGGGAGTCTCTGAAAAAATTAAAGAAAAAATGGTTGAAAAGAATGATTCACCAACTACAAACTTCAAAAATTTTGAAAATTCAAAGAATGAAGTTGGTGAAAATTCTAAAAGATTGTACAAAAAGAGTGCAAAAGACAATCAAAAATGGATTGTTAAAAAATCAGGAGAAAAATCTGACAATGATTCTGATTCCACAAAATCAGATGAGTCACAAGATGAGATCAACGATTTGATGAATGATGTTGACATTAAATCATTGAGTGTGGAAGAGATTAAACAAATGGTTGATAAAGTTGAAAGCTCAGATTTTAATGTTGATAAAACATTCAATGAAAATGTTAAGAAAATTTTCAAGAAAATGCTTGATGGGAAAGTAAAGGGGGTTAAAGATTTTTATGCAACTAAAAAGGCAACTTACAACCCTACTGCTCAAGAATTGGAAGCCACCAAGTCAAATAAGACTTGGGTGGAAGTTTGCTTTCCTTAAAGTCTTAGGACTTGCCGGAGATCCCAAGTTTATATTGTGGATCAGGAATCGGCATTTTTCTAATGTTTGAAGTTTTTGTTTGAAAGATTTTGATAGTGTTTGGATGTTTACAGGTTGTATGACTACGCCGGAGCTTCCAGGTTGGTAAGAGCGAAGCAGGAATCGGCATTATGATTGGTAAAATGGTGATGTAGACGTAACATTCCTACATGTGGTAATTTTTACAATTGGTATAGAAAATGCTTACATGAAAAAGGTTAATCAAGGTCATTAAGTTGAACTTGATTGGACCATACTTACAATTGATATTTTGAAAGACAATGTGATGAACCACACCCCGAATATACAAATGATTATATCATAAAAACTTATTTTCCGGAAAAATCATTTTGATTAAAACAAACTTAAGTGTTTTGAAATCTAAATGAGAAAATAGTTTTGTGATAGGGGGAGTTCTGATTGTTTATGCCGAGTGAATGGCGATTTGATGCGATTCAATATCAGTTGTCACTTTATTGTACAGTTTATTTTCAAATTTCCTAAAATGTGTTTGCATTTTAGGGGGAGTAGAAAATTTCAGAAAATCCAAAAACATTTGAAAATTTGAAAAATACAAAAACATGATAAAATTCAAAAATGAGTTTTTGTTGCATATAGAGGAAATGATAGTACATCAGTGGACTATCACAACATGCTAAAGAAATGTAAAGATAAAAAGTGATAAACAATCTTACTGTGGATATGTCAGTAGGTTTTTGCACATTTAGTAGATTGTGACGAGATATAAACCTAAATTTCAAACTTGCTTGTTCTGTGGGTTAACACAAACTTGGATATATAGGTAACCCCTGAAATCTTGTTTGAAAGGTCCATTATTCTGAGATACTAGGTCTTTATGCTCAGTGATATCTGGGGTATTATCCCGGAACTTCTGCTGAAAGAAATTTCTGACCTAGTCCCCGGATAATACTTTCTGCAAATGCTTGAAACATAGCATCGCCCTCAGCAAGCTGATGAAACAATAAAATTGATAGTCGCTGCTGTTGTAATGCAAAAGATCCTCTAAAGGGGACACACCAAAAGTCGAAGCCGTCATCTCTCTGCGTATACGGGAGTATCGACCTGAGCTCTCACGGCCCTCGTACTATAATTTATTCCCCTGACAGATATCATCTGTGGTATACTCACCTGTAAGACTGAATATTGGGATCTGGATACGGGAGTATATTCAAGTAGTGGGACACACGGATAAGTTTAAGTCTCTTAAAACAATTAACATCGTATCTCGGATCAATTGAACTTTGTGTGAAAATTTAAGTGGACAAACATACTGACAATCTAGGTAAATTGTTTAGAACTTAAAATGAAATGAAGCTTAACGGTGTTAGTGATCTGTCTCAGAAACTGATATGATCCTCTTGCACAAACTCACAAAAATATTGTTTGTAAATATTTCTTTATTGCATTCCTTTACAATCAAAAATTACAAAAAGATTTTAGTGTGTTTTAGCGTAAATTTTTGAAAAATTCAAAAAGATTTTCGACAACTAGTATTGGAAAGCTGATTGTCAAAATTTCAAGTGCTAAACATGATGACTTGGTTGTGAAGGGGAGTGAATCTTAAAATGTTAAAAAGGTTTGTTAAAATCCTACAATTGGTATTTTTTTAAAAAAAAAAAACCTACATTTGGTTCATCATTAATTTGTGATATGAGAGAGAATTATCTGATTATATCAGATTGTTGGTGCATTTAAATTGTTAAATTTAGAAAATTTATTTCTGGGTTAAGATTGTTACAGGTGAGCCAGGTTAATTCATTCAAAGCTTACAAAAGTCAGAATCTGATCATGAATCTAAAGTTTGCTAGCTGCTGATGCTGATGAACTTAAGGAATCAAGAGATCTGATCAAGAGAATTAGATAAAAGCCAGGCAATGATCTTGTAAACAACATTTGAGTCAGACATCGATCCTAAAACAGATGTTGCTGAAGAACAAATGAATACCAGCAAATCGTGAGGGGGAGTCTGATAGAGCCAGGAGATTATGGAAAAGAAGATAGAAAGAGAAAAGCCCAGAGACTGATCAAGAATGAAGATGCGAAGACACAACATTGGTGTGACTCGATAGTCGACTCGTCAACATCTGAGGGGGAGTCTGTTGATGCACTACATCTGTCGACTTCGTCTTGTATCGAGTCTTAGATTAGATAGATTAGATCAGGGCACGTAGAATGAGAAAATGTGAAAGAATTAGAAGATTTTGCTTGAACATAGTTTAAGTTGAAGGTTTCGCTTGAAGCAGCTCAAGCGAAATCAACATTATAAGATTTCGCTTGAGTCATGCTGAAGCGAAATCCTGATGTCTATATATAGGGGTTCAGTGTCAAGCGAAATCATAAGTTGTTATTGTGAAATTTCCATACCGAGGTGCTGCCGGTGTGAGAACTGATTGTATTCGTGATCGATTATCAATATAATCAGTGTTAAAGTGAAGATTAAGCTGTGTTTAAGTCAAATACTTGTTTTCCGCACCTGTATTTGATAGAATTCCTCTGAACCGACTCGTTTAGGTCGCGAACCCGGTCCTTACAAATCTTCCGCCAATGGTGGTGACTCTTCTGAGGATGAAGACTCTTCTGGTTACAGCAGAAGTTCGGATGAAGAATCCTCGAGCTCAGGTGATGATCATGTGGATGAGACATCAAATGCGTTAATCGATGCAGATATTGATGAACTCTTGGAAGACACTGCAGCAGGAATTCAAAGAAGATCTATTTTGGTGGATCAAGCTGCTTATTCTTTGTCTTCTCTCCATTCAGCCTTTATGGCGAATGTCGACAGTTCATCAAGTCAGGTATGTGTCGATGAACCCACTTCTGCTAGCTGTGATAACTGTGATAGTTTGCGTGTTAAATGTGCTGATTTAGAGGCAAACATGTCTGAGTTGCAAGGCAAACATGATGCTTTACAAGCTAGTTTGTTTGACTTGCAAGACAAACATGTTTCTATGAATGATAGGTGGTGTGAATTGCAAAGCAAACACGAGGCTTTGCAAGAGAAATATGATGTGACATTCATTCACAATCAGAAATTGACCGTTGATCTTTCAAAATGCACTGAAGCCAACATGTTTTATGAAAACCATGAAAAGGAATTTAAGTCAATGATTGAAACGTTAAAGAAAGATAAAACAGAGTTGACAAAAATGGTTTCCAGAAAACAAACTGACATTAACCTGTATATAACTCGTCTTGAGGTAATGCAAAAGGAAATGGCTTGTGTTAAAACAGAAAGTGAGGCGATCCGACTCAAGTTAGACAGTTATTTGAGTTCTAGCTATGTGTTGGATCACATCATTGATGTTCAGAAAGAGAAACAGGATGTCACATGCATAGGGTACAAAAAATGTCCACCACCCGTAAGAAACAATTTTGATGCACTGCCTGATGAGGAGTATAGAACTCATTTTGAACCATCTGTTCCTTTGGACCTTGAGGAATTTGCAACAGGGCTCGGATACAAGAAAGAAGTATCATCCGATTCAGATGTGTCAGCGGATACATTTGTAACTGCTGAACAGAATCAGGATCCTCCAGTTGTGATTGAGGATGCTGATTCTTCTGATGATGAGTCTGATGATACCGATTCAGCAAAGTCTGATGCGGTGATAAACGAAGAGGACATACCTCTTGAGAATCATATTCTGTGTGATCCTCCTGCAAAACCTGCTAAGACTGTTGCAATCGAGTCCTCGTCTGCACAAGAGTCGGAGAGTGTGGATTTGCTGTACACTCTAGTTGGTGATGATAAAATTTATTCAGACAAAGATTTTCCTATTAAGAATGTTAATCAATCTCTAATTAGCAAAGTCTTTGAAAATTCAACAAGTAAGTTTTTGGGTAAGAAAGGACCACATGTTACAGTCACACAGTGTCCTCCTATCCCAAAGGCTGAAGTTAGAAAACAATTTGGGAATAAGAAATTACCAACAGTGCAAACCCAGCAAAATCATACCAAATCCAAAGGTAAGGCACCGACTCAAAGTCAAAAGAAGCCGAATCAGAAGAAGAAGAAGAAGAATGTGAACTTTGTGAAATCGAAGGGAACGGACAAAATTGAAAAGTTTGCAAATCAATCTAACTTAGATTTTGTCCAGAAAGTAACAGTGATGAAAAGGAATGAACCAAATAGTTCAAAACCTAGTACCTCGGGATCACAAAGTTCATCATCGGCAAGACGATCACATGATACTTCGGGGTTTGTTGAACGAAGATCATGTTTTGAATGTGGTACAATTGGGCATATCATTCGAAATTGCCCGTATCTTCATAAGTTGAAAGCCAAAGAAGATGATCCCCGTGAACGCAATCACCAACAGCGATCTGTTTCTGTAAAACAAGATCCCCGACTCATAAGAGAAAGGGAAAAGAAACAGAAACGCCAACAGGTCAAGAAAATTGAAAAGGCGATTAAAAGTGATGTGGTTCAAAAACAATCTGTTCCCGTTAAACCAGAAAGTTCAAAAACTTCAAACAATCAAACTGGTAAAACTCAACAGACCTGGAAACCAAAAACGGTTACTGATTCAGGGGGACCATCACAATTTTCGAATCATCAAAGAATAGAGGTTATTGTTATTGATGAAAATGGAAGACCCAAGACCACAATGGCTTGGGTCCCCATCTCCAACTAATTATGTGAGTTCATGTGCAGGGTGTTTCAGGAGGAACTATCAGTAGTCATTGGATTGTTGATAGTGGGGCATCCAGGCACATGACAGGCGACATGAAGCTTCTCTACGACATCAAATCTATTAGAGGAGGTTATGTTGCTTTTGCTGGAGATAAAGGCGGATATATTACGGGTGAAGGAATGATTTCCAACGGGGTTGTTAGTTTTGATAAGATCAACTTTGTACAACAACTTGATCACAATCTTCTTAGTGTTTCTCAAATTTGTGACAAGCAGTTCTCAGTACACTTTGATGCAAATGGATGTTATGTGCTGAAACCCGGCTTCAAAATTCCAAAAGAATGGATTCTCTTGTCGGCTCCTAGGATAAATGATTTGTATGTCCTTGATATGAGCCAAGCTATCACAACGTCTGCACAAGCAACTTGTTTCGTTTCCAAAGCCACAGAAAAAGACACAATCTCTTGGCACAGACGAATGGGTCACATTCACTTACGCAAAATGAATCATTTGGTGGCAAATGAATTGGTGAATGGTGTTCCTCTCAAAAATTTCCATTTTCAAGACGTCTGTGTCTCGTGCCAGAAAGGAAAACAAACGAAGAAGCGACATCCTTCAAAGAAATTCAACACGGTGGCTGTTCCTCTTGAACGTTTGCACATGGATTTGTTCGGTCCTGTCAAGCACAAAAGCATTAGGAATGATCAATATTGCCTCATGATAACTGATGATTATTCAAGATTTTCTTGGGTGGCGTTCATGGCACACAAGAGCGAAACCTTCGGTATTATCAAAAACTTGATCATTCAGATTGAGAATCTTTACAACTTGAAGGTTAGGCGGATACGTAGCGACAATGGTACTGAATTCAAAAATCATGCCATGGCGGAGTTTTGCACTTCAAAATGTATTCTTCACGAATTTAGTGCAGCTTATACTCCTCAACAGAATGGCGTCGCTGAACGTAAGAACCGCACGTTGATCGAGACTGCTAGGACAATGTTAGTAGAGTCACAATTGCCGATTCCATTTTGGACTGAAGCTGTGTCCTCTGCATGTTATACGTTGAACCGAGTCCTTACAGTCAAAAGGCACAACAAGACCTGCTTTGAGCTTATCAACAAACGGAAACCAGATTTGTCTTATCTTGAACCGTTTGGAGCTCCTTGCACAATTATCGATCCTAATGGAAAGTTTGGGGCAAGAGCAATTGAGGGATACTTTCTTGGGTATTCCACCCCGAACTTAAGAGTCTGGAATCTAGAGACTAAAAGGGTCGAGGAATGGTCTGAAGTCAGAGTACAAAGGCACACTTTACCAGTTAGAAATCCTGGTCAGCCCTGGATGTTTGAGTATGATGACTTTTTCAATTCGATCAATGTTGAAGCCGTTGAAGAAAGTGTTGCGGCAAGGATGTTTTTCGAGAGTGACAATGCAACAGATTCACCGTTGGTTCGTCCCATTATTGTCAATCAAGAACCATCTTCAGTGAACAATAATGCTCTCGACAATGAGGATTTTCATGATGCTTCCGAATTGAACGAATCTTCAGAGGATGACGAATTTCTAGATGCAGATCAAGGACCAACAGCAGCAGTACATGGTACTTCTGAAGGTACACCTCCAGTGGATGTCCCTAAAACAGCTGAAGCTACTGCATCATCCTCTTCGTCAATTCCGGGTCTTGAATTGATTGTTGATCTCAATCTCAACAATCTGGGTACAAATATTCCAGTTCAAGATAATCCAGAAACAAGGATTCACAATACCCATCCTCAACAAAACATCATCGAAAATGTACAAAGTGGCGTTCAAACGAGAAACATGTTGCGAAACAACAACAATGCAGGCTTGTATGCAACTATCCGAGAATCTGGTCAACAAAATGATTGGTCTTTCGCGTGTTATGTCTCACAGGAAGAGCCAAGAACTTGGAAAGAAGCTTTGAAAGATAGCTCATGGGTTGAAGCGATGCAGGAAGAACTGCAACAATTCCAGAAGCTAGGTGTCTGGAAACTCGTAGAGAAACCTGCTGGTTACAAGAAGATTGGTACCCGTTGGGTGTTTAAATGCAAAAAGGATGACCGTGGAATCGTTATTCGAAACAAAGCAAGGCTAGTCGTTCAAGGTTTTCGTCAGATTGAAGGGATCGATTACAACGAAGTGTATGCACCAGTTGCACGTCTAGAAGCAATTCGTATTTTTCTGGCTTATGCCTCATACAAAGGTTTCAAGGTATACCAGATGGACGTGAAAAGTGCATTCTTACATGGTGTGGTAGAAGAAGAGGTGTACGTCGAACAGCCTCCAGGTTTTGAAGATCCTATCCATCCCGATCGGGTTTGGTTGCTCAACAAAGCTCTATATGGTCTACATCAAGCACCGCGAGCTTGGTACGCAACCTTATCTAATTATCTGCTGGAGAATGGATTTCGCAGAGGTCTTATCGATTGTACTCTTTTCATCAAAGAACAAGATGGAGATCTTCTACTGGTACAGGTATACGTTGATGATATTATTTTTGGTTCTACTAATGATGTTTTGTGTAGGGATTTCGAGCGTGTAATCCAGGATAAATTCGAGATGAGTGCTATGGGGGAAATGACTTTCTTTTTGGGCCTACAAGTACAACAAACCGAGTCTGGGATTTTCATCCATCAGACTAAATATGTTGGTGACATCTTGAGCCGGTTCCAGATGTCTGATGCAACGCCCATCGGTACCCCATTGCCACAAAATCACGGAATTACTCCAGACTTGAAGGGTGAAGCTACGAGCCCCTCATACTACCGCGCAATGATCGGATCTCTTATGTACCTCACAGCATCAAGACCAGATATAATGTACCCAACGTGCCTGCTTGCCAGATATCAAGTCAACCCGAAGGCCTCACATCTTGCAGCTGTAAAAAGGATTTTTCGTTATTTGAAGGGTTACCCTGACACCGGTCTATGGTACCCTAGGGATAATAACTTTGACTTGATCGCATTCAGTGATTCTGATTTTGGCGGATGCAAAATCGACGGCAAATCCACAACGGCTGGATGTCAGTTTTTGGGAAATCGCCTAGTCACATGGCAATGCAAGAAGCAGACGTGCGTCGCTACATCAACAAGCGAAGCTGAATACATTGCTGCCTCAAGTTGTTGCTCCCAAGTCCTATGGATCCAACAACAAATGCGTGATTACGGTTTTGAATTCCTAACTACTCCTATTTACGTTGATAATTCTGCTGCCTTACAGATCACTAAAAATCCTGTGCAGCATTCAAAGACTAAGCACATCGAAATTAAGTATCACTTCATACGTGATTGCTTTGAGAAAAGGCTAATCGATGTTGCTTACGTCCACACCGATGACCAACGTGCCGACCTTTTTACCAAAGCTTTTGACAAATCAAGATTTGACTATTTATTATTGGTAAACGGCATTAAGGTCAAGCAAGAGTAATCCACATCGGAAAATCATTTTTGTAAATACCTTTGTGTTTTAAATTTGTCTTAGTTTATTGATTTTAGGGGGAGTAAATCCAAAATTTGAAAATCCAAAAACTTTGAAAATTTTCAAAAACACAAAAACAATAGAAAAACAAAAATGAGTTTCCTGGCGAGCAAAAGAGAAAATGATAGTACATCAGTGGTCTGTCCAAACCTCATTAAACCTTAAATGAAAAACGATAAGCAGCTTTATATAAGATGTATCGGTAGGCTCACAATCATTTTAAAGTGTGCAGGGTGATATAAACTTAATCCGACTGAAGACCAGGTGGGAACCATTCATTGGCATATGGTCTTAGTACCGAAATTTCGTTTGAGAGATTGCCGAGGTTCTGAGATATTCGGTCTTTATGCTGCTTATCATCTGGGTATCATGGTTGTATCTTTTACCGAAAAATAACGGGGACGCAAATCTAGATCTTCCATGATACTATACATACGTGTACATACTGCATACGACCTCAATAAGTGATCAACAATCACATGTCCCTCAAAATAAGTGATAAAATATCACAAATTCTTTCCGGGAGTCAAGTTCGTCTCTCTGCTGTACGAAAGTACTGACCTGTTCACGGACTTGCTCCTGTGCCCACATGCATCTGAAAATCAAGTTCCTCATCAATAAGTGATTATATCACATAGGGCTTGTTTTCAAATCAAAATAAGTGAGAATCTCACATCATATACGGTCAAACAGATGATAATCGGTATACTCACCGGTAAGATGAACCCTCGTGCATACCTTGATACGGGAATGTGTCGTGATGTGGATGAACACCGGTCGGTAAGTATAAATCATACCTTAACGTATCCCCTCGCCATGATTACATCTGATAAGTTGAGCTTAAGTGGACAACAATACCGATAATTGTTATAGGATACTTATCTTAAAGTTAATTAACTGAACAACAAGAGTGTTTTGACATGACCGTACACTGATATGATTCTCTTACCCTCGAAACTCACAAAAAGAATGTATGTAAATATTTATTTACTGCTTTAAATTTCTGCATCTTTGTATATATTTATTTACTGCTTTCAGTCTTTACATTTGAAATATTCAAAAATACCAAAAAGATTTTAGGTGTGTTTTAATTTAAACTTTCTAAAAGCCAAAAAGATTTTATTTCTATTTTATTTTCGATCGTACGATGTTGGAGCTCGAGTCTTCGTTACCTGAAACCTGAACGAAAACCGAAACGACTAAATCTTCATAAACGGTCGAAATTTGCAAAGTTTTGAAAGTTAAGAATTAAAATTGATAAATTTGCTAAACTTTCAAACTGTCGGACGGTGTTTGATTGAACAATGGTCACATATGTGTCGTTTGCTTATGATATTCCAGGCAGTTGTTCTCATTACGCGTTTAGATTTCTTGCATGTGCAGATTCTAAAGGCAAGGAGAACATGTTCGATGACAAGCTTCGGAATGAAGACACGACGTGAAGGCACTCAAATGATGAAGATGATCGAGTTGCCGCTGACTATCATCAACACCACAAGGATCTCACTTCATAAAGAACAAGTATTTCACGAGCATAACTCAAGGGGGAGCTTATGTTAAGGGGGAGTTTGTCAACACACTTCCTACTTGAAACGGGGAGTTTGTTGATACACTTTTTGCTTTCAAGACGTGAAGACTTTAAAGATCCTCCGACATTGAAGAACTTGAAAAGATATCAAAGACTTGAAGACACGAAGGACCTACAAGGATTAAGATCGAGATCGAGACAAAGCTACAGCCAGACAAAGCTACAGCCAAGGGGGAGTTTGTTGGTGCACTTGTGTCTGTACTTTGTCTGTATTTAGTCTTGATACAAAACGATGTCTTTGATGTAAGTTTGACCAAGTCAACCATCCTCCGGTTTGACTTGGCAAAACAGTTAGAAAATGTTTGTAATATGGATGGGTCGAAGGATGGTCATCGAAGGATAACTTAGATCCTTCGATGATGAGCTCGAAACATAAACATTCGAGAGATGGACCACGAAGGATATCATCCTTCGTGGTACATATGGATCCTTCGAGCTGTTTCTGGTCGATAGATGATCCTTCGATCATCCCGTCTGATCCTTCGACCGGACCTGCTGTTTTGGGTATAAATACCCGTGTGTTATGTTCAGATCACTGAGTCAGACATTTCAGAAAAAGGGAGAGCATTCTGTTGAGAGAACACACACACGAAAGATAGAGAGAGTTTATAGAATACATCTGTAAACCTTGTGCTTGTAACCGAACCTTTCATACGCATTAATACAAGTGGTGTTAATCGTTGAATATTGTGTGTTGTGTTTATCATTGTGCTTGTTCTATCCCGGTTTGCATGCTAGCTTGGATTCCGCACTCGCTAGTGTGTTAGACATAACAAGGAATAGGTTAAACCTCAACCTATGTCCTAAAATACACCTCGTATGCAAAAACGGGCCCCGAATACCTTTACTATTATTAAAATTAAATAAAAACAAGAAAAATGGGTCTCTGGCGGGCCGCGTAAGACCACCCCAGGGTCTACGCGGGGCGCGAGAGCTTGGAGCCAGAGCGAGCCCCCAGGCTGCCACGTGTCATGATCGTGTCAAAGCTAAACTCGACGAATCAACAGCCCTGGAGCCTACAACCCTACATCGCGGGCCGCGAAGGATCATCCTTCGGCTTACGCGGGCCGCGAGAGAAGTCAAAAGTTCGCCTATATAAGAAGGCCCTCAGCCTTCAGTTTCCGTCGTTCATTTCTCGATCTCTCTCTCTAATTTCTTCATAGATAAAATAATTCTCGGGTATAATACCCCCCCTAAATAACGAATTTCTGCCCCGTTGTAAGTATCATAACCCCGGTTACGTATTAGATACGCTGCCTGATTGATCCAGGGTTTCGTAACGGCTGTCGAGGTTCTGCCCGACGTAGTCGTTGGAATACCGTCTCGGGGAGGGTATTACTAATGTAAATATTGGGTTATTATACTAACATGTGTGCATGTGTGTAATTTATAGATAATCACCAGGAAACCCTAAAGGAAAACCTAAGACAGCAATGTGAGTAATCTCCTTTTTTGTAAACCTTTTTGCAAACTATTTTTACAAAACCTTAATTATTTTAAATTTTAATTAGCAGTGATTGAGTCTTTGTAATTCTTCAATTACTGCCGGTATGTTGGGGTTTAGTATACAAAATGTGGAACACCTTACCATAGGACAAAGAGTTAGTCAATGGGTAATATGACCCACCAGTCAGGATTGACAATACTGAATGAGTAATTGTGTAGATGTAAACATTGTAATCGCTCTCAATACTGTTAAATGATAAAACTCTTCTTGATTAAATTGGGATTCACTCACCAGTATTTCCCACTGACAAATTGTTTTTAAACGCGTTTCAGGTAACAAAATGTGAAAGACAGCTAGAAGCCAGCTGGACAGCACTGAAGGCTTGGAAAAGTGGCTATAAAAGTTACCTAAATAAAGAAGATGTTTTATTTCAATAAAATGGGGTTTACCCCTATAAATTAGTTTGTAATGAAAGTATGGGTTTTATCCCAATATGTTTACTTATATAAAATATGGTGTTTTACTCTGATAAAATATTTCCTAACTACGGTCTTGATGTAAATTTTGCTGCCAAATTGATAAACACCGATACCACCAAAACTGAATCTCGCGGCCGCCCGTTCCCGGGACAGATAGGGGGTGGGGGTTGCGACATATTGGCGGTTCATCTGTTTCTTCGGGAAACGCTAGGGTTTCCAATCAAATCGTAATAAATGCCCGACCTATAAATACCAGGCGGTTTCTACCATTTCTTCACTCCATCCTTTCTTTTTTTCTCCCCTCCTTTTTTCATTCGCAGAGCATTTCTTTTTTTTCCATATGATGGCATCTTCTAGTAAACACAAAGAAGGGGTTGTGTCTTCCCAACTTGAAACTATTGCTATCAAGTATCAAGTAGTAGAGAAAATAATTCTAGAAACTATGCGGACATTTTCGCTTTAAAGATGAGTGGGGTGTTGGGACTTGGGTATCAAGAGCTTGTACAGACTGCTCCTAATCCCCCTTAAAGGTAAGATAACCTTATACGCCGATTTTTGCTATACCTGCCACTTTTGTCTCCCCAATACCCAATTCATGGTAAAGATTCTTGAGTATTATAAGTTCCATATGACCCAATAGAACCTTTGGAAAGTATGTTCAATGTTTTTTACAAAACGAAGACAAACGACCGTTGGTTTTCCTTTAAGAAATGAGGAGGAGTTGTTGCACAGTCTGGGAAACCGCCAGTTAGTTTTTATACTTGGAAAGAGAAGTTCTTTTATATTAAAGCGGGTGTGATTCAAGTATGCTTGTATTTCCGCTCTCTTTATGAGTCTCTTGTTGATGTGGTCCCCACGGCTGAGGAGTTTGAGAATTCCTAGTTTTACAAACTTCTGACTAAACGACCAATAAACATACGCGCCATTCCCAAAGAAGCCCTTGTTGGGGTAGGTATGCGCCAGATGTGGGAGAGAGAAGTCTACAAGCCTATGATGTTAGTGAAAGGTGAAGATACGTGCACTTTTTATTTTATGTCTTTTTGTCTTCATATGTAAACCTCTGTATTTTGAGATGTGTGTTTGTTGTGCGTGCAACGATAGAAGGTTTTTATGAGATTATTTTGTCTGGAGTTGGTGCTACTTTGTCTTTTGGTGCTGTTAGTTAAAGAAAAACTCCTGTTCTTGCAAAATTTGCTCACAACTTTGTTGCTCCCGATCTCACAAAAGATCCTGCAAAATTTGATGCTGAAGGCACCAGGTTCTATCCCTAATCCAAAACCTCTTAGTGTGATTCAAGATATTGTGGGGTATCTTGTTACCATCTTGAGCAATGATTTTGCTGATTCTGAGAACACTCCTTTAATCAGCGTGTCAGGCGCCGCCCTGATGTGCGCACAAATGCTGAGAGTGGTTCTAAGAAAACAAGAGTTGTTAATGTAGACCCCAATATTTCCAGTGGTGATAAAACTGTTGATGTTGTGAGTTCGTCGAATAGGTTGAAAAGAAAGGAGGATCATGGTTCTGGTGATGCTAAAACTTCTTTGTCTCCAACTAAAGTGAGTCGCTCTTGAACTTGATCAGTGAATGACTACAAAGGTTCTACGAACTTATGTTATTATCTTGCACTTGATCAGTGAATGACTTCAAAGGTTCTACGAACTTATGCTATACGTATGACTGTTGTTTTCTTTATTGTATTGTAGTGTTTCCTACTCCCCTGAGAATGTCTCCTAAGATAGCCAAGTTAGTGTTTTCCCCAGACGATACGTTGTTGAGGATGCGTACTACTAAAGATGATGACGAGAAAACACCAAAGAAAAAAACTCATGTTGTTGCACCAAACTTTGAACAAACTCCACATGTTCCCCCTTTTAGGGATCTTGGCAAGATCCATGTGAGTGAGCCTTTGACAGTTGATCCTACTATTCCTCTGTCTCCCCAAGCAAGTTGTGTTGACGCGGGGCATGCGTCTGAAAGTCATGGTGCATGTTCTATACCAAATTTTTATAACCATGCAACTGCTGATCAGATTCACGTCCCCAACTGGCGAGTGAAACAAGAAACACGGTTGAAGGAGCCTAGCATATGCGCAACTTCTTATTGCATGCATTTCCACATGTTGAAGGTCTCCACTATGCTTACCTTCCTAGGCTTCGAATACCTGATGAGCTGGCCATTGGTATTGCTTTCATGACAGAGGTTATGCGTTAATGGGATGTTTTGCAAGATCAGTTTGCCGCTTTGGAGTCATTGAGAGCCGAGCTTATGTGTAATGAAGAGGAGTTTCACAAGTATTGTGATGACATGAGTCAGACTAATAAAATGATTGACACAAAACTTAAGGATGATCTTCAAAAGAGTAAACAACTGGTCCAGGCATTTGAAGAGGAACGTTTGAGAAACAAACAAAAAGCCTATGAACGGAAAGTCGCTTGCGATCGTACGAACGAAGTGCCGCGAGGCCGTACTGAGGCAATGAGGAATGTTGAAGCTACTGTTGCGAAGCTAAGGGATGAGTTGTTGGCCGATGATAAGGTGATTAAGTCTCAGGTTGACATGATTAAGGATTTGGAGTATGAAAAAACAGGTTTTGCTAGATGGGAATTCTCAATTAATGGGTGAGATTAACTGTCTTTGTGAGACAAGGCAATGGCTAATCGCTGAAGGTTTACCTGATGTGGTGGAGGTTGTGAAAGACAATGATGAGTTTATCGATGCTATAACAGATCTTAATGGTGCTACTCTTGCTGTTGGCATGCTTGCAGGTTTCATGCAGGGATACACATGGAAAGAGGTTGGTTTAGACGCATCGGTGCATGAGTTGTATGGACAAGAAGATCCAAATGAAATTTTAAAGAACAAATACAAAGCTTTCGAGGCCATGGACTTCCCTATTGTCCAAATGTTTACAGCTTGTGAGAGTCACGAGGACATGTCTTTCTTGCGTGGATTAGTGTGCAAAGACATGAATATGAAGTCTGCCGATGAAACCGGTCCATCCACGAATCCCATCGACCTCATGAATGAAGATCCCATGAATGAAGATCCCCCACATGAAAACCTTATGAATGAAGAAACTTAAGACCAAGATCCCAAGTGATAGTTTCCAGCCTGCGTGCTGTGTAGTGGTTGTTGATCCCATGTAATACAAGCCAATTTTACCTTTTATTCCCATTTCATGCTTTTACTATGAACATCTGTGATTGTTACTTTTTCTTGATGCTTTCTCACGATCCTCCCTTTTGCTGAGGGATCTGTCCTCACCGGGGGGGGGGGGGGGTCGTGATGATGGTGTAAACACTATACTCTTATTTAGGGCCTATGGTTATGGCCATTTGCTGGGTGCATGTACCCACATAATCGACAGTTAAACTGTTATGATCTTGGACGCCTGCGTACTTATGACATGTGTTGGGCATTTTTTGAATTGCCTTTTGTTATGTTTATTTTGTTGTATTGCCTTTGCAGGTATAAAAAGAGTGCAATAGCGCATGCATTTCTTATTCTCGTGCTCTTCTTTTAAGAAAAGTGTACGTGCTTAGTCATTCATTATGACGAACTCACCACTGGTAGAAGCCTGAGGCAGCCCTCCTGATGAGTCTATTGGAGGACGAACCAATGTGAGGTGGCGCGCTTACAGTGCATCCTTTTGGCGAATGTGCGCTAAGGGTTTTCACATTTTATTCTTACTTTCTTTACGTGATCAGTCGTATTTTTAGAAAGATTTTATGATTGTGAACAATGTTTGGTGCGCGCATGATTGTATGTTCACCAGGCAATGTGATGCCTAAGAAATAAGGAAGAATTACTACGTGCGTGCCGCATATCCGCATTGTGGGTAAGTTTTTTTTTTTCTTTCATGATGATGTCTTAGTATAAGTTAAGTGCGAGTAAAATTGTGAGCAAAGTCATTTTTGTTGCATTTTTTGTTGCCAAAATAAAGTAACTTTACTATTCCATGTTTACACTTGTACTTAAAATATAACCTAAGTGGTTTAAATGACCTTCTTTCTTAGAACTTTTATAAAGGGAAGTACTATGAAAATGGCGTAAGTGCCTTATGGTGTGTTCCGTGTGGAAAAAGTTCTTCACAGATAGCATTTCCGGAGACAGAGACGTGCTAGGGCCTAAGCACATTCTTACCACCAGGGTTTTTAACTTGTATTCCCTTTTTCCCATTTCCTACTGGATTTGATACGCGCTTTCCCAATTTGGGTCCAATTTTCCTTGTATGTCTGTCCGGCTTGCGGTGTTATCTCTAGTGGAAAACTGCGTGACCTTAACTCTTTCGTTGTAATAACGCTCCAGTTGTTTTTTGTACTTGGCTTCGCGAATGACGGCCATATCACGTCTCTCCTCAAGGAGATCAAGATCAATCATTCTTGCTACCATGACAAACCAACCTGGCCACTTGGGGGAATAGTGACTGTTTGCTATTGGTGGACAACCACCACTACTCGTGCACTTTAATAAAGTTACTCTATAATTCCTAAACTTTATTATAAAAAAAATTCTTTGACGGACATATTTTTATCTATGTCTCAATGTAATATTTATTAAGGGGTTGTTTGTTTACCTCTTAGTGAGGCTCTTAATGGTTCAGACCTCTTACTATTTCAGCACTTAATGGTTCAGACTATTTGTTTCACGAGTAGATGTCTGAATGGTTCAGACATTTGTCTTTGAATGGTTAAGATTTATACAGAGTCTGAATGGTTAAGACCTCTAATCTGAATTGGTCAGACATTTGCCTCTGAACGGTTAAGCATTATACAGGCTCTTAATGGTTCAGACCTCTTACTGGTTCAGCACTTAATGGTTCAGACCTCTTACTGATTCAGCACTTAACTATTCAGATGTTGCCAAACAGCCCCTAAGATTGTGTTATAAATAGTATGTACAAATAACCGAAACACGAAGAAATATTCCGTATACCGCCCGCAGCCGGACATAAGACTAGTTATTTGAACAAATCTATACTATATAATAAAAGAAACCAACTTTGGGACACGTGTCACTCGATGAAGACGTCTACTTTTTAATTTCCTGCATTTTCATACTTATCTTATATCAATTAATTAAATAATAAATAATCAATTAATATTAAATCTTATCTTACTTTGAATGTTGGATAGAATCATTCTATTTAATCTAATAATATATTATCTTCAAATTTAAATTATAAATTAAAGATTTTTTAAATAATAGCACAAAAAATAATCTTAAACTAAAAAAAAAACAATAATACGCCCATATAAAAAATTTAAAGTACAAACAAAATATACAAAATAACTTATTAGACATTAGATCAAACTTTAAAAAACACTAATTAGGAAGAGAAGCTTATAATATAATTCTGTTTTTTATTTTTCAAATTGGGGTTCTAATCAATTCGAATTAAACTTAACCAAGTTTATGACTTGATTCGAATTAAACCGAACCAAATTTATGCTTTTTTAAACGAATCCAATAGCATATTATTTACTATACAAAATCACATTTATTTAACCCGTGTAATACATGGTGTTTTTAAAGATATAACTTTTTTTATTATTTAGTATATATTCGCCCCGCTTGCGGTATGCGCATATAATGTATATATGTGTGGACGCTCGGAGGGCAAAAGTGAAATTGCACTAATTTTAACATTATTTTACTAAGTTCGTGAAAATAACGTTAAAAGCGGAGGATGGTTAATCATGCATCATCATCATGTGGTGGCGCTGATAGTAGAAAGACAAAAGGGACCATGCACTAATCGATCTTTGTCCCTATTGTTGAGCGTTATGTGTCTTATATCCAAGACTTGATGCAAAACTACTATCGAGCCGTGGCTCTCACTGAAAGCAGTCTCTCTATTCCTATGGGGTAGAGGTAAGGTTGTCTACATCTTACCATCCTCAGACCCTACCTTAGCTTTGCTATTGGTGGGATTTACTGAGTATGATAATGATGAAAATGATTTAGTATATATAATTGGATTTATTGAACCTGTATAATACATGGGGTTTATAAAGCTATAACTTTTTTATTGTTTAGTTTATAAAATTACATTTATGCAACCTGTGTAAGAGGGGAGGGGGCGGTGCGTGATAATATCACGAAACCAAAGTTCAACGCGTTATTTTCCACCGCCGCTCCAAAAGTCCACGCGTTAATCTTCCACGAAATCAGTTTTCGTTATTTTGTTCACGCGTTGAAAAGTTGCATATTTTTAGATATATAGGAGAGAGAATGGAAGAATGTGGCAGGGAGAGCACGTGGCCAAATAGAAGGCATGCAGGGGAGCATGTGCAGCTTTAATTTTAAAATAAAAATTATAAAAATTTGGGAGTGATAGAATTCTATCACTAGTGACCACCCCCACTACATTTCTATCACTGGTGATAGAATATTGGGTGATGACATGGCATGAGTTGATTGGATATTGGGAGTCATAGAATTCTATCACTAGTGACCACCCTCTCCCCCTAATATACAAGGTTACAAAATTACATTTATTTAACACGTGTAATACACAGTGTTTTTAAAAATATAATTTTTTTATTATGTAGTATATATAATTAGATTTATTCAACCTGTACAATACACGGGTTTTTATTATTTAGTATATAAAATAACATTTATTCAGTACAAAACATGTGGTTCTTAGAGATATAATTTTTTTATTATTTAATATATAAAATTAAATTTGTTCAACCCGTGTAATAAACGAGATTTTTAAAGAATAAGTGTTTTAATTTAGTATATAAAGTTACATTTATTCAACCCCTATAATACACGACTTCTAAACTAGCAAGTAATGAATAATAGAGTTTTTTTCTAAAATGGTGTTGATAGAAATAATATTTACCAAAACAGTGTTGCTAGAAAACTATTTACCAATATAGTCTTTTAAGAATTTAATTGTTTTCTCACTCCTAATTTCATTGGATAACTCAAATTCATTAAATAATTATTTATTTAGTTATGGTATTGGATCTCTAGCCTAACTTACTTTTATTCATGAAACTTAACTTATTATCCATAGTTATTTTCTATAACACAACATCTACAACTATTGATATTTTGCGTCAGCTTATTTTTTTTTTTTTTTCATACACAATATCTATAATATAGATATTGCCTTAACTTATTTTTTTTTTCATGAATCTTAACTTATTTTTTATATAAATAACACAATATCTATAACAAATAAATAACACAATATCTATAATAATTTGCTGGAATTATTATTTCGTAAATATCTATATATCTAATAAAGCAAACCATTGGGGGACACATGTCACCCAATGGTTTATGCCAACTAAGCAGCCATGTCATCATCCATGTGGCACATCTCATAGTTGAGGATTGAACAAGGCTTCTCATGTACGCTTCAATTATACTCTCTCTCTCTCTCTCTCATTAATCGTTCCTCATCTACACGAAAACCCTAATCTCTCTCTGGCGAATAAGAATCCTCTGCGTCTCTCTCAGTACCATCGGCGACAACATTCAATCGGATATTTCAATCCATCATTCTATCGAAATTGACGGATAATTCTTTGAGTTTAAGGGTGTTCAAGGTGATTTTTAGGGTTTCAATTAGGATCTTCGTATAATTTAGGGTTCGATTTCGTATGATTTCATATTTTACCATGTGTTTAGGGTTCGATTTCATATAATGCAGGTTCAATTTCATACGATTTCTTGAATAAACATTCGTTTAGGATCCAACTGGTAAGATTTTCATCTTTTGTTTTTCGATTTGTAAATCTGTTTTTGCATATTGTTAGTGGAATACCTAATTTTGTTGTGGCAGAGAAGAAAGATGAGAAGCATCTGGTGCCTGATCTGGGTTATTTAACCAGTATCTACGATAGGTTTGCTCTTAACTTGCATCCAAATTGTTGTTTTCTTGGTGTAATCGTGTTGTGTTATGGTCATGAATAATTCTTGGGTTTTGATGATAGATTATTGCATTTCTTATAGGGATAGAGAAATGTTTTATTACTTGAAAGGGCGGTAGACTGATTATGGTGAAGAACACAAGGCTTGTGGGCATTCTCACTTTGAAAGGATACATGAATAAGGTCAGCAAAAAAGTAATCTTTCACTTATTTTTTCTGAATAATTCAATAAACGATTGATACCCTTCAGTGAATTGAAAATCATTAGTTAAGCAATTTATAAGATTAAAAGCACCCAAAAAATAAACCTTAACTAGACAATTTATTTCTTTCAGGGTGTGATTAATTGATTTTGTTTGTTTTGATTTAGTGATTCTGGAAGAAAGAAGACTGCATTTCTGACTTTTAAAGATCCAGAAGCTCTTGAATTTGCACTATTGCTATCGGTAACTTACTTTTTAATCCTTTTTAAAGATCTAGAAGCTCTTGAATTTGCACTATTGCTATCGGTAACTTACTTAATTATTGCAGGCCCGAGTTGGTTGGACACCCTCTTTATTAACATCTTAAAAGAAATTGGAAATAAAGAGTTTTTTTTTTTGGTAGATCTGACCTGACTCATATGTAAATGACGCTTGCCAACTCATTCATTGAAATATTTGTTCTATGCAAACATGAATTTTAATGGATTTGTGCATTGCAGGCTGTTCTAAGAGATTTATATGCCTATTTTGCTGATAGGCCAATGAAAGAAATTCCACACATAGAGGTAACCAAAATATCATTAGATCATTTTTGTAGTAATTTGTGAGTGTATCATTTTTTGTAGGTTTTATTATTTTTCTTCGGCTATTGAGCAATTGGAGCAAGAGTATCATTCACAACCAGTTACGGTTCATGAACTTTGAGGTACGGTTCTAACTCTTAAGTAATATTTATTGCTAATTTTGTTAATATTTATTTCAATTCTAACTGTTTCGTTAGGTTTTCTTTGATCCCTTGCTCAATATGTTATGTTTTCGTTGGTTTCTACTAGAATGTATTTGATTTTTCAAAGTGCTAATAATTTTGATTCAAAAGTATCTTTTTCTGAATTTTATGTTTTCATGTATGGTATACATTTTCATTTGTTATTGTACTTTTAATATTTTTTTTGTTGAAATAACGGTTTTGACTAAAATTATAATCATTTATTTCCAAATTTAATAGATCTTCGGCTTAATTTACTCATATTTCTGTTAACATATGTTAAGACTTTACTAAATAATTTATTTCATTACGTATGTTTAGGATGATTTAATATTTTCCATATATATGGTATGTAATTTCAATTATTGTACTTTTGATATTTTAGTTAATTATTTATATTTTTTTATCAAAATAACCTTTTGACTAAAATTATAATCATTTAATTCCAATTACAATCTTTTAATTCCAAATTCAATGAAAATCAAACTCTATTTTTGTCAACAAAAATTTGACATGTAACTTATTTCATGTCAAGAAAACCTAGCTTAATTTTAATTTTAAGAATTAAGAAAAACTATTCTTTTATCGAACCTACTTTAAAAAAGAAAACAAAACTATTTAAAAAATCAAAAAATTTATATTTTATTAAATAAGAAAGCCTGCCTGTGATTATAAGAACTTTAGTTATATACTTATATCCTTATAAATTTGTATTTAAAATAAAACTGAAAATTTACCTAAATATATATACAGCGATTTTTATATTTCCTTTGACTTATGTTTTTTATATAAATAACACAATGTGTTATTTTTTTAACAAGTTGCGTAAGTTAAGGATAATTATTCGATAACTTGTTATATTGAATTAAAACATAATATTAATAAAACATTTATTTTACAGTTCAGATATTTTTTATCACTCATTCCTTTATATATTTTAAAAGAACAATCAAGTTCTCAACATTTGTTAGAAGATTTTTATTCCCTTTATTAGTAAAATCAGAAAAATAACACATATAGTTTAAGCGATAAATAAAAAAGCTTTTATTTATTTATCTTAACAACAGTTGATTTAAATCACACAATAAATAACGATTTTTAAACAAGTTTTATTTTTTCAAAGTAGGTTTTATTTAGATCAAGTTTATTTTAAAAATTTTAATGAATTTGAGTTATCCAATGAAACTAGGAGTGAGAAAACAATTATATCTTCAAAACACTATTTTGGTAAATAGTTTTCTAATAACACCATTTTGGTAAATAGTTTTTGCACCAACACCATTTTAGGAAAAAACTCATGAATAATAATGATGTATAAAAGTGTCTAGTATTTGGTAGTTTGATAGAGTAGCGAACGTGACATGCTCATCACTCTCCATCCATGGCTGCTTGCTAGGGGTGTTCACGAACCGATCCGATCCGAGCGAGGGTCTGCTCGAGATCGGATCGAATTACAACCGATCGGATCGGTTCGGTTCGAATTTATAAAACCGAGCATAAAAGTGGTGCTCAGGATCGGTTCGAATTTAAATCGATCGGATTGATTTCGATCGGTTTCGCTCGGTTTTTCTCAACACCTAAATTAACAAATGTGCAGCAACGACAAAAACTGATGGTTGGGTACTTCAGTCGCCGGAATCGCCGGAATGATGGTTGGGTACTTCAGTCGCCGGAATCGATGGCTGGGTACTTCAGTCGCCGGAATGATGGCTGCCTCGATTGGATATAGACATACCTGGAACGATGCACCGTTGTTTGTAGCGGAGGCAGAAGAAATGATGGCTGGGTACTTGAGTCGCCGGAATCGCCGGAGCTAGGGCATTGTGTGCGTGAGTGTGTTGCGTCTGAGTGTGTGTCTGTGTGACTGCGTATAATCAGATTTTAGATGTAGGTTTAGGGTAAGGAAGGAATGGGTTGTGGGTATTGGGCTAGTTATTTTTATGGGCTAAGTATATGAAAGGGCCTTGTATTTTGTTGGGCTATTTTATGCTTATATTAATTAAATATATATTAATTATTTAATAAAAAATAATTCGAGCGAAACCGATCGATCGACGAGCGAGCGGACCCTTGCTCATGTTTGGATCGTTTTCAAATCGAACCGATCCGAGCGGCTCATTAACAAACTGAGCGTGAATCGAACGATCATTTTTCGGGCAATTTTCGAGCGATCGTCGAGCGATCTTCGATCGTCGAGCAGTTTGGACAGCCCTACTGCTTGCTCACCATTTTTGTCGTATCACAGTCTTCTCCGGATACACGTCTTTTCTCTCTCTCTATAACTACCATCTCAAACTCATAACAACCGCCGTTTCTTCCCCAACGCCGTTACAGGTACTCAATCTACCTTCCCCGATAGCACACAACAACATAATCTGCAATTGTCACCAGCAATTTGAGTTTAATAATTCATATATACGTATAGTTGATTTTGTAAGTATTCTACTGTTTTGTGCAGATATGAGTGGTTTTGCGAAGGAGTATGAATTTCTGACGGAGATCGGCATTGAGCCTCGAAATTACGGTAGTTTTGTTGACGGTTACTGGAAGGGAAGTGGTTCTGTTGTCTCGTCTGTTAATCCTGCTAACAATAAGGTAGTCTGATTACTGTTGTATGTTGATGATATATAGGTTGATTCGATATGGATTTTGAAGTTTTTGTGACTTTTGGATGATTAGATTAAATTTGAATGGTAGAGTTAGGGTTGTTGAACTCCTGGTGAAGAATTAACGTCGTTACTAGGTCCGATATACAGCGGTTTTTATAACTTATAATTGTTATGGACTTATGGTAGTACTTATTTGCAATATTTGGGGATTTTATTAATTCTCACTAGATTAGATTCTTGTTATGGAAAGCTGGTTTTAAGATGCGCGCATCACATGATGTGATGAAATCGCATTGCTGCAGTTGATGCACACATCACACGATGAGCGTGTGATGCGTGAAGCGGTCTCTGATGCAGTTAATCAGTATTTGAACAGACTATACTATCAATTGCAATGGGTCTTAGTTTTTGCAATCTGATTGAACAAACATGACCAAAGATGATGTGAATATCTTATATTTTAGTGTTTAAAGTTTGAGAAGTTAATATATTATCTATAATTTTTTTAGTATTTTGTAATAACGGACGCCTTACATACGTCATGCGTGCGCTTTGCGCATTGACTTTTGGGATCAAAACGCATCGGAACGCCACACGTATTGTAAAACATGGTACTAGGAAATTACACGGGTTTACGAGTTAATTGAATTTTCTCTATGGTTTATTCCCAGTTACTTGAGGTAGCCACATGAATGATATCCAGCCTAACTCTATATTACAAGCAGTGAAGCTCAAAATGAGAACATTTCCTATTTATGTATCATCATATAGAAATTCAACCGGCCACGATTTTGGTCACTTTTAGGATGTCTTAGCTGAAGAATATCATGTACTGGAAATACGTTGAAGCAAAATTGACCGAAAGTTGAACCTAGCAAACTCCACTTTTGAGTTTTCTTTTAAACTCTAAATTGACAAGTATATCCCAAGATCTTCAGTACTGTATTGATGTTAAATATTGGTTGAAACAGACTAACAGTCAAGGGTAGGGTTTTGTTCGAGTGGCAAGTTTTTTTAGAAAGTAATTGTTTGCTATCTTGTTGATCCAGCCCATTGCCGAAGTTGTAGAAGCTTCTTCTCAAGATTATGAGGAGGGCATGCAGGCATGTTTCAAAGCCTCAAAGATTTGGATGCAAGTAAGTGAAAGTTCCCACATAATACTGCTTATTTATTATTGAGGTCTTTCAATTTCCTTATAGTTGTGATCTGTTGGGGAAATTTCAGAAACCGGATGATCAGAGAGGCGTGTAATCACTCTCAGATCAAATTATTTCGGTGGTTCACCCGAATAATTCAATCGGATACAACTCTGTGATGTCTGTCGTTAAGAACATGCAAAAACCGAAATAAACTACGTAGATAGGATAAGTCGGATATCGAACCAGAGGAGGATTGTGGAAAGTGTCGAATGAAAAGTATTAATTAATTACTATTGAATTGAAAAATCGGTGTGATTGATTATAAGAAGTATCTAAATTAACGAATAAAAATTAAGAAAAAGGTTGAGTTGTAATACACAATGATGAGAAAAAGTGATCACTCCGGGATTCAGATTCTGTAATTACTAATAACCTAGTTCTGATTTTATTGGATGCTATTGATTGAATAGTAAATCTGTCACATCTACCAATTACCTATGCAGTTCAAAATCTTAATATTAATTGATCAGATAAATATTAAAACAAACATACATAGGAATCATTCAATCAACAAAAGCATAATTGGATTCAACACATAATTATAACTCTGACTGTCACTCAGGATTTGTCTGTCACACAAATTATATAATCATGCAAATAGTCGGCTGTCACCCAACTACAAATCCAAGTCTCAATACAAAACAGAAACTAGAACTAAAAGTGTCTTACACAATCATTCACCCGAAGTGTCCATCAGAGATTTAGCCGCTCATCTCGGTTGAATGATGTTCACTGCTTGATAACCGGTTCAAAAAACCTCTGCCGTCGAGATGATGATATGATGGATGTGATGTTATCCCTTTAAAACCTCGTACCCCCTTCACGTGACTAGAAGCTGCCGCCAAATCTGAAGCCCAATGATATTGTTATTGTTATCGGCCCAATCCAAGAAATCCAATATGTCGGCCCAAGAGATAATGATGATGTTTAATGTTGTGATGTTTTTAAAACAAAGCCCAATCTCACGTGCCTTTTAATCAAGCGAGCCTACAATGATGATGATGATGTCGCTGCCACTATTCTTGTGCCTCACATACTCACATGTTCCCTGACTCTTCTTCCTTAGATGTGCCGCCAAAACCAACCCCCCACGTGACTTCCTTTCTATAATAGTGATGATGATGATTATTTGATGCTGCTTGTTGACTTGTGCTGCCTTTCACGTGATTGACTATGTGTGGATGTATATCTATTGTTGTGATAATAAATCCTCCACCTATATTTTCTTCTCCATTAAAGATGTGATGATGATATAAGAGATGTTGTTGACTAACACTTTCATGTGCATGTGATCTGTTGGTGGAATTTCCTTCACCAATGTTAGTTGCCACCCTACCTCTCGAATTAGGTTATTTTTTTTCTATTAAATCCCTCACAAAACAACCTATGCACTCACATCTTTATGTCGTAGCCTACGGTTCAATCCGTAGGTTACGAAACAAACATTCTGTTTGTTTCTTTTCTTTCCCAACCGCAAGTTTCCCCAAACAATCCATACGCTATGTCTAATACTTCCTGCTAACTTGTGAAGTATAAAAATTACTTTTACTTAATTACTCACAAGCCCCTATACTTTATTCTCTCATATATCTTGTGTTTCCAAGCTAACTTTTGAACCGAAACGACTCCCAATCATCACGAATCACTTTGTTCATCATCCTTGAACGCTCTAACTTTGCCGAATTAGGACGATTAACCTGTAAAATTATAAACTCTCGTAGTTACTACATTCAACGCACCTAATCGCTTAGAACACAATAAAACGCGTATTATAACCACATTAGCACACGGTTTTCACACTCTCCATCACTCTGATTTTGAGAAATTGAACCAGGGTATGTTTGTCTGCGAAATTGATTGAACCAGAGAATTGTGACCAAAAACTGAATATGGATTTTTTGGGATTTTCGCAGGTAACTGCCAGAGGCAGTTATTTTCGAATTTTTAATCAAATTGCATTAAAAACTGCCATGATTTTTTGTCTGAAAATTTATGAAGAATTTTCATAAATTTCATTTTCTAAGGGATTTTCCATTGCATTAAATTTCATTTTCTAAGGCATTTTCGCAGGTAACTGCCAGAGGCAGCTCGACCCCAGCCAGGGGCTCTGCCCCTTGGACCCCGCTAGGGGCTGCCGCCCCTTGGACCCTGCTCCCAGGTGCGCTGCCCCCGGACCCCCGCCAAGGGGGCGCTGCCCCCTTGGAACCTCCGTAGAGTACGGGCTCCGCCCGTACACTTCGAATTATAATAACTCAAACAAGCGTGCACTCCTGCACCTCCTAACTTGCTTGATGTATATTATTATTCGCTTTGATCACCAAGTCAATCCCGATTACACTAAAATATCTAATATGATCCTCATATCAACTCATTCTAGCTTACTGATGTGGTTTTTTTTAGTACAATAGAATGATCTACAATCTCTTCTTACTGCTGTGGTTTTATAACGAGTACAATAGACTGATCTATTATCTCTTTTTACGTTGTGTAATTGTTATATACTTTTCCCTCAGCTTCCTGCACCAAAACGAGGTGAGATTGTTAGGCAGATCGGTGATGCATTGAGATCCAAGCTTGAGTACCTTGGTCGGCTTTTATCACTTGAGATGGGAAAAATTCTTCCAGAAGGAATTGGGGAAGTTCAAGTATGTGTTTTACCTTTTTTTCTAACCGTCTTTAGTTATAAATTACCTGGCCATGTTCCTCCTACCAATACCGCATCTGATATCGTATTAAACAATTTAAATGAGTGATATACATCACTTCTTTGCATCTATGAAACTGTTATGAGGATGAATTTCTATTCCTATGAAGCATTATGCACTTTGTATAGTTGCTTTGGTTCACTTTGTGTTATGCTAAACTTTGACTATGAAAGCTAATTTTGATTTTTTTTTCGTGTTAATGACAGGAAGTTATTGACATGTGCGACTTTGCAGTGGGGTTAAGCCGACAACTAAATGGATCAGTCATACCCTCTGAACGTGAGCCCTATTTCTAGCTCCTTAAATTTTTCTAGAAATATGATAAGATCATCTATTGGTGGAAATGGCGGACATATTTGTGTCTACCAGTGGCAGTTTCGGTACATTTATCTAAAAGTTGGGTAATTTGAGTTCTCTATTATATCTCCAACGGGCTTGAAACTTAGTTCAAAGTGCAACAAGATGAACCGCTCAAACCAATTGAAAGTAACTGATACGAACCTACGGTCGACCCACTTCTCATGGGCAGGTCCAGATGGGTATTTGACCCATTTAATTATTAGCAGGAATTAGTTTGGGGGGAACAATTCTGGGAGCAAGTAGTGGGCGGTTTTTTGGCAGTTAATTACCTTCTCTTATTTTATGTTAAATAGGGCAGAATAGGGGTAGTTTTAGGAGGTCGATGTTTCATATAAAATTAGGGTTCTAAACCTTTGTTTCTGGAGATTAACCCATCTCGAATTGGGTCTTTTATCTTGTAATATTTCAGTTTTCAGCAATTAAATCTATCAATTACTTTTGTTTGAGTTATGGGTTCTATCAATGGTTCCATTGCCGGGAAATTCGAAGCTGGTGCAGACCCGGTACAGTTCCTGCGATCAGGTTGTGCTTGCTTCTCAATTAGCATCAATTGCAGCCAGCATAGACTCTATGCGGAAGGATATCGCAGAGATCAGGATGGCTTGGATGGATGAAAATAACACCGAGGATGAACCTCAAGCTCCATTGGCAGATCTGGTCAAGGATGAGGAAACTGAGGATGTCCCTGCGGAATCGAAACACGGGACTACCGTCATCACGGCCGCCATAACTACCAACTCTACCACCGTCACCACCGCCAAAGCAACCACCTTTCATCACCCGTTTTCATCGGTGGATTATTATGGGTACAACCCGAGAAACACCGTGTTTGATGATGCTGTTAATGGGTTACAACAAGTTAGAGAAGAAAGGATTCCAGAGCTTGAAGAAGAAACAGAACAGTTTAACCATAGACAAAAGAGGGGACAAAACAGAGGATCCAATGTTCATCAAGATGAGGTTTTAGCTGTTGGTGTTGCTGATGATGTATTGGTGAGGTCTGAAACTAAGATGTGGATGCATCAATGTGAGAAGGAATCAACAGAGCATCACAGAGAGATTATGTATGTTGATGTAAATGAGAAGGATGGTTTGCCACTACATGAGAAGGGACATATGGATGTATCATCGTCATCAAAAGCTACGAATCTTGGAAAACAGAAAACAGTGGATAATTGGAAGGAATTTCATGTTAGGAATAAAGATGTACAAGCCGACTTGGAATGCAGGGACTTAGCAGGCCAATTCCCTTCCTCTCGACTTGAGGTCAAGTCGTTTGTTCTGGCAGGATGTATTGATACGAACCTACGGTCGACCCACTTCTCATGGGCAGGTCCAGATGGGTATTTGATCCATTTAATTATTAGCAGGAATTAGTTTGGGGGGAACAGTTCTGGGAGCAAGTAGTGGGCGGTTTTTTAGCAGTTAATTACCTTCTCTTATTTTATGTTAAATAGGGCAGAATAGGGGTAGTTTTAGGAGGTCGATGTTTCATATAAAATTAGGGTTCTAAACCTTTGTTTCTGGAGATTAACCCATCTCGAATTGGGTCTTTTATCTTGTAATATTTCAGTTTTCAGCAATTAAATCTATCAATTACTTTTGTTTGAGTTCCGGGTTCTATCAGTAACACAAGCTGCAGTAGTATATATATATACTTTTTTTTTTTTTTGCAATTTAATACAAATATACAATTCAATAATTTATAAAACTAAAGAAGATGTACGATAAAGTGTGTGCAGATCAATCCAATCCAATCCAACTCAACCTGTTACCCAACCTGCTCAAATTCCCACTTCTGAACGTGTTTGTGAGATCTGCATATCAACTTAATAAGCCAAATTTCATGGACCTTAAGTGTGGATATGAATTTAGATTTCATTGTTGATTTTTCTGCTTTGTATGTGCAAGTATAGTTTTTTTTTCTGTGTGAAATACCTTACAATCTACATTAGTTCTTTTTTAACAATCCTGGTTTGTTTTTGACAGGTCCAAATCATATGATGCTCGAGGTGCTTCTAATTAAATTAATTGAATAGATGGTTATCAATCCAATACGTTTATGTATTATCAATCAACTATGTACAGATGTGGAATCCCCTTGGAGTAGTTGGTGTCATTACAGCCTTCAATTTTCCCTGTGCTGTTCTTGGTGAGCATTATATCCCTTATTAATATATCAATGAAATAAATTCCATGTCAAATCTATTAACAGTATTAAGGTGAGATATTAACGAAGCTGACCGGGGTCCATATTTTGATTTAGACTTATCATTTGCAGATATAACCAAAAATACAATTATTAAACAACTGATTTTACCTTTTATTTTATTAATTATGAATTACTTAATTAATTGCTGTTGTGTAGGATGGAATGCGTGCATTGCTCTAGTCTGCGGGAACTGTGTTGTTTGGTAAGTCCACTTGAACCAGAAAGAGATTTTGTATATTGATTGTTTATAATCTAGAGTTGTGAATGAGGTATGTCATCTGCTGTATATCTCATAAGAAAAATGTACAGTACAAGCCTCAATATATAGAGGCTGATAAAAGGAATCTATACATGAAAACTCTCTAAAAAACTATGTAACAAACACTATACAAAAGACCATAATACCCCTGCACACACATGATAGTCACTAACTGTCGAATTATCATATTGTCTAATAGTGTATATAATAGGTATACAATATGAAAATTATGACCAAAATGACATTTTTTATCGTATAATCTGTTCTATCTCTTTAACCAAATAAATTTGTCGATTGTTGATTTTTTAATTTCATTATACGATATGATTGCAGGAAAGGTGCTCCAACTACACCTTTGATAACAATAGCTATGACCAAATTAATTGGAGAAGTGCTAGAAAAAAACAGTTTACCAGCTGCTATTTTCACCTCATTTTGTGGGGGTGCTGAAATTGGTCAAGCTATAGCAAAAGATACCCGTATACCCCTAGTTTCCTTCACTGGAAGTTCAAAGGTAGTAACTTAATTAATTAAGATTATGTTATCACTTAAATGCAGAACTCAATAATCTAAAGACACTGCTTTTTTCTATGTTGGTTAGGGAATGCATACATAAAATTTCATGTATGCATTATGAATGTATCTGTCAGAATTCAGACTATATGTATGAATGCAGGTGTTTATTTTTAGACATTGCTATTGTTTCACATGTGACACGTGGCAAACTGCAGGTTGGTCTCATGGTTCAACAGACAGTGAGTCAAAGGTTTGGTAAATGCCTGCTTGAATTAAGTGGTAACAACGCTTTGATAATCATGGATGATGCCGACATCAAACTTGCTGTTCGGTCCGTCTTGTTTGCTGCTGTTGGTACAGCTGGTCAACGCTGCACAACATGTCGTAGACTGGTAACATCAACTATGAAACAATTTCTATATTTGGTTAAAAAAAAATTATGTTACTTTAATGCTAATTATGTATTTTTTTTATTGCAGCTTGTTCATGAAAAGGTTTACAACTCTGTTGTTGATCAATTATTAGAAGCATATAAACAAGTCAAAATTGGGGATCCTTTAGAGAAAGGTACATTGCTTGGACCGTTGCACACTCGAGCATCAAGGGAGAATTTTGAGAAGGGAATAAAAGTTATTAAATCTCAGGTATTATAAGAGACAGTTTCAACAAATTTATGTGCACACGGGTCAATATGGGTTATATGTTATTGCTTGCAGGTGAAATTGAATCCTATAACTAAATTGGGAACAGGTTTGACCTTTTAAAAGTCATCCATGGCTTTACGTAAGACAATGGATCGTTATTTAACTAAAATAAAAAAAGGGTCGAACCGAATAAAAGTCATCCATGGTGTAGTCAAGTGTTTGTGACCTTCTAAATTGCTTTATGTGAAACTGGATCATTCTGTTATCATATTTAATATATGAATTACTCGATGAAATTCAGAAAACAGTTAAGTACATGCTCCCTGTGGTTTACTGAAATTCTGGATTTGATCCTAGCTTTCCAAAAGTACATGGATGGTCCTTGTGGTTTGCACTTTGTAATCTCATTTTCCACTTCTAACATAAAAGAAACAAGTACATAGTAGGGGCCACCATGTACTTTTGGAAAATCACAAAGTGCAAATCACAGGGACTATCTGTGTACTTATGGAAAGCTAGGGACTAAATCCAAAATTATGGTAAACCATAGGGACCATCCGTGTACTTTACTCTGCAAAAAACGCACAATGTTTGCAGGTCAACCCTACTCAACCCATTTGAACCCCCTAAAAATTGACCCTTTTACAGGGAGGGAAAATCCTCACAGGTGGTTCGATTATAGAATCTGAAGGAAACTTTGTACAACCCACAATAGTTGAAATCTCACCGAGTGCAGATGTTGTGAAAGAAGAACTATTTGGTCCGGTCCTATATGTCCTGAAATTCAAGGTCAGTTTTGGGCAATTTAATCTATGAATGCAATCATATATCTAATATTTTACATGTCGTCGTTATACAGACTTTTGAAGAAGCTGTTGAAATAAACAACTCGGTGCCTCAAGGATTGTCTAGTTCTATATTCACCCGCTCATCCGAGATTATCTTTAAATGGATTGGGTGAGTGACAATATCTATGTATGTAGTAAATCAACTTTCAGTTCTAATATCGTGTAATATCGTTTTTTTTTTATTTTTTTATGGTAGACCTCAAGGAAGTGATTGTGGCATTGTTAATGCAAACATACCGACCAATGGTGCTGAAATTGGCGGTGCTTTTGGCGGTGAGAAGGGTACTGGGGGCGGTCGTGAAGCAGGAAGCGACTCGTGGAAACAGTATATGAGGCGGTCAACTTGGTAAATTTCACTAATCACTATTTACTTATTTCTATAGACAATTAGTATGTCAAATATGATTATAAAAGTTATATTATTTCAGTACGATCAACTATGGGAGCGAACTACCACTTGCACAGGGGATCAACTTTGGCTAGCAAGTAGTAAATTTGCCTGTTTCACTTTATAAGTTTATATCATGTATGATGGATTACATTCTTCATTCTAATCTATAGGTATGTGCCATTCTTGAAACTCATCTTGGTTTCTTGTCTGCTGTACAGGGAAAGCATGGTGGTAACCTACTTTCGGGTTTACGGTTTAGGTTTAGGTCAAGTATAGTTACATGTATGAATCATCTAGCGATCTGAAATTGTTAAATTCCAGTTGGTAAGGTGTTTTTTTAACAATTTCACATTTAACTCTTTTAATAATATTGACATGATTGGTTATGTGTTCTTTTTATTTTATATAAAATTGAACTATATGTATAAATGTATCATTTTGCATAAGATTTAACATCACTATCTAAAACAAATCGTTGGTGTTTATAAGTGACTTTTCTATACAAGTTTCATTATTGTTGCTATTTTTATATCACTTCTAATAATATGTATGATTACTGCATTCAACTTTTATAACGATAAATATTAAGCTTAAAAAATTACAATTAGTAGGGTGAAGATTTAAGTTGGAGAATGTAAACGAGTCGAGCCAACCAAGATTGACTTGTTAAAATCTCAAGATTGAGTTGTTAAAATCTAGAAGGATGCGGACTCTTTTAACTATGAGCCTTATTAGGCTGTGGGGAGTGGGGCGTTGGTTGGGGCGGGGGATGCCCTTCAATTAAAAAAAGATTCAAATGGATGATCACGCCAAGCTAAGCCACGCCACGCCACACCACACTTCTCATTTTTCACCATAAGCTTGTGGATCTCCTTTAATAAATGAATCCGAGTGCTAAATATATAATAATTTTTATTTATACAACTAATATATAAATATACAATAGTGTTATAGTTTATTAAAAAAACAATTAAATGTGTATTTTGTTACATATATACAACTAATATATAAATATACAATAATGTTATAGTTTATTAAAAAAACAATTAAATGTGTATTTTGTTACATATAAAGTTATAAATATGTATAAAACTAATTATTTATATATGTAAACAAAACAATATTAAATAAAATATGAGCTAACTAAGTTTTGTAATTTTTGAGTTAAATGCTTGGTTGGTCCCTGTGGTTTGCAAAAATTGCAAATGTGGTCCCAATGCTTTACTAATTACACTCGTGGTCCCTGTGGTTTTCAAAAGTGCACTCGGTTGGTCCCCAGCCCTAACATCAGTTAAATTTCTCAGTTAAGTCCATGTTAAATGAGCAAAATACCCTTGCTGCACCTCTTCTTAGCACCACCTGCACCTCCGACACCACTGCTCCGCCACCACCTCCACCTCCGACACCCCTGCTCCGCCACCACCTCCACCTCCGACACCCCTGCTCCGACACCATCACCACCACCACCACCACCGTTGCCATCAACAACCCATGCACATTGACCAACATCACCACTGCCAGCAACAACATCTTCACCAGTTTGAACACTAACAACATCTTTACAAGTTTGAACACCAACATCTACACCAGTTTGACCACCAACAACATCTACACCACTTTGACCACCAGCAACATTTTCACCACTTTGACCACCGACAACACCACCACATTATTTGTTGAAACGTGTCACAAACTCGGTGCTTGAGGAATCTGCTGATTATGCGTGTGATACTACCGGCACAGATACATCCGATTCTGATTATGCTTGTTTTTATACGATATGTTGACTGCACAGTAGCGTTGTATGGCATATTTTTTTATGACAGGCCTTATATCAATGTAACATGCTCCGCCACCACCTCCACTCCGCCACCGCCACCACCTCCACCTCCGACACCCCTGCTCCGCCACCACTTCCACCTCCGACACCCTTGCTTCGACACCATCATCGTCATCATCATCATCATCATCATCATCGATGGCAAAACCCCCCAAACAAAACCCCCAAATCGATCGGAAACAAACCCCCCCAAATCGATCACATCTGTTATCATTATCATCGACACCACCTCCACCTCCGAAACCCCCACCTCCGCCGACACCCATCGACCTCCACCTCCACCTCCGAAACCCTAAATCGATGGCAAACAAAACACCCCAAATCGATCAGAAACAAAACCCTAAATCTGTTACATCATCATCATCGATCTGCATCATCATCATCATCGATCTGTGGTGTAGTGGTGACGGTGGTGGCTGTGGTGTAGTGGTGACGGTGGTGGCGTTGGTGACGGTGGTGAAGTGGTGGCGGTGGTGAAGTGGTGGTCGCTGGAGAAGTGGAGGTGTGAAGGCGGAGGTGGTGACAGTGGTGGTGATGATGGCGGTGGTGAAGTGGTGGCGGTGGTGATGAGACAGGGTTTGGGGTTCAAGGTCTGATGAATGAGACAGGGTTCACTACCCTTTTATAGCTAAAAGGCAAGGGTATTTTGGTCATTTAACATGGACTTAACTGAGAAATTTAACTGATGTTAGGGCTGGGGACCAACCGAGTGCACTTTTGAAAACCACAGGGACCACGAGTGTAATTAGTAAAGCATTGGGACCACATTTGCAATTTTTGCAAACCACAGGGACCAACCAAGCATTTAACTCGTAATTTTTTTGATAGTAAATTTAGATCACTGACAGACTATTGGAGTATTATCGTGCCACCAGCGGAATCACCCGATTATACTCATCTCCACTAAGCAATAATGCCTACACACCAATATACGAAGAAACCCAATAAAAAATTGAAAAAACACCCTCCTGTGAGAATCAAACTCGAGTTATATTAATTAAGTGAGATGTGCTTTAGCTTAACAAATTCAAACCAACTTTTTTGGAACCCTAGTTCGACACCAACTTTTTTACACCCTAGTTTGACAACCCAACCAACCTGTCACACATGAATCTAGAAACCCAAATTATTAAGATGAATCTAGAAGGCAAAATTATTTGGGAGGTAGTTTGCCTAATCTAGTAAATTTTTTACCTTAAATCATGCAACATCCTACCTAGCTGCATGTTTCCCAACCATTTCTAAAGAATTATAATATACATGTCAAAAATAACTTAATTTCAATCTGGTTTTGTACATGTGCTTTGATTCTCTTATACCACATATATAAACAAATTTATATCCATCTACAAACACAACCATTTTACCACTTTCCATTTTAGTCTCTCTTCTTGAGTTTGAAAGCATCCCAAATAGTGAAATAGTCCAAGTAATACTCAGTAAATCTCACCAATAGCAAAGCTAAGATATGGTCTGAGGAGGGTAAGATGTAGACAACCTTATCTCTATCCCGTAGGAATAGAGATGCTGTTTCAGTGAGACCCCCGGCTCGATAATAGTTTTGCATCAAGCCTTGGACATAAGGCACATAACACTCAGCAATTGAGACAACTGCCTATTAGTGCAAGTACCCCGTTGTCTTTCGCCTATCAACGTCACCACATACATGATACATGATTAACCATCCCCTTTTCAAACGTTATTTTCACGAAATTAGTAAAATAACGTTAAAATTAGTGCACTTTCACTTTTGTCCCCAAACGCCCATACATATATACATTATGTGCGCATACGGCATACCGCAAGTATTGCGTTAAATAGTCAAGGTAATAATTTTCGATAACTTTTGTCATTGATCCATTTGATGATCACAACATTAACGATGAAGATGCATTTAGCTTTCAATTTTCATAAGAGTAAATTACGTTTTTGGCCCCTGTGGTTATATCAGTTTTACTATATTGGCCCAAAATAAGAATTTTTAACGTTTCTGCCCCCATGGTCCTTATATCTAACCATTTTGGCCCCTAAATCTAACCAAACCCTAACTCAGGTTAATTATTAGGCACATGACTTGCACATGATGGGTAATATGGTAATTTCACCTCCCCTTTAATGAGTTTATAAATAAAACCCAGATCTTCAATAAATCATCATCATTTGCATCTCAGATCTTCAACAAAACATCATCTGCAACCCAGATCTTCAACAAAACACACCATCTTCAAACCCAGATCTTCAATCAATCTTCAAACAACTGAAAGTTACAAACCATGAAACCATCATTCAAAGTTTTAATTACAAATATTTCATTTATGATATATAATCATCAACTTATATCTATCTACATAATCATATCTCTACCCCTAAAAATCTATTAATCAAAATTCAATCCAACCAACAAACATATACAATTTGAATTTGTTTCATAAGTAGTGTAGTAACTGGAATCAAACACTTAAGACAGTGCTGGCACCATATCAGAACCCCCACCAAAGAAATTGGTCACAATGGTCTCAACATCCTCGAGTCCAACTCCGATGCACATCGAATTCGTCACTGCAGGCGCCACATCTTCGCTGTGCACCTTCACATTCGGCCCCTCTCTGCACTTCCCCATACATTTGCAACCCACAACCGTAGCTTCTCCGCCCACAGCCGCTTGGAAATTCTCCAACAGCATTGCAGCTCCAGATCTTCAAGAACATCTTCAAACCACTTTCAAACCCAGATCTTCAAGAAATCATCACACAAAATACAATTCACCAATCATCATCATCATCTGAATAAGAAGAAGAAGAAACCCCAACACCCACAAAAAATCCCCAATTTCAAAATCCACAAATCAAAAACCCCCATTTCAAAACCCTATTTCAAACCTACCTCAATTATTATCTGAATCTGAATCGGAATCAGAATCAGATGAGGAAAAGAAAGTAGTGGTTAAGAGGGTGTGGATTGTTGAGGATGAACTTATGTTGCTGTAGGGTTATTGATTATCAGTCGAAAATCAGGTGCTCTCCGTTGTCGGACATAGATGGGTTTTATTAGTTTACGATGAGTTCAAATAAGATATGGGGGGTTGATGGTGGTTGCAGTCGGGGACGTTGTTTAAGTTTTCGAATAAGATACGGTGATTGTAGATCTAAGGTTTTGGTGGAGGTGTTGATGATGGTGGCGGTGGCGGTGGCAGGTGTGTTGATGGTGGTTGCAGTCGGTTGATGGTGGTGAAAGATTTAACAGATGAAATCAGGAGGAAGAAGATGAAGTGGGCTAGGGTTTTATTTATAAACTCATTAAAGGGGAGGTGAAATTACCATATTACCCATCATGTGCAAGTCATGTGCCTAATAATTAACCTGAGTTAGGGTTTGGTTAGATTTAGGGGCCAAAATGGTTAGATATAGGGACCATGGGGGCAGAAACGTTAAAAATTCTTATTTTGGGCCAATATAGTAAAACTGATATAACCACAGGGGCCAAAAACGTAATTTACTCTTTTCATAATCACAAATTCAAAACGTTAGAAAAAAAAAAAAAAAAAAAAAAAAAAAAAAAAAAAAAAAAAAAACTATTCCTTCATTCGATCAAAACTCAAAACATATGGAGTATTTATTTTCACCGTTCACTGGTTCAATTCTTCGGTATCTTCATCCGACTCAACCGTAATCTTACGAATCCAACTCTCCGGTCAAGTAAATCCGGCACCTTCAGCTCTTCCGCCGGAGAATCTGTCTCACGGTGGCGATCAAACTAACCGTCGGATCAACCGGTGGACCTGACGAGATCGACGCTCTACAAAACGACACATGGCGCGCCATAGCTTCTTCCGTACTAATCAACCTCTTGCTCCGTACGATCTCGTCTTTAACCGCCTCTCCACATAATCCACACATCCATTGCCCTAGATGCCTTTCACGTATCCGTTCTATGTACTCTAGCGTACACTCCTCCGTCAATCCGCAACAATCGCACTTCACGGATTCTACTTCCGTCGCTTCGGTTGTTAGACTTGCTGCTGGAATCATCATCGCATCGCTCATCACGGATGTTGACATATCTGCAACAGAAATCAATACATTTACTCGGTAATTCCTTTTAAAATTGCTAAAGTAGTGTTCGTTTCACATAATGAAATGGTTACCAGACGGAACTGGAATGCAGATCTCATTTCTTATGTGGAGAAATGAGATAATGAGATCTGCATTCCAGTTCCATGCAGATTTTATTCTATTATGTGAAACGAACACTATCGTTATAGAAAACAAGGAAATTAAGTTTACCGGTAGCAGTAGTAGATGAGGTTCAACCGTTCAATAACGGAACAATTTTCGTTTGAGTCGAAAATTAACTTCAAAATACAACGGAGATTGACGGATTGTTAATTTGATATCGGTTATCGGTTAATAACGGTTATCTCTTTGTTTCCGAGTCTCCATCTAGAAGCTTGAATTTGGTAGAAGAATGGAAGAGGAATGTGAAAAACATTCTAGAGATTGATTACAATAGGAGCTACAACAAATTGTGTTTTGAAACTTTTAAGTTTTAAAGTAGAAATTGAAATAATGAAGTGAAGAAAGGGGAAGGGGAAGAACGGAGTGTGAAGGGATGGTGGTTTTGTAGGGGGTGTGTGTGGGGGTGTGGGGGGTGTTGATTAGGTGTTGTTGGTCAATGATTAAGGGTGTGGAAATGTGGATTAGAGTTCATAACAAATTATGAAGCTCAATGATTAAGGTTTAGAAATGGAGAATAGAATCCACCACATTTTTATTATATAATCCATTAATCTGGATTATGTTTTCGGTTTTTATTAGAGAATGGAATATTAGATAAGTACCTTTATGATTTTCATGCATAACGTTGTATTATTAGATTTAATAAATAAGTGGTGCTTAAGTTGTATTTGAATTAAACAAGTTTAGCTATTATTATTATACATATGAATTTAGAGTTGTCATGAATTTTGTATTTTAATTTGATTTTCTCTATTAACTTGAGGATATTAACATAGTTAAAACTCTTAACTCCACAACTATAATTTCTTTCAACATTTCAATATTAATAACTTGAGGATATTAACATAGTTAAAACTCTTAACTCCACAACTATAATTTCTTTCAACATTTCAATATAAATTTATTGAAAATAGATATTGTTTTGTTGTCGTACCACAACAAACCAAATTTATTAGGTTTCCACCATAATTGGTGTATAATGGTCCGTCAGTGACCTGTATGGTTTTAAGTGTTTCCAAATTAAAATTGATGTATTTAATACAAATAACTGTATTGATCTTGTTTCAGGCTTATTTATCAACCCAACATGGTTATTATTCCTAATTTAAACCATTTGTTTTTACTGTAAAAAGCTATGGACTAGAATTTTGATAAAATTTGTACTTGATTTTATTCGTTATGGCATCCATTAAATCCTTATATCAACATTAAAATCCTTTTATGCATCACTTGAGACCAGTAATTTGGTTTAAAACTTTAAAATATATATGTATTAAAATCGTAAAATGGACATACCACATGGACTAACCGTGTAATTGATTCAAAAAATATAACATTAAAGAGTTTAATATCATATCAATACAAGCATGTTAAGTTACCTATCGGGTCAAATAAGATTATCCTGAAAGATAACCTTCAGTGGCGGACCCAGGAATTTTTCCATGGGGGTGCGGAGCATTTTTAAAAATTTTAGGCCCAAGGTATATAAATAAAAAATCGGTTCGTATCGGGTCGGTTCGGGTAGAATCGGGTCATGTAAAACAAAAGAACTAAATTTATATAATCATCAAAAACACGTCAAACCTTGTTACAAACATAATTAAAACGTCGTCCTGCGGGTTTTCATTTTTTGAAATCTATCCAAAACATCATCTAAACCTACTTTCTTAAGCAACTCTTTCTCTATATAACATATACAACCTTCACTTAAATTCTCATCGCCAATCCGATTACGCAAGTATCCACATCAACGAATCCGGAAGACGTATCAACTTTTCTCTTGAGAAATCGCGACATAACGTCCCTGCTCATTGTTCCTATCGGCTATCACAAACAAATTGATCTATAAGTTCATGGCTCCATAACATATTACATAATGTATCAACTATTCAAGCCCTAAATATCATAATATAAATCATCTAAACAACATATACACCATAAAAAAAAAACCCAAACATATCGTGGTATGCGGCTATAAAAAAAAGGCAAAATATCATCACTAACAAAATATAACCCACCATAACATAATGAAAACAAAACGAAGCACATGTCTACCATGGTTAGTATGCGACTATAATAGACTGCTGGAGGTGGATAATATCAACCAAAAATCAACAAAAAATCATCAAAAATAACAAAGAAACTTACCGGTGTTTGATCGGCGGTGGTATAGTGGCTGATTACGGTGGTATGCGGCTGCTGACTGTTCACTGTTGTCGTTGTTGATGTTCTGATCGTTGGCGTGCAAGGACGATAAAGAGAGCATGATAGAATATGTAATGGTTTTGGGTTTGTTTATTTTATTTTAGTTTGAAATATTGTTGATTTGTTGGGTTTGTTTATTGGGCTAAGACTTTATAGTGGGCTAGTTAAATGTATTGGGTATTTGGGTTTAGTTATTTATGTATTAAAAGTAATATAATTTAGGTAGTATTTTTTATAAAGTAAGAGTTTACTAAAGAATATTTTTAAAATATAAATTGATACCACTTTTTACCTAAGGGGTGCGGACGAAAAATTCCAAGAGGTGCGTACGGAAAATTCCATGGGGTGCGGACGAAAAATTCCAAGGGGTGCGGACGGGATTTTCCACGGAACTTAACACTAAATTTTTTTTTCCCGGGGGTGCGCCCGCCCACCTTGGGCTGGGCTTAGGTCCGCCCTTGATAACCTCATCTATGGTGAGTGACCAACCATGTTACATTTATGCATATCTTGAGACTAATAGTGTAGTTTACAATAAATATGTATTAAAGTCGTAGAATGGATATACCACATGAAACATGAAGTAACAGTGTAACTAATTCTATTTTTTCTTTTTATCTATATTCTCATGACACCGTGTTGGTGTAGGTAACCATATACACTTTGTTCTAAGTTGTTATAAGCATTATATGTCTAAGTGGTTGCCACATAAGTCTAAAGATGATAAATTCATTCTCATATCAAATGATATGACGATTCAACCAAAAGAATGATTGACAATCATCCAATACCTACTATAAATGTGCTTTTTAAACAAGTTGCCATTCTACTATAAATGTTATTTGTGTATTAAACCCAATTCCTAAGCATTATTATTTAATAAATTTAATAGTTAACCAAAGAGATTTTTAAGGTTTCATGACTCTGTGAGCATTCACATTCTAACCATCAAATTATGTGAGGAGGGGTTTTTATATTATAAAGGGTATAAAAAGTGATTGTGAGTAGAGGAGAGAGAAAATGTTACTGTTCATCTGTATATTTGGGGGGACACTGTTCACCCGTTATAATTTTTTAATATATTTTGAAAGTGGTTGTGAGTGGAAGTGAGAGAAAAATATAATGATAATATTATTTAATTGAAAGGAGAGAGAAAAAGTATTTGTTTTTAGTGGAAATATATTTATATATGAGTTGTTTTTTAGTGGAATGTATGTATAATTTGATGGTTTGGATGTGAATGCTTAGATATGTTAGTGTAATTGGATTGATTTGTTAATAAAAATGAATTATAATACACCTCAAACAAGTAAGGAGGTGTGGGTATACACGTTTGTTTGAGTTTATTATAATTCTAAGTAACGGGGGTTTCAAGGGGCCAACTCCTCTGGAAGTAGGGTCCAAGGGGTAGCAGCTCCTGACGAGGTCCATTATTTTTTGAAATCTACCTTTAAAATTCGAGATAAAATTCCGTAAAAAAATAGAAGCAATTTGAATTACAAAGGATATTCCGATCAGGCACTGACCCCTAGTTCGTGCATAATTATTGTACTAGCAGTTTTTTGTGATTGATAAATTTGAGTGAGCTATCGAATCGTTTCAATTTGAAAATATTTAATGGCTCAGTTTTCGGTACTTATAGTACCTTATATTTACTTCATCTTTTACCTGAATTATTATCCAAATTGTATATTTCACCTAGGGAAATTAAAGTATTTTAAGCTAAGGATAATTATATATAGAATGTTATTTTCTTTCCGGCACCACAATCCAAGAATCTCATGTCTAGGGATAACCTATTGGACAAGTTTAGTATATACCTATGTGATGTGGCCAGTTAGTTTGTCAACCCAACCCATTGGTGATGCTTTAACATTTGTTGTTGTTGTTGTTGTTAAGGAAGCAACCCTTTAGTGATGCTTTAACATTTTTGGTGTTGTTGTTTTGAAGGAGGTAGAGTCACGAATGGTGCGAAAGAAATGGAATTATCTAAGTTTTAGTATGGGGTAATGAAATGGATGGTGGAATAGAATTGACGAGTTAATGGAATTGATTATTACCATTCATGTCTTGTTTGGTTACCATGTGAGAATGCAATAAATCATTACTTTTTGTTATTTGGTTGGCAAGAAAAGACGAAGGAATAAAATCGGATGGCGGTGGTCAGTGGTGGGCAATGATGGTGGGTGGTGATAGGTGGCAATTGTACCGTCGGCGAGTGGTGACAGCGGTGGTGGTGGTGGGTGACGACGAGGTGGGTGGCGGCGATGGTGGTCGAGCGGTGGCCGAAGGTGGTAGCGGCGTCGACGATGGGTGGTGGCGGCGGCGGTGGACAGTAGTGGCGGAGGTGGGTGGAGACGATGGGTGGTGGTAGTGATCGGAGGTGGCATCAGCGATGGTGGGTGACGATGGCGGATGTGGGTGGTGGCGGTGATCGGAAGTGGCAGCGATGGCGATGGTGGCGGTGATCAAAGGTGGTAGTGGCGACGGTGGGTGGCGGCGGTGGCGGTGGCGGTGGTGGGGACGGAGGTGGGTGGCGGTAGCGGCGGATGACGGTAGCGGTCGTGGCGGGTGGGGCGATGGTGGCGGTGATGGTTGTAGTGGCAATGCTGGCAGTGGTGGTGTCGTTGATGGGTGGCGGGTGGCGGGGGTGGTGGTCGGAGCTGGCGGCGACGACATCGATAGCGGTGACGGCGGTGGGTGGCGGCGGAGGTGGGTGACAATGGCAGGCGATAGCGGTGGATGGCGGTGGTGGGGGTGGTGGCAATAGTGGTGGGTTGTGGTGTTGTTAATATAGGGCGAAGAGGGAATGGAAAAAAAACAAGGGGGCGGATGTAATGATTTTGAGGAAATGGAATACATTTTGATATGGACGATTTCATTACATCGACCAACCAAATACTCTTTTCTTCGTTCTATTCTCTCACAATGATTCATTCCATTTCTGCTCTCATTCCGGTATACAAAACGCTACCTAAAAGTAAGGAAGACATGCATAGAGATCGAATATATTGCCCAAAGGGTACAGTTTGCAATAAGTGACATACATAAAGGACGATTTTTGTAATTTACTCTAAATAATATTCAAAAAAGTAAATTCAATACTTTTTTCATCCATTAAAAAGTAACTTTATTTTGATTTGCAATCTTTTTATCTTGTATTTAATAGCATATTGAATAATTTATAAAGTTATTAAGTGTTTTGAATAAACTTAAGTGCTTTTTAAAATATGTATACTATATATTCAGCGAGTCATCACTTGGTAACCTAGATGCCAAACCCACATACAAATTCCCATCATAGCAAAACAAAGTTGGGCACAAGTTATAACCTATTAGCAAGGCTCGACTAGGATACAAACCAAATATCATATTGGAATAGAGTCATCCTCAAAACCTATTGTCTTTATATATTTATAAAATTTTATTTTACTTATTATTGTTATTACGTACTATTAGTCCAAAAAAATTATTTAATATCATGTTCAGGGGTGGATTCATGATTCCAGGGAGTTTTGGGGGGTTTCCAGGAACCCTTTCGGTATGGAAAAAATGGACAAAAATTGTGGAAATCTTGTATGACTTGGAAAAAAATTAACAAGAATTAGTAAAAATCTACCAAAAGAAACTCCCTAAAAAAATTTATGGATTCACCACTGATCACATCGGTATCATGCCAAGATTAGAGCCGTAACCAAAAACTCTTTTTACACTAAAATGAAAGTAAGGTCAATGAAAGAAGGTTGTTTATATATACCTTTTACAGTAAGTAGTAGATGAGAATATACATATATACTTATGCCAGAATTTTTAACTTGTATATGAGGACATACCTGATTGAAGATATTATATTTAAATTCTATGTATGAAATAAGCTAATCATACATAATTAATGACTATGATTAAGCCAAATGTGATTAAGTTAGGTCATTAGATCCCAAGCCTACTTTTTATTACTTAATTATTAACTTTCAACCTTTTAATTAAAATAATATAAAAGGTATGCATTTTCTTGGTTGACTTCCAAAATTACGTTTTAATTGGTGTCTACGCAAGTGGCCTGAAAAAGGGTAGATAAATTAATATGATAATCCAAAAGAAATGTGTCCGAAAATGAGTTGTAATAAACGATAACCAAACTATTTTTATCTTAATAACTTCACTAAAAAATTGAGTAGTGTTGGTGTTTTTAAGCTGTTTGAATTGATTTTTAACGGGTATATACCCTAGGCATATAAAAAATTGAGTATCATTCAAAAAAATATAAAAAATTGAGTAGTCTTGGTGTCTTTAAGCTCTTTGAATTGATTCTTAACGGGTATATACCCTAGGCATAACAAGATGATCTTAAGATTTTTCTCAACCAATAGAAACCATTGTCGTAAAACTCACGGGACCCAGCCTACGAGATCTAGCAAATCACAACCCGTGTTGAGCAGGCGACTTTCAAAAGGTCATTGTAGGAAACTAGTGTAATGTAATCAAGAATGATGATAATCTTTGATTGTTTTGAGAATAAAATTCTTACTCAGGCTGGACAGAGTCCATCCTGCCACACTCTTGGGAAGATGCTCGCCATCGGAAAAAAGCGATTAGGATGGTCAAGAAGGGTCGGGAAGTATAGGCCAATGGTGAAGAAACCATGTGAGGGGAAGTGAAACGGGGAAAAGGGGTGAGGGAACGCCGTCCCCTCCACGTTAAACCTACAATCTTTTTCCCTTGAAGGGCTTTTTCTCCGCGCCCACTTTGTCCAGCCTAAAGAGGAATGTAGGCTATGAAACTGAAAATATGGGTTTGGGAGGTGAAATCAATTGAACAAAAGGCGTCTAGAGATGTCAATTGAATCCGAACCCGATGGGTAAACCTGAAATATTTGGGATTGGTTTGGGGTCCGGTATTCAGGTTTGGGATTAGTTGGTCTTTTTTTTTTTTTTTTTTTTTTTTTGCGCGTTTGGGATTTGGTGATATACTCGTTACCTGACCCGATTACCAGATAAGTACACCCGTTTACCCGATATAATTTATTTTATTTTTTAAATATGTATATACATATGATATATCCATTTTTTTCTTTTATTAAGGTAACTGAAATATTACCGAATGGTATACATTCTCTTTTGGTGCAACTATTATGGTGTATTTAGAGTGTCAATTTGTTTTACTGTGCTAACAATTTGCTTACACTATTAGTCTATTTTTGTCATCTATGCATTTGAGAATTTTTATATACATTTAGGGATGTTATTTTATATACATTATGGTTATTTGATTTCTTATTATAGTGATAATTCTAAATGTAATTGATTAATAGTTACCTGACGGGTATGGGTCGTGTATACCCAACATATAATTTTTTTTAGATTAATGGGTTTACTCAAAACCCGTTGGTATACCCGATACCCAACGAGTATTTATCCAATAGAAACCCAATAAGTTTTGAGTTAGATTTAGGACAAACTTATCTAACTGGGTTTGAAATCGGGATTATCTAAACCCATCACAAACTAGACCCATTATGATCCCTAAATGCTATTAAGAATAGTTAGTAATACTCAGCACTTGATCACTTAAAACCCCGTAATCATACTTCGACGCATCATTTCATCACTTGAACCAATTTCATCCATTTTTACATGGAACACTCATTACTCGATCACTTAAACCCAAGTATTTTTAATTTAATTTAAATATAAAACCAAAATATTAAAAAACAACATATTTTAAACACATATATGTTGAATCAGTTCTGTTTAAGCATGAGGGAAAACATAAAAACATACCTGTCACAGCAGACAGTGCAGTAGAGAGAATCCAGTGATGGAAGAAGCCATGGAGTTCGACATCTTTGTCAAGGTGATCTGGTTCCTCCTTAGGGTGCTGACTGATGATGGTAATGACTAAACCGAATAGGGAGTTCGGTATGGAGAAGAGCGATTGTAATGTTATGTGAATTAGGTTATCTGTCTAAGTGTGTAACCTTTTAACCTCTATATAAGTCTCCTTATATAAGCAAGCACCCAAGAGGAAACCCTAATCAGTTAATAAGGGTAATAAGGCCCATCAACAATTACCAACTAATTTATTTAATAGGTTGTTATATATTTTAATCTATATAATGTAAATGATTATAATGGCTACTGGATTAAATATAAAATAATATATATTTAATCTTACAATATAACTAACCATGAAACTAAAATACAAAAAACGACATAAATTTAAAAATAAAAAAACAACAATAATAAAAAATTAAACATATGAAATAAAATATAAACTACTCGTCGTTAGAATCTCGCTCTAAACGTCGCAACATTGTACCTTGGGCTTTCGACAAAATAATTAATTCACTAAAACTTCATGAGCCCCTTCATGAGCATGAGGCACATTTTTTTATCGCCCCCATATCTTCAAGTTCTTCCACTGCTTTGGCCACCATGGCAAGAAATTCAAGAGTAGAATCTGAAGACATTGATAAATCGGGTGGACACAAAGTGGTTAAACCCTACATTAGATTTTTATTTAGAGAATTATAAGTTGTAGTAGAGTAGGAGAAGAAATTTGTGAAAAATTTCAAGGATTTTAATAGTTTATATGGTGGGAAAGAGGTTTATTATTTCTATTTTTTTTAATCAATTAACTGTCCCATGAACGTTAGATAACGTTCACATTCCACCCCATCTAGCCCGTGATGGTGAGCCAGCTCTAGCCTCATCACACCATGATTAAATTAATCACTTGTAGCGGTGTTTTACCCATCACGTGAACCCGGCACTCATCAGGGATTGCCATGGGTGCCCTCATAGCTTTTGTTAAAGGTTATGTTCAGGTACATGAGCCAAAGTACCAAAGGGCTTGTTGATTAGTACGTATTTCTAAAAATGGAATTCTTTTTTTATTCTGTAATTTTTAATGGCTATGTTATTTATTATGTCACCATACCTAATCCATAATTCAAACACTAATAAAAGTTACCCTAGAATGATCCAAAGTTAGCAGAACAATGGGTCACATGCAATAATATGGTAGTCAGTTGCATAATTTTAAACGTGTTCAGTCGGTTTGGGTCAAGCCATTGAGAAGTTAACATGACGGGTTTACGGGTTGACTTGTTAAAATTGTTTACGTTTTTTAAACTTTATTTTGTGTTATAACTTAATTTGGTTAGGCATGTCTGTTGATTGGTTCTGTTTAAACGTAAGGGAAAACATGAAAACATACCTGTCACAGCAGACAGTGCAGTAGAGAATCCAGTGATGGAAGAAGCCATGGAGTTCGACATCTTTGTCAAGGTGATCTGGTTCCTCCTTAGGGTGCTGACTGATGATGGTTATTATGAAACCGACAAGGGAGATCGGTTATGGAGAGGGAGGTCGAATATGATGTTATGCTAATTAGGTTATCTGTCTAAGTGTGTAACCTTTTAACCTCTACATAGTCTCCTTATATAAGCACCCAAGAGGAAACCTAATTAGTTAATAAGGGTAATATGGTCCATCAACAATTACCAACTAATTATTTAATAGGTTATTATATATTTTGATCTATATTATGTAAATGATTATAATGGCTACTAGATTAAATATTAAACATAATATATTTAATCTTACAATGTCATGTCAAAATTGAAGTTATAAGTGAAATGGGCATAAGGTTTGTAGTTTAGACGTAAGTGTTCTATACATATTTGTATTTTTTGTTTTAATTTTGTCATTTTAGAATATTAACATTTAACATGTAAAAAGTAAAAAACACAGTTTAAATGGGTGATGTTTGTGTCAACGCATAAATACGTTCGTGTCAAATTCTATTTTTCAACCCGCAAACACGACTAGTGGGCTTTAAAAGAATAGGTTAAATTAGAGGTGCACAAAATAACCGGTTAATTAACCGTAACCGGTTATTAACCGAAACCGTAACCGGTTAATAACCGATTTAGGAATAACCGGTTAGTGGTTATTTTTAACCGTAGGTTAGTAACCGGTTATAAGTGTTTAGTATAATAACCGGTTATTAACCGGTTTTTTTAAACCGGTTTTTTAACCGATAGACTGGTTAACCGAAAAAATAACCGAAAAATTCAAAAAAAAGGCAAAAAAAACCGGTTAATAACCGAAAATAACCGGTTAATTAACCGAACCGGTTAAAGTAATTAACCGGACCAGTTAAAAAAATAACCGGTTAAAGTAATAACCGGTTAAAGCATTAACCGGTTAAAGTCAAAAAGTCAAATTAACCGGTATAACTGGTTAACCGAACCGGTTATTAAAATTAACCGGTTTGTGCACCTCTACGTTAAATAGTTAATAGAGTTGTCGGGTCTAAACTCTAAATTGAACCGATTTATATTAAGTCCATGGGCTGTGGCATGTGAGTAGGATTGGCCCTTGGGCCCGTCACATTATTCAAATGCATTACAAAATCAGTTAAACTTATTATTAGTTAAAAAGAATTCATTTATATATAATGAAACTAGGTTAGAATCCCGTGTATTACACGGGTTGAATAAATGTAATTTTATATACTAAATTAAAACATATATTCTTTAAAAATCTTGTTTATTACACGAGTTGAACAAATGTAATTTTATATATTAAATAATAAAAAATTATATCTCTAAGAACCTCATGTATTGTACTGAATAAATGTAATTTTATATAACAAATAATAAAAATCCATGTATTGTACGGGTTGAATAAATCTAATTATATATACTAAATAATAAAAAAAAATTATATCTTTAAAAACAATGTGTATTACACGGGTTAAATAAATGTAATTTTGTATATTAAATAATATGCTATTGGATTCGTTGAAAAAATCATAAATTTGGTTTGGTTTAATTCGAATCAATTCACAAACTTGGTTAAGTTTATTTCAAATTGATTAGAACCCTAATTTGAAAAATCAAAAACAGAATTATATTATTAGCTTCTATTCCTAATTAGTGTTTTTTTTTAAGTTTGATCTAATATCTAATAAATTATTTTGTATATTCTGTTTGTACTTTAAATTTTTTATATGAGCATATTATTGTTTTTTTAAGTTTAAGATTATTGTTTTGTGTTATTATTTAAAAAATATCTTTAATTTATAACTTAAATTTGAAGATAATATACTATTAGAAAAAATAGAATATGGTTTGGTTTAATTCGAATTAATTCACAAACTTGGTTAAGTTTAATTCGAATTGATTAGAACCCTAATTTGAAAAAAAAAAAAAAAAAAACAGAATTATATTATTAGCTTCTCTTCTTATGTTATTATTTAAAAAAATATCTTTAATTTATAACTTAAATTTGAAAATAATATACTATTAGAAAAAATAGAATAATTATATCCGACATTCAAATTAAGATAAGATTTATTTGAAAATAATATACTATTAGAAAAAAATATAATAATTCTATCCGACATTCTTTAAATTTGAAAATAATATACTATAGAAAAAATAGAATAATTATATCCGACATTCAAAGTAAGATAAGATTTATTTGAAAATAATATACTATTAGAAAAAATAGAATAATTCTAGATAAGATTTAATATTAATTGATTATTTATTATTTAATTAATTGATATAAGATAAGTATGAAAATGCAGGAAATTACAAATGTAGACGTCTTCAATGAATGACACGTGTCACTTATTGGTTTCTTTTATTATAAACGTAATTAATTTTAAAGCAAAATACAATATACAATAACCGAAATTTAAAGTAAAAAACCTAAGAATTTATTTTACCGGTGTCACTATATTCAAATATACAATAACCGAAATTTAAAGTAAAAAACCTAAGAATTTATTTTACCGATGTCACTATATTTTGATATTCAGATATCTATCAAGTTTAGGAACAAAGTCTACTGTGTCAAATCACCGAAGTCGACATTTACCAAATTTCCATTGATATTGTAAACTTTTAAATTCATGACCAATATGTTTTACGTTTTTTTGAAACGTTATGTTGACCATTAGTTTTATGAGTAAGGATAAATCTTTTCTTAAAAGAATTTGTTAACTTTTGTGTAAAAGGACATTGCCTGCAAAACGATGTTAACATAAAAGACAAAAATTGTAATTTACTCTGTAATATATATTGTTTATAATAATCAAATTGAACTGTCTAACCTTCCAAGGATGCCATTGACGAAAACAACAAGATGATCGGCGGATAAAACATCAGATTACTAATCTTGATCTGAAAAACCGGTTAATAACCGAAACCGGTTTAAAAAAAAACGGTTAAAACCGGAAAAAAAACGGTTTTTTTTGGGAAAAACCGGTTAAAAACCGGTCCTAACCGGTTACACCGGTTATTGTTTTGGACTTGAAAAACCGGTTATAAAAAAACCGGTTTTCGTTTTGAGTGAAAAAAACCGGTTCGGTTAATAACTGAAACCGGTTTTTGAAAAAAACCGATTTGTACACCTCTACATGCTATGCATGTGAGGGAATTTAACTAACTAAATTAACTTTGTTAGTCATAAAGGATTGAACCTTCAACAAAAATAAACTTAAGGTTGTTTTTAGCAAGATTTAAACATCAATGATGATACCTGCAAGTTTGAGGAATCATAAATGACGTTTTGTGCATTTTACTCAAAATACAATGTATCATAGATGAAAGATTAGCCTGTAGATCTGTAATTCTTCCACCACTAACATGTAGGAGAATGAGATTTGATTTTAAAAATGAGACCTAGGAAGTTAAACTTAAACCAACCCCAATTAGCCAATATAATCAATCTGTCACAAAATAGGCAAATTTTACATCGAAAACAAAGATATAATACCAACTTTATTCCAATACATTAAGTTTCTATGATATTCAAATGGACCCAAAATGTCACATTTAGAAAGAAAAAACAAAGTCATATCCAAGGGCTTATTATCATCACAAGTATTGTTCTTGAATTCTGCCTTTGTTTTGCTCCCACCACACCCTCGCATTCATTTCTCCAAACTTATCTCGACTACAAAACAAATAAATATTCACCCTTTTCAAATCATTCAAATTTAAGAAATAAAGATGAATCACTGAATAACGTATACGTAGCAAGTCTATCCATGTACTCGAAACGTATCCAAATACGGAAATAACATCATTTTGGTTTCGTATTTGTGCGAATCCGAGCCAAAATTGTTTGGATAACGAAAATCCGCTAAATTTAGGAAAGACAAATGCTCTTGATGAGGTGTCAATATGTTGTGGACTAAAAAGAAATTGTTTGTAAAGTAAAAAATAAGGTTTTACATCATTAGTATACTTCCAAAACCATGGTAGAAATATATCGGGTTAGGGGCACTTTTGTCATTTTACAAGTTTTTAGCCAGAAGTGGCAAATATGAAATAAGACAGAAAACAAAAAAACTTGCTGGATGACCAAAATGCCCTCAACGATTCAAAAACACACAGATACTACTCTTGATCAAGTGTCAACTTTTTATAGGTTAAAACTGTTTGTAGAGGACAGAGTTAAGTTTTACACTTTACACTACCAATTTGTCACACACTTCAAAAGGACATAAAATCTTATTCGGTTAGGGGCATTTTCGTCATTTTATCATATCGCAGCAAGTTTTTGGCCAGGAAGGCATAAACGATAAAAACAATATCGAAAATTTGAAAACATCATCTTTACCTGAATCGAACACGCCTCAGCTCACGCTTGCCACCTGGCAGAGCTCTAACAGTGATGTACACGCCTGGCTCGTCCTGCTCGACCCATTCGGTTTCCAAATCACTTGCATTGCTCATAGAAACTTCGGACTGATCATCACCCTCGCCGGATGAACTACTCCTTGCAGAAGCCAACGACGATGTTTCGGTTTTGGCCCCACTTATGCTCGATAGTGCAGGCGTTGATGTGGGCCCACTAGATTCGTTAAGCGTTTGTTTTGCGTAGAAATTTCTCGGGGGCGGCTCCTTGCTAAGTGGTGGTGTCATTGGGCTGTTATCAAATGACCCAATTTTTGAACTCTGAAGGGGACAAAGTGGCATATTAGTCATGCAACAAAGGGATGTTTGGGCTTCGTAAAAACTACCAACAATTTAAATTACTAATTTACCCCTAACAGTTGCCATATATTATAGACTTTAACCATATTTCAGATTGTTCATAATACAAGGGAAAATAATACTTGTTAGAATTATTATAGAGATGAATGTAGAATGTTATAAACACATTTTTTATAAAAAGATTATTACTATAGTTGATAAATTTTTTTATATCAGATTATTAGTTCAAATATTTCAATAATGTGTAAGAATGCCGTTTTTGACCATTTTATTTTATTAACTTTTATATTAAAATTTGCCAAACACTGAAACAGCTTATATATAGTACTCAAAATCACAATCCAAACAGCATTCATCATTCTGGTTAATTAATATCACATAATCATTTTCAATAGCACATGATTATAGACTGGAAATGTTTTAAAAACATTTATTAATTAATATGTAAAAGAATATCGATATAGGTAATATTTTTTTAAACAAATTTTGAGAGTTATTATATAAGAATGTCGTTTTTGACCATCTTATTTATTAACTTTTAAATGAAAAATTGCGAAATACTAAAGGAGCTGATATTAACAACTCACATCCAAAAACTATCTCGAGCAACACATATTATGATAACCAAAATCTGATTCTAACTATTTACTATCACATAACCGGTTTCAAAAGGCACTCCAAACCCCATAACAATCATGCACGAGTTCACCGTGACAGATTAAAAATCAGATAAATAAAAGCACGATTTAATATTGTAATAACTGAATGCGATATGAATGCTAACCTCGTCTTCGGATCTTGGTGGAGCAGGTGGTGGGTCACCTTCATGGTTACAGTGTTGAACATTATATAACTCCATAACTTTGTCACAGTTCTCGGCCCACCAACTTTGAGCTTGCTTTTTGTTGAACATTTCACGGCTTGTATAATAACATCATCAAATGTGAAAAAAAATCAGAATCTATCTGATAAATTATTAACTGACACGCATTTACTACCCTATAATGATTGTGGATTATACGACACGTGTTAGCTTTACCGAAACTGAAAAATCTACTGCATTTGGACAAATACATCTGTTTATGGATCTAATTTTGTTAATTTATGCAGATAAGCCAGAATCTTCATGTAAACGTGTTCAAATAGATTGTAAATGCGAAAACACGAAGTTTATTTCCAGATTCCAGGCCATTTCATCATATAGCTTGCAGTTTTTTTTGTGGTGAAAAATGTTACACTGCTATATATACTTAAATAGGGAGTAATATGCCATTTTTGTCCTTTAGGTTTGGCCACTTATGCGATTTTCGTTCAAAGGTTTGTTTTTTCGCATCTGGATCCAAAGAGTTTGAAATCTTGCCATTTTCATCCGACTTATTAACTTCATCCATTTTTTAACGTTAAGTCAGGGTTAGTTCTGAATAAAGAAGGGTTATTTTAATTGAAAAATGTCTAAAATGACGAAACTACCCCTGACTTAACGTCTAAAAAATGGATGGAGTTATATAGTCAGATGAAAATGGCAAGGTTTCAAACATTTTGGATCCAGATGCAAAAAACAAACCTTTGAACGAAAGTCACAAAAGTGACCAGACCTTGGGGACAAAAATGGCATTTTACTCCTTAAATAGGCTAGAAATTAGGGTTGTCTGCTAATCTATCCGATACAACAACAAAGCAAAAGACTACATTTTTTTTTGGGGGGGGGGGGGGGGGGGGGGGGGGGGGGGGGGTTAGTTAATAATCCAGAGAATAAAATCGCAATAACTGTTGGTTACTATACTAACAGTGTTTGGAAGGTATAGCACCGCATACATCTACAACAGACAATTTTACCCTCCAACAAGAATTTCATATGAACAGTGGTATTTCCTGCTACACATGCTTTAAAAAGGCGATATTATTGCACCGCAACCATGCATATTCCAATGCGGGAACAACACACTTTACTTTAGGATAAAATGGGGTTCACCACTTCACCATGTGATGCTAACATTAGAAAACAAATCCTATGTATTTGTTCCCCAATCATTATATTATGTAGTATGTACCAACCCCTAGGAACTACACTACCAAATTAGATAATTGAGTATACAGTTTCTTGTCTACGTGATAAACTAAAAAAAAGCATCACTTTATCTAATTATATCTGCCAATTCTCTATCTTGTTATGGGTCTCATCTGCATTTTTTGTCCATAAAAAGGGTCCCGCTATCATAGCTTTATTCCTTTCCAGGGCATATGGAGAAACAAACAAGATTTAAAATGATAAAAAGTTAGATTACTTGAACAAACAAAACCTTATGCTCTAACCAGATATACTAGACCCACAAGACATGAGGAATTCATCATTGTATCTTACCTCCAATTTTAGGTTTCATTAGTTTTTGTTTTTCGTTTGTGCCTAATGAACAATTGAACATGTTAGATGACTGAAACCAACAAAACATAATGGTCGAATCAAAGAATGTAACGGACCCACTACGACTTAGGGGTTTGTTGACTGTATGTTAACTTTATGTCAGTTTTAGATATTTGTATTCGTTATAATTTGTTCTCATTTGTGATAGAGCCAAGTGTCATTGTCAATGTTAACCCACCAATTCGGTTTCAGTTTAAAACCAAACCGACAACCAAATTTGTAATTTGGGTCGGTTTTAATCATTTTTAGGTTTAACATGTTTCAAACCGAATAATAAACACCCCTAATTACTACTAAAAAACAGATCAAAGGTTAAAAGTACAAATCAAATCAAATGAGAGCCAATACCTGAATCGAATACGTTTTAGATCATTGCCTCCTTGAGGTAACGAAAGAAACGTAATGAGAACCCCCGGTTCAACCTGAGCAACCCATTCTTTAACTCCATCTTCCTCAACAAACTTAATCGGTTCAATTCGACCACTATACGAAGCCGGAGTGCTCCCACCACTCGAAAGCCCCTTCAACCTTGCCTCCATCTCCTTGCCCCAAACCCTAGGTGTAGAATCACAACCTCTTTGATACCTAAACCTATCCGACGCTGAACCGGTTTCAGAGTCCACATACTCACCGTTTATTGGATAGCGATTCAACGATCCGGAACAAGGCTTGCAGTTCTTGTACGCTCCAGATGCTTTTACTGCCATATCCTTAATCTAAAAAATAATTCAGTACACGTATTAATAAAAAGTTAAAAACTACACTAAAAATCACTCACCAGCTATGGCGATTTGTTAACAAAATGATAAAAACTACAATAAAAATCACCAGTTTTCGCGATTTGTTAATAAAATGATAAAAACTACACCAAAATCACTCAGTTATCGCGATTTGTTAACAAAATGATAAAAAAACTACAATACAAAGCACCAGTTTTCGCAATTTGTTAATAGAATGATAAAAACTACACTAAAAATCACTCACCAGCTATCGCGATTTGTTAACAAAATGATAAAAACTACAATAAAAATCACCAGTTTTCGCGATATGTTAATAGAATGATAAAAACTACAATAAAAATCACTCACCAGCTATCGCGATTTGTTAACAAAGTGATGAAAACTACAATAAAATTCACCAGTTTTCGCGATTTGTTACCAAAATGATAAAAACTACAATAAAAATCATGAGTTTTCGCAATGTGTTAACAAAACGATAAAAATCTACAATAAATTCACCGGTATTTGCGATTTGTTAACAAAATGATAAAAACTACACTAAAAATCACTCTCAGTTATCGCGATTTGTTAACAAAATGATTAAAAAAAACGACAACAAAAATCTCCAGTTTTTGCGATTTCTTAATTATATGATAAAACTACACTAAAATCACTCATCAGTTATCGCGAATTTGTTAACAAAATGCTAAAAACTACAATAAAAATCACTTGTTATCACGATTTGTTAAAAAAAAACTACAATAAAAATCACTCATCAGTTATCGCGAATTTGTTAACAATAAGCTATTATCGCGATTTGTAAACAAAATGCTAAAAACTACAGCAAGTAAACCTGAGATGTGAGAGCTTTAACAGCTGGCTTAGTGTGAACATTATCAACAACAGTGTCATCTTCTTCCTCCCGTTGGTGAAGAGATCCACCGTTTACCTGTTGCTTTGAACACGTAATACAAGTCAACATATTCGATTTTGTATATTCCGATCTCAATAATACTCGTTTGTTCGTCTAGATTTAATCCAGTAATGTGAACGAACTAGTTAGTTAATATTCGAAATCAATCAAACACATCTCCATAGAAGGAAGGGAAGTAAATAAACAAACAAACATAGATTCGAGTTCACGCGGTTTGCGTGGGTAACTAAATAACAAACATATTGTTGTTACAGGAACGTTGATGAGGGAGGAGATTGAGGAAAAGGCAAGCAAGGAATCGTGTAAAGTAGCTGAAACTGTTATCGGAAAATGTAAGAATCAGATAGTTGAGTTGAGTTGGTTCCACTAGTGGAGAATCAGTATCGTATATAGATAGATATAGAGAGAGAGTGTGTGTGGGAGAGAGAGAGAGAGAGAGAGTGAGTGGTGGTCATGTGATGTGCGCCACCCTAGGTTAGGTTATATAGTGGCCGTATTGGTGTCCTAGGCGACGGCCAACGGTTGGAATGTAAAGCCCCCGTGAGTGAGTGATAGAGGTAGTGTAGTGGTCTTTGTGCTAATGCTGCCGTCACTTGTTATGTATCCTTGCACTTGTTACTCCGTTTGATACCAACTTTGGAAATTACTATTACTATGACGCTGTTTGGCTAAGCTTATTTTAGTGACTTATTTACTTTTTGAAAAGTTAAAAGGTGTTTGGGTTAGCTTATTATGTGAGAGGAATAAGTAAATAAGTCATTCCATTATGACTTATTTGCTTTTCAAATAAGCAAATAAGTCAAAAAAATAAGCTTAACCAAACAGCCCCTATATGTTAGTAATACAATTACTATATGTTAGTAATACAAGTGAAATGAATAGTGCAAGATATGCCTGCCATTTGTTTATTGGACCAATATTGTCATGGCATTGAACATTCGACACCTCATTTAGACTTTACTATATGTTAGTAATACAAGTGAAATGAATAGTGCAAGATATGCCTGCCATTTGTTTATTGGACCAATATTGCCATGGCATTGAACATTCAACACCTCATTTAGACTCTGGGGTATGGTGGGGCTTGAGTTGGGGGCATGAGTTAACACGTGGAGTTCGAGCCCCCCGCCGCCTAGTGACGTGTCCGTGGGGTATGGCGGGGTGTGGATGCACCGCGTGGGTTGGCAGGTTATATATATATATATATATATATATATATATATATATATATATATATGGTAAGGATAGTGTAAAAAGGGCCTAAAGTGTGAGAAGTGTATTATAACACTATATATAATACTATATAACACCATATAAACACCGTATAACAATATGTAACACCATATAATACCATATAACACTATGTAACACTATATAACATTATATAACAAATATAACACTATACATCTATCATAGACATGCTATCAGACAATTTATAGTGTTATATTTGTTATATAATGATATATAGTGTTATAATACACTTCTCACACTTTTTACAGGATCCTCTACCTATATATATATATATATATATATATATATAATTTAAAACCCAAGGCGAATAGGAGGCCGCCACATCAAACCCAAGCCCGCCTCACGCCCGGCTTCAAACCCAAGCCCCAAGGGCCACGCCCCAACCCAAGCCCCATACCCCACAGTCTTACACCTGTCAAACTTGGAAATAGAGAGAGAAACAGATAAGAAACAGAGGTGTGTCGACACAAAAAGACACCGAGACTGAGGGCATGTTTGGCTAAGCTTATTAGAGTTAAAAAGGACTTTTGGGAAAAGGACTTTTGGGAAAAAGACTTTTTGAAAAGGAGTTTTTAAAAAAAGTGTTTGGATTCGCTTATGGGGTGGGAAAAGCCAATAAGTTGTTTTTTAAAAAGTGTTCGGCTTAGCTTGTTGATGTAAAATGACTAAAATGGACATTCTTTCATAAGGGGTGTTAAAAAAATAAGGGGTATATTGGTAATTTATTGGTCATTTTTAAAAGCACTTTTCCATTTGCCAAACACTATAAGGAGCTTATTGGCTTTTTGATAAGTCAATAAGCCAATAAGTTAGTTTGAAAAGCTTAGCCAAACATGCCCCGAGAATCCTGAGGGAATGGCGGTTGACCACCGCCCTCGGTGGCGGAGCCACAGCGGAGCACGACGGCGCCACCTGATTCCGGCAACGGAACAAAGGATGTGGGTTTAAGAGAAAGAAGCTCTGTAGATGCCGACCATGACAATGGTTAGGCTCACCACCGATGTGTTTACCTTAAATCAAGTAATACTTCATGCTATCCACCTAAGTCGTACTTGGATTTAAGGACATAGATTCGACTTCATATCTGCCATGGTTTCTCCCTTCTTACATCACATTCTCACATATCCAGGTTCGCTACATCTATTTCACAAGCCCTAACCCTAATTAACAAGAGTAGTTGTAACCGGTTTGGTAAATCTGACATTTACAAGGTATTTTGGGCTTTATCGTTTCTTTGAAGATAATGGTATCCAGCTGAATAAAAGGTTAGTAAGGAACAATTGTTTATAGAATTAGATATTAATTTGGGCATCAACTGTTGTGATTAACTTATTATATTCGCATCAGACAAAACTTTTATGCAATGTTTTGGACTTTTAGTTGAGAACTGTACCAAATGGTGGGCACATCGACATGTCAACTAGTAATCAGTTTTGTTGTTTCCACATGCTACCACAGATGAAGCTGGTTTAATGTGAATACAGGAAACAATTGTTTTCATTGTACATGAGGTAATGATGGTTTTAATTATCTTTCTTTGTTAAGTAACAATTACATGTGTGATGAGAATTCAACTGTGATACATTTATTTGAGGCGTGAACTAAAGTGCAAAATGGACCTGCGACCCCCACCGACCCACCTTACCCCTTCCGACCCTTTGCCGGCTTTCAGTAGTGCGCCAGGTTGGGGCTCTTGATGCAAAAAAAATGTTGTAGTGGAAAGATCAGACAAAGGTTTTGGTGGATGAGCTTGACGTGGGTGGCCATGGATAAAAAATATACATGGTGTAATAAAATGAGACACTATGAGGATATGAACCAGCCATATAAGTGGTATGTATATAAAATTAATAATAGTAATATGATAAAGAGGATTGATGCTATTTTAAATCATGTTTGGAAGGGATTTTGTGATGAAAGTTGTGGATGATTTATTTGAAATTCCCAGTTGTTGCTGTCTTTATGAAAACTATAACACTTTCCGCATCAACCGCATTACTCTGCTACAACTCTGAGGTCAGGTTGGGTCCTGGTGACAAATTAACAGTTGTAGATGGGCGAGAATGCGAGATATGGAATGTGTTTAGATATACTGGAGGTACTTTTAATTTAAAATTCTGTTAATTGTTGATATTATTAAGACAATGGAGAAGTCATACTTTTTTACAAGAAAAAAAAGGTCATGTAGAAAACATTCTAACACAAGTTCACCTATGAATAAGGGGGCATTAAGAGTTCAGAACTTTGGAGTGATAATCCACATCCATATAAAGTTGCTGAAGATAATTAATTGGGTGCTATTACAAGGTCAGCTTCCTTTTTCAGTCGTGCTTTGTTTCATTTCAAAATATTTATCACATGTTTTGTGTCATAATCCACATCCATATAAAGTTGCTGAAGATACTGATTAGAGTACTTATTAGCCAACTAATAGATGTTGCAAAATGTGTAGGTTGCACACGGGTCAAAATGACAACTTTAGTATCGGTCAAATTATTCGAGTCTACCTTATGGTTTTGAAGGAGTAATGATCACATCTCTCTTGCTTTTGACTTCTTCAAGTAAATCTTGGATAACCTGAAGAGTAGAATAACTGTTTGTCTAACCTTAATTTCTTCAAATTTGTTTGCTGTTTCATTCATGTTCTTGAATGCAAGGCTTTTTAGAGTTAATGAGCCATTTGAAGTACTGAACAAATTCAATATGTATGTACTTTTTGTGAAATGTAGCAGCTTTAGGAATCTTTGGGAGTTTTTTTATGGATAGAGTATCTCCAACAAGAAAAAAAACCGTGTGCTATTTCTTTTATTGGTTTTCAGAATTATGGAGTTCAATCTCCATTCATATATAAAGATTAAACATGAAGCATGATAAAGATTTTAGCGCAAATATACCAACCATGATAAAGATTAAACTCGGAAACCAAACATGTAACACACGAGATCTGAAAAAAAAAACGTTTTCATACTTTATAATCATATATGCTAATCGCGCGACTAGGGAATGACCCTAGTTCATATAACATTCCAAAGTTACACTTTTTTTCATGTAAAATTTGTAATTTAGTCTCTAGTAATTTTTTAAAATTACATGAATGGTTTCCGTGGTTTTAATTTTGTAACATTTTTAGTTCCCCGTCAATAAATTTAAAGGTTAATCATGTCTAAGTTAGGGACTAAATGCGTTACAAAATGCAAAGTATAGGGACCATACATGTAGTTTTGGAAAAGTTGGAAACTAAATGTGTTACAAAGTGCAAACCACGGAGATCATCTGTGTAATTTTGGAAAGCAAGGGATTCGTAATTCTGGTAAACCATAGGGACAATCAGTGTACCTTACTTCATGTAAACTTATACTAAACTTATGCATCTTTAAATTCCATATAAACTAGGTTTATACCCCGCGCGCGCGTTGCGGCGCGCTACGTAGCGTTGGTTCAAGATCGCATTCTTGGCTTTCTTCATCTAAAGTGGATCGAGCGAAACCAAAAACCTCTTCATCACCGAACTCTTCTTTTGAGGCATATGTGTCACGACTCCACACGCATTCAAGACTAAAACACAATTAAGGAATTTATTATAAAATATAAATACAAAGTAAATGTTCACTAATACTTGACTATGTATATTATATTGAGAAAAATATATACCTTGACCGTTGTCATATACACTTACAGATTGCATTTATAAACAAATTAACTTTCTCAAATAACTTTGACCCTAGTCTAGACAAACACACACAATTACATATTGCATTTAATGAACAAATTTCCCTTTGTCAAACATGTTTGATCCAAATCAAGACAAACATTATACAAACAAAAAGAACACACAAAATTAACAAAATCTGAAAAAGTGCAAAGCATCTATAAAAAAAGTTACCTTTTCTCTATACATATTTTTGAGCCTACCAGCTTCTTCATCCATAGGCTGGTCAATCTTCTGCTCCAAAGCCCACATGCCTCCTTTTGACTCATCTTCTCCACTCATATCCATTTACATACCACTCACCATACCTAGATACCATTTCCAAAACCTCTTTGTCTACTATATATTAGTCAAAAAATCATATGGCCGAATGATTTATTTATTTCACAAATGCAAACCCCCTCTTACACACTTGACTAAAACGACTTGAAATCAAAGTCGACAATTAACAGACGAAACCAACAATAGCAAACCTTAATAACCTAATTACACAAAAAGGTTGATTCAAACAACAATCAACCAAAAAAAAAGATCGAAACTTACCTCAATCGCCGAACTGGGCACCGGAGCTACCACTGAATCGTGACAAAGATGATGAAAGATGACGATCGATGAACACCTTCATCATCGGTCACCAGATCCTGATCCTTCATGCGCTCTCTCTCCGCGGTGGTTTTCTAAAGTGTGTGTATATAATGAAGGGTGAGGCGGTGTAAAAGGTGAGGAAAAGACAAAGGTCCACCGACCTTTGGTTTTCAACATTAATGTTTTTGTAATTATGTTAAATACGCCATTGATTACATAATATTATACTTGTTTTATGACCGTGCGTTGCCACGGGGATGTGAAGGGAATTAAGTCAAGTTAACTTCGTCACGATTTCAACAAATAGCAAACACCTCTGACCTCCCTACATGCATCATAAAGCTTCTGAACAACTTTTTATGTCCTTTTCTTTCTTTCACCTGCGCCTACGGGTATTGAACACTAATTCAACACACAAATTTGTTTATGAAGGGTGTTTGGATGTATGTGTTGAGAGTGACAATGTGATATTCAATTAGTAAAAGCATATAATCAGTTGCAATAAAACGAATTGTTGGAAGCTTATGCTATTAAATACTTGTTATAATAACTTCGAATCACATGATGGATTTTAAAGCACAATATCTAACTATTACAAAATGGTACGACAAAGAACTTTCTTACCTCGGGTGTAACGTTTAGTCTACGCTGATCCAGTAACCGGCTTAAACTTTTGGCGAGCATATTGCAACCGATATCAGGTTGAAATCTGGCTGCTATGTTCTGTTGTGCAGCTTTATGGCTTCCAGGTAGTTATATTCATTTTCTTTTTTAGTTGGCTATGTTCACCTACCAAGTTAGTAACCTGTGAAACACATTTTTATGGCAAAAAATGTGCTCTGTGAATAACTTTTAAAAGCTATATAATGAAATCTATTGAAGTTCTTTTCGTTTTGATGGGCTGTATTTGTTATGGGTCATTTTCTGAGCGTACATATCCTGACTAATATCCTGCTTTTGGTTTTTTGCTTGTGATCAGGATACTGGATTAGGATGTTGCTAACATCCTGGGCGATATCCTGGGGTTAACTAAATTAACCACGTGCAGGTTAGATGTTGTGGGTTACTAACGGTCAGATGGACTTCTTCTCCTCAAGACTCGGGCGTATCTGTTATGTGAGAGACGTTGAACCCGAAAGACCAGGTCTACAACGTTCGAGTGGGGAATATTCGCCGGATCCCGGTTATTTAGGATAGTTTGTTGCATTTCTTTTACTATAAATAGATGGGGGCGGATCAGATTAAGGCACGCAACTTTCACACACACTCTCGAACACTTCTGCTCTCTAGCTTTCAGCAGTCACTACACACAAACACTTGTAATCGAATTACATTGTAACCCTTAGTTGATCCGCACCACATCCTACACTGTATCCTGATATTTGAAGCAATAGAAGAACAAGGCAGCTGCGATTGTCAGCTTCCGAGGTTTTGTGCCGGCGATCTAGATTGATCAAGGGCTTTCCTCGTACATCACGTGTCAACCTTTACTTTTTTGCTCATTGTTTGATCATAGATACAGCTCTATATCCTGAGCCGTATCCTGAAACTGTTTTTGTAATTAACTTGGTTAACATATTTTTCACACATATTTCTAGCACACTACCTCACTTAACTAATTTGATCACTTAATTACTTCGGTAATTTTTGACCAAAACAGTATTGTATAAGGACATAGATTTCCAAGGTTACCATGACTACATCCAATACTTATATTTATATGTTTGAAGCAGTTAGGTCTTATGAAACATGTGAAACTTCAACAATTTCTTAAGCATAATTATCGATGAATATACAAATTACATGTCTTAAAAATAAATTCTTATTTCATGTATTTCCATTAGAGATGCACAAAAAAAACCCGAATTTGGACTGACGCGGAACCGGTTGCTACCATCTGGAATGAATGAAGAAGGAGAAGGGATAAAGCTTACCGGGAAAACCTTCGAACCGTGGCTGCCGGACTCCGCCGTTCGCCGCCGCCGCTCACCGGTCAACCACCTCCACTGCCTTGTTGCTCTCTTCCTTTCTCAGCCGATCTTTCTCTCCCTCTCTCTCTCTTCCTTTCTCAGCCGATCTTTCTATCCGCCTCTCTCTCTGCTGATCAGGTATGTGTGTGGTATTGGTACAGGGGAAGAAGGTTAGGGGTGGGTGTGTGGTCGGAAAGAAGGAGAAAAGAACAGACCGGAGCCACCACTGAATCGTGACAAAGATGATGAAAGGTGACGATCGATGAACACCTTCATCATCGGTCACCAGATCCTGATCCTTCACGCCCTCTCTCTCCGCGGTGGTTTTCTGAAGTGTGTGTAGATAATGAAGGGTGAGGCGGTGTAAAAGGTGAGGAAAAGACAAAGGTCCACCGACCTTTGTCTTTAAGATTATATAAATTGTGCTTAATCGCTTCATAAGTAAAAAAACTTATAAAGAAAAGATTGCTAGGGTTTTAATATTCTTGTTGTTTGTATGTTTAAATGATAATTTACACAAACTTATACTTATATTTGGTGAATTATATATTTGAAATGAAATGTCTCAATCATAGATTATTGACTTGTAAACAATCATACATGTTATATCATCATCTGTTCACGTATCGTTTAATTTTACTTATATGCTGTTGTGTTTTAGGATATCGACTCAAATCAAATCGAGAAAACGACGATTGTATTAGAACATTGATGTTACAACACGGAGTTGAGATAGTGGTGTGGTGAATATGCTAATTGCTAAGACTGTGTGTTATGGTTCCACAACCTTAGGTGACCCACTTTTGCAGGTTCTTGGGCGTTAAACACCATGCAGGAGGAGGCATGAAGAGTTGGACGTGAGTCTGGTAACGCCTGAATGGGCGATGGGGGCATGTGTGAAGGGAGTGTGACGGTGTTTAGTTGACATGACTCCAAAATGGTGGTTTACAGTTTCAATTCCTTTGTGTTTATCCACAACACTCCGCCTAAATAGGCGTCCCTTTTATGTTTTTGTGTGTTGAGAAAGTGAGGATGTTTGCATTTGTTTATGTAAATGTCATAGCTTAAAATGCTAACAGTATTATAATAATTTTAAATCATATTCACATTAGGCTTATTATTATCATTGTATATATATATCTTAAAACAAAAGGTGGCATACGCCATCGACCAAAATCCAAAACAGCTCCTCAAGTTTCCAGCTTGACAAAAACAACTAAACAAAAAGACAACAAACTCTAAATTTTTAGAACTTGGTGAAGCCAACCCCTAAACTATCAAAATTGACATTTACACTCTCTACACTTTCTAAAAATTTTATCAAATGTCATTTTCACCCTATTGAGTTCTAACTTTTCAAATTTATCTCCCCTATTTTCATTCTTTAGTTTGAAAGAAAAAAAAACTTTATCTGACGTGATTATTTTTATGTACGCGTTGATGTAAATTCGTATTTTCACGTAAATTTTTTCTTAAAAGTTAAAACAAAAAATGGCCTATGCCACCGACCAAAATACAAAACAACCCTTCAAGTTTCCAGCTTGACAAAAATAGGCCAGACAAAAAGACAAAACAACCCCTAAAGTTTAGAACGTGACAAAAACAATCCCTAAACTTTTGAAATTGACATTTACATCCCTTACACTTTCCAACTTCATAAAATGTCATTTTCATCCCACTTGAGTTATAACTTTTCAAAAGTACCCAGTATTTTCATTCTTTGGCTTTAAAAAAATAATTCTCACTTCATTATTTTATGTACGTGTCGGTATAAATTCACGTTTTGACGTAATTTTTTTAGAAACGACTAGGGTCAAATGTAACACGTTTTCATACTTATTTTAAAGTACATTTTCAGTTGATCTATATTTTCACATTTCAATGTATGTGTCGGTATAAATTCACGCTTCAACGCTTGTTTTTTTGTATGTTTTTTATTTGTCTACGTTTTGATATAAATAGTGCTCGAAAACGAGTCGGGTCAAATATAATGCATTTTCAGCCTACAGTATAAATTCGATTTATTGTACGTCTTGACGCCGCTAAGTCTTGATGCAAAGGTAAGGGTGGTGTAGTGGTTAGGTGGAACGCTCTCTAAACGAACCAACTTGAGTTCGATTCTGTTTCTTTTGTAACCACAATACTTTAGATAGGATATGTCGAAACACACGTTTTCATATAGTTAACGAATCACATAACGTGTCGCAAGATATATACACCCAGGCGTTGCCGCCCGCAACGTGAAACCTATGGCAACAATCTAGCATATACTAAAAGAAAATGTTAGTGTTGTAGTGCAAATAAAAACGCATAAGGTACAAGCACAAGGTCACCACCACCACCACCACTGCAACCTCCTTTGCCAGTTCTCACGGGGGTGATTGCAGCGACGGTTCTTTAGTCGAATTTCCTCATACGTTCCCGATGTAGGCCATGCAACAACCCTCGAGCCGTCGCCGCATCATTACCAACTCGCGAAAGATGATCTTCTTGGCCACGACTTAAAGAGACAAGGACAAGGTGAGTGAATGATAGATCGGACATTGCATGTCACGATCATTAACAAATATGACGCGACATTTTTCCAGCGAGGATGGCACAAAAATGGATATACAACGGATGGTGGAAGTTTCCGGCAACAGATTGGTGATGATTTCAGAATAACAATCGCGCGACGAGCAGCGATGACAACAAAGGGTGGAATGACCATCGTAAGTGGTGACGACGTGAAGGGAAAAAGATATACCGGTGGTGCTGTAGTGTTTGGTGCTGTAGTGGTTGTGCGCAACAATGACTCAATAGGCTTCTAAATGTTTAGACCATCTGCTATGGTTTCACTAGGGGTGTTCATCGAATCGAATAACGAATTTTCGAATTATTCGAATCGAATTGTTCGAATAATTTTTATTTTTCCTTGAATTCGTATTCGATTCGAATTCGATTAAAACCTATCGAATTCGAATCGAATTCGTATTCGAATAAAAAAACCCAATTCGTATTCGATTCGTATTCGATTAAAGTTTCGAATTCGAATCGAATTCGAATAAATTCGATTTAATTCAAATTCTTTAAAACATGTAAAAAAACTATCAAAATGAAACATAATTTTTAAAGCAGCCATAAAGCACGATATCACATTAAAAAGTTTCAAATAAAGTACCACAACTCTAAAATTCAAAATAAGAAGTCGGGAATAATCACTCCACATTAGAAGTTAATATTTTTATGGTTAGAAATCTATTGATAGATACTTAGGTTTTACTTATGGGTCATGTAGTGGGTTTGGTAATGGGTAATTTTAATACTTAGAAAAAATTTTGAAAGTAATTTATAGTATATCTTAATAAAAGTTATATATGTATTATATATAAAAATAATAAATAAAAATGTATAATTTTTATTCGAATTTCGAATCGAATCGAATTTGAAATTATATATTCGTATTCGATTCGTATTCGATTTACTTGAATCGAATTCGAATTCTTATAATCGAAACGAATTCTTGATAATCGAATCGAATTTAAACGAATTTCGAATTTTTCGAATTCGAAACGAATCCTGAACACCCCTAGGTTTCACGACCTTTCACTCCACGTCACTACCACATCATAAAGTAACTTTCACCTCACCACACCATTTTCCTTCAATTTTTTCACTAACCCCTACAATGGTTTCACCTCCTTTCACGTCTTATTAAAATAATATTAAAATCTAAAAAACCTGATTAGTTGATGGGCATGGCCCCACCAAGTCCCTTTTCCTTCACGTCGTGATCTCTTCCAAGTCTTCCCCTCTCACGCCACCAACCCTGCCCCTTTCTCCGGTGTTTAGTGCCGCCTCATGCCGGGCGACATGCCACCTGGCTCGGGCGTGAGGCGAATAGTCTTATGTGTGAGGCGGTAGCGGTCTTTACGTAAGCTGCAACAAGTGTTGGTATGTTATGAACCAAACTGATCCCTTCCAAACTACATATGTACCACGTGGGTTACGATCAATGTTCGGTACTGACACTAATACGAATTACCACATGCGTGGCGCGGGCTAATCCACTACTAACAAAATAATATATTATCATGCTTGTGGATACAACAAGTGTTGGTATGTTATGAACCAAACTGATCCCTTCCAAACTACATATGTACCACGTGGGTTACGATCAATGTTCGGTACTGACACTAATACGAATTACCACATGCGTGGCGCGGGCTAATCCACTACTAACAAAATAATATATTATCATGCTTGTGGATGGTTCAAATAAGAAGAATTTTTTTGTAAGAAGAAAAAAGAAGAACTTTCAACCAATAAGAATGTTTCATTTTACTTCATTTAATATTTGAATTTAATTTTAACATAAGGGTATTGTTAGGGGAGGATTTTCCAATGATCAGTGATCCTCATTTACTGTTGGGTTTAGTGATCCTCAATTCTGTCTGAATTAATGATCCTCAGAAAGTATTGTAGGATCTGGATCATGATTCATCATAAGGATCCTTATACTAACGATTGTCTACTTTGAATATGAAGTTGTTTTGCAGGAGTACGAGCTTGGACTTGGTCTTGGCGATATTCCTGGAGCATATTCCATACTTATTCCGCACGTGCTTAACTAAAGTGGACGTTATGGAGTTCGTGGAGGACTTGCACAAAATGCGGAAAGTTTGTTAGCTTAGATATTTTCCATTTTTAAAGGGGATAGCGAGCTAAATAGAAACACTTGGCTATTTTTAGCTTAACACACACACTCGCAACTGCTCTCACCAGCTCTTGATAATTCACTTGGCGATTACACACTTTTTTGCACATTACACTATAGTGATCCTTGTAATTAGCTCGCTATCATCCGAAGTTGTAATACATTTCTTGTTTAATCTGAGTTGGTGATCGGTAGTTTCCATCACCCGAGGTTTTTTATGCCGGAGATCATTCATTGATCAAGGGCTTTTTCCTCGTATAAATCTTTGTGTCGCTTATTCATTTGATTTCTGAGTGATCCTTAGTGTTGTTCATTGATTCAAGCATCACACCTCACAACAGAAAGTTTGGTTGCATTATCATTGCTTGATTTTTGACCAAAACAGTTTGGCGCCCACCGTGGGGCAATTGGTGCTTCATTCCTAAGAAGATTCATATTTTTGTGGTCATTTTAGTTCGTTACAACCAAGCAGATGGCTTCCTCAACGAAGAACACTTCAAGTTCAATGCCATCATTCAGTTCTTCACAAGGCGTTCCTCCTTTACCTCCACCACCTTCTGGATCCCAGAAGAATGCTGATAACGCTGTTACAACACGGAGTTGATATAGTGGTGTGGTGAATATGCTAATTGCTAAGACTGTGTGTTATGGTTTCACAACCTTAGGTGACCCACTTTTGCAGGTTCTTGGGCGTTAAACACCATGCAGGAGGAGGCATGAATAGTTGGACGTGAGTCTGGTAACGCCTGAATGGGCGATGGGGGCATGTGTGAAGGGAGTGTGACGGTGTTTAGTTGACATGACTCCAAAATGGTGGTTTACAGTTTCAATTCCTTTGTGTTTATCCACAACACTCCGCCTAAATAGGCGTCCCTTTTATGTTTTTGTGTGTTGAGAAAGTGAGGATGTTTGCATTTGTTTATGTAAATGTCATAGCTTAAAATGCTAACAGTATTATAATAATTTTAAATCATATTCACATTAGGCTTATTATTATCATTGTATATATATATCTTAAAACAAAAGGTGGCATACGCCATCGACCAAAATCCAAAACAGCTCCTCAAGTTTCCAGCTTGACAAAAACAACTAAACAAAAAGACAACAAACTCTAAATTTTTAGAACTTGGTGAAACCAACCCCTAAACTATCAAAATTGACATTTACACTCTCTACACTTTCTAAAAATTTTATCAAATGTCATTTTCACCCTATTGAGTTCTAACTTTTCAAATTTACCTCCCCCATTTTCATTCTTTAGTTTGAAAGAAAAAAAACTTTATCTGACGTGATTATTTTTATGTACGCGTTGATGTAAATTCGTATTTTCACGTAAATTTTTTCTTAAAAGTTAAAACAAAAGGTGGCCTATGCCACCGACCAAAATACAAAACAACCCTTCAAGTTTCCAGCTTGACAAAAATAGGCCAGACAAAAAGACAAAACAACCCCTAAAGTTTAGAACGTGACAAAAACAATCCCTAAACTTTTGAAATTGACATTTACATCCCTTACACTTTCCAAAAACTTCATAAAATGTCATTTTCATCCCACTTGAGTTATAACTTTTCAAAAGTACCCAGTATTTTCATTCTTTGGCTTTAAAAAAATAATTCTCACTTCATTATTTTATGTACGTGTCGGTATAAATTCACGTTTTGACGTAATTTTTTTAGAAACGACTAGGGTCAAATGTAACACGTTTTCATACTTATTTTAAAGTACATTTTCAGTTGATCTATATTTTCACATTTCAATGTATGTGTCGGTATAAATTCACGCTTCAACGCTTGTTTTTTTGTATGTTTTTTATTTGTCTACGTTTTGATATAAATAGTGCTCGAAAACGAGTCGGGTCAAATATAATGCATTTTCAGCCTACAGTATAAATTCGATTTATTGTACGTCTTGACGCCGCTAAGTCTTGATGCAAAGGTAAGGGTGGTGTAGTGGTTAGGTGGAACGCTCTCTAAACGAACCAACTCGAGTTCGATTCTGTTTCTTTTGTAACCACAATACTTTAGATAGGATATGTCGAAACACACGTTTTCATATAGTTAACGAATCACATAACGTGTCGCAAGATATATACACCCAGGCGTTGCCGCCCGCAACGTGAAACCTATGGCAACAATCTAGCATATACTAAAAGAAAATGTTAGTGTTGTAGTGCAAATAAAAACGCATAAGGTATAAGCACAAGGTCACCACCACCACCACCACTGCAACCTCCTTTGCCAGTTCTCACGGGGGCGATTGCAGCGACGGTTCTTTAGTTGAATTTCCTCATACGTTCCCGATGTAGGCCATGCAACAACCCTCGAGCCGTCGCCGCATCATTACCAACTCGCGAAAGATGATCTTCTTGGCCACGACTTAAAGAGACAAGGACAAGGTGAGTGAATGATAGATCGGACATTGCATGTGACGATCATTAACAAATATGACGCGACATTTTTCCAGCGAGGATGGCACAAAAATGGATATACAACGGATGGTGGAAGTTTCCGGCAACAGATTGGTGATGATTTCAGAATAACAATCTCGACGAGCAGCGATGACAACAAAGGGTGGAATGACCATCGTAGGTGGTGACGACGTGAAGGGAAAAAGATATACCGGTGGTGCTGTAGTGTTTGGTGCTGTAGTGGTTGTGCGCAACAATGACTCAATAGGCTTCTAAATGTTTAGACCATCTGCTATGGTTTCACGACCTTTCACTCCACGTCACTACCACATCATAAAGTAACTTTGACCTCACCACACCATTTTCCTTCAATTTTTTCACTAACCCCTACAATGGTTTCACCTCCTTTCACGTCTTATTAAAATAATATTAAAATCTAAAAAAAACCTGATTAGTTGATGGGCATGGCCCCACCAAGTCCCTTTTCCTTCACGTCGTGATCTCTTCCAAGTCTTCCCCTCTCACGCCACCAACCCTGCCCCTTTCTCCTGTGTTTAGTGCGGCCTCATGCCGGGCGACATGCCACCTGGCTCGGGCGTGAGGCGAATAGTCTTATGTGTGAGGCGGTAGCGGTCTTTACGTAAGCTACAACAAGTGTTGGTATGTTATGAACCAAACCGATCCCTTCCAAACTACATATGTACCACGTGGGTTACGATCAATGTTCGGTACTGACACTAATACGAATTACCACATGCGTGGCGCGGGCTAATCCACTACTAACAAAATAATATATTATCATGCTTGTGGATGGTTCATATAAGAAGAAATTTTTTGTAAGAAGAAAAAAGAAGAACTTTCAACCAATAAGAATGTTTCATTTTACTTCATTTAATATTTGAATTTAATTTTAACATAAGGGTATTGTTAGGGGAGGATTTTCCAATGATCAGTGATCCTCATTTACTGTTGGGTTTAGTGATCCTCAATTCTGTCTGAATTAATGATCCTCAGAAAGTATTGTAGGATCTGGATCATGGATCATCATAAGGATCCTTATACTAACGATTGTCTACTTTGAATATGAAGTTGTTTTGCAGGAGTACGAGCTTGGACTTGGTCTTGGCGATATTCCTGGAGCATATTCCATACTTATTCCGCACGTGCTTAACTAAAGTGGACGTTATGGAGTTCGTGGAGGACTTGCACAAAATGCGGAAAGTTTGTTAGCTTAGATATTTTCCATTTTTAAAGGGGATAGCAAGCTAAATAGAAACACTTGGCTATTTTTAGCTTAACACACACACTCGCAACTGCTCTCACCAGCTCTTGACAATTCATGTCATGGCCCCCGACCCGGTTTAACCCGTTTCAGGAGCCGCGGAACAGAAATCCCGTGGTATTTATTTAATTGAGTTTAACAGCGGAAGTTTATCATCAGGATCTTTTTAAAGCTAAAATTTTCCCGATTATTTTATTTCACAACTCGGGATAAAACCCCGGTAATTTACAATTATATGATTTCACGGAGTAATCTTTATTTTACAAAACATATTTCTTTATTTTATAATGAGCCACTTTCTTAAGCTTGCAGTGCTCCACAGCACCTTTCCTGAATCACAACAGATCACCTGAAACATGTTTGAAAAAGGTTTTGTCAGCGGAAAATACTGGTGAATCATTCTATTTACTAAAACGACCTGTTTGTTATAATTTAAAGTATTAAGGGTGATTACATTGTTTCTATATCAACCAACTACCCACAGTATTTGTCACTCGACTTGTTTCTGTGACTGTGGTCAGATCACCCATTGGCTAACTCGTTGTCCAATGGTGACGGGAACAAGTAATGTATACAATACAGCACATACCGGCTGTAATTTGGTGATTACAAAGACTTAATCCCTGTAATTATAACTTTGAAAATAAACATGCTTTTGAAAGTAATTTGATAAAAAGAGAATGACTCACATTGCAGATTTAATTGAGCAGAGACTAGCCTACTGATTAGCCTTTTAACCTAAATTTAATAACAGGCACACAATTCGGTTAGTAACTTAATACAGCATTTACGATAACTCACGAGATTAAAACCTTCACAACGAATGACAAAGTGCGATACTTAAACATCCATTGAATTAACGACGAATGACAAAGCATAAACCCTAATGTGGGCAGCACTTAAACATCCATTGGATAGTTTAATCGATCGGACATAGAATCGTATCAGCGATCGAGTTATTACCCTGTTTGCGGCAGCGATTCGTGAATCGTGTGTGTGTTTTGATAGTAAACAGAGCGTAACTCAGTGTATATTTCGAAGTTTTACGTCGTTCAAGTGCCAAAATTCGATTGCCAATGCCTGCTATTTATAGTAAAATTTGACCCTTGCTTACGGACCGTAAGCCTCATCCCTTACGGTCCGTAAGGGACACCTTTTCACTATAGGGTAGCCACGTCCTTGACTAGCCTAGCTGAGTTGGTTTTACGTGAAATTTCAATTTCGACAACAAACTGTCGAGATAATACTAACTAGGGTTTACCCCCCCTGAGTTTTAGGGGCCCTGATCCTGATTCTGAACATTCTGAAAATTTTAGGGTTTATACAGAATCACTTGGGTGTCTCAATTAGGGTTTCATATTGGACAAATTAATTTAATAAATATGACTTTTGATGAGAGTTGTTACATTCTCCCCACCTTAATAAAAATCTCGTCCTCGAGATTTACTGGAATAAGTAGGGATACTTTTTCTTCATCTCAGATTCCAGCTCCCAAGTGTATTCAGCTCCTCTCTTTGAATCCCATTTTACTTTAACTAGCACTAGTCGTTTGTGCTTGAGAAACTTCACTTTTCTATCTTCTATCTGAAGAGGTTTCTCAACAAATTTTAACTTTTCGTTTACCTCTATATCTTGGAGAGGTATTACCAAAGATTCGTCTGATAGACATTTCTTGAGATTGGATACATGAAATACATCATGTACTCCAGCTAACTCTTCTGGTAGTTGTAAACGATAAGCAACTGGTCCAATATGTTGAATCACTGGAAATGGTCCTACGTATCTGGGACTTAGTTTTCCTTTCTTACCGAATCTAACAACTCTTTTCCAAGGAGAAACTTTCAACAGTACTCTTTCTCCAACTTGGAACTCTAATGGCTTACGTCGATTGTCGGCATAGCTCTTTTGACGATCTCGAGCTGTCTTCAATCTTTCCTTGATTTGTGTAATTTTGTCAGTCGTCTCTTGCACTATTTCAGGACCTGATAATTGACTTTCTCCTATTTCTGCCCAACAAACTGGAGTTCTGCATTTTCTTCCATACAATGCTTCGAATGGGGCAGTTTCAATACTTGAATGATAACTATTGTTATAGGAGAATTCAATCAGAGGTAAGTGGTCGTCCCAATTTCCACCAAAATCTATCACACATGCTCGGAGCATGTCTTCTAGAGTTTGGATCGTCCTTTCACTTTACCCGTCTGTTTGAGGATGATATGCAGTGCTTAAGTTTAGTCGAGTTCCCATTGCTTTCTGGAAACTTGTCCAAAAATGAGAAGTGAACCGACTATCCCTATCTGATACAATGGAGAGTGGAACTCCATGTAAGGATACTACTTCGTCTACGTACAATTTGGCTAACCTTTCCATATTAAAGGTTTCCTTCATGGGTAGAAAATGAGCTGATTTTGTTAATCGATCCACAATTACCCAAATCGCGTCATTACCTTTTCTGGTTTTGGGTAACTTAGTAACAAAATCCATTGTTATAAGTTCCCATTTCCATATTGGCATCTCTAATTGTTGTAGTAGACCTGAAGGTTTCTGATGTTCTGCCTTAACTTGTGAACAAGTAAGGAACTTAGAAACATATCTAGCTATATCCTTTTTCATGCCTATCCACCAGAAATTAGTTTTTAAATCTTGGTACATCTTATTATTTCCAGGGTGTATGGTATACCTAGATTTATGAGCTTCCTCTAAAATCTTATTTCTTAATTCTCCCTGCTTAGGTACCCAAATCCTTTTCTTATGGAATCTCCAATTTCCATCAGATCCTTGTTCTAAATCTTTTATTCTTCCTTTCATTCCTTCAGCATCATCCTTGATTGCTGTTTCTTGAAAATGCTTCAGTTGTTCCATTAAATCTAACTGTAGATTTAATCTAAGAGCATGAACCCGTCGTTGTTTCTCATGATACTTACGACTTAAGGCATCTGCAACTACATTTGCCTTTCCTTCGTGATACTGAATATCACAGTCATAATCACTTAAAATTTCCATCCACCTCCTTTGCCTCGTGTTTAACTCTTTTTGCCCAAATATATATCTTAAACTCTTATGATCTGTATAGACAGTAAACTTACTTCCATACAGATAATGTCTCCAAATCTTAAGGGCAAAAATTACGGCTCCTAATTCTAAATCATGAGTCTTATAATTTTCTTCGTGCTTTTTCAATTGCCTTGAAGCATACGCAATTACCTTCTTGCGTTGCATTAGCACACATCCAAATCCTAGTTTTGAAGCATCACAATATACTTCAAAATCTTCAGTCCCTTCTGGTAAAGCTAGGATTGGAGCATTTGTTAATTTTTGTTTTAAGATTCTAAAGGCTTCTTCTTGTTTAGGTCCCCATTCAAACTTAACGGCTTTACAGGTTAGCTTAGTTAATGGTACAGCTATTTTGGAAAAATCCTTAATAAACCGTCTATAATATCCAGCTAAACCTATAAAACTTCTATTTTCCATTGCGGTTTGCGGAACCTTCCAATTGGTAATAGCCTTGATCTTAGCAGGGTCTACATGAATCCCTTCTTGATTCACCATGTGTCCTAAAAATTGCACTTCTTGTAGCCAAAATTCACACTTCGAGAATTTGGCGTAAAGCTTTTCTTTTCTTAACAAGGTTAAAAGTGCATGTAAGTGCTCACAATGTTCTGTCTGACTTTTGGAATAAATAAGTATATCGTCTATAAAAACAATTACAAATTTATCCAAATACGGTTTACAGATTCTATTCATCATGTCCATGAATGCGGCAGGAGCATTCGTTAACCCAAAGGGCATGACTGTAAACTCGTAATGACCATACCTAGTCCTGAAAGCAGTTTTAGGTATGTCTTCCTCTTGTACTTTCAATTGATGATATCCGGAACGTAAGTCGATTTTAGAAAAATATCTAGCTCCTTGAAGTTGATCGAATATATCATCAATCCTAGGTAATGGGTATCGATTCTTAATTGTAACCTTATTCAATTCTCTATAATCAATACACATTCTCATTGAACCATCATTTTTCTTTACAAACAACACTGGCGCTCCCCAAGGGGATGAGCTAGGTTGTATGAATCCTTTACTTAGTAATTCATCTAATTGCGTTTTCAGTTCTAACATCTCGGTAGGAGCTAACCGATAAGGTGCCTTGGCTATCAGTGTAGTTCCAGGAATTAGATGAATCCAAAATTCTACTTCCCTATCTGGTGGTAATCCTGGTAATTCTTCTGGGAATATATCTGGGTATTCTGAGACTACAAGAATTTCCTTAAGTTCTTTACCTTTAGTATTAATGATTACTGAAATCATATATACTATTCCTTGTTTTCGTTCATAACTAGCAACTTTCATTACTGATATGAACTTCATGGGTTTACGTGGTTTATCACCTGTAATTGTGATTATTTCTCCCGTAGGTGCCTGAATTTCTACAGAATTTTTATCACAAAGGATTCGAGCATGGTTGGCTACTAACCAATCCATTCCTAACACAACATCAAATTCAGCTAATTTCATAGGTAACAGGTTTGCAGAGAATTTATGACCTGAAAGTTCTATTTCTACTTTTTGCAAAACCTGATCTATTTTAACTGAATTCCCATCTGCAGTTTCGACTGTAAAAATCTGCCTAATTTGGGTAAAAGGTAAGTTAAGAGCTTGGCAGAATAAAGTATTTATAAAACTTTGGTTTGCACCAGAGTCAAATAATACTTTTGCATATACGTTGTGAACTAGGAACGTACCAGCTATCACATCTGGAATCATCTCGGCTTCTTGAGTGGTTAACTGGAAAGCACGAACATTCTTCTTAGTAGCTCCGTCGGTCGCCTTGGTTTTGTTATCTGCTGGTTTGGCCAATTTAGGACATTCTGGCTTAAAATGTCATGTTTCTCCACAGTTATAGCAGATTCTTGTTTTCTTCCTACAGTCTTCTTCACGATGTCCTATGGCTTTGCAAAAGTTGCAGATTACATTACATCTTCCATAATGTTTCTTTCTAGAATTTCTACAAAATGGCAAAGTTGAAGATTGCCTTGTTCCTCTTCTTTTGAAGTTGCTATTATTACCCACACGAAATCCTTGGGTAATTTTCTGAGCCAGTTCCTTTTTCCTGTTTTCATCTCTTGTGCGTACCAGTTTGTCAGTGAGGGTATTAGCTAATTCTACCGCATCGTCAATAGTGCGAGGTCTCGCAGCTTTAACGATATTACGGATTTCACTAATTAATCCCCAAATATAGCGAGAAATGAGTACCGGTTCTGGCGAAGCCAGCGTTGGCACCACCCTAGCATATTCGAAGAATGTCGAAGTATATCCTCGATAATCCACATTCACCATCCGGTGGGTCAGGAACTTATTTGCCATTTGATCTTTTTCATACTCGGGATAGAATTTTCTTTCTACAAGATTCTTAAATTCCTCCCATTTCATGGCATATGCCTCAATCCTTCTTTTAGCTTGTAACACAGTGTTCCACCATTCTAGCGCCCCTTCTTTAAAAAGATTTGACGCATACATAACTTGATCTTCCTCAGCACATTTACTTATGGTAATCACTGCCTCAGTTTTCTCTAACCAACGCAGTGCTGCAATAGCCCCTTCGTTACCTGCAAACTCAGCTGGTTTACAGGCAAGGAATTCTTTGTAAGTGCAACCAGGCGTTGCAGCTTTCATTTTCTTGAAAATTGGGGCTTGCAGATCATTATTATTATTAACATGATTTCCGCCTCCGTTTATACTATTACTTAAGTTGTCGCCTTGTGTACGTTTACTAGGAATGATTGATTGAGGTTTAACAGGTTTCTGAACAGCAGCAACGATTGCTGGAATAGCATTGGCTATTCCTTGTGCAACGATATCCTCTATATCTTGCCTATTTAACAATTGTTCTTCCTGATTTTGCTCAGATTGATTTACTTCATTTACTGGTTCATTACCAATGTTTGCCATCTGATAATTAATTTATAAATAAATAATTAGTATAAAAGAAGTAATCCAATGTCACAATTAATTGCACATAATCACGTAAACAAATATACAAACAAAATTGTAAATTTTCTAAAATTTCATTTATTTTATAGATTATATTATGCTTCTATATACAACCGTTTTATTGTTTATTTTACACAAATTGACTTTCACTAATATTTACTGTTATTATACAAACACAGACTCACTACCCACTTCTCTCTCGTCACTTGCATCTTTAATAACGGTGTTCCCTCTCATCATATTTCCATGAAATTGGTCCTCCTATCTCTCGGATCCTATTCCCAGCATCCATTAGCTCTTCGCCAAAATGGCGGAGTTCAGCCATATTCTCAGTACTCATTGGTGGATTTGGTAGAGGTTCTGGATCAAACTGGGGAACAAAGGAATAAGGACTGTTGATAATGTTTTGGAATTGCCAATCATTGGTCCACCACTCGTCCATTCCTAAAGATTGGGTGTGAATGATTGGTTCTGGGATTGCTGGTTCTAAGTTCATTGGAATTTGGGTTTCAATAGGATGAGTAACAACATTTTCATTGACTGGATTAATATTATCACATCTTGCTAATATAAAATCTAGCTCTTCCTGCAATGTCATTTCTTGGGTTTGCTTAGAGCTTTCTCCAAATTCCATCTGGGTTTGTTAGAACCTTTTCCAACCTCCATTTCTATTTGCTTAGAATATTCCTCAAACTGTATTCCCATTTGTCTAGAATCTTCCCCGGCTTCCATCTCTAATTCCTGCTGTCTAGAACTTTCCCCCATTTCAATTTCTTTTCCTTTTTCTAAGGGATTGTTTATTTTAGAATTCTTTCTAGTGGCGGGTTTCTTTCTACGCACACGCCTCCATCCTACCAATTTTCTTCTCTTTTTAGGTTTAGGTTTTTCCAGAGGTGGAGCATTGAATTCTATAGGTTGTTCCACATCAGGAAAGTATCCAGTAAACTCTTTAGAAACTTCTATGTTTACAGGGTAAAGGTTGAGATTCTCTAGGGCTCCAGATAACTCATTCATGCTGTTTAACATATATGTAAAAATAATAAGTTAAAATTTTATAACAACTTTCCAAAATAACCTTCACATATTATTGCATACCATATAACTACAAAACAACTAAAATTTAAAACACACTATGTTTTACTGTAAATTTATTTATTTACTGGATGGATTTTCTAGCTTGTTGGTGATATGGTTTGCTAACAAGTTATTTAAAGATCTGCATTTACTGCTACTGTAGCTAACATATAAAGATTTTCCCATTTTTCGTCTAACTTGTCTTCCCAAGGTGATTTACTGGTTAATTCCTGGGTTTCCTGTTTAACTTTCTTTTCTCGGGATTTCCTTAATTTCTCCTGACTTTTTCTAATAATCAAACTTCTTTTATCAGGAGAAAGTGGTTCCTCGTATTGGGCTTTTCGAACAAATATTCCTTCTTCAAAAGTTTGGGATGAACTTCCCTTTTCATTTGATGACCTATCTAATTTAAGATAGATGTTTGAAGGCTTTTGCTTACCCATACTGTAACTAACAAATAGTCAGTTAATAAACCACATAATCACATAATGGTAATCAGGAAAAAATTAAGTATTTCTAAATACTTAATTAGCTTAACTCAGTGGCTCTGATACCACCTTTTTCTGTCACGGCCCCCGACCCGGTTTAACCCATTTCAGGAGCCGCGGAACAGAAATCCCGTGGTATTTATTTAATTGAGTTTAACAGCGGAAGTTTATCATCAGGATCTTTTTAAAGCTAAAATTTTCCCGATTATTTTATTTCACAACTCGGGATAAAACCCCGGTAATTTACAATTATATGATTTCACGGAGAAATCTTTATTTTACAAAACATATTTCTTTATTTTATAATGAGCCACTTTCTTAAGCTTGCAGTGCTCCACAGCACCTTTCCTGAATCACAACAGATCACCTGAAACATGTTTGAAAAAGGTTTTGTCAGCGGAAAATACTGGTGAATCATTCTATTTACTAAAACGACCTGTTTGTTATAATTTACAGTATTAAGGGTGATTACATTGTTTCTACATCAACCAACTACCCATAGTATTTGTCACTCGACTTGTTTCTGTGACTGTGGTCAGATCACCCATTGGCTAACTCGTTGTCCAATGGTGACGGGAACAAGTAATGTATACAATACCCCACATACCGGCTGTAATTTGGTGATTACAAAGACTTAATCCCTATAATTATAACTTTGAAAATAAACATGCTTTTGAAAGTAATTTGATAAAAAGAGAATGACTCACATTGCAGATTTAATTGAGCAGAGCCTAGCCTACTGATTAGCCTTTTAACCTAAATTTAATAACAGGCACACAATTCGGTTAGTAACTTAATACAGCATTTACGATAACTCACGAGATTAAAACCTTCACAACGAATGACAAAGTGCGATACTTAAACATCCATTGAATTAACGACGAATGACAAAGCATAAACCCTAATGTGGGCAGCACTTAAACATCCATTGGATAGTTTAATCGATCGGACATTGAATCGTATCAGCGATCGAGTTATTACCCTGTTTGCGGCAGCGATTCGTGAATCGTGTGTGTGTTTTGATAGTAAACAGAGCGTAACTCAGTGTATATTTCGAAGTTTTACGTCGTTCAAGTGCCAAAATTCGATTGCCAATGCCTGCTATTTATAGTAAAATTTGACCCTTGCTTACGGACCGTAAGCCTCATCCCTTACGGTCCGTAAGGGACACCTTTTCACTATAGGGTAGCCACGTCCTTGACTAGCCTAGCTGAGTTGGTTTTACGTGAAATTTCAATTTCGACAACAAACTGTCGAGATAATACTAACTAGGGTTTACCCCCCTGAGTTTTAGGGGCCCTGATCCTGATTCTGAAAATTCTGAAAATTTTAGGGTTTATACAGAATCACCTGGGTGTCTCAATTAGGGTTTCATATTGGACAAATTAATTTAATAAATATGACTTTTGATGAGAGTTGTTACAATTCACTTGGCGATTACACACTTTTTTGCACATTACACTATAGTGATCCTTGTAATTAGCTCGCTATCATCCGATGTTGTAATACATTTCTTGTTTAATCTGAGTTGGTGATCGGTAGTTTCCATCACCCGAGGTTTTTTATGCCGGAGATCATTCATTGATCCAGGGCTTTTCCTCGTATAAATCTTTGTGTCGCTTATTCATTTGATTTCTGAGTGATCCTTAGTGTTGTTCATTGATTCAAGCATCACACCTCACAACAGAAAGCTTGGTTGCATTATCATTGCTTGATTTTTGACCAAAACAGTTTGGCGCCCACCGTGGGGCAATTGGTGCTTCATTCCTAAGAAGATTCATATTTTTGTGGTCATTTTAGTTCGTTACAACCAAGCAGATGGCTTCCTCAGCGAAGAACACTTCAAGTTCAATGCCATCATTCAGTTTTTCACAAGGCGTTCCTCCTTTACCTCCACCACCTTCTGGATCCCATAAGAATGCTGATAACATTGCGAAGAGACAAACCCCCATTTTTTCAAAACCACCAACTTCTTCTGTTTCCACTAATCCTACTACTAATGATCTTTTTAATCTGATTTTGCAGATGAGGGATCACATGCAAGAGCAGGACAAAACCAATGAACGGATCCTCTAAGAGATTGGTGATATCAAGAAACAGAATAAATCAGTGGAGAATCACTCTCCTCTGATGCCAAGGTCGCTGAACTTTGACACTCCAGTCATAACTTCCCAGCACTCAGCAGCTCCGGACGTGCAATACTTGGGTGAATTACCAGGAAGACGTTATGGAACAACAACCATGACTCAGGCTCTAGGATCTTACCATCAACCTTCCGGAGCCTCTGTCCAGCATCAGGGATCCTTCGTCAGCTCAGGAGGATATTTGGGAATGCACACAGTCCAAGGATCCTCCCAAGTCCAAGGATCCTCCCTGGTCCAAGGATCCTTCCCGGTCCAAGGATCCTCCCAGGTCCAAGGATCCTTCCCGGTCCAAGGATCCTCCCAGGTCCAAGGATCCTCCCAGGTCCTAGGATCCTCTCTGGTTCCAGGATCCTTTCAGGTTCAAGGATCCTCTCAGCTTCAAGGATCCAACATCTTTCAGGATCAAGGATTCTTAAGAAGTATGCAGCCTCCAAGCTCGGATGTTCATCAAGGAGACTTCATACCAATGCAGACCATTGCCTCCTCTGGTCCTTCAATCATACCAGAGTCCCGTCAATATGGATTCACATCTGGAATTCCAAACATGAACCCTCCGGGAGGTAACACTTTTAATAATTCATATAACACTAACCATGGCTCCATGCAGGATACAGGTATCAATCAGGCTATGGCTCGGGAATTACAGAAGCTTAAGGATATGATATCCAGTGTACCAGGAGTGGTTAAACCCATTCCTGAAATTGCAGAGGGTAGCCATAGGATATCTCGTTTTGCACCACCCTTATGTGATGCTGAGATACCCAAAAGATTCCAGATACCATCCATGAAGCTATATGATGGTTCAACGGATCCAGAGGAGCATGTAGCTCAATACAGGGAGAGGATGGAGATCAATCCAATTCCGGAGAGGTTAAAAGAAGCATGTCTATGCAAGGGGTTTGGATCCACACTTACAGGATCTGCTCTTAAATGGCTGCTAAGTCTTCCCCCTTACTCTATTACTTCATTTGCTAATCTAGTTAATTTGTTTAATAGTCAATTCTCTTGCAGTAGAAAATTTGAACGATTACCTAGTGATCTATATAGGGTAACACAAGGTCAAAATGAATCACTTAGAGATTATATCACTAAGTTTAGTAAAGAATCCTTAGATATTCCTAATTTGGATATTGCTGTTTTGGTCAAAAAATCTGATGAGGATAATTCAAAGATTTTGGCACCAGTGGGGAATGATCCTCTGCCGTTTTCTTTTGTTTCTTGAGATCTCCGATTTCTTTGAGAATCCTTTCATTGGTCTTGTCTTGTTGCTGTATGTGATCCTTCATCTGCAAAATCAAAGTAAACATGTCACTAGTAGTGGGAGTGTAAGAAGCAGAAGAAGTTGGAGGTTTTGAGAAAATGGGAGTTGGTTTCTTCGCAGCATTCTCAGCATTCTTCTGGGACCCAGAAGGTGGTGGAGGCAAAGGGGGAACGCCTTGTGAAGAAGTGAATGAGGGCATCAAATTTGAAGCATTCTTCGCTGAGGAAGCCATTTGCTTGGTTGTAGTGAACTGAAATGAGCACAGAAATACGAATTTTTCTAAGAGTGAAGCACCAATTGCCCCACGGTGGGCGCCAAACTGTTTTGGTCAAAAAATCTGATGAGGATAATGCAACCAAACTCTCTGTTACGGGGTATGATGCTTAAAATGTAGAACAATGACAAGGATCACTTCAATGTAAATTGCACAGATGACACAAGGATTTATACGGGGAAAAAGCCCTTGATCAAGAGTTGATCTCCGGCACAAAAAACCCCGGGTGATGGAAACTACCGATCACCAAGCTCAAATAAATCAATAAATGTTTACAACTTCGGATAGTAACGAGCTAGGTACAAGGATCACTATCGTGAAATGTGTAGAAGTGAGTGAAAACTAATAAGTGTTCGTCGAGAGCTTCAAGAGTGCGATTGTATGGGAGTGTGTGTAGCTGAAAATGGCTAAGTGTTCTAATTCTAGCTCGTCAACCCTTTAAAAATAGAAGTTAGCTACAATAACAAACTATCCGACTTTTGTGCCAAGCTCCCACGTTCTCCACAACGTCCATTTCCAGTCAAACGTGTGCGAAATACCCGTGGAATATTCCATAGTAACGTTGCCAAGACCAAGTCAAGCTTGTTACTCCTGCGAAATAATACGAAACACAAATAAACAATTGTTAGTATGAGGATCCTTAAGGTGATCCATGATCCTGATCCTGAAGCTCTTCTGAGGATCACTATCTGTCACAGAAATAAGGATCATTAATTAGGATAACAAGTAAGGATCACTAATTGTTAGAAAAATCCTCCCCTAACAATTGCCCCCAAAATATAAGGAGTGATATGTTAAATGAGCGAATTATGTTTTCTTGATCTTATCCGCAACTAACTATCGTAAATATAGCCGCTATTGTTGAACTATCCGTTGAAACCATGACGTCACAGAAATGACAACCCTGCACAATCATGATTATAAATAGGAGATAGAGATAGGATCGATTGCATTTAAAATTTCAGAGAGACTCCCTTTATAACTGCATTCCGAAGATAATCAGGTATTCTCTCTTCATCTTCTTCCTTCCCTTGCTCTGTTTTCATTTCTTTCCATCATTCCATCAAAGATGTTGCTCCGAAACTCCCCAGCTAAGGATCACCCGAAAAACAGCCCTCCGAAAAGCCAGGGGATCATCGAAGATTCCATTAAAGAACGCTGCTGTTTCAATGATGCACAGATTGATAGGATCCGCCACTGCTTCCCGGCGAACACCGAGTTTAGACCTTTTGATCCCAATGCCCTGAGTGATCATATCTCCGACAAGTGGGTTGCTTTTCCTGTCACTCCGTTCACCATAGGCTATACATATCCTTTCCCAGCCTTCACCTAATCTTTCTTTTCTCTAACCGGCATCTCTTATATCCAAGCCATGCCGATGATTTGGAGGGTTTTGTATACCCTTGAAAGGATCATCGAGCAGGAAGGGATAGACCTAGGAATGTCAGAGCTGGGAGAGCTGTATGATCTTACTACCTTCGGTTCCCATCGTTATTTGTTTAAACGTAAACCTGGTGAGGAACACCCGATCTTTAAGGCTACCAAAAATGATGCTAACTGGAAGCGGCGTTTCTTTTTCGTCAAGAGAGATTCTATTGAAGATGGAAAGGATCTACCCAAGAAATGGGCTACCCATGGTAGGGTGGAGGATCCTGAGAAGGATCACCAGAAACTTTCCTTTGATGTAAGGATCACTTATATATTTTTGCTTTCTTGTTATGTAGCTATCACCGTCTCACATCTCGGACTGTCTCCTGCTGCTAAAGAGAGACTCATCGCTTTCAAGAAACTTGATCCTGAAACAAGATCTTTCAAGACAACAACCCAAGATTCTCAGGAGGTATCCTCAGGCTCTGTCACGATGTCAAGTAAGTATCTTTGTTTAAAATTTAAATAAATAGTGAAATATAAGTTAAGTGAATATACTTATCTTGTTTTGGTTGTGTAGGTGCTGGAAAATCCACCAAGTCTGCTTCAAAGTTCAATGTCACTGATCTCACCACCGTCAGATCCTCCAAGAGAAAAGCTCCTACCAGTCCGACAGCTTCGGTCCCCAAGGCACCCCTCAAAGGAAAGGGAATCAAGAAGAGAAAGGCCTCTGAAGCTGAGGATCTGCAGGGTCTGCCTCTGATCCGCCACCAATTCCTCGAGTACTTCAATGAGGTAAGGATCACTGTCTCTGCTCGTATATCCTGTTGACATATCCTACCGATATATCCTGCTGATATATCCTGCTGATATATCCTGCTGATTTGAGGATCACTTAGTCCTGACCTTATCTTTTATCCCTTTTGCAGAAATTCTCTGAGATTGAAGATTATGTTGGCCACGTTGAGGATCAGGATAGGAAGATTGCCGACCTCCAGCAGGTTGCATTGCTAAAGGACCTCAAAATTGCTGATCTTCAGAAGGAAGTCCGGGATGCCAAACAGGAGACGGCCAAGGTGCTGGTTAATGTTGACTATGAGAAGCATGAGATCACCGAAGATGCCAAAATCTCTGCCGCCATAGCAATGTATAAGACCAAGCTGCAAATGGCCTTGGAAGCTCAGGATCCTGCTTTTGACAAGAGCACCTGGGATGTTGAAGGCTGGAAGGCAAGGCTGGCTGAACTGGACGATGAAGAGGCTGAGGAGGTTGAAGAGATCCTGATGATCGAGGCTGGAGGCAAGGGTGAAGGTGGTGAAACAAGTGGAGCTGGAGGTGGTAATGCAGCGAAGGTTTAGGCTGCATGATTGGGCGATGATGGAAACTTCTAGACATAGCCGGAGCCCAATTTTTTTAGTTTGATGGTTGTTTTGTTGAACAATTTAATGGTTTGTACTGAACAATAGTTTTTAGGATTAAGGATCATGTATGATCCTTTGGACAATAGGCAGGATTGCAAATGGTGGAGGGATCCTCTGTTTGGGGGATGAAGCCATTGTGATCCTGCCGCCTTTATATTCCTGCACTACTTTTGAACTTATTATCATGGACACCCTTTACCTACCCCAGCGGACGGGCCACGTTTTGCTGGTAGATGCTCGGGGTAGGTAATTTTGACAACCTTTTAAGGGTTAGTCTTTTGTTAATAAATAAAATCTTAACCTTTTGTCGCTTATCTTGTGTTGTTATCCTTTTGTTTCTTTAATTCTCCTTTGTTTTGATGCACATTTATTGAATAAACAATTTTGAATAAGTCATATTGAAAATATTTAGGACATGATCCATGATCAAATATCCTATAGTTAAAGAATCCCAAAAAGCAATATGTTTTAAGGATCACAAGTCTAGTTGTCAAATTTTAAGGGTTATTCAAATAAATAATGAATAGAATTAAAAATAATTAAGGATCATACATGAGGGTCCAAGTTAGGATCCTAACCATAATAAGGATAACTATAAGATAAACCTTAGAGAGAAGTAAGGATCAAGGATCCCTAGTTGCTTATCTTCAAGGACCTAAAATAGATCATAACTTGGGACTAAGCCAATATAAGACAATAGTTAGCAACTGGGGACAAGCCCAAGGATAACTGGGGACAAGCCCAAGGATAACTGGGGACAAGCCCAAGGATAACTGGGGACAAGCCCAAGGATCGTATGTAAACTGGAGTATGGCCCTAACTGGCGACTATCCAAACTTAGTGACATGAAAATGCCAAAACCTTAGCTAACGTGAAAACGTTAGAAACCTTAGGAACGGATGTATGGTACGTCTACCATTATACGTAGGATCCTAGGTATAGCCAGTACAATGGAATTATCAGCCCCTAAAGCGAGTACTGGTCCCACTGCCTTGAACTATACCAGGATCATCATGCGCTACAGGCGGAACTGGGGTCAAGCCCTAATAACTGGGGTTAAACCCAAGGAACGAATTGCTTCTGCAGATAACCAATGTTATGCTAAGGATACCTGAACTTTCAAAACTTAAAATCACGTGAGAGATGGATAAGGGACACATGATCCTTATCCGTATATGAGAAAATAAAGAAATGAAATAGTTTAAGATTAGGATATTACCAAAGTAAGGATCACCGATACTTTAAGGATCCTTCAAGGATACCCCTAACGTGAGGATCATCTGTGCCATGAGGATCCTGCTCACATGAAATATTTCTTCAAGTGGACAGCATTCCAAGCTCTTGGTAGCAAATCACCTTCCATGGTTAGCAATCTATATGCCCCCTTTCCTGCTTCAGCTTCAATCAAATAAGGGCCTTCCCATTTTGGAGCCAATTTTCCATCAGCAGGATTGATGGTATTCTGAAATGCTTTCCTTAATACCATATCTCCAACTTGAAACTTCCTGATCCTGACATTTTTGTTGTAAGCACCAGCCATTCTTTGTTGATAACTGGCCATCCTTATCCTAGCCATATCCCTGATTTCTTCAATAGTATCCAGGTCTTGAGCCAAGTTCTCATCATTTTCCTCAGGATCACGAGTACTTGTTCTAGCAGTTGGAACCACCATTTCTGTTGGGATCACTGATTCTGCCCCAAATACCAAAGAGAATGGCGTTTGACTAGTAGCATTCTTAGGGGTTGTCCTATCAGCCCAAAGCACATAGGGTAGTTCTTCTGCCCATTTCCCTTTCTTGGATCCAAGCTTCTTCTTCAAATTATTGATGATGATCTTGTTGGATGATTCTGCTTGACCATTAGCTTGTGGGTGGACTGGCGTTGATGTTATCATCTTAATCCCCCAACTGTCACAAAAGTTAGTGGTTCTGCCCCCAATAAATTGGGAACCATTATCACATATAATTTCAGAAGGAATTCCAAATCTAGTTATAATATTTCTTTTAATGAAGGATATAACTTCCCTTTCTCTGACTTGGGCAAAAGCTTCAGCCTCTATCCACTTGGAGAAGTAATCAGTCATAGCTAGCATGAATACTTTTCCACCAGGTGCCTTAGGGAGCTTACCAACTATATCCATACCCCATCTCATAAATGGCCAAGAGGAGGATATAGGATGCAAAAATTCAGCTGGTTGATGAAGGATATTGCTGTGTCTCTGACAAGGATCACATCTCTTAGCATACTCCACAGCATCTCTCTTCATGGTTGGCCAGTAGTATCCTGTCCTCAGGATCCTTGAGAATAATGCCCTGCCCCCAGTGTGGTTTCCACAATCTCCTTCATGGAAGTCTTTTAAAACTTCTTGGATTTCAGGATCCTCAATGCATCTCAAGTATGGTCCTGCAAGAGATCGTCTATACAACATATTATTTAAAATTGTGAATTGAGATACCTTAGATTTGAAAGCCCTAGGGTTTTCTCCTGTAGGAATCTCTCCATGTTGTAAGTATCTCATAATTGGTGAGATCCATGATCCTGATCCTGAATGGGATTGAGTATCCTCACTAGGGATAATTGCAGAATTCTTTCCTATCTCCATAGCCACATGATCCTCGATAGCCGGGGCCAGGATATGGATAATAGGGATTTTGATATCCTCCGGGATCTTCAAGGATGATCCTAAGTTAGCCAATGCATCAGCTTCTGTATTTTCTTCCCTCGGTACCTGCGTCAAACTCAAGGAAACAAAAGAGAGTGCCAAATTTTTGACTATCTCTAAATATTTGGTTAGCTTTTCACCTTTAACAGCATAGGATCCATTAAAGTGGTTTGTAATTAACAATGAATCTACATGTACCTCAAGATACCTGATCCCCATATGCTTTGCAATTTGCAAACCAGCAATTAAGGCTTCATATTCAGCCTCATTGTTAGTGGTTTGGAACTCACAAGCTATAGAGTGGGGTATTATGTCCCCCTGTGGCGATTTTAGTAGTATTCCAAGCCCTGTGCCTTTGACATTTGAGGATCCATCAGTATAGAGTATCCAAGGATCCTTGGTCTCCTCTAGCTGCTGGACTTCTAACTCAGCTTCTTTTTGTAAATCACTACTGAAATCAGCCATAAAGTCAGCTAATGCTTGGGATTTGATGGCTGTCCTAGGCTCATATCTTATATCATATGCGCTTAGCTTCACTGCCCACTTAGCCATCCTTCCTGACATCTCTGGTTTCCTGAGGACATTCTTAATTGGAAAATTAGTTTTAACAACAATAACATGAGTTTCAAAATAATGTCTCAACTTTGTAGATGCCATAATTAATGCAAGAATAAGCTTTTCAAGGTGTGAATACCTGGATTCGGCATCAAGTAAACTTTTACTTACATAATAGACAGGATGTTGTGTACCTTCATGATCCTTAACAATGACTGCACTTACTGCTTTTGAGGATACCGCAAGATACAAGGATAGCACGTCGCCTTTTTCTGGTTTCATCAAGGCCGGGGCTGAGGATAGGTAATCTTTGAGAGCTCTTAAGGCATTTTCATGTTTCTCCGTCCACTCAAATTTCTTGTTCTTCCTTAGGATATCATAGAATTCTTTGCACTTCTCTGAGGATTTGGATATGAATCTGTTCAAAGCTGTTATCCTGCCTGTTAGCCTTTGAACATCCTTAGCATTGGCCGGAGATTTGATGTTCACTATAGCTTTGATTTGTTCTGGGCTAGCTTCAATGCCTCTCTTTGTCACCATATATCCTAAGAATTTACCTGCTTTAACACCAAAGTGACATTTTGAAGGATTAAGTTTCATGTTATATTTGTCAAGGATATCGAATGCTTCCTCCAAGTCCCTTAGGTGATCCTCAGCTTTTATGGATTTTACCACCATATCATCTATGTAAACCTCCATAGTTTGTCCAATCTGATCCTTGAACATCATATTCACCAGCCTTTGATATGTTGCACCTGCATTTCTTAGTCCGAACGGCATAGCAATATAGCAGTATATACCAGTTGGAGTCATGAAGGCTGTATCCTCTTGGTCGGATGGTTCCATTTGGATTTGTTGAAATCCAGATGAAGCATCCATAAAAGTTAACAGTTCATGACCCGCAGTTGCATCCACCATGGAGTCAATGTGGGGTAATGGGAAAGGATCCTTGGGACATGCCTTATTTAAATCGGTAAAATCGACACATACCCTCCACTTTCCGTTTTTCTTTTGAACAACAACCACATTGGCCAACCATCTTGGATATTTGACCTCTCTAATCATACCTGCCCGGAGCAACTTCTCTACCTCTTCTTGGATAATGGCATTTCTTTCCGGTGCAAACTTTCTTCTCCTTTGATGGATTGGTTTGAAGGACCTATCAATGCCAAGTTTGTGAGTGATTACATCTTTAGATATACCAGTCATGTCTTCGTGTTTCCATGCAAAGGTAGTCTTTCTCCTTTTGAGGAAGGATATGAGGTCTTCCTTCATACCGCTAAGGATCCCTGATCCGATATAGATTTTGGATTCAGGATCATCAGGATCCATGAGGACTTCTACCACATCCTGCTCTCTTGCCTCCAAGACATCCCTTGGAGGATACTTTGATTGCTATTGCTCCCTTGACTTCGAGGCTGGTTTCATCGATGAAGTATAGCAATTCTTAGCCTCCTGCTGATCACTATCAATCTTCACTATTCCCCAAGGACTAGGGAGCTTCACACATTGATGGTAGGTAGATGGGACTGCCTTCATATCGTGTATCCAGGGCCTGCCAAGGATAACATTACAACAAGATAAACAGTCAATAACACAAAATTTTTTATATGAGTGTAGGCCTTCGATGTATATTGGGAGTTTAATGTCCCCCAGGGTATTCTTAGTTTCGCCACTAAATCCCACGAGCACGGAGGATCTTGGTATGATATCTGATTCAGGGATACCCATCTTCTTTAGAACATCAAGCTGGATAATGTTCACTGAACTTCCTCCGTCTATAAGGATCCTGCGGACAAAATGGTTAGAAATGAAAAGAGTAATAACTAAACCATCGTGATGAGGATCCTGGATATCAACACGATCATCCTCATCGAAGGTTATGACTTTTCCTTCGGAGACACTTGATGTTCGAACGGGTCTTTCTCCATTATCCATTTTAGTTTCCTTTGCATGCCTTTTAGCTGCTGAAAAGGATGTGCCACAAATGTCTGATCCTCCAGAAATAAAGTTTATTACTTGTGCATCTGCTGGAGGGGCTGGAGCCTTCTCAGGGATCCTTTCAGGATCCTGAGTCCTTGACTTTTTTCTTCCCAACAATTCTTTTAGATGCCCCTTGCTCAACAAGTATCCAATTTCCTTTCTTAGTGCAATGCATTCTTCTGTGAGATGCCCAAAATCTTCATGGTATGCACACCACTTTGATTTATCCTTAGTTGCAGCTGGCCTATCATTTTTTCTGGGCCATCTAGCTTTATCACCTAGATTCTGCATCGCAAGGATTAGTTCATTGTTATCAACAGAAAAACAAAATTCAGAAATTGGAGGATAATCCTCATCATCCTCTTCTTGATCAACAGAATGCACGTTCTGGTTATCAGATCTGTTGTAGGATCTGAACTTGTTGTTCCTGAATGAGGATCCTTGCTTATCTTGCTTTGAGGATCCTGCTAACCTCTCCTGGATCCTCTTGTCATCCTCTAGCCGAATGAACCTAAGTGCTCGGGTTCTTACCTCATCTAAGTTCCTGCATGGTGTCATAACAAGATCATCATAGAACGACGAATCCCTAAGCAATCCCATTTTAAAGGCCTCAACAGCCGTGGCTATATCTAAGTTGGGAATGTCTAAGGATTCTTTACTGAATTTGGTAATGTAATCCCTTAATGATTCATTATGACCCTGGGTTATCCTATATAGATCACTAGTTAATCGTTCAAATTTTCTACTACAAGAAAACTGATTATTAAACAGGTTAACTAGATTAGCAAATGAGGTAATAGAGTAGGGGGAAGACTTAGCAGCCATTTGAGAGCTGATCCAGTAAGAGTGGATCCAAATCCCTTGCACAGGCATGCTTCATTTAACCTTTCTGGGATTGGATTGATCTCCATCCTCTCACTGTATTGTGCTATGTGTTCTTCAGGATCCGTCGAACCATCATACAGCTTCATTGTTGGCACATGGAACCTCTTGGGTATCTCAGCATCACAGATTGGTGGTGCAAAACGAGATATCTTGTGGCTCCCATCTGCAATCTCTGGGATAGGTTTGACCACTCCTGGAACACTTGATATCATATCCTTTAGCTTTTGCAATTCTCTGGCCATGGCATGATTGATACCTGGATCCTGCATAAGACCATGGTTAGTAGTATAAGAATTATTAAAAGTGTTACCTCCCATTGGATTCAAATTAGGAAGAATGGATGTTAATCCATATTGTTGGGGCTCTGGAATGATCGAGGGACCAGTAGAAGCATTGGTCTGCATTGGAATAAAATCTCCCTGATGGACATCTGAACTTCCTGTTTGCAAACTCCTCAAGGATCCTGGCATCTGGAAGGATCCCTGAACCTGGGACGATCCTGGAACAAAGGAGGATCCTTGAACCTGGGATGATCCTGGAACAAAGGAGGATCCTTGAACCTGGGATGATCCTGGAACAAAGGAGGATCCTTGAACCTGAGATGATCCTGGAACAAAGGAGGATCCTTGAACCTGGGATGATCCTGGAACAAAGGAGGATCCTTGAACCTGAGATGATCCTGGAACAAAGGAGGATCCTTGAACCTGGAATGATCCTGGAACAAAGGAAGATCCTTGAATCTGCTGCGCTCCTGAATATCCTCCTGAAGTCATGAAGGGTCCCATATGCTGAGGATAGGATCCTGCTGGCTGGAAATATGAACCTGATGCCTGGGTCACTGTTGTTGTTCCGTAGTGCACTCCTTTCGGTCCACCCACATATTGAACATCCGGACCCACTGATGGCTGAGAAGTAATCACCGGAGTATCAAAATTCAAAGATTTTGGCACCAGTGGGGAATGATCCTCTGCCGTTTTCTTTTGTTTCTTGAGATCTCCGATTTCTTTGAGAATCCTTTCATTGGTCTTGTCTTGTTGCTGTATGTGATCCTTCATCTGCAAAATCAAAGTAAACATGTCACTAGTAGTGGGAGTGTAAGAAGCAGAAGAAGTTGGAGGTTTTGAGAAAATGGGAGTTGGTTTCTTCGCAGCATTCTCAGCATTCTTCTGGGACCCAGAAGGTGGTGGAGGCAAAGGGGGAACGCCTTGTGAAGAAGTGAATGAGGGCATCAAATTTGAAGCATTCTTCGCTGAGGAAGCCATTTGCTTGGTTGTAGTGAACTGAAATGAGCACAGAAATACGAATTTTTCTAAGAGTGAAGCACCAATTGCCCCACGGTGGGCGCCAAACTGTTTTGGTCAAAAAATCTGATGAGGATAATGCAACCAAACTCTCTGTTACGGGGTATGATGCTTAAAATGTAGAACAATGACAAGGATCACTTCAATGTAAATTGCACAGATGACACAAGGATTTATACGGGGAAAAAGCCCTTGATCAAGAGTTGATCTCCGGCACAAAAAACCCCGGGTGATGGAAACTACCGATCACCAAGCTCAAATAAATCAATAAATGTTTACAACTTCGGATAGTAACGAGCTAGGTACAAGGATCACTATCGTGAAATGTGTAGAAGTGAGTGAAAACTAATAAGTGTTCGTCGAGAGCTTCAGGAGTGCGATTGTATGGGAGTGTGTGTAGCTGAAAATGGCTAAGTGTTCTAATTCTAGCTCGTCACCCCTTTAAAAATAGAAGTTAGCTACAATAACAAACTATCCGACTTTTGTGCCAAGCTCCCACGTTCTCCACAACGTCCATTTCCAGTCAAACGTGTGCGAAATACCCGTGGAATATTCCATAGTAACGTTGCCAAGACCAAGTCAAGCTTGTTACTCCTGCGAAATAATACGAAACACAAATAAACAATCGTTAGTATGAGGATCCTTAAGGTGATCCATGATCCTGATCCTGAAGCTCTTCTGAGGATCACTATCTGTCACAGAAATAAGGATCATTAATTAGGATACCAAGTAAGGATCACTAATTGTTAGAAAATCCTCCCCTAACAATTGCTACGGCTGTAGAAGCCTTTAAAATGGGATTGCTTAGGGATTCATTGTTCTATGATGATCTTGTTATGACACCATACAGGAATCTTGATGAAGTAAGAACCAGGGCCCTTAGGTTCATCCGCCTAGAAGATGACAAAAGGATCCAGGATAGATTGACAGGATCCTCAAAACAGGAGAAGCAAGGATCCTACTTCAGGAACAACAAATCCAAGTTCTACAACAAATCTGATAACCAGAACGTGCATGCAGTGGAACAAGAAGAGGATGATGAGGATTATCCTCCTATTTCTGAATACTGTTTTTCTGTTGATAACAATGAACTAATCCTTGCAATGCAGAATGTAGGTGAGAAGGCTAGGTGGCCGAGTAAAAGTGATAAACCAGCTGCTACAAAGGATAAGTCCAAGTGGTGTGCATATCATGAGGATTTCGGGCATCTCACTGAAGAGTGTATTGCACTTAGAAAGGAAATTGGTTACTTGTTAAGCAAGGGGCATTTGAAAGAGCTTCTGGGACGAAAGAAGTCAAGGATCCAGGATCCTGAAAGGATCCCGGAAAAGGCTCCTGCTCCTCCAGCAGATGCACAAGTTATAAACTTCATATCCGGCGGATCAGACATTTGTGGTACTTCCTTTTCAGCAGCCAAAAGACATGCCAAGGAAACCAAGATGGATAATGGAGACAGACCCATCCGGACGTCCACTGTCACCAAGGATAAGATCATAACTTTTGATGAGGATGATCGTCTTGATGTTCAGGATCCTCATCATGATGGTCTTGTAATTACATTGTTTATTTCTAACCACTTTGTTCGCAGGATCCTAATCGATGGAGGAAGCTCTGTGAACATCATTCAGCTTGATGTCCTCAAGAAAATGAATATCCCGGAGTCTGATATTGTCCCAAGATCCTCAGTCCTTGTGGGATTTAGTGGGGAAACTAAAAACACATTAGGGGACATCAAACTCCCCATTTATATAAAAGGACTCCATTCTTATCAGAAATTTTGTGTTATAGATTGCTTATCTTGTTGTAATGTTATCCTTGGCAGGCCATGGATACATGATATGAAGGCAGTCCCATCCACCTATCATCAGTGTGTAAAGCTTCCAAGTCTATGGGGAGTGGTGAAAATTGAGAGTGATCAACAAGAGGCTAAGAATTGTTATACATCATCAATGAAGCCAGCCTCAAGACCAATGGAGCAATAGCAATTAAAGTATCCTTCAAGAGATGTCTTGGAGGTAAGAGAGCAGGATGTAAAAGAAATCCTCATGGATCCTCATGATCCTGAATCCAAAATCTTCATAGGATCAGGGATCCTTAGCGACATTGAACAGGAGCTAGTATCCTTCCTTAAAAGAAGGAAAACTACCTTTGCCTGGAAACATGAGGATATGACAGGTATATCTAAAGATAGAGTAGGGTTCGCACGGAAAGTGTGTTTTTCCTAGAAAGTCTAGGAAGCGATCTGGTCCATCCGATTGGTGTGTTTAAGGGTTGAGATTAAATCAATGGCAATCTTGTAATATTTGAGTTTAATTAATTGATTGTTTTAAATGAGTATGGGCAATTTTATCAATGGCCGTGTTTTAAATCAATTAGATAACCGCCCAGTTCCTAAATTCAAGCGATTTTCCCTCTCTCTCTCTCTCCAAACCCATCTTGGAAACCCCAATCCCTACCAAAAATAACTACAATCATGGAAGAAGATAACTTTAGAAACGATGGAGAGCACCGGATCAAATTAAAACACTTCTCCATCTCCACCATCTCCGAGTTCATCATCACCATTCAAATATTGTTCTTATCATCTCCGTTTTCTTGACGATGTGTTTTAACAGCAAGCAAATTAATACAGTTGTGTTTTAGCAGCAAGCAGATTCATACAATTGTGGTTTAGCATCCAGATTCATACATATGTGTTTTAACAGCAAGCAGATTCATACAGTTGTGTTTTAGCATTCAGATTCATACAGATGTGTTTTAACAGCAAACAGATTCATACAGATGTGTTTTAACAGCAAGCAGATTCATACAGATGTGTTTTAACAGCAAGCAGATTCATACAGATGTGTTTTAACAGCAAGCAGATTCATACAGATGTGTTTTAACAGCAAGCAGATTCATACAGTTGTGTTTTAACAGCAAGCAGATTCATACAGATGTGTTTTAACATCCAGATTCATACAGATGTGTTTTAACAGCAAGCAGATTCATACAGATGTGTTTTAATAGCAAGCAGACTCATACAGATGTGTTTTAACATCCAGATTCATACAGATGTGTTTTAACAGCAAGCAGATTCATACAGCTGTGTTTTAGCATTCAGATTCATACAGTTGTGTTTTAACAGCAAACAGATTCATACAGTTGTGTTTTAACAGCAAGCAGATTCATACACTTGTGTTTTAGCATTCAGATTCATACAATTGTGTTTTAACAGCAATCAGATTCATACCCTGTGTTTTACCATCTTTATATTGTGGGATCTATAAAAAAATTGACTTTAGCCATGTAAACTGTTAAAACACAGCACCAAGAACATGCTGATAAATTCCAGTAATCTTCTGAACAATGGAATATGCGATGTAATGTGACATGGAATTTTAGTTAATGAACACATTGACTTCCAGATTTGAATTCGAAAATAATAAAAATTTCGAAAATCATGGAATTTTAGTTAATGAAGATACATTCCAAAAATAAAATTAAAATGTGAAATTACATAATAGCCCTTCTACTTAAAATCACTCAATGACACATGTCCAATTCTTATTCCTTCCTAGACTTTCTAGGAAAAACAGACTTTCCACCCAACTCCTACTCCTAAAGATATAATTACTCATAAACTTGGCATTGACAGGTCATTCAAGCCAATTCATCAAAAGAGGAGGAAGTTTGCACCTGAAAGGAATGCTATTATCCAGGAAGAGGTAGATAAACTACTTCGGGCAGGTATGATTAGAGAGGTTAAGTATCCAAGATGGTTAGCCAATGTGGTTGTTGTTCAAAAGAAAAATGGAAAGTGGAGGGTATGTGTCGATTTTACTGATTTAAATAAGGCATGTCCCAAGGATCCTTTCCCATTACCCCACATTGACTCCATGGTGGATGCTACCGCGGGTCATGAGTTGTTGACTTTTATGGATGCTTCATCTGGATTTCAACAAATTCAGATGGAACCATCTGATCAAGAGGATACAGCCTTTATGACCCCAACTAGTATATATTGTTATATTGCTATGCCATTTGGACTAAGGAATGCAGGTGCTACTTATCAAAGGCTAGTCAATATGATGTTCAAGGAACAAATTGGACACACTATGGAAGTCTATATAGATGACATGGTGGTTAAATCCAAGAAAGCTGAGGATCACCTTAAAGACTTGGAGGAAGCATTCAATATCCTTGATAAATTTAATATGAAACTAAATCCTTCCAGGTGTCATTTTGGTGTTAAGGCAGGTAAATTCTTAGGCTATATGGTGACAAAGAGGGGCATTGAAGCAAGTCCAGAGCAAATCAAGGCTATTGTGAATATCAAATCTCCTGCCAATGCTAAGGATGTGCAAAGATTGACAGGCAGGATCGCAGCCTTGAACAGGTTCATATCCAAATCCTCAGAAAAGTGCAAGGAATTCTATGACATCCTGAGGAAGAACAAGAAATTTGAATGGACTGAGAAGCATGAAAGTGCCCTCAAAGCTCTTAAGGATTACCTATCCTCAGCCCTGGCCCTGATGAAACCAGAAAAGGGGGCTATATTATCCTTATACTTAGCAGTATCCTCAAAAGCAGTAAGTGCGGTCCTTGTTAAGGATCACCAAGGTACACAACATCCTGTTTACTATGTAAGTAAGAGTTTACTTGATGCTGAATCCAGGTATTCACACTTAGAGAAACTTATCCTTGCATTAATAATGGCATCTACTAAATTAAGACATTATTTTGAGACTCATGCCATTATTGTTAAGACTAATTTTCCAATTAAGAATGTTCTCAGGAAACCTGAAATGTGATCGGAGTGTCGCTCTCCGGTCAAAGATAAAATTTATAATCCCAAATTACCCTTAACAGATAGCTAGTGGTAGTAAGGGGTCGAACCACGAAGAGTATGTGGTTTGCGAATGGATTCGATTGAACTGTAAAAAGATGTCACACTTATGAAGCTTGCTATGATATGTTTTTGTGTTTTTGTTTGATTGGAAGATGTGAAATAGAATTTCTAAAATGCTTAATTAGATTAAATACTAGAGATTACTAAATTCACAAATTGAAAATGATTGTTTGAACAATAATGAGAAAACAAGGTTCACACCCGGTTTCAACAAATGCAAGACTTAGGGTTACTATGTATTTTAATTAGTTTTACTTGAAATAGTTCATTAACGGGTCGCAATCACAAAGCTTAGGTGTCAATCATTATCAACATCGTAAACAACGGACCATGATACATTTCGTTACTTTGGACTAGCAAATCCTACCAAAAGACAAGGCATAAATACGTGTATTCATTTCACAAAGTCAAATTTAATCATTCACTCGACGGTTTGCAAATTCAATACCAACGTAGGACAATTGTCTAAGATTCAAATGCAATTCAAGTTGTCACAAAACAATTAACACACATAATAAACCCTAAACCTTACAAAAGTCTACACCGGGGTGAAACCTTCAAGGAATTAGCCGAGCATGATCGAAGAAACTTGATCACCGGATGTTGAAAGCTTGACTTGGATCATCGTGAAGCGTGAAGATGGATTGATGGATAGAGGTTAGGGTTTTAATTGAATGATGATGGTGAATGGATGCGTGGATTGGTGGATTTGGGAATTGGTGAAGCTAGGGTTTTCGAAATCAAGAAGATGATGATGAATTGTTCTTGATTCGGGTTGATGGTATGATGGTTGGTGGAATGGTAGATGATGGGTAGGTGAATAATGCTTCCAAGATGAAGTTCAAACCTTCAAAATAAGTGTAACTCCTGAATTGATGTCAACCACCTTTTGTTTTATTCGTTAAAAGACCAAGGAAGAACAACTTGCGCGACATCAACATTTAGGGACCGTCGCCGACGGCATGATGCCCCATCGGCGACGGTATGTGGATATTCACATTTCGGCGACGGCTTCCTTTGCTGTCTACGACCATTCTGGCGACGCACATATACAACGACCGTCGGCGACGGCCCATGTGGGCGTCGGCGACGGTGCCCAGAAACTATCTTTTCTGTTTTTCGTGTTCCTTGTTCCCGGTTGACCCGTTTCGCGTCCCGGTGGTTCGGTTTTCGCTCCGGTGACTCGTTTAGCTCCCAATTAGCTCCTTAAACTTCACAAGACCTGCAAAACACAAACCCTTTTACAAGTAGGCTATTCGAGATAAAAAGTTAAGTAAAAACATGAACTTAAGCATAAACGAATACCGGTTTTCGACCACGTATCACATCCCCACACTTGTCTTTTGCTTGCCCTCAAGCAAATCTGTTTTTCACTTTCACGTGGGTCGAACAACGAATACACTCCCCATTCCCGAGACGAAGGTTAAGGTCCAAAGTCATGTTAAAGTTCAAACCCTTTACAATTTTCAATGTATTTAACGGTAATGTGATTTCAAATACACAAATGGTTACCCAAGATTAACCCGCCCGTGAAACCAACAATTCATGCACATCCCTCACAATGTTCTCTCCACTCGGCTTATAAATTGGCTAATATTTATAATGTACTATTCACTCAAAACCGATTAGAACACATACCCGCATAAGCTTGCAACTCAATCATTCTCCACCATTGATCACGAATACTAAGCACAAGTCAAAAGGTCTTTGAAGGGTTGTAATGGGGCTAGGCGAAGGGTAGGAATTAGGATATTTTAAAGTGGCTAAGGTGATGAAAATTCGATTTTTATTACAAATGACTATTCTAACAAAACTAACTATAAACACTAAATATGAGGCAACAACATTCGCCTTTTATTCAACAACTATCAACACCTCTTTTTGTGTTTTTCTTCAACGATTTTCAATTCTTTTTCATGATATTTTCTGTTTTTTTTAATGCAAATAAACAAAAACAACTATACAAATACGATTCCTATAATCGAATTTCCATCACACGGGTTTAAAAGAAAAAGATTTAACGGTTATGGGCTATAGGGTGGTCAAACGAAAGGTTTAGGCTCAAAATGGGCGACTAGGGGATTTGTTTGGGTAAGGATAGATAAATGGTTTTAAGAGAAAAGGTTTACCTAATGCCTTAATCATTCTCGTGCTTGTATTCGGTCTATAGTCTCAAACGTATCAAAAGTTGCAAGTTCTACAATATATGACTAATGGTCCACTCAAACAAAGAAACATAGGTATGTAATCTATGATATAAAAGTGGCTCAAAACCTCACATATCTAAAAGGGTATGGTATGTGACATGCATAAAAGACTAGTTTCTTAGGCGGATTATTCCCAAATAACCACCCGTTAAATACCCGTCATGCTATTAATTTGAACTTGACCATGACAAAAGACCAAATGGGTTGTGACATCCCTCGTTGACTTAGTTACTTGTGCTTTAAGAACGCTTTTGAAACAAGACATTTTTGAAAATTTTTTGAAATTTTCCCCCATCCCCACACTTGAGGTGAACATTGTCCTCAATGTGTAGTATTTAAATGAACGGGTCAAAATCTAAAATTTTTACTACTCCCCCATCCCCACACTTGAGGTACATATTGTCCTCAATGTGTAAGAACTAGAGTATTAAACGCACAATGGATGTGACACGGCTAATTCCCCTAAAAATTCACCCCGGAAACATAATATACAAGATACATTCCACTTATTTGCTAATCTAAAGATCAAAAGTAAAAAAGAAACGTATGCACCTGGATTTTTGGAGCTCATTCTTCATATGCTCCTCTCTTCTTCATGAAAGCGATTGTCCCATGAACCTGATGTACCTACAAATCTTAACCCTTGTGTAGAAGCATGCTTCTCACAACCATCAAAATTTGTTAGTTACCTAGTTCTACCACTTTTATGAAATTATTACCAAGTCATACCTTATTTTACTTTGATTTGTGTGGAAAATAATTTACAACAACAACAAACCTAACTCACTTTCGTAGGAATCACGGTTGCATTTAGCTTATGCAACAAGCCCTTTTAAACCCCCCAATAGCTTGGGAGGACGAGAGGTCTCGTGAGGGTTATATAGGGAACACACCCACAACGTTCATTTAACTAGGCGAAAATAAATAACATGAAATAAAAATACGGAAACAAAATAATATACAACAACAACAACAAAAACGTACCTTGCCTCTACCGCTGATATCTCTCATTAGGGTTCACTGGCGGGTTCGGCTGGTACGGATAACCAGTGAGGGCCTCAAGCATATCCCTGTAGTTATCTAGTGGGCTCGACTCTCCTTGTGGCGGCGGTTGGTACGGAATCGGAATGAAGCTTGAGCCGACGGCCTCGGGCCAATGAGGGGTTGGATCGGATGGGCCTTGCGGATGAGGAAGATTGGGGTAATCGGTCCACCCCGAGTGTTCAACATATGGGAGACCGGCTTGATAATCTCTTTGATGGCGCTCCTGATCATGGAGCACCTTGAAGTTATTAATCGCCATTTGGTTAGAGAAAGCCAACGCTCCCCATCGGCGTTGGTCCAACTCTCTTTGTGCGGTTTGGCGCCTAGCCTCCTCTTCTTCCCATGACCGTCTATGGGCCCTTTCTTCCTCTTGCAACTGTATCATGCGTTCCATTTGTGACTGTTGTAACGCATGTTGCAGCTGTTGTTCCTCCAACTGCTTTTCCACCCTCTCGCGGAAAGATGCTTGAAAACCCCATTGTTGCTGCGAGTACGCCCCTTGCGCCTCTTCCCATTCGCTCCTACTAGCATGGTATTCTCTTGCTTCACCAATACCCGCCGACACATTGTCGTAGACCGCTTGATTTCCACGGGTCCACAACCGGTACGACGGTATCTTCCTTTCGTTCACAAAGTCTGCCACATTGGCAGAAATCTCCCGATGCTTCCTCCTATACCTTTGCCTCGGTCCCCGCGGACTAGAAGGATCCGTCTCTTCCTCAACATCAGGCATCTCCTCATCGCCCTCTTCTTCCTCATCTTCTTCATCACCCTCTTTGTCATTAAACCGATAACTATCCCCTTGCTCAGCTTCAACCGTGTGCAAATGCCCAAAAGCTTTCACGGTTATTTTCCAATGCCGCCTCATAGTGGCAAAGCTGAACTGATCAATGGGCTTAGACACCCACAATGAATCTTGAGGCAATGCATTCTGTTGGAGAATCATGGCGCTAATCAACCTTGCATAGGGAATCATCTTTCGTTTAAACGATTCCCGTGTATCCCATGCGTTGATCATAACAATTTGACGCCACGAGAGCTTGGGCGTCCCATATAACAATGCATGCAAAACCCGACAGTCGGGTGCCTTCACCGTTCCACGGTCTCCGAACCGTACCATAATGTTCTCTAACGAGATACCTTGTAATATTTTCCCCATCAACGACAAATCGCTTCTCGACTCCCCCGCACCCCCAGAACCTGTCAATACTGATGCTAGCATTTGTGGTGGATCGGCTTCATTTCTTTTATTATCCAAAAATTGATCATAACCATAGTAATCATATGCGTCCATCCCAAGCGAATCAAATCTCGCTATAGCATTCATATGCTCAAATGACATGATCATTTGGTTTTTACCAATATTACCAACTAACCGCCATGTAGGAGCCGACCCATCAGAATGCTCAAACCGTAGCGTAGATAGCCATTCACACACCGCACCCAAATATACCCGGGTGGTAATATCATCGCACCAGTCAATCACTCGCTCCCAACCAATCTTTTCAAACTTTTTCACTATGCCGATCTTTCGAAACTCCTCGACATCTACTGTACGCTCACAAACTGCCCTTTCGGGTACGGGTTTTGAAACACCCGTAACCATCTTCATCTTCCACATCTTCGCTTCCAATCTCTTGTTTCGATATCGGGAAAGAGCCTTCAACTTCTCTTCTTTCCATACCGAAGCTGACTGACTATTCTTTGCCTCTTCCCAATCCCAATCCTGTTGAATAAGTTGCCCATTACCTTCTTGAACATTACTTAATTGTTCCCATCGCCTTTGATATTCCCCCGAGCCTGACCCGGCTCCTGAAGACGAACCTTGCCCGGAGGTCTTGGCTTTCTTGCTTCTTCCAAACATATCTACAATCAAAAGACAAGACAACAATTAGTACATCCCAAATCTTCAAACAATCTCAAACTTTGAACATAATATGTAATGTTGAATTTCAATCAATAATTAGATGTAAAATCGCCTTTTTAAACTTCCAAAGTCGCACATCTTATCATCTATATCAATTAAACATGTTTATTCACAAGATTTCTCAAAATTTCATGGTTTCAACAATATTCAACATCACAATTATGTTCAATCATGCAAAAATCTAGTGTAATCACATCACCAAGACTAAAGCATGCTCAAATCCCTCCCAAATCAAGCAAACATTCTTAAAATTATGCTAAAACATCCTACATTGTGATAAACAACCTACTCTTAAACAATAAGCTTAAAATTTCGGAAGAAATCAACAATTTATATGACAATCAAGCATAAATTAAGTGAAAGTTCATACCTTTGGTGAAGATTAACAAGTGGAACTAAGCAAAAGTGAAAAGCAAATGATTTGGATGAACACTCTTCAAAACCCTAAAAGTTCACGCCCATAAATCTTGCAAATGAGCAAGAGTTGATGGAAACCGTTAAGGGGGTTTTGTTCCTCTCGAAAAATTACACAATTTAGGCCCAAGAATCAACTGATTTGGTGGGGAATTGAAGGAGTTATGAGAAGAAGAAAGATTAGGGTTCTTGGTTGAAGTGATGAAGAAGATGGAGATGGAAAGGGAGAGAAAGAATAATGGATGCAGACGTTTTGTGATGTTTGTTGAGGTCTTGGGGAGCATCAAGGTGTTTTCGGGTCTTATATTGTCTAAAAATACGTTTTGTTTTGTGTTTGAACGAGTTTAGAGGGACTTGGGTTCGAACTAGACACTTAACAAAAATTCACGTCGGCTGCTTTTCTGGGGACCGTCGGCGACGGGCATAAGCACCGTCGGCGACGGTGTGTGGTTTTTGTTTGGGAGCCGACGGCCAAAGTGGCTGTCTACGGTAAAAGTTGGGCGACGGAGGTATTGTAGGGACCGTAGGCGACGCATGTTGTCGCCGTCGGCGACGGCACACCAAAACCCCCCTTTTTTTTTTGAAAAATAGAGAGAATTTTATGAATTTTTAATAAAGGGCCTATATACATTTAAAAATCCTAAAATTTAAAAAAATCTTTTTGTAAATTTTTATAAGTTAAATTTTAAAAACACGAAAATCGTTAACGGCCCTACCACCCCCCGAAAAGTCGTGTATTGTCCCTAATACACACAAATAAGTCTAAAAACATACCTTTTGTCTTCAAGACCCGTTCGTGATATCCGAACTTCACACAATCAAGAGGATTAGTACGAAACGAAAACGATTAAACACAAGAATACTCAAACAATTAAATAGATTATACATAACTTTACAAAACTCATTACCGGTCCTTTCAGTTGACCTCATACGTTGGTACACTTACCACAAAGTTCACCAACTCCACATTCTCATCCTTTTTCCCATTGTTACCATCAAGAAACGGTTTAAGGAGATGTCCATTAACCATTTGCTTCGACCCATCCTTCTGGTCCTTGATTGTAACATCTCCAAGCTTTCCGACCCGTGTAATCACATACGGGCCCATCCATTTGCTCTTGAGCTTTCCGGGAAAGTACTTAAGCCGAGAATTATATAGCCAAACCTTTTGACCCACTTCAAACTCCTTTGGCTTCAACTTTGCATCATGTGCCCTCTTCATATCATCCTTGTACTTCGAGGCGCACTCATACGCTTCTTCCCTAAGCTCCTCCAATTCGCAAAGCTTTAACTTTCGCTCTTTTCCTGCATCGTCATATTTCATGTTAACCTCTTTTATAGCCCACCAAGCACGATGCACTAGTTCGACCGGTAAATGACAATTTCGCCCATAAACTAAGCGATAAGGTGTAGTTCCAATAGGTGTTTTATGAGCCGTTCTATAAGCCCACAGAGCATCATTCAACTTTGTCGACCAATCCTTTCGGTTGGGTCGAACAGTCTTTTGCAAAATTTCTTTTATTTGCTTATTGGAAACTTCCACTTGACCACTTGTTTGTGGGTGGTAAGGGGTAGCGATTCGATGGTCAACACCATACCGTTTCAAAAGTTTGCCAAAATTAAAATTCTTGAAATGAGATCCCCCATCACTAATGATCACTCGGGGAATCCCAAATCTAGAAATTATATTTGTTTGTACAAAATTGCAAACAACGGTATGGTCATTTGTCTTGGTGGCAATCGCTTCGACCCACTTGGATACATAATCGACCGCCACCAAGATATATAAGTTGCCATGCGAATTAGGGAATGGACCCATGAAATCGATCCCCCACACATCGAAAATATCTACAATGAGGATCGGTTGCATGGGCATTTCGTCCCTTTTTGAGATACCCCCTAACTTTTGACATTCAACACAATTTTTAGCAAAGTTAAAAGCATCTTTGAAAATAGTCGGCCAATAAAGACCGCTATTGAGCACTTTGTGCCCGGTTTTGTGACCACTGAAATGGCCCCCACAAGCAAGTGAATGCAAGTGCATCAAGACGCTAGGAATCTCCTCGTCGGGTATGCATCTTCGAACGACTTGATCCGAACAAAACTTGAATAAGTCCGGTTCTTCTAACGTGTAGTACTTGATTTGAGATAGGAAGTGCAACCTCTTCCTTCTATCCCAATGAGCCGGCAAATCACCTGTAACCAAATAATTCACAATATTAGCATACCATGGTAATATTCCAACTTTGAAAATGTGCTCATCTGGGAAATTCCCATTAATCTCTTCACGCGAAGAATCCTCCTCTACAACCAATCGAGACAAGTGGTCCGCAGCCACATTCTCACTTCCTTTCTTGTCTCTAATCTCCAAGTCAAACTCTTGTAGCAAGAGAACCCATCGGATTAACCTCGGCTTTGCATCCTTCTTGTCCATGAGATACCTAACTGCAGAATGGTCAGAATAAACAATGACCTTAGTACCCCATATATAAGCACGAAATTTATCCAACGCATATACCACCGCAAGTAGCTCTTTTTCGGCAGTTGTGTAATTTAATTGTGCATCCGAAAGAGTCTTACTTGCGTAGTAAATGGCAACCGGTTTCTTATCTACCCTTTGACCCAATACAGCCCCCACCGCATAATCGCTTGCATTACACATAATTTCTAATGGTAAAGACCAATTCGGTGATTGCAAGATTGGGGCCTCAACCAACTTTTTCTTCAAAATGTTAAAGGCGTTTTGGCAATTTTTATCAAAATCAAATGTTTTATCTTTTAACAACAAATTGCATAGGGGTTTTGTTATATCACTAAAGCTTTTTATGAACCTCCTATAAAACCCCGCGTGTCCCAAAAACGACCGAACACCCTTAACACTTGTAGGATAAGGCAAAGTGGATATGACTTGCACCTTTGCTCTATCCACCTCAATCCCACGACTCGAGACGACATGCCCCAACACAATCCCTTCTTGAACCATAAAATGGCTCTTTTCCCAACTCAAAACCAGATTTTTCTCAACACATCTTTGCAAAACTTTTTCGAGTTGGTCAAGGCATGTATCAAATGACGGTCCAAATATTGAGAAATCATCCATGAAGATTTCCAAAGACTCCCCCACCATATCTGAAAAGATACTCGTCATACACCTTTGAAATGTGGCGGGGGCATTACAAAGTCCAAAGGGCATTCGCCTAAATGCGAAAGTACCGTATGGACAAGTAAAAGTAGTCTTTGCTTGGTCTTCCGGATGTATAGCAATTTGATTGTATCCGGAATAACCATCCAGAAAACAATAAAATTTTTGTCCGGCCAATTTCTCAACAATTTGGTCAATAAATGGTAAAGGGAAATGATCTTTGGAAGTTGCAGCATTTAACTTCCTATAGTCAATACAAATACGCCACCCGGTTACCGGCCGAGTGGCGACCTCTTCACCTGCGTCATTTGTGACGACTTGAATACCCGCCTTCTTCGGAACTGTTTGTATCGGGCTCACCCATTGGCTATCCGAGATAGGGTATATAATACCCGCATCTAGCCACTTCAATACCTCCTTCTTGACAACTTCTCGCATGTTTGGATTTAATCTCCGTTGCGTGTCACGAGAAGGATTCATGCCATCTTCAGTGATGATCTTGTGCATCACTACCGAGGGACTAATTCCCTTCAAATCTGCAATGGTCCACCCGATAGCGGCTCTATGAGTGACCAAAATTTTCATCAACTTCTCTTCTTGCTCCCCGGTCAAATTGGATGCAATAATTACCAGGAGCGTGCTACCTTCACCCACATAAGCATATTTAAGATGCTTGGGTAGCACCTTCAACTCTAGTACCGGAGGTTCTTCCAATGACGGCTTCAACTTCGTGTCGATGCTTTCCGGAAGACTTTCCACTTGATGCGTCCAAGTGGGCCTTCCTTCTTTTGCCGCCATAACCTCCAATTCTTTCATCTCTTCATCCATGCTCCGATTTGTTTCTCCTTGCAACCTGTCAAACATGAAACATTCCTCTATTGTGTTTTCCTCTTCGACACTAGTGTCACATAGAGGTATACACTCGTCAACGATGTCCGCCATGTAGCATTCATCGCCAACTAGAGGATCCGTTAATCTTGAAAAGACATTTAACCGCAACCGACGGTTACCAAAAGTCATGTCGACCGTGCCCGATTTGCAATTAATTTGGGCATTCGATGTTGCCAAAAATGGTCGACCAAGGATCACCGTTGGTTGCTTGGTTCGGTCCAAAGAAACATAATCTAACACAAGAAAGTCCACCGGATAGTAAAAGTCCTCGACCTTGACTATTACATTCGTAACTATCCCACGGGGCAGTTTAGGGGTCAAATCGGCTAACACCACAGTGGTGTTAGACACTTGAAGTGGACCAAAATCATATTGGTCATATAAACTACCCGGCAAGATACTCACACTTGCTCCAAGATCCAAAAGTGCCCGAGTCATTTTAAATTCCCCAACTTGTATTGAAATAATGGGCGCCCCCGGATCTTAAAGTTTTGGTGGAAGTGCACCCGAAAGAATCGAACTCACGTTTTCGGTTAAATCAAGTTTCTTAGGAAACTTGTGAGTTCGCTTTTGGGTGCATAAATCTTTCAAGTATTTAGCATATGAAGGTACTTGCTTAATTGCATCTAAGAGTGGTAAATTGATTTTTACTTGTTTAAAAATTTCCCACATCTCTTCTTGTTGTGGGCCTCGTTTGTTTACCACTTTCTTAGATGGCCCCAACAAGGCTTCGGGAAAAGGGGCGGTATTAACCTCCACACCCTTTTCCTTAGCTTTTGGGACGGGAATGGTCACAACGGGTGTAGTATTATTAATTTTAACATCATTTTTCTTTGGACCCGTTTGACCATTTTTACCTTCATCATCACTCGCATCTTCCACCACCCCTTCAACAAACTCGGGTGGTGACTCAACATCGTTATCTAGGACTCGACCACTACGTAAAGTAATTTTATTAATTGGTACCTCACGTGTGTTCCTCGAGTTCGACCCTTGATGCTTAGGGTTCACCGTGGTATCACTTGGAAGTACTCCTCCACTTCCACGAATTTGAGCCATCTCTTGAGCAAGTTGCCCCACTTGTTTTGCCAATGCCTCATGTGCTTTATCCCGAATCTCGTTTGTCTTCTTCATCTCCTTGATATCATGGTGAGATTCTTTTATGTTGTTTTGAGATTCTTTTTGCATATTCAACAAAGCATCCATTTTGGCACTCAAATCATCGCCACCGGTTTGATTATTCGACCCGCTTCCATTACCGCCTTGATTGTTGTAATTCCTTTGGTACCCACCTTGGTAATTATTGTCCCTACCTTGGTACCCTTGATTGTAATTACGTTGATAACCCCCTTGGTTACCACTTTGACGGTTGTTGTACGATGATCCACCCTGATTACCTTGATTACCCGATTGAAAGTTCGGGTTCATTTGATTCGAAGCGTTACCGTACCGGAAATTAGGGTGATTTCTCAACCCCGGATGGTAAGTTTTGGAGTTCATGTCGTATTGTTTCCTATCTCCATACACCTGGTTGACTTCTTCAGTGTAGCCACTCGGCCCCGTTGGACATTGTTCCGCTCTATGTCCAATATCACCACAATCTTCACATACCTCGAATTGAACCGCATTTACTTCTTTTTTCTTCATTCGAGCCATTTCCCGCTCTAAGGTGGAAATCCGATCTTTAGAGTCAAGATCGGGAAGTGACCGTGAAATGGGATGCTTCTTAGCTCGATCGGCCGATTCTTTCTCTTTCGAGCGTTTACTCATCCGTTCCAAGAATTCCCAATCATCATCTTCATGGTTGCTTAGAAGGGTCCCATTGCTCGTTGATTCAAGTCGGTTCCATGTGTTGTCATCTAAACCCCGTACAAAACACTTAACCAATTCCCACTTCTCGATTTGATGATGTGGGCATCTTCGCATCATTTCTTTAAATCTTGTAAAGGCTTCATGCAACGGCTCGCCCGATAATTGGCGAAAAGACCTAATTTCATCACGAGCATCATCGGTCTTCGCCATAGAATAATATTCATCTAGAAAAGCTTGTTGCATTTCTCCCCATGTCCGGATGCTATTGGCCGAGAGTGTAAGGAACCATTGCTTCGCTTTGTCTTTCAATGAGAATTGGAACAAACGAAGTTTAACCTCATCTAGTGCAAAGTTGTGCCCCCCGATAGTGCCGCAGATGGAAGAAAACTCTGTCAAATGTGTGTACGGTTCGTCGTTAGATCTTCTATTAAAATGAGGAAGTATGTTGATGTAATGTGGTTTACAATCAAACATCCTCCTCTCACAAACGATTGGTGAGTCGTTCTCGGTGACAACCGGCCTAAAACGATCATTCACTCCCCGTGGAGGTCGTTGACGACGATGTGGACCATTAACTTCTTGATCAACCAGTCTTCTATTATCCCGTCTTTCACCTCTTCGATCATCTCTTCGATCCTCTCTTCTATTATCCCTTGGGTTACCACCTCCCACGAAACGAGGAATCCGGTTAGGGTTTGCATTGTTGTTGTTATTATAAAACCCATCATTCCGGTTCCGTTGGTCATTGTTTCGTGGTTGACGGTTGTTCCCATAACCATCATTTCTTCCACCTCCGTAACCGTATTCGTCGTCCCCAACGTAATTGGCATTTTGGTAGCCAAATTCCTCATCATCATACCTTCTTGCGTTGTAGACGTTGCCCCTATTCACGTAGCCCCAATCTTCATCATTGTTAACCCTATCATCATAGTATCCCCCATCGTCCGAATTTTCCGTATGAACACTCACATGTTCCGGCGATTGATAATCGGGAACACTATACGGTTCATCATCGGGGATTGCATTCCTTAAGTCATCGATGTTGAAGAATGGGTCTTCATTTGCGGGATTGCCGCGATCACGATTTCCCCGACGGTCGGAATTGACATTCCGGTCATCTAAGTTGATGGGTAAAGAGGTTTGTCTATGAAGGTTTTGTTGTTGAGGTGTTCTTTGATTGTTGTTGGGATTTTGGTTTTGGAAAGGTGGTGTAGGTGGTCCGGTATTGTTGTTATTACCACCCGGTCGCTCGGGAGGTATAGGTTGCATATTTAGAGCGGGATTGAAGTTGCTTCGGTATTGGAATTGGTTCGGGTTTTGGTTTTGGTTGAAGTTATGGTTAGAGTTTTGGTTCGCCATTGAATCGGTTTCAATGGACGGTGTGTGTTGGGGTGTTTGGTTGGTTTGATTAGAAGCAAGTGTTGCTTCTAACCGGCTTGCTAGGTTTCTTCTTGCGACTCTTTCGATTTCCGGTTCGTAGACTAAAGGTGAAGTCCTCCCGGAATTCCGCGTATGCATGCACTACCTGTAACCTGCACAAGTAACACACCCCGCGTAACAAGGAAAAAGACAAGTACAAAAAGAAAGCTAAACAATTTAAACAGTTAATCACACAAATTCAAACAATATCCAAACACAAAGCGCACGCACTCCCCGACAACGGCGCCAAAATTTGATCGGAGTGTCGCTCTCCGGTCAAAGATAAAATTTATAATCCCAAATTACCCTTAACAGATAGCTAGTGGTAGTAAGGGGTCGAACCACGAAGAGTATGTGGTTTGCGAATGGATTCGATTGAACTGTAAAAAGATGTCACACTTATGAAGCTTGCTATGATATGTTTTTGTGTTTTTGTTTGATTGGAAGATGTGAAATAGAATTTCTAAAATGCTTAATTAGATTAAATACTAGAGATTACTAAATTCACGAATTGAAAATGATTGTTTGAACAATAATGAGAAAACAAGGTTCACACCCGGTTTCAACAAATGCAAGACTTAGGGTTACTATGTATTTTAATTAGTTTTACTTGAAATAGTTCATTAACGGGTCGCAATCACAAAGCTTAGGTGTCAATCGCTATCAACATCGTAAACAACGGACCATGATACATTTCGTTACTTTGGACTAGCAAATCCTACCAAAAGACAAGGCATAAATACGTGTATTCATTTCACAAAGTCAAATTTAATCATTCACTCGACGGTTTGCAAATTCAATACCAACGTAGGACAATTGTCTAAGATTCAAATGCAATTCAAGTTGTCACAAAACAATTAACACACATAATAAACCCTAAACCTTACAAAAGTCTACACCGGGGTGAAACCTTCAAGGAATTAGCCGAGCATGATCGAAGAAACTTGATCACCGGATGTTGAAAGCTCGACTTGGATCATCGTGAAGCGTGAAGATGGATTGATGGATAGAGGTTAGGGTTTTAATTGAATGATGATGGTGAATGGATGCGTGGATTGGTGGATTGGGGAATTGGTGAAGCTAGGGTTTTCGAAATCAAGAAGATGATGATGAATTGTTCTTGATTCGGGTTGATGGTATGATGGTTGGTGGAATGGTAGATGATGGGTAGGTGAATAATGGCTCCAAGATGAAGTTCAAACCTTCAAAATAAGTGTAACTCCTGAATTGATGTCAACCACCTTTGTTTTATTCGTTAAAAGACCAAGGAAGAACAACTTGCGCGACATCAACATTTAGGGACCGTCGCCGACGGCATGATGCCCCGTCGGCGACGGTATGTGGATATTCACATTTCGGCGACGGCTTCCTTTGCTGTCTACGAGCATTCTGGCGACGCACATATACAACGACCGTCGGCGACGGCCCATGTGGGCGTCGGCGACGGTGCCCAGAAACTATCTTTTCTGTTTTTCGTGTTCCTTGTTCCCGGTTGACCCGTTTCGCGTCCTGGTGGTTCCGTTTTCGCTCCGGTGACTCGTTTAGCTCCCAATTAGCTCCTTAAACTTCACAAGACCTGCAAAACACAAACCCTTTTACAAGTAGGCTATTCGAGATAAAAAGTTAAGTAAAAACATGAACTTAAGCATAAACGAACACCGGTTTTCGACCACGTATCAAAATGTCAGGAAGGATGGCTAAGTGGGCAGTGAAGCTTAGTGCATACGATATAAGATATGAACCAAGGACTGCCATCAAATCCCAAGCCTTAGCCGACTTTGTGGCAGATTTTAGTAGTGATTTGCGAAAGGAGGCTGAGTTAGAAGTCCAACAGCTTGAAGAAACTAAGGATCCTTGGATACTCTTCACTGATGGAGCCTCCAATGTAAAAGGAACAGGGCTGGGAATACTACTAAAATCGCCACAGGGGGACATAATACCCCACTCCATAGCTTGTGAATTTCAAACTACCAACAATGAGGCTGAGTATGAAGCCTTGATAGCTGGTTTGCAAATTGCTAAGCATATGAGGATCAGGTATCTTGAGGTACATGTAGATTCATTATTAATCACTTTCATGGATCTTATGCTGTTAAAGGTGAAAAGCTAATCAAATATTTAGAGATAGTCAAAGAATTGGCACTCTCTTTTGTTTCCTTTAGTTTGACACAGGTACCAAGGGGAGAGATTGCAGAGGCTGATGCATTAGCCAATCTAGGATCATCCTTGAAGATCCCGGAAGATATAAGGATCCCTATTATCCATATCCTAACCCCTGCTATCGAGGATCATGTAGCTATGGAGATAGGAGAAGATTCTGCAATCATCCCTAGTGATGATACTCAATCTCATTCAGGATCATGGATCCTCCCAATCATGAGATACATACAACATGGGGAGATTCCTACAGGAGAAAACCCTAGGGCTTTCAAAATTAAGGTATCTCAATTTACAATATTGAATAATATGCTGTATAAACGATCTCTTGCAGGACCATATCTAAGATGCATTGAGGATCCTGAAATCCAAGAAGTCCTAAAGGATTTCCATGAAGGAGATTGTGGAAACCACACTGGGGGCAGGGCATTATTCTCAAGGATCCTAAGGACAGGATACTCATGGCCTACTATGAAGAAGGATGTTGTGGAGTATGCCAAGAAGTGTGATCTTGTCAGAGACACAGTAATATCCTTCACCAACCAGCAGAACTTTTGCATCCTATATCCTCTTCTTGGCCATTTATGAGATGGGGAATGGATATAGTTTGTAAGCTTCCTAAGGCACCTGGTGGAAAAGTATTCATGCTTGCTATGACTGATTACTTCTCCAAGTGGATAGAGGCTGAAGCCTTTGCTCAAGTCAGAGAAAAGGAAGTTATATCCTTTATTAAAAAAAACATTATTACTAGATTTGGTATTCCTTCTGAAATTGTTTGTGATAATGGATCCCAATTTATTGGGAATAGAACTACTAACTTTTGTGACAGCTGGGGGATTAAGATGATAACATCAACACCAGTCCACCCACAAGCTAATGGTCAGGCAGAATCATCCAACAAGATCATCATCAACAATTTGAAGAAGAAGCTTGGATCCAAGAAAGGAAAATGGGCAGAAGAACTACCTTATGTGCTTTGGGCCGATAGGACAACTCCCAAAAATGCTACTGGCCAAACTCCATTTTCTTTGGTATTTGGGGCAGAATCAGTGATCCCTACAGAGATGATGGTTCCAACTGCAAGAACAAGCATTCGTGATCCTGAAGAAAATGCTGAAAACTTGGTTCAAGACTTGGATACTATAGAAGAAATCAGGGATTTGGCAAGGATAAGGATGGCTAGTTATCAACAAAGGATGGCTGGAGCCTACAACAAAAATATCAGGATCAGGAAATTCCAAGTTGGTGATATGGTATTAAGGAAAGCATTTCAGAATACCACCAATCCTGCTGATGGAAAGTTGGCACCAAAATGGGAAGGCCCTTATTTGATTGAAGCTGAGGCAGGAAAGGGGGCATATCGATTGCTAACAATGGAAGGTGATTTGCTGCCAAGAGCTTGGAATGCTGTCCACTTGAAGAAATACTTCATGTGATAAGGATCCATGATCCTAACATGACAAGTATCCTTGAAGGATCCTTATAAGATAGATGATTCTCATTTTGGTAATGATCTAATCCCAAACTATTTCATTTTTTATCCTATATAAGGATAAGGATCCTGTATCCTTTATCCTCCTTTCACTTGATTCTGAGTTTTGAAGGTTCAGGTATCCTTAACAAAGGACTGATTATCCACAGAAGTATCCAGTTATTTGGGCTTGACCCCAGTTATTTGGGCTTGACCCCAGTTTGGGCCTGTCCCCAGTTTCGCCAGTAGCGCACGATGATCCTGGTATAGTTCATGGCAATGGGACCAGTACTCGCTTTAGGGGCTGACAATTTCATTGTACTGGCTATATTCAGGATCCTACGTATAATGGTAGACGTACCATACATCCGTTCCTAAGGTTTCTAACGTTTTCACGTTAGCTAAGGTTTTGGCATTGTCATGTCACTAAGTTTGGATAGTCGCCAGTGAGGGCCATACTCTAGTTTACACACGATCCTTTGGGCTTGTCCCCAGTTATCCTTTGGGCTTGTCCCCAGTATATTGGGCTTGTCTCCAGAATTGTTGGGCTTGTCCCCAGTTACTAACTCTTATTTTACATTGGCTTAGTCCCAAGTTGTATCCTATTTCAGGTTTTTGGAGAAAAACGACCAAGGATCCTTGATCCTTACCTTCTACTAACGTTTGTCTTTTGGTTATCCTGATTATAAGTGTTAAAGGTTAGGATCCTAACTTGGATTCTCAGGTATGATCCTTAACTATTTTGATTTTATTCATTATTCATTTGAGTGACCCATATCCTTTAACAACTGAACTTATGATCCTTAAAATATACTACTTTTCGGAACTTGTCGACTATAGGATATGTGATCCTTGATCATATCCTAAACTTTTTGAGGATATTTATTAAATTTTTTCTTTACTTGATAAGTTTAGACAAAATGTATATCACAACAATTGAAAAGTAAAGTACTAACAAAGATAGCAACACGGGAGATAGCCAAAAAGTTAAAGTTATTTTATTCACAAAACGTTAAACCCTTTAAGGTTGTCAAAATTGCCAACCCACGTTTCTACCAGCAAAACGTGGCCCGTCCACATGGGTTGGCAAAGGGTGTCCATTGTTTACGGGTCTTTGTAGTGCAGGAAATAAAAGACGGAAGGATAACGAGTGGCTTCATCCCCCAAACAGAGGATCCATCCACCACCCATTATCCTGCCAATTGTTCAAGGATACATGATCCTTCACCCTAGAAACTATTGTCTAAAGTTATTACTACCCAAGATTGTTTTAAAACACCATGACCAAAATAAAACTACCAAATTCTAAAAAATGGGCCCCGGCTACGTCTAGAAATGTCCTTCATCGCCCATTCCTGCAGCTTACACCTTCGCTGCATACCTTCGCTGCATCACCTTCACCATCACCTCCAGCTCCAGCTTCGATGCCTCTCTTAGTCACCATGTATCCTAAGAATTTACCTGCTTTAACACCAAAATGACATTTTGAAGGATTAAGCTTCATATTATATTTGTCAAGGATATCAAATGCTTCCTCCAAGTCACGTAGGTGATCCTCAGCCTTTAAGGATTTCACCACCATATCATCTATGTAAACCTCCATAGTTTGTCCAATCTGATCCTTGAACATCATATTCACCAGCCTTTGGTATGTTGCACCTGCATTTCTCAATCCAAACGGCATAGCAATATAGCAATATATACCAGTTGGAGTCATGAAGGCTGTATCCTCTTGGTCGGATGGTTCCATTTGGATTTGTTGAAATCCAGATGAGGCATCCATAAAAGTTAACAGTTCATGACCCGCAGTTGCATCCACCATGGAGTCAATGTGGGGTAAAGGGAAAGGATCCTTGGGACATGCCTTATTTAAATCGGTAAAATCGACACATACCCTCCACTTTCCATTTTTCTTTTGAACAACAACCACATTGGCCAACCATCTTGGATACTTGACCTCTCTTATCATACCTGCCCGGAGCAATTTTTCTACCTCTTCCTGGATAATGGCATTCCTTTCTGGAGCAAACTTCCTTCTCCTTTGATGGATTGGTTTGAAAGATCTGTCGATGCCGAGCTTATGGGTAATAACATCTTTGGATATACCAGTCATGTCTTCATGTTTCCATGCAAAGGTAGTCTTTCTCCTTTTGAGGAAGGATATGAGGTCTTCTTTCATTTCGCCAAGGATCCCTGACCCGATATAGATTTTGGATTCAGGATCATCAGGATCCATGAGGATTTCTACCACATCCTGCTCTCTGGCCTCCAAGATATTTCTTGGAGGATACATTGATTGCTATTGCTCCCTTGACTTCGAAGCTGGTTTCATCGATGAAGTGTAGCAATTCTTAGCTTCCTGCTGATCACTATCGATCTTTACTATTCCCCAAGGACTAGGGAGCTTCACACATTGATGGTAAGTAGATGGGACTGCTTTCATATCGTGTATCCAGGGCCTGCCAAGGATAACATTACAACAAGATAAACAGTCAATAACACAAAATTTTTGATAAGAGTGTAAGCCTTCAATATATATTGGGAGTTTAATGTCCCCCAGGGTGTTCTTAGTTTCGCCACTAAATCCCACGAGCACGGAGGATCTTGGTATGATCTCTGATTCAGGGATACCCATCTTCTTTAGAACATCAAGTTGGATAATGTTCACTGAACTTCCTCCGTCTATTAAGATCCTGCGGACAAAACAGTTAGATATAAAAAGAGTAATAACTAAACCATCATGATGAGGATCCTGGATATCAGTACGATCCTCTTCATCAAAGGTTATAACTTTTCCTTCGGAGACACTCGATGTTCGAACTGGTCTTTCTCCATTATCCATTTTAGTTTCCTTTGCATGCCTCTTAGCTGCTGAGAAGGATGTGCCACAAATGTCGGATCCCCCAGAAATAAAGTTTATCACTTGTGCATCTGCTGGAGGGGCTGGAGCCTTCTCAGGGATCCTTTCAGGATCCTGAGTCCTTGACTTTTTCCTACCCAACAACTCTTTTAGATGCCCTTTGCTCAACAAGTATCCAATCTCCTTTCTTAATGCAATGCATTCTTCTGTGAGGTGCCCAAAATCTTCATGATATGCACACCACTTTGATTTATCCTTAGTTGCAGCTGGCCTGTCATTCTTTCTTGGCCATCTAGCTTTATCACCTAGGTTTTGCATGGCAAGGATTAGTTCATTGTTATCAACACTAAAGCAATATTCAGAGATTGGAGGATAATCCTCATCATCCTCTTCTTGATCAATAGAATGAACATTCTGATTATCAGATTTGTTGTAGGATCTGAACTTGTTGCTCCTGAATGAGGATCCTTGCTTATCCTGCTTTGAGGATCCTGTTATCCTCTCCTGAATCCTCTTGTCATCCTCTAGCCGAATGAACCTGAGAGCCCGGGTTCTTACCTCATCTAGGTTCCTGCATGGTGTCATAACAAGATCATCATAAAATAACGAATCCCTAAGCAGTCCCATTTTGAAGGCTTCAACAGCCGTGGCTATATCTAAGTTGGGAACGTCTAAGGATTCTTTACTAAATTTGGTAATGTAATCCCTTAATGATTCATTATGACCCTGGGTTATCCTATATAAATCACTAGTTAATCGTTCAAATTTTCTACTACAAGAAAACTGAGTATTAAACAAGTTAACTAGGTTTGCAAATGAGGTAATAGAATAGGGAGGAAGACTTAGCAGCCATTTGAGAGCTGATCCAGTAAGAGTGGATCCGAATCCTTTGCATAAGCATGCTTCCTTTAACTTTTCTGGGATTGGATTGATCTCCATCCTCTCCCTGTATTGTGCTATGTGTTCTTCAGGATCCGTTGAACCATCGTACAATTTCATTGTAGGTACATGGAACCTCTTGGGTATCTCAGCATCACAGATTGGAGGTGCAAAGCGAGATATCTTGTGGCTCCCATCTGCAATCTCTGGAATAGGTTTGACTACTCCCGGAACACTCGAGATCATATCCTTTAGCTTTTGTAATTCTCTGGCCATGGCATGATTGATACCTGGATCCTGCATAAGACCATGGTTAGTAGTATGAGAATTATTAAAAGCGTTACCTCCCATTGGATTCAAGTTAGGAAGAATAGAGGTCAATCCATATTGCTGAGACTCTGGAATGATCGAGGGACCGGTAGAGGCATTGGTCTGCATTGGAATAAAATCTCCTTGATGGACATCTGAACTTCCTGTTTGTAAACTCCTCAAGGATCCTGGCATCTGGAAGGATCCCGGAAACTGAGACGATCCTGGAACAAAGGAGGATCCTTGAACCTGGGATGATCCTGGAACAAAGGAGGATCCTTGAACCTGGGATGATCCTGGAACAAAGGAGGATCCTTGAACCTGGGATGATCCTGGAACAAAGGAGGATCCTTGAACCTGGGATGATCCTGGAACAAAGGAGGATCCTTGAACCTGGGATGATCCTGGAACAAAGGAGGATCCTTGAACCTGGGATGATCCTGGAACAAAGGAGGATCCTTGAACCTGGGATGATCCTGGGACGAAGAAGGATCCTTGATGCTGCTGCATTCCTGAGTACCCTCCTGTACTCGTGAGGGATCCCATATGTTGGGGATAGGATCCTGCTGGCTGGAAATATGAACCTAGTGCCTGGGTCATAGCTGTTGTTCCATAGTGCACTCCTTTTGGTCCACCCGCATATTGAATGTTTGGAACCACTGACGGCTGAGAAGTAACCACCGGAGTGTCAAAATTCAAAGATCTGGGCATCAGTGGAGAATGATCCTCTGCCGTTTTCTTCTGTTTCCTAATTTCATCAATCTCCCGGAAGATCCTTTCGTTGGTCTTATCCTGCTCTTGTGCATGATTCCTCATCTGCAAAATCAAGGTGTAGAGATCATTAGTAGTAGGATTAGTTGAAACAGAAGAAGCAGGTGGTTTTGAGAAAATGGGAGTCGGTTTCTTCGCAGCATTTTCTGTATTCTTCTGGGATCCAGAAGGTGGTGGAGGCAAAGGAGGAACGCCTTGTGAAGAAGTGAACGAAGGCATCAAGTTTGAAGCATTCTTCGCTGAGGAAGCCATTTGCTTGGTAGTAATGAACCGGAATGAGCACAGAAATGCGAATTCTTCTAAGGACAAAGCACCAATTGCCCCACGGTGGGCGCCAAACTGTTTTGGTCAAAAAATCTGTTGAGAATATTGCAACCAAACTCTAGATTACGGGGTATGATGCTCTAAAAGTGTAACAACAATGAGGATCACTTCAATGTGGAATGCACAAACAACACAAGGGTTTATACGGGGAAAAAGCCCTTGATCAATAATTGATCTCCGGCACAAAAAACCCCGGGTGATGGAAACTACCGATCACCAAGCTCCAATAAATGAATAAACGTTTACAACTTCGGATAGTAACGAGCTAGGTACAAGGATCACTACGGTGAAGTGTGTAAAAAGTGTAAGTAATTGCTAAGTGTTTGAATGAGAGCTTGTATGAGAGTGTTTGCGAGTGTGTGTAACTGCCAAAATGATTAAGTGTCACTAACTAGCTCGTTACCCCTTTAAAATAAGAAAAATATCTAGTTAACAAACTCTCCGACTTTCGGGCCAAGCCTCCACGTTCTCCATAACGTCTAGTTTTGGTCTAGCACGTGCAGAATACTTTGGGAATATTCTCCAAGAATGTCGCTAAGACTTGGTCAAGCTTGTTATACCTGCGAGATGTTATAAAACATAAGTAAACAATCGTCAGTATGAGGATCCTTGAAGTGATCCATGATCCTGATCCTAAAGCCCTTCCGAGGATCACCACCTGTCACAGAAGTAAGGATCACCAGTTAGGATAACGAATAAGGATCACTAATTGTTAGAAAATCCTCCCCTAACACATGGGTGGTCCACTTCCTTGGCAGATCCTTTCCATCAGGGATAGAATCCCTTCTGACAAAGAAGAATCACCGTTTCCAGTTGGTGTCATTTTTAGTGGCTTTGAAGATGGGGTGTTCTTCACCAGGTTTATGTTTGAGTAGATACCGATGAGATCCATGGCTTACAAGGTCATACATCTCTGCCAACTCCGACATTCCCAGATCAATGCCTTCTTGCTCAATGATCCTTTAAAGGGTATATAAGACCCTCCAGATCATTGGCATCGTTTGAATGTAGGAGATGCCGGTGAGAGAGAAGAAGGATTGGGTGAAATCTGGAAAAGGATACGAGTACCCTATTGTAAATGGTGTGACCGGAAAGGCTACCCAGGTTTCAGAAATATAATCACTAAGAACGGTGGGATAAAATGGTTTGAAATCGGTGTTTGCCGGAAAGCAATGTCGGATCCTGTCTATCTGTGGATCGGTAAAGCAGCATCTTTCTTTCGCCGAGTCTTCGATGATCCCCTGGCTCTTAAGAGGACTATCTTTTGTGTGATCCTTAGCCGGAGAGGATCTTAGCATCATCTTGGTCATGATGGTAGAGAAGAAGATGAACGGAGAAAGAAAACGTAAAGGGAGAAGAGGAAGAGAGATACCTGCTTGATCTTCGAATGTGGATTTAAAGGGAGTCTCTCTTGAATTTAAATGCAAATTGATCCCTATCCCTAACTTCAATTTATAATAATGATCTTGCAGGGTAGTCACTTCAGTGACGTCAGGATGGTAACGGCTAGTTATCCGTTGATTCGTTGCGGATAAGAACAGAAAATATAACTTGTTATTTACATTTTTACTCCTTATATTTTGGGGGCAATTGTTAGGGGATGATTTTCCAATGATCAGTGATCCTCATTTACTGTTGGGTTTAGTGATCCTCAATTCTGTCTGAATTAATGATCCTCAGAAAGTATTGTAGGATCTGGATCATGGATCATCATAAGGATCCTTATACTAACGATTGTCTACTTTGAATATGAAGTTGTTTTGCAGGAGTACGAGCTTGGACTTGGTCTTGGCGATATTCCTGGAGCATATTCCATACTTATTCCGCACGTGCTTAACTAAAGTGGACGTTATGGAGTTTGTGGAGGACTTGCACAAAATGCGGAAAGTTTGTTAGCTTAGATATTTTCCATTTTTAAAGGGGATAGCGAGCTAAATAGAAACACTTGGCTATTTTTAGCTTAACACACACACTCGCAACTGCTCTCACCAGCTCTTGACAATTCACTTGGCGATTACACACTTTTTTGCACATTACACTATAGTGATCCTTGTAATTAGCTCGCTATCATCCGAAGTTGTAATACATTTCTTGTTTAATCTGAGTTGGTGATCGGTAGTTTCCATCACCCGAGGTTTTTTATGCCGGAGATCATTCATTGATCAAGGGCTTTTTCCTCGTATAAATCTTTGTGTCGCTTATTCATTTGATTTCTGAGTGATCCTTAGTGTTGTTCATTGATTCAAGCATCACACCTCACAACAGAAAGTTTGGTTGCATTATCATTGCTTGATTTTTGACCAAAACATGTATATTTGTAAACTTACATAGATAATTAATTTATAGTCTTCCTCTTTAATAGCTAACTACATGTCTACATTAAATTTGTAACTTATTTTCTAAATATATATTTTTTCCAAAAATAAAAAAAATTTGGAGTGTAGGACAACTTACTAGATGTGTAGGATAAATTTAAATATTTGTAGGATAAATTTCTAAAGGTGTAGTGTAACTTTTTATGTGTGCAGGCAAAAAAACTATTGTAAAGAATGATAGTTTTTATGAGTAATTAAATACTTAAAGATAGTAATAAATAAGATTAAAGTAACATTTTACAATTGTACCATTTGTTCTTTTTTTTCTCAATTAAATTTTCTTCTCAAATGAACCTCCCCCTATCATGCTTAAGTTTAATGATTTCGTGATACAAAATATGACAACTATTCTTTCACAAACAAAAAAAAATGCATAAATATTCTACCAAAGAAATATCTTATAGAACTATGTATAACTTATGATCAGTGTTGTAGAAGGCGCTAGGCGCTAGTCGGGCGGTGAGGTACCGCCTAGGGATTAATCGGGATTAATCGGATTGGGATTTTTATATGTATTTTTTCAAAATTATATATATATACCCAATAATATAAAAATAATACTTCAAAATTCACATAAATACTTCAAGTTTCAGATAGTATGGTTCGATTTTGACCGATTTTGACTGATTCTGACCAATTTTGACCGCCTAGGACCGCCTGGGACCGATTTTGACCGATTAATATAGGCCGATTAATCCGATTTTTGACCGCCTAGGACCGATTTTGACCGACTTTGACCGACTCCGATTAATTGGCCGACTAGCTCAAAATTAGTCAGTAACTAGCCGCCTAGCGCCTAGGCGCCGATTAATCGGCCGCCTAGGCCGATTTTTGCAACACTGCTTATGATTATACATTTGTATACTCTTTCAAAAGTACAAAAGTCTAGGGGTGTAAACAGGTCGGGCCGGGTCAGAGCTCGACTAGGCTCGAGCTTGGCTCGTCAGGTTTTTATGAAGCTCGAGCTCGGCTCGGTTCGAGCCTACTTATTTGAGTTCGAGTTAGGCTCGTGAGTAAAACCCAAAGCTCGGGCTCGACTCGACTCGAGTTATTTTGAGAACAAACTCAAACGAGGTAATAGCTTGACTCATGCTCGCTTCAGTATCGCTTAAACGAGAAACTCGGCTCGTTGATGTTATGATCATCATTATTATTATATTATATATATACATAAAAACTAAAAGTTTGTTTGGGCTCGTAAGCCTAGACGAGTTTTGCATTTCAAGCTCGGGCTCAATAACTAAACGAGCTCTATTTCAAGCTCGTTTAAGTTCGACTCCTTCAAGCTTTTAACTAAGCCGATAAGAAATAGCTTCGAGAGCCTCTAGGCTTCTTTAGGGTTTGTTTGGCTAAGCTTATTTAACTCAAAAATGACATTTTTGTTAAAAAGATTTATTGAGTTATGACTTTTTGAAAAAAGAGTTTTTAAAAAAGTGTTTGGAGTAGCTTATGGGGTAGGAAAAGTCAATAAGTTAATAAGTTCTTTTTTAAAAAAGTGTTTGGATTAGCTTATGAGTGGATTAGCTTATGGTAGGGGGGTAATTCTGTAATTGTGTTTTGAAAAGTTATAAAAGTTTCAAAAAGTCGCAAAATACTAGCTTTTCAAAACTGACTTTTCCTTCTATACAAATAGTTGTTTCAAAAAGTCCTTTTTAATTACCCAAACATTTTTTTTGACTTATTAGCTTTTTGAAAAAACCAATAAGTCAATAAGTTGTTTCAAAAAGCTTAGCCAAACATGCCCTTACCCCTGGGGATATGGTTGTTCACGAGCCGGACCGAACCGATCAGACCTTTGATCGTGCTCGGTTCGTTTATAAACCGAACCGAGCGTTTCTTCAACCAAGCCAAAGTCGAGCGAGCGTATTCGATCCGAGCTTTTTTCGAACGAGCGTGGAGCGAGTATCGAGCGTCGCAGAACAAAAAAGGAAAGTGACAATGGAGGTGCTAGTTATCGGAATAAAGTGCATTTTTCGTCCAATTAAAACACAAGTAAAAAATTTAACAATTAACAAGGAATACAAGAACACTCAACTAGTTCTATTGAGATTAAATGATCGGGAATATAAATCGTCGACCTATTGAAGCATACCGTGTTCTATTGGAAATTTGAAATTGAATGAACCGATTGAAGCAGAAACCTTAGCGAGTTAGCGTCTTGGTGAGTGGCGATGGAGAAATCAAATAATGATGGCCAATGGGGGGTTTTGATTAGGATCTTGTACCTCTGTATCGAATGGTGGGTTGAGACTTGAGTATTGATCGGCGCTTCTTATTTCATTATTGGAAATTTTGACTCAATTACTCAATTGGACATTTAAGTATTGGAAAATGGACTATTGGTATTGAACTTCAACTCTAATTGGACATTTAAGTATTGGAAAATGGACTGTTGGTATTTCATTATTGGAAATTTTGACTCAATTACTTCAATTCTAATTACTTAAATGAGCTCTCTATTTAGATATTAGACCAAACATTGTTAATGTGGGCCTCTAGTCATTTCATTAAAAATGACACACACACGCACATGTACATGTTAAAAAATAAATCGAGCCAACCGATCCGAACTGAACTGAGCGAACCTTTGCTCATGCTCGGTTTGTTTACAAATCGAACCGATCTGAACTGAGCTTTTTTTCAATCGTGCTAAATCGAACAAGCAAATTCCGAGCATTTTTCGAGTGAGCATCGAACTAGCGTCCCGAACAATTTGAACAGCCATGGGAAAACCTAACCTAAGCCTTTGGTGGATAAATTTGGGGGAAAACGAAAACGATCACGATCACACGCTACTACTACTGCTATTCGCTGGATTTCGGGTCTGAACTTTCATTTGTTTCCGAAATCCACCAAGAAATCAGTCACAAAAGTACGAATTGTTCCTTGATTTCACCTATTTCAACACGATTTCTTTTCTGATCATCGTTTTTCAACGTATTTTCGGTAATCCTTCTTTCTTTCATTATACAATCGTCTGAATTTATCGCCGTATATTGACGTATGATGATGTCACGCACATATACTAGAGGAACAGGTTTTTCTGATTATGAATTGTGTAGTTGGATACATACCTAATGATTGTGTGAATCGGTTATATGCAACATGATGCCAATAGTAGTAGGTTTAGGGTTTTTGCTTTTAGATACAAGTTTCATTGTACTGATTGTGATTTAGAACCATATGCTGATATTCTGGTTTTTATTAGGTGATTAGGGTTTTTGGTGTCTGTAGTTGTATGGTTTATCAGATTTGAGAACTTAAGAAGGTGAGGCATTGGAGTTATTGTTAGGCATTCAACATTTGACACCCGATTACAATACGAAAACAAATGAACGCGCGGAGCTAACCTACGTCAACTCGCTGCAAGTTATACTTATACCTATATGTTTCTTCAAATTCAGCTCTAGTTGCAGTTGTATACATTGAATGGAAAATGATAAGAAGCCTGCAATAGGATGACGGAGGACCTTCTTTATCTCCACTAGTTGCTTAAGGATTGAAACTTCAAGAAGAAAATGAAGGGAAATTGCTATTTCTGTTGTTATCTATGTATAATTAAGAGCACTGCTTGAATATATTGAAGCATTTTCTTTGATAAAAGCCCGACGAGTGAATATATGCCTAATTTGTTGAGGTGTGTCCCATGTCGACGAGTGAATTTCGTTACGCTGTTGTTGCATAGTAGAGGGGAGAGCTTTGAATCAAACAGGCACACTGCACAATAGACACCTTTTATCTTACTTATGTTATTTGGCTATTTAATCATGAACACATCATGCAGGAAGTAGGAACTTTATACATTTAGGTCTTAGTGGCTTACATGAAATGTCACTCGATTCAACAGTTAGCTACCAAGCGAAGTTTTTGTGGATACCTAACTTCCACACCGTCGATTAAGCAGCCGTATATAATTAAAGCAATGGGGGCTTGTGTAACACGTGGTGTCTGTTTAAGCAGTCCTACGTGAAGAATTATCAAACCCTAGTAAAATGCGGGTCATGTTGTAACCAGCATTCTGATGTTGGTCGTAAATAAAAGTAGTCCTACCTAAGATTGCACTTTTTAAACTTATGCTGGAATGGTTGGTGTTTATGTAAGTAGGTACAAACTTAGGTCTTGTATGAAAGATAATTTTGTCGAATGCAGTTGTATGATGTTGAACAAGGTATAATACTATAATCTATTTGTATGAAAGATAATTTTGTTGAATGAAGAATTATCATCTTCATTTTTTACAATAAGAAAGCAAACTGATGCTTTCATTGGGATTATATGCTATTAAAGAAAACAAATAGAAATGCACTATATATCTATAAATACAGATTACACTTGCGTTTTTTTATAAGTTTTATTTACAAAATCACCTCTGGCACCTTTTAGCAGATCATGATGATTTCTTTTGGCAGATACATTATTAATTCGGTTCCGGAATGAACCCACAACAAGTTGCACAGTCCAGATCATCCGCAAATGGATTCGCTCGTAGAAGGGGTGAAAAAGAAACAGGCACTCGAGTGGAAAATAAATTCCGTTCTGGAAAATCAAATATCAGCAGAACGACAACAGCAGGTACAACTTTTTTTACCCAATCGTCTTGTGATTTTACAATGCCATCATTCTAAATTCAGTTTGTCTATGTTTAGAAACTGAAAGCAAAGGGGGAATTGAAAGCCTGTCTCGTCATCGACTAGTTTATACAACAACATGCCTCATAGGGCACCAGGTGGAGGTCCAGGTCATCGATGGTTCTGTGTTTACTGGAATATTTCATGCCACAAATGCTGAGAAAGATTTTGGTACTTTCTTTGGCATTCATATTTAGGGCTGCAAACGAACCGAACGAACGCGAACAAGGCCTTGTTTGTGTTCGTTTGTTACAGAAGTATATGTGTTCACGAACTTTTCATGGACACTTACCAAACGAGATTTTCTGTTCGTGTTTGTTTGTTCAGGAATGAACGTGTTCATGTTCTTTTGTTAATGTTAGATTTTTAGGTAATAAATGCAAACAAACGTTCATGAACACAAATGGACACACTCAAATGTTCATAAACACAAATGAAAACAAACGAACACAAACAAGCGTTCATAAATTGAATAATAAAATACAGTGATGCTTATTAAATATTTTATTTGTCAGCATTTTGAAGTATTTAAATAAAATATAAAAGTTAAAAGCACTAACAAACTATTGAACACAAACGAACATAAGCAAACACGTTACCGAACGTTCACGAACATAAATGAACGAACGCGGTCTCTCGTTTAACTAAACGAACAGAATTTTTTGTTCGTGTTCGTTTATTTATTAAACGAACAAACACAAACGAACTTCCCGCCGAACGGTTCACGAACTGTTCACTGAACGTTCAGTTCATTTGCAGCCCTATTCATATTATTGTTAAAATAATGCATAGTTTCTTTTCTGAATATATTATTGCTTGCTATTTGCAGGAATAATCTTGAAAATGGCTCGTGTAACAAAGGCTGGTTCATCTCATGGACAGAAAAACAGTTTAGATGCTGTTCAAAAGCCCCCTTCTAAGATGTTAATAATACCTGCTAAAGAACTTGTGCAGATTGTAGCTAAGGTTTGCTTTTATATTCAGTCATCTTTAAAAAATCATATTCTTACAACTATCTTTCTGGAGATGTTTAGACTTTAGGGATAACTTAAAAGTTAAGTATTTAGGATGTTTTGTTGGTTAATTTATAGAGTAAAGTACACGGATGGTCTCTGTGGTTGACCAAAAATTTGGATTTGGTCCCTGGCTTTCCAAAGGTACACGGATGGTCCTTGTGGTTTGCACTTTGAAACGCATTTAGTCCCCAACTTTTGCCAAAGCTACATGGACGATGGATGGTCCATGTTGTTTGTACTATGTAACGGATTTAGTCCCTTACTTGGACCAGCCGAAACCTTTAGATTTGTTAGATGAGGACTAAATGCGTTACAAAGTGCAAGCCACAGGGACCATCCGTGTTGATAGCAATCGGTTCAGTAACGGCTAGGAAATTAAAAAACTCTAAATAAAACGGATAGATCTAACGGTCTCTTGTGTTACAAAAACACCACACAAGAAAAACGATTAGGGCAAACTAAACAAGAATCAAGATACAGATACACCACTTGACTCTAATCTAGGCTCCAAGAACACCATTGAAACATGCCAAGTTTGAATTAGCAAGGAATAATATTAACTCAACTCATAATCCAATGAGTAAAATTAACATAGATATTTTCACAAAACAAAACACCCCTTTGCATCTTGCCCTTTGCTCGTACATCTAGAAACAAAAAAAGAAACTGACCCACTACCTAAAAACATGCAAACTGACTTTGACCACTATCACAAACTTTGAACTAAAATGCAGAAAAATAAAAAAGAAGGAAACGTGGGAATTAAGTTGCATAAATTGGAAATAAAATAGAAAATAAAAAGATGGCTCTAATTTGCTGCAGATGGGTCGGATCATGGCGGGTGTTCGGGTTCGGATGCGGGTAAAAATGTGACCCAGTTAACCCATTTCAGTAACCGAACCTGATGTATATCACATGTACTTTTAAAAAAGTAGGGACTAAATCCAAAATTTTGGTTAACCATAGGGACCATCCGTGTACTTTACTCTTATTTATATGTATTGATGAAAGTGCATTTTTTCTTTTATTATTGGTGCCAGAGTGTATTGATGACTAGGGATGGGTTAATGAATGAACTTGAGCATGATCAACTGCATGACATTATGATAGACTCTAATATTTCTCACTCCTGGCATGTTGACTTGGAACGAGAGTTGGAACCGTGGGTCCCAGATGATGATCATCCAGAGTGCCCTGAACTAGACAATACATTTGACCATCACTGGCACAGGGGTTGGGATCAATTTGAAGCAAATGCAACATTATTTGGAGTAAAAAGTACCTTTAACGAGGAGCTCTACACAACAAAGCTTGATAGAGGCCCTCAAATGAGAGAGTTAGAGAAGGAAGCCTTAAGATTAGCTAGAGAAATCGAGGGTGAGGACACCCAAGATCTTCATTTAGCAGAAGTAAGTTTTTGCTTCTTCATACTAATCCACTGTTTTTTTTATTGAAACAAATTTTATAAATTCTTAAACCCTTTACTTTTTTTTTGTAATTAGGAAAGAGGCATCCACTTTCATGACAAGTTTGATCTCGATGAAGAAACTAAATATTCATCTGTTACTCGCGTGGTTGATGATAGTGGTTATGACGAAAATGAAGACGTTTTGGATTCACGAAATGATGAAACTTTTGGAGATGTTTCGGATTCCATTTTGAGTACTAGCAATGACTTACATCCATCTGATGCTCTAGATGGCCAAAGCATGTATGTATATATATATTGGTTTTTTTTTTCCCTTTCAAATTGTGATGTTTTATGTACAGTCAACTGGTAAGATCTGTTTTTAAATCAAGTTTCCCACTAAGCCTTTGTTTGTACAGTGTTGAAAACAATCAGACTAATCAACAGCGTGTGGGAAGTAATCACACTAAAAATGATACAGAAAAGCACATGGTAAATTTTGTGTTTTTACCACTTACCACTGGCTAACTACTCCTTTTAGATGTCCATATGTATGCTATTATGATCTATAATTATAATAATTTCTGACCGTTCATATTGTGTTTGATTAATGCAGTTGTATGAGCAAAGCCAGGCTTCAAAATCCGAGGGTTAGTATTTTTTTATACCTATGGCAATGATAATCTTTATTGTTTATATTAGTGACAACTGGCTGTTTGTTTCTTTTTCATATAATATTCTCTTATCTATAGATGTTTCTGCAGATCCAAATAAAGAAAGTACTGATAAAGGACTTTCAGCAACTGCTACTGCGCATGCACCATCCCATGTCTCATCTAACGTTCAAGAAAAGGCGAATTCTAGTGAAGTATCATCTACATCAGAATCTGGAAATGCTGCCCCTGCTTCAAGTGGCCCCGGATTATCACCTAGTTCATCAGTGGGCTCTTTAACATCAGAAAAGTCAACTTTGAATCCTCATGCAAAGGTTAACATTCCATATCTGGTTGTTGTAAATATAATACGGGCAATTTCATCAATATTGTATTTACACATTTCATGGTTAATATTTTCCTGATTTTGTTTTAGCAACCATGAAATCGTAAATAAGATTTTGTTAGTGTTTTTATGAAATTTAGAAGGATATGAATGATGAATCTTTAAATTTTAAAAGAGTAAAATGCCATTTTTGCCTAAAATGCCATTTTTGCCCCTGAGGTTTGGCCAGTTTTGCGACTTTCATCCAAAGGTTTGTTTTTTTGCATCTGGATCCAAAAGGTTAAAATCTTGCCATTTTCATCCGGCTCGTTAGCTCCATCCATTTTTCTCCGTTAAGTCAGGGGTATTTCCGTCTTTTTTGTTAAGTTAAAAGTCAATTCTGTCAAGGGTATTCGGTCTTTTTACATAAAGTGAAAAAAGTCCGAATTGCCCTTTAAGTTAGCAAAAAAGACGGAAATACCCTTGATTTAACGGAGAAAAATGAATGGAGTTAATGAGCCAGATGAAAATGGCAAGATTTAAAACCTTTTGGATCCAGATGCGGAAAAACAAACCTTTGGACGAAAGTCGCAAAACTGGCCAAACCTCAGGTACGGAAATGACATTTTACTCTTTTCAAAAGGATGTATAAGAACTTAATTTATACAAATAGGAATCATAACACTGATAGTATCATATGGATATAACTGATCATGATGGTTATAGTTTGTCACAGTGATCACTCATTTTCTTAATAAAATATCTGGCTGCTGTGAAATATCCTTTTTTTAACAATTTTGACTTTCTGTTTATCGTTATACGTCCAGGAATTCAGATTTAACCCAAACGCCAAGAGTTTTGTTCCGTTATCGGCACCATTAAGGGCTGCGTCTCCTGTATCCGATGCCTCCTTTTACTACCCGACTAATGTGGGCCCGGTCCCACATATGCATGGCATGCCTATTGGCGTTGGAGTAAGTTTTCAATAATAGTTACAAACTTACAATGGAAATATTTTTTTTAAATCTGTATGTGTATTTATCTTTGCAGATGGGACCCGCATTTCCGCCACACCAGCCTGTTATTTTTGGTCCGCAAGGAACACCTTTGCAACCCCCACCGACATATTATCACTCGAATGGTCCACAGGTATGTTGGTGGTTCCACCTGCTCTTTTTTTATCTACTGGGGTGTTTTTATACTCTGACATGGATAAAATGGTAATTTTATTGCAGTATGGGCAACAGATGCTTTTTGGTCAACCCGGGCAGGTGGTATACATGCCAACTTATCCTCCGGTAAGAAAGAGTTGACTTGTAACTTATTCTATGTCTATCCGTTTAATGGTTCTTTGCGTTAAACTGTAAAAAAATGTATTTCGCTACATAAGAATGACAACAAACATGAAAGTTCATTACATTTTCGTTGTAATAAATGCTGGAAAATAATATCAAAATATTCAATGAAAATACCTTAGAAAAATTTACCCATTTTTTAGATACAATGACCATTATACCGTTCTCTTTTTTCTTACAATCCACAGTCTTGTTTATCCTAAGGCGAGTTTTTAAGGAAAGGGTGTAAATAAATTTTGAAATGGGTATATTTGATGTTATGATTTTTAGTTGGGTAAATATGATATTATATCAAGTTTTGAGGGAATATTTAGTAATTTATTTGCAATCTATTATACCTATATACGTATGAAAACGTACCATCTTTCATCTCATACAGGAAATGCCGTATAAAGGACGAGACTTTTAGGTTGGGTTGGTCAAACCATGGTTGACAATCGTCAGATTTTGTTATGCTGGTGAATAGTAGCACAAGTGTTTGATGATGATAGGAATCCAGCAGAACAATGAACAGCTCTTATACATGATTTGCACAGCATAATCTTAACATTTGTTCTTTTTTGGGGGGTGATGTTTTCTATTTAGATTTTGTTATCTGAACCACATAAATGTCAAAAGAAAGTAACTTTTACTCCTTTTGTTTGCCAAATATCTAGGATCGTTTTTTTTTTACTTTTTTGTAAATTGGATTTTGATTTGTAGGATATTTGAAGCAGTTAGTTTATAGATTAATGTTTAAGACATTCAATTATGAATAGAGCGCTATAAGAACCGTATAAACACTTGTATATATTTGACTATAGTTATGACACAGAGTATTACGTACAAATGTATTATACGGTTCTTATGGTTTTATATATAATGTTGGTTCTGCATTGAATGCCTCTCATCCTTATAACCGTCCTGTCTCATTATATAAGATATCGAGTAAGTTACTTAAATGGTCGTCGTGGATTAACATATTTAGTAACAACGATTCAAAACGGCTTGCTGATGACGAAGGTCTGAGAATTCTCAGACATAGCTAAAGATCTGAGAATGCCCAATGGTGCTTTGAGGCCTTTTTTATGATTCTGTGTAGGTAAACATGAATTTATGATCCGAGCTGTCGGTTTTATGTTGCTAAATGTGTTTAAGTAATATCTGGGTGTAGTTGGAGACAATTAAAATGAGCACAGATTACTAGTCAAAATAAAATCATATATATTGAAAGTTAGTAGTTTTCTATGTATTGTTACTATTAATAGACAAATTGTATACTATTAATAATAGACAAACTAAATGAATAGTAACTATTTGTTTTAAAGGATTTTTTTATATGTATTGTTTAGTGGTTTTTTATATGTATTATGTGGTTTTTTATATATGTTATATAACTTGCGTTTGTTTTTGATCCATGTAAATCACATGTCGTTTTTTTGTCATATCAAGATTTTTTCTTTATGGGTTGTTGTAACGAGTGTAGGTGGCGTAACAAAACAAACCAATACTGATCAAATTCCCACCGTGTTGTTATATTTTTTGTCATATCATGATTTTTTTTTTAGTTTTTTCTCTATTGATTGCTATAACAAGTGTCAGTACCGAAGTTAAACGAACTAATATCCACCCACGGCGCAAAGCGAAGTTTTCTGGCTTAATAGCACTAGTTTATATTAATTTATACAATGTGAAAATCAAATAATGTAGAAGTAATTAAAAACTACACAGATTTATATCTTTCAAGTCAACCCAGAAAAAAATGTGCTATTTTTAGTTTAAGATAAACCATAAATAGATTATTTTGATGTACATCTCTTGGATTATATATTGTCATGCAAAAAAAAAAAAAAAAAAAAAAAAACTAACGCTTACACTTAGGGCTGTATACGAAACGAACGTTCATCGAACAATTCGTGAACCGTTCGTCGGAAAGTTTGTTTACGTTCGTTTAATAAATGAACGAAGACGAACAAGAAATTTTGTTCGATTAGTTAAATAAACGAACATGAACAGAGGATTTGTTCGTTCGATTGCGTTCGTGAACGTTCGATAACATGTTCGTGAACATTCGTTCATGCATGTTGGTTTGTTTATGTTGTTCATGTGATTTTTGTACTTTTACTTATTTTATCTAAACTTTTTATATTTTTAACTTATATTTATTTTGTTTTCCTAAAAATTGAAATAAAAAAACCCTATTCCTGCCTTGTTTATGCAACTTTCCCATTTTGCTTCTATAATATTCACATTGACGAACATTATCAACCTCCATTCAACTATTATGGCTTCAAGTTCCAATGCTGCTCCCTTCGCCATCCACCTATAGCCTCTGTCACTTTTGCAGATTTTATTTGTGTTCGTTTGTGTTCATGAACCGTTGGTGAACACGTTTATTTCTTTAATGAACAAACACAAACATAAAATCTTGTTCGGTAAGTGTTCATGAACCGCTCGTGAAAACATTTATTTCCTTAACGAACGAACACGAACGAGGTCTCGTTCGTGTTCGTTCGATTTGTTTACAACCCTACTTACACTCATAAATCTTTAACTATAATTTACAGTTTCTAAATTTTAATAAAAAAGTTTATATTGCATTTTATTAACTAACTTATATTTCACTTTCATATCAATTCATTGGTCGTTTAGGGTGTCTTCTGGTTTACATTCTTTAATTGTTAACTTTTTTATTATAATCGACGACCAAATCTGTTAGTGTTTTATAGAGTTGTACAACTTGTTAAAGAGATTGAAAATATCATTGTCACGGCCCATTAAAACTAGGGGGAGTTGCATCAAGTTGTATGGACTACTTCTGGCTTTTCATGATAATCAACGTTTAACAATTGTTACTTGCATTAAATTATAAATAAATAAAAAACAATAAAGGATATTCTATTAATAGAATTAGAGTATATGTGCACAGCTTACTCAAGTAGCCCTCTTTGTGCCTTAGGGAAAACGGGTTTGTGGTAGGCTAGGGCTGTGTTGAAGGTAAAATCAGAAAAAAAATGTTAAGCATTAAAAAATATGTGCTGATAACGAACATGTCTTCATTCCTTTTAACCTTGATACATTTGGTTCCTTTGTTTCCGAAGCTATCAGTTTCCTGGACAGAATACAGAGGCTCGTGCACAACAATTTCTCGACGTCGAGGAACCAAAGTTTTGTTTTCAGTAGGATGGATTTGCTATTTTAAAGGGGGTTGCGGCAGCTTATTGCACGTTTACCTGCCATTCTATTGTAATGAAAAAAAATGTTAAGTGGCAAGTTTGGTTTACACAAATGGTTATAAGTTTCAACCCGAAACCGTTAGACCGTTAAATGAACCATGAACCAAACTAACTAAATTTATTTTGTTAAAAAACGGTTTAATTAATTTCAACGGTTTATAAACACCCTGACGAACTGGATTATAGAAAACCCACAAATTTATATGGTTCTCATGAAGGATTACTTAAGGTATAGTTGAATAGCTCTATTACAATTGTATCGTTGAATATTTCAGAAAACAAGTTTTACAATTGTGCGTAATTATGACACTTTTTAATATGGAACAAGTGGTTTAGACCATACGATTCATGATGTGATCGATAACCTGAATAATACTCCATTGTTAATAAATTTTTAAATTAATTTCTATGTATATATTAACCTATGTAGACCTTTTCTTAAGAAAAACATCCATTTTATAACTTTATAATATTTATACATTATTTAAAAGTTACATATGATAATTTTCTAATTCAATTTCTTTTAGAATGACTGATTAAACAATACCTAAAATTACTCTTAAATCTACATCATTGTTCATCATGGGACTAGAACTCTCAACCACATGAGAATAGAGATGCACAAATTAGGTTCAAAGCCTAAACCGACTAGGATTGGTCAACAAAAAGTCAAAACTAGTTTTAGTTTCAAACCAGTTCGGATTTTGTCGGTTTTTTACAAGTTTTCAACACTTTTGATGGTTTTCTACCAGTTCGATTCACGTTTAACCATTTCCAAAGGGTATACCTATTTACACACCCATTTGCCTATTGGCACACCAAAAAGGTGTTTTTTGTCTTATATGCACACCCTGCAGTGTCGAGCTGTGGCCAAAGCGCAGCGTTTTGGTCCGGTCAACCAGACAAAAACTGACGGGTGTCTGACGGGTCTGTTGACTGGACCAAAACACCGAGCTTTGGCCGCGTTTTGGTCCAGTCAACCAGACAAAAGACTGACACCCGGTCTGGTTGACAGGATCAAAACGCGGCCAAAGCTCGGCGTTTTGGTCCGGTCAACAGACCCGTCAGACACCCGTCAGTCTTTGTCTGGTTGACCGGACCAAAACGCCGCACTTTGGCCACAGCTCGACAATGCAGGGTATGCACATAGGACAAAATACACCTTTTTGAATTGGCTAGCTACACACTTGGTGTGTAGATAGTTTGAGCCTTTCCAAATGAGAGGATAATAAACCAACTAGAAACCTACGAGTTGTACTGGTTTGTATGTATACTGATTTCAAATCTCAAAGTGGTTTGGTTGTGCACCTCAACTTGAGAATAAACACATTTACAAAACCCTTTGATACATTTAACCTAAAAAGACTTTGGTATCTAATTTAATTATAACCATCAAGCTTCTAGTTGAGTGTAGCCCCATTACTTTACAAATGAGAGGTCATGAGTTAAAGTCTCGTTTGGGACAAATTTTGTTTCCGGATGAGCTAGGGGTTTTTCCTTGTTGTGGGTGGGTCAGGTCATCACGTTTTGTTTAGGGGAGTTCAAAAAGCTCGTAGCTCGCTCGAAAATCACTCGAAAAATGATCGAAAAAATCTCGCTCGAAAAAAGCTTGTTTGGTTTTCAAGCCGAGCCAACTCGTTTTGTAATCGAGCCGAGCTCGAGCCAGGGGTTCTTAGCTCGTGACTTGACTCGTAGCTCGGCTCGATGGCTCGACTCAGTGGCTCGAGTCGTGGCTCGACTTAGTGACTTGTATGTATGTGAGTGGGGTAGGGATCCTAAGAGAAGTCCACCCTATTTGAGAAACTTGAGAAGCATTCTGGACCACACATTTCCCTAAGCTTTTCGTAATATACACATATGTATAGTTTAAAATCAACTATATACATATATGTATATTGTCAAATATTGAATTATACACATGTGTATATAGTCAATTTTAAACTATACATATGTGTATATTACGAAAAGCTTAAGGAAAATGTGTGGTCCAGAATGCTTCTCAAGTTTCTCAATTAGTCTAGTGCTTCTCACATGATCCTAACCCTATGTGAGTGTGTGTATATATATCTATATTTTAGAACTGTGTGTTAATTTTTTATTTTTATTTTATAAATACTTGTAAAAATTAATAAAAAGTTAAAACAAAATTAACGAGTCGACTCGATTGGGCTCGAGCTGGCTCGAAGTTTTTACAAGCCGACCTCGACTTTTCAGCTTGAAAAAATTAACGAGCTGAGTTGACTCGTTTAAGTTCGAGCTCGAGCTCAGCCTAGCCTGATTCAATTACAATCCTAGTTCTATTCTTCGGACAAAAGGGTGATCTATTTGTCAGAGTGATCCGATGTCCGGACTCCGGACCTTTGGTGTTCAAAAGAATAATAATCTAATTAAATCATAAAAATAATAATGATAAATTTATAAATTAAAGATGTGGAAAATAGACGAGGGCAAAATTGGAATGAAGTCAAAAAGAATATTCTAAAGCATTGAACATAAAACCGGTCTACCGCCTAACCATATGGAAAACCAGAGAACCTTCTCGCGTGAACCGAAAGCCTCTCTCTCTCTCTCTCTCTTTCTTTCTTTCTTTCTTTCTTTGGGGTTTTGATTTTTTCATCACCGCCTCTTCACTTTCCCCAATTTCCAAACCCTAACCCTAATTTCACCTCCTTTCAAACCCTAATCCTAATTCCACCATGTCATACTCTCCCCGATCTCCAAACCCCAACCAATCCGACGACAATCGCCGCCTCTACAACCCCTACCAAGACCTCAACATCCCAGCCCAAACCCTATACAAGCTCCCCACCTCACCAGAATACCTCTTCCAAGAAGAATCCATCGCTCAACGCCGCTCATGGGGCGAAAACCTAACCTACTACACCGGCATCGGCTACCTCGGCGGCGCAATCATCGGCGCCGGAAAAGGATTAACCGAAGGCGTCAAGGCGTTCGAACCGGCAGATAGTAAGAAGATCAAGGTGAATCGGATCCTGAATTCGTGTGGAAAGTTTGGGGGAAAGTACGGGAATCATGCCGGAATTATTGGATTGTTGTATGCAGGTATGGAGAGTGGGATGGTGGCGGTTAGAGATACGGATGATATTATTAATAGTGTGGTGGCAGGGTTGGGGACTGGTGCGTTGTATAAGGCGGCGGCGGGGCCGAGGTCGGCGGCGGTGGCCGGAGCGATTGGTGGACTTGCGGTGGGAGTGGCGGTTACAGGGAAGCAGGTTTTGAAGAGATATGTGCCGATTTGAGGTCGGTTGTGTTCGGTATTGGTTAATTTGAAGTTTTGATCATTTATCTGATGAGACTTTTATAAAATGAATTGTTTGTAGTGTTTTACCATATTGATGATTGACATATATTTATTTTGGCTTGGCCATACACTTGATCCCCTTTGTTTTGTTTACTGTGTATCGGTATGTTGAAGGGTTTAGTGGCGAATAAATTCGTGTTGCCGTTGATGTGAAATTTGTGTCACTGTTCTTTTCTGTTGCTTGTTTGCTAGATTTATGTTTGTTTGTCTATTGAATGATGGGCTGGTTTGTACTTTTTGCTATCTATTTAGATCATTACATGTTGGTTTTAAAAAGCGCCTGACGATCTATGCGATTTGATCTCAAAAGCCAACGTGTGATGCGCGAAGCTCGCACATTATGTGTCGATGCATATGTATTAAAACAAACTAAAAGGTTATGTAAGTTAAAATTTTAACTTGTTACTATTAAACACTAAAATGTAAGATGCTCATCATTTCTAGTAGGATTTATTCAGTCGATGGTTTGATATGTTCAGACCACATCATGTGATGCACACATCATGGAGTCGCATCACACAATGCGATATATCCACCGCATCATGTGATGTGCTCCTGATGCGCGCAATTTAAAACTCACATTTCTCAAGGTTTAATGTTCATGATTTTCTGCATAAATTAGATCAAGTGTCTTGCTTACTTTCAGCATTATGGCATATTGCTCCCTGGTTCATCTAGGTTTACCCTGTCGACAAGGGATAAGGTTTGCTGTTTAAAGACAGACTCATGCTGTTTGGTCTATGTTCTTATATTATATTACTTGTGTAGTATCTTAGGTGCGCGTTCAATTTTATTCAGAGATCTGTGATAACCACTTGATACTTTTCTACATGGTGGTGATGGTAGAGTTTCGTAGAAATCTTTATATATGGTTATTGAGGTTATCTACTTAAATTTGGTTATGTGTCAAATGTATCGAACATGGAAGATTCAAAAGCTGATCTACGGTATCTTTGCTGTTTTTTTTTTTTTTTTTTTTTGTAATTTTTGAATTGGGAGGTTGATACTTGCAGTTGCAGGAATTTGTTTCTAATGAAAACTTGCAGCTGGTGAGCAGATTTTACAGAAATGTTAATATAACCAGCTGGGAATCAAATCATGTTTTTCTTAAACTGTGATACCTAGAGTGATTACGTAATGTTTATCCTTCTGTTTTTCCAACTCTCATTGTATCTCTCAAGTAGCACGTACAAATGCATTAAGGTTCTCATGATTATGTTTTATAGAATTTCTTCTTGTATTTGTCATGCGGTTTTCATTGTTCTTTTTTTTGGATTTGTTTTGTGTCGAACGCACTCCTTGGCTCAAGGTTAATTAGTAACAGAGCAATTCGGGTTAGTAATTTTGAGGTTGATTTGCAGTTTGCAAGTAAATTCTTGAATTTTTGTGGAGGTTTCGCAGACTTTGTACCACTGTAACATATTGAGAACCAGTCGTAGAAATACCAGGAATACACACAAACACGATCACATGGTACTAGGCCAATATGGTATATAACATATGCTGTCGCATCACGTATAGCTTACTTTTTTGTAATCTCTGTATATGGTTCTTGAAGTATTTACGCATTAGAGGCCAACAAATTGTATTCCGGTAATTGCCTGGTAAATGACCTGCAACAACTTTATGTCATGACAATATCAAAATTAATTTGTACACATCAATCATTTTCGTTCGAAGAAAACATTAATGACTCATTGACATCATTATTCCTTCAAATATCTAACATGTCTTGACTTTCACGAGCTTGTCGAGTCTTCAACCGACGACTCCTTGTTCACTTTCCGCATCACCAACTGTTCATGATATTAATAAACAAAATCCTAATATTAAAATTTATTCGCACTTAGATAAAGATGACTACCCTAGATAATTAAAAGTTTATCTTAATCAACCTATGCAAGACTTTATAGATTTTAGAGTAAAGTCCTATTTGAGTCCTTGTGGTTTGTGCAGTTTAACCATTTGAATCCAAAAACAAAAACTGTCTTGATTTGAGTCCCTTTGGTTTCTAATTTTAACCATTTGAATCCAAAAGTAAACAACGTCCAAATCAGAAACATTTGGTTTTTGGATTCAAATGGTTAAAATTAGAGACCACAGGGACTCAAATGGTTAAAATTAGAGACCACAGGGACTCAAGTCAAGACGGTTTTAGTTTTTGGATTCAAATGGTTAAACTGCACAAACCACAGGGACTCAAATAGGACTTTACTCTAGATTTTAAGAACCAACAGACCACGATTTTATAGATTCTAAGAAACAACAGAGAAGAGAACCATATCGGTTAATATGTCGGTACTTTATAGATTTTAAGAGAACCATATTGGTTAACATGTTAGTACTTTATAGATTTTAAGAATCCACAGAGAAGAGAACCATGAACCAACAAAGAAGAGAACCATGTCGGTTAACATGCAAGTATTTTATAGATTTTACCACAGAGAAGAGAACCATATCGGTTAACATGCAAGTACTTTATAGATTTTACCACAGAGAAGAGAACCATGTCGGTTAACATGGCGCCATTCACTATAATCTATACGCAACAAGTTGATTAAAAGATGTAAGAAAAATTAATTTAAAGTTTATCTTAATTAAACTTCAAGATAGTTGTTAATATTACAAAAATAAAATAATGAGTTAAATGCCATTTTAGTCTCTGTGGTTTGGGTCATTTTGTCAATTTAGTCCAAATGCTTCATTTTTCGTCTGTGGGTTCAAAAAGGTTTCACTCTTGCCATTTTAGTCCACTGGGTTAACTTCATCCATTTTTTCTGTTAACAAGAAGGGCAATTCGGTCATTTTATATGTAGTTATGTTAACTAGAAGGGCGTTCGGCCATATAAAATGACCGAATTTCCCTTCTCGTTAACAGAAAAAATGGATACGTTAATCCAATGGACTAAAATGGCAACAGTGAAACATTTTTGAACCCATAGGCGAAAAATGAAACCTTTGGACTAAACTGACAAAATGGCCTAAACCATAGGGACTAAAATGGCATTTAACTCTAAAATAAAAGAAAAAATAGATACTAGATAGAGTACGATTATTGTACAAATGGGTTTAACATACTAAACGTGAGAAGTCTATTTAAACTAGTAAATCATGTTGGATATATGTATGTCCGACCTTAATTAAAGTCAACGTAACTAACTCGGTACGATCTGAAGAGTTACACGTTAGTACACGAATCGTATATGTTCACGAGTAGGTAGATTATTATTTGTGAAATAATAATAGTTTAAACCCGAGGGACTTAATATTAATTAGATTATTATTAAGAGGATTATAATTGTATAATCTTAAAGGGCCTTAATGTAAGATTGAGTTTTATAAAAGGATGTTTAAGGTGGAAACCCTAGACACACTTTTATAAAAACACAAAACCCTAGCCACCCTCCTAAGCTTGGCCGCCATCCTCTTGCCGTCGACCGAGCATCGCCGCCGCCTCCTTCTTGGCCGGTTCTACTCTCGGGTATCTTGTGCTCGGTTGTGAACTTCCTACTAGCGAGGATTCGTTGTAACCCACGTGTTACAATTCCGGTGTAGTCGTCAAAGGTTGATTACTAAAACCCTCTATGGTTGTTTATTCTGTTTATTTGTTTATACGCGTATAACCTTGATCCTGATTGGGAATATTTATTAATCGAATTAATAAATCAAATTTATATAATCGGCATTTGGTAAATTATATAAACCGCTTCCGCTAATATTTTGATACACTGATTCCCAACAGTGGTATCAGAGCCACGGTTACACGCGTATAGATGGTAAAGTTACAATTTTGATCTATGTTTTATTTGTCAAAAATTATTTGTTTTGACAAAAGATCAAAAGCTTTTGGTTGTCTATGGATTGTGATGTGAATCGAGCCCTAGGTTATGACCTTTGCCATGGTTGTGTTGGTTATGGTTTTATTTTGATTTGTATTTTTTTTTCGGATATTGGATCCGATGTAATAGTATTTTTGATTTGTATTTTGGTGCGGATATTGGATCCGATGTAATAGATATGATTAGAATAGATTTGGTTTTATTGTATTTTCAAATTTATTATTGTAATCCTTCGAGTACAAGAGCAAGATCCAGATCAAGATAAATGGCGAACAGGTACCATGAAGATAGAGATCGCGGGTCAAGTGGGAGCTTTCAAAAATTAGCTTTTGAAACCCTTTTTGACTAGTTCGTTTCGTTTCTGGCTAAAACGAAACGGCCAACCTATTAGGGGCTCGATTCGTTTTTTTATTGTGTTTTGTGGCTGTGTTTTATTTAGTGTAAATAATCTAGATAACCCAAAATAAATAAAATTTTCACAATCAAGACAACGGTTTTATTAAAACAAGTTTTATAAAACTGAAAGGTATAATTAATAAAAGGTTTTTATTAATATTTAAAACAAGATCATTCGCGATAAAACGACCGACATAGTTTAATAGGGTATTTAAAACTATATCGTGCGAGCGTGGAAAGGAGTTTCTATTATCACGAATTATATAAACTCGGTTTTTATAAACTATTGTGTAACTCGCCTCATGCTACGAGTTATTCAAAATATTTTTGGTAAATATTAAAAAAAAATCCCAAATTTTAAATTGATGTTTTATGCCACCCTTAACGAGTTAACACTTCATTCTAAATCGAACCCAAATGTTAGTGCTATACCCTGCATCTGGGCGTCCATCATGAAAGAAGGTAATCATCGCGTTTCCTGTGTAACATAGGCCGGTGTTACAGTTAACAGTAAAGGACAAAACATCGCTTGTTCATCAAGTAGGCATAGTTGGGGTTAAACATACATCGTTTTAAGCGATAACCCCAAATGGAGAGTTGTGTAGTGGACACAATTAACAATCGTTGTTTACCTACATAATCATACCAGTGGATAGTGCTTAAGCCAATTCACTGTCATATGATGAATCGGGATCTCATCTTAATTAAAAATTTGTTTTTGGGTCATAAAATTAAATTAAGATATTAAAAACATAAAATACTAATTAATTAATTTTGAATTTTGTAGATGTCAACTGAAAACAATTCCTCCCAATTCTCTCTCAAGTCCATCTTAGAGAAGGACAAACCACTCCAACTTCATGGACTGGCACCGCAACTTTAAAATTGTTCTCAAGGCGGAGAACAAACTGTATGTTCTTGAAATGCCAGTCCCTGATGAACCCATCAATCAGCAAACTGTTGCATATAGAAACTATGCAAAGCACTTTGATGACTCTATGAAAGTCTCATGTTTAATGTTAGCATCCATGATTCCTGAACTTCAAAGGACCTTGGATGACAAGATGGCATATGAGATGAATGAGCACCTGGTTGAAATGTTCCAACAGAAGGCTCGTCATGAGAGGTTTGATGTAATGAGATCACTCATAACCACTCGTATGCAAGAGGGTACATCAGTTAGCGCTCATGTGCTAAAAATGAAGGCATATGTTGATCACTTGGCTCGTCTGGAATCCCCCTTGAGTGATGAATTAGCTGGGGATATCATCCTCAACTCATTGCCTAAGTCATATGATCAGTTCACTGTGAACTACAATATGAATGGGATGGAGAAGACACTTGCAGAGCTGCATCAGATGCTCAAAATTGCTGAGGTGAATATACCCAGCAAGACTGCACCAGTGCTGATGATCAAGGAGGGTCATGTTAAGAACCTAACACCAATAAAAGGGGCAATCGGGGCAAAGGGAAGGGCAAAGGAAAATTAGTTGCAAACAAGAAGCCTCAGAAGGATGCCAAGTGTTTTCATTGTAATGAAATTGAGCACTGGAAGAGGAACTGTGCTAAGTATTTAGCTGAACTGAAGCAAACCAAGGCTTCAGTAGGAGAGTCCTCAGGTATATATGTTATTGAAATCTTTTCTTTTTTGGCAAAACATGGGTGTTTGACACAGGATGTGGTTTTCACATTTGTAATGCTTTGCAGGGACTAAGAAAGATTAAGAAGCTGAAACAAGGCGACTTGGAGGTCCATGTTGGCAATGGACAAAGAGTTGCTATGAAGGCGATTGGAGAATATGTTCTTTTACTTCCTTCTGGTTTAGAACTTGTTTTGAACAATGTTTATTTTATTCCTAGTGTTACTAGAAATATTGTTTCGGTTTCTGCTTTGCATGGACAAGGTTTCAATTATCATTTTAATGGTGAATTTATTTCTGCTTATTTTAATGATGTATTTTACTTTGATGCAAAACCAAACAATGGAATCTATGAGATAGAAATCCAAAACAATAACATATTATGCAACATCTCCCATAAACGTAATAAGTTGGACTTTAACGATACGTATATGTGGCATTGTAGACTTGGTCACATAAGCGAGAACCGTGTTAAACAACTTAAAACCGTAGGAATCTTAGATTCTAAGGGTTCAGAAACGTTTGGCAAATGCGAATCATGCTTAAATGGAAAGTTAACAAAAGCACCTTTTTCAAATGTTGGAGAAAGAGCTACTGATCTGTTGGGACTTGTACATACAAATGTATGTGGTCCATTCAGAACAATGTCAAGACATGGAGAAATATAGTTTGTTACATTCACTGATGATTTCAGTAGATATGGTTAAGTTTATTGTCACACCCCCAAAATACCGCTTGCGGAAACACCGCGGGGCGTGTGACGTACCAGGATCTTAGCCACCAATCACATTGAACTTGTAAATATATTTAAACAAAAACTTTCATTCATTATCAAAAAGTGATACAAAACGTTACATATAATTTATTGTACACAGCGGAAGCATAACTCATTTGTTAAGTGTTTCATAAACCATGCGTACGTAAACCATTAGTCTTGTGTTGCGATTCCATGTATCTCGACCCATGACCACTCCAGCCTTCCAGACAGCAAGTTCCCAATGCTATAACCCTATTGACCTGCAAGCATGCAGATAAGTGTGTCAGACGATGCTGGTGAGTTCAAAGTTTTGTTAACGCGTTTAGTTACCAGATATGTGTATAAAACAGTTCAACGATTTGATTTGATGTTGTTATTAACTCGATTACCGCAATGGCTACAAGATGTATTTGCCCAACCCCAATGTCTCTATCAAAACATTGGTCATGCTTTAAGGAAATTAGTTCACGCCCGTCCTCCCCGATATGGTGTGAGGGTGCCAATCCTAATAGCGCTATCAACTAATAACCTCGTTGCCTCCCTGGCAACTATCGGAAGATGTAAGGGGTCTTATATGATAGAAACTGAGTATAATAACAAACATCCCAATAAACTAGCGTTCCTCCCCGGAACGTTACCCGATATCCCTCCCCGGGATGCATGCTTGGAAAAAGAGCAGTGAACTCACCTTGGTTTTGCTCGGTAAGATTAATTACTCGTATAATAGAAATGATCAAACACATCCTACCAAAGTTTACCAACACAATCAGTTCCACACTCACGTTGCACCACATATGTTGTTATACATTACACACGTCACGTTCATGAAATATTCACATCCCTCAAGCAAGTTATAACAGTTAACCACGTTACACATCATCCATTTTAACACAGTTTATTGTACCACATACAAGCTTACTTCGTATATCCAAGTCCCAATGTAAATTCTCTAATATATATGTGTGACCCAAAACTAATGAAATGGTCCAAGATAATAATCTAATGCACACAAGGGTGTGGGCTCAGCTGGTGACCCAGAGTCACGCAGCCCAGCTGCATTCATGTTGGCTGAACAGCCCAACAAGCCCCTCGGTCCAACAACTTGAGTATTGCATCTAATGAGTTATAACAGTTTGCATATTATTATATATATCAAAAGACATCAGGGGTTTGCGCCAGGGAGTTTTTATGCTTTTCAGATCGGCCACCAAGGTTTTCAACCTTTCCTTTTACCACTCCTGAGGTCCAGCCTTCTAGAATTTTCCCCTCAATTTGAAAAGACCTAGGCATAGGAGAGTCGTCATCGTCATCAGGGAAGATTTTACAGAACCAGCAATCGGAACTTTGCCTTCAATTAGAAAACCACAGTCACCGGAATGATTGTGGGTTTTCACGCTGGTCCTTGGTGGTGCCGAGCAGGGTTTCTGTGGTACGCGAGTAGAGAGTGGCGAGCAGGGTTTGTGATGTCCTCTTCCATAACCGGCCGGATCGGTGACCGGTGACGGCAACACGCAGATGCTAGGGTTTCTAAGATTCCGGTACTAAGTTCACTTCTTTTACCATGCTCTTTTTTTTTTGACGGGAAACATGATTTTTACAGAGAAGCAAAGCCGACCTTCTATTGCTTGGAGTTTATCCATAGAAGAAAAAGGAACAACAAAAAGCTATTGGTAAGAAATGTTAAATTATGAACTTTTTGACTTTACTTGCTGTGTTTACTTGAAGTTGAGGTTTAATCAAAGAACTTTCATTGTTGCTTGGCGTTAATCACAACTGTGCTTTTAAATTAAGTTGCTGTGATTTTGATTTTTTTTCCCTTTTTTGTGTTTACTTGGTTTGCTTACTTTTGTGAGAGCATTTGTACAGAACTATTGCATATGACATGAATCATGATCATTAGTTTTTATGTTAAAGATGTTTGATTCAATTTAAAGAACTTATATTGCACATCAGGTTTTCTTTAAAATGGCATAAAAGAGGTCTTTTTTCTAACAGTTGGGTGAAAAAATAGGTTCAGAATTGTGCACCTTAAGGAGTTTTGTGTTAAGGTTCTCTAAATAATTTTGTTGAAGAAACAGTCAAACTAATCACAACTCCTAATTGCAAAACCACATTCAAACATGAGCTTTTACAGCCCTTTGAATATATATAATTCTGATTGTTATATATCACATAAATCACTAAAAAAGTACTCATTCAGAAATGTTCATGTTGTGGCTTTAGTTGAACTCTGACAATGCAGTTTTGATCTAATATTAATGCTATGTTGTTTGAAATAGTTAATGTTCCTATATAAATATCTATAACAAACATTTTAACTAAAGCCACAACATAAACGTGGATAAGTGGCAAGGTATGAACTTATTGAGACATGTCGTACATTTTAACAAACATTTGAATAAGACACGTTTAAGATATGCATTATTTCTTTATGTTAATTCCATAGAATTTTATTTTAGATGAATTGCCATTCAAATTAAGTTGTATGTAACATTTGAACCCATTGCTTAAACAATGGCTTTGACTGAAACAATGGAATATTAGTTTGCCATGCCTATGAGGACCTCACATACATCACCTGCTACATAAAAATAACATTTGAGCTGCAACTTTATGTTATTCAGTTGACTTTAATTTCATTGAGGTTGGATAATATTTCTTTAAGTATTTAATTGCAGGAAACTAAGCTTAAGAAATATAACAATGGCGTCTAGAAGTGTAAGATGGGGAAAACTACTCCCGTCGCGTAGCGCGGGGTAAACACCTAGTTCTAAGAAATTTCCTAGTTCCTCATGACTCTAATTCACTGCCTAACACATGTTGCACATAATATGAGTTTTTCATGCATTCAATTCATTATCAAAACCTTTGAAGGTAACACTCATCTATGAAGCTGATGATAAAAAGTTTCCACCACCATTATCATTACCAAATAGATAATGCATAATATTGTTTATTAATTTCTAAAATCAGTTTGCCACCACCATTATCATTACCAAATAGATAATGCATAATATTGTTTATTAATTTCTAAAATCAGTTTTGAATATCTTTTAGAATATTGGAAGATAATATTGAACTAGATATAATAATCATACCTTCGTTCACAGTTACAACACACAGATCTTGATTTGGTTTATAATTTTCAACCAACTCATACACATAAAATATAAAGAAAACATGTGGGGACCCTCCTTCAACCTAGCCTGTGCACCACCCACATAGAGATCACATTTTTTTTTTGAACGGCGATTGACTCTAACAGTCGAGAGGATCACACCCATATTGCATGGGTCCCTAGTCCCCCTCGGGCGAGGCATCCGAGGTTGACCATAGGCGCTCCACGAGAAAATTTCCAGCCGACAGCCACTTGACTGCCGTTGCAGCCTCCGCACTCAAGAGCCGGAGTAACCGCACTGTAATAGAAAACTCGTGTGCGGCTCAAGACTCAAACCCGGGCTATTACGCACTCAAGGCTCTTATCCATCATTGCCATGACCCCTCAACCAAGGTTGGGGCCATTTACCCCCAAATGCAACAGGTGGGGATCGAACCTGGGTCTCCAAGGAAACCCAAAGTTCTTTCCACCACTCCACTACAAGTGGGGATACATAGAGATCACATGAAGGGGCCTTTAATTGTCACTTTCATATACCTTAATTGACTAAATTCAATTCACTCAATGGATTCTGACATCACATAACAATTTCCCATGCATGAACTTACCACACCCTCATCATCGATCACCACTAAGTCCTTGTGTAGTGGGGCGCCATCTCACCTTATAAAGCCCCATAAGGCCCTTGAACACCATTACGGGGGGCTTTATGAGGGCGCTATAAATGAAAATTGGGGGTATGGCGCGATAATTTTAACGGCGCTATAAATGAAAATTGGAGATTGTTGACCAATCAAAAATTATTAAGGGGTTTTTTAATATTCTAATGAAATTGAAAATTAAGAATTAGGTAATGATGGGTAGGGGCTTTATGACTACGGGCTCTAGTGATATAACGCCCCATAAAGCCCCCGTGTGACGTGGCACGACACGTGTCGCATAACGCCCCACAAGGGGCTTTATGACTACGGATGGCCTAAGGCCATGTGTAGTCATAACGCCCCTTTGTGGGCGTTATGCGACACGTGGCGCGCCACGTGTGCGGGTGGGCGTTATGGGGCGTTATGCATTTAAGCCCGTAGTCATAAAGCCCCCGCCTAATCATTACCTATTTAATAATTTTCAATTTTATTAATTAATATAAAAAAGATTGCTTAAATTTGATTGGTCCAAAATATTGAAAGATTCCCCCTAATGGCGCTATGGATATCGCGCCCACCAAGATTTTTTGCCTCATAACGCCCCCCGTAATGGTGTTCGGGGCGTTATGGGGGGTTATGTTGAAGATGGCGCCCCTTTTTTTCCCCACTACACATACCCTAAGAACTTGTGTAATGGGGCCTTATATGGCGCCCAATTCAAAGATAGCGCCCCGCACACCGCGACGGGGGGCGTTATGGGGTAAAAATTTTCTCCTCCCGTTATATATTTCGCGGCGCCATGCTTGTTGTTTGTTTTCCCTCCACTCACACAGACATATTTATATACATATATATCTATAATTTAAGGGTTTATTAATTAATTGGGTAATGATGAGGTAGGGGCGTTATGACTACGGGCTTAAATGCATAAGGCCCCATAACGCCCACACGCTGACGTGGCGCGCCACGTGTCGCATAACGCCCACAAAGGGGCGTTATGACTACGGATGGCCTAATAACTATGACACAGTTATATACATTCCACCCAGTTATACAAAACTATATCCTACAACATACCTCAATGAACTAATTAACTTCACAATTAATTTCACTAGTTCGACACGTGAACCCCCTTTAATATCTGAATCCTATATATATTCTTGTTTAACACCATCACCATTAATTAAAATTATCCTCACGCAAGAACAATATAACAATTAGTATATTCATTAATCCCCCTAACTAACTATAATCCCTAACACGATTTCCCACTCTAACACCCAAAAGCACATTCAACAACACACAAATACCACGTATAATCAGTGAACTAGACTCAACAAGTCATGATCACATACCTAATGCGAGAAGGACACGAGTGGGTGAAAAAGATCTCCAATAAAGCCTGCTGCCGTCGTACACTCGAGGAAAGGAAATCAGTGTTTAGGGTTATCTTATGTGAGAGTTGAATGATATCTTTTATGGCCATGCACCCCCTTTAATCGAAATATACAAGCCCCTAACACTACTGGGCCTAACCTTGGGTTATTTACAAGAGAAGCTGGGCCAGACCTTGGGCCATGAGGGGATGCACACACGCGGGTTAAGTGTGTGAAGAGTTCTAATTCGGCCCAAATGTGTCACGAAGCCCACAACATATATTAATTCTATTACGTACATACAAACACGCCATTGCAACATAAGAAATCAAGCACATATAATACGTTTAACGGTTTCATGTTTGGTTAACAAGCACACATAAATATTTAGTGATGTACGAGTGTAACCCACTAAGTCTCGTATGATCGTAATATAAGAGCAATTGAACGTAAAGATACACGCCAACGATTGTGGAGTTTAAGTAGTGCTAACCTCAAGTATTTGGGTTGTCACATTTATCTTATGAAGCATAAACATGAGACATTTGAAAAATTCAAGGAGTATGATGAAACAATGGTTAACCGGGTAGGGTTAACTCACTGATCTCGTCAAGAGGGTTAATCCCTTCTTTCCGAGGATCGTTGGCTGGATCGTCTGGTGGTGGGTTTCCTGCACAAGGAAACAAACCGTGACTCGTAACAAGGAGGATGGGGTGGGGGGTGCTCCTTGTTACCACTCTCCGGCGTGAGAATCAGTAATTTGCTTGGGAAGCAAAGTATGATAGTAGTAGTATTGAGAGAGTTGGAAAGTGATACCTCAAACCTGGTTTGGGGTGAGTATTTATAGCCGAGGAGTGAAGGAGGGTAGTTGAGTAGCTAGTCTGACATCGCACAGTTATTTGCAGGTGTGTCAGACCTGTCGGATGCTGTGGTGGTGCCACGTCCGGCTGTGGTGTCAGACTGTTGTTCATACGTGGGTTAGTAGGCGACTGTTCCCAGTGCCACTTGCACTGTGGTGTCAGACCCACTTGCCTTGTAGGCAGGATGCGGTGCCAAGCCGCATCGCTGCTTGCGGTCATTGATGTTGTTCCCGCATTGGTTGTTCCATCCATGATTTGCGCGGGATGCGGTGTTGTGCCGCATCGCCTGTTGAGTGACTGTTACTGTTGTCCATATCCCTTATCGTGACGAAAATGTTCATAGGATGCGGTGCGAGGCCGCATCTCTATGCGTAACATTAGTTTCCGTCCTTAAGGTAAGTCTTCTCATCAATGGACAGATTGGACCGCAGTGTTCGCGTGTGTCTACGCGGACACTGGAGAGTTAATTGCTGTTGGGGGTTTTTAATGAGGGTAATGGTCATTCGCGGTCGTGCTGACGCGATATTTGGGACCATACCCCTTCAAGTCCCCCCAGTCTAGTGTTCCTTCCGTATGCGAGTCGCAAGTGGGAGGGATACTGGACTATGTTGTCTAGAAGGTTAAGATTGTGCCATGCAGATGGCATCTTCTTTAAGTAGTAGGCCCTTTCTAGTGGATTGTTTCTTCCTTTGAGAAGGGTGCATGGTGAGCAAGTTCCGTCTGATGCGGAATTCTCAGCCAAAGACTTGACTCTGTCTACCTTTTGCTGATGTCATCAGCCACCTGTTGGTGTTTCGGACCAACCTTTGAGACGGTGACTGAAGGTATTAGCAGAATTCGAACCAACCTTTGAGATCGTGACTGAAGATGTCTTCTTCAGTGTAGTTGGAATCGCTGCGTCAGTTGGTGCAAAGTTGTAAGTACTTTGCTCAAGCTCTATGTTCAGCAACTGGACATGTAACGATGATCCCTGTTTTGTGGGGTGTTCGTGTTCTCCGGTTAAGCTTTCTAGTAACCGCGCGTCCTCTGCGGTTTATCTCTCAAGTAACCGCACGTCCTCAGAGGTTTAGCTCTCTAGTAACCGCGCATTCTTTGCGGTTACCTCGTTGCCGAACCTTGTTTGCCCTGTTTCTTTGAGGATCGTGGGGTAGTTGCGTTATTGTTGGCCGTTTTTGGTCGAACAATGTGAATCTGGACTATGGGCAAATAAACATGGTCATAGGCAGGGTTGTGCCCACCATTGTTTATTCTATGCGGTCCATAGGTGGGTAACTAGTCATAGGCAGACTTGTTACCGCTGTTCTGGAGCTACTTTCCTTCACGCTTTGTTGGAAAGTAGTTGTTCTGTAAGTAGTGTTGCCGAAAGAGATCGTTTTAGATACTTGGGAAGTTGGTTGAAACTCTTCCGCATTCATTTTGTAGCCACTTTCCTTCATGCTTAGTTGGAAAGCAGTTTTTCTTGAAATAGCTTTGCTCTTCCGCGTGGTGGCTTAGTTGTGGCTCTTCCGTAGCTACCGTTCGCATAGTTGCGGTTTGCAGTAACTACGTAAGAATGGTTGCGGTTTGCAGCAAAGAACTCGCTTCTAGAAGTCTTGTAGCCTGGATGTGGCTCTTGAAGGTTCAGGGGACAGGGTTGCTGATGTGCGGTTGCTAAGCATACTTGTCCTGTTCCTTAAGGAGAAGCTGTTTGCGTTCCCTCTGTGGTTGTGAACCGGAAACGAGGGTTTTGAAGCTTGAAGAAGCTTTCATGGGGTGCGGTTTACCGCATCCTGAGAAGCGGTTTTCGCAGTCCAAAGAACCGTGCTGGTTCTGAGTATCTGACACACCTGTGCGGGTTGGTGTGCGTCATCTCCGCATATTCCACGTGTGCTCGTGGATATGTGCGGTTTATGACTTATACCCCTTTATATAATTTAAAGATATATATTTTTGCCTTTTTTGAGGGGTATGTAAAAAACGACATGCGGTATGGGTTATGGTGCGGTAAACCAGAGAAACCGCATGCCGCTTGTGTTTTGGATAAGGTTGTCGCTTTCTGTTGCCTACGTCACGATTGCACGTGTGGGTTGTTGAAGTTGGTAGGATTCTGACATGTGCTGATTTGAAAAGACGTTTACACTGACCGAGGTCATAACTGCACTGTAGCAGGGAGTGAAAAAGTCTTCTTTGTCAGGCGCGTGGGCGGCCACGCGCGCGTGATAACCGTCAGCGGAAAGGTCGCTGACCACGTGTCGCCTTGTAACTCGCCAATTTGAACGTGTTGAGGCGGTTTACTGTATCGCATTTATTGCGATGAGTATATAAAGGGGGAACCGTTTGGTTTCTCCTTACTGTTCAAAATTTTCGAAAAATTTCTGTTTGAGAGAGAGAGCATTCCCTTCGCCTTCTCCGATCAATCTGTCTTTTATTCCGGCAATCTTTTGAGTTTTCTGAGTTTTTCTTTAACTCGAAACTTCCGTTCTACATATTTCTGATGGCTGATCCATCTAACCCACATAATGTGGAGGGTGAAAACCCTGAAGCATCTTCTCCGGTGGCCGGAGAAGAAGAAGATGATGGTGGCAGTGTTCCTGGTGGTGGCCTACCACCATTGAAGTGGTCGAGAGTTTCATTCGACCAACTGATGGCCAAGATTGAGATGCCTCATGAGTATGGGGCTGTTTATCCCCAAACTGGTGATACTGGTGCCTGTGCTCCGGCCGGTCACATCACCATGTGGGCCGAGTGTTTTACTGATGGTAACCTTCGTTTACCATTAACAGTTTTTGTTGCTCAGGTCTTGGAACATTACAAGATCCATATCTCCCAGATGAGTCCTTTTGGGATGATCCGTATTAGACATTTTGAATCAACTTTTCGTGCTCTTGGTCTGCCGGTTACCGTTGAAAACTTCCGGGGGTTTTACCAGTTGACGGTGAACACCGGTTTCTTTTCCTTTAGAGAACGGTATGGAAGCATCAAGTTGATGACCCCTCCTAAGGGTATTACGAAGTGGAAGTGTAAGTTCTTCTACGTTAAAGCTGCCGCAGTTGTTGTGGACATGAATATGCGGAACGTCAATGAGCCTATCCCTGCGGAGGATATTGCTATGCCTACCGCGGAGACTGAGGAGTGGTTCTCAAAACTGAAACCCATTGAGCATAGGCAGCTGACCAACAATGAGTTGTGGGTGCTGCGGATGATGTTGACCCGGCCTAAGAGGAATTTCATGCCTGTGGTGCGGGAGAAAACTGGTGGTAAGTGTTAGCACTCTTTTGCGGTTTGCTTTATTCCCGTGTTTGTTATTAATTTGGATATGTATTATCAGAAATTGTGGAAGTGTGGAAGATATTTGATCCAACTTTTACTGGCAAAGTTGATCTTATTCCGACTGCGGATGGTAAAGGTTTTAACTTGACGATTGTCCCTCTCTTCCGCGTTGCTTCACGCGAGGTGATGACTGCACCCCTGCCGCAGGGCAAAGGTATTACTCATAACCTTTATTGCTTTACCAGGTTTGTTGCTGATATTCTATACGCAGGTACACTTGGGAACCTTGGTAAATTTGAGTCAAAGGGTGCCCCCAAAAAACATGCGGAGAAAAAGCTTGTGGATAAACCTGGGCGGGGTCGCGGTGTGAAGAAAACTGATGTATCTGTTGTTCCGCCCTTGGTGAAGCAAGCAGCAGGTATCTCTCGTTCTCATTTCCGCAGATATACCGATTACGTGGTAGTATCTGACACCCTAGAGGGCTTGGGTGTTCCAGGTGTTGGTGCGGCCACCGGTCTAACCACTGCGGGTTCGAAACCGGGTGATGAAAAGAAGAGAAAAACGGAGGATGCTGGTGATGCTGGTAGGGGAAAGAAACCGAAGATTCAGACCAGGCGCAAGCCTTTTGTCATACCAAGGAAACCTGCGGTTGTTTCTGGTATGTGATGCATGACTAACAAATATTTCGTGCTTATACTTGTTCTTTAAAGTATTTCTGTGTTGATTTCAGAACCGCAAGATGAAGGGTTCTTCGACTTTGATGCTCCTCCTCCCCCTCCCCCGCACGACACTGCTACGGGTGCGGGGGTTCATAAGGCTGTTACTCCTGAAGCCTCTGTGCGGGGGGTGGACACTGGAAAGGGTCCCGCGGCTCAAATCCATGACACGGTTGATTCGAGTGATAATGTTATCACCCCAGAGGATACAGTTGATATGGATTTGAAGTTTGGTTACACCGGAAAGCCAAAGTCTCCTGTTGCCGAGAAGGCTTCCGGTTCCGCTGGTGGTGCGGGTTTTGTAGAGACTCCTATTCAGCCTGAAGAGTCTGAATTGGAGTATTATTACCGCTCCTACACAGAAGACCGGGCTACGGCCTATCACCGGCCCCCGTGGACTGTATTGCAAGGGGATGATGTTACCGTTGACCCCTCCGCATGTAGGGAGGTTTTGAGTGGTTTGGGCACTCCTTTTGAAGTCAACCGGGCCCGTTCTTTTCCGACTGAGGTCCAGATGAACCAACTCTCCTCCATGCTTGTGGGGAGCTCCATAATGGCAAATGCCGTTATGGAAAAGTGCAAGGTGCTGGGGCGCAAAGGGGAGGAGAATGCGCGTTTACGGGCCGAGGCCGAGGAGTTGGTGAAGGCTGCACGTGAGGGTGCAGAGCAGCTTGAGAGGGATAGAGCGCAGCTTGAGAGGGATAGAGCTGCTTTTGAGAAGCATAAGCAGACTGAAGAATGGGCTGCAACTGCTGAGCTTAAACAGGTTCGTACTCTTGCAAAATTGATGTCTGATGAGCGTAAGCGTTGGAAAGAAACCCTTTCTGATGAGCGCAAGACGCTATCTGATGAGCGCAAGACTTGGAAAGAATCTTGGGGTAAACAGAATGAAACTCTCTTTCATGTTCGTCAGGAGCTTATCAATGCCAAGGCAGCAATTTCTGCGTTGGCTAAAGAGAAAGTTGAGGCTGTTGCGGCTGCCCAAGGTGCCAAGGAAGCAGAGGTTCGTCTTGCCAAGGCTCTGGAAGAGGCCAAGGAGGCGGAGGCTCGTGCTTCAAAGGCTCTTGAAGGGGCAAATGTTGACCGCACCAAGTTGAGCAGAACTATCTTGGACCTTCAGGTATAAGTGTATCTTAACTTTGAAATTGTGTCTCACAAGTTTGTTGATTCTTTTTGTATATTTCTGATTCCTTGTTTAAAAGGCTGAAGTGCGGACCCGGGGGGCCGCTATTGAGGAAATCTCTGCCCGTGCTGCTGAAGCTGAAGTGCGGGCAAGAGAGGCTGAAGAGGCTAGGGATAGCCACGCTTCTTCACTTGAGTTGCTCAAGGCTGATCATGAATGGATGCGTATGCGCGGGATCGGGCATGTAAGTATCCGTTGCCTTGTTATTTTTGTAGGTTTGCCTTTGATAACCATTGTATTCATGTTTCGCAGATTGTTACTGCCATTCTTGACGCACCCGAGACCGTAGCAGGTATTAACGAGATCAGGGAGCGTGCCCGGGATGCTGGTTTCAAAGCTGGCTACAACCGCTGTATTAGTCATTTGAACGTTGCAGCGCGTGGCGGGCTTACTGATGAGCGGTCCGGGTTTCATGGCGTGTACACTGAAGCGCTTCTTGCTTCTGCGATTAAGGAGTTTAATGATACAACCCTCACAGATCTTGAAGAACTTGAAAAGTGTCTAGAAGCGGAGGATTATGTGGACCGCTTGCGAGTCTTATACGCTGCTGAAGACGAAGATGAGGAAAAACCAGATGTTGAGGGCACGGATGGTGCGGGCCCCAGTGGCACAAAGGAAGATTAGATTTGGCCTGCGTGCCTCTTTTGGTTCCTTATGTAACCGTTATAAAACTTTATGTAAATTCCTTGCGCACCGCGCAGGAGCAGGAATTTTTTGAATATAAAGAATTGTTGTTTCAATTTTTACAAGTGTTTTCAGTACTTGCATGTTTGAATTTGTACGCGTTTAGTGTTACTGTAAGTAATACTAAATCTGTAATTGCCTTTTGCATATCTAGGTGGTATGCAAGTATGAGGATTTGTCTCTGGCTAGACAAACAGTATTGCCATTGCTGGCCTATTACAATAGTTGCGTGTGGTTGCCATTCTGTGTGGGTATCACGAATGAAGATTTTGCTAATCTGTTTTTGTGTATACCTCAGAATGGAACACGCATTTGTAATAGAAATAAATAAACAATATTGCATTGAATCGTCTATTTATTTATTTGCAAACGGCCTGCGGCCCAATAGATTACATGCAGAAAACATGGCTTACATATAACAGCGTCGAAGTTGCTGTGCGTTCCATGTGCGTGCGATAGTTTCGCCTTCTAATGTTTGTAGTTTATACGCGCCTTTGCCCAGGACCTCTTGGATGAGGTACGGTCCTTCCCACTTGGGGGCAAGTTTCCCTGGGCGTTCTGCGTTGGATGCTTCGTTGTCACGAAGGACGTAGTCTCCAGGGTTGAAAGTACAAATGCGAACGCGTGTATTGTAGTACTTTTCCAACTTGGTTTTGTACTTGGCCTCGTTGATTGCAGCGTTTTCGCGCCTTTCTTCCAAGAGGTCTAAGTCGACCCTGCGTTCCTCATTGTTGTCCATCTTGTTGATGGCCAACATTCTAGGTGAGGGGAGGCCTACTTCCGCGGGGATCACCGCTTCAGTCCCGTAGACTAGGCTGAAGGGGGTCTCGCCGTTGCTTGTTTTTGGGCTTGTCCTGTGAGCCCATAAAATACTTGGGAGTTCATCAACCCAGCCGCGTCTGGCTGTTCCCAACCGTGCTTTGATGCCTTCGACTAAGCTTTTATTGATACTCTCGACTTGGCCGTTCCCTTGCGGATGCGCCACTGAGGAGAATATGTGTTCAATGTTTAGCTCTTTTAGCCATTTTTGAAAGTCGTCGGCAGCGAAGTTGGTACCGTTGTCGGTGACTATGCACATTGGTAGACCGAAACGACAGATGATATGTTCCCACACGAATTTCCTTGTTATCATAGCGGTGGTTGATGCAAGTGGCTTTGCTTCTACCCATTTTGTAAAGTAATCAACAGCTACTATGATAAATTTCACTGCTCCTGGTGCGTCTGGAAATGGTCCCACCACATCGATTACCCATTTTTGGAATGGCCATGCGGTGGTGACGGGGATCAAGTTGTTCTTGGGACGCAAGGTCTTGGGAGCATGTCGCTGACAATTGAAACACTTGCGTAAGACTGTGACTGCATCCAGGTGCATGCCCGGCCAATAGTAGCCGGCGTTCATGATTTTGGCCACCACCATGCGTGGTCCTGCGTGTATGCCACATATCCCCTCGTGAATTTCTTTGAGAAGGTATGTGGCATCTTGGGGGTTGACGCATCGTAGGAGTGGCCCCAGGTATGATTTACGGTATAAGATACCGTCTACCATTTGGTAATGACACGCTTTGTATTGCAACTTGCGTGCCTCCACTTTGCTTTCGGGAGTAACCCCTGATTGTAAGTATGCAATGAGCGGTGTCATCCAGGATGTTGTACCGTATTGGATGACATTGACTTGGCGCAGGGGTACCGAAGGATTTTGCAGGACTTCGATGCGTACCTCTTTTGCCAGGTGTTGGAAGCTGGTGGACGCAAGTTTTGATAGTGCGTCCGCGGGTTTATTTTCACTCCTGTTGATGTGGCGAATATTGAAGGAGGTAAACTTTGACTTCAGTTGCAGGGCTTTTTCGAGATAGAGGATCATGGTATCCCCCTTTGCGGCATAGTCGCCGCGTATCTGCCCTGCAACTAGTAGTGAATCGACGTGTGCTTCCAAATGTTTGACGTCGAGTTTAATTGCTAAACGCAACCCTGCCAGTAGAGCCTCATACTCCGCTTCGTTATTTGTACTTTCGAAATCGAGGCGTATTGCGTAGGTTAGCTCTTGGCCATCGGGACTGACAAGTCGCAAACCTGCGCCAGAACCATCTTCGTTGGATGCACCATCTGTAAATAGTGCCCAGGTTTCTGTGGATGATGGTTGTGATGCAGGGTTTTGTTCTTCTTCGCATTCTTGGATGCGGTTTGCTGGTATTTCAGCGACGAAGTCAGCCAAGACCTGGCCTTTGATTGCGGGGCGCGGCTTATAGTTCAGTGAAAGCGCGCCCAGCTCGATTGCCCATTTTGCTAACCTCCCAGAGATGTCGGGTTTGGATAGGATCGGGCCGATCCTATAGTTGGTTAACACTGTGATGACGTGGTTTGCAAAGTAACGTCGTAAACGTCTCGATGCGTGCACTAGTGCCAGTACCAATTTTTCCATGATGGAGTACCTTGTCTCTGGGTCGTTGAGCATTTTGCTGATGTAGTAGATGGGTGTTTGGACTCCTTCCCGCTCTACTATAAGTACCGCGCCTACCGCGTTGTCCGCGGCAGATAGGTATAAGATAAGGGGCTCATCTTTTCGTGGTGCGGTTAAAGTTGGGAGTTGGATCAAACACTCTTTCATTTCCCGGAAAGCTTTTTCGGCCTCTGCGGTCCATCGGAATTGTTCCTTTTTTAGACAGCTCCGCAGGGTCTTGATGAAAGGGTAAGACTTGGCTGCATGGTTGGCTAAGAATCTATTGAGTGCGGCTAGCCTACCGGCTAGTCGTTGCATTTCCTTCATCGTAGAAGGCGATGGCATGCGCTCGATCGCCTGAACTTTTTCCGGGTTTACCTTGAATCCATCTTTGGTTACGATGAATCCAAGGAATTTGCCTTCTTCCATTCCAAACGAGCATTTCCCTGGGTTGAGCTTCATGTTAACGCTTCGCAGAGTTTGGAATGTTCTTTCGATGTCGTCGAGCATGGTGTTTTCCTCCATGCTCATGACGACCAAGTCGTCCATATAGATTTCGACACTTTTGCTGATTTGACCGCGAAAGGTGTCGTTCATCAACTTTTGATAGGTTGTGCCCGCGTTGCGCAACCCGAACGGCATTTTGGTGTAGCAGTAATTCCCGATGGGAGTGCGGAATGCCGTTTTATCTTCATCGTCGATTGCCATTTGTACTTGGTGATAGCCTTTGTAACAATCGAGGAAGCACTTCCATCGAAATGGTGCGAGGTTATCGACCTTCTCGTCGATCTCTGGAAGCGCGTAACAATCCTTGGGGCAGGCCTTATTGAGGTCTTTGTAATCGACACACATGCGCCAGCCCCCGCTTGGTTTTTCTACCATGACTGGGTTGGACAGCCAAGTCTGGTATTTCACTTCCCGCAGGATGCCTGCGGAGAGCAGTTCCTGTACCTGCTCTTCCATTGCCGCGTTTTTTGCTGATCCAAGGTGGCGTTGGCCTTGGATCACGGGCTTGATACCTGGCATGGTATTCAAGAAGTGTTGCGCAATTTCGCGTGGTACCCCTGTCATATCTGCGGGTGTCCACGCGAAAATATCTTGGTTTCTGAAGAGGAGTTGCTTCAGGCGCGCTCTGATGGTAGGTGTCAAGGCATGGCCCAACGTGACTGTTTGTTCTGGGTGTCTTGCATTAAGAACCCATTTTTCTGGTTGAGTGTTGGGGGTAGGCCTTGCTACCTTTGTCGGACGCAGTTCGTCCGTAGACATGACTTCTCTTTGGGCGTATATTATCGCGATCCCCGTTTCGGTTGGAAAACCGATGGCAGAGTGGGGGACGGATGTTATCATGTTGAAGTCGCCTTGGGACTCCCTCCCGAGAATTACGTCATACTTTGAGGTGTGAGGTAAAACCATGAAGTTCACCTCCTCCGTCCTTGTGTGCCTTCCATTGGTGAGGCGCACAGGGAAGGTAATTTGTCCCAGGGGGAACACGGTTTCCCCTGAAAATCCAGCCAACGGGTAGTCCGCTGGCTGCAGTCGATCTTTGTCTTCTTGATCGAACTGGTTGAAGCACTGCTCGTATATAATATCGGACGTACTGCCCGGGTCGATGAACAATCGCTCGGTGCAGTAGTGAGCTAGGTGCCCAGTGATAACCACGGCGCGCCTATCGCGCGGTCCGCCTCGGACTTTTGGAAAGACGACTTGCTCGTCCTTCCAGTCATTGTCCGGTTTTCTCGCCGCCTTATGCGGTCTTCCTTTCCCTCCATTGATCATGTGGGTAGAGGCCACGTACATGGCCCTTTTACCCGTGGAGGTGCCCTCGTTGTGGGGAGTGATGCGCTTGGTAGCTTTTTGTGCGCCTGTCAAAAGGTGTTGCAGTTTCCCCTCCTTTAGGGCTCGCTCAATCTCCAGTCGGAGACTGATGCAGTTGTTCGTGGTGTGGCCCGAGTCCTTGTGATACTCGCAGTAGAGTGCGGGATCTTGATTCTTTTTGGACTTCATTGGTTGGGCCGGTCTCAGGAATTGTGAATCCGTGAGGAGAACGTCGCGTGGCGACTGGTTGATCTCGGTCCAGTTGCGTTCCCGAGATTCTTTCTTTGACGCCCGGTTTTCTCGTTGGGCGTTGATTGTAGCCCTTGCGTCGGGCTGGTTGTTCCGGGGGACATATGGCTTGGGATCGCTGCCGTGATTCCATGTGTCCCTGTTGCGCTTATTGCCGCGCTTGGGCTCTTGGCGGGAAGACTGGCCTTCCGCTAGGGGCTGTGCCTTTGACATGTGCGGTCTGAGAGACCGCTGAGTTTGGGCATATGTTTTGACCTTAGCCATGACATCTTCCCACTTCTTAGGCAAGTGATGTGCTCGAAATGGTTTAACAAAAACAACTAAAATTACCCTAAATCTAGACTCTCTAAGTTTTAAACTTATAAGACTAAGACTCTCTAAACCCTAAAACACACAACCGGCAAGTGTACCGATCGAGTGTAGTATAGCCTAAGGAAGTCCGAGTATCGAACCCAAGAGACTCTACTGATTTCGCTAAGACTCTATCTAGACTAAGACTGACACGACTTAACTAAATGTTTGTTGATGGGGGGGGGGGGGGGGGTTTCTAAAAATCCTAAGAATGCAAATAACGACTAAACTAGATTAACTAAGTAACTAACACGAACTTGCACGAAGACTTTGACCAGTGGGGGAATGAAGACTACCTAGGCTAGACGCAAGCTAAACTCAGAATGGATCTCTATCTGATAATGTTGTGGTGTGGAACCGGGATCTTAAGATGCTAAACCTATTAAGACACCACTAAGCCCCTCAAACACGCTCAAGGCGATTCTTGTGGCACTACCTAGGCTGTTATGTTCACCGGTTTGCTAGATTTCTTTTCCGTCCTCTAGTTTCTTGAAAGTGCTTATGTAAGACGCTCTACTTTGCCGCGCGAACGTCTAAAGCGACAATGGGTTCTAATCTTGGTTTAATAGGCTATGGGATGTTAAAGACTTATAACCAAACCTAGACCTATAAATATCCTCGAGCCTTTCCGCGACGAGTCTAGCAGCACACTTGATTTTATTAGATTACCGAATATTACTTCTAAGGTTACTTGTGCACTTTTCACCCTAAAGGATTAATGACCTATTATGTGATATAGACAGTCACCTAAATCAAGAACCCTAGCCCGAAACTATTCCGTGATAAAGACCGTCACCAAGATTCGAACGAAGCAACAAACAATAATAAAATAATCACAAGCACACATACGCACCAAGGTAGAAAACCAAAGCTTTTACAATACAAGAAAGATCCACAACCACGCTAAATCAAATAAAGATCCAAACTTTGTTAAGCTATTGTCATTAACCTAGGTAGTACGGAAAGTTTAGCCAAGAAACATGTCTAAAAACATAGAAACAATCATTATCAAAACAGAATTCATCATTAAAAACTAAGAACAAACGAACAAGAAGAATAAACGAGAAGATAAAACCCGAAGATCTTCAAACCCGAGTGCTCCCTAGCCTTCCACGATGATTCCTCACTTCCCGAGCACTTCAAACACCTTAAATCAGCCTCTAAAACTCGTCCAAGAACTTTAATTTTCGTAATATGTTGTCTGTTGTGTGTCTTCGGCTGTTGATGATAATGATCATAAATAACCCCAAAAACCCTACAATCCCTTACTGTTCAAAGTCGGTTCACGATTTAACATCTCTCGTGGCCCACTACGGAATCTTGCCAAGCCCACATGCACGTGCCGTCCAAAAGTCTCTATCTTCCCAGCCAATTTAATAATTCATCTCTGATCCTTTACGTCCAAGGTATAGGACTAGAATTCTAGAAATATTATTTTTTTTTTCCTTTTCTTTTTGAAGTCAGCCACCAAACACCCCTCAAAGTAATAAATCATAATCCTCACCTTCAAAACAATAATATGCCTGCCACTATATTTTTTCTATTTATGACTAACCGCCTTTTTTATATATTAGTAAGATATGAAGCTCTTTCGTCTGATGGGTAGCCAAACTTTATGCGGTCCAACACCAATGGACTCAAATTATAAGACTATATTTTGATGTGGGCCTAGCCCTTTCTCTCGATCCAAATATATATATTTTTGGTAGCAGCCCTCTCACTTATAAAATAGAGATAGCGGCCTCGACCCACTCACAGAAAATAGCGGCAGATTTTACTCCGGTCACTGGCATTCTACTTTGCCCAACTGGCAGGTCATTTCCATATTACTCGTTTTTGCTCCATTTGCACCAGGACCTGCCAAAACACAAAATAATATAATATACTACTAAAAACTAAAAAGAATAAATAAACGATATACAAAAACTATACAATTTACACGGGACAAATATGTGTATTTTACCACTTATCAAATATCCCCACACTTAACCTTTTTTCGTCCTCGAAAAAGAATTATGCAAACGGAATCATAGTCAAGATAATTGAACGGGCCAAAGGTATAAGTTATTTTATTAAAATCGAAACTTGTGTTAGCCGCGATTGCAAGTATATCGATCCACTTAAACCCAACCCGGTTCTGAGCCCTTATCATGCAATTTTAGTTCAAGTGCGGTCAATCTACCTAGGGTCTCACACTAAGAATCGCAAGTCCACCTAATCCCCCCTCAAGCTTATAGGACAAAAGGAACAACCACTGGGTTATTTCCTAACCGTTTTATACCAAGATAAAGAGAGTTTAAAATCAAATCTATTTTTTTTTCCATATTTTTTTTCTTTCTATTTCTTTGCTTGCTTTTTCTCTTTTTTTTTTTTTTTTCATTCGTGAGGCTAGACGATGCTTTCCCTAACCCAGCGGTATTCCGACTGTAGAGTCGCTATCCTCAATCACAGATTACATAGGTTTCGGTACTTTTATTCGGCAAGTCGATTTCACACATCCCAGAAGCATTCCGGCTGTAGAGTCGCTATCCCCAACTCGGATTACATAGGCCTGTGCTACTTTCATTTAGTTTCTAGCTCACTTTTTATTCTATTTTTTTTTTTCAGCGAGATAATGACTAAAAACTCTAACTATCTTAGCTTATAACGGCATCCCTTATACTATTTTTGGCGGTTTCAATTTCTCCACTCTCCCTAGATGAGAACCCGCTAGTAGACCGACAATTAGGTATATTTAAGATCAAAGGAACCCAGAACCGAACCGAGCCTACCCGCATATCCCAAACTAGACACAAGCACGATTATTTTAATCTCATATTATCATTATTTGAACCCGAACAAAAACCCGACTTTTCTATCATTTTCCGTTTTTATTTTGCAAACTCCTTATTTCAAAAGACATTTTTTCATTTTTTCAATTTTTTTGGATTTTTCAAATTTTTTAATTTTTTTTGTATTTTTCGATTTTTATGACTCAAAACTCACTAACTAATGACTAAACGATAGTTCCCATCCCCACACTTAAACTTTACATTGCCCTCAATGTAGGATGAAAACCGACTCAAAAACTAAAAATAAATAAGAAATTAAAGACTAAGGGCAAATTGGAAAGGACTTAGCTGGTTTTTTTCGCGTGGATGCTCCAAAACTCTCGTCCAATCCAGCTCGATCGTATAGCATTTCGGTCGCGATCGGCTTTGACACTAACTAACATGCTTGATAAATGCCTTGAAATTCGATCAACAGCTCCAAATTCACCCGAATGGAGATTGAGTACGGGTGGTACATATTCGAACCTGCATCAACAAAAAACAAGCAAAATACCAAAGCAATACCGACTCGAAACACAAAAAAAACTCAAAAACTACTAACTTAGACGCATGGTACAAAATAAAAGACTCAAAGTACACCACCGAATTACCAAATATATAAAATTACAAACTCTACAAAACCTCCCCACACTTGAATTTAATCAGGAGGTTTCTCTTTGACCTGGACCCTGTCCAACCCGTTTAATTCCACCCGAACCTCAAAAATTTTCAAAAATAAATTGGTGGAATTATAAAATATTTTAAAAAATCGAAACGGGTCAGACCACCAGAATTTATACTTACCTGGAAGAAACCGGATGCGTGACATGTAAGGAGAAGACTGTTCTTGTCTGAACTTCAAAAGCTCCTTCTTCTTCTTATGGCCACCCTCGATCCGTAACCAATTCCGATCCTTCCTTTTTCTTGCCTTCTCCCGCTGTTTTGATTTTTGAGTGGCTTTTACCAATACTTCCACGGGCCAGCTGTGGTGTTCTTCCTCTTCCATCACCTCTTCTACTTTTAGTGACTTTTTGATCTCCATAGTTAGCTTCTCTTCCAATAATGCTTCTAATTCGGTCAAATCGCCAACTGGGTCAAATCGTTTTTCATCTACTAGAGTTGGTAGATTAACCAACTCGTCACCAAACTCCGTCTCCCATGATAGGATATGATCATCCCCCACTTCTGATGCATCAGACATGTCCCATATTGGGTCAGTGAGATAATCATCATCCTCAGAAATATCTAGATTGCTGGGATGTTGCTCATCTTCTTCTTCCTCATCATCAGAATCACTCCAGTAATCATATATAATACCATGCGGAACCGGAGGTGGGACTTCGTCGTCCATTTTCGTCTCCGTGACTGGAATGATCTCCTCAACCGACTCCTCTTCTTCTCTTTCTACCTCTACTTTTTCTTCCTTACTCTCCACATACCCCCATATTGTCTCTCCTTCAGCAAGCTCGGGGAGTACTATCGCCTTATAATATGAGCTATTAACAGTAACCCACTCATCATCATCATCATAGCCCCACTGTATCTGTTGCTTCTGCTCTCTACTTCTCCAACCCAAGTCAAACCGAGCAGCAATCGCACATTCTTCATACCAGTGCGGTCCACCACATTCTTCACATCTTGGATCCCTTTGCTGACTGAGGTCACACTCTAACGTTGGGGCAATTTTCTCGACCAGTCGATCAAGTATATCAATCATTCTTGGTAACCTTGGATCCCCGTACTCCAACTCTTTTGCTGCTCGCAAGCCCTCCCAAATTACTTCCCTGAGCTTGAAAAAATTTGGGAACCTCTCCTTAGGAAAACTCTCTTTAGCATTTGTAGGATACCCCTGCAAAGAATATTGCTGTGGCTGCACAAAGGGGTTAGTATCATAATCCGCAGAGGACCCCTCATATTGGGGACATTTAACTGTAAAGTGAGGTCCTCCACAAATTTCACACATATCTACTAGACTCAAGAAAAATAAAATAAATAAGAAAACAAAAACACGAACAATTAGACTCCTATGACTCAACTACAAAACACAAATTGACTCACAAGACTCACCACGAAAACACAAAACAAAAGACAAGTAGCACAGATTATGTCAATTAAGTCCAAACAAAGTAATTAACGCAATCGCCAAAGAGTCCCCGGCAACGGCGCCAAAAACTTGATGTGCTCGAAATGGTTTAACAAAAACAACTAAAATTACCCTAAATCTAGACTCTCTAAGTTTTAAATTTATAAGACTAAGACTCTCTAAACCCTAAAACACACAACCGGCAAGTGTACCGATCGAGTGTAGTATAGCCTAAGGAAGTCCGAGTATCGAACCCAAGAGACTCTACTGATTTCGCTAAGACTCTATCTAGACTAAGACTGACACGACTTAACTAAATGTTTGTTGATGGGGGGGGGGGGGTTTCTAAAATGTAACACCCCAAAATATGGAAAATGATAAATAAAGAAATTAACTTGGTTAGTGAAAAGTTTTGATTTAATGATAACTAGTTAAGTAAAAGACTTAAATTAAATACTCCCTCAAGTGAGAGGACCAAATATGTAACTAATGAATGAGGGGGGTTAATTAAAAGAAAAACAAACATAACCCACACACAGTACGTGTGTGTGGATCGACCAGGAGCCAAGAAAGAACAGGGTTCACCTTGTTCTCATCAAAATCACCAAATTAACAAGGAAAAATTTATGCTTATCAGTTGCATGTGGTGAATTATTGATCAATTACCCATACCCCATCTAGTGGTAAGTCGAATTTCTAGATTTGATGAATTGTAGAAGAAGGGTTTTGACCCAATCATGAAATTGTGTTATGATTTGTGTTGTTTAGATGTTAAGGATGCTCCCTAGGGTAGAAATCATGCTTAGATCTTGTCAATTGAAGGAAATTCTCTATAAACCCACTTTGTGAAAGTTGTGTTATGAATGTGAAGATTTTAGGATGATGAACTTATGTAATTGACTTGTAATTCTGTTTGTAGTACCCGAATGATAGATAAGTTGATGAAGATTAAAGGAATTGAAAGAATTAGGATGACTAGTAATGACATATAGGATGATATAGTAAATCATGCTTGAAATACTTGTACATTATGCTTCATTTATGTAACGCACACTAGGTGTTTGATGAAATGCTTGAAAGAGTAATTTTGTGTAAATTGAAATGTGATGCAATGGAAGTAAGGGTACTAAACGGATGAATGAATATGTTGATCTAGGTGTGAAGGAAGAAGGCTCGAATTCTAAGAAATCGGAAGGATCACAAGACCGAGGTATGTTTCGTTGCATACAAATATCTTATTTATAGTCTTGTTACAACATCATAATTAGATATTGTTAAAATGTTATAGTGATTAGAACTAACTAGCAAATCCCCTTGCGGGTTTGGCTATTATGAGGATTGTGATAAGTTATGCGAGTCGACCGGTTCTAGTGAACAAGTCGCTCATGAACAAGCTTCCATCCGTTTTGAACGGATGGTATTGTATGCTATGTTAAATGCTAGAAGCTTAATCCGTTATACGGATAGGATGAAGAATTTATGTTATAAGCAATCATCCCGGTTAAACGGGTTGGATATGTATGCTTAACTCTCATTGAGAGTGTTTATGCACTACCCAAGAATTTGGGTAGTTGAATGCGTAAGAAAGGTGAAAGCTCATATACGGATGGAATTAAAACGAAAGAGTTATAGATTATCAAGTATGATGACTAACTTGTAAAACCTTGTTGTTGATTGTAGGTAAATCCTCACTTTAGGCGATCCGGAGCTTGGGGCGAGCACATGTCTATGCCTTGTTATACCGAACGCTTCCGCTAGTTAAAATGCATACTTTTGGGTCTATGTCTTGTTATTTGGTTTTATCTTGTTAGAAGTCTTAAACTTGAAAACTTGTTGTTCTTGTTTTGGGTAGTTTAACGTAACTAGGGTCGTTGATGGATGATGTTTTATTATATGTAAAAAAAAAAAACAGGGGGTATGCTTGTTTTTTTACAAACGGGTCATGCCCAAATTTTGTTAAAAAGTTTATAAACAATGTTAATTACAAGGTCTAGATTTCGATAAGTTGTTGTCTTTATTAATATGAATAAGCGGTCGTAACATAAAAATCCTAAGAATGCAAATAACGACTAAACTAGATTAACTAAGTAACTAACACGAACTTGCACGAAGACTTTGACCAGTGGGGGAATGAAGACTACCTAGGCTAGACGCAAGCTAAACTCAGAATGGATCTCTATCTGATAATGTTGTGGTGTGGAACCGGGATCTTAAGATGCTAAACCTATTAAGACACCACTAAGCCCCTCAAACACGCTCAAGGCGATTCTTGTGGCACTACCTAGGCTGTTATGTTCACCGGTTTGCTAGATTTCTTTTCCGTCCTCTAGTTTCTTGAAAGTGCTTATGTAAGACGCTCTACTTTGCCGCGCGAACGTCTAAAGCGACAATGGGTTCTAATCTTGGTTTAATAGGCTATGGGATGTTAAAGACTTATAACCAAACCTAGACCTATAAATATCCTCGAGCCTTTCCGCGACGAGTCTAGCAGCACACTTGATTTTATTAGATTACCGAATATTACTTCTAAGGTTACTTGTGCACTTTTCACCCTGAAGGATTAATGACCTATTATGTGATATAGACAGTCACCTAAATCAAGAACCCTAGCCCGAAACTATTCCGTGATAAAGACCGTCACCAAGATTCGAACGAAGCAACAAACAATAATAAAATAATCACAAGCACACATACGCACCAAGGTAGAAAACCAAAGCTTTTACAATACAAGAAAGATCCACAACCACGCTAAATCAAATAAAGATCCAAACTTTGTTAAGCTATTGTCATTAACCTAGGTAGTACGGAAAGTTTAGCCAAGAAACATGTCTAAAAACATAGAAACAATCATTATCAAAACAGAATTCATCATTAAAAACTAAGAACAAACGAACAAGAAGAATAAACGAGAAGATAAAACCCGAAGATCTTCAAACCCGAGTGCTCCCTAGCCTTCCACGATGATTCCTCACTTCCCGAGCACTTCAAACACCTTAAATCAGCCTCTAAAACTCGTCCAAGAACTTTAATTTTCGTAATATGTTGTCTGTTGTGTGTCTTCGGCTGTTGATGATAATGATCATAAATAACCCCAAAAACCCTACAATCCCTTACTGTTCAAAGTCGGTTCACGATTTAACATCTCTCGTGGCCCACTACGGAATCTTGCCAAGCCCACATGCACGTGCCGTCCAAAAGTCTCTATCTTCCCAGCCAATTTAATAATTCATCTCTGATCCTTTACGTCCAAGGTATAGGACTAGAATTCTAGAAATATTATTTTTTTTTTCCTTTTCTTTTTGAAGTCAGCCACCAAACACCCCTCAAAGTAATAAATCATAATCCTCACCTTCAAAACAATAATATGCCTGCCACTATATTTTTTCTATTTATGACTAACCGCCTTTTTTATATATTAGTAAGATATGAAGCTCTTTCGTCTGATGGGTAGCCAAACTTTATGCGGTCCAACACCAATGGACTCAAATTATAAGACTATATTTTGATGTGGGCCTAGCCCTTTCTCTCGATCCAAATATATATATTTTTGGTAGCAGCCCTCTCACTTATAAAATAGAGATAGCGGCCTCGACCCACTCACAGAAAATAGCGGCAGATTTTACTCCGGTCACTGGCATTCTACTTTGCCCAACTGGCAGGTCATTTCCATATTACTCGTTTTTGCTCCATTTGCACCAGGACCTGCCAAAACACAAAATAATATAATATACTACTAAAAACTAAAAAGAATAAATAAACGATATACAAAAACTATACAATTTACACGGGACAAATATGTGTATTTTACCACTTATCAGCAAGCCGTTACCGCCGGAAATATTCATAACCATTTGTTCGTCTTTGACTGCAACAATGAAATGGTTACGTGCCATCTGGTCGGCAACGTCGCCTATCTCTAGGATCTCTTTATTGTAACGGACAACGAATGCGTCAAGCGATTCGTTGTCTCTGCGCCAGATGTTCATGACGTCCATTGAATCACGTTCATGGCGTCGTTGCTGGCTAAAGTGTGCGAGGAACTTTTGTTGTAAGTCCTCGAATGAGGTCAGTGACCCTGGTGGGAGAGAATCGAACCATGCCCTGGCCAGACCTGTTAGGGTCTGTGGGAAAAAATGGCACCAGGTAGGTTCGTCCCACTTACCGTTGCACCCAGCACCGACGAAGATGTTGTTGTGATCATCTGGGTCGGTGGAGCCGTTGTATTTCCCAATGTTCAATGGGAATTTTGTGGTGGTGACGTCGGCGTTGGCGATCTCTGGGACAAATTTAGAGTTTTCGGCCGCAGATTTCGGCCTGTAAGGTTTGCCCTGGTTGCGCTTTGCAGCGCGGAGGTATGTGTTGCGGGGTTGACTGGGAGGAACATAGTTGCGTCCGCCCGGTCTACTGTTGGTGGAATGGGACTCCCCGCGGTATGTACTGTCATCTGGATCAGTATGGCCATACCCTTCATGGTGGGATTGTGGTCCCAAACGACTATGAATGTTTGTGTTGCGGCGTATTGTAGACTGCCGCCTTCTTTCTTCTTGAGAGCCTAAACGGCTATGTACGGAGTCCCTGCGGCGGGACCCGTACGGGGAATCGTCCTCATTGATTGTGCGGACATCACAATAGGAGGAGCCGCGGTCCTCCTGTCTGCTTCTGGAGGCTGGATGTGTGGGGGCCCTGTCGTCGTATCGTAAAATACGACCGGCAGGTGTACGCGGTATCGGTGTAGGTCCGATACCTCCTTGTTCGTCGGCGCAAGCTCTGTTGTACGTTGCGGCCAGAAGGGCTGCTTGTTGGTCATACCAGGTATGAGGGCTCATGCCTGGAGGTATGACGGCAGCGTATTGTGACAGATCGTGTCCGAACGTAAGGGATGCGCCCCCTTGCGCTGACGTGCCAATGTGTTGGGCATTTGGGGCCAGGGGAATGGTTCCCGCATGCCCTTGGTTTGCGGGGTTTAGGTTATCCCCGGTAGTGTTGTTTTGACGATCAGACATCTTTGGAAAGAAAATGATGATTGGAAAAAAGTGCTAAGAGTAGCGGTGGGCGCCAATGATGAAACAATGGTTAACCGGGTAGGGTTAACTCACTGATCTCGTCAAGAGGGTTAATCCCTTCTTTCCGAGGATCGTTGGCTGGATCGTCTGGTGGTGGGTTTCCTGCACAAGGAAACAAACCGTGACTCGTAACAAGGAGGATGGGGTGGGGGGTGCTCCTTGTTACCACTCTCCGGCGTGAGAATCAGTAATTTGCTTGGGAAGCAAAGTATGATAGTAGTAGTATTGAGAGAGTTGGAAAGTGATACCTCAAACCTGGTTTGGGGTGAGTATTTATAGCCGAGGAGTGAAGGAGGGTAGTTGAGTAGCTAGTCTGACATCGCACAGTTATTTGCAGGTGTGTCAGACCTGTCGGATGCTGTGGTGGTGCCACGTCCGGCTGTGGTGTCAGACTGTTGTTCATACGTGGGTTAGTAGGCGACTGTTCCCAGTGCCACTTGCACTGTGGTGTCAGACCCACTTGCCTTGTAGGCAGGATGCGGTGCCAAGCCGCATCGCTGCTTGCGGTCATTGATGTTGTTCCCGCATTGGTTGTTCCATCCATGATTTGCGCGGGATGCGGTGTTGTGCCGCATCGCCTGTTGAGTGACTGTTACTGTTGTCCAGATCCCTTGTCGTGACGAAAATGTTCATAGGATGCGGTGCGAGGCCGCATCTCTATGCGTAACATTAGTTTCCGTCCTTAAGGTAAGTCTTCTCATCAATGGACAGATTGGACCGCAGTGTTCGCGTGTGTCTACGCGGACACTGGAGAGTTAATTGCTGTTGGGGGTTTTTAATGAGGGTAATGGTCATTCGCGGTCGTGCTGACGCGATATTTGGGACCATACCCCTTCAGAGTACCAAAACGAAGTAGAGAATCAACTGAATAGAACTATTAAGATGCTTCGATCAGATCGAGGCGGTGTGTAACACCACGTAAAAACGTGTCCATTTATGTGAAGACACGTGTCCTAAACCCTAATCATGTGAAAGATTGAGTTTGAAGGACTAAAGTTGACAATCGACGAAAATATGAAACCAAAGGGACTAAATGTGTCAACATGCCAAACTTGTGCCTCTGAATGACCATATACGAAGAATGTATTCTTAAACGAGTAATAAAATGGATATAAGAAGCCGTTTATGAAAATAATCGAAAGATTATAAACTACTGGGGTTAAACGTGTCAACATGTAAATTCTTACCTCTGAGTGACCTTTTAACGAACCCGAGGCTTCGTAATATTCAAATATACTCTCAAGAATAAGTGATATCAGTTTCACGTGGTTTCGAGATTCGTTATACAAGTTTTCAGGACTTTGGGTGAGAAGTGTCAATGTTACAAAACTAGTGTTTCGGTGATCATTTAACGAAACCGGGCCTAATGAAGTTTGGTTATACTCTCTAGATCATCTTCAAGCTAACTACAAGGGCCAATTGTGCTTAAAATAAAAGATATAAAGCTTAAAAAGGTCCAGGGACTGAAACTGCCAACAACTAAAACCTTTTTAACCTGAGCGACAACTTGTCGCGGGGCGCGTAGCCCCTTCTGAATTCCTACGCGGCCCGCGTAGCAACTGCCAGCTTCCAAAAAACTGGCAGCTGCATGTTGCAGCCTATTGCACCGCCTTTGAGGCCTGAATTTCGATACTTGGGGCTTATTGTCGGTTTTAGAATACCACTAGGTCACCTAGGGTGATCCTAAACACTCCCATTACACCTGGTGTGATATTGAATCAAGGATTTCAAGTATAAATAGGCCTCCATGTTGAACATTTTATTTGCTCATTCACTTGAAATCAATCCTACTATCTCATCTGGAGTTTCCTGGCTAAGAAGGGAGTTTGTTCTTGTAGAAAAGATAGCTAGGACCCTTTGTAAGTGTCTTAGCCCTTTCTTTAGTTCAGTTTTATAGTTTAAAAACCGAAAAGTCAAAGTTATCGTAAATTAGCTTTGACCTTCGGTTTAAACTCAAATGGTCCAGCCACTGTCCGAATTAAATGTGGTTATGTGACCATAATTAGGTAGGTGATTAACCCTTAAAAGGGCACCTCCTAATTATTTCGTTTGCTTAGTTAATTGTCGGGTCAAACTATTTATTTAAAAAGTCAAACTGGACAGAATCATGATATATAATTAAAATTAATAATTCAGAGGTTATAATTATATTTTAACATTCTAATGACTTAGTAATCATTAATAGAACATGTCCAAACAGGTCCAACCCGATAATTCTAAGTCTAAGGTCGGTTCGCAACCGAAAGTCGCAAAAGCTTGACTTTTGCTTTGACTTTCAGTTCTGACCCAATTGAGCTTAATTCTCCCATGTTTTAAGCTTCCATTAGGACCACATTATGTTGTAGTATAACCCTCTAGAGTTATAGTACCTGGTCATATATATTCTGAATTATATGCTAAGTTTCGTTAATATGCTTATAAATGCCCATTTTGCCCTTTTGACATATAAACGAGATTTTTGAAAATGTGAGAGGACAAAAACCTTTATTACTGATATATAAGTATGTCCCGAAAATTTGACATCAGTTTCTGATCTTAAACAGGAGTTATGCTCGATATCGTAAATTGAAAGTTTTTATAAATTAAATTACGCTATCTTGCATAAGACATGTTTAAACATGGATTTTGACCCAAAACTCATTACCCACTGTTAAGATGTTATTTTTAGGGATTTTTAGGATTTTTTGGTCAGATTATAAACTGACCATATCATTGAGTTCTTGTAAAATTCGGTAAATGACGATAATACCCTTTACATACATAAAATGAGATTAACAAATGATTTGAATGCCAAACCTTTTCCTACTGATTTTATATATTAAATAAATTATTTTGAGCATTTAAAACTGATCAAAATCTCAGATTCTTATAAACATCTTGATTATCGTCCATTAGCGATTTTACACTAATTAGGTGCATAGTATGGTTTAAAACCATACTTAACACCCAAGACTTGTTAACTACTGGATTTTTAAATAAATTTTAATATTATTACAATAGGTATAAGTCATGAACTCAGATTTCAAAAAATGTCCTTAAAAGCATATGTGAAATGACCAAAATACCCTTTCGGGGCATAGTTTGGCCATAATTGGTAAACCTCACATATGTGTAGTATCTTACTGATGTAATGTGATAAAATAAATATTTTTACTGAATGTTTTAGACCAGAACCTTAGCTCACTATAAAATCTCTTTTATAAACATTAAAATGACCAAAATGCCCTTTCGAGACTTAAATTGGTTTTAAATACTTTTTGGGCATATATGCTAACATCCTACTGATGTATTAGCATATTCTAAGCATAATAACATATGAGACCTGTATATAATTCATTTGGCTACCCGTTATGCATTTATGCGTTCGGATCAGTTTATGTGACTAGTTTACATAAAATAACCGAAACGGGTTTAACCTTGTCATTAAATCTTCAAAATCCAGAATGTGTTTAGTTTACCCATATAATACAAGTATCCAAAATTTTCGGGTCTAAATCACGTTCCATTCCGGTCTCCGCTTAATCTAGCGTTTAGAACCGTAAAGTATCTTTCAAACTAACCGGTCTAAGTCTTTGACTTAAATAAAGACCCGTTAGTATCCTAATAGGTTAATAAACCTTCTATGCAGATTGAGTAGCTTTGGTAGAAGGTACTTTCATAAGGCTTTGGAATATACGGCTGAGTTACTTCTTTCATCTAGCTCAGGTAAATACTTTTAACTTATTTTCCGTTATACGGGCTTGGGATACGGTATTATAATAACATCGCTTGGTCGGGTATGAAATCATTTAATCGGATTGTGATTAATAAATTTACATAACCCGTTTTAATCTGTTTTGTTTGATAACATAAACATTGGGGGTTAATACGATCATGTCCTGGATATCCTTGGCTCATTTCATTTGTAAATGACCACGACCTATGCACGGGGTGTAGACATACACCTGACAGATGCGAATGCTAAATAACCCACATGATGGGAATAACTCCTTTGTGGGTTCTATAGTGGTGAGTCGGTTAATCATGACCGGCTTCCAAACCGGCCCCATATGTATGACAAACATGTAAAACGGTATACAAGATTATCTTAAATAATTGTCCCATGTATAAATGATTTGTGCTTTGTGCACTTAAATCAATTTTATAAACTCTTTTCAAATGAGTCGGTTAATTGTATTTACCAGTGTAAACTGACGTATTTTCCAAAGACTAAGTGACAGGTACCTCACGTAAATAGGCTGGAGCTACTCGGTGTCAATAAGAGGATCTTGCAAATCCTTAGATGCCTGGAGTCTGTTATTTCGGTTTCTTGTATTTTATTTTATGATCTGCCTGTGGATCTCTATTACAACCAAGTCTGTATATTCTTTTATTTGGACATTCGGACACTATAGTTTGTAATAGTAATTATTCACCAAGCCTTCCGTTGTGCTATTATATTGTGTGTATTGACAATGATGAGATCAACTACGTCACGATACTCCCCACCGGGCCCACCGGTAATACGTGGAAATATCGCAGTGTGACACGGTGAATATCTTAGTCAGCAGTTCATCGACCATCTAAAGGATTGTGGAATAGTTTCACAGCTCACTCCACCTGGAACGCCACAACATAATGGTGTGTCTGAACGGAGAAATCGAACTCCATTAGATATGGTTCGATCAATGATGTGTAGAACAACCCTCTCACGCTACTTTTGGAGTTATGCTATGGAAATTGCCGCAAAACGTATGAATATAGCTCCAACGAAGAAGGTTGACAAAACGCCTTATGAGATATGGCATGGAAAGAAACCAAAAGTATCCTATCTCAAGGTCTGGGGATGTAACGCTTATGTCACTCTAGAATCTTCGGATAAACTAGATCCCAGAGGTGAAAAAGTGGTTTCCGTCGGATACGCTAAAAGGATTGGTTACCTTTTCTACCACCCCACTGAAAATAAGATTTTCACTAAACGCAGAGGCACTTTCTTGGAGGAAGAGCTTCTGGCACGAGGGATTGGAGAAAACCATGTGGATCTTGAAGAAATTCGAGAATCACAAGTGACTGAACCAGTTGTTCAGACAGAACCAGAAGTAACTGATCTAGTTGTTGAAGTTGAGCCTGAGAGGACTCAAGAAACAACAGAAACACCAAGTGTTCGAAGAAGTATTGCGATCGCCGTGCACCTGAAAGGTATGACGATATCTTCATGATTGATGAAGCTGAACCTGCTACTTACAAAGCTGCAATGTTGGATTCAGAATCCAAGAAATGGCAAGAAGCCATGAATGCAAAGATGCAATCCATGTATGATAACCAAGTCTGGGATTTGGTTGGTCTTCCTACTGAAGGTTGGACTGTAGGAAACAAATGGATCTTCAAGAAGAAGACCGACATGGATGGAAATGTGCAAACCTACAAAGCAAGGCTTGTAGCAAAAGGGTTCACTCAGACTCAAGGAATTGATTATGAGGAAACTTTCTCGCCAGTAGCCATGCTTAAGTCTATTAGAATTCTACTTGCCATTGCTGCATATTATGACTATGAGATATGGCAAATGGATGTCAAGACCGCGTTCCTTAATGGACACTTACATGAAGATGTCTATATGGTTCAACCTGAAGGTTTTGTCGATCCAAATAATCCTAATAAGGTGTGCAAGCTAAATAAATCCATCTATGGATTGAAGCAAGCATCTCGCAGCTGGAATCTTCGTTTTGATCAGAAAATTAAAGAGTTTGGCTTCATTAAAAACGAATATGAACCGTGTGTTTACAAGAAATCTAGTGGGAGCTGTATCACTTTTCTAATTATGTATGTAGATGACATACTAATCATTGGAAACAATATCCCTATGCTAAAAGATGTTAAGGCTTGGTTGGGAAAATGTTTCGCAATGAAAGATCTTGGTGAAGCCGCTTATATTCTAGGAATAAAGATTTATAGAGATAGATCAAAGAGGTTATTAGGTTTAAGTCAAAGTACATATATTGATAAGGTCATACGACGCTTCTCAATGCAAGACTCAAAAAGGGGGCTCTTGCCCATGGCACATGGAACCATTCTTAATGGCGAGCAGTGTGCTAAGACCGAAGAGGAAAAGAAGAAAATGGAAAGAGTTCCATATGCTTCTGCTATCGGTTCCATCATGTACGCCATGTTATGTACCAGACCTGATGTCTCGTATGCTCTTAGCATGACGCGTAGATATCAACAGAATCCAGGAGAGAGTCACTGGGCTGCAGTGAAGAACATTCTTAAGTATTTAAGAAGGACTAAGGACATGTTCTTAATATATGGAGGACTGGATGAGGAGCTATCGGTTAAGTGTTATACTGATGCAAGTTTCCAGACTGATCGTGACGATTCAAGATCACAAACGGGATATGTTTTCATTCTGAATGGTGGGGCTGTTACTTGGAAGAGCTCAAAGCAAAGTGTGGTTGCTCAATCCACCTGTGAATCAGAATACAATGCTGCATCGGATGCTGCTAAGGAGGCTGTCTGGATGAAGAAGTTCATTACTGATCTCGACGTTGTGCCTAGCATAAAGAAACCAATCGAGATGTTGTGTGACAATACTGGTGCCATTGCTCTTGCAAAGGAACCAAGGTCGCATCAAACCACAAGGCATATACTCAGAAAATTCCACTATATTAGAGAGATAATAGAGAGTGGAGACATCGTGATAAGAAAAGTTCATACGGATCTAAATCTGGCTGACCCCTTTACTAAGCCTCTACCTCAAGCTAAACATGAGGAGCATGCTGGAAAAATAGGGCTTAGATTTGCTAGACAGTGGGCATGATCTGTAGTTAGTATTGGTGTTTTAATTTTGAACTACAACGGTTACATTGAAATAGTTATTTGATTTATTGGTTAAATGCAAGTTTATTTTTTTGTAACTGTGTTCGTTATTTGTGTGTTTATATCCTTGAATAAGCGTATTCTAAAATATCCGTAGTCGATCAAATTACATGGGAATGAATTTGAATGTAAGACTATTGTGAATTGAGATGATTGTATTCATGAGATGAATAACTCAAGAGTTTGAGAATCAAAATTCACAGATATCACTAGGGAATGATATTGGATGTGACTCGCTTCAAAACGATCTCCATGGATCTAAGTCATGAGATGTTTTGATATTGATATGTTCAATTTGTCCTTTTTCCTTAGGCACATATTAAACTACATTGATCAAGGACAATCTTTGATGTTATCTAACACTGTCCTGAAACATGGGTAGTAATCCGGGTAGCGTTGGGAGGAATCCAAGGTTAAGTGGGAGTTGTATGATGCTGATGGAATTCTGTACTTCTATGGGATTAGAAGTTTAGACATTCTGGCGCCCTCGTTAACTCAAACTGGAATAAACGAGTGGCCACGCTCGGACTAAAAGTAGTTTAGACCACTTTGAATTAAAGACGAGAATAGAGAATGGTTGATCACTATATAAGAATGAATGATCCATGTCTTATGGTCAACGAATGTTCTATGCAGAAGGGACTTATTGATAGAATTATCAGGGCTATAGTATTTGGTTAAGTAAAGTGTTACTTGAACGCAAAGAACTAGTTGACGATTGTAAAGTGTCATGCCGTGTTAAGAGTAGTGCGATGCAGCTAGGCGTCCAACCCTGCACACGTTGACTCATTTAATTAAAATCGTCCAAGTGGGAGATTGTTGGATATATGTATGCCCGACCTTAATTAAAGTCAACGTAACTAACATGGTACGATCCGAAGAGTTACACGTTGGTACACGAATCGTATATGTTCACGAGTTGGTAGATTATTATTTGTGAAATAATAATAGTTTAAAACCGAGGAACTTAATATTAATTAGATTATTATTAAGAGGATTATAATTGTATAATCTTAAAGGGCCTTAATGTAAGATTGGGTTTTATAAAAGGATGTTTAAGGTGGAAACCCTAGACACACTTTTATAAAAACACAAAACCCTAGCCACCCTCCTAAGCTTGGCCGCCATCCTCTTGCCGTCGACCAAGCATCGCCGCCGCCTCCTTCTTGGCCGGTTCTACTCTCGGGTATCTTGTGCTCGGTTGTGAACTTCCTACTAGCGAGGATTCGTTGTAACCCGCGTGTTACAATTCCGGTGTAGTCGTCAAAGGTTGATTACTAAAACCCTCTATGGTTGTTTATTCTGTTTATTTGTTTATACGCGTATAACCTTGATCCTGATTGGGAATATTTATTAATCGGATTAATAAATCAATTTATATAATCGGCATTTGGTAAATTATATAAACCGCTTCCGCTAATATTTTGATACACTGATTCCCAACAAATCACTGTAGTGTAATTACACATTATTATCCTACTAGAGTAAATACACGAATATTTTTAAACATCATGCTTGGAAAAAAAAAAAACCAAAAAATTCATTCATGAATGTTGTGCATTCATGTACCTATGTGTATTGTATTAGTGGGCCAACTTTATCATTCCAAGTATTAACCCAAGTTAACGATTCGACTCAGAACATAAATAGCTCTAGTGAGAGCCACCTTGGTATTAGAGTGTAATTCCATAAAAAAAAAAAAAAAAGCATACCATTAACTCGTCAAGCAGTTTGCCAACATTGCCATTAACTCAAAAATCTGATGAATATTATTCCCAAATTTCATGTACTATTGACGAATGTAATCGTTAGTGCATGAACTTTTTTGCATTGAGGAAGCTTACGAAGACAGTGGCGAAGCTTGAGATTTCCGACCGGGGGTCGAAAACGTATATACCAAAAAAAATTCTATAAAACCGGGGGGTCAAAAACGTATATACCAAAAAAAATTCTATAAAACCGGGGGGTCAAAAACGTATATACCAAAAAATGTCTATACGAAAACTATATATATACTCTCCACTATCTACACTACTGAGCGAAAAGTTCGGGAGGGCGGCCGCCCCCACTATGCTGCGCCCCAGACGAAGAGCCAATGCTGCAGCCTGCAGTGAAGATCAGAGTCGAAACTGAAATAGTAAATATGTTGCAACGATAACAAAACTAGTAGAGTTTTAAGAACTTCATGCGCACATAGATGTAATACAAGTTATCACAAGTTGTAATATGCAGACTTAAAGTTTAAAATTTCATGCGCGCATACCAGTGGCGAAGCTTGAGATTTCCGACCGGGGGGTCGAAAACGTATATACCAAAAATTTCTATAAAACCGGGGGGTCAAAAACGTATATACCCAAAAATTTCTATACGAAATCGACATACTCTCCACTAACGAGCGAAAAGTTCGGGGGGACGGCCGCCCCCTCCCGCCCCTACGAAGCTACGCCATTGGCACATACCCACATCATTTCAAAACACTAAAAATGTCACATTTATCCGTTCCATGGCCACAGGGTGTGGCTTAACACCACCCTGCCACCTCACTAATTTTGGCGCCCCTAGGCGCTATGGACCACACCCTCGAAATTAAATGGGGGCACTATATATGGTGTCCGCCATTGTGCTAAAGGACCAAATTCGGCAATTTTGAAGAAAATGGTAAAGATGAGGGGGCGCTATGGGATTGAGGGGACTTTAAACCATTGCATGCAAGTTAAAGGAATGGGCTTTAAAGCCCCCTATGTGACGTGGATCCTACGTGACGCTGATGTGACGTGATAAAGCCCCTAGGGGCTTATAACATAGAATAAAGGAAAAGAACAGGCACTAAAATTATCCACAGTGATTATGATGTTTTCTTATATGTTCATTCAGTAAAACATACTATGACAAGTAACTTCTGAAAATTTTAGTATTATAAAAGGTTAAATATGATCTTATGAAATGTAAAAGGATGCATATACAAGAAAGTTAATGAAGATGATAACCTTTCTTTCTTATCTGAGAATGTGCATATATGATAGATTAATTCGCTACAAAGACAATATTAGTTTAAAAGTAATATAAGTCTTTGAATAAAAAGATTTAGGGGCTGTTTGGCAACATCTGAATGGTTAAGTGCTGAACCAGTAAGAGGTCTGAACCATTAAGTGCTGAACAAGTAAGAGATCTGAACCATTAAGAGCTTGTATGTGACAACCCACACTTCCGAGGTTAGTATTGCACGCATTCGCATCAAAAATCAACGTTTCATTTCACGTTACTATCTTGCGTCACATGTTAAATTTAATTTAACATACCTACACTAAATTAAATAGCTAAACTAAAGCGATTAGCGTAAAATATTCTTAGATGTTCCCGTAATTATGTACGAATGTCTCAACTTGGTTCCGTGACTCGAATTGAAACGCTCGTGACCAAATTCCGAACTTGACACACCACGGCCAAGCCACCCGACTACCCAACCCGCATACTCTTTATACTTACGGTCCGTTGTATTGTGCGCAACCCAAACAAACAACCCAATCCACTATCCCTCACTTTATAACCGGCCTATAAGAAGCCCAATAGACCATCCCCCTCAATCTTGCTTGCGGTTTTTGTGTATAGCCCAAACCGAGATCCCATTGCCTTTTTTTATACCTGCGGCCCAACTCAAGGCCACCGCCCACCTCCCTTATCTCTGTTTTATAGTTACGTACCATGCATTATTTTAGGCTACACCTATCCACACACCTTATCTGCCTATTTATACACCCTTTGCCTCGTATATGCCTCGTATAGGCCTATACGAGGCGTATAGGGTTACATCAAATTCAGTGTCTGACTCATGTGAGTTCTATTTTGACTGCTCCTATATGCCTCGTATAGGCCTATACTGGGCGTATAGGACCCCTCGTATAGGCCTCATATATGACCCATGCCCCATATATGCCACGTATAGGCCTATATGGGGCGTATATAAGGGTTTTTTTTTTTAACAAACATTTTATACAATATTAATTGTTTTTTTTAACAAACATTTTATACAATATTAATCGTTTTAGCAAACTTTTATACAAAAACAAATTTTCTATTTTAAACAAATAAAAATAACAAGTACATGATATGATACAACACTTGTATAGGCCTATACGAGACCTAAACCACACCTATAGTCCTATGCGAGACCTATACTACACCTACAGGCCTATACGAGTTATTATAATTAATATGAGTTTTTTTATAATTAATATTAGAGTTATTATAATAAATATGAGTTTTTTTTATAATTAATATTAGAGTTATTATAATTAATATGAGTTTTTTATAATTAATATTAGTGTTATTGATATTAATATGAGTTTTTTTAATTAATATTAGTGTTATTATAATTTATATCAGTTTTTCATAATTAATATTAGTGTTATTGATATTAATATGAGTTTTTTTATAATTAATATGAGTGTTATTATAATTAATATGAGTTTTTCATAATTAATATTAGTGTTATTGATATTAATATGAGTTTTTTATAATTAAAATTAGTGTTATGGATATTAAAAAGAGAAAACAAAAAAAAATTAAAAATATATGCCGCATATAGGGCTATACTGGGCGTATAGTGGGGTCCAAAAGACCATTATAGCCCTGTTTTGCCCCCAGTCTAGGCCTAACTCAGGGGTAAAATGGTAATTTGCATTATATACATACGCCTCATACAGGCCTATACTAGGCATATAAGAGAGGCAAAAAAGACCAATTTACCCCTAGTCTAGGCCTAACTCAGGGGTAAAATGGTCTTTTTCGTCTATACGTCTCATATACGCCTATACGAGGCATATAAGACAAAATATGACATAATCAGAGATTCTCTTGTAAATTGAAAAAGGTTATACGCGACGTATAGACCTATACGAGGCGTATACGAGGGTGTCTAAATAGGGACTGGGGTGTGTGAATATGTAGACCCTTATTTTATCATCACAACTCCAAAACACTTGAACCCTAATTTACAAGCATCGCACTTGCTCCTCCCCTCTCCACTGGTGACCGTCAACAGCAGCAGCCCCCCTCGCCGCGGTTCCTTCCCTTCGGTGCTCTCTCTCTCTCTCTCTCTCTCTCGCTCGCATCACACTCTCTCTTACGGTTAGTGTTTCGGTTATTTTCGGGTTGTGATTCTTACACTACATGGCTGCGTTTTTATCTTTGCTGCGATTCTTGGTGTTAAAATGGATGATTATAAGTTAGGGTTTTCTAGAAATCATGTTCGAATGGTATTTTGATCGTATAAATATTCGATGATTAACTATGGTTTGTTACGGATTGGAACCTGCTGATTTGTGATAATATGTATAATGAACATGTATGTATTATTATGCATATCTCGGCCGCGATTATGTCTAACGTATGATTTGAGGTGTTACGGGTTAAAGTGTGGCCTAGGGTTTGTGGAAATCAAGTAATGATGCGTAATATTATCGAATATGTTCGTATAGGCCTGTGATTATGATTAGGGTCATATCTTTGATGTTTGAGCATGGCATACGTGATATAAATAACTTACAATCTGCTGTGATTAAAGTATACGTGCCATGGGTTTTTTAGATAATCGATATAACTAAGTGTCATGGGCGTTTAAACTCGGTCTAGTATTATAAAGTCGAAAACAGAAAGCTGATTTACATTTACAGCCAACTTCTGTTGGCTGTAAACAGGTCGTTTTATATCGAAAAACTTATTTTCTGAAGTTTAAAACGTACGTTTTTTAAAAACACTTCAAATGGCGCTGGAATCGCATTTTTCTGAGGTCGTTTACTATTTTTAAAGGACTGTTTTGTACATCAGCAAAAGCTGCGTTTTTCTGCAGAAAATTCATGTTACGCTTTTTGTTATAACTTGTAAACTGGATAGGGTTACGCTGTGAATTTCGTACAGTAGCTGGGCACGGATGTTGCCGAAAATCTCCAACTGGAATTTTGCCATTTAGACAGACGATGATTTTTAAATAAATTGTTCCGTTGACTGCAGTCAGAAAGTGACGAATCTGACTGCAGCCTAGTAAATGATTTTTGATAAATAATTGGTAATGAATTATGTCCTGATATTTTTTGCACAAGGGGACGCGGACCACTTAGAACGTTCTGTAAATTATTTAGAATTTTTGGAATAAGACAACTATTTTATAAAAATACCCGAAAACAGCCCAGTTCTGGACGTCAAAGCTGAAACGTAATAAGTTATATGCGTATCTAAATGTTGTTTATGCTATCTGAGAATGATTAAACTTGTTTAATGTCAACGAAAGTATTATGGGAATTATTGTGTGCTTTGATCACGAGTAATTATATGTGGAATATGTATATGTACGTAAGTTGTCAAAGTGAGTGCATGGTACGTGTTAGATACGTGTAGGAGCTTTGTGCCTTACTTGAACACACTAATAAATTAGATGGTAATCGTATAAGGACGTGATCGACCTACCTCGACTCCTTACCATTTTTAAGAGACCAACCGATCAATCGAAGGTGAGTTCACACTTTTCTTCAAAGCATGGGATTCCTGGTGGTTTGGGAATGAGTTAAACAACAACTATCCCCCTTGGGTGGGATGCAACCTGCGAATTCTGCTTGGGTAGGATACGTACTACCGCCATCCTTGGGAAGGACGACAACCGTATAATACATGTCTTAAGCATACTAGACAACAACTCTATCTTAAAGTCCCTGCATATTTTATATCGACTTAATCATCGGGCCAATGGCGAACGAGTTATTAGTTAAATAGCGCTATTAGGTTTGACAAGCCTCACACCGTGCCGCAGAGGACGGGCGTGGACTAATATACTTGGGCACTTAGTCAATGATGATAGACATTGACTCGGGCACTCAACATAACTTAAGTCAGTAGTCGATATGGTAACGGGTCTAATGGTTTAAAACAGTGGGGTAGCTCCCCATGGCATGTTTTTATAAAGAACAAGAAACTTAACAACTTATGGTTTTTGGAACAACATTAAAACGGACAACCAACTGTGAACTCGCCAACTTTTTGTTGACACACTACTGCATGCTTTGCAGGTCGTTAGGTACATGGCTGGAGCTAGCACGAGGAGTGGACGTTGTGGCGAGGAACCAATTATTAGGTTCCTACTAATAAACCTTATGATTTATAAACTGCTTTATGGGTTTTATACTTTATGCTTTCGCTAATATTTAAACTTGGTTTGGGATTTTGTTTTCGTAAACACTAAATGTTTGATTGGTTGTTTTACTTCGTTTTACTTTATTCACTTATTGTTCAGTTTGATTGGTGGTATGATCCTAGTCAGTCACACGCCTCGCGGTATTACTCCGCTTGTGGATTTTGGGGGTGTGTCAGATTGGTATCAGAGCCATTGGTTATAGTGAACTTGGTTTTAAAAAGGGGGAAAATCTTTTTGATAAAACCAGACTATAACCTGCTCAGTGCTCAACGATCCACAACGACGCTTTGCTCCACGTGCAAGACTCAATACTTTAGGTGGTATAATTTTTGTTTATATTGCCTACTTGATAGTTACTTGGTGTGTTACTTATGATATGCTTAGTTCTTAGAGTTACTTGGAACTTTATATGCTTATGCCAAACCCTCTTTTGTTATTCTTTTCCACACTCCTGCGTCGACGTTCTCGCTTAGTGTTTTGTGAATGTGTATTCTTTTTGTTTAACGTGTATGTTACGTCACTAACTTGTAACACCTCAAAAAATTCACGTCCTATAATGTGTTGACACGTGTCATATGTTTAAAACGTGTGAAAGAATATTATCGAAGGACTAAAATTGACAAACATGGAAAGTATGTGAATATACGTATTCTAAGTGTCAATTGTGAATAAATGTAATGTGCATGATGCTCGTACCTTCAAACGAATAAATCATGGATCATAGAAGCTAAAAGTGAGAGATTACAAACTACAGGGGCTAAATGTGTCAACATGTTTAAGTTATACCTCTGAGTGACCTTTTGACAAACCCGAAGCTTTGTAACGGTTAATTATGCTCACTAGAATACACGGTTTAAATTTCGTAAAGTTTCGTTAACGTATGAGAAAGTTATGATCGAATTCGTGTGCGAAGGGTTAAAGCGTAAACGTTGAAAGTTAGGACTTTTCGGGTAACAATAAAGTTAACCGGGGACTTAACAAAGTGGGTATATGTTTTAAAGCCCTTATAGATCAATTTTGAGGGTTCATAATGCAATAAACAGGTGCCTAATCGAGTTTTGAAGAGCCAATGATCAAATAGCAAAAATCTAAAATATGGATTTGGTGCAGAAGGGGCCTAGCGCGACGCGAGGGGGGCCTAGCGTCACGCTAGGGGTTCCCAGCTTCGATTTTTTTGGCTGTTGCCTGCCATTGCCTTTATGCGCGCCTCTAATCGATTTTTCACATCTTGTGCGACCCCTAAACACCCCCTAAACACTTAGGGACATGTGTTAATCAATTGTGGTGGGTTGTAGACTCATGTGTCAAAGATTTGTGGTGAGAAATCTACTATATAAAGGACCTAAGTTGCACCATTGTTCTTCACATCTTCTTCAAGCTATCTGATCATTTCTGGAGCTCAAGGCTGCTCTCAAGTGTTCACATTTCGTGCATAGGACCTTTGTAAGTTGGCTTAACCTTTCTTAATTAAGTTTTAGCCTAGTTTTAGCTTAAAAGTCAAACCGTCGTAATTAACGGTTGACTTTAAGATTAATCACTAATGGTCCAGTGATTAGTCGAATCAAAAGTACCCTTAAGTAGGTAGTTATGTGGGTAATAAAACCTCAAAAGGGTTCCCCCTGATTACCACTCTAACCAGGTCAAAAGTCGGGTCAAACTTGCTAAGAAAAAGTCAACAGGATACTTAAATTACAATTTATGCATAATTAGCAATGTAGATCATATATAACCTGTATGATCATTGTTATAACTTGGTAATAAGTGTAAGAACATGTCCAAACATGTTCAACCCGACAATTTCCTGTTTAGACCCGGTTCGGAACCGAAAGTCGCATAGTTTGACTTATACTTTGACTTTCAGTTCTGACCCGTTTTGGTATGATTTAGAAATACCTAAGAGCCTTATTTGGACCAGGTTACATGCTAGTATAACCCTCTGTGGTTATACACTATGGTTCATTAGTTAACCGATTAATACGCATGATTCCGTTAATTGCTCATATGTTGACCATTATGCCCTTTTCACCTTAAAACGTGATTCTTGAAAATGTAAAAGAGTAGAAACCTTAATTACTGATATATAGACTTGTATGCAAAGTTTGACATCAGTTTGTGGTGTAGAATAAGAGTTATGCTCGTTAGCGTAAAATTAAAGCCTTATGTTAATAAAACGGCGTAATTAGCGTATAGCCTAGTTAAGCCTACTTTTTGATATCAAATCTTTTACCCACTGATGTAATATATTATTTTGATATTTTTAAAAGATTTTTAATAAATTTTAGGATGAGCATAACTCATAGTCGTAGGCTTAATCCGGTAATTGTCGGTTTTGCCCTTACGGGCTATAAAATGAGTTTTACATATCTAAACGACTCCAAACCTTTTACTACTGATCACATATGATAAATAAATCATTTTAAGCCTTCTGGAAATATAAAAATATCAGATTTAAGTATCGAACCCGGAAACGGCTTCTAATCGTCTTTTTAACCGTTTTTAACGCATAGTATGTACTAAAACTATTTTAAACATACCAAGGGTGATACCTACTGATATTTGAGGCAAATTATAATATTTTAATAGTAAGCAAAGGTTGTGAAACTCAGACTTCAGTTTTGAGCTTTTCGGCTTATGTGAAATTACCAAAATACCCATACGGGGCCTAGTTTGGTTATAATGGATAAATTTCACATATATACCTTACTCTACTATTATAACATGGTAAAATAAGTATTTTTTCTGATTACATCAGACCTGTAACTCAGATAAATACTTAAACTCTTTTATAAACTTTTAAATGACCAAACTACCCCTAAGGGGCATAGTTTGTGTTTAAACTCGATACGGGCATAATGAAAGACAACTTACTGATGTCACAACATATATGAAGCATATTAACTTAGGAAACCTGTAGATGGCTCTCATGAATACCCGTCACGCTTATTACGCGTACGGTTCGGTTTATGTAACAAGTTTACATAAATTAGCCGAAACGGGTCAAACCTTATCAGTTTTATCTCAAAAATCCAGAATGTGTATGAAATACCCATATTAAGCAAGTCTCCGAACTTGTCAGGTCTAAATCACATTCTATCCGGTCTTCGCTTAATCATGCGTTTGAATCGTATCTTTCAGTAAGACTAACCGGTCTAAGCTTAGGCTTAATTAAAGACCCGTTAGCATCCTAATTGGTTATTTATACCATCATTCCAGACTAGAGCCTTCCGGTAAATGGTACCTACGCTTACTTAAGTGAATACGGCTGAGTTATTAGATTCTTGCTATTTAAGACAGGAGCTAGCTCAGGTAAATACTCTTAACTTATTTTCCCTATACGGGCTTGGGATACGGCACTATAAAAGTACCGCTTGGTCAGGTGTGTAGTTATTTAAATCGTATTGTGATTGATGTACTTACAACCCGTTTAATATGTATTATTTGGTGTATGGCCTTTGGGGGTTAATGACCATGTCCCGGATATCCTTGGCATCATTTTACGAAATGGCCACGACCTAAGCACGGGGTGTAGGCATACACCTGACAGCTGCATTATGTAAAAACTGGTAATCCACTCCGAGGTATCATCCTTGTGGGCATTATACCGGAACTGGTAATCCACTTAGAGGATGATAGCCTGTGGGCATTATACCTGTGGCGTGTCAGTTAATCTAGTCCGGCCCTACAAACCGGCCCTAACGGATGACAAATAAGTAAAACTGTATACAAGATTATATGCAAATAATTTTCCCGGGTATAAAAGGTTAATTTTGCCTCTATGCATTTTAATCAAATTATAAAAGATATTTTTTTGCCACGTGCATCCAAATCAATTTTCTTAAACTCTTTTCAAATGAGTCAGTTGAGTGTATTTACCAGTGAAAACTGACGTATTTTCCAAAAAGGTTAAGTGACAGGTACTGAACGAAATTGGCTGGAAGCTCAGGGCGCGAATAAGGAATCTTGCAAGTTCTAGGCGTCTAAAGTCTGTTGAACAAATGATATGTTTAAAGATCCGCCTGTGGATCCTTTACTTTCCGTTGTAATACTGGATATTACTTTATATTCGGAATGTAATAATATTTATCTTTTGCTTCCGCTGTGCATTTATATAATTGTGTTGTTTGACTATGATGATATCAACTACGTCACGATACTCCCCACCTGGCCCACCGGTGACACGTGGAAATCGGGGTGTGACATAACTCGACAAGCATGTCTACCTCAACATCATCCTTATCATCAGATCAGCCACGGGCGCCAAGGAAGGCACCCGCAGTTATACGCACACCTCCGCGTCAAGTAGAGACGTGTTCTGCTTATCATAAGAGACTTGCTCGGGGTGGGGAGTCTTCTTCCCGACCTACCCATGCGGTACCAGTTAATCCAATTAACGCCCAGTTCGAGTCTGCAGTGATGAAAGCCCTTAGGGAATATAACCAATTTTTTATAGAGCAAAATCAGACCTTGTTAGAACGGAATCAGTTCTTGCTGAAACAAGTTACTACCCTGGAAGGGCGGGTAGAATCCCAAGGAGAGCAGCTTCAGGTGCTCTTTGAGAGAACCGATTAGTTGAAGCAGGAAGCCTTAAAAGGAATATCCTAAAGAAGAACCTGAGGGAGAACCAGAAGAAGAGCTGGAGGAGGCCCCGGCGGATGAAGACTCGGAGGGGGGAGACAGCGGAGTCGACGACTGACCCGTTTTCCACTTGTTTATCTATCTATTTCTTTTGTTTTGTGTAAACAATCGTGATGTTTTAAATGTTTGCGGAAATACATTGTAGCGACTTTTACGATTTATTTTGATCAATTTTTTTTTATTATTTTAAATATGTTTCTTGTGCTGAGTCGTTACCCTACCCTAAATTGCATGTTGTGAAAGCTTGTACAATGACTGTATGATACCTTGTCTCGTATAATCGTGCGTATGTCAACAGAATGTCTCGTCCTAACGATGAACCTCTCACTATTCATGGTGACAAGAGTGGTGCTGTTGTGGGCATCATCTCGTTCCTTAAGGCCCATAAGTGTCTGCGAAAGGGCCACACTGCCATTCTAGCCCTTGTTACCGATACTTCAACGAAAGAGAAGAAGATTGAAGACATCCCGATTGTACGCGACTTTCCAGAGGCATTTCCCTGAGGAATTACCTGGTCTACCGCCTCATCGCCAAGTCGAGTTTCAAATCGAGCTAACTGTAACAACCCGACTCTTCGGGTCATTACTTAGATCTGCCATTTATTGCTTAATTGACTTGTACTCTCGAGATATTGATTATCGCTACGGGTTAACTGTTTTAAACTATGTTTTCAAACGCATTTTAAACGCATATTACAACGATTATTCAAAACGCAGTTATCATATTTAAACGCTACTCACAATGCATACTATTTACACGCATTTTACCGCATATTACTTCGCATGTTATTACTAAACCCTATTGCAACGCACTCTCAACGCAACTCGAAACGCGGAATTACTTTTATGCATTTTAGTTGTATTGTGTGTAGATTATGTGATTATTTGGTTATATTGGCTATATGTTTTGTGGTTGTCAACGCAACGCTTACACGCTCAAACGCTTACTCGCAACTCGCTTAAACGCAACGCTTAACGAACGAAACGAAAGTTGGAAACTAACTCGCACGAACACGGCTGTCCGAATGGACATCCGGTCGAATGGACATCCGATCGGATGGCCATCCGACCGGACGCCCATCCGACCCAATGTCACTCTCTTGCACCGCCTTACCTTTTCTCTCACACCTATAAATACCTCCCACGCACCACTGTTCACTGATGTGACAGCTCCATCCGACCAACTCGCTCCCAAGTCATTCTCAAGCACTTTTCTCTCGATTCAAGGCTATTTCGTAAGTAATTCCTCTCAAATCTTGTACAATCATCATCACTACACACTTCTCCATTATCTTTTCCATCAAAATCACTAATTTTCTTCCAGAAATCACCTGATTTGGACTGCTTGAATATGGTGTTCACTTGGTGACGTCATCCCATCAAGATTGGTTCAGATCTAAAGGATTTCCACACTCATAACTTAAAATATTGTTAAGACTTCGACATATTTCAACGTTTTTCAACTTATTTCAACTTTTCTTCAAACTTTTCTTCAACAATGTACACGAAATCGATGGAATCTATGCTCATTCAGACTCTCTGCTCACTTCCTAGTTGAGAGCCGGCTTGAAAACCCTAAAAATGAAAGGAAACCTTCATCTTCTTCTGCTCTTCATCTTCTTCTTCTTGGAAACCCTAAAATTGAAAGGAAACGTTTGGATGCCGTCCCCGAAACGTTTGGTTGTCGTCCCCTGATTTCAGGATACGTTTTCGAAACGTCCCCGGCCGTCCCCGACGTGTTTCCGTCCCCAAACTGTCCCCAGGACGGGTACTAAAGGCTGATACCCGTCCCTGTGCTTCATAGGACACATCCTATCCATTTGACCTATTTTAGAAAAAGAAAAAAACAAATCTACCAATTGATAAGCAAATGGGTCGAAATTGCCACCACTGTTGACAAGCTTTAAGATATCCGAGTTCAGTTATTGCAATTACAAATTTAGTTCCTTCTACAAGTTTACCGTTTTCCCCGTTTGCCTTAGTTATTCTTTTCTACGTTTTACGTTTCGGTCTAATTTCTTCGCATTAACACATAACAACGGATGTGTCTGGTTCAACGATTTTACGTCTGCTTTTCGTTCAGTGTTATTTTTTTCCTTTTTTATTTATTTTATTTTACGAACTTTTCCAAGTCGCTGGTAATGGTGTGGCATTGGTGCTACTTGGCACGATTTGATGAATCTTTTTAACCAATTAAGTTTTTTACCTATAATTTGGTTCGACTTTACCCCTATACTTCCTTTACTTTAAAAATACTATTATATATGCATATTTTTTTGTTAAGTGTCGATATAAATATGATTTGCTCTATGTTTCGTAAGCTTTTTCTGGAAAATGGGTCAGGTCAAATATAATATTTTTTTCATTCAAAAGAACCATTTTTTACGTGCATATATTTATGTACTACAAATTTGAGTTGGTCTACGTTTCGATTTGGGAGATGAGTTAGGACAAATATAATATGTATTCGTGCGTATTTTATGTGTTTTGTAAATTTTGTTTCGAACCGTGTGGAGTCAAATTGTAGTTTCTTTTCTATGTATGAGTCGGGTTATATAAATTCGATTTACTTTACGTTTTGTTCCAATCGCAATGCTCATATAGGTTACTTCAGGTTCAATCCGATACGTCAAAACGCGTGCTTTCATACGATTAACGCATCACACGATGTTTGGACTAATCCATTCGATATTTGTGATGTTCTCGCACAGGTCACGGGTGTTGTTGCTAGTTATAATATTAAGAATTAATTTATTAGGTACTTTCAAGGTCGGCTCAACTTTATAGATATAAACGTTGAAAGAGTAAATGTAAAATAACACAAGCTCACCAAAACTCATAAGTTTTGTGGAAAATCAGGGCCAAATTCAGATGGTCACATTCATTTAATATTCTAACATTTTATTATATTTAATGAAATGGGCCAATTTGGAGGGTAAACAACTTGGCATTTACCCACTTCTGCCACCCTGTTGACATGCAACTTTTGAATTTAAAAATACAATTACCACCTCATAAGAGACACTTTTCCACTCATAAAGGGCCAAAAGCCAAATTGGTAAATTCCATTATAATCCACCAAATTTGACTATTTAAACTTTACCTTATAGTTTGTCAACTACCAAGTTATCTTTAAACTTTTCATTGTCAATATATAACACATCTTTGAAGTGATTGCTCTGTTGTAGAAATTTAAAAGATGGAGAAATACAGGTCTCGATCATGTCGGGATGATGGGCTGACAGATAACGGAGAGTTTCCACGCAACATGAAGAATTTAAGGAGTTACACCACTTGGAACCGAGACACAAAGAAACCAACTTCGAATTCGAAGAATTGGAGCCTAAGTGATCCTGAGTTGCAAAGGAAGAAAAGGGTTGCTTCCTATAATGTTTACTCAATGGAGAGCAAAATGAAGGGGTCTTTCAAGAAGAGTTTTGGGTGGATCAAACATACTTACACCCACCTTCTCTATGGCTATAGGTGAATTCGTCGACCTCTATCGTCGCCTTCAAAAGAGACTCAAACATGTGATTGCATGATAACGCGTAGTTATTTTGATTTAACGATGATTTATTATTCTGTTTCGTGATGAAAAAACATGTAATCATGATATTAACAATGGTGTATGCCATGATTGTGATGATGTTTGAAATTTGAATGATCATTCACCAAGTTTGATTCTTCATTTATTTTTGGTTATAAATGACAATACAATAAACCCGACACAAGATCGGGTATAAACAGGACGTAACACAACGTAAACCCGACAGAAGATCGGGTATAAACGGGTCATGTTTTACCCGTTTAAAAAACATATTTACATACTAGACAACCTAACCAGGTATTCTAAACCTAGGCTTTTACTGATTACAACCAATCCGATGTGAATTTAATCAGTTCAACTCAGATAAGATAAACAAAACTAAAATAAAAAACAGAAAAAAAGAACCACAAGCAACATAACAAAAATCATACAAGGGTAAACAAAACCATATTACAAAGTAAATATCCACAACATATCATATAATCTCAGCATATACAAACAACGACCCGCAACGAAACATATCTGGGTTTATGATTGTTATTGCATCAACTGAGAGCTTTACTTTTGAAAAACAAATTTACATGGAGCAAGACCATGGCTAACCAAACCCTTTTTCACTTTGTTTAAAAACGCAGTCCCTCAATACCCTTGAGAGTCGACTCAAAGTTCTTTATGTTACTTGACCGTTTCTGGTCAGAGGACACAACTGGTGAGCTCCTTCGACCAGCGCTTGTGACCCTACGAAGAGCACTAGGGCTTGCATCAGCGGTCCGCCCGTATGATGGCTCGGGTTCACGTTCACCACCTGGCTCACGGCTACTAGAGACAGCAGGCCGCCTTGAAGATCCACTTGATTGCAAAATGTTATTACTCGAGAACTGCATACCATTTGTTTGTATTTGTTTGATAACGGGATGAATAGATAAAATATTTATAAAAAACAAAAGGCTAAATTGAAAAGATGACATGCCTCTCTACTCATCGATGGATCGCTGGAAGCTGGATTTTTCTGTTTGGATAAATTACCGGAATTAAACGGCATCGGGGTATTTCTAGACCGCGAGGGATTTGTAGGAGACCAACCGAGGGGCCTACCTTCTTCACCACCTGCAAAGCACCAACATTGATTTCCATAATACTACGATCTTGATGTAAAGAGTTTTAAAGTTTAGATTTGTGTTTTAGTTTTCTTGAATATTATGTTTTTGGGTATAGAAGTAAATAAAATTTCAAGAGAAAATTCAAAGCTGAGCAGTTAATGCGGTAAAAAATCGGATATCGGTCAAGGACCGATATTTGAGATATAGGTTATCGCAGTGAGATATCGGTCATTTTAATATCATGTAGAATTTACATATATAGTAATTTAACATTAAAAATTCAGCATACTCTCCTACCATTAACAAATTCACATGTTGCAACTTGCAAAACACTAACAATTGTAGCAAGTAGGATCTGATTAAGACTTAAAACACTAACATTTAACACTAACAATTAACTATTAAGACTTAATACACTAATAGCAGCAATAAGAAGAAAGACGAATGGCAGAACTAAGAGGAAAGGTACTGCTATCGGGAAAATCGGTGATATATCGGTCTATATTGCCGATAATATCGGTACCGATATTTTAGATAGGAACCGATAATCGATATATCGGTGATATATCACCGGTATTAATTGCATAGCTTTACAGACTACAGGGATCAAAAACGTAATCAGACAGAAGTAGGGACTACTAGTGTAACTAATGAAGTTTAAGGGACCAAATGTGTCACTTTTGACATACCAAGGGGGCAAAAACTGTAACTCGAAACAGAAATAAAGATCCAACTTTTTTTATAATAAAGCAATCGGGGAGGTAGTAAACACTCAACCATTTGGCCAATTCAATTTTCAAGTAGATATTTAATTTTGGGTAAAATGCCATTTTCATCCCTGAGGTTTGCCCAGTTATGTGACTTTCGTCCAAAGGTTTGTTTTTCCGCATCTAGATCCAAAAGGTTTGAAATCTTGCCATTTTCATCCAGCTCGTTAACTCCATCCATTTTTCTCCGTTAAGTTGGGGACATTTCCGTCTTTTTTGTTAACTTAAAGGGAAATTCGGTCTTTTTAGGAGTATTTGGTTTTTTACATAAAGCGAAAAAACCTTTAAGTTAGCACAAAAGACGAAAATACCCCTAACTTAACGGAGATAATGGATGAAATTAACGAGCTAGATAAAAATGGCAAAGATTTCAAACCTTTTGGATCCGGATGCGGAAAAACAAATCTTTGAACGAAAGTCGCAAAACTGGCCAAACCTCAGGGACGAAAACCGCATTTTACTCTTTAATTTTTCACCCTTTAAACTTGTTATCAATATATTGTGTGAAAACTGGACTGATCATGAACTTCAGAAACAATTATCTAAACTTAAAAACCACGACTCACCTGATGGCCTATTCGGTTTGGCAGCCACAGGAGGTATACCAGAACTTGTTCCTGCACCAGTACCCTGACAAGAAAACAATTGTTATTCAATGATAATGGCTATTCAAAATGATAATAAGTTCAATAATAACGGGTTTCATTAACAACGCTCTCATAAGCAACCAACTTACAAGAGCATGGGACGGAGGATTTGCAAGCTGTGATTGCTGATACTTCAAAATAGTCCAATCAAACACGTAATCGAACTGAAAACCTGAAGAAAAAAATAGAACAAATATTAAGTGTAAGATACCATATACCCAAATTGTCCAAAATTAAGTGCAACGTGTTTTGAGTTCTCCAAAAATAAAAGCAACAATTTATTTTGGGGTAACATTTCTATAAAATGTACTTTCCTTATACAATGTTATGATATATAATGGAAGTGTTTAGATTTGTGTTGTAAAAGTGATTAATTTTATATGATAATGAATAATCAGAATCAGTGGTATCAAAATATTTTTTTATTATATTTTGGGAGTGTTTGGAAGTACGTTGTGAAGTGCTTAATTATATAACATCGAATAACTAGATGTATTAAAATGGGTTATAAGAGTGCTTAATTATATACATCGGATAATCAGATGTATTAAAATGGGTTATAGGAAATAGTGCCTGGATTTGCTCAAATATATTTGGTTTCAGATGTTCGATAAATTTTAATAATTGAAAGATTTAATAAATAAATGACCAAACAGAACTTTTTTTTTTTTTTTGAGAAAATGAAAGTTAAATAAGGGTAGAAGGTTCTCTATTTATGTTAAAAGATAAAGTAAATAAAAAACTATGTTACCACTAGCAAAACAGTTTTGTTGCAGGTGGTATACAACTACGAATTATCCAAAACATGTTATTTAAAACCCTAATAATAAGAAACAGAATCTGTTTATCCCTAGGCCTGTAAAGAACCGAAGTTTAGTGAACCATTCATTTATTAAATGCATGAGCGAACATGAACAAACTTTTTTGTTCATTTAGTTGATAAAACGAACATAAACACGTCAGGTTCGTTCATTTATGTTCGCTCATTTAAATTCATTCATTTATATGTTCATTTAAATTTTTTAGGCCCGTTACAAATTAGTATGGTTTTATGAAATTAAAATATCACCCGTTACAGTTTAGTCTGGTTTCATCAACTTTTAAGGCCAACAGATTGATGTTCTCGTTTACTTTTAACTAGTAGTCACTCAGTTATTTCATCTATTATATAAACGAACTTCCCACCCAACGGTTCACGGAAAGTTCGGTTTATTTACAATAAAAACTAATTCAGATATTCAATTACAAAACACGCAGTAAAACAAGATAATAAGTTGGAGTAACTAAACCTTCACGAATGAAAAGATCACGAAAGATCCTCTTCAAATAAGCATAATCTGGTTTATCATCAAATCTTAACGAGCGACAATAATGGAAATAGGATGCAAATTCTGTAGGATAACCCCGACATAAGGACTGCAAAAAAAACACTCAGTAAATCAATCATACATAATACAACGAACATCTGAAAACATCATGAAACAGAATAATATACCTCAATAGGGGTAGAAACCTTCTTTTCACTAATTTTTTCATATTTCTGTTTCTTGTTACCGGCTTTTAGTCCCTGCCATGGAAGACTACAACGTACAAAGTATTATATAGTCACAATCATCATCAAATATAATTATTATGCATTTATATAATCTTAAAACAAAAGGTCGGTGACCGACCCCCCATTCGACCCCTAAACTTTTGTGTAGCATCAAAACTAACCCTTTAATTTTGTAAATGTCACTTTGAGACCCCCCCCCCCCAGTTTTTTTATGTATGTGTCTGTATAAATTCGAGTTCATCTACGCTTTAACGTAACTTTTTGTTTGGAAACGAGTCGGGTCAATTATAAAATGTTTTATTTTTATGTATGTTGTGAGTTGGACTACCTTTTTAACGTAAATTTTGTTTGGAAACAAATCGGGGCAAATGTAGTTCGTTTTCATTCGACAGTATAAACTTGAGTTACTATACATTTCAACGTAAATTTAGTTCGAAAACAAGTAGGGTTGATTACTTGATTGTAGTCTATACTTTATCACGCCGCGTACGACGCCGTGGCACATGTTTATTTTATGTACGATTTGAGTTGGTCTAAGTTTCGATGTAAATTTTGTTTGGAAACGAGTTGGGTCAAATATAATACATTTTCATTCAACGTTATGAATTCGGATCACTCTGCGTTTCAATGTAAATTTAGTTCGGAAACGAGCCGGTTGATTGTAGTCTATAATTTATCACGTCGCGTACGCGCCGCTGGTAAAAAAACTAGTTCAAACTTCAAACTAAATACAAATGGACTGGTAGGGTTAAATATGTTTACCTTCCTCTTAGAAAGTACATGAGAACGTAACCAAGTGATTCCAAATCATCTCTTCTGCTTTGTTCTAAGTAATAAAAACACCACAATGTAATACTGATTTAATGTTGTTTAATATATTTTAATAATATGTTTGAATAATTTTGAGCAATGCTTACCTATTCCAAGGTGAGTATTCATGCTCGCATACCTTGCTGTCCCTGTTAAATTCTTGTTCTCTCTGTATTTTTGACATAACAAAACAAAACGTGCATGATGTCTTATGCTCAGGATAAATAAAAGGAATGACATAATGTGACTCCATTTGTGGCAAAATCGGCAAGTGGGGGGTTGTACAACTGGTAAGATACATAAGTTTTATGTACGTGTTGAAATGAATCGACCCGCAAACACTTTTTGTCCTTTTATAACTTCTTACTATCTTGTGAGTTGTGAATAATTAATGTAGTATAGTATCATAATCTAATAATTTTTAACAATGCAATCTATAAGGTTTCCATTTAAATACACTTTAGGGTGACTTTCAACTCATTTCATTTTTACCTAAGTTCACAAACTTCACCCGTTAAACGTAACCCAAAATTGGCACACTTTTATGGGTCGAAATTGCCACCTCTAAATGTAAAAGAAATCACTTACCTATAAGGAATGTGTTGATGAGTAGAAGAGTCCCTATATTTCTTGGCTAGCCCAAAATCAATAGCATACACCTGTCATGTATATAAAATATATATATATCATAAAACAAAATATAAAAATCAGAAGTAAGAAATAAAAAAAAATGAAGAGACTATAGACTGAAACCTGATTAGCACGCCTCCCTAAACCCATAAGAAAGTTGTCAGGCTTAATATCCCGATGCAGAAACGATTTACAGTGAATGAATTCAACACGATTTATCTGTAGCGAATATAATCAAGAGAAAAAGGTAAATATGAAATCAAAAAATAATAATGAATATACAAAAAGGCGTACCATTTGATCAGCAAGCATAAGAACGGTTTTCAAAGACAACTTCCTACTACAGAAATTAAACAAATCCTCGAGACTCGGGCCCAATAAATCCATCACAAGGACATTGTAGTCCCCTTCGACTCCATACCATCTCACATTTGGGATTCCAGCTGACAAATTGGCAAACACATTATGTATGTTAACAGTATAACATAATGTATTATCACTATATTCATCAACATCATCATCATCATCATCATACTCAGTAAATCCCACCAATAGCAAAGCAAAGGTAGGGTCTGAGGAGGGTAAGATGTAGACAGCCTTACCTCTACCCCCGTAGGAATAGAGAGGCTGCTTCCAGTGAGACCCCCGGCTCGATAGTAGTTTTGCATCAAGCCTTGGACATAAGGCACATAACACTCAGCAATCGGGACAAAGACCGATTAGTGCATGTACCCTTTTGTCTTTCAGCTATCAACGCCACCACATGATGCATGATTAACCGTCCTCAGCTTTTAACGTTATTTTCACAAAATTAGTAAAATAACGTTAAAATTAGTGCACTTTCACTTTTGCCCCCCGATGGCCCACACATATATACATTATATGCGCATACCGCAAGCGGGGCGTGTATTATCACTGTATTAATTAGATTTTATTAAATAGAACGGTTTAGGAGGCTAATAAGCATTATAAAACGTGTTGGGTGACTTTTAACTAGTTTGACCCGTTCTCATTTTGCTATTTTTTTATTTGACCAGATAGATATAAACAATAAACCACAACCCATATCGCCCCATATATAGGTAAATGAGGCGAAATTGCCACATCTAAATTATCATAACGACAATAAAGTGAAACAGAATTATGGAAGTGCTCATTACTTCCTCCTTGTAGTATCTTGTACAACTTTGATTCATATAGCAATTGTGGATGCTTTGTTTTCGCATTTTCCTGAAAAAGAAAAAGAAATGACAAAACAGTTAAAGTTAAAGAAAATCACAAGCCTTTATTAAAGTGTAGTAAAGGAAGCCCATAAATTAAAGATTACTAACGATCTCGTATTTACTTTCATAAATGATTAGTATTTGAACATCTTGCATAATTAAAACCTTACTAATATGGAACGTATATATAAATAAAATAGCCATGTGATTTGAGTTCTATTATAGAAATGAACTCCTGCTTTTAACCATAAATTATTATATGTCTTCGCCAAACACTCTGAATTGTTATCTATAGGCAAAATGGTCAATATAAACGCATATCCGAACACCACCTTATACACATGTCCAAGACAACTAGTAATATCACACGGTACAGCTCAACGAGCCACATTAACATTTAATCAATAACACGTACATATAATGCAGCTTTTAGTCAACTACAGATATAAATATCAAGATAGATATCCAAAAGTGAAACCCCAAAGTTTCCTGTCATTGCGGGTCTTAAAGTAAATATCACGTGAGGATAACAAACCAGTAACATCACGTGAGGGTAACAAACCAATAACATCACGTGAGGGTAACAAACCAATAACATAAATTGTAAGTAACAAACAAAAATTTAGTATAATACTCCAACTCAAATACACGCGTAGTTAGTAGTTCGGTTACGTGAACACATAACTGATAATTTCATTGCAAATACTGACGTGATATATAAACATATCCATATCCGTACACGAAATATGCATAATACATGTGTGTACATATATATAGTATGCATATATAGTCTTTATAGCCAATAAATATTATTCATTGTTCAATTGAAGTACCATACATAAGGTTATTCTACAGCACAAACTTCCACATACGCAAACATCAAAACCTATAAACACATTATAGAATAATTTCCATGCATATTGCTAAATCCTCCAACAATCCATTGGCTGCAACTTTCCAAGTTTCAAGGATTTCATTATGCTTAAAAAACGTTCGCAAATAATTATTACAATCCACTTATCATGTTCTACCAAGTTTTCCACCAAGCCCGATGAATCCCAACAAACAAACTGTTTAACCAATAATTGTTCATACATCCTAAACCTTTATATCATTTTGATGATCATATATCACAATGGAAATATTAATATTAATATTAATATATTATACACATCCACACAAATAAATCTGCTTATTCAGCTTGGATGATTGTGCAATTCATATATACCTCAACAATCAATCCTCTTATTCAAGTTTAAACATTTTAACCTAAACACTCAAAACACCAACTAAATGCAAACCTTTGCTTAAACAATCATACATATATAACCCAATAACAGTAACAATTTACAAACTAAAGCACCAATTATGAAACAGTTTATACTCACAAGCTTGATGGCAACTTCTTCATTCGTCCGAATATTAGTCCCTGCACAAAAAAAATAAATAAATAAATAAAAAATAAAAAATAAAAAAAATCAGTAACACAACAACACAACCTACTAAACCTAAACAGATCAACATCATAATCCACAATCAATCAATAATCAATTAATAATCAATCAATCAAACAAACAAACAAACCTAAGTAGATCTCTCCAAACGATCCGCTACCGATCTTACGCCCTAGCCGAAACTTATTCCCTACGTGCGGCTCCATCGTAACACAATTCAAACCCTAATTTCACAAACTAACGAAAAACAAAACAGTCCGGTTCAGGTTTAATTATGGATTCATTTTCTATAATTAAAACCGGCCGATCGCGATGAAGAAGAGGTAGAGGAATCTACGTCAGCTAGCGGTCAGCGTCATTAACGGCAGCCATGAACGATGAAGTTGAAGGTTGGTGAATGAGAAAGAGAGGATTGTGAATTGGGGAAAGGATAAAGGTGTGCAGGATTTGAATGGAGGTTTAGGTTGGAATCATGATAAAGGAGGAGGCATCGTGATATCACCTCCAGTCCCACACACACACAAACACATGATGCTCATTTCTTCAGTTTTCCATTCATCCAAGTTGACCCGACCCGGTTGGCCATCCATGTTACCAGCTTATATAAAAGAGTTAAATGCTTGGTTGGTCCCTGTGGTTTGCAAAAATTGCAGACTTGGTCCCAATGGTTTACTAATTACACGCGTGGTCCCCAAACTTGTCAAAAATGCACTCGGTTGGTCCCCAGCCCTAACATCAGTTAAATTTCTCAGTTAAGTACATGTTAAATGACCAAACTACCCTTGCTTATGAACAAAACCCACGCATCATCTTCATCACCATCATCATTTTCATCTCCATCATTATCTGCATCATCTTCATCATCTGCATCCATCCACTACATCATCTTCATCACCATCATCTTAATCACAAACCCACACCATCATCATCTTCATCAGCCAGAGCCAAAAGATGTCAACAAAGCACTTAACTCATAAATAAATAAAAACCACATGACAGTTCCAATCAAAAATTCAGCCTAAATCAACTGAATGACAGTTCCAAAACTCAATTATGTGAATAAATAAAAGCAATTTTGTTGAATAAAATGAGGCTCAGATCTGTAAAAAACAATCGGTACAGATTGGATAAAACCGATTCACTCAGATCTGTAAAAAACAATAGGTACAGATCTGCAAAACTAACGGTGGCATCAAATATATATACCACCGATTCACTCAGACAATTAGAAACTCATCATCATCGCCCCTTTTATTCCAGTTAAGTAGTTGACCACAACACCCGTTTCTTCTTCAACCTCTGATCTCCACCCACAACAACCCGACCCCATAACCACCGATTCACTCAGATTGGTGGTGCAATTTTGGATAAAACCGATTCACTCAGATCTGTAAAAAACAATCGGAGAAACAGCAGCTGTAAAAAACAATCGGAGAAGCAGCTGTAAAACCGATTCACTCAGATCTGGTGTGGAGTGCAATTTTGGATAAAACCGATTCACTCAGATCTGTAAAAAACAATCGGAGAAGCAGCAGCTGCGGTGAGGACGAATCTGTGTACGGCGGTGCAATTTTGGTTGTCGATCGCAAGTTTGACGGTGATGGAGGTGTCGCCGGAGAGAATTAGGTGTCCGGTGGCGGTGAGTGTACGATGGAGGAGGGGAGACGGTGGATATGGGTGTTCAGTAGTGGTGGAGGGAAGATGGTGGTGGTGCTTGTAGTGGTGGTGGTGTAGGGTAGAAGAAGAAGAAGAAGAATTGGTAGAGAGATAGAGAGAGAGAGAAGAATACCTGGGGATGATGATGGTGATGAAGATGATTATAAAGAGAGTTAATAAGCAAGGGTATTTTGGTCATTTAACATGGACTTAACTGAGAAATTTAACTGATGTTAGGGCTGGGGACCAACCGAGTGCATTTTTGACAAGTTTGGGGACCACGCGTGTAATTAGTAAACCATTGGGACCAAGTCTGCAATTTTTGCAAACCACAGGGACCAACCAAGCATTTACCTCTATATAAAACTAGTTTATCTCTTGCGGTTGCACGGTGCTAGGTCAAATATTTCCAGTCAATTAAAAAGACAAAATAACAAAAATCAACATTTATGTTATGCCTAAACTGCACTTCATATCTTTCACTATAAATCGGCAAAAACCAACCTATATGTTCATATTTTGCTACAGGGTTAACCTTTGCCACTAACCTCGTTTGTTTTTCTTGTTAACTCCCCTCACATGCAACGCAAACGCATGTGAGGGTATTATGGTCATTTCGACTTTGTCTTTCTATTACTAAAGTAAATCAATGTGGCCCCACCATCTCCATCGTCTTCTTGTTGTCTGCAACTTCAATATCTCACCATCTTCTCTGCATCCATATACCCCAAAACCCAATTACACTAATTACGTTAGGTGTTTTCCATCCCTCATGTTCACTTGCATTGTTCTACTACTAGATTCAAGAGTAACTTTGACTCCTAGCCAAAAACAAGTAAATTGTTTTGGACATAAATTTATAACTTGTTCTCTATCAATATTCAATAGTTAGGCCATTTCAATACCTCAATCTCTAACCTAAAACTTAAACCTCTGAACATAAACTTAATTGTTAGTCCTACTGATGAATCAAAGAGCTTCATAGCTGATACAAATTCCAAATAATATTTACATCATCAAGGCGTTCGTTATATATGAACATAAACTATCGTTATTCAAATACCCTAACTAATCCAATACAAACGAAACAAATTTGAAATAGAACAAAATCAAAAGGTAAAACCTCGATCGCAACGATTGAGGCAGGGCACTGAAGCTGCAGATCACGAATAAACGGATTCAGTTGAGGATGACACATCGGAGAAGATGATGAAACTGAAAACAAAAACGACAACGTCAACAAGATAGATGATTTAAGTGATGACTCCATTATCAATCAGCAATGGTGATTCAATTATTAATCTCCTTGATGTTCGTTCGATTTTGTACGTGATCTATTTGTTTGATTCATCAAAACTGGGGCAAATTCACCCTATTTTTTTCTTTCTGTGTGTGAGTCTCTGCGAGACAGTGCGATGATGTAAGAAGGTGATGATGATTTGATATAATTTAATTCAACCCAGGATAAGTGTTTTGATTAGTGTAATTGGGTTTTGGGGTATATAGATGCAGAAAAGATGATGAGATATTGAAGTTGCAGACAACATGAAGATGATGGAGATGGTGGGGCCACATTGATTTAATTTAGTAATAAAAATACAAAGTTGAAATGACCATAATACCCTCACATGCGTTGCATGTGAGGGGAGTTAACAAGAAAAACAAACGAGGTAAGTGGTAAAGGTTGACCATGTAGCAAAATATGAACATAAAGGTTGGTTTTTGCTGATTTCATAGTGAAAGATATAAAGTGTAGTTTAGGTATAAGATAAAGGTTGATTTTTGCAATTTTGTCATTAAAAAAAAGTATTATCATAGTTTTGCTTAAAAAAACTAAAACGATAACAAGACTGTAATTTGTCAGAACCAATGAGCGAATGTTAGACAGCTAGCTGCCTGACACGAATAAAAATTAAACTGAGTCAGCCAATTAAAACAAAACACTTCAATAGTTTTATTAAAAAAAACTAAAACGATGGCTAGACTGTAATTTTGAACCGGGGGAAATTGTAATTTGTCAAAAGCTAAAGCGATGATAATACTGTAATTTTGTACCAGGGGCAAAATCATAATTTTGAACAAGGACAAATTCGTGATTTTGAATTGAGGGTAAAACCGTAATTTGTTCGGCTGCCTAGCACTATTCCTCCACATACCTTCTGCATGGCACTATTCCTCCACATACCTTTTGTAGTATATATAAATATAAATATAAATATAAATATAGGGGTTGGTTAACATACAATTTGTGTTAACGTACGCAGTGTACGAGATTGAGTTACAACATGCGAAATTCATTTTCACCATGCGATTTTTTTATAAAATGCTATTTTTTCATCTTTCAACATGCTATTTTTTCCTCTTTCAACATGCGACTTTTTTGTTTTCAACTTGCGAGTTTTTATATGTTACAACATGCGAGTTTTTAATTATGAAGTTTATAACGTGCGAACTTCAAATCTCGTACGCTCGTACGATAAGACATATTGTACATTACACTATAAATATAAATATAAATTATAAATATTTAAAATAAATAAAACCTTAATTATAACGATGATACTAAGACTCCTATACCTAATGATAGTGATAATAATACAAGTTAGTTACTTTCTATACCTAATGATAGTGATAATAATAATATAAGTTAGTTTAACTTTCAACATCCTTACTTAAACTAACTTTAGGTTGATGAAGATCTTTATGTTTCTTGGAGATTTGGATTGTATATAATAATGTTGGTTTATAATTTTTGTATCTAGTTAGATTAACTTTCTTTTTATCTTACTATTTTAAAGATTTTAAATGTATGAGTTCGTTGCTCTTAAAGCATCTTATATGGCTCTTATTGGAGTTATTCTATAAATATCAGCATTTCAGTGTTCACGATATATGAATCAAATTATTCTCCTATCTATACATATATAATAATAAAAGAAACCATATTAGGGACACTTGTCATTATATTAGGCCTTCTCTTATAGATAATTGTTCTTTTAGTTTAATCTTTTTTAATTAATAATTAATTATAGATAATCATCCTATTAAATATTATTTACTTTAATATCTTATGGATAATTACTATTAATTTAATCTCTTCTAACTAATTATATAGATAACTCTCCTACTAAATATTATTTAGTTTAATATCTTCTAATTAATTATAGATAACTCTCCTACTAAATATTATTTAGTTTAATATCTTCTAATTAATTATAGATAACTCTCCTACTAAATATTATTTTGTTTAATCTCTTCTACTTAACTATAGATAATTATTATTTATTTTAAATTTAATGCATACTTCTCATTTATAATATTAACTAGGTTAGAACCATGTGTATTACACGGGTTGAATAAAATAAATATACTTAGTAACTACATATGTTTTTTGTAATAAGATATTATTAACTTTTTAATTAAAATTTTAAATTTGAATCCGGAAGTAATATATTAGTAAACTTAATACATAAATCGAAAGTTAATAACAAACCCGACCGTGAAATGAAACCGATGACCATTTTGATCGGTTTCACGGTTTTAAATCGAATTGTGAACATCCTTAGTAATAACTAATAAGGTCAATTTGTGTTTTTTTTATAATAAGTTATTAAAATAACTTTTTAAAATATTGTAAAACCACAAAGTTTGAAATATATATATTTTTTTTGTTTGATGAAGATATAACTTAATTAGTTTTATTATATATCTAGAGTTTGAACGTGGGTTATAAACCTGGTTAAATCAGTATTTAGAGACAACAAGTATACTTTATATACTTTAATATTTCATTTCTTAACTATTTATTTTATTTTCTCTTCTTATTACTAACTAATTAATATTTCATTGATTCAACTACGTGTCCCCATAGGTATATAATCTGAAAGAGAGTGAAATAAGAGGGGAAATAAATATTCGACTCACTAAATTATTTTATTATTTAGTATATAAAAATTATTTATTCAACCCGTGTAATACACGGGGTTATAATCTAGTATATTAATAAACCGATGCTTTGAACAGTAAAGAGGGTTAGTTTTGGTATTTCACCAACAACACTTATCTTCATCCTCACTTGACAAAAAAGGAACTTACTGTGCCTTCTCCTTTGAATAAGGAAGACAGACTGGGAGACGGTAAAGGGCATGTTTGGCTTAGCTTATTTTCAACTTCTAGCAAAACGACTTTTGGAAAAAATAAGTCAGAAATACCTACTTCTGGCTTTTTACAAAGGACTTTTGCCTTAAAAGGAAAGCCAAACACCCTCAAAAAAGGACTTTTGCCTAAAAAAAAGGACTTTTGCCTCAAAATAAGCTAAGCCAAACATGCACAAAGAGAGAGAGAGAGTTAGGTGCCGGCCACCGATCCTTACGATGGATTCATGGTGGCGCACCGGCGGTGGTTCTATTTCCATGGTCCAGGTGGTGTACGAGGTCGACCGTAGGTGGCGGCGGAAACTGGAGCTAGGGTTCCGACCGGTTACCATATCCCACAGACGATCTGGCTTCAACACGATGTCCCCAGCGACGTGCCACCCTGGTTACGCACTTTGTCGACGGCATAGATTAGAAGACGTCAGGGATGGCGATGTGCTCGGTTAACCCAAATGACGAAAACAGAGGATGGCTATGGTGTTTGTTGCAGTAGACAGCCACCGCTCCCATGGCGTGAGGAGAGAGAGCGGGTCAGGTGAGAAAGAAGTGGAGACACCGACGGTGCACGGCAGGCATGGAGCTCTTCCATGGAACCGAACGACGTCGGAAGAGGTGGAGCTAGGGTTCCGGGGATTGGTCTCCGGTGTAATTCCTTTTATCTTGATTAAGTTCTCCAACTTTAGGTTGAAATCTGGATCTCCACCATGGTATAAGTGACCGGTTACGACGACTCACGGCGGCTAGGGTTCTTAAGATTCCAGTGAGTTAGGGTTTGCTTGCTCACTGTGTTTTGTAGGTTGTTTTTGGTGAGTTACATCAATCAAAGCCAATCCCCTGTTAGTGCTCCTCATCTAGCAGGTTCTTTTTTCTCAACTTGGATTTTCGTTTGGTTTGATTTGTTTAGTTTATATATTATTTAAGAAGTTTTAGAGTTGTGGTTTATGAATTGATTGGTAAACTAAGGAATGTTGTTTGATTCCACAAGGTTAACAGAAGGGTGAGTGAAACACCAAAAAAACCCCTTGGGGTTAAAGTGTTGAAAATTTAATACATGTCAGATTAATCAACTCAATGTCAGTCAACTAATGGAAAACGTGAGTGAACTAGAGAAGTATCTGTATGTAAGCTAAAATAATTGCAACTAATGTTTTTCATCAGGTATTATGTGATGTTATGTAACCAATGAACTGTGAACGTGAATATGTTACCACGAATGAGATAGACGCCCCATGAATATACCTTGATAATGATTCAATAAGGAGAACGAATGGTGGATAAGCTTCGACATGCTAAGATATTAATCATGTGAGGTATGTAATGTTTATTTTGTTAAACTTTGATGAATGTAAACTTGGAAGAGAACAGACTTGAAGCGCAATCAAGTGACCTGTTAAGGAGATTTTGAATCAGTTGCTATGTGTTAATATCTTTTTAGTTAATGTGTAGGTTGGACATGTTTTCAATGGATTCCATATGGTTTTGAAATTCTTGGTTGATATTAAATGTTGTATACTAAATGGTTTGGTGCATAAAAGAGAAAAATGGCTCGAAATACATGCAGTGGTGTATTTTTCAATAAGGGGACTGAATACGCCATGTCATGCTAGGTGCCTAGGTGGTTTAGATAACATTTTTTTTCATTTATCCAGTTTTCAAGTATGTTTTGATTATTCACGCATTTAGCTTTGCTAACTACTTTGTTCGCATATACTCTCCGGACTAATGGGAGAATCGTGATTGAATCTTGAGATGGAACTATTCAATTTAAGACCACTATAGTGCTAAGTCGAATATAGTGTTTTGACTTAATTTGGAGGCTAATATGGTTCTTTGCTATAACTTGGTGATGTAAACTTTATGCTTTGCGGTCGGTTGGATACATCGATTTTAATTGTTGTGATAGGATTCAGGTTACTTTGATGGGGAACCATTGAGTATGGTAGAAGTATGATGGATGTTCACAAACTGAGCCATGTTTTGAATGCTATCAAAAGGGGTACTAAACTATTGGTTACTTCATCAGAGCCTATTCACAACCCAATGTTCTTTGGGGACATGTATGTCAAATAATAATTACTGCTACTATAATAAAGTATAATAATATTAAATTTGCAACATAATGAACTATAATATGGTTGGGAAATTAAACGTTTGTGTATCTAAATGTTTAATAACATTGTGGTGCAGGTTGATGAGGACTCTAATCACAACTATTGGGAGCTGGCAGAAGACATGAGTACACCATGGACAACTTATAAACTGGATACTGAACACTCGGGTTTAGAAGGGATATAAAACGTCATCTTTTTTATGCCTTTGTATAATAAACCTAATCGTAATCGAGTTACTTACCTTTCTATGCCGATTTTTATTTGGTTGTTCATTGAATAGTAAAACAATTCAGAATCAAAGTACTTAAGTTTCTACACCGTGTTTCTACGCGGCGCAACGCGGGCGGGTAAAATCTAGTTATTATTTATTTGTTGCAAATGGATATTATATAAGTAAATGATTAAAATACATTTTTTTTATTAAAACAAAATGTGTTATAAAATGTTTTGGCCAGCAAAGAAGAATTTATTCAAACCAAAATAAAGGTCAAAAGCAAGAAGCTTACAGGGACAATTTTTTTGGCCAGCAAAGGAGAATTTATTCAAACTAAAATAAAGCCCAAAAGCAAGAAGCTTATAGGGACAGAGAGTACACAACACAAAAAACACAAAGGGACCTTAAAACAAATTGTACTAAAAACATTAAGTAAAAAGAATCCATTCGAAAGTGCTCCAGTTTTCCAAGCGCATTCTCGTTGCCTTAGCTCTCTTCTCCGCCCACCAGTAAGTTTCCTCTTGAAAGCGCAACACTTAGACCATGTGTAGTGGTAACTTGTTATAATGCCCCCACCATGGGGCATTATCCGACACGTGGCAATCCAGTCAGCATGGGGCATTATAGCATAAAATGGTGTAGTGGGGATAATGCCCAAATAATGCCCCTTTCAATCCTTGAAAAAAAAAAAAAAAAAAACAAAGTGATTTCTCATTGGTGGGTCAACCCAAGTCAAACCTCCAACAAGTGCAAAATGGCGTTTTAATTATAATGCCCAAGCAATTTTTTTCCCCCATAATGCCCTATGTAATGGAAGAGTGGGCGTTTTTTTTATTATAATGCCCCCATAATGCCCCATAATGCCCCACTACACATGGTCTTAGCGCAACATTTACTGGAAGGTTCTTTTTGTTGAAAGTTTTCTTATTTTTCTAGCGCCAAATGGTCCAGAACGTCATGAGGGCAGTAGCGTAGCACCTCTTTTCACCTTTTTCTTTATGCCAAGATCAAGAAAGTGTTTCAAGAGCCGCTTGATAGAAACAAAAGTGTTCGGGCTCGGGATCTTCAGCCACTCACAAATCTGAATCTATCCCGTTTCTATATATACACACACTATCGTAACGAATTATGAATCATAAATCTCGATTTTGTTGTATATTTTGCTATATAATACTATACATACCCTAGCTTAGCTAGTTAGTATGAATATTTCTAACTAATTCATAATACAATGGTTCTTATAAATCAATAATAAAAATTAAGTAAAAAAAGGAAACACCAAAATCGGTACCAAAGTGGTAAAGTACCGAAAAGCCGGTATCGATACTGGTACCGAACCAATACATTCGGTACCCACTTTACATTAATATCGATACTAGAGTTGGCATATCGTGTCAGATACGACCTGTTAAGACACGAACACAAAACAAGGAAACACGAACACGACACGAAATCTTATCGTGTCAGATTTTCCAAACACGAACCTGATAATAAACATGTTACACGAACATGACTTGTTATGACACGAAAAAATAGTATCATACGACTTGTTTAGACACGAGCATGACATGTTAAGACACGAACTTGCCCCGGAGGGGTGGTGTGTGGAGTCTAGGGTTCACACATCGTGTCAGACACAACATGTTAAGGCAAAAATATAACATGTTAAGACACAGACATGAACTGTTAAGACAAGAACACGAAATAGGTAACACACGAACACCACACGAAAACTAACATGTCTTATCGTGTCGACCTGTTTAAGACACGAAACCTGTTGTTTCGTGTCATATTTTCGTGTCCGTGTTTGAAATTGCTAGTCCTACTCGATACTAGTATTTTACGGTACCGGTGCGGTACCGATCTCATCCCTACTTTAAACCAAGTACATATACAATAAAGATACCGTAACCTAATTCTCCCGTATAACAAACCGATAGTTGATAATCCTGGTTGACTGGTTCCAAATTACATGGTATTAGATTAGTTAAAGAAATTTTTTTTTTATTTCATAACTCATCTATTTACATATAATTTTTTTTCATGTATCAAAGTCTTGTCTCCTTCCTCTACAAACCCTAGCTCCGAAATCGTTAGTTCTCGATCAGCAATCTTTCGAACATGGATCAATTTGGGGGTGGAAGCTGGAACATGATCCCAACAATGGCGACCCACAGCAACCCCACAACACCCTCCAATCAAGACCACTTATATCTCCAACAACAGCAACAATTTCAACAACAACACCAGTTTCACCACCAACAACAATTTCAACTCCAACAACAACAGCAGCAGCAGCGCTACCAGATCTCTCAACAACAACAGCAGCAGCAACAACAACAACCTTCACAATCACTCGCTTCACACTTTCACCTCCAAAACGTATGCCTGCCTGCCAACTGTTTGATAAAAATCCCCAACCGCAGAGTCTGTAATTTATTATTGTTTTATACTTTTTATCATTTATTTTTTATTATATTGTTGTAGTTAGTGGAGAATTTAGCTGATGCGATTGAGAATGGAACCAGAGATCAACATTTTGATACACTGGTGAATTGATTATGATTATCAATTAGATTTTGAGATAAGTTGCTATTAAGGTTCTAAAAGTTGCCGGTTTTAAGATATGAAATTGTGATTATTTTGTAAGGTTACTGAATTGAGCAGCAACTTTGAGAAATGCCAGCAGCTATTGAACACTATATCGGGATCTATCGCCACCAAAGCTGCGGTATGTTTGTAGTTTGTTGTTCATGTATAACTTGATCTTTCTGGCGTTCTGCTGTATGCCAAACTGGATTATTTATCTTGTAATTATGGGTGACAATCGTGGCGGGTTGGTGGATTGTATTGATGAACCTGGACACTCTTAGAGTCGTGTACGCCATTTTTCTAAACGAGTTAAACTGGGTGTAAACGGGTTGGTGGCCTGGTGGGTTATAAACGAATTAAAAAGGTTGGCAGGTTGACCTTTCAATATTAATTCTTTAGTTTGTTATTCTAGTTTTAAACGGGTTGACGGGTCAACTTGTTAGATTAAACGGGTTAAACAAGTCAGCTCAAACACAACACATATAATAAAGCAGGTTATACATGTGAACCCGAACATGACCTGTTTATTACACAACACATATAATAAAGCTCGTTTAACTTTTGAAAGCTCGAGCTCAGCTCGGGCTCAGCTCATATTACATTTATTAATTAATTTATATTAATTATAATTATATATAATTTAGTTATTTTTTTATTATTTTATATATATTAAAATTTTATTAATATTTACATATATATTTAATATATCAATAAAAAATTATGAAAACACTAGGCGCAATTAGGCTCGCGATCCGGCTTGAGCTCGATAAGCGAAGCTCGGGCTCGTTTACTAAACGAGTTTGTTTTTAGGCTCGGGCTTGAGCTCGTTTAGGCTCGGCTCGTTCAGCAAAAAACCTGATTATAATCATGCGCAGTAGCATTTCGGACAACTGCATAACAATGTTGTCTTCTGTTACTATATTTGGTTGCCCAATTTTCGTGTTAAAAATCATAAATTTGATCATTTGGGAATGTTTACAGACCGTGGAGGGACAAAAACAGAAAGTTGAAGAAGCTGAACAAATGCTTAGTCAAAGAAGGTATTGATTGGGTCTGCAATATTTTGATTTTTGAACTTGTCATATTTCATCACAGGTCATGTTGTATTGATTTATCACTAATTTTTACGATTGTAGGGAACTGATCGCGATGTACAGAAATTCTGTGGAAGAGATTACAAAGTCTGAGCTTTAAGCGACTTCACGAAGATTGTAGACTTAGAACATCTTCCTTAAGTTGCTAATCCACTGTGGCTGAAGGATTTGGTTGTTAATTTGAAATTCATATAAAAAGGCATGATGATCCTTACATTGTCATACTATTGTTTGTTTGGGTCATGGGTCCCTTTTTTTTCTAATTTCGGGCCTCATATGAAGGAGCGAAAAATGATATAAACTCGTTAGGTAAAAACCGGGTCGGTGGCTGGGCTGGGCTGAGAGGTATAATGTGCGAGTGAATAGGGCCTGATGGGCCTTAAACGGGGGATTTTCTAGGCCTGTTTGTTGGTGTGGGCTTATGTAGGCCGTTTATGACCATTGAACGAAATAAAGTCATAAAGATAAATGAGGATTATGGTTGGATAACTTGGATGTACAAGTGTACAACATTTATATTATTGAATAAGTTACTTGAATTGCTAATGTAAAAGTAGGTATTAGTTATCATGAGTTTTATAGAGTCTCAGCATATCTTTTTGAATTTACTTTTCAAATTCACTTCACTTAGGGCCTGTTTGTTTGCATCTGAATGAATCCATTCAGAGCCTACCTCTGAATCGGTCAGAGGTATAGGCTGTTTGGTTCACAAAACATTCACCTCTTAACTGATTCAGCTAATTTTGTATGCTGAATGAAATATTTGACACTCATGCCCCTTCCCTAACAAAAGAAACAACTGCTCTTCGCGACACCATCATCTCCTCCCCTCTCCTCCACCACTCTGCCGAACCAAAATCAAACCGGAGCCAAACCAAAATCAAACCGGAAACAAGAAACAAGGTAGAGAGAGAGAAAGTTAGGTGGACCGGAGCCGAACCAAAATCAAACCGGAAACTCACTTGAAACACCCGGAGCAAACCTGAACCGAACACGAGAACCTGAGCCCGTGAGCGGTGAACCGATCCTGAACTCGAAGCCGAAACCTGGACCGACATCAAATCTGAACCCGTGACCTGAACATTTGAACTTGAGCCGAGCCGAGACCGCCGTAGCGGTGGCGCCGTCACCACCGGAGCTCTCTCTCCTCTGTCGATCTTTCTCTTTCTTCGATCGATGTGGTGGGTGTGGCTACCAGAGATTTCTGTAACCGGGGGGGGGGGGGGGGCGTAGGTGATTCAGCGGGTTTCACAACCGGCACCGGCCGACACTTCGGCTCCGGTCACCGGTCGAGCAAACGAGAGAGACTAAGGATGTTGTTGTTGTCTGTGTGTGTATAAGATACATAAAGAAAAAAAAAGGAAAGTTTGGTGGAATGAGATTTTTTTTTGTTTGAACGGTAGGTGGAATGAGATGAGGATGGAGAATAATAAAACGGTTTTTTTAATTAAAAGGGGTAAAAATGTCATTTTACACAGCCATTCAGATGTGCAACCAAACAGCACTTTACTGGTTCAGCATGTTGGAAAAATAGGTGAAAATAACATTTTTCACAAATATAGGAAAATGTTTTTTCCTATTTTGGACTAGAAATAAATATAATAAAATGAGCGGGTTTTATATATTTATTTGTGGGTTTGTGTTCTATGTTGGGAGAGCTTCGCAACGAACTAAACCGCGTCCAAAACGGAGCTAAGATGAATGAGATATCGATGCTCAAAGTTGGGTGTTTGGAACATTCAATGCTGAAACAAAAGGGAAAGTAGCACATTGTCCCACATCGGATGAGAGATGGAACTTAAAAGGGTATTTAAGTGGGAACTCTCCATCCTTATTGTTTCATGGAAGCACACACTAGTGTCCTCGCGAAGGGTGCGGAGCACCCTAACTCGCACACGCTCGCGCGCGCGTGGCGTGGGCGATGAGGCACAATGTGGCGCTTTGATGGCACACTTTGCACACTTTGCACGCTCGCATCGCCGCGAGCCGCTTGAGAGCCGCCTTTGTATTTTTTACCGTGTGCGCGTGGTGGAGCACAAGGGTTGCAAGGACCAAGTGGTAGGTGATGCGGCGCATGACGTGGCAGTCATGCGCATGCGCGCGCGAGTACACGGAGGCGCGCGGTTGCGCATGGTGCATGGGTCCGGAGGTGTCGAGCGCGGCGCACCAAAGTGAGCCAAAACGGCGCGACTGTGTGGCACACTCGTAGAGGCTCACAGGTGACGTGGCGCACGCGCGCATGGACTTGAGCCAAGAGGACGCACCGCACATGGTGACGTGGCGCATGCGCGCATGGCTGTGAGCCAAGAGGCCGCACCGCGCATGGGCGCGCGCGCGCGCAGAAAGCTTCCAGCATTGAATAACAGAGCAGTTTCAGTCCAGCTTCGTAACTGACGAGTTAACTGGCTTTGACTGAGAATTAAATGACGTATTAAATTGCATTGAAGACGTTTAATGCAATTTAAACCTCTCTTTAATTCGTTTTTAACTGTTTCGACTTAGGAGCTGTATAAATACAGCTCCATACCCACTGCAGAAGATACCAGCAACACAACAGCAAACTATAATTTCTCTCAACAGTCTTCAGATCTTCTTCCTGCAAGTTTCAAGGTAGCCTTCGGGTTGTAGGCTAATTCCGGCAGTACTACTGCTCCGGCTGTTGTACCCTGGGAAACAAAACGAGTACTCTTGGGAGACTCGGAATTTGTTTTAAGGGAAGCGTGTTAAACACGTGACTCAGCCCTTCTGTTTCTACCCCATTCTTGTTTTTGCTTATTTCAGTTGTATTCGTACTTGTAATTTTGCTTTCTTATTTCTGATTGTAATTGTATTAATAAAATTTGTTTTATTTTATTTAAATTACGCGAACGGTTCCTACACAGCACTTACTGGTTCAGAGCCTCTTACCCATTCAGACCTCTTATTAATTCAGCACTTATTGATTCAGATGTTGCCAAACAGCCCCTTACTTAAGGTGCAACTATTTGATAGTCAAGCTACAATAAATCACTAAAGTTACATATATTAACAGAAAATGTAATCGGTCAAATGCCAAGAAACCCTGAATTAGGATGTTCATAAACCGTCGAAATCAAACAAATAACTCAAACTAGTTTGTTATAATCTTATGTAACAATTCGGTTGGTTTTCAACAAGTAAATAGTCATTTATCATCGAAAGCAACTCTTATTACTCATTTTTCGAAACCGTAGTTAACGGTCTGATAAACTTTATTTCTATTTTTTTAATCAAAACCAGTTTAATTAAATAGTGAACACTTTCTCTTTAAACAATTACATAATTATTTATTTGAATGAATCAAATAGAAAAAAAAAAGATCAAATTTGTTGCAATGCAACAAGAACTTACACATTCAAATCATCTATAAATATTCTGTTAAGAATAAAATATTTTTATTAATATTTTTTTATATTAAATATTTAACTAACCACACACGTATTTTTCGAACAACCTCTATATAAGTCATAACCATTAACCACACACTTCATTTCCATAATAAGATCAAAAGCCACGTGTGTAATGTAACCCAACCCTCACTCCCATAACAACAAAACTGCCACCTTGGCCCACCCATTCTAACCACCATAACCGCCACCATCACACCATCATTCCAACCACCACAAACCACCCCCACCCCTCATTTCCCCCTCATTAAACTCCACCCCTAACCACCCCCCATTTTTCTCCCCCACACCATGACCAATAAACTCATCCACCAACACAAAAACCACCACCACCACCACCTCCTCCCACCACCACCACCCCGCTCCACCTCCACCATCCAAGCCTGCGCCGCCTGCCGCTACCAACGCCGAAAATGCGCCCCAGACTGCCTCCTTGCCCCCTACTTCCCCCACGACCGCCAACGCCAGTTCCAAAACGCCCATAAACTCTTCGGCGTAAGCAACATTACCAAAATCATTCGTAACCTAGACCGCCCACAAAAGGATGAAGCCATGCGAACCATCATATACCAATCTGATGTCCGGTCCATTGACCCCGTGGGAGGATGTTACCGTATTATTCGCGAGCTCCAACGACAGATAGAAATGTCGTGTGCTGAGTTAGATTTTGTCCTCCAACAGCTCACATTGTGTCGAACACTTTCTGTCCAAAACAACAATAACAATAATAATAGTCATACCCTGAATAACAACCAGTTTAGCCATGATCTGATTGTTATTGATGAGATTGATTATGATATTCATCTTGTTAATAATCCGGATGATCCGCAAATGTATGATGATGGTTTGAATAATAATAATAATAATAAGCATAACCATGATCTTGATCATAAAGATAATTCTGCATGGGACGATAACAGTAATAGTAACAGTAATAATAATAATAATCATGTGGTGTTGCCAGTGCAAGAAAACTCAAACTCATCGCCGCCGTTGATTCAACCGTTGCATGCTTCTGTTTGTGACGATTTCAAATCGCTTCTCATCAACGATGTGGATCATGAACCCAGGTTTGAAATTAAATGAAAAGTTATGATCGTTTAAAAAATATTTTTTAATTTTTTTTAATGTTTGGGGATGATTGATTATTGTTTGATGTCTGGTTTTGATTTCAGTGAAAAGAGTTTATTTGATGAAGAAAGCCAGAAAGATTTAGTTAAAGTGGAAAATGTGTGCTACAATGAAGAAGAAGAAGAAGAATATGAGATTGTTACGGATCATAAAGGCATTATTCATGTTGAAGGAGAATATGGTTCTTGATTCTTTGAATAATATTTTTCTTTAACAAACATGTTGCTAGAGCGATCAACCGGTTTGATATTCGGGTTTGGTTTGGTTTGGTTTGGTTTTTAAAACATCAGTTGTAGTTACGAGTTATAATTGTTTGAAGTAAAGTATTTGATTAAATCTGTTTGTAGTTAAAAGTTATAAAATGAGGGCTTTCATTAACGGTGGGAAGTTCGCTGGTGAAAGTGGGTCCCGTCACATAATATGTCCAGACCTCGTGTATGGATGGAAATTGGAATAGAATGACTTGATTCCAATTTCCATTGCACGGGCCACATGGGACATTAGGCGACAATCCCATATGTTAATCGGGCCAGCATAGCCCTATAAAAGATGGGCTCAGATATAAAATGCACCTAAATCTTTATGGGCCTGTAGCCCAATTTTTTAATAGCCAGTGGGCTGGCCATGTGCTAAGATGAGTGATGAGTGATGACGATCGGAGTTCGGAGATACATACATGTAGTTGAAATTGGTAGAGTTCTAGACTTCTAGACATGACGGGCACAACTTACAGGTGTCAGAAAATGAAGTTTTGACTTAGAGATCGACAAAAGATATCTTAAGTTTAACATAAATAAAATAATTACTTTCATCTACGCGGTTTTCACGTCCCATGACCCCCAACCCCATCCATGCCTGCCCATTTTCTGCAGAATGGCTGACTCAGATTTCTCACGCCCTTGGGCGTAGAACCACAACACCCCGGTCTTATAATTTAGTTAAAATCACTTTTTATCTTTGCCCAATCTTTAAATAACACTTTTTTGTATTTGTTGTAATTTTATTTCTTTTATTTCCACTTCAATGCCCAATCTTTAAATAACACTTTTTTTCTATTTGTTATAATTTTATTTCTTTTATCTCCACTTCAATGATAAATAAATTATGGATGGGAAATTTGTAGCGACTCTCTGAATATATGTTGAATTGAAAGTGAGTCATAAATTTTATAAATGTTTTAGGGAATGATATTAATATTTTAAAGGTAGTAAAATGAGACATTCACAAGGGACATTCGTTTTGATGACTAATTGCGCCACAAATTTCTTACACCTAATGATTAATTTATGATGTCATTTTCAAATCCTATATTACATTAGATTTTAGGGTGTTGCTTTATTAATCCCCTTTATAAAATATGCCAGGAGTTACCCTTAATTATGTATTATTAAGAGTATAACAAGTGCCATTCAAAAAAATAAAAATAAACAAGTGCTAGGAAAGTTAAAAGACAATTGATGCTAAAACTATACATGGAAGTAGTTTTTTCAAGCAAAGTTTATCTTTCAAAATTAGGATAAATAAACAATAGAAAATATAAAAAAAAAAGTAACATCTTTATGCTTTATATCATACTATTAGAGTATACTGGTAGAGTTGTATGTATAGAGTTAGTTAGTTTGTTGAGGATTGTTGGTTAGTTGGTTATTCCTCATTTGTATATATATAGACTATCACTATGAACTCTAAACTTACTTGATGAAATGAGATAATGAGTTCAGCTTGATACTGTTCTTTATGGTATCAGAGCCATGCTCTGCCCTTTCTGTTAGAATTCCGGCAGTATTTTCCGGCCAAACTCATCAACTCCGGTCGTCTTTTTTTTTCCGATCAACCTTTTTGAGCTTCTTTTCTTCTTCTTTCTTCATTCATGGCAGCATCTTTAAACTCTAATTCTTCTTCAAACATGCCTGATTTCACTTCAAATTCTACACAAACTTTACCAAATAGCACCAGTTTCATGCCAATTAAGCTTCATAATGATAATTTTCTGAATTGGAGGCATCAAATTCTTACTCTTTTAAAAGCTCTCGGTCTATTACATTTTCTGAATCGCAAGATAGCACCACCTCCGGTTAACTCAGATGCAAGAGAAGCGTGGATCAGATCTGATGATTTTGTCTCTGTTTTTCTGAGAGATAGTGTGTCTCCTTCTTTGCTTCACCTTACAAATGGTGTGAATTCTTCCTCAGAACTGTGGAATCAAATTGAAGATTCGTTTTATAATCGATTTAGTCCAAACAACGGCAACGATGCTCAAACCACTCCATTACCTCCTTCAATGGCCGGCGAAGAACTCAACCGTCCTCCATCACTTCCTCCATACGCAGAGATAATTTTATCAGCTATTGATGCTCTAAAAGAGAAGGACGGTTCAAGCACATCGTCGATCTCAAACTACATCGAATCAACTTGTGGAAGCTTACCGGAAGAACACACAAATATCCTGGCGGAAGATTATCATCAATTTGGTGGTGGTGGTATTGATCGATATTATGATGGTCGACGATGGCAGAATAATGGAGGATGCCATCTGAAATTTTTAGAGAATGGCCGTATAACACACTCCGATAATGATTCTAGGGTTTTTACAGGAAATGTTTTTTGGTAGTGAACAGTTGAATATGCGTAGTCATCCAATTGGATCTCATGGCCCATTTGGTTCACAAAACATTGGAGATAATGGAAGTTCCATTTTGGACTCAGGCTCACAAAATTCAGTGTGGACTCAGCCACATATTATTTCATTTGGGCTTAACAAACTTCAACAACCTAATGTTACAAGTGGGCCAACAATAGCAGATTCTAGTGGATTTGGGCCACATTTTGGATTATCGGGAGATTTTTCTGGGTTATGCGAGCGTGTTGATTCATGGATACCTGACTCTGGCGCCACTGCGCATATGACTGCCGACTCTTCTATTGTATTTGATGCTGCTCCCTACACCGGCTCTGAGCGAGTCGTTGTAGGCAATGGTATGGCTCTTACTATTTCTCACATTGGCACTGCCACACTTCACTTATCTGATCGTACTCTTACTCTTAGACATGTTCTTGTGGTTCCTGGCTTAGCCAAGAACCTTTTATCGATCACACAGTTAGTGATAGATCATTCTATAGCTGTTGTTTTCTCTTATCTTGGTCTGTCCATTCAGACACTTGATGGACAGCTCCTTCATCACACGCGTGGTAGTCCGCATCAGCTATACTCACTTGCTGCTGTCACTTCTGTTTCTCGTGAGACTTGGCATTCTCGGTTGGGTCATCCGTCTGATGATGTTTTGTCTAGATGTTCGTTTTTACATCTGACAAACAAAACCCAACACACACATTGTACCGCTTGTAGTGTTTCAAAATCAACTAGATTGCCTTTTACATCAGTTGTATCTCATTCTACTTCACCTTTACATATTATACATTGTGACATTTGGGGTGCCTCGCCTGTTATGTCTAGAGATGGATACAGATATTTCATTACTTTCATTGATGATTTCAGTCGATTTACATGGATGTATCCTTTGACTTGTCGTTCTCAAGCGGTTGATTGCTTTCGGCATTTCAAACCGCTTGTTGAGAACCTTTTCTCCTGCACCATCAAGCATCTTCAGTGTGATGGTGCTCCTGAGCTCATTCGTAGATCTATGGCTCGTTTTCTTTCAGATTCCGGCATCGCTTATCGCATTTCATGTCCCTATACTCCCCAACAAAATGGGGTTGCTGAGCCGAAAAAACCGCCATATTTCTGAGGTAGCTCGAGCTTTATTGTTTCATGCTCGGTTACCAAAGAAATTCTGGTATGATGCATATGCCACTGCTGCCTTCCTTATTAACCGGTTACCATCACCGGTTCTTCATCACTCGTCTCCTTATGAGATTCTTTTTGGATCCCGTCCCGATTACTCTCTTATTCGTACTTTTGGGTGTTTGTGTTATCCGTTTCTAGGTGATACTCGAGCGGATAAACTTTCACCCAAGTCTACTCCTTGTATCTTTGTTGGCTATGCTCCATCTCATCTTGGTTATATTTGTTATGATCCTCATACGTCTCGTACATATACTTCTCGACATGTTCGATTCCATGAGTCGATTTTTGACATTCCGGGGAGTTCTACTACTCCCACAGCTTCTTCAGATTCTATTCCTTTCTCCATTCCTCCTCATTCGCTTTCTACTTCTGTTTCTTCTTTTTCTTCTTCATCTTCTCCTATTATTCCTTCCTCATCTTCTCATGTTATTCCCTCTCCTGATATTACTTCACCTTCGTTTCCTCCTTGTCCTCATTCTCCTCCTCCTCCTCCTACTACTACTACTACTCTTGTTCCGACTCACCCGATGGTTACACGATCTCGTGATCATACACGGCAGCCGCGTCAGTTTCCTGATCATGTTCTTTTTCATGTCTCTACTACTCCCACCACTGAGCCTTCCACATTTCGGCAGGCTCAACAGTATTCTGTTTGGTGGGATGCGATGCATGCTGAGATTGATGCTCTTCATGCCAACCAGACTTGGCGTCTGGTTCAGGCTCCCACTGACGCCAACATTGTTGGTTGTAAATGGGTTTACAGGATTAAACATAATCCTGATGGATCAGTGAGTCGTTATAAAGCCCGGCTTGTTGCCAAGGGCTTTCATCAGACTGAGGGTATTGACTACACTGAGACTTTTAGTCCTGTGGTCAAACCTACTACTATTCGTCTAGTTCTTTCAGTCGCTTTCTCTCGAGGGTGGTCTATTCGTCAGGTTGATGTCAACAATGCGTTCTTACATGGGGATCTTTCTGAGACTGTGTATATGGCCCAGCCCCCAGGCTTTGTTGACTCATCTAGACCACATTATGTTTGTCGCCTGCAGAAGGCTCTTTATGGCCTAAAGCAGGCTCCTAGAGCTTGGTTTTCCAAGCTATCCACCGCTCTGCTTGCTGATGGTTTTACCCAGTGTCTTTCAGATGTATCTCTCTTTGTTTACAGTCGAGATTCGATACTCTGTTATGTCTTGATCTATGTTGATGACATCATTATTACTGGGAGCTCATCTGATTTTGTTACTGGTTTGATTGGGCGCTTGCACTCTCAGTTTGCGCTCAAGGATTTGGGACAATTATCATATTTTCTGGGTATTCAGGCTACATTTTCTGAGGATGTCTTACATTTATCACAGCAGCGCTACTTACTTGATTTGTTACAGCGCACGGGTCTTGCCGATTGTCGTCCATTATCTACACCTGTCTCTTCTGGTAGACAGCTTTCTCGGCACACTGGTGATCCTTTGTCTGATCCTACTATATATCGGAGCACTGTCGGTGCATTACAGTATCTTGTGTTGACACGACCAGAGATTGCTTATGCGGTCAGTAAGGTGTCACAGTTCCTTCAGACACCTACTGATCGACACTGGGTCGCTGTCAAGCGGATTTTGCGGTACCTTAAGGGTACTATTTCTCATGGATTGTGTATACGTCGGTCTACTTGTGTTGATTTATAAATTTTATAAATGTTTTAGGGAATGATATTAATATTTTAAAGGTAGTAAAATGAGACATTCACAAGGGACATTCGTTTTGATGACTAATTGCACCACAAATTTCTTACACCTAATGATTAATTAATGATGTCATTTTCAAATCCTATATTACATTAGATTTTAGGGTGTTGCTTTATTAATATAAAATATGCCAGGAGTTGCCCTTAATTATGTATTATTGAGAGTATAACAAGTGCCATTCAAAAAAATAAAAATAAACAACAAGTGCTAGGAAAGTTAAAAGACAATTGATGCTAAAAATATACATGGAAGTAGTTTTTTCAAGCAAAGTTTATCTTTCAAAATTAAGATAAATAAACAATAGAAAATATAAAAAAAAGTAACATCCTTATGTTTTATATCATACAAAAATAATTACGTTTATCTTTTTCTATACATACTTGTGTAACTGAAAATTGTGAGAATATACATTTTTTTTAAATTTGTTTATAAAAAAAAAGTGATTACTTTTTTTAAAAAGAACTATCAGTTTGACTGTTACACACTTTTTTTTACGACAAGAAAACGAAAAATCAGACATGAAGTCAACACTTACGTCCATTGGCGCAAAATTCGAACAAATACGTGCCCATTGTCACAAAAAGGGAGTATTACATGACTAGTTTTCCTTATTGACACAAAACCAGAATAAATATACACTCATTGGTGCAAAATTGGCCATAACCTAGATATACACTATCCATCAATGGGAGAATGTGAGGGAGAGAGGATGGAAACGGGGGTATGCCCATTAAGGTTGCGCGAGCATGGTTGCATATAGCCCTTATTGAGAATTTGAACCGTTCTTTTAAGATGTAATCTCGTGTAAAGTTAAAAATAAATTTTTTTTTTACTGACTAACTTGCACGATCCCGGAAATCTAAATCTACTTCTGAATTTAAATCTATGTTCATTGGTAGGACTAAAACTCTCGACTAACTTTTCATACACCTTGACCTTGCTAGGCTACAAGCTCTTTAATACTTACCAAAATATAAAAAAAATATAAGACAAATACATGAAAAAATATACAAATATTCATTACATATATATATATAAGTAAAATCTTATATGAATATATCAAACATCTATAAAATGAATATAAAATGAATGTAAAACACATCAAATTTTATGTAACCAACAAAATTCATAATCAAGTAAAGTCACACCTCTTGTTAAACTCAAATAGTCCATTTCCAAATCTTAATCCGAACATCCACCTCACACTCCACGTCATCACTACTCGCAGTAGTCACCGCTTTACCAACGGGTGGTGTAACCCGAACCCCTTTACAAACAACCCGAACCGGCACCTTCTTCGTCTTCAAGCTTCCGACCTTCACCTTAACCTTCGTATCAAGCCGAATCACCACCGGCAAACTCTTCTTACTCTTCAAATCCGATTTCAAACCGCTACTATCCTCCACACTCCGCCCGTTCGCCGCCACAACCGTCCTCAACCTCGTAACATTCTTCTTCGGCATCACGAACGCCGGAATCGATCCGTCACCGACATCCACTCCGTTCGAGTCAATCGCAACCGAAACCGAATCAAAACCGAATGATATCTTCTTGTTAGGGTTTCGGGCGGTTACGGTGAAGTTAAACTTCGTGTTTAGCTGATTCGATGACGTTAGGTTAAATTGAACGACCTGAAGCGATGTAACGGCGAACGACGGACGGTGTGGACGGTAGAGTACGTAGAACGCGCCGCCGGCTGCGGCGGCGATGAGGATTAGAACGAGGAGAAGGACGGTGATCCAGAGGCAGAAACGGCAGCAGCAGCTCCGGCGGTTGCGGATGGCTTGAGGACGGTAGACTGGACGAGGTTTACTCGCCGGAAAGTTAGGGTTAGGTTTTCCGGTGAATTGTTTGGACGAAGGGTAGATTTTGTCAGCCATTGGATTGAATTGAAGGTGTTTTGATGTGTGATTTGTTAGTGAATTTGCTGTTGAATGTTGATAATGGCGAGAAACAGGGTGTGATTGGAACCCTGTAACTAATGGTGGAGGTGATGAAGAAGATGTGTACAGGGTTTGCTGTATGTTTGTATTCTACTCTACTTAATAATAATAAGTGTATTATACGGATGTAATCATTTGGGACTTGTGAGGTGTTTTATTTTATAAGCAACATGTCAAATGTCATGGTCAATTTTGTTAGACCGGAGCGGTTGGTCGGACCGGTTAAACCTGAAATCGTATTTTTTATTGGTTTGGCTTGGTTTGGTTTGGTTTGGTTTGGTTTGTATCGATTGGACTATTAACAGGTGAGTCGGTCGTTTTTATATTTTGGGGTTGAACTGGCAAATTTGAGTCTGCAGGTGTAATGGCGGAGGTTGAACGAAAACTCACCGGAACTTTCACAATCTAAATCGGTGGGAGTCGAACTCTTAAAAATCCAATATTTTCCACTACAATTTTTTTATTTTGGAAATTTTCGGTAAAATTAACACTACGAGCGAAAAATCGGTGGGGGTCGGGATAAAGTTTCGCCCTTGTGTAGGTGTTTATAGTCTGGTTTTACGTGTTTTGATATGATTCTGGACCAAACTGTCACACCCCTTTCTGCGGCGGAAGCACGAGGTGTGATCATGAAAGGTTCTCATTGCATACGAAAGGTAAACATACTACATGCTCATGAAAATAACTTCAAATACCATAATTTGAAACATAAGATAGCGTTTACATCGCTAGATAGCATTAAACATTGTCTTAAAAGTTTACAGCTTTATTTAAAGATAAACATATGCGACATCCACGAGCATGGGTAAGACCGCGCGCACATCCACTTCTAGTTACCTGAAATACATGTGAGTTTGGAAAAACGTCAACATAATGTTAGTGTGAATTCATGCAGTTTTTGTATTTCACGTTTGTATACTTTGTATGAAAACATAGTTTGAATCATGTATAAATCACGTATTCTTGTATATATCAAGTATTTCTGTATGTATCAAGTGCTAATGGGTTGCAAAGCCATTAACATGTGACACGACATAGGAATTCACCAAACCATAGGCATTTTCTATAGTCGATTCACGACTGAGACACAAAAACACTACTCGGTACTAGTTGTCACCAAGAGTGGGGCTGCCCTGAAACCCATTAGATCTAACCTTTTGTTCTGCGGTCTAAGTATGTACACGATTAATGGTGCTTATGTACCCTATTCGTGACACGATTTCTCGTATCAATTCTTGGCACTAGTTTTCACCAAGAGTACTTCTCGTTTTAGTACACATCATACCATTTTGTAAATATTGAAGTATTTGTAACATGTATTTCACCCCCGAATTGTAAACCAAAAACAGTTAAAGAAAAGGGGGAGCATGAACTCACAACTTTGTGTTCCTTGCGTCATAACTTCACCGGGTTTGCTTAATTAACGTCGTGACCTATACGCGTTTTCTTAACGTTAGTCACTAGACTTGCGTCGCACAAGTACAGTCACTCTCTTTTGTATTTTGTATTGTTGTGTTAAAAGTATTTTATATTTTTAACTAAGTATCTTACTTATATTATTTTCTCAAAAATTAATATAAGTATCTCATGTTTTGCACTTTGCACCCGAATTATGTATCTTGTATGTTGTATGTGTATTTTTTTGTGTTTATACTTCTCATGAGTATTTAGTGTATTTTTAAGTCTTAATACACTAGCACGTATAACACATACTATATTCACTTAGCACAAAAGTTGGTGATCAAATAGTATATATATTTTTCTCAAAAATATATACATACTTAATATCCATTTTTATTCTTGAAGAAATCCTCTTTTCTTATCACAAAAAATTAAGGAAACATTGGTAATATTTTTAAATGCATTTTTAGGGAATAAGTTTCTCAAAAACTTATATTTTTCTAAGTGTCAAAATTTATAGAAATTTTGACAGAGTTTCCCCTAAAAATGGATGTTTCCCATGTTTTCAAAACATGTGTTTATTTTCTTTTAAATCAACAACAATCTTTATTTATCAAACTTGTCAAAACAAGCATATACCACAACTTATGAACTTGAAAGTTTGTAAAAATATGTAGTAAGTTGTTAACATATTTAGTGGGTCTCGTTATCTTTAAAAATAAGTTTAGTTTCTTAAAAACTTTATTTTTAAAGATCTTGAAGTTTCACAACTTCTAGTCATGATTTATTAAACATATTTCTTGTTAAATTTTTCTTGTGACACAAGTGTTTACACACTTGTTTATTCACTAAAATGCTCTTAGTTTATGTAAGGTCCGGGTTTTAACAAAACTAGCATTTTCCGCTTGGTTATTTCGAAAAACCACTTGTAGACCTTTAGATCTACATGTTTAGAGTCTTATTTTACAAGAAAAATTACTTTTACACAAGTTCATGCTTATGTGTGGAAGGGTTCATCATCTTATAACTTTTACACTTAACATATCACTAGTTCATGTTCCATGAACATGATCTAGCATGGTTAGATGACGGTCCGTTCCACTACTAGCAACTAACAACACAAATTAATCACAACTAGACAAGATTTACATCATTAGTTACTCTTTAACCAACTTGTTCATCATACCTTCAAGACTTTATGTTTTGATCTTGTGTGTTCTTAAATTTTAACCGTTAAATCTCTTATTAACCACCTTAAACATGAACAAGGAAGTGTTTGGAAGCACTTACTACTAGCTCGTGGCTAGGGAAGAATCAAAGCGAAAACAAGGTGGATAAAAGCAACGTAGTGAGGTTCTTGAGATTCCGAAAGCACCGAGCCTCCTTGTGTGTGACCTTTCACCTTGGGATGTATGTAAAATAGCAAGATCAAAGCTTGATGATGGTGAGATGGTGGGCTATGGTTTTGGCCGAGAGTCTCCAAGGAGAGGGAAAGAGAGAGCAAAAATCTTGAAGTGTTTATGTAAATGAATGTGATCTTATGGTTTCATTTATAAACCATATTAGGGTATTAACCAACAAATAATGTGTCAACAAGATATTAGGCAATCTAAATAAAATAATCAAAATTTGGTGGAGGATGTCCCCACATAGGGAAACCGATCGGATGGGGGGGGGGGGTATACAATTGGATTTCAACCAAATGGTTAAGTGTCTAGTTAAAATACAAGAGAACTTAGTTAGGAATTCAAGTTAGTTACTAGTGTGTTATGTAATATAACGGGTGTTAGGGTGTTCGGGGACCCTAACTAGCTCAGAAAAGTGTAAACAATGTCATTGACAATATTTTTATATTCCGGGTAAAGTCCGGTTGTTCGGTTAGATACCGATTCGTTAAAGTGCTAAATTACACCTTTTAGTGTCTTTTAAGTACCTTTTTGTAATACTTTCGATTCCCGACACTTGGGGAAGTATTCTGGATAATAAAACGAAATTTTTGCATGACAGTTATGTTGTTAAAAGCTGATTTGAGCTGAATTTTATAAAATTCTGCACTTAAAGTGCGTTTCGGGTGCTTTTTAGTTCTTATTTTTGCTTCCGTAACGTCTATATATTAAACCCTTGTATGTACTCTTGGGTTTTAATGTACTTTTGTCGTCGGACCTACACCTAGGCCTCAATTCTAATGTCTGACTGCTTTCTGTAGTTCTGTTGACACAGTGTGTCTTACCGGTGAGTTTACTAGTATTTCTGACGCAACGCTCTCGTTTATGCATAAAGCAATATTTTGTAGTATACAACGTGCATGAATTCACTTATTTAATCATGTGTTCAGACATTGCTGACAATTAAGCACATAATTGCAGTCCTTAAATAATAATTAAAGTGTACGGAAATTACCGGTTTGTGCTAGTTGTCACAGTCTCCCCCCGTTAAAAGAATTTCGTCCCGAAATTCAGGCTGAACTAACTCTCGCAGGAGTCTTCTTGAATAGGTGGGGATACTTTTCTTTGAACTGGTCTTCACGTTCCCATGTGTACTCGGGTCCGTGCTTAGAGCTCCAACGTACTTTGACAAGTTTAACAGTGCTCCTCCTGGTCTTGTTGACTTTCCAGTCGGTAACCTCTACGGGTTGTTCTGTAAATCGGAGGGCGTCATCAATATGCACTTCATCCACCGGGATGATCACGTTTTCTTGTGTTGGACTCTTCTTGAGATTGGATACATAGAACGTATCATGTACTCCATTAAGTTCTTCCGGTAATTCCAACTTGTATGCCACGGTACCAATTCTTTCTAGAATCTTGAATGGTCCGATGTATCGTGGATTCAGCTTTCCACGTTTTCCGAATCTGACTACGCCCTTCCAAGGTGAGACCTTCAACAAAACTTTGTCTCCAACCTCGAATTCTACTGGTTTTCTTTTCAGATCAGCGTAGCTCTTTTGTCGATCTCGAGCCGCCTTAATGCGCTCTCGGATCTGCGCAATCTTGTCGGTTGTCTCTTGTACAAGTTCAGGACCAACCATACGTTTATCTCTAGCATCTGCCCAACATAAGGGCAATCGGCACTTGCGGCCATACAGAGCTTCGAACGGTGCGGCTTTTATGCTCGTATGATAACTGTTATTGTAGGAAAACTCAACTAAAGGTAGATGAGTTTCCCAGCTGCCGCCCAGATCCATGACACATGCGCGAAGCATATCTTCTAACGTTTGTATAGTCCGTTCGCTCTGGCCGTCTGTTTGTGGATGGAAGGTTGTGCTTAGATCTAACTGAGATCCAAAGGCTTCCTGAAATGATTGCCAGATTCTTGAGACAAAGCGTCCATCTCTGTCTGAAATGATTGAGATTGGCACTCCATGACGTGCCACAATTTCCCTTAAGTATATCTCAGCAAGCTTTCCAGTGCTGTCTTTTTCTCGGATCGGTAGGAAGTGCGCAGACTTTGTTAACCGATCAACTATTACCCATATCATATCGTGCCCTTTCGGGGTCCTGGGTAATTTCGTTATGAAGTCCATCGAGATTTGCTCCCACTTCCACATGGGTATCTCTGGTTGTTGTAGTAGGCCGGACGGTTTCTGATATTCTGCCTTAACCTTGGCACAGGTTAGGCATTTTCCAACATAAACAGCAACATCGCTTTTAAGTCTCGGCCACCAGTAATATTCCTTCAAGTCTTGATACATTTTGTCCGATCCTGGATGGATCGAATATCTCGATTTGTGGGCTTCATCAAGGATGACTTCTCGTATGCCACCATAGAGTGGAACCCAAATACGCTTCTTGAAGTATAAGGCTCCCTCTTCGTTTGGCACCATGTATTTCAATGCACCCCGGAGATATTCAGCTTTACGATTTTCCATCTTAAGAGCTTCTTGTTGCGCATCACGAATGCGTGCGGTGAGGTTTGTTCGAATCGTCATTTCCAGTGCTCGAACCCTTAGGGTCTTGACCCTTTCCTTTCGGCTTAATGCGTCTGCTACAACATTTTCCTTTCCAGGATGGTACTTAATCGCACAGTCATAGTCATTCAGCAGCTCAACCCATCGCCGCTGGTGCATATTCAATTCCTTCTGATCAAATATGTGTTGTAAGCTTTTGTGATCTGTGAAGATTGTACATCGCGTACCATATAAATAGTGTCGCCAGATCTTCAAGGCGAATACCACTGCTCCGAGTTCCAAATCGTGAGTGGTATAGTTTCTTTCATGTACCTTCAATTGTCTTGAAGCATAAGCGATGACTTTCTGGCGTTGCATGAGTACGCAACCCAAGCCTCGTCGTGAAGCGTCACAATATACCACGAAGTCTTCAGTGCCTTCAGGTAATGATAGTATTGGTGCATCGCATAGCTTGTTTTTAAGTAACTGGAAGGCTTCTTCTTGTTTGTGACCCCAGTCGTATTTCTTGTCTGTTAGCGGTTGAGCTATTTTTGAGAAATTCTCGATGAATCGCCGATAATAGCCCGCTAAGCCCAAAAATTGTCGAATTTCAGTTGGAGTCTTGGGAGCTTCCCAATTCTTTATTGCTTCTATCTTGGACAGGTCTACATGAATACCCTTCTCATTCACAACGTGACCAAGAAATTGTACTTCGCGAATCCAGAATTCGCATTTCGAGAACTTTGCATAAAGCTTCTCTTTCTTCAGTAGTTCCAGAATAGTTCTGAGGTGTTGCTCGTGTTCTTCTTTCGTTCGCGAGTAAATCAGGATATCATCGATAAATACAATCACGAATTTATCGAGATATGGTTTGCATACGCGGTTCATCAGATCCATAAAGACCGCTGGTGCATTCGTCAGCCCGAATGGCATCACAAGAAATTCGTAATGCCCATATCGTGTTCTGAATGCAGTCTTTGGCATGCTTTCTTCTTGGATTCTTAGCTGATGGTATCCAGATCGAAGGTCGATCTTGGAATAGTAGCTTGATCCTTGTAGCTGATCAAATAAGTCGTCAATCCTCGGTAATGGATACCGATTCTTGATAGTGAGCTTGTTCAGTTCTCTATAATCAATACATATCCGCAGAGTTCCATCCTTTTTCTTCACGAACAATACTGGAGCTCCACAGGGTGAGAAGCTTGGTCCTTATGAATCCTTTATCCAACAACTCCTGGAGTTGTATAGATAGTTCTTGCATTTCGGGTGGCGCAAGTCGATAAGGAGCCTTGGCTACAGGAGCGGCTCCTGGAACCAAGTCTATATGGAATTCGACTTGTCGTTGCGGAGGTAATCCTGGCAGATCTTCGGGAAAAACATCAGGGAATTCCTTTACTACAGGAATGTCTTCGAGTTTCGGCTCCACAGCCTTCTTATCTACAACGTGTGCTAGGAAGGCAACACATCCTTTCCTTAAGCACTTCTGTGCCTTCATACAGCTGATGATTCGTAGAGGTGCGTCTCGTTTTTCTCCATGTACTATGAGAGTTTCATCATTCGTCAAAGGAATGCGAATGATTTTCTCATGAAAAATAACTTCAGTTTTGTTCTTGGACAACCAGTCCATTCCGACCACTACATCGAAGCTACCCAATTGAATAGGTAAGAGATCGATGCTAAATCTCCATTCACCAAGTTCTAATGTGCAGCCTCTAACAACTTCGCCCGATTCAACAAGTTTACCATTGGCTAGTTCTATGGAATAAGGAATTTCTAATCTACTAGATTCTATTCCAAGTATGTGTTTAAATTCCACAGACATGAAGCTATAATCGGCGCCAGTGTCAAATAATATGGATGCAAAGTGATTGTTAATGAGGAACGTACCGTTGACCACATTAGGGTCCTCGCGTGCGTCCCTTGCTCCACTTACAAATGCTCGGGCCTGAGCATTGTTTCCTCCTGGGCAATCCTTCATGAAATGATCTTTGCTTCCACAACTGAAGCAACCTTGGTTTCGCCCATTCCCGTTACCATTCCCGTTACCAGCACCATTTCCATTTCCACCATTGTTTCTATTACCAGCCCCGTTACGATTTCCATTCCCGTTCTTATTTCCCTTACTCCAACAGTCTTCAGTGCGGTGACCCAACTTTCCACACTTGTCACACTTTGAGATGCGACAAACTCCCTCGTGATGACGTTTGCACCGATTGCATTTGGGCAAGGTGCCCAGGTATCCCTTTGATGGAGCGTCGTTCATGGCTGTAAGAGATTTCACCTCCTAAGGCGGGTTGGGGTCACGCTTCTTGTTGGAACTCTTGTTGTTACGAATTGCTTGATTCAGGTTTGCATACTTCCTTTTCTTGTCCCCAGATGACTCAGCATGTGTTTCCGACTTTTCTGTTGGGTTCAGGGATAGCTTCTTCATACGAACACAATCTTCAGTAAGGCTGACAGCCAGAGTTACAGCCTCGGTGATTGTTTGTGGTTTGGCCGACGTCACCATGCTACGAAACTCTGGGGCCAGTCCCCAAATGTAGCGTTCAACGCGCTTGAATTCGGGAGTCACCATGTAGGGAAGCACTCTTGACAAATCGTGGAACCTTCGAGTATAACCATTAATATCAGCACCTTCCATGGTCAAGTGCCAGAACTCCGTTTCCAGCCTTTGGAGTTCCGCACAAGAGCAGTACTTCTCTCTCATTCTTTCTTTTAGTTCATCCCAAGTTATGCCATAAGCGGCATCATCACCCAAAGTTTGGGCTTGCAGGTTCCACCAAGTCAGAGCTTCATCGACAAACAATCCGGTAGCAAAAGTGACTTGCTGATCCGCGGTACACTTGCTCATGCGGATAGTAGCTTCAGTCTTCTCCGTCCAGCGTACAAAGGCTACTGCACCTCCTGTGCCGTCATAGTTCATCGGCTTGCAGTCGAGGAACTGCTTGAAAGTGCAGCCTGGAATTGATTCAACCAATTCACATGTGAACAATCGAAGAAATAATGAAACAGAGACCGTTCATAAATTTCTCCATGCTTAGTACATCGTCTTAAGGTTACCTTGAGCTGCATTTCCTCCAGACGAATCTCCATGCCCGTTACGTCTAGCATTGCTTGGTCCTCCACTGTCTTGAGTACGGTTCGCCTCGTACTGGGCGATAGCAGCGGAGATCCTTTCTTCCAGTAGAGCGTTCAGCTCTTCAGCAGTTCTTGGCAGTGGGGGAGGAGGAGGTTGATCATCATTGCGAGCATTCACAGATTTCCTGGGTGCCATGTTCTGACAGAACATAACACAACAGGTTAGACATTTGTTTGATATCGTCATACTAGACAGTAGTAGCATATATATTTGCAGGTATATACCACATAAGGGACATCAAACAATTATTACTCCAGCAGAGTACTTGGTAGGCTTGCACTGAGGGAATCTATACATGACAAGACTTGCTGTGGTTTCTGTGCACTGAATTCCATAATTATGTATGCATCCATAATTACATAACTCCTTGCACAATCCGCACAGTTTCGTTTCATCCGCGTATTTCTTCCTTCAGATAGGCCATTGCTTTTAGGTAAAGTCACGTATGCTTGTGACACTCTACTTCTAGCATATGCTAATTATCACACATAATTGCAAGTAATTTCTAGTCAATGACAGGTGCTACTCAAGTGCACACTAAGTCTCATAGTGTCTTTCTAGACTCATGTAGACAGTTTCAGGTAGTGGATGTCGTGGGACGTTTTATGCGATGAAAACTCTTTGAAAAATTGTTTTCATGAAAGCATCCTAGAGATTGTAGACTAGACTCGAGAAGGAATCCTGGTTCACTACAACCTGGCTCTGATACCAATCTGTCACACCCCTTTCTTCGGCGGAAGCACGAGGTGTGATCATGAAAGGTTCTCATTGCATACGAAAGGTAAACATACTACATGCTCATGAAAATAACTTCAAATACCATAATTTGAAACATAAGATAGCGTTTACATCGCTAGATAGCATAAACATTGTCTTAAAAGTTTACAGCTTTATTTAAAGATAAACATATGCGACATCCACGAGCATGGGTAAGACCGCGCGCACATCCACTTCTAGTTACCTGAAATACATGTGAGTTTGGAAAAACGTCAACATAATGTTGGTGTGAATTCATGCAGTTTTTGTATTTCACGTTTGTATACTTTGTATGAAAACATAGTTTGAATCATGTATAAATCACGTATTCTTGTATATATCAAGTATTTCTGTATGTATCAAGTGCTAATAGGTTGCAAAGCCATTAACATGTGACACGACATAGGAATTCACCAAACCATAGGCATTTTCTATAGTCGATTCACGACTGAGACACAAAAACACTACTCGGTACTAGTTGTCACCAAGAGTGGGGCTGCCCTGAAACCCATTAGATCTAACCTTTTGTTCTGCGGTCTAAGTATGTACACGATTAATGGTGCTTATGTACCCTATTCGTGACACGATTTCTCGTATCAATTCTTGGCACTAGTTTTCACCAAGAGTACTTCTCGTTTTAGTACACATCATACCATTTTGTAAATATTGAAGTATTTGTAACATGTATTTCACCCCCGAATTGTAAACCAAAAAACAGTTAAAGAAAAGGGGGAGCATGAACTCACAACTTTGCGTTCCTTGCGTCATAACTTCACCGGGTTTGCTTAATTAACGTCGTGACCTATACGCGTTTTCTTAACGTTAGTCACTAGACTTGCGTCGCACAAGTACAGTCACTCTCTTTTGTATTTTGTATTGTTGTGTTAAAAGTATTTTATATTTTTAACTAAGTATCTTACTTATATTATTTTCTCAAAAATTAATATAAGTATCTCATGTTTTGCACTTTGCACCCGAATTATGTATCTTGTATGTTGTATGTGTATTTTTTTGTGTTTATACTTCTCATGAGTATTTAGTGTATTTTTAAGTCTTAATACACTAGCACGTATAACACATACTATATTCACTTAGCACAAAAGTTGGTGATCAAATAGTATATATATTTTTCTCAAAAATATATACATACTTAATATCCATTTTTATTCTTGAAGAAATCCTCTTTTCTTATCACAAAAAATTAGGGAAACATTGGTAATATTTTTAAATGCATTTTTAGGGAATAAGTTTCTCAAAAACTTATATTTTTCTAAGTGTCAAAATTTATAGAAATTTTGACAGAGTTTCCCCTAAAAATGGATGTTTCCCATGTTTTCAAAACATGTGTTTATTTTCTTTTAAATCAACAACAATCTTTATTTATCAAACTTGTCAAAACAAGCATATACCACAACTTATGAACTTGAAAGTTTGTAAAAATATGTAGTAAGTTGTTAACATATTTAGTGGGTCTCGTTATCTTTAAAAATAAGTTTAGTTTCTTAAAAACTTTATTTTTAAAGATCTTGAAGTTTCACAACTTCTAGTCATGATTTATTAAACATATTTCTTGTTAAATTTTTCTTGTGACACAAGTGTTTACACACTTGTTTATTCACTAAAATGCTCTTAGTTTATGTAAGGTCCGGGTTTTAACAAAACTAGCATTTTCCGCTTGGTTCTTTCGAAAAACCACTTGTAGACCTTTAGATCTACATGTTTAGAGTCTTATTTTACAAGAAAATTTACTTTTACCCAAGTTCATGCTTATGTGTGGAAGGGTTCATCATCTTATAACTTTTACACTTAACATATCACTAGTCCGTGTTCCATGAACATGATCTGGCATGGTTAGATGACGGTCTGTTCCACTACTAGCAACTAACAACACAAATTAATCACAACTAGACAAGATTTACATCATTAGTTACTCTTTAACCAACTTGTTCATCATACCTTCAAGACTTTATGTTTTGATCTTGTGTGTTCTTAAATTTTAACCGTTAAATCTCTTATTAACCACCTTAAACATGAACAAGGAAGTGTTTGGAAGCACTTACTACTAGCTCGTGGCTAGGGAAGAATCAAAGCGAAAACAAGGTGGATAAAAGCAACGTAGTGAGGTTCTTGAGATTCCGAAAGCACCGAGCCTCCTTGTGTGTGACCTTTCACCTTGGGATGTATGTAAAATAGCAAGATCAAAGCTTGATGATGGTGAGATGGTGGGCTATGGTTTCGGCCGAGAGTCTCCAAGGAGAGGGAAAGAGAGAGCAAAAATCTTGAAGTGTTTATGTAAATGAATGTGATCTTATGGTTTCATTTATAAACCATATTAGGGTATTAACCAACAAATAATGTGTCAACAAGATATTAGGCAATCTAAATAAAATAATCAAAATTTGATGGAGGATGTCCCCACATAGGGAAACCGATCGGATGGGGGGGGGGTATACAATTGGATTTCAACCAAATGGTTAAGTGTCTAGTTAAAATACAAGAGAACTTAGTTAGGAATTCAAGTTAGTTACTAGTGTGTTATGTAATATAACGGGTGTTAGGGTGTTCGGGGACCCTAACTAGCTCAGAAAAGTGTAAACAATGTCATTGACAATATTTTTATATTCCGGGTAAAATCCGGTTGTTCGGTTAGATACCGATTCGTTAAAGTGCTAAATTACACCTTTTAGTGTCTTTTAAGTACCTTTTTGTAATACTTTCGATCCCCGACACTTGGGGAAGTATTCTGGATAATAAAACAAAATTTCTGCATGACATTTATGTTGTTAAAAGCTGATTTGAGCTGAATTATATAAAATTCTGCACTTAAAGTGCGTTTCGGGTGCTTTTTAGTGCTTATTTTTGCTTCCGTAACGTCTATATATTAAACCCTTGTATGTACTCTTGGGTTTTAATGTACTTTTGTCGTCGGACCTACACATAGGCCTCAATTCTAATGTCTGACTGCTTTCTGCAGTTCTGTTGACACAGTGTGTCTTACCGGTGAGTTTACTAGTATTTCTGACGCAACGCTCTCGTTTATGCATAAAACAATATTTTGTAGTATACAACGTGCATGAATTCACTTGTTTAATCATGTGTTCAGACATTCCTGACAATTAAGCACATAATTGCAGTCCTTAAATAATAATTAAAGTGTACGGAAATTACCGGTTTCTGCCAGTTGTCACGTGTATTAAAACCCCCATCCTTGGGAAGGAATATAATTATTAAATAATTAAGAAGTGTAAATACGAAATAGTTGCCTAACTATTTCCCAAAAACGTTAAACCTTAAGCCAATGCACGGCCGTCCGTCTAATAGAAGTTAGTACGTGTAGGTCGTCACGCAGCAGGTTGATTGGGAGATACTATTTCGAGACGCACTTCTGTGAGTTCATGTCCCCCTTTTCTCTTAACTGTTTTCAGTTTTTAAACTGCGGGGGTGAAATACATGTTACTATGATTACGAATACTTTTTACTTGGTATGGTTAGCGTAAGGAGGGTTACTACTTAGATCATGTGAGTGAGTAGGCGGGAACTGGAGGCCATTAATCCTCATTGTAGGACCGAGGGTCTTTAGCGGTAGATCTATCTGGGTGTAGCGAGCCCAGCCCGAAGCACTCATGAGGTCACGTAAGGACCATGAGTGGGGCTCGGTCGTACCCGTTAGATCTAACCCTCGTCCCTAATTAAGTATTAATGACATCTCAATATCTAGTTTAAGCTCACATGATCTAGTATTTTCTAGGCATTTCTTAAAGCTCATCATATTGCACTCACCAAGAGTGCTTCTCGTATTCTCAAATCATATTGCACTCGGTACTCGTTCTCACCAAGAGTGCTTCTTGTATTTTTACCATTTGTAAAAATTGTGATATTTGTAACATGTATTTCACCCCCGAGAGTTATAAAACCAAAAACAGTTAAAGAAAAGGGGGAGCATGAACTCACAACTTTGCGTTCCTGCGTCGTAAACTCCACCGGATTTGCTTATCTAGCGTCGCGACCTAAACGCGTGTTATTAACGTTAGTCACTAGACTTGTATCGCACAAGTACAAGTCACTATCTTTTGTATTTGTATTATTGTGTTAAAAATATTTTATATTTTTAACTAAATATCTTACTTATATTATTTTCCCAAAAATTAATATAAGTATATTGTGTTTTGCACTTTGCACCCGAATTATGTATCTTGTCTGAGTATGTTGTATGTGTATTTTCACTTCTTAAGAGTACTTAGTGTATTTTCAAGTCCTAATACACTATCATGCATAACACATACTACACACGCTTAGCACAAAATTTTTGGTGATCAAATAATATATATTTTCCTCAGATAACATACTCGACACTTAGACACGCAAATTACTACTTATGTCATTTCAACTTAAATATCCAAAACTGGGCTGTTTTCGGGCATTTTAATAAAATAGTTAACTTATTCCAAAAATTCTCAAATTTTTACAGAATATCTTAAACGATCCAAATATTATTGTGTAAAAATCTCGGGATCCAATTCATCACCAATATTTTATAAAAATTCATTTTCCGGACTGAACTCAGATTTATCTTTTTCTGACTGCAGTCCACGGAATAATTTATTTAAAATTCATCGAGAGTCCGATTCACAATCTAAATCGGTGGGAGTCGAACTCTTAAAAATCCAATATTTTCCACTACAATTTTTTTATTTTGGAAATTTTCGGTAAAATTAACACTACGAGCGAAAAATCGGTGGGGGTCGGGATAAAGTTTCACCCTTGTGCAGGTGTTTATGGTCTGGTTTTACGTGTTTTGATATGATTCTGGACCAAACTGCTAACTAGGGTTTTAAGAAATGACAAATCAAACTGGTTGGGTTGGATGGGTTTTTTTCGGACTGACTTCTTTTATCGGTTGGTTTAATGGTTTAGTTTTGGCCATCTGAATCGATTTTTATATGTTACCTATTAGTTTTTTTTTTTTTTTTTTTTTTGAACGGTGAATTTCTTTTATTCCTGTCGTCTATAGGACTTGAACCCAAGACCTCCCACTCCCAAGGTGTTTAAAGGTTTTGCCTTTGCCAATGGACCAACACCCCATTGGTACCTATTAGTTATCTACTAAACAATAACTGTGTAAGTTATAATCATATATAATTATAAATGATAATTAGTTAAACTTGAAGATGAAATATGAAACAAAATTATCACCAAATACAAAGGACATTGGTTTGCTTAGGGGTATAGAGTTGACTTTTGTTAATTTTGACCCTTATTATCTAACAAAGATAGTATTATTGAGACATCATACCCACCTCGTATAGGTGGGATCGCACTATCTCCTTTTCTAAAATATACACTCTGTATACCAAATATAATTAAACTTTGTTTTTTAATACATATGAATGGAATCAAATTCTAAAAGTGATGGTATCATACACCTAAACTTATAAACAAATTATTGTTTTGTTTGATTTACATCATAACTATCATTGTCGAATATGATCATATACAACGATAATTTACAACTAATTTCTTGTCATAGGTTTCTATTTTACCACAATCTTAAGTTGTGAAATCATTCATAACACCATTTATAGTCGAAGACACAAATAATGTTCACACCCTTGGGCGTTTTGCGTCATGTGGCAGTCCAATCAACAATGGGGCATTATGGAGCATTTTTTTCTAAAATGGATGTAATGGGGATGTGGGCATTGTGGGGCATTATATTAAAAGGGGTGTAATAGAATATAAATTAAAAAAAAAACCATTAAAAAATGATATTGACCAAACAAAAAGAAGAATAACGATCATTGGCCAAAGAATTAGAATAAAGGCGTGGAAAAAAGTAACGGCAAAAGCATTTTTTTTAAACGCCCAGGGACGGTCTAGGGGCGTTTTAGGGCATTTTTTTGAGAAAAAACACTAAAAAACCTCTAACTACAGGTGGTCTAACCACCACTGAAATATAGAATAACTGATATTTTATTTATTTATTTATGTTTTCATAATTACACTATGAGTCATGTTATTGCATGTAAAAAGAGTAAAAAGAAATTAAGAATTATTGTATCATAATTCCATTGTTATGTTTAATTTTTTTCCATAGCTCGTTCCGTTATTTTTTCGAGCTTTATAAAAACAACTTCAAGTGTGTACATCAAACCTATATCTTTGAATGCATCATCGTAAAGATTAGGTGTGTCATGGTTTGGTTTTGACTTTAGGTTAAACCTTTAGTAACGTTTTTTTATCCAATGGTCCGGTTTTAAGTGTAAAATGCCAACCAAGCCTGGTTTGAAATTTTTGAAATTGACCAACCGAAAACTAAAAAAAACGATCGGAAAACCAAATTGATGACCGGTTTAGACAGTTTTACAGTTTAAACCGAATCGTGAACACCCCTAGCAATGATTGTCCTTTATAAGGTAAGTGACACATGACACATCAAAACTTATTGCAATGGTCATCAAACTAAAAAACAATTAGGGTACAGGGTATAGTAGCGGGGACTTGAGGTCACCGATCGGTGACTATACCGAGTGGATGAGAGTGATCGGTGAGTTGGAGAGAGAGTGTGGAAATCGGTGAGAGTTTACCGAAATGGGAAGAGGAGGGAGGGAGGTTTAATGGTGGGTCCCAACCCCTTTCAACCAATCACAATTTTTTTTATTTTTTAACCTACTCAAACACCCTAGAGTGATTAACCATACCCCTTGATTGAGTGCAAAATGAGGAGTTGCCATGGCATAATGTTATTGGGTAAGATTTCACTCAATCACCCTAGAGTGATTAACCATACCCTCCACCCTTACATAATACAATAATGTGACAAGTACACACGTAAGACCCCAACAATAAGGTGACAAGTACACATGTAAGACCCCAACCCCGGGGACCTCACAGTCGGGTTTGCATATTTAAACTTAGTTCTTAATCGGTAAAATCATTTGAATTGCAGTGGAAAACGTAAAATGTCATTACATTAAAAAATTTAATACATGATGTTGTGCTTTAAGTAATTATAAAATCCATAGGATGCCAGCTTGGGAGGGGGACAGCTTTCATTCCACCATTTATCAATTTCCTGACATACATAATAAAAGTGAGTTAGACTAAGCGGTATGGGGGCCGGCTTAGGCCCGGCGAGGCCCGGCGCCGGTCCCCCACATCGCCCCCTCGCCCGTTTCCGTCGTACCCGGCGACCCACGCTCGAACTCGACGGGCCCATTTTCAAATACTAGCCGTTAATAACGGCTATTTTCTAAATAAAAAAAAAATTACTTTTTCAATTTAAATAAATACCACTTTCATCCATTTTTCATACAATTCTCATCCATTTCTCCTCATTCTTCTCCCATTCTCATCCATTTTTATAAAAAACACTCCCATTTTTTATACCAATGGCATCTAATTCTTGGTGGTCTTCGTCTTCTTCGGACGAAGAGGAGATGTTTTTCGCAAACGCTGTGGTAAAGGCGGCGGAGATTCTTTTGGAGGAGGAAGAGGAAGATGACTCGTCTGAAACGTTATTACCAGACGAATACGGGTTAACAGAGACCGCCAAGGAGCGCAGGAGAAATTGGTTAACGATTATTTTTCGGATGCACCCTTTTACAACGCCGACACTTTCAAATGAGAAATTGCTCCATAACATGATTATTGAAGACGAAGGTCGGGCGATTTGTGAGTATGATGAGAATGCATCTTACGGGAATACTGTCCCGGTAGATCCGACGCAACAGGATTTAAACTCCTTCGTGCTAACCAACGACTTCACGCATGCAAACCTTCAACAGAATTTGGTAGAACATATATGGAACAACGTAAACGTCGGGGACGGTGACGAGTAGTGTAATTTTTTATTTTTAGGAAATGTAATTTATTTTTTTTCGGAATTTTTTTTTTTTTAGGAAGTGTAATTTTTTTTATGTTATGAAATGAATTTATTTATGTTGTTTTATGTTGTATTTTATTATTTTTATAAAGTTTTTATTAAGTTAAAAAAAAACTTAGAAAATTATAAAATATTCACGTGGGGTAGCCCCATCCTCCACCCCCCTGAAAAGTTAAGGAGGCCCATCCTCCACGAGCCGGTGATGTGGCGCCTACGTGGCGGCCCATCTCGTGGGGATGGGCCTCCACCATACCCTTTAGTCGAGTCCTAGTTTTTAACAAAACCGTGAGCTTATAAACTTTATTAAAAGACCTTATAAACATCTATCAGTCACATAACTTATCAATCAAACTATAGCATCAACTGCCTTATTATCAGTCAAACTATACCATCAACTGCCTAATTATCAATCAAACTATACCATCAACTACCTAAACTTGCTATATGGGCTTACATCGGTATAAAACTCGAGTACCTACTACGGCATCGCGCTCACAGATTTCATCATTACATCAATACCTTCTTTCAATTCTTCAATTTTTCAAATTACACAGTGCTAATTATAAGAACCGTAAGAATAGATCTGAACCATTGATAATTTAAATCAAGGGTTGATATTGATCTGAACCATTGATAATTTAAATCAAGGGTTGATATTGATTATAAATAAAACCCTTATAATTAAAAATTACTACTAACAAATTTGGGGTAATTTTGTAAAATTGCTAGTCATTTGACCATTTTCCATTAAATACAAATTCCACCAAGGTTTTTTAAACTAAAATAACTTTTATATACTTTATTATTTAAAAAAAATATATATATATCATAAAATCAAGTATTTTTTTATCTTTAATATGAGTACCATATTGCTATACATTTTTTGTATTTATAAAAGTGATTTTTAAAAAAGTTAACAAAAGGTGTTTTATAATTGTGCTGATAACGTGCTGATTATGTGTTAATTACAAAATAATACAAACAAACACCAAAAGTAGATATAATCAGCACATCTGGTGTGCTGATAATGGAGAACGATTGAGGATGTTGTGCTAATGTCGTTTATATTGATAATGGAGAACGATTGAGGACGATGTGCTGATAATGAAGAACGATTAAGGATGTTATGCTAATTATATAGTGTTGTGCTGATTATATTTTTTGTAATTATTTTTAATTAGTTATAAATAAATATGGTCAAAAGATCTAAATTACCCCTAAACTAATTTTTTATTGATGGACACTTGTCAATTATGTGTTGGTTCTTATGGTTCTTACAAACTTAAGTGTTTGTATTTGATCTCATTCCTTAAATAGGTATCATCAGTTAATATTAAACACGTAGTATCAATCAAGTACTTTGGTTTGTATATCTTTTGAGACAGCATGCATATCAGCCCAAAAAAAATTAAGCTATAAAAGTGGGCATCTAGAACTCACTTGATTGTTGTTAACAACCGAGTGCTATCGCACCTAAAGTAACTCGAACGTTGCTTAATCTCCACGAGAATTAAACACACGAAAATGCTATCGCTTTCCAATACTAACACAAGAGTGTCACCGACAATGCCACCTGATAGTGCAGGCAGACAGTGACGCCAGTACATCGTCACCGGTAGTGCCACCCAACAGTGACGGTAGAGAGTGACGATAGTGACGGTTATCTGCATGTAGTATGGATGTCCACTAGGTGGCTCTTGGTAATGTCCTCAGCGAGAGTAACTAGTGACAAGGCTGGTCAGCACAGTGTTGCCAAACCTGCGTTAGGACGTGACAACAACTCATTAATTCACAGGCAACACTGTCGCTAGATTCATCACTAGTGACACCAATATCTATTTTTTTTTCACCAACAGATCCGCTTTCATCCCCAAAACACAACTTTTTACGTCCAAAATATTTATTTTACTTCCATACAACAAAATCTATGATCCATTACCAACACGTAAAAATCCCACTTTTTTTTATGAAAACCCAAGTTTCACCTTAAAAACCCAAAAACCTATTAAACTTCAAATTTGGAATGATTCTTACCTGGATCATACAAATCAATGCTAAGATGATTAGAGAACAAGGAGAAACATATTCCAAGCCTCAAATCATGAATTCCTTGAACTTTGATTCTTGATCTTTGCTTTCTCTCTCCAAAAAAAATACCCACTTGCTCTCTCTAACTTCTCTCTAGAATTTGAGCAAACAATGAACCAAAGCCTATCATAAACCTTCCACTTTCTCTCTCTAACTTCTCTTTAGAATTTGAGATTAAGGTTTCATATAGTAAATACTCAAGGCCCAAAGCCTATCATAAACCTTCCATTTTGGACCTATAATCCATTCCATAAACCAAAACCCACTTAATTTTCACACTTCCAAATACTACGATTTTCAAGATGCTACAACACCAATAGTAAACACCTTAAAATCACAAGCACAAATCTAAGACCATCATGGCATCATATAATTCTCTTTTTTTTTTAACGGCTAACTGCTTTCCACGTGTAAATCCACCGTTTCGGAGCTATGTCCAAAGGCCGACTACTCGACCACCGCTAGAAAGCGTAAGCGTAGCACACCCCTGTTGCGCGGAAACCCCGTGGAATAGGTACCCCCCCCCCCCCGGACTCGAACCCGGGTAAAACCCCAGGCCAAGCCCTCACTGAGACGTCCAATACCCAGCACCAGCCGAGGATCGAACCGGCGCCTCCAATGGAGACAACCAGCCAACCAACCAACTGAGCTGGGGTAATGGACAGGCATCATATATTCTCTATATACCTGGAACAAGGACAACCAACTTCAAACATGTAATGCACTGAACAAATATAACAAAAATGGTACACCAGTTTCATTTCACTCCCAAGATGACCAAAAACACACATAACTTGAATAAAGAATGTAAACCTAACAAAAATCTGGACATCTTAACAGATGAATATAAACCTCATACACAAAATGAGAGAATCTAAATAAAGAATAGGACAAAATTCTAAAACCAACAATTCCATGCGCTCGAACAAAATTAAAAAAAATAACCACTTCCATTGCCACCTCAAAATTACTGTTGTTTGCATTCAGGAGGTTTTTCGCCGTTTTCTCCTGTAGCGCCATTTGAGATGCTGCCTTTCTGCTGTTCACACAATGGCCAACTTGTAAAAACTAATGGCCATTCATCGCTGAAAAATAAATTTAAAAATAGTATAGAAAAAACTAGAGGTGACAAAATGAACGGGTCCGTGAGTCAAACAGGTCATTTGCTGGTCAGATACTGACTAGACCTCATGGTTTTAATTTTTTTTCTTTAAATTTAATGGATAAGAATGTGCTAAATATGATTACATATTGATATTAATACCTAATGGCTAATAATACAACTTTTTAATAAATTATTTACGATTGAAACAAATTTTGGATTCCCTGCAACCCATTTGACCAATTATTTTGTTAAAATTCATACCTTACGTGCAGAAGGCTGTACGAACACATTATATAACATATAACAAAGATGTTAGCATATCCTAGGATGTACAGAAGAAAATTTCACCTTTGTTTTCCTTTTGCTCTTGCTTTCCTCTTCAACTTCATCATCATCCTCATCATCTTCGTCATCGTCCATTTCTTCATCTTCATCTTCATCTTCATCACTAATTTCTTCATCGTCATCTTCTCCTATGCCATCAGACTCATCATCCTCGGCAGCCTCACCCGTAAACCATGAAACAGCGTGAGGGATAATTTTGTCCCGTATGGTTGAACTATATTAGATACAAAACATTCACGTTGTCAGTTTAAATAGAAGTAGCAAGATGAGCAAGTCAAGCAGGTTGAATAATGGCTTCAAGTTGAAAAGATTCAATTTTCGTAGAGTAAACAAACTGGTTGCGTTGGTGGCCCGTAAACATTTTTTCTGTCTTATTTACTGTGAAATATTAATATGCTAATCATGATTACAAAAATACTATTATTGCAATAATAATCCATATCTTTTATAATAACAAGAGTAAATCGCAATTTTCGTCCTTAGGTTTGGTCAGTTTTGCGACTTTCGTCCAAAGGTTTGTTTTTCCACATCTGGATTCAAAAGATTTGACATCTTGCCATTTTCATCCGGCTCGTTAACTCCATCTCTTTTTCCGTTAAGTCGGGTATTTTCGTCTTTTTTGTTAACTTCAAGGGCAATCCAGTCTTTCACTTTATGTACAAACATTTAGCGTACTGTACAAGTATTCAAAAGACCAAATAGCCCTTTAACAAAAAAGACAAAAATACCCCTGACTTAACTGAAAAAATGGATACAAGATTTCAAACCTTTTGAATCCAGATGCGAAAAAACACACCTTTGGACAAATGTCGCAAAACTGGCCAAACCTCAAGGGCGAAAATGACATTTTACTCTAATAACAAATTAGAAAACTGTATGCATACAAAAAAAAGTTAAAAAACTATGGCCTACTTGTAACCTATGTGCGTTAACCTACACATTTGACTCTAGGCCAAACTTATTCATTTGACCCCTTTGAAATCAAACACAACATAACCCAGACCAACCCAATTATAAGAAAAATGGGTCGAAATTGCAGCTTCTTAACTAAAATTTATATTACACTACTCACCCAATGTCATAATCTTGTTCCATTCGGTTTTGAAGTTCTTCAGCCTGCCAATAAAAAGTTGCATAACTAAATGTATTCATTTGTGGCATCAATCTGTGCATACAAATAAAACATTACCTCTTCTTCATCAAGATCATTAGAATCCTCAGGCACATGTGGAGGGTTAAAAAAGTTGAAAAAGCTTTCACAATCTTCGGTCTTAGTGATAGGTTTAGCATTTTTTGATCCCTTCTTTGGCTTCTTCTTTAATATCTTCTGTGTCAGGCATTTTCCCGGTAGCCATTCAATATTCGTCCTGCAAAATACCAAGCATAACATGAGTTTAAGATTGCGGGAAGAAGTATTTTTAGGGCTGCAAACGAACCAAACGTTCAGCGAACAGTTCGGCGAGAAGTTCGTTTGTTTCTTTAAACAAACGAATACGAACAAGAAATTTCGTTTAGTTACGTAAACGAACATGAACAGAGGAGTGTCTGTTCATTTATGTTCGTGGACATTCTGTAACGTGTTCGTTTATGTTAGATAGTTCCTTAGTGTTTTAAGTTTTATATTTTATTTAAATACTTCAAAATTCCGACAAATAAAATATTTAATAAGTGCCAGTGTATTATATACAATGTTCATGAACGCGTGTTTGTGTTCGTTTGTTTCCATTTGTGTTCATGAACATTAGCTTGTGTTCATCAACGTTTGTTTTCGTTCGTTGCCTAAAACTAACAAATGAACATGAACACATTCATTTCCTTAACAAACAAACACGAACATAAAATCTCGTTCGGTAAGTGTTCAGAACAGTTCATGAACACGTATATTTCTTAACAAACTTTGTTCCGTTCGTTTGCAGCCCTGAGTATTTTACCCTAAAAACTTATGAAACTAGACATGTATATGACTATATGATGATTTACCCTATTGCCTTCTCTAAAATAGGCTCATCTTCATCGATCATATGATATACTTTGGTCAAAACTGAGTTTTTGAAATATGGATTGGTATCGAAAAAGAACTCGAGCTTAAAGCCCTTGGGGTCATCAATCCGACACCACTTAATGTCCTTCAGATACTTTAGAGCATCTTCGTCTCGTTCTGAAATCTGGTAATAGTGCCAAAATAGAAATCATTGAATTGCAGAAACAAAAAACCATAGATATAACAAAGTTATTAACAGGGGTCTTACCTCCTCTGCCAAAATTTCATTGGTCTTCATTGCGGTTAGCCAAAATTCAGGCACACCCTTTTCTGAAAATTGTTCAAAATAATAAGTTGGTTTTTACACACACAAAAGAGGTGTGAAGCATAATGTAAATATATTGAGTATGTTACCTTCTTTTGAATTACCATCTGCCTGATCAGTTGCGGAATTATCCTTTAATCCATCAACTTCAACAACACCGTTTACTATATCATATCTCTGCAGTTCCAAAGCATAATAATTCAGTATACACAACACTATGTAGGTACAACTGGTGGATCAAAAACCAACCCAAATGGCCTGTCAGTTAGTCGATGCCTACATTCGGTGTTGTTTAATACATCTATCTATTTATGATGTGAAAGATTGAAAAAGTAATGTGGACAATGTAAACACCATATTCATGTTTTGTCCATATCGTAGACAAGCATATGATGGGAATAGCAACTTAACAAGTAGACAAGAAGCAAACCAACATGTAACAAGTATTTATTTTGCCATTTTAGCTTTAGTCAAAATGATCAGAGTGAGTTTTTGGTCAAACAATAAAGTATGAAGCACACATTTCTTACCAAGCTGTTCATTATCTACACAAAAAGTAACATAACCATTCAAGTGAAAACAACTTGTAGGATCAGTTTGTGCCATTCAAAGGCTACAAATTTGTATGCAATGTAAACATAGTAATGGAAGAAATCATAAATGCCAATCTCACGGTGCGACTTATAGTTATCTAAAATTATATATCCACACCTTTGCGTACAGCGGCCCGTACAGTTTCTGGTATTTCAATTCAAGTGCTGCTCTCTCTTCAAAAAACTTCGCCTCTAGCTCATCATGTTCACTCTGCATATAATTACAAAGATATGAGGACTGATCTCCGTTTAAAAACATACTTAAGGCACACCTAGACGCGTAGGCTTGCACTTCAGACTACAAAATGCGAGCAGTGTACAGAAAGCACACTTAAGGTGCAAAAAGCACACAGAAAATCGGCATGAGGCGCAGCTTAAGGCATGTGTTTCATACGAGAAAAGGTTTTGTACATCACGATGTTGTACATGTAACTTTTTTAAATTGTACATATAGTTTATTTATGTCAAAATTTTGAGTAAGTGATGCTCGAAACCTATAAAGGGGGTGTTTGGGTTAGCTTCTTTTGGAGCAACTTATGACTTATTGACTTATAAAAGTTAATAAGTTGTTTTTTGAGTGTTTGGGTTAGCTTATTTTGGAGGATTTTGTGTCTTGAGAAGTTATTTTTGAGAAGTTAGAATTTCTAACTTCTCACTTATGATATAAGTTAATAAGTCATCTTTGAGAAGGAATCCCAAACACCCACAAAAACTATAAAAAATGATTAAATAAATAAAATGCACCTCCCGTACGAAAAGCGATGCGCTTATCCTCAGTTTTAGACCCTATCAACTCGGTGAGGCACGCGCCCATTTTAAAACCATGTAACTTATATACCTAAATCAGATCTAATTAATTAAACATGATTTAACACAATATATTATATACCTAAATCAGATCTAGTTAATTAAGCATGATTTAACAAAATTTAAAAGCTGCAATCAAACTAATTAACAATCAATCTTCTCCTTCACCTGAATGTCTCTCAAAACCTCAACTCGCTTCCTAACAGCTGGAGTCAATTTCTCAAGAACAAGAGAGTCATGTCCAGCCAGATTTTGCAGTTTATCCTGTAAAACAATTCACAAAATAAATTCAAAACGCACGTATTATCGTTTATCAAACACTTATCATTATCAATAAAACAAAAAAAAACGAAATCTGACTGATGAATGAACATGAATAACTAAATTAAAAGGTTAAAACCTTCAAGGAGTTCACAAGTCCAGCACGATCCTCCGCACTAAGAGCTAATGAAATAAAGCAACACAAATTAACAATACGGTAAGTTAGAAGATGATGTTAGGAGTTAGGTAAGAGAGTGCTAGTGGTTTTATGAGAAGATGTGAATATACCTGCGGTGAGATCGGACATATCTAGCTTGTTGTTGGCCATGGCGGATGAGAAACCCTAAACCCTAGATGAGATGAGCAACGAGGTTTAAGAGAGGAGGGTTTTGGTTTAGGTTGACGTTTTGGAATTTATAAGGAGTGTAAGGGCTGAGCTGGTTTAACTTATTAACTCGGTTTGAGTTCGGTTCGTTTATTATTTACTAGTAGGGCTGGCAATAGGTAACCTGGTAAGACACGATAACAGAAAAGTACACCATGTGATTTTTTACGTTTTTAAAAATAATCAAAATTTGAAAGTTAGGATCCATTATTTCTCATTCTAGGTACATAAAATATACATCTGTCTTATAGACATTGTATATAAAGTAGTTAAACGAGTCGTATTAATGTTTAAAATTTTTGTTGTTCGCATTATCAGATACCTGTTAAACCTGCTAAGACACGATTTGCCAGCCCTAAATTACTAGGTTATAACCCTGTGTATTACACGTGTTGGATAAATAAATTTTATATATTAAACAATAAAATAATATATCTGTAAAAACCTTCTTTATTGCACGAGTTAAATAAATATAATTTTATATATTAAATAATAAAAAGGTATATCTATAAGAACCATATTGTACGGGTTGAATAAATGTAATGAGTTAATTACATAGTTAGTCCCCGTGGTTTGCACAAAATAACATACTTAGGTACTAATAGTTTAAAATCACATTCTAGAGTATTAACTTTTCATTTTGTAACGTTTGAAGGTATTAACGTTATTTTTAGGTTTAAAATCACATTCTATTAATACCTAAGTATGTTATTTTGTGCAAATCACGGGGACTAACTATGTTAATACCCCTAGAAGTTAATATCTCCAAACGTTACAAAATGAAAAGTTAATACCCTAGAAGGTGATTTTAACTATTAGTACCTAAGTATGTTATTTCGTGCAAACCATAGGGACTAACTATGTAATTAACTCTAAATGTGATTTTATATACCAAAGAAAAAATTATATCTTTAAAACCACGTGTATTACATGAGTTGGATAAATGTAATATTGTTTACCAAATAATATAATAATACATTTTTAAAAAACCCTATTTATTACACAGGTTGAATAAATGTAATTTATATACTAAATAATAAAAAAGTTACATCTTTAAAAATATGTATATTACACGGTTTGAATAAATGTAATTTTCTATACTAACTAATAAAAAATATATATCCTTAAAAAACCACGTGTATTGTACGAATTGAATAAGTCTAAATTTAGAGTTAATTACATAGTTAGTCCCTGTGGTTTGCACAAAGTAACATACTTAGGTACTAATAGTTTAAAATCACATTCTAGGGTTGTTGGGATTGAACCCTACAGAGGAACAGATGATGTAAAGCCAAAACCGGATCACAACAGTGGATTCACAATAAGCAGATGTTTACATTAAGCTTTCCCCTTGACAGTGGTTATCTAACAGCTGATATACTTTAAGTACTGCTCAGAAGAACAACTGATGAACCAAACACTGATGAAACGCTAAAGACTGCTAAAGACAAACACTGACGCTCTATCTACTGCTGTCTCTTAAGTACTGCTGAAGACACAAGCACTGCCCATTCAAGGACTGATCACCTTTGAAGAAAGCACTAATGCTCAACATCAGTGCTTAGGCTACAACAGTGGAAAGTGAATCAGTAGTTTACCCATGTTTTGTATTTTATTATCAATCAGTTGTTAGACATCAGTAGTTTGTATAGAACAGTGTTTACAGATTGTTAGGTTGTTAGATGTCACTTTCATGGTGACGTCAGCTGAGATACGTCAGTGGTTTGGTTTGCCTATAAATATAACAGTACCCTGTACTGTTATATTTGATCGTTTTGAGTGAGTTCTTCTCCTCAATTCAATCATTTCATCTTGTGCAACCAACCTTGGGGTATCAGGCTGAGGGGGAGTTTAGTTTGTAAGCATGCTTTTGTAATCTTTTGCTTTGATTGTAATCTTCCGACTCTATGAAAAGCAATTGTTTATCAAACTATATTCTCCTTTGATTGTGTTTACAAAGTTTGTTATTCATTTCCGCTGCACTTAAACTCTGTTCATTTCTATTGATTATTCAATTTACACAAACAAACACAATCATGAGAGCCTCCGATCCTAACAATTGGTATCAGAGCTTTGACAGTCAAATTCGATCTAACAATCAATTTGACATAACAGTTCAGCTCAAATTTCATTGATACTAAGTTTGGTCGTATTTGTTGAAAAACAGAGTAACGAGTAATAACGTTCAAAGTTGTTTATTCAAAAACTCTGTAAAACAACCAAGATGTCATAAGACACACAAAATTCACATAACAAGTGATGTCATGCATAAATCACCAATAGTTTCAGATCTGGAAACTTGTCTGGTGACTTTGGTGTGATTATTCTCTTTACAAAATTGATTTCAAATGTTATTATGAAGTTTGTGTTGTTTTCATCATAACTGCACCTAAGGTGTTCACCTCATGGTTGACAAAAGCCTATGTGCGGATAAAAGCACTAGTGTCTTTGTTAACATAAAAAGAGGGAAACCAAAACTTTAGTGATTTGAATCTTATGTATTGAAAAACAGGTTGAGTGTCCTCTAAAAGGACCAAAATCAACTGTGTTAAGAATACATTAAGAAAATCAGCAGTCAAAATATCCAGATCATAAGTAATGTGAAATTTGGCATAAGCATGTGCAAAAATGACCAAATCTCTCAAAACATTGCTGAAAATGATCTTGGATTGAGTATTTTTTTTCCTTGAAATCCTTCCGGTAAAAGCTTCAATACTTTTCTATGGAAAGGGTAAAAAGGGAAAGAAGAAAAATTACAAAAACTCAAAAGTGTGTTTATCTCAAAACTTTTGAAATCAAAAGAAAAGAGTATAAACATAAAACACTTAAGAGTCCAAAATTGGGTGAATAATGGTCATCAAGCAACTACGTGCATTCATTGATTCAGGGAAATTCAGGTAACAAAAGTATCACCTGTGATTAAACTTACAAAGAGGACTAGACAAAAATTTTCAGTGTCATCACATGGTAACAAAGTCTATAACAGGACTTTCAAAACTTATGTGTACATGTCTCCTCATTTTTAGCAATCAATTGACAAAGAAATGGTCTCAAACAGTGGTTGTTCAAGTCATTGACCATTTTCATAAGACTTGAGAATGATATGACTATGAGCTTTATTAAAAAATGTACCAGATCCTTTTTGATGTCATTTTCAGAATAACCTTTAATTTAAAAAAAAAAGGTTTTTCTCAATAAAACAGGATGTATTATTCTCCATTTTTTTATGAGAATGATATATTTTGAACTTCTACTTGTTTTTTTTTAGTAAAAGTTTCATCTCCTGTCAGGGTGTATTTTTCTTATTTTGTGATGATACTATCCTGGAAAATAGTTTAAAAGGAAACGATACATGTGTCAAGGTCATGTCAAACTCAAGTTTGTTTTATCACAGATCAAAGATTGATTGCTAACAGACCTTAACATTCTTGACTATTCATGTTTTACTCTAAGGATTAGAAAACAAAATGGGTAGTCAAAGTGAAAAGGTCACCATCATCTGGGATACTCAACTACTGTCAAAAGTTATAAATGTTTAAAACAGGAAATAGATAAGTAGTAAAACCTTGAATACAAATCCCTGTAACAATCTGCTAATGTGTTAATCTTGATAATATGCATCTAAAATATGTTTTGTCAAGGATGTTACTTTGCAGATATCTCATTATCACCATCAAAAGATGTTGGACATGATACTGTGTTATCACAGGACAATATCATTTCCTTCATCTGAGCAGCAGATGTACAAAACAGCTGGTAAAGCTCACCCACTGATCCACCAGCAGTTGCTGATAGAAGTCCATCAAAAATGGATAGAAACCACTTGACTGCTACCTCAACAATTGCTTGATCAAAGTAGCCCTTTATCTCTATTTCCAAGTCCACAACCACTGTTGATAAAAATCTACTAACAGTGGATAAAAATCAACACCGGTTATCACCAATTCCTTTTATTCCTCCACTTTCACCTTCAAACGGTTGTTGGATCATTAAAGTCACCAACAGTTGTTAGCTCAGATGACTCACATCTGCAGTCTCACCTTTTAAACCTCAATCTTTTTAATCACATCCATTTTACCATACACTTGACAACATCAATTGGAAGGGATTCTTATAAAAAGTTTATCCCAAAACCTTTGTCGTCTTCTTGACTTTCTACCATTCCATCAACAAGTCATGTGCCTTATAGCACTGAAAGACAGAAAGTTGGGTAGCGGTCATTTAAGAGGAGCTTCAGCAGTTCAGTGACAACAAGTTTGAAAACCTTGTGCCACAGCCAAAGGATGAGAATTTATTTGGCGAAAAGTGGTCCTCAAAGAACTTTGCATATGCTAGGAGCATGATTGACAAGTTTTATCAAACTCAAAACAAGTACAAACATCAAGGTGTTATTGACTGTGCACATGCAGCAGATATTTCCAACCACAGATTGAAGAATATTATGATGTTGCTGCTGTTGCTGAAAAGTCCAACTGTTTGTAACTTCAAAATATGTTATTGAATTTTGGTATAGTTGCTCAAAAGATTGTTTTTATGCAGGGCAGTCAAGTAGCTGAAACATATCATCAAAAAGTTCAATATCTCATTAATTCACCATCATTCATTATCAGACATCACTTTGTGAGGGATTGCTATAAAAAGGTTTGATTTCATCTTTAACATGTCCATCCTAAAAGATCAGGTGGTAGATGTACAAACTTAAAAATTGGATTCATCTACTGTTAAAAAAACTTGATCCCTATGATTGGAGTGCTAAACATGGATTAAAGCAAGCTTTCTTGTGTTCCATGTGTAAATAGCATAAAAATGTTTTTAGAAAAATAAAAAATAACCTTAAAAATAGTTTAAAATTGAATTTTTCAATAAATCCTCAAAGTCTGTTCAAGGCACTGATGGCATTAAAACTCTGTTAAATAGTAAAATCTATCCACTGCCAAAGTGTATCCTCTGTTTGTGCAAAACACTGATTTACAACAAAGGTTACACGTGGACAGATGTTATTCAACAGTTGTGTGCATCAGATGCCATCATCACTTTTTCAAATAAATGGCCTTACACCTAAAAACATTTACAAGGCTATCAAAATTTCCAAAACAAAAGCAGAGGTACCTGAGCAAATTTTAGCAACTACCACTGCTCCTCAGATATCTGTTGCTGAGCCCACTACTCAAGGTGATCACAGCAGTAACACAATTGCTGTGAAACCCACACCTAAATCCACCAAAAGACCAAAACAAAAGAAAATTCAAAAGCCCCCCAAACCTGCAATAAAGGCAACTCTGGAAGATGAGATCCCAGAGCAACTGCTAGTGACAACACAAAAGTCACAAGAAACCATTGCTGCTACTTCCTCACAACAGATGGTAGAAAGGTCTCAACCCATGCCTCAAACTCCTCCTGCTTCTTCTAAAAAAGAACAGGTTGTAAAAACAGGGACACCAAATTATGATGCTCTAGAATCACTTGATTCCATCATCCACAGTCCACTGCCCGGGGCAAATTCACTTTCAACTCCCATCATCACTTCACAAATACCACTTCAATAATGACCTTGTTGCATGCTTTGGATATAACTCAGACATAAATCAGTTCCTCTCAACCACCTATCACTGAGAGTACACTCCAACAAGTGACTGAGTCTGATGCTTATACCTCTGCTATCCCAGCAACAACTGAGGAGGTTACACCCCTTGAGTTACAAGTAACTCTTGGTGGTAGTTCAAGTGAAACAGCTACTACAAGTGTTGAACCCACTGGTTTGCACTTGGACAGTAGTTTCATCAATAAGACTTCCTTGAAGGTAATTTCTTCACTGGGAACTCTTGTGTATCCAGTTTTCATTGGTTCACTAAAAAGTGTTTCTCATTATGAAGAAAGAAGTCCCCAGTACCAAGACAAAGGGGCAACAGTGGATGATTTTTGGGATACACTTCCTCAAACCAACCACTGTTACAACCACTGTTAGTGGGAAATCAGATGACCCCATTAAGTTGGGTGATGGTTTAATGTACCAAGAATTGACGGCTAGAATTGATAAACTGGATACATCTGTTGCAGAAATCAAAGACATGCTGCAACAGTTGTTGAAAGCACAAACGGTACCATCCACTGCTGCACCATCTCCAACAGCTACTCCATCATCTGCTCCTACTCCAGATGAGCTGTGGAATTTATTTCAACCCCTGCACTATCTTCGAAAGAGTTGATGATGCCAAAAAGGGGGAGAAAAATGACTCTGAGGAAAATCTCTCAGTAACTTCTGCTGAAACATATGTCAAAGAAAAGGAAAAGGGGGGTGATGAAACCCTGAAAATTCAAGCAGATGATGAAGATACACAAATGAGGATCGTTCAAAGTCAAGTCAATTTAGCTAGTCTCAAAACCACTGCTGATATTAAAAGGGTAAGGGATGGGAGCAGAGCTTTGGTTGAGAAAAAGCTAGTTCTGCAAAAAGGAAAAAGAAGAGGTTGGTACTTCATTAAAGAAAAGTCCTGTTAGAAAAACAAGGCAATCAACCACCACAACTTCTAAAACTAAGACAATTACTACTTCAACCACAACTTCTGTTCCCACGAAATCACTTACACCTCCACCATTAACAACATCTGTCACTCAAACAACTGCCACCAATACCACATCAACACACACCACAACCACTCCTATCCCCACTAAATCAACCACCACAAACACCACCTGCTGCCATCCTTCATCAAAGAAGGAAACAAAGCAGATGGATGCATAAATATCAAAAGAAGAACAAGCTTGAGAATAATATATCATGAAGATGGTTCTTCAGACACTTAGAGCAGAACTACAAGAAACAACAAAATCTCAAGACACTGCTCAAAGTTGTCATCACCAGGCCTCAATCTCCAAACTCATCATGCAAATAAATCTCTCCCAAGAAACCCGTTGGATTAAAAAATACTAAAGTGGATGTCTGATCAAAAGACCCACGTATTGACTTTGCTCAGATCCAATGGTGAAGTGAAGCATATATCAAGGGAAACAACACTTGGCCTGGGTGTTGAAGATTTGCAAGATCTCCTTGAGCTTACACTGTGCAGGGATGAGGATGATACAAGCCCCATTGGCTTTGAATTACAATTCGAAGGACAAGTTAGGGAACTTGTGATGAGTAAATAAAAATCCAGAATAATGAAGGGTTTTGGCATCATCTGTTCCAGGGGGAGATTGTTGGGATTGAACCCTACAGAGGAACAAATGATGTAAAGCCAAAACCGGATCACAACAGTGGATTCACAATAAGCAGATGTTTACATTAAGCTTTCCCATTGACAGTGGTTATCTAACAGCTGATATACTTTAAGTACTGCTCAGAAGAACAACTGATGAACCAAACACTGATGAAACGCTAAAGACTGCTAAAGACAAACACTGACGCTCTATCTACTGATGTCTCTTAAGTACTGCTGAAGACACAAGCACTGCCCATTCAAGGACTGATCACCTTTGAAGAAAGCACTAATGCTCAACATCAGTGCTTAGGCTACAACAGTGGAAAGTGAATCAGTAGTTTACCCATGTTTTGTATTTTATTATCAATCAGTTGTTAGACATCAGTAGTTTGTATAGAACAGTGTTTACAGATTGTTAGGTTGTTAGATATCACTTTCATGGTGACGTCAGCTGAGATATATCAGTGGTTTGGTTTGCCTATAAATATAACAGTACCCTGTACTGTTATATTTGATCGTTTTGAGTGAGTTCTTCTCCTCAATTCAATCCTTTCATCTTGTGCAACCAACCTTGGGGTATCAAGCTGGGGGGGGGGGGGGGGTTTAGTTTGTAAGCATGCTTTTGTAATCTTTTGCTTTGATTGTAATCTTCCGACTCTATGAAAAGCAATTGTTTATCAAACTATATTCTCCTTTGATTGTGTTTACAAAGTTTGTTATTCATTTCCGCTGCACTTAAACTCTGTTCATTTCTATTGATTATTCAATTTACACAAACAAACACAATCATGAGAGCGCCTGATCCTAACAAGGGTATTAACTTTTCATTTTGTAACATTTGGAGGTATTAACGTTATTTTTAGGTTTAAAATCACATTCTATTAGTACCTAAGTATGTTATTTTGTGCAAACCACAGGGACTAACTATGTTAATACCCTAGAAGTTAATACCTCCAAACGTTACAAAATGAAAAGTTAATACCCTAGAAGGTGATTTTAAACTATTAGTACCTAAGTATGTTATTTTGTGCAAACCACAGGGACTAACTATGTAATTAACTCCTAAATTTATATATCAAATAATAAAAAGTTATTTCTTAAAAACCTCATGTATTACACGGGTCGAGTAAATGTAATTTTGTATAATGAAAATAAAAATATGGAGTTAATTACATAGTTAGTCCATGTGGTTTGCATAAAGTAACATACTTAATTAATAATAGTTTAAAATCACATTCTAGGGTATTAACTTTTCATTTTGTAACGTTTGGAGGTATTAACGTTATTTGTAGGTTTAAAATCACATTCTATTAGTACCTAAGTATGTTATTTTGTGCAAACCACAGGGACTAACTATGTTAATACCCTAGAAGTTAATACCTGCAAGCGTTACAAAATGAAAAGTTAATACCCTATAATGTGATTTTAAACTATTAGTACCTAAGTATGTTATTTTGTGCAAACCACATGGACTAACTATGTAATTAACTCTAAAAATATGTATAAAATATAAATAATATTACTTAATTTTATTTTAAGTTTTGTAAAATCTATTTGATACCAAACTAAACAAAACGTTCAAATAGATAGTTAAGATCAAATTAGATAACTAAGTTTGAATTTGAAGTAAATAGATATATATAAAAGTAATATTTAATTCAAATAAATAATATTATAAACTAGGTTAGAACTCCGTGTATTACACGGGTTGAATAAATATAATTTTATATACTAAGCAATAAATAGTTACATCTTTTAAAAACTCGTGTATTGCACGATTTGAATAAACACATGTCTTACACGAATAATGTAATCTTTTAAAACATTTAGTCATCAAGATGTGTTTTCTAAAAAAAGGTACTTTGAGGTACTATTTACTTATTGTAACATCTCACTTTTTATTAGGTTAGACAGTTGTGTATTACATGGTTTATAACATTTTACTTTGTTTTATTTATTTATTAATAGGTTAGAAACTTACGTATTACCTGATGTTGGATAATCAGCAGAAAAAAGAAAAGAAATATTTTAGTAAAAAATATTAAATATACAAGAGATAAGCTGGATATTATAATTTAATATTATTATTTCATTGGAGTGTAAAATGGAGTAATGGGATCCTTTATTAGAAATATGATTCTAAATATACCATGTATACAAAATATATATGTTCTACATGTATTGAATAAATCATTTTAACGAAACAGTTGATTAAAATAAATATTTTTATTTTAATATGTGATTATCAGTAACCCTTATCCTTATCATCAAAATATAAAAACAATTAAAACTACCAATTAAATAAAATATTTATCTTTATAAATATTTAAAACGCTAATATTTTTTTAGATTTTAATAATTAATATATGATTATAATAATTAATATATTATTATCAGTTATCTTTGTCTTTATCATTAAAATCTCTTCTACAAATTTTAAATTTAATATTATCAATAATTGATTTTCCATAATAAATATTTAGAAATAATAATTAAGACTGACTCATAGATCGTCATGTGTCCCTAACATGGTTTATTTTATTATATGTATAGATGAGAAGGAGATTACCAAATAATAATTATCCATGAGATATTAAACTAAATAATATTTAGTAGGAGAGTTATCTATAATAACTAGAAGAGATTAAACAAAAAAGTAGATTCAACTAAATAATAATTATCCATAAGATATTAAACTAAATAATATTTAGTGTGAGGATTATCTATAATAATTAAATGAGATTAAACTAAAATACTAATTATCTGTAAGACATGGTCTAATATAATGACAAGTGTCCCCAAACTGGTTTCTTTTATTATATAGTATAGATTAGTTAGTTTATACTTATATTAGTAATAATAATTATTTTATATATATTTAATTTATTAATAAAACTTATATAAACAATAGACTCGTTTAGGCTTGCGAGCCGGTTTGAGCTCGATAAGCGAAGCTTCAGCTTTGGCCCGTTCACTTAACAGTCTTGTTTTTAGGTTTGGACTCGTGTAGCTCGTGAGTAACTCGGCTTGTTTGCACATCTACCTTGTATTTATGTGTTGTATGCGTGAGTAGTTGAATTCTTTTGTAGGGCAATTCCAGACACGATTCGACACCAAACACGACAAATACAAGTTTTGAGGTAGTTAACACGACCTTTTTGTAAGATGGATCTAGTTTTGGTTAACCCGTTAACTTGTGTTAAGTTTTTTTTTTGTTTGGAACTTTGTTTTTAATATTCCTTTGACAAAATGTGTAACAGAACTTGAATATTATTATGTTACTTTAGTTATCTTCTTAGTTCCCAAAAAATATCCAACAAGAATTCCATTAAATTGTTACCATTTAGACTAGTTGTGAGGTGGTGCCCATACTAACGCCAAAGGTCATGTCATCGGCGTTAAAGGAGCACCAAGGGCCCCCTTAATGTTTGTTAACATAAAGGAGATGTCTATGATCCACCAATCACATACACACACATTCGTTTTTTAATATCTCTTTTATTTATTTTTTAGTTAAACAACACCATTGTTATTAAATAGTGGGGTAGTTAAATCCAACGTGATAAAACATTATATGTTTTTTAGTTAACCCAATACATATACTCCCAAGACACTTCAACCAACCTAGCATGAAAAACATGCAAGTATAAGGATTTGATCTATCTTTAGCGAACTTATTGGACATCAACTTTCTATATTGTCATAGTAAATCACTTAGTTTAACTACTAATTTTTTTATATATCTACAAACTTAAAATACATAAAATTTAAAACCAATGTTAAAAAATGTGTAATAAAAAAATTATATCCACACCATGATAGTTAAAACACATACAAATTGATATTTCTAATATTGGATCAACGTAAGGATACAAGCTAAATAATATAAAATAAATAAGGTAAGATGAGATTCTTTTTAATCAAAATCCGGTTCAACCCCTTAAAATCCTGGTCCGACCGGTCGGTTCCCGATCCGACCTCCCGATTCTCATCCATCCGGTCCAATAGCATGAACTGGATCGGCCAAGGTCCCGGCTACCGGCTGGTCCAAGTCTGAAGCACTGATCTAAAACGATTAAAAAACCAACCCAACCTTTTGAAAGTTGTTATCCTGTAAAAAAAATTCAAAACGCACGTATTATCATTTATCAAACACTTATCAATAAAACAAAAAACAAAATCTGACTGATGAATGAACATGAAAAATTAAATTAAAAGGTTAAACCCTTCAAGGAGTTCACGAGTCCAGCACGATCCTCCACACTAAGAGTAATGAAATAAAGCAACACAGATTAACAATACACTAAGTTAGAAGATGATGCTAGGAGTTAGGTAAAGAGAGTGCTAGTGGTTTTATGAGAAGATACATGTGGTGAGATCGGACATATCTAGCTTGTTGTTGGCCATGACGGATGAGAAACCCCAAACCCTATATGAGACGAGAAGCGAGGTTTAAGAGAGGAGGGTTTTGGTTTAAGTGAGACGGTTTTGGAATTTATAAGGAGTGTAAGGGTTGAGCTCGTTTAACTTATCAGATCTTAACTCGGTTTGAGTTCGGTTCGTTTATTATTTATTATTTATTAGTTAGTTTATATTTATATTAGTAATAATAATAATTATATATATATATATATATATATATATATATATATATTTAATTTATTAATAAAACTTATAAACAACAGACTCGTTTAGCCTTGTGAGCCGGTTTGAGCTCGATAAGCGAAGCTTCGGCTTAGTCCCGTTCACTTAACAATCTTGTTTTTAGGTTTGGGCTCGTGTAGCTAGCGAGTAACTCAGCTTGTTTGCACCTCTACCTTGTATTTATGTGTTGTATGCATGAGTAGTTGAATTCTTTTGTAGGGCAATTCCAGACACGATTCAAAACCAAACGCAACAAATACAAGTTTTGAGGTAGTTAACATTAGGGGTGCAAACGAGCCGAGCCGAGCCCGAGCTCTACCAGGCTCGAGCTCGAGCTCGTTTAACATATGAAAACTCGAGCTCGGCTCGATTCGAGCTTTATTTCTAAAGCTCGAGCTCGGCTCGGGCTCGACTCGTTTAGTATTTATTAATTAATTTTTATTAATTATAATTATTGTTATACATATAATTTAGTTCTTTTTTATATTTATATAAATGGTAAATATTATTATTTAAATACATGTTTAATATATTAATAAAAATATATAAAAAGAAAGCTCGTTAAGGCTCGCGAGTCGGCTCGATCTCGATAAGCGAAGCTCGGGCTCGTTTACTAAACGAACTTGTATTTAGGCTTGGGCTCGAGCTTGTTTAAGCTCGGCTCGTTCGAGCTTTTTTTCGAGCCGAGCTCGAGTAGCTCGGCTCGTATGCACCCCTAGTTAACACGACTTGTTTGTAAGATGGATCTAGTTTTGGGTAACCCGTTAACTTATGTTAAGTTTTAGTGTTTTAAAGAAGTTTGTTTGGAACTTTTTTTTAATTTTCGTTTGACAAAATGTGTAGCAGAACTTGAATATTATTATGTTACTTTAGTTATCTTCTTAGTTGCCTATAAATATCCAACAATGATTTCATTAAATTGTCACCATTTAGACTAGTTGTGGGATGGTGCCCATGTCACCTCACCCTATACCAACGCCAAAGGTTATGTCATCGGCGTTAAAGGGGCACCAAAGGGCTCCTTAATGTTTGTTAACATAAAGGAGAGGTCTATCATCCACCAATCACATACACACACATTCGTTTTTTAATTTCTCTTTTATTTATTTTTTAGTTAAACAACACTATTGTTATTAAATAGTGGGGTAGTTAAATAAATAAGGTAAAATTAGATTCTGTTTAAACAAAATCCGGTTCAACCCCCTAAAATCCAAGTCTAACCTCCCGCTTTTTCTGTCTGACTGGTCAGTTCCTGATCCAACCTCCCGATTCTCATCCATCCGGTCCAATCGCCTGAACCGGATCGGCCATGGTCCCGTCTCTCGGTCTGACCGGCTAGTCCGGGTCTGAAACACTGATCTAAAACGATTAAAAAACCTACCCAACCTTTTGAAAGGTATTATAGTCTGAGGCAGATTGTTGGTGCTTGTGGAGAAGGCTTCAGTTGGCTAGTAAAACAAGTCCATAAAATGGTATTTGATAATCAGTTATTTAGATCGTATAAACGTTTGGACTTTGGCTACAACAAAAGTCCGATACTTAAATTTGAGTTTGTATATATTGTGAGATGTTCAACTTAAAGGAACATGCGTGATGTGTGGAAAATTTCGTCTTTAGAGATAACATATCTAGCTTGTTGTTGGCCATGGCGGATAAGAGTGTATTAGAAATAGGGGTGCAAACGAGCCGAGCTCGAGCTCGACTCGTTTCGAACTTTATTTCTAAAGCTCGAGCTCGGCTCGAAGGTAATTTTTCAAGCTCGAGCTCGCCTCGTTTAGTATTTATTAATCAATTTATATTAATTATAATTATTGTTATACATATAATCTAATTATTTTTTTATATTTATATAAATGATAATTATTATCATATAAATATATGTTTAATATAATAATAAAAAATATATAAATAGAAAACTCATTTAGGCTCGCGAGCCGGCTCGAGCTCGATAAGCGAAGCTCGGGCTCGGGCTCGTTTACTAAACGAGCTTGTTTTTAGGCTCGGGCTCGAGCTCGTTTAAGCTCGGCTCGTTCGAGCTTTTTTTCGAGTCGAGCTCGAGTAGCTCGACTCGTTTGCACCCCTAATTAGGAACCCTAAACCCTAGATGAATGAGAAACGGGGTTCAAGAGAGGAGGGCATTGATTTAAGAGATGGCGGTTTTGGAACTTAAACCCTGTAAAGGGGTGTAAAGGCGTGAGTGAAATCTCAAGCTTATACTCGGCTCAATTCGAACTTTGTTTCTAAAGCTTATACTCGGCTTGATTCGAGCTTTGCTGCTAAAGCTTGAGCTTAGCTCGTATATAGTTTTTCAAGCTTAACGATGTGTTCCCGATTTTCATTTGACGAAGGAAATGAAAGGATTTGAAATATTGTAAAACAAACGTGTTCGAGAGTTTTTTAGTAAAAGAAGTGGAGAGAAATTGAAGGAAAATGTCTTTTTCCTTCATTGTAAATCCTTCCAAATCGGAAGGATTTGGAAAGAAAAGTTTTTTAATACATAAAAGGGTAAATTACTTTTTGAGTCCTTGTGTTTTAGGGGTTTTAACCACTTGAATCTAAAATCAAAATGTTTAACGCCCTTAGTCTCTATAGCCACTTTTCTTAACCATTTGAGTCCAAATTTCTAACATTATTAGAATTTTTTGGTTAAGTATTCTTAAATAACCAAAATACCCTTATAGTTAAAAAAATATTTATTCATCGACAACATATTTGATCTCTCTCTCTCTCAACCTCATGTCTCTCTCTCTCTCTCTCAACTAAACATTTCCACCACCCCTACACCTCCACCCTACCACCACCACCATCACCACCACCACCACCACCACTGCACTCTACCACCGCACCCGCCCTACATACAATTTGGAACCCCCTGCATACAAACGTCAAAAGCAATATATAAAGTTGAATCTTCGTCCAGTCTGTCCACTAGATCTCCACCGCCACCGACCCCCCTGCATAAAAACGTCAGATTTGCAACCTCATTTTAGATCTGTTCTTGGTTTATATTGTCTAAAAAACAGTTTGAAGAGTTCACACTATCAACTGATATGAGCACAAAAACAATTTCGAACTCTTAACTCAACAGCTGTTACAATACTATCAGCAGCTGTTACAAGTTCAGTTTCCGATATCATATCTGAATCTAATTTCAAAATCTCACAACTTGAAAACAACAAGATCCGAAAAAATAACTTTCAAATCAGATTGCGTCTTCTTAGTTAAATTATTCACTCAACAATCTAGTTTTTGAAATGATCCCGTGTCACACCCCAACCGATGGCGGAAACATCGGGGCATGGCACTGAGCGAAACAGATTGTCCAGAAGTTTCCATAACAACTATATTTACCAGATATTTAAAGCAACACGTCTCATACCATGTCATAAATGGTAATACAATTATTACAGAAAAGATCTAGTCAAATTGTTCTGTTCCGACAACTCAGATTTTCATTACAGACAATTGTTTATTGTTGACCTAGGTCTTTCCTAGCCTCGATTTCACACCAAAGAAAGCAAATAAGCATCCTAAGCACATGTCACATACGTTAAAGTAAAAGTCAATACACATAGTGTAAAGGTGAGCATACAAGTTTGATAATAGCATATAGAGTTCGAAAGTGTTACGCATAACCAGCACGTACACAGTGTAAAATGAGGCATGTTAGTTATCGACATGAACCTATCGATACCAATGACTGCGGGTTGACTGCCCAAGGCAGTTCGCGATACACACTCACCACTGTGAGCCATGTAGGTAATTATCCTTAACAACCCCTGAGTGAACAGGTGCTGAGTCCAAACTAATAGTATTATCGTTGCTAAGGCAGGTAGACAGCATTCCATGTGTAAACATAACAAACAAGCATTCATTAAGTCACGTATAACATGCGGTAACGGTTAGCGTTTAAAGTATTGCGTAGTGTGTTCGATGTGATTTAGTATAAGTAACGTATGTAACACCCAAAAGTGCGTAAAGCAAAAAGGGATCGAGTATACTCACAGCGGTTGATGGATTGAGGGGAGCGCTAGAGAGTAAGGTTAACCTGATCAGAACGATATCATGACGATAAGTGACGCGCAAAACGATGCAAAGTGCAAGTGGGTCGGTCAGCGGTTCGATCGGATGGTAGTCCAATCGGACAGCTGGTCGTACGAGTGACAGTCCGTTCGGACGGTCGTCTGGTCGGATGACCGTTCGAGTGGATTGTTACTTCCTTTGGGAAGGATGTGTTTGTGTATGATGGCTTGACTTTTGAAGTTTTCGTTGTAGCATTTTGAAAACATTGAAGTATCTCTACCTTTCAGGTCGGTCGATCGGACGGTCGTTCGATCGGACGACAACCCGATTGGTCGGGCACATCAATGAGAACAAGTTCACAGCAGGTTGTCACCCGATCAGACGGTCATTCGATCGGGTGGCATCCTTTGTGCATCGAACATGTTGAAAATTGTTTAAGTGTTGAAGTTTCGAAACATCACATATTCGGATGGTTGGTCGATCGAGTGGTAGCTCGATCAGACGGCAATCCGTTCGGTGTTCCCAAAACTCTTGAAGTTTGGTTTGAGGACTAATGGTGGAACCAAGGTACAAGTCGTTCGGCTGGCCAGTCGCTCGGGTGGCTGTCCGTTCGGGCAGCAGTCCGGTCGGACGGCACTCCATCTTGGTCGAACTGTTCGTCTTATACTTAGTTATTTTGATAGTTTGTCGTTTTATCAAGGCGTTTTGATAACGCGTTAAGCAACAGAAACTTTGTCAATACTTGGTACTCCTGATCGGGCAGGAATCACCCAAATCCGATTAGTTAACTGTTCGAGACAGTGTTACATGTTTAACCCGAAATCGGTAAACCTCGTGGATAGAATCCAGATCTTGGACCACACAACCACAAGAATGAGTAGTATGTCGGCACAAGCTCCGATTCTATCGGTTTTGGAGGCATTGAGTGTAAAAGAGTTGAAAGAAAGTTGGAAAACCATCTTTTAATCATTTTCATTGTGAATATGTTTAGATCTATGAAAGATCTTTGTTTGTTTATGTGGAAATCGGTTAGATCTAGGTTGTTCTTGGTGGATTGAGGCCAAAACATGAAGTTCTCAAGAACACATGATGACGTCATCCTAGAACACCTTGAATATTGATGATTTCACGGTTAAAAGTTAAGATTCAAAAGATAGAAAGGTGTAGGAGTGCATGTAGATTAAGGAAGTACAAGATTTAGGACGAGATCTTACCGAAATCGCGAGAAATCTGAAGAAAAGTGGGGAGAACGAGCTGGTCGGACGAGAGTTGCCAAAAGTAGTAAGTATGATGGTGACAAGGGGCATTTATAGGGTTACCCGAAATGGAAAGGAGCTGGTCGATCGGATGGCAGCCCGGTCGAACAGCTGTCCGATCGAGCGGCTGGTCGATCGGCTGGCCTCCTGACCGATCAGTTGCTTGGTTCGAGTGTTCGGCGCAACGAGTTTTGCTGTTTTGATTGCGATTGCGAGCGTTGCGATGAGATAGAATTTCCTAGTCAAATTACTTTTAACCCCAACTTCTATATCAACATACAAGCATCCTTATTTCATATCCGCTTAGCGTTTGCGATTCGATTGCGATTGAGTTTCTATTGCGTTTTCGATTGATTACCACACACAACATAAGTAAACATGCACAAGTAACACATAAGGCACACACACACACGTATAACAATAACCAAAATGCGTAATTCGAGTTGCGAGTGCGATAGTGATAAAGCGATTAAACAAGCGATAAATGTCGAATAAACCTCGATTATTAATAAGTACTCCACATAATACAACTAAAGCGAAAACAAAATAGGCTATCTACGAGTCAAAGAAGTTAAAACAGGAATTGAGCAAGGAGAGACAGATCGCAATTAGCAATCTTTTCTTTCTTTGACTTCAATCTTGACTTTGACTTTGACTTCCCAAACACGGGGTGTTACAGCCTCCCCTAGTTGAGGGAATTTCGTCCCGAAATTAGACCGAAGCCGTAACAAACAACTGCGGGTACTTCGCCTTCATGTCGCTTTCGAGTTCCTAAGTGAACTCTGCGCCTCGTTTGCCTTCCCATCAGACTTTCACAATAAGGAATGCGCGAGCGTCTGAGCTGCTTGGTTTGGCGATCCATGATTTCGAAAGGCTTGTCCACGAAGTGTAGCATTTAATTTACTTGGAGGTCATCGAGAGGTACAATTAAGTCATGCTCAGCCAGGAACTTTCGGAGGTTCGACACATGTAAAGTCGGGTGGACATTACTAAATTCCTCTGGTAGTTCGAGTCTGTAGGCGACTTTTCCGATCCTTTCCAGAATCTTAAAAGGTCCAACATATCGAGGCGCTAGTTTCCCTTTCTTGCTGAATCTGACCACGCCCTTCCAAGGTGACACCTTTAGGAGCACGTAGTCGCCAACGTCAAATTCAAGGGGCATGCGTCGTCTATCGGCGTAACTTTTCTGTCGACTTTGAGCTTTCAACAAGTTGTCTCGAATTTGGAGGACTTTGTTAGTCGTTTCTTGCAATAGCTCGGGACCGGTTAGTTGCGAGTGACCGATCCCGTGCCACACAATAGGTGATCGACATCTTCTTCCGTATAAAGCCTTGAATGGTGCCATTTGGATGCTGGAATGATAACTGTTTTTGTACGAGAATTCAACTAACGACAGGTATGCATCCCAATTACCACCGAAATCTACGACACACGAACGGAGCATGTCATCAAGAGTACGAATCGTTCTTTCAGTCTGACCGTCGGTTTGAGGGTGGAAAACGGTACTTAGATTAAGCGTTGTACCGAGAGCAGCTTGAAACATTTCCCACAGTCGCGAGGTAAACCGAGTGTCATGGTCAGATATGATGTCGCGAGGCGTCCCATGTCGACAAATGATCTCATCTGTGTAGATTCGGGCTAATCGTTCTACCTTGTAGTCTTCCCGTATTGGCAAAAAGTGAGCTGATTTGGTCAAACGGTCAACAACAACCCAGATGCTGTCGTGACATGATGGCGTGCGCGGGAGATTAGTTATGAAATCCATAGCTATGCTCTCCCACTTCCAAATGGGGATTGGGGGTTGTTCGATTAAGCCAGAGGGTCTTTGGTGTTCAGCCTTAACCTTCGAGCAAGTCAGGCACTTTCCAACGTAGAGGGCGATATCTCTTTTCATGCCCGGCCACCAGTACTTGTAGCGAAGGTCCTGGTACATTTTGTCGGCACCAGGATGAATAGAATATCGGGATTTGTGGGCTTCGTCCATCAAAATCTGTCGTAAATCGGTCCGTTTAGGTATCCAAATCCGGTCCAGATAATGGAATATCCTGTTCGGCTTATTCACAAGATGGGCTCCATCGTGATAGATTCTCTCCTTATCCAAAGTGCGCTCGTTAAAACAAGCATGCTGAGCTTCGCGGATGAGAGTTTCGAGATCGTATTGGGTTTGGGTTTTACGAATGCTGAGCAAATAACTCCGTCTGCTGAGAGCGTCGGCAACGACATTTGCTTTGCCTGGGTGATAACGAATCTCACAGTTATAATCCTTGAGAAGTTCTACCCATCGGCGTTGACTCATATTAAGTTCCTTCTGGTCAAAGATATGTTGTAGGCTCATATGATCGGTGAATATCGTACACTTTGTACCATACAGGTAGTGTCGCCAAATCTTTAACGCAAAAACAACCGCGCTTAGCTCGAGATCATGGGTTGTATAGTTCTTTTTGTGGATTTTGAGCTGACGAGATGCGTAGGCAATGACCTTGTCTCGTTGCATGAGAACGCATCCAAGACCAAGGTTCGAGGTATCACAGTAGACAATAAAGTCGTCGTTTCTGTTGGGCAATGTGAGAACAGGAGCATTGCAAAGCATGCGCTTGAGGGTTTGGAAAGCAGACTCTTATTCAGTTCCCCAAACAAAAGGCTTGTCTTTATGCATGAGAGCGGTAAGCGGCACAGCGATCTTTGAGAATCCTTCGATAAATCGTCGATAATAGCCCGCTAGTCTGAGAAAAGAACGGACTTTAGACGGGTTCTTAGGTGTAATCCAACTCTTAACGGCTTCAATCTTCACGGGATCGACGTGAATACCTTGACTATTTACAATGTGACCGAGGAATTGAACCTCCTCTAGCCAGAATTCACACTTGGAGAACTTAGCATAGAGTCGATTCCCTTGGAGTAGCTCGAGAACCAAACGTAGATGCTGCGCGTGTTCGGCTTTCGATTTGGAATAGATCAAGACATCGTCGATGAACACGATGACGAAACGGTCGAGATAAGGTTTACACACGCGATTCATCAGATCCATGAAAACCATGGGTGCGTTGGTTAAACCAAAAGGCATAACAACGAACTCGTAGTGGCCGTATCGAGTGTGAAAAGTGATTTTGGGTATATCCTCCTCTTGTATGCGTAACTGGTGATAGCCTGAACGTAGATCGATATTCGAGAAACATGTAGCACCTTGTAGCTGATCAAACAAATCATCAATGCGAGGCAGGGGATAGCGGTTCTTGATAGTCAACTTATTCAGTTCCCGATAGTCGATGCACATCCGGAACGACCCATCCTTCTTTTTGACGAAAAGGACTGGCGCGCCCCAAGCAGAGGTGATCGGGCAAATGAAGCCTTTCTCAAGTAATTCCTGGAGTTGATTCGAGAGTTCACGCATCTCGGATGGAGCGAGTCGGTAAGGAGCTTTGGCAACAGGGTTGGCTCCAGGAATGAGGTCGATACGAAAGTCGATATCACGACTTGGGGGTAAACCTGGGAGATTATTAGGAAACACATTGGGAAATTCTCGGACCACTGGAACATCGTTTACTCCCGGTCTTCCTTTCTTTTCCTTCTCCGCTACTACAATGTTAGCCAAGAAAGCTCTGTATTCCTTTCGGAGATACTTGCTAGCTTAGACACACGACATGAGCTTGAGACCTTTCGAAGCAGTTTCGCCATAAACACACAATGAATCACCATTCGCGAGCGGGAATCGAATCATCTTGTCGAAGCACACAACTTCAGCATGGCTTTCGCAAAGAAAGTCCATGCCTATTATGACATCAAAACTTCCGAATTGCATCGGAATAAGGTCGATTGGGATGATGTGATTGTTGAGCTCAAGGTTACAATCACGAAGAACAGAATTCATGGCGACAGTTCTTCCGGTGGCGATTTCAACATCGAACGTCGAGGGGAGATGGGAGCGTTTATGACTAAGAAACTTCTCGAATTCAAACGACACAAAGCAGTTATCGGATCCAGTATCAAACAAACACGATGCATAAATACCATTCACAAGTAACGTACCATTGACCACGTTGTTGTCAGCCTGGGCTTGGCGCACATTGATGTTGAATGTTCTGGCGCGTGCGGCTTGCTATGCTGCTACTGCTGATGTTGCTGAGGCTCTTGTTTCACAACCCTGTTCGGGCACATGTTCGCAAAGTGGTTGGGATCACCACATGCGAAGCAGACTTGGGCGTTGACCGCGGGTTCCTGAGCCGCTTGTTGGCCTTGCGGGGCTGGGAGCAGAGCTTGATGAGCAGTGGCTTGAGCTGGGGGCTTGACGGGGACCAGTACGGCAGTTAGCAGTGAAGTGGCCGTACATATTGCAGTGAGCGCAGAAACGGCAGGCGAGACCCCCCGGGTGATGGTAAGAACATGTTGAACAAGCTGGGTGGGGGCCTGTGTATGCACACTTTGCAGGCGGTGCATAGGTAACTGGTGCTGGTCGGTGATGGGGTTGCTACTAGGCCGGTACGTCTTGAAATGGAGCAGCAGTGGTAGTGACAGCACAGTTCTTGTTGCTGGAACTGCTGTTGTTGTTCTTCTTCTTGCGGCGTGAGGACTTTGACGGTTGAGCGGCGGTGATTTCAGCGGTTGGTGCGGCGGTGACTTGATGCAGGTTCTTCGGAGTTTTATCCCAAACACCAGCTTTTACTCACTTGTCGTTGATTTCAGCAGCAAGCAAGTAAGTTTCTTCGATTGTTGCTGGCTTTGCGGCATGAACAAAATCTGCAACACATTCGGGTAGAGCTCGGATGTACTTCTTGATTGTCATGTCGGGCGTCTTCACTTGATCGGGACATATGATGCTGAGCTGCTTAAAGCGAGCAGTCAGGGCAGCGTTGTCACCCTCTTTTTGCTTAATATGCCAGAACTCATCCTTCAGCTTTTGGCGCTCATGGGGAGGGCAGAACTCTTAGAGCATGATGTTCTTCAACTCGTCCCATGACAGACCATAGGCTGCATCATTTCCGCGCTTGTTCCTTTCAGCCGTCCACCAGTCTAGAGCGCGGGACTGGAAGACGCCGGTAATGTTCAATGTGCGGAGATTATCAGGACATCCGCTCTGTCGCAGGGTAACTTCAATTGAGTCAAACCATTGAAACAAAGCCGTAGGGCCTTCTTCTCCGGTGAACTCCTTCGGTCCACATGCCTTGAACTATTTGAAGCTGAAAGCAGCTTTGGGAGTCTCAGTTCTAGATTCCTCAGACGATTTGCTCATGTTTTCGTACAACTCGCTGACGACTTGGGGTACAACCTTTGCTATTTGCTTAGTAATCATGGCAGCAAGGCGTTTGTCTGCTTGCTTTTGGCGGGCGTCTCGGGTAGCGCGAGATCCAGATGACGACATCGTCTGCAACAGACATCGTCGCAGGACTCAACACAACATAATCGAATCTCACCTCACACGTCTAATACTACTAAAGCTCAGGAACACGTATAATCATGTAAGCATACAATCACAAATTCACATAAACACAGAAGCACGTAAGCATGTAAGCACGTAAGGCACAGATTCACAGAGAGCACATAAAACACGTAATCACAAGAGTCAGTCAAAATACAGAAACCTATCATTCAAAGCCGAAATAGTGATCGCGATTAACATATCGAGTAGTATAGTATAAGCGTATAAGGTAACATAAGGTCGTCCACAATTTAGCAATTTGTCAGCGTTTTGAGGTAGATAAGCAGTGCGGGCAGTGTGTGCCGATCAAAGTGATAGCAAAAATCGAATAAATCTCCAAAAATTTAAAGCATGTAAACAGGTAAATACACGCATGAACACATAAAATCGACAAGTATCAGAGTCAGCAGTTGCGGGTTCAGAATCGAAACACATAAAATCGAGGATAGACTGTCTGTGGCTGTTTATACATCGACTACCCAAAGTGGTTCAACTATTCACAAGAACCGTCTGAGCACACTTTTGACCTTCGGGGCTTGTGCTTCTGCCTCGAATATGGGCGAGTGACACGTATCCTTTTAGTCTCCGCGTGATCTTCAGTCGTTGGAGTCCGTCGAAACTTTGGTGAGAGTTTTGTAAAACAAAATAGGGTAGAATAAGTCATCAAGGTTCGGGTTTCACCCCTAACTTAACAACTTTGTTCCGGTTTTGATAACATAAAAGAGAATTATGCGTCAAAGTATGGATTTCACTCTTATTTCAGCGCAATCTCTTGGGTTTATAGATAATAATGTGGGTTGAACAAGCAGTTTAGTCGAGAGTTTGCGGTTTTCACACCTATTCTCGACTTAATCGCTCATTCATATTTGAAAATTTGAGTGTTGTGATAGTGTAGCGTAGGTGAGAATAGCGAGAAATAGCAAGTACGCTCACACATAATCCCTACTGGACATGCATGAGTTGGTCTGTTGGTTCCTAACTGTAACACCCCGAAAACGGGTTTGGTAATCAAACCCCATTAATACTAAAAGACGGGTAAAGTACCGTTAGTAGTAAAAATTTACCCGGTAAATATTAGGATCTAAATAAACAAACCTAATATTAAATAAAAGTTGAACAAATCCTTTGAGGAAAACAAAGTATATGAAAGGCCCGAGTTAACGGGACTTAGAATAAAACGGGTTATGACTTCCCGAACCCATTAAATTTAACTAGGAATAATTGACCTAGCTAGTAATATGTGACTAAGTTATAAATAGTGAATTATAGATTCAATTGATCAAAATAAAAACATGAGGGACTAATGTTGTCAAGTGGGAAACTAATATTCATTAAAAACAAATAATAACACACAACACACACACTGAGAGTGTGTGTGTGCGTGTAATCGCCCAGGAGCAAGAAGAAAAAAAGGTGTAACCCTAGTTCATCAAGATTCAACAAATTGAAAGGCAATTTAGAGCCAAATCGTATGGATTAACACAAATTCGTGATCACCAAGCTTAGGGGATCACAAGGTTTGTTAAATTTTTATGTTTAGTGAAGTTGAGATTCTTGATGAATTTATGATAAACGAAATTATTGCTTGCATGTTTGATGTAAGAGTGAAATAAGGATAAATTCATGTCTAGGAACAAACCCTAGTAAGGATTTGATGAATTAATGATGAAAAATTTTAAAATAGATTATTACCCATTTATGTGCTAAGTGGGTTTTTATGTCATTGTGATGAACACTTGGATTGGGGTGTTAAATTCATAAATAATGATGTTATGATATAAGTTCTAGATGTAGAAACATGATGAACACTAGAATCATGATTGTCAAACTAGTGTTATTTGAACTCTATGAAGTTAATCTTGACATTGAACCATGAATTGGATGATTACTTAGTAAAAGATGTTGAAATTGGCAAGATAGGTAGCCAAAAGTGTGATTATTAAATTTTATAAAAGAATGCTCACTAGGTGTGTTATATAATGCCTAAGAGAAAGCTAAGTGTTGAAATTTCGAATAAAATGCGCATTTGAATAATATGGCAAATTATGAGAAATGTGAAGTGATAAGGGTTCTAAACCTCATGTTGAATTAGACTTAATTGTGTAAATCATGTGGTTAAAACTAGTTAACTTTTGATAAGTTGAATTAATAAATAATGAGGTCGAACGGTAGTTTTGACATAGAAAATACGTAAGGTGGAATAGTTGTGATTATTAATGACTAATCTAACCACCTTTGAATGATGACGATAGTTTGACACTTAACGAGCAAGGTGGAGGCTTGGGAAGAAACGGGTCAAACAAATCAAGAAGGAAACGAAAAGCGTAGCTCGGATACGAGGTAAGTAAAACTTACACCCTTTTTTTGTAGGACACGTGTTTGTTTTATAAACTATGAATGCGAACGATTTAATATCCGAAATAAGGGTTCCGACACGATTGATACAAGTCGTAACGAGTATAAATGATAAAAACCATGGTTTATGGTAAATGGGGCAAATGAGTGAAATTGGAAATTTAAAACCATGCTTTTGTTCTAATTTATATAAATGTTTGGTCTTATAGTCCAAACGGTCGAATGGTGATGATAACACCATTTGACAATATCGACTAATGAGGTTGTCAAGTCGTATGTTATCAGGAGCAAATAGCAAATTGGATAATTGCGACGCCATAGAATATTGGTTAATTAACGCGAGGTATAAAACGGGTCTATATGTTGACTCGAGCCAGGTACGCATATATATAGATTTATAGTTAAAAATGCAATGTTGGTCAAATACCTTAGCAAAGAGACCTATGTCGTAAAAGGAGGAAATAAGTTGACGAAAATGCCCTTGATAGGTAAATCGGGCAAACGACCTTTAGAGGTCGTTTAGATACTAGTATTATCATTATGTAACTCTTAGACATATGTAAGAGTTGTAGGCATAAACCTTGGGGGTCAAATGCCTATGAACGGGTAAATCACGTAAAATGACTATCCTAAGGGTAAAACTCGGATTATATAGATTGCCACATTAAACCCATCACAAATATAGTTGTGATGGAAGATCATTTGATAAATAATGTGGAAATAAGAAGCTAGAAATAAATGAGTGTGAATTATGTGTAAAAGTGCTTAAATGCCCTTAACGGGTCAATTAAACATCTAAGTAAAAACGGGTTTAAGAATGTATATAAACCCGTGACTTTAATCTAATATGATAAGCAATATGGAAATGATGAGAATTTAGAATCAAACAACATGTTTGTTTGATAAAATCGCGAACGGGTCAAAATTTGGTAGAAAGGGTAATAAGCCGAAGACTTAAAAGTCTTAAATTTTGTTAATCCGGATGTTGGATTTTAACTCCATATGATGAAGGATCAAATTACAATCACGTAGGAAGAAACGGTAGGTCAAACGGACAAGCGGATTAAAAGTTATAAAGGTGTTCGTTTTAGAAAACGACAAACTTGGAAAAATCCTGCAGAGGCCACCGTAAGTTACGGTAGCTACCGTAACTTACGGTAGCCTTAAAAATCTTTACGCCACATACACACTGTTTTACGGTGGAAAAATTGACATTCAGGGGCTACCGTAAATTACCGTAATTTACGGTACACCCTGTAACAAAATGTATTTTATTCAGTTTCGCTTACCGGACTCGTTTAGACATGTTTTAAACTCCGTATGACTAAAGCATTTCATGTTTATGAAATGTAGGTACTTTTTGGATGCCGGAAGACGATCAAGCTCAACGAAGAACCGAACACAATAAGAATTCATGCTTCTGCACTTTGCCTCGTCTTAAATTTAAACGACGAATCCGACCACGTTATGTTGAATAACCTATGATTTGTAAAAGTTTTAATAAACCCGTATTTTTATAGTATGTGTAGTCTTAACTATACATCTAATTGTTGGTATTTACATGTAAAACCGTTAATTATTAACTAGGGTGTTACAAGTTGGTAATCAGAGCTCAAGGTTGTTGACAAATGTGTTCGGTTCGAGGCTTGCTCGCAAATCCGGTAAGTACATGTATATCAATGGTTTAGTATGATTAAAGTGTTGAGAACAACACATATTGTTATCGTGTAATACACGTTACACCAATAAAATCGATATAGAATTTATATAGTCAACGAAATTACACGCGTTGATGCGTATAGTAGAAAAGCCTCGTATTATAATACGGGCACCCATTAATGCCGAAATTACTAACTATTGTAAACGTTATAGATTGAAGGACACTCGCATATGAAGATAGCGAGAGTTTAACAAATCGTGGATTGAACGGTCCAAAGTACGACAAATAGAGCACGCTCACCAAGGACCTAAATCGCGCAACGATTGCGAATAAGTTAATGGCAAGGAGAGCCTGTTAGAGCAAGCATTATCAGGTGCACGTTTTAAATTATTGCATAAATAGTAATATGCAACAAATACGTAGAGATTGAAAGTTGCATATGTAGATTGAAAACTTGGAAAAAACCTAAATAGAAAACCTATCCGAGATATTGTTTTCAAGAAAAACAAATAGAGGCATTACTTACATGGGGTGTAATGTGAAAATTATAAAAAGGTCATGTATACGTAAGTCGCTTACTCTGGCCAAGTAAGTAGTAAACACGTGGTACCATGAACTTCTTATGATGGACACATTTATGTCCGATGTAGTAAGGGTGGGGTGAATGGGACTAACTTAAATGGTACCTAAATGAATCAAATAAGTAAGATGTTTGATAGTCAACGTAAACGTAAGTCGGATGACGGAAGCGTATTACGTAAGAATAACGAGCCCGAGAGAAGGGACAAGGATCAAGTAAAAAGAAAATACAGACCGAACAATAGGAATGCTAAGGCATAGGGATAAAAGTTTGACTGTCACAAGTGATGAAATTCACATGGACAAGTCAAACGAGTTAAATAAAGAATAAAGGACTTGATTGAATAAAAGCGATAGATCTCGCTAAGACAACCAAATAAATTAAAATAATGTCTAAAACCATATAAGAATGGTTACTTGAAAATGATTACGGTAAAGACACCCGATAAATGGGTAGGATTTGGAAAGAATGTAAAACCAAAAGATGGGAATGCGAAATAGAAAGTCAAAAGACTCGGAATATGAGTCATGACTAAAAGACAATGAGAATTTGCAAACAGAAATGTTAATAACTACGCTCAACTATTTTAAAGTTTAACGGGTCGAATAAAGAATGGAGTTTGACGTTCACAAGTGATGAAATTTCACACGAACAAGTCAAACGAGATAAATAAGGTATAAAAACTTGGTAGTGCAAGTAAGCGCAAACTGAATAATGGAAGCGCGAAACATTAATGAACCTACGTGATGGGTCATAAAGGAATATTTATAGAAAAAACGCAAACTAGCGAAACAAAAATGTTAAAAACACTAAGATAAAGAACCCGGGTAATGGGTCGTAAAGAAGTATAGGTAAGAACCGGGTAACGGTAAGTGAAGGATAAACCGACGTGTAAATGACGTTAGAAGTCATAAAGTCAGAAAGATAATTCGAAAGAGAACAAACGTAGCCTTAGACTACAGTCAAGATCAAATGAAATCCAAAAAGCAAAAGTAAATAGTTCTAGACATAAAAAGGGGTGCCTTGACACCATATATATATATATATATATATATACACATACAGTTGAATAAAGACTTGAATAAAAGATGATCTACGGGATTATCATAACCTACGTGATTAAACATAGTGTTAAGGTCTACAGGACCAAGAAGACCCTTGGGTCATAAATAGAAAGAAACAAACTGTTGGGTCTCACCTTAATAAGGTTAAAAAGGTGAAAATCTGTAGTAATAGCCTACGAGGCTAAGTGAAAGAACCTACGGGTCAATTGTATAAAACAAGGAAACTGATTGTAACTTCCCGCGTAAAACAATACCGGGAGATAAAGTTCGTATAAAAGCGATGGGTTTCGCTAAGTTAATTAAATGGGTTAAAAGCGAAAAGATTGTGAAAGGTCTAGTTGACAAAAGTGAAGAACTTCACTAAAACATTCAAACTGGCAAAAATGACAAAAGAATTCACAATTATTTAAATTGTGATACGTCACAAAAAGTGATATAGAATACAATCAAGTCGTAACGTGAGTTACGAGATATGAAAATCAGAAAATACGCATAAGGCCGGAAATGGCAATATGGTATACCCGAGTGTTGGGGTATGAAGTGACGGCGACTAATTAGTCTAGCCGGTAAAACTATTCAAAGTTAAGAAAATGTCATGACAAATACAAAGTGCTTGTTAATATAAAACAAGCGCGGGATAAACCTGTTAACAGACCGATGAGATTAAGTGGTCAAGTGACAACTCGATTGATAAAGATAAAGGATATAAGCTGAAAGTAACGGCCCGCGAGGCCCTACACATGAAAGACATACGCGTCAATATAAATGAAAACGTTAGATCGAAAAGAATGAATGAATGCCCTGAAAATGAAACTAAGTTCATTTAATCTAAATAAATGAGCCACGTAAATAAGGTTTCGGGGACGAAACCTCTTTAAGGGGGGTAGACTTGTAACACCCCGAAAACGGGTTTGGTAATCAAACCCCGTTAATACTAAAAGACGGGTAAAGTACCGTTAGTAGTAAAAATTTACCCGGTAAATATTAGGATCTAAATAAATAAACCTAATATTAAATAAAAGTTGAACAAATCCTTTGAGGAACACAAAGTATATGAAAGGCCCGAGTTAACGGGACTTAGAATAAAACGGGTTATGACTTCCCGAACCCATTAAATTTAACTAGGAATAATTGACCTAGCTAGTAATATGTGACTAAGTTATAAATAGTGAATTATAGATTCAATTGATCAAAATAAAAACATGAGGGACTAATGTTGTCAAGTGGGAAACTAATATTCATTAAAAACAAATAATAACACACAACACACACACACTGAGAGTGTGTGTGTGCGTGTAATCGCCCTAACCCTAGTTCATCAAGATTCAACAAATTGAAAGGCAATTTAGAGCCAAATCGTATGGATTAACACAAATTCTTGATCACCAAGCTTAGGGGATCACAAGGTATGTTAAATTTTTATGTTTAGTGAAGTTGAGATTCTTGATGAATTTATGATAAACGAAATTATTGCTTGCATGTTTGATGTAAGAGTGAAATAAGGATAAATCCATGTCTAGGAACAAACCCTAGTAAGGATTTGATGAATTAATGATGAAAAATTTTAAAATAGATTATTACCCATTTATGTGCTAAGTGGGTTTTTATGTCATTGTGATGAACACTTGGATTAGGGTGTTAAATTCATAAATAATGATGTTATGATATAAGTTCTAGATGTAGAAACATGATGAACACTAGAATCATGATTGTCAAACTAGTGTTATTTGAAATCTATGAAGTTAATCTTGACATTGAACCATGAATTGGATGATTACTTAGTAAAAGATGTTGAAATTGGCAAGATAGGTAGCCATAAGTGTGATTATTAAATTTTATAAAAGAATGCTCACTAGGTGTTTGATATAATGCCTAAGAGAAAGCTAAGTGTTGAAATTTCGAATAAAATGCGCATTTGAATAATATGGCAAATTATGTGAAATGTGAAGTGATAAGGGTTCTAAACCTCATGTTGAATTAGACTTAATTGTGTAAATCATGTGATCAAAAGTAGTTAACTTTTGATAAGTTGAATTAATAAATAATGAGGTCGAACGGTAGTTTCGACATAGAAAATACGTAAGGTGGAATAGTCGTGATTATTAATGACTAATCTAACCACCTTTGAATGATGACGATAGTTTGACACTTAACGAGCAAGGTGGAGGCTTGGGAAGAAACGGGTCAAACAAATCAAAAAGGAAAAGAAACGCGTAGCTCGGATACGAGGTAAGTAAAACTTACACCCTTTTTTGTAGGACACATGTTTGTTTTATAAACTATGAATGCGAACGATTTAATATCCGAAATAAGGGTTCCGACACGATTGATACAAGTCGTAACGAGTATAAATGATAAAAACCATGGTTTATGGTAAATGGGGCAAATGAGTGAAATTGGAAATTTAAAACCATGCTTTTGTTCTAATTTATATAAATGTTTGGTCTTATAGTCCAAACGGGTCGAATGGTGATGATAACACCATTTGACAATATCGACTAATGAGGTTGTCAAGTCGTATGTTATCAGGAGCAAATAGCAAATTGGATAATTGCGACGCCATAGAATATTGGTTAATTAACGCGAGGTATAAAACGGGTCTATATGTTGACTCGAGCCAGTTACGCATATATATAGATTTATAGTTAAAAATGCAATGTTGGTCAAATACCTTAGCAAAGAGACCTATGTCGTAAAAGGAGGAAATAAGTTGACGAAAATGCCCTTGATAGGTAAATCGGGCAAACGACCCTTAGAGGTCGTTTAGATACTAGTATTATCATTATGTAACTCTTAGACATATGTAAGAGTTGTAGGCATAAACCTTGGGGGTCAAATGCCTATGAACGGGTAAATCACGTAAAATGACTATCCTAAGGGTAAAACTCGGATTATATAGATCGCCACATTAAACCCATCACAAATATAGTTGTGATGGAAGATCATTTGATAAATAATGTGGAAATAAGAAGCTAGAAATAAATGAGTGTGAATTATGTGTAAAAGTGCTTAAATGCCCTTAACGGGTCAATTAAACATCTAAGTAAAAACGGGTTTAAGAATGTATATAAACCCGTGACTTGAATCTAATATGATAAGCAATATGGAAATGATGAGAATTTAGAATCAAACAACATGTTTGTTTGATAAAATCGCGAACGGGTCAAAATTTGGTAGAAAGGGTAATAATTCGAAGACTTAAAAGTCTTAAATTTTGTTAATCCGGATGTTGGATTTTAACTCCATATGATGAAGGATCAAATTACAATCACGTTGGAAGAAACGGTAGGTCAAACGGACAAGTGGATTAAAAGTTATGAAGGTTTTCGTTTTAGAAAACGGCAAACTTGGAAAAATCCTGCAGAGGTCACCGTAAGTTACGGTAGCTACCGTAACTTACGGTAGCCTTAAAATCTTTACGCCACATACACACTGTTTTACGGTGGAAAAATTGACATTCAGGGGCTACCGTAAATTACGGTAGCCACCGTAATTTACGGTAGACCCTGTAACAAAATGTATTTTATTCAGTTTCGCTTACCGGACTCGTTTAGACATGTTTTAAACTCCGTATGACTAAAGCATTTCATGTTTATGAAATGTAGGTACTTTTTGGATGCCGTAAGACGATCAAGCTCAACGAAGAACCGAACACAATAAAAATCCATGCTTCCGCACTTTGCCTCGTCTTAAATTTAAACGACGAATCCGATCACGTTATGTTGAATAACCTATGATTTGTAAAAGTTTTAATAAACCCATATTTTTATAGTATGTGTAGTCTTAACTATACATCTAATTGTTGGTATTTACATGTAAAACCGTTAATTATTAACTAGGGTGTTACATTAACTATAGACTAGGTATCTAAGACATCTACCCGGACTAGGTCGAGTCTTGCTTAATTCCCTATAGTTATGGCTCTGATACCAATCTGTCACACCCCAACCGATGGCGGAAACATCGGGGCGTGGCACTAAGCGAAACAGATTGTCCGGAAGTTTCCATAACAACTATATTTACCAGATATTTAAAGCAACACGTCCCATACCATGTCATAAATGATAGTACAATTATTACAGAAAAGATCTAGTCAAATTGTTCTGTTCCGACAACTCAGATTTTCATTACAGACAATTGTTTATTGTTGACCTAGGTCTTTCCTAGCCTCGATTTCACACCAAAGAAAGCAAATAAGCATCCTAAGCACCCGTCACATACTTTAAAGTAAAAGTCAATACACATAGTGTAAAGGTGAGCATACAAGTTTGATAATAGTATATAGAGGTCGAAAGCGTTACGAATAACCAGCACGTACACAGTGTAAAATGAGGCATGTTAGTTATCGACATGAACCTATCGATACCAATGACTACGGGTTGACTGCCCAAGGCAGTTCGCGATACACACTCACCACTGTGAGCCATGTAGGTAATTGTCCTTAACAACCCTTGAGTGAACAGGTGCTGAGTCCAAACTAATAGTACTATCGTTGCTAAGGCAGGTAGACATCATTCCATGTGTAAACATAACAAACAAGCATTCATTAAGTCACGTATAACATGCGGTAACGGTTAGCGTTTAAAGTATTGCGTAGTGTGTTCGATGTGATTTAGTATAAGTAACGTATGTAACACCCAAAAGTGCGTAAAGCAAAAGGGGATCGAGTATACTCACAGCGGTTGATGGATTGAGGGGAGCGCTAGAGAGTAAGGTTAACCTGATCAGAACGATATCATAACGATAAGTAACGCGCAAAACGATGCAAAGTCCAAGTGGGTTGGTCAGTGGTTCGATCGGATGGTAGTCCGATCGGACAGCTGGTCGTACGAGTGACAGTCCATTCGGACGATCGTCCGGTCGGATGACCGTTCGAGTGGATTGTTACTTCCTTTGGGAAGGATGTGTTTGTGTATGATGGCTTGACTTTTGAAGTTTTCGTTGTAGCATTTTGAAAACATTGAAGTATCTCTACCTTTCAGGTCGGTCGATCGGACGGCAACCCGATTGGTCGGGCACTTCAGTGAGAACAAGTTCACAGCAGGTTGTCACTCGATCGGATGGTCGTTCGATCGGGTGGCATCCTTTGTACATCGAACATGTTGAAAATTGTTTAAGTGTTGAAGTTTCAAAACATCACATATTCGGATGGTCGGTCGATCGAGTGGTAGCTCGATCGGACGGCAATCCATTCGGTGTTCCCAAAACTCTTGAAGTTTGGTTTAAGGACTAATGGTGGAACCAAGGTACAAGTCGTTCGGCTGGCCAGTCGCTCGGGCGGCTGTCCGTTCGGGCAGCAGTCCGATCGGACGGCACTCCGTCCTGGTCGAACTGTTCGTCTTATACTTAGTTATTTTGATAGTTTGTCGTTTTATCGAGGCGTTTTGATAACGCGTTAAGCAACATAAACTTTGTCAATACTTGGTACTCCTGATCTGACAGGAATCACCCAAATCCGATTAGTTAACTGTTCGAGACGGTGTTCCATGTTTAACCCAAATTCGGTAAACCTCGTGGATAGAATCCATATCTTGGACCACACAACCACAAGAATGAGTAGTATGCCGGCACAAGCTCCGATTCTATCAGTTTTGGAGGCATTGAGTGTAAAAGAGTTGAAAGAAAGTTGGAAAACCATCTTTCAATCCTTTTCATTGTGAATATGTTTAGATCTATGAAAGATCTTTGTTTGTTTATGTGGAAATCGGTTAGATCTAGGTTGTTCTTGGTGGATTGAGGCCAAAACATGAAGTTCTCAAGAACACATGATGACGTCATCCTAGAACACCTCGAATCTTGATGATTTCACGGTTAAAAATTAAGACTCAAAAGATAGAAAGGTGTAGGAGTACGTGTAGATTAAGGAAGTACAAGATTTAGGACGAGATCTTACCGGAATCGCGAGAAATCTGAAGAAAAGTGGGGAGAACGAGCTGGTCGGATGAGAGTTGCCAAAAGTAGTAAGTATGATGGTGACAAGGGGTATTTATAGGGTTACCCGAAATGGAAAGGAGCTGGTCGATCGGATGGCAGCCCGGTCGAACAGTTGTCCGATCGAGCGGCGGGTCGATCGGATGGCTGGTCGATCGGCTGGCCTCCTGACCGATCAGTTGCTTGGTTCGAGTGTTCGGCGTGACGAGTTTTGCTGTTTCAATTGCGATTGCGAGCGTTGCGATAGAATTTCATAGTCAAATTACTTTTAATCCCAACTACTATATCTAAAAATCCAAAATGCCGCTTAGTGAAGACAAAATCCTTGAATCATGTAGGTAAAAATCAATGTCGCTTGACGATGGGCCAGTGGGGAAGCCCACTTCACCCGCTTTAGACCATATTTCTGGAAGCCCAATTACGCGTAGGCCCACAAAATAGAATTGCCTTGTCCACTAAGGTTTCTCTTCCTTTTATAAACGGGCAGGAAACAGCTAAGCAGGAAGAGCAGAGCTCATTAAATGCCCGATAAGAAAAGGATCTCGTCTGAATTACTGTACTTCTCCGGTTGGTCATTAATTAAGGGGAACATCTCACCGTTGGGGGTCAGACACGTGTCTGCACCCCCCGAGAACCTTCAAAAACCGTTGGATCACGTGTGGAAAATCCCTAATGAGATAGGAGCTGGCTGTTATATAAGAGAAGGCATCATGGAGCTAAGGCAGGTATCATCTCCGGCTTTCCCTCATTTACTCACCTCTCATTAACTCCCGACCAACATTCCCCTATATTTAATACACATACACACTAATTAGATTCATACCAAAGAGGAAATCTTCCGGTGATTATATTCATCGGAGGAAGCTCCTCTCATTTTCCGGCAAGTTTACTTACTCTCACGCCGGAGCTTGGTCACGGATCCCCCTCCCGGGGTCCTCCGTGGCGAGGCTAACGGTTTGTTCTTTTGTAGTAACGAAGATAGAGGCTCTTGACTTCAACGAAGATCCATCAAACGTCATTCGTAAGTTGGGTATTCGACATTGGCGCCATCCGTGGGACCTTGGCCTGCCCGGTGTTCCCACATCAAAACTCGACGTCTAAAGAGCAGCCTATTCCATCAAGAACGACATGACAACCCCACCTAACTCACGTATCACCCAAATGGCACAAAATGATTTGGATAGGGTCACTATAGAGGACATTACCCATGAAGAAGGTAACGAGAACCAGGTGGAAAACCCTGAAAGAACGGAGCATATCACCCCAGATTTTGTGGCCATGCGTAGGGCTAGAAGAGGCAGGAAAAACTTGACAGCCTCAGGGCTAGACTTTCTTTTGACACACCTTCCAACCAAGAGGGAACAAGCATTCAAAATAAGAACAACAGTGACCCACTGGAGACATTTATGACTGCCCTCAGGCAAATGTCCTCAGAAGAAAGGGAGGACCTTATCACATGACATAAGTCAAAGGATAAAGGAAAGGAAAAGGGCGACCTTGGTGATAATGGCCTAGATCAGCCCTATCTACCACGAGACTTAGCCGAGGTCTCAAAGTTCACGCGAAGAATTGCAGAAGCACCCATGCCCCCCAAGACAAAGTTACCCCCAGCTTTGACCGTTATGACGGAACAAGAGACCCTGAGGATCATCTGCATGCCTTCCGGGGAGCGGGACAACTGGGGCGATGGCCCATGCCTGTATGGTGTCACATGTTTGTACAAACTCTGACGGAGGGAGCCCGGCTTTGGTTTGACAACCTCCCTCCAGGGGGAATAGATAGTTACTAAGAGTTAAACGAGAAGTTCCTTAGGAACTTTGGTCAACAGAGAAAAGTGGTCAAGAATCCAAATGAGATCCTCCATATAAGACAGAGGGACAATGAGCGAATAGACCAGTATATGGAGAGATTCGTCAAGGAAAGCATGAACATCAAAGACATCCCGGAGGTCATGAAGATCAGTAGCTTCATAAACGGGCTGAAGCATGCACAGCTGTGCGAAAAACTGGGGGAGGAGTTTCCCCACTCGTTTGACAACCTCATGGACAGGGTCAGGGCCTTTGTCAGAGGGAAAGACACGGTCAGCAAAGCTAAGGAGACGGATGTCACACCTCGGAGGGTCACCCCAGCCACAAAGCCCCCTGACAAAGGTACACCCTACTCTCGAAAACCTGCTTTTGATAGAATGATGCGTGACAGAATGAGACCCTCGTACTCCCCGTACAGACCCCGAGGGAGGGGTCCCTCTTTGTACTCTGATAATTTCACCCCCCTCACTAAGACACCAAGTGAGATACTGGCCACTGAAAGGGTAAAGAACTCCTTCCCAAGGTCGCCGCCCATAAAGCCCGTCCCGAAGGCACAACCAAATGAATACTGCGATTTTCACAAAGGCTTTGGCCACAAAACCGATGACTGCATGTACCTAAAAAGGGAAATAGAAGCCGCGGTGAAAACGGAAAGGCTAGCCCATCTGGTTAAAGAAATCAAAGAGGGAGGGACCGTAAGGGAAGAGATGTAAGGGAGCCTGGGAGGGCAGATGTTGATATGGTTAGAAGGAGGAATGAATTTGATACCACCCGGAGTGTAAAAGCCAAGATCCTGGGCTCCCCGAACTGCATGAAAGCTCCCATCCTTATGCTATACCTGGAAGAAAGTGAAGTGCAACGACTTCCCCTAAACATCTCGGCCATAATAGCTGGCCATAAGGTGTCCCGAATACATGTGGACGGGGGGTCTGGTGTCGAGGTAATATACGAGCATTGTTTCCTTAGATTCGACAGAGATGTAAGAGATCGATTGGAAGAAGATTCTATCCCCTTGGTAGGATTCAACAACAGCATATCACACCCCTTGGGAAAGATCAGGCTCCCATTCACAGTCGGGGTAGGAGATCGGGTCCGAACGATAGATCTGACCTTCACAGTGGTCCGGGCACCCTCGAAGTACAATGCAATTTTGGGAAGACCTGGAATTGGAGACTTGCAGGCACAGGCATCCACCCCCCACGGAGCTTTAGTATTTCAGACACCGAGGGGTCTAGCATGGGTTAAATCTGCTTATGAGGTAGTCTCCTCCGTATCCAAAGAGGAGACACCTGAGAAATCCCGGAAAAAGGGAATAGAAGAGTGGGTCCTTAGCGACAGGTTCCCAGAACAAATGGTCAAAGTGGGAAGCCACCAAAGTGACAAGTGCAAGAGTGCCCTGAAGGAGTTACTTCTCCACAACATAGACGTGTTTGCATTTCAACATGGGGACATGACAGGAGTCCCCAGAAGCCTGACCGAGCACCGGCTAAACACTTACACATGGGCAAAACCGGTGAAACAGAAAAAGCGAAGCATGGGACCCAACAAAAGACGGGCTGCTTGCGAGGAAACCAGAAAACTACTCAGGGCAGGGATAGTTAGGGAGGTGAAGTATCCGTCCTGGATCGCCAATCCGGTTATGGTTCAAAAGAAAGACGGGGGATGGAGAATGTGCATTGACTTTCAAGATCTGAACAAAGCATGCCCTAAGGACTGTTATCCCCTTCCGGAGATAGACGTTCAGGTAGACTCTTTGTCTCAGTACCCCCTGAAGTGCTTCCTGGACGCCTACAAGGGGTACCACCAAATCCAGATGTCAATGGAAGATGAAGAAAAGACTGCCTTCATCACGGACGAAGGGACATTCTGCTACACCAAGATGCCCTTCGGTCTTAAAAATGCTGGAGCCACATATCAGAGGTTCATGAACGCTTTGTTCAGGGAACAACGGGGAAGGAACCTAGAAGTGTACGTCGACGACATTGTTATCAAAAGCCTGACGGAGATGGCCATGATAGACTATATAGCCGAGACTCTCAACACTATGCAGGATGTGAACATGAAGTTAAACCCTGGGAAGTGCTGTTTTGGAGTAGAGGAGGGGAATTTCCTGGGAGTAGTGGTCACCAAGGGAGGGATCAAAGCAAATACGGAGAAAAACCAAGCGGTGGCTGAGATGCGATCCCCCAGGTCCCTGAAGGACATTCAGCAACTAAACGGAAGACTAATAGCGTTGAACCGTTTCTTATCAAAGGTAGCCGACAGGACCCTTCCCTTTATGAAAGTATTGAAAGACTGCCTCCAGAAAAACAAGTTTAAATGGACCACAGAGGCTGAGGCTGCCTTCCAAGAAATAAAAGCCTACATCTGCAAGCTCCCGACGTTAGCCACCCCAGTACCCGGGGACCCGTTGCTCCTGTATCTATCTGCCTCGAAAACGACCATAAGTGCGGTCATGATGGTAGAACGGGAAGGGAAACAGATCCCCATATATTTCATCAGCAGAACGCTTAAGGGGCCCGAGGAACGATACATGCCTCTGGAGAAACTCGCATTAGCTCTTGTCTTCGCATCCCGAAGACTCAGGAGGTATTTCCAAGGGTACAAGATTACCTTAATGACTGATCAACCCCTTCAGAAGGTACTCAGGAGGCCGGAACTGTCAGGACGGTTAGCTAAAGGGGCTGTGGAGTTAGGGGAACACTCTCTGGAGTTTAAGCCCAGGGCGGCCATAAAGGGACAGATACTGGCCGATTTCTTAGCAGAAGTCCTTAAGGACGAAGAGAAGGAACTGTTAAAATGGGAAGCCTTAGAGAAAGAAGAAAGAGAGAAGGAAGACGAGGCGGTGTGGAAGTTACTCACCGACGGAGCATCTAGTGAAGAAGGGAGTGGGGCAGGAATCACACTGATAAGCCCCGAGGGGGTCGAACTAACGTATGCCATAAGGTTGGACTTCGAGAACACCAACAATACTGCAGAGTATGAGGCCTTCCTAGCGGGAATGAGGCTGGCAAAAAAAATGAAAGCAAGACACGTAGAGGCTAGCACTGATTCACAACTGGTAGTGAAACAGTACCAAGGGGAATATGAAGCCAAAGATGGCACCATGGCCCAATACGTGGCAAAAGTAAAAGAGACGGCTAAGGCATTCAAAACTTTCAAACTGGAGTACATCCCCCGTGGAAGAAACAGAAAATCTGATGCCCTCAGTAAGCTGGCCTCGGTGGCATTCGACCACCTCGCGAAGGAAGTCAAGGTGGAGGTCCTGACATCTCCTTCCCTTAACATAGAGGAGGTTGTTACAATTGAGGGTACTCAGGAAACGTGGATGACACCAATTATTAAGTTCCTCCGGGACGGAATTCTACCCGATGGAGAATGGGCAGCCAGAAAGATAAGGGTCAAAGCCCTGCAATATGAACTGATCGAAGGAGAGCTATATCGAAGATCATACCTGGGCCCGTCCCTGAAGTGTGTTGACATGGAAGAAGCTGAATATGTGGTTAAGGAGATGCACGAAGGGATTTTCGGAATGCACTCGGGACCTAGGACAATAGTGACAAAAGCAATGAACGCGGGGTTTTACTGGCCACGAATGTACGAAACGGCATCCGAGGAAATCAAAAAATGTGATAACTGCCAAGTACATGCACCAATGACCCACAGACACAAGCACCCCATGGTACCGGTGTCAACATCCTGGCCATTCCAAAAATGGGCCATCGACATAATTGGGCCCTTCCCGGAGGGCCCGGGAGGAATCAAATACGTGGTGGTGGCCATTGATTATTTCACCAAATGGATCGAAGCGAAGCCCCTGGCAAAAATTACCGGAGAGCAGATGAGAAGGTTCGTGTTGGATAACATCATATGTAGGTATGGGGTCCCAAAAGAACTGGTGAGCGATAACGGGGTCCAGTTTGCCGGAAAGCCTTTCAAACCATCGTGCGAGCAGATGCGGATTCAACAAGTGTTTACCTCCATCACCCATGCCCAGAGCAACGGATTGGTGGAGAGAGCTAACCAAAGCGTCATCAAGGGAATGAAAGGAAGGCTTGGAAGAAAACAAAAAGGCTGGCTGGAAGAACTTCCATTCGTGCTATGGGCATACAGAACCACTCCCAAAAGTTGCAACGGGGAGACCCCGTTCAGCCTTACCTACGGGACGGAAGCTGTCATCCCCGCCGAGATAGGATCCCCGACTGCCCGGATGAAGCTTCGAGATGAAGAAAATGAACAGGACCTCAGAATGAACTTGAACCTGCTGGAAGAAAGAAGGGAGATAGCGGCAGTCAGGGAGGCCAAATACAAAAAGCTACTGGAGAGTTATTATAACACCAGGATGAAGAAACTCAACCTCGTCCCGGGGGATCTAGTCCTTAGAGCCAATGAAGCCAGCTTGCGAGAAAACACTGGAAAGTTAGGCCCCAACTGGGAGGGGCCCTACCGAGTCATATGGGCAAATGGCAAGGGAACTTGCAAGTTGGAAACGCTTGAAGGCAAGGAGGTCCCCAGGACCTGGAATCTCATGCAGCTTAGGAAGTATTACATGTAAGGGGTTCACCCCCAAAGAGAACGGCCAAGAGCCACTTTTGTAACAACTAACTGTTAGTCTGGGGCTCCCCCAAAGACAGACCTTTTGTAACAATCTTTAACGGGAAGTGTAAACCCCCTAAAAATTAAATGAAGAACGAACAGAACACGTCCCCTTTTGAAAAAAACAATGGACATCATACCTAGGCAGACGTGCCCAGGAACACCATTAAATCTAAACTAGAACAAACGAGCACACGTGTACAAGGCATCCAAAACATGCCAAAAGCCCGGCCGTGGGGCTGATAAGGGTCTAGCTAACCCAAAACGGACAGAACAAGTCAAAAACATAATGCCACGTTATAAGTTTGTCCATCGATTGGCCTCGAACAGACAATCATAGTTTAACAAACAAATAAAAAACACAACACACTCTTGCATACAAAACCACGAGAGGGAATCTGCTTTATTAATACAAAGTACATATACAAAGAAAGGCCCCAATGACTCTGGCAAGAGTAAACAACATGCAAATACAGCAAGATGAAATAAAGACACGACTCCTCGCCAAACGGTCCATAAATCTCCAGGGAAGCACCAGACTGACCTTCGGTAAAAACCCCTGTAAGACAAACAACCACAGCAAGAAATAGGCAACAAAGCAAATAAGCAATATACAATCATAACCAACGTGATTAGAAGTTGAGGCGGTCCCCGACATAAAGGACCCCTCCCAAACAATCAAGCAAAACACAAAAGTATCCTAGGGTAAGTAAAAGTTATTACAACCATATCGAAATGTGTTAAGTGTTTGAAATTCATTGGGGATCACCCCCGGAAAGAGATGGTGGGGACGAAGGACCGGCAGAGGAGAACAGGGCTTTCAGTTCATCAATAGAGATCAGGGGATGCTCCAAGATTTTCCCAAGGATGGCCGGGGTTTTACGCCCAAACCCATCATTCAACTTGGACAACCTCTTCTTTACCTTGGAATTATAAAGAGGAGTCTCCTTTCTGTCCAAGCCTTGAGCGGAGTACTTATAGCCATCCTTCAATCCTGACTGGTACCTAACATCCCTCTAGGCCCTGTACACCTCCTCCAAACCGCTCTTGAAATCCTCTGACTGAGCAACAGCAGCAAGGAAGGCTCCAAAACCCTCAGTAATTAGCCAATGCTTTTCCCCCGCCAATCGTTGGTTGTCATCGGAAATTATCCCGTATTCTGCATACATGGCATTGAATTGCTCCTGGGAAACGGAGCCAACTTCCTTCAAATGCTTCAGCTCAGCAGCAAGCTCCTCCTTCTCTTCAACCAGCGCTGCCATCTCCCGCTCCCAAGCCCGTTCTTTCCTCTCAAGCATAGCTCCAGCTCCCTGGATAAAATATCAATAAGTATAAAAAGGGGGGGGGGAGACTATGTACTTTCCCCTCCTGCAACTTCCTCTCAGCATCAACCACTTGGCACCTAAGCCCAGCAACAACAGACTGGGAAGCCTTAAGCCCTTCATTTGCCCTCCTCAGATCGTCGATTCTCTGCAACATCCCAGCGCCCCTAAAAAAGCTTTCGCACAGGGACATGCTATACTGATCCTCGAAGAGGTCGTCCCTCAGAGCAGAGTTTACAAATTTGTGTGAGGGAGGAACAGCATGGTTCAAAAAGTCCCTAGCGGCTTCGGGAGTCCCTATCACTGAGGAGCTAGTCACCTTCCATTTAGGAATATAAGCAGAAGGGATGGCATCGGCAAACAGAGGGGCAAGAGGAGACCGATGAGCAGGACCTTCGAGGAGAGTAGGTCTGCTAGTCCCAGTAGCATGGGAGGGAGAAAGCTCGAAAGCTGAGGAAAAACGAGCTATCCCCACCTCAGAAGTCTTATCCCGGACACGGGAAAAAGAGGGACCAGTAAGAACCTCTATGGGCTCCCGGGAACTCCCCTGAGAAGTAAGAAAAAGAACATCAGAGGCAAGGAAAAAGACAGAAAAAATGAGATCAAGGGAAGATAAAGCTCACCAGCAAAGGAGCACTCACTAAGCTCGAAGACCTCAGGTGTTTAGACAGGGAACCTTTGACCCCAGCAGGGGGGAGATTAGAAGCAGCTTTCGATGAAGGAGGAGGTTTTTGACCACTGGCACTCCGAAGTCTTTGACGGATGTTACGGGGAGCAGGGGCTGGCTGAGGACTGACAGATCTTCTCTTATGAACTAGCTGGATTTCCACATCTTCGTCATCGCTTTGGCCAGAGGGATGAACAGGAGGAAGGTCAGGAGAACTTTCATCCTCATCAGAGGGATTCTCCTCGTCACCACCCACGACAATGGAGCCCCCGGCCTGGGTGGATCCCCCAGTAACCTGCACCTTCGCATTCAGCCTAGGGTCAATCTCGTTGTCAACCACATACTTAACATCTTTGGAATCACCCTGAAGTAGCCTCCACAAAGTTATCTCTACACAGAAAAGAGACACTAAAGATGACTACACGATCTTTAAGACACTAACCATAAGTAACAGATCAAGAACAAAGAAGTACCCTTTTTGCCGAAAAAAGCCCTCGGACGAACCGGATAGGAAGGGCTCAACCCTCCCATGGCAAGCATCCCTTCAGAAAAAGTGAATGCCCTCGTTGGATTCTCGCACATCCGTTTCCACTGGGCTGCAGAAAGAGTAGGAACAGCGTCTTCGATTGCGGCATCAAGATCCTTCGGCAGAGGGGACTCCGACAACATAGCGGCAGAAACAAAGATGAATCTGCTCTTCCAGTCCTTTGGATAAGTGGAGGTAGGCATGAAACTGTAACAGGGCTTCGAGACGTTGTTCTGTCATTTTGCAAAGGTAAACCAATCTCCGTCCGAAATAAGCCTGTAGAACATGCAAAACAAAGGAATAGAGGGCTCTCCCGAGATGGCTGCACAGGATAACTCAAAATGGACCACCCTCATAAGCCCTAAAGGGTGAATCTGAGAAAAATGGACACCAAAGTGATGAAGCAAAGAGACTTTGAAAGTGGAAAGAGGGTACCGAACCCCACAGGAGGAGAAAGCCAGTGTATAAATGGGTATCCTGTCCGGTGTGCACTCCGCCGGCTCGTTAGGGCCAGGCAAAGAGGGAGAAAATTGTTCAGGGATGTTGTACGCTTCAACGAAGGATTTCAAATCCTTTGCCGTCAGTATGGATCTTATCGATGAACGGCCGCTACGACTCATGATCGGAAAAGAAGCTATGATTCAGGGAAATGGTTACAAAGAGAAAAAGGAGTTGAAGTGTTTGAGTGAGAAATCGAAAAGGATAACAGGGTATTTAAATAGGTGCCACTGACATGCAAATAACCGTCATGTCAATAGTCCCTTCAAAATTCAAAAAAGGGGGCACGTGTTACTAGGGGATTAACTCCCGCTATAGGTATCCGGCGATGTGATGATTGGTGGGGACGGTAGACCATATCTGACTTGGGGTGGGCCCACAGGAAGAAAACCACCCCTTTTAAGCGGTTGTGACTCAGCCCCGGATCATGAGCCTCGGGTCTCAGAACCAGGGACTAAAGATGACTTGACGACGGGCCAATGGGGAAGCCCACTTCACCCGCTTTAGACCATTTTTCTGGAAGCCCAATTACGCGTAGGCCCACAAAATAGAATTGCCTTGTCCACTAAGGTTTCTCTTCCTTTTATAAACGGGCGGGAAACAGCTAAGCAGGAAGAGCAGAGCTCATTAAATGCCCGATAAGAAAAGGATCTCGTCTGAATTACTGTACTTCTCCGGTTGGTCATTAATTAAGGGGAACATCTCACCATTGGGGGTCAGACACGTGTCTGCACCCCCCGAGAACCTTCAAAAACCGTTGGATCACGTGTGGAAAATCCCTAATGAGATAGGAGCTGGCTGTTATATAAGAGAAAGCATCATGGAGCTAAGGCAGGTATCATCTCCGGCTTTCCCTCATTTACTCACCTCTCATTAACTCCCGACCAACATTCCCCTATATTTAATACACATACACACTAATTAGATTCACACCAAAGAGGAAATCTTCCGGTGATTATATTCATCGGAGGAAGCTCCTCTCATTTTCCGGCAAGTTTACTTACTCTCACGCCGGAGCTTGGTCACGGACCCCCCTCCCGGGGTCCTCCGTGGCGAGGCTAACGGTTTGTTCTTTTGTAGTAACGAAGATAGAGGCTCTTGACGTCAACGAAGATCCATCAAACGTCATTCGTAAGTTGTAACGACTACAAAAAAGTAAAAAAAAAATGATACCCTGCAAAAAAAATGTTGTGCATCTTTGTTCCATCATAGGGTTCTAATCCTTGGTCTATGTTCAAGTTTGCAACAATACAACTAAAGTGATCAACTTTACGAGAACGAATGTCTTTCTCACATAATTATATTTTAGTATCTATTTTGTAACGGTTTATATTTCTTAAACTCCATTTTGTTTTCAATTATTACTCATTCGACACCATTAATTGGTCTATTTTTTTTACATACACCTAATTAAAATCAGCTTTACGACATTAAGAACTTTCAGTATGAATCTTGATTATTGATTAATACAACTAAGCACTAGTGATCATATTATTAAAAACTATAGGGTATCTAACACCGAATACAAGGCAAGTGAGTACACTATGTATGACATACAAATGTTGTATAATGTATCCATTGTTAAATCATGTTCTCATATGACGTGTTTTTAACTTAACTATAAAAATATCACCGTGCAAAAGAAAATAATCAATCTTGGCAATGGCGTGTTTCTTTGGTTTTTAAGGTGGTGTTTGTTTTTTTGGCCAAAAGCTTATGTCTGCGTCGTGCAGACGCGCGCAGACATAAGAGTCCAGCAGCTTGTTTGTTTTCTTGAAGATCTGCAGAGCTTTTACCTCTGTCTCACCTCTTCTCCAAGCAGATCCTTCCCTATGTCTTCAAACCTCTGCCAACCTCTTCTCCCTCTTCAAAACATCCATCTGCTTCAAAACCCTAGCTCCACCTCCACCTCCAACACCACCTCCACCTACGACACCACATCCACATCCACCTCCACCTGCCGACACCATCTCCACCTCCGACACCACCTCCACCTCCACCTCCACCTCCGCCACCACCTCCACCACCACATCTCAGCCACCACCTCCACCACCATCATCGTCAAAACCCACCACCACCAAACCCATCAATTAAAACAAAACCCAGATCGGTGAGAGAGAGACTGTAGAGAGAGAGAGAGACCGTAGAGAGAGAGATCGGAGAGAGAGATCGGTGAGAGAGAGAGAGACTGTAGAGAGAGAGAGAGGCGGTGGTGTGATGGCGGAGGTGGTGCGGTGGTGGTGGTGTTATGGGCGGTGGTGGTGACAGATTGTAGAGAGAGAGAGAGTTCAAGGCAGAGAGAGAGAACTGTTGTGTGTGTTGTGTGTGTGAAGTGGTTTTTGTAGAAAAAAAAACAAACTTTCTTCTCCTTGCAGACTGCAGACATTTGGTCCACCTCTTCTCCTGCAAATGCCTGCAGATGTGGTCCACAGACTGCAGACCTTTTACCTCTGAAAAAACAAACAACACCTAAATCTTTAGTGGTTCTTATTTGAATGCGTCTTTGTGTGAGAGTGAGAGTTAGAACCACTAAAGTAATTTTACTTTTAAGGTCGTGTGGTGTGGTTTATCACGCCATCGTTAATTTGTACGGTGTTGGATAACGCCCATTTAAAGCCTCTTTAAACAATATAAAAAAAGAAAAGAAACAGAAAATCAAAAATGAGGAAATCTGATTTGTGGGAATGAATGAGTCACACATGTGTACCCCTATAGTGCTCGCCATTGTAGTAACGAGATTGCCCATAACGCCCCCCCCCCCCAAATAGCGCACAGGAAATGGGGGAGAGGCGTCATGAGGCGCCAAAAAAGGTGAGGTAACAGGGTGCGGTTAACCACACCACCCAGCCTAACTCATGCACACTTATGATGTTGTCTTGTCATTGGTAATCACATAATACACACTCCAACACTAGATTTGTAACAACTCAACAAGTACTTGCAGGGGCGGACCCAAGTTATGGGGTGGGTGGGCGGCCGCACACCTTGAAAAAAAAAATTTAGTGGTATTTTTCGTGAAAAATTCCGACCGCACCCCTTGGAAATTTTTGTCCACACCCCTTGAAAAATTCCGACCGCACCCCTTAGAAAAAAATGTTAAGGAATTTATGTAAAAAATTGTGAACACGGATTGAAACCGGATCAAATTATGTAAACAAGTTAGCCTACTAACCCCTTTAATAAAACTTAAATTCAATCCATCAAGCCCAATAACTTAATACCCATTCAAGGCCAACCCAACTACTAGTTTTGTTAAACAAACCAGTCCACATAATAAAAAAAACCCAAATCGCTGCCACTTGCCAGCGACTCCCGCCCTCCTTCTGCCTCACTTCAGCGCCCAGCGACAGCATAATTCCGGCTGGCGACTGCAAAATTTCGGCTGCAAACTGGTTAATTCAGGCCGCCCTTGACAGGTACATGTTTTTTACTAGGGTTTATAATAATTACTAGGGCTTGAAATTCAAAATTTTGGTTGGCAAACATGTTTGTTGATTGGCAAATAATAATTACTAGGGCTTGAAATTCAAAATTTTAAATTGAAAATTAAGGAACATGGGCTATGGTTGAACACTTGAAGATCCTTGTTTATTTTGTATGTGATAGGATTAGGAATGAACAATGAGTAGGGAAGTTATGCCGCGATTTCTCCAAGAGGAAAGGGGTTGAACCACTTTTTTTCGCCGGATTATTCTAATTAAAGACCAATGTATGTTATAGATAAGTTTTTTTGTTCTTTTATTGAATGATTAAGATAAATAAAAGTAGGGATCGTTTGAACTTTGATGTTTTTTTGTTTGTTAATGTGATAGGAAGTTAGGAACTAGGGTTTGATTGTTTGAGAATTGAAATGGACCCGACCCGATCTGATTCGACCCACTATGAAACTTTGTTTGTTTGTTTTTACTTGTTTTACATGACCCGACCCGATCCGACCCGCTATGAATCGATTTTTTTATATAGCTAGGGGTCTAAAATATTTAAAAATTTTCCGCACCCCAGGAAAAAAATCCTGGGTCCGCCACTGAGTACTTGTACAAGTGGAACAAAAACCATTGGTTCTTTCTATACTTACAATAAATAACATAAAAGGATTATTAAATGCCAAGAACAATACCATGTGCAACTTTCAATTATGTAAATGTTTGATATTATTTCCCAACATCAAACATGAAAACAATTTAATATTGATTGTATTTAGTTCCACCACAGTTGTAACGACATGTTCTAAGTATTAGATGTCACCATGTTAGCTTTTTAACTGCAAACGGAAAAAAGTTGATGCTAATTGAAGACAAGTTTTTTAATATTTTTAAAGATGATCAAAAAGAAATTAAATATGCCTCACCAACAATACATTTAGGTTGTGCCTAACCGCCTATCATATTATAAAACCAACGTCCTTTCAAACTATTAAATTATGAATTTATTTTATTTAGTACCACCGCAACTGTAACGACATGTTCGAACTTCTAAGTATTAGATGTCACCATGTTAGCATTTTAACCGCAAAAGGAAAAAAAGTTGATGCTAATTGAACACAAATTTTTAAATATGATCAGAAAGAAATTAAATATACCTCACCAACAATACATTTAGGTTGTGTGTCACACCTTGATTTATCTAGCGAGCCCGGATGTGAGGTTTATGGGTGATGATTGGATAACAACTCACGGTGCAGCAGAAGTAGGGAGTAATAAGTACAAATATTAAAAACTTGAAATTATATTAAAGTTTATAACGATGTGTTTGGATATAAAATATCTCCAAAAGTAGGATCTAATAAAATAGACTTGAGACATCATGGGTCTTTTTAGCCATGGAGTCGCAAATTCCAAAGCTCGTGACCGAACCTTATCCGGCCTATTATTGAGATTCGCCACTTGTATGTCAATCTTTAAAAATACGTCAGTTTTTCCTGGTAAATACTATTAATCGACTCATTTGTAAAACATTTAAAATCATTTGTGAGCTGTTGGAATTTTTATTGTTACCAGATTTACATGATTGTCATATATTCGGGGACTAGTGTTCAAAACCGGTTCATGATTAATATACACACCATTTCAATTCTTATCTTTCAGGTGTATGCCTTCTTGTGTATTTTAAGGAGGTAGGTTTTTCCTAGTCTTTAAGGGACTTTTTCGGTGATTACCTTCTTGTGTTTATGCCCAAATGATGTTGTATGCATGCTATTATACATGATTTACATTATATTGTGCCAACTCGGATCAATTTCTTGGTATGGGGGACTTCTTATTTGTATATTCTTTGAATTGGTGTGTTGGTTTGTTGTTCGTTTTCGAGCCGATGGTCTCTCTGGAAGCAGCCTCTCTATCCCTATGGATAGAGGCAAGGTCTGCCTACATCCCACCCTCCCCAGACCCTATAAGTAGTTTTGCTATTTGTGGGATTTACTAGGTATGGTTGTTGTTGTATCTTTCAGGTGTATGCCTACACTCCGCACTTTATATAACCATTACAATAAATGAATCGGGACGCCCCTATATGGTACTTTTAACCCCCAAATATTTTATGTTATTCAAGCAATACAGATTAAACTCGGATTATCAACATTCTCAAAGCATTTGACCATTGCGATACCCGAACCAAGTGGTTTTGTACCATATCCCAAATTTTTATAAAAAAAGTGGCTAAAAAGTATTTACTTGTACTAGCTGTATTCACAGTGTATTTATTCTCGTAGTACAACCGAATTCAAAGTTTATTAACTTATGGTGCGATTTCCGAAGGGCTCTATAATCCAGAATGAATGGAAATATTTACCATTAGAATTGTTACGGGTCATTATAAGTCCCTTGGACTTGACTAGTTAACTTAGGATTAAGCTCGGTTTCGCTAGATTAAGTGTTGACCGAATAGAGAATGGTTTATAACCATACGGGTGGGGAGTCTCGTGTAAAATGGTTTATTTAACCATACATTCTGATTTGAAAGAGTTTTGAAAAATTTGACCCGTTACGACTCGTTTATATGGTTTATACCATTTTAACGAGTCATGCGGGTAAATACGGGTTCGAATGGTCAAATGGGTTTATGGCAAGTCAAATATGTTGAAATATATTTTTATGATGATATATAAATTGTTTTTGGTGTCAAAACAATTGGTTATAATGTTTAAAAGTTCATTTGCCGCTAATTGCATAAAGCTACGTTTTGACTTTTTGATAATATAAGTTTGACTTGTCATTTGACCCACTGAAATGTGATGATCATGTGATATAAATGCAGGGTACTATGCCTTATATGATGATGATCACGTAGGTGAATTTAATTTAAAATTGACTTGACCAAAGTGATCAGAATCGAAAGTCAGCGGAAAAGTCAGATTGTTGACAATTTCAAACTTTCGGACTAGATTAAACTACTAAACTGAGTGCTAATGGAAAGGCTAAGGAAGGAGACTTACTTAGCTAAGAGGAGACTCCTTAAAACACAAGGAAGCTTGAAAGAGTAAAAGATAGAGAACTTCACACTTTGACTTTGAAGTGGCGTGAATGAAAATGAAGGTTTACGATGCTATTTATAGTGAAAGAGTTTTTGAGGATGCGACAAGTGTCCCTGAAGGTTTAAGGGCTTGATTAGTGCACAACTGGAATCAAAGGTGGCAAGGAAGGAGAAAGGTGTAAGAAAATGCAGCCTGCTGCTGCCGCCAACAATTTGCAGCTGTGTGAGACCCTTAGCGGACTGCAATGGATTTCCCATACGGTCTGCAAGAACCGTTGGCGCGCAGAACATTTAAACACCCCTTGCGGACCGCAAGGGGATGTTCATACGGCCCGCAAGGGACTGCCAACGACAAAAAATATTGCCTTTTAGCCAGTTTCAGCCCCTCAACTTATTTTCATGCCCCTTTTTACTAATTACAACTTTTCTCCTTCAACATTGTGAATTATGTGGAGGCTTTTAGGATGCGTGTCACATTAGGATTCGATCGGGAAATATCGGGTTGTTACACTGTACCTATTTATATTATAAAACCAACGTCCTTTTCAAACTATTAAATTATGATTAAGCTATAAATAAAAATCATTAAATATTTAGCAGCCTTTTTTTCATTGTTTAATACATTTCTTTTTTTTACATGTACGGTTCTTGGCATTTAATAATCTTTTCATGTTATTTTATGTAAGTATAGACATAACCAATGGGTTTAGTTCCACTTGTATAAATACTTCTTGAGTTGTTACACAAATCCAGTGTTGGGAGTGTTTAATGATGATCTATCGTAGTAACCTCTGGTTTCGGGTTTTGGATCTTAGCGAGAGACGAAAAACAAACTTAGTGTTAGCATATGTGTTAACTTTTATGGTTAAGCTTTGGTATACCATAAAGTCTTGAGTCTCTAATGAGAGAGAAAGTGTAAATGAGACGGTGACACGGGAACAAGAAGTACGACATCAAACTTTTTTTCTTTAGGCCTTATGCCCAAGGACAACCATAGGAGTGGGCGAGCCGCACCCTTCGTCGAGGCCTGTCTTCCAATACTATGATTATTGCTATAATGTTAAAATATGAAGCTGGAAAAGTTATTGATCTCTCTATATAAATCAATAAAACCTAACATTTTAATACGGTGATCTTGATATGTTTATTGTTGTAACGTTAATCATCGTTAAATAAATTAATTCATATGATTCGTCCTTAGCCCCTTTTTCTCGGCTTGTAAATGGAATTTAAATCATTAGGAACAGCTCTATTTATGGCTGAGATGGAGCATGAGAGGTTAAACAATACAAATAATGTTTTATTTGTGGCATGTTTTGCAATATGTACATTCATAGAACCTCACACTCATTGTCCTTGCGGAAAAAAGATAGCTCTCACAAATGATGATACCATGTCTTTCTAAAAACATCTTTAGGAAAGAGGTCATAAATCACATGAAAATGTTGAAAATATGTAGGTTTTGAGTTATCGTATTTAATCCATTCAATTAAACAGCTAGACCTACTTATTCGTATTTTACAACCTATCAATCAAATTAACATGTTTACAACTTAATTATTACCCGACAACCATTTGACATACTTAAAAACTATGAACCAATCAACATGCAAAATTTTGATTACACCGTATTCTTTCTCTTAAATCACTATTCTTTTACAACAAACACACACCCCCTATAATTTACTCCCACAACAACAACCATACATATAGTAATTCCTACAAATTACAAAACTATTTGTAGGGTTTAGGTGGGTGAGACGTAGGCAAACATTTTTTCCATCCATAAGGATACAGAGGCTCCTTCCAGATATACCCCTAACTCTAAACAAACAACCAGGAACCAAACAAATCCAAATAAACATGCATAAGAAAAAGAGTTAATTACACAAATGGGTCTTGTGGTTTATACCTAGTTTCGTATTTAAGTACTAACTTTTTTTAACATGTTTAGGTTTTATGGTTTCAATTTTGTAACACCTTTGGGTAGTAACACCAAATTATCAATATAATGACTAAAATACCCTTCTATTCTTTTTGATTTTATCAATGTAACACATTTGGGCACTAGCACCTAATTTTATTTAAGTTTAAATCAATTTTACAAAATCTATATTTTTTTTATTTTTATCTTTTTATTATATCTCTTAATTAACATAAAATCTATTTATTTTTTTATTTATAAATATAAATTAAAAACTCAGAAAACGTCCGCTCCATTTTCATTTACTAATAATATTACTAAATAATACTAGATAAATATCTGACTAATATTATGAATATATAAAAACTCTTTAAAATATAAATTAAATAATGAAACAAATGATATAATAAGTATCTATTAAAATCCTTAGCAATCTTGAAAACACACGAATATAATATCTGAAAATTAGTTAAATTAATATATCAAGATATGTAGCATAGTCAAGAAAAACTATTTAAAAATAACTACAACTAATTTAATATATTTTGTAGTAAAATCGTAAAAATGTATAATCTAATCTGATTTGTTTGTCACGATCAATTATTTGGCACATTATGAGACGGTGTGATTAAACCATGACATCTCTATTTTATTTGTGCATCTATGTGCTTAGGAAAACTTTAGTTCCGATGAGATACAGTCTTTTATTATTATTGTTATTGGTTTTATATTATTTAATCCCATATATTTAAAATTACAAAAATTAAAACTAAGTTTTATACATTAAGCAAGTTTAATACACGGAGTTTTAACATAATATCTTAACAGTAATTTCTTTGCACATTACCAACTATTATTATACATATTGAATTTTTAATTATTTAAGATTTTGAGCAACTTCTATCGTGCTAAATTATTTATCATTTCTTAAAAAATTACATATAAATATATACTTATAAAAAAATAAATAGATTTTATTTTAATTAAGAGATATAATAAAAAGATGAAAATAAAAAAAATAGATTTTGTAAAATTGATTTAAACTTAAATAAAATTAGGTGTTAGTACCCAAATGTGTTACATTGATAAAATTGAAAAGAATGGAAGGGATTTTAGTCATTATATTGATAATTTTGGTGTTAGTACCCAAAGATATTACAAAACTGAAACCATAAAACTAGGGGTGTTCAAAAAACTCGTGGCTCGCAACTCGCTCGAAACTCACTCGAAAAAAGCTCGGCTCGAAATTGGCTCGGTTGTAAACGAGCCAGCTCGGCTCGGCTCGATTTGTAAACGAGCCGAGCTCGAGCTTGGCCTGGCTCGGCTCATGAGCTCGTGAGCTGGCTCGATAAGGTTTACATCCTTCATTTTTTTGTCCCACATCGCTTAGAAAACAAAAAACTAAGGGAGTATCTCCCCTATAAAAGAAGGTAAAGACAATGTACAAAGTGAATTAACTATTTATACTTGCATATTTAGTCATATGGTTAAATTAAATGGCAATTATAGCCCTTAGTCTATGAAGAAATTCATTTTTAAGTGCTTTTTAAGTAGTAAATTTTGTGGTTCTTTGTTAGTTCGAGCTAGATCGAGCCGAGCCGAGCTAGCTCGAATTCTAATCAAGTCGAGCTCGAGCCTCAAATCTCAGCTCGATTTGAAATTCGAGCTCGAGCCGAGCCAGCTCAAACCGAGTTCGAGTCGAGCTCGAGCTGGGTCTAGCTCGGCTCGACTCGGCTCGTTTACAGCCCTACATAAAAAACCTAAACCTGTTAAAAAAAAGTTAGTACCTAAAGGTGAAACTAGGTATAAACCATAGGACCCATTTGTGTAATTAACTCTAAGAAAAAGGGTGATGAAAGAGTAACATGATGAAAACATAAACATGTATAACATGCCACACACCATATAGACATGCACAATCACAATTAGGGATGAGCAAATGGTACCGGGTATCGGTATTGATCTGAATTTACCAAACTGAAACACTTTCAGTACCGATTCGGTACGTTATCGGTATTTACCCTCAAATACCGGTACCATACCAGGTATATTCGGTACCGATACTGGTACCCATTTTGGGGATTTTTGGTACTGGTATCGGTTCGGTACCGAGCTCATCCCTAATTACAATCACATGCTAAGTCCACCTAAAGTGCATGGATATACAAAAGAGGTGATGAAATAGTAACCTAGTGAAAACATGAACATGAATAAGTTGATACACAACATACAACCATGCCCAGTAACAATCACATTCCAAGTTCATCTAAAGTGTATGCGCATTTAAGTCTCTAATTCAAAGCTAAGCAAAACTGTACATTTCTCGTAAATTCGTTAACCTTAATCCTACGCTTCCATGCCCTTCTATCCTGGACCATGTTCTCATAAATGTGCAAATCTTGCAGCTCATGTGTCACACCCCGATATTTCCACGTATTACCGGTGGGCCCGGTGGGGAGTATCGTGACGTAGTTGATATCATCATAGTCAATTTATCACAGTTTAATGCACAACGGAAGTCTAAAGATAAAAACATTACAAACCAAATGAGAGTAATATCAATTATTACAAAACGGTTGTAAAGGGATCCACAGGTGGATCAAAGATAAAAGAAACATTGTTCAACAGATTTTTAAACATCTAAGCTTGGAAGACTCTTTATTGATGCTAGGAGTAGCCAGTCCATTTCGCTTAGTACCTGCACTTAACCTTTTTGAAAAAATACGTCAGTTTTCACTGGTAAATACAATTAACCGACTCATTTTGAAAATGTTTAAGAAAATTGATTTAAATGCACAAGGCACAAATAATCTTTTATAACTTGGGATAATTATTTAAAAATAATCTTGTTAAAGAATTATATGTTTATTATACGTTCAGTAGCCCGGGTTGAAAACCGGGTTAAAGATTAATTGACACACCACATAATATATCCCACGGCGAGTTATTCTCGAATAGGTGGGTACATTATTTTACATACGCACCGGCAGGTGTATGCCTACACCCCGTGCTTAAGTCGTGGCCATTTCAATGAATGAGCCGAGGATATCCAGGACATGGTCATTAACCCCCCAAAGGCTTAAAATAAACAAAACAGAATAAACAGGTTATCTCAATGATTTAACCTTCATACGATTAAAAATTCAATACCCGACCAAGCGGTATTTTATATACCGTACCCCAAGTCCGTATAAAGGAAAATAAGTTAAAAATATTTACATGAGCAAATCATACAAATTTATCCCAGCCGTATACAATCAAGCAAGTGCAAATATCTTTTATTGGGATCCTAAATCTGGAACGAAGGTTTTTAATAACCTATTAGAATCCTAACGGGTCTTATTTAAGTCTTAACTTAGACCAGTTAGTTTTAAAGAAAGGCATACGGTTCAAAACGCAAGATTAAGCGAAGACCGGATTAGAATGTGATTTGGACCCAACAAGTGTGAAGACTTGTTTAATATGGGTAAACCAAACACATTCTGGATTTTGAAGTGAAAATGATAAGGTTTGACCCGTTTCGACTAATTTATGCAAACTAGTTACATAAACCGTACCGAACGCGATAAATGCACAACGGGTAACCAAATAAGTCATGAGCAGGTTTCCTAAGTTAATATGCCTTAAATATGTTGTGATATCAGTAGGATACCTTCCATTATGCCCAAAAAGGATTTAAAATCAATTTAAACCCCGTATGGGTATTTTGGTCCTTTTAAGGATTATAAAAGAGATTAAATATTAATATGAAGTTCTGGTCTTAAATGATCAGTAAAAATATTTATTTTTGCAGGTCATATCAGTAGGGTATTGCATATATGTGAAATTTATCATTTATAACCAAACTATGCGCCATAGGGGCATTTTTGTCATTTCACATAAGCTTTAAAGGTCAAATTTGGAAATCTGAGTTCAAAACTTTTACTTACTGTTAAAGTATAAAAATTTACTCAAAACATCAGTAGGTATTAAGTCTTATATGTTAAAAATAGTTTTAATCCATACTATGCGTTTAAAACGCGTAAAAAGTCGGTTTTAAGCGATTTTCGGGTTATATAGGGAAAGCTGAGAATTTTATCAGTCCAGAAGGCTTAAAATATTTTATTTATCATATAAAATCATTAGCAAAAGATTTGGTATCAAAATGTTATGTAAAACTCATTTTATTAGTAAAAAGGGTATAACCGTCAATTACCGAATCAAAGCAAGAACCCCATGTTATGATTAGTTTAAAAATTAATAAAAATCTTCAAAAATCCCAAAATATTATATTACATCAGTGGGTAAAAGGTTTGGTGTCAAAATTTGGGTTTAGATAGGCTTTATGCTAATAATGCGTTTAATTAATAAAAAGCTTTCAAATTACGATATTGAGCATAACTCCTAATTTAGACCTCAAACTGATGTCAAATTTTTAGGACATGTTTATAAATCAGTAATAAAGGTTTTTGTCCTCTCACATTTTCAAAAATCTCATTTTAAGGTCAAAAGGGCATAATGGTCAACATTTAAGCAATTAACGGAAACATGCAAATGAATCGGATTTATTAGGAACCAAGTTGTATAACCTCAGATGGTTATACTAACCTATAACCTGGTCCTAATGGAGCTCTAAGGCATATCTAAACTAAGCTAAATCGGGTCAGAACTGAAAGTCAAAGCAAAAGTCTACTTTTGCGACTTTCGGTTTCGAACCGAGCCTAAACTCAAAATTGTCGGGTTGAAAATGCTTAGACATGTTCTTACATTAATTACCAAGTTATTTAAGTGTTAAAACAGGTCTCATAACTTCTACAATGTTATTTATGAGTTTATTTGCAAAATAGCTTTCTGTTGACTTTTTATAATTAAGTTTGACCCGACAATTGACCTAGTTAGAGTGGAAATCAGAGGGTGCCCTTTTAAGGGTTTATTACCCACATAATTACCAACTCATAGCCACTTTCAATTCGAAAAATGACTGGACCATTAGTGATTAATCACTAAGTCAAAGCTTAATTACGACGGCTTTGACTTTTGGTCATTAGACTAATAAAACATGAACTAGAGAAGCTAAGAATGCTTACAATGGCTCTTAGCACGAATTAGGAACTTGAGGAAACTTGCTTGAAGTCCAGAGAGCTCCAGAAAGTAAGTTTTGAATGATTTTTGAAAGTGAGCACATGAACTATCAAACAAGAACTCTTATATAGGAAATTTAAACTCACAAGATCAATCCACATAAGTCTAAGATTGATTCCTGATCATCCCAGGTGTCCCCTATGCATGAAAAACCATTGGTACAGTCCCTGAATTCGAAAACCAGGCTTTTAAGGCGGTGGAACTTGCTGTACAGGCACCTGTCAACATTTTCTGCATCTGATGGTTTTAGGCGGCCCGCGTAAGAATTGGCCGAGGGTCTACGCGGCCCGCGTAGAGGTCAGGTCCGGTCAACAATCTTTCAAATTGTAACATTTGTGCTTGTAATCATTGTGAACAGTTCTTTTATCAATAAAACAATGTTATTTGATCCCAATGTTTGTTTGGTTGTGTTTTACATTTTTCATGTTTTGACTTTTGCTCAATTTCAAACTCTATATCGCTTTCTGGAGAGTTATACGCAAACTGGTGCATAAACGTAATCAGTTTAATGCGACAAATACTCCGTAACATCAACATATACTTAACATACCTTAAATAACCTTTACATAACTTAGAAATAAGTTTTGAAGGCTTTGGTATGGCAAAAACAAGTTAATTCGCCTACAGGGACTAAACTTGACAAACTGCGAAAGTATGCCAATTTGAACAGTAACGAACATTCCGGAACATGACCATATTTTTTTGTGAGCACTAAAATATTTCATTTTAGTGTTTGGCATAAGAAAAATCCATTCGTCACGCCATTTGGATCGTTTTTCGCGCTTATGCGCATTCCGTCATAATTAACCGAACAACGCAATCGTACGGCCAAACGAACCGACATCCGAGATATTTTTGAGCACATTTTAAGTTCCCTATACTTTAACTTCATTTTAGAGCTTTGAAATGGGGTTAACGGGACTTAAACGCGTCGGAAATGACCTTATAACACAACAGGGACCAAAACGGTAAATCTGCCAAACTAGGTCCTTGCGCACCTCAACAATGTGAGTGTTGCGGTGCGCAAGCAGGGGCCAGATGCAGCAAATCGTTTTTCTCAGCTGTTAACAGCCCTTAAACACCCTCCAAAGGCCAATGCCATGTGTCCAACTCTTGTGGTGGAGCAATTTGAGTTACCACAACATTCCGACAAGTGTACGGGCGAGATCATTCCCTCTTCTCCAAGAAACGATCCTAACGGTGAACCGAAATCTATAAATACCCATCACATTTTCACTCATGCCTCACAAGAATCTGATTTGAGAAGCTCTAAGTTGAAACCTTTGTTTCATACCTGAGCTACTTGAATCAAGATTAGCATTCGGGGACCCTTCGTAAGTGTTCCTTCGTTCTTTTATTGCTTTTCGAGTCCGAAAGTCAAACTTTGTTTGACTTTCTGCATTGACCAGTTTATGGTCAATGCGAAGTTCGTTTGAACTTCGCAACGTGATTGTAATCACGATGGTTATAGTCCCTTGTGACTATGCCTACTGATTACCACGTTATCTAGGGTCGTAAGGGTAAGCGATCTAATAAATCGCTTATACCTTCGAACCCGACCCATTTGGTCGATCATTAGGATCTGACCAAACACTTTAGGTGACCATAGTATATAGGGAATAACCTTCCGAGGTTATACCTTATGGTCGCTTCGTTTAAGTAGTTGTATGATAGGTAGTTTATATGCCTTAGGTAAATTACCAAAATACCCTTTTGATGCCAAAATTCATTTTAAACATATGTAACATAACTTTTGACATCTAAACTGATTTGACAACAATATTAGACATGTTAAGGCATATGTTACTTATCATAGGACTAGTTAGGCGGTCCGAACGCGTTTCACGCGAACGACGCGTTAAAGTAGCATAAGCTACCTAAACGGGTCGTAATGGGTCGTAAGCACTTATGTTAGGTTTCATTTAGTATGTAGGTTTTGTTAAACCATATTACATGAGTCTCCATACTCGTTTGGTTTACGGACCCTCATTCTATCCGATCCTCCGATTTAGGTCCGGTTTATTAACATAGTTACCTATATTAGGTGCCGTTTGATTCCGAGATCTCTAGCATTGCTTGGTGGTTATCTTAGGACTTCTGAGCAATCTCAAGAGAGTGCATAGACCCCTCTTTTACTGTTTTCAAACTGTTTTGGGGTGGAACACATGTGCCTACTTGTTACTTTCATGCTTTCCATGTTTTCACATCATATACCTACTATGTTCGTTAGTACATGATTACATTACATTTCATGCTATGTATGCCCATTGTGTGCGTACTTAGTACATTGTTTTACATTACATTTCATGCTATATATGTCCATTGTGTGCATACTTAGTACATTGTTTTAATTTACATTTCTGCTATGTATATTGACTGATAGCATGCTAGCACATTGATTTACATGACTTTTCTGCTTTGTATGTTAACTTAGCATACTTAGTACATTGTTTTCATATGACATGTATACAACTGCTATAAGATTTGGTTTGCACAAACGAGACTTATATACGTTCATTAACATTAGCTACGCCGCTCGGTAGTAAGTACTGGTACCATAGGACTTGACAAATCCCATTCCTGACATCTCGGGTTTGTTTGGATGTAAGGAATGACTGAATCCGAAAACATTTCTTTTGATAACCTTGACTGAAAGGGTTATCCGACTGTCTCAAGGCTTGAATGTATGCGTTAACTTACCACATAAATGTTTGTATCAATGTAACATGCATTACTATGCAAAACATAACTTTTTGATATATTCAAAATACTTTGTTTTGTACATTTCTACATTTGGATTATGTGACAATACTTTACTTACAATACATAACATTTGTTACACATTACTTGACTACTTTTGGACTTTTCAACATTTGACATGGTTTATACAAGGACTTTTGACAATTGGTTTAAACATAGACTTTATACATTGGTGGTTTGTTTAAGTGACTTAAGTAACGAGATGTGAGTAATATGATACAAGCATGGTGGATACGCCGCTGGTACTTCCTATATATAAGTGTTTGTATTATATTACATATCATAGCGTTATTTAAATCATTCAATTTGGACTTATACATTTTACACAAGTAACACGATTTTCTTACAAGACTTTGGTTTACAAACAATTTACTTTATACAACTCATTTTACTTGGTTATACATTTAACCATACATTATTCCCTTATTTATACATATCATCTGAACTTATTGTTTTTCAAACGATTTACAAAACAAATCAATTTACAAGGTTCATGACTGACTTTTGCTGAACAACAACTTTTTCTTAAACTTAAGTCATGAATCCTATTTTCACAAAACCTATGTATCTCACAGACATTTTTATGCTGACGTACCTATTTTCACATGTGTTTTCAGGAGCTTTTGCATAGGATGATGATCGTGACACTAGGGCGGACCTGTGCCTTAGAGACATAAAATGAAGATAGACTTAGTTTAATTATGTTCTGAACTCTTTATTTCCTGTTTAAGACAATGTAACTTTTATGTGGATAAATAAAATACAACTTTGAATGCCATGGTTATGAAACAATTAATTCTGTTACAACACTCCCCGACGTTTTCCGCCACGTTTTGTATGTTATACGTGGTCGGGGTGTGACAGAAGAGTTGGTATCAGAGCCAATGGTTATAGGGAATTAGGTTATTAGTAATGCTTTGACCTAGACTATAACCTTTCTAGGACCCTAACACAAGTTGTCTTGTGTTTAGATCTTAAAACATACACATCACCTATCCTTAGGTGATAACCACAACGGGAACATCAAGTTCGAATCCGCTTTGAAAATTAATCATCTGTTTTTGGATGATTGATTACTAGGTTTTGAACCCTCTGTTGTAAGGTTTTGAACCCTTCCAGTTTGATTTTAGGCCTTGTGCCTTTCAAATTTTCAAAATCTCGTCAAAGTTTTGGGTTATAAATAGTGTGAACACGTGCAAACTGGAAGAGTGAATGCCTGTACCCTGGGTTTTCTGTCTAAGGTTAGAGTGTTCGTACAAATCCACATAATCGGACCAGTCACTCTTACCTGGGAACTCTTGGGGTGAGTATTCACTTATAGGCGAGCATGTCTTCGCGATACATTATTTTTTACCCATTTACTTTGATTAGTCACTGTGTGTCGTTTGTTTGCTTTGTGATGCGAACAAATGACCACCATCTTTGCTGTTCTCAATTTTTGTTTCATCTCATTCTTTTCATCCAACCATCTCACTCGTTTCCTTTCATGTTTCCTCTTTTAGAATGCCTCCTCGACGCGAAAACCAGATAGCGACTGCCGAACTGGCAGAAATTATTGCGCAGCAGATGGCTGCTCAATTCCCAAATCTCTTTGCTCAATGGAACCAAGCCAACAACAACAACAACGCTCCATGCAAATACAAGGATTTTAACTCGGCTAAACCACTCAAGTTTAGTGGTTCTGAAGGAGCGACTGGGCTTCTTCAATGGTTCGAGAGCATTGAGAATACTTTTCGCCACGTGCAGTGTCCTGACAATCGCAAGGTCGAGTTTTCTTCGAGTGTGTTTCAGAAGAGGGCTCTCACATGGTGGAACGGGGTTATGAGAGATCGTGGTGCAGAAGCTGCTCTAGCACAGACATGGGCTGAACTCAGGGCCCTTATGATGAGGGAGTTCTGTCCTCGTCATGAACAGCGAGCGTTGGAGAAAGAGTTTGATGACTTGAAACAAGACAGTGGCGAGCACAGGGCATATACTGATAGATTTGAGGAGTTGAGTCTGCTTTGCCCAACAATGGTTACCCCACTCGACAAGGCTATCGAAAGATACATCGACGGCCTACCTGACTCAGTGCAAGACATCATTACTGGTAGTAACCCTGCCACACTCCGTCAGGCGATCGAGTTAGCAACGACATTGACTGAGTCGCGGGTTCGAAAGGGAAAGCTGCATAAAAAGAGTGACAAGGGTAAGAAGCAGGCATCTGACAAGGAAGATAGCAAGAAAGGTCAAAACAAGAAGGGAAAGAATTCTGGAGGGTCTAGGAAGTGGAAGGCTTCCCAAAACTATGCCGTTACTGCACAGGCCCAAGCTGCACCAAATCAGCCTGCGCAACCACTAGCCAAGAAGCCATATCTTGGCACTGCGCCTTTGTGCAACAGGTGTAACGACCATCACCTACCACATCTCCAATGTCGTCATTGCACTAACTGTGGGAGAATTGGTCATCTTGCCGCTACGTGCCGCATTCCTGTCAACCAGAACCAGGCAGTTCAGAACCAAGCCCAACAAGTTGCTCAGCCTCTTGCTCAGCAACAAGGTCAAGCTGCACGACCTCATTTTCCTCCTGGTTCGTGCTACAATTGTGGGGATCTGACCCACTACAGGAACCGGTGCCCAAGACTAGCCAACCAGAATCAGAATCAGGCTCCGGCTCGAGGTCGAGTCTTCAACATGAATGCTCAAGAGGCACAAGCAGACAATGAAGTGGTGAACGGTACGTTCTTTATTAATAATCAACCTGTATCTGTTCTCTTTGATTCGGGTGCCGATAAGAGTTTTGTGTCTTTATCTTTTGAGCCATTGCTTCGAGCGTCTAGAACGAAACTAGGTAAACCTTTGATAGTAGAAGTTGCTAGTGGTGAACCCATTGTTCTTGATTCTGTTCTTCGCAACTGCCAGTTGAACCTTAACGACCATCTTTTCCCTATTGACCTCACACCTATGCAACTTGGAAGCTTCGACGTTATTGTGGGTATGGATTGGTTATCCAAGCATCGCGCAGAGGTAGTTTGTTTTGAGAAGATTGTTCGTGTGCCACTTTCAACAGGAAAGATCCTACAGGTGCATGGTGAGAAACCTGCCGGTGGTCTCAAACTCATGTCTTGTTTTAAAGCTCGGAAGTATCTACGAAAGAACTATGTGGCCTTTTTGGCACATGTTACCGCAGATAAAGGCAAAGGTAAGTCTATCCAAGATATTCCTGTTGTTCGGGATTATTCTGAAGTATTCCCTGAAGATTTACCTGGTCTACCCCCAACACGCCAAGTCGAGTTCCGTATTGATCTCGTACCTGGTGCAAATCCCATTGCCAGAGCTCCATATCGTCTTGCACCGTCTGAGATGCAAGAGTTGGCTAAGCAGCTTTAGGAGCTCTCTGACAAAGGTTTTATCCGTCCTAGCTTTTCACCTTGGGGTGCTCCCGTTCTTTTTGTCAAGAAGAAGGATGGATCTTTTAGGATGTGTATTGATTATCATGAGCTTAACAAGCTTACCATCAAGAATCGATATCCCCTACCTCGCATCGATGATCTCTTTGATCAGTTACAGGGCGCTTCTTATTTTTCAAAGATTGATCTGCGATCGGGATATCATCAACTTCGGGTGCATGAAGAAGACATTCCCAAGACAGCGTTCCGCACTCGTTATGGGCATTATGAATTCACAGTCATGCCATTCAGTTTGACTAATGCTCCTGCTGTTTTCATGGACTTAATGAATAGGGTCTGCAAGCCTTATTTGGATCAGTTCGTCATTGTTTTCATTGATGACATCTTGATATACTCTAAGACACGAGCTGATCACGAGCAACATCTTCGTCTTACTCTGGAACTCCTAAAGAAAGAGCAACTTTTCGCCAAATTCTCCAAGTGTGAATTCTGGCTTAAAGAAGTTCAATTTTTAGGACATATTGTCAACAAACAAGGTATTCATGTAGATCCCTCCAAGATCAGTGCGATTAAGGATTGGGATACGCCTACTACTCCTACTGAGGTTCGTTCTTTTCTTGGACTTGTGGGTTATTATCGCCGCTTCATTGAGAACTTCTCAAAGATTGTAGTTCCTCTAACTGCTCTAACTCAGAAGAACAAACCCTTTGATTGGGGATTCAAACAAGAGGAAGCTTTTCAAAACTTGAAGCAGAAGCTTTGCGATGCGCCTGTTCTGACTTTGCCTGAGGGCAATGATGATTTCGTCGTTTATTGTGATGCATCTAAATTGGGTCTTGGCTGTGTTCTGATGCAAAGAAACAAAGTCATAGCATATGCATCAAGACAATTGAAGATACATGAGAAAAACTACACCACTCATGATCTTGAGTTAGGTGCAGTTGTCTTCGCTCTTAAGATCTGGAGACACTATTTGTACGGTACAAAATGTGTGGTATTCACGGACCACAAAAGTCGTCAGCATATCTTCAATCAGAAAGAACTCAACATGAGGCAACGACGTTTCTAAACGGCTATGACTGTGAAATTCGCTACCATCCTGGTAAGGCGAATGTCGTAGCCGATGCATTGAGTCGTAAGGAACGTACTAAGCTTCATTGTGTACGTGTTCAATTTGTTGTTCAAGCTCGATCTGATATCCAAGCACGCATTTCTCAGGCTCAACAATCTTGTGTTTCACAAGGTTTGATGGATAGGGAATTTCCCTATCACATAACACCTGATCTAGAACTGAAGGACAATGGATCGTATTACTTCATGGATCGTTTGTGGGTCCCAAGCCAAGATAACCTTCGCACCTTGCTTATGGATGAAGCCCATAAGTCTCGTTATTCTGTTCATCCTGGCTCAGATAAGATGTATAAGGATCTTCGTATTCAGTATTGGTGGCCTGGTATGAAGAAAGACATTGCCTTATATGTATCAAAATGCCTTACTTGTCTTAAGGTTAAGGCTGAACATCAGCGTCCTTCTGGTTTGTTGGTGCAACCAGAGATCCTAGTTTGGAAATGGAAAAACATTACTATGGATCTCATTACTAAACTCCCGCGCACAAAGAAAGGTCAGGATGCCATCTGGGTAGTTGTTGATCGTCTTACGAAGTCAGCGCATTTCTTGCCAATCCGTGAGGATTTTTCTGCTGACAAACTTGCTAAAATCTATGTGGATGAAATTGTAGCTCGACATGGTGTTCCTTTGAACATCATTTCTGATAGAGATGCTCGTTTCACTTCTCATTTTTGGAGAACCATGCAATCTGCTATGGGGACCCAACTTAACCTGAGCACAGCTTATCATCCGCAAACGGATGGTCAATCTGAAAGAACAATCCAGACTCTGGAGGATATGCTTAGAGCTTGTGTGATCGACTTTGGTGGTAGTTGGGATTCACATCTTCCGTTAATTGAATTCTCCTACAACAACAGTTATCACACCAGCATCAAAATGGCTCCTTTCGAGGCTCTCTATGGTCGAAAATGTCGTTCACCAGTCTGCTGGAATGAGATCGGCGAGGCTCAACTTACTGGACCTGCCCTCATTTTAGAGACAACTGACAAGATTAAGAAAGTTCGTGATAACCTTCAGACAGCTAGAAGCCGTCAAAAGAGTTACGCGGACCCAAAACGCAAGCCCTTGGAATTTCAAGTCGGTGATCGAGTATTACTTAAGGTCTCACCTTGGAAAGGTGTGATCAGATTTGGAAAGAAAGGAAAACTTGCACCTAGATACGTTGGACCATTCAAGATCGTCGAAAGAATCGGTAAGGTAGCCTACAGACTAGAGTTACCTCCTGAACTTGGAAATGTTCATCCAACTTTTCACGTGTCCAATCTCAAGAGGTGTTTAGCTGATGAGAACCTCCACATACCGCTTGACGAAATTCGTGTTGACAAAACACTGAAATTTGTTGAGAAGCTAGTGGAAATCATGGAACGTGAAGTCAAGTGGCTTAAACGCAAGCGCATTCCTTTGGTCAAAGTTCGCTGGGAAGCTAAACGTGGACCCGAGTTTACTTGGGAACGCGAAGATCAAATGAAGGCGAAATATCCTCATCTTTTTCCACGAGTTTCCTCTAAATAAATTTCGGGACGAAATTTCCACAAGTAGGGGAGACTGTAACATCTGTGCTTGTAATCATTGTGAACAGTTATTTTATCAATAAAACAATGTTATTTGATCCCAATGTTTGTTTGGTTGTGTTTTACATTTTTCATGTTTTGACTTTTGCTCAATTTCAAACTCTATATCGCTTTCTGGGGAGTTATACGCAAACTGGTGCGTAAACGTAATCAGTTTAATGCGAAAAATACTCCGGAACATCAACATATACTTAACATACCTTAAATAACCTTTACATAACTTAGAAATAAGTTTTGAAGGCTTTGGTATGGCAAAAACAAGTTAATTCGCCTACAGGGGCTAAACTTGACAAACTGTGAAAGTATGCCAATTTGAACAGTAACAAACATTCCGGAACATGACCATAAGTTAAACACACCTTAAATATCCTTTATATATCTTAGAAATAGGCTTTGAGGGGTTCGGTGTGCTAAAATAAACTTCTGGGTCATTCAGGGACTAAAAGTGTCAAAAAGTGCATAAGTTTGCATTTTCGCGCATAACTTACGTTCTGAATACATCCGGACATTCAAAATTTTATGTAAGCACTAAAATATTTCATTTTAGTGTTTGGCATAAGAAAAATCCATTCGTCACGCCATTTGGATCGTTTTTCGCGCTTATGCGCATTCCGTCGTAATTAACCGAACAACGCAATCGTAGGGCCAAACGAACCGACATCCGAGATATTTTTGAGCACATTTTAAGTTCCCTATACTTTAACTTCATTTTAGAGCTTTGAAATGGGGTTAACGGGCCTTAAACGCGTCGGAAATGACCTTATAACACAACAGGGACCAAAACGGTAAATCTGCCAAACTAGGTCCTTGCGCACCTCAACAATGTGAGTGTTGCGGTGCGCAAGCAGGGGCCAGATGCAGCAAATCGTTTTTCTCAGCTGTTAACAGCCCTTAAACACCCTCCAAAGGCCAATGCCATGTGTCCAACTCTTGTGGTGGAGCAATATGAGTTACCACAACATTCCGACAAGTGTACGGGCGAGATCATTCCCTCTTCTCCAAGAAACGATCCTAATGGTGAACCGAAATCTATAAATACCCATCACATTTTCACTCATTCCTCACAAGAATCTGATTTGAGAAGCTCTAAGTTGAAACCTTAGTTTCATACCTGAGCTACTTGAATCAAGATTAGCATTCGGGGACCCTTCGTAAGTGTTCCTTCGTTCTTTTATTGCTTTTCGAGTCCGAAAGTCAAACTTTGTTTGACTTTCTGCATTGACCAGTTTATGGTCAATGCGAAGTTCGTTTGAACTTCGCAACGTGATTGTAATCACGATGGTTATAGTCCCTTGTGACTATGCCTACTGATTACCACGTTATCTAGGGTCGTAAGGGTAAGCGATCTAATAAATCGCTTATACCTTCGAATCCTACCCATTTGGTCGATCATTAGGATCCGACCAAATACTTTAGGTGACCATAGTATATAGGGAATAACCTTCCGAGGTTATACCTTATGGTCGCTTCGTTTAAGTAGTTGTATGATAGGTAGTTTATATGCCTTAGGTAAATTACCAAAATACCCCTTTGATGCCAAAATTCATTTTAAACATATGTAACATAACTTTTGACATCTAAACTGATTTGACAACAATATTAGACATGTTAAGGCATATGTTACTTATCATAGGACTAGTTAGGCGGTCCGAACGCGTTTCACGCGAACGACGCGTTAAAGTAGTATAAGCTACCTAAACGGGTCGTAATGGGTCGTCAGCACTTATGTTAGGTTTCATTTAGTATGTAGGCTTTGTTAAACCATATTACACGAGTCTCCATACTTGTTTGGTTTACGAACCCTCATTCTATCCGATCCTCCGATTTAGGTCCGGTTTATTAACATAGTTACCTATATTAGGTGCCGTTTGATTCCGAGATCTCTAGCATTGCTTGGTGGTTATCTTAGGACTTTTGAGCAATCTCAAGTGAGTACATAGACCCCTCTTTTACTGTTTTCAAACTGTTTTGGGGTGGAACACATGTGCCTACTTGTTACTTTCATGCTTTCCATGTTTTCACATCATATACCTACTATGTTCGTTAGTACATGATTACATTACATTTCATGCTATGTATGCCCATTGTGTGCGTACTTAGTACATTGTTTTACATTACATTTCATGCTATGTATGTCCATTGTGTGCATACTTAGTACATTGTTTTAATTTACATTTCTGCTATGTATGTTGACTGATAGCATGCTAGCACATTGATTTACATGACTTTTCTGCTTTGTATGTTAACTTAGCATACTTAGTACATTGTTTTCATATGACATGTATACAACTGCTATAACATTTGGTTTGCACAAACGAGACTTATATACGTTCATTAACATTAGCTACGCCGCTCGGTAGTAAGTACTGGTACCATAGGACTTGACAAATCCCATTCCTGACATCTCGGGTTTGTTTGGATGTAAGGAATGACTGAATCCGAAAACATTTCTTTTGATAACCTTGACTGAAAGGGTTATCCGACTGTCTCAAGGCTTGAATGTATGCGTTAACTTACCACATAAATGTTTGTATCAATGTAACATGCATTACTATGCAAAACATAACTTTTTGATATATTCAAAATACTTTGTTTTGTACATTTCTACATTTGGATTATGTGACAATACTTTACTTACAATACATAACATTTGTTACACATTACTTGACTACTTTTGGACTTTTCAACATTTGACATGGTTTATACAAGGACTTTTGACAATTGGTTTAAACATAGACTTTATACATTGGTGGTTTGTTTAAGTGACTTAAGTAACGAGATGTGAGTAATATGATACAAGCATGGTGGATACGCCGCTGGTACTTCCTATATATAAGTGTTTGTATTATATTACATATCATAGCGTTATTTAAATCATTCAATTTGGACTTATACATTTTACACAAGTAACACGATTTTCTTACAAGACTTTGGTTTACAAACAATTTACTTTATACAACTCATTTTACTTGGTTATACATTTAACCATACATTATTCCCTTATTTATACATATCATCTGAACTTATTGTTTTTCAAACGATTTACAAAACAAATCAATTTACAAGGTTCATGACTGACTTTTGCTGAACAACAACTTTTTCTTAAACTTAAGTCATGAATCCTATTTTCACAAAACCTATGTATCTCACAGGCATTTTTATGCTGACGTACCTATTTTCACATGTGTTTTCAGGAGCTTTTGCATAGGATGATGATCGTGACACTAGGGCGGACCTGTGCCTTAGAGACATAAAATGAAGATAGACTTAGTTTAATTATGTTCTGAACTCTTTATTTCCTGTTTAAGACAATGTAACTTTTATGTGGATAAATAAAATACAACTTTGAATGCCATGGTTATGAAACAATTAATTCTGTTACAACACTCCCCGACGTTTTCTGCCACGTTTTGTATGTTATACGTGGTCGGGGTGTGACACAAATATTGCAACTTTGGTCCCTGGTCCTTCTAAACTAGTTTTAACTTTCGTTTATTGCACTTTTAACCCCCAAACTTGACTTTCAAGGGCCTTGAGTCTTTAAACATTTATCCATATGCCTTCGGTTAGTTACGAGGTCACCCAAATGGTCTTGAAACGCAATATTAACGCATTTAACCCTTATTTCTTGTAATTAATATTTTGCTTATTTATGTGCGTCGAAACTCCATGAATTTAATATCCGTTATTCTTGGGATCAAAATAAAATATCACAATGTTTTTGGGATCGTTAAAAGGTCATTCAGAGGTTACTTTCAACATGTTGACACTTTTAACCCCTATGTTTCACAAGATCCTTATTTCGAGCACAAACGACTTTTCAAGTTCGATAAATTATTCTTTAAAGAATACGAACGTCGTGTGAGGTCAATCAGAGGCACAAGAATGGCATGTTGACACTTTGGATCCCTTTATTCACATATTTACATTGTTTGACAACTTCAGTCCCTCGGAAATAATTCTTTACACTTTTAAAGTCCATGACACGTGTCTTCATAATATTGGTCGTGATTTTACGAGGTGTTACATCATGTCTAATCCGTTCGCCCCAAATCTATTTGTGTCTATCTCTACTCCTTATCCCCTCCATAGTGAGGGTTTCCACTACTCTAACTGGCGCCGTCGTTTACTTCCTCCTCAAATGCCCAAACCATCTCAATCTCCCATTCTTTATCTTATCCGAAACATTAGCCACTACTAACATTTTCCTAAAAAACTCATTTTTTATCTACTCCTAAAATACACAGATTACGCACTTAGCGGAACTTGAACCCACATCACTTTGACGGGGATTAAATTTTGGTATCAAGACGGATTGCCCACTTTACATGACTTCATCTCACACCACTTTCACGAAGACAATCTGGTACCACTAGACCAAGAGGGCATTGTTATTTTTGTTTTTATTTTCATAGTTTTTATTAGAGTAAACTGCAATTTTACCCCCTAGGGTTTAGGCCAATTGGCACTCTGACCCCCCCCCCCTAACGAAATAATTGCAATTTTACCCCCCAACGTTGGTGTTATGTCGCACATTTACCCCCCGGCGTCGGTTATCTTTAAACGGTCAAAGGGGGTCAAAGGGCAGAAATGTAATTTTACATTATATATTACTATTACCCCTGTACTTCTTCTTCCAACATCAATCTTACCCCCTAAGCTTCAATCGATCACACTCCCCCACTCCTTATTCTTCATCAACGGCGACCACACCACCGGCGATTAACGACGACCACACCCACCGGCGATTAACGGCGACCACACCCCTAAGCTTGTCCACCGGAGAATGAGCGAAACAGAGGACACAATGCTTCCACCTCCACCAGCAGAGCCATTAACGGCGACCACACCCCCGGCCCACACCCCCTTCGACAACAATGTCCACTGTCGATCCACCTGTCCACCGGCGATCCTCCCTGTTCTCTCACTTGTCAGGTAAAATCGAACAAGTATAGTAATGTCAGGTTACAGAACAAGTAATGTCAGGTTAAAAAACAGGGGTTATTGAACATGGATCTTTCTGTGTTTGTAGTGGACATGAGGATTCGTGTTTCACTAGGATCGATTGTGGTTTCCTTGGTTGTCAAAATGCGAGGCCGCCCTTTCTTGCACTTCCAGTTTCCCCCTCATCAGGAAATGGTTGTGTAGTTGAACTCTAATATATTAGGATCTTTTGGTTTAATATGTATGCTAAGTGTATTTGTTAATGTTTTGATACTGATCTAATTGTATATATTAATGTTTTGATACTGATCTAGTTGTAATGTGCATTTGCATAAATGTTATAATGTGCAGCAGGTATGTGTTTGATCAAATATGGCTAGTTATAATGTGTTAATACTGTTATAATGTGCCTAGTTATTTTTTTACAAAAACAGATTGATCAAATATGCCTAGTATGTTTACAGTGTATGTGTTAAGTGTATAACAACAACAACAACAGATTGATCAAATTGCACTCAGTTAAGTGCAGCAGGTATGTGTTTGAGTGCAGCATGTATGTTTACAGTTAAGTGCAGCAGGTATGTGTTTGAGTGTCTGTGCTTTGTGTAACGACTCTCCTAGGACCCTTAACGTAACCCTAAACGCTCCTAAATACACCCCGAGTGCGAGAAACAGACCCGAAATACCTTCGTGCTTGGAGAAATCAAGAAAAACAAGATTTTTGGTTCACTCGCGGGCCGCGTAAGAGTTAAGCCAAGCTTACGCGGGCCGCGACAGCAATGCAAACTACCGGATAATGATCAAGGCCACGTGGCATGACACGTGTCGAAACCTCTGATGACTCAGCCGACCTAGACTTCCTCGCGGGCCGCGTAGATGTTCCTTCAAGTTTACGCGGGCCGCGACATGCCCCATTTCCAGCCCTATAAATAAGGTGTTCGAGTTCAGTTGAAAGTCGCTCAATTTTTTTCTTCTTTTAGCTTCTATTATAGCAAAGTAATAACTCGGGTATTATACTCTAAAACCCGAAATTCTGCTCGTTATCAGGGTAATAACTCTAATCACGGACACGATACTATATCCGATTGATTGAAACTTTAAAGTAGATGCTTGTTTAATCAAGACTATATGCTAACAAAGTGAGTCATTCTCTTTTTATCAACCATGTTTTACAATACTCAAATTATTTTCAAAAGTTATAATTACATGGATTAAGCCGTGGTTATCTTGAATCACTGGCTAGTGGGGTATTGTGCACATTACTAATCTCTCACGGTTAGGTTTTCCAACCTAACAATGATAATCATCACTACTTGGGTGAAAGGACCCAATAGTGGTATGACCATCGTCACCAGGGTGTGACACGACGCCAGATAAAAATAAGATAGTAGTCATTGTAATTGCTCTTATGCTGTAATTTATAACTATGTGTCATTTTTGTACAAACTGAATGAACTCACCAGTATTTCCTGCTGACCAAATGTTTTTAAAAACGCGTTTCAGGTAATTACAGTAGATCGGAATAAGAGTTGGATGCGGCCACAACAAAGCTTATAGAAGTGGCTCATTTTATCAATTAAATTAAATTAAGAAAAATTGTTTTATGTATTCGGATTTATCCCATATTAAAGCTACCTTTCAAAACATGGGTTTATCCCATCTATTTAATAAATAAAATCCGGTGTTTTATAAACTCTGATATTTTTCCTAACTCACGGTCCTGATGAAATTTCCGCTACACTACTTTTCTAAATAACCACCGGTACCACTGAACTGGTTCGCGGCTCCCGATTCTGTCCAGGGTGGGGTCGGGGGTCGTGACAGAAGTGGTATCAGAGCCACTTGTTTAAGCAATTAGGTGTTGTAATAAAATACCTAAGTTTAAACAAAGAGTTAGGAACTTGATATTTTCTGGTAGCACCCAGGATAGTATTTAGACTTGAACTTAAGAAAGATGCCTTAATATGAGCTCCAAGATGAGCTAATTACTTATATAAGTATAATGTGATAGATATTGGTATGCCGTAAGAATGATGATTAGAACATTGCAAGGTACGATAAATAAGCAATAACACTTAATTGCTGTTAATTCTTGCTTATTGATACTAATTGGTCTAGAATAAGATATGTTATGGGAATACAAATTTCATTGATTCTAGATGAAAGCCTTAATAAAAGAGGCACTTTTAAAATCTTGAAAAAAATACTATTTATGGGAAATACAAATTTCTTCTCCGGCAAGACTGGGTATAGTGTAGCAGACTCTCCAGCTTGTCCGGATATAATGGGGTTACCTCTCCTGCGAGAACCGGATAAGACGGGGTATATAATATGTCAAACAAGTGACAAGATTTCCCTAAATAGTATGATGACCTTATATCTGACTTGTTTTTTGAAATATGAATCTGTTAAATACATTGACCTTATGAATGGTATGTATGATTATATAGATATGTATATCTATAAGGAATTCCAAAAGCCATAACGATTGACAATTTAAAATAAATCACGAACATAAGTGTCAATAATAATATTAGATTTCTTTATCAGGAATCTCTTGCATATATCTATAATTACGATATCAAACATTATTTCGTTTGATCGTCTACCTCGTAACTCGTGCGACAATATAAACAATGGAAACCCTTTAAGTTGGGACACCATCAAAAGTATAAGAATTTCCAATGCGTTACCATAGACTATTAACGCAAGTAAGAAGCATGTAAAGTTGTGCTAATGCACAAGAAAACACATAAAACTTAAATTATACGACCACAGACGTCGAAGTATATCAGAAGATTCAGAACTGTAAGTTGATGCTTGTTTAATCAAGACTATATGCTAACAAGGTGAGTCATTCTCTTTTTATCAACCATGTTTTACAATACTCAAATTATTTTCAAAAGTTATAATTACAGGGATTAAGTCGTGGTTATCTTGAATCACTGGCTAGTGGGGTATTGTGCACATTACTAATCTCTCACGGTTAGGTTTTCCAACCTAACAGTGATAATCATCACTACTTGGGTGAAAGGACCCAATAGTGGTATGACCATCGTCACCAGGGTGTGACACGGCGCCAGATAAAAATAAGATAGTAGCCATTGTAATCGCTCTTATGCTGTAATTTATAACTATGTGTCATTTTTGTACAAACTGAATGAACTCACCAGTATTTCCTGCTGACCAAATGTTTTTAAAAACGCGTTTCAGGTAATTACAGTAGATCGGAATAAGAGTTGGATGTGGCACCAACAAAGCTTATAGAAGTGGCTCATTTTATCAATTAAATTAAATTAAGAAAATTTGTTTTATGTATTCGGATTTATCCCATATTAAAGCTACCTTTCAAAACATGGGTTTATCCCAACTATTTAATAAATAAAATCCGGTGTTTTCTAAACTCTGATATTTTTCCTAACTCACGGTCCTGATGAAATTTTCGCTGCACTACTTTTCTAAATAACCACCGGTACCACTGAACTGGTTCGCGGCTCCCGATTCCGTCCAGGGTGGGGTCGGGGGTCGTGACACTTTGCACCAGGTATGTTTAAAGCTAATGTTTGAACCTCCACCAAGCAGTTTATGGTATATGCTTGAAGGATGAAATATGACCAATTCATATGAAGATGATTGTTGCAAGCTGTTTACAGGTATGATTGGACTGAGGGGTATAATTGTAAACTTATTTTGACCATACATGGAAACATAGAACAAGTATGCTTGATTGTGAGTTAGCAGGTATGCTTGATCAGCCAAACATGTTCTGAATGCTTCTGATCTTGTAATGTTTCTTATTTTGATTTTTGTGAAGTGTTTAATCAACCAAACATGTTCTGAATGATGCAGCCAGGTATAACAAATGATAGTTGGTAGTTATAGGTTGGTAATACATGAACAGGTTTGCTTGACTGTGGTTTGAACACAAGTGTTGATAATGCTTATAGGTTTCACGTGCATTTGAGTATACTTATAGGTTTCTGATTTTTTTAGTATAGAAACATAGAACAGGTTTGATTTTGAGTATACTTATAGGTTTCTGATTTTGACGGGAAGGGTTTTGGAAGTTGCAGGGGGTAATATTGTTTCTTAACACAAAGTATAGGGGGTAATAACAAAGGACAATTTAGTAATTTACCAGTGGGGGGTAATTGTGCGACATAACAGGAATGTTGGGGGGTAATAGTAAAGGGTAAAATAGTCATTTCAAATTAAAGTTAACAGATCTCTTAACAAAATTGATGCCGGGGGTAAATGTGCGACATAACACCAACGTCGAGGGGTAAAATTGCAATTATTTCGTTAGGGGGGTCATAGTGCCAATTGGCATAAACCCCAAGGGGTAAAATTGCAGTTTACTCTTTTTGTTATCTTATTTTTTAAAATTTTAGTGGTACCCCATTCATTGAAGCATCTCTATCGCCATTTTTATACACCCGCCCCTTTGAATCGTTCTCAATCAATCTCTACCCATTGCATTCCTTCATCAATCACCACCTTCTCTCTCTCAAACAAAACAAACCCACAACAACAATGGCGTCTCCTGGCATGTTACCTGCAGGTCTGGTTTCGATTCTACAAGACGTTCTCAAGAAGAAAGGTGGGAACAACAATGCACCCGAAAAAGACGATGACAACAAAAAAGATGATGATCAATCTTCTTCTTCTACTGCTGTTGAAGAATACGATCCTTCGAAGCCTGTGATCTTTGTTACCAATACTGAGGGGCTTGATTCACCTGGCCTCATCTCTCTTGTTGAAGCTCTTGTTGATGAGGCTCTTTATAATATCAGTGTTTGTGCCCCTCAGTTGTAATCTTCTTCACCCTTTCGTTTGTTTGGTTTTTTTTATTATGTTTGTTTATTTTGTTTGTGTTAGTTACTGGTGTAAGAATCGTTAGGCGCTAGTCGGCGTATGGGTATGGACGATTGGATTTTATTAGTAATTTTCAGTTATGTAAATATATACACACACCATATTATAATACATAATATTAGGTGGTTAGACATGTTTGTGTTCCCGCTGCACCGCTTGGGCATCCTCTAGTGTGTGTAAATATACACACACGTTTTTATATGTAATTTTTTCAAGTGGATATGTTTTAAGTTTTAACCCCTCCTCGACCCATTTTCTGTAGGCAAGTTGGATTTAAATAATTCTAGCTGCTGTTTTTGGCCAATAATAATCTCAAGTGAGTTTATTCCTGGCAGTGGTCCCAACTTTTTCATTTTGTTTGTATAATGGTCCGACGTTAAAAATAACTTAACGGGGTTAAGTTTTTTTCCGAATTACAAATCGATGTAATTTGGAATAAACTCCGTTATGTTTTTTTAACGGTTGACCATTCATTATACATAGAAAATGAAAAAGTTGGGACCACTGCCGGGAATAAACTCAGTTGGGATTATTTTTGACCAAAAACAGCCAGTTTGGATTATTTATAGGGTTTGGGCGGAATCGCTGGGCTGCCACCGATTTTTGGTTGATTAGGACCACCTAGGTCCGCCTGGACCGTCATTGACTGCCAAGAGATTAATGGGCTGATTAGATGAAAATTTCTAGGTGAACCTCAGATTAGCCATTAATCGACGACTAATAGTAGGCTAGGTGCGATATTTACAACCATGGTGTCAATTTGTTGGATGATTTGATGGTGGTAATCAAGGTGTATCTAAATATTTGAAATTGAATATCAGATAATTCCTTTTAAAATATGGGTTGCTTGCAAAGTTAAAAAGATTATTTTTTGGGTGAAATCATGAAGATTTGAAGATTATTACTGTTGGTTTTGCAGGGATAAATCGTTTTCTGGCCACTCGTATACATACCAAGAATCGATTTCGGTAAGCTCTGCTGAACTCAAAGGTGCCACTGCATATGAGGTTTCTGGTAAGATCAACTTTCTTTGCCATTGATTACTGCACACCAGTTTTATATGTTCTTATATTGAATGCAATAATTATACATATACCAAGAACTTTTCCTTATGTTTTATGATGGTGAAGCATGGTTATTAGTTCTTAATAGATTTATAATCTTATTACATGTAGGTACCCCTGTGGATTGTGTTTCGTTAGCGTTATCTGGGGCATTGTTTGCATGGTCAAAGCCTTTGTTGGTATATATATTTTAATAAATTGTTCGGTGCCATCAGTCGTCGTGATTGTAGTAAATTTTAGTTCATTTTTTATGCTTGTATTTTGGCACGACAAACAGGTAATCGTTGGAGTTAACAAGGGTCCAAGCTGTGGCAATGATATGTAAGCCGTCGATTTATATATTAGTGATCAAACCGTTGTTTAAATGATCATGAGTTCGTTTTAAATTACTTTCAACATTATGTACATTCAGTGATAACATACTTGTTATAAATTCTACAGGTTTTCTTCGAGTGCTGTAGCTGGAGCTAGACAAGCGTTAATTAGCGGAGTACCGTCGTTATCAATCTCCTTGAACTGGTAAATAAGGCTCATTTTGTGCTTTGCGGGTTTTCCTTTACTTTTATACTATTGCTAGTTATAGTTATTACATGCTACAGTTTGAACCAAACGTTTATATTTTTTCAGGAAAAAAGGTGAAAGTCAAGAAAGTCATTTTAAGGATGCAGTTTCGGTTTGCATGCCTGTAATAAAAGCAGCCATAAGAGATGTAGAAAAAGGCATTTTCCCTAAAACTTCTTCATTACATATAACCGTTCCTGCATCCCCTACAGAGAACAAGGTTACTCTCATTTCAACTAGATGGCAAATTTATATATGAGTAAACTGCCATTTTCGTCCCTGAGGTTTGACCACTTTTGCAACTTTCGTCCAAAGGTTTGTTTTTTTGCATCTGGATCCAAAAGGTTTGAAATCTTGCCATTTTCATCCGACTCGTTAACTCCATCCGTTTTTAACGACAAGTCAGGGGTATTTCCGTCATTTAATCTTGCCATTTTGATATAAATAAACAAAACAAACAGCTAAATGACGAAAATGCTCCTGACTTAACGTAAAAATTGGATGGAGTTAATGATTCGGATGAAAATGACAAGATTTCAAAGCTTTTGGATCCAGATGCAAAATAACAAAACTTTGGATGAAAGTTGCAAAAGTGGCCAAACCTCAGGGACGAAAATGGCAAGTTATACATTCATTATTTGTGACGTGTCATGTTTGCAGGGATTCAAGTTGACCAAACAGAGTTCATGTCGTTCGAAACCAATTTGGCAAGCGATTGCAGCCAACAGGAACCCTTCGGCTGCACGTTACGGCAATCAACCAGGCATGGGCTTGCAATTTGCACAGCTAGGTCGAGATGCATCTGCAGCAGTAAGTAGTTCATTTATCGCTTTTAAACTTTTTAAATAAGAACTAATAGATTAGATTATTTTATATGTTTTGTTTTGTTCTATGTATAAGGCTGCAGCACGGCGAAACTCACAGAATAAAAGCTTGGAGGTTGTTGAATCAGTCGGGGTCTCCGGGAAAGTTGACCCTAATAGGAAAGTCAAATACTTCAGACTAGAGGTAGGTAAACGGGTTGGGTTGACCCGTATATCCAATTTGAACCTTTCTTTATTGATAATATTTACAGTGATGATACAATTGTTTGGAAAAGCATTGAAAAGATTAAAAATAGACTTTGAGCGTCCGTTAATGTGTTTAATGCGCTTCATTTTTAACTACTCTTTTTTGGACCCATTTGTGATAAAAGTTAAAACACAAACCTGTTAGCGTTATAAATCTTATGGACATTAAAGTTTGCATGATGGTGATTCAGTTTCAAGACAGTAACCAAGAAGACACAGATGAGAATCTTGATTTCAGAGCCCTTGAAAACGGTTTTGTAAGTATACTAAACTCATATCTTAAATCGTTAAACATGTATTAGTTAATACTAGATATAAGTGATTATTTAAAGTTTTAATATCATGTCAAATGTTAACAAGTGCTACAAATACATTTTAGATATGTTATTCATGTTGTATCATGAATTTGAATTACTGTACAACATCATGCTAGAAGAAACTTTTTTTTTTGGTTTGAAACAGATCTCCGTTACTCCAATCTCTGTTTCTCAAGTGATCGAGCCGGACATTGAAAAGGCTGCATCCGATTGGATTTCTGATTCAATTCACGACTGAAATGCAGTAATCGCGTGTGTATATTTGGAGATGCAAATTGGTATTTCAGCTTTTAGTAATTATTTGAAGGACTTGACATTATTTCTGATTTAATCAAATTTTATTTAATTTATTTTGGGTGAAAAAATCCTTCCCCACAAGCCTGTGTGACATGGTGTAAAAGACCTTTTTGGCCTTTTGAGTTTTGATCTCTAATGGCTGACAAAGTGGTCACAAGTTTGTTTCCCTTTAAATGTAGATTTTTGATTTGGATTTTGTAAATTTGTAGTTGTTTGTCTCTATATGGATATACATACTGCTACATTTTAAGGTTAATAATTATTTTGAAATCATTATTTTTGGATAAAGAAAATGAATATTGAATGTATTTGATTGTGACATTAGTTGAAGGACCTTTTATGGGCACAATTGCCCTTTTTGGGAGGGTAAACATCAAAATCATGATTTGAAAATCTGTTAAGTTGGTTGGGGCAGTTGATGAGGGTCATAAAGATATTGTGGAGAAAAAAAGTTCAAAATGATTGCTTCTTAGTGAAATGATCAATATTCTTGAAAGGTGAGTTTTAAGAGCATTCACATCCAATCCACTAAAAATATGCATACATTTCACTAAAAAACAACTCCTATATCAATATATTTTCACTAAAAACAAATATTTTTTCTCTCTCCTTTTCAATATATATTACATTTTTCTCTCTCCTTCACTCACAACCACTTTCAATATATATTAAAAAATTATAGTGGGTGAACAGTGTCCCCCCAAATATACAGATGAACAGTAATATTTTCTCTCTCCTCCACTCACAACCACTTTTTATACTCTTTACATTTTAAAAATCTCACACTCACAATATGATGACTTGGATGTGAATGCTCTAAGGAAGTGTTTACGACACTTTCGCTATTTAGAGTAATCACAAATTTTGTTCAATAATATAGTTATTAAAATAGTAGATATTATAGAGAGATTACAAAAAAGAACTCGCAGGTCGGTGCCAAACTCATTAACCCGAACTAACAAATTACTCGTTAAGACCCAAACCCGTATATGTATATGTATACTAATTAAAAATAATAATTCGAGCTGAACCGAGCCGAGCGGACCTTTGCTCATGCTTGGCTCGTTTACAAACTGAACCGAGCAGAGCGGCTCGTTTACACCGAGCGTCAAATCGAACGAGCATTTTCCGAGCAATTTCCGAACGAGAGTCAAGCGAGAGACGAGTAGTTTGAACGGCCCTAGTCGTAGGTCAATTTCTAGTTTGCACATGTGATTCAAACCTAAATTTGCATTATCCAAGGGAGTAGACAAGTTATAAAAATATGGATACTTTCCACAAATCTACAACTGCAAGAAGATTATAAAAAGTTATTAAAAAAATGTTAAACAGAAGAAACTCGGCAACTAAAAATGTTAAAATAACGCTAGAAGGAGGGCTTGAACCTCCGACCTTGTGGTTAACAGCCACACGCTCTAACCAACTGAGCTATTCCAGCACATGTATTTGTTCAATTAATATATTACAAATATACTGGACGGTGTGATTGATGATAACTAGTATAAGGCCACATAAAGGGGCTGTTTTGGTTCCATTTTTCTCCTCCCATCTCCTCCACAGCCGCCGTCTCCCCCCTCCACTGCTCCGCCACAGCGCCACCATCTCCTCCTCTGCTCCTCCACACGGCCGACCTTCAGTATTATAGTTTAGAAGGTGTTTGTTTGTTGATTATATAGAAAGGGGTAGGATTATATTTAGGATTACAATTTCAGTATTATAGTTTAGAATTTGAAATTTTGTATGAGGTTTTATGGTCTTTAGATTATAGTGGTGCTTATGATTAGAAATAGTTCAGAGGGGTAAAAATCGGTCATTCAGATGTGCAACCAAACAACACTTTATTGGTTCAGCACTAGAGTCTCTTACCCATTCAGTCAGCACTTATTGGTTCAGATGTTGCCAAACAGCCCCAAAGTCTCCCTGTGGTTATATTCTTTTTAAAAGTTTGAACTCATCATCATCATGATACTCAGTAAATCCCACCAATAGCAAAGCAAAGGTAGGGTCTGAGGAGGGTAAGATGCAGACATGCTTACCTCTACCCGTAGCAAAGCAAAAGTTTGAACTCACAAAATACCAAATAAAAATTCATTAAACCCATTTAACTAAACATATCTTAGACTTAAACCATAGGTGTAGAAATCTGGGTTTTTTTTAACCGGTTCGAGTTATAAACTAAACTAGGTTGGTATCGGTTTGTAAAAAAAAAACCGGGTCGGTTTATAAACCAGTTTAGGTTAAAGGTGTACAAATCTTTTTTTTCCTTAAACCGGCCCGGTTTTTAACTGAACCGTTTTTTTTTTGTGGGGAAAAAAACGGTTCGGTTTTAACCGGTTTTACATGGTAGGAACCTGAACTGGTACTAATTGATTTGCTTAAAAACCGATTTGGGCCAAAAAACCGGTTTTTAACCGTTTTCGGTTTTTAAACCGGTTTCAAAGTTCAAGAATGTTAACCAGTACACAAACCGCTGGTATGGTTCGTGTTGAAACCGGTTTAAAGAAAAAAACCAATTAAAAAAACCAGTTTCGGTCCTAAAACCGGTTTTTTTTACACCTCTAGTTTAGGACTAATTAGGAGCGAAAATATTTCCATTTTTTTGACTTTATATTTTCAAAGCGAGTTAGGTTCAAATCGGGTGTAGGCAACGAGACTATAAACTGGTATAGGAATTGACGTGTTGGGTTGGATCGCCTAAACCGGGTTCTTTTGTCTGGTGAAGTTAGTCAGGTACTGTACTTCTAGCTTAAACTAAGTATAAGCCCACATAATATCTACTCTATAATCAAATTAACATAAGCCCAAGTTGCCAGCCAGTAACTCCCTACGCCCACAACTTAAAAACATAAAACCCTCTCCTCTTCAAACCGACAAACCAGTGTTTGATTTATTTCAGGCAACCTTTCTAGAATTTTCGTTAATCGTTGGAGAATTTGATTACTCATTCACTTGATTTTCTTAATACATTTGTTGAATTAGGTCACCACACACAACAGCGATTGATTGATTGATTGATGTGGGCAGCTAGAAGCGGATTCAGCAACCAAATTTAGCATCTCTCCTGTTTGTTTGTTGTAAGTTATTTTTTCAGTTACATACTTATATACTTGCAATTACATCTGTTATATTAATTAGGTCAATTTAGGAATTAAGGATGAGAGGAAGAACAAGAATGATATGGGATAGTAAATGTTTATCATCTCGACTGTTATTGATTTTTGTTGTCTATGCTATGGGATTTGAATGAAGTTAGACAAAGTGATGTAATTTAAGTATGAAACTGAAAGTATAGATTATAGAAGTAGTGATGTTCTAACTCCGCTTTCTGCAGCCGTAACACTTGATCAGAACCATCCTGTTTTACTATTAGTTCTATAGTATGAAAACACACGCTATTGAAGGTATCCTAATCCACTGGTCTGAGACCACATGGCCGGTTCCTTTAGCATTTTGACATATAGAATTCACAGATACCAAAACGTTTAAATTCCGGTGTTCTATAGTTACCATGGTTCCTATTTTCTGAGAGCACAAGACTAGGGACAAAGGTCTCAGGTTCGAATCCAGCTTCCACCGGGTTTTCTACCTTTAGCCCCCTTGAAGATAGCTAGGTCTGGCAACAAAAACCCATTTGGGTAATTTTGGGTCCTTTTAAAAAAGGAACAAGTCACAATGGGCCAGGAAATAAGTTAGGATGGGTTTAACCAAACATAAGCGACCAGTTACGTAACCCTAAAGCGCATCCCACTTGAATCTGGACAGAATGATCTATCTTCCGTCTACTCGTGCTGTGCGTGTTTGGATCTCGAACGCGTCAACAGTAATCTGGCAAATTCTTTTGCTAATTAGTTATTTGTTGATGTTGTACTTTTATTTTAATTATTTACGTAAGGTTAGTCAATGATTCAATTCAGGCTATTCAGCTAAACAATTAATAACTGAAATTAGGGCGTTTTTGCTGCTTTTTAATTGAATCTGTGTTGGATTTAGGTTTGTGTCAGTCATTGTATGCACGGATAAGTATTGACTTTTTAGTTTTTACTAATTCAACATCATGATGTGTTTTTGTGTGACATTAGTTGTGAAGTTGGATGAAATTGTGTTTAAAGTTGTTAAATCTATGAAATCGTTATCGCTCTTGAAATTGAGAGTTGGGCGATTTGGTATATATCATTTTTTATGAAGATTTGGAATCGCATCAATTCGGCTTGCTGTAGTTAGAGTAGAGTCGTAGACGTCTATCACTCTATCCATTTAAGTTTATTCATGGGACAGAAAATAAGTCAGAGTGGGTTATATGGTTATTGGGTTATCGGGTCGGTGTAATCCGGGTTTCGGGTTAATTAAATGGTTGGAAAGAGCTACAATTTGGTGGTTTTTGATGGGCTGCAAAAGTGATCAAACAAGGGCTGCGATTAAGTGGGCTGTATTGGGCTAAAATAATGGATGAAAAATAACTTACATGGCTACATATTTAGTTATTGGACTGCATATTTAATGCTATTTGGTCTGCATATATGATATAATTGACTTACATGGCTCCCAAAACCATTTACATTTTGGGTTTGGGATCTTATTTATTAATACATAGGAGCCCCATTTTCTTTTTGTATCTGTATATTTTCTTGTTGTTATAGGATATAATTGACTCATAGTATAATAGTTCCTTTCAAAACACAGGTAAAGATAATTAGAAAACTATGTTAACTTAAAGTATTTTAATGTTTCATGTAATAATGCAAAAAAATGTTTAAGAAATACTTTATGTAAGCTATCATCAGGAATAAAGAAACTTAGGGTGTGTGTAGATAACTTGAACCTACTGTTGATTACATAATGAGTAATTAGAACTTCATACAAAATGCAACTACATACAATCCAATACATTAAGAGCAGTGTGTTTATATATGTATTTTTTTTTCTTTATTTTTTTATTTTTTTTTATTTTTAAAATTTAAATTTTCAATTTCCTTTTTTTAGCTCATCATGACCCAAACCCATCCTAACCCTTTTCTTAATACACCCATCCTAACCCATGATCCAAACTTGCCCAATCCACCAACTTTACCAAGTCTAAAGATCGCTTACCTGGCTCAAACTGCGTTTTAGTTTATCTCATTGGTCAGAGAGGTGTTGATTGATGGGTTCTGTGAGTTTTCTGGTAATGGGTTTTCACGGTTACCATTTACCAATAGAAAAATTGGGGACAGATTGACAAAATCACTTAGGTAGTGTTCGTTTCACATAATGAAATGGAATTTGGATGGAACTGGAATTGAAAAATAACATAAGGAACGAAATCTACATTCCAAATCCATCCAGATTCCATTCCATTTGGTGAAACGAACACACCTAAATTCCAAATCAAATTCCAAGTTTTACGCCAATTCCAATTCTAATTTCATTCCACGAAACGGACATTTAAGAGAATCACCTAGATTGCTATTTGCGTATCTTCCTAGGCGACTGTATGCATGTTTCTCAATTGTATTTTTCCCAAAAAAAAATAGTACCCAGTCATTCCGAGAATGAACGACATTTAAGGGAAGTTAACTCGGAAGTTAAAGAAATATAATTGTTATATTTCTTTGACATACTCAGGAGATTACAGACAAATGATTAAAAAGTTCTCTTTTTTCCTTGTATATAATCTCAATGTGTATGCTTTCTCCTCATAAATGTTGAAAAAATCTCTAAGAGCTTGATATTGCATTTGTTTCTCGTGTATTAATGTTTGGATACTTTTTATTACACATGATCAAATTCATATCTAGAATGTATGTTTAATCAAACACTAGTTTTTTAGCTATTTGCTGATTTTTGCAGTCCATCATTCTTTTTTGCAGATCTGACCAGTCAATTCTTTTTTCATCCGAGACTTGTTTTTATCAAAAATGAAAGAGGAAGAAGTGAATAGATGTCAAATTCAAGAATGGTATCCAAGATTCAAATCCACATCCATAAAAACCGTGATCCATGAGCTTCCCGAATCCTTCATCAACTATCTTCTCGACGATTCAGGCCCTTTTCTTCTACCATTGTCCATTTCCGACAACGACGCGTTACCCAACAGAATCCACAACCCCGAAGACGAACAAGACTACACAATAACATCCGATAACGAATCCGAACAAACATCACCACCACCGCCACCACCCTCTTTCCCAGAACTCGAATCACAAATCAACGAATCAATCAAAACCTTAGGTGGGGCCATCTTCCCGAAACTCAACTGGAGCTCACCCAAAGACTCCGCGTGGATCAGCCCAAACGCGAGTCTCAAATGCACCTCGTTTAGCGAAATCACACTTTTGCTTAAATCATCCGACTCACTTGTTCACGACCTCTGTCACGCTTATGATTCATGCACCAACTGTAACATCAAGCGACCCGCCCGTTTTTTCCTCGCTCTTCGAAAATGGTACCCGTCTCTACACCCGGAAATGGAATTCCGTGTCTTCGTACGTAACCATGTTTTAGTCGGGATCTCCCAACGAGAAGTCACCGGATTTTACCCGAGTTTGACCGAGAAAAAGCCCGTTCTTGAATCGTTGATAAAAGACTTTTATTCAAAAAAGGTGAATATGAAATTCGAGTCAGAAAGTTACACGTTTGATGTTTACGTGAGAACGGATGATGAAGTTAAGCTTATGGATTTCAACCCGTGGTGCGAGTTTACGTTACCGTTGTTGTTTACGTGGGAGGAACTGGAATCTGAGCTGTTGAGTCGTGAACCGGAGTTCAGGATTGTGGAGGGTCAATGTGGAGTTAGACCGGGTTTGAAGACTGCGGTTCCTTACGATTATTTGGATACAAGTGAAGGAAGTGGCTGGGATCAGTTTTTGAGAAACGCGGATGAGGAGCTGCGGCGGCAGACACGGTCAGCTGGTGGTTAAGGTTAACCACCATGTTCGGCCCCTGATGTTTTCTCCGAATTAAGGTATGGTTTTGTTTTGTTGTTCTCATATCTGTAATTGTTAACAATGTTGGTAAATGATTTGAAATACTATAAACATTGAATATGTTTTAGGCATTCTTAGTTTATTTTCTTGTAATACAGTAATGCACTATATGGGCAGCTCAAACTTTTGCGAGACCTTAACCGGTTGGCTTATGGTTATTGATCTTCTATCGGTTAAGATTGACCGGTTTATTTGTTAGCTGTCTGTTAGCTTGTAACTAAACTGATGATGATTATTGTTAATCTTGCTAGTGTGGTCCAGTTTATAAATCAGGCTTTCTTTGCAGAGCACCTTAAATTGCGTGGACCGCTTTAAAGGATTCGTATAACTGCTCGTATAAAACCTCATTTTTCATACGAGATATAAAATCTTTCAGTGGTGTGTAGATTGCATTACTATGCAGTTAATATCGGTGAGATATCGGTTATATCGGTCATATCGGTCCCCTAGTAAAATATCGGTGTCAAATATCGGTACCGATATTATCGGCAATATTGACCGATATTTGACCGATATAACCGATATATCACCGATATTTGACCGATACAACCGATATATCACTGATATATCACTGAATTATTATTGTTAAATTGCTACATATGTAAATTTTGCATTATATTAAAATTACCGATATCCCACCGATATCTCACCGAGATAACCTATATCTCAAATATCGGTCGTTGACCGATATCCGATATTTTACCGCATTAACTGCATAGATTGCATATCTTATCTGTGGTGTGTGTATAGCTAGCCTCACTGAGAAAATGTGGGGTAAAAGATATTGATTTGACAAACAATGAGTAAAACTATAAGAAACATGTGATTTTAAGGTATACTTAATATGGTCTGTTTTAGGGGGGACGGTGTGGTCTCGGGGATCCATTCGGTGAATGGAGTTCACCGATTGGTGAACGGATGTCGGGCTTAAATCGGTGAGCGGGGAGAGGCTTCGGTGTATACTATACACCGATGCGGGAAGAGAAGGGAAGGAGGAGAGAGGGGGTTTAATGGTGGGCCCTACCCTTTTTCAACCAATCCCATTTTTTTTTAAATTCTTTACCACTCTTCTATGTGTTTGGCCATTGTCAGTGATTGAGTGCAAAATGAGGAGTGGAGTGAGGACTTTACATGACATGATATTATTGGCTAGAAAATAACTTAAACATTCACCAGTGATTGACCACTCTCTCTTTATTTTAGAAATATGATTATACGGTAACTTTAATATCACCCTTTAAAATATCATTTTCTTTTCGAAAATATGATTTGTCATTTTGCTATTTGTCTCGTTTCCTAAACACTCAATATGCACGTGTGACAGCTAAGGTGCACAAAAAACCCGAACCTGGACCCGAAAAAACCTCTGGGACCTGGGTATTATAAAAACCACGTATTGGCAATCCGAACCCGAACTCGACCTTACCCTATGTGTATGGACCAGGTACGGTATTCCAGCTGAGAACCCGAACCCGGGTTTTATGCATACTCGGGCTTTTTCAATACCCGTAACTGGGTTTAATAACACTTGTACCCGAGTTTTAGGAATACCCGCACCGGGTTTTAGGAATACCCGATACCAGATTTTAGGAATGCATGCAATTTGATTATTCTAGTTCCTACTTAATACTAGTGTGCAGTGTGCAATGTGCAATGGTGGATGTGATGAACAGATGTTTAAAAGAAATTTTCAAATTCATGTAAACTAGGATTTTGACCCGCTGCGCGTTGTGACGGCGTCGAAAGTTAAGGTAACTCGTATCTATACTGTATATTTGACCCGACTCTTTACTTAGTAAATTACATCGCCATCGAATGAAAACGTATTATATTTGAACCGACTTGCTTTCAAATACAGTTAACAAACGTACACAAAATAGGTATATATATATATATATATGGCTCGCTCATTGCAGTGTAAAGTTGTAACAATATTTTAGACAACCGTGTAAAATCGTAAAAGTAATTTAGACATTAATATGGTTAGACATAGATAAAAAAAGTATACTAATGTGTGACGCTATGGTCTAAAGTCGTAAAAGCAATTCAAATAAAATGAGACGTTAAGTTATTAAGTAGAAAAAGTTGGCAGATCAAAGTTGTCAATTACCAAAAGTTAAAAGTGAATGTTTAAGTTACCTAGTTTGAGAGTGTGAATTGAAAGAACTAAAAGTATAGGGGTTAAAAAGTAAAAATATAGGGATTAGAATTGTGATATATGAAAATTGAAAGGAGATAAATGTATAGGGGCTAAGTGTGTATTTTTGTAAAAGTTGAGGACTTAAAGACAAAGGTCCTCCACCGACCTTTGTCTTTAAGATTATATACATAGATAAAAAGTATAATAATTTGTCCTCGTTGCGATGTAAAGTCGTAAAAGTAATTTAAACAAAAGGAGGTGTCAAGTTATTAAGTAGAAAAGGTTAAGAATGTCAAAGTTGTCAATTACTAAAAGTTAGAAATGAATGTGCAACTTAATTAAAGATAGGGGTTAATAGTGTTTAATGTCAAAAAAATTAAGGGCGTAAAGTGGAAAAAACTTGAAAGTGTAAGGGCCTTTTTGTTGGTTCAAAAATTTGAAGGAAAAAAATGAAAAAGTCAAAAACTCAGAGGTTAAAAGAGAAAGGTCTCCACCCACCTTTCTCTTTAATAGTATATAAATTGTAAATTATCATTTTATCTTTTTTTTAAGAGTAAATTTCAAATTTCGTCCTTTATGTATGTCTAAAATATCAAAGTATGTCCTTTGTCTTTAATATCTTCAAGAAACATACTTAATGTTTGAAAAACCAATCAGGTTACGTCCTTTAGTCCTAATCCAGTTACTTTTCATGGTTAAATTTGACTAAGTCAGCCCCACATAGGGGTATTTTGGTCATTTTATCATAAATATTAAAATAAAGCTGTATATCAATCATCATTCCATCACCTCCCAAAAACATTAAACCAAAATCAGTCATCTCTCTCACTAAAACAAACACTTGAATCCCCAAAATCCCAAATGTTTTCACCTGCAAAACCTAAACAACCCATCAACTTCTACCCCCAACAACAACAACCCACCATGATGATCAACTCCACCCCTCAAATCATCGACACCACCACCACCACCAGCAGCGAAGACAACACCACCACCAAGTCCTCCGCCATCGCCGCCGCTGCCACCTCAGCACCGGTCAAAAAACGCGCTGAAACCTGGGTCAAAGAAGAAACCCGAACCCTAATCATCCTCCGTCACGAGATCGATTCACTCTTCAACACTTCAAAGTCAAACAAGCACTTATGTTAATGGGTTTTCTGCTGGGAGTAAGATGCAGTTTTATAAAGAAGTTGAAGAGGTTGTTAGGGATAGGGATAAAGGTTCTAAGGTTGACTCTTTTATGCAGTTTTCTGATAAGGGTATGATGATGAGAGGAGGAGTTTGAGTTTGATGGTTAAATCGATTCCACCTCAAATTGTCTGCAACCCCAACCTCTGAATACCCCCGTCGCAACAGATCCCCTTCATTCGTCGTCTACAACCCTAACCACCTTCACTTTCAGATCTCAGACTTCTAGATCTGTTCGTCTCTTGGTTTGGGCTCGATTTTAGATCCGTTTTTCGGATGTTGCAGGTGGTTCAGAACCACCTTCGCGACGGTGGAGGTCGTGATGGTTTTGTTTAGATCAGAGGTGGATGGTAGTGGGGTGGATGGTGGCGGTGGTGGGGTGGTGGTAGTTCTAGAGGGAGAAAGTGTGTGTGAAGAGAGAAGAGAGAGAGAGAGAGAGACAGATCCATGGTGGTGGCGGTGGCAGGTGAAGTGGTGGTGGTGGCAGATTGATGGTGGTGGTAAGATAGTTAGAAAGAGAGAAGGAGAACTGGGTTATGTATGTGGTGTCTATATTTTTATAAGTATATAATTTTAAAATTGTTTTGTTTATTGTTTTTGATGATTATTTATTATAATATTTAGGATAAAATGACCAAAATACCCCTATGTGGGGCTGACTTAGTCAAATTTAACCATGAAAAGTAACTGGATTAGGACTAAAGGACGTAACCTGATTGGTTTTTCAAACATTAAGTATGTTTCTTGAAGATATTAAAGACAAAGGACATACTTTGATATTTTAGACATACATAAAGGACGAAATTTGAAATTTACTCTTTTTTTAATGGCAAATGTTACATTACTCATCTTTCTAAACTACACAAATAAATACTAAATTACATCTTATTTCAGGATTTGAACCCTGATTTTTTCTAAAAAAAACAAAAAAAACAAAAGCCTCTGTCACTAAGCTATAATTGGAATGACAAATAAAAAATAAAACCCATCACTTATGTGTATAATAAAATCAAATTTAAAAGAGCAATCATCACAAAAATGTCGGTGGATGGTTTATTGTAAACTTTGGATTTATTTATTGCAATTATAGATAAGTTCCAACCAAAAGAGGAAACAGTACTTGTATAATAATAATTTACAGAATATAATACTAATATCGGATGAAGAAGATTTACACACGATAGGGACCCCTTATCCAACTCGACAGGCTAATATGGTAACCACCAAAGTAAACCAATTCTTGTGCAAGGGAGTGTTCACCAATTTTGATCATGTATTATATAAAAACTACATATAGTGTGAGATATTAAAAAAAACGATAGTTATAAACTATTATACGTATCACAACTAAAAATGTTATTGGATTTTAATAATCCTAAGTTTCATCTATTGTACGATAATAATCTCAACTTTAACAATTCCCTCCAAAAATCTCAACTTGTAAGAATTTGACCCCAATCGAACCTTTTCTAACTGCAGTGCACTTGAATCTGTTAAGGAGGTTGCAGGTGCATTTGAATCTATTGAGGATATCAAATTCTTGTATGTTAGAAAAGCATCGATGAGAGCCAAAATTTTACAAGTTAGGATCGTTAGAGAGAATTTTTAAAGTTGGGATTATTATCGGTCAATAAATGAAACTTATGATTATTAAAATCCAATAACCCCAATTAAAACAATAATGTATATATAGTCCTCGGTGATAACTTTTATTTTAATTTGCTTCAACTATGAATCGAATTACTTAGGGTTAATGGATTTAAACACCCTCAACTATAGCCATTTGGCCGATGGCACTCTCAACTTTCACTTTGGCTCAGACCACTCCCAACTTAACACTTGGGTTGTCATGGCACCCCCTCGTTAAATATTCACTAACCAGGTTAGTTCTTTTTGCTTACGTGTTCAATTTTTGATGACATGGCTTATTTTTTATGAGGTGGTAAGATGATGTGGAGCTCAAGTAAAATAAAATTAAATAAATAATATATAAATCTTCTCTCCTCTGTACTTAAACATCCCCCCTCTCTCTCCCTCTCTATCATCTCCTCCCAATCTCTCAAGTTGCAAACCACCGTCACCACCACAGCTCCACCTTCAACAGGTTAGTGATTATTTAACGCCTCCACCTTCATCACCGTGAGCACCACACCGCCCACCACCGCTGCACCTCTACATCACCACCACACCCACCCACCTATAAAACCTAAATCAATCCCCAAATCAGGCAAAACACTCAAAACAAGCACCCCTCTCTCGTGTCTGGTAGTCGGCGACCGGAGCCGATTACCGGCCATACCCCCCTTCCGACACCCTCCTGGTGCAGAACATTTAAACGGCCACCACCAACCCTGTTGCAGAACATTTAAACGGCCACCACCGGTTGGTGGTGGCGTACGGTGAACACACAAGCGACGTATGGCGGTGGTGGAGGTGGAGCCGCGGCGGTGGGGGTGGGGGTGGCCGACGGAGATGTTTAACAACTCATTTCTATACGCAGAGTCCATTGAAACATCTCGTTCGTCGATATAAACCCTAAAGAACTTCAAAATCATTCTTACTGCGTAACAATCTTCGTACGTTCTTCGGATTCCACGTAAGCTCGTGAAGTAGATCACCACACGGTCCTCTGTTCCAGCTAATCGAATTGCAGACGATTCGTTTGATGAAATTGACTTTTCTGGTTTCAGTTTCGTTTGCGTTTTGGATTTTGGTGCCCTACGAGCTTCGAATATGCTGCATAGGCTCTTGACTTTGCCTTTGATTGAATCGGGGAAGTTCTTGACGGAATCGGAGCGTTGGAGTGAAGAATTAGGGTTAGGTTTTGTGGAATCGGTGGGTGTAGAGTGAATAGTGTACGATCGGTTGAAGATTGGGGAAGATGATGATTTGGGGTCATCGGAACCGATCATGTTTAGGGTTAATTGAATGAAAACTGGATTTCTGGCTAATTGAATTCGTAAAGTGGATTTCGGGTGCAATTGAATTAGGGATTTCGATTGAATTGGGGAAATTTAGGTGAATTTTGGGGCTCTGCATATATAAATACACATATAATATATATATATATATATATTATTAAATATAATAATTATTATATATATATTTCTTTAAAAAAATAATTGGCCACATCAGATTCAAATGAAACATCATACATGCCACATCAGATAAAATTGCCACATAGGCTAAATTTACTAACCTGGTTAGTGAATATTTAACGAGAGGGTGCCATGACAACCCAAGTGTTAAGTTGGGAGTGGTCTGAGCCAAAGTGAAAGTTGAGAGTGCCATCGGCCAAATGGCCATAGTTGAGGGTGTTTAAGTCCATTAACCCAATTACTTATGCCAACCTTTCAAACCTGCCTGAGTCTCTCACAAATTCAATAAACACCCTTTCAGATATTTAAAATATATCTGAAGAATTTGAATCACTCACATCTATCATGTTAAAAGGACTAGTTTACAAAAGGTTACAAGAGTTGTTCTACGCGACGGCTACAATAGTTATCACGTAAAAAGACTAGTTTTAGTTAATCAATAAGCATTACCGGGTTCCCGGGAACCCAGTCGATTTAGAAAAAAAACGTTTTTTTTGTAGTGTAAACCTTGTATGATTTGGAAAAAAAAACGTTTTTTTGTAGTGTAAACCTTGTATGATTTGGAAAAAGGAACCCAGTGAAAAAACTGACTGGATCCGCCACTGGTGATATGTTTAGTAAATGTTTAAGCCTCAGGTTAAGAGTTTATATGTTATAATATGTAAACACGGTTAATTAATGTCGCTAAGGGTATTGTAGGGTTTTCACACGAGTTATATGTCAAAAATATGTTAGAATAGATTTTTTAAAAGCAAAGGTTACACTCCTAAATTTCTCTCCACCCCAAGATTTGAACTTGGGTTATTCCACAAGAGGAAAACCCTCTTGACCACTAGGTCACTTGCCTAAGTGGCATATGTTGAATAGTTGATGATATGAATTTTCATATATGGAAGGTTATTAGTTTGTTAATCAATGATTATCAAGTCCTAAAAACTTTCACAAATAGTTATGTGAAACTAAGGTTTTGGATTATAATTCTTACTAAATATAGGAAGTTTGTCCATCATCAGGTTATGTTATAATATCATGATAGGTCACAATTAGGCATCAATGGGGTGGTGATCTATTGGTAAAAACAATACCTTTAAACACTTTAGGAGAGGGAGGTCTTGGATTCAAGTCTCACAAACAACATAAATAAAAGAAATTTGCCGTTTAAAAAAAAGGTCACGGTTGAGGCTAAAGTCAACATTAACCATGTTTGGTGACGACTGTTAAAACACATCTGTTGATTATTACAAAATATATAGTAATTTATGGATCTCATTAAAACTATTTTTACTCAACTAGTGAGCGTTGCTGAAACATTAATAAAAGAATTAAAACATATTAAAAGATAAATTATTTTTATAAAAAAGCCGTAAAAAGGTTAAAAAATGTGTTGCGACAGAGCTTTAAACCATGAAAAAGTTGGTGTCAAGATGTTGACGAATGAATATTAAATTGTTATTAATGATATTGAACGAAACACAAACATAAAGTGTAACACCCGAAAATTTTAAAACAAAAATATAACAACCCTCATTAAAAACTATTATTTCTTATAAGTTATAGCTCAATAGGAAACCCTAATTAAGACACCCAAGTTATTCTGCACAAACCCTAAGATTTCCAGAACAATCAGAATCAGGATTAGGGCCCCTAAAACTCAGAGGGGGTATTTCCCACTTGACGATTATCCATATAACTCATTATATAATTCGAATTTATTCGTTTTGTCGACTCAGCAGGCCTAGTCCCATGCGTGGCAAACCTATAATGAGTTGGTGTCCCTTACGGACCGTAACATTGATAGGCTTACGGTCCGTAAGCATCCTTACGGACCTCAACGTTGGGAGTGTTACAGCTATGGTATCAGAGCAAAGGCTCTTTCCTGTAGAAAACTTAAACATAAGTTAAGACCTGTGAAGTAATGGGTAGACATTGGGTTAGGATTTCGATGTCCAATCAGTCGTTACATCGGTTAGTAACTTTTCTTTTCACTTCATGATAGTCTCGAACATAAGTATTTCGTCATCTTCATTGTTTTTACTCTAGCTTTAATTCAAGTATGACTATTGATCATAGTGGGTCACGTTCAAGTATGATTATTAATATCTATATAGGTATGCAATAATTTCGAGGACGAAATTTTTTTAAGAGGGGTAGATTTGTAACACCCGAAAATTTTAAAACAAAAATATAACAACCCTCATTAAAAACTATTATTTCTTATAAGTTATAGCTCAATAGGAAACCCTAATTAAGACACCCAAGTTATTCTGCACAAACCCTAAGATTTCCAGAACAATCAGAATCAGGATTAGGGCCCCTAAAACTCAGAGGGGGTATTTCCCACTTGACGATTATCCATATAACTCATTATATAATTCGAATTTATTCGTTTTGTCGACTCAGCAGGCCTAGTCCCATGCGTGGCAAGCCTATAATGAGTTGGTGTCCCTTACGGACCGTAACATTGATAGGCTTACGGTCCGTAAGCATCCTTACGGACCTCAACGTTGGGAGTGTTACGGTCCGTAAGCTAGCTCAAATTCGTGTATAAATAGCAGCGTTTGGCACTCGAATCTGGGCACAAAAACCTCGATCAAACTCCAAAATTCTGCTAAGTTATCATCCGATTTCTACCAAAAACACAAATTAAGTATAGCGGGGTGCTGCAGAACAGGATATTAACTCAATCGCTGATACGATTCATTGTCCGATCAATCAATATATCCAATGAATGTTTAAGTGCTGCCCACATTAGGGTTATACTTTGTCATTCGTCATTAATTTGACGGATCATCGTTAATTCGATGGATAAAGTATTGTACTTTGTCGTTCGTCATTAATTTGACGGATCATCGTTAATTCGATGGATGAAGTATCGCACTTTGTCGTTCGTTGTGAGAAATTGATCTCGTGAGTTATCGTAAAGGCTATATTAGTTAATTACCTAGTTTGTGTGCAAATTAGGTTAAGAGAATAATCATTAGGCTAAACTCTGCCCGTATGAATCTACAATTGGAAACAGGGTAGCATCATTTGGAAAATTTTAAGGTACGGATAGGTTCCTTTCTTTCAATTTACTTCATTTGATACAAGTATATCATTTCTGATTTTAAAGTCTGTATTAAGATCTAAGTATAAGTTATAAATTCAGTACGGATAGACTCCTTTCTTTCGATTTGCGTCATATCATTCTGATTTTAAAGTCCGTATTAAGATCTAAGTTATAAGTTATAAGTTCAGTACGGATAGATTCCTTTCTTTCGATTTCTGTCAATTCTGATTTTAAATTCCGTATTAAGATTAAGTAAGTTATAAAATCCTTACGGGTAGATTCCTTTCTTTCGATTTCTGTCAATTCTGATATATCGTACGGGTAGATTCCTTTCTTTCTATTTCTGTCAATTCTGATATATCGTACGGATAGGTTCCTTTCTTTCAATTTACTTCATTTGATATAAGTATATCATTTCTGATTTTAAAGTCCGTATTAAGATCTAAGGTATAAGTTATAAGTTCAGTACGGATAGACTCCTTTCTTTCGATTTATGTTGTTTGGATATAAGTATATCATTCTTGATTTTAAATTCCGTATTAAGATTAAGTTATAAATTCCGTACGGGTAGATTCCTTTCGTTTGATTTATGTCGTTTTTATAAGAATCCTTTCTGTCGATTTATGTCCGTTGGGTACGGATAGAATCCTTTCTTTCGATTTAGATCGTTTTGATACAAATATATCATTCCTGATTATAGATTCCGTATTAAGATTAAGTTATAAGTTATAGATTCCGTATTAAGATTAAGTTATGAAATAAAGTTATAGATTCCATATTAAGATTAAGTTATGAAATAAGTTATAGATTCCGTATTAAGATTAAGTTATGAAATAAGTTATAGATTCCGTATTAAGACTAAGTTATGAAATAAGTTATAGATTCCGTATTAAGATTAAGTTATGAAACATGTGTTGAAAGTTACAAACGTTTTGAAAAGGTTTTGTTTTACATCAGTTATTTAGAAAATGGTTTATTTTATACAAGTTTCATTTCCTACTCTAGTGGTTCCTTATTAACGAGTCAAGGTTTTATCTTGTTTCGTTTAATAAACCACATTTTGGGGACGAAATTGTCAAGATAGGATTGATAACCATACCTTGATGACTGGTTCCACTCTTATATTTTCAATCTCGCCAAAGATTCGTATTTTACAAGTTACAAGTTAAATATCTTAAGACTTATAAGTTATAAGTAAATAAGTTACAAGTTTAATATGATATATAAGTATTATGTTACTCAAGTCAAATTGTTTTAAATTACTATGTCTTGTTTTTAAAACTCCTCACGTCTTTGATTATCGATTCATTTGACAGTCCGTTCGATTCCTATTCTAATCATTTGATTTAGTTTCATGTCATGCGATAGTTTTTCTGTTAAGTTGTACTCATTATCGCATGTTCCAATATATGTTCCGTTCTGTTCTGAAAATAAGTTTTATAAGTTATGTGAATAAGACCATTTGTACTCTGATACCCTGAGTATCGCTTCTCGTGGAGTGTCCCACGAGCATGTTGTTGCGGCATCGACATCATGTGCTCCATCCGTGACGGAGAGATTAGTTCACGGCGTCTCTTAAGTACAAGTGTGGTACATATAAGATTAGGGGGCGTATGGATCGATCCTAGGATTTAAGTTTTCAGGAAATGGATAACGGGTATGCCAACTTGCCATTTCGTGTGATAAGTATGCAGGAGTAGCTACCTGTGTATTGTCACGTTTTCAGTTTGCTCATGGGTACATCCGTAAGATATGATTATGAAATTAAGTTATTTGCATCGTCAAGTTCCATCCGGTTATCAAAATAAAATAAGCTTTTGTTTTCCTCTATCCGCACACTGGGCAAAACTCTTCAAAATTTTGCTCAGACGTACGTTTTTGTTGTTGTTGTTTTCTTCTTTACGTCAAGTTATCAAGACAAGCTGGGACGAAATATGGAAGAGTGCTCGAGGGTTTTGAAAAAGAAGATAGAAATAATTGTAATGGATTAGATATCCTTCATTAAGCTGTAAAGCCTTGTAATACATTTAAGTATAAATGGAATTATGTTTTTGATCTGACTACTGTTATAGTGACACGCCGGCCCGTTCCGGGACGGGGTGTTACATAAAGGATGTATATAAGAGAAAAAAAAAAAAAAACTAAAAAGTTTAAAAGAATGAACGAAGAAAATAAAATGAAAAAGAAAAATAACTTGAATCCAGTTAATGGATGGCAACAAAGATCAACATTTAATTCTGAAATTCTGTCTCTACAGCTTAAGAAAGCCTATAATTCAAGTGTTAATAATTAAAACAAAACAGGACATAGATATGTTAATAATTTTGGTTGTTTGGTTTAACAGTTTAATAATAGACATATGGTGCAAAAATGGAGCTCTTTACCCCCTTTTAATAAATATGTCATCCTCAGGGCCGGTCTAACGTTTTTGGAGGCCCTAAACGAACTACAAAAGCAGGGCCCTTTAAATCGATATAAAGAAAACATCGGTTCTGCTTTCTGTTTTCCAAGTGTCAATCGCAAACACAATATCAAAACTCAAAGATTCAACTTATCGACTAGGAATTTAGGGCAAACACGGATGAGTTGCACCCCACTAATTTATTCTAATTTCGCCTATAAGGCTCTAATCTCTCCCCAACCGGCGACGCCATTGAGCAGAATGAGCATGTGCGATTTTAGAGTTAGCGAAAATAACGAAATCGGCCTCAATTAAATACAAATTGCATATTGCTTGGAGTTGGAAGTGGGCCTCTTTATTTTAAATCGGTTCTTCAGTTGGGCGTTGCAATAAATATAGTTTTTGTTTTGTTCATTCGAGCCTAATCGGTAATACACATATGCTATTTAAAGATTTGAAAAAAATTGAGGCCTCTATTTTTTGGAGGCCCTAGTCCATTGCCTAGATTTGAAAGCCTCTAGGTCTGCCTGGTCGTGCTCAAATTGTACTAAAATTGGACGTGCCAACACAATTAAGAAAAACAACATATATAATTTATAAGTATAGCTCGTCAAAGCATTTACAACGTGCATGTTTAATGCTTTTACCACTTTATTATTACATGTTTAGAGTCTACGCTTCTAATTTATTGATCTTACAACTCTCAGCTCGTTTTGACTAGCTAACCCGTTTGAGCAAACGAGTTATACGAGTCATTATACACGTGTTAGGTTATAAATTATAATTACTATTTTCCTTGAATTAACACCTTAATCCAAATATTGTTTCCCCAGATATAACTCGAGCCGGTAACTCCATGTCGGTGATCCAATAGGCAAAGAGCCAAATGACAGTAGCTAGCAACTTGATAAATTACAAAAGTAATCCTTCAACTCTTAATGAACATGCAATACTAGTCAATTTTTAGATTTCTTGTAATTTTGGTCTAAACTTAATCTTACAAACAAACATTGTTGTGTCACACTTTTATTAACTATGAACATACCATGTTACTGTATATGCAATATGTACTAGTTACATGGCCATTATTAATTTTCCTTTATCATTCGTCTCATTCTAAATCAACTTGTCATAAGCATTTTCATTTTATCATTTCTATTTTATGTTTCAAATAAGTAAAATAGATACGGTCAAGATTTCTGATAGGACTCGGAATACAACATAAAAAATAATCAAGATTTTTGTTTTCATATTTAACCCATTTAATTAAACAAGTTGACCCGTCAATATGTTCTATTAAGTAGGAAGACATGCTAACCCGCTTAAACCATTTTTTACAACCCAATAATCCGATTACCACATTTACAACTTGATTATAACCCGCCAACCCGTTTGACACATTTATATAAATAAGTTAAAACTTCAACGATTGTGTATTCGTGTTCCACAATTTTAGCGTGTATGATTTAAGGTTAATGTTTTTGACATCAATAAATATGAGTTAATTAATGTTTTCGTCCCTGTGGTTTGTAAAGTTTTTGACATCAATAAATATGAGTTAATTAATGTTTTCGTCCATGTGGTTTGTAAAAAATCACTATTTCAGTCAATTAGTTTAAAAATTGCGATTTCAGTCCCTATGGTTTCACTTTCGTAACCATTTCAGTCCACCTCGTAACCATTTCAGTCTCTGTACTAACAGAATAAATGGATTGAAATGGTTATGAAAGTGAAACTACAGGGACTGAAATGTTTACGAAAGTGAAACCACATGGACTGAAATCGCAAATTTTAAACTAATGGACTAAAATAGTGATTTTTGACAAACCATGGAAACGAAAACAGTAATTAACTCAATAAATATACATCCGTCTAGGATTAACAAAATTCAACCTGCAAACTCAAAACCCGTCAACCCGACACAATACGTATCAAAATGTAATAAAAGGAAATTATTGCACTAAAACCGCAAATCACAAAATACTCTAGAGGCAACTTTTGCATTTCACTCAAAGGTGGAAATAGCAAAAAAAGGGAGTGGAGTTAGATACACAATCTCCTCTATAAAGAATCTCACAACACACAAAAAACGGATTCGTTCTACTTCTGGATCGAGATCTTCAAAATGGAGCGAAGAACCTCCAATCGATTACTGTCGGTTATCTTCACAGCAATCGTCTTCTTCATCTCCTCTTCAGAATCATTCTATCTTCCCGGTGTTGCTCCTCGTGATTTTCAACGAGTACGTACTCTTCAACTCATCATTATCATTCAGATCTAGCATCAGTAGCTTTTTTTCCGATTTAATTTGTTTTTTGTAGCTCAAATCGGCGTGTATGTTGCGTTTAACTTGTACGATTCATTGATTCGTTGATTCTAGTTCAGGATTTTACACATTCGGATCTAGCTGTAGCTTTTTTTCGATTTCATATGGTTTATGTAGCTCAAATCGGCATTTATGTTGCGTTTAACCTGTATATGATTCGTTGATTCGTTGAGTTTAGTTCATGATTTTACTTTATAGCGTGTGATTTGTACAGATCGAGCTTATATAGTTAATTAGTTAAATCTAGGGTTGTAGATTTGAGGTTTAAGTTGAAAAGTGTATATATTGCGGATCTATAGCGTATGCGGAGTTTTTGCTGGTAGATCTGGTTAGTTGTCTCTAGTTTGCGTAATGCTGGTGAATGATTTTGTTATTTTTGTTCAAAGACTGTGCTAGTTGATTGCCTTTTATGCCAGAATGCCAGATTTAGGTTACTGATATAGAGCTTGTAGATGTTCTGTGTATAGTTTGTGATATGCTTGAATGAATAGGTTAAATGGTCATGTTCGGGTTACGTAAAATTAGGCGTGTGTAGGTTAGGATGATGTTTTTAACCTGAATAAATATATGATTGTCATTTCGAGAATGATTTTGTATTTTTGTTCCTAGAGTGTGCTAGTTGCTTGCCCGGTGTCAGATTTATGTTACGGAAAAAAGAACTTGCAGATGTTCTTTGGATACTTTGTAACATAATGATAATTCTGTCCTTTAGGGTTTGTGGCATGTGAGAGTTACTCATTTTGAAGTACAGATCGGTTGAGTGGTAATTGATGGTTAGGAATAGACAATTAGTAAAAGTACGAATCGTTGTAAGTGGCGAGTCCTGGTTTAGTCAACACAATTTTTTGATTCACCACCTAATTTTTAGAACTGGTTGGAACTTGATGGTGTTAGGGGTTTGCAAATAGCGGTAAAATATGAGACTGATATCTTAAGTTCTTAACTGTCAAGTATCTTGTTTTCTGGTAAGATTGATAATCTTTGGTTGCGTATTTAAGGAGTTGCTAATACTCTTACCAGGGTGATTCTCTTCAAGTTAAAGTCAACAAGCTTTCTTCTACAAAAACACAACTTCCTTATGAATACTATTACTTGAACTACTGTAAGCCAAAGCACATTCAAAATAGTGCTGAAAATTTGGGGGAGGTGCTCAGAGGTGACCGCATCGAAAATTCAGTTTACACGGTGAGGTCACTGTTACATCATCCAACATCACTCTTACTCATGTGCATTATAATTTAAGTTTCTGATATCCGTTTTAGTTTTCTATGAATGAGGAACAACCATGCAAAGTCGGTTGCCGCATAAAGCTTGATGCTGGATCTGCAAAAAAGTTCAAAGAAAGCATTGATGATGAGTACCGCGTTAACATGTATGTGCAAATGTCTCATTTCTTGAATAGTTGTAATGATTTGTGTTTCTTTTTTGTTTGATTCATACTCCTCAATGCAGGATTTTGGATAACCTTCCAGTTGCTGTTCTTAGACAAAGACGGGATGGTGTTCAGTCAACCACTTACGAGCACGGTTTCCGTGTCGGTTTTAAAGGAAATTATGCTGGGGTGAGTTTGATAGTAAAAACAATAATTAATGCTTCCTTGTTTGATTTAGAATAATAGAATACGATGAATTAATTTCTCATTTACTTCTTTAGAGCAAAGAGGAAAAGTATTTCATCAATAATCATCTCAGCTTTAGAGTCATGTATCACAAGGATCTTGAAACCGATTCTGCTCGAATCGTTGGATTCGAAGTTACTCCAAACAGGTAACTTTGCAAATTTCTTCTCATTCCTGATTTAGCCACCTTAAAAGTTAAAATTTTAACATTGTTTCGCTTTGCTAACAGTATCAGTCACGAGTATAAAGATTGGGATGAAAAGAACCCACAACTCACGACTTGCAACCAAAATACCAAAAACATAATTCAAGGAAGCACGGTACCGCAAGAAGTTGATACAAATAAAGAGGTGGTATTCACATATGATGTTACTTTCAAGGTACTATTTAGTAAAACCCTACCACTTGTCCTTACGCTATACAATTAGAATTGGGGCTGCAAATGACCCAAACGTTCGGTGAGCAATTTGTGAACCGTTCGGCGGGAAGCTCGTTTGTGTTCGTTCGTTTTATTAAACAAATGAACAAGAACAAGAAATTCCGTTCGTTTAGTTAAATGAACGAACATGAACAGAGGCCGCGTTCGTTCATTTATGTTCGTTTGTGTTCGATAGTTCATTAGTGTTTTTAGTTTTTATATTTTATTTAAATACTTCAAAATTTTGATAAATAAAATATTAATAAGTGTCGGTGTATTATATATTTTTCTGTTCATGAACATTAGTTTGTGATCATTTGTGCTCATCAACGTTCGTTACCTAAAATTAACAAACAAACACGAACAAGTTAATTTCCTTAACAAACGAACACGGACAGAAAATCTCGTTCGGTAAGTGTTCATGAACAGTTCGTGAACACATGTATTTCTTAACAAACGAACACAAACAAGTTGTTCGTGTTCGTTCGGTTCATTTGCAGCCCTAATTAGAATTACAAATACCCGTAAACCTATTTCTCATCTTTCTTAATTTTTACAGGAGAGCGATATCAAATGGGCTTCACGTTGGGACACGTACCTCCTTATGAACGACGATCAAATCCATTGGTTTTCAATAATCAACTCCTTGATGATAGTCCTTTTTCTTTCTGGAATGGTAGCCATGATCATGATGAGAACGCTTTACAGAGATATCGCAAACTATAATCAGTTAGACACACAAGACGAAGCTCAAGAAGAAACCGGGTGGAAACTTGTTCACGGAGATGTCTTCAGGGCTCCGGAATATTCGGGATTACTCTCGGTTTATGTCGGGACAGGTGTACAGCTTTTCGGAATGACACTTGTCACCATGATATTCGCATCTCTAGGGTTCTTATCACCATCTAACCGTGGTGGCCTTATGACCGCCATGGTTCTGTTATGGGTTTTTATGGGACTGTTCGGTGGTTACGCCTCTGCACGAATTTACAAAATGTTCAAGGGCACAGAGTGGAAAAAGAACACGTTAAAAACATCGTTTATGTTTCCTGGTATTTTATTCGCAATTTTCTTCGTCTTGAACGCATTGATTTGGGGCGAAAAGTCATCCGGAGCCGTACCGTTTGGAACCATGATTGCTCTGGTTTGCTTATGGTTCGGGATATCCGTCCCGTTAGTCTTCGTGGGCAGTTACTTGGGTTTCAAGAAACCCGCGATCGAAGATCCGGTGAAAACAAACAAAATCCCACGACAAGTACCCGAGCAAGCTTGGTACATGAAACCCGTGTTCTCAATTCTGATCGGTGGAATCCTTCCTTTTGGCGCGGTTTTCATCGAGTTATTCTTCATCTTGACATCCATATGGTTGAACCAGTTCTACTACATATTCGGGTTTCTTTTCATCGTGTTTGTGATCTTGATCATTACATGTGCGGAGATAACAGTCGTGTTATGTTACTTCCAATTATGTAGTGAAGACTACCATTGGTGGTGGCGGGCGTATTTGACAGCTGGCTCATCCGCGCTGTACCTTTTCCTCTACTCGATCTTCTACTATTTCACCAAATTGGAAATCTCAAAGCTGGTTTCAGGTATTCTCTACTTCGGGTACATGTTGATTGCTTCATATGCTTTCTTTGTGTTGACGGGTACCATCGGTTTCTACGCTTGTTTGTGGTTTGTGCGCAAGATATATTCGTCTGTGAAGATAGACTAATATATTGGAGCTTAAAATAGAATGAGTGGCATGAGATAGAAGGAAACAGTGTAGAGGTGAGTTCAGTCGAGTTCGTTGTGTATCTTTGGTTACGCGACTATGAAGAAACGCATTTTAGAAGAATTTCGAGCCCGTAAAACGACTTTGTATGATTCGCTAGTTTCTAGTATATGTTTTTTTTCTTCTTAATATCGAATTTTTGTATGTTATATGAACTGCATTTATCTTATAGCATTATTGTTGTGTTGTTGGTTTATCAATTCCATTCAAAACTCAAATTCAGTACCTTCGGTTCTTTTGTTTACACGCATAACCGAACCACAATTTAGTTGCATATAAACATAACAGAAGAATCTGTATTTTAATTGCAATTCGGGTGGGTTATGATTTAATCATATGGTTTAATTGGTTTGGTTATGGTTTTATCTTTTAATTAATCGGTTTTTCAGTACAACGCTGTCTCAACGATAAGTTACAATAAAATCTTACAGATTTAAATATGAATCATAAGCAGCTAAAATCTCATAAACAAGGTGAAATGTTACCATCTTTCAGTGTTTTTACAATGACAACAAATAGCAAATTGCTTCTGCAGAGTAAACACAAATACAAAAGCCAGAAGTTGTTTCATACACTTTAAATAACCAAACAAAAAATTTTCTATTAATAAATGTATCCAACGCGGTCATCTTCTTGCAGCTTGACCTTCAAATTGTCGCTCGTGAAACAATTGATATGAATTTTAAAAATTTCTGTAGTGACCCCCGAGTTGAAAATTCATCAGTGCTTTCCTAATAATATTTACATTCGCATACATGCGATCCTTATGCACACCAATTTTCAAAGTCTGTATATATGATGATGATACTTTTGAACCAGAATGGTGTGTTGCATATCTGACTATCTGTACAACTTCACCTTCGGCAAAAGCCCATCATGTGCTGATACCAGAATATTTGTAAAACTTTAAAAAAGCATATAAATTGATATAAATTCAAACCAAATTTCTTTTCGTGAGGCTTTCCCGCTTTATTCTTGCTTATAAATTATTATCAGCTGCAAATGGCTTCAACTGAAAGTTTCTTCATTACTTTTGGGCAAGGATCGCCTCCAAAAATCTCAGGTGTTACAGGTACTGTGCATGATTGTTGTCCAATGCAGTACTGTAAATATTCCAATAGCAAAATATAAGCATTTTTATTCTGTGGGTCTTATTTGTTACATTTTTAAGAAAATAAAGATGTTATTTTGAGTTCTTTTAGGTTATATTTTATAACTGAAAAAAATTTGATCTTCCGATAATAATTATTTATAGATTTAAAAAAAGTTGTACAAAAAGTTGTTTTTAAGACAACCAACCCGTTTTGACCCGTTACCTACTAACTGGAACCTGAAAAATCTTCGTGTGAATGTGATTGTTTTCTCTTTTGCAAACAAACAAAAAAAAATTATACAAAGAGTAAAATGCCATTTTCGTCCCTGAGGTTTGGCTAGTTTTGCGACTTTCGTCCAAAGGTTTGTTTTCCAGCATCTGGATCCAAAAGGTTTGAAATCTTGCCATTTTCATCCAGCTCGTTAACTCCGACCATTTTCTCTATTAAGTCAGGGGTATTTTCGTTTTTTTGTTAACTTAAAGGGCAATTTGGTCTTTTTCACTCTATATTAAAAGACCGAATACCCATGAATAAGACTGAATTGCCCTTTAAGCTAACAAAAAGAAGATAATACCCCTGACTTAACGGGGAAAAATAGATGGAGTTAACAAGCCGGATGAAAATGGCAAGATTTCAAACATTTGGGATCCAGATGCGGAAAAACAAACCTTTGGACAAAAGTCGCAAAACTGGCCAAATCTCAGGGATGAAAATGGCGTTTCACTCTTATTCAAATAACTACATGCCATTAGTCCAAATCCTTAAATCAGAAAAAAATAATACCTTGTTGAATGCATCATATGAGTTGTGCGCATGGCAGTTACCCTCACGATAACTACCACAACCTCCTAACGGGGTGCCAAAACTCGCAAATTTAATCGAGGATATTTTCTGACCCGGGCTGCATGAGAGATGTGCTTTGGGCCTCAACGGTTTAGTTGCTTTACCAGAACTTTGCATTTCATAATTCATTAATGAAGGCTGCCACTCGTAAATATCAGCACACACACTGTAAATGGATCTTTTCACCATTGATATTCCATACGGGATTCCTCCTAGTTCTTCAAAAACAACTAACAAGTTGCCTGTCGGTTTTAGCCATGACCGAGGTACATGGTACCTGAAACAAATCAAACTTAGTTACGGTACTAGATATTTGAGTGTTTGTCAATTTTTTTTTATTTTTTATTTTTTAATAAATTGAAAAACTCATTAAATTTTGTTACAGTCCATATAAATTATCCGAAAATGATTAGTTGACCCTTTACAAGTCATGATAATCAGATAATTAGTTCCACATCGCAAATCGCTAAAAAGATTGTAAGTGTATAAGAAAACTAGCTTTGTTACCATTTTTGGGAAGATTCACCGCAATTACTTAGGCATTTTTTCTCATCAAAATAGCCAGCATAACTGCAGCTACTACAAGATCCACGCGCCTTGTATGCAGGCCAATAACGTCCGATGCTTTGACCATTTATCCATATTTGACCTTTGCCCATACTGCTCATATCTAATGCTAAAGGTTCGGTCCCACCCGGAGCATTAAAAATAGTCTTCACAAATTAAAATAAATGGTCAAACATTGACTATTTCAAGAAAGTATATAACAACATGAAATATGAGTTTAGTCAAATATACCTTGTACCATGTTAACGGTTGTCTTTGAGCTACAAATGAACCTTGTATCCACTCAACAGACGAACTACCCATGAGCGAATGAAGACTTAGAATTTCTCCCTTAAGGCCGACCTGGTCAACAAGTCAAAGTTCAAGTAAGGACATTGGTCTGATCATCTATTCCCATTTGGCATTAAGCATTAAGCATCTTCATTTTGTTTTATAAGAATAAAGATGTGATTGTGGGTCCCGGTTATTTGATTCGACAAGTGGTATAAGGCCCGATGAATGGAAAATTTTTAAAAGTCAAACCTTATAAGACCATTTTTGCCAAGTCAAATCTCTTTTTCCTCCATTTAGACCATAAAGTGTGACTGGACCAAGAACACCTGCATTCCATGTTTCGAAATGTGGACCGATATTCTACAAAATCAAAATTAGAGAACCATAAGATTTGAGTGAATTTGTATAGGGCGAGGAAGTAACAAAATTATTGTGAGAACAAATTTAAATCATTTATTATTATTATTACTTTTTTTCCAATGATTCCTATTTTTTAAATGTTAAAAATCATCAAACTACTTTTTTCATATGTTTGTTTTAATAACCTATTGCGTGTTCGTGCAAAATTTGTGTTATGTATATATATATATATGTATGTATAAGAGAGAGAGAGCATACAGGGAGACCAACAGCAATGCTAAGTAGAGAAATCTTGTTCACACCAGATCTTAGATTTACTGGTTTATTAAATGTTAGTTTTCGATTTTGTTGACTTCCATAGACAGTTCCTGTGAAAAACAAAGTGTGTCATAAGAATTGTTGGCATTGATAACACAACAATAGTAAAAGTCTAAAATAACTATATGAAGTTAATGACCAAAAAGAATAAATAAAACACCTTGTTCCTCCTTATAAACTCGTTACCTGATAACTGACCGTTGATGAAAACATGCAAAGCATGACCAGCCGATGAGACTAAAAGCGTGGGCCACTTCCCGCTTCTCAAGAACCCCTCATTCGAGCCAACCCTGACACTGAGCATGAAAACTTGTCACGTTTTTGTATGGGTCAGGTCAGGTTGGGTAACAGGTTAAGTTGTGCTCATGTTGAAATGGGTCATTCTTAGTATGCCTGGGTCGGGTCGGGTTAGGTTGGGTTGGGTCACAAGCATTATTTTGTCCACTTGTATGTTTAACTATATAAAGTCATAATTATAATTACAGAAACAATGTTATTTTAATAAAAAGTCCAAATCTTTCAAAGTCAATGTCTAAACTTATTATTTGACTTGTTTGAGATAACACACAACATTATAAGTAAATGGGTTGAAACTATTATCTTTATATTTTATATATAAATATATAGTGAAAGTTTTAAATACAAATGGGTTTTAACGTGCGAAGGTACGAAGTGACCAAGATAACGTGCGTAATTATGTATATAACATGCGTAATTAGGGTTAAACCAACCCATGCGTAATTTGAGTTTTAACCATGCGTAATTTTCATGTTTGATGACATTTGAGATTTGAATTTTATAACGTGCGTAATTATGTATATAACATGCGTAATTTCGAAATGTGGACGTAGTACGCTTTGCAAGTTAAGGGGCTATTGTACGATAACCCACCCCTAAATATATAATGCAAAATGCTACATGAAAATAACAAAAAAGTTGCACTTACTCTGTCATATACCACAAGTAATCCGAAGCATCTCTAGTGACATTAAGTTGCTCTAATAATCCAACAGTTGTGTACGAGTTGTCATCATACGATTCAGTTACATCATTGTACGACTGCCATGTAAATCCTCCACCCTCTGAAGTCATCTTCATCAATGCACTTTGTGCACCTACCTATTAATCACATTCAGTTAAAAAAAATTGGAACTTTGGTAGTTTGTTACCATTAATTGTTTTACTAAAATAAGAATAATGAATATTTATAATCTCTCACCCTTGCTGTATTATAAACAGTGTTCTTGCAGTCCGGTAGGATACTGATAGACCAAGGAGGAATATTATATCGTTGGTTTCTAAAGTTAACGCTTGCATACGCGTTTCTGTCGTTATTTGAAAGGAAAGCAGCACATCCTCCAGTCTTATATTTGTAAACATATGCCTATAATTTGAAAGACAACCAAATGTAAGAGGCGGGGTCCACTGACGCTGCGGATATTGTGATCATGAATAAAAAGAACAACGAAAGTACAACCTTTTGAAAGTTTCCGAGAGTGATAATAGATGGATCACCGTTTACTAAAGCGGGCTCACATAGTTTTATGGCTCTGTGAAGATCTTTCAGATGTCCCCACTTAGCTTCGCGTTTTAGTCCTATATATAGAACATTTCATTAAACCTTAATCTATACACATTTTGCAACTAACATTACATAGGGAAATAGTTACAAATATCAAATATCACTAATTGATAGTGAGTTCTTTCATCAATCTACCCTTTTAGTAACGTGACACACTTAACATTTCATATATGACCTGACACATCTTTAAAAAAAGATTAAAGTACACGGAGGTCGCTGTGGTTTACCAAAATTTTGGATATGGTCCTCAGCTTTCCAAAAGTACATGGATGGTCCCTGTGGTTTGCACTTTGTAACATATAGTCCCCAACCAACAAATCTAAAGGTTTTAGCAGGTCCACGTTAGGGACTAAATGCGTTACAAAGTGCGAACCACAGAGACCATCCATGTACTTTTGGAAAAAAGTTAGGGACTAAATGTGTTACAAAGTACAAACCACAGGGACCATCCGTGTACTTTTGAAAAGCTAGGGACTAAACCCAAAATTTTAGCAAAGCACAGGGACCATCCGTGTACTTCACTCTTAAAAAAAGACGCTATAAAGTGCGTCGAATGCGCCATATTTGACCCGAATCCAAAGCCAGTCCAACTTTAAATTCAAACTTATATACCCCATGATTTTTATCTCATAACATACCATATTCATCAAGGGGAGCATCATAATCATAGCTTGTAGCAATAAACGGGCCACCCGCTGTCCGCCCAAAATTAGTTCCTCCATGATACTGTCAAAAAACAGAACAAGATTAACTTATTTGCAATATGCTAATATATATCATATAAATACAAAAATGTTTGATTTACCATATAATAGTTGATAAAAGATCCACCACTCTGAATAAACTTAGCTACTGAGTATGCTAAGTCTTCAGCTGGTCTATAAGGCACTGCACCTCCAAACTCAGTGAACCTGATTCATTCATTTTTTTTTAAATAAATCAACCAAATAAAAATAAAGAAAAACAATAGGGTATTGCGCATTCGTGTTCATGATGAATTAAATAAAAAAAATTACCATCCTGTCCAGGCTTCGGTCCACATCTTCGGTTTAAAATTTTTGTTGGGAGAGAAATAGTCACAGTAAAAACCATTGCAGGTATTTATCTGTCAATAAAAAACCAACATCTACCTGTTATTACATTTATAACTGATCAAGATTTGATCTTTTATAAGAATATGCACTATATAATTTTTTTAATCTTTTATTTTGTATACTAATTTTTTTTTAGGTATGCATAATTAAAAACTGCCCATGTGCACTTCTTAAATATCCCACTTGGGACATACAGCATGAAAACAGCCATGTGGGAAAGTGATTGACCAGAAAAAGTCAGCAAAAAACTTCAATACAGACACACTAACTTGCATAACTAGATGGTGCACTTACAATGGGGTCAGGGGCATCATCCTGTTTGCACATGACCCACGGTACGCCGGTTCCTAGACCTAGAGCCATTTGAGCTGCCCATTTCGTATAAGCTCGACCCGGTGCTCCAAGTTCATACTCCATTGGTCCATATTCATTTTCAATCTGTCACAATAACTTTTGTTAAAATACAATGGTGACAGTTTTTGGTAATTTTGGTGAATTTGTTATAGCCATATAGTTTTGACTACCTGAGATAAGATAATTGGACCACCTTCATTCTCATATAAACTTTCTGCTTTCATCATATTCACTATTTTCCTTGTGAATTTTTCCATAGCAGCCTATACATATATAAATCAACATTACATGCAAATTTTAACATACCCAAAAAAAGTTAAATATTTTAAAAATAAAAAAAAGTAATAGATAATTTAGAAATTTATAATAAATGTGAGGTAGACCTTGAAAGGACCATTATCTGTTCTGAAACTAATTCCTGGGACATATTTCAACCAAACAGGAAACCCCCTGAAAATGAAATTGATTTGACAAGAGAAGTATAAGTTATTTGTAAGCTTGTTAAATAACATGAATATTATTACTATTTATGGAATTTAAACAATATTTACCCAAAGTTCCATTCAGCACAAGCATAAGGACCAATTCTGAGATGGGCATAGAGTCCAGCTTGCTTAATTAGCTTAATGAACTTCACCAAATCATATCTATCTTCAAAATAATACTAGGAAGAAAGAGAAAAAAATCATCAATTTATCAAACCAATATTTATTATTTGTTTTTCTTTTGTTTTTTTTTTGAAGCACACTTACTCGCTGTTTTCGTAACCAGTCCAGTTGAGTTCATCTGAACCGTTTATATATGAACGGGGTGGTTTGACCGGATTTAAAAAAAAAAGTACATTTTCTTTTCAAAGTCTAGATTTTTTGGACTTCATATTTTATTAGCATTGCAAACACACACCAACTAAACTAACCTCGAACACGACTCATTTATTATCTTTAAAACGTTATATAAGTACTTTTACCTTTTTACTTTACAAACAAATTAACATACAGAAAATAACTATTTAAAAAAAACGGTCCCACCAATAAGGCGACTGATATAACAGGTCCGGTTGTGAAAACATTGCACTTACTTGACCAGGCTGTGGCTCATGCCCATTCCAGAAAACATAAGTCTGAATCACATCCACCCCTCCTTCTTTTGCCTTTTGAATAAGATCTGGCCACATCTGAAACATCAAAATTCCCATAAATTAGTTTTTTTTTTTTTTTTTTTTTTTTTTTTTATTTTTTTACGACCAGCAAAAGTCGATCACCCGGGTAAACCAGTGGCAAAAGGCCACCCATGCCTGCGAATACAGACAACGCTGATGACCCGGCTAGCCAGTAGCCAAACCCACCGCCCGAAGGCCACTGTGGTAAATCCTCGGGCTCAACCGAGAGCATTTTGCCTCCAGGCGAGACTCGAACCATGACCTCCATTTTGGAAGGCCATTGGTTGGAAATTAGTTCTTTATTACAATATGAAATTACAAACAAAAAGAGAGGGGGGGGGGGGGGGGGGGTCAAGAAAATAAGCACATTGATAAGTTTACCTCAGGAGTGCTTCTTGGATAATGAATGGAACCAGAAATAAGAATCTTTCTTTGACCATTAATGGATATAGCCTTATGATCATATGTAACATAAGCAGTACAGAAACAAACCCATGAACATACTAAAACCATCAACATCAGATTATACTTCTGCATTTTGAACACAAACTCCATAAAAAAAGATGAAAAATCCTTCAGTTTATCTCCAAATAAATAGTTCCACTTTATTCTTTTTGTATCTTAAGTTCAAGAAAGATATCATAAACACCACAAAGGTTCACTAAAACTTGTGAACTTTTGGGCTTTAATATGATCAGTGTGTGAATGTTTTGAGTGATCTGAAGCTGCATTTAAGCAAAGGAAGATTGGGTTTGGCTGCAGTAGTGAGGGTCCTACATAAGTAAATATTATTCAGCCTCTTTACATTTTACATTTAAGTATTTAAATTGAAAATATATGTATATCAATTGATATATCAATTAATTAATGAGTATTAAATAATATGTATATGAAGTTTCCAAAAGTAAATTGCAAAAGTATTTTTTTACAAGTAACTAGTTTTTTTAGGGATATTGGATTTTAATAATCCCAACTATTCGTCGTTGGCTGTCAACCGTTCTAACTTCAAAAATAATCACTGGCAGTCCCAACTATTAACATATTAGCCTCTAATGGACCTTGATTTTTGTGCCAAACCTCTTTGTAACCTTATTACGGACCTTTAGGAACCTTTTTCTAGTAATAGCTCCAATTATTGAAGTCGTCGGGAAACTTCTCGCCGGAAAACTTCTTTTTGGCTGGAAAACTCAACTTTTTGGCCGGAAAACTCAACATTTTCGTTTCAAACCTCTTTGTAACCTTTTGACAAAAAACGGTTTTCTGGCGATCGAATACTAGCGGCGTTAGGGGTCTGTTAGTCAGGGTCCATTGGTCGCCAATATGTCGATAGTTGGGACTGCCGGTGGTTGTTTGGGACTGTTGGCGGCCAACGGCAAATAGTTGAGATTATTTAAATCCAATATTCCTTTTTTTAATATATAATAATACAAGTGTGATATGTTGCTAGTTTTTTTATAGGCATTAATGTGTCACGTCCTATTTTAGCTATTACAATGGATTAAAAAATTTAAATTATGTTTTCTATGGTAAGTATATTTTAGAGGTAATGACAGAAGGATGGAGTTATAAAATTGATTAATAAAAATTAAAATGTATGGTTTAATTGTTTATTGTTGTCATGATAAGTTTGAATTATTTCTTTGAAATATAATTTTTTTTATTTGTATTTGAAATATTTCTAAATCATTATGTGAACTATTTCTAAGATTGAGTAGATTCGATTTTTTTTTATATTATTATGATTAAATACTTTTATTAACAATATTAGGTTCATATTAAGATGATTGAAATACATTAGCTTTAAATGTCGATTATTTTAACTTTAAAATGTATTAAAAATATCAATATCATATTTGTTATAAACCAGACATTTTAGGCCCAACCCATTACTTATGGGCTTTAGGGTTTACAGTTATATTCATCTCTATATATTGTAATGTTGATTAGAATGAATTATGAGAATTCAGTTTATCCCTATTACTCTTTGGTTTTTATCACGTTATCAGCACGAGACTCTCCACTGAGATTTACCGGCCATCATATCAAATCGTTGCTGTAACTTGCAACGGGTAGTAGTGCCACAATCCGCAGACCATAACACATCTCGAATAAATCTTCAGTCCCTCATAATCCTGGTACACATCATCACAATCTCTCATATATGTTGATTTTATGTTACCATGTATACATTTGCATCTCAAATAGTAGATACATCAATTTAGATATAACTCCACCGGATTATTTTTTTCCCAAACACAAAAGCGGTTACTGCCGCCACACACAAAAGAAAAAAAAAAGGAAAAACTTTCCGAAATCTTTCTCCGGCGATTGCCCTCAATCGCCAACCGTTTCTGCGGTGGTTTGTTGAAAATACTAAGTTGGAAAGTTTGATTTTGGATTCAATTATAATATTTGTTGTCATCAACCCGGATTGGATTTCAAAGTTGTTTTCGATTTGTTATGTTCGGTCGATTTTGTTTACTGATTTGGGTAACTGACCAACAATATGTGTTCTGGGATAAATAATTTAACTTCACATATTCTAGATGATTTAATTATAATTTGAAATTGGTTTCAACCTGGATTTATCGATCCATGAAACTTGATATCCATTATTTTGATGGAAAAGGCAATTTGGTTGGAAAAGTTTATTTCTGGAAACCGTAATGATATGTTCATCAATATTTTAAGAATTTGTTTTGTGAAGTTAGCAAATAACTTAGAAAATATCTCATATAGGTTTATAGTTTCCTACGGATTTGGGATTTAATATATATTGAAATTCACAAAGATCTTTGGCTAATAATTCTTTTGGTCAAGTTCATCATCAATTGAGAAAATTAATTTTTTTTTTTTTTTTTTTTTGTGATCGTAAATATAAACACAAAGATGTGGCACATCTTGTGACGTTTCATATTTGTGGGATAAATGTGACTACATTTTTTTTATTTTGCTACAGTACATGTGGGTTCTTTAATGGATACATGTAGTTTTGAAAAATGAATTTGAAAACTTTGTTTTTACTAAAGTTATTACTCGCCAAAGGCATTAGTAAACATGCAATTTGTCTCAGTTTACGGATCATTATGTGGATGTTAAATATCCATGTGATTTTGAATTTTCTAAATGGAATTGAAAACTTAGTTTTACTTTGGTCCCATATTTTATATATATAAACAGTTTTTAGTTATTGGAGTTTTTGATGGGAAAAAGAACCAGAGGGTGGTTTTAAAATATGTGTTAATAATAATTATTATTTAATATTTTGATCCAACTGTCCTCCACTACATATCAATAATAATTATTTAATATTAGTTTTGATCGAATATTTATTAATTAGAATGACACTTTTTAGTACGAATATATAGTGGGATACTATTTGAATTTCAAATTTAACCCAATATAATGTTACCAGACAACTATATTACAGGATACAAAATTCATAAATGACTTTATTTTCCTTATATATTTTATAAACATACTTAAAGTTTAGAACCTGCTGTTCTAGCAAAAGAGAACCCGAAGTTCTCATACAATATACATTTCATTGGAAGGCTTGTTTTTAAAATGCCTTATTCTTTCCTTTGTAGATAATATATCGAACTTATCAAAACTTGAATTTACCGCACTTGAATTAACATTTATTTATTTATTTTTATTTATTTCCTGAAGAAATATGCATGCTAGCTCCAGTAGAGCTATTATTGGTGATGAATGTCTGGTAGATAGCGGTAGTACTAACACTATTCTCAAAGATATGAAATTTTTCTCTGAGTTGTCTCCGACAGAGACACCGATTAGTACTATATCTGGTGTCAGTAACCTTATCGAAGGCTCCGGCAGAGCACACATAACATTATCTTCGGGTACCAAATTAACTATTGATAATGCATTATATTCTAGTAAATCCAGAAGAAATTTACTTAGCTTTAAAGATATTCGAAAAAACGGTTACCACCTAAAAACAATATCTAAAAATAATATTGAATATCTTCATATTACTTCAAATAAAAATGGCAAAGAAACAATTGTTGAACAATTAGAAGCCTTATACTCTGGATTATATTGTACTAATATCAATCCTATCGAATCATACATGGTGAGTAACCAAAAGCTGTTAGATAAAGACACATTCAATACATGGCATGACCGTCTAGGTCACCCTGGTAGCATAATGATGAGACGAATAATCAAAAGTGCAACCGGACACCCTCTCAAAAACTTAAAAGTTTTGCTACCACAAGACTTATCATGTGCAGCATGCTCTCTGGGCAAACTTATAACTCGGCCCTCACAAACTAAATTGGTACATGAAACCCCATCATTTTTAGAAAGAATCCAAGGGGATATTTGTGGGCCTATTCATCCTCCGTGTGGACCATTCCGCTATTTCTTGGTCTTAATTGGCGCATCCTCAAGGTGGTCACATGTGAGCCTTTTAGCTACTCGAAATGTAGCATTTGCCCGACTTTTAGCTCAAATCATACAATTGAGAGCCAATTTCCCCGAAAATCAAATTAAAAACATTCGAATGGATAATGCGGGAGAGTTTACATCTCAAGCTTTTAATGACTATTGTATGTCAATTGGGATCAATGTTGAACATTCAGTACCTCATGTTCACACACAAAACGGTTTAGCTGAATCTCTGATTAAACGATTACAAATAATCGCTAGACCACTCTTAATGAGATGTAAATTACCATCTTCTGCATGGGGTCATGCTATTTTGCATGCCGCTGCACTGATTAGATTGAGACCAACTGCTGATCACGAATACTCCCCATTACAACTGGTCTCCGGACGAACCAAGTTTGTCCCACCTTAGAATTTTTGGTTGTGCAGTATACGTACCAATACCGCCACCACAACGTACTACAATGGGACCTCAAAGAAGACTGGGTATCTATATTGGTTTTAACTCCCCGTCCATTATTAGATACTTAGAACCAATGACGGGAGACATGTTTACAGCACGGTATGCTGACTGTCATTTTGATGAAATGATGTTCCCAGTCTTAGGGGGAGACAAGGACGAAGAAAGACTGGTAACACAAGAAATAACGTGGAATGCATCATTGCTATCAAATCTCGACCCCCGAAGTGGTCAATGTGAATATGAAGTCCAAAAGATCATACATTTGCAAAGAATAGCAAATGAATTACCAGATGCATTCACATACACGAATAGAGTGACAAACTCACATGTACCAGCATCAAATGCACCTGCTCGAATTGAAGTAATCTCAGAAGCGATTACTATACAACGAAAGCGTGGGAGACCAATCGGTTCCAAAGACAAAAACCCACGGAAACGAAAAGAGCAAAGTAACGCAGTTGGTGAAAACTCACAAAAGATTATAAGTGAAACCCCGGTAGAGGTAAATGTCCCAGAAGAGACAACTATGAATCCAGAGGAAAATGAAGTTTCAGAAGAAACACCGGTATCGAACGAAAATGAGATCTCTATTAATTATGTACAAGATAGTACAATGTGGAACCGGAATAAAACACGTGTTGATGATATATTCGCATATGCTATAGCAACGGATGTAATCAATGAAAATGATTACGTACCTAAAACTTTAGAAGAGTGCATGCACAGAAATGATTGGCCAAGATGGCAAGAAGCCATAAACGCCGAATTGAATTCGCTCGAAAAGCGACATGTTTTCGGACCTGTAGTCCGAACGCTCATAGACGTCAAACCAGTAGGTTATAAATGGGTGTTTGCAATAAAGAGAAATGAAAAGAACGAGATTGTACGATATAAGGCTCGACTTGTAGCACAAGGGTTTTCCCAAATCCCAGGAGTTGATTATGAGGAAACGTATTGTCGCAACCCCCGATCCCTGATTCCCGGGAACGGGCAGACACGATCTCAGAGTTTTGGTGGTATCAGGTTATTTAATCTTGCAGCGGAATTTACATCAGGACCGTAGTTAGGAAATGTTTATCAGAGTAAAACCACCTCATTTAATATTAATAATCACATGGGTAAAACCCAAGTTTCTTATTACAATACATTTATAGGGACAACCCCCATTTTATTGAATTTAAAACATCGTTTATTAGGTAACTTTTATAGCCACATTTTTCCCAAGCCTTCAGTGCTCTCCAGCTGGCTTTCATTAATTGGCTGTTCACATTGTGTTACCTGTAACACGTTTTAAAAACATTTGTCAGTCGGAAATACTGGTGAGTGAGTCCCAGTTTAATCAAGAAACATTTTATTAATTAAGACAGTATTGAGAGCGATCACATTGTTTATTTCTACACAATTACTCATTCAGTATTTGCCACTCGACCGGATCTATGGCTATGGTCAAATTACCCAATTGGCTAACTCGTTGTCCAATGGTAATGTACGGTCATTCCTGACTTACTACTACTCGTAGTAATAAATTTTGTATACAAAACCCCATAATACCGGCAGTAATTGAAGAACTACAAAGACTCAATCACCCCTTAATCATATTGTAAACAATTAAGGTTTTGTAAAATATTCCAAAAAGGTTAACAAAAAGAGGATAAACTCACATTGCTGTCTTAGGCTTTTCGTAAGGGTTTCCTGGATATAATCTATAATTTATACAAATGTACATTGGTTAGTACCATAACCCTTTGAAAATATTAATGATACCCTCCCCGAGACGGCATTCCAACAACTACGTCGGGCAGAACCACGACAGTTGTTACGGAACCCTAAATCAATCTGGCAGTGTAACTGTTACGAAACTAGGGTTATAATACTTACAACGGAGCAGAACCTCGCTAATTAGGGGTATAATACCCGACTATTATAAGCCTACTACAGAAATTGTGATTGAGAATTGAGATTGTGAGCGACGGAAAACGAAAACTGATGAGTTCTATATATAGTGCTGATATTCGACTCTCACGCGGCCCGTGTAAAACACAGGCCAGGGTTACGCGGCCTGCGTCAACCCTGGTCAACAGAATAGCTTAGCTGTGTCAGCTACTAGACTCGCCACGATGTCGACACGTGTCAGCTCAGGATGTCTCCGCGTTTCATAGTCTCTCGCGGCCCGCGTTAACAAACGAAGACTCTTACGCGGCCCGCCTGAACTAAAGGATTTAACGATATCAGGTTTAGACCCTGATACCGCCCGCGTGAACTGTTGGGGTGTGTCTACGCGGCTCGCATCAGCCCTATATTTCATGTTTTAGATTTATTTTATATGTTATAACATATTTCGGGCTTGGTTTTTACATACGGGGTGTAATTAAAGACATAATGAGATATTCTATAATATATTAGAGTGTCGAAAATATTTATGAGGATATTGGTTTTACCGAGGGTTGTTACATTCTCCCCACCTTGTTTAGAGCTCGTCCTCGAGATCTACTGAAACAGGTGCGGATATTTTCTTTGCATTTCTGACTCGAGCTCCCATGTATACTCAGGTCCTCTTTTGGAGTCCCATTTCACTTTGACCAGAACTAATCTCTTATGCTTGAGATTCTTGACTTTCCTGTCTTCAATCTGTAGAGGTCTTTCTACAAACTTGAGTTGTTCATTTACCTCTATATCCTTAAGAGGTACTATCAGTGATTCATCAGCTAAACACTTTTTAAGATTAGATACATGAAACACATCATGTATTCCTGCCATTTCCTCTGGCAGTTGTAGCTGAGAGGCTACTGGTCCTATTCTTCTAATAATCTTAAAAGGTCCAACATACCTGGGACTTAGCTTTCCCCGTTTGATGAATCTTACCACTCCTTTCCAAGGAGAGACTTTTAATAATACTTTATCTCCTACTTGAAATTCTAAAGGCTTACGTCGGTTATCAGCATAGCTTTTCTGTCGATCACGTGCTGCTTTCAGTCGTTCTTTGACTTGCATAATCTTGTCAGTTGTTTCTTGCACTATCTCAGGTCCAGATAGTTGCTTTTCCCTAATTTCTGCCCAACAGACTGGGGTTCGGCACTTTCGTCCATAAAGTGCTTCAAATGGTGCAGCATTGATACTTGTGTGATAACTATTATTATAAGAAAATTCTATTAAAGGTAAGTGATCGTCCCAATTACCTCCAAAATCAATTACACAAGCTCTAAGCATGTCCTCCATTGTCTGAATTGTCCTTTCACTTTGTCCATCCGTTTGTGGATGATAAGTCGTACTTAGCTTTAACTTGGTTCCCATTGCCTTTTGGAAACTTGACCAAAAATGAGATGTAAATCGACTATCCCTATTAGAAACAATTGATAAAGGAATGCCATGTAAAGAAACAATTTCATTTACATACAACTTAGATAATTGTTCCATACTAATTGTTTCCTTCATTTGTAAGAAATGAGCTGACTTGGTTAGCCTATCTACAATCACCCAGATTGTATCATTACCTTTCCTTGTTTTGGGTAATTTAGTAACAAAATCCATTGTTATTAATTCCCATTTCCACACCGGCATTTCTAATTGCTGTAACAAACCTGAGGGTTTCTGGTGTTCAGCTTTAACTTGTAAACATTTTAAACATTTAGAAACATAGGCTGCTATGTCCTTTTTCATTCCTATCCACCAGAAATTTTTCCTTAAATCCTGGTACATTTTATCACTTCCTGGATGCATTGTATACTTAGACTTATGGGCCTCTTCTAATATACGATGACGTAAGTTTCCTAATTTAGGTATCCACATTCTCTTTTTATGGAATCTCCAAATTCCATCTGTTCCTTGTTCCAATTCTTTTAGCATACCTTTTAATTTTTCAGAATCATCCTTGATTACTGATTCTTGTGCTTCTCTTATCTGATAATTTAAATCTACTTGCAGATTTAATTTAAGAGAACGTACCCTTTTTGGCTTTTCATGATACTTTCGGCTTAAAGCATCTGCCACTATATTTGCTTTTCCTTCATGATACTGGATATCACAATCATAATCACTAAGAAATTCCATCCAACGCCTTTGTCTCATATTCAACTCTTTCTGCCCGAAAATATACCTTAAACTTTTGTGATCAGTAAATATGGTAAACTTACTACCATAAAGGTAATGTCTCCAAATCTTAAGAGCAAAAATTATAGCTCCTAATTCTAAATCATGGGTTGAATAATTCTCTTCATGATTCTTAAGTTGTCTGGATGCATAAGCTATAACCTTTTGGCGTTGCATTAATACACATCCATAACCTAATCTAGAAGCATCACAATAGACTACGAAGTCTTTAGTTCCTTCTGGTAATGCTAATATGGGTGTATGGGTTAATCTTTGCTTAAGGATTCTAAATGCTTCTTCTTGTTTTAATCCCCATTCAAACTTAACAGATTTACAAGTTAACTTAGTTAAGGGAATGGCTATTCTAGAGAAATCTTTAATAAATCTTCTATAATAACCGGCCAATCCTAAGAAACTTCTAACCTCGGGTGGTGACTCAGGGGTTTTCCATTTAGTAATTGCCTCAATCTTGGTTGGATCCACATGAATTCCTTCATAATTGACTAAATGTCCAAGGAATTGTACCTGTTCTAACCAAAACTCGCACTTTGAAAACTTAGCATAAAGCTTTTCCTTTCTTAATAAACTTAAAAGTGCGTGCAAATGCTTTGCATGATCCTTTTTACTCTTAGAGTAAATTAGAATATCATCTATGAAAACAATTATGAATTTATCCAAATATGGCTTACATATTCGGTTCATCATGTCCATAAATGCAGCTGGGGCATTGGTTAAACCAAATGGCATGACAGTAAATTCATAATGACCATACCTTGTTCTAAATGCGGTTTTAGGAATGTCCTCTTCCTGTACCTTTAATTGATGATATCCTGACCTTAAATCGATTTTAGAGAAAAATCGAGCTCCTTGCAGTTGATCAAACAGATCATCGATTCTCGGTAATGGATACCGATTCTTAATCGTGACTTTGTTTAATTCACGGTAATCAATGCACATACGCATTGATCCGTCCTTTTTTTAACAAAGAGTATCGGCGCTCCCCATGGCGACGAACTTGGCTGTATGAATCCCTTTTCCAATAATTCATCTAATTGTTTCTTTAATTCCTGCATTTCTGCAGGTGCCAACCGATAAGGTGCTTTGGCAATCGGTGATGTTCCTGGTATTAAATGGATTCTGAATTCAACTTCTCTGTCTGGAGGTTGCCCTGGCAATTCTTCTGGAAATACATCTGAAAACTGAGATACTACTGGAATATCTTTTAAATCCTTTCCTTTAGTGTTAGTGATTATGGAAATCAAATACACTATAGAACCTTTTCTCATACAACTTGCAGTTTTCATCACAGAGATAAATTTAGTGAACCTAGAAGGTTTATCTCCTTTAATTGTGATCGTTTTACCTTTTGGTGAATTTACTTGAATTAACTTTTGATCACATAAAATACTGGCTTTATTGGCTATTAACCAATCCATTCCTAAAACAACATCAAATCCTACCAGATTCATGGGATAAAGATTTGCAATAAATTTCTGATTTAAAATTTCTATTCTTGCTGCCTGCAAGATTTCAGAAATTCTAACAGTTTCCCCATTAGCTGTCTCTACTAAGCATTCTTGTGGTAGTTTAGTTAATGATTGATTTAGAAATTTGCAAAACGATGTATTAATAAAACTTTGGTTTGCACCAGAGTCAAATAATACTTTAGCAAAAACATCATTAACTAAAAACGTACCAGCTATGACATCCGGAATCATCTTGGCTTCTTCTGCAGTCAGAACAAATGCTCTAGCATTTTTAGTATTCTTGTTGTCTGGAGCTGGAGTTAATTTCGAACAATTTAGCTTGATATGACCTTGTTCTCCGCAATTGTAACATACCCTGCTGTTAGCTTTCTTCCTGCAGTTTTCTTCCTTGTGTCCCGATATTTTGCAAAAGTTACAATATATGGAGCATCTTCCTGAATGCTTTCTTTTGCAATACCTACAGTAGGGTGCAGAGGTAGAACCTATATTTTTCCCAAGGTTAGAATTTCCAGAACGAAATTCTTGGGTCAACTTCTGGGTTAGGTTCCTCTTTTGATCCTCTTCTCGGGTACGGACTAACTCATCAGTCAAGGTATTGGCTAGTTCTACAGCTTCTTCTATGGTTTGAGGTCTAGCTACCTTGACTATGCTTTCTGGTTCACTTGGTCGCTTACTGCTATGCTTACTCTTATTATTAGCATCCTTAACAGTTTGAAGAATAAATGGCATTGCATCTATAATTCCCTGTGCTACTATGTGTTGGATAGCACTATTATCCATTTGGTTTCCATTGTTATTGTTATTGATGCTTGGATTCTCATTAACCACGTTAATGTTACTCTGGTTATCATTATTCAGATTTCCTTGATTTCCTTCGTCGGCCATCTGGGTAGGCTTCTATGTTCTGTATGGGTGGATATTCCTGGATAGGGTAACGTTGCACAAAATCCCTATTATCGTCCCACCAGGGGTCGTAATTTGGATCTAGAGGGTTTGGAGCAGGTACCCTAGGGATTTCTTCTGGGTTAAAGTCATGCATCTCCACTTGGTTTTCCTGATTTTCTATCTCCATGGGTTGATCTGGGTTTTGTGGTTGTGGGGCTACTAGTTGTTCCAGACTCGGGTCAGCAGCAGTTGTAGCTAGGATATGAAAATTAGCTAGGCTTCTATTAAGCATATCCTGTGTATGGGCATCTGTTCTACGCTTAGCAGCTGCTAGAACTCTTTGCTGTTGCAATTTTCGCATTCTCTTCCTACGAGCAAAAGCTTCCTTACTGAACCATCCTCGTTTCTTATTAGGGAATGGCTCTTCTGACTGAGCTCTAAAAGCAAACACTCCTTCTTCCTGATCAGCAGAATACCCAGAAAGGGCAGGCTGTGACGAAGTACCTTCACTCTTAGGTGATTCAGACAACAAACGATTCATGTCTGATGGTCCTTGATCACTCATACTGTAAACTAACAAATAGTCAAATAACACATAACAAATAAATACAGTTATGCATATATTTTCATAATTTATTTCCTAACACAAAATTTAAATTTTAAGTGTCAGCAGAACACTTCTTTGGCTCAGACCAGTGGCTAGGCTCTGATACCACCTTCTGTCGCAATCCCCGATCCCTGATCCCCGGGAACGGGCGGACGTGATCTCAGAGTTTCGGTGGTATCAGGGTTAATTAATCTCGCAGCGGAATTTACATCAGGACCGTAGTTAGGAAATGTTTATCAGAGTAAAACCACCTCATTTAATATTAATAATCACATGGGTAAAACCCAAGTTTCTTATTACAATACATTTATAGGGACAAACCCCATTTTATTGAATTTAAAACATCGTTTATTAGGTAACTTTTATAGCCACATTTTTCCCAAGCCTTCAGTGCTCTCTAGCTGGCTTTCATTAATTGGCTGTTCACATTGTGTTACCTGTAACGCGTTTTAAAAACATTTGTCAGTCGGAAATACTGGTGAGTGAATCCTAGTTTAATCAAGAAACATTTTATTAATTAAGACAATATTGAGAGCGATCACATTGTTTATTTCTACACAATTACTCATTCAGTATTTGCCACTCGACCGGATCTATGGCTATGGTCAAATTACCCAATTGGCTAACTCGTTGTCCAATGGTAATGTACTGTCATTCCTGACTTACTACTACTCGTAGTAATAAATTTTGTATACAAAACCCCATAATACCGGCAGTAATTGAAGAACTACAAATACTCAATCACCGCTTAATCATATTGTAAACAATTAAGGTTTTGTAAATAATTCCAAAAAGGTTAACAAAAAGAGGATAAACTCACATTGCTGTCTTAGGCTTTTCGTAAGGGTTTCCTGGATATAATCTATAATTTATACAAATGTACATTGGTTAGTACCATAACCCTTTGAAAATATTAATGATACCCTCCCCGAGACGGCATTCCAACAACTACGTCGGGCAGAACCACGACAGTTGTTACGGAACCCTAAATCAATCGGGCAGTGTAACTGTTACGAAACTAGGGTTATAATACTTACAACGGAGCAGAACCTCGCTAATTAGGGGTATAATACCCGACTATTATAAGCCTACTACAGAAATTGTGATTGAGAATTGAGATTGTGAGCGACGGAAAACGAAAACTGATGAGTTCTATATATAGTGCTGATATTCGACTCTCACGCGGCCCGCGTAAAACACAGGCCAGGGTTACGCAGCCCGCGTCAACCCTGGTCAACAGAATAGCTTAGCTGGGTCAGCTACTAGACTCGCCACGATGTCGACACATGTCAGCTCATGATGTCTCCGCGTTTCATAGTCTCTCGCGGCCCGCGTTAACTAACAAAGACTCTTACGCGGCCCGCCTGAACTAAAGGATTTAACGATATCAGGTTTAGACCCTGATACCGCCCGCGTGAACTGTTGGGGTGGGTCTACGCGGCCCGCTTCAGCCCTATATTTCATGTTTTAGATTTATTTTATATGTTATAACATATTTCGGGCTTGGTTTTTACATACGGGGTGTAATTAAAGACATAATGAGACATTCTATAATATATTAGAGTGTCGAAAATATTTATGAGGATATTGGTTTTACCGAGGGTTGTTACACGTATTCCCCTGTAGTGGATGCGATAATGTAACACCTCGAAAATTCACGTCCTATAATGTATTGACACGTGTCATATGCTTGAACGCGTGAAAGGATGTTCGGAAAGGATTAAAGTTGACGATCATGGAAAGTATGTGTAAATACGAGTTCTGAAGGTCAACAGTGAATAATTTTATTATACATTAACCCTACATGATGCTCATACCTTCAAACGAATAATTCATGGATCATACGAAGCTGAAAGTGAGAGATTACAAATTACAGGGGTTAAATGTGTCAACATGTTTAAAGATATACCTCTGAGTGACCTTTTGACAAACCCGAAGCTTTGTAATGGTTAATTATGCTCACTAGAATACACGATTAAAATCTCATAAAGTTTCGTCAACGTATGAGAAAGTTGTGATCAAATTCGTGTGCGAGGGGTTAAAGTGTCAACGTCAAAAGTTAGGCCTTTTCGGGTAACAATAAAGTTACCCGGGGACTTAACGAAGTGGGTATATATCTTGAAGCCCTTATAGATCAATATTGAGGGTCCATATCACAATAAACAAGTGTCTGTACAAGATTTGAAGGGCCAAGGACTAAACTGCAAATAACAGAAAATATGTTTGGCTGATCTACACGTGCTCGCGTAGCGCGAGCCTGAAGACACCTGCCGTCGCGCTACGCGACGGCCACATCTGAACAGAAATTGTTTTTCTTGGATAGGGGCTTGCTAGGTGATCTTGTAATCGACTTTGATCGATTTTTCACATTCATTTGGCCCCTAAAACACCCCTAGAACATGTAGGACACTTGTGGGATTGTTGTGGTTAGTGCTAGACTTAGATGTCAACACATTGTGGTGCCTTGAACACTATATAAAGCACACAAGGTGCAACGCTAGATCATTCATATTTCAAACTCATCTCTGGCCATTTGAGGAGCTTCCAAGCTGAATCCAAGTCTTCCTAATCATCCACTAAACACTAGTAAGTATGCCTAACCTTCTCTAATTCAGTTTTGCTTTGTAATTAGCTTAAAAGTCAACATATCGTAATTAACGGTAAACTTCGAGATTAGTTATAAATGGCTCAGTAATATCTCGAATTAAAAGTAGTTATAGCTTGGTATTTATGTGGGTAATAAAACCTCAAAAGGGTTTCCCCTGATCACCACTCTAACCAGGTCAAAAGTCGGGTCAAACCTATTCTTAAAAAGTCAACAGGAAGCCTAAAATGCTATTTATGCATGATTAACATTGTAGATCATATACAACCTGTTGGATCATTGTTATAACTTAATAATAAGTGTAAGAACATGTCTAAACATGTTCCACCCGACTATTTCCTGTTTAGACCCGGTTCGGAACCGAAAGTCACATAGTTTGACTTTCACTTTGACTTTCAGTTCTGACCCGTATAGGCATGTTTTAGAAATACCTTAGAGCTTCATTTGGACCAGGTTACATGCTAGTATAACCCTCTGTGATTATACACCTCGGTTCATTAGTTATCCGATTAATACGCATGATTCCGTTAATTGCTCATATGTTGACCATTATGCCCTTATTGCCTTAAAACGTGATTTTTGGAAATGTAAAAGTGTAGAAACCTTAGTTACTGATATATAAACTTGTATGCAAAGTTTGACATCAGTTTGAATTGTAGATTAAGAGTTATGCTCATTGTCGCAAAATTAATGCTTTATGTTAATAAAACGGCGTAACTAGCGTATAGCCTAGTTAAGCCTACTTTTTGGTATCAAACTTAGTACCCACTGATGTAATATATTATTTTGGGATTTTTAAAGATTTTTAATTAATTTTAGGCTGAGCATAACTAGTAGTCGTAGGCTTAATCCGGTAATTGTCGGTTTTTTTTGCCCTTGCGGGCCATAAAATGAGTTTTACTTATCTAAACGACTCCAAACCTTTTGCTACTGATCACATATTATAAATAAATTATTTTAAGCCCTCTGGAAATATAAAAATATCAGATTTAAGTATCAAACCCGGAAATGGCCTTTAATCGCCTTATTTAGCGTTTTTAACGCATAGTATGTTTTAAAATCATATTGAACATACCCGGGTTGATACCTACTGATATATGAGGCAAATTATGATATTTTTACAGTAAGCAAAGGTTGATTAACTCAGACTTCGTTTTTGAGCTTTTCGGCTTATGTGAAATTACCAAAATACCCCTACGGGGCATAGTTTGGTTAAAGATGATAAATTTCACATATATGCTTTAGCCTACTGTTATAACTCATCAAATTGAGTATGTTTGCTGTTTACATCAGACCTATAACTCAGTTAAACATTTAAACTCTCTTACAACCTTTAAAATGACCAAACTACCCCTACGGGGCATAGTTTGTGTTTAAATTCGTTTCGGGCATAATGAAAGACATCTTACTGATGTCACAACATATTTGAGGCATAATTAACTTAGGAAACCTGTAGATGGCTCTAATGCATAACCGTCACGCTTATTACGCGTTCGGTTCGGTTTATGTAACAAGTTTACATAAATTAGCCGAAACGGGTCAACCCTTATCGGTTTTATCTCCAAATCCAGAATGTGTTTAGTTTACCCATATTATACAAGTCTCCAAACTTGTCGGGTCTAAATCACATTCTATTCCGGTCTTCGCTTAATCGTGCGTAAGACCCGTATTTCCTTAAGACTAACCGGTCTAAGCTTAGGCTTAATTAAAGACCCGTTAGCATTCTAATTAATTATTTATACCATCATTCCAGACTAGAGCATTTCGGTAAATGGTACCTACGCTTACTTAAGTGAATACGACTGAGTTATTAGATTCTTGCTATTTAAGACAGGAGCTAGCTCAGGTAAATACTCTTAACTTATTTTCCCTATACGGGCTTGGAATACGGTATAATGATACCGCTTGGTCGGGTATTGAATGTTTAATCGGATTGTGATTAAATTATTGAGGTAACCCGGTTTAATCTGTATTGTTTGAAATAAAAGCCTTTAGGGGTTAATGACCATGCCCTGGATATCCTTGACATCATTGTGTTATAAAATGGCCACGCCTTAAGCACGGAGTGTAGGCATACACTGAAAGTTGCTTAAAGGGAAACGGTATCTCACTCTCTTGTGGGCTTATACTTGTGGCGTGTCAGTTAATTTGACTCGGTTTCTACATCGGGCCCTGAACGTACAACGAACATGTAAATCTGTATACAAGGTTATAAATATAATTGTTCCAAGTATAAAAGATTAATTTTGCCTCTGTGCATTTTAATCAAAGTGTCAATATATTTTGTGCCAAGTGCATCCAAACCAATTTTCTTAAACTCTTTTCAAATGAGTCGGTTGAGTGTATTTACCAGTGAAAACTGACGTATTTTCCAAAAAGGTTAAGTGACAGGTACTGAACATAATTGGCTGGAAGCTCAGGGCGCTAATAGAGAATCTTGAAAGGCCTAGGCGTCTAAAGTCTGTTGAACAAGTGATATGTTTTAAGATCCGCCTGTGGATCCTTTACTTTCCGTTGTAATACTGGATATTACTCTAAAAATTCGGATTGTAATATATAATTTATCTTTTGCTTCCGCTGTGCATTTATATAATTGTGTTGTTTGACTATTGTGTTGCCAACCACGTCACGATACTCCCCACCGGGCCCACCGGTGACACGTGGAAAGTCGGGGTGTGACAGATAACCCTCAGGTTCCTAATCGGCCTTACAATCTCTGAAGGACTTCATATGAGACTAATGGATGTCGTCACCGCATACTTATACGGGAAGCTTGAAAATGACATCTACATGAAAATCCCTAATGGATTAAAATTGCCCGAGGCATTAATATCAACACCTCGAGATATGTGTTCTATAAAGCTCCAGAGATCTTTATATGATCTCAAACAATCTGGTCGTATGTGGTACAATCGACTTAGTAAATATCTCGAAAAGGAAGGATACAAGTCTGATGTAATCAGTCCATGTGTTTTTATAAAACGATCACTCTCAAATTTCATTATAATAGCACTCTATGTTGACGATATCAACATCATCGGATCTCCTGAAGAGATAGAGAAAGCTGCTCAGTTATTAAAGAAGGAATTTGAGATGAAAGATCTTGGTATGACAAAAGTATGCATCGGACTACAATTTGAGTATCTGTGCAATGGCACATTTGTCCATCAATCAAACTACATCCAGAAGATGTTAGTACGTTTCAATATGGATAAAGCACGTCCGTTTAGCGTACCTATGGTTGTCCGACCGCTAGATCCACACAAGGATCCTTATCGCCCTCAAGAAGAAGGCGAAGAAGTACTTGGTCCAGAAGTACCGTACTTAAGCGCGATCGGTGTAACAACTCTCATCAAAAGTCATAATTATTATATTAATTAGTCCAAAAGGAAATCCTAATTAAGAGACCCAAGTGATTCTGAACAAACCCTAAAATTTTCAGAATTTTCAGAATCAGGATTAGGGCCCCTAAAACTCAAGGGGGGATAAACCCTAGTGGACGATTATCCACTTAATTCGTTGTCAAGTAACTGAAATTCAAGTATGTCAACTCAGCTAAGCTAGTCCCAGTCGTGGCTACCCTATAGCCTACTTTGATTCCTTACGGACCGCAACACTATCAACCTTACGGTCCGTAAGCAGTCATACGGACCTTAACATTGATAAGCTTACGGTCCGTAAGCTAGTAAAATTTCACCTATAAATAGCAGACATTGGCATTCGAAATCTGAACACTTTACGACGAAATAATTCTCACTATTACACTGTATTACGTACTGTTATTCCGAAATTACACCCCCGGGTATCGAAATTCTGCTACAAAACAGGGTATTAGCACAATCGCTGCTACGATTCATTTATCCGACGATCAATATATCCAATGAATGTTTAAGTGCCGCCCACATTAGGGTTATACTTTATCGTTCGTCATTAATTTGACGGATCATCGTTAATTCGATGGATTAAGTATTATACTTTGTCATTCGTTGTTAATTCAACGGATCATCGTTAATTCGATGGATGAAGTATTGCATTTTGTCATTCATTGTGAGAATTTGATCTCGTGAATTATCGTAATTGCTGGATTGATTACTAACCCAGTTTTGTGTGCATTGTTATTTATATTAGGTTAACAAGGCTAAATCATAGATTAGACTCTGACCATATTAAATCAGCAATGTGAGTCATTCTCTCTTTTTATCAAATCTATTTACAAAATCATGTTTATTTTAAAGTTATAATTACGGGGATTAAGTCTTTGTAATCACCAAGTTACAGCCGGTATGTGGGGTTTTGTATACATTACTTGATAATCGTCACCATTGGGGCAGCCAATGGGGGATATGACCATAGTCACAGATTCGGTCGAGTGACAAATACCGTGGGTAGTTGGTTTGATAATAGAAACATTGTAATCGCTCTTAATACTGTAAATTATAACAAATGTGTCATTTTAGTAAATAGAATGATTCACTCAGTATTTCCCGCTGACAAAACCTTTTTCAAACATGTTTCAGGTGATCTGTTGTAATTCAGGAAAAGTGCTGGGGAGCATTTCAAGCTTAAGATAGTGGCTCATTATAAAATAAAGAAATAAGTTTTGTAACATAACGATTTCCTAGAAAAATCATACTATTGTAAATTATCGGGGTTTTATCCCGAAATGTGAAATAAAATAAATCGGGAAAATTTAGCTTTAAACGATCCTGTTAAATAAACTTCCGCTGTTAAACTCAATTAAATAAATACCGCAGAATTTCTGTCCCGCGGCTCCTGAAACGGGTCAAACCGGGTCGGGGGCCGTGACAGAAATAAGGTGGTATCAGAGCCACTGAGTTAAGCTAATTAAGTATTTAGAAATACTTAATTTTTCCTGATTACTATTATGTGATTATTTGTAACTGATTATTTGATTATTTGTTAGTTACAGTATGGGTAAGAAAAAGCTGTCAAGTATCTATCTTAAATTAGATAAATCATCCAACGAGAAGGGAAGTTCATCCCGAACCAAATCCTCGAATCAGGCTGAAATTCCTGAAGAAGGAATATTTGTGCGAAAGGCACATTATGAATAAACACTTTCTCCTAGAAGGAGGGAGATGATTCTTAAGAAAAGTAAAGAGAAACTCCGAGAAAAGAGGATTAAAAGAGAAACCCAGGAATTAATTGACAAATCACCTTGGGAAGATAAGCTAGATGAGAAATGGACAAACTTATATATGCTAGCCACAGTAGCAGAAAATATAAATCTTTAAATACTTTAAAGTTTTAGCACCTTACCCTTATAATCTAGAAGCCCTGTGCAATAAATAAAACTTGAAACTTTAAGTGTGTTTTCCAGTTATCTTTGTAATAAATTAGTACACAATATGTAATAAATTAAAAGGTTATTTGTAAATTTTAACTTAGTATTTTATGCATTTTGCATATATGCTACATCAGCATGAATGGGATATCTGAAGCTTTTCAGAACCTTAATCTTTATCCAGTGAATATTGAAGCTTCCAAAGAATATACTAGCTACTTTCCCGATATAGAACAACCGGTAGAATTCAAGGTTCCACCTTTGAACAAGCCAAAACGAAAGAAAAAGAAGAATTACGTGTGGGGAAGTCGTATACGTAAGAAAAAGCCAGCCACAAAACTTCCCAAAATAAACAATCCTTTGAAAAAGGGAAAAGAAATTATAACCGGAGAGAGTTCTAAACAACAGGAAATTGTAACCAGGAAAAGTCCTAGACTACAGGAGATAAAAACTAAAGACAAGGAAGAGGTTAAGGAGATAGGAATACAGATAGAGACTGAAGCCAAAGAAGATTCTATGCAAATGGAAAGGCAGTTTGAGGAATACTCTAAAGACATAGAAATGGAAGTTGGGCAAGGCTCTAGACCAACTCAGATAGAAATCGGAGAGAGCTCCAATCAAAACCAGGGAAGGACCTTTCAAGAAGAGATAGATTTCCTATTGGCAAGCTGTGAAACCATTCAGCCTGTCAATAATAATAATAATAATAATAATAATAATAATAGTAATAATAATATTTATAATTATCCTCTTGAAAACCAACTCCCTATGAATTGGGAACCAGCAATTCCAGACCTAATAGTCCACTCCCAACCCATAGGAATGGACGAATGGTGGACGAACGATTGGCAATTTCAAAATATTGTCAACGATCCTTACTCTTTTCTTCCACAATTCGATCCAGAACCATTACCTAATCCACCCATGAGCAATGAAAACATGGCTGAACTTCGCCACTTTGGTGAAGAGTTGTTCGATGCTGGAACTAGAATCAGGGAAATAGGGGGACAGATTGCTTGGAAGTACGATGAGAGGGAAATGCGTTTTTAGAACAGCAAGTGACGAGAGATAGTACGATGATAAAATGGTAGTTGTATAATAGTAATAATAAAGTTAGTCTGTAAATAACCAATAAAACTCTGTATGATATCTGTGAGTAATGATGCATACTATGATAGATATAAAATGAAATCGAGAAATCGATTGTTTTGACTATATCTGTATTATATAAAATTTTCTGATTGTTTGTATATAAATTATTTATCAATTACTATTAAAATTTATATATACATTATCAGATGGCAAACAGTGGTAATGAACCTATAAATGAAGTTAATCAGTCTGAGCAACATCCAGGAGATCAATATATGACTCGGCAAGATATCGAAAACATTGTTGCTCAAGGGATAGCCAATGCTATTCCAGCATTCGTTGCTGCTATAAAGAATCCGATCGAACCGCAACAAATTGTTCCTAGTAAACAGATTACTGAAGATAACTTCAGTAATAGTGTAAATGGGGGCAATAATCATGTTAATCATAATAGGGAACCACATCAAGCTCCATTACCTAAGAAAATGAAAACTGCAACGCCTGGTTGCACTTTCAAAGAATTCCTTGCTTGTAAACCCACAGAATTTGCAGGCAATGATGGAGCAACTGCATCACTGCGTTGGTTAGAGAAAACCGAAGCAGTCATTGCAATAAGTAAATGTGGTAAAGAGGACCAGGTCATGTATTCATCCAATCTGTTCAAAGAAGGAGCACTCGAGTGGTGGAACACTGTGTTACAATCAAAAGGAAGAGTAATAGCTTATGCTATGACTTGGGAAGAATTTAAGGGTTTGGTGGAAAGAAAATTCTGTCCTGAGTATGAGAAAGAACAGATGGCGAATAAGTTTCTAAATCATCGGATGATGAGTGTGGATTGTCGCGGTTATACCTCGACATTCTTTGAATATGCTAGAGTGGTACCAACACTGGCTTCGCCAGAACCAGTACTTATTTCTCGCTATATTTGGGGGCTAATTAGCGAAATCCGCAACATTGTTAAAGCTGCGAGACCTCGCACTATTGATGATGCGGTAGAATTATCTAACACTCTAACCGATGAATTGGTACGCACAAGAGATGAAGATAGGAAAAAGGCACTAGCTCAGAAAATTACCCAAGGATTTCGTGTGGGTAATAATAACAGCTTCAAGAGAAAAGGAACAGGGCAATCTCCAGCTCCGTCATTCTGCAGGAAATGCAAAAAGAAGCATTATGGAAGATGTGATATCACTTGCAATTTTTGCAAAGCTGTAGGACATCGTGAAGAGAATTGCAAAAAGAAAACAGTAATCTGTTTTAACTGTGGAGAAGCGGGGCATTATAAAACAGAATGTCCTAAATTGGTTAAACCAGTAGATAACAAACCCAAGACGACCGAAGGAACTACTAAGAAAAATGCCAGGGCATTTCAGCTGACTACTCAAGAAGCAGAACTTATTCCAGATGTGATAGCGGGTACGTTCTTAGTTCACAACGTGTATGCAAAAGTATTATTTGACTCTGGTGCAAACCAAAGTTTTATAAATACTTCATTCTGTCAAGCTCTTAGTTTACCTTTAACCAATACTAGGCAGATTTTTACCGTTGAAACCGCAGACGGAAATTCAGTTAAAATAGATAAAGTTTTGCAAGAAGGAAACATAGAACTTTTAGGACATAAATTCTCTGCAAGGCTATTGCCGATGAATTTAGCTGAATTTGATGTTGTATTAGGAATGGATTGGTTAGTATCCAATCATGCTAGAATCCTTTGTGATCAGAATTCCATAGAAATTCAATCACCTACCGGAGAAGTGATTAGGATTACAGGAGATAAACCACAGAAATGTTAGAACTGAAAAAGCAATTAGATGAATTACTAAGTAAAGGATTCATACAACCTAGCTCATCCCCTTGGGGAGCGCCAGTGTTGTTTGTGAAGAAAAAGGATGGTTCAATGAGAATGTGTATCGATTATAGGGAATTGAATAAGGTTACAATTAAGAATCGATATCCATTACCTAGGATTGATGATCTTTTTGATCAACTTCAGGGGGCTAGATATTTTTCTAAGATAGATTTACACTCTGGATATCATCAATTAAAGGTACAAGAAGAAGACATACCTAAGACTGCTTTCAGAACTAGGTATGGTCATTACGAGTTTACAGTCATGCCCTTCGGATTAACAAATGCGCCTGCAGCATTCATGGACATGATGAATAGGATCTGTAAACCATATTTGGATAAATTTGTAATTGTCTTCATAGATGATATACTTATTTATTCCAAAAGTCAGACAGAGCATTGTGAACATCTTCATGCTCTCTTAACTTTGTTAAGAAAAGAAAAGTTGTACGCCAAATTCTCGAAATGTGAATTTTGGTTACAAGAAGTGCAATTCTTAGGACACATGGTAAACCATGAAGGTATTCATGTAGATCCTGCTAAGATAGAAGCAATTACCAAATGGAAGGTTCCACAAACAGCAATGGAAATAAGAAGTTTTATAGGTTTAGCTGGGTATTATAGACGGTTTATTAAGGATTTTTCCAAGATAGCTGTACCATTAACTAAGTTAACCTGTAAAGCCACTAAGTTTGAATGGGGATCTAAACAAGAAGAAGCTTTTAGAATTTTGAAGCAGAAACTAACCCATGCACCAATCTTAGCCTTACCAGAAGGAATTGAAGATTTTGAGGTATATTGTGATGCTTCAAAATTAGGATTTGGATGTGTGCTTATGCAACGCAAGAAGGTAATTGCGTACGCATCAAGGCAATTGAAAAAGCACGAAGAAAACTATACGACTCATGATTTAGAATTAGGAGCCGTAATTTTTGCCCTTAAGATTTGGAGACATTATCTTTACGGAAGTAAATTTACTGTCTACACCGACCACAAAAGTTTAAGATATATATTTGGGCAGAAAGAGTTAAACATGAGGCAAAGGAGATGGATGGAAATCTTAAGCGACTACGACTGTGATATTCAGTATCACGAAGGAAAGGCAAATGTAGTTGCAGATGCCTTAAGTCGTAAGTATTATGAGAAACAACGACGGGTTCGTGCTCTCAGATTAAATCTACAAATAGATTTAATGGAACAATTGAAGAAGGTTCAAACTACAGCAATCAAGGATGATGCTGAAGGAATGAAAGGACGAATCAAGGAATTAGAACAAGGAGTTGATGGAATTTGGAGATTCCACAAAAGTAGAATTTGGGTACCTAAGCAGGGAGACTTAAGACCTAAGATTTTAGAAGAAGCTCATAAATCTAGGTACACTATGCACCCAGGAAACAATAAGATGTACCAAGACTTAAGGAAGAACTTCTGGTGGATAGGAATGAAAAAGGACATAGCCAGCTATGTTTCTAAATGTCTTACTTGTTCACAAGTTAAGGCAGAACATCAGAAACCTTCAGGATTACTACAACAGTTAGAGATGCCAGTGTGGAAATGGGAACTTATAACAATGGATTTTGTTACTAAGTTACCCAAAACCAGAAAAGGTAATGATGCGATTTGGGTAATTGTGGATCGATTAACCAAATCAGCTCACTTTCTACCTATGAAAGAAACCTTTAGCATGGAAAGACTGGCTAAATTGTATGTAGATGAAGTTGTATCCTTACATGGAGTTCCACTCTCCATTGTTTCGGATAGAGATAGTCGTTTTACTTCCCATTTCTGGAAAAGTTTCCAGCAAGCTATGGGAACTCGACTAAACCTAAGCACTGCATATCATCCACAAACAGATGGACAAAGTGAAAGGACAATCCAAACTCTAGAAGACATGCTCCGAGCCTGTGTAATAGACTTTGGTGGAAGTTGGGATGATCACTTACCATTAATTGAATTCTCCTATAACAATAGTTATCATTCAAGTATTGAAACTGCTCCATTCGAGGCACTGTATGGAAGAAAGTGCAGAACTCCCGTTTGTTGGGCAGAAATAGGAGAAAGTCAATTATCAGGACCTGAAATAGTGCAAGAAACAACTGATAAGATTACTCAAATCAAGGAAAGATTGAAGACAACTCGAGATCGCCAGAAGAATTATGTAGATAATAGAAGCAAGCCGTTAGAATTCCAAGTTGGAGACAGAGTACTGTTGAAAGTTTCTCCTTGGAAAGGAGTAGTCAGATTCGGAAAGAAAGGAAAGCTAAGTCCAAGATACGTAGGACCATTTTCAGTGATCCAACGTATAGGACCAGTAGCTTATCGTTTACAATTACCAGAAGAATTATCTGGAGTACATAATGTATTTCATGTATCCAATCTCAAGAAATGTTTATCAGATGAATCACTAGTAGTACCTCTTCAAGACATAGAGGTAAACGAAAAGTTGAAATTTGTTGAGAAACCTCTTCAAATGGAGGATCGAAAGATCAAGTTTCTCAAACACAAACGACTAGTTTTAGTCAAAGTAAAGTGGGACTCAAAGAGGGGAGCTGAATACACTTGGGAGCTGGAATCAGAAATGAAGCGAAAGTATCCTCATTTATTCCAGTAAATCTCGAGGACGAGATTTTTCTTAAGGTGGGGAGAATGTAACAACTCTCATCAAAAGTCATAATTATTATATTAATTAGTCCAAAAGGAAATCCTAATTAAGAGACCCAAGTGATTCTGAACAAACCCTATAATTTTCAGAATTTTCAGAATCAGGATTAGGGCCCCTAAAACTCAAGGGGGGATAAACCCTAGTGGACGATTATCCACTTAATTCGTTGTCAAGTAACTGAAATTCAAGTATGTCAACTCAGCTAAGCTAGTCCCAGTCGTGGCTACCCTATATCCTACTTTGATTCCTTAGGGACCGCAACACTATCAACCTTACGGTCCGTAAGCAGTCATACGGACCTTAACATTGATAAGCTTACGGTCCGTAAGCTAGTAAAATTTCACCTATAAATAGCAGACATTGGCATTCGAAATCTGAACACTTTACGACGAAATAATTCTCACTATTACACTGTATTACGTACTGTTATTCCGAAATTACACCCCCGGGTATCGAAATTCTGCTACAAAACAGGGTATTAGCACAATCGCTGCTACGATTCATTTATCCGACGATCAATATATCCAATGAATGTTTAAGTGCCGCCCACATTAGGGTTATACTTTATCGTTCGTCATTAATTTGACGGATCATCGTTAATTCGATGGATTAAGTATTATACTTTGTCATTCGTTGTTAATTCAACGGATCATCGTTAATTCGATGGATGAAGTATTGCATTTTGTCATTCATTGTGAGAATTTGATCTCGTGAATTATCGTAATTGCTGGATTGATTACTAACCCAGTTTTGTGTGCATTGTTATTTATATTAGGTTAACAAGGCTAAATCATAGATTAGACTCTGACCATATTAAATCAGCAATGTGAGTCATTCTCTCTTTTTATCAAATCTATTTACAAAATCATGTTTATTTTAAAGTTATAATTACGGGGATTAAGTCTTTGTAATCACCAAGTTACAGCCGGTATGTGGGGTTTTGTATACATTACTTGATAATCGTCACCATTGGGGCAGCCAATGGGGGATATGACCATAGTCACAGATTCGGTCGAGTGACAAATACCGTGGGTAGTTGGTTTGATAATAGAAACATTGTAATCGCTCTTAATACTGTAAATTATAACAAATGTGTCATTTTAGTAAATAGAATGATTCACTCAGTATTTCCCGCTGACAAAACCTTTTTCAAACATGTTTCAGGTGATCTGTTGTAATTCAGGAAAAGTGCTGGGGAGCATTTCAAGCTTAAGATAGTGGCTCATTATAAAATAAAGAAATAAGTTTTGTAACATAACGATTTCCTAGAAAAATCATACTATTGTAAATTATCGGGGTTTTATCCCGAAATGTGAAATAAAATAAATCGGGAAAATTTAGCTTTAAACGATCCTGTTAAATAAACTTCCGCTGTTAAACTCAATTAAATAAATACCGCAGAATTTCTGTCCCGCGGCTCCTGAAACGGGTCAAACCGGGTCGGGGGCCGTGACAATCGGTGCCCTTATGTATCTCGCAAATAACACAAGACCTGACATTGCATTTGCAGTACATGTACTAGCGAGATACAGTTCGAATCCAACACGTAGACACTGGAATGGCATAAAACATATATTCCGGTATATTTGCGGGACACAAGACTTAGGTCTTTTCTATCAGAGAGATCAAAAGTTCCAACTTGTTGGGTATGCTGATGCCGGATATCTATCAGATCCTCACAAAGCAAAATCTCAGACAGGTTACGTATTCACATACGGTGGCACAACAATTTCTTGGAAGTCAACTAAGCAAACACTAACAGCAACATCATCAAACCATGCCGAATTGATAGCACTATATGATGCTGGTCGAGAATGCGTGTGGTTGAGATCAATGATTAATCACATACAAGAAACATGCGGATTAGAACAGATCAAGAAGGAGCTGACAATTATTTATGAAGACAATGCTGCTTGCATAGCTCAAATCAGAGAAGGTTATATCAAGGGTGATCGAACAAAGCACATCTCACCAAAATTTTTCTCAACATATGACTTGCAAAAGGAAGGGGAAATTGATGTTCGCCAGATTAAGTCGAGTGAAAATCTAGCTGACCTGTTCACGAAATCTTTACCAAGAAGCAGTTTCGAGCAACTATCACACAAGATCGGTCTTCGTAGATTGAAAGATGTTTGTTGAATTCAGGGGGAGAATTATACACGCTGTACTCTTTTCCCTTAACTAAGTTTTGTCCCACTGGGTTTTCTTAGTAAGGTTTTTAATGAGGCAGCATAGCTGATCCAGTAGTATCAGTTTATTAATTCAGGTCCTGAAGTACCTATTTAACATCATCCTGGAGTATGTTGTTAAACTGCGCATAATTCTAAATGTCTGAGGGGGAGTGTTATAAACCAAACATTTTAGGCCCAACCCATTACTTATGGGCTTTAGGGTTTACAGTTATATTCATCTCTATATATTGTAATGTTGATTAGAATGAATTATGAGAATTCAGTTTATCCCTATTACTCTTTGGTTTTTATCAATATTTGTGTTTTAAAGAAAACTGGTTATAAAAACCGTCGCCGCGTTGCGGCGAACTTATTTTGTTATTTAGTCCGTGTTTATATGTGTTTGAAATCACTACGAGCGCGTTGCACACGAAATCGCTGACGAGAATAAAAAGAAAATGTATAAAAAAAACACTAAAAAATAACCGAAAGAAAACCAACTAAAAAAGTTGTATGGTAATGATGTTGTTCGGTAGAAGCCCGTAGTCAGAGATGAGCAAATAGTAATGGGTACCATTTCCTGAACAGAAAGATCCTAAGTACCAGTTCGGTACTGACGTTTAGCGTTCCTAGTACCGGTTCGCTTCCGGTTTTTACCTTCATATACCGATACCGTAACCGGTATTTTCGGTACCAATACCGATTCGGTATCAGTTGGCACCTAGCTCATCCCTACCCCTAAAACTAAAAAAAAGTTGTACGATACCGTTGGTGTTCGTACGGTACCCGTGATCAGGGATGAGCAAATGGTACTGGGTAGCAGTACCAAATTTCTCGAACTAAAAGATTATCAAACTCAATCCGGTGCCGACTTTTGGCGTTTTATGTACCAGGCTGGTGCTGGTTTTTACCTTCATGTACCGATAGCGAACCGGTATTTTCGATACAAGTACTGGTTAACACCAAACTGATCAGACTTAAAAAGGAGATAACAATTATTATAATATTAAGATAATAAAACTATAAAAAAACTGTGTATAATATTTTATTATATTTATAGTTTACTGTTCATTTGATTCACTTTTTAATATTATATTATTATTATATAATATAATATAATATAATATAATATTACGATAATAAAACTATAAAAAAACTGTATATAATATTTTATTATATTTATAGTTTACTCTTCATTTGATTCACTTTTTAATATATAGGGTCAATTATTATAATATTAAGATAATAAAACTATAAAAAACTGTATATAATATTTTATTATATTTATAGTTTACTGTTCATTTGATTCACTTTTTAATATATAGGGTCAATTAGTATGGTATATATACTTTACAAACATATAATGGACTTAAATTTTTTTCACCCTACTTACAAAATAGTTGGACTTTCTGTTACATTGTTTTGAAAATATAAAGAACAAAAAACCTTATAATTAAAAATGAGTGAAAATATAAAGAACAAAAAACCTTATAATTAAAGATGATAAAAATGAGCGTGTAGGGGTTAGGTTGTAAATAAATGGATCAGAACATTGAGAGTTGAAAGTTATAATTTTAAAGAAAAAAATCAAATACAAATATCCTTATCGTACAAAACGTATGAATAGTGTGAAAATGTAAAAAAAAAAAAAAACACGGTGGTACTTTCGTAATTATTTACTCGTAGAGTAATTATCAAAATTACTCTACAAATGATCTTGTAAGGTAATTTTGATCTTGTAGAGTAATTTTGTAAAATATTCTTGTAGGGTAATTTTGATCCTGTAGGGTAATTATCAAAATTACTCTACAAGTGTATCTTATAGAGTAATTTTGATATTGTATGGTTATTATCAAAATTACTCTATAAGTGTATCAAAATTACTCTAAAAAATTATTTGTAGAGTAATTATGATACTTTATAAAATTACCTTACAAGATCAAAATTACCATACAAGATTATTTGTAGAGTAATTATGATACTTTACAAGATCAAAATTACCCTACAAGAACATTTTACAAAATTACTCTACAAGATCAAAATTATCCTACAAGATCATTTGTAGAGTAATTTTGATAATTACTCTACGAGTAAATAATTACGAAAAATGCCACCGTATTTTTTTTGGCTTTTTCATGCCTTTCGTACGTTTTGTACGATAAGACACTTTGTACGTGAACTTAACTCTAATTTTAAAATATAAGTTATAAGATTAAACTGTCACTCGTTTTACGATTATTTTCAAGTTTATTATACAACATAATTACATAAATGACGTTTTAACTCGTTTACAAGTTGATTTAAACTTATTTAAGAAACAGCAATCCAACTCCGTTTGACAGATTTAGATAAACGGGTTACACATAATGTGTCCATGTTACATTATTATAAACATGTTGGTCAGACTATGGGGAGTGGGGCGACTCCCACCCCAAGTCGCCCCCAAGTCGCCTGCTACACCACCCCCTATGGCAACCTCCTTCAAAATTTTGGCCTGCCCGTCTTCCAGAGAACGCCCCAAACCAACTTTTCAAACAACTTTTCAAAACCAACTTTTCAAACAACCAATCAAAAAACCTTAACTTTTCAAACAACCAATCACATCTTTCTTTGGCATCTTGAGTTGTCCCAAACACCACGCCCCCTTTTTTGCTCAAAATCCTCTGATCTGACGTGGCGCCACGTGTCGCAAGACGCCCCCTCTAAAGGTTGCCCCACTCCCTTCAGTCTCATGTCTAGGTTAAAATTGATATCTTCGATACGAATAAGTATATGTTTGACTTTTAGCAATTGTAAGACAGGTGGGGAGGTGGTCGGGGAGCCGATGTGGAGGGTCCCCCCCACCCCCCCACCCCCCGGGTCCATAATTCTATCAATAATGTTATGTACTTTAATAATCAAAATTAAATGTTGAGTGCACATACGAAGCGTAAAACACCTAGACCATTTAAAGATAGGTGGTAATGTTACTCGGACGTTGCAACGGTGTTTTAAATTTGTAATGGTTGCATTAAATAATTGTAGCATAGGCTTAACATCTTGTAAAAAACGAACTTTAAAACACTAAAGGGTGCCAACACTTACAATTATTGTTATACCATCACTCGTTGCTGACACGTGAAACCGCAAAAAAAATAACGTTCTTGAAATTTTATATAAAAAAAACATTTACATTAACCCACCCGTTACTTATGACAAATCCGCCACAACATTCAGTCTACTTATGACAAATAAGAAGAAAAAAACATGCTCATAAAAAGTAAAAGTGTAAGTGTAAAAAAGAAAGGAGAAATAGTTGTTTAAACATTATTTTTAACGACTCGTACATTTGAGCTTTGCTAACTTGTACATCATCATGCAGAACTCGGTTTTAAACGAAATTTATATTAAAATGTAGATAAAAACAAGCATGTCGTGGTAGTATATTCAAAATTTTACAAAATTGTATATTTTAAAAGTTTGAAAACAATAAAGAGAAGCTTATGAGTGTGCCACATATCAATGTGTGGTTGGTAAAAAAAAGTTTTTTTTTAAACAAAATATGGAAAAGTGTTTTGTTATATGTTCCGTCACTCTTTAACCATTATTATAATTTCTATAAGTTGGGTTATGTTTACAAGTTAACTCAAAAATCATATTAGACATATGAATCCGAATAAGAAAAGAGTTTTCACGGCCTGATACTAACATAACCCGCCTAACAAGAAATTTTTATTTTGTTTTAATCAAGAACCATTATGCACGGTACACTTTTGGCTCGACAACGTTTTTTGGTTCAACATGCGGATACATTTAATGTAAAAGACTTATAATGGAACGGTCAAAAGAAAAGAGGTCAAGTGAGTTAGTTATACGTTTCAATTGTGTCAAAGAAATAGACGACTAGGGGGTCAACAAATCAAATGTCAAACGAACTTTTTTTAACGACCAATAAACGTACGATCACCCAGATAAATCCAACGGTAAAAGACCACCTATGACACGACTCGCCACCATTCCAGAAAGCCACCACCCGAAGGCCCACATTGTCAACTAACTTAATATAGAAAATTAACATTTCAATGGTTCAAAGTAGCAAGTTACCCCATACTACCCGTGCGGGAATTCAGTGTACGTTATGATACCTGACACTTACTATAACAATCAAAAGAGATAATAAACCATAAAAATATAAACCGACACTGATTCCAATAACATTGATACCGGTTGATGTCGAAACGATTTTAAGTAAGATTTATATGAAGATGTATATACAAATAAGTACATCGAGAGACATACTCAAAATGTTATAAAACATTGTGTGTTAAAAGTTAAAAACAAAATATATAATAAAAAATAATATGTTTGTGTATGGATAATCGTACATTATGATTGACAATTCAATTTCAAAAAAGTGTATATCGACACATAGATAAGGGGGGACGGGACACCTTAGGGTTTCAATCCTTGCGGTAACATCACCGCCAACCCTTAGGGTAGGCATTGAGAATAGTTTGTTTGGATAACCTTTACCGTATGATCAAAGTTTAGAAATGTGACTCTTGGACTTAAATGTGAGGATGGGGTGTATTTGATTGATGGGTGAAATAAAAGAGGTGACTCACTTATGAAACAAGACAAATCAACCCCAAACACATCATATGTATTAAACGAGCCATGCTAACAATCTCACATTCTAAAACTTTTCACATTGTGTTTCAGATTATTGTCAAGAATTGATGCACCTGCTATTTATATTTATACATTATACCTTTATATAATTAGAATGAAAAGTGGTGACTTGTAAAAAACCACATATACATACCTTTTTGTTTGGGTTGCCTACAAAAGTGTCAACTTTTAAGAAACCACACATACATACCCTTTTGTTTGGGTTGCCTCTGTAGAATGAAAAGTTGCGACTCTAAAAAAAACACACATACATACCCCTTTGTTTGATACATATTATATATATATATATATATGTATACGAAAAGTAACTTAAGACACAAAGGTTTACAAAAAGTCACAACCTTTCAGTTATAACATAAGACACAACTAGTAATATTGCCCGCGCGCGTTGCGGCGCGGGTACATCGCACATTTCAAATATCGTAAAAATCGAATGAATTAGTTCAAATGTTATGTGTTGCGTGAACCACACAAAAACGTGTGTTTCGACGTATCCGATTAAACTTAATGTAACCCACATAAGCATTGCGATTGGATAAAAATGTAAAGTCAAGTAAAATAAATCGAATGTATACCGTACAATTATAACGTATTATAGGTGACTCGACTCATACATAGAAAACATAGCGGGTATAGAGGAAAAACAAATACGTGTAACAAAAAGATATTAATTAGAGCTTTTAAAAAAGGAAAAAACCACAATTAAATTTCACTCGATTAAGAACAAAATTTACGAAGCAATTAACAATCATAAAATAAGTATAAAAACATATTATATTTTACGTGACTTGTTTTCCAAAAAATTTACGCCGAAATGTAGAATAACTCGAATTTAGACCGACAGGAACGTAAAAATACGCACGTAAAATGATTTTTTTAACGGAAAGGTATTATATTTAACCCCACTCGATTTTTATTAAAAATGTTTACATCGAAACGTAGAAAACTCAAATTTATACCAAGATGTACGTTAAAATAGTTTTTTTAACGTAAAGGAACGATACGTAATATAGTTTAAAGAAAGTAGTTTAACATAAAAATTTATAATGAAATTCAAAAAGGAAAAAAAAATATTTGCAAACAACATGGATCGAACATAGATCATTCCAACACTCAACCAAAGCAGACAACCAACTATTATAAATGTAAACTATATTACTTAGTGGTGGGCGGTGGAAAAAAAAGAAATAAGAAAATTATTTGCAAACAACATGGATCGAACATAGGTCATTCCAACACTCAACCAAAGCACACAACCAACTATTATAGGAATACATTTGAGTGTGTAACAGAAATGTAAATTATATAACTTAGTAGTGGTCGGTGGCTTTTGCCACAGATTTTCTATTTTAAGAGAGTATAGAATAGAATATGGGTATTTTGAAATATAAAAAAATACGGAATATCTTGTATACTAAGTCGTATATAAATAGTTGTAATCCATATGAAAATTATATTTTTTTATACGCCGCCTCTGAATTATGGAATTAGAAGTTCCCTTGTCATTTTAAGAGAGTATAGAATAGAATATGGGTATTTTGAAATATAAAAAAATACGGAATATCTTGTATACTAAGTCGTATATAAATAGTTGTAATCCATATGAAAATTATATTTTTTATACGCCGCCTCTGAATTATGGAATTAGAAGTTCCCTTGTCAAACATATGTTGCAATTATTAGTAATTAATGCAGATTTTTATTTTGTAAGATAATGTAGTGTTCGGTGATTTCTATTTTAAGAGAATAGAATATAATAAATAAATATATGTATAATCCAAGTTGTATCCAAAAAGAGGTTGCCCGTTATTATTTCGTTTCTTTATGGTACCAACACTCAGTGTTGCAGTAAGAGAGAATCCAAAAAGAAAAGCGTGTAATATACAAAAGAGTGTCGACACATGTTTACATCAATCGAAATATATAAAGACGAATATCGGTAATGATTTGGATAGAACTGATACTATGCTATGTTGTTCAGCCAGAAGCGTTATGATACCAATATTGTAATATATCCCAAAGCTTTAAACGCTTATAAACAACATAATTTTAGAGTTTCAAAGATGATTTACGTAGAAAATTATTTCACAAAAGAGACGGTCATAAAATTTTACAAATTAAGTTAACGTTATTTGTTAAATCAAATAAATGATCAAAAAAGAAAGAGTAGCTTATTCATATTTTTTAATTAGAATCCCCACAATTAGAAGTAAATATTTACGTTGGCAAGATTTTGACATTTATTTATTTGTATAACTTGTTTTGTTTTGTGTGTATCTGCAACTCCTTGCTGTTTTTTTGCTATATCAATATATAGTTAAAGTTAATTGCAGTTCAAAAAAAAAAAAAAAATTCACGGATGTGAAAAGAATTTTGAATCACGTTTTAACTTTCTCATTTCCTTTTCTAATATCTTAAATTTTAATCCCACTGGCCCAAACTCACACTTTCTCTCTCTCTCTCTATAGTTCACCCCACCCCTAAGAACCGTTGCCACCACCCCTTCGTCTACGTAACCACCTTCGACGAAAAAGGTCGCTGTGATGACAGCTATCAACAACAGGAGTCAACCCGGGTCGGAATCGCATCTCCGACAAGCCAATCGAAACCGTCTCAGGGGATGTAGGAGTGGTTCTGAAATCTGGCATCAGAATTCGAGCTGTGTGGATGAGAAGATGTCGTCGTATGCACCTCAGGCTCCGAATCGGCTTTCCGACATAGGGTTTCGGCATGCGTCTACGACCTATCCCCATCTGCATGCTCATGCCTCGGATCCAGATCGGAAGCTCTTGAAAAGGTTACGGCGGATTGATTAAGCGGCGGCCGTGACACGTGAAACCACCGTTGAAATGGTCAAGCAGTGGCGAAAGTTGTGAGACCTATTTTGCCTAAACAAATAAAACAAAAACAGAATTGAATTAAGAAGAAGAGCATTATAGGACAAAATGGTAATTTCGAATGCTTTGTCGGTGGCCGTAGCCACCGACTTTGTACTTTAAGACTATAGGTAAATTATATACAAAAAAAGGAAACCAAAAATATAATAATCCGTTGTATAAAATACAACACACCCTTTCATGTATTAAGCCACCCTTTTGCGCACCCTTTTATGTATTAAGACACCATTTCACACACTCTTTCATGTATTAAGACACCATTTCACGCAGTTTCACCCTTTTACAAAATAACACATCCATTCAATTATTCTTTTCTTTGAATAGTAAACTATAATTTATACTTTCTATAAAAGGAGAAATCCAAGTGACATAAGAAAAGCTGATGTGTCAGCAGGAGAGCATGTCCAACAAGGCTTTTCTTATGTCATTATTACATCATAATGCCTAATATTAAAACACTTTAAAATTCAAAGTTGGCCCACATCCAACTTTTCAAAGGTCTGCCCATTTGTATAATGTCTTATACTCAAAGGTCTGCCCTTATTCAAAGTACCGATGTTTATTCTAATTCTAATCCTATTAAATTCAAAATTCTGGCTCCACATTCAAAATTCAAAATTCAAACCATCTGTATTCTAATTCTAATCCTATAAATAAGATATAATTATCTGGCTCCACATTCAAATTTCAATTTATCTCTCTCCTTTATATTTGCGATCATATCTCTCTTACTCAAATGCATAGCTCTCATGATTGAGCCGGTTAATCTTCATATACAGTTCTTTGTTCCAATATCATTGTTCCAACATCGTTGTTTCATGGAAGCTCGGTTTCACACACTCACCTTTGACCTCGGCTTTGCATATTCAGTCTGTTCATCTGCGATTACAGCTTTTTGTACTTCACGAAATTTTTCCAACATCATTGTTGCAACATCGTTGAGGGTATTTTTTTTTCTCTGATTTTGAATCTTAAAATTTGAACTGATTTGTTCTAATTCTCTGTTTATATTTCAGCCTAATCAGAGTTGTTTAAAATTCAAACAATCAGTTGCGGGTTATTTTAGGTTTGTGGATTCTTTTAAACTGTTGATATATGTTGATAATATTTATTTTAAGGTGTTGATATATTTCAGCTTTTTTTTCCGAGCGAGCAGTGGGGAGTTCTTCTGCACTGTTTTTGAAGTCTGAAGTGCATAAAGTGGAGTACTTCTTTATGATAAATGAAGAAGTTAATGGTAATTATGAGAACACCGTTTTTTTGTTCTTTCGGTTTATTGATATTTAACTTTTTGCTACGATTATTATATCCTTCTTTTACATGAGACTTGAAGAAATATACAAGTTAAATAACATATATGAATTTTGCTCCACATTCAAGAGTTAAAAATGTGATCATACCCTTCTGTAGGTTCTTATGATTTAAAGTATCGGTTTATCAAGCAAGTTGAGGATCAAGTATATGAGGATAGGGCTACTGTTGAAGAGCTGAAGATGTGTTTTGGTGATGTCTTTCTGCACTTCGGAATTCAAAAACAGTGCAGAAGCTTTTCATCACGTTTTACTACCATTATATCCTTCTTTTACATCAGAGTTGAAGAAATATAGAAGTTAAAAATGTCATCATATCCTTCTGTAGGTTCTTATGATTTAAAGTATCGCTTTATCAAGGAAGTTGAGGATCAAGTATATGAGGATAGGGCTACTGTTCAAGAGCTGAAGATTATTAAATTTCGTTGTTCAGTTCTTAATGTAATTGTTGATCTATCGTCATATGTGATATGTAAATTTTAATTCTATTAATCTTTGTAGAGGATTCTATTTTTACTGATTTGAGCATCAACAGTTGTTAGTGTTGATACCTGCTATTGTAAATGATGAGTTGCTATTGTTGCCAGCATCTGTTATCCCCAACAGCAGTTTCAAAAGACAATAGAAGTTCTGAACATTCTTAAAAAATAGACAAAAATCGATAAAAGTCTGTTGAAAACATCTGTTTTTAAAACAGATGTCTGGCAAAAGATTTATCCACTGTTTAAAGGTATTGTCTGTTCTCATAATTCCTGTTTTTTTGTAACGACTGTTGAGTTGCTACTGGTGCGAACATCTGTTATTCTCAACAGCAGTTTCCAAAGAATTGTCAATGATTAACACAATAGAAGTTCTGAACATCTGTTATTGCTCAACGTCTTTAAATGAAGAGGTTTTTTTTACCGCTGTTGATTTACCACTGCTCAACAGTTTTGAACATCTGTTATTGCTCAACTGTTATTGCTCAACAATTCCTGTTTTTTGTAACGACTGTTGAGTTGCTACTGGTGCGAACATGTGTTATTCCCAACAGCAGTTTCCAAAGAATTGTCAATGATTAACACAATAGAAGTTCTGAACATCTGTTATTGCTCAACGTCTTTAAATGAAGAGGTTTTTTACCGCTGTTGATTTACCACTGCTCAACAGTTCTGAACATCTGTTATTGCTCAACAATTCTTGTTTTTTGTAATGACTGTTGAGTTGCTAGTGGTGCGAACGTCTGTTATTCCCAACAGCAGTTTCCGAATAATTGTCAATGATCAACAGCAATAGAAGTTCTGAACATCTGTTATTGCTCAACGTCTTTAAATGAAGAGATTTTTTACCGCTGTTGATTTACCACTGCTCAACAGTTCTGAACATCTGTTATTGCTCAACAATTCCTGTTTTTTGTAACGACTGTTGAGTTGTTACTTGTGCGAACATCTGTTATTCCCAACAACAGTTTCCGAAGAATTGTCAATGATCAACAGCAATAGAAGTTCTGAACATCTGTTATTGCTCAACGTCTTTAAATGAAGAGATTTTTTACCGCTGTTGATTTACCACTGCTCAACAGTTCTGAACATCTGTTATTGCTCAACTGTTATTGCTCAACAATTCCTGTTTTTTGTAACGACTGTTGAGTTGCTACTGGTGCGAACATCTGTTATTCCCAACAACAGTTTCCGAAGAATTGTCAATGATCAACAACAATAGAAGTTCTGAACATCTGTTATTGCTCAACGTCTTTAAATGAAGAGATTTTTTACCGCTGTTGATTTACCACTACTCAACAGTTCTGAACATCTGCTATTGCTCAACTGTTGATTTACCACTGTTTACAACATTTGTGTCCGATGAAGTGGTAGTAGCCTTTGTTTGCCATGTAGATTATTGTTGGTCTTTAAATGAAGAGTTTTTTTTTTATATTTTTTATGGCAGAGGTTTAAAATTCAAAGTTCTTTCAGTTTCTTGATATTTAATTTTATAGTTCTCCCATGAAAATTTATTTTTTAAATGTTTTGCATTAAATGGCCACTGATATTTAATATCAATTTATTCGTTTATATTAAAAGTCTGTTGAAAGGACTGCTAACATACTATTGTTGTATAAGATCTGTTGTTGCCCAACAGTGGTTTCCAAATATTGCTGAAGGGTATTGTTTGTTCTCATAGGTTCTGTTTAATCTGAGGACTGCTGAGTTACTAGTGTTGGCTAACATCTGTTGTTGGCCAACAGTGGTTTTCGCAACAACTGTCATCCATTATCAGAGCAGAGGTTGTGACGTGGATAGATGTTAGCCATCAGATCTTTCTAACTTCTGACACGTCAGCATTCACCTTTTCACTTTATAAACCGCTGTTTCATCCCCAAACAGAGGTTTGACTTTCATCTGGAGTTTAAAATTCAGTAGAGCGGTTTCCACCTTCTTCTTCAACACTTCTTCGTCAACCTCTCGCAACTTTCAATTCCGATCATGACTTTGGTGATGAAAAAATCGCATAACTACCCTGCTATTTTTGAGAAAACCGAGAACAATACTCTCTATCATTCGATGATTGATGTTCTTACATCATCAAAATATAAGGTCATTCTTACCGCCGACGCACCCATTTTCCAAGAGACGCTTCGCGATTTTTGGGCTAATGCGAATATTGAAGAACAAAACAATGTGGCCGTAAGTATAACTTCAAAAGTCGGAGGTGAATCGGTTGCTATTACCCCCAGTACTATATCAACAACATTTGAGGTAAACGACTTGCCAGGTAAGACCTCTTTGCCGAAAAATGAGATTCAAACATACTTGATGGGGAGAGGTTATGATGGAGAGTTGAATCAGGCAACTATGTTTAAAGGTAATTTTCCACCGCCAATGAAATTCCTGTTCCATACTCTCATAATCTGTCTCTCAAATAAAACTACTTCTTTTAATGAAATACCTTTGAAAATTCAGTCATTGGGGTATGCAATTTTGACAAATACTGATTTTAACTACTCCCAAGCATTGTTTGCTGATTTGGTTGCAAATTTAAATAACATTAAAAAGGGTAAAATTGCTGCTATTAAAAAGGGCAAAACTGCTGCTATTAAAAAGGGGAAAACTGCTGGTTTTCTTATGTTTCCTAGACTATTAAGCTACTACCTGCAAAAACATGTTTTTCAAAAAGCTTTTGAAAAAGGTGAAGCTATTAAAATGAATAGTCTAACTTTTAGTCGCCTTATGGCTAAAGAGTCAGATGTTTTTAAAACTGAAGCAAAGGGGAATGAGGAAATTTTAGATGAGCTACAACTGCTCCTCAAACGTCTGTTGCTGAGCCCACTGCTCTTGGTGATCACAGAACTACAACCACTGCTGTGAAACTCCTACCAACAAAACTCAAAAAGACCAAAACAAAATCCAAAAAGCCCACCGAAACCAGTAAAATGGGTCCTCTGGAAGATGAGATCCCAGAGGTTAACCCCTTGACAACACAGATGTCACTACAAACCACTGTTGCTACTTCTTCACAACATGTGGAAAGATCTCAACCCATAAACCAAACTCCTCATGATTCCTCACAAAAGGTACATGTTGTATTCACAGGGACACCACAATATGATGTCATACCCTCATATGAGAGTATACTTAAAAGCCCTTCTCCTGCGGCAATGTCTCTTTCGACAGCAATCCCTTCATCTTCCATTCCACCAAAGTTTGTAACACTACTTCAAGCTATTGACATTCAGAGTGATAGCAATCCCTCTCACGAACACTTTACTGAGAGTTTAACTTCAACACTAGCTATGTCTGAACCTTTTCAATTACCTAACCCAGAAATAGTTGAGGAGGCTACACCTCTTGAATTTCAGCAAATTCTTGATGGTATTTCAAGTGGAGCAGCTACTACAAATGTCAAATCCACTTATTTACATTTGGACAATAGTTTCATCAGTCAGACTCCCTTGAAGGCAACCACTGCTGTGTCTATCAAGGTATCCACTGGTGAGTTCAAGTTAACCACGGGTGAGATCACTAAGGTAACCACTGATGCAGAGGGAAGTCCCCAGAACCAAGAACAAGGGGCATCTGCTAATGAGAATTTGGAGATACCTTCTCTTTCAAAAGCAGATACAACCACCTCTGGTGGGAATTCAGATGATCCTATTAAGTTAGGTGATGGATTAAAATACCAGGATTTGACGGACAGGATATCTAACTTGGAAACAACTGTTGCTGATATGAAAGATCAATTGAAGCAGTTGGTGGATGCTTTCAAAAGTCGACCTTCTCATCATCAGTTATGCCAAGAGCTTTGGAATTCGGTACAACCCATTCTTGCAGCTCAAATGGAACTGGCTGAGATTCAACTTAATTCCCACATGAAGCTAATTAGAGTTATGGTTGAAGCAAGATACAAAGACACACAGGCTGACATCAAGGGCATAAAAGAATGCATTCCAAAGTTAACTGGTACTACCCCTGCACCTGTGTTTGAAAAAGACGATGAAGATGATGCTGAAAAGAGGGAAAAGGATTCCATGAAAAACTTTGGCAAACCAACACCAAGGAATCAGCCAAAACAAAATCCAAAGCCTGCCAAGCAAACTTCTGCAAAATCTCCTGGAAAATCTGATACTGGTAAGAAAAAGAGAATTGATGATTCCGTTAACAAACAGACAGATAAGGAGATTGAACGAAAACAGAAGAGGAAGCATACAAAAGAGGAAGATGAAGTGCTCAACATTGGAACTTCAAATAGTAGAAAATCACAGAAAGATAACGAATCTCCTATTGTCATATTTCCTAAACCAATATCACCACCAGAAAAACCAACCACTGCTGCGAAACTCAAAACCACTGCTGAATCTAAGAAGTCAGATTCTGATACACCTAAAACAAAACTCTCACCAGAAAAACCACCTGTCAAAAAGCAGAATACAAAATCCTCATCACCACTGCCAACCTCGACTGAAACAATTGTTGATGGAACAAATGTTTCACCATATGTTAAGACAACAGCGGTTGAGACACCAGTTGTTTCAACAGTTGTTAGTCAATCCACTTATTCTACCTAATTTCAATTTCTATCACAATCAACCCTTACAGTCATGGCACCTTTTTCTTCCCTAACTCCTCCTTCTCCAAAATTTGTTTACACAAGAAAGAGAAAATTCATGGTGCATGAAGAAGAGAAGGAAGAAAAATATATACCCTCACTAATTCCGTTATCAGCTACTCCGTTCATTCAAACTTCACCGAAACCATTCGTCCCACCTCCATCAACAAAGATCAACCCATTGGCAGTAACTTTCCCTCTGGAACTGCTTGCAGTTCAAGATGAAATGACTCAATTTTACACAGAGGATGATCCATCTAAAAGAACCTTCCCATCTCTTCAGGGATTCGAAACTCCAAAGAATATTTATGAATATCTGAAGCTAAAGGGCAAGAAAGCAGAAGATAAGGCAAATGAAGAGTGTAAAGGGCTAGGAGACATTAATTTATCAGCTCGCATGCAACATTGGCTTGGTGAAGTCAAGAAGTTGGAAGATTTTGCTAGAGACCTGAGTAAGAATATGTCAAATCTGTCACCAAATGCTGAGCTAGAAAAGACATTAAGAAATGATTTCTTAAACACTATCATGGAAACCAAGCCCTACGAAGCCTACAGATCTGATTTCAAAGACTGGCCCCTTAAGGTTCTTAATGAGGAAGTTAATAGAATTGAAAAGATGAATAAAGATCCTCAAATGCCAAAATCTGCTCCCAACTGGAAACAATACAAAAAGGTTGAAGTGGATGAAGTGTTAAAGTATAAGAGAATGAAGGCAGAACTTGTAGCAGCTAAGGTTGGGACTGCTAGACAAATTGGAAAATGGACTAAGCAGTCTATTGATCGAGCTTACAGTAGGTTAGAAGAGCGAAGAAAGACAGATCCATCACTTCCTAAAAAGCCAGTATACAATGATGAAAGGACTGTTATACGTCGGCAGACCGTTACATCTAAAAAGTTGTTCTCATCAGCAGATGTATCCATCGCTGCCTTGAACCAAAGAAAAAGACAACTTATGGATGAGGAAGATGAAAATAGGTATGCTGAGCACAGAAAAGAGTCTATCAGAAATCAGTTACGATATGGATTGGATGATGCTTCGTTGCAATTACAAGCTCAAGTTGCTCAAACACTTCAGAAGTTGGCAAGCAGGCCTCAATCGCCAAACTCCTCTCAAATAAAACTTCTCCCAAGAAACCCATCAGACCCAAAAATACTAAAGTGGAAGTCTGACAAACAGACCCATGAATTGACTTTGATCAAGTCTGATGGTAGTGTTGAAAAGATATCAAGGGAGAATGCATTTGGTCTGAATCCAGTTGACCTCCAATATCTTTTTAACCTTCAGCTTGATAGGGATGAAGATGATACTGATTCCTTGGATTTTGAGCTCCAATTCAAAGGGCAAATCCGGGAAATGTTGATGAGACAATAAAGATCTGCTGATTTCTAAAATCTGCTGATTCCTTGATTTAGTTTTGCTAAAAGTTGTTGAGGCAGGTGATTGTGTGTTTGTAGTTAACGTTTGTTGAACTTTAAGTTGTATTCAAATTCTATGAAGTACGTATGTCTATAAACAGTTTATGTTGTCTTTTTGGGTAAACAGTTAAATTGTATGTAACTGATATATTAACCGATAATCTATGTTTATAGTTGTCTTTTAGCTATAATAGATAACACGTTTTGGTACAATATCTATGCACATATCTATATAATGGATAACATTTTTAGGAAAGTCTGTTGGAAAGAAACAGAAGTTTTTAACAGTTAATAGACAACAGTAGTTTGCTATCAACATAATGGAATTACTGTTTAATAAACCTATTGACCATTAGTGTATATCAATTTTATAATTCTGCACTAATTATTTTTTTACTCTCTGTCAATATGGGCTATGCATGGTTTTCTAAGAAACGACCCGTGTTTGCACACGGGTCTTACCGCTAGTAAGATATAAAAATGCTATATTAATGATCATAAGCTTTAATTTCATGCACACACGTGTATGGTTTGGGGGAATTGTCATGATGATCAACTGTATGTATTTATTTTCTAAAAGATACATATAATATATGCAATCCAAAAAGCAACGAGTGATTTCTTTAATGTAAGACCCTTAATTGTTTTATCGAAGTTTCATATAAGTTTTGCGTCTAAATATGTATATACAAATACACATACATTTGAAAATACGAGTCTCTTAAAACATCTTAAGATTTAAAACATTTCAACATAATATCATTGTTTGATCGCGTAACAACGAAACGTAATGCGGAAGCTTAAATTTTAATCGTGTTCGGTTCTTCATTGAGCTTGATCGTCATCCGGCACTTTAAGATATACCTACATTTCATAAATCATGAAATGAGTTAGTCATACGAAGTTTATAACGTGTCTAAACAAGTCTGTAAGACAAAACAATAAAACAAACAATTTTTCGCCAGTTCTGTAGCCTGTTGCGGGCCGCGACAGGTTTCATCTCGGCTTTCGCGGGGCGCGACCGGATGGGGTGTTACCCATCGCGGGGCGCGAGAGCCAATTTTTCACATAAATGGTCATAACTCCATCAATTTTTATCCGTTTTACCTCCCGTTTCTTCCAACGTGATCGTAATTTGATTCTCTATCATATAGAGTTAAAATCTGACATCCGGATTAACAATTTTTCTAGATTTTAAGCCCTCGGCATTATATTCAATTATTAAACTTTTGACCCGTTTATGACTTATTAAACAAACTTGTTTCTAAATGATCATAAAGCCATGGGCTACATATTTAACCCAAAATCCTTAACCCGGGTTCATAACTTTTATGAATTACGCAGCCATTACCCAAGTTATGCGTTTTGACCCGTTAAGAGAATTTATGCATTTAAGCTTAAATCTCGCTCCTTTCTGACCTCCTATTTCCATACTAAGACTTATTTTATTTTCCACCACAACGATATTTGTGGTGGATTTTATAAGGTAAAATCATATTTTCGAATTGTACCCATCAGTTTAGTAATTTTACGAAAAAGACTCATTTCGAGGCATTTGACCAAAAGACTTATACCTTTCACTTTTATACTTATCCAAAGGATTTACTCGATCGTAAAACTTATTTTCAAACTACCCTTAGGGGTCGTTTGCCCGATTTATCATTCAAGGGCGTTTTTGTCAATTTTAGTCATTTCTTTTACGACGAAAGACTTTCAATAACTTGTTTGACCAATATCGCCTATTTTGGCTTTATTCTTATTTCAAACCATTATGTTTCTAAGAGCGCAATGACCACAATTTAAATTATTAGGTTTACCTATTATGGTAACCCAATGTTCATCCTTGACTTCGTTTAACTCTCATTGAACCTTAAGTCCTCAATGAGAGTTTGACCCATTACACGTACCTGGCTCGGGTCAAAGCAATGACCCGTTTTAATAACTCATCAAATAAGTTGCGAATTAATAGCAACGCAAATTCCTTACGCTATTCACCCTTGTGGTCATAATACTCAACAAACAACCATTAGTCGAAATTGTCAAATGGTGATAGCATCACCATTCGACCCGTTTGGCCTAAATGACCAAACATTTTGTATTTATAATTAAATGAAAGTAGAGTGTTTGCAAAGTGAAAATGTGTGGAGAAGTGTTGGGTTTTATAGGGAATGATTTAGGGTTGGTTTTGTGAGTATTTAATGAAGAAAGCACAAGAAACAAGCACAAAATGGCCCAATCTCGAAGCTGGAAACGAGTTCTGCCGGATAGACAGCCTCGCGGGGCGCGAGCCACCAAGGGGGCGAGTCGCGGCCGGAGAGCCACTTGGTTGGCGGATTAAGTTTGTTATTTTTACATTTTGGCCGCTAAAGTTCCATATATTAGTGTTTTAGGTTGTTTTAAGGTCTTTTAAGCATAAAAGGTGCATTGTTGTCACACCCTGACTTTTGTGGAAGCGTGATTATGTGTGACTTGCTTAATATCATTGCATTCAACCATAACAAACAACTAAATGATAAAACCCAAGATATTCATCAATAGATAGTTTTAAAACATTACAACCAACATTGTTTTAAATCCCAAACACAGACTTCATGTTCAAAATACAACACCAACAAAGTTTTAAGTCCCAAACAGGACTTCACAAAAGACACTAACAAATTAGGTTTTGAGCCATGTATCTTATCCAAGATAAAATACATAACTCAAACCCTTTGACATAGGATGACATCTTTTATTAGAGACGCGACTTGAAAACTTCAGCGCCCGCCAGATCCACATTTAGTTTCCTGAAATAAATGTAGTTTGAAAAAATCATCAACAAAAGTCGAGCGATTTCATGTGTTTTGTATGTGAGCTCGAAACAAACTTTGTAAACTTGTAAGTATGTATGTATTTGTAAACCGATATGAAAGCAAACAAGGAAACATATCAATTAATGGTTTGCAATGCCATTAATATGTGTGACGTGATGCAGGAAGGCTCAATCCTAGCGGATTTTGTACTGGGCTTCCGGCTGGAAGACATAGTCATCTCATGGGCCAAATCCCGGTCCTCATGGGTGGGGCTCGCAACACCCAAATAGATCTATCACTCATGTCCCTCGGTCCTACTACGAGGATTAATGGTCTTAATCGTTGTACCACCACTCACATGATCTAGCAGTACATTCCTTAGCTAACCATACCATATGTAAACGTTTGTAAACAATTTGTAACATGTACTTCACCCCCGAAGTTATAAAACTGAAAACAGTTAAAAGAAAAGGGGGACATGAACTCACAATCTTGCGTCTTGAATCCAATGTAACCCAAAGCTGCTACTTGTGTGCACGACTACCTACAACGTACTACGGTTTATTAGACGGGTGGGTCGTGCCTTGACCTTAGTCTTAATTAGTGTCTTTGAGTTACGTTTCATTGTGTCTTCAACATTATTCCAAGTTATATAATTATTTGTTAAAATAATAAATATTTTAACTTAAATTATATTTATGAATTTTTGGAATATTAGTTAAAATAATATATTTTAACTTGACACATTTATGTATTTGTACAAGTATAGTTTCCCAAGGATGGGTGTATTCACACTCGTATTCTTAACCTTGTGTATTTTTGCCAAGTATCGGTGGCGTATTCCGGTGTATATTTATACGTACGAGAATACGTATTTTTATTGTGTTTATTAAGTATTCTTATACTTAATTTTTGTGTATTTATTTTTCCGGAATAATACTCTTAATAAAAATTCATCAATATATACTCTCAAAATATATATTTTAAGAAATCTTACATAGAAAAATTATTTATAATTTTTCCCTTGGCAAAAAAAAATGTATTTTAATTTAAACCTCAAAAATAATATATTTTCAAGTTTAACTTAGAAAATATATATAAATCTATTTTTCACCCATAAACAACGTATTCTAGTTTATTTAAGAAAATATATATTTTCTCCCAAAATAATATATCTTCTAATAATTTCAGGAAAACATATATATTTTTATTTACCCAAAAATAATATATTTTCTTCTTGTCGAAAATATGATATATCTTTGTAATAATTATAAAAATCATATTTTTGTCCTCTTGGTGTCCAAAATACCATTTACCAAAATATACTTATGAATTAAATTCCGGAATATTTTTGTAGGTTATATTCCTTGTTCGGTTTCACCAATATTTTGGGTATAAATTATATATTTAATTTTTGGAATTTTGGTAACATTTTGTATTGTAATTTCTTGGTATTTTGTTGAGTTATATTATTTCAAGTCCTAAAATACTATAACTATTACACATAATATACAAATAATCACACACATAGTGACATCTAAATATATATTTTCCAAAATACATATTTAGTCACTTTTATTACCAAAAACCATCCTCCAATATTTTGTAATTTTTGTAATTAAAATTATGGCAAATTTTATATGAAAATTCATGATTAAAATATAATTGTAAATATTTGTTTCAAAAATATTTTTCTAAGTGTTAAATTTCTAGAAAAATTTTGCCATAGTTTCCCCTTAAAAATGGAGGTTTCCATGCTTTCAAAGCATATCATTTTCTTTTATAAATCATCACAATCAACAACAAATCAAATAATACTTACCATTTTGCCAAAATCAAGCCATAATCACTACTTCATAAACTTGAAAATTTAAAAAAAAAATTGTAGTAACTTACTAGTGTGTTTAGTAAGCCTAGTTACCCCTTTAAAGTGTGGTTGTTTATTTAAAAACATCATTCTTAAAGAATTTAGATGTTTACAACTTGTAAAATATTTTTCTAAAAATATTTATTCTTGAATTTTTCTTGTTAAATATGTGTTTCTATACTTGATTAACCACTAAAAAGGTGATTAGTTTCTTTAAGAACCAAGTTTATGTAAATCTTGTATTTTTAACTTGGTTTCTTAAAAAAAATATTCTTGACATCACATATTTACAAGACTCACATTACACTTTAATCATCATACTTCAAGAAAAACATTTAATCTTTCAAGTTCATGTTTCGCATAAGGATGATCATAACATAATCATCCTCTCATCTTGCTAGATTATGTCTTTAATCACTATCTAGCAAGTTTATATGATGTTTAACATCATTAACACAAAAAATCAACAATCAAGAAGCATAAAAACACTTAACAACATGTATTCTTATGATTTTTAGTCTTATGTTCATGATTTAAGTTCTTGATCATTAGTGTTCTTCATGTTAAGTTACTTGTATCACTCTTTAACCAACTAAATAAGATGTAAAATGGAGTTTAGATGATCTTACTACTAGCTCAAGGCTAGGGATGAACACAAAAAGAAGATGCTGATGAATGAGGTGGTTAATAGTACTTGCAAGAGGTCCTTCAACTTCCAAGAGCTCCTAGATTTCTTGCTATGCTTCTTACACCCTTGAATAATTAGAGATTAGATGAAGATTGAAGGATGATGATGGTTGTGGTGTGTGTGTGTTACGGCCGAAGGTAAGGGAGAGGGAGAGAAGAGTGTGTGTTGGTGAACTTGTGAATGAATTAGAAGTGAATGTTCTAATGGTTACTAATATTATCTTCCAACATGGTTTTCTCTAAGGGTTAATATGTTTAGTAAAGTAGGAGACATGATCTAATAAAGAATTCAAAGAAAATCCATGGTGGGGGCCACCATGTAACCGTCCAACAAGGGGGGGGGGGGTAGATTAGGGTGTAATGGTTAGTTAGATTATTTAGTTGAAATCCAAGTGTTTTAGTTAGGTGTTTAGTTATTATGATGTTATATATTGTGTTATGATGTTCGGGGACCATAACTAGCTCAGAATTGATAAAACAATGCTTCTAGAGAAAATTTGGTGTTTCGGGTAGTGTCCGGTTGTTCGGTTGGTTACTGGTTCGTTAAGGTGCTAAACTATGCAGCTTAGTGTGCTTTATGCTACCTTTTGTGAAAGTTTTGATTCCCGACACTTAGGAAAGCATTTTGGACCATTTAACCTTATTTCTGCATGATATTAAGTTGTTTAAATGCTGAATTTTGCTGAATTCTGCAGAATTCTGCAGTTTGTGTGAGTTTTAGGCACTTTTCGTCACTTAAACTATCACTAGGAAGGCAGCTTTATGATCCTTACTTTCCTACACACTATACTAGTGTAACTCTTGGTTTCTGGCTCATTCTGTGTCTCAATACCATGTCTGTCTAAGTACCGAACTCCATTAGCATTTTTCTGATTTGTCTGATAACTGTGCTAACTTTGTTTCGTGCATCATTTGAATCAATAAGTATTGCATGCAATAATGATATGACATTATGCAATATATGATGCACATGTATGTATGATAACAATAACTAGAAAGCAGTTCGTGTCATTAATTGTAAATCAGCACAGTTATTAAGTCATAATTACTGTTTAATAATTGTACGGATAATGCAAATTTGACAGTTGTCACATTCTCCCCCTGTTAAGAAAATTTCATCCCGAAATTTTAAGCTTTACTATTAGCTGCAGGGGAGTTAGGGAACAAATATGGGTATTTTGCTTTCATACGATCTTCACGCTCCCAAGTAAACTCTGGGCCGTGACGTGCATTCCATTGAACCTTGACAAGCTTAACACTACTCCTCCGAGTCTTGTTAACTTTCCAATCTGTAACCTCAATGGGTTCTTCGGTAAAGTGGAGTGTGTCGTCAATGTGTACTTCATCCGCAGGGATGGCCACTGTCTCTTGAGTTGGACTTTTCTTCAGATTAGATACATGAAATGTATCATGAACACCATTAAGTTCCGCTGGTAATTCCAACTTGTACGCTACTGAACCAACCCTTTCCAAAATTCTAAACGACCCGATATAACGTGGGTTTAACTTACCATGCTTCGCAAAGCGTGCTACACCTTTCCAAGGTGAAACTTTTAACAACACCATATCACCCACTTCAAATTCCAGGGGTTTTCGTCTTTGGTCCGCATAACTCTTCTGTCGATCACGAGCCGCCTTGATGCGCTCTCGGATCTGCATGAACTTATCCGTTGTTTCTTGGACCAGTTTGGGACCAACCATCTGCCTGTCACCTGCATCTGCCCAGTATAACGGTGAGCGGTACTTGCGTCCGCCGAGAGCCTCGAACGGTGCAGCTTGGATGCTTGTATGGTAGCTGTTGTTGGAGGAGAACTCAACCAAAGACAGATGAGTATCCCAACTGCCACCTAAATCCATTACACAAGCACGTAGCATATCTTCTAGCGTTTGATTCGTTCTCTCGCTCTGTCCGTCCGTCTGCGGGTGGGAAGATGTACTCAGATTCAACTGAGAACCGAAAGCTTCCGGAAAAGATCGCCAAATCCTTGACACAAACCGTCCATCTCTGTGCGATATTATCGAGATAGGCACTCCATGACGTGCTACTATCTCCCTTAGGTAAAGCTCAGCTAGCTTACCAGTGTTATCATTCTCTCTAATCGGCAAGAAGTGCGCAGACTTCGTCAATTGGTCCACGATTACCCAAATCGTATCATGACCTCTGGGAGTTCTGGGTAACTTGGTTATAAAGTCCATAGAAATCTGCTCCCATTTCCACATGGGTATTTCTGGCTGTTGCAGAAGACCTGAAGGCTTATGATAATCGGCCTTCACTTTGGCACAAGTTAAACACTTCCCAACATAAGTAGCAACATCACCTTTAAGTCTTGGCCACCAATAATAATCCTTCAAATCTTGGTACATCTTGTCCGATCCTGGATGGATCGAGTACCTCGATTTATGAGCTTCATAAAAAACAACCTCTCTAAGACCACCAAAAAGCGGAACCCAAATACGTCTCATAAAATACAAGGTTCCTTCCTCGTTGGGTACCAACTTTTTCTCCATCTCTCGGAGATATTCAGCCTTAATGTTCCCTTTCTTAAGAGCTTCTTTCTGTGCAGCACGAATACGCAACGTGAGGTCTGTCTGAATAATCATCTCTAAATCCCTAACCCTTATGGGCTTGATCCTTTCCTTTCGACTTAAGGCGTCTGCCACCACATTCGCCTTTCCTGGATGATACTTGATTTCACAATCATAATCATTTAACAACTCAACCCATCGTCGTTGTCTCATATTAAGCTCTTTCTGGTCGAATATGTGCTGAAGGCTCTTGTGATCCGTAAAAATAGTACATTGAGTACTATAACAACCCTCCTAAAATAATCCGACACCCTAAAAATACTTAGAATGCCCCAATATGTCCTAAAATACACCCCGTATACGTAAACGGGCCCCGAACACCTTTATTTTATTAAATCAAATTTTTAAAAGTTGTGGCGGGCCGCGAAGACGTACCACTGGTCTTACGCGGGCCGCGAACGAAGGGACATGAGGCGCAGCCCGGTGCTGCCATGTGTCGTGCAATGTGTCAAAGCTAGATCGATGACTGGGCCAGGCTAGGGCCTACCCAGCCTATGTTGCGGGCCGCGTAGCCCTTGGCTACCATCTTCGCAGGGCGCGACAAAGTCAAAATGCAGCCCTATAAATTGAGGGCATCGACCTCAGTCCCAGTCGCTCATTTCTCTTTTCTCTCTCGAATTTCTGCATAGATAAAGTGATTTTCGGGTATAATACCCCCTAAATAACGAAGTTCTGCCTCGTTGTAAGTATCATAACCCCAGTTACGTATTAGATACTCTGCCCGATTGATACAGGGTTCCGTAACGGCTGTCGTGGTTCTGCCCGACGTAGTCGTTGGAATGCCGTCTCGGGGAGGGTATTACTAATGTAAATATTAGGTTATCATACTAACGCGTGTGCATTTGTGTAATTTATAGATAATCACCAGGAAATCCTTAAAGAAAACCCTAAGACAGCAATGTGAGTAATCTCCTTTTTTGTAAACCTTTTTGCAAACTATTTCACAAAACCTTTATTTATTTAAAGTATAATTAGCAGTGATTGAGTCTTTTTAGTCTTCAATTACTACCGGTATGTTGGGGTTTTGTATACAAAATGTGGAACACGTTACCATTGGACAAAGAGTTAGCCAATGTGTAATATGACCCACCAGTCAGGATTGACATACTGAATGAGTAATTGTGTAGATGTAAACATTGTAATCGCTCTCAATACTGTGAATTAATAAAATTCTTCTTGATTAAACTGGGATTCACTCACCAGTATTTCCCACTGACAAAATGTTTTTAAACGCGTTTCAAGTAACAAAATGTGAAAGCCAAATAGAAGCCAGCTGGATAGCACTGAAGGCTTGGAAAAGTGGCTATAAAAGTTACCCAAATAAAGAAGATGTTTTATTTTCAATAAAATAGGGTCCATCCCTATAAATCAGTTCGTAATGAAAACTTGGGTTTTATCCCAATATATTTATTAATATAAAATGTGGTGTTTTACTCTGATAAAATATTTCCTAACTACGATCCTGATGTAATTTCCGTTGCCAAAATGATAAACACCGATACCACCAATACTGATTCTCGCGGCCGCCCGTTCCCGGACAGATAGGGGCGGGGGTTGCGACAGAAGGTGGTATCAGAGCTAAGCCACTGATTCATCCACAGAAGTGTTCTGCTGACACCAAGATATTATTCAATATGTTAGGAAATTTTTACAGAACTACGTGCACATTTGTATTTTATTGTTGTGTGTTATTTGACTATTTGTTAGTTTACAGTATGAGCGACCAAGGACCTTCCGACGCCTACCGTCAGTTGTCCAGCTCACCTAGCAGCGAAGGCACCTCTTCACAGCCTGCCCTCTCAGGGTATTCAGCTGACAATGAAGATGGGATATTCGTGTTTAAGGCTCAGTCTGAAGAGCCATTCCCTCCTAAAAAGAGAGGATGGTTCAGTAGGGGAGCGCATGAATGTTGGAAGAGAATGAAAAAGTTGCAACAACAGCGTGCTGTAGCAGCCGCCAAGAGAGAAACAGATGCCCACACCCAGGATATGCTCAATAGGAGTCTAGCAAATTTCCATATCCTAGCAACCACAGCTGCAGACCCTAACCTGGAGCAACTCATAGCACCCCAGCCCTTACCACTGTTTCCCACACAACCAATGGAAATTGAAAACAATCCAGAAAATCAAATCCCAATGCCTGATTTTAACCTAGAAGAGATACCTAGAGTACCAGCACCCAATCCCTTAGACCCAGACTACGACCCATGGTTAGACGAACATAGGGATTACCAACAACGCTACCCAATACCAGAAGACGAACCCATGGCGAATCTAGCAGCCTACCCAGGTTTGGACCCTCTAGACCCCTACTATGATAGCGATCAATACACTAGGGAAATTCTAGAGAATCCATACCCATACAAGGAGCCCATGCCCCAGTTTCCAAACCCAGTACCAGCCCCTGCACCCCCAATGAGTGCAGAGAATGTGCAAGAACTCCGAACCTTTGGTGAGGAGATTTTGGAAGGTAGTGACAGGATGAGACAGATCAGAGAACGACTTGTCTGGAAGTATGACGAGCGTAATATGGAGTTCTGGATGAACCCATATCCGTGATAGTGATAGTAGTAATAATAATAAAATAATAATAATATATAATATGTGTGTATGTTTGGAAAAAAAATATAGATAATAGCTACGGATGCCTACTAGTATTGTAATTTTACGCGTGTGCATTTGTGTAATTTATAGATAGTCACCAGGAAATCCTTAAAGAAAACCCAAAGATAGCAATGTGGGTAATCTCCTTTTTTGTAAACCTTTTTGCAAACTATTTCACAAAACCTTTATTTATTTAAAGTGTAATTAGCAGTGATTGAGTCTTTGTAGTCTTCAATTACTGCCGGTATGTTGGGGTTTTGTATACAAAATGTGGAACACGTTACCATTGGACAAAGAGTTAGCCAATGTGTAATATGACCCACCAGTCAGGATTGACAGTACCGAATGAGTAATTGTGTAGATGTAAACATTGTAATCGCTCTCAATACTGTGAATTAATAAAACTCTTCTTGATTAAACTGGGATTCACTCACCAGTATTTCCCACTGACAAAATGTTTTAAACGTGTTTCAGGTAACAAAATGTGAAAGCCAAATAGAAGCCAGCTGGACAGCACTGAAGGCTTGGAAAAGTGGCTATAAAAGTTACCTAAATAAAGAAGATGTTTTATTTTCAATAAAATAGGGTCCATCCCTATAAATCAGTTTGTAATGAAAACTTGGGTTTTATCCCAATATATTTATTAATATAAAATGTGGTGTTTTACTCTGATAAAATATTTCCTAACTACGATCCTGATGTAATTTCCGCTGCTAAAATGATAAACACCGATACCACCAATACTGATTCTCGTGGCCGCCCATTCCCGGGACAGATAGGGGGCGGGGTTGCGACAAGTACCATACATATAATGTCGCCAAATCTTCAAAGCAAATACCACTGCGCCTAACTCCAAATCATGTGTGGTGTAGTTCTTCTCATGGACCTTTAATTGGCGCGAAGCATAAGCGATAACCTTTTGGCATTGCATTAGCACACATCCCAAACCCTGACGCGAGGCGTCACAATAGACCACGAAGTCGTCGTTGCCTTTGGGTAGGGATAATATAGGTGCATAGCAGCTGAAATGCTTCTTCTTGTCTGTCTCCCCATTCATACTTCTTATCCTTTTGAGTGAGGGAGGTCAGTGGTTGAGCGATCTTGGAGAAATCCTCAATGAACCTGCGATAATAGCCTGCTAAACCCAGAAACTGTCGGATCTCGGTTGGTGTCTTTGGAGTCTCCCAATTCTTGATTGCCTAGATCTTGGTGGGATCCACATGAATAACATTCTCATTTACCATGTGACCGAGGAATTGTACCTCACGTATCCAAAACTCACACTTCGAGAACTTAGCGTAGAGCTTCTCATTCTTTAGCAGCTCTAAGATGACTCTTAGGTGCTGCTCATGGTCTTCCTTTGTTCGCGAATAGATCAAAATATCATCGATAAATACAATCACTAATTTATCGAGATATGGCTTGCAAACCCAATTCATCAAGTCCATAAATACTGTCGGTGCATTAGTCAACCCAAACGACATCACTAGAAACTCGTAATGTCCATAACGAGTTCTGAAGGCAGTCTTTGGTATACTTTCTTCCTGAATCCGCAGCTAGTGATAACCTGATCGAAGATCGATCTTTGAATAGTAATTTGATCCCTAAAGTTGGTCGAATAAATCATCAATCCTCGGTAAGGGATACCGATTCTTGATGGTTAACTTGTTTAGCTCCCGGTAGTCGATGCACATACGAAAGCTACCGTCCTTCTTCTTGACGAACAGTACTGGAGCTCCCCAAGGCGAGAAGCTTGGCCTTATAAATCCCTTATCCAATAACTCCTAAAGCTGCGTTGACAATTCTTGCATCTCCAAAGGCGCAAGTCGATAAGGTGCCTTGGCTACAGGCGCGGTGCCTGGAACCAAGTCAATGCGGAATTCGACTTGTCGTTGAGAAGGTAATCCTGGCAAGTCTTCGGGGAAGACTTCAGGATATTCCCTTACCACAGGGATATCTTCGAGCTTCGGTTCTTCTGCCTCTTTGTCCACGAAATTAGCTAAGAAGGCAACACATCCTTTACGTTGGAACTTTCGTGCCTTCAAGCAGCTATTAATCCGTAGAGGCGTATCCTGCTTCTCCCCATGAATCACGATCGTCTCTTCATTCGCCAACGGGATGCGGATAACCTTCTCATGGCATACAATCTCTGCATGATTACTCGACAACCAATCCATCCCAACCACGACGTCGAAGCTTCCTAATTCGACTGGCAGAAGATCTATCGAAAACTCATGCTCTCCAAGCTCTTTAACACTGCCTCTAATCACTTCATTGGTTTCTACTAGCTTTCCATTAGCTAGTTTTATTGAGTACAGGATGTCTAACTTACTTGCTACTAAGCCAAGTATATTCTTAAACTCTAGAGATACGAAGCTATAGTCGGCACCGGTATCAAATAGCACAGATGCAAAATGTTGATTAATAGGGAACGTACCAGTGACTACGTTCGGATCCTGGCGAGCTTCCCTAGCTCCAATGTTGAACACTCTTCCACGAGCTTGGTTATTCTTTGGGCAATCCCGCTTGAAGTGCCCTACATCACCGCAACTGTAACATCCTTGACCGCGTTCATTCCCATTTCCACCTTGATTGTTGTTATTATTTCCTCCGCGGTTTCCATTTCCCGCCTGGTTTCCATTTCCGTTCCGATTTCCATTACCTCCCTGATTATTGTTTCCTCCCTGATTTCTATTCCCATAACCATTTCCACCACGGTTTCCATTACCATTACCATTTCCTCCTTGCCCACCATTTCCACGACCAGTTCCAACCCAGCACGTTTCCTTAGAATGACCATTCTTTCCGCAGTTACCACACTTCCTAAACCTGCACGGACCGGCATGGTGAAACTGACATACATCACACTTGGGCAGAGTGCCCATATACCCTTTCCCTTTGTTCTCAGCATTTGCAGCACCAGTCCTGACCTCAGCTGGTGGGTTAACATCTCTCCGCTTGTTAGCACTGTTTTTGTTCCCTTGGGTACCCTTCTTGAAATTCGAAAACTTCCTTTTGTTTTCTCCAGACGACTCTACATGAGTCTCTTTCTTCTTGGTTTCAGAAATTGAGAACTTTCCCAGACGGATCGCTTCCTCAGTCAGTGCCACACTCAAGTCGATGGCCTCAATAATTGTTGGAGGCTTAGAAGCAGTTACCATGCTCAGTATTTGGGGCGCCAATCCCCAAATGAAGCGTTCGATCCTCTTAAATTCTGGCTCCACCAAGTAAGGAACCACTCTTGACAGGTCATGAAACCTTTGCACATACTCAGCTATCTTAGGACCATCCATTTTCAAATTCCAAAATTCAGTTTCCAACTTCTGAATTTCTGCCCTCGAACAATACTTCTTACGCATCAGCTCTTTCAATTCATCCCACGTCAGAGCATACGCCGCAACCTCACCCAAAGTTTGAACCTGAAGGTTCCACCATGACAGAGCCCCATCTAGAAATAGTCCAGAAATGTACGTGACCTGATGCTCTGGAGCACATTTACTCATCCGGAACACAGAATCTGTCCTCTCAACCCATCTTACAAAAGCTACGGCACCTCCCGTGCCGTCGAAGTTCAGAGGCTTGCAGTCCAAAAACTGCTTGTAAGTACAGCCTGTACACAAGCAACATCATTCACAGAAAGCATTAGTAAAACGCACTTGGAAATGTCCAAACGTATTGTAATGTGTCTTAGGTGACTTAAACATTACCGTTAGGTGGGTTATTCCCTGAGGTGCCTCCGCTGTGTTCGGAGCGAAGGGCCTCATGTTGTGTAATTGCCTGTGAGATGCGTTCATGTAATTCTGCCTCGGTCGTGGGCAGTTGATTGTTCCTTCGAGGAGGCATTTTCTTTCTAATAAGAAGATTGGATAGGTCAGGTCTTATTCGTTAAATAAATATATATAGTTGTGGAGAGGTCGTATGTACATACATATAATCAATCATCATATCAAGCAATCATGCAACAACACAATCACAACATAAGCAAGTAATCCAATAATGTGTTTAGTGAGAACATGACGATTGAGCTTTCATTAATCATCGACCACAGTTACATTGTTTACAAGGTGTATCACATCAAAAGGGACACAGGGTGACACTACCCTTGTCTAAAAAGTCTGTCAATATACAAAAGTCACATAATCAAAAAGTGGTCTCCAAAAGTCTTCACAATCTCGGCTCAATAGTGGTGCTCTCACCAAAAGTAATGCAATCTGCATAAAACCAAAAACCAACTATGCTGATGGTGGAGATGGAGGGAAGAAAAGCAAGCTGTGAACATGCGCAAACTCCTCCTTGAGCTCGTATACACGACAAAGTAAGTAACTGATCTGCTGCTCGACAGTAAGGAAACGAGCATCAAAATCTGGAAAAGGAGTAAGAGGAGCAGGTGGATGTGCAAAAGGAGACGGTGATGAATGTGGAGGAACGAATGTAGACTGACCGGGACAAGGTGGGGGACGTGGAATCAGCTCAAGCTTAAAACTCTGCAGCTCATAATCTCAAACTGAAGTTGAAGTGATAAAAGTAACTCATCCCATGTGTAGCCAACAAAATAGGAGGGATGATAGGGATCTGAGATCGGCATAGAGTATGGTGGGAACCATCGGAATGGCTCATCAAGTGGTGAAGACGTGGAAGGAGCAAACGGTGCAGCCTGAGGGATCTGTGGAAAAGATGCTGAAGCAAAAGGATTGTCACGCGGGTGCTGGCCTGAAGTACCTTCCCCTGGACAGGGTGCAGGGATGTCCTGTAAGAAAATGATCGGTAAGTCGGTGCGATGGACATCGGACTCTACAGGAGGGAGAGGAGCAACATCAACGGGTGCAGGTGGAGGAATAAATGGCTCAACAACCGGAGGATCAACAGGTGCAGGAACTGGGTCAGGAATAAGAGGTACAATGTCTGGTAAACCAAAAGGAACATGGTCAGGATTAGGTATCGGCTCAGGGTCGACTGGTGCAACATCAGGCTGATCAAAAGGATCAAGATCTGGCTCAGGACCATGCTCGGGGTCGTGTGGAAGAGATGGTGCAACAGACATAGCTGTGCCATTGTCAGAATCGGTAGCGTAACGCTATAATCCGACCGCCTGTAAAGCTGAAGACATCACAGACTCAAAGGAATTTGAGACCGAGTGCAAGCTGGAATCAGAGGATATCTCAACAACAGGAATCTCAGGAGGTGGGATAGCAACAACATCCTCATCTATCTCCCCATCACCCTGGGCGTCAACAGGAGGACCATCAACAAACAAATCGACATCGTTATCAAACAAATCATCGAAAGGCCAATCCTCGGGAGGAATGACCACAAGAGGAACAAGATCGAGGATCGGAGCCACGATGTGCTCACCATCGGGATGCCCAATGATGAGGTGATCATGGACTGGAACAGGAATGGTAAAAGGATCCTCGTCAGGGAAACCATCAGCAAGGGGTAAATCATCGCCAAAGTCGGGTAACGCAAACGACTGGAAGTCGTCCTCGTCATCGGATAGCATGTCAGGATCACTCTCAATGTCTGACGTAAGTATCTCTGGTTCAGGTGCAATCTCATCATCTGAGACGATGGCCATAGGATCATCAACGTCTGATAATCAACTCTCTGAAGAAGACATGATGCCTGTAACATAACAATCATAACATGTGCACATATATTAACCACTAACTCTTAGCATGCAATCAAGATAGTTATCACTCAATCATGTATTCACATTACCCTTCACGATACTTTTCTATCTTTCCTAGTCTACCACATGCAGACTAAACCACCAATTTGACCTTGCATTGTGTTTCTTGTCTTTCCTTTTGTAAAAATGTTTGTTCCATGGATCTGGGCATTTTGTGTATGAAATGAAAACATGTTGTAAAAGTATTTTCGTGAGAGCCCTAAGGATTGTAGTCTAGACTCGATAAAGAATCCTAGTTCGCTACAATCGAAGCTCTGATACCAAACTGTCAAACCCCTGACTTTTACGGAAGCGTGATTATGTGTGACTTGCTTAATATCATTGCATTCAACCATAACAAAAAAATAAATGATAAAACCCAAAATGTTCATCCATAGATAGTTTTAAAACATTACAACCAACATTGTTTTAAATCCCAAACACAGACTTCATGTTCAAATTACAACACCAACAAAGTTTTAAGTCCCAAACAGGACTTCACAAAAGACACTAACAAATTAGGTTTTGAGCCATGTATCTTATCCAAGATAAAATACATAACTCAAACCCTTTGACATAGGATGACATATTTTATTAGAGACGCGACTTGAAAACATCAGCGCCCGCCAGATCCACATTTAGTTTCCTAAAATACATGTAGTTTGAAAACATCAACAAAAGTTGAGCGAGTTCATGTGTTTTGTATGTGAGCTCGAAACAAACTTTGTAAACTTGTAAGTATGTATGTATTTGTAACCGGTATGAAAGCAAACAAGGAAATAGATCAATTAATGGTTTGCAAGGCCATTAATATGTGTGACGTGATGCAGGAAGGCTCAATCCTAGAGGATTTTGTACCGGGCTTCCGGCTGGAAGACATAGTCACCTCATGGGCCAAATCCCGGTCCTCATGGGTGGGGTTCGCAACACCCAAATAGATCTATCACTCATGTCCCACGGTCCTACTACGAGGATTAATGGTCTTAAGCGTTGTACCCACCACTCACATGATCTAGCAGTACATTCCTTAGCTAACCATACCATATGTAAACGTTTGTAAACAATTTGTAACATGTACTTCACCCCCGAAATTATAAAACTGAAAACAGTTAAAAGAAAAGGGGGACATGAACTCACAATCTTGCGTCTTGAATCCAATGTAACCCAAAGCTGCTACTTGTGTGCATGACTACCTACAACGTACTACGGTTTATTAGACGGGTGGGTCGTGCCTTGACCTTAGTCTTAATTAGTGTCTTTGAGTTACGTTTCATTGTGTCTTCAACATTATTCCAAGTTATATAATTATTTGTTAAAATAATAAATATTTTAACTTAAATTATATTTATGAATTTTTAGAATATTAGTTAAAATAATATATTTTAACTTGACACATTTATGTATTTGTACAAGTATAATTTCCCAAGGATGGGTGTATTCACACTCGTATTCTTAACCTTGTGTATTTTTGCCAAGTATTGGTGGCGTATTCCAGTGTATATTTATACGTACGAGAATACATATTTTTATTGTGTTTATTAAGTATTCTTATACTTAATTTTTGTGTATTTATTTTTCCAGAATAATACTCTTAATAAAAATTCATCAATATATATTCTCTAAATATATATTTTAAGAAATCTTACATAGAAAAATTATTTATAATTTTTCTCTTAGAAAAAAAAAATAATTGTATTTTCATTTAAACCTCAAAAATAATATATTTTCAAGTTTAACTTAGAAAATATATATAAATCTATTTTTCACCCATAAACAACCTATTCTATATTTATTTAAGAACATATATATATATATATATATATATATATATTCTCCCAAAATAATATATCTTCTAATAATTTCAAGAAAACATATATATTTTTATTTACCCAAAAATAATATATTTTCTTCTTGTCGAAAATATGATATATCTTTGTAATAATTATAAAAATCATATTTTGTCCTCTTGGTGTCCAAAATACCATTTACCAAAATATATTTATGAATTAAACTCTGGAATATTTTTGTAGGTTATATTCCTTGTTCGGTTTCACCAATATTTTGGGTATAAATTATATATTTAATTTTTGGAATTTTGGTAACATTTTGTATTGTAATTTCTTGGTATTTTAGTGAGTTATATTATTTCAAGTCCTAAAATAATATAACTATTACACATAATATACAGATAATCACACATATGGTAACATCTAAATATATATTTTCCTAAATACATATTTAGTCACTTTTATTACCAAAAACCATCCTCCAATATTTTGTAATTTTTGTAATAAAAATTATGGCAAATTTTATATGAAAATTCATGATTAAAATATAATTGTAAATATTTCTTTCAAAAATATTTTTCTAAGTGTTAAATTTCTAGAAAAAATTTGCCATAGTTTCCCCTTAAAAATGAAGGTTTCCATGCTTTCAAAGCATATCATTTTCTTTTATAAATCATCACAATCAACAACAAATCAAATAATACTTACCATTTTGCCAAAATCAAGCCATAATCACTACTTTATGAACTTGAAAATTTAAAAAAAATTGTAGTAACTTACTAGTGTGTTTAGTAAACCTAGTTACCCTTTAAAGTATGGTTGTTTATTTAAAAACATCATTCTTAAAGAATTTAGATGTTTACAACTTGTAAAATATTTTTCTAAAAATATTTCTTCTTGAATATTTCTTGTTAAATATATGTTTCTATACTTGATTAACCACTAAAAGGGTGATTAGTTTCTTTAAGAACCAAGTTTATGTAAATCTTGTATTTTTAACTTGGTTTCTTGAAAATTACTCTTGACATCACATATTTACAAGACTCACATTACACTTTAATCATCATACTTCAAGAAAAACATTTAATCTTTCAAGTTCATGTTTCACATAAGGATGATCATAACATAATTATCCTCTCATCTTGCTAAATTATGTCTTTAATCACTATCTAGCAAGTTTATATGATGTTTAACATCATTAACACAAACAATCAATAATCAAGAAGCATAATAACACTTAACAACATGTATTCTTATGATTTTTAGTCTTATGTTCATGATTTAAGTTCTTGATCATTAGTGTTCTTCATGTTAAGTTACTTGTATCACTCTTTAACCAACTAAATAAGATGTAAAATGGAGTTTAGATGATCTTACTACTAGCTCAAGGCTAGGGATGAACACAAAAAGAAGATGATGATGAATGAGGTGGTTATTAGCACTTGCAAGAGGTCCTTCAACTTCCAAGAGCTCCTAGCTTCCTTGCTATGTTTCTTACACCATTGAATGATTAGAGATTGGATGAAGATTGAAGGATGATGATGGTTGTGGTGTGTGTGGGTTACGGCCGAAGGTAAGGGAGAGGGAGAGAAGAGTGTGTGTTGGTGAACTTGTGAATGAATGAGAAGTGAATGTTCTAATGGTTACTTATATTATCTTCCAACATGGTTTTCTCTAAGGGTTAATATGTTTAGTAAAGTAGGAGACATGATCTAATAAAGAATTCAAAGAAAATCCATGGTGGGGGGCACCATGTAACCGTCCAACAAGGGAGGGGGGGGGGGTATAGATTAGGGTGTAATGGTTAGTTAGATTATTTAGTTGAAATCCAAGTGTTTTAGTTAGGTGTTTAGTTATTATGATGTTATATATTGTGTTATGATGTTCGGGGACCATAACTAGCTCGGAATTGATAAAACAATGCTTCTAGTGAAAATTTGGTGTTGCGGGTAGTGTCCGGTTGTTCGGTTGGTTACTGGTTCGTTAAGGTGCTAAACTATGCAGTTTAGTGTGCTTTATGTTACCTTTTGTGACAGTTTTGATTCCCGACACTTAGGAAAGCATTTTGGATCATTTAACCATATTTTTTCATGATATTAAGTTGTTTAAATGCTGAATTTTGCTGAATTCTGCAGAATTCTGCAGTTTGTGTGAGTTTTAGGCACTTTCCGGCACTTAAACTATCACTAGGAAGGCGGTTTTATGATCCTTACTTTCCTACACACTATACTAGTGTAACTCTTGGTTTCTGGCTCATTCTGTGTCTCAATACCATGTCTGTCTAAGTACTTAACTCCGTCAGCATTTTTCTGATTTGTCTGATAACTATGCTAACTTTGTTTCGTGCATCATTTGAATCAATAAGTGTTGCATGCAATAATGATATGAAAATATGCAATATATGATGCACATTTATGTATGATAACAATAATCAGAAAGCAGTTCGTGTCATTAGTTGTAAATCAGCACAGTCATTAAGTCATAATTACTGTTTAATAATTGTACGGATACATGCAAATTTGACAGTTGTCACAATTGTAAGGGTATGTAAAGTATTTAAGCATAAAAATGAATATAAAACAAGTATGAATAAGTATAGATGTCGTGAATAAGTACCGTATTTGCATGTATCGAGCACGTATGTCAAGTATATCACGAATTTGCAAGTATAACCCTTATTTCCAAGAATTACGAATAATGTATCAAATGTTTCATGAATTCAAACGTATGAACAAGTTTGAATATGTATAACACGAATTTAAAGAAATACGAATTTTATTTATGATCCAAGTCTCGGATTTTTATAACGATTACAACGAAAAGACGATTACAAGAATACAAAACTTCCAAAAATAGAAATACGAACAATGTTTTCTAATTATGGAATGTACGAAGAAGCAGGGCGTTACAATATGGTTTTATCAGATTCTAATCATGTTCTTAAACTTCAAAAATCCTTGTATGGTCTCAAATAAGCATCTAGACAATGGTATGGCAAACTTTCAGAAGCTTTGAAATTCAGAGGTTATATTAGATCCCAAAATGATCATTCTTTATTCTCTAAAAGCATGGGATCTTCAATTGTTCATATTGTTGTTTATGTTGATGATATTCTTCTTACAGGCAATGATGAAAAAGAAATGTTGTCTTTAAAGTCTTTTCTTGATGATACATTCAAGATCAAGGATCTGGGTTTTCTTAACTACTTCTTAGGTATTGAGGTTTTACATGTTCTTAATGGTACCATCACGACCCAACGAAAGTTTGCAAAAGATCTTTTACAAGATTTCAAATATTTTATTTCTCAGAAACCCACATCATGTCCTCTTCCGGCAAATTTGCAACTATCTAATGATATTGGTCCTCTTTATTCAGATCCTTTACAATATCGAAGACTGGTGGGTAAGCTTAATTATCTGAGACACACTAGACCAAATTTGTCTTTTGCTGTACAATTTCTAAGTCAGTTCATGTCACAACCACATTTGCCACATCGGGAGGCTGCTTTGCATACTCTCAATTATGTGCAGGGAACTCATGATCAAGGGTTGTTCTTTAACAATTCTTCTAATTTTAAATTAGAAGCTTTTTGTGATTCTGACTGGGCCTCATGTCCTAATACTCGCAAATCAGTTACTGGTTACGTCATTATGCTTGGAGGAAGTCCTATTTCTTGGAAATCTAAAAAGCAGGCTACAGTTTCTCTTAGTTCAGTTGAAGCTAAATATCGGTCAATGAGACGGGTTACTGCCGAGCTTACTTGGTTAACCAAACTTCTTCATGAATTTTCTGTTCCATCCATTGTTCCAATTTCATTAAAATGTGACAGCCAAGCAGCCATTCATATAGCAAAGAATCCAGTTTATCATGAACGCACCAAAACATATCGAATTAGATTGTCATTTTGTTCGAGAAAAGCTTCAAGAAGGCCTTATTAGTTTGTCTCATATTTCCTCTCAACATCAGCCTGCAGACGTGTTTACCAAAAGTCTTCCATCTCATAAATACAATGCTTTGTTGTCCAAGTTGGGGCTTTCTTATCCTCCAACTTGAGGGGAGGTGTTAGTCATACTTGTACAGCTTGCATTACATTTTGTACAGTTTTATTAGTTTAGTTAGATTACCATTAAGTATTTGTTAATAACAATAGTTAGTTAGAAGTTTGTTTGTAATCAGCATATAAATATAAGCTATGTATCAATAAAGGAGAACTTTTTCCCCAAATTCGTTCTATCAAAAACTACAATTGAACATCGGTATTTGTATTGATATTTGTTTTTAATTGTGTCCGATCGATGTAAAGTTTTCTCTTTCAATTACAATAGCGAGTATCGGTATCGTAATGAGCCAAACTGATACCAACCAAATTTCCGCCGCAAAACGCGGGGTAATATCACTAGTTTATATTAAAACAAAAAAAAGTTCCCTGAAAGTATTTAAACTTAAAACAAAAAATCCCTAAAAGTATTTAAACGAAAGGAATATGCATCAATGTTAAAAGTGATTACATTTAGTTTAACCGAATTGCTTATAGTTTTCAATCTAAAACTTACTTAAATATAAGAAATATATATAAGTTTTATCCAAAATATGAGGAGTGTTATTAAAAACATCGCATTAATCAATCGGTCATAATAATACACAAAAATATGAATTTGTGAATAAAGTGGTGGGTTAATAGCCTTGATCACCAACTAATGGTGGGGATTGGATGATTAAATTTTACGCGTGAGACACGATATGATAGATGTGCTTTTGTTTTGTGCATGCTACGGCTTGTGTTACTATACAATATCTTGTTACAAAAAGCCATCCAAGTGAATATTATATGTTTATATGATGTCTCACTCTTCACTCGATAATAATTTAATATAATTTTTGCTAAGGGTGTTCAAGAACTAATTATCCGGTTTTCGGGTATCCGAAAATTTTGGATAGTTAATATTAATATCCGAACCCGTATCCGAAATTTTGGATACGGATATCCAAACAGATATCCGATTTCATAAAAAATTCAAAAGAATTTGTTTCGTACATACAGATTAAAACTAAACATATATTCGATTTTCCAACTTTTCAACGTTAATAACAATGAACTATTATATATTCACATCCGAATCCGATTATTTACTATTTTTTTTTTACCATATCTCAAACTAAAATAGTGTTCTTTTACTATATATTTTTTAAAAAAATTATTAGTTTTTGAACATCGGATAATCCAATTATCTGAAATTTTTTGAAATCCACTTCTGAATCCGAAAATTCAGATTTTCTAGTCTTCGGATATGAATTTTCGGATATTTTGGATTCGATTTCGGATCCGAACTTTTTTAAACACCTCTAATTTTTGCTATAATTGAAAATGACACTAGGATACATCTGTCTTTTTTTAGATCAATTTTCTTATTTCAAAAGATAAACTAAAATCCCTCATGGCTTTCTGTCTTTCCCAAGATATTACATTATCTTAAGGTTTTGTGAATATGGTTACTTAACGATCAAGTCAAACTAGCCAGCTAGGCTGAGCTCAGACTCGGGCTTGAAGTTAAACACGTTAACTCGGCTTGATTTGATTATTCTTAAAGAAATAGAATTTGAGCTCGAGTTCGGTATGTAAAAAGCTCAAGCCAACGCGTTTATTTTTTCAATTTTAATAAGAAACTAGTGAGTTTCCCGTTCGCGCTTTGCGGCGGGCATTCAGTGTTATCTATTCGGATCGTTATGGTACCGGCATTCGCTATAGTAATAGAGAGAGAAAACCTTACATCGATAAAAAACAATAAAAACGAATATGATGACGTTTAGTCGATATTGATTTAGTTTGTTTATTTGCATTCTACGTTTATTTTTTACAACATTGTGATATAAATCTTATTCCAAACGAATATTGTGCCACTATCGTACCAAACCTAACTGAACCCGACTGAACAACATATGTATTGTTTTCGGCATTTGTTTTTATTGTTTTTGCTTTTGATAAACTTACACCGTATAAGCGAGATTCCTCGTGCTTTGCAGCGGATGTTGCTATTGTATCTAACCGAACCGAACCCGACTGAACAACATATGTGTCGGTATGTGTACTTAAAATTATTGTTTTTGCTATCGATAAAACAAACATTGTATCGCTACCTTACCATACCAGACAACATCAGCACTGGAATATATTCATTTTTATGGCTTTCTATTTGATAACGGATACATCGTCGCTACAACAGTGAACTGAATAAACATCGGTTTCGGTAAAACTATTTTTTTATTGTTTTCTTTCGATAAATAAATTGACATCGTATTGCTACCGTATCATATGGAACAATATCAGAAACGGTACTTGTATTTATTTTTATAGTTACCGATTTAAAAAAATTCGTTTATACAACTTTGTTTGCAACGATGAATATCGGAAACAGTATTGTGACAATCTGAACCGATCGATACCGTTCGAACATCGGTGTCGGTTCCAGTGTTCGATTTTATCGTTTTCGGTCAATATAAATCACATGTTGATTTCTATACCGAATGCATGTATTGTATCAGTATTGTAACTAACCGAATCAATACTGATCTAATGCGCGTTGTAACGTACTGTCACAACGTACAACCATATAACTTAGAATGTTATGAAAATAAATGTTACGGATTTAAAATTTTAAAATAATTAACTAATGCAAGTTATTACTAAAAATAAAATATAATAAAAAATATTAAAAGTAAAAAAAAAAAAAACAAATACTTAAATATGATCAATTATTATTTATTACTAAAAATCAAATAAATGATAAATAGGTATTAATAAAAAAAACAAATCCTCAAAATTGATTAATTACTATTATTCATAAGATGATATCGTATCGCTACTGTATCGTCTTTCGTTATTAGTATATGTATCTTAGTTAAATACCTTAGGTAATGAGGATGTGTATAATCTTTTTTGTGGTTGGTTACAATTGGAAACTAAAATCACATTATGTGTTAGTATTAGTATTACCTAATTAATTAGTAATCACATTACGTATTACCTGAGCAGAGCCCCCATATAGTTTGTGTGTGGCTGGGATGGCCCACTTTCCCCGATTGCCATTCAAAAGGCCCTTCCCATCTATTTGATTTATTTACAAGTGTTACCTTCTACAATGATAATAATAAAAAATCAATATTTTTTTACTGTTCATCGACCCTTTAAATTCATATGTATAATATTATTGTTTACATATTCTAAACATATTCAATACAAGCCAAAACAAGCGAGGAGGAAACGAAAATAGAATGATAAAACATGAGCTTTAAAAGATTATGATTAGATTACTGTTTGAATTTAACTTACTAAATTTAAAAATTTGGGCTTAATTTTATCGAGTCAAATGAACGAGCTTACCTTGAATCCAACTAGGCTCATTTACAAACCGAGCTAACTTGGCTTGACTTGTTTACAAACGAGGCGATTTCAAGCAAGCAACAAAGTTTTCTAACAACCCTATATGTGTGAACTAAATTTCTTCAAGATGATTCCAAATATGAATATTTAATGGTTTAATCCAATCAATATATTCCAAAATATCAAAGCTTAATATAAGTGAATTAATGATGAGTTCATTAATCAATTATTGTTAATGTTTGGTGAATGAATAATAATATAATATAATATAATACCAATTCCATGCATGAAAGAGATGGGTTCACTTGTGTAGGAACAATATGATTATGAAACTGACATGTCAACTAATATATTTAGATATGATATAACTAGGTTATAACCCCGTGTATTACACGGGTTGAATAAATAAATTTTATATACTAAATAATAAAATAATATATCTTTAAAAACCTTCTTTATTACACAAGTTGAATAAATATAATTTTATATATTAAATAATAATAAGTTATATCTATAAGAACAATATTGTACAGGTTAAATAAATGTAATTTTATATACCAAATAAAAACGTTATATCTTCAAAAACACGTGTATTACACGAGTTGAATAAATGTAATATTGTTTACCAAATAATAAAATACTACATCTTTAAAAAACCTCATTTATTACACGGGTTGAATAAATGTAATTTTATATACTAAATAATAATAAAATTACATCTTTAAAAATATGCGTATTACACGGTTTGAATAAATGTAATTTTCTATACTAAATAATAAATATATATATATATATATATATATATATATATATATATATCCTTAAAAAATCTCGTGTATTGTACGAATTGAATAAATCTAATTTTATACATCAAATAATAAAATTACAATTTTGGCCCCCATGGTTATATCACTTTTACCCTTTTAGCCCAAAAAAGATTTTTTTAACATCTAAGCCCCCAACATCTTTTTTTCTAACCTTTTTGGCCCCTAACGTCTTTTTTTAACCCTTTTCGCCCCTAACATTTAATGGATGAGGTTAGTGTTAGGGGCCAAAAGGGTTAGAAAAGAAGAGTTGGGGGCTCAAATGTTAAAAAAATTCTTTTTTGGGCTAAAAGGGTAAAAGTGATATAACCACAAGGGCCAAAATCGTAATTTTCTCTAAATAATATTATAAATGAGAAGAGGATTAAACTAAATAATAATTATCCATAAGATATTAAACTAAATAATATTTAATAGGAAGGTTATCTATAATTAATTAGAAAATATTAAATTAAAATAATAATTATCTATAAGAGATGCCCTAATATGATGACAAGTGTCTCTAAGGCCATCCGTAGTCATAACGCCCCTTTGTGGGCGTTATGCGACACGTGGCGCGCCACGACAGCGTGTGGGCGTTATGGGGCCTTATGCATTTAAGCCCGTAGTCATAACGCCCCTACCTCATCATTACCCAATTAATTAATAAACCCTTAAATTATACATATATATGTATGTATATATCTCTGTGAGAGTGGAGGGAACACAAACCAAATGCATGGCGCCGCGAAAATTATCGCGCTTTCAAAATTTTTTTGGGCATAGCGCCCTTTGTTTTGGTGTGCATGGCGCCATCTCGGCGCTATGGGTGGTGGTCGCGCCCCACTACGTATGCTCTAAAGTGGTTTCTTTTATTATATAGTATAGATGATATTATTTAAGTGATAATAATGGGCATATAAGATAAAGGCCATATAAATGAGTTTTCAACAACAAATTGAACATGTAAAATCGATAGGAAAGGTTAGGAATCCAATTTATTTGTGTGGACCCATGGGTTGGATTATGACTCCTTTGACATTCACACCCCAAAGAACATGGGTTTGCTCCATCTTTATTAACACCCTTTCAACATTCCTATCTGTATTTTATTTTAGTTATTATATTAATTAAAACCATGAAAATGCACTCGTTATTAAAAAACAACGTGATCTCATAGACACCATGCTAACCAATAAGATAAGGTAAAATTCACTTTTTCGAAATACATGCAACGTTCAAGAGGTTAAAGATAAAAAAAAAACTAATAGAAGTTGGATGTATTTGTATTTTAGTTTCTTTGGCAAGCAAATCTTGATAATACATTTATATCCAAAAATACATATAAAGTATAAACCCATGTTTGATTTCATTAAGGAGCACTCTCCATTAATGGGTCAGGCAATTCTTGGAAACAAGAAAAACGTATTAGTGTATCTAAGGCTGGACGGTATGGCCCGTCCTCAGCCCCGGCGCCGGCGTCACCCCATCCCCCCCCCCCCCCCCGTCTTCATCCCGTCACCGTTCTCTCCGTCTGTTTCTCGACGTCCAGGACGGACCAAAACATGTGGGCCCCCTTCTTTCTTCTCGGCGCCGGCTCCGTCACCCCATCCCGCCCCCTCCGTCTTCATCCCGTCCTGTCTTCATCTCCGTCACCATACCGATCAGCCTAAAGTGATATTTTATATAAGAAGCCCACAAATCAAGAATATTGAATGTGCAATTTTTCAAATACAATACATCTAAACCTTTAATGGGCAGTCTAGTGGTGAGCGTGTGAGTTTGAATCTAGCTTTTACTTGTTTTCTTTTTAGTGTTGGAGCTTGAACGAAAACTCAGTAGTAGACGGACTCTCAAAATCCAAATCGGTGGGGGGGTGGGTTCTTAAAAATTCAGTATTTTACACTACAATTTTCGGTAAAATTAACACTACGAGCGAAAAATCGGTGTAGACCTGGGCACTCCCGGGCCACCATTAACCTCCGCCCCTGTTCCTTCCTTTAATCTCATGTTTTGCGAAAGCTACATTTTACCTGGTCTAATTTGTTAAAAAAAAAATTAAGTTCTCACGCTAAATTATAATATATAAGAGTCTTCACATCCCTTCCATCAAATCTACCCTATAATTATAAAAACAACTATATTTTTGAAGAGGTATGACCCGGATCGGCTAACCCAACCCGGTCATTACCTATTATTTTATTATAAATAATTAATTACACATATTTATTCTAGAATATTCTATTCTGCATGGATAAACTACGTAACCAAATCCCCAACTTTTTGGGAAGATCATGCAAATCCCTAACTTATCGGAGCTCATCCTAAGTTAAGGGAAACCCTAATGGTAAACTATAAATAGAGGCAAACATCTAAGGTATGCATCATCTTACTCTCGTTTACTCTTTCTCTCTATACACTTAAACTTTCTCCCAAACCGAGACTTATTCTCACGCCGGAGGGTGGTTACAGGGATAACCCCATTCCTGTAACGAGTCCTAACGGTGTTCTGTTTTGCAGTTAGCAGTTCGGATCGCCAAGAGTTGAAGTCCTAGTTGGATACTACTGTGAAGGTCAGTGTTTCTTCATTGGCGCCATCCATGGGACCAAACGGTAACAACAACAAAACTGGACCCAATGGCAAGCGATCAGAACACGGCAGTAACACCGAGTCAGGCGATGATAACTAGCAACCCATTACTGGAGACGAACCCTGTTACCACCATGCCAGCCTCACTTGCTGTGACCAGGTCTCTCGACTTGGAATTCGAAGCTGAAGGACCACCACCAGGCTTTGCAGGCACTTCTGCTGTCTCTTCTGGAACGACGGCGGCAGACCTTTTCTCATATACTTCATTACAGCTCCGGTCGGTAGAACCAACTACAACAGATGCCAATGTCTTCACCCCAGCATCAACCACGAGTGCACAGACTATACGTCATAGCACTACGCCGGTTATCACATCTGCAAGCCCAAGCACTGTCATACTACGGGTGAGTGTGCCTCAATACTATCAGCCATTAGTAAAATACGCCATGCCACCTCTATACTCGGCAGCGCTAACGACGGCGTTGTCCACTCCACCACATCAACCAGTAGTTATGCCTGCAGGAATCATGAATGCCCCAGTTACACCAGGGAATCAAGCTTACTTCCCAGGATACTATTACGCACCCCCATACGGGTATTTAGCCCCATATAACACTCCAACGTACACTCCCCAGGGAGCAACACAAGGCTTTGCTCAGCAGTCGCCATACGCGGCTTATATGCCACCTTGGTGGACTTTTCCAACATCACAGCCGGTTTACAGTCAGACCCCGCCAACAGCAGAACCAGCGTATGACAGAGGAAACGCATCTAGGCCTCATTTTTCTCCAGGCGGAGGCCCTAGCCCTACACTGAACATCACCCCAACTCAACCACCTGTTACCCAGGGTACCAGCCAGGGTGGGGCAACTCCTCCAATACAACCCATCAATGTAGAAGAAGATGAACTTACTAGACCTTACAAACCAGTGGACGCTACTTTCAAGTCTAAGTGCACCAGAAGAATAGCGGAAGCTCCTATTAAGGAAAAACCCAAGATGCCTCAAACTGTGGGCAAGTACGATGGTCTAGGCGATCCTGATGACCATCTCAATCTATTCAAAAGCGCTGGGGAAGTAGCCTGTTGGCCCATGCCCCTCTAGTGCAAGATGTTTGTCCAAACACTGGTAGGTGCAGCCCGGGTCTGGTGGGATAGTTTACCCATCGGGGAAATTGACAGTTTCGCAGATCTAGAGGCCAAGTTCATATTGTAGTTTAGCCAACAGAGAAGGCACGCAAAAGACCGAAACGAACTCCTCCACATTTGCCGGCGAGACAATGAAACAGTGGAAAGTTTCATCGTTAGATTCAACAAAGAAAGCCTGGCGATCCCAGGTGTCACGAACGATCTAGCGTGTGGTGCTTTCCTACAAGGGGTAAATGATGATGAGCTATTAAGAACACTCCACGGGAGGGATGGTGTACCTCCCACCATAGACGAAATCTTGAGGATAGCTAAAGTATACGTTACACAAGAGAAAGCTGTTGCTTCCAGTCACGCGGCCAACAGAAAGAAATAAGCTCAGAAAAACTAGGATGGCAGAGAGCAGCGGGGCTCCAAAGGTAAAGGTAGAGGAGACCGATATCAGAGAAGTGACAGAACGGACTCGCGGTATGATAGGTCTAAAAGCACCTATTCAAGGAATGAATCCTCCTCTAAACCGCGGTCCGATTACCTCAACTTGAGCAAAACTCCAGCAGAAATCCTAGCCTCTGAAAACCTCAAGTTTAATCCTTCGAAGCCGCTGAAGGACAACCCCAACAAAGACACCAACAAGTATTGTGAGTACCACAAAGGAAGCGGCCATGATACCAATGACTGCTTTCAGTTGAAGAAGCAGATCGAGTATTTCGTGAAGGCGGGTAAATTGGCTCATCTGGTTCGAGACATCAAACAGGGCCCGCCTCTCATCAAAGAGGAAAACGATAAAGGGGCGGGTAAGAGGCCACGAGAGCTAAACACGGTATATGCTGATAAGGGAAAGGGGGCTAAGCGGAGTTTCTCCACGCTCGAACCCTGGATGCTAGCAACCATGACAATCGAGCCACGTGTGGAAGATTTACACCTCACCACTGATGCCTTAATCATATCCGCTGCGGTAGGTGACTATAACATGAGAAGAATCCTGGTAGATACCGGGAGTTCTGAAGATATCATCTACGAGCATTGTTTCAATAGAATGCAACCAGAAGACAGAAGGTTGCTTGAGTCAATGCACGCCCCTATTAAAGGTTTCACTGGAGAGAAGGTTGATCCAATTGGCCAAATTACTTTCCCAGTTACATTCGGGCAAGAACCCCGGGAAAGAACCATACTCCTTACATTCCTTGTGGTGCGCGCTGAGTCTTACCACAATGTAATCACTTGAAGGTTCACCCTGGGAAAATTGGACGCTATAGTCTCTACAGCGCGGGGGTTCATGAAGTTTCCCACCCCGCGGGGTATTGCAACAGTATTTCGAGACAAGCTGGGAGAAGTATTGAATACCAAACGATGCCGTCAAGGGCCCACCGGCGCCATCGACCCGGAAAGGTGGGTATTAAGCACACGCCATCCGGACCAGACAGTAACAATAGGGGACAACCTCTCCCCTGAAGTTAAAAACAACCTGAAATAGCTGCTGAGAAGGAACGCCAACATCTTTGCTTTTGAGCACTCTGACATGACTGGGATACCCCGGGATAAGGCAGAGCACAAGCTAGAAACACTCCCAGGCATTAAACCCGTTGCACAGGGTAAACGCAGCATGGCCCCTGATCGAAAAGCTGTGGTAGTCAAAGAAGTACGAAAGTTGGCTGAAGCCGGAATTCTCAGAGAAACAAAGTATCACACATGGGTATCAAACCCTGTGATGGTCAAGAAACCAGACGACCCATGGCGAATGTGCATCGATTTTAAAGATCTGAATAAAGCATGTCCCAAAGATGCCTACCCGCTACCCGAGATGGACTTTAAGGTTGATTCTCTGGTCCCTTATAGGTACAAGTGCTTCTTAGACACCTATAAGGGTTATCACCAGATCAAAATGCCTAGGGAAGATGAAGAAAAAACGGCGTTTCATGCCGATGTGGGCATTTTTTGTTATACCAAAATGCCTTTCAGCCTGCGAAACGCCGGAGCCACTTATCAGCGGCTCATGTACAAGGCTTTTGAAAAACAAATCGGCAGAAACTTAGAAGTATACGTTGACGATTTGGTAATTGTAAGACCCTTATCATTATTTAATGATTTTCTCACAACTATCAACAATTAAATGTATATTTGTACTTACACATTCATATAAAAATGTGGGTTTATTTAAAACTTTTACAAAGGTTATCTGTACAGTGTAATATAAATAAGTTCGTCAATTAAAAGCGACGATGTAACAACGTGCGGAAGCTTGTAAATTGAAAGTGTTCGGTTCTTCTTCGAGCTTGATCTTCATCCGGGCACTCTTGGCAATCACCTATGATCAAAACCACATTAAGCGTTAGTTTTGACATCTTAAAAACACGTAAATACAAGTTCTACTGCTTGAATATTGCAAAACAAACAAAATTTCAGCAATAGAGGCTGTCGCGCCCCGCGACGGATGACGGCCTAGCCTTCGCGGCCCGCTACCGCCGTCTCATCGCGCGACCATGATACCGTTTCGCCGTGGCGTAGCGCGAGGCCACATTTTTGACAGTAAGTTCGTTAGCTGGAGCTGCATATCAGCCCAGCATCACTATTTTTATAACACAATCTTTAAACTAGCATAACTTTTGACTCGAGCGTCCGTTTTAGCCGATTCTTTTTCCTACGCGTCCGTAATTTAATTACGGACCCGGATGTCATCTTCGTTCATATCAAAATCAGATTTATAAGCTTAAAGCTTATAAATCCCTTTTTATAATTATTCGACCCGTTTGTTTATAACCTCACATAATGAACTTATGTAACGAAGCATGCCTTGTCCTTTCTACCCATTCCGGACTAGTCAAACTTTAGCGTCTTCGTTCTCACTACAAGATTTGCGTACGCGTTTACATTTCAAGATTTATTTGTAAGTTTCTAATCACTTAATCCACATTTAACTTCTTAGTTTATTTTGACCCGTTTAGTGGACTTTTAGGCATTTAAGCATCAACTAGCTATTTTTTTTCCTTTCGCACCTCGCATTTCCATACTAGTTATCTACTTATCTTCCACCACAACCATTTTTGTGGTGGATTTAACATAAGGAACCAAAATCCTAAATTTTACCCTTCAACTAGTCATTTTACGCAACGACTCATTTTTAGGCATTTGACCATTAAAAGTTTATGCCTACCTCTTTTATTCGCATCTAAGGGTTACAAGGTCATAATATAAGTTTCTAAATGACCACTAAGGGGTCGTTTACCCGGTTTACCCAATAAGGCCCTTTCTGGTCAATTTTAATCCTTCATTTTTGTGATGAAGGACTTCACTAAATATTTGACCATCATTGCACTTTTAGCTATAAGGCTATATATGCGTACCTGGCCCGGGTCAACAAATAGACCCGATTAATACCTTGCTTTTATTATCACAAATTCTATGGCGACGCAATCATCCGAATTGCTAATCGTTCCTGTTAACATAAGACTCGACAACCACATTAGTCGATATTGTCAAATGGTGTTACCACCACCATTTGACCCGATTGGTCTATATGGCCAAACCTTTACATGTGTAGCAAAAACAAAGTTTTAGTTACCAATTTACCCATCCGACCCATTTCGGATTACCCCATGAGTACCCTTTTAACTTCGGTTTACATTAGTCAACACTTGACCAAATTCCATTTTTACCCTTTTCTTAATGTTAGATTACACTATCAGGTAATCTTATCGAAAACTCATAGTTTCTTAGTCCTTTCATGACCAATTTACCATTTCACCCTTTTTACCATAACCCATGGTTTTTTTATTGTTTATATTAGTCCGACCCGCATCAATTGCGTCGGAAATCGATGTTTCCGTATTATCTTTATCGTATTTATACTCATAAAATAAGCAAATATTCTACAAGGGGGTGTAAGTTTCACTTACCTCGCATCCGAACCACGTTTTTCCTTTCCTTCTTGATTCGTTTGACCCGCTTTATCCACAAGCTTTCGCCTAGCTCGTTAGGCGTCAAACTATCATCATAATTCGTAAGACGGTTAGATTAGTCATTATCACATACGACTATTTCATCTTACGAATTCTATGTCGAAACTACTATTCGACCTCATCATTGATTAATTTGACTTTTTAAAAGTCAATTACCCTTAATCATATGAGTTGCATATTTGCGTTCAATAACTTATTTAGGCGATCTTATCAACTATCCGGTAGACATTATAATGATGCTACCGTTTTTAACTATTTTCTATCCCAGTTCATTACGTTTCCTACACTTCAACTAGTTCAAGCGATTATCAAGACTAATTTATTCATGTATTTTCGCAAGAACTAAGGGTTCTCATTTATAAGTGAAAACCCGTTTTATCATACCACTAGCATTCGTCCGAAGACCTAATAAAATCAAATTCTACATATCGACTAGTAGATTTCACGATTTCAAACATCCATGTACATGAATAAAATCACCAATTTTACTACAACCTTCAAAATCCTTTTTGCATCATGTATAATCAAATACTCAAATTTGAAATTTGTTTAAGTATTTCGCTTCAACTATCAATTATGATGATTTCTAGCACAAACATATCATCATCCTCAATATTTAACTAAAACCCACTTAGCACATACAAGGGAATTCATCAAATCCCTAGTTTTTAACACTAATTCTTCAAGTTTTCAACTAGGGTTTGTTTCTAAACATGAATTTTATCACAACAACGCTCATATATTCATTATTCATTCCAGAATTTCTACTATGATTTCTCATCATAGTTTCAAAGTATCACTATATAACAAAATTCAACATACCTTGTAATCCCCTGACTAGGTGATCACGAATTTGTGTTCATGCATCTGATTTGGGCTGGATTTGACCTTCAATTTGTTGATTTTGGGTGAACTAGGGTTTCACCCATTTTAGTCTCCTATTGATCGATCCAGAACACACACTGTGTGTGTGTTTTGTTTTGATTTTTCTTTTTTTTAAATAATCCACTTTCTAGCTTGTCCATTTTTGGTCCCTCAACTATTCAAGGTTTTTAAAAGACTCACTAGTTCATGCTTATTTATTGTCTTCAAAACAATTAACTAACTAGGTTGATTATTCCTAGTTAATTTAGTGGGTTACAGGAGTTATAACCCGTTTATTTTAAGTCCCGTTAACTCGGGCTCCTTATAACTTTGTTTTCTCAAAACTTTTATTCTCCTTTTTAGCTAATATTAGGATTATTTGTTTAAGTCCTAATATTCACCGGGTTAAATTTTTACCACTAACGGTATTTTACCCGTTTATTACTATTAACGAGGTTTGATTACCAAACCCCTTTTCGGGGTGTTACAAGTCTAACCCCCCCCCCCCCCCTTAAAGAGGTTTCGTCCCCGAAACCTTATTTACGTAGTTCATTGGTTTAAATCAAGCGAACCAAGTTTCGTTTTCAAAGCACCCGTTTCTTTCGGTCAAACGTTTGCATTTATACTGACACGTATGTCTTTTATGTGTAAGGCCTCATGGGCCGTTACTTTCAGCTTGATTCCGTCATCTTCAGTGATTATTTATTTTGGCGGTTAAACTTGTTAGTCACCGGTTGCATTATACCCCATCACCCGGTTTACTATATTGCCGTCATCGGCCTTTTGCGTGTTTATGATTTCATATCTTGTAACTCGCGTTATAACGTGGTTATATTCTATATCACTTTTGTAACCGTGATTACATCACGTCATGTTTAAGTCTATTTCGACTTTTCATTATCGAAATCTTTCCTTCGAATGTATCTCCTTGCACCTATCGGTGTTAAGATCTATATTCCTTGATATTAATCATTTTCCGAATTCGTTACATAATATTCATATTTGTTAAAGCGTTGTTTCTTACTAATACTGAATTTTAGTTTAACGCTTTTCTCTTTAACTATGTCAATTACTCATGTCAAGGAAATTGACAACCCATAATTTATTCTTTTTCCGTTCTTGTTTTAGACGGGGAATCATAATCGGTTCCCTCGTTTTACGCTATTGCCCCGTAGGTTCTTTCACTTAGCCTCATAGGCTAATTCTTTAGATTTTCCCCCTTTTTAAGGTGAGACCCAACAGTTCGTTTCCTTCTATTTATGACTCGTGAGTCAATTTGGTCCGTAGACTTTATCACTTCTTATAATCCCGTAGTTTATGATGATCTCGTAGATCATCTTTTATTCGTGTCTTTATGCGAATGTACCTAAGACATCCCTTGTTTTGTTTGGAATTGTTTATTTTTACTCTTGAACTTTAGTTGACCTTGACCGTAGTCTAAGGCTTTATTCATAACCCATTTCGGACTAATCTTCCGACTTTATGACTCCCCACGTCATATACACGTCGGTTTGCTCTACGTTTACCGTTTCCCGGTTCATACTTATACTTCTTTACAACCCATTACTCGGGTTCTTTTATCTTAATGTTTTTAACGCCATGACCTTTTACATAGGTTTATTAATATTTCGCGCTCTTATTTATTCAGTTCGCGCTTACTTACATTAGCAAGCGTCATTCTTTATTTATTTCGTTTGACTTATTCGTGTGAAAATTTTTATCACTTATGGATGTCAAACTTCATTCTTTGTTCGACCCGTTCAACTTTAAAATAGTTGAACATAATTTATCAAAATTTCCATTTACATCATCTTGTCGTCTTTTAGTCATGACTCAAAACCCGAGTCTTTTGACTTTCCATCCGAGTTCCCGCTTCTCGGTCTACGCATGTGTTTAAATCCTTACCCACCAACCGGGTGTTTTACCGAAGTCGTTATTATTGCAACCTTTCTGATATGCATTAAGACTTCGCTTCGATTTATTTGGTCGTCTTAGCGAAATCCATCGCTTTTATTCGACCATGTCTTTTATTCTTTATGTGACCATCCTTGACGGCCTTATAGATTATGAGTGACGATTATCATCGTCATCCTTTCTTTACTACGACCAAAGTTAACAACTTTGATTATCTTTTTCGTGTGGGCAATACCTTCGTTTTTATGATCCGACGGATCATCTATACTTTGGTTTTACTTGCCCATTTTGTCAACCATGGCTCTTTCGTCCCTTCTCTCGGGCTCATTATTCTAATATAATACGCTTCCGTCACCTGGCTTGCGTTTACATTATTCTCAAGTATTTTGCTCATTTGATTCATTTGGGTACTTTTAATTTGTCCCATTTACCCTGTCCTTACTACATCGGATGTAAGTATGTCCATCATAAAAAGTTCATGGTACCACGTGCTCACCACTTACTTGGCCAGAGTAAGCGATCAATACCTGGTATACATGACCTTTTTATAATTTTCACATTACACCCATGTAAGTAATGCCTCTATTTGTTTCTCTTGGAAACAATATCCCGGATAGATTTTCTATTCGGGTTTTTCCAAGTTTTCAATCTACATATGAAACTTTCAATCTCTACGTATTTTTTGCATATTACTATTCACGTAATAATTTAAAACGTGCACCTGTTAATGCTTGCCCTAACAGGCTCTCCTTGCCATTAACTTATTCGCGATCGTTACGCGATTTAGGTCCTTGGTGAGCATACTCTTTGGACCGTTCCTTCGTCAAATCCGCAATTTGTTAAACTCTCGCTATCTTCAGATGCGAGTGTCCTTCAATTAAAACATTTACAAGAATTAGTAACATCAACTTCAATAATCGCCCGTATTATAATACAAGGCTTTTCTACTATACGCGTCAACGCGCGCAATTTCGTCAACTATATTTATCATTTAATTGAGGTAACGTGTATCACACGATAGCCCTATGTGTTGTTTACAACACTTTAGCATGCTAAACCATTAACATACATGTACTTACCGGATTTGCGATCAAGCCTCGAACCGAACACTTTATTCTTTTAACCTTGAGCTCTGATTACCAACTTGTAAGACCCTTCTGCAGAACTCAGCACGGGCCGTGCCTGCTGAACACGCCCCGTGCCCAATCATTGGAACTGGCAATCCTGTTTTAAGTCAGACAGTAAGCTGAACACGAGGGCGTGCCCACTCAATACGCCCCGTGCCTAAGATTCAGTTACTGAAAACAGAACCGTAAGATCCCGACGGTTGGTAATTTCTGACACAAACATGAGTGATACTGATATTTTTTACTTTCGGCACTCTTATGGTACGTGGTGTCAAATATGTGGTGGCTCTCATAAAGAATTAGAATGTTATTTTCTAAATTATAAGCTCCACTATATAGACCCATTGTTTTCCTGTAGCCTTAAGAGGGGCGAAAGTAAAAATAATCCCTATCTCTCCCTCGAATGCTCTCAACCGGATCTTCTAGAAGAAATGCTTCTTGATGAACTATTTCAAATGGAAGATCTAATTCTTAATTGGTTAAAAGAACTTATGATGGATTTCAATAATTTATCTCAAAACGATAACCAAGAAGAATTGTTGGGATCACATTCAAACAAAAACAACTCCGTTGTTCCCGATGATACCTCTAACTCTAGCGAGGACTTGAGCGAAAGTCGTCCCTGTGTCGATTGTGTCGTGAAGGACTCCCCATCGACTTCGTTCGGTGCATACATAGACCTGAGCGATTCGGCGTACACCTTCTTTAACGAGAGCCCGGGAAAGGGTTGGACTTGTCCACCTACATTTAGCATAGGAATCACCCCCACTGACAACCTCTTGCGTTCTCGTCTTAATCTATGTCAATTAAGATATCTTAGGCACTGTGGGGTTGTTCCATCCAGTAAGGAACCGCCCGATCCGGATAAGTTCCTTAGAAAAAGACAAACTTCATAAACAACCTTTCGACACGAGGTCGTGCCCAGGTCAACACGCCCCCGTGTCCACCAAAAGATTCCTTTCTGACTTTTTGTCAGAATACGGACAAAATGTTTCAGGATCTTGCCTGCACACGGGGCCGTGTCCAGCCGACACGGGGCCGTGTGCAGCGTGCTGTCGTTTTCTATAAATGCAGCCAAGAATCCTGCACATTTGGACCATCCAGGGACAGAGATTTGAGAGGATCTTCTCACCTACCATCCTAGATATTTTCTAAAAGAAGGTTCTAACAACCATCTTGTCCTTTCCTCTTTTATCCATTGCCTTCTTCTTCATCTTTCTTACCTCAACACCTCCATTAAAGCTTGAGATCACCATGATCCCAAGCTTTATTGTGATGATTGTTAGATTTTTGTCCAAGGAATCTTGTTAAAAATAAGTTGTACAACATTGTTTTAAGTTATTTCTGCTCAAAAATGCTTCATAAGTTGGAAAAATAATTTGAAACTCCAAGATTCCTTGTTCCAAAAATCTGCAGAAATGTGAACACGGGGCCGTGCTCATTGAGCACGGGGCCGTGTCTGGAGTTACTGTTCCATTAAAATGAACTATTTTTGGTGTGTTTTCGTAGAATGTCTAGTCAAAACAGTGGAACCTCTTCTGCGCACTCCGGAAACAGTCGAAGGGAAAGAAGGTCATCAATTGAAGCAACTCTCGTACGCTACATAATGGCATTACGTGAGGCTCTTGATGAAATGACGTCGGTAGAGGAAGGTCCAAATAGACCGTATAAATTATCTTACGGTGGGGTTGGAAAACAGTTTTCAAGAAATCAACCTCTTGCACCAAAGGTTGAACATTCTTGTGACACCTCCCATGGAACCAATCCTCCCTCAAGAGGATTGGAACTTAGCACTTGGAATCAACAACCCGACCGGATGGGACGACATTCCAGCAGAACCTCCTCTTGAAGATCTACAAGAAGTCCCGGTGGAGGATGCACCCCCTCAAACCAACGCCAATGAGCCCGCCTTTCTTCTCCCAAGGGAGATAGAGGAGTGGCTCGCCGACCTGTGAGGGACCCATGCCCGGAGAAAGAAGTTTTTCAAGCCACATCCAACCGAGAGAATTATCTTTTCGGAAATTTTGCTAATAGAATAAGTATTAGGCTAGAACTTCTTGGTTTAGATTCCTTGTGTTTCTTTTGACCTATTTACCTGAAATTTAACTTATTAGGACTATTATGTAATTCTCTCTATGATTTAATGAATGATGTTTTTAGCTAATTCGGTGATTGGATGATGTTGTAATGGATAAAACACACTCGGGATGGTGAAGGATAACAAGGGAAACTTGAACCAACACCCCATGTACGAAAACAGGGTCACCCAACAAATTTTTCTTCATTACAGCAAGTTCAGCATGGGCCGTGCCCGCCCAACACGGCCCCGTGCTGCACAATCTGCAGGAAATGCCCAGTTCAGGTAACTGGACACGGGGCGTGCTCAATGAACACGCCCCCGTGCCCAGGCTTCTGTTTCTTTTTACAAACTTTTGTTACTGGCGATCTGAACACGGGGCCGTGCCCGGACACCACGGGGCCGTGTCCAGACGCCCAGTAACATAAAATTTTGCTTTTTCACACATTTTTACACATTCAATCAACCTAAAAACTTATTTTTGGGACACATTGAGGACAATGTGTAATTTAAGTGTGGGGGGGATGCTAAAACCTTGAATCTTGCAAGTCCTAATAACAAGCCTTACACAAAACTCTATTGGAACCGCTAATCACCCCAAATTTTTTTCATTTTTTTTTACTTGTCTAGGTTTAATTTGGGAATTTCAAGTTCTAAAAAGGTTATGTTTTTACAAATTTACAACCGATATCGTCATGATAAAAAGAACCAACATAAGAAAATTATGAAACGGCATGACAAGCTTAATTAAAATTTGATTATATATACTTGGTCACATAAAAACTCATTCCCACAAAAAGTGAGTTTTGAGCCTTTATTGAGCATACAAATATATATCTTTAAACTAAATGCTCATTTTTCGTTTCTTGTGTGAATAGCCGCTTGGTTCTTACGACTCTAGAACTTGCCACGACGATACATTCCCGGTCCTTACCAACTTAAACCCGAGTAAGTAAATGACGGAGGCATTAGGACTAACCCTTTTTATTTCTACACCATTATTTTTCTTTTTTTTACCACCTACCCAAAATCCCCCTAGTTAACCCCTTTGAGCCTAAACCTTTTCATTTCATAACCCAAAACAAACACCCTTTCACCCACCAAAACCTTTTTATTTTTAAAACCCTTTGTTTTAGTAACAAGCTCGGTTTTTCTTATGACTTTCAAAAAAAAAAAAGATGATGATGAAGTAAAAGAGAAATAAACAAACAAGTTTATCAAAAATAACTTTATTTGAATAATGGCTTCATCAAAATAAAAACTTCAAAAATAAAAAGTCTTACGAAAACCGACGCTTTTTACGCCTTTTGCCCCTTTTTCTAACCACTAACCCAACCACCTACCTTTAACCCAAGCCTAACCCTTCACCCCAAAAGTCCTCTTTATATTTACAAAGGTGTATAGTTAAAAAGGAGGAGGATTGATTGCTTGGCAAGCTTATGGTAGGAGTAAGTTCCATGCCGCTCTCGAGTGATCCACTAAAATACATCTTCGGCCGAGTGTTGAGTGATCCCCCGTGAGGTATGTGAACTTGTATATAAGTGGAATTTTAAAAAGTCACGTTATGCCCTAATAAGTAATTTATCTTATGAAATGTTTTAAATAAATCATGACGAATAGGATTGTAAATAAATAAAAATAAAACTTAATAAAGAATCTTGAAAATCCCGACACTCTACGATAAGCCCAAAAACCTTCTCTTCTACCCATTCCATTTGGGAGTGTAAAGCCACTTTAACATACATGTACTTACCGGATTTGCGATCAAGCCTCGAACCGAACACTTTATTCTTTTAACCTTGAGCTCTGATTACCAACTTGTAAGACCCTTATCATTATTTAATGATTTTCTCACAACTATCAACAATTAAATGTATATTTGTAGTTACACATTCATATAAAAATGTGGGTTTATTTAAAACTTTTAAAAAGGTTATCTGTACAGTGTAATATAAATAAGTTCGTCAATTAAAAGCGACGATGTAACAACGCGCGGAAGCTTGTAAATTGAAAGTGTTCGGTTCCTCTTCAAGCTTGATCTTCATCCGGGCACTCTTGGCAATCACCTATGATCAAAACCACATTAAGCGTTAGTTTTGACATCTTAAAAACGCGTAAATACAAGTTCTACTGCTTGAATATTGCAAAACAAACAAAATTTCAGCAATAGAGGCTGTCGCGCCCCGCGACGGATGACGGCCTAGCCTTCGCGGCCCGCCACCGCCGTCGCGTCGCGCGACCATGATGCCGTTTCGCCATGGCGTAGCGCGAGGCCACATTTTTTACAGTAAGTTCATTAGCTGGAGCTGCATATCAGCCCAGCATCACTATTTTTATAACACAATCTTTAAACTAGCATAACTTTTGACTCGAGCGTCCGTTTTAGCCGATTCTTTTTCCTACGCGTCCGTAATTTAATTACGGACCCGGTTGTCATCTTCGTTCGTATCAAAATTAGATTTATAAGCTTAAAGCTTATAAATCCCTTTTTATAATTATTCGACCCGTTTGTTTATAACCTCACATTATGAACTTATGTAACGAAGCATGCCTTGTCCTTTCTACCCATTTCAGACGAGTCAAACTTTAGCGTCTTCGTTCTTACTACAAGATTTGCGTACGCGTTTACATTTCCAGATTTATTTGTAAGTTTCTAATCACTTAATCCACATCTAACTTCTTAGTTTATTTTGACCCGTTTAGTGGACTTTTAGGCATTTAAGCATCAACTAGTTATTTTTTTTCCTTTCGCACCTCGCATTTCCATACTAGTTATCTACTTATCTTCCACCACAACCATTTTTGTGGTGGATTTAACATAAGGAACCAAAATCTTAAATTTTACCCTTCAACTAGTCATTTTACGCAACGACTCATTTTTAGGCATTTGACCCTTAAAAGTTTATGCCTACCTCTTTTATTCGCATCTAAGGGTTACAAGGTTATAATATAAGTTTCTAAACGACCACTAAGGGGTCGTTTACCCGGTTTACCCAACAAGGCCCTTTCTGGTCAATTTTAATCCTTCATTTTTGCGATGAAGGACTTCACTAAATATTTGACCCTCGTTGCACTTTTAACTATAAGGCTATATATGCGTACCTGGCCTGGGTCAACAAATAGACCCGATTTATACCTTGCTTTTATTATCACAAATTCTATGGCGACTGATGTGCACAAAATGCAACATATAAATTACATCAATTGTGGCATAAAACTAACCTTTTTTTAGTACTAATGTTGGAAAAAGTGTGTTTTTGTCTTCCTGTTGTATTTTCAGGATTAAATGAGCTCAAATAAACAAAAGAAGCAAAAAGGCAGCTAAATCTAACATAAATACAAGAAAAGGAACAAACGTGGCATGCCCGACCTCCCCGACAGCATCTTCCCAAGCAAAGCAAAACAAGAGAACAGAAGGCTGAACACGCCTCGTGCTTAATGAGCACGGGGGCGTGCCCAAGTATCAGCAGAAAAGACAAAGCTATAGAAGCTTCTATCAACCACCACGGGGTCGTGCTCAGCGGACACGGGGCCGTGGTCAACTCTAAGATTCGGAGAATCTGGGGAAATCTTGATAGTACAGATACGCTTCTGCACACGGGGGCGTGCCCAGCGGACACGGGGGCGTGGTCAACTAATGCAGACAAACTGCAATTAATGAAGACAGAGAAGAAGGTGGACACGGGGCCGTGCCCAATGGACACGGGGCCATGCCTGAGCCTCTGTTCAGGCTATAAATAGGGGTGCTTGGCTCATTTGCAAACCATCCCTTGGCACACCACCTCTCTCACACTTCACCCACCACCCACCACCATCACAACACCATCATCCACCACCATCATCCATCGTCCATCGTAGAGTGTGTGAGTCGTCTCGGGATCCAAGATTGATCGTAAGAGTTCTTGACAATCAAAGGCCATGTTTGCCTAAGTCTCTTACATCACTTGGTGAAGACAAGTGTCTAGTGTAATACTTTTTATTTTTAATCTTTTCGCACTTTTTACTTGGTTATGTATTAATGACTTTAATAACTAGTTTCTTATGTTGAAGGTGATTCTTCCTTATCGTTTGTCCGTGGTGTCTTGGCATTATTTTACTGTCTATATAAAATAAAAGATTTTCACCATTCATATCTCCACGGTCTATATGGAGATATGTTGGCTACCTGGTCGGGGGTTAAGGGAACGGTTTGGTAAGAGTCTTGCCTTGTTCAGTGTATAGATCCTGCAAGGACCTGGGTCAAATTTAGTAGCACCTCCTTCAATACCCACCGGTATTGGATGGCGGGAGTCCAAACTCTTTGACCCCCTCATATGTAAGCTACTATTAATACTTTAACCCGGCTATTTAGGACTGTATCCCTGCTGACTCAGACTACTTAGCCGAGGGTAACGTCACCTTCAAAAGAGGGGCCTACCATAATATGCATTAATAACTTAATTAATTATCTTTCAATAATCCGACCCTTAAGGATTGTATCCTTGCTGACTCAAACTACTGGGTTGAGGGTAACGTCACCTTCAAAAGAGGGGCCTACTACAATAACTAAGATAATCTCTTAAAAAGTGCAAAAGTGCGGAAATAATCAAAGGTTACACTAAGCACAAGTCGGAGCCAAGTGATTCATCTTGTCTATCTGTTTTTATTTTATTTTATTTTTCAGCATTTTAGTTAGTTTTATTTTTCTTATTTAAAAAAAAAAACTTTTTTCTAACTTTTGATTTGATTAGACGTTGAGGATAAACCGGTACTAAAAGCTCTTGTGTCCTTGGACGACCTCGGTATCTTACCAACACTATACTACGCTCACGATGGGTGCACTTGCCCATATGTGTGTTTGGTGTTAGTAAAATATCGTGTTTTATAAATTTAAAACTTGGCTAACGTGTAAAAAGGGGTTAAAATATACTTAAACTTATATACGACACTTCACGCGCATCAAGTTTTTGGCGCCGTTGCCGGGGACACAAGGATTTTAAGAAAGTTAGGAATCAACGGCCTAATCGTTTTTTCTAATTTTTCTTTTTTTTAAGATTTTCGTAATTTTTCAGCTTCTGCAGAACTCAGCACGGGCCGTGCCTGCTGAACACGCCCCGTGCCCAATCATTGGAACTGGCAATCCTGTTTTAAGTCAGACAGTAAGCTGAACACGGGGTCGTGCCCACTCAACACGCCCCGTGCCTAAGATTCAGTTACTGAAAACAGAACCGTAAGATCCCGACGGTTGGTAATTTCTGACACAAACATGAGTGATACTGATATTTTTTACTTTCGGCACTCTTATCGTACGTGGTGTCAAATATGTGGTGGCTCTCATAAAGAATTAGAATGTTATTTTCTAAATTATAAGCCCCACTATATAGACCCATTGTTTTCCTGTAGCCTTAAGAGGGGCGAAAGTAAAAATAATCCCTATCTCTCCCTCGAATGCTCTCAACCGGATCTTCTAGGAGAAATGCTTCTTGATGAACTATTTCAAATGGAAGATCTAATTCTTAATTGGTTAAAAGAACTTATGATGGATTTCAATAATTTATCTCAAAACGATAACCAAGAAGAATTGTTGGGATCACATTCAAACAAAAACAACTCCGTTGTTCCCGATAATACCTCTAACTCTAGCGAGGACTTGAGCGAAAGTCGTCCCTGTGTCGATTGTGCCGTGAAGGACTCCCCATCGACTTCGTTCGGTGCATACATAGACCTGAGCGATTCGGCATACACCTTCTTTAACGAGAGCCCGAGAAAGGGTTGGACTTGTCCACCTACATTTAGCATAGGAATCACCCTCACCGACAACCTCTTGCGTTCTCATCTTAATCTATGTCAATTAAAATATCTTAGGCACTGTGGGGTTGTTCCATCCAGTAAGGAACCGCCCGATCCGGATAAGTTCCTTAGAAATAGACAAACTTCATAAACAGCCTTTCGACACGGGGTCGTGCCCAGGTCAACACGCCCCCGTGTCCACCAAAAGATTCCTTTCTGACTTTTTGTCAGAATACGGACAAAATGTGTCAGGATCTTGCCTGCACAGGGGGCCGTGTCCAGCCGACACGGGGCCTGTGCAGCGTGCTGTCCTTTTCTATAAATGCAGCCAAGAATCCTGCACATTTGGACCATCCAGGGACAGAGATTTGAGAGGATCTTCTCACCTACCATCCTAGGTATTTTCTAAAAGAAGGTTCTAACAACCATCTTGTCCTTTCCTCTTTTATCCATTGCCTTCTTCTTCATCTTTCTTACCTCAACACCTCCATTGAAGCTTGAGATCACCATGATCCCAAGCTTTATTGTGATGATTGTTAGATTTTTGTCCAAGGAATCTTGTTAAAAATAAGTTGTACAACATTGTTTTAAGTTATTTCTGCTCAAAAATGCTTCATAAGTTGGAAAAATAATTTGAAACTCCAAGATTCCTTGTTCTAAAAATCTGCAGAAAGGTGAACACGGGGCCGTGCTCATTGAGCACGGGGCCGTGTCCGGAGTTACTGTTCCATTAAAATGAACTATTTTTGGTGTGTTTTCGTAGAATGTCTAGTCAAAACAGTGGAACCTCTTCTGCGCACTCCGGAAACAGTCGAAGGGAAAGAAGGTCATCAATTGAAGCAACTCTCGTACGCTACATAATGGCATTACGTGAGGCTCTTGATGAAATGACGTCGGTAGAGGAAGGTCCAAATAGACCGTATAAATTATCTTACGGTGGGGTTGGAAAACAGTTTTCAAGAAATCAACCTCTTGCACCAAAGGTTGAACATTCTTGTGACACCTTCCATGGAACCAATCCTCCCTCAAGAGGATTGGAACTTAGCACTTGGAATCAACAACCCGACCGGATGGGACGACATTCCAGCAGAACCTCCTCTTGAAGATCTACAAGAAGTCCCGGTGGAGGTTACACCCCCTCAAACCAACGCCAATGAGCCCGCCTTTCTTCTTCCAAGGGAGATAGAGGAGTGGCTCGCCGACGTGTGAGGGACCCATGCCTGGAGAAATAAGTTTTTCAAGCAGCATCCAACCGAGAGAATTACCTTTTCGGAAATTTTGCTAATAGAATAGGTATTAGGCTAGAACTTCTTGGTTTAGAATTCTTGTGTTTCTTTTGACCTATTTACCTAAAATTTAACTTATTAGGACTATTATGTAATTCTCTCTATGTATTAATGAATGATGTTTTTAGCTAATTCGGTGATTGGATGATGTTGTAATGGATAAAACACACTCGGGATGGTGAAGGATAACAAGGGAAACTTGAACCAGCACCCCATGCACGAAAACAGGGCCACCCAACAAATTTTCCTTCATTACAGCAAGTTCAGCACGGGCCGTGCCCGCCCAACACGGCCCCGTGCAGCACAATCTGCAGGAAATGCCCAGTTCAGGTAACTGGACACGGGGCGTGCTTAATGAACACGCCCCCGTGCCCAGGCTTCTGTTTCTTTTTACAAACTTTTGTTACAGGCGATCTGAACACGGGGCCATACCCGGACACCACAGGGCCGTGTCCAGACGCCCAGTAACATAAATTTTTTCTTTTTCACACATTTTTACACATTCAATCAACATAAAAACTTATTTTTTGGACACATTGAGAACAATGTGTAATTTAAGTGTGGGGGGGGATGCTAAAACCTTGAATCTTGCAAGTCCTAATAACAAGCCTTACACAAAACTCTATTGGAACCGCTAATCACCCCAAATTTTTTTCAAAATTTTTTCATTTTTTTTACTTGTATAGGTTTAATTTGGGAATTTCAAGTTCTAAAAAGGTTATGTTTTTACAAATTTACAACCGATAGCGTCGTGATAAAAAGAACCAACATAAGAAAATTATGAAACGGCATGACAAGCTTAATTAAAATTTGATTATATATACTTGGTCACATAAAAACCCATTCCCACAAAAAATGAGTTTTGAGCCTTTATTGAGCATACAAATATATATCTTTAAACTAAATGCTCATTTTTCGTTTCTTGTGTGAATAGCCGCTTGGTTCTTACAACTCTAGAACTTGCCACAACGATACATTCCCGGTCCTTACCAACTTAAACCCGAGTAAGTAAATGACGGAGGCATTAGGACTAACCCTTTTTATTTCTACACCATTATTTTTCTTTTTTTTACCACCTACCCAAAATCCCCTAGTTAACCCCTTTGAGCCTAAACCTTTTCATTTCATAACCCAAAACAAACACCATTTCACCCACCAAAACCTTTTTATTTTTAAAACCCTTTGTTTTAGTAACAAGCTCAGTTTTTCTTATGACTTTCAAAAAAAAAAAAAAAGATGATGATGATGAAGCAAAAGAGAAATAAACAAACAAGTTTATAAAAAATAACTTTGTTTGAATAATGGCTTCATCAAAATAAAAACTTCAAAAATAAAAAGTCTTACGAAAACCGACGCTTTTTACGCCTTTCGCCCTTTTTCTAACCACTAACCCAACCACCTACCTTTAACCCAAGCCTAACCCTTCACCCCAAAAGTCCTCTTGATAATTACAAAGGTGTATAGTTAAAAAGGAGGAGGATTGATTGCTTGGCAAGCTTATGGTAGGAGTAAGTTCCATGCCGCTCTCGAGTGATCCACTAAAATACATCTTCGGCCGAGTGTTGAGTGATCCCCCGTGAGGTATGTGAACTTGTATATAAGTGGAATTTTAAAAAGTCACGTTATGCCCTAATAAGTAATTTATCTTATGAAATGTTTTAAATAAATCATGACGAATAGGATTGTAAATAAATAAAAATAAAACTTAATAAATAATCTTGGAAATCCCGATACTCTACGAGTACTTACCGGATTTGCGATCAAGCCATTCCATTTGGGAGTGTAAAGCCACATTAACATACATGTACTTACCGGATTTGCGATCAAGCCTCGAACCGAACACTTTATTCTTTTAACCTTGAGCTCTGATTATCAACTTGTAAGACCCTTATCATTATTTAATGGTTTTCTCACAACTATCACCAATTAAATGTATATTTGTACTTACACATTAATATAAAAATGTGGGCTTATTTAAAACTTTTACAAAGGTTATCTGTATAGTGTAATATAAATAAGTTCGTCAATTAAAAGCGACGATGTAACAACATGCGGAAGCTTGTAAATTGAAAGTGTTCGGTTCCTCTTCAAGCTTGATCTTCATCCGGGCACTCTTGGCAATCACCTATGATCAAAACCACATTAAGCGTTAGTTTTGACATCTTAAAAACGCGGAAATACAAGTTCTACTGCTTGAATATTGCAAAACAAACAAAATTTCAGCAACAAAGGCTGTCGCGCCCCGCGACGGATGACGGCCTAGCCTTCGCGGCCCGCCACCGCCGTCGCGTCGCGCGACCATGATGTCGTTTCGCCATGGCGTAGCGCGAGGCCACATTTTTTACAGGGGGTGTAAGTTTCACTTACCTCGCATCCGAACCATGCTTTTCCTTTCCTTCTTGATTCGTTTGACCCGCTTCATCCACAAGCTTTCACCTAGCTCGTTAGGCGTCAAACTATTATCATAATTCGTAAGACGGTTAGATTAGTCATTATCACATACGACTATTTCATCTTACGAATTCTATGTCGAAACTACTATTCGACCTCATCATTGATTAATTTGACTTTTTAAAAGTCAATTACCCTTAATCATATGAGTTGCATATTTGCGTTCAATAACTTATTTAGGCGATCTTATCAACTATCCGGTAGACATTATAATGATGCTACCGTTTTTAACTATTTTCTATCCCAGTTCATTACGTTTCCTACACTTCAACTAGTTCAAGCGATTATCAAGACTAATTTATTCATGTATTTTCGCAAGAACTAAGGGTTCTCATTTATAAGTGAAAACCCGTTTTATCATACCACTAGCATTCGCCCGAACACCTAATAAAATCAAATTCTACATATCGACTAGTAGATATCACGATTTCAAACATCCATGTACATGAATAAAATGACCAATTTCACTACAACCTTCAAAATCCATTTTTCATCATGTATAATCAAATACTCAAATTTGAAATTTGTTTAAGTATTTCGCTTCAACTATCAATTATGATGATTTCTAGCACAAACATATCATCATCCTCAATATTTAACTAAAACCCACTTAGCACATACAAGGAATTCATCAAACCCCTAGTTTTTAACACTAATTCTTCAAGTTTTCAACTAGGGTTTGTTTCTAAACATGAATTTTATCACAACAACGCTCATAGATTCATTATTCATTCCATAATTTCGACTATGATTTCTCATCATAGTTTCAAAGTATCACTATATAACAAAATTCAACATACCTTGTCATCCCCATAACTAGGTGATCACGAATTTGTGTTCATGCATCTGATTTGGGCTGTATTTGACCTTCAATTTGTTGATTTTGGGTGAACTAGGGTTTCACCCATTTTAGTCTCCTGTTGATCGATCCAAAACACACACTGTGTGTGTGTTTTGTTTTGATTTTTCTTTTTTTTAAATAATCCACTTTCTTGCTTGTCCATTTTTGGTCTCTCAACTATTCAAGGTTTTTAAAAGACTCACTAGTTCATGCTTATTTATTGTCTTAAAAACAATTAACTAACTAGGTTGATTATTCCTAGTTAATTTAGTGGGTTACGAGAGTTATAACCCGTTGATTTTAAGTCACGTTAACTCGGGCTCCTTATAACTTTGTTTTCACAAAACTTTTATTCTCCTTTTTAACTAATATTAGGATTATTTGTTTAAGTCCTAATATTCACCGGGTTAAATTTTTACCACTAACGGCATTTTACCCGTTTATTACTATTAACGAGGTTTGATTACCAAACCCGTTTTCGGGGTGTTACAGTAATCAGGAGCAGGGAAGAAAAACAAATGCTTGAAGACATTAAAGAAACCTTCCAAAAGCTCAGAGAATACATTATTAAGCTCAACCCCAAGAAATGTTCATTTGGGGTAGAGGAAGGCAAGTTCTTGGGGGTAGTGGTCACCCGGGACGGCTTTAAAGCTGACCCGGAAAAGGTAGCCGCCATAACGCGGATGCCCTCTCCTAGGACTTTGAAAGAAGCGCAAGCGTTAAATTGGCGTCTAATGGCTATAAACATATTCTTGGCAAGACACGCTGAGAGGTCTTTGCTATTTATAAAGACGTTAAAAGATTGCCTTAACAAGAAAAATTTCAAATGGACCAGCGAACCGGAAGAAGCCCTGCAAGACATGAAACGTTTCATCGAGAAACTACCCATGCTGACAGCGCCATACCCAAAATGTATCTAGCAATGGCTCATAACGCGGTAAGCGCGGTACTCATGGTGGAAAGAGATAGGAAGCAAACACCCATATATTACATCAGCCGAGTTCTGGCGGGACCTGAAACACGGTATCCAACACTTGAAAAGTTGATCCTAGCACTAGTTCACGCCACCCGGTGGCTCAGAAGATATTTTCAAGGGCATTGCGTGCAGATCTTAAAAAACTACCCGCTACAGCAAATATTGCACAAACCAGAGATCTCGGGAAGATTGGCTAAGTGGGCAATCGAGTTGGGAGCCCTGGATATCGAATATCGAAAGCGAACAGCAATCAAGGGACAGGTGATCGCCGATTTCTTAGCTGAAATTCCTGAGGGTGAAACAATACAGGATCCCGCTATCCAGGATATCCCGGAATCCAGCACAGCCAGACAAACCTGGAAACTTTACACTGACGGATCATCCAGCGGGAAAGGTTCCAGGGCAGGTCTCATGCTGATAAGCCCGGATGAAATAAGGCTGATGTACGCCTTACATTTTGATTTTGAATGCTCTAATAACGAAGCAGAATATGAGGCGCTACTCGCGGGCTTGAGGATGGCCCAATCTATGGGAGCCACAAGAGTTGACGCGTATGTTGACTCCTTGCTGGTTAATAATCAAGTCAACGAAACTTACGAGGCCAAGGATGAGTCAATGGAAAAATATTTGGCTAAAACAAAGGAGCTCATAGCTTCCTTTGATAATGTCACGCTTAATCACGTCCACAGGGGAAAAAACCAAATAGCAGACGTCTTGAGCAAACTTGCTACTTCGGGCATGGAAAGAGAAGTAAAGGTAGAAACGCTGCAAATGCCTTCTATTGAACCCCGGGAAGTTTCCGACCTGACGACAGAAGAACCCTGTTGGTACACTCCAATACTAAAGTTTCTCACAAAAGGTGAATTACCTCCCGCCAGGGGTGAAGCCCAAAAGATCCAAACCAAGGCATTGCAATATGAAGTCAACAATGGCGTCCTCTACAGGAAATCATACTTGGGACCAATACTGCGGTGTGTATCCCCAGCAGAGGCAAAATATCTTATCCAAGAAATACACTCGGGCATGTGTGGCATTCACGCGGGACCCCGGGCAGTTGTGGCAAAAATCCACAGCGCCGGGTACTTTTGGCCCAGGATGCATGAAGACGCGGTAGAGGAACTCAGAAGGTGCCGTAGTTGCCAAAAAATTGCTCCTCAAACACTCCGTCCCAAGAACAACTTAATCCCAGTTATAGCGACTTGGCCTTTCCAGAAATGGGCGGTTGACATCGTGGGGCCATTCCCGCTGGCCCCCGGGAAGCTAAAATACCTTATCGTGGCAATCGACTATTTCACCAAGTGGGTTGAAGCCAAACCTCTGGCTAAAATAACCGCTGAAAACGCAAAAAAGTTCCTCTGGGAACACATTGTGTGTCGATTCGGACTGCCGTTATATTTGGTAAGTGACAACGGAACGCAGTTCACAGATAGGATCTTGCAAGATTGGTGTGCAGAACTTCAGATTCAACAAATCTTCACATCTGTAGCACATCCCCAAGGAAACGGCCAGGTGGAGCGGGCAAATCGGAGTTTGTTGGATGGTATAAAAAGAAGGCTAGGTTATGAAGGAAGCTCCTGGGTGGAAGAACTGCCGAATGTCCTCTGGGCACATCGAACAATGCCTAAGACGAGTAACAATGAAACCCCCTTCAGCCTAACCTATGGCGCGGAAGCAATGATACCCGCGGAAGTTGGTTTGCCCTCGCTACGGTGTCTTACTACTAATGACGATAATGACAGGCTCCTAAGGGAAGGCCTGGATATGCTCGAAGAAAGGCGTGAGGCAGCCGCCATCAGTGAGGCAAAGTATAAGAAGACTCTAGAAAAATACTATAATCAGCGCGTGGCTCAGCACACTTTCAAGGAGGGCGAGTATGTCATGCGTGATAATGAGGCCAGTAGAGCAGAACCCATAGGCAAATTGGGACCCAACTGGGAAGGCCCCTACGTCATTCAAGAAGACCTAGGCAAAGGGGCCTACCGCCTATCAAGGCTAGATGGTACCGCGGTTCCACGTAGCTGGAACGCGGCTCAACTGGAAAAATGTTATATGTAACACCTTGCCCCTAACGGCGGGTGTGATTGTTTTCCTTTTTGCAAACAAGTGTAATCCATCTCCGACGATGTCTCTTTTTAAGTATTGAGTTAATAAAAGTTCTTTTCTTTTTTATAATTATCTCTCATTACTTACATGCACAATAACATTTACCATCGCATTTATACGGCACTTTACGGTACTAACAATTACCATCGCATTTTAACTGCACATAACGGTAAAAAAAACATCCTTGACACGAAACATTTTTCATATATAAGTCAAAGGGTCAAAAAATATACAGCGCTAAGAGTGGGTATCTTGGTAATAGATACATTAACCACTACAAAAAGATAGGTATTTTGGTAATAAATACATACAACTATCTTACAAAAAACCAAGTACTTGTCCCTGTTGCTAAATACCAACATACGGGAACCAAAAACGAACATGTTCAAAACATCTACTTCTGGGAAAGCGTTGCTCTCACCTCTGCAGGGGTGTGCAACGCTACACCATAATATTCCAATGGGTGAGGATCAATGGTCAACTCATCGACATTCTCCTCACTCACCGGAAGGGCCACCACTTCCTAATCACCAACCAGTTTTCTGCTAGAACGGCCACTGCGACGCCGTTCGTACACCAATCCACAACGTTGAACATGATCAGGTGGAACGGCTCCCATAAGAGTATCAGCTGATAGAGAAGCTGCACTTGCCTCAGCTGGGGAAGGATCCTCATATATGATGCTCTTACAAGACCGGCTAACCTGGGGTAAGACGTCATCAGAAGGCACTCCTTCTCCTCTGATCATCTCCTCCGTCACCGGAATTTGGAGATGAACCAAGCCATCTGCGGCATCCAAGCGTCGGAAAATGTCGGAAAGTCTCTGTTTATAGCTCCTCCGGCTCATCTTTTTGAATTACCAAATTTGGAAAAAAGAAACTTAATTTATAGAAATATAAACAGTTTGACAGTGACGACGACAACACAGTTAATGAAAAATAATCATCACACGTCAAATCGCCACATTTCAGATGAGCGGCGACGTCGTCAATCATGACATTAGCATTAAATGTCTGACAAACAAATCAAGTATTTGCGCAAAAACCAAGTAAAACAGTGTTCATACAAAATATCTTGAGGAATAGTGTACATAATAAACAAAACGAAAACACTCATTCCTCCTCCGACTCCTCCGCAGGGTCCAACATCAGGCGTAAGGAATCTATGCCATCTTCATTCACCTTGTCCATCAAATCGGCATACGCGGGCAGTGGTTCGTTGTACGCTGCTTCGAGTGCATCCGCCATGTCACCCTGAAATTTGCCCCTCCCCGTGTGGAACTCGGGAGTAATCTTCTCCGATTGTTGGCACTCAAAGTAGCCCTTGTAAACACCATCATGATGGCCAGATTGATAAGTTGCGGCAGAAAGGCGATCTATCAACACTGTAAAAGGTCCCGACTGACGGAGATACTCAAACGCCCCAACCAGGCCATTGGTTATTAGCCAATTCCTGTCACCCCGCAAGGCAGCCAGTTGGCTAGTCAGGCTGTCCACCTCAGTGTTTGATTGCTCCAAGGCACTTTCCGTCTCTTTAAGGCGCGCCTGATGCGTGGCAGAAGATTGGGCAAGCTTATTCCTTTCAGAGACAAGGGAATCACAATGCTGCTGAAGTTTTCTCAGGTGCTCTTCCCGCTCCTCCAACTCCGTTTGCTTGGCCCGGACCTTAGCGTTAGATGCTTTCACCTCAACAGTTAAAGCTTGGTATCGCTCCTGCACTTGAGACACAAAGTCAGTGTCAATTCGGAATTTTTCCATCCTGGCAGACATTTCAGATCTCACCTTTTGGGCCTCGGTAATAGCTTTACGCTCCAACTCTTCCTGCACATTCTTAGCATGAGCAAGGACCCGGTCCTTTTCCGCTATATCGCGGGCCCATATTATCCGCTCCTCAGCCAGGTGGGCAGTCACACATTTCAAGTCATCTTCCGCCCTATTCTTCTCCGACAAGAACCTGCTCTCCCTCAACCCAGCAGCTTGGAGCTGACTCTCCAAGCGGTATTTCTCATCTTTCAACTCCTGAATAGCAGCCCGCGCTTGGTGGAGCTCGTTGTTATCCTGCATCCACCTACGCCGAATCTCTGCAAGCCTCCGGGGCTGACTAACGGAGTCCACCATGGTGGAATTCATCAAATTTTCATTGTTCAACCCCTCCACATACGCCGACTCAGCCGGGGGGGGGGGGGGTATGCCCGCTCAACCCAGTGCTGAATCACTGGGGGGGAAATCAGTCTAGAAGACTCAACAATTTTCCACCGGGGCTGGTAGCGTTTATCTTGCATATTGGGATCCCAGTTGATGGTAGGCAAATAAAGATCATCACCAAAGCGGGACCAGTCATCAGCAATTCCACTACTGGACCCCCCAGCATCGCTAACAGCGGTACCTCCGGCACTAGTCGCCTCATGAGCAGCAGACACTATGGGCATCTCCTTCTCGGTGGCAGAAAATACGCTCAATGGAGAATCAAACAAGGAGGAGGGCGTGACACTTGAAGGTAGCGGTGTGGATAGTTGACTAGTTGTCTCGGTCACAGCAGTTGTAGGCAGGGGTGGCGGCATAGTACAACTAACAGCGGCGGTAACACTCGCCTGAAATATAAGCTCTGATAGGCTGGTTTCGCCAACAGCGGAAGGTATAATTACCACAGACGTCAATGGGGCAAAGGACACACCCTCAACCTGGACCCCAGCAGTAGAACCTGTATTAAATCAGAAGTTCAATAACATAAAACACAAAGTCCACAATCGAACACACAAGCAAAATTACTTACCAAGGGGCAGGGCGTAAGCAGTTTGCATAGCCTCGAAAGCAGTCAGGGCAGGTACAGTAAAAGTCTTGCGTTTTTTCGACACATGGGTCGGACTTGTCAGCTCCACGGCAGCACCCCCCAGCGGGTGTAGTCGCGCTAACCGAGGAAGCAGCGGCTCCCGCGGCCATGTATTTCCTCCCGGTGACTCTTATCCTGACCGGCTTCTTCTCTATGGCAGCAACATTACTTCCTCCACTGGGGGGAGGCTGAGAAATATAAGCAGTCAGATCCGCCGGCACAGCCGGCACTACAAACTGCTCCACGTGAACCTTCAGGACATCCGGTTCCTGTTCACTGATGTGCTAAAAGTGGTTTAATAAAAACAACTAAAATTACCCTAAATCTAGACACTCTAAGCTTTAAATTTGTAAACTTAGACTCAATCTAAAACTAAAACCACACAACCGGCAAGTGTACCGATCAATGTAGAATAGCTAAAGTAAGTCCGAGTATCGAACCCACGAGACTCTAAAGATTACGCTAAGACCCTATCTAGACTAAGACTGACACGACTTAACTAATTGTTTATTGATTGGGGGGGTTTTCTAAAAAATCCTAAATAAAATATTAGAATAATATTAAATAACTAGACACGAACTTGGACGAAGACTAGAACCAGTGGCGATGAAGACTACCTAGGCTAGACGCAAGCTAAACTCAGAATGGATTTCTATTCGATAGTTTTGTGGTATGGAACCGGGATCTTTAGATGCTAAACCTATTAAGATACCAACTAAGCCCCTCAATCCCTCTCAAGGTGATTCTTGTGGCACTACCTAGGCTGTTATGATTACCGGTTTTTAGATTTCCTCACAGTCCTCTAACTTCTTGAAAGTGCCTAAATAAGACGATCTACCTCACAGCGCGAAAGTCTAAGGCAACTATGGGTTTTAATCTTGGTTTAATAGACAAGAGAATGTTTAAGGACTAGACCGATTTCTTAGACCTAGCTATAAACCAAACCGAGACATATTAATAACCTCGAGCCTCACAGCGACAAGATTAGCAGAACACTTGATTTTATTAAATTACCAAATATTACTTCTAATGTTAGTTACGTAATTTCACCTTAAAGAGTTAAAGATTTATTATGTGATATAGACACTCACCTAAATCAAGAACCCTAGCACAACCCTATTATGTGATATAGACCGTCACCAAGGATTATACGAAGCAATAAACAGCGATAAAATAAATATCAAGCATGCATATACACCAAGTTAAAATTCCATAGCCTTTACAATACAAGAAAATCCATAAACCACATCAAAAACCGAATAAAAATTCAAACTTTATTTAAACCATTGTCATGCCTAGGTAGTTAAAGAGTTTTAGCCGGAAAACATAATCGGAAACAAAGTATCAATCAATATAACAAATCTGAATTCATCTTGCAACAATGTAAAACGAACGAAAAACAAAGAAACAGGAAGTTTAAACCCGTAATCTTTACTCCCGAGCGCTCCAAAGTGTTACCCGATGATTCCTTGCTTCCCAAGATGCTCCAAAACCTTCAACAGCCTTCAATGGTGCCTTCAAACTCAAAAATTCGTAGATGTATGCCTGAGTTCGTCCTCCTTTTGTGCGGCTCTTTATTCGATATATATTATATGCAGCCGCCTTACTTGTTCCGATGTCCATTCCCCATTAAATGGGCTTCGGCCCAACAAATTTAAATAATAGTCAGCATCCCTTTTGTCGTTTGTGTTGATGATATATTGCTTCCCCCACAATTAATTTATTGATGCCTCCACAATTAATAGATAAATGATGCCAGCTATTATACTATTATTGTTTTCTAATAATTCACCCATCATATCTATATAATAGCCGCCTTCTTTATATCAGTTGTATTTAAAAATAAGATTTGGCAATATGAATTTTACTTGGACTAAAATCTCATGTTTCACAATTATGAGCCATCTTGCGGCTTGCTAAAAGTCCTTTGGACTGGATCATTAAATAGCATGTAGTCTCTAATCTCTGCGGTCCAATTATAATTATATTCTGGCAGCCCTCTAACTTATAAAATAGAGATAATTGCTTTGGCCCACTCACAGAAAATAGCTGCGATTTTACTTCGGTCTCTGGCACCCCACTCTGCTCAACTGGCTGGTCATTTTCACATTACTCGTTTTTGCTTCATTTGCACCAGGACCTGCCCAACACCAAATAATATAATATAATAGTAAAACTAAATAAAAACAAAATAAAAACTATACAAAAATTATACAATTTACACGGGACAAGTATGTATATTTTACCCTACATCATTCACCAAGCACGCGGTCCGCGGCTTTCAATGCAGAATGCCGCGGGGGGTCGACAAAATCAAACAAACTCCATTCTCCTGCAACATGTACACATGTTATCTCACACATAGTTAATGAAGCATATGCAAGGCAAAAAGGATATGTACCTTCATCATCCCTCCGGAACGAAGGATACAACTTGATGTCACGCCATAGTAGGCTCATCCTCGCCATCACCAAGGCTCCCTCAGGAATTACCGTGCACTCGAAAGGGCGCCCACACAATCATGTGTACAGGGCGTTTGCCACAAAAGCATCTTCCGGGGGACCTTCGTCTTTCACTTTGTCTTTCGGCCCCATCTCCCTCCATTGCATTTCTCTGGGAATAACACCAGCGTCAATATAGAAGAATTTTTTCTTCCAATCTTTGTCCTTGGAGCTGGTAGGGATGTCTCTCAAGCAAGACACATCGGGGTCCCTTCTGTAGAAAGTAAAAAAAGGGGGATTTCCATACAAGGACGAAAAAAGCCCTAAAAACGACGAGTTCAGGGATGTGCCCCATGGCGATACAGGCGAACTCGAACTGTCGAAGTTTGACCAACCCCAACGGGTGCAATTGAGAAATATGGATGGGGTAATGGTCAAGAACCAACTTGCAGAAGTTGGTGATCGGCAATCGAAAGTTACAAAACTTGAAAAAATCACTAAACAGAGTGATTTTACCCTTCTTCAACGGAAATGCCGTTTCTGTCTTCGACGGCAGTACCGGATTCCATTCTGCCCTAATACCATAATCTTGAACGAGATTGTTGTACGATACAAGTCCCCACTTGCAATAAAGGGCATCAGCACTCGCTTGGGCAGAAGAAGATGATTCGTCGGTTTTGGAAGCCATTTTCGATTCAAGAAGTTGAAGAACGCAGTTGTAAACGAAGGGATAAATGAAATTTTAAAGCCCTCAACGGGAACTTTATTTATACGGAAGGACAACTTTTCGAATTCGAAAAGGAAAATGGAAGGGAACACGCGTCATTACAGGGTAGGAACAGTTGTCATCCTAATGATGGCTTAACTGTCACATACTTTCCCATCGCCGCCATTTTTTCAAAATGCATAACGGTACCCCACTAGAAAAACATATACTCAAATGGGGAAATTTTGACTTTTCCTTTTTTAGTCCGATTTCATGAACTCCATTTCATAACTTCGGACTGGGGGGACATGACGAGGTATGACCCGGATCGGCTAACTCAACCCGGTCATTACCTATTATTTTATTATAAATAATTAATTACACATGTTTATTCTAAAATGTTCTATTCTGCATGGATAAACTACGTAACCAAATCCCCAACTTTTTGGGAAGATCATGCAAATCCCTAACTTATCGGAGCCCATCCTAAGTTAAGGGAAACCCTAATGGTAAACTATAAATAGAGGCAAACATCTAAGGTATGCATCATCTTACTCTCGTTTGTAACACCCTTACTAATATTTAACAATTTTCGTATAATTATCGGTAATTATATGTGTAATTACGATAGCACATACTTATGAAAATACGGGTTTAATTAAATCTTTTACATCAAAAGTAATACAACATAATGTAAATGAATTTGTCGTTTAAAAATTAACGACGAAACAACGTGCGGAAGCTTCTTTTTCATGTGTTCGGTTCTTCTTCGAGCTTGATCGTCCTCCGTTGCTGTACAATATACCTACATTTCATAAAACATGAAATGAGTTAGTCATTCGGCGTTTAAAAACATATTCGAACCAGTTTGCGGGTCAAAATAAGCCAACAACAAGATCAGCAACAATTTCCAAAATTATAAGCCGACGCGTGTCGCGACGGCGTTCACAAAACCTGTCGCGTGTCGCGACCCTGGCTATGTCCTCCGTCGCGTGCCGCGGGGGAGACCGATTTCCAACAGGATTGTTTCTGAAACCTGCATATCGCCCAGCTCTAGTTTTAGTCAAATTCCAATTTTAAAATGCCATAACTTTTAATCTAGATGTCTGTTTCGCGTAATTCTTTTTCCCACGCGTCCGTAATTGACTTACGGATCCGTTTATCACCTCGGTTTGCATAAAAAATCGGATTTATAAGCAAATGACTAAAACTCCTTTATGCGATTATTTGACCCGTTACTTTTTAACATCATACTACAAGTTTATTAACAATGTTCATTGCTTATCATTTTTACCCATTCTAGGCTTGCCAAAAATTAGCGTTTTCGCTTCCATTACAGGGTTCGTGTACGTACTTACATTCACCTATTTATTTGTATATTTCTAATCACTTAATCCACATTTAACTTCTTGATTTATTTTGACCCATTTAGGGGACTTTTAAGCATCTAAGCATCAAAGTCACTATTTTCTTTTCGCACCGCATCTTTCCATGCTAATTAACTACTTATCTTCTACCACAACTAATTTTGTGGTGGATTTAGCATAAGCAACCCAAAATCCCAAATTTTACCCTTCGACTAGTCCTTTTTCACAAATGACCACTTTAAGGCATTCGACCCATAATTATTTTTGCCTAGGACTTTTACATGAATCTAAGGATTTCAAAATCAATATACAAGTTCCTAAACAACCTCTAAGGGTCGTTTATCCGGTTCACCCATCAAGGGCTTTTTGGTTAATCTTTTAGTCCCTCGTTTTACTACGAAGAACTCACTAATTACTTGACCAAAAACTCACTCTTAACTATAAACTTTTTTGTGCGTACCTGGCTCGGGTCATAGGATTGACCCGTTTAAATACTTTTCGCTATTAATCACTAGTTAATAGCAGCGCGAACCATAAGTTATTTCCTGTGATTATAAAACTCAACAAGCGGTCATTAGTTATTATTGTCAAATGGTGTTATCAACACCATTTGACCCGTTTAATCGAAATGATCTTTTATCACTACTAGATGGTATTTAATTACCGTCTCACTCCTTTAACCTACTCCGGTTTACCCCTTGAGTTCATATTACTTAAAGGTCGTCTCTTATTTAGTTGACCCGTTACGACTTGCGTCTTGTGATGTCTATTTAAATCTCTTTATTAATCCGTCAACTCATGTCCGGATTACCATTTTACCTCTTTGACCCGTTTATGGTTTCTCACCATATTCACTTATTCCGACCTATATTATTTATGTCGGGACATCATATTTTAATTACTAATTTTCCTTTATTCATTTTCAATACACACAAGTATGTATTCTATAAAAGGGTGTAAGCCTTACTTACTTTGCATCCGATTTTGCTCTTTTTCTGCGCATTCGATCCGTTTGACCCGCTTCTTTCCCAAACCTCCACCTAGCTCGTTAAGCATCAAACTATCATCATTATTCACAAGGTGGTTAGATTAGTCACTAACAATCACGACTATTCCACCTTACGTATTTTCTATGTCAAAAACTACTATTCGACTTCATTATTTGTTAGTTCAACTTATCAAAAGTTAACTACTTTTGATCACATGATTTACACAGTTAGTCTAAATCAACATGATGTTTAGAATCCCTATTGCTTCATATTACGCATAATTTGCCATATCATTCAAATGCGCGTTTCACTTGAAATTTCAACATTTCAGTTTTCATTTAGGCATTTTAACAAACACCTAATGGGCGTAGTTTTACACATTTACAAACTAGTTCATAACTAGTTATTTTTTTACCAAGATTATCATCAAAATCAAACCTCTATGTCTAGTGTTCACGAACTACATCTAGAACTTGTATCATAACATCAATATTCATAAATTTTACACTCTAATTCAAGTGTTCATCACCTAACTATAACACCCATTTAACACATATATGGGTAATCAACAATTTCCTAGTTTTTAACATTAATACATCAAGTTTTTCAACTAGGATTTGTTCCTAAACAATCATACTTCTCTAATTCGGCTATAGCCTCTACGATTCATACATAAATTGCATCTTGTTATGTTAATCAAAATTTCACAACTTCATGAATGTCAAAGATTCGACGTACCTTACGATCCCCTCGACTTGGTGATCGTTTATTCATGTTCATGCATTGATTTGGGCCTTGATTTGAGCTTCAATTTGGTGCATTTGTTGAAATTAGGGTTAGAGCTCCATGGGAGCTTTCCCCTGGTCGATCTCCACGCACAGTCTGTGTGTGTTTATATTTTTTTTGTTTTATTAAATAATTTTTCAAGTTGTCCCACCTTGGCCCCTCTTGTTTGGTTAATTTGTTTAGTAGGCTACAACCTACTTATTTCTAATAATATTTCGTCTTGTTAACTGGGTTAAACATTCCTGGTTAACTTAGTGGGTTCGAGTAGATTATAACTCGTTTTATTTTAAGTCTAGTCAACTCAGGCTTCTTATATTTTTGTTTTCTCAAAGCATTTATTTTCCCTTTTAATTAATATTAGGATTATTTGTTTAAGTCCTAATATTCACCGGGTTAATTTTTACCACTAACGGTGCTTTACCCGCTCTTTGTTATTAACGAGGTTTAATTACTAAACCTATTTTCGGGGTGTTACATCGTTTACTCTTTCTCTCTATACACTTAAACTTTCTCCCAAACCGAGACTTATTCTCACGCCGGAGGGTGGTTACAGGGATAACCCCATTCCTGTAACGAGTCCTAACGGTGTTCTGTTTTGCAGTTAGCAGTTCGGATCGCCAAGAGTTGAAGTCCTAGTTGGATACTACCGTGAAGGTCAGTGTTTCTTTAATTTTCTCTCTCATTTCAATTAAATAATACTATTTACACCTTTATCATTATCTTTTCTTTCTCCTCCACTCACAACTACTTTCAAAATGTGTTAGAAAATTATATAAGATGAACAGTATCCCAAATATACAGATAAACAGTAACGTTTTCTCTATTCTCTACTCACAATCACTTTTTATAATATAAAGATTACCTCAGAAAATTAAAGGGAAGGTATGTGAATGCTGTAATTCATGGATTTATGCAAATGTAAAAAGAACATAAGTGGAAAAATATGATAAAACTCGATAGGGAAAGGGGGAAGGTATTTCGATTTTATAACATGGCCCACATGCTACACTACTGCACTGGGCACAAGCTGTAAAAGGCACTATTGCATTGGGTCATAAAAGCCCAATCTAGAGGGGCCATGGAATCAACATAGGAGGATGTAGACACCATCCCTATCCCAACTCCAAAACGAGTGGCAAACTCATTCACAATAGGAGTGACGCTTTCCTAAGCTATAAGAGCATTTGTAATGAATTCCCTATTCATATTCTTATATTTTCAACAAAAACAACTAAAAATATTAAAAATTTTATAAGGTATTCTCTCTCCAGATTTTTTCTCATATATTTACAGATGAACAGTAACTTTCTCATGTATTCTCTATCTCCTCCACTCACAATCACTCAAAAACACTAACAATCATTCCTTATAATATAACTAAACTCCCTCACATATTTTTTAGGTTTCCATTGTGAATGCTCTAAGGGGTGGTCACTTCTTGGGGAGAGGTAAACTCTCCACCCGCCCAATGATTTCTTGTCATGTTAACTCCTCTCTCCAACTCCCCTCTTACCCTTAATCACAATGGGTGGTTCACCCAAACCATTTTTTTAAAAAGAAAACTGTGTGATTGGTTGGAAGATAGTAGGGCTCACTATACACCCCTCTCTCTCCTCTTCCCTCACAGTTTGCCGCACCCACCCCGTATACCCTAAGAAATGTCATATGTAAAAAGAAAACACAAGTCCATGTTATTATCGTCTAGTGGCATTTTAGAAGTGAGATAAGGCTTAGGGACCATTAGGTCTTGTGTTCGATTCTCATAAAGGGTTTTTCCCAGATTTATTGAATTTCCTCCTGAATTGGTGCGTTAAAAATATACATTTTAAATTACTAAGGGTACTCAACATCATTGCTTATTTTAGGGTTACCATTTTACCATTCTCAAACCGTTGTTTTAATAGTTAATAGATTAAATAATTAAGAGAGAGGGAGAGAGAAGACAAGCGATTCCATCCTTATTTGGTATCATTAGCATGGCCATGCGGATTTTCCATCCTTAACATCAGTGACGATGGAGGCAGGATGGTGTTGGTAGCGAGTGCCATGTCCTTAATCAAGTCCCGATGTTGAGAGTGTTCCTTCCACCCTTATAATGTTTAAAAAGCTCGTAGATTGCTAACAAAACTCGTTCGAAATCAGGGCGTTTGTAAACAAGTCAAGACTGAGGGTAAGCTCGCTCAATACGTGGCTCGTTGACTCGCTCGTTTGACTTGCTTAAGCTAAAATTAAATTTCAAAATATATAAGTTATATCCTAATTTCCTAAAATTATAGCATATCACTAGGCCTAGTTTTGTAGTTTATAAACGATGCATTACATGTATGTTAAATACATTAACTTTCTTGTTTTTATATATAACAATATGCTTAAAAAATACAATATTTAAAAGTTTAATGTTTTTAAACTAAACGAGCTGGCACAATGAGCAAAAACGAGTCAAACTCAAGCTTAACAAGCTCATTAAGATAAACAATCCAAGCTAAGACCGTGGGGTATGGTGGGGCGGGGGTTGGGCTTGGGTTGGGGCATGAGTTGACATGTGGCTTGGGGGGGCAGACATGGGCTGACCCACATTCAACACGGTATGGTGGGGCGGGGGTTTGGTGGGCTTCGCTGGGCTGACCCGCTGGGCTATTTGAATATTTTTTAAAACAACAAATTTAATTTTTTAATATTTTTAAATAAAGAAAATTACAAAAAAAAATCCTAACGTTTATATTTGTTTTTTTTTTATCTCTTCTCTCATCTCCAAGACTAGTTGTAACTCGTCACCCTCTAGGTGATCAATGGGCTGGGATAGAAATTTCAAATCATCCCGTTTTTGTTTCTGGGCATCTCTAGCTTCTTTGCTCCTTCGAATTTCGGCCCTTTGTTGTTGGAATACGTTAAATGTTTCCAACTTGCATGAAATGTCATCCAACTGATCGCTGTATATTCCCCTACGCGAGCCCGAACTCCCAGCTAAAGGCGATGCCGTACCAGATCTTGATTTTTGAGCACGCCTTTTTGCGACATCTCTTCCATACTCAGGCCGGTTTGGGCTTGGCGAATCATCCAAAAGGTCCTCAAACTCTTGATCTCGTGCATCAGATTGGGCTTGGTACGAGGCCCTTGACCTTTTGGAAGACGTGTTACTTTCGTTACCAATGGGGATATTCGCCCACTTTGGATGGAACTTACAAATCTCCCAACAATGCATGAAACGGAAGTCGGTCCCCACATTTGATTTGAATGTGACCAATGCATTTGTCACAATGTCGGCTTCGGTTTCACCACTTTTTGGGTTTTGCTTTGCTTTATTTAAAAAGCCACTATATTTTGTAAGTTGGCCGCTAATCTCGCTCCACTTCGAGGATAAGCTATCGTTTTCACGATAAGCCTCCCTTCCCAATTTTTCATGGAATACTCTACTAACCGCTTCCCACAGGGCGGTTCGATGTTGAGAATTTCCTATTTTAATAAAAACAAAATTTAATATATTACAAAGTTATATAAAAAATAACCATTAATAAAAACAAAGTTTAAGAATACCTAAACTTGGATGTTGAGATTGTTGACACCAAACCCTCGCCAATGCAACTTCTTCAGCAACGACCCATTTTTGTTGTTTTCGTTTGACGGTTTCAAGTGCTTTATCCGCCTCGGTTTTTTTCTTATGACTTCTCTTTTTGATAGGTTTCGATGCGGAAGGAGCATCGTTGGGTGGTTGAGTTTCGGGGACGGTTTCGGTTTGTGAAAGGTCGATGGAGGTTGGTGAAAGGTTGATGGGAGATTTTGTAAACGGGGTAAGTATCGAATCGTCGGTGTGTGGGAAGTTAGTATACAAACGATTCCCAATATACGATGCATAACTCGCTTCAACGGGCATAGAAGAGTGTATGAAAAATGGACGAGGCATTGGACGTTTGGGTGGTGGGCTAGGATTATTTTCTTGGAATGCATACGGGTTGTTCGGGTCATAAGCACGGTTATAAGGATGCATTTTTTCGTTTTGTAGAAGGAGAATTGAAGATGATTATAGAAGATGTGGTTGAATGTGGTAAAAAATGGAAAAAAATGTGAGTTTTATAGTGAAAAAATATATATATATATATTTTTAACATAGCCGTTGGCCAACGGCTAGCCCAACGGCTATTTTGGTTTGGCCATTGAGAGCCCGTCATGTTAGCTTGTCAAGACCGCCCCACGCCCGGCTTGAAATCCAAGCCCCAAGGGCCACGCCCCAACCCAAGCCCACCCGTGGTGGTGGCTTAGGCGTTTTCCCCCAACCCACGCCCAAACCCCCACCCCATACCCCACAATCTAAGATGTCTCGTTTGCAACCCTGCTACCTTATCATTTGACAATTAAAATTGCCGCACTTGTACTTGAAAGACATATAGTGAACGTAAAAGCAAACACTTTTGTGGTTCGATGATTGTTACTTAGTTTTTAAAAACAATACTAACCGTTTTATTGGTGTTTATTTTCTATAATTAAAATATAGACAAAAGATCAAATACAAATATGGTTATTGTACAAAACATACGAATGACGTGGAAAAGTAAAAAAAGGCGAACATTTTCGTAATTATTCTATTAGTAGGGTAGTTATCAAAAGTAGAGTAATTATGATGGATTTGTAGCGTAATATTAAATGATATCTTGTAGCATATTAACGATGAACCGGTAGAGTAATTATAATGCATTTATAGAGTAACTAGGTTATCACCCGGGTGCTACCCGGGTTGGAGAAAACTATTAAAATAAATATCAAGTGTATAAATAAAATAAAATACAAAGTCTGATGTTGCATAAATTTAATGATAGAGTTGATATACAATTTAAAGATAGTCGAGTCCCTTTGAAGATGCATATCCTTCGAGTTACCAAAACCTTTCTCTTAGTAAATTGAGTTCCCTCTACAAAAAAACAACCAAATTATGAGTGTTATATACGTTTGTGTTTTTTTTAGTAAGACTTTAACTTTCTTATGTTATTTTACAAAAAAAAAAAAAAAAAAACGGGTTGACCGGCCCGGGTTCACCTAGGCAATCACCCGGGAACTTCCCGGGTAGGAAAAATTAATTTATATTAATCGAATTATATCACGGAATAAAATAAAAACACATGTTTTCAAAACCGGGTAGGAAAAATTAATTTATATTAATCGAATTATGTCACGGAATAAAATAAAAACACATGTTTTCAAAACCAACTGCTTCTTGGATACACATTTTTTATTCAAACACTGAGAACAATAACTGCTTCTTGGATACACATTTTTTTTTATCTTGTAAGGTTCACAGGAGCCTCAAACCTTAAAACAAAGAAGAAGTAAAATATTATGAGTTAATAAATATAAATTCCAGCTACAAATTATTAGTAAGATTAAAAGTATATCCAACCAAACATTTGTTAAAAAATCATTAACCTACCAAATGTGGTAGATTTGTTTATGTAGTTTGATGGTCTGATGTCAGCGTAAGCAATATATAAATTATTTAAGATATAAAAAAGTCAGTTTGAAAATGGTGAGTTGGTTTTTAGATGATATGGAATTAAGTAAATAAACAAATTTGATCAAGTTCTTTGTGGGATATAAATATACAAGTTCTTTTAGGTTGACTAAATTATGATAAGAAAACAATGCATACAAACCATATATCATCAAGACTAAAAATCACAGCTTACCATCACCAATGCGCATGTTAGACCTGAGTTTCAATCATAAGACTACCATGTTTCAGATCTGCAGTTTGTCCATGAAATGGAAAGCTCGCAACTTTCTTTTGTGCCTCCTTTGGTTCAATAAACCCCTGCATTTGTCGTGAAGATCAACATGATTAGAAACCTTTAGTTTCCCATGTTGTCCAACAGATTCCCATAAGAATTATGGGTGTGTTCACAAAGTATTAAGTGTGGAAACTAAAAAGCAACCGTAAGAAACCAACCTGATATAACTTTCTTTTATCGCTAATCAGAGAATCCACCATATTAACACAAACGTTTCCCAAAAACTCGAGTTTTTACTGAAATAGTGCTAATATCATAAATGAAATCAAAACTAATGCTGGTTACCAAAATATTTCACAAATAATGCCATTGCCAATCTGAATGGCGATTTTTTTAGAATGTAGTAGGCTGTTCAGAAATCTTCAGCGCTGTGCAGGCTTTTTGCAGGGAATGGACAAACCTTATCAGCCAATCATTGAACCTGTACCTTATCAGCCAATGTTATTGGCGAATTCATTCAGTTATAGCCAATATAAATGGCGAAAAGAACCTGCCTGACAATACAGCCAATCTTATTGGCGAAAAGCTTATTTTTTGCATTATTAATGGCGAAAATCTGCAGGAATTCAATCTGAATATCGAAAACTTTTAATTTTCTGCACACATAGCCATTATTAATGGCGAAAACATTGATCACGCGAATTCTGTAAGTTTTTCCTGTAGTATATAGAAATATTGTCACAACATCATAATCATAATTTATAATAAAACATGTACTATTACTAATAATTAAAGTTTTTGCAGGCCAACTAAGCTGACCAACCCTTTAGACATGCCCTTACAGATGACTTCTTTCAACACAAACTTTACTTGAGTATTTGACCCGTTACCCAACCCGCATATTATGATTTTTGCCAATTCTATTAAGAATAAAACCATGAAGCTTCATATGCCATGTTTTATATAATAAACTAACTAATACCAATAACATCTACCTGGATCAACGTTAAGCGTATGGTTAATGCCATCCGGAACAACGGAACTATACTTAAACGGTCCCCTGCCGTTGATCAGAACCCCATCCGGCATTCAAAGCTCCTCTCCGTTATCAAGAGAAGTTCGTAAATCCTTGGCATACAAAAAAGAAAAGAAAAAAAGCATTTATTAGATTAGGGGCGGCAATTCTTGACATGGCCCAAAACCTATCCCGAACCCGACATGAAAAAAAAAACAGGGTTGAGTCGACTAACATGACCTGTTTAAAAAAACGGGTCGGGTTCAGGTGACCCATATTAAAAGCAGGCTGGGTTCGGGTTAACCCGTTAACCCGTTTAACTATTTTTTATTAAGAAAACTTCTATATTTTTGTTGATCCACCATGAAAATTTCATTTAAGAACAATAAATTGTTTCATCAATGGCAAAAACCAAGATAAGCTAAATAAACTCATACCTAAACGAATTGTTTGTTTCTCTCTTATCCAATAAGGCATGGTGATCACATAATGCAAAAAACTGGCGTAAGATAAGACACATGATCAGTAGTATATGGAAATTACTTATGTTGAGAGTAAAGTTACTTAAGATAAGACCCATTCTGATCCAAACAAAAATAAAACTTTTTTAATCAACCGGTTATGACCCGAACCAAAAATAAAACTCTCTTAATCAACCCATTCTAACATAAAACCAATCTTACCCGAACCTACTTTAAAGATACAAGCTTTAGAAAGTTACAGATACTGCAACACTTCATTCCAGTATATAAGCCTCGGGATTTCGCCGATTTTGCCAAGTCCCTAAGATAGCCATCATTTATATAAATAAAATTATGGATTTTTTTATTATTTTTTATTCAAATAATTACAAAAACCCATGATAAAAGTTGCAGAATTTATGAAAAAACCACATAAACTTACCAAAAATAGGCATAGGACAATGTTGGAAAGTGATAGTCATGAAATCCTTGAGCATTTGAATATGATAAACCAATAGTTACAAAAGACGGTTGAAGTTGTAACTTCAAGTCTTCCACCTCAGTTGAGGTTAGAAAGTCCTTTGGTACCTAAAGTGCATATAACAAATCATAAGAGAAATATGTAAACATATACAGAGGTGGATTTAAAACTATATATAATAGGATTCTTTTGGAAAAGAGTCTACACCTGAACTCAAGGGGTTGGTAGCTTTGACCATGTTGACTTTTTCTCTTCAATAATGTGGTGACTGAAAACTGGTAAAATTCTAAAGTTTTGTCAGTACAAATAAATGGTGCTACACAAAACAAAAATCTAATCAAAGTTGTTAACTTTTATATATAAAAAAATATATAAGATGGGATCTAGGAGTTGACCACCAAAGTATATGAACCGCTTATATTGAACATTTTCATGACTTGAGTGAAGTGTGAAAAACTTGAAGTAAATGATCGAGCTATCTTATCTGCTTTAGAAGCCGATAACCGAACTAACTCGTCATCATTAAGGCTCACTTCTACAATTAAGAAACATAACAATTATGTATCAATTATATAACTCCAAAATATCCACTAAAAAGATGAATAAATAATAATTTTTTTACCTGATATAGGCATAGCGCTAGTTATGAGAGTCTTTAAAGCACTGCCATAAAAATCTGTATTATCTAAAAGATCAGTCCTATCATATACTGCAAAATGACAAAAAAGCAATTTTGTGAAGATTACCTAGTTTGTTAGCTAATCAGTTTCATCTTCAACTTGCTTCATCGTCATCGTCATCGTCATCATGACTTTAATACCTTACACTCTAGCCATAACCACATGCCACACTCCACACCCATCGACAACCAAAGAATCGTCCATTAATTTCATGTTGATTGAACCGAGAAATACCGAAGAACAAAAATATTCGAAACTGGGTAATATTTTGGATTGAACTTAGAACCCAAACTATTTCTCCGATCTAAAAAAATCAAATAATAAAAGTATTCCAGTCGGGATTAATTGCCAACTTATCCATTTTTTTCATCAGATTCGTTACATACTCCATTTGAATGAACTATGTTGTATATAAACCAAGAGTAAAATTAAATCATAAGTTACATCCAGTGGATACACATTCAAAAAGATACCTTTTAATAGTGATGATCAGCAACCTTTCATGAATAAGAAAGAACTCCAAAAGTTTTGCTATTTACTGGTCGATGGACAACCTTTTTGCGCTTGAAAGACTGAATCAAAGATGCCAAATTAGGTTACAATATACCTATTCGCTTAAGAAGAGATGACATGTATACCTAATCTAGTTGCCGCCAACTATGTCTCTACCACCACCACCGTTGTGAAAGGACCATCCACAAAGATTGTTATTGGAAACGTCACTGCAGAAAATAAGAACATCAAACCCATATTATATTCAGCATTTTAACAACAACTTGATATATGTACTTATGAATGAATGATGAACCTTTAAAGACTATGATAATTGGTAAATATTTTGCTACAAGTTCAAACCACCAGAACCATTTTCGTAATTTAGCATCCAAAATGGTAATACATGAGTCCTTGCAGCTCGGGTCCATGTAGTCTATTGTTGGAAATTGATAATATATAGATAACCCATCTTAGCCATCAAATTGCATGATCAATAAGACATTGAAACTTAGCCTCATAACTTCTTCCAGAATGTTATAACAGTCTACTCAAACAAATAGCAAGCATACTTGCACGACTCAAAGGAACTTGCTTCACATATAGTAGAATTCTAGTTGTATGTTTTATAAGTGTAATGACCCAACGCCGAAAAATGATGATATACTTGTTCTTAACTAATGTAGCTGGTGATTTCAATGCTGAAACTGATGATGTTTTCACTGATCCAATTGGGAGAAACCACCTAATGATTTACAAAGCTTTGATTTAATTAATTTGATATGTGAATAAATTAAATTAAAATAAAATAAACTTAAAAACAAACCTTTAGGGCTGACAATGATCAAAATTTTAAGTTTTTTGTCGAGCCCCAAATCAAGAACTCAAGAAACCAACCTGAAGTAACAATCATAGATCAAATTTTAAATGTATAAGAGAAAAATAACCATAAAAAATGAAGCTGAAGGGTTCGCAAAGATCAAAATTTCAGAGTAAAAATAATCGGTACACACATGTTCGTTCACATTTGTCTGAAAATAACATTGTCGTCAACCTGAACAATCAAACCTTAATGAACCATTTGTAAGAAAATCACCATTTACCGTAATCCTTGAGCATAATAACTTGTATGCAAATCAAGTTTCCCGTCTGTATTTAAATGTTCAATTCAGAACAAAGCATCATATAACGAACCATGAAAAAATCCGACCGATTCGATTAACATAGAAGCAAACTTACAACAACCAAGATCCCCAAATCTTCTTCGAAAGTTCATTCAGCCACCGATGACAACTGTAGCAGCTAACAACCGTCATTCTGACCATTGTCGCTGCTGACGAAGGTATGGCAGCAACCTACTCATCACTGGAAATCCGCCACAAGTGACTTCATCACTGACCGGTAGATGTCTTTACCCATGTCATCGCCACAGATCTAACGCCAGTTCACCAAATCACAGTCAACAAATTTCCTAGACCATTAGAAACGTTCATCTGTTGCTGAAAATCTGAAACGCAAACCGGGAACAAAAGAAATAGAATCAGAGGTCAGACTTTCCTTAATCACTCTGTCCGGCTAACCTTAATCACTCAATAGAATATACAGATTTGTTCATCTGTTGCGATTTTTTAAAAACCCTAAACGATGAACAAATGAATGGTAAATCAAGATTTTACAAATCTAAAACAAAAATCATTAAAAAAAAACTTACATTGATGAAACAGTGAGACTTTAGAGACGATCGGGGTTGGTGAAGTTTGAATTCAGCGTATTGACAATGTTTTAATCGAGTTGAATGAAGAGAAGAGGAAGAGGATGCAAGTTAGGGTTTATTTGGCGTGTGAAGAAGAGAGATGCAAATTTAATCCAACTGATGTAGATTGATTTCAAGGGGGAGATGAGAAGAAATGGTGAAGAATTTAGGTTACAAAGAGAAGAGAAGCGGCGGTGAATCAAATTGAATGAGATGCAGATTTAGATTTAGGGTATTAGAACATTTAAATAGTCGGGTCATAATACGGATCCCGCCTCTACCCATATAAGGAAAAAATAGACCCGAATTTTTGGAGCCAAAATCAATTTCAAGAAGCCCTATGGTGATGCCACCTCATTTCCCAAGCCCTCATAACATGACACATAAGCCCTTATTTATCATGTTTATATATATATATATAGATTTTGAATTGTATATTGTTTGATGAACTAAATTTTGATAATTACTCTACTAATATAATAATTACGAAAATGTCATCGCTTTTTTTTTTTACTTTTCCACGCCATTTGTACGATAACTTTATTTGTACGGGATCTTTACTCTTAAATTATATATGGTTTTCGTATAGAATTTTTTGGGTATATACGTTTTCGACCCCCCGTCAGAAATCTCAAGCTTCGCCATTGCTCTCCACGCGGCACATCTTTTTTCCCTCATTCACATTCACCACGACACATAGGTAGTGTATGGTATGAAGGAATGAGAGGTGGAAAGGAATGATCCATTCAGATGGAATGAAGAAAATGGTGTTTGGTTGGCCAATGGAATGAAATCGCCTATTACACAAGGCATTCTATTCCTTCAAAATCATTTCATCTACCCCCCATGTTTTTTTTCATTCCATTCTCTCATTCATCCGTCATTAACAACACCACAACCTACTACTGTCGTCGCCACCACCACCCACCTCTGCCAACGTTGACGCCCACCGCCACAGCTGCCTCCCAATTTCGCCATTGCCACCGCCACTCACCACCCACGATCGCCACTCACTAACGTTTTATTCCTTCATCTTTTCTTCTCTACCAAACAACACAAATTAATGACTTGTTTCATTCCTACATGGTAACCAAACAAGACATGGAATGGTAATGATTCATTCCATTACCCCATCCAATAGGGTCTATTTGGAGTGGGGTAATGGATCATTATCATTCCATATATTGTTTGGTTACCATCTGAGAATAAAATGAATCATTACTTTGTGTTTTGACAGGAAAAGAAGAATGAATAAAATCGATGGTGGTTAACGGTGGTGGAGGTGGCATTGGTGGGTTTGTGATGATGCTTATAAAGGGTGAAAAAGGGAATAAAATGAAAAGAAAAACGGGTGGGTTGGGGGGGGGGTATTGGATGATTTTATAGGAATGGATGCCTTATGTAATGGATGATTCCATTCCATTGACCAATCAAATACTTTTTTTTTCATTTCATTTCCCCTCTTATTTCTACATACCAAATACTACCATCTTTTAATGTGGTGGTGGCGTGGATGAGAGAGAGAGCCTGGGGATGGGAGCTACTTGAGATCATTTGTTAAAAACTTGAATCAGAGTAAGGGGCTGTTTGTTTACATCTTAATGAGGCTCTTAATGGTTCAGACCTTTTACTGGTTCAGCACTTAATGGTTTAGACTGTTTGTTTCACGAGCAGATGTCTAAATGGTTCAGACATTTGTCTCTGAATGGTTAAGCATTATACAAAGTCTGAATGGTTAAGACCTCTAATCTAAATTGGTCAGACATTTACCTCTGAACGGTTAAACATTATACATGCTCTTAATGGTTCAGACATCTTACTGGTTCAGTACTTAATGGTTCAGACCTCTTACTGGTTCAGCACTTAACCATTCAGATGTTGCCAAACAGCCCCTAAGTTTAAATAAGCCCAAGCTCAAGTAAGCTAACGAGCCTAAACAAACCAATTATTTATATACTTGTGTATTTAATGTTTTACATACTAGTAACTATTTTATATAAGATTATGATAAAGTTAACTACATAGTGTAAATTATGTAAGTATATAAATGTGAAAATTATAATATATGTATGTGGTGGCGGGAGTGGTCGGAGGTGGTAGCGGTGGTGGCGGTGGGTGGTGGCGGTTGATAGCGGTGGCGGCGGTGATCGAAGGTGGCAGTCGCAATGGTGGCGACAATGATCGAAGGTGGGTGGTGGCGATGATCGGAGGTGGCAGTGGCGACTGTGGGTTGCGGCGACGGCGGTGGCGGGGACGGAGGTTGGTGGCGGGGACGGAGGTGGGTGGTGGCAGCGGCAGTGGCGGCAGCGGCGGTGGCGGGTGGCGGCGGAGGTGGGTGACAGCGATAGATGACGATGGTGGTGGTGGTGGTGGGTGGTAGCAACGGTAGTGGGTTGTGGTGTTGTTAATGAAGGGTGAAGAAGGAATGGAATGGAAAAAAAAACAGGGGGGACAAATGGAAAGATTTTGAGGGAATAAAATGCATTTTGGAATGGACGATTCCATTCCATCGACCAACCAAACAATCTTTTCTTCATTCCTTCACAATGGTCCATTCCAGTCCACCTCTCATTCCTGCATACCAAACGCTACCTTAGTTCAAGTTAGACCTGCTTAAATTAGTGAGGTTTAAAATTGGGCTTTCACAAGTTGAATGAGTCTAGCTCGAATTTAGACGAACTCAAGTTCAACTTGCATGTTACGTCTATGACAACCTATTAAAAAAAGACTAATATGTTATTTTATTATTAATGATTATTTTTTATAACTAGAATTGATTCCCCACGTTGCGGGGCAGGTTTTTTTTTTTAAATTTGATTTGAGTATACATATATTTTTTTTTTATTTTGCAATTGTCTTTGAAAAGAAAATAATGAGGTATTACATTTCCAACCCTTTAGATACTTTCAAAGTTGTTTGAGAAATTAATTATAGTCGGATCTCATGGTGTGTTAATACGATTGAACCTACATCTTACCGCAATTTTGTATTTATTAATCGTAGTTGGATGTCATGGACTGTTTCAAATCAAGCTTTTCAATTAATTATAGACTTTTAGTAAATATACACACGACACAAATACTAAACTCATATGACTTCATAAAAATTAATTATGTTTATTATTCATTTTAATTATAAAATAAGGATGTTACCTTAAAAATATAATTAATAAAACAAAATATAGAAGTCATGAAAAATATAATAATATTATTTTCGATCTTTCATGTAAAATATGTATTAATTAATGAGATGATATTACAATTAACATGGTTGGATAAGATTATTTTGATGAGTCACCTACATATTAATATAATTTCAATGCAGCTAACAACTTCTTCAATTATATATATAATAATACATGTCCTAAGGGAAATTGTATGTTCATAAAGTGTTACTCTCCTCTATTGAAGAAGTCGAAAGTTTAAGGTAGTGTTTACTATACAGGAATAAGAGGCGTAATGGAATGGAGTGGATCATTTGTAACGCCCGTCTCGTTTTATTAATATTTTAATAATAAGATACACAATTTTTATGCTAAAATGTGACTTTACAAAAACTTGTTATACCAACATTCCCAAATGTTTACAACATTTCAAAAACAATTTTTTTTAGTGTTTACATAATTCACTTATAACAACACAAATCAAGATTTGACGCGGAAGCTTCATTTAACGTGTGTTCGGTTCTTGCTCGCCGCTTGATCTTCATCCGGATTTGGTCCATCTTCACCTACGGTCAAAACCATGTAAATAATTAGTTTTGACACTTTAATAATCGAGTATAAACAAGTTCTGAGCTTAAACGTAACAAAACAAGAAAAATCCACACTGTTGGGCTTAGGTTCCGTTAAACTTAATTGTAGTTTCGTGGCTACAATTGTTTTCTTTCGGATAATTTTTCGATTTTATGACTTCTCACGTCATTTATGCGTCAGTTCTTCTTATGCTTACTGTTATTTGATTTGCATATATTCTTATTTGGTTATGTCCCATTACCGGGCTCATTACTCTTTTGCTTTTAACGTTACCATTATCCCGCTTGCGTTTACTCATGCCGTCCGGCATGATATTACATTCGACCCGTTCAACTTAAAAATAGTTTAACATAATTTATTCAAAATTTCTAATTACATTATCTTGTCGTCTTTTAGTTATGACTCAAAACCCGAGTCTTTTAACCTTCCATCCGAGTTGCCGTTTCTCGGTCTACGCATGTGTTAAATTCTTACCCATCAACTGGGTGTTTTACCGAAGTCGTTATTATTGCAACCCTCCCGGTATGCATTAAGACCTTGCTTCATTTTTATATTCCGACTTTATCCTCGAGTTTGACGTTTTACAACAACGGCCCGTTAAGAGGCATATTTGCATTTTCCGGGTTCGAGTGTAAGTACATTCCCTCCCAATGCATATCCTAATCATTTTACATGTTTGCATTCTCCGGGTTCGAGTGTAAGTACACCCCCTCCCAGTGCATATCTTAATCGTTTTACATGTTGCATTCTCTGGGTTCGAGTGTAAGTACACCCCCTCCCAGTGCATATCTTAATCGTTTTACATGTTTGCATTCTCTGGGTTCGAGTGTAAGTACACCCCTCCCAATGCATATCTTAATCGTTTTACATGTTTACATTCTCTGGGTTCGAGTGTAAGTACACCCCCTCCCAGTGCATATCTTAATCGTTTTACATGTTTCTTTGTCCCTTCCCTCGGGCTCATTATCCTAATATAATACGCTTCCGTCACTCGGCTGTGCGTTTACATTATTATCAAATATTTTGCTTATCTGATTCATTTGGGTACTTTTAATTTGTCCCGCTCACCTCGTCCTTACTACATTGGCTGTAAGCATGTCTATAATAAAAAGTTCATGGTACCACGTGTTCACCACTTACTTGGCCAGAGTAAGCGATCAACACCTGGTATACATGACCTTTTTTTAATTTTCACATTACACCCCATGTAAGTAATGCCTCTATTTGTTTCTCTTGGAAACAATATCCCGGATAGGTTTTCTATTCGGGTTTTTCCAAGTTTTCAATCTACATATGCAACTTTCAATCTCTACGTATTTGTTGCATATTACTATTTGTGCAATTAATTTAAAATGTGCACCTGGTAATGCTTGCCCTGACAGGCTTTTCTTGCCATTAGCCTTGTTCGCGATCGCTACGCGATTTAGGTCCTTGGTGAGCATGTTCTACTTGTCGTACTTTGGACCGTTCCTCCGTCAAGTCCGTAATTTGTTAGACTCCCGCTATCTTTAGATGCGAGTGTCCTTCAACTAAAACATTTACAAGAGTTAATAATATCAACTTCAATAATCGCCCGTATTATAATACAAGACTTTTTTCTACTATACGCGTCAACGCGCGTATTTTCGTCAACTATATCAATCATTTTAATTAGGGTAACGTGTATTACACGATAACCCTATGTGTTGTTTACAACACTTTAACACGCTAAACCATTAACATACATGTACTTACCGGATTTGCGATCAAGCCTCGAACCGAACACGCTTTACTCTTTTAACCCTGAGCTCTGATTACCAACTTGTAACGCCCGTCTCGTTTTATTAATATTTTAATAATAAGATACACAATTTTTATGCTAAAATATGACTTTACAAAAACTTGTTATACCAACATTCCCAAATGTTTACAACATTTCAAAAACAATTTTTTTAGTGTTTACATAATTCACTTATAACAACACAAATCAAGATTTGACGCGGAAGCTTCATTTAACGTGTGTTCGGTTCTTGCTCGCCGCTTGATCTTCATCCGGATTTGGTCCATCTTCACCTACAGTCAAAACCATGTAAATAGTTAGTTTTGACACTTTAATAATCGAGTATAAACAAGTTCCGAGCTTAAACGTAACAAAACAAGAAAAATCCACACTGTTGGGCAGTGGCGCTACGCCACGGGGGTGCTCGCGTGACGCCACCACCCGTCGCGTCGCGCGACAGGTTTCATGCCTGGCCGTGGCGCTACGCCACGGTCTTGTTTCGACAGACTGTTGATTGTTGGTGCTGCATATTCCCAGCATAACCCGATTTCACGGAAACGAGCATAACTCTCTCATTTTTAATCCGTTTTACCCGATTCTTTTTCCTACGCGTCCGTAATTTAATTTTCCATCTTATGGAGTTAAAATCCAACATCCGGCATAACAAAATTTCAGACCTTTAAGTCTTCGACTTAATACCTTTTTACAAAGTTTTGACCCGTTCATGCGTTTATCAAAGAAACATGTTTGTTTGATCCCAAATTCACATGAATCTTATAATTTCATTGTTGTCTATCATATTAGGTTCAATTCACGAGTTTATGTATATTCTTAAACCCGTTTGTACTGAAATGCTTATTTTGACCCTTTAAGGGTATTTTAGCACTTTTCCGCATAATTCATACTCGTTTATTTCTAGCATCTTATTTTCGCAATATTTATCAAATGATCTTCCACCACAACTATATGTGTGGAGGATTTAATGTGGAGATATATTTATTCCGAGTCTTACTCCTCGGATTATCATTTTACGGCAAAGACTCATATAGGGTCATTTGACCAAAGAATTACCTCTTTCGCTTTTTGTACTTATTCTAAGTATCTATTTGCTTGTAACACTCATTTCCAAACAACCTTTAAGGGTAGTTAGCTCGATTTAGCTTACAAGGGCGTTTCTGGTCAATTTTAGTCTTTCTTTTACAACGAGGGACTTGTAAATACTTATTTGACTTAAAATCCGACCTTTTAACTATGATTTTGTTTAGAAACCATTATGTTTCTAAAACATCATGTTTATGACTCAAATTATTCGGTTTACCTAAAAGATAACCGAATATTCATTTTGACCTTGTCTAACACTTATAGAATCTCGAGTTCTAAACAATGAGCTGAATCATTGTACATACCTGACTCGAATCATTATATTGACCAGTTTTAATACCTTGCTTTAATACTCGCTACTTAATAGCGATACAAGTTATCCTTCCGTATTTACTTCTGTGAACACACAACTCGACAATATTCATTAGTCGATATTTTCAAATGGTGATATTTTCACCATTCGACCGTTTGGTCTAGGTGACCGTTTATCTTTGCGAGATGTTATTTAGTACCATCTCGTCTACAAGACTCGCTTCGGTTTATACCGTATAGTCTTTTTTACTTATAAATCATTTATTGATTCTTTAGACCCATTATAACTTACGCTATAAAGTGTCTTTCATGAGTAACGGTTATTATCAACAACTGACCAAAATATAATTTTACCCTTATTATTTGCAATGGTTTACCTTATAAGGTAACCATTTAAAACTCATTACCATTTAGTCATTGCATGACCAATTAATCGTTTTAGCTCTTTTTAACCATTATACATGGTTTATTACCCTTGTCTTTTGTTCCGAACCGCACATGTCGTGTCGGAACATCATAATTCAAACATGAATTTCTATGATTCATAACCTATAAAACAAATAGGTATTAAATAAAAGGTGTAAGTTTTGACTTACCTCGCATCCTAAATGCGCTTTCCTTCATACTTGACTTGTTTGACCCGCTTCCTTCCCAAGCTTCCATCTAGCTTGTCAAGCGTCAAATTTTTATCATAATCCGTAAGACGATTAGATTAGTCATCATTACTTATGACTATTTCATTTTACGGATTTCATGCCGAAACTACTATTCGACTTCATCATTGGTTAGTTTGACTTTTAGAAGTCAACTACCTTTAATCATACCGTAGGCATAATTAAGTTAAATCATCGTTATGATTAGAATCCGTTTTAACCTATATTTCACGTAATTAGTCAAACTAGCCAATTACGCATGTCTCTCATAAAATCTTCTTTTCAATATATCGATTCGGGCATTTAAACAAACATCTTGTAGGCGCGATTTTGTACACATATTTTATCTAATTATGGTCATCATTTTAACCAAGTTTTAGTATCAAAATCATGCCTCTATGTCTAGTGTACATGAACTACACCTAGAACTAGCATCACTACTTCAATGTTCATCCATTTAACACCTTAATTCAAGTGTTCATCATATTTCTACAAAAACCCATTTAACACATAAATGGATGGTTATGAACTTCATATCTATGAACACTAATTCAACAAATTATTGACTAGGGTTTGCTCCTAGACATGATTTCATCCAAACTTCAATCATGCAAGCCAAATTTTCGATTTCATATGCTCACCAAGAATTCAATATGGAACTAAATAATGAAATTTGGCATACCTTATGATCCCTTCATCGAGGTGATCACGAATTCGTGCTTGGATTTCGATTTAGGTTGGATTTACCCCTTCAATTTGTTGATTTTATGCTTGTTAGGGTTTGAGCTTGAGAGCCCTTCTTGGCTCCTGTGTTTTGTGCGACCAGAACACACACAAAGGTGTGTGTTTTGGTGTTTTTAGTTTTAATTAAGAAAAACCCATTTTCTCATTTTAACCATTTTAGTCCCTCAACTTTACCCAGGTTTATAAAGGTTACTACATCAAGTTCCCTCATTATTTTAAAACACTAGACTAACTAGGTTGATATTCCTAGTTATTTAGTGGGTTCCGGGAGTTATAACCTGTTTTATTTTAAGTCCCGTTAACTCGGACTTCTTATAAACTTACTCCCTTAAAAGCTTTTATTCACGTTGTATTTAATATTAGGATTATTCGTTTAAATCCTAATATTTTCAGGTTAATCTTTACCGCTAATGGTATTTTACCCGTCTTTTAGTATTAACGGGGTTTGATTACCAAACCCGTTTTCGGGGTGTTACAAGTCTACCCCCCTTAAGGAGGTTTCGTCCTCGAAACCTTTTCTTACATAATTTATCGAGTTTAACTCCATGCATTTGCTCTCGATAATCAATTGAGCATTGCTCATATTTTAACCAATTGTTAGTATTACCCGAAAAGTATGGTAATATCTTTTTGGTTATTAATCATCTACGTATTTCATACGACATAGTGCAACTTGAAATAACGTAATCTCGTTATTTCCACTAGTTTGGTTAACTTAGCGATATTCATCACTTTCATATACTATCGAATTCTTTATGAATCCATTACTTTGACCCGTTTAAAGGTCTTTAGTGAAATCTTTCACTTTTAGCAACAAATTCTTTTGTTTTCAAATTTATTTATTCGGTTCGGTTATACCGAATCCACCGCTTTCAAGCAAACCAAATTTCTTGATTTGAATTGCTGACCTTAACCGGTCTCATTAACTAGACTTATTAGTCCAGTTACTTTTTACCGCTCGCTTGGTTATAATGTGATTCTACTTCACATTGCATTTCTTGACCGTGATCGTGTTACATCATATTTAATTTATATCAACCTTTCATTTTCGAAAATATCACTTTTCGAATATATCGTCTTGCGCCTATCAGTGTCAAGACTTGTATCTTTCATGCCTACTATTTAAATTCCTATCAGAATTTATGTTTGTAAAAACGTTATTTCTTACTAAAACCGAAGTTTTAGTTTTAGGATCTTCTCTTTAACTTTTGTCAATTATCCATACCAGGATATTGACAGTCCATAATTTATTCTTTTACAGTCTTAGTTTTATGCGGGGATTCTCAACCGATTCCCTCGCTTTATCTAATTAACCCGTAGGTTTTTATCACTTAGCCTTATGGGCTATTTTGATTAGACTTTCACCTCTTTAGGGCGAAGTCCTTATAACTTCTTTCTAATCATGACCCGTGGGTCGTTTTAGTCTCGTAGACCTTTCATTTGTTTATAACCCTAAAGGTTATGTTGATCCCGTAGATCACTCCTTACTCATGTCATTCTTAAAATACATGTTTGGTGTCAAGGCACCCTGTTTTTGTTCGAAGAATCATTTGGTTTCAAGCTTAGGTTTCGTTAACCTTAATTGTAGTTTCGTGGCTACAATTGTTTTCTTTCGGACAATTTTCCGATTTTATGACTTCTCACGTCATTTATGCGTCAGTTCTTCTTATGCTTACTGTTATTTGATTTGCATATATTCTTATTTGGTTATGTCCCATTACCGGGCTCATTACTCTTTTGCTTTTAACGTTACCATTATCCCGCTTGCGTTTACTCATGCCGTCCGACATGATATTATATTCGACCCGTTCAACTTAAAAATAGTTGAATATAATTTATTCAAAATTTCTAATTACATTATCTTGTCGTCTTTTAGTTATGACTCAAAACCCGAGTCTTTTAACCTTCCATCCGAGTTCCCGTTTCTCGGTCTACGCATGTGTTAAATTCTTACCCATCAACCGGGTGTTTTACCGAAGTCGTTAATATTGCAACCCTCCCGGTATGCATTAAGACCTTGCTTCATTTTTTTATTCCGACTTTATCCTCGAGTTTGACGTTTTACAACAACGGCCCGTTAAGAGGCATATTTGCATTTTCCGGGTTCGAGTGTAAGTACACTCCCTCCCAATGCATATCCTAATCATTTTACATGTTTGCATTCTCCGGGTTCGAGTGTAAGTACACCCCCTCCCAGTGCATATCTTAATCGTTTTACATGTTTGCATTCTCTGGGTTCGAGTGTAAGTACACCCCCTCCCAGTGCATATCTTAATCGTTTTACATGTTTGCATTCTCTGGGTTCAAGTGTAAGTACACCCCCTCCCAGTGCATATCTTAATCGTTTTACATGTTTACATTCTCTGGGTTCGAGTGTAAGTACACCCCATCCCAGTGCATATCTTAATCGTTTTACATGTTTCTTTGTCCCTTCCCTCGGGCTCATTATACTAATATAATACGCTTCCGTCACTCGGCTGTGCGTTTACATTATTATCAAATATTTTGCTTATCTGATTCATTTGGGTACTTTTAATTTATCCCGCTCACCTCGTCCTTACTACATTGGCCGTCAGCATGTCTATCATAAAAAAATCATGGTACCACGTGCTCACCACTTACTTGGCCAGAGTAAGCGATCAACACCTGGTATACATGACCTTTTTATAATTTTCACATTACACCCCATGTAAGTAATGCCTCTATTTGTTTCTCTTGGAAACAATATCCCGGATAGGTTTTCTATTCGGGTTTTTCCAAGTTTTCAATCTACAAATGCAACTTTCAATCTCTACGTATTTGTTGCATATTACTATTTGTGCAATTAATTTAAAATGTGCACCTGGTAATGCTTGCCCTGACAGGCTTGCTCCTAGACATAAATGGATGGTTATGAACTTCATATCTATGAACACTAATTCAACAAATTATTGACTAGGGTTTGCTCCTAGACATGATTTCATCCTAATTTCATCCAAACTTCAATCATGCAAGCCAAATTTTCGATTTCATATGTTCACCAAGAATTCAAGATGGAACTAAATAATGAAATTTGGCATACCTTATGATCCCTTCATCGAGGTGATCACGAATTCGTGCTTGGATTTCGATTTGGGTTGGATTTACCCCTTCAATTTGTTGATTTTATGCTTGTTAGGGTTTGAGCTTGAGAGCCCTTCTTGGCTCCTGTGTTTTGTGCGACCAGAACACACACACAGGTGTGTGTTTTGGTGTTTTTAGTTTTAATTAATAAAAACCCATGTTAACCATTTTAGTCCCTCAACTTTACCCAGGTTTATAAAGGTTACTACGTTAAGTTCCCTCATTATTTTAAAACACTAGACTAACTAGGTTGATATTCCTAGTTATTTAGTGGGTTCCGGGAGTTATAACCTGTTTTATTTTAAGTCCCGTTAACTCGGACTTCTTATAAACTTACTCCCTTAAAAGCTTTTATTCACGTTGTATTTAATATTTGGATTATTCGTTTAAATCCTAATATTTTCGGGTTAATCTTTACCGCTAACGGTATTTTACCCGTCTTTTAGTATTAACGAGGTTTGATTACCAAACCCGTTTTCGGGGTGTTACATCATTACGAGGGAACGAAGAAAGAGTGTTTGGTGGGTCAATAGAAAGAGTGTCCGACCAGGGGAACCAAGTAAGGACGAGGGATCTATGGTTCGACTCGTTGTCAAAATACCTCAATAAAACGACAAACAATCAGAACAACCAAGTGTTAGACGAATAGGCTGATCAGGTCAGGATGCTGACCGATCGGACTGCTGTCCGAACGGACAGCCAGCTAATCGGACAGTCAGCCGATCGACTGGCCAGCCGATCGGTTAACACATGGTCCCACACTTAATCAATTTATTTTGAAGACTAGTATTGAACGAACTGATGTTCGATCGGACTACTGTCTGATCGGATTACTATTCAGATCATGAGATACTATACTTCAACACTTAATCGATTTTTCAACATGTTCGATGCACTAGGAGTGCCACCCGATCGAACAGCCGTCCGATCAGGTGACACCCTGCTGAGAACTTGTCTTGCTAAAAGTACCTAACCGATCGGGTTGCCGACCGATTGAACAGCCGCCCGATCGACCGACCCGAAGGGTAAGGATACTTCAATGTTTTCAAAATACTACAACGAAAACTTCAAAAGACAAGCCATCATACACAAACACATCCTTCTCAAAGGAAGAAACAATCCACTCGAACATCCATCCGATCGGCCTACCGACCAACCGGACAGCGGTCCGAACGGACTGTCAACCGAACGGTCAGCCGTCCGATCGAACTACCGTCCGATCGACCAGCTGTCCGACTCTCCAACACTTGTTTTCCGTTTTACGCGTTGCTTATTACTATGCTATCAAACTATTCAGGCTAACTTTACTCGCCAAGCGCTCCCTTCAATCCATCAACCGCTGTGAGTATACTCGATCCCTTTTTGCTTTATGCACTTTTGGGTGTTACATACGTTACAACTATTCAAATCACATCAAACACACTACTCAATACTATTTGAACGCTAACCGTTAATGCATGTTATACGTGGCTTATGAATGCTTGTTTGTTATGTTTACACATGGAATGCTGTCTACCTGCCTTAGCAACAATTGTACTATAGTTTGGACTCAGCACCCGTTCGCGGGGGTTGTTAAGGACAATTACTTGCATGGTTACGGTGGTAATCATGTATTGCGAACTGCATTTGGCAGTCAACCCGCAGTCATTGGTATCGATGGATCTATGTCGATAACTAACGTGCTTCATTTCACTATGTGTACGTGCTGGTTATGCGTAAACGAATTCGAACTTTATATGCTATTATCAAACTTGTATGCTCACCTTTACATTATATGTATTGACTTTATTTTAACGTATGTGACAGGTGCTTAGGATGCACATTTGGTAGGAAAGTGAAGCTAGAATAAAGCTTTAGAGCCCAACAAATAGTTGTCTGTAGTAATTGAACCAAGGGTCTCTAGAAGCGGATAAACAATTGCTCTATTTTGAATCTGAGTTGTCGGAACAGAATGATTTGCCTAGACTTTATCTGTAATAATTTGTTTACTGCTTGAGACATGGTATGGGACATGTTATTTTAAATTAAATAGTAATGATAATTATTATGGAAACTTCTGGACAATCTGTTTCGCTCAGTGCCATGCCCCGATGATTCCGCCATCGGTTGGGGTGTGACAACCACCCACCACCATCACACTCATCGCCGTTTTTATTCCTTTTTCTTTTCTTGCCTACCAAACAATACACAGTAATAATTAATTTTATTCCTAGAGGGAAACCAAACAAAACATGGAATGGTAATGATTCATTATATTCACTCGTCCATTCCATTACCTCGTCCATTCAATTTATTGTCCATTTCATTACCTCATACCAAACACACCTTTGTATTATGTAGATCCTTAATATGGAGTATATAAGGATTATGAACTCTAATACACACACACACACACACGATTCGGTTCAATTAAGAATACCACGCGTTTTGAGAACAATGAGAACTTCTACTTTACGCGCGAGTTGGGCCACAATTTTGTGCACAAACGTAGACGAAAATGTTATAACCACATCTGTAAAAAAAAAAAAGATGTTGAGTCGGTAGTTACGCCTGATGTAAAATTTGTTTACGGCAGTGTAAATTTTTTTACATCACTAATAAATTTTTTTTTGCACCTAATGTAAGTTTTTGCATGCAACATTTTTTTTCGCCGGAACAAGTGATTTTTTAAAAGATTTTTGAGATTTTTTTTGAAAAAGTCTTTTGAAAGACTTAGTTCTCATGGTTCTCACAACTCAAGTTGGTTCTCATTTTTTTGAGAACGTTAAATATTGCGAGAATCATGAGAACAAATGAACAAACCAATCAAAACCATTTTTTTTAATACAACCCTCATTGTAATTAATATACAACATCCAAAAAAATGTTACAAAATCAAATAATTCATTTCTGCTCTCAAAGTCACGCTTATTAGATTTTTACACATGTGTAGATAATATATATACATGTGTAATGGCAGACTTACACATGTGCAAATTTTCTTTATTTACGAATTGAAGAAAAATTTAAACGTGTAAATTAAATTTCCAACATTATAATGATAAGTGTAAAAAATTTTGAATTTGAATTGTTTTTTACCAAGTTCTCGCGGTTTTTTATTCGTTTTCATGGTTCTCACAATATTTAGCGTTCTCATTTAAAGTGTCCCCTATATATAGGGGAGAGTTTAAATGAGAACGCTAAATATCGAAAGAACCGTGAGAACGAATGAAAAAATCACGAGAACTTGGTAAAAAACAAATCAAATTCAAAATTTCTTTTTACACTTATCATTATTATTCGAATACATTATTAGAAATTAAATTTACATGTTTAAATTTACATGTATTCGTAAATTAAGAAGATTTACACATGTGTAAGTTTGCTATTTACACATGTGTAATAAAATATTATTAAAAGTGATTTTGAAATAAGAGATGAATTATTTAAAAAGTAATTCTATTTTCAATGTTGTATTTTAGTTACAATGAGGTTTGTATTAAAAAAAATTGGTTTTGATTGGTTTTTTCATTTGTTCTTATGGTTCTCGCAATATCTGACGTTCTCAAGATACAACATCAATTTTTTTAAATACAAACCTCGTTGTAATTAAAATACAATATCAAAAAAAGAATTTACAAACATCAAATAGTTCACATCTTCTATCAGAATCACTATAATTAGTTTTTTTACACATGTGTAAATATAACAAACTTACACATATATAAATTTTCTTTATTTACAAATTCACGTAAATTTAAATATGTAAATTTAATTTCTAACATTGTATTCGTGTAATAATAATAATAATAATAATAAGTGTAAAAAAATTTAATTTTCTTTGTTTTTGACCAAGTTCTTATGGTTTTTTCATTCGTTCTCACGATTCTCGCAATATTTAGCGTTCTCATTTAAAATCCTGTATATAATATGTTTGGTTATTTTTAACTCTTAAAATACATTTTCCTAAAAACATAATCTTCAATGAGCTTTTTATCTAAAATAACAAAATAGAACACATTTTAGCTCTAAACGTCGTCCTTAGAAAACTCTGCCACAAAACGGTGTTAAACCCATTTGCCTGGCCTGGCGCGGCCTTAGCCCAGTTAACATGGATATCCAATTTCACGTCACTCGGTCCAGTTTCATTTCACGAATGCTTATTGAAACTTGAAAGCTATATTTTCATATATGACGAAAACGCTATATTTTCATATGTGACGAAAATATTAACCATATAACTTGCACACATTTAATATCGTATAACTCGAACACGGATCGTTTAACTCATTTATCTAAAAATGTTAAACGGGTTGGTGTGTTGTAATAAATAGATTAAATGGGTCACAAAAATGATAGCGGGTTGATATGTTTAATTTAACGGACCGACCTGTTTAATTAAACGGGTTAAACATGTCAACCCGGACCCAAGCATGACCCCTTTAATTAACATGTCAACTTAACATGGCTCATTTATTAAACGTGGCATATACGACAACCCAAACACCTACTTATTTCCGTATTATGTTTCGGCTCGTGTCAGAAATTACCACCGTGTTGTGAGAAGGGATGGATCCAATGAGGAAAAATACAAAATGAGTATCAAAGCTCCTAACCTCTACGTTCACAACCATCACAAGCCTAAAACAGTATCATTACAACAAAAGTAGTCGCTCATTTATTAGTCTTTCAGCTGAGGTATATGTATTGCTTAAGCAACGGGATATTATACAAGAAGAAGAATGACGTTGCGATGAAGTTTGAACACTAATTTACGATATGACAAAGATCAAAGAACAAAGGGACAGAATGAATAAGTAAAGGAACATAATTTTTTTCGTGTGTTCATTCGATAAAATGTATGCTTATTCGTATTATTTTTATTTCATTTAATAGACATAATATTCATCTTCTTAATTCTTATATGTTTGTCTTAGCATATAAACAAACATTAATGAATGAATTGTAAATCAAACGCTCACGAAGCTAAACAAAGAAATCACAAAGTTTGTTCGTGTTTGTTTATTTATCCAAACTAATATAAAATCTGGTTAATATTCATTTGTTTGATAACTAAACGAATTTTCCAATGAATATTAGATTCCTTTGTACCGTATGCAATTAGTTTTTACGAGCATTTTATTAACAAACAAAGGTCTTTGTCACTTTTTAAAATATTGTTGGGCAACTTTATGCATATTCTTCCAACCTACTTACAAACATGTTCAAGATATCCCATTAGGGTGAGCACAAAAATCATATAATCAAATGATTACTGAATTTAAATAACCAAACTATACAGAATCTTTATATTTTTTTGTAAAACATATTCTATATTGGAAAAGTTTTCTTATCATTTTATTTATTTAATATATTACTTGCCAGTCGACCCCTTCCTTTTTTTATAAACTTTAGACTTTTCTTTTATATGGCATAAACCTAATGAGATTTATTAAATGATTTTTTTTTTTTTTGAAAAGAGAACTTCATTAAATGAAATGATCTTTAATTCATAGTTACATAGGGCTTGCAGGATCTTTAGAAACAATTCTTGGATTCGGATTGATCAAGGGAAGAAATTCTTAATCAGATACTAATGATTACAATTAAAAATTATTAACAATTACTATTAGGTGATCAAGGATTATAACTAAATAACTTTCCCAATTGATATAAGTTAATTCTTAGTAGGTGTTTTGGTCAAAAATCAAGCAATGATAATGCAACCAAACTTTCTGTTGTGAGGTGTGATGCTTGAATCAATGAACAATACTAAGGATCACTCGGAAATGAAATGAACAAGTGACACAAAGATTTACACGAGGAAAAAGCCCTTGATCAATGAATGATCTCCGGCATAAAAAACCTCGGGTGATGGAAACTACCGATCACCAACTCAGATTAAACAAGAAATGTATTACAACTTCGGATGATAGCGAGCTAATTATAAGGATCACTATAGTGTAATGTGCCAAAAAGTATGTAATCGCCAAGTGAATTGTCAAGAGCTGGTGAGAGCAGTTGCGAGTGTGTGTGTTAAGCTAAAAATAGCCAAGTGTTTCTATTTAGCTCGCTATCCCCTTTAAAAATGGAAAATATCTAAGCTAACAAACTTTCCGCATTTTGTGCAAGTCCTCCACGAACTCCATAACGTCCACTTTAGTTAAGCACGTGCAGAATAAGTATGGAATATGCTCCAGGAATATCGCCAAGACCAAGTCCAAGCTCGTACTCCTGCAAAACAACTTCATATTCAAAGTAGACAATCGTTAGTATAAGTATCCTTATGATGATCCATGATCCTGATCCTGCAATACTTTCTGAGGATCACTAATTCAACAGAATTGAGGATCACTAAACCCAACAGTAAATGAGGATCACTGATCATTGGAAAATCCTCCCCTAACAATTGCCCCCAAAATATAAGGAGTAATTTGTAAATGAATGAGTTATATTTTCTTGTTCTTATCCGTAACCAACTAACGGATATATAGCCGTTGTAATCGAACTATCCGTTGCCATCCTGACGTCTCTGAAGTGACTACCCTGCAAGATCATCATTATAAATTGAAGTTAGAGATAAGGGTTAGAGAGCATTTAAATTCGTGCGTTTCCTCTTTAAATCCTCATTCGAAGACTTGATCAGGTATTTCTCTTTCCTTTCTCTCTTCATCTTCTCAATTCTGTTTCTCGTTTTTCACCATCTTCATGACCAAGATGTTGCTGAGGTCTTCACCGGTTAAGGATCACAAGAAGGACAGTCCCTTGAAGTCCCAAGGGATCATCAAAGATTCGGCGAAAGAAAGATGCTGCTTCACTGATCCACAGATAGACAGAATCCGACATTGCTTTCCGGCAAACACCGATTTCAAACCATTTGATCCCACCGTTCTAAGTGACTACGTTTCTGAAACCTGGGTAGCTTTTCCGGTTACTCCATTCACAATAGGATACTCATATCCTTTTCCAGACTTCACCCAATCCTTCTTCTCTCTCACCGGCATCTCCTACATTCAAGCGAAGCCAATGATCTGGAGGGTCTTATATACCCTTGAAAGGATCATTGAACATGAAGGAATTGATCTGGGAATGTCGGAGTTTGCAGAGATGTATGACCTCGTAAGCCATGGATCTCACCGATATCTACTCAAACATAAACCTGGTGAAGAACACCCCATCTTCAAAGCCACTAAGAATGACACCAACTGGAAACGGCGATTCTTTTTTGTCAGAAGGGATTCTATCCCTGATGGAAAGGATCTGCCTAGAAAATGGACAACTCATGGTAGGATAGAGGATCCTGAGAAGGATCACAGGATAACCTTGTCTTTGCTGAGGATCACTAACATCCTTCTGTTTCTATTTTGCAGCTATTACTGTCGCACACCTCATCACAACACCTGCAACAAAGGAAGGGCTTGCTGCTTTCCGGAGACTTGATCCTGCAATAAGATCATTTAAAGCAAACACCCAGGATTCTCAAGAAGTATCCTCAGGTTCTGTCACTATGTCGAGTAAGTATCCATGTTTATATGTAATTAAATGCTTAAATTAAAATGAAATAAGGATACTTATCTGTTTTGGATGTGTAGGTGCTGGAAAATCTTCAAGATCTGCCTCCAAATTCAGTATCACTGACCTTGACACTGTCCGATCCTCAAAGAAGAAGCTTGCTGCCAGTCCAGCTGTCACGATCCCCAAGGCAACCACTTCTAAGGGCAAGGGTGGCAAGAAAAGAAAGACCTCTAAGGCTGACAATCTAGAAGGCTTGCCTCCGATCCGCCATCAGTTCCTAGAGTACTTTGCTGAGGTAAGGATCACTGACTTAGCTTAATTATCCTGCCCACTTGAGGATCACATGATCCTGAGCTATACATTGTCTTCTTTGCAGAAATTTGCTGAAATTGAGGACTACGTAGGCAATGTTGAAGAAGTTGAGCAAAAGTATGTGGACCTCCAAAAGATCATGCTAGCCAAGGATAAGACGATTGCGACCCTTGAAAATGATGTTAATCTAGTGAAGAGGGAACTTGTCCTGGCTCATATCACTGCTGACCAAGAGAAGGCTGAGATCACCAATGATGCCAAAGTCTCCGCTGCCATTGCTATGTAAAGAACCAAGCTGCAGATGGCCCAAGAAGCTCAGGATCCTGACTTTGACAAGAGCAGCTGGGATGTAGAGGGCTGGAAGGCAAGGTTAGCTGAGCTGGACGACGAAGAAGAAGCTGATGAGGTCCTAGCAATCGAGGCTGGTGGCAGTGGCAAGGATCAGGCAGGTGATACTGGAGCTGGAGGTGATGGTGAAGGTGATGCAGCGAAGGTGTAAGCTGCAGGAATGGGCGATGAAGGACATTTCTAGACGTAGCCGGAGCCCATTTTTTAGAATTTGGTAGTTTTATTTTGGTCATGGTGTTTTGAAACAATCTTGGGTTGTAATAACTTTAGACAATAGTTTCTAGGCTGAAGGATCACGGATCCTTGAACAATAGGCAGGATAATGGGTGGTGGATGGATCCTCTGTTTGGGGGATGAAGCCACTCGTTATCCTTCCGTCTTTTATTTCCTGCACTACAAAGACCCGTAAACAATGGACACCCTTTGCCAACCCATGTGGACGGGCCACGTTTTGCTGGTAGAAACGTGGGTTGACAATTTTGACAACCTTAAAGGGTTCAACGTTTTGTGAATAAAATAACTTTAACTTTTTGGTTATCTTCCGTGTTGCTATCCTTGTTAGTGCTTTACTTTTCAATTGTTGTGATATTCATTTTGTCTAAACTTATCAAGTAAAGAAAAAATTTAATAAATATCCCCAAAAAGTTTAGGATATGATCAAGGATTACATATCCTATAGTCGACAAGTTCTGAAAAGTAGTGTAGTTTAAGGATCACAAGTTCAGTTGTCAAAGGATAAGGGTAACTCAGATGAATAATGAATAAAATCAAAATAGTTAAGGATCATACCTGAGAATCCAAGTTAGGATCCTAACCTTTAACACTTATAATCTGGATAACCAAAAGACAAACCTTAGTAGAAGGTAAGGATCAAGGATCCTTAGTCGTTTATCTCCAAAAACCTGAAATAGGATACAACTTGGGACTAAACCAATATAAGATAAGAGTTAGTAACTGGGGACAAGCCCAACAATTCTGGGGACAAGCCCAATATACTGGGGACAAGCCCAAAGGATAACTGGGGACAAGCCCAAAGGATAACTGGGGACAAGCCCAAAGGATAACTAGGGACAAGCCCAAAGGATCGTGTGTAAACTGAAGTATGGCCCTCACTGGCGACTATCCAAACTTAGTGACATGAAAATGCCAAAACCTTAGCTAACGTGAAAACGTTAGAAACCTGGGGAACAGATGTATGGTACGTCTACCATTATACGTAGGATCCTGAATATAGCCAGTACAATGAAATTGTCAGCCCCTAAAGCGAGTACTGGTCCCATTGCCATGAACTATACCAGGATCATCGTGCGCTACTGGCGAAACTGGGGACAGGCCCAAACTGGGGACTAGCCAAAATAACTGGGGTCAAGCCCAAATAACTGGGGTCAAGCCCAAATAACTGGATACTTCTGTGGATACTCAATCCTTAGTTAAGGATACCTGAACCTTCAAAACTCAGAATCAAGTGAAAGGAGGATAAAGGTTACAGGATCCTTATTCTTATATAGGATAATTAAAAAAATGAAATAGTTCGAGATTAGATCATTACCAAAATGAGGATCCTCTGCCCTGTAAGGATCCTTCAAGGATACTTGTCAGGTAAGGATCATGGATCCTGATCACATGAAATATTTCTTCAAATGGACAGCATTCCAAGCTCTTGGTAGCAAATCACCTTCCATTGTTAGCAATCGATATGCCCCCTTTCCTGCTTCAGCTTCAATCAAATAGGGGCCTTCCCACTTTGGTGCTAGCTTTCCATCAGCAGGATTGGTGGTATTTTGAAATGCTTTCCTTAATACTATATCACCAACTTGGAATTTCCTGATCCTTACATTTTTGTTGTAAGCTCCAGCCATCCTTTGTTGATAACTGGCCATCCTTATCCTTGCCAAATCCCTGATTTCTTCTATAGTATCCAAGTCTTGAACCAAGTTTTCAGCATTTTCTTCAGGATCACGAATGCTTGTTCTTGCAGTTGGAACCACCATCTCTGTAGGGATCACTGATTCTGCTCCAAATACCAAAGAGAATGGAGTTTGGCCAGTAGCATTCTTGGGAGTTGTCCTATCAGCCCAAAGCACATAAGGTAGTTCTTCTGCCCATTTTCCTTTCTTGGATCCAAACTTCTTTTTCAAGTTGTTGATGATGATCTTGTTGGATGATTCTACCTGACCATTAGCTTGTGGGTGGACTGGTGTTGATGTTATCATCTTAATCCCCCAGCTGTCACAAAAGTTAGTAGTTCTATTCCCAAAAATTGGGATCCATTATCACAAAAAATTTCCGAAGGGATACCAAATCTAGTAATAATGTTTCTTTTAATAAAGGATATAACTTCTTTTTCTCTGACTTGAGCAAAGGCTTCAGCCTCTATCCACTTGGAGAAGTAGTCAGTCATAGCAAGCATGAATATTTTTCCACCAGGTGCCTTAGGGAGCTTACCAACTATGTCCATTCCCCATCTCATAAATGGCCAAGAAGAGGATATAGGATGCAAAAGTTCTGCTGGTTGATGAAGGATATTACTGTGTCTCTGACAAGGATCACACTTCTTGGCATATTCCACAGCATCCTTCTTCATAGTAGGCCAATAGTATCCTGTCCTCAGGATCCTTGATAACAATGCTCTGCCCCCAGTGTGGTTTCCACAATCTCCTTCATGGAAATCCTTTAGGACTTCTTGGATTTCAGGATCCTCAATGCATCTTAGATATGGACCTGCAAGAGATCGTTTATACAACAGATTATTCAATATTGTAAATTGAGATACCTTGATTTTGAAAGCCCTAGGGTTTTCTCCTGTAGGAATCTCTCCATGTTGTATGTATCTCATGATTGGGAGGATCCATGATCCTGAATGAGATTGAGTATCATCACTAGGGATGATTGCAGAATCCTCTCCTATCTCTATAGCTACATGATCCTCGATAGCAGGGGTCAGGATATGGATAATAGGGATCTTGATATCCTCCGGGATCTTCAAGGATGATCCTAGATTGGCTAATGCATCAGCCTCTGCATTCTCTTCCCTTGGTACCTGTGTCAAACTAAAGGAAACAAAAGAGAGTGCCAATTCTTTGACTATCTCTAAATATTTGATTAGCTTTTCACCTTTAACAGCATAGGATCCATTAAAGTGATTAGTGATTAATAATGAGTCTACATGTACCTCAAGATACCTGATCCTCATATGCTTAGCAATTTGCAAACCAGCTATCAAGGCTTCATACTCAGCCTCATTGTTGGTAGTTTGAAATTCACAAGCTATGGAGTGGGGTATTATGTCCCCCTGTGGTGATTTTAGTAGTATTCCCAGCCCTGTTCCTTTTACATTAGAGGCTCCATCAGTGAAGAGAATCCAAGGATCCTTAGTTTCTTCAAGCTGTTGGACTTCTAACTCAGCTTTCTTTTGCAAATCACTACTAAAATCTGCCACAAAGTCAGCTAAGGCCTGGGATTTTATGGCAGTCCTTGGTTCATATCTTATATCATATGCACTAAGCTTTACTGCCCACTTAGCCATCCTTCCTGACATTTCAGGTTTCCTGAGAACATTCTTAATTGGAAAATTAGTCTTAACAATAATGGCATGAGTCTAAAAATAATGTCTTAATTTAGTAGATGCCATAATTAATGCAAGGATAAGTTTTTATAAGTGTGAATACCTGGATTCAGCATCAAGTAAACTCTTATTTACATAATAAACAGGATGTTGTGTACCTTGGTAAACAAGGACCGCACTTACTGCTTTCGAGGGTACTGCTAAGTATAAGGATAATATATCCCCTTTTTCTGGTTTCATCAGGGCCGGGGCTGAGGATAGGTAATCCTTAAGAGCTTTGAGGGCACTTTCATGCTTCTCAGTCCATTCAAATTTCTTGTTCTTCCTCAGGATGTCATAGAATTCCTTGCACTTTTCTGAGGATTTGGATATGAACCTGTTCAAGGCTGCGATCCTGCCTGTCAATCTTTGCACATCCTTAGCATTGGCAGGAGATTTGATATTCACAATAGCCTTGATTTGCTCTGGACTTGCTTCAATGCCCCTCTTTGTCACCATGTAGCCTAAAAATTTACCTACCTTAACACCAAAATGACACTTGGAAGGATTTAGTTTCATATTAAATTTATCAAGGATATTGAATGCTTCCTCCAAGTCTTTAAGGTGATCCTCAGCTTTCTTGGACTTAACCACCATGTCATCTATATAGACTTCCATAGTGTGTCCAATTTTTTCCTTGAACATCATATTGACTAGCCTTTGATAAGTAGCACCTGCATTCCTTAGTCCAAACGGCATAGCAATATAACAATATATACCAGTTGGGGTCATAAAGGCTGTATCCTCTTGATCAGATGGTTCCATCTGAATTTGTTGAAATCCAGATGAAGCATCCATAAAAGTCAACAACTCATGACCCGCGGTAGCATCCACCATGGAGTCAATGTGGGGTAATGGGAAAGGATCCTTGGGACATGCCTTGTTTAAATCAGTAAAATCGACACATACCCTCCACTTTCCATTTTTCTTTTGAACAACAACCACATTGGCTAACCATCTTGGATACTTAACCTCTCTAATCATACCTGCCCGAAGTAGTTTATCTACCTCCTCCTGGATAATAGCATTCCTTTCAGGTGCAAACTTCCACCTCTTTTGATGTATAGGCTTGAATGACCTGTCAATGCCAAGCTTATGAGCAATTATATCCTTAGATATACCTATCATATCCTCATGCTTCCAGGCAAAGGTAGTTTTCCTTCTTTTAAGGAAGGATACTAGATCCTGTTCAATGCTGCTAAGGATCCCTGATCCTATGAAGACTATGGATTCAGGATCATGAGGATCCATGAGGATTTCTTTTACATCCTGCTCTCTTGCCTCCAAGACATCTCTTGAAGGATACTTTAATTGCTATTGCTCCCTTGGTTTTGAGGCTGGCTTCATTGATGATGTATAACAATTCTTAGCCTCTTGTTGATCACTCTCAATTTTCACCACTCCCCATGGACTTGGAAGCTTTACACACTGATGATAGGTGGATGGGACTGCCTTTATATCATGTATCCATGGCCTGCCAAGGATAACATTACAACAAGATAAGCAATCTATAACACAAAATTTCTGATAAGAATGGAGTCCTTCAATATAAATAGGGAGTTTGATGTCCCCCAATGTGTTTTTGGTTTCCCCACTGAATCCCACAAGGACTGAGGATCTTGGGACAATATCAGACTCCGGGATATTCATTTTCTTGAGGACATCAAGCTGAATGATGTTCACAGAGCTTCCTCCATCGATTAGGATCCTGCGAACAAAGTGGTTAGAAATAAACAATGTAATTACAAGACCATCATGATGAGGATCTTGAACATCAAGACGATCATCCTTATCAAAAGTTATGATCTTATCCTTGGTGACAGTGGACGTCCGGATGGGTTTGTCTCCATTATCCATCTTGGTTTCCTTGGCATGTCTCTTGGCTGCTGAAAAGGAAGTACCACAAATGTCTGATCCACCGGATAGGAAGTTTATAACTTGTGCGTCTGCTGGAGGAGCAGGAGCCCTTTCCGGGATCCTTTCACGATCCTGGATCTTTGACTTCTTTCGTCCCAGAAGTTCTTTCAAATGCCCCTTGCTTAACAAGTAACCAATTTCCTTTCTTAGTGCAATACATTCTTCAGTGAGATGCCCGAAATCCTCATGATATGCACACCACTTGGACTTATCCTTTGTAGCAGCTGGTTTATCACTTTTTATCGGCCACCTAGCTTTCTCACCTAGATTCTGCATTGCAAGGATTAGTTCATTGTTATCAACAGAAAAACAGTATTCAGAAATAGGAGGATAATCCTCATCATCCTCTTCTTGTTCCACTGCATGCACGTTCTGGTTATCAGATCTGTTGTAGGATTTTGATTTGTTGTTCCTGAAGTAGGATCCTTGCTTCTTCTGTTTTGAGGATCCTGTCAATCTATCCTGGATCCTTTTGTCATCCTCTAGGCGGATGAACCTAAGGGCCCTGGTTCTTACTTCATCAAGATTCCTGCATGGTGTCATAACAAGATCATCATAGAACAATGAATCCCTAAGCAATCCCATTTTGAAGGCTTCTACAGCTGTAGCTATATCTAAGTTAGGAATATCTAAGGATTATTTACTAAACTTAGTGATATAATCTCTAAGTGATTCATTTTGACCTTGTGTTACCCTATATAGATCACTAGTTAATCGTTCAAATTTTCTACTACAAGAGAATTGACTATTAAACAAATTAACCAGATTAGCAAATGAAGTAATAGAGTAAGGGGGAAGACTTAGCAGCCATTTAAGAGCAAATCCTGTAAGTGTGGATCCAAACCCCTTACATAGACATGCTTCTTTTAACCTCTCCGGAATTGGATTGATCTCCATCCTCTCCCTGTATTGAGCTACATGCTCCTCTGGATCCGTTGAACCATCATATAGCTTCATGGATGGTATCTGGAATCTTTTGGGTATCTCAGCATCACATAAGGGTGGTGCAAAGCGAGATATCCTATGGCTACCATCTGCGATCTCAGGAATGGGCTTGACCACTCCTGGAACACTGGATATCATATCCTTAAGCTTCTGTAATTCCCTAGCCATAGCCTGATTGATACCTGTATCCTACATTGAGCCATGGTTAGTGTTACAAGAATTATTGAAAGTGTTACCTCCCAAAGGATTCATGTTCGGAATTCCAGATGTGAATCCATGTTGACGGAATTCTGGTATGATTGAAGGACCAGATGAAGCAATGGTCTGCATTGGTATGAAGTCTCCTTGATGAACATCCGAACTTGGAGGCTGCATACTTCTTAAGGATCCTTGATCCTGAAAGATGTTGGATCCTTGATGCTGGGAGGATCCTTGAACCTGAAAGGATCCTTGAGGCTGAGAGGAGGATCCTTGAACCATGGAGGATCCTTGAACCTGAGAGGAGGATCCTTGAACCATAGAGGATCCTTGGACCTGAGAGGATCCTGGAACCATGGAGGATCCTTGAAGCTGGGAGGATCCTGGAACCATGGAGGATCCTATGACCGAGTGCATTCCCAAATATCCTCCTGAGCTGACGAAGGATCCCTGATGCGGGACAGAGGCTCCGGAAGGTTGAAGGTAAGATCCTAGAGCCTGAGTCATTGTTGTTGTTCCATAACGTCTTCCTGGTAATTCACCCAAGTATTGCACGTCCGGAGCTGCTGAGTGCTGGGAAGTTATGAATGGAGTGTCGAAGTTTAGCGACCTGGGCATCAATGGGGAATGATCCTCCACCAATTTCTTCTGTTTCTTGATATCACCTATTTCCCCGAGGATCATTTCGTTGGTTTTATCCTGCTCTTGCATACGATCCCTCATCTGCAAAATCAAAGTAAAGAGATCACTATTAGTAGGGTTATTGGAAACAGAAGAAGTTGGCGGTTTTGGAAAAATGGGGGTTTGTCTCTTCGCAGCATTATCAGCATTCTTCTGGGATCCAGAAGGTGGTGGAGGTAAAGGAGGAACGCCTTGTGAAGAACTGAATGATGGCATTAAACTTGAAGTGTTCTTCGCTGAGGAAGCCATCTGCTTGGTTGTAACGAACTAAAATGACCACAAAAATATGAATCTTCTTAGGAATGAAGCACCAATTACCCCACGGTGAGCGCCAAACTGTTTTGGTCAAAAATCAAGCAATGATAATGCAACCAAACTTTCTGTTGTGAGGTGTGATGCTTGAATCAATGAACAATACTAAGGATCACTCGGAAATGAAATGAACAAGTGACACAAAGATTTACACGAGGAAAAAGCCCTTGATCAATGAATGATCTCCGGCATAAAAAACCTCGGGTGATGGAAACTACCGATCACCAACTCAGATTAAACAAGAAATGTATTACAACTTCGGATGATAGCGAGCTAATTACAAGGATCACTATAGTGTAATGTGCCAAAAAGTATGTAATCGCCAAGTGAATTGTCAAGAGCTGGTGAGAGCAGTTGCGAGTGTGTGTGTTAAGCTAAAAATAGCCAAGTGTTTCTATTTAGCTCGCTATCCCCTTTAAAAATGGAAAATATCTAAGCTAACAAACTTTCCGCATTTTATGCAAGTCCTCCACGAACTCCATAACGTCCACTTTAGTTAAGCACGTGCGGAATAAGTATGGAATATGCTCCAGGAATATCGCCAAGACCAAGTCCAAGCTCGTACTCCTGCAAAACAACTTCATATTCAAAGTAGACAATCGTTAGTATAAGGATCCTTATGATGATCTATGATCCTGATCCTGCAATACTTTCTGAGGATCACTAATTCAACAGAATTGAGGATCACTAAACCCAACAGTAAATGAGGATCACTGATCATTGGAAAATCCTCCCCTAACAGTAGGGTTGTGCAATATTCGGGTGGTTGACAGGTAAAATTTGAAATCTGGTTTAGTTCTTGGTTTTAGTTTTAGCATAAAAAATTTTATATCCAGTTCTGGCCCAACACAAGGCCAACCCAATATCCCAAAAAGACGAGATTAACACACCATATATTAATCTGGTTTTTTCTCATCTAAAAATTTAGGGTTTAGGTTTACACCTTTTACTGGTTCAACATTTAATGGTTTATACTGTTTGTTTCGCGAGTGAATATGTCTGAATGGTTCAAACATTTTTCTCTGATTGGTTAATCATTATACTCAGTCTGAATGGTTAAGATCCCTTTATCTGAATTGGTCAGACATTTGCCTCTGAATGATAAAACATAATATTGGTTCTTAATGGTTCAGACCTAGGGTTGGCATAACGGGTTAATCCGATCTGTTAAGACACGAACACGATAAGACACGAACCCGAAACACGTAAACAGGAACATGACACGAAATCTTATCGTGTCAGATTTTTGAAACACGAACACGAACCTGTTAATAAACAAGTTACACGAAACGACCTGCTAAGACATGAAAAAAATACCAACGTATCATACGACCTGTTTAAGACACGAACACGACCTAATTGGGGAAGCTGTGAACCGGATAAGGAATGGTGATGTTTGTGAGAGAGATTTAAAAATTAGGGATTGGATTGCGGAAAAAAGACCATGTGTGTTTGTGTATAATTCATCTCAGAGGTACCACGATCGATGACCCCATGTCCACACCCACATATAATGTTTTTTTAATTTTTAACATGTACTTAACGGGTCTTAACAGGTTAACGTGTTTTAATCTGTTTAGAGACGAAACCTGTTAAGGTCTTATCGTGTCGACCTATTTTAGACACGAAACCTGTAAATGTCAAACACGAAACATGATAACTTCGTGTAGGTTCATGTCGTGTTATCGTGTTCGTGTCCGAATTGTCAACCCTATTCAAACCTCTTACTTGTTCCGTACTTAATGATTCAAATCTCTAACTGGTTCAGCACTTACCAATTCAAAAGTTGTAAAAACTTTAGTCAGGTTTCAACCAACCACACCCCTGTCTGTTAAAGTTAAAGAGATATGAGATATGGTTTCCCTCATTCCATTTAATTTGGAAGAAAACAGAAAGGAAGGACCGCCGAATCCACTAAAGATGTGTTGGATGATAGAATGATTAGTCTACATGTGTGATGATAACTTCAATGTGTTGCCAACTTTTTTTTAATTTTTTTTATTGTGATTATATGAAAATAAGAATTATGATGTGATGGTCACATGAAAGCACAATATCAACCCCACCACCATCATGCCTGTGTGGGGGACTTCTCCATCCTATAAACCCTTTTTGCCATATTTATATAAAAGCCCCTTTCACTATTCCAAAACCTACACTTTTTACCCTTTCACGTTTATCTTGTTGTATGTGCATTCTCTTGCACGGATGCTCATAAACCGTTGAAACAAATCAACAACAACAACAACCATACCCAGTAAAATCCCACAAATAGCAAAGCTACTTATAGGGTCTGGGGAGGGTGGGAACAAATCAAGTTGTCTAAATCAAAACAAGGCAACCGGTTTGAGATCCCAAAGGTTTGACTCATGGTTTTGGTTTTGATCGTTTTACTAGTTTAGTTCGGCCTGGAATTTGGATTCGGCTGATCAACTTTTATTATTCGTGTATTTTTTGTTTCATGTTTAGATGATACACTGACGTATGTTTTTATCGAAAGAATGAACCAACTTTATCATTTTAATACAAATAATGGTTTTGAAAAAAAGTTCTACCTAAATCTCCAGTCTCTCAAAACAGTAAAATCAACCGGTTTGCTTTGTCATTCAACGAAGCCATAGTTAATGGTTCGGTTGAGATTTTCATCAAAACCGAATCGTGAACATCCATATATGGTTTCTTGCTATGTTGACAGGTGTACACAAATTATGAGAACCTAATTTATATTCATATAACTTTTTAAGTTAAATAAGAAAAGACACATACGGTCTTTCATTCGATTGGATAAAAAAAGACAGGTAGAAGAAATCATTGTCTTTATGTCTTGTGATGCTTTGATGATTAAGTTGTTGTTTGACTTGGAATGCCGTCTATAGGTTGGGTCTATTTAGACTGGTCTCAAAGTAGGTGTGTTCTTTTTGGAAAGTTTAATATATATAATGCAACTTGACGATGGACCATCCCCAAAACCCTAATTAGAAATTTAGAATGCTTGGTTGCACGAATTTAAAGTTTGGGAAGTTTAGTTATCTTTCTAGAGGATTTCCTTCTTCAAATTTTATTAAGGATAAAAATATACATCTCATAGTACTCAAGTTAATATAGTGTTTTTAACAGAAAACATTCCCCTTCTTTCAACATCACACAAAGTCTACTCTGAAAATTCAAATGTTGCTCACTTTATAAAACTTGAATCGACACTATTTTAATGGAGATAATCACCTGGTGCCAGTGTATCACTAGGCCAAGAAGTCATTAACAACTATTTTAGCGTGTAACACTAAAAATGATATTGTGATAAAACAAAGTTTCCTTCCTCCTTCCTCCTTCCTCATTAGGTGCATAACAAATACGGGTGGATTTAGAAAATCATTATAGAGGCAACGTTTCAAAACTTTTTTTAAAGAGGTAACGAAATCGAAAAAACGTCAATCTTTTTCAAAATTTACACTACCGTTGGAGCGTCAAGTGGCAACAGGGGTTACCCCTTGTTGCACTCTATATCCGCCGCTGATAACAAAACCCACCTAACATAAAGACTCTTACATTGCATTCCCCATCCCTTTCATTTACAAATGCTCCCAAAAACACAAGAATAGATATAAGAAATGAATAGTGTTGTTAAACATGGAGAATGAGAAACTAGTTCATAAATTTAATCATCATTTTGGAATATGAGACGAACTGCCAAATTATATTAAAAACTAACCCTAATTTTTTTATTAAGCTATAGAGTTGAAAAAGATATGATATATATGAAATGAGATGTTAATACTTTAAAAAAATAAAATTAAACCCGAAAACTTAAATTAATAAAATTGAAGGAACCTAATGAAAAACAAGAACTTGATAAAACTTCACTTAAACTAAGAAAAGACGATAAAGAAAATAAACCCACAATCATGGATAATGGATTCATGGCCATGCGGGGTTCTTCATCCTTGGTTCATACCAAATTTAAATTGTTTTTATTATTTGATGACCAGCAACTTTATTTTAAATAAATAACGAATAAAATAATTAGAATGCACATCATTAACATGACTGAAAAGTCTACTTATTAGTATTGTACGAGATTCTTCCATGAAGGCAGTATTTAATTGGGCAATATATTTTATAGAGTTCTTCCATGAAGGCAGTATTTAATTGGGCAATATATTTTATAGAGTTAAATGTAATTTTAGTTTTTGTGGTTTAGGTTATTTTGTCAGTTTAGTCTAAAGGTTTTATTTTTGGTCCGTGGGTCCAAAAAAGTTTCACCATTGTCATTTTAGTCTACTGTGTTAACTTTATCCATTTTTTCTGTTAACCAGAAGGGCAATTCGGTCATTATATATGGCTGAATTGCCCTTATAATTAACAAAATTACATATAAAATGATTGAATTGGCATTCTCATTAACAGAAAAAATGGTGGAAGTTAACACAATGGACTAAAATGGCAATGGTGAAAACTTTTTGAACTAAACCTTTATACTAAACTGGCAAAATAGCCCAAACAACAAGAACTAAAATGACATTTAACTCTATTTTATAACTTGATAAAAGAATCATATTGATTTCTTCAAAAAACAAAATACCATTATTTTATTATTGTATGACACATGTTAAAGAAGTTATCTTTAAACCGGGAGAATGCTTTATTTAGGAATTTATAAATGTCTTGTTAATTGATGGGATGAGGTATAACTACGGGTGAGTATCGGATCAAAACGGGACCAACATAGCTTGGGACCGAAACCGAAATTGACAGGAAACAATGCCCAAGGACCGATCTTTAAGGGTTGGGTCGTTTTGAGGTTGGTTGAGTTGATTTGGGTATCGGGTTGGTTTGGACCAAAATAATGTTGGATTAATAATTAAACATAGAATAACAAAGATGGTAGAGGATCCTGTAAAAAGTGCTCAAAGTGTGAGAAGTGTATTATAACACTATATATAATACTATATAACACCATATAAACACCGTATAACAATATGTAACACCATATAATACCATATAACACTTTGTAACACTATATATCATTACTAGGTTATAACCCGGAAACTTTCCGGGTAGAAAAATTTAATTTACAATAAATAAAAGTATATAAATAACATATTGTAAACTAATTCATTTAATGTTTATTTTTGCTTCTTTATATTTTTATATATATATTATGCTAGGGTTCACTATGTTTAAGAACAGTAGAATATCTCAAATAGTTTCTAAAAACTTATTTAGTTATGTTTATATACGATAATGTTTTACGTTTGATTAAAATTTAACATGTTAACACTCCGCAATGTACATACGTGGTTCAACATTTTTATACGTATATTTTTAATTTTTTTTATTTAACGATCCCGCCGCAACATGTGGGTAAAAAGCTCGTTGATTACTAACTTTGAATGATTTTTATAATTTAGAAACTTTTGATATAAAGTCAAAACCATATTTCTTAAATTAGTTTAAAAAAATATAAAAATAAAAGAAAACGTATTGACCATAAAGTAAATATATAACGAACATATTACACACCATACTTCACCCACCCAATTCATATACAAAGAACATATTACCATACTGAGTGCATTCACAACAAAGCGGATTACAAATGATTTATAGTCAACAAATTAGATTATTATAGTAATGATGAATTATAGGTCTGTTATGTTTACTTACACAGCTATGGAAAATTAGTATGGCAACTGTACAAACCAAATGAAGTAGGTTCTAACAATGTAAGACTTATATCAGAAAAATCTGCATTATAGTATTTTTTTTTCTTGACCCATTCCATCGCATGCTACAACCAAGAAAGCAACATTAGCATACTAACATTTATGAAGATCGCATACTGACCTAAAATGACACATCCAATTTGTATTAATGGCAAATTGCATGCATTGAAAGTAAACATAATAAATAACCAAATTGCCCCTTCATACATAAGGTCCAAACTACCCCTACACAAACATATATAATCTAGAAATTATGAATAGATAGCATACCCTGTTCTGGCCAAGAGGGGCATGCAAGGCAGGCTGGTCAAAGGTCAAACAGTCTCCACCAACCTTATCAGTACGGGCTCGTGCGGTCTGAGTAAACATCAAGGCAGTAACCTTTGTATCTCTACTCTTGAACACATTTAGCGCATGTCAAAACGGGTCAATTTAAAATGGTTCAAAAGTGTACAGGTTGGCTGCAAAATAGTTTTTGCATTCTCTTTTCTTGGACATATCAGCGCGGGTCAAAAGGAGTTTAGGTAAAAGATGTGATGCAACATGTTACATGAACATATCAAGATTAATACCTGTATATTACCTCTATGGCATCACTTCCTCTATACTCATGAAACTCCACTCAAGGCTATGGCTCGAGCAATTTTACAACTTCTTAAATCTATATTGTTCTACCAACAACTTCTATGGCATCACTTCATGAAACTCCCTCATCTACTAATTACTATTCGTGTCAATTTACAACCTGATTCGCATCTCATATCCATCAACATCCTTTTTTAAATAACCAATTTTTAAGTACTAATTATAGAGTTATAAAGTATAACAATGCATGCACCACTTCCAGAAGTTATCTTCATTCTTTACGCCTTCTATTTGCATCTCACACAATAAGAAAGAATCAACAAATAATTTGAAAATTACTTTTGTGAAAGAAAAGGCCGAGTCGCCAGATATTGCGTGTTAGGAAAACAAAGATTCAATTGACTGGGTTTCCACCATGAAGTATTGATTATACAAAAGAACAGTTTAGAAGTTGTAGTGCACCAGATCATTAGGACACCTGCTAATATATCTGTAATGATAATCATTCAGAAAACCTAAAAATTAAAAAAAAAACAATAACTTATCTAAACGACACCCGAGCGAATATTGTAAACCATTTTATAATCTGAAACTTAATCCATGATTATATATACCTTGAAGTATTTGATTAATTCAGTGGATCCAACTTATAGCTCTTATCCACCTCTTTTCATCAAAAACAATACAAAACCGAAAAGTATTATATACGTTAGATCTGTTGTATAAATAATTAAATCGATGGTAATAAAGTGTGTTTTTGTTATTGTACCTCATCAAAAGCTTCAAATATATCTACGCTATGTTGATGAACGATGAAAACAATGGTTTTTCGTAAATTCACCATGTTCCTACAATAGTTTTATAGGTTACTCTTATAAGTCAAGCATACACAAAACTAATGCAGATAATTATTTAATTAACAAAAAGGACAAAGGATTTATAATTTATACCATCACTTTGTTGCTCAACTGTTCGAATTTCTCAAATACCATAAGCTTTTGCTGCGTTTGATTGAGAATACACTTCATTGTTGCATCCACCATGTTCTGAATTAAAATCGGCAGCAAAAAAAACATTCAATTTAATAACAATTATTTAATTATATATAACTAATTAACTAATACTTAGGGTGATAATTTCTAACCTGCATCAGAAGAATCAGGGGATTCTAGTAAACAGCCTTCATAGCTTTTAGTGAACCTTTTCAACTGCTCTTACTGGTACCAAATTTCCCGAAACGAAATATTTTCGGTACTGACATTGGGCATTTTCGGTACCAGTTTGATACCGGTATTTACCGGTTTTGACCATCAAATACCGGTCTGTGCCGGTACCGAACCGTACCGTACCGTACCAAGTATTTTTGGTACCCGTACCGGTTGGTACCGAGCTCATCCCTAAATAATATCTCCTTACCAAAACATGAGTTATCTTGCATCTAAACGACTGAAATAAAATAATGAAATGACTTACCTCAATTATCAAATGTTTCAAGCAAAACTATAAGAGCAGAATACATGTTTGTCTCATTATGAGGAATATGTAGTGTATCGATCAATATCCAGTATCCTCTCCCAAATGACCTGTAGATATTCATACAATATACAGTTACCTAATACAAAAGCAAAAGAAATAATAAAAGATGATTATATTTTCTCGCCATTAGCAAGGTTAGTGTATAAGAACTAAATACATGTTTCTCTCACAGTCTCACTATGAGGAATATGCAGTTTATTGATCAATATCCAATCCTAGATGACTTGTAGATCTCCATATAATTGACTTGTAGCTACCTAAAACTAAAGTAAAAGAAATAATATAAACTGATTATTTTTTTCTCAGCCTAAGGAAGGTTAGTGTATGAAGCCCTTGAATTGCATTGGTTCAAATTAAGTACTTTCTCATTCACATAGTCATTGTTGGAAGGTAGAGAAGACACATATAACTCCAAATTAAGTACTTTCTCATTCACATTGTCTGTATGCTGAGACTTGTTAATGATATTGAAATGCATCTACAATAAAGATAAAGCATTTAACAAAACCATTTGACATGCTAAAGATTAAAATTCGTGTTTCAACCAAAAACTTGCATAAGAGTAAAGAGCCGAACTTACACATAACCAAAGAGAAGCCTTTCTTCTCAAATCTACCATGATTTCACCAACCTGCACATAATCAAATTAGTTGAAATCTAAAATAAAACACAATCACAATCCTATTGAAAGCATTTTAGAAAATCTTGACCAATTTTTCAACAAAAACTTGTACATCACGCAGTAAAAGTTGTACATTAACAAATTTCCCTATATCTTTTTCTGTTTGCTGCGTCTTCAATGGTCTCTCAAACCTTTTGATTTAAAATCCATAACCCATAATATAATCAGCAAAACCCATGACCAAATTCATCAAAAAAAAAAAAAAATGAAAACAAAATTGAGAAATTAAAAGTTAGGGTTTGCTTAGGGTGGGAAGAAGATAAAGCAAAAAAACGATACCTTTATGTACCTGGATGAAAATTAGGATCGGGTAAAACCAGTTTTAGTATCCACTAACAATAAAAAGAATCAGATGGATGGATGTGCGCCAAAATCATGGAATATATACAACAAACAAAAAAAGTGTTTATCCAAAGTGATTTTTCATGGAAATTTTACATCAATCCAAAATATAACATCGAAACATTACTCACACAAATAGGTAGACTGAGAAGAGAAACATTCAAAATAGTCATCTGTTACCTTAACTTAGGGTTTATGTCGGTTGTCTGCAACACCAAAAATAAGAAGATAATCCAAGTTTGTGGTGGTAACGGCGATTAAGCGATGATGAAGATTTAGGTTTTAGAGAAAATGAGACGTAGGAAGAAGAGGCGATATGATTAAGATCCACGCACAAATATGGATATGTGAAGAGAAGATCAGTTGCTTGGAATGGAGATGGAGAATGAAGATGGAGGCTCTCTAGGGTTTTGGAAAAGAAACACAGATATCGTAGAAATGGAAGTCGGGTCAAAATTAAAGGAAACGGATCCTGCGTTAACCCATATACACGAATTTTTATGACCCGAATTTTGGAGCCAAAACCAATTTCTAGATTGCCTTAGGTGATGCCACCTCATTTTCCAAGCCCTCACAACATGACACATCAGCCCTTATTTATCATGTTTATTATATATAATAGATATAACAAATATAACACTATACATCTATCATAGACATGCTATCAAATATAACACTATAGGTTGTCTGATAGCATGTCTATGATAGATGTATAGTGTTATATTTGTTATATAATGATATATAGTGTTACATAGTGTTATATGGTATTATATGGTGTTACATATTGTTATACGGTGTTTATATGGTGTTATATAGTATTATATATAGTGTTATAATACACTTCTCACAGTTCTCACACTTTAGGCCCTTTTTACATTATCCTTACCCTAACAAAGATAATCAACAAAACATACATATTTTTAGAGCATTTATATCCCATTCTTTATATTTATTTATTCTATAAATTTTAAGAAAATTATTTAAAAATACCACTCCATCCCATTCCTTACACCTTATCCATATATTTTTATGGATAAGGAATCGGATGCTGGGGAGTTTAAAAAAAATAAGAGGGAAATATATATGAAATGATGATTTCTAAATTCTAATGAAATTATATAGTTAAGGATAAAGCATGATGTGAATACTCTAAAAATGCAAAAAAATATTCTGAGTATTTCAAAAAAAAAAAAAAAATTAGAATTGTTTATTAACACTTAAACTCCTCATTATAAGCATTAAAAGCATTGATTTTTTTTTTGATGGCTATATTTTTTGAATCGTGTGTAACTCACTTTCAAATTAAACTAGCTATTTTATGTGTATGAAATTAATCATCAATTAGGTTGAAAGTTTTCGCAAAGAACAAGAATGTATTATCTGTAATAACAAACTAGTAAATTCGTGTCCTATATTGACCAAATATCTTGATATAGGGGTCGAATCGTCACAATAACTGAGATGAAATGTTGTAACTCTTCATAAAAGGGTACAATAGTTGAAAGTTGTCAGTTATATCAGTGAAACTTATGTAGAAACAATATAGTAACATAGTATTAATTATTCTTGCCCTAAGTTGCAACTACTCAGTTAATGTTGAACTTAGTTATTAATGCTAGATAGTGACTTTCCACTTATGCTACTTGCCATTGCTGAACCAACAGGGGCGGACCTATAGCTTATTAAGGGGTGGCGTCCGCTACCCCTTGGTCGGAAAAAATTTGGAAAAATTAGTGTAAATTTTGGAAAAATTTGACGTTTTTTCGATTTCGTTACGGCTTATTTATAAAACGTTACCCCTAGGTCGGAATCCTAGATCCGCCACTGTGAACCAAATTGCTACTAATGATCTGTGACCAAAGAAGATCTATTTCCTGTATCTCAGTTGTCACTAATAATCAATTCCTAATGACCACTTGGGTCACCACTTGGACCATGTTAGGGATGATGCTCCCTTGCAACTCACACGGTCTAAGGGCTTAATTCGCCTCCTAGAGCCGTAGAGGCTCTTTAGTCCCCATAATCATAAGTGTGTTGAATGAGTGTGTGCACTCCAAATCTATTAACTCTTATAAATACTTATTTTTATTTTTTATGACCAGTTAAAATAAAATAAAATAAAATGACATCGATAGCACTAAAATCACAACCACCAACAAATAGTTAATAACATATTATGAACATTAAACTCAATAGCTAGTTAACATATAATTATGAACAACTTGCATTTTATAACGAACATGATAATATTAACTTGATGTTGATTATTTTTTTAAATACATGTAATATACGAATCTATTACCTAATATATAATATAATATATAGTATATAATATGTAGCATAATAAAATCCTACTCCAATATATACAATTCCACCTCTAAACAAAGACTAATATGGCAATTTGTAGCACTAAATCTAAATTATCATAATATACAATTCCACCTCTAAATTATCATAATATACATCTAGGTTGGTTAGGAGAAGGTCTTGAGTTCAAGTCCCACAGACGATAGGGATTAAAGAAATTAGCCGTTAAAAAAAAATACAATTCCACCTCTAAACAAACAAAGGCTATAAAGAAAGACTAATATGGCAGATTGTAGCACTAAATCTGAATTATCATAAAATAATAATAAAAATCTCGAATTGCTTTTGCTTTTGCTTAACACGACTTTATCAAGGTATTATGTGATGAGTCACCAAATAAGCTTCACGCGTGTACACACACTTACGTCCACATTTTCATTTTATTTACACACATAACAACTGTACACTCCAAAACCACCATTCATGGACTCCATATTCCTCCCCTCCACCACCGTCATCCTCTACGCCGCCGTAGTAGTCATTTTCATCTTCATCAACGAACGACGTCGTCCTCGTAAATCGCCGGTGGCCGTTAAGAGAACTCTCTCAGGAACCATGGGCTGGCCTTTCATTGGTGAAACCCTAGATTTCATTTCATGTGGTTACACCGATCATCCTCAATCGTTTATTGATAAACGCCGTCTCTTGTTAGTATTTAACTTCGATTATGTATTCGTTCGTTCGATACAATTAAATATGAAGTGAATCCTCAAACAGCCGTTTAAAGTTCATTTAAACGGCTGTTCAACGAATTCTCAAACAGCCATTTAAAGTTCATTTAAACGGCTGTTTGACGAATCATCAAACGGCGTTTAAAGTAGACCGTTGGTGCAAATTCAAAAGGCTGGTTTTAACGGTGTGAGATTAGAAAGCAAATTAAGGGTGTGAGAATACTTTTAATATTAATTTAAAATATTATTAGTAGTTTAATTAATTTTGTGGTATTTGGATGATAGGTATGGGAAGGTGTTCAAGTCACATTTGTTTGGTAGTCCAACGATCGTGTCGACTGATGCAGAAGTGAGTAGGATGATATTACAAAGTGATGCCAAGAGTTTTGTGCCGTGTTATCCGAAATCGTTGACGGAGTTGATGGGAGAGTCGTCGATTTTGCGGATAAACGGAAGTTTACACCGGAGAATCCATGGGCTTATTGGTTCTTTCTTCAAGTCTCCGTATCTTAAAGTTCAAGTCACTTCGAACATGCGAAAACTGCTTTTGCAATCCATGGCTAGTTGGAATGAAGATCGTCCTATTTACATTCAAGACGAAACCAAACATGTATGCACTCTACTCTCTCTTTCTCTCTAAGTTTATTTCAAATGTTGAGAAACACAAATTAATTACCACATAATGCATTTGTTACTATTGCTTTGAACATAAACATAAGAATTTATACAAGTGGATTATATGATTCTTAGGGTTTTCAATATAATATAGGCTCACTTGTTTGTGTATATGTAGTATTTTTAGCTATTTTAATTGGTGTTCTTGCATCTAATATGAATATGATGATGATGATTTAAATCAATGATTATTTGTAAAAGTTTACCAAATGTTTTGGGTTGTTTCCCTTGCAAAATCTACTTCACAATTAGAATTAAGAAATATATGATCGCATTAAAAACTTGATTTTATCAATCAATGCTAATCTTTGCTCATCCGACATTTAAGTCTTTATGATTATATATTATTATTATATTTAATATAATTAAAACCACTAGTTATAAAAGTTTGCCAAACTCTTCCAGGGTTTTTCTAATTATACAATAACTTTTGTATAAAATAAACCTAAAGCAAGTTGCATCATTTGACCATATTTAAATATTATGATCTTTTTCTTTGCACAAAAAAATGATATCTGATATTTCCAATGATGTTTATTTAAAATTTAGACATTTTTTTTTATTCTTATTCAGTGTATAATCTGGGTAAAAGATATCTAAAAAAGTAACTAAATGCATTGAAATTTTGTGCAAATTTTAACGTTTTTTTTTTTTTTTTTTTTTTTCTGTTTTCATGTAGTGGTATACAATAAAGTAGGTTAAGTTATTTTATTGTGACGTTATTAGATTAAAGTTTCAAAAACATTATTTCTGATTTTAATTAGTTTTGAATAACAATAAAAGCTATATCTTCGTTTACAATGTAAACACAATGTGTTGATTCGGTATTTTAAGTGTGGGGAAAAGGGGTTTAAGCAAATAGCAAGTTACAAAAGTAAATATTAACTTTTGATTTTTCTCAACACTTTTATGGTATAAAGCAATTACAACCCTTATTATTGGTTACATAATCATTAAAATGTAATTATAATGTCTACAAATATCACTTCCATATGGTCCATGTTACTAATCATATGTTCCCTGCCTCTTTTACATGTTATTTTCATAATATTCATGCATTCAAATGTGAATTTGTACGATATGGATATCGATCCATTGAGTGATCGTTATTAAAAAAGTATGCATAGCGGCCTGATTATTGTGTCTCTTGATTATTTTTAGATTGCGTTACAAGTACTGGCGAAAGCGTTGATCGGTTTGGATCCGGGTGAAGAGATGGAGTTTTTGAGGATCCAGTTCCAAAAGTTCATTGCAGGACTCATGTCATTACCCATAAAATTACCCGGAACACAACTTCATCGATCATTAGAAGCCAAGAAAAAGATGGTGCAATTAGTCCTTCAAATTATTCGTGACAAAAGGATAAATGGTGGTTCTATTTTACAAGATTCGAAGGATGTGGTTGATGTGTTACTCAACGATAAGAGCGAAAAGCTAACAGATGAATTAATATCCGATAATATGATTGATTTGATGATTCCTGGAGAGGACTCAGTCCCTTTACTTATAACTTTGGCCATCAAATATTTATCAGATTGTCCCAAAGCTCTTCATCAACTTAAGGTACCGGCATGTGTTATATTATGTGTAAAGTTATTAAAAAATACACATAATTTATGTGGACAAATTACCTAGATAAACAAGTTTTAGCAACTAAGTTATATATTAGCAACCAGCCAAATCTCTAGCTAATGGTTTTTCGCTACATATTTGTGCGGATTTTGGCCGTAGCAAATATCGATGCAAACTTTTATGTTTTTAAAAACTTACAAGTATGGAATGTTTAATTATTTTCACAAAACTATAAAGTTAAGCTACTTTTACCCCCTTTCCTTGTAAGTGTGATATAAACTTATTATTTTGAAATGTTAATATAAATCATAAAGATATCCCATTTATTTGTTGTAATGCAATAATAAAATCATTAGATTGATTCATGTTGCATGGCCTTATAATAATGAAGGTGACATGCACTATTAACAGTTGCATAGTATTTAATCCACCTTTAGTAGTTGTGATGATCATTTTTCGCCATCGTTTCACTCTAATAATCATTTTTCTCACCTACTTCACTGTGTAATGATGATGACTAGGAGGAAAATTTGGAGCTAAAAAGACGTAAAAAGGACCTCGGAGATCCGTTGTGTTGGGATGATTACCTATCGTTACCATTTACGCAAAATGTAAGTTGAACTTGACGCGCTAGAGCCCTATGGTTTCCCTAAATCAACAATGTACACTAATTACTGGTGATAACACTAAAAATGATTAAACAGGTGATCACAGAAACCCTAAGATTAGGAAATATTATAATGGGGGTGATTCGAAAGGCTATGAAGGATGTGGAGATCAAAGGTTACCTTATACCAAAAGGATGGTGTGTGTTGACTCATTTCAGATCAGTCCATCTTGATGATAATCACCATGAGTCACCTCTGCAATTCAACCCTTGGAGGTGGCAGGTAACTAAATAATAATAAACATGTTGGTGTAGTAATTAATAAGTACATTGTGCTATAGTATTAAACCATATGAAAATTTGAATATTTTGTGATGCATAGGATAGGGATATGAGCAGTGGTAGCAGCACTTACTTCACTCCTTTTGGAGGTGGACTCAGGCTATGTCCTGGGCTTGATTTAGCCAGACTAGAAGCTTCCATATTCCTCCACCATTTTGTTACTGAGTTCAGGTAATTATTAATAATACAAAGGGTAAAATGGTAATTTCACCACTATTCAAATGACGACCCATTTTCCTAACTTATTTTTTGAACCATAATTTCCTAGATTTCTTAGGATAAATACATCACAACCTGCAAATCAAAGCACCCATTTTCGGAACTATGGTAAAGATGTACAATTTGTGTTAATTATGACCGTTAATTTCTTAACCTAAGTCAGTGTCAAATAACTACACTGCCCATGATATGAGTATTAAAACACTAGCATCATTAATGCACTGGGACGGACCTATAGTTTTACAAGGGGTAACCCCCCTTGCCCCTGGACGCTCCAGTGACGCTTCGACGGTAGTGTAAATTTTGGAAAAATTAGACGTTTATTCGATTTCGTTACCCCTTTTTTTTAAACGTTACTCGTATGCGGATTTTCTAGATCCGCCACTGTTAATGCATGCATGTATAGAGACTAAACTTAACAACTTGTTATTAGTATTTGATGTATTGCATGCAAATGCAGGTGGGTAGCTGAGGATGACACCATAATAAACTTCCCAACAGTAAGAATGAAGAACAGGATGCCAATTTGGGTCAAAAGAGAGAATTAGTGAAGGTGGGGTAGAGGGTTATGATTTTCTGGGCCCTTGGATTAGAAAAGAAAAGCTGGGTGAAGATACTAAACTAAGCACACGTACGTGTAGGGGCCATGAAATGAGTTACTGAAATATTGGTCTCTTAGACACATGCATGTTAAAAAGGACACAAAGTGGAGAAAATAGGAACCTTTTTATGTAAACTTTATTAGGGTTAAAGTTATAATTTTGCATAGTTTGGGTTTAAATTTCAAACTGAATTAGGGATTAAATGTTGCCAGCTAGTAATGTATACCAATATCATACCTAAGTGTATAAAAAGGTAGGAAGTGTATCTGTTATAAAGATTCATGGAACCATATTGGGTTGTTTATTATTTAACTAGTTTTGTATATGTGGAACTTAAAGCATCTCCAACGATAAATTTTGTCTAAAATTTAAACCCATCACATCAACATCTCATATTATTCTAAACCCCAACTATTCTAAACTTAATTTTTTCTCCAACAATAAACTATTCTAAACCTCCACCTCATCACTTACTTTTTCTTTTATTCTTATCTAATTTATTTAAGTGAAAATCACGAAAATGATCATTAACCAAGCCAATTCACGAAAATGAACATCTGAGGCGTCTGGGCTTAGATGCCACACACGGAAACCGATGGCACTTTAACGTCTAAGCTTAAAAGCTACACTTTTAAACTAATGAGTCAACTTAATTGCGACACGTGTTATGAAAAGTTGAAAGTAGCGTCTGAAAGTTGGAGGTAGCATCTAAAAGTTGGGAAAGAGTCTAAGCTTAGACTTTTCCTTTTTTTTTCTTTTTTCTTTTTCACCATAATTTTTAAATGGGCATAACTTTTTTATACAATAGTATATAAAAAATATTGCATCAAATGTAATTTTTTTTAAATATTATCGTATGAAAAAGTTATGCTAATTTATAAACCGTGGTGGAAAAAAAAATGAAGCGTCTAGGCTTAAACGCTACGGTACCATGGGTGAGACCCTACATATGTTCGTTTTTTGCGAATTGAATTGGTCAATGGTTATTTTCGTGATTTTCCCTTTATTTAATATATTTTTAAATTATATAAATGATGTATCTTTTATAAATTTATTTTAACTAGTATTTAATATATTAGTTAATCCACAACACCTAGTTATTTAACACTTAGTTATTTGATGTTTTAGCTATTGCCCCTCTGCTTAAGGGGCGCTGAGATGGGTAACACTTTTTGCTAGTTATTGAGTGAGATTATTATTCAACAACACATGGTCCAACCAAGTTTCCTTTATGTTCCACTAAAGTCATTGAATCTTTTTTTATCTCCCTAAAATTACTGAAGTTTGATTTATTATTCCAATATTGGGTGATTACTAGGTTTTCATGTAAACTTGATGACGTGTCATGTCATAGTTTTTTAAACTTATTCTTGATACTTGAATGGATTTTTATTAAAAAAAATCAATTTAACCACTGATTCTCAAATCAGTTTGAAAACCTTTAAAACCCGTTTGTTCCATCAAAATCCGACTCTGGGCTACCTTGATCATTCCTGTTCCATTGAAATCAAAATCCTTTGGGCCGACTCAAAACCCGTTTGTTCCATCAAAATTCGACTCTGGGCTACTCAAAAGGTAATAACATTTCAAATTTAGTTAATTGTTTGTTCCATTGAAATCACGACCCTTGGCCGACTCAAAAATATCTAAATAATCACCCGTTGTTTTTTAGTTATCAATAAAAGATTTGGATCATGAGAATCTGATTATTATATTTGCTTTTTGTTTCGATTTGGACCGAAATACATATTTCGAATCTTTTGTTGAACACAAATCAAGTCTTAACAACTGAAAAGTTAAGATATTACCACATAATAGAGTGAACCAACAACCGTATACAAAAGTTGTGTTACAAATTAATAATATATAAATAGATGAAAGTGTACTACCAAATAAACGTAAAGTATAGATAACAATAGCACAATAAACAACTTATGCAAAGTGTACAACCCTCTTAAGCCAAGTTGTGTTACAAATTAATAATATATAAATATATTGTTATTTATTTATTATTTTTTAAATAAAATTTTTATACTAAACTAAAAATAGAATAATATATTAAATAAGATAAAATAATGATAAAATAATATTTAATTTTTTCAACAACTCTTTTTTCAGACGACTGGCTACTATTTCAACGTCTACTTTTTCAAAAGGCTACTATTCCAACAACTTGTTTCAAACGGCTATTTTTCCGGTCACTATAAATATAACATTCCGTTTTCTAACCCAAGTTTGCAATTCTCAATTCACAAATCACTCCAAATACGATACTAATTCGAATATATGGGTGGTGGTTATCCAAGTGAAGAAGGCAGACCTTCGAACCTCAGACGATCGTCTCGTTGACATTCAAACCATGCTTCGTCAAACCCTCCACCTGCAGCAATGTAAGAACCCGCGTTTTTGAAGTCAAAGTACAAGTCAAAGTCAAAGTTAAAGGAAGAAAAGATTGCTAAATGCGATCTGTCACTCCTTGCTTAATTATTGATTGTACTCTTTGACTTTGTAATCAATACTTTAATTTATGATACTTTAGTTGTGTTATGTGGAGTAAATGCTAATAATCGCTGTTTAATCGCTGTTAATCGCTAATCTATTTATCGTTAATCTCATCGCTATCGCATCGCAACTTGAATAACAGGTTACGAGTATTGTTTTACGTGTGTGTGCTATCTATGTGTTACTTGTGCATGTTTATTATATGTTTGGGGTGATTAGTCGAAAACGCAATCGCAACTCTATCGCAACGCAATCTAATCGCAAACTGGAAACGCAAGTTTATTTATGTTGTTGTATGTTAGTTATGTTATTTGTGTAACTATTATTCAAACCTATCGCATCGCCGAATCAACACTCGCTTAAACGTATCGCAACGCTCAACGCACGAAACGAAACGTCGAAACCAACTCGCGAAACCCATCCGATCGAATGGTCATCCGTCCGGATGGCCATCCGATCGAATTGCCCTCTGATCCGTCACCTTACACCGCCTTTCTCACCCTTTCACCTATAAATAGCACCTGTCACATCACTGTTCATGTGATGTGACAGCTCTCGTTCGACCAACACACTTTTGGCTCTATTTCTCTCGATTCCTCGCGATTCTTTTAAGTTTCTACCTCAAATCTTGTACTTTCTCAATCAGCACACACTTTCTCATCATTTTCACTACAAAATCTTGACTTTTCACCATGAAATCCATCTGATTTGGGTTGTTCGTTGATGACGTCATCATGGGTTCTCATGAACTTCAAGGTGTGACCTCATTCCGCCAAGAACAACTCAGATCTAAGAGATTTCAACATGTTTAAACACTGATTTCACCTAAATCTAAACGTTTTCAACCGATTTAAGCTACTTTCAACTCTTTTACACTCATGTCCTTAAAACCGATAGAATCGGAGTTCATTCAGGCCTTTCACTCGTTCTCTAGTGAAGTGTCAGTTCGAGAACTGATTCCTATCAAAGAGGCAACCGATTCACGGGTTAAACATGAACAACCATCAAGAACAGTTAACTGATCGGACGGGGTGATTCCTATCTGATCGGATGACTTGAACTTGGTGGAGATTCTGTTGTTTAACACGTTGTCATACCGCCTCGGTCAAACCGCAAACTTTTTAGACTTAACAAAATATTGCAAGTTTCAAACGATCAGGTCGTTGACAGACTGTCGTCCGATCGGATTGCCATCTGTAACACCTCGTAAAAATCGTGCCCAACGATATGTTAATACGTGTACTAAACCCTAATGAAGTCAAAGTTGACTATTAGGGACTAATTTTGCGAAAAATCAAAAACTTTGAATGTGGAAGGACTGAAAGTGTTAACATGCTTAAACTAAGCCTCTGAATAACAACACACGGTATTCATAATTATATTTGAGCCACTTGTTAATCGAAAGGAACCGTTTACATAATTAATTAAAAGTTTGCGCAACGAAGGGCTAAAAGCGTCAACATGTTTAATTATACCTCTGAGTGACCTTTTAACAAACCCGGAGTGTTATAATATCTGATAGTATTCTGGGGAATACATAATATTGTCCATATAGGGCTTTAATGCTGATAAATGATAATACGCACTAGTTTGTGCGTTAAAAGTATTAAAAGTGTCAACATGTTAATTCTTACCTCTGAGTGACCTTTTAACGAACCCGAAGCATCGTGATGTTTGATAATACTCACGGGAATGCCTAATATTGGCCGTTTAAGGCTTTGATGCCATTAAACGATAATACGCACAAGTTTGAGTGTTAAAAGGACTAAAAGCGTCAACGTGTAAATCTACATCTTTAAGAGACTTTTTAAACGAACCGGGAACTCCGTGATGCTCGGTCATACTCCCGGGTGTGCCTAATATTTGTCACAATGGGCATATATTATTATTATTGTTATTGTTATTGTTATTATTGTTATTATTATTATTATTCATTACTTAAAGCCCACACATAACTAAAACCATTTGATGAATCTATGGACTTGTTAATGGTTTTAAAAACCTAGTATAACACTTGTAATCATCTCATGATTTCCCTAAACACATGGCATGATCTTATCATTTCTCAAAAACTATATAAAGGCCTTGAAATTTCATTTTCAAAGTGCACCATTCATTCTTTCTTCCTATCTTCTCATCTTGGAGGATCCTAAGCAATTGGGAACCACCTTTGAGTTTTCTTCAATCCATAGGACCACTTGTAAGTGTTCCTTTCATGGCTAGTTCTTTTATTTGGCTTAAAAAGCCGAAAAGTCAAGCGTTTACGATAAACGCTTTGACTTCTAGTTATACCGTAAACGGTCAAGCCATTGTTCGCAAAGAACATGGCTACGTGATTGTAATTAGGTAGGTTTTAAACCCTCAAAAGGGCACCTTCTAAGAATCACGTTTGCTTGGTCAATTGATGAGTCAACGTAATATTGTTTTAAAAAAGTCAACGGGCCAGTTTTTGAAATAATTGTGATATGAGTTTAGAAATGTTCTAAAATACATTTTATCACTTAAAAAACTTGGTAATAATTATTAGAACATGTGTAAACATGTTCGGCTCGTCAATTCCAGTTTTAGGGTCGGTTCGTAACTGAAAGTCGCGAAGTTTGACTTCTGCGTTGACTTTCGATTATGAATCGAATTAGATTAGTTTGCTACTGATTATAGGTTCCGTTATGATCATAATATAATGTAGCATAACCCTATAAGGTTATATTACACGATCATATTAGAAATCTGAGTTTTTGCACATGTTCCGTTAATATGCCGTACTTTGACTATTATGCCCTTTTTAGCAAAAATAAGGTTTTCGACATCAATAAGCTTTCAAAAAACTTAGGTACTAATATGTTAACATGTTTAACATATTTTGATGTTACAAATCTGATCATAAACTGAGTTTGCATATAATATCGTAAATTATGCTTTAAATTGACCAAAATGCCCTTTATGCGCGTAGATCGGTTTTAAGCATAATTTTTCATACCAAACTCATTGTCTACTGATGTAATATCATAATTAGGATAATTTGGGATGTTCATTCAGTTTAGAAGCTGAGTTTACGCATACGTTCTTGAATTACGTCCTTAAATGACGATAATGCCCTTTTTGCACCTAAAATGATTTAAAAGCACAATTTTCATACAAAACCTGTTTATTACTGATATGTTATATTAATTAACATATTTTGGTCATATAAACCTGATCATAACATTAGTTTTCCTAAAAGATCGCAAATATCGTCATTTAACGACTTTAACGTCGTTTCAGCGCATAGTAAGATTTTAAACCATAACTACCAATCAAGACTTGTTACCTACTGATTTTATAAATAATTTTAAATATTTTTATAGTAGGTATATATTATAAACTCAGATTCCTAAATTAGCCTTCAAAACTATGTGTGAAATTACAAAAATGCCCCTACGGAGCATAGTTTGGTTTTAAACTATAAAACACACATATGTTTGATATCATACTGATATTATATCATAAATAAAGTGTTTTCAAATATTTTTTATGATCGCAACATCAGTTTGTGCTCAACTTTCTTTTATACGTCGTAAAATGACCAAAACGCCCTTATGAGGCATAGTTTGATTTTAAAACCTTAACTGGCATACGAGTTGATATCCTACTGATATTATGACTTGTCTAAAGTATATCGGCATATGGAACTTGTTCATGACTTATCCGGTTACTCGTTATCGCATATACGCGTATGGTTAGACTTATGTAACTAGTTTGCGTAAGTTTACCGAAGCGAGTTAAACCTTATCATTTTTACTTTAAATTCCAGAATGTATTTAGTTTACCCATATTATACAAGTCTTCATACTTGTTGGGTCTAAATTCCATTCCATTCCGGTCATCGCTTAATCTAGCGTATCGTACCGTTTCTAATACTTTAAGTTAACTGGTCTGGGTCTATGACCTAAACAAGACTCGTTAGCATTCTAAATTGGTTATATATTACCATCATTCCAGACTAGAGCCTCCCGTTAAAAGCTATCTACATTTAATTAGATTGGATACGGCTGAGTCATATAAATCTTGCTGTAAATCGACTAGTAGCTCGGGTAAATACTTTTAACTTATTTTCCCTTATACGGGCTTAGGATACGGTAAAAAAATTACCGCTTGGTCGGGTGTAGAAACATTTTAATCGAATATGGTTAAATTGCATAATCCCGCTTTAATCAGTATTGCTTGATAACAAATAACATTGGGGGTTAACGACCGTGTCCTGGATATCCTCAGCTCATTTAAAAATCGTAAATGGCCACGACTTAAGCACGGGGGTGTAGGCATACACCTGTCAGTTACGTATGTAAAAGATCTACTCACTTGCTGGGGTGACCCGCCGTGGGTTTATATTTGTGGTGTGTTGGTTAATCTTGTTCGGCTTTTATATCGGCCCTAAATGTTGGACAAACATGTAAATCTGATACAAGATTATTTTTAATATAATTATCCCAAGTTATAAAATAATATTTGTGCCTTGTGCATTTAAATCAATTTTCATAAATACTTTCAAAAGAGTCGGTTAACTGTATTTACCAGTGTAAACTGGCGTATTTTCAAAAGACTAAGTGACAGGTACTACTCGTAATTGGCTGGGAGCTGCTTGGTGTCAATAAAGGATCTTGCAAATCCTTAAGATTGCCCTAAAGTCTTCTAAACTTCATTTTGTACATTTTATAATGATCCGCCTGTGGATTTGATATTACAAGCTCATTTATAATTAATACTTTTGTAATTTCAGACATTTGGGTTTGTAATAATATTTTATATATTCTAAGACTTTCGCTGTGCTATAATATGTGTTTGTTTGACTATGATGATATCAACTACGTCACGATACTCCCCACCGGGCTGAGCTGTAAATATCGGGGTGTGACACCATCCGATCGAACGACAATCCGATCGGATGATTTGTGGCCTCAAATACTTAAACATTTTACAATTTCCAATAAATGACAGTATCCAAACGAATGGTCATCCGATCGGACGACCATCCGATCGAATGACCATCCTACTGAGAACTTGGATCTCTGAATTGTGCCGCTTGAACAGATCGCCATCCGATCGAACGACAATCCGTCCGGGTGACCATTCGACCGGACGACCTGAAAGATAGAGATACTTCTCTCATTTTAAAATGCTACAACGAAAACTTCAAAGTCATCATACACAAACACATCCATCCCAAACGAATGACAATCCGACCGAATGGCTATCCGACCGGATGACCATCCGTCCGGATTGTCATCCGATCGAATGACCCTTCGTCACTCACTCCCCACTCGTTACCGTTTTACGCACTGTTCATCGCTTATGTTATCGTTCTATAATTAGGCTAACTTTCCAGCGCTCCCTTCGATCCAAGACGGTGTTTATTTATTAAACACGATCTGTGAGTATACTCGAACCTTTTTTGCTTTATGCACTTTTGGGTGTTACATACGTTACTTATTTCAATTCACAATCGACGCACAACGCAAACACTTTTATACGCTGACCGTTATTGCATTTATACGTGTTACTCAATGAATGCTTGTGTGTTATGTTTACACAGTGATTGTTGCCTGACACCTTAGCAACGATAGTACTATAGTTTGGACTCAGCACCTGTCGTGGACAGGGGTTGTTAAGGGCTTTACTTCATGTGTCACAGTGGTGATATGTGTTGCGCATTCTACAACTCGCAGTCACGTCTGTGCAGATTTCATTGTCAATAACCTACTAGCTTCACTTTGCTACATGTTACATGCTGGTTATGCGTAAACCGATTTCGCTATCTATTATGCTACTAAACTTGTATGCTCACCTTTACACTATGTGTATTGACTTTTATTTTAACGTATGTGACAGGTGTTTAGGATGCTGTGCTTCGCTAGCTTTTGTGGAATCGAGTTAGGAAGAGTCTAGAAACAAAACAATTAATATTTTGAGTTGTCGAAACTATGATTCGTCTTTGGGATATCTATGTCTGTAATAACTGCTTTATTTGATAAGTTATGGTATGGGACATAATGCTAATTATCCGGTAATTTAGTTGTTATGGATTTCTCTTGGACAATCTGTTTCGCTCAGTGCATCACCCCGATGTTTCCGCCATCGGTTGGGGTGTGACAAGCAAGGTGTAAACGATCATCCCATTTAAATTCTCCACCTACAAACTCTTCACATGCAACAGTCTATTGTCCTCCATCTTCAAATCCTTTTCCTCAACCAATCTACCATCATCCCCCTTTAAACCCTTCACTTGCACACCCTTTTCCTCAAGCAGGTGATGATCCAAATCCTCTTACGGATGAGGAGTTGAACTTGGTGTATGACTACACCATGGCTCAACTACAATTTGACTGAATCCAACTTGGGGAGACCCGAATACATTTCAATTCATACCTTCATGTCGCAAACTACCATTCAACACAAGTCGTACCCAACTGGGCTAAAGGGTACAAAACCGACTGGACTAAGGAATACGTACCTAGGTCGGACAAAGAAACGGATTATCCATCTTCTAATGACTCCGGACACCGTTATCGACACGAGAAGTTGGGCGGTGGTGATAGCGATCGTGACGTGTCATCTCCTGAGTCATTCCTAGGTGATTATGAGGGGATATATTAGGGCTTATGTGTGTTTAATTAGGACCTTTTATGTTTATTTATGTTTGGGTAATAATTTAATTACGTTCGTTCGTAATATTTGAAACTTCGTTAAATGCTCGACACGATCGAATTTAAATAACCTATTTAAAACTACGTTAGTCGTTTATCACAGACGAGATATTAATGAATAAACTCTTTTATTAATCACGAATTTAAAAATAAGCTATTTAATTTTTAAAACCGAACAGTTTTGTCTTTTTAATAAGACATCTTTTATTATTGTTATGGGTCATTTTCTGAGCATATATATCCTGACTAATATTCTGCTTTTGATTGTTTACTTGTGATCAGGATACCGGATCAGGATATTGGTAACATCCTGGTTCGATATCCTGGTATTAACTGAATTGATCACGTGCAGATTAAGAGTTACAAGTCTCCAACATTCAAGAAGACTTCTTCCCCCAAGACTCGGGCAAATCAGTTGGAGTAGAGACGTTGATCCCCGAAAGACCAGGACTACAATGGTTATTTGGGAATATTCGGGGCATCTCGGTTTATTAGGAAAGTTAGTTGTTTTCGGTTAGCTATAAATAGTATGATCGGATCAAGTTAAGGCACTCACTTCACTCGCACACTTTACTCTCTAGCTACTAGCAATCACTATACACAAACACTTGTACTCGAATTACCTTGTAACACCTAGTTGATCCGCATCACATCCTGCACTGTATCCTGATATTTGAAGCAATAGAAGAACTAGGCAGCTGCGATTGTCAGCTCCCGAGGTTTTATGCCGGCGATCTAGATTGATCAAGGGCTTTCCTCGTACATCTCGTGTCACCCTTTACATTTTTCGCTCATTGTTTGATCATAGATACAGCTCTATATCCTGAGCCGTATCCTGAAAACCGTTTTTACAAACAACTTAATCAGCATATTTTTGACACATATTTCTAGCACACTACCTCACTTAACTAATTTGATCACTTAACTGCTTTGGTAATTTTTGACCAAAACAATTTGGCGCCCACCGTGGGGCACGTGGTGCTATTTTTACTAAAAACTTTAGTAAAATCATTACTCGGTTTTCTATTGTCAAAACTTTTTGCTACATTGTTTTCAATGGCCTCGAGATCAATCATGAGCTCTTCCACCATGTCTGCTACAACCTCTGCAACAATTGGTTCGGTGCTTCCACCTCCCCCTCCAAGAATGCAAGCCTCTTCACAAGGAGCTGAAAGTCATGTGGCTCGGGATGTTATCCCTACTCGCAGTATCCAGGGATTCGCTCCTGTTTTAGCTTCCAATGAAGAAATTTTAAATTTGTTTGGTAGTGTACAGGAACAGATGAGGCAGCAGCAGGAAACTAATCGGATGCTGATGAGAGAGATACAACTCTTGAAATCCGGCCCAAGTAGGCCTGCTGAAGAGACTGTTACTCCTTTGCAACCCAGGGCTTTGAACTTCAGTTCTGCAGTTTACACTGAGGATAACCGGGGGAATATCGTGCCAAGCCATTCCCAGAATCATACTCCTGAGATACCCTCTTCAATAAGAGTATCAACCGTGAGAAGCTCAGGATATGCTTCAGGATATGGCCAGAATCCCCAGACTGGTAATGTATCTAACAATAATAACACTCTTGCTACTAATGGTGTTGGATCTTTGCAGGATACAGGTATGACATCGGCATTTTCCAGAGAACTCCAAAAGCTGAAAGACATGATATCCAGTGTGCCTGGGGTGGTCCAACCGATTCCAGAAGTATCCCAAGACAGTCACAGGATATCCCGGTTTGCGCATCCTATCTGTGATGCTGAAATCCCGAAAAGATTTCAAACCCCCAACATGAAACTCTATGACGGAACCACAGATCCTGAAGAGCATATCGCCTAGTATAAGGAAAGGATGGAGATCAACCCTATCCCTCCAGATCTCAAGGAAGCATGTCTCTGCAAGGGTTTTGGTTCTACCTTGACAGGATCAGCCTTAAAATGGCTGTTAAATGTTCCTCCTCACTCAATTACTTCATTTGCTCATTTGGTTAATTTATTTAATAGTCAGTTTTCTTGCAGCCGGAGTTTTGAGAAACTAACCAGTGATCTTTACAGGATAACTCAAGGGCCTCAGGAATCCTTGAGGGATTATGTGAACAAGTTTAGTCGGGAATCCTTGGATATCCCACATCTTGATGTTGCAACAGCTATGCAGGCTTTCAAGATGGGATTACAAAAAGATTCTCAGTTTTATCAGGATCTTGTAATGAATCCCTGCAGGAATCTCGACGAAGCTCGTAATAGGGCCTTGAGATATATTCGCTTGGAGGATGCTAAGAAGATGCAAGAGAGGATGAATTCCACCTCAACCTATGAATCAACTAACAGGAAATCAGAATCCTCGTATAAACCATATCGCTCTAAGCCATATGGCAGAAATGACAACAAGAAAGTGAATGCTGTTGAAGACGAGGATCCTGAAGAATATCCTGAATTATCTGAATATTGCTTTTCTGTTAACATACCTGAGTTAATGTATGCTATGCAGGGTTTAGGAGACAAAGCTAGGTGGCCTCGAAAGAATCAACAAAAAGCTGATTGGAAGGATAAATCCAAATGGTGTGCCTTCCATGAAGATTTCGGACATATAACTGAGGATTGCATTGCTCTAAGAAAGGAAATAAGTTATCTTCTAAGCAAGGGATATCTGAAGGATCTCCTAGGAAGAAAGAAGAATAAGGGTCAGGATACCGAGAAGGATCCTGAACGAGCGGCATCACCTCCTGCGGATGCCAAGATAATCAACTTTATTTCAGGAGGATCCGACATTTGTGGGACTACATATTCTGCGACCAAGAGACATGCAAAGGAAGCTAAGGCCGAGAGGGGAGATAAACCGGCCAGGATGACTACCCTCACAACTGATAAAACTTTCGACACTGATGACAGGGATACTGTCCAGGATCCTCACCATGATGCTCTCGTAATAACATTATATGTGGCTAACCATTTTGTACGCAGGATATTGGTGGATAATGGCAGCTCCGTCAATATAATTCAACTAGAAACTTTGAAAAGAATGAATGTATCTCCAATGGATATTACTTCAAAATCCACCGTGCTTGTTGGGTTCAGTGGAGAGGCCAGGAACACATTGGGAGAGATAAAGTTACCAGTATATGTTGAAGGGGTCAGCTCGATACAACGTTTCTGTGTGATGGACTCCCTATCCTGCTATAACATCATACTAGGCAGGCCATGGATCTATGATATGAAGGCTGTGCCATCGACTTATCATCAGTGCATCAAGATTCCTACCCCTTGGGGGGTTGTCAAGGTTGATAGTGATCAGTAGGAGGCGAAGGAATGTTACTCATCCTCAATGAAATCCTCAACCAAGCCTAATGCAGCATAGCAATTAAAGATGCGGGCCCAGGATATCATGGAGGCTTCAGAGCAGGACGTAAAGAAAGTTATCCTGGATCAGGATAATCCAGATATCTCGGTGCTCGTAGGAACCAATATCCCTCAGGATATTGAAAATCAATTGACTAATTTTCTAAAATGCAGGATGTCGACGTTCGCGTGGAAACACGAGGATATGACAGGTATTTCCAAGGATATTATAACTCACAAGCTTGGAATTGACAGGTCTTTCAAGCCTATCCAACAAAAGAGAAGGAAGTTTGCTCCAGAACGAAACATAATTATTCAAGAAGAGGTTGAAAGACTATTGAAGTCCAAGATGATCAGGGAAGTCAAATTTCCCAAGTGGCTAGCAAATGTGGTCGTGGTTCAAAAGAAGAATGGGAAATAGAGAGTTTGTGTAGATTACACAGACTTGAACAAAGCATGTCCTAAAGACCCATTCCCTCTGCCTCATATAGACTCGATGGTGGACGCCACTGCCGGTCATGAGATGTTAACCTTCATGGATGCATCCTCAGGATTCCAGCAGATCCAAATGGAACCTTCAGACCAGGAGGATACTGCTTTCATGACACCAACAGGTATTTAATGTTATACTGCTATGCCTTTTGGTTTGAAAAATGCAGGTGCAACGTACCAGAGATTGGTGAACATGATGTTTAAAGACAAACTGGGGGACACCATGGAGGTGTACATTGACGATATGGTAGTCAAATCCAAGAAGGCTGAGGATCATCTCCAGGATATTAAAGGAGCATTTGATATCCTGGACCAGTACAATATGAAACTAAATCCAGCCAAGTGCCATTTTGAAGTGGGGGTAGGAAAGTTTCTAGGATACATGGTGACTAAAAGAGGAATATACTGCTATGCCTTTTGGTTTGAAAAATGCAGGTGCAACGTACCAGAGATTGGTGAACATGATGTTTAAAGACAAACTGGGGGACACCATGGAGGTGTACATTGACGATATGGTAGTCAAATCCAAGAAGGCTGAGGATCATCTCCAGGATATTAAAGGAGCATTTGATATCCTGGACCAGTACAATATGAAACTAAATCCAGCCAAGTGCCATTTTGGAGTGGGGGCAGGAAAGTTTCTAGCAGATTAAAGCTATCTTAGATATCAAATCACCTTCAAATATGAAGGATCTTCAAAGGCTAACAGGGCGAGTAGCAGCATTGAACAGATTTATCTCAAGATCCTCCGAGAAATGCAAGGAATTTTATGATATCCTGAAGAAAAACAAGAAGTTCGAATGGAAAGAGAAGCATGAAGCAGCCCTGCAGGATTTGAAGCAGTATCTCTTAAGTGCACCTCTATTGATGAAGCCTGAAAATGGTGAACCACTGTCCCTATACCTCGCAGTATCAGGGAACGCTGTAAGTGTCGTTCTTATAAACGACCATGAAGGTCAGCAATATCCTGTCTATTATGTTAGTAAAAGTTTATTAGATGCTGAAACTAGATATTCTCAACTAGAAAAATTGATATTAGCCCTAGTTATGGCATCAACAAAACTTAGACATTATTTTGAGACACATAGGATTCATGTTAAAACTAATTATCCTGTTAAGAACGTGCTTAGGAAGCCCGTGATGTCGGGTAGGATGGCTAAGTGGTCAGTAAAATTAAGTGCCTATGATTTAGTTTATGAGCCTAGAAATGCCATAAAGTCTCAGACTTTAGCTGACTTTGTGGCTGATTTCAGTAGTGACATTCAAAATGAAGTAGACTTAGAAGTACAGCAGCTAGGAGAAAACTTAGAATCCTGGACATTATATACTGATGGTGCATCTAATGTAAGAGGTGTAGGTTTAGGTATACTAGTAAAATCGCCACAGGGGGACATATTACCCCAGGCTATTAGATGTGAATTTTCTGCTACTAATAATGAAGCGGAATATGAGGCTTTAATTGCAGGATTAGAGTTGGCTAAAAATATGAATATTAAAAATTTGCAAGTAGATGTTGACTCCTTGTTAATCACTAATCATTTTAATGGGTCATATGCAGTTAAAGGCGAGAAATTAATCGAGTATCTCGAAATTCTCAAAAAATTAGCAGGATATTTCGATATTTTCACACTTGAACAGGTACCAAGAGAGGATAATGCTGAAGCTGATGCCTTGGCGAATTTAGGATCATCAGTCAGAATACCGGAAGGAACCCGAATACCAATGTTACATATCTTATATCCTGCGACGAATCCTCAGGATAAGGAAGTACTAAGTATTCAGGATCCTGATGAGTATCCTGAGAAGGATCCCAAGTCCTGGATGGTTCCAATTTTAAGATATCTCAAGGAAGGACACATCCCAAAGGATGAGAATCCTAAGGCCTTTAGAATGAAGGTATCACAATTCACTATTATAAATAATGTCTTGTATAAGAAATCTCTTGCATGACCATATCTGAGGTGCTTAGAGGATCCCGAAACTAAGGAAGTGCTTCAGGATATACACGAAGGGGATTGTGGTAACCATACTGGGGGCAGGTCATTGTTCTCAAAAGTATTAAGAATAGGATATTATTGGCCGACGATGAGAAAAGATGCTGCAGAATATGCTCGAAGATGTGATGCATGTCAAAGACACAGTAACATATTACATCAGCTGGCCGAACCACTTTATCCTATAGCTTCCCCTTGGCCATTCATGAAATGGGGAATGGACATAGTAGGAAAATTGCCAAAGGCTCCAGGAGGAAAGTTCTTCATGCTGGCAATGACCGATTATTTCTCTAAGTGGGTCGAAGCTGAAGCATTTATTCAGGTTAGAGATCAAGAAGTGGTATCCTTCATAAAAAGGAATATCCTGACTAGGTTTGGAGTACCAGCTGAGATAATTTGTGACAATGGATCTCAATTTATAAGTAAAAGGACTACTGACTTTTGCAAGAGTTGGGGAATCAAAATGATCACGTCTACTCCGGTACATCCTCAAGCAAATGGACAAGCAGAATCCTTGAACAAGATAATTCTCAACAACTTGAAAAAGAGACTAGGGGCTAAGAAAGGAAGATGGGCAGAAGAATTACCCCTTGTTTTGTGGGCTGATAGGACGACGGTGAAGAGTGCAACTGGCCAAACCTCGTTTTCCTTGGTGTTTGGAGCAGAAGCGGTGATCCCGACAGAAATGGTGATACCTACAGCGAGATCCAACCTCCGGGATCCTGAGCAGAATCCTGAAGTCCTATGCCAGGAACTGGATACTATTGATGAGACAAGAGACGCAGCAAGGCTAAGGATGGCAGCATATCAACAGAGGATATCTAAAGCATATAACAAGAATATAAGGACTAGGAGATTTCAAGTTGGAGATTGGGTATTAAGAAAGGCTTTTCAGAATACTACTAATCCTGCTGATGGAAAATTGGCTCCAAAATGGGAAGGACCCTATGAGGTTGAATCAGAATCAGGAAAAGGAGCATACCGACTCAAGAATATGGAGGGGGATATGCTACCGAGATCCTGGAATGCTATACATCTAAAACTCTATTTCAAGTGAGTATGGAATTTAAATTCTAACTCAGGATGGTATGAATTCTGTCTCTTTTATGAAATTTTAATGTTATTTACTGTTTTGAACCCGTTACTGACTTAAGCATCGGAGGGGTGTTAGCCAGGCTAACACCCACCTTAGCTTATAAGTGTTTTGCAGAATACGCTTCGGGATATAGCACCAGGATACATACTCAGGATACTTCGGAAGATTAGAGGATTGGCCCCCTCTCTCACGTCTAAGGGATCCTGATCCCTTCACAGGTTTAAAGGTATTCACCTTTCTTCCGAATTGGGTTTAAACACCCCGCCTGGAGCGCAAGTTATTCGGGAATAGTTCAAGGTGGCGGGACCAGTTCATGTAAAAGTGGCTGACAATTTCGTTACTATTGGCTATATCCTGAATCCTAAAGGTATATGAGGATTGATCACCCTCTCTCACGAAAGGGTATTGTCATACTCTCTAAGGTTTAAAGGTTTTCACCTTTCTAAGTCTTGGAATTTGTACACTCCCGCCTGTAGCGCATGAAAATTTGGGATTTTCCCCATGATACTAAGGATTTATCTCCAGTATATTTTTGGGTTTTACCCCTGTAACACAAGAATTGTCTAAACAGTTGGAACTAATATTCAAAAATTTTCTAAGTGCACAGGGGACATTCCTTCTAAAGCAATTGTGTGAAGCTCAAAAGATCAAAATTGGGCTAAGTGTCTCGGACTGGGGACATCTTAGTGGGAGAAGTCGCAAAAGGGGTTGGAATTTAATACTAGGGTTACACTCAATTCCTGGTATGATCTTTCACCTTACATGAATTGTTTAACTCTGATTAAGGCTCAAAATATCCTGATAAGGATATATCTTTAGGATATGTCTTCAAAATGTGTTTTTGGGATACGTTTCGGGATATTTGATTGAAATACTTGGGAAATGATACTTGGATTGAAAATTAAAACTCTGATCAAACAAGTATTATCAAAACAGGTTTTAGAAAATAGACTATCTTTTATTCTTTAGAAGTTTTGTCTAAAATTGATTGGATTTTGAGAAATTCTATTTGATAAAGGTCTTCATAATATATCACTGAGTATATTGATCAGGATATTTTTAAAAGATAGTTGCACAAATTTTGCAAAGCTAAAATCTACACTAAGAAATGCATGACAGAAATTAGAGGGCAATAGCAAACCAATTGAAAGATGAAATTATCTGAAATAAGCAATACCAGTTGATAACCGAAGGCTTCATCCTAAAACCTAGGACCCATCCACCTTCGGCTATCAAGTTGTTTTAATGCAGAAATAGAAACTGTTCAAAGGACAAGAAGTAAAATTGTTCAAACATAAGCATAACTCTCAAATTTAAGGGAAATAAGTTTTAGGAGGTAGCGCCTTCTTCGTTCGTGGCATTTTCAGCAGCATCCGTCTCGGGATCAACCTGAGCATCCCTCTCAGCATCAGTTGGTTTTTCGACTGCCTTTGAAGATCCTTCAGCTGCAGGTTTAGCAGAAGTGCCGCCGAGACTCTTCAGCTTTGTTTCCCAGGCATTGATGTCCCAAGAAGGACATTTGAAGCCCAGTGCTTTGGCTTCGTGGGCCATCTTTAGCCTGGCCTAGAGAAGGGAAGTGATGACAGAACTTTTAAGGCTTTCCCGATAGCTGATCATATCATGTTCGTGTTGAGCATGGGCAGCATCAAGATCGGTTTGAGCCTGGAGAGCAGCTTTGTTGAGGGCGGCCTGGTGTTCTTGGGTCATAGCCTTGAACTTGTCCTCGTAATGCCGAGATTTGGCGGCTGCAATCATACCCTGATCAGAGATGGTAACTTCGGCTTTCTTCAACTTGGATTCAAGCGTCTTATTGAGCCCACGGGATTCTTGATATAAATGAACCAGACGTTCGAGACCCTGCAAAGTAAGAAGGACAGGTATTGGTTTTAATAAATACTTATAAGCGGTATAAGGTGCGGGATATGGCTCGAGGATATTAACCTGGTTAAGAAAAGAAGTCATGAATCCGCTTGCCTTAATGAACCCGTGATTTTCATAGGGGAATGTATCAGAGATAACAGGAGAATCAGGCTCTTTCCTTTTACGGGAACATGAACTCTGGGGCTTAGTAGTTGGCGAAGGTTTGGGAATGATGATAGCCTTGGAGATGCTGGGCTTGGATGAGGCCGTGGCCTTGGGACTAGGTTCCTTCTTGATCTGGACCTGATCAGAATCACTGTCCAGCTCTTCAAAGTCGAAAACCTCAGGGATCTTGGCTGGTGCTGCATAAAGAAAAGTCCTCCACCCTTATTACTCTTTATATTACAATAATTTGTCATTTCAAAAGTAACTCTTACCAGACATTTCGGATGATGAATATTGGCTGGAACTCGGGATATGTGTGGTAAAACTCCTGTCACTTGCAGGTAATTGGTAAACTGCTTTGATTCTTTTTTCTGATTCCGCAGTAGGGGGAGCTACTTCCTTAAAATTCACTGCGAAAAGATCAAATAAGAAGATATTAGCACAAGATAAAAGTTTAGAAGTACATGGGGACGTTCATGATCCTACCGGTGGTTAACCACTCTACCGGATGACTAGCACCCTCACGAATGGAGTCTCGTTTGACGAAGAAGAACTTGCGTTGCCATCCATCTTCGTTTTTGGTGGCTTTAAGAATAAGGGGTTTGCTGGAAGTTGAAAAGAGCAGAAACCGACTGGAACCATGGGATCGAAGCCGGTAAGCGATTGGCATATCTTCGATGCAGAGGTCAGGATAGTGAAGGTTTTTAATTTGGTTGAGCACGATTAATACTCTCCAGACCATGGGCATGGTTTGGGCAAAGGAAATACCGGTAGTCCGGAAGAATTGCATCATAAATTCGGGAAAGGGGTACCGAAGACCTAGCGAGAAAGGGTATGCCGGGAAGCAGACCCAATCAGCAGAAGAAACGTCCGATCGAATTGATCGATCAAATGGTCTGAAGACCGTGCCATCGGGGAAAGCACCGGAGGCTCTCAATGCTGCAATGTCCGCATTATCAAAAGCACAGATCTCCTTCTCGGGATTTTTAAGAAGATTTTGCTGGATGAAGGTCTCAGATGATTCGCCGGTTTGAGAAAAAGTTCTAGTAGCCATTGCAAATAAAGGAAAAGAGATTGACAGGAAATGAATAAGAAGTAAGGAATTACCTGGAGACTCTGTTGATGATATCTGGTTTTCAAACAAGAAGACAGAAGATATAGGAGCGTTGTAGATGTCCATCGAGTTAAAAGCGCGTTGGAAGTTGTATGGTGTAATCTTGACCGTCATCTCGATTTAATTGCCTTGATTCGCGAGACAGGGTTTTTGAAATATATCCGTTGGATTGATATACCAACATATATATTTGGGGATAATTGTTATGGGTCATTTTCTGAGCATATGTATCCTGACTAATATTCTGCTTTTGATTGTTTACTTGTGATCAGGATACCGGATCAGGATATTGGTAACATCCTGGTTCGATATCCTGGTATTAACTGAATTGATCACGTGCAGATTAAGAGTTACAAGTCTCCAACGTTCAAGAAGACTTCTTCCCCCAAGACTCGGGCAAATCAGTTGGAGTAGAGACGTTGATCCCGAAAGACCAGGACTACAACGGTTATTTGGGAATATTCGGGGCATCTCGGTTTATTAGGAAAGTTAGTTGTTTTCGGTTAGCTATAAATAGTATGATCGGATCAAGTTAAGGCACTCACTTCACTCGCACACTTTACTCTCTAGCTACTAGCAATCACTATACACAAACACTTGTACTCGAATTACCTTGTAACACCTAGTTGATCCGCATCACATCCTGCACTGTATCCTGATATTTGAAGCAATAGAAGAACTAGGCAGCTGCGATTGTCAGCTCCCGAGGTTTTATGCCGGCGATCTAGATTGATCAAGGGCTTTCCTCGTACATCTCGTGTCACCCTTTACATTTTTCGCTCATTGTTTGATCATAGATACAGCTCTATATCCTGAGCCGTATCCTGAAAACCGTTTTTACAAACAACTTAATCAGCATATTTTTGACACATATTTCTAGCACACTACCTCACTTAACTAATTTGATCACTTAATTGTTTCATTAATTTTTGACCAAAACAATTATATATACATTCCCAACTTAACTTAAAAACTCCCTTTTAATTATCTCTACGTTTTTTTATTATTTGAAAAAAAAAATATTTTGGTGGTCTAATTATTTCCAAACATATCCAACCATGCATATAAATAAAATAATAAGCCGAGCTTCTAGTAATTTGTCCAATTTCATTCGAGTCATTGAACGACAACCAAACCGGTCTAAAGGGACACAAAACAACTCTTATCTTGTAGCTCTCACTTAGTCCACTTACAAATGCACAATTCAATTTAATATAAGTAAAATAAGTAAATATGGGTCCTTCACTTATACTCCTTCATCTGTAAACAACGATACCCCCTCCTTCTAGAAATTATCGTTGCCGGAAAAAAAGTTATAGTCAAGTCGTTTTCTTTGTTCTTTTTATATCTTTCAAGGGAGCGCCGAGATTTTCACGCATGTAGGACCAATGTATTCAGAACCGGATCGGGCATTGAACCGGACGTTTTAGTGGTTCACTGGTTGGACCGATCAAACCGGCCAGACCGGATTTAAAAACCGGACAACATCATAAATATTGTAAAAAAATAAAAAGAATTTAACATAAATTCTAAGAACTACAAAACGCTTCAATAGTTTAATTTAGTAATATTTTATTTTAATAATGATCATTTGTATAAAATACGTAAAATAATAAATAGCTTAATTATTTAATACTTAAATCTAAACAAAATTATATACTATAATTTTGTAACATTCTTAGGCATTAGTAGTTGTACATGATGCATTAGTGTTTTATTGTGCATTACAATGTTGTATTTTTTTTCTTAGGTTATTGTACATATCCATCTTCCAACCACGTGTCTACCTACTTCTTCCAAAACAAGCCTTTTGTTTACCCCTTCACTTTTAGACCAAAAGAAAACCACCGTTTGTCTTTCTGCTCTAGATAATCTGCTCAATTTGAATCAAAAAGCTCTAATATCGGGGGGTGTTTGGGATTCCTTTTAACTTATGACTTCTCAAAAGTACTTCTCAAAAGGAATAAATAAGAAATTCTTACTTATTGATTTCTCCTTTTTTGAAGGCATAGAAATGCATAAAAGTCATTTTCAAAGGGTGTTTGGGATTCCTTTTAAGCATAAAAGTCCTTCTCAATATGGTGTTTGGAATTCCTTTTAAGCATACCTTCAAAGCTTTCAGTTTATATTGTGTGACGTCTGTTTGATAATTGAAGGGCTGCAAAATATGATATTATATTGTTTTAGGGGAATGTTCATTTGAGAAGAAAATTTAATTTAGAATAGAAAGAACAAAGGGTACAATTGTAAAATATTAAATACTTTTTCACTTATCTCATTTATTATCATCTTTGACTAATTAATTAGTCATAAAAATTATCATCCTTCACACTAATGTTTTTTGACTACACACTTCAAAAGTTACCCTACACCTTTCGAAATTTACCCTACACGTGCTGAAATTTATCCTACACAACCCGTAATTTATCATATACACATTGTAATTTATCCTACACTCTAAATTATTTTATTTTTTTGAAAAAATATATATATTTTGAAGATAAGTTACAAATTTTAATGTAATTAGCTATTAAAGAGGAATACTACAAATTAATGATCTTTGTAGGTTTACTATAGGGGGAGACTATTTGCACACTTGGTGTGTAGATAGTTAGCTTAGAAAGGGCTTTTTTGTCTTATATGCATACCCTGCAGTGTCGAGCTGTGGTCAAAGCACATCGTTTTGGTCCGGTCAACCAGACAAAGACTGACGGGTGTCTGACGGGCCTTTTGACCGGACCAAAACGCCGAGTTTTGGCCACGTTTTGGTGGTGTCAACCAAACACCCGGTCAGTCTTTTGTCTGGTTGACAGAACTAAAACGCGGCCAAATCTCGGCGTTTTGGTCCGGTCAACAGACCCGTCAGACACCCGTCAGTCTTTTGTCTCGTTGACCGGACCAAAACGTCACGCTTTGACCACAGCTCGACACTGCAGGGTGTGCATATAGGATAAAAAAGCCCTTTTGGTGTGCATATAGCCATTTGGGTGTGCCAATAGGTACACCCTTACCATATTACCCTTATAGTAACATTAAATACTTATATTAAATAAACTAAAATAAAGCATTCTTATTGGTTGAATTTTTTTCTTTTTTCTTCTTACAAAAAGTTTCTTCTTATTTGAACTCTCCACTATACACAATTTGTATGAAGTAAAGTATTTCAACATTCTATTATATTCTATTATATTATAATAGACGTATAAAGAATAGTGTACAAAAGTTAACATGATTAATTGCACTTCAAGTCCAATTCTTAAACTTCAGTTCACTATAACTTTTTTTGTAAAATATAACTTCAGTTAACATGGATTTTTTTTTCATTCACTTTCAGATTCATAGAAGGTGTTTCTTGAAGGGTTTTGGTGGGTTTTCTTGATTTTTATGAAATTTAAGAAATATGGTGTTGAAAAGTTTCGATTTGTCTGAGTTAGGGTTTTGCCCTTGCTACAGTATATTCCGTCACCCACTTAACGGAATATTTTAACGAACCCAAACCTTAGGGACTCAGAGTGTAGCGCTTTTCAGAGTACATGGACTCAGTAGACGAAATTTACATTTAAGGGACTCAACTTGACACTGGATCCTTTCTTCAGAGACGCAAGTTGCAGTTTACTCAAGTAAGAAATATGTATAGGATACCTTTATCTTTATGATAGAATTTTGTGGTAATTGCTACCAGTTTAGTGACGTTGTAACGATGTTATCTACCGACTTATAGAGAAAACTTTAGTGTAGCGAAGCTTGTAGCTAAAGATCGAGGAGTGAAAGTAAGGTGGATTCGTTTACATCCACCCGAACCGTTATATCTCCAGTATCGTATCTTCCCTGATACTTTTAGCAAAAAGTTCTTAAAAACTAAATAAAATTCAAAAATTACTCACTCTCGTATTTGGTTCTTACAAATATAATTTACCATCAAAATAAAATCTTCAAAACTTTATGGAATGTTAAAATAAAAAAGAGTTATTACGAAAATGTTATAGCCAGCCGGGTAGCCATCAGACCCGTTTTGAGTCGAACCAGCTAGTTAGACCGGACCCGGTGGACGGACCAGAAAACCATGTAGTTGAGCCAAAATTTTCGGAGGTTGAACCGGATTTTGATTAAAAAAATTTCAATTTACCCTATTTATTTTTATAATATTTACGATATCACTCGGTTCCTACATCCGGTACTGCCGACCCGATCGGTGGACCAGTAAAGAGACCGATTCGACGCCCGGCCCGATCCTGAAAACATTTGTTATAGCATTTTGTGAACTTCAAATTATGTATATAAAATGAACAATATAAGAATACATGTTATCGTCCGCTTTAGCCATAGCCAATGAGGGAAGAATCTTGCAGTCGTTTGGGGGCTTTAGGTACCTATTGCCTCCATTGAAGAGAAGAACAAGCACTATTAAAACATTAATATGTATTAAATTGGGGCCTAAGTCGATATGAATTAATATAAAATAGATATATGATTTTTTTAAAGTGAAACCCCATAAATAACAGATACCATATACAACTAACACATAGATGGATTTTTTTATAATGAAAGCCTAGCTACCTGCCCACCAACATGACTCCAAATGGAGTGTAACATCGATGGCCGGTGGAAGCGCATTGACAACAAGCGACGACTCGCTCACTTCTGTGGGCGGTTTGGTATCCTCCAAGTTTCGGACCAGACTTGAACTTACTATCGTAGTAGAGGTATGAGAAGATCGGTTCTTTTAGTGTGTCTTCTTTGGAAGAAGATTGCACCTTCAAAAAGTCGTAGAACACATGATCTTTCATATGTGGGTTTTTTATTCAATGCATGAGAATGAGGTGGCTTATATATAAAGTTTTTTTCTTTTTGTCTTATTTGGACAGGTAAAGTAAAGCTGATATTGATCAAGAAATTTTTATAAATACAAACTTTGAACATTAAGATATTTTTAAAGGTAAAGAAAAACCATTGAAAATTGATGTAAACATAAAAGATAAAAAATGTAACTTACTCTTTAAATTTGAATTTGTTTTGTACTTTGTGAAAAACAACTAAAATAAGTTATAAGAATGTTATTCATTTTTAACTTTATTTACTTTATACTACATTTTAATAAAAAAAAAGTTAAATACATAAAATGTTAAACAAAAAGTTTTACTTTACATATTCGTTTTTTGTTTGTTTTAAAATAAAATTAGTGATGACTTGCTCAATAATCGCTTGGCAAGCAGCGACTCACTCACTTCTGTGGACGGTTGGTGTCCTCCGAGTTTCGGACCAGAGTTGAATTTGTATTTGCAATAGAGCCAGGAGAAGATCGGTTCTTTGACTATGTTTGCTTCGGAAGAAAATTGTATTTTCAAAAAGGCATAGAACACAGGATCCTTCACTTGGTGGAATTTTTCTATTGAATGCATGAGAATGATATGGCTTATATATGGTTTTTCTTTTGTATTATTCGAACTACTAAAGTTGATTAGGAGCTTTTAAGTAATTTTTATAAATATAAACTTTGAACATGAAGACATTTTTAAGGTAAAGAACAACTACTGAAATTTGATGTAAACATAAATGATCAAAAATGTCATATGCTACTTTAAATTTAAATTTGTTTTGTACTTTGTAAAAGCAAAAAAAATAAGTTATAACAATGTAAATTAATTTCAAATTTATTTACTTTATACTATATTTTATAAAAAAAATATATAAAATGTAACTTTAAACATAAAGTTTTACTTTAAATATTTATTTTTTATTTGTTTGAAAAAAATTTAACAGTGACTCTCTTAGCAATCGCTCGATGAGCCGCAGCTCGCTCACTTCTGTGGGTGGTTTGGTCTCCTCTGAGTTTTGGACCAAAGTTGAACTTGTGACTGCAGTACAGTCCGGAGAAGCTCAGTTATTTGAGTGCGTCTGCTTCTGTGACACCTCGGAAAATATTAGCGAATGATATGGCAACATGTATCCGATAAACTCTCAAATATTCCAGATATGTTGGACGAGAGGAACCAAATTCATAAAAAAATGGAAGATGAAACAAGTTGAGGGATCAAATGTGTTAAAATGCCAAAATTTTGGCCTCAGACGGTCCCATACGAACCGCAAGTTATAGCCTTACAGTCCGTAAGGCATTTAAACAAACTGTGGGCGCGCAGGATCCCTTACGGACCGTAACCAACCCATTACGATCCGTAAGGGGATCGTTGGCAGACAAAATTGAGCTGGCAGTTGCAGCTTGCTCTCCTGCCACCATGCTCGCGATTTTTGCCACCTTGCTCCTCCTTGAGATACCTGGGGTGTCACTAATCACCTCCATAACACCTCAAGGGACACATGTCTTGATTTGTGGGCATGAATTCTAGTATAAATAGGTGATCAAGTTCACCATTTCAACTTGCACCTTCAAAATTCTTTCTCTCTATCTTGAAGCAGCTTCTGATCTATAGAGGCCTCATATCTAGAGTTATAATACTCCCTTGAACACTTGTAAGTGTTCTTCCTAGTTCTCCTTTCATTCCATGGCTGGTTATTAGCCGAAAGTCAAGCAAATTGACTTTTGCTTTGACTTTCGGTTGTGACATTTTGGTCATGTCAAAGTTCGAATCGAACTTGAGTACGTGATCATAATAACAAAGGTGTTAATCCCTTGTGATGGCACCCTCAGAAGATCATGTTAAGTAGGCGAAATGAAAAGTCAAACTTATATTAAATAAAAGTCAAAACGCAGATTTTTGCAAATTACGCTAAATAAGTTTCTAAGTATCGAAACCTTATTTTTTTACATTATAACAGATTATATAAAATATTAGGACATGTTTAATCATGCCTAGCTCGTCATTTCCTGTTTAGAGCTCGTTTCGTAATCGAAAGTCAAACAATTTGACTTCTGTTTTGACTTTCGATTTTGATCCATTTGGTCAAGTTTAGAGCCTGATTAAGGGTTGTTATATGATCATAATATTTTATGGAATAATCCTTTGATGTTATACCATTTGATCATATCATTTGATAGATTTTATGATAAAGTCCATATAATATACCTAAAATGCCGAAATTGCCCTTATCGCCTAAAAATGGTTTTAAAACCAAATAAACTTGTAATCTTAGTTTGAAACTAATATTATAACATAATGAAATGTACTTTGGCATAATGTACTTGTCTTATACCTATTCGACAACCTGATACCGCATATGCGCGTACAACTAGTTTAAATAACATAAAATATATAAACTAGTCGAATCGGGTCAAAACCTTCCCGATTTAGTTCTAATCAGAATGCATGGTTATTTGACCCATATTACATGAATCATTGCACTCTGGGGGGGGGGGGGGGGGATAAACCACATTCTATTCGGTCAACGCTTACTCTAGCGAACCGTACATATCTATTTAAGTTAACCAGTCAAAGTCAAATGACTTGTATAAGACCCGTTAACATTCTAACAGATCATAGTTTCGTTCATTCCAGACTAGAAGCCTCAAGTAAATTGTGCCTGTCTTTAGGTTGTTGTGCATAACGTATTTGATTGTAACGACTAGCGCAAGTAAATACTTTAAGCCTATTTTATTTTATAAAGGCTTGGGATACGGTACTAGCCACTAGTTTTCGGTCCACAACTGTATTGACAAGCATGTAAAACTGGTAACAAGAGATATAGTTTGTCCCAAGTTATTTAAAAATGATATACCAAATGGTATCAAATAAACTTTTGAAAAGATTTTCAAAGGAGTCGGTTAGTGAAAATTGACGTATTTTCAAAAGACTAAGCACAAGTTATTTAGTAAGTACGGAATAGGCTAGAGCTGCTTGGGTCTAGACATATTGGAATTTGCAACTCCACGAAAAAGACCTTATTAGTCTCAAGTCGCATTTCATTTATATTTGATCCACCGGTGGATTTTCATACGAACAACTTGTATAATTATTTTGAACTTTGGACTTTAAAGTTTGTACTTTTGTATAATTTAATTTAAATCCACCGGTGGATTTTCATATACCCCATGTTCGGGCACACCGGGAAATCAGGGTGTGACAGCTTCGGAAGAAGATTGCATCAGTAGTAGAACACCTGATCCTTCATTTTGTTGTTTTTTGTATTGAATGCATGAGAATGAAGTGGCTTATATAGAGTTTTTTTTTCTTCTTGTATTATTCTGACCAGTAAAGTTGATATTGATAAGAAGTTTTTTTTTTTATAAATATGAACTTTGAACATGAAGATATTTTTAAAGGTAAAGAATAACATTTGAAAACTGATGTAAACGTAAAGGATGAAAAATGCAATTTAGTATTTTCAATTTAAATTTGCTTTGTACTTTGTAGAAACAACTAAAATTTATAAGAATGTAATTTCAATTTAAATTTATTTACTTTATACTACATTTGTATAAAAAATAAATATAGAAAATGTAACGTTAAACATAAAGTTTTACTTTAAATATTCGTTTTTATTTGTTTTAAAAAATTTAGCGGCTACTCGCTCAGCAACCGCTCACTCGCTTTTGTGGGTGGTTTGGTGTCCTCTGAGTTTTGGACCAAAGTTGAAGTTGTGATCGCATTAGAGGTAGGAGAAGATCCATGGGCGAAGCTTTATTAAGGGCAGGGTGCATTATATTTTTGGTGTTTAATCGGTGTTTATGTTGTTGTTTGGAGAACATCGTCCTCGTTATTTGATGTTTATTTGTGCGTAGTTTTCAATCGTTTAGTGGGATTGACATTTCTTTAGCTACATCGTCCTCGTTCGTCTTATTGATATAACCTGACCACTTACAGAAAGCACGGATTCTAAAATATAAAATTTGGTAGATCACGAGGCCATACTAACTAGAATCGGAAATCGGTTTCATTTCCCTTCCACCATACCAAAATATAATTTTTTTCAAATTCGTTGTGGGGAGATATGGAATTAATAATTCCATTCCAACATACCTCCGAAGTTCGTTGGAAAAAAATGGAGCTTTAAAATCTAAATTAGATAGTTTGGTCATCATTATCTAAAGCTAAAGCTGGTTAAGTACTAAAAATCTCACATGATAATAAACTCACGAAAAATAAGTACTTGTGGTTGCTCGATAACCGTTCAGCTGGATGTCCAAAATGGCCAACTAAACCATGATTTGCAGGTAAGTCATGATACACTTTTAAACTTTCTTGTTTGACGACGAGGGTCCATGGTTGGGCCCCACGTCTGGGCTTATACTTTTTTGTGAAATAGCGGCCCATGATGATTAATGAAGGATTGGGCCAGAACCATGATAAGCTTGGCATCTTATTGCTGGCAGGCAAGTTGTCAAAGGGGCCTCAGAGCCAGGGTCATGCCGGACAGTTATGTTTACTGTTCTGGTGTGAACAGGGGCGATGTGACCTCTCGGTGGCATTTAATGTATGAACATGGGAGAAGTATAAGGCGGTGAGTTTGTTTGAGGGAAAGGATAAACATTAATGGCAAAGGACAAATATGATTCTTTGGAGAGAACGAATCTCTGACCGGGATCCAGACGTTCCTTTTGTCCGATGGTTTACAACGGATCTTGACAAAAGTGGGACCACTCCGATAAGCAGGACTCTCCATTATAAGTAAAGGAGGTGATCAAAGAAAGGTATGCACCCAAAAACCTATGACACAAGAAACACAAAAGAATCGCTTTCACTATCACGTTGAATACATTTAATACATAATCCACACCATTTATTCTGACCAATTTATGCGTCGGAATATGATTTATTATCCCAGCATATTCTTATTCTCACGCCGGAGGTTGGTCACGGATCCCCCCACCCCCGAGGTCCTCCGTGACGAGGCTAACGGTGTCTTGTTTTGCAGCTTTGTTCCAGTGACGAAGAGCATTCCAACGGACCTCCTAGATCAGACACGACACTTGATTTTTGGGGATTCGACATTGTTGTCAATAACCAGTTTTTTATAATCAGTTCTAAATCAGGCTTTCTTTTTTTCTTTTTTACAAAAATCTATACCCTATGGTAGTGGTGCACAAATCGGGTTTTCGGGTAGGACCGGGTTTCGGGTAGGATCGGGTTCGGGTAGGATCGGGTTTTAAAAAATCGGGTTTTTTTAAAAACCGGGTCGGGTCCGGGTCCGGGTTTTCTACCAAAAATGTATACCCTATATACCCGGGTCCGGGTAGGGTTCGGGTCGGGTTTTATAAAACCCGGGTATTATAATACCCTATTTCCGGGTTCGGGTATTCATCGGGTAGGGTTCGGGTATGCACCGGGTTGGGAAAAAACCCGCACCGGGTATTAAAAAACCCGCATCGGGTTGGCAAAAAACCGCATCGGGTAGAGCGGTTGCGGTTGTGGCTGGAGAAGGCTAGACGAGTGATGCAGGTGGCTGGAGAAGGCTAGACGAGTGATGCAGGTGGCTCAAGCAATTGCATGTTGGGCCGAAAAAAATCAAATGAGAACAACCAGGACCAGCCATGCATTGTCACGAGATTTAGTGGGGTTTTGGTTTAGTTCTTTTGGGCTTTGAAAAGAAATATGTGGATTACATAATTTTGTTTATCATAAGAACTAGAAACCTAATACTTAAACAAGATTCATTACATCAAAGTGCATACATAATTTTGTAAAATCATAAGAACTATAAGTCTTAATGCATACATAATTAAACAAGATTACATCAAAATCGGGTTTTTTTAAACCGGGTTTCGGGTATAAACCGGGTTTCGGGTATAAACCGGTTCCGGGTTCGGGTTCGGGTATTTATAAAACCGGGTTTCGGGTATAAACCGGGTATAAAAAAAACCGGTTCCGGGTTCGGGTTTTAGATCAAATATGCATACCCGGTCCCTACCCTACGGGTAGGGTCGGGTTCGGGTTCGGGTATTAAAAACCCGGGTTTTATAATACCCGGTTCCGGGTTTTTTTTTCGGGTCCGGGTCCGAGTTCGGGTTTTTTGTGCACCACTATTTCTTCCAGGTATGGTTTCGTGCCTAGTCTCTTTATAGTCCTTACGGGCTTGCATACTCGCAAAAGCCCAACAACCACAAAACGACGTCGCACCACAAATAATTGATCCATTGGATCTAGCTCACCATTGATCCATTGGGTCTTCTTGACCATTACTTAAGCACCGCTAAAGCCCAACAACCACAAAACGACGTCGCACGGAATCAGCACAAAAACACACCCTGCATCTATCAAACTTTTTTTGACCGACCTGATTAACTAAACTCAGGTGTGGAGGTTTCCACTCAACAAAGCAAATTACATAAACAATATCGCAGAATTTCATCTACTTTCTTCACAAATCAAGGTTCGTGATGCATAATTTTGTTGATTTGATTCGATATGTTGTTTCTACAGAAGAATCGCGTTGTTTTTACGCAATTATTTTAGGTTTTGTTAATTCTAGGGTTTTGCATTCGATTTGTTTAATTGTTCTTGTTGTTTTCCCTTCAATTGAATGTGTTGTTATCGGCGTGAGTGTTATGGTAAAACGATTGATTGGAGATGAATGAATTGTAGTTTGTGTTGATTGATTAGATGCTCTGGTGCTGGATTAACATAGTTCATATGTGCAGTGGTTATATAGTTGCAATGAATGAGTTGTTTTTTGAGCGGTGATTTTCGTCGGTTAACGTAGTCGAGATAGAGAATTGTAGCCTATAAGTGTAAGTTGCCCTAGGATGCTAACTTGCTAAGATCCACAATGTCTTTAAGGCAAGAATCCGTCTCATGTTTAAATGTTCTTCTACAGTGTAGCGTTAGAAAAATAGTTGTTTCTGTTGTCAAATTATTGATTCAATGGGCGGTCGCTAGATCTCAGCCCTCGGAGATATGGGAAGGTTAAAAGACTCGTTTTCTTAGCTTCATCAGTCGAAATTATTGGGACAGTAAATTCTGAAAGTTAGAGGAATGTAAGCATGGTTTTAAAAAACGGTTGAGGCGTGCGCCTCGAGGCGCGCCTCAAGGCGAAACGGCCAAAAAAACGATTCTGAGGCGCGCCTCAGGGGGTTTATACTGTATGTGCGCCTCAGATGGGCTGAGGCGCTAAAAAGGCTGCGCCTCAGGTGCGCCTCAGGTGCGCCTCAGGGGTTTTTGATATTTGTTTTTGAGTTTTTGTGTCAATTTCAAGCAATTTATGTCTTTTTTATGTGTGTTTTTTATTATTTTGATGAATTTGATGATGAATATAGTTAGTATTACTATTTTTATAAGATATATAATATTTATATTTATTTTTTAACTCCGCCTCGGGCTTACGCCTCGGTTCGCCTCGAGGCTTACGCCTCGTGAGGCGAAGGGAAAACGCCTCGAAACTCGTTTCCGTTTTTTTAAACCTTGAATGTAAGGAAACTTGTTTGAGATTGACATTGGGATAAGGAACGTGTTTGATGCTGACACTTGGACTACATAGATGTTTAAGCCAGAAGCTAGTTAGAAGCCGTTTCAGCAGTAGTAATTAACTAGTTATTAACTTTCTCCTTCCGCTTAAACATATAATCATATTACTATGTGAATCATCACAGAAGGCAACACCAGATACAAGTTCTCTGCAAGCGTTTTGTCATATTAATCATGGCAATGTTAACATTAATGTTTATGAGTTTCTTTTCGGACTAATTGACTCATGTATCTCTCTTGTCATTTTCTCACCCCCTCATCTAAGGGGCTGCTTGACAACATCTGAATGGTTAAGTGCCGAACCAGTATGATGTCTGAACCATTAAGTGTTGAACCAGTAAGAGGTCTGAACCATTAAGAGCCTATATAATGCTTAACCGTTCAGAGGCAAATGCCTGACCAATTCAGATTATAGGTCTTAACCATTCAGACTATGTATAAATCTTAACCATTCAGAGGCAAATGTCTGAACCATTCAGACATCTGCTCATGAAACAACCAGTCTGAACCATTAAGTGCTAAACCAGTAAGAGGTCTGAACCATTAAGAGCCTCATTAAGAGGTAAACAAACAACCCCTAACTCAGATTGCCATATGAGACATGACCAAATCTTAAGCCAAATTAAATGCACAAGCCTCGATGGCATTAACATCTTGCAAGTATTTTAGCAAATTTAGCAAGTCATCATAGCGCATTGATGTTATTGACATTATTTAAGTTAAGATGAAACATATCCGGTAATTGTTGTCACACCATCTTCTCTTACTAAAGCAGTGACATAAATTGTGCTATCTATTTGTACATTACATAAACAATATAGCAGAGCTTATATACTTCAGAAATCAAGGTTCGTGTTGCATAATTTTGTTGATTTGATTCGCTATATTGTTTCTACAGAAGAATCCCGTTGTTTTCACGCAATTACTGTAGGTTTTGTTAATACTAGAGTTTTGCCTTCGATTTGTTCGTCATTTTCCCATCCATTGATTGTGTTGTTATTGGCATGATCATAACGACAAAACTCTTGATTGGAGATGAATGGATTGTCGTTTCTCTTGATTGATGTTGTATGAATGATTAGATGCTCTGGTGCTGGATTAACATAGGTGCACTGTTGCTAGAGATGGCAGGCATGAATGAGTTGTGTTTTGGGCCGTTATTTTCATCGGCTAACCCAGTAATGATCGAGATAGTAAACTGTAGCCTATAATTGTAAGCTGCCCTAGTGCTAAGATTCACAACGTCTTTAAGGCATCTCACAATAAAGCTATATTTGGAAAGAATCAATCTATTATTTAAACATTCTCCTTACAGTTTCTGGTGGAACAATCTTAATTGAACCTATAGCCATGTAGGATATATGTGTATCGTTAGAAAAAGAGTTGTTGCTGTTGTCAATTGTCAAGCTACTGATACAATGGGGCGGGCGGACACCAGATCTCAGCCCTCGGAGATCTGGGAACATTAAAGACTCGTTTTCCCTACTTCGCCTCTCGAAATTATCGGGACAACAATATTTGAATGTCGCAGGAATGTAAGGAAACATGTTTGAGATTGACATTGGGATAAGGCACATGTTCGATGCTGACACTCGGACTACATAGCTAATATGTTTGAGCTAGAAGCTGGCTAGAAGCCGTTTTAGCAGCAGTAATTAAATAGTTATAAGTTATTAACTTTCTTCTTCTGTTTATACATATTATCATATTACTATAACTCTATAAGAATAGGCCACACCGCCACAGACATTTAAATCATCAGGTAAGGCTACATCAGATACAAGTTGTCTTCAAGTGTTTTGTCATATTAATCATGCTCATGTTAACACAATGTCTATGCATTTCTCTTCGAAGTTCGAACTAATTGACTCATGTACAATATCTCATGTGATTCTCTCACTCCCCCAAATTCTAAGCCAAACCTCAATGCTTGAGCCTTGATGGCATCAACTTCATGCCAAAATTAGCAAATGTAGCAAGTCTATGGTTTGTTTAGATACAGAAACAACACCAAAATTTGCTACTGCAAAAAGCACTAGCAAAAAAGTACCCATTTTTCACGCGCAAACTTATTTTTCATGCTAGATTGGTAGCAAAAATATTAACTCCTCAAATTTGCTACGGTGGCAAAAATACTCTACTTTATTTACCCTAAATCTTTTATCTCACCATACGCACACATTTTCTCATCTCACCATACGCACACATTTTCTCATCTCACCATATGCAGTTGTTCACGATGAAGAACCCTAAATCTGATCTCACCAGCTGATTCACACATTCACGCACAAAAATCCTAAATCTTCATACACTGATTTTCACCAGACGCTGATTCAACCACAATTCACGCACAAAAATCGCTGATTCAACCAAAAATTCTCACCAGTTGCTGATTCACGTTGGCTCGATCCTATTCAATTCGCACCAATCACTAACATCAACGATTGATTCGAAGATTAAAATAGTGACACTGTTCGATTCAAATTTGAGACGCTGTTTGATTCGATTATTCGAAGATTGCTTAGGGCTTCAATACACGACGGATCTATCGTTCAGTTGCTAGGGTTCGAAGATTGCTCTGAATTAGCGAAGGAAATTCATCTAGATCTATTTCAATCGCTTGGTGGATTTAGTTCGAATTGGTTTGTTCAAATTCTCTCAACTTATGATTGTTTGATGCTTGTTTATTGTTTGTGACGAGTTTAAGCGGTTATGTGATTGCTGTGCATATGGTTTTCTATAAGAATTTATGTTCTTCTCTGTTGAATTTGGTTAAAATTTCAATATGAAAATTGAAATGAAAACTCATGGTGTTTGTTTGTGATAGGCAGTTGTGTAATGCTAGGTTTGTGGCTGAAGGAATTAGGAGAAGTGCTTAATAGACAAAACATGATTATATTATGGATTTTAACTATTGATATGACACACATGTGCTGAAGGATGAGGTGAGAGGATTGATTAGATATAGAAACCTCAATGCTTGAGCCTTGATGGCATCAACGGTAAAATAGGATAGTCTATGGTTTGTTTAGATACAGAAACACCACCAAACAAACGGTAGTGTTGCGATGTCTAACCCGGTTTAGGAACATAAGTTATATTATCTATTTTTACATTTCTAGTTTTACATATTAGGGTGTTTTGCACGCTTGTGGTTTTACTTGATGCGATGTTTTATTTTTCATTCTTATAGGGTCATATTAGATGTCAGGAAGAAACCGTTATCCTCGTGACGCATATGACAACCGGCATGGGTATATCTCAGGAGGGCCTCCATCGCTGGCCCCTATGCCTCGACCTATGCCACCTCATCCTGCCATGCTGGAGGAAGAACTTGAAATCCAACATCATGAAATACTTAGGCTTTTGGGTGAAAACAGGAGGTTAGTTGAAGACAGAATTGCTCTACAACGAGATTTGGGTGCTGCCAAAGAGGAACTTAGGCGAATGAATAATGCAATTGCTGATATTCAAGAACAAAATGAAATACATTCGAGAAAGCTGATTGACAATGCTTTGAAACTAGAAGCTGATCTTCGTGCCACTGAACCTTTAAAAAATGAGGCTGCACAACTTCATAATGAAGTTGAGAGGCTAAATTCTATAAGGCGTGATTTATCTGGGCAGGTTCAGATTCTCAAAAAAGACCTTGCAAAACTGCAAACTGATAATAAGCAACTTCCAGCTTTAAAAGCCGAGCATGAGAGAATTCTCCAGGAGCTTTTGCATACTAGGTATCTATATTTCTTCTATATTTAAAGCATAAATAGCTAAACAGTTACTTAACATAAAGAGTAAAATGCCATTTTCGTCCCTGAGGATTGGCCAATTTTGCGACTTTAGTCCAAAGGTTTGTTTTTCCGCATTTGGATCCAAAAGGTTTGAAATCTTGCCATTTTCATCCGGCTCGTTAACTCCATCCATTTTTCTCTGTTAAGTGTGGGGTATTTCCGTCTTGTTTGTTAACTTAAACGGTAATTCGTTCTTTTTCACCTTTTTACAAGCATAACGTACAAGTATTCAAAAGACCGAATTGCCCTTTAAGTTAACAAAAAAGACGGAAATATCCCTGACTTAACGCAGAAAAATGGATGGAGTTAACAAGCCGGATGAAAATGACATGATTTCAAACCTTTTGGATCCAGATGAGGAAAAACAAACCTTTAAACGAAAGTTGCAAAACTGACCAAACCTTAGGGACGAAAATGACATGTTACGCTTAACATAAATTTATAAACTTAACATTATTCTGCGTCTTGTAGAGCTGCTATTGATTATGAGAAGAAAGGAAATATAGAGCTGATGGAACAAAGACAAGCAATGGAGAAGAACTTGGTTTCTATGGCGCGTGAAGTTGAAAAGCTCCGTGTGGAACTTACAAATACTGATGCTGGACCACGCGATGCTGGTATTTTCCATTATACCCTTTTAGTTACCTTTATATTTGGCTAAAGTTACTTGCTCCATTTGCTGACGTTAAGGAAGCCTACCTTAAACCGTAATGGGTAGTTTGGTACTCACTTAACTCATTCCTTTTTAGTTTGTACTTTTAGAATACTGGAACTAAATCAATCCCTTTGATTGATTCAGTAAGTTCATATTATCAAAATATAACATAAGTCAGACCTTGTCCAAGAACAAATTTCATAATCTTTTGTGCCTTCATTCTAGCACATTAATAAGTTCTTAGTGGGAAATGCTTTCCTATGTGCTAAGATTCTTCGATGTAAATTAGATTACCAACTTTGTTTCGAGAAAATTATGACCTTTATTTTTATAAGTAGCAGATAGATCTGAATTTTATCCAACTTATCTTATTAGTTTTGTAATCCGAATCTCGGGATTCGAGAATTATATGTGTTTATATCTTTTGAGGTAATAACCTCTATTTTTAAGAGATGCCAGGCCTAAAAAGGAAACTAGATAAACTCAGATCACTATCTATCCTATCTCTTAACAAGTTTCTATAATAAACTGATTCTTCAATCTGCAGTAGTTTGTGTTATGTAGGATTCTTCTATGTACAATCATTGGTGGCTTTAGGGTTTATAATGTTGCATCGGTCTCACCCTTGTAATCAACTGATCTGTGTTGAAGATTATTTGTTCTTCAGTTTGTTTTGATATACTTTTTGCATGTCATCAACTTAATACTTTATTCTGCTTGATAAGAGAAAAAGGGAAAGAGCCGTAATCCTTATCCTTTAAATACGTGAGATCAAGATCATTAACGGGATAACTAGTCTATTGTGGTTATGCTTCGCTGTTTTAACTAAAAGTTCTTTTGATGTTTTTAGTGTAGTTCTTACTTTAATTTACAACGGATTTGAGACAAAAGATTATGTTACCTTTAGTTCATCTCCAACACATTTCTCTGACTTTTTTTCAAACTCGTTGCGTTATTGTTTTGTGAAACTTCTCTTTACACTTGTTTAAGTCTAATATTCCCAGTATCTCCTCATGACTCTTTGATATCTTGTTATATAGGTGGGTCATATGGGATGAAATATGGAAGCTCAGATGACCGTTTTCCTCCTCCTTATGGCGACGGATACACCGTTCACCTGGTATTACTTGCTATATCACTCAAACTTATACCTGGCCAGGTGGCAAAATAGGCAAAATGGTTTTTTTTTTTTGTTTAAATGGGCTGGCTCAAATTTGGGGTGTGCTTTTCACTTAAAATTGGTGGAATGAAGTGTCTCCATCATTCCTCAGGGTGCTGCTGACAAGGGTCCGTTGTATGGTTCAAGTTCTGGTCAATGGGCTGGGTCCGAGAAATCTCGCGTGACTCGTCGTTGAAATGTGGACGGCTTATGTTTCAAATTGCAAAAAAGGCATATTAAGTTGGTAGAAGCGTATGGTTCTCTAATGTTTGCGTTTAATTAAGTAATCCCTTTATTTGAACTATTAGCTATAAGCTATTTAACTAAGTGCATTTGGAGAATTGGGTTGTTATACTACAACTTATGGAGACACTAATCCACTTGTGTGGCTTGATTATCACCTAGTTTTAGTTTACCAGATTTTCAATGCTTTTATTGTATTGTTTACACCATATGGTTTCATCTTCTTGAATCTTTGTTTTTTTGTGACGACACATTCTTTAGCTTATATGACCACATCCTAAAAAAATTCTGGAGCAATGATTCTTCATGCTACATATCTGATCTATTATTGTCTCCGTATCGGACCACGGAGACTGAAAGCTGTCAAAGTGGCAATCGGAGGATTAAAGTTGTAGAAAATGAATTAGAAATACTATTGACCGAATACCTGTACCAAGCTCTTGTTATCGCATTCATGCTACATATCTTATCCGTATCGAAACATGGAGACTGAAAGCTGTCATTCGGAGGATTAAAGTTATAGAAAACGAATCAGAGATTCTATTGACTGAAGACATGTTTCAAGCTCTAATTATCGCAGGTTCTGAAGAAATTAGTGAATGCTAAGTTATAGAGTTTAGTATCGTAGGTGGTATAAAAGCAGCCTCTCTATCCCTAGGGATAGAGGCAAGGTCTGTCTACATCCCACCCTCCCCAGACCCTATAAGTAGCTTTGCTATTTGTGGGATTTACTGGGTATGGTTGTTGTTGTATCGTAGGTGGTATAAGTAGACATCTAGATTCTAGGGTATTGGTCCAGAAGATAATGCATCTTATATTAGGATACCAGTTGTATAAGTAGACATCTAGGGTACATTTTCGTTTAGCCTTAGGGACTTTTAGTGATTTGGTGATTTAGTATTTCTGAAAGATTTAGTGCTACTAGGAATAGCTGATGACCCCAGTCATAAGTAGGTATATGTCAACTAAAAGGAGAGTTAAGGATGTACGTTTTATTGGTAGCAGTATCAGTACACCAGTTTGTATTGAAGAAACTATTAGCCAGTTCTCATATGGAAAGCTTTTCGAAGACGAGAATCAGGGCCCATCACATTGTTAAATAATCGTGAAGAATTTGACATCCCTGTTGATCTGTCTGCAGCAGTTCAGACAAACCATTTGCAGTCTCGTGTATCTTGTTTTGGTGTGATCTGCTTATTTCTTTATTAATAATGCTGTAATATAGCTTAGTAGTCAGACATCCAATCCAAGGCTAGCTGCTCAATTTGCATTGTCCGGTGGCTAGATTGAACTTTGAAGGAAGGCTGATGTGGCGTTTGACGTGGGGCTAACTTCTGGTATGTACTTTATGATAGACAAGTACGTGTCTCAGTTTCGTGGGTAAAATTGGTTCTTGCTTATACGTAAATATATCTTGAGCTACATATACATATTGCACTTTATTTACTTAGATTGATGTTTGTACGAGGTTCTTGCTCACTATAGAACTATACCTAACTACCTATAGCTCTATATTTAACTTGCATAATAATAGAACTGTGTTTTTTATCCGACTCCGTTCTCTCTATCCATACTACTTCACATCTTTCTAGGAGTTAGGGTTTCTCCAATGTGGAAATGAACTTTCAACTCATAATTTCTAGTAAAGCATGTATTCACCTTCCACCTTATTCAACTTGAGGTTTCATCTACTCTTTAGCTGTGTTGTTACTAGATAGATCTTAGAAGGCTTGGAGTGATGAGATTAGACATGCTTGTCCTCTTTTATGAGATTAACTTTTGGATGGTCAATGAGTTACATACGAGAATCGATTTAAGGTCTTCTTTTCAATGGCAATACTGCAATTTGATAAACAACTCGCCTTGATGAGACTCAAGTACATCAATGTTTGCGCATGAGATGGCAGTATGGCACTTGCGCATGAGATGGCAGTATGGCACATTGGATACGAACACAGTACGATATGAAGAGATTACAAATGACTAGACTTTGCACACCATGCTTCTAAGGTCATTCTATAGTAGGTTTATTGCTTTGGATTTAATTGTTTCCTATAATCACAAATGAGATCTCAAGAGATATATGTCTCTTTCTCATGAGGTGATGGCCTTTATTTGTATAAGATACAAGGCTGCAAATAGGGAACTAGATAAACTTGTTTAGGAAACTGAATACGTCTCTTTCTCACTTTAGCGGACAATTGATTACGAGGAAGAAAACCCCCAAACGCGTGCTCAAACGTGTGATACATTGCCTTTGAAAGTGCAACTGACTAGCAATAGTGATGGTGGGGTTTTGTGATGCGTGTACTCAAGAACAAGAACAAGATCACGAACAATGAGTGCACATCATGAAGGTAAATAGATGAACTACGCCAAGTGCAATTTGTGTTTGGGACTTCAGAGCGCTTCGCGGGATTAAAGGGTGACACATGGAGAAAATTTCGAGGAAGCCTTCAATTGGATTTGGTGTGGAGTAGTAGTAGTAATAGAAACAAGTCGCAATAAGGCCAAATTTGGAACAAGAAAAATCGGGATTGTGAATTTGAAATACGAAGACGACTTAAACACGAAGACAAAGCATGAATGGGGATTTACATGGGAATAGTATTGATAGTCCTATAATGGAACATAACCAATTGGATATGGTTTCTAGTGGTGGATGACGACATGCATGGGAACGAGGAACTGAACGAGTAGTCTTGGATAAGTATAGAACTAAAAAAGGTTGAAGAGAGCAACCAATGTTAGACTCCCTAAAAGCGTTCATTCAAACAACTGGTATTAATTGAAGTAGGTTGATCGGATAAATCGCTCAATTTCATGAACAAGAGTTGATTACGTGCACACAATATCTTGGAACAAGGTCTCTATTAGTGCGGCAGTGGTTGGTTAGGGTTTCGGTTGATGAAGTTATACTTGTACCAAGAGCTATAATCGGATAAGGGTAATGTGTCTTTTTCAAGGGGTGATAAACTCTATTTATAAACCGAGTTGTAACACCTTAGTGAAATCCCACATCACCAAAGTGCAAAGAGGTCCCCAAGGGACATGGTGTGGTGGTAAGATGCCTCCCGAGGTGGACGGTTCAAATCCTGCAAGGTGCTGGTAGTACATGGGAGTATGTTAGCTTGCCGTTCAAAAAAAACCACCGTGCAAAAGAGATGCTAGGTTTATATTGAGTGACCTCCAGTTTTAGCGACATGTTTTGGAACACTAAGAGCTCGTGTTGCGACTTGCAGGCAAAGCAACTATATCACTATGTTCGCCGGACTATTAGTATGATACACGAATCAAGTCAAATCAATCTTTTAAATCTTATTGGCATGCCATTCTCCATTTCTCTATGGATGAAGATGAATATACCTTAAGGCTTTGGGTATGGGTTTAATCCGCATTCATAGTAACAAGTTATGGACAACAAGGCATCTATAGTTGCTTATTCTTCCCTATTGTTGTGGAAAGCCACCAGTAAATATGAAGTAGCTATGGCTAGGGCCACTTTTAAACATCATTTTCATCAAGATAGATGGATTATTAGTTTTGGATATGGACGTAATATGTCAATTTTTAAAATTAGGCTCATAGTTTAGTTTTTCTCTTCATTTTCATGTGTATACGTAGTTTGGCAAGACATTAGACTTTGAAGCAGTTATCATATGTTGCAAGGCATGTTGCAAGGCTCTTTTTAAATAAGCAACTTATATAAACTATTTTTCTCATAATATTTGTTCTCCGATTGTTTTGTTGCAGATGAACATTGTTCTAGATGTGAAGTGCATTTCTTTATGGTTTGGCAAGGCAAGTATAATTTACATCTGAAGTACGAAAATAGGTAAGGTGCTAAATCCTGACTATTACAATTAACCAAATAAACAACTAGGAGAAAGTTAAATGCATCTTAAAATGCTCTTCAATATGTTATATTTATATGGCGTGAAAGAATGACACAAGTAATCAGAATTCAGACAGAAAGATGATTTTTAGTCGACTCATGAAAGGGAAATTATATTTCTTTTAAACATCTCCCTAGGGAGCATCTCTCTCCTTTGATTGCATTTATTTTTGCGACATGTCATAACTAGTAAAATTGCAATGAAGGGTCTGAACGAAGCTGATAATAACATGTTTATGTCCATTTTGATTTAGATTTTCTGGTTTAAACTTTAAAGTCTTTTCACACTTGATTGGGTGCCCCACGTCCTGAATTTGCCACCAGTTGAATGCTGTTTTCAAATTTAAATGATATTATATCTCATGTATTACTCAAAATGCTTGACAAAATTCTCAATAATGAGTTTAATTAAATTAACAAGGGGCCTGGGTACAAATGATCAGCTGAAAGCTATTATGAAGTTTTGTTCTGTACATAGTTATTAAAGGCGTTAGGCGCACTCAAGGCGCACACGTCTTGCCTGTGGCCTAGGCGCAAAAAAAGCGCAGGCCTGAGAAAAAAAAGCGCACAACAAAAAAACTTAAAATATTTTTATATAATAGAAAATTAATACTATTTTTCAAATAAAATAAAACTAAAGCTATTATATAACATTTTATATTGTCTATTTAGTACCAAAAGTTATAAATGTTAGTTTATTAGTGTAGAAAAATAGTTTTCGTTAGATAAAAGTAGAAATCTAGCTGGAATCTTGCCAGTTAATGAATTTGGCCGGAAACTCTCCAGAATCTAGGAATCTAGCTGGAATATGCGCATGAACCATCACCAGGAGAATTAAAGCGCAATTGCCTTGACTTAAGGCGCAATTGCCTCGCCTTGCTAGGAAATTGGGCCTAGGCGCAAGAGGCGATGGCTTTTAACAACTATGGTTCTATAATATAATAATATTATATTTATAAATTTGCATTACAGGCTTACAGCAATCTTCATGGTTGTCTCAGTTTTCACGAGAAGCTATCCTGAAAAGGTATGTTGAATCTCTTCCTTATGGCTTATTCAAAAATCTGATGCATTATATCTGAATATGGTTATCGCACTTTACATGATGATTCTCAGTCGATAGGTCTTCCTGCATTTTCTTACCGTCAATGTAATACATATTGATTGTTAAACTTCTGATCGTTTTTCTTTTATTTGTGCTTTTGTGTCAGGAAAGTGGCCGCCACTGTCTACACTGTTCTCAGCAATCCCCTATTGTGTTACATTAGCAGGGTAGCTGACAAGATTGAGGCCCTCCCTGTCAACGACCTCATCAGCTGAATAAATCTGCCACATAAGCACCCCGAGTTGACACACCATCACCACAAATCCCAAACTTCTCGGTTCTTCCATTATGTTCATACCACAATGGCATATGGTAAGCATTTCTTTATCTGTGTGTTTGCTATTGTCACTTGATTGATAGCATCCTATTGCAATTTTTGTGTCTCGTTGCCCATCCTATTAACACGCAAGTGTCATCCACTGAAAAATAATTATCAAGAAAACCATAAAGATTAATCAGCATTGTGATGCACCCGGTGTTTTTTGAGATTTCAGTAATTAATTGTTGAAAATTAGAAGCATCCCAGTTTTGGATTACTGATTATTAGCAGGTTCCGGTCCTTCTAACATAAAAGTTTATGTTTTATACCTAAATTGGATAACAGCTAAATACAGGTGATTATTTGTCAGGTTGAGCTGGGTTGGCCTGAAACACTTTTTTGCCATTTATTACTTTTTTATAATTAATTAATAGGCCAAGTCTGATTAAAATTTTTACAGTTAACAATCTATGCTTTTGAATAAAAGGACTTAGGAGGTACTATGCATGAAAAGTGCACTTCAGCCTGTTGTTTTATGCTAATTTATTTTGTTTACACATTTGACCTGTTATAAACACATCCTGCCCAGAATATCCGTAGTAAATAATATGCCAAAAGCTATAACAAAATTAATATTCTATAAATAGTAATTTATGTTAATAATGATTTAGGATATTTATGCATTACAAATATTACGGGTTGTTTTCCACCTATTTGACCATTTATTGCTTTCAAGTAATATTTTGGATGCCAATTTTCCCCACTATTGCTTATAACTTTTCCTATTAAACCATCCATCATCTTTGTTGTTTTTGGTGTCCAATGTAACGTATCCTGTACCGATTCACTCACGGTAGTCGGGGCTACCTTCTGGCCACACAGGTATCAGAATGTACACTGGAAATCACTCTCTGCAGTTTCAGTCGAGATCAAGTTCCCGCATCCCAAATTTTGACCATTTTTTACCATAAATGGTTCCCCAATAAAACATTGGTTCCCAATGTAATGCATCCCGAAATATGTATTTATATTATTATTGTAGTTGTTTGTTTTTTAATCGTATCTAATATCTATTATATCTTTATACTTAATTCATGGAATAATTCTATGACCCCAACATTGTTTTTCCCTCTTTTTTATTAACCTAGCCTGATCCACGACCAACGGTCAATCAATCAATCATGCCCAGTAAAATCCCACAAATAGCATAAGCTATTGGTAGGGTCTGGGGAGGGTGGGATGTAGGCACACCTTACCTCTACCCCTAGGGATAAAGAGGCTGCTTCCAGTGAGACCCTCGGCTCCAAAACACTCGAGAAAGAAATAAATATAACATGAGGTGTGTGTGTGTGTATGAAGCTACCAAAAAAAACATGAGTGGTGAAAGAGTACATGGTAAACAAGACAAATATACCAACACAAACAACCTATACACATAGTTACATATCTACGACCGCACACTACACCTAAAACACAATTGTACCCTCCCTAGAAATCCTTAACCTTAATCCTACGTCTCAACAAGCTCCTATCATGGACCATGTTCTCAGAGAGGTGCAATCTTTGCAAATCCTGCCTAATTCGCTCATCCCAAGTAAATTTTGGGTCTGCCTCTACTCCTCCATCCCTCCACCTCGAGAGTTTCAACCACTCTAACTAGCTATATCGTCTGCCTCCTCTTCACATGCCCAAACCATCTCAATCTTCCCTCCTTTATCTTATCTGATATACTAGCTACTTCTAACCTCTCCCTAAAAACATCATTTCTTATCCGGTCTAACCTTGTGTGCCCACACATCCACCTTAGCATTCTCATCTTTGCCACATCCATCTTGCGTGCTTGTACTTCCTTAATGGCCCAACAGTCGGTTCCGTATAACATAGCAGGTCTAATTGCAACCCTATAAAATTTCTCTTTCAATTTAGTTGGAAACCTCCTATCGCACAATACCCCAGTGGCAGCTCTCCACCCCATCCAACCTGGATGCGGTGGGCAACGCCATTATCTATCTCCCTATCCCTTTGAACAAACGATCCTAGATACTTGAACTTAGTCACATGCGGAACCACTTGACCGTCAATGGTGATCTGAATGTCCTCATCGTTGTCTACTCCACTAAAGTCACAATACAAGTACTCAGTCTTAGATCGACTAATCCTTAAACCTCTGCCCTCTAAAGTAGCTCGCCACTCTTCTAACTTCGCATTCAGGCTTTGTTTACTATCAGCAACTAACATAGTATCATCTGCAAAAATTAGGCACCACAGGAGAGCCTCCTGAAGTAACTTTGTTAACTCATCTAGGATAACTGCAAATAGAAAAGAGCTCAAAGCAGACCCTTGGTGAAGTCCTACTTCCACAGGGAAAAAATCAGTATCCCCTACAGGCGCCCGGACATTAGTCTCAGTCCTAACATACATGTCCCTAATTAAGTCTATATACTTCCCAGAAACCCCTCTACTCTCCAAACTATCCCAAATCAGTCTACGTGGCACACTGTCATAGGCCTTTTCAAGATCAATGAACACCATGTGTAGATCCCGTTTCTTTTCCCTATGATTCTCCATCAATCTCCTTAAAATATGTATTGCTTCCGTAGTCGATCACCCTGGCATGAAACCAAATTGGTTTACCGTGACTTGAGTTTCTCTTCTGATTCTCGTCTCAATTATTCTCTCCCATAATTTCATAGTGTGTCCTAGCAGCTTAATCCCTCTGTAATTCTCACAACATTGGGCGTCCCCTTTATTCTTATATACAGGAACTACTACACTATTCCTCCATTGATCTGGCATTCTCCCAGATTTGAAAATAAGATTGAATAAAATAGTTAGCCAATGAACTCCTCCTAAGCATTTCCATACCTCAATTGGTATGTTGTCTGGCCTAGCTGCCTTAGCCCTTCCCATCTTTCTAAAGGCTATTCTCACCTCATCATGTGTGATACGTCGACAGTAGTCGTTATTTCGTAGTCGCCTTTGAGTAGGTGAATCATCATTTTCTTGTTGGTAATCCCTCCCGCCATTGAAAAGATTGTAGAAGTACGCTTGCCATCTCATCTTAATGTCGTGTTCTCTGACCAAAACGCATCCGTCCTCTCCCTTTAAAAACTTCACTGCTCCTAAGTCCTGCCTTCTACGCTCTCTAGCTTTTGCAATCTTGAACATGTTATGCTCCTCCTCCTTTGTTTCCAGTCGATCATACATCCGCTTGTAAGCTGCGTTCTTCGCCTCTAACACTGCCTTCTTCGCCTCTCTCTTAGCCCCCTTATATCTCTCTCCCTTAAAGCCACTTGCTCCTCCTCGATTGTTTCCAGTCGATCATACATCCGCTTGTAAGCTGCGTTCTTCGACCCTTGTTTAATCCTTATTTTAGTATGCACATCCTCATTCCACCACCATGACTCCTTTTGGCCACACCTCTTTCCTGTTGTGACCCCTAGCGTTTCCTTCGCTACATTAGTAATGGTGTTTGCCATGTCCTCCCACATTTGGTTTGCGTCCCCATCTACTCTAGGCGATGTCATTAAGAGGACCTTATCTCTAAACACTTCGATTTTGTCGATCTTTAACATACCCCATCTGACCCTAGGTTGCATTACCCTCTCTCTCTTAGTCAGCTTTCCTCTCATGACTATATCCGCCACCAATAAACGGTGTTGAGCCACTGCTGTCTCCCCTGTTATAACCTTGCAGTCCCTCCACCACCTTCGATCTCCTAGCCTCATCAAAATATAGTCAATCTGAGTGTTACGTCTACAACTACTAAAAGTAATCAACTGTGATTCTTCTTAAAGAAAGAATTCAAAATACCTAGGTTGTGAGCCACCGCAAACTCTAACAGATCCCTACCAGGGTTGTTCCTATCACCAAAACCAAAACCCCCATGAACCTCATTAAAACCATCACTATGCCTACCAATATGGCCATTAAAATCGCCTCCTATGAAAATTCTTTCTTCCCTAGGTATGGCCCTCACAACTCCGTCTAGGCATGCCCAAAAATCTCTCATCTCTTGATCCCCTAATCCCACTTGTGGAGCATAAGCGCAAACAATTGCCACTACTTCCTCTCCTAGTACTAATCTCAACACCATGATCCTATTGTTGTGTCGTATCACCTCTACCACATTTTTGTACAACTTTATAGCTACTAGAAATCCTACCCCATTCCTTACCCCATCAGCCCCTGAATATAACAACTTGTACCCATTGCGCTCATCCCCGTTATGTCCCTTCCACCTAGTCTCCTAAAGGCACGCTATCTCTACCCTACGTCTTTTAAGTGTATCTATGATCTCCAACAACTTACTACTAAGGGTTCCTACATTCCACGAAGCCACACGCAAACTATACCCCCTTTCTTTACCCCTCCCTGCACCCTTCGTCCTCGAACACAATCTCAATGAAAAGTCATGATATCTACCGTCTATGATTGCTACAAATCACCCGATAAACCAAAAAGAGCACACACGTAACAAGTAAACCGATACCGCAAAATCTCGATAGAACACGTACAATGGGTATACAGTGTCAATGGGTGATCACAAAACAAACACTAATCAATAAGGTGCGTATAAATTCAATAATTAATGATCAAATAAAGAGTTATAAGTAAGCTCACAAAATAAGTGATGTATTACAGTAATGTATTATAACAAAGACCTTTTATTTTACTAAATAAAAGTATTAAACTAACTTAAAATAATTATATAATATTATAAACGTATGTATTTTTATTTTTATTTTTATTTTAATTCAAATTCAAAGAGTGTTTTATAATAGAAAACTTATATTACATGTATATAATTTTGTATACGTAAATATATATAGAGGTAAATCAGACTTTGTATTCTGTTGTATTGATGTATTGTATTATGTGAAACAATAGGAGGTCCTATATATAGGACAATACAAACAAGACAAAATATAATTAAAGGAAACATAATCATTAAAGCAATAATCATTAAAGCATGGATCCACTAAACATAATCCCTAAATCATGGATCCACTATTGACTAAGATTTATTTGTCTAATATTCCCCCGCAAGCTAAGGGCGGGGACCGACTCTTAGCTTGGACTTCAAAAACAGAAAGCGCTCTGAAGATAGCGGCTTAGTGAAGACGTCAGCAATTTGATCATTGGTGGAAATGAATTGGACGGATAGTCTTCCTTGAGCAACCTTTTCTCGAACGAAATGAAAGTCAACCTCAACGTGCTTTGTCCGGGCATGAAAGACAGGATTAGCAGATAAATATGTGGCCCCCAAGTTGTCGCACCATAGGATTGGAGCCGATTTCATAGAGACACGAAGTTCACGTAATAAGGTTTCAAGCCATGTCAATTCAGCAACTGTATCAGCTAAGGCTTTGTATTCAGACTCTGTAGATGACCGAGAGACAGTTTTTTGCTTTCTGGCTGACCAAGAAACGAGATTAGATCCAAGATATATTGCGTGTCCCCCGGTGGATCGGCGGTCATCCGTGCATCCGGCCCAATCTGCATCAGAGAATGCAGTCAGTGAGTTGAAGGCAGAATCGGTGTAGGCATGCAGCACTGGAGTCGAGGACGAAGAAATTAATAGACCATGATCAGATGTCCCGTTAAGATATCGATGTCCCGTTAAGATATCGAAGAATCCGTTTGACAGCAGACCAGTGATTAACAGTTGGTGAGTGCATAAATTGACACACTTTGTTGACAGCGAAGGTAATGTCAGGTCTAGACAAAGTAACATACTGTAAAGCACCGACCATTTGTCGGTATTTCACCGGATCATCGAATGGAGGGCTGTCATCAAGTGACAGATTTGCACTCGTGGTGGACGGAGAGGGAACGGGTGTAGATTTTGAGAGGTTGGCTCGAGATAACAATTCACTGATATATTTTCGTTGGGACAAAACAATGTCCGTGCCTTTAGATGCAACCTCAATTCCCAAAAAATATGAAAGAGCCCCCATGTCTTGAATTGCAAATGACTGCCTGAGACTGTGGACCACGTGATCAATGGCTTTGGCATTGTTACCTGTCAAAATGATGTCATCGACATACACGAGCATGTACATTAGTGTGCCACGAGCAGAGTAAATAAACAACGACGGGTCCGTTTTGGAGCCTTGAAATCCGAGAGAGCATAAAGCGGAAGATAGCCGCTGAAACCAGGCTCTTGGTGCCTGTTTAAGACCGTACAATGATTTGTGAAGACGACAAACATGATCTGGTTTGGATGGGTTAACAAAGCCTTGTGGTTGTTGTAGAAAAACCGTTTCCTTCAAGTCACCATGTAGGAATGCATTTTGGACGTCAAGTTGACGCAGTGGCCATTGTTTGGTGACTGCAAGTGAAAGAACAACTCTGATGGTGGTAGACTTGACTACGGGGCTGAATGTCTCTGTATAGTCAATGCCGGGTTGTTGACTGAACCCCTTTGCAACCAAACGCGCCTTGTAGCGCTTAATGACCCCGTTTTGATCACGCTTAAGTTTAAAGACCCATTTACACCCAACAACATTTGAATTTGGTGGACGTGGAACTAGAGTCCAAGTCCCGTTGCGTATCAAGGCCGAGTATTCCTCCGCCATAGCCATACGCCAGTTCGGATCAGTCTGAGCATTGGCAAAAGTAGCAGGTTCGGTGTCGGGCTTGGTGTGGGTAGTGTGAAAAGCCGAAGGGTTATAGGGGTTTGATTTTTTTGGATTTTGACGAAGATTTGCCGGTCTAGTACGTTGGGTAGTTGGGTCTGGTTGTGGGGTAGAGATAGGTGTAGGTTGGGATGTGGGTAAGGGCTGATTTGGAGAAGCAGTTTCAGAGTTTGTAGCGTTATATTTGTCAAACGCAGAGGTGGTTGTGGGCTGATGTGGCTGTCGTCGTGAAAAGGTGTGAAGTAGAGATGGGTCGGGTGGGGGCGGTGGTGTAATGTTTGGAGTAGTAGTTGTGGAATCGGCTGGTGGTGTAGGTAAGCTTTGGGAAGATACACCGGTGGTGGTAGGAGGGGCTGGTGGTAGAGAAGGGACATGGGAGTCGGTATGAGCGACTGGGGTGGGGTAGGAGGAGATGTAAGGGCTGTCCAAATTTGGTGAAGAGGGATTCACCGGTGGTGTAAGATAAGGAAAAGATGTCTCGTTAAACCGAACATGACGGGCAATGTAAATGCGTTCGGTGACTGGATCAAAACATCGATACCCATAATGTGAGGGACTGTACCCAAGAAAAACACAAGGGGTGGATCTGAAATCCATTTTGTGTGGATTATGGGAACGCAAATGAGGGTAGCAAAGGCAACCAAAGACACGAAGGAAAAAGAAATCAGGTTTGTGGTGAAACAGGTGTTCAAAAGGAGACACGTGGGAATTGGTTCGTGAGGGCATTCGATTGATGAGAAACACGGCTGTCTCAAAAGCAAAATGCCAAAAACGTTGGGAAACATGGGATTGTGCCAACAGGGTGAGTCCCGTTTCGACAACGTGTCGATGGCGTCGTTCAACGATGCCATTTTGTTCACTAGTGTGAGGGCAAGATAGGCGATGAATGATGCCAACGGAAGAGAAAAATTGGGAGAGATTTCGGAACTCTCCCCCCCAATCGGTTTGAACTTGTTTGACTTTGGTTGAGAATTGTCGTTCAACCATAAGGATAAAACGTTTTAAAACATCAAACACATCAGATTTACGCTTTAAAGGAAACAACCACATGTATTTTGAAAAATGGTCAACACATAACAGAAAATAATTGTGGCCATCAAATGAAGAAACAGGTGCAGGCCCCCAAACATCACAAAATAATAGATCTAAAACATGCAAACTTTTATAATCAGAAGACAATAGGTGAAGTTTGGAAGATTTTCCAACAGAACAGGAATCACAATGTAAAATAGAAGTCTTTTTTGAAATAGGTAAACAATATTTGGATAGCATGGTGTGAAACAACTGAGAGTGTGGATGACCCAATCGTTGATGCCATGTGGTAGATGATGCACGAGCGGTGGAGAAAGCAACTTTAGGAATTGGTTGAGTTGTAGGCAGATTGATTGTGTAGAGTCCACCGTCACTTGGACCCGTGAGGAGGGTAGTGCGTGTAGACTTGTCCTTCACAGCAAAGAAGGACGAGTGAAATTCAAAAAAGACATGATTATCTTGACAAAATTTTTGGACAGAAAGGAGATTTTTTTTTAATTTTTGGAACATGAAGGATATTGTTTAAGTGAAAGGTTTTGGTGGGTGAGTAAAAGTGTGAAGAACCAATATGTAAGATAGGGAGGGGCTTACCATTGCCAACACGCAGACTGTCGTCACCATAGTAAGGCTCAGCAGATTCAAAGCTGGACATATCAGGTGCTACATGGCTGTTTGAGCCTGTATCCGGGAGCCATGAGTTAGAGGGCTGAGATTGGTAGTCAGCATAGTTGGCCGAATGCTGCCTTGTTCGGAATGTTGACGGGTCTCGGTTCGGACATTTAGATGGAATGTGACCAATTCCACACCTGTTGCAAGAGCCAAAAACTGTGTTTTGATTAGAGGCCCATGAGAATTGTCCTGAGTTGCTATTGTTGCTATTGTTGCCTTGGCTGTGATTGTTGTAGTTGTTACTGCGCCTGCCTCGACCACGATCCCGGTTGGAGTTGTTTGAACCGAACCTATGTGTGTAAAACGCCTGTGAATCGGCTGATGTAGAAGGGGCAGAAGCCGGCTGCAGTTGCAGTTCAAGTTTAGAGACTAACTGTTGGAGGGCCTGAACTGTATCAGTTGTAACAAAGTGAGCGGCTAAGGGTGCTGCCATTGATTATCAAGCAGGTGGAAAAAAAAAAAAGAATCGAAGTGGCAGCTGTAGCTGCTGCTGCTGCTGTTGTTGCAGTTGTTACTGCTGCTGTTGTTGCAATTGTTGTTGCTGCTGTTGTTGCAACTGTTGCTGCTGTTGTTGCAGTTGTAGGTGAAAAAAGAATCGAAGTGGCAGCTGTAGCTGCTGCTGCTGCTGTTGCAGTTGTTACTGCTGCTGTTGTTGCAATTGTTGTTGCTGCTGTGTTGTAACTGTTGCTGCTGTTGTTGCAACTGTTGCTGCTGTTGTTGAAGTTGAAGAACACTTTGTTGCAAGTGTTTGATTGATCAGATTTTGCCTAACCGTTTGCTGGGTCAGGTCAGTTAATTGTAGGCGGCAATTATAGTTGGATCAGAAAGTGGCTCTGATACCAAATCAGACTTTGTATTCTGTTGTATTGATGTATTGTATTATGTGAAACAATAGGAGGTCCTATATATAGGACAATACAAACAAGACATAAAATATAATTAAAGGAAACATAATCATTAAAGCAATAATCATTAAAGCATGGATCCACTAAACATAATCCCTAAATCATGGATCCACTATTGACTAAGATTTATTTGTCTAATAAGGTAGAGATATTATTAATATCGTATACTTAAATATATGGAGATATAGAGATATTACTTAATTGAAAAGTTGGATAAAAAACACTTGGTATAGCCTGTAAGCTTCAGCCCCGCCGGATCAAAAGTATATTGGCCGCAAAGTCAGGCTCGCCGGAGATGTACCTAAAACCAATTCGCCGGAAGTTCTACCAACTCCTGACCGACACCTCAGCCCTGCTTTCACACACCATCAAAAATTCCCCAAATTCTTCTGCTTTTCCTCGGCAAAACCAATTTCACACACAAAAACTCACAAAACCGTCACAAGATCCAACCGAATCATCAACGAAACCACTCTAATCCAATGAATCACAACCCGATCCAACAAAAAAAACCGCTCCAATACCCTCTGAGTTTCCAAATTTCTGACTTTAACGGAAAAAAAAACAGAGCTGCGAACTAAATTTCTCCGGTGACAAAAACGGTTTCCGGTGACCTGCTAGGAAAGGAGAAAAGATTGGCCGGAAAAGTGATGTTTCCGGCAAAAAGAAAAGTCGACGTTGGCCTTGTACGGAGAGAAATTAGAAAAACAGAAAAAACAGAGCTCCGAAAAACAGAGTTCCGAACGAGAAAAAAAACAGAGCTCCGAACGAAAATTTTCCGGTGCCAAAACGGTTTCCAGTGGCCTGCTAGGAAAGGAGAAAAGATTTGCCGGAATATTAGTATTAGACAACATGATTAGTCATGATTAAAGTTCATTTGATTATGTTGTATTACCTTTTCACTTTAAGCTGTCCACCATGAGCTGTCTAACATGGACTGCCCACTAGTAGTCTAGTATGTCTTTATATATCAGTGTATCAGCTTGTATTCAGATATACAATAACAATAACAATCACAATTCAATAACAATTACATCTTTACCAAGTTTAACTTGGTATCAGAGCTGAGGATCAAACACTGCCATCTCTCCTTTTTTTTTCTGCTGTCCTATTTTCACAGCTCTTCCTGATCCAACTCTAATTGCCGCCTACAATTAACTGACCTGACCCAGCAAACAGTTAGGCAAAATCTGATCAATCAAACACTTGCAACAAAGTGTCCTTCAACTTCAACAACAGCTACAACAACTGCAACAACAGCAGCAACAACAATTGCAACAACAGCAGCAGCAACAACTGCAACAACAGCAGCAACAACAATTGCAACAACAGCAGCAGCAACAACAGCAGCTGCTATGCCTCCTACACAAGCCTTTACTGCAGCCCGTGAACCAGCAGCTTCGACCGGTACAGTGCCTCATTCTGATGCAGTTAAAGCTGTCCAACAGTTGGCTGCCCAGCTAGGGTTACAACTACAATTGCCTTCTTCCCCGTCCCCACAGGCCAACTATACAGCCCGCAACACAAACCGCAACCCAAACAATAGACAAGGAAACAACCGTGGAGGACGTGGCAATTATAACAGCTCTAACAATCGTTCCAACACAAGAAGTAATCGAAATCAATTCAGTTGGGCTTCTAATCAAAATATTGTGTATGGTACTTGTAACAGGTGTGGCATCGGTCATATACCGTCTCAATGTCCCAACCGTGACCCAGGCACTATTCGTCCACCACGACAGCCTCCTCAAGCAAACTATGCTGATCATCAGTCACAAACATCATCTTGGCTGCCAGATACTGGTGCTAGCAGTCATGTGGCACCTAATCTCAATGGCTTTGAGGACTGTGAACCTTATCACGGTAAGGATTCTCTATTTGTTGGTAATGGCACAAGTTTACCCATTCTTCATATTGCCTCTACAAAATTTGAATCACCCAATAAAACCCTTTCCATTAACAAAATTCTTCATGTTCCTGAAATCAAACGAAACCTTCTTTCTGTACAACGTTTTTGTCAAGACAATAATGTCTTCTTTGAATTTCATGCTACCTTTTTTTGTGTGAAGGATACGGTTACCCGCACTATCCTCCTCACGGGTCCAAGTAAAGACGGGCTCTACTCAATTCATTTTCCAAATTTTCATCCTGTTTCACATGTTGCATTTTCAACTATTCGAGCATCTCCTACAACTTGGCATCAAAGACTTGGACATCCTCACTCTCAACTTTTAAAGTCGATGATTTCAAAACATAGTCTTCCTGTTACAAATTCTGTTTTTCCTTTTTGTAACTCATGTCCTATGGGAAAATCTTCAAAAATGCATTTGTCCTCCTCAAACTATAAAAGTTCATGTGTTTTGGATTTAGTGTTTTGTGATGTTTGGGGTCCAGCCCCAGTTGCTTCCTTTTATGGACATCGTTATTTTTTGCTTTGTGTTGACCATTACACCATATACATGTGGCTTTTTCCTCTTAAACAAAAATCTGATGTTTTCACCACCTTTAAACAGTTTCATTCAATGGCTGAACGACAGTTTAAAACGCACTTAAAAACTGTCCAAACAGATTGGGGAGGGGAATTTCGCAACTTGTCCTCATTTTTTAAAACCCTTGGCATCATACATCGTCTCTCCTGCCCGCACACAAGCGAGCAAAATGGCTTTGTTGAGAGACGCCACCGTCATGTGGTCGAGACTGGCCTCGCACTATTGGCACAATCTGGTGTTCCAATGCGCTTCTGGAATTTTGCATTTGAAACTGCAGCATACCTGATTAACCGCATGCCCTCTCGCACTTCCTCGCACATCTCACCTCTAGAACAACTCTTTCATCATAAACCTGATCTTTCTTTCTTACGTGTCTTTGGATGCCAATGTTTCCCTCACCTACGTCCATATAATCCGCACAAAATGGATTTTCGCTCTCTACCTTGTATATTTCTCGGGTATAGCTCATCTCATCACCATGGCTACCAATGTCTTGATCCCACTACCAACCGTCTTTACATTGCTCGGCATGTCCGGTTCAACGAGGCATGTTTTCCATTTCTCCAACCACGTGCATCTTCCAACCCCTCACCTTCACCTGATCCTTACTTTTCCTCCTATCCATCTCATGGCCCCCCTTCTACACCATCCCCCCAATCATCTAACCCCAACACTGCCCAGCCTGAAGCCACAAGTTCACCAGACGTACAACCTACCACCACCCCACCAACATCTCCAATCAGCTCACCCGCAATACAACCTGACACTAACCCACCAAAATCCGCCTCTACAAATCAAAACCAAGACAACTTTGAGGCTTCCCAATCTGCCTCTCCATTATCCACCATTCCCGAACCACCACCCTTACCACAACCACCTCTCCAATACACATACAGCCGTCGTCACACTCAACCAATCTCCACCACCCAATCTATCACTGATTCCCCACACCCTGGAGCTCAAACTCGTTCCCGACCCTCCAACCTAAGACAAAATCCTAAACCTAGGACTCCCTACAATGCCTCGGCTTTTCATACTGCCACCAACTCAACACCAACCGAACCTTCAACCTTCGCTGTTGCCAACAAAAATCCTCACTGGCGCGCTGCCATGATCGAGGAAATCAAAGCCTTAAGGAGCAATGGTACATGGACTCTAGTACCACCTGTCCCTTATGCCAATATTGTCGATTGTAAATGGGTGTACAGGTTAAAACGTGATGAACATGGCAACATCAAACGCTACAAAGCTCGTCTAGTAGCAAAGGGTTTCAACCAACAACAGGGAATCGATTACCATGAGACATTTAGCCCCGTGGTTAAATCCACTACGGTCCGTGTGGTTTTATCTCTTGCCGTCTCAAGGAAATGGCCACTTAGACAACTTGATGTGCAGAATGCCTTTTTACACGGTGATCTTAAAGAAACTGTTTATCTGCGCCAACCACCAGGTTTTATAGATTCCCAAAAACCGGATCATCTATGCTTGCTTCACAAGTCCTTATACGGTCTCAAACAAGCTCCTAGGGCTTGGTTTAATCGCCTTTCGGGGGCACTATTACAGCTTGGGTTCTCGGGTTCTAAGACGGATCCATCCTTATTTATTTACTCCCATCTTGGTGCCTTACTTTATATGCTTGTCTATGTAGATGATATAATTCTCACCGGTAACAATCCGAGGCTAATCAATCATATCATTCAACAATTAAGCACCAAGTTTGCGATCCAAGACATGGGTCAACTTTCATACTTCTTAGGCATTGAGGTAGTTCCCAAAGGTAATGATCTGATTCTCTCTCAGAAGAAATATATCTCAGACCTTATTCACAAGGCAGGCCTTTCTCAATCCAAACCAGTTAACTCTCCAATGGACATCAATTCCAATTTGGCCCTTGGTGACAGCCCTCAGCTTGCTGATCCTGCTCAATTTAGACAGATAGTTGGAGCCTTACAGTACTTGACCCTCTCTAGACCAGACATTACCTTTGCAGTCAACAAAGTTTGTCAGTTTATGCACTCTCCAACTGAAAATCACTGGTCTGCAGTCAAAAGGATTCTTCGGTATCTTCATGGCACTTCTAATTTTGGTCTTTTGATTCAGCAAAATTCAGCCCCTGTCATCCATGCATACACGGATGCTCATGACCACTCTCTTACTGCCTTTTCTGATGCCGACTGGGCTGGCTCTCTTGATGACCGTCGATCCACGGGGGGATATGCCATCTATCTTGGCTCCAATCTCATTTCATGGCGTGCCCGTAAACAACGCACCGTCTCTAGGTCATCCACAGAAGCAGAATACAAAGCCTTAGCAGATACTGTCGCTGAGCTAACATGGCTAGAGGCTCTTCTGAAAGAACTTCACGTTTCTATGACATCAGCTCCCATCTTATGGTGTGACAATCTAGGGGCTACCTATCTTTCAGCAAATCCCGTTTTTCATGCCCGTACAAAACATGTGGAAATTGATTTTCATTTCGTTAGAGAGAAGGTGGCTCAAAAACAACTCTCGGTTCAGTTTATAAAGACAGAAGATCAGATTGCAGATGTGTTCACCAAGCCCTTATCCTCAAAACGGTTCTTGCTTCTTAGATCCAAGCTACAGGTCGCTCCCCGGCCTTAGCTTGCGGGGGAATATTAGTATTAGACAACATGATTAGTCATGATTAAAGTTCATTTGATTATGTTGTATTACCTTTTCACTTTAAGCTGTCCACCATGAGCTGTCTAACATGGACTGCCCACTAGTAGTTGTCTAGTATGTCTTTATATATCAGTGTATCAGCTTGTATTCAGATATACAATAACAATAACAATCACAATTCAATAACAATTACATCTTTACCAAGTTTAACTCGGAAAAGTGATGTTTCCGGCAAAAGAAAAGTGGACGTCGGTTGGAGATGAACGGAGAGAAAAAAGAGTTAAAAGTATGAAAAACAAGGGCATTAACAATCATTACTTCCACGACCTGCGGTCAACTTATATTAAAATTCCTCAATCGTTTTCTTATTTTCCTCTGCAATTAAATGCATGGAAAATTGTTAATATTTCTATTATTTAACCTGTGTACTACACGGGTTTCTAACTAGTTAATTATATATAGTAAATCTAGTTAACTATAAATGGGTGATGTAAAACAGGTCAAATCCTTACGTTAAGCTAACAGGAACAGGTCAAACAGGTTGAAACTCACCAAAAGTCTATTTCTGATGCATAGAACCTCCTAACTTGTTCTTTTTTTTTAATCGAAGGTTTCAATCATTATAGTAGTAATAGTTTTTGTAGCATAACTAACACAATAAATATTTAACAATATTTTAAATAAGGATGAAAGGTATTTGCAAGTCAAGTCAATGCCCTTTCTAGTTTCTACCGATACTGAAAATAACCCATTTTTTATCTTGCGATCTCCGTTATTTACTGTTATTATTTTTAACAGTTTTCTTTCGCTTACCCCAGAATCATGTTAGGATTGAAATGCTAACCTGCAATATAAATCAAGTATCTTGTGCCAATTTTGTATGTGGCTTTTTGTTAGGCTCCCACTATTCCCACACCCTAAAATCTTATTTTCACACCCCTAGATGTATACGGACCCGTATAGAGTTACGGGCCGTATAACTGATTGTTGCACAAAAAAAATGGCAGAGAATGTTTTTTTGTCTCCATGTATACGGGCCGTATAACATTATACGCCCATATGCCATATAATGTTATACAACCCAAATCTCATATAATGTATACGACCTGTATAATGTTATACGGCCCGTATAGAATGTTATACGACCTAATATTTTCTCCATCTATACGAGCCGTATAACATTATATGGCCTAATATTTGTCATGTCAGATTATACTATACAGGTTATATAACGCTATACGGCCTGTAGAAATTAAGATTTTGGGGTGTGTCTTTATTAGGACCCTTTTGTTAATGTCAATCAGGTTTGACTTTTCTAATAAGTGATGAGAATTAATATTGACTTTCCCGTGGTTAGAACGATTTGTCTTGAGGGTGATTAGTATTGTTGTATTTGTTGCGTGAGCACAAAGATCATGTAAGGTTTGTTTCGAACTCCTGTTTACTGTCATGACTACTTGATGACATATTTTTTTGATATAATTTAATGTTCACATATGCAGGTTTTCCAGTTGGATTTTTTTTTTTTTTTGGGTAAAGGGTTACCCCGGTGATTCTATATATTCACAATCAGATCAAAACAAGTAGTGAGGAGATATCCACACTAGTTCAAACTTGGGACACGCCCCCAAGTTTGTAGACAACCGCAATCCAAACAACAAGCTTAACAAAAAATAAAGAACAAGCAAGAAAACAACTAGACAAGGATCTAGACTATAACAAAACAACAGAAACTCTAAGACTCAGCCTCCATCGTCTTCCACATAACTGCCATGGATCTCCCATTTGCTCAAAAGCCTCCTGACATTATCAGTATTCTTAAATTTCATTCCCACCAGCTTATATCTAACCGTATTCAGCACTGTAGTAGCAATAGCATCTGGTGGTCTCGTATGATTCTTGAAGAGCCTAGCATTCCGTTCCTGCCAAATGAAATAAGAAGTAGCCGCCACAAGAAGTCTTGATACATAATCCGTAGCCAGCTTTGATTGCACTCGGCGATTCAACCAATCAATAATAACATTCCATTTGGGATCCACAGCACCCATATCCACCTTATCTCTGACCAAGCTCCAAACATCAGATGAAAACTTACATTCAAAGAAAAGATGAGAATGCGAGTCCACATTCGCATAACATAATAAACAGCACATCATATTCATATTTCTCCTTCGAGCAAAATCCCACTTTAAAATTTTATCTTGAGTTAAAAGTTTTCGCCTGAAAATCAGCCACATGAGGAAAGCATGCCTTGGAATGCAATGAGAAAACCAAGCATGCCTTAAAAGTTTTCCAGTTGGATTTGTGCACTGGAAAAGGTAAACTTTAATCAGTACTTTCATTGTCCCTTGTTATTTTGAGGACTAATACCGTAGAGGTGGCAAAACGGGTGGGTTGGATAATGGGTCACTACCGGTTGGATTTGGTTGAACCAATACACTTTACCCATAACTTTTAATCCATTTTCAACATATACAAAGAAGATGTGCGGTAACAGTGCTTCACCTATTGGGTGAAATGGGTGGTGGAGGGAATAGTGTCAGGCAGCTGCCTGGCATTCTCTTATTCGCCCAACAAATTTACGATTTTATCCCGTTTTAAAATTACGATTTTGCCATCAGTTTAAAATTATGTTTTTACCCTCACTTAAAAATAAATTTACGTTTTTGCTCCCAGCTAAAAATTTCAAATTTGCCCTGGGTTCAAAATTAGCGTGCCAAATAGGATCAGTTTATGTTATTTCAGTGATGATTGTGGTGGTTTTATAAACTAAGCATACACTTTGAGCTGTTTTTTAACCTCTCATATTCTGATATCTACTTTAAATTTGTAACATTAGTTATGTATAATTTGGTTCAAAAGCTAGATCAAACATCATATCCAACAACGTAAATAACGTTCTCTGAAGTTTGGAGGAAAGAACATAATATATGATTGGTGTGATTATAACATCAGACCATTCAAACTAAATTAAATATGTTTTTTTTTTTTTAAATTTGTGACACTGACAACATACCCCATAAGTTTATAAATTGTGAGGGTTGGTCGTTTCTTGACGTGTAGGGGTTTGTAGCATTAATTAGTTGCATAGGACTTTGTTATTATAGGGATAAGGATGAGATCGTGATAAATTATATTATTGTTAATCAAACTTATTTTTTAATCTGAGCAGAACAACCATATTGAGGGGATGATTGCCACAAAGGAAACAGATTTTTTATAAATATATAGATTCGTTAGGATAGGATCTAAGGATAAAAAAGAAATATATTTGATTACCAACTAATATTTATATCTAGACAATCATGCTTAAAAGCATTCAAGGTTTACACGATTTTTTTATTTAAAGTGGTTCAAATGAGAATCATTGTTTTTGTGAGAAACATGTGAATCAATTAGGACAATTCGATTATTTGGTCTAGGGCTGGGCAAATTGCTCGCCACTCGCTCGGAAATTGCTCGGAAAATGCTCGCCCGTTCTGTCGCTCGATTATAAATGAGCCGCTCCGCTCGGTTCGGTTTGTAAACGAGCCAAGCATGAGCAAAGCTCCGCTCGGTTCGGCTCGGCTCGAATATTTATATATATATATATATATACTAGGTTAGACCCCGCGTATACACGCGGTTCAACTAATAAAAATATGAACTTAAATAACTGGAAAATTAAACTTACATATATGATTGTTAAACAAAATATATATAAATTGTTCATATATCTCTAAATAAGTCCCAACAATTTTATTAATTTATAAATTAATGGTATAAAAAATACATATGCATAGTAAACACCGTGATTTCAATCCCATGCCATTCACAACTCTTTTCCATCCATCTGTTATGGCAATTTCACCATCTACAGATCTTGTTCTTACATTCCAATATAATTTACCTACAAAGATGGAATGAAGCCATGAGCTACAAGGAGATCGAGGTGACAAAAAAATGCTACATAAAAGAAATTAGGATTATATTGGTCAACAAATAAGTAATAATATTAAAATACCAACAGTACATATCTTTAGTTAAAATTACATGCGTAAGAATTAAGAGATTAAAGGTATCCGTTTAATTACAGAAGTTACCCATGACTTAATAAGCAATAAGCCATAAGCCATAACCAAGCCTGCAATGGAAAAAAGACACACCACAAATTTGTACCACCATTTACCGAAGAATATGATCATTAATATTTAAGATAAGATTAAGATTAATAGTTAAAATATTTTATTCTAAAAATAAAAGCCACAGGAAGTAAAGAGAAATATTAAAATTGCTATTAGACCTTGAATCCACATGTATTCAAACTGAATTACCCTCCATCAACATATATTATTCATTTCGTCACCATCAAAATCATGCACATCTTCATAAATGGATAAAGCACTCTTCATTAATAAATGTTTTTTTTCCTAAACTTCCTAATTCTAATTTTTATGAACTTATTCAAATTTTAAAATAATATTTAACTGTCCAATTAAGTTTTTTTACCTAAACTTCCTAATATTATTAATTTCACGATCAGACGTAATTGAATAGATTTGAAAAGAAAGCAGAAAAATGTAACGATTTTAAGTCCCATACCTTCAACGCGAGCCGATCCACAGTCTGGTTATGAACTTTCAAACTTGTCCCTTACATTTTTAAGTTCAAGCGTTTGGTTCTCTGCAGATGGCATATGATTCAGATGGAAATACTTTGTTACATATTATTGAATGTCACCCATTTGATCTATTTAAGATACAATATAACCCAACCCATTAATATGTATATGAGCTGCAATTGCCACCTCAAAGAAAAGGGATGTTTTGAAACAAACCAAAAGTCAAACTTGAATTTAACAAACTTATGAATATTATTTATTCATTTACAACCTTAGAATCAAGCCTTTTGTATCATATTTTATAATACTTATTGTATTATAACCATATTACAGATCCCCCTGTACTCCCTATAAAAATCACAACCAGTTAAAAAACTATTAGCTAGTTATAACAACAAAATAATTCACATTCATATTATTAGGGCAAAAACAATTAATCAGAATTTAACACCTCATGGAAATTAGAATTAGAATTACAAATCCTATTTCCTTGAAATCAACATCGACCTTCTAGATTAATAAATGAGTCGGTTCCCTCACATTTTTTTCCCAAAGTTTCCAAAAATTAACAAATTTATAAAAACGGTAATCTCATTAAAAGGAATTAACAACTAACCCTTGTTCCTTCTTCTGATTCTTCACAAAGACATGATAGATTTACACATTGAATTTGAGTAAATCGAGCGAAGATTGAAGAAACAATTTTGATAATAAAAAAATCAGAACGATGTTGATGTGCTAATAAATCAAAGAATTAGATCAAACTCAGAGATTAGAAAAATGATTAGATCTTATTACCGTGTAAAGGATGAAGCTTGAAACTCTTGTAGGAACAATGATCGAACAGGGAAGAAGAGAGAACATCAGTTGATTAGAGATTAGGTTTAATTGATCATAAAAAAAAGACTGACTTTTCCTTGAAGAAAATCAAGAGGTGCAAGATCAAAAGATTGATTGCATACCTTTGTTTCGATTCAATGTAAAGTTTAATCGGAAGAAAAGGATGAGGAGAATGGTTTTTTAGGGTTTCATAAAGGAGAGAGCGTAAGAAATAAAATTAGGAAAGAGGAATATAAAGGATCCATGTAGGTTTACCGGGTAACCCAAAATAAGATCCAAATACAATAAGAAAAGCGGAGTAAAGGAATTGCGCCAAAACCACACTAACAATACCTCATCAGTTGCCACGTGTTCAGATCTGATTTACTTTATTATATATATATATAGATATAGATTATAATCTATTTTGTAAGTTTGATTCTATATAATAAACCCAAATAGTACTCAGCCTAAATAAAGTCCAGTAAACACTCAGTTAGACCCATTATAGCATTACCCATTTAACTTTACTAAAAATACATATATACTCACATCACAGTACGCACTTCACATTTGAATTGAAAGCTAGGGTTTCTCATTCTCACCATAACAGCACCGTCGCCACTCGCCTCCACGGCTCCACCCTTCTCCACCGCCAATCGGCAGCCGCCGCGACGCCCTGCTCCATCTCGGTGTCTCCGATCAACGAAGCTTTTGTCTCCGTCGGTATCCTGGTAAGTTATAATCTAACTGATATTTTAACTTATATATGCGAATGAAGACGCCGACGCCGACTTTTGCTTGAACTTTAAGATGTTTTGTTTTTGAACCGTAGGTTTAATATATGTTTGGCTTATTACGTATGTTGATTTTGAATGATAGTTGACAATGGTGGCCTTTAAATTTGAAATTTTTGTATGAAATTATAATATGAATATTGAAACCAAGCGAAACTGAGCAAAACTGAGCCGCTCGGTTGCAAACCAAGCGAGTTCGAGCAACGATTATTGCTCGTTTCCTTAAATTCGAACCGAGCCGAGCCGCTCGGTTTCAATTCGAGCCGAGTTCGAGCAGAGGCTCGCTCGGTTCGGCTCGGCTCGTGAACAGCCCTAATTTGGTCCATACCTATAAAACTTGACATTCGTGTAGTTGAATACAAGTAAGGGTGAGCTTGGTATTGTACCGGTATTAAACCGAAAGTATGGATCCTGAAAACGCAAAAAGTGGGCATCGATATTAGTACCGAAATCGCTCGGTACGGTACCGGTACCCGGTACCAAATACCCATACCAGAATATAAGATTAATGAGATTTAATAAAAGATGATAAAATAACTAATTTAATTTAATAATTCCTAAATAATGCTCTATAGTTTCATGTACTCAAGATGTTTAAAACAACCTACATCTTCATTCCCATTTATGAGAAGACATGTCGTTGGAAAACCCTAAGAAAATAGGCATTGTTGTCTAGTGAAGATGGATATGATCGAGTGGTTCTGCTGGTGGTACAATGATACTTCAGTTGTCTGTCAGTGATCCAAATTTGCAGTTCAAAAAAAAAAAAAACAAAAAGGGTTTCCTTTCTGACTAATTTTACGTGGACTTCTTTAGTTGCACTTTCCAAAAAAACCTACACACTTCACAAATAAAAGCACCAATGTTTAGGGTGGTGGTCCATTAGCAAATGCAAAGCCTTTGAAACACTTGGGTTTGGGAGGGGGGTGGTCTTGGGTTTAGTCTTTAAATATGAAGTCGCTCTCTGCTCCTATATTGCATCCTTCTCTCTAATCGGTACAAAGCTTATAAATGAGACATTAGGGCACGCTAAGCTCGTATGCGCGTCATGACGATTTAATACCTCTATAAACTTAAATGTACATGTGCATACCATGTTTTTGTTCTTTTCTTCCATAAGTTGCGTCTTATTTTCTTTGTTTGGATGTATAATGCACATGTGTTTTCCTTTCTAAGGTGATAACGGCTATAATACTAGGAACCACATACATTTCAAGAGTTTTGCTTGATCTTGAACCTAATGCATATGTGCATAGCGTGTTTTTTTCATTTAGGTGTTTACAAAATTGTGTTTTTGTTTCTTACTTGCATATCATGTTTCATTGTTTTAAGTAACCACCTTTTCCCGTTGTTATAGTTTTGTGAGTTAAATAAGTTAACAGTAAAAGCTGTGTTTATGTTGCATGTTGCTTGGTAAAATTTTTATGCCATCGATTTTTTCTTTTTTTAACTTCAATTTACATGTACATATGCATGCTGCCAAAAATTGCTCATATGCAAGTCACAGGTTGTCAAAAAAATGTGCCATTCAAATCTTAGGCCCTTGGGTTTACCCTAACACTGGGGGCGTTAAGGGTGACATGTCGACATTACTCCCTCCTTGTGTTAAAGGGATTATTTGTTAATATGTCAACGGGATGTTAAGAGATTTAATTAAAAAAATTGTTAGACCAAAACCACTAAAAAGTAGGATTAGGTGGATTTAACCGGGTTAAATCATTTTTTAGAGTGAGGTGGAGTGAAATGGGAAAAAGTGAGTGACGTAACACATAGAAAGAGTTGAGAAAGGATAAAGTATACCTCAAGGAGATGAAAGAATATACAGGGCTATAAATCATTGGAGAAAGATCAAAGCCTAAATTACTGATATACATATAATTATTAATTTGTAGGGTTGAAAAAACAATATAGATTTAGATTGGTTGACCAATGAGCTGGTGGTGAAGTGGTGAGGGAGAGACTTGGTGTTCCAAGTGACCTAGCACCTGTGATGGTAGACTAGGCGAGTAGAAGTCAATTGTCAGTTCGATCCTTGAATTGAGTTGAGTGGGTGTTACCTCACCGCACTGTCGTGCCTTCGGGCGAGTGATCACAGGCTTCGCGCCTAAGTGAGGGTTTTCCCCGGTTCGGAATCTAGTGTGTTCCGATGTGAATTTCCCCAGTAGCTCGTTTGAATGATTCATTGGTCATTCAAAAAAAAAGATTGATTGATTGACATAATTTTTGGATTCTCGTTTGATTCTTATGGAACAATCAACACGATTATGCACCAAATAAATGATTGAGTTTTGATTCTTTTGAATTCTATAAACGTTAATAACACGATTATGCACCAAATAAATGATTGAGTTTTGATTCTTTTGAATTCTATAAACGTTAATACATTGTGATGTTATCATGCTTATTCCTAATATTGATTCATTCATCGGTAGAGTGTGGGCACGAATTGTTTTAGTTGTAAATTGCTCTTTTAATATTGTTTATAGGTGTAAATTGCTTTTTTAATATCTATAAACATAAAACTTAAAATAAAGAGTTTGAAAGAATTTTGTCTAAATGGTATTATTTTGATCTTTGTCCAATCTTCAATTATCTTTATATAATTTTTATAAGTTTCTATAAACAATCAAGTAGTGATCAAATAATACTTTTTTTTTATTGTGGCACACTAGGGACAATAATATAGATTTCGAAACACACTCTTTGAATATATTTTGACAGCTCATCGTTGGCTCTTTCCTTAGGCTGGAGGGTGTGGTATAAAGCCTCTAGGGGTTTTATCACGCCACCTCAGCGTCACGTCATGTCCACGTTACACAGGGGGCTTTAAAGCCCCTTCCTTTAACTTGGAGGGTGTGGTTTAACTACCCACTTTACACTATAACGCCCCCATTTTGACCAAACACCCCTCGATCAAAGCGGTTCCCCCTAGTTAACGTGCTGGCGAGCTGAAGATGACGCCCCCCTTTCGCTGCCGCCGGGGCGATATGGACGATGAGGTGGCGGGTGGTGTTAAACCACACCCACCGGCCTTATTAAGCTTTAAGCCAATGACACGTGATAATTGATTGAATGAGCCACTTGTAAACAATACGTGAACCACATACTGTGTTCACCGGTCCCACGTAGTGTGGGTTTGGTTCACCCCAATCTCCTTCCAATGGGTTCGTTCCAAGGGTTGTTGAGTTTTGTCAAATCCTATATCATACATCAACTCGGGTTATGATGACAACATATGTTTTTCTGTTCATTATTTACCCTTCTAGTTAGAAAGTTTTATTGTAATCTATATCTATAATCTATAATACTATACAAAGAAAAAGTGATGGACAAAAATGTAATTTTACTACAACTCCACTGACATGGTCAACAGATGCTGGGCCAAGTTTCCCGACCCGCCTGACCCGTCAGAAGCTGACCAAACAAATGTCGACACTATACAACGTGACTTACTAAGCATAGAATGCGGAAAAACGTTGAATGAAGCTCTTCTGTTGCACCATGAAAGTAGGGGATGTGGTGATCCGGAATGGGTTGTCATTCGTAATACACATCATATTTAAATTTGATATAAGTCGGAACACCCGCCGCAACGCGCGGGCATGCCCACTAGTATCTATATAATGAAACCATGAAATCGTTTATCGTTTTTATATCTATATTTATTTACCATTTTTCATTTGGTTACTCTTGTTGTATGCCAGCTAAAAAAGATGGGCATGTTACAATTAAGTTATTGTTAATATCATAGAAAAAACAAACGCATTTCCTAATATTTCACGAAAAGAAGTCACTCAACATCATGTTGATGTATAAAGTCCTTGTAAATGTAAAAGAGAGCACGAAAAAGTCACTATCCATCCCCACACTTGTATGCTATTTGTAAAAGAAATGCAAATTTGACTATGTAACATGCACATACTTTTTGCAAAAAAAAATATATGTATTTAATTTTATTTTGACGAATTTAAAATGTAACGAGTCATTATTTTATTTTTTTTCTCACAAATAGATGCATTCTAGAAAAAAAAAAATTAAATATTTAAATATAACAAGTTGAGAGAGAACGGATAACATTCTCGAAACAAGTAATATTTGAGGTGCACCAAGATCCGAAAAGTGTTGAAGTAAAGCTTATGTAGCTAATAAGGTCCGGGTTACAAACAACACATTGATTCCTTTTTTTTTCTTTGAACGGTTAACGAATTATTCAAATGGACTACTGACGAAATTCACCACATTGTGATACACTCGCCTCTGAACCGGGGAAAACCCAAAAGCAAGACAGTGCGGTGAGGTAAAATCAGCTCAGAGGGATCGAACTAGCGATCTCCACCTACTCGTCTAGTCTTCCATCATCACCAGGTGCAGTAGAAAATAACGGGGAGGGTAGGAATCAAACCTGGGTCCCTTATACTAATTTCCTCCCTCACAACATTTCATTGCCCAACACACTTTTTCAAGAAAAATAAAAATTATTATTCTCTTCAAAAATAAAGTCAATACAATACCAAGCCGTCCAACCAAAAGCATTATAGTATATACCTTGTGGAAATCACATGCCAGCTTGAGCACCTTGTCCCTCTACATCCACACCCCATTTTGCACTCCAAACGTTCACAAATCACCGGCAACAATGACTACCTACGGCACCATTCCAACCGCCTCAACCGGCGCCACCAATCTCGAATACCTGACCCGCGCAAAACAAGCCATTAAAACCGGCCTGGGCACTCGCCAGCCGTGGAAACTAATGTTCAATCTAGCCTCATTCAACTTCCCACACACCATCTCCGAAGCGACTACACGGTTCAAAACAAACATAAACTACTTCCGAATGAACTACGCGATAATAATGCTAATAATATTATTCCTAAGCCTGCTATGGCACCCGACATCATTGATCGTGTTAGTTGTGTTGATGGCAGCATGGTTGTTCTTTTACTTCCTTCGTGATGAGCCGCTGATGGTTTTTAACCGCGTTATTGATGATGGTGTGGTGTTGACGGTTCTAGCGGTTGTAACTATCGTTTTGCTGTTGTTTACAAACGCTACAAAGAATATATTGTCTTCGGTTGTTGTTGGAGTGGCGGTTGTGGTTGTTCATGCAGTTTTGAGGCGGACGGATGACTTGTGTGATGATGATGTTGAAGCGGGTGGTTATGCGGTTGGTTCTTCGTCGTAGAAGGTAGTTTCTCGGTTTTTTCGGTGTGATCAATTGGTGATCTATGTTTGTTAATTTCCACATTTGTTTGTTTGGTTTTTTGAACAGAAATTACCTCTGTATCTATGTGTGTTGTTTATATGAGATTCAATTTGTACACCAAACTAAAATTTGACCTTGATAGAATAATTCAAACATTCTGCTATAAACAACTTCATGTATGCATAGGGAGTCAGGAGTTGTTTTTCGGGTCTCAGGTTTTTCGGGTCGGGTTTTTGGCTAGGGAAAAGTGACCAGATAAAAGCTCGGGTTTTTCAGGTTTGGGTTATTTGGTTCGGGTTAAATCGGGTCGGGTTATTCGGTTTTCGGGTTTAGATGTAAAATTTATTATGCTACTAAAAAATATCATCAAAATTCAACATCATTTAACAATAATATGTATGATAATGTGTTCAAAATTCCCAAAACTTAATCTTCCAAATACCAAACACTCCAAACTGAAACGCATCTCTAAAAAGAAGACAATAAATGTTCGAGTTTCGGGTTTTTGATTGGGAAAAATTTACCCGATAACCAACCCATTTAAGGTTCGGCTTGGTCGGGTTCGGGTTTTTCGGGTATTCTCTAATTCAGGTTCCGGTGGCTTCAGATTCAAGTTGGTTTCGGATAAAAAAGAACAGCCCTAAGGGAGTAGTTTAGAATTATTAATGCAAAGTAGATTAGGATTGCAGCCCAAAAAATGGATCTCGGACTGGGCTCCATCTGGTTCAAACTGAGACCAGTCCGAAACCCGATACCATTAATTGAACTTAAATGAACAGGCCACAAGTTAAGTCCGAGTCATGGTCAGATTTAGGACCGAACCGAAACCCTGCCAGCTCTATACGATCTGTACCAATATCTACAAACTTTCAGTCCCAATCTGTCGGGTTTTGCGCAGCTGCAGACCATTCTTGATAATAATGATTCCCTTGTTTTGTCTTTCAAAAGATATATTCACGGGGAATTTAACCGACACTTTGTGCACTTTTTACTTCATTCAAGATGAATTACAAAACACTAACTAAGCATGTCCTCTACAAGGACAAAAGCATACAAAATGAACAAAAAAGCTGGTCGTGTTTGGCGTTTGCATCGTTACCTTGGATCTTCACATGCAGTGGTGGCTTTTTTCTCTATGCCGACAAGGTCTCGTTGAGTCGAGAGAAAGTTTGCTGCTAAACCCTTCGAATGTCTCCTGTATCGGACTCTGTTGATGATCCATGTAAATTCTACCACTCCTGTTCCCAACGTCATTACCCGAATCCATGATCATGTCCCCTTCTAGTATCCGTAACACCTGACAACAAAATTATCATCAAATTTTGAATACAAGGTTCATATTTGTATGCAAATTTGGACTTTAAAGGTTCAAATTTTACTTTGGACTTTGGTCAACTGGGTTCCTATTCCATTTAAATAAAAATGATTGCATCGACCCGTTTCTGTGTGTGTGAGTAGGAGTGTTAAATGGGTCGGGTTGGCGGGTCCAACCCGAAAATCTTATCTGACACATGAGCCCGAACACAACACGAATATTTGCAGGTTGACCCAAACACAATCCGTTTGACCCAAATTTTGTTACTTTTTATTTTTTTCACATATTACCATTATTATTATTTTAAATTTAAAACTTTACAACAAAAAAGATAAATGTATATTAAACAATTACATTTTAATTATAAAATATTATGCCGATTTTTGTTAAGTTATAATCATGGCACAAAATGCCCAACCAACTTTACCCTACGACATAAAAACACAATTTAAGAAAGTTAAGATATATTATGTATGGGTTAAATGGGTCAACCCGCACGAGTCCGACCTGTCTAGCAAAATGGGTTTGCGGGTTCAACCTGAAACTGACCCGAATCCGTTTAGACTAAACCCAAACCGGAAAATTTTGTGTCGTGTCATAAATTCATACCCCTCAGTGTGTGTGTGTGAGAGAGATAGAGAGAAGAGTACTAAGACTAAGATGTACCTGTGACATACGAGGGCGTAACTGTGGGTCTCGTTTAATGCACAGAGAAGCAGCTTGCAACATGCAATACGCCTCTTCTTCCGAGTAAGAGTTCCCTAACCGTGGGTCGATTAACTCGTCAATGGCATCGTCTTCCAACAGTGGGCGTGCCTATCAAAGATGTGAGAAACAAAAATTAAGATGAAATGTGTTAATCACTGTCTCTAATTACACATGGACTAATGGACCTCAAGTTACATATAGAATAAAGTACACAGATGGTCCATGTGGTTAACCAAAATTTTGGATTTGGTCCCTATGGTTTGCACTTTACAACACATTTAGTCCTCAACTTTTGCCAAAAGTACACAGTTGGTCCTTATGGTTTGCACTTTGTAACGCATTTAGTCCCCAACTTTTAGTGACTAAATGTGTTACAAAGTGCAAACCATAGGGACCATCCATGTACTTTTGGCAACTAGAGATTAAATACAAAATTTTGGTTAACCACATGGACCATTCGTGTACTTTACTCTTACGTATATTTTAGAGGTGACAAAATGGGGGGGGGGGGGGGGGGGGTGTTCAGGCGGGTGGAGAAACAGGTCAAAATATCAGTTCATTAACTTTAATGGTTGCTAAAAACTAACCCATTCTGTGAGGCATTGCTGGCCTTTAGGTTGGGAAAGATCCACTGCTTTCCGTCCTGTAACAAGTTCCACCAGTACAACTCCAAAGGAATATACATCCGCTTTCTCAGTGATCTGGCCACTTTGTGCATACTCAGGAGCCAGGTATCTATAACCACAAAACAAATTACTATTGTTCGTTGTATTATGGAGATGGTGCGAAACCAGAAGAAACGGAATCGCGTTAAAGACTAACCCAAATGTTCCGATTACTCTTGTTTCCTCTCCGGTGTCACCGTCAGGTTGCCACCTTGCTAGACCAAAGTCCCCTACCTTCAAGAATATTAAAAAAATGATATGTTTAAGGTATTTTATAAAGAATTTAAGTTTGCAAGGTTGAGCTTTGACACCTAGTCAAACTCATAAAAACTCCATATTGCAAGTTTTGAAAGCCAAGCAAAAGAAGTTTCACACTGCACGTGCATACCCTTATATTTTCTATTTTTTTACTGTAAAATAAAAATATATGTAATGCACATATATATATATCTGGATTATATTTTTCTAAAACCTCTGGATCTGCCATTGCTTGTTGGGGTTACATCCTAAGCAGTCAATAGCGGTGGGATAGCAGTTATCGGCCTTCCAAAATAGCAGTTTCAAATAGCGGTCCAGAATAACAGAACTGCTATTATAGGCGCTATTGACCGCTATTTGACCGTTATTTTAGATGCCTTGGTTGATGTGGACTCGGAGGAAGATTTCATGGCTTACGCCTTATGATTAGATCATGTTTCAAATATTGGCACTTTTGAGTTATGACTTTTGATAATACTATTAACTATTAATATTATATATGTTTTACGTTTTATATATGTATATATATGTATTCTGCATGATATAAAATTACCGATATCCCACCGCGATAACCTATATCTCAAAATATTGGCCCTTGACTGCTATTTAATTTTTGGACCGCTATAACTGCATAGGTTACATCTAAATATGCTTGCAATGTACCTCAAAAGGATTTAAGGGTTATGTACTTAAAAGAAGAATGTACCAATGGTTCAAAATCATGGGTGATAAGGATGTTGTTTGGCCGCAAGTCTCGATGCACAATGCAACCTACTCTGCATTCTTCATGAAGATATCTCAAGCCTCGGGCTGCTCCAACTGCAATCTTTTGTCTTGCTGCCCAATCTAACGGATCTCGATGACGTCCTGGACATTAAAGATGTAGTTAAATGCATTAGGCATACATACGTAAACGAGGTTGGTGGTTCAAAACTTACCATAAAGATGAGAATCCAATGACCCGTTGCATATATATTCATAAACAAGCAACCTCCGTCCCTCCTCAATACAAAATCCAATCAACATAACCACATTCCGATGCTGAGCGCAGCTCAGCACTTCGACTTCTGAACAAAACTCTTGATCCCCTTGAGAACTTGCTAGTTTGTGTTGCTTAACAGCAACCGCCTGACCATCCGGAAGTAACCCTCGATGTACTGAACCGAATCCTCCTTCGGCCAAGAAATTAGCTTGCGAGAATCCTCCGGTCGCAAGCTCCAGCTCAGCGTAAGTAAACCACCTTGGTGGTTTCCCAAATATCGGTGCCTTATGCTGACATATCGAGCACAACGGAGGTGGGCCCGACGGTAGATTTCTCGACAAAGATATAGCTTCTCTAACGTTACCGTTAAATTCCACTTCGCTTCTATGGCTTCCATGCTCACGATCTCTATCAATCTTTGATAACCTTCGGAACATGTCGTGAGATGTAGACGTTTCGGCTAGTGAATTATATCGTCGAGAACCTTCTTCGTGGTTTTGAACCGATTGACAGCTGGATATGACAGCATCCACCATCCATGGTTGAAACCGTAAGCTAGAGGAAGTTGACGACAAATGCTCGCTTTCGGAGTCCGAACTTGACTCTACGAGATCCCGACTCTCTTCTTCGGCTAATGCTTTATCTTTGCTTAACGAACTATTCGTTACCGGGATAAAAAACGGTGAAGTCCCCGGGTCAGAACTTGAGACTGATGAAGTTCCGGTTCCGGCTTCAGTTGCGGTAAAGACCTCAGGACTACTTGTTGGTGTAACGACAGACCCGCGAACGGATTCGAGAGATTTGTTTCGGTTTTTCGTTTGTTTTTCAGACGGTTTGTTTGATGAAGGTAATGGGCAGTCAGCTTCGGGTTTCTTCTTAGGTGAACCGACTAGATTCAGACGAAGAATTTTCGGCTGTGATTTTTTCATTATCGCAATGTTGCATTGTAAGTTATCCATACATTGCTTTTGTTCATGTTTGAGCTTTCTGCAAAAGTTATATTCACCAAAATGTAAGTGAAAGCAATAAAAGAGTGTAAATGTTATAAACGTTTGCGAATTTAGTTCGACATACTTGTCCAATACAACCCAGCTAGCTAGAATTCTCTTGGCCTCCGCGGCAACTGCTCCACATGGCGATCCGGACACAATTTTTATCTTTACGTTTATCTGTAATACAATCAGCACAAGGAAGATTACGCTATCAACCAAGAAGATAATTAAGTATCAAACAATGGGTTAACCAACCCTTTGAATTGAAAGACAAAAACCTTATTAGGATCATAAACGTCGTGAAGCTGAAGGATCATTTGGGAGCAGGAATCTGCAATGTCGACCTTTTGATCCGAACTTGTTCCGATATTAAATCTCCCGCTGCCGCTAGCGCAGTCCTTAGAAAATCTTGGAAACCCCCATAATCTTCTACCTACATTAGAGAAAAACGGATTGTTTGGTTGACCAATTATGTTGAGAACCGCATAATGCACTAATGCATAGTGTATAAATGATAGTCAGAAGCGGTGGGAGCAAGAAACAGAGGCGAGTGCATAACCGTTTTGTGTATCACACTCAAAGCAATAGGTACAAATGCATTATACAGATCAGAACTTTGTTATAAAAGTATAATTATGTTACCAGAACTTTGTGCAGGCAAGACCACAAGTAATGTAATGCAGTGCCCTGGTTGAACCACATGAGTCAAAGCCCAAATCAAAGCAGTCTTGGGGATTTCTTTAGATGCTTTAACAGCAACAACTATTTTCTCAGCAGCATCCGAACCCGTTTCCAGCTTCTCCGTTCTCTCTTCTCTACTCGTTGAGCCCATAACTCACTCTTTCAGATATTCTTTCTTCAATTGACCCGGCCCGAAAAATGCATCACACCAATTCCACAACTTCTTCACAACAGTGCATAAATTACTAAAGCAGAATGGTTCTACAACAATTTCAATGCACTGTGTTGAAGAAGCACATAATATTCAATACAAACAAATTCAACTGAATTGTCCTCTCTGTCCCGAAACGAAATCAACTTGTTCGAAACACGTTTACGGTCAAACGCTGCTTTCCGCACACTGTAATTCAAATCGACAGTTAGAATAACAAATCGAATGTGAACTTCCAAAATCTAAAAGACTTTTATGTCACGGGCCAAATATTCGAAGGACGTTTTGCTAGGGTTTGTACTTGAACGCTTAGGTTCACCGGCTAATCCACGACTTTATCAGAGACGGCCTAAGCGGATTAAGAAAGTGTACGTGCCTAGCGATTTCTATCCGACAAACGCACCACTAGTCAAGAGTTGTTGCCATGGGCGAAGCTTTTAAGGGGCGGGAGGGGGCGGCCGACCCCCCGAACTTTTCGCTCAGTAGTGGAGAGTATGTAGTTTTCGTATAGAAATTTTTGGGTGTATACGTTTTCGACCCCCCGGTTTATAGAAATTTTTAGGTCCGGTGACTTCCGCCCCCGGGTCGGAAATCTCAAGCTTCGCCTTGTTGCCACTCTCTTGATAAGTCCAAAAGGCAGGACAAAACCAGTGACCCAAATCAAGAGCGGGATGGATTGGTTTATCCCAGGCAACCGAGAACGCCACACTAAACCTCGAAAGATAACTCCGTGACATTTAGCTCTCAACGTCCCATTAATTCAAATCCAAGTACACGTATACACGAGTATTTAGAAGTAGGTTAATTTATCATTACATAAAAAAATATTTAGTTCTCAACCGTAAAAATAAATGCTGACACACTAATAAACAAATAAATCAATCAATCAAATGACATGACATTGAGGTTCAAATGTCTATGGCTGTAACTTTCACATCAATGCAGATACGACTCAACACTTTAACCGATGAATATCCACCGTAGATTACTAGATAAAATTATAATTATAAATCATACATAACAGATAACAACTCACTAAATCACGAGTTAACCACTCACCGATTCAACTTCATACCGAGTTGATACAAAACAAACTCAACGTATAATCATGCAAGCACGAAATTCATGAGTCAAAACACAAAAACATGACGAAAATCTCGAATATATTCAACAAACTCAGCTACAGTAACTACATACATACAGAGATTGTGTTTGTGTGTGTATATATATATATATATATATGTATGTATATATATATATGATATTACCGTGTGTAATGAAGATTTGGATTGAGGAATCTGAAAATATGTAGGTGTTGAATGTGAATGTGATGTGATTTAAAGGATTATTATCTTCTTGTTCGATGTGTGAAGTGAAGGTGTGAGAGATGTTTTTGTGTGTGTGTGTGATGTTTTTCTTCATCTTCACTCACGGTTTTATTGTGTTTGCTAGGAGACTTGGGTTGACGAAAATGCCCTCGGTTTTTAGAAAATCTACAGGGCTGACCTTTTTCTTCGTTTTCAGTAAAACCTACTATTATCGAGAACATGAAAAAAGATTGATTAATTTGAGACGTGGTTTTATCGAAATTTGGATATTTTCGTTTACACCCGTGAAGTTCAGAATTATAGCAAACTATGGTGTTAAAACTCAAACGTTAAGAAAAACGAGTGTAGTCAAGTGTAGTATAGTATGTTTGGCAAAAGTAGCGGGTGGCTAGAAGCTGTTAGCTAGTGGCTGTAAGCTGGTAGCTGTAACTGGTAGATGGTGGTTGTAGCTTTTTAGATGTATTTAGATGTTTGGTAGAGTAGCTCGTGATTTTAATAAAATATATAAAATGACAAAAATGGACATAACTAAAAAGTTCATTATTTTTAGAGGTTAAAATAGTCATTTTTTACTACAAGTTTGTAACTCCTTCTAAACGCTACTAGTAGGAGCGTTCAACCAAAAGTTTTAAGCTCCTAACCTAAAAGATTCAAGCTCATTTAACCAAACAAAACTTTTTATTAAGTAGGAGTTCAAAAGTTTTGACTCGTTTCGAGTAGTGTATAAGACTTGAGCTTGACTTGTGAGCTATTTTCATATATCATAAATTTATGAGTTAAACGCGTGGTTGGTCCCTGTGGTTTGTAAATATTGCAGACTTGGTCCTAGTGGTTCAATAATTACAAAGTTGGTCTTGGTAGTTGTAATTTTTGCACTCGGGTGGTCCTTATCCCTAACCCATGTTAGATTTTTCAGTTAAATATGTGTAAAATGACATAAATGCCACTGAACAATTATGAAAACTAAAAATATATAAATTATAATTATTAATAAATTCAAGTGGGTCTCATTTCCTACCCCTCCCCCACCCCCACCCCCACCTTCTTTTTCTTGTGTGTAATATAATTTTGGACAATATAGATAATACTATAGTATTATATTAGTAGTAAATTTGTGTTGTTCCGAAAAAAAAAATTGTAATAGATTTGTTTAATGAGTAAAGTCCTATTTGAGTCCTTGTGGTTTGTGCAGTTTAACCATTTGAATCCAAAAACCAAAACTGTCTTGATTTGAGTTCCTGTGGTCTCTAATTTTAACCATTTGAGTCCCTGTGGTATCTAATTTTAACCATTTGAATCCAAAAACCAAATGTTTCTGATTTGGATGTTGTTTACTTTTGGATTCAAATGGTTAAAATAAGAAACCACAGGGACTTAAATCAAGACAGTTTTGGTTTTTGGATTCAAATGGTTAAACTGCACAAACCACAAGGACTCAAATAGGACTTTACTCTTTGTTTAATCTTATTAACATAATCAAGCATGGTATGTAAGTATATAAATTTCAGTCTTTAGCTAAGCTCCAATTTGTATATGAAATCAGCTTGAACTCATGTGTATTAACTCAAATTGAAATTTTAACGAATTGAGCTCGGGTTTTGACTTGCTTACCTCTAAACAGTGTACTCTTTATATGAGTTAACCACATTTTTTAACGACAAATCTGGATCATTGACGGATCACTAGAGTATTATCGTGCTACTAGCGAAACCATCTGATCATATCCATATTCACTAGGCCATAATGTCTATACACCAATTTAGAATTAAACCTAATAAATTTGGAAAACCCCTCTTGTAAAAATCGAACTCAGGACCTAATGGTCAGTTAAACACATTCTAAATATGTTATCTTCATGTGTTTATTTGGTGATTTTTCCTCCATTAGTTATAGAATTTTCATTTCTATTTAAGATAAGATGGTTATGAGCTAACAGTTATATTTGATTTCCTAGTTTTTATTATTAGTAAACATAAGTAAATATTAGAGTTATGCATATTGAGTTAGAGGGTAGATTTTGTAAGAAAACAAAACAAGAAGGGGTGAAAGTGAAATAGCTAAAATTTTGAATGAGACAGCGAACATCGTAGATAAAGCAAGGAAGAGGTTAAAAGTTTGGCTTTTGTACATCAATTTAATTTGTCTCCGTCGAGGAGCGTGAGATAATATGGTTAATTTGAACATGTTTGAAAATAGGTATATTTTATAGGTTAATTTTTCTCAAGAATTTTAAAATTTTAAACTAGTACAAGTGCATTTATTACCTGTTTGTTTGTTACATAAGGGTAAGAGGGGAGTCCCCTCTCTTACACACCACGAATCAGATAGTGCCACGTCAACTCCCCTCTTAAACTCCCCTAACACCCCATTTTGATGGCGGCACTCCCCTAATAGGGGACTTGGGGTTTTTTTTTTTTATTTGTTGTAAAATTATGCATGTTTATAAATTAAAAAAATATTAATAAAAATAAAAATTAAATAAAAGACATTTCATTAAATTAAAAAAAAACAACCTAGAAAAATAAAAATTACATTCAAACTAGAAAAATATAAAAACAAACTACTCGTCGTCGGAACTCACTTCAAGGTGAGGTAGATCTAAACGTCCGAGATGCTCAACGAGATCGTGTTTTAGTCTCCAATGCGTTTCTTCGTCAACGAGATCTAAACGGTTCACCTTCATCGTCGGGAAAGTCGGGTAGGGGAGGAAAAATCGGGAACCTGGGATCCATATAGTGTTGTATTTGAAAGATTTGTGAGTTTGAGAGTGGTGAGTGTGGTAAAAAATTTGATTTAGGTTGGTTTATATTTATATTATTAAAGAAAATTGATTTTTTTTTTAAATTTCGAACGTTTGACAACGGTCCTTTTTCGACAATCGTGCCAAACTCAAGCGGTGACTCCACACCGAAACCTATCACCGATTCGGGTCCCCGCTTGGATGGCGGCGGTGTTCCCGATCGGTGACTAGGCTCACCGAACCACTCCCCGAAGAACGCCCCGTGCACCCTAACTTTTAAATTTTAATAAGTCGACATGTTTGTGATGGTAACACGTCTTCTCTCTGTCTAAAAGAATAACCTTGATACGGGCGCCACTTTCTTGTGGCTTGTTGGTTTTTCGGTCCTTGTTGATTTTTCATTCGTAATGTTAGTTTTACCGGGAAAAAATGTAAATTATTGGATTTTTAAGAGTCTGACACCCACTGATTTGGATTTCGAGAGTTCGACCTCCACTGATTTTTTATTCAAACTCCGCCACTTAGCCATGGGAGTAATTAAGAGTTACTTGGGTTATTCCACAAAATATATATGTACACAACTTTTTATAGATGTTAAAATTAATTGATCTAAAACAAAAGATATACTTTGTTACTATTCACTAATTATAAACGAAGTTTTATAGATGTTAATTAATTGATCTAAAACAAAAGATACTTTGTTACTATTCAATCATTATAAATGAAGTAAATACAAACTTTATTAATATTTATTAATTAATTGATCTAAAACAGCCAATGAGATAGTGGTGGAGTTGTAAGGGAGAGACTTGGTGTTCTAATGGACCCATGTTCGATTCCTGTCCTCCCCATTATATTTTAGGGCACCTGGTGATGATGGGAGACTAGGCGAATAGGTGGAGATCCCTAGTTCAACACTTGAATTGATCGGGTTTTATCGTGCCTTCGGCGAGTGTTCACGGGCTTCGGCCCTAGGTAAGGGTTTTCCCCGGTTCGGAGGCGAGTGTATCCCAATGTAATGAGTTCCCCTAGTAGCCCATTTTTGGTCGTTCAAAAAAAAATTGATCTAAAACAAAAGATACTTTGTTACTATTACTACCTTATTAAAGAAACTAGGTTTTCTACCCTTATGGTAATTTGTACAAATTTTTAAGATGACATACCGAAGGTCAAGAACAAATCTACATCAAATTCGCATACTTCTGTCATGTTCTTCCATTTCTACCCCTTGCTCTCTAAAATTTACATATGAAGGTAATTTCCAAACAATATGTCTTTGTCTCGTGTCAAAAAGTTACCTATTAGTTAGTCATCGATGAGCACATAGAAACCCCGTTAATTAGAGTCTTATTTCATATTTTGCATAAACTACTTTCGTTGGGAAGAATGTATATATGTTTTTGTAATGTTAAATGCAAATTATAAGATGAATATATGAAAATTATATTTTAAGACCATGTGTAGTGGGGCGTTTTTTTTTTAAAAAAATTCAAAAATAACGCCCAAAAACGCCCGGAACCCATTACATGGGGCGATTTTTAGCGTTTTTTTTTTTGAAAAAAAAAATTGATTCAGCGTGGTTTTAAAAACGCCTTGCCCCAATCTCCTTCTCCAATCATCTTCCATCTCCCTTTTTGTTATCCAATAAGATTTTTTTGAGGGTTTTTTTTTATTTAATTATTTTACATCTCATTTAACATAATGCCCCCACATCCCCACTACACCCATTTTGTAAAAACGCCCAATAATGCCCCTTGCTGACTGGGCTACCACATGGCGCAAAACGCCCAAGGGTAGGGGCATTACCACTACGCATGGTCTAAGTATTTGTCCATGTTTAAGATGTAGACTACATGACACCAACGAAACACCAAAACAAAAGTATCATCAATCACCACTAAATAATAAATCTATCTTTATTGTATTAAACATGTGTTTAGATGGAAAAAATGTAAGTATATAGCTATTTTGAAAAAAAAAATATTGATATGAATTTTTACCATTAAGGAAAAGTTCAACAACTGCATGTTTGATTGTATCATGGATTAAGCCTTCTACTAAATCTGATACTATAACATGGTAATGAATTTATTAGTGCTTGATGGTGTGGGAGATTAATATTGTATTTTCATCTTTTATTTCCATAAAAATGTTGTCGCCCACAAAAGTCATGAGACACTAGAAATCCCAACAACAACTACAAGGCGATAAAAGAGACGTACTCACTGCAACCCACGAGCCTTCCCACTTTATAACCGAAGTAAATACAAACTTTGTTACTATTTATTAATATTAATTAATTGATCAAAAACAAAAGATACTTTGTTACTATTCATTAATTATAGATGAAGTAAATAAAATTTGCCGTTCAAAAAAAATGAAGTAAATACAAACTTTGTTATTATCTATAACTATATTAATTATCCTTGTACTGTGAGTGACTTTCAGTTTCTAGCCCCTGTTTTGTTTCTGGTATTTTAAAGACATGTACCTTTACCTATTAAAAAAAGCCTTAGTGTATGAGGTAATTGCAAAAAGTCTGGTTTTTTAAAGACATGTACCTTTAGCTATTAAAAAAACCCTTATTGTATGAGGTAATTGCGAAAAGAAAACTCCTGAATAATAAAAATGCTTCATACTTGTTCCATGTATGCCATTCTATTAAAAACAACTATCATTTTTTTACAACAGTAGAGCAACATTGAAACTTAAATAGTATTATAATTACAGAGGAAAATATATACGAATGAATTTAGTGAAATAATATTGAAACTTGATAACAATTGTATTACTCAATCACATTAACTAAAAGGGAAATGTATTGTTTTAAATCTTTCCAAAAAATGTTGAAGTAAGGCTTAAAATTTAATTTGAATAATTGAATTTCATAATTCTTAAAAGAAGTCATGTCAGATAGAGGTTTATCGGCTAATATGGTTTTGCCCCTTTGTAGAGATACGTTCTTTTTAGAGGGGAGGTCTTAGATTTAAACATAAACAATGAAAGTATTTTAAAGTAATATATGTAAAGGAAAGTGAGTAACACTGGTAGAGGTGTGTGCCTTTTAGAGGGGAGATCTTAGATTTAAACCTGGACAATGAAAGTATTTTAAAATAATATGTGTAAAGGAAAGTAACACTAGTCATTAAAAAAAAAGATATAGGTTAATTGTGTAAACAATTGGACATGTAGGAATCTACAAACATAACAGACTAGCGATGAGTTACGAGAGGGTCGAACAATCACAAATCAAGAATAGCCTAGGACATGTCGTTCCTTTGTGATATTGGAAATTCCCGCAAGAAGCATTCTCGGATTAAAAAAAGATGGTTCTTTCTTTAGAAATTTTTAATCTGATAATGCTTCCTGCGAGAATGCTTCTTGCTGTATGGATGGTGTGTGTCTTTCTTGTTTCTCTCATCTTACACCTTTCTCTTTTCTACATCATTACCAAATTAAAAAAAATTCATCTTTATTCTCCCATAGTATGTACATCATTCTCATCCCCAAGTCATTTGTCAATTAACTTTTTTAACAAACGTTATATTTATTAATTGTAAATCAATTTTCTAATAAATAAAACCAGAAATTAAAGATAAGATCACTTAAAACCTTTCATTGAGCATAAAACAAATATTAATTAAAAATAACATGATTAAGCATTTAAACTTTACTTATTAGAAACTATAAATTGGGTTTCGTTAAAGTTAATTTTAAATACAACTTGGTAACCGGTTTCATCATAATTCGAAATGTAGAGCCTAGCACATCATTAATTTTAAATACAACTTGGTAACGGGTACCATCATAATTCGAAATGTAGAGCCAAGCACATCAAAGGCTGTTTATGAGACCAAAAATAGTTTGTTTTGAATAAAACTCGATTTTCATTAAAATTTATATCGAAACATTGATAAAAAAATAAGAGTTAATTGCCATTTTCGCCCCTGAGGTTTGGGCACATTTGCCATTTTCGTCCAAAATGACAGTTTGGTATTATTTAGCCCTCCACGTTTGTCACTTTTTGCCATTTTCATCCAAATGCCTAACCTAGTTAAAAAGTTCTGTTAAATGAGAGGGGAGGGGGGGATTTAATGTGAGTTTAAATGATTAATATATATTATAATTATTATATACAAATATCTATATAAATGAATTTAAAAAAAAAGATCTGATGTGTATTTTTATATATATACATATATTTTATTTATTTATTTAAAAAGAACATAATTGTTTATTATATTTTATAGAGTAAATATAAAAAATTAAATTAAAAAAATTCTCATTTAACAGAACTTTTTAACTAGGTTAGGCATTTGGATGAAAATGGCAAAAAGTGACAAACGTGAGGGGCTAAATAATACCAAACTGTCATTTTGGACGAAAATGGCAATTAACTCAAAAAATAATAAACAAAACTATGTATTTAGTTTTTTTTTTCTTTTTTTTTCAAAAGGTAACGAACACAAGTTATTATAGTAAAATTAATTGAAGGTTAAGTGAAGATAAAAATTATTAACAATATTAGCAATAACAAATTAATTGAAAGCGGATAAAACAATTGGGAGGTTCGGTGATAAATTCACTACTCACAACCATTTTTTAGGGCTGATAGGAAGGGGCAAAGTTATCGTTGGGACCGAACATTCCCGCTCCTATCCGGCATGCATATCATATACCCTAAGAAGTACAACCAAATGGTCCAAACCCATTGAAGGCTGCAAGGAAAATATATGGCATGGACCACTCTAAAACAAGGTAAAGGTTGGTTAATATAATCACATTTGTGGCATTCTTATTGAATGCCTGAATTGATTATGAATTTTGCAACTTGTTTGGACGTCATAAAACCATGCCTACCGTTAGATAGTGTGTCAAAGGTCGATGATAATAGCTAACTGGCACATAACAACATAATATCCACACATGGATGATATAGGTCTATTAAATGTCATTTTGTCTCCTATAAAATGAGGGATATATTTATAAGCAATTTATGACTAAATTGAGTTTAAAACGGTTTACACTGTTCAATCCCTTTTTATGTCCTCTAATTTGTTATATTTGTGTTCTAAAACAAGTGAAACTCGTTCGAATCTTGGGGGGATCGGGGCACAAGCAAAATGTACACGAAATTTCTAACTTTTATCTTAAACTATCCCAAAACACAATATTTGTGGTATCACTACCCTAAAACAAAGACTCCACATTTTTATACTATTCTCTCTCCTTACACACTACTCTCTCTCTCTCTAGCTTATACACACACATTTTTTATCGGGTTCTACAACCCCAACCCTCTAACCGATATGGTATTACCAATTCGGGTCTTTACCTGAAACCCAAATCGGCAAGTGTTGCCTCCCCCTTAGCTCAATGCATTATGATGCATGATAAAGTACGAGAAGGGTTGATGTAGCTATGTTTAATAACTAAATCAGTTGTTAGGCTAAACCTTGTTTTTTTTTAAAGGTGTGAATTATTCGCGAATGTCGGGATGTCTAGCATACGTTGTCTTAACCGGGTCCGCGCTAGAGAGCCCCCTCACACAATAGATAATTTAAACCCTTCAATGGGAAACCTTTATCACCCATACTCGAACTTGAGACATTGGGGGGGAAAACTCACACGGACCCACCATAGGTGAAACTTAAATACCTGTGGCCATCACTAGAGCACTAGTGATGTTTGGCTAAACCTTGTATGTTCGACAAAACTTGAAATGAAGGATATAATGACTTATAAACCAATAAATATAGTGGTCAGCTAACTAAATTGATCGATTAAATAACGGTCAACTAACTAACACACATCTAAATTTTAGTTGTTAGAAAAAAATGATAAACCAATACAGGAATTGTTATAAACTTACACACCATATTAAAACCACATTACATTGGTAGATGCATAAAGAAATAAAACAACAAAATTCTCTAAACATAACTATTTAAAGAGTAGAAAATTCAAAAAAAATGTATAAAATTGTTATTATTAAAAGAATAATCAAATAGTAAATTAGCCTCCAAAAACACATGTACAAAATCGATATAGACAAGGGGTAGAATCGTAGATAAAGAATAAAGCATGGCCCTATAGTTATGAAAATCTACCTCGTTAGTCCCCTCTTGCGATATAATAATATTTTAAAATCTAATAATCAATGCCGTAACGGTGACACACATTCAGGGACACCCACCCGATCACCGTTACTTTCTCCGTTAAGTTTACCCATAGTAGTGAGACCTCCGTTAAGGTGTCAACAGTAGCGGTAATAAATAATGAACGGCGGTGGTCTGACACGGTCGCGGTTGTCAGTTGTGGTGGTTTCGGCGAGCGGCTCCAGTCCACTCTAGACGGATCATGTCCCAGTCCCACACAACTTTCGAATATTTTAATATTATTATTGCACTGCAATTTTCGAGGACTCTTTTTAAAAACTTCAGAAACCAGTTCCATATAAAAATTAGGCTATGTGGTACGGTGACCATCCTCCTTTGGAGGATGATCTCTCACTTAGACGTCACGTCATAGTTCCTTTGATAATGATCCAACACACTAAAACACTGGAAATAGGAGGATGATCATACCCCACAAGTTTACTTTTTTTTTAATTCATCTACTTTTATTAACATTTATCAAATAAGATAGAAAAATAAATTCACTAATATTAAAAAATATTACATAAACTTAAAAAAAATCCTAACTTTAATACTTCTTCGTGATGTCCTCTTACATTTTCTTTAAAATAGAGCGTTTTGGTGCGGGATAACTATCAACATCGATCGACAATATGTCCCATTCTTTGAGCCGAACCTTATCATCGGCCACGCGTACCTTTTCTCCCGTCACGCGTACCCTTTCTTCGACCGCCCGTTCCTTCGCCTTCGCCTTTTGGGTCGTGACCTCCGTGTAAGCATTAAATTGGGCAATAAACGCCTCCATCTTCGAATCGTCACCCTTTTCGTTTTTTTTCTTTGAAGCCGCCTCCCTTTTTTATTTGTCCCAGCCCTGGGGATGATCCTCCTCCCTTACGGCGTACTCTTCTTCCTCAAACTCGGCGTCGTCTTTTAAATTAATTTGACATTTTGTGTCCGAGCCATCGGCACTAAAACGACCGGTCTCCGAGGTTTTTTGACGTTTTGCCATCTCAACCTCATTCGGAACCGGCGCCCACTTTGGGGCCTTTCGCATAACTTCCCAAGCCCGAACGTGTGGGAACGCGGTTTTATGGTTCGACTTGTATTTTTTCAATGCCGATTTGAAGACATCCTCGTCGCTCATCCCACTACGGCGCACACTTGTATATATTTTATTATATTCCTTCGAAAACCGGTTCACGACCGCATTCATCTTTCGCCACTTCGAAGACACCGAGTCGAGATCTCGATATGGTCCTTGTATATTCTTTTTTATTATATATGTAACAAAAAATAAACTGAGTTAGTGATTTGGATGAAACTTTATAAAAATTATGTGACAAAACTATTAATTTTTTTTCTAAAAACTCCATGTATATTCTTTTTTATTATATATGTAACAAAAATAATTAAATAAAATAAATTAAAAAGGGTTTGAGTAAATTTCCAAAATCGTCCCTGTGGTTTTATATTTGTCAGTTTCATCCAAATATCCTCAACTTAACAGAAAAAATAAACTAAGTTAGTGGTTTGGATGAAAATGGCAAAAAGTTACAAACGTTGGGGCCAATTTGGTACAAAAGTGTCATTTTGGACGAAAATGGCAAACGTGCCCAAACCTCAGGAACGATTTTGGCAATTAACTCTAGAAATTTTTTGGTATATGCGTTTTTTACCCCCCGGTTTTATAGAAACTTTTTGGTATATACGTTTTCGACCCCCAAGTCGAAAATCTCAAGCTTCGCCATCAGTCATCGTCGATCTTAATGGTGAAATAAATAACACATCAGTTCATGAAAATACTAATTTAATTTCTAACAACTTGCTTAAATATTGAATTGAGTCGGATGGATTGAGTCACTGATGGTGATCAAATGAGTTAAATAGTAGCAAATTGTTTGATAAAATGTCTAGTTTAGTCATTTAATCTAGTTGCTAGATTTCTTGTTTACGTGTGTTGACAAGGCTTAGGTTATGGATATAGATTGATTGGAACTTAAATGCCTTCATTTTTAACAATAGTTTTATACATCAAAATACAACCTAATCTTTCATTTGTAAATATTTAAACGCATGTCATTTTTGTATAGGCCAAACACAATACTACTTTTTAGAAAGTTCGGTCCACCACTTTTTCAATCCACAGGTCTAGGGAATTTACCTTTTCAATTTCTACACATGGTATGAACATTCTTCAAAGTGGGAGAGATATTTTTTTTTGGATAATGGGGTTTGGAGAAAAGGATTACCCCAAGAAAAAGTTAGCCTTCGGTTTTTGCCTTTGTCATGTTGATAACGCTTTCGCGGTGGCCATACTTTAAGGAATCTACAAGATAACAAAGGAGCAAACACGAAAACTGAAAATAAAAATGAATGTAAAAATAGAAGGAGAAAGACAATAAATAGAAAATAAGTTTGGTCAAAATAATAACTTGGGTCTTTCTATGGAGGAAACCGTAATCCCTGGCAACGGCACCAAAAACCTTGATATCGTGTGAATTAGGTGTATTAATTTAATAATTTGAGCACACTTAAGTGCATTAACTTAAAAACTTAGGAACACGATTATCTAGTTTTGAATCTATAAAAATGATTTTTATTTAAACTAAATACACACAACAGGTAGAGAACTTATCACGTATAGTATAGCTTTTGATAAGAACCAAGTATCGTTTAAGGAACACACTTCCCCCACTCAACCGTTTATTATTATTATGACCATCCTTATTTGTAGTTAATTAGGTTAGTAGACAAAATCAGTAATACAAGAATCTTGAATAAATCTTTCTTAATTAATATAATTTATGTTATAAAATGAGGAAAATGTTTAAGTCTTCGATACTATCTTTTAATTAGATTGAAACTGGCTTCCTTGGTCCGGTCGCCAACATCCCTCAATCTTGTCACAACATATCGATAGACTGGTCTAGAAACATGCCCCTAATGACCATATAAAGATCGAATTTCATTAAAAAGTGTCTTTGTATTTCCCATCTTCTTCGCAATCACCGCCTATTAGATTGTTGTAGTCGTCATGTCATAATCTGGGTCACCATAAACTAGGTCATTATCGTTATAATAAAATGTACATGTGTAATTAGGTCGAAAGTCAAACACATGGCTTGATCGGATTTAGTTTGGTCGCTTAGACTAAAGGGTGTGGAGGACGTCCCAGGGTTGTCGAGGGTCGTTTGGTCCGTCCCTGTCGCCTCCTAGCCGCTCCCGACGTTCCTCCTTGCTTTCTTATCCAACACACACATATATATACATACATATGTATATATAAAGGGGCTCATCACCACACCCTTGGCACATCCATTGAGGCTCATCCCCAACACACCCGATAACGTGACCTCCTACGTGATGGATCATCCCAGACGAACTACCCTCCTCCACACCCACCGGCCTTAAGACTCTCAGTCCTTAAACCAATATAAAAAATGGGTTGAAAATATAAACCAACTACCAGATATCTATAGCTTCAAATGTATGTATTACTTTAAGCTACATCACCCACATTTTGTTTTGTTCAACCATTACACACTTTTGCATGTTGTGGTTAATTAAGAGCATTCACATCAGCTGCTCTATTACAATCCATATACCTATACTAAAAAATTACTGTATTTTCCTTCTTTTTAATTAAATAAATTTTTTTATACCTTTATTATTACATTTTATTTCACCCTCACTCACAATCACTATAAAAAATATTAAAAAATAAATGTAGAGAAACAACATCTTTCCAAATATATAGATGAACAATATTTTTCTTTCACTAAGACCACCCGTAATGGGCGAGATTCCGACGTGATTCTCCCCTAATAACTCCCGATTCCGCCGAGCCTCCACCCCCTTCGGCGTTTTCAGGCGTGTTTGGGCCTGAATTTGGTTTCGGCATTGTTTGAAACACGCTGAACGGGCAAATGATGGACCAATGGGAACGAGTTAGCTTTAGTCATCAACGTTGGGTTTGGCCGGAGATCTTGCAGGTCAGAAGAAGGGTTTGGCCGGAATTTTGGGTTTGACCAAGAAGAAGAAGGTCAGAAGAAGAAGAAGAAGGGATGGAATTTTTGGGTTTGTCGCATTAGGCCCCTGTGGTTTTAAACTTCAATATCTTTAACATTTCAAGTTTCAAAAATGCTATATCATTCCCTAAAGTTTTGTTTATTAAATGTCTCATTTGGATCTTTTATAAAACTTAATATTTTGCAATGTAATTTTTTAGTATTGTAATTTTTTTAATTTAATGAAGTATTTTAAGTTTTTAATTAAAAAATAATTGTTTAATGATTGGAAGGGGCGTTATTGGACATTGTTTTGGTCAAAAATCACACAAGGATAATGTAACCAAATCTGATTTTTGTGAGGTTGGATGCTTGGTTAGATGAACAAATGCGTGAACAAGTATGAAATGTAAACAACGATGAACACAAGGATTTATACGAGGAAAAGCCCTTGATCTTTATGAGATCTCCGGCATAAAAAACCTCGGGTGATGGAAACTACCGATCACCAAATGTATTGCACAAAAAAGGTTACAGCTTTGGATGATATTGGGCTTGTTACAATGATTTCTAGTGTGTGTATGTTTGAGAGCGAGTAGCAGAGGTTTTGTGTCGAAAAAAGATGTGTTCTATCAGCTCAATACCCCCTAAAATAAATAAGCTAACAAAAAGTCCTCTTTTCTAGGAAGATCTTGTCCACTCTCATAACCGTTAGTGGAATTGGCACATGCAGCATAAAGAACGAATATTCCCCAAAATTCCAGCTAAGATTTAGTCCACTACGTCCATTATCTGCATATAAACGTTAAAAACGTGACAATCGTTAGAAATCATAAGTAATGTTAAGGATCCTTGATCCTCCGAGTTCCTGCACCATCCGCTAAGGATAAGTGATCCAGGCTACGCTTCAGGATACATGATTCATAACTATAAAAATCTATGCCCTAACAATTGCCCCCAATATGGCAGTTGTGATAAGGATTCACAACTGTCATATTTCCGTTAGAAGTGGACTAGTCGTTGATGATGGTAACTAGTCGTTACACTGCTTGTCGTTACTGATAAGACCTGCTATAATCATTATTGCAAAATATAGAGTTAGAGATAACTCCCTTTTCTTAGAAGATCAGAAAATCCTTCTATTTGTGGGGGATGAAGCCTTTTACACCCTTCGTTCTTTACCTCCCTGCGCTTTAACTTCTGCATTGACGCTTTAACTGTTAGATAGCCCTGTCCGGCCGGGATGGTCCACGGTTTTGCTGGTGAAATCCAGGCCAGATGATTTTGATACATAATGAATGGGCAACAACATTAAACTTTTTTAGCTACATCTGTTGTTGTTTCTTCCCTCTTTATTTTCATGTATGCTTTCTATTTTCAAAGATATCATCGCCAAAAAACTGGAAAGTTATTGGAAATCTGATGATAATGTTAAACTTTTAACAGAAAACTTGAAGTGTTCGAACAAATGTGGATTAGTGATCCTTAACCAAAAAGGATAAGAGACAACTTGCAACTTAGAAAAAGTTAGAATATAACATACCAGAGAATCCAAGTTAGGATTCTATATCCTTGTAAATTATTACTGAATAAACAAACTATGAAAAGTAAAGTTTCAATGATCCAAGATCCTTATTGTCAGAACTTGTATAACTTTAAAGCTCCAAAATCCTGTAAGAAAAACAAACTTGGGACCAAGCCAAATAATTGGGAATGAACCAATAATAACTGGGGACAAGCCCAAATAAACTGGGGACAAACCCAAATAAACTGGGGACAAGCCCAAATAACTGGGGACAAGCCCAAATAAACGGGTGTAAACTGGGGTCAAGCCCAAATAAACTTGTGTAAACTGGAGTATGGCCCAAACCGGCGACTATCCCAATCGTGAGTGACATGAAAATGCCGAAACCTTAGTGTTTTGGTCAAAAATTACCTAAGCAATTATATGATCAAATTAGTTTTGTGAGGTAGTGTGCTAGTAATACTTTGTGAAAAATATATTTGTTTGTTAGTTTGCAAAAACAGTTATCAGGATACGGCTCAGGATATCGAGCTGTATCTATAATCAAACAATGAGCGAAAATGTAAAGGTTGACACGTGATGTACGAGGAAAGCCCTTGATCAATCTAGATCTCCGGCATAAAACCTCGGGAGCTGACAATCGTCGGCTGCCTTGTTCTTCTTATTGCTTGAATAACCAGGATACAGTGCAGGATAATGCTCAGATCGCTACTAAGTGGTACAATGATTGTAAGTGATGAGTGTTAGTGCGTGATTGCTGCTAGAAAAGAGAGTGAATGAGTAGGTGAATTCGAGTTGTGTCCTATGGATCTGGCATCTCCTTTATATAGTTACAAGAATGAACTAATTATGCTAAAAACCCGGGATATTATGCTAAAAATCTGGGATACTGAGATTATTTCCTTTCTGAACGTTGCCAGGCTGTTTCCACTCGTTTTCCACGCGCTTATTAACTATAACTCCGGGATTTAAGCTTCCATAACCGTTACAACATTAATATCTTTGACCAATCTTCGTAACTTTCCATAAAACACGCCAATCTTCAATGCTGACCGTTACAAGAGCTATTTTTCCGCCATCAACGTCCTTATCCTAATCAATTTGAGCGGGTCTTCAGGATGACTTGGTCTTCATGAACGTTAGTCCCTTGTAGCCCACGTATACAAGCAAATTGTTAGTAATAGTCAGGATGCTGCCTCAGGATGTTACCAATATCCTGGTCCGGTATCCTGATCGTAATCAGCTATCATAAAATCAAGATATAGTATCAGGATGTGGGCTCAGAATTTCACCCATAACAATAGT